>JASDFA010000003.1:114037500-116537500 GCA_035772735.1 Datura wrightii | reverse complement strand
CTTGGGTATCAACCTATAGTTTTGTCCATTTTTGCCTTACTTTTCCTAGGTCCCGTTCCGGACCTGTTTTCCTTCAACATTTAACACAAACGCATCATATGGACATAAACATACCCAAAATGTGCATAGTTTCTTGGTTTTAAGTGTTTAAAGTGCCAACAATTGAGATATAAAGCAGTCGATGTCAAATATAGAATCCAATAAAGGTTGAGGTCTATACCATAGGGAATATGGAAAGAACTTGAGTTAATGTTATTTGCTATTAATATCGGATTACTTATTTCCTGAGGGGGAAAGAATTGAAAAAAAAATAATAAACAAGAGAAAAGACTAGCAAATGCTTAAATCAATTTCGGTATGTATTCAATCAACAAGATACTAGGATTGTGTTTCCCATGACTTCATAACCACAAGGCTTTTACACTAGTGATCTATTCCAGTGTTTAACATGCAATATTGGTAAGTTAGGTTCACCTAAATGGTTGGTCCCCTATCTAGATGATTATCACCACGCAACTTGGTCCATATACGGGTGTATGCTTATCACCACACAACTTGGTCCATATACGGGTGTATGCTTATCACCACGCAACTTGGTCCATATACGGGTGTATGATTAATTAACCCTTACCTTATCGGATTAGCTATCCCCCGACAAGTTCAAGCTATTAGATGAGGGTTGATAACCTCAAATCTCCGTTGTTAATCCCTTTTTCCATATAACACCCCCTTGGTCCGGTAAGTAAAAATAAGGCAAGTTCCAACGTTTGCAACCATTAGGAAATAATTAAAACGAATCACTAAGTGTTTTACCTATGTGTGTTAATTCATCATGGTTCCCACAACCCTAGTTATGGGTTTACCTACTCATGCTTGAATAATCACAATCACAAAATATAGAATAAATCATAATTGTATCTTAGAAAAAAATTGTAGAAAAAAACTACGTGAATTGAATAAAACTCGAAAACGATGAACAAAACTCCAATGTTATTTGATTCCCTAAATCAAGAACAAAATTACAAACTTTGTTTCTTGAACTAAGAAAGATCATTAACTACCCTAGAAGCCACGTGAAAGTTGATAAAAATAACTGTCTGCGAAAAATAAACCTAAAAATTATATTTATAGTTCCAAACAAATATTATCCTAACTAAACTTGGATTCTAGGTCAGCAGGGGTAACGGGCCAAGTAATGACTCATAGGGCCTCCCAACGAGTCATGGCCAGTGATCGTGAGTTGTTTTCGGCAATTTGTCCAGTCTTGGTTACGGGTCACCTAACGACTCGTTAGGCCTGGGCACAAGTTGTTAGGTCTCTCGTGCCCTTGGCTCACCAAATCTTCCAATGCACATGATGGATGCCCATAGTATCTGATAACTAGTCGTCACTTCACCAGACAACTCGTTATGTCACTCGTTATCTTCATTGGGCACTCCTTCAGAATTTCTCCTCCTTATCTCCACGACTGTCATAACGACTCGTTACCAGATGTAACGAGTCATGCCTTCAACTCGTTAGGTACACTGGATCATCTTCAGCAAACTCAATTTCTTCACATGACTCCAGGAATTAGTTGTTCATTGGGACGACGACTCGTGGCCTGGGTATCAGCCTATGGTTTTGTCCATTTTCGCCTTACTTTTCCTATTTCCCGTTCCGGACCTGTTTTCCTACAACATTTAACACAAATGCATCATATCTACATAAACATACCTGGAATGTGCATAGTTTCTTTGTTTTAAGCATCGAAAATGCTATAAAATTACGGCACATCAAACAACATAATACATAACACTAATCCAAAGCTGAATACATACTATGTCTGATAAGCCTCTACAATCTGACAAGTTGATGGGACAAGACCCCAACTAACTCACTATAAACTGATGTTGAAAATAAAATAGTACGAAGGTCGACAAAAGATGAGGATTGATAATGTCCAAAATATACTCTTCGTGCAAAGAATATAAATGGTCATTATACCAAAACAAATATCCCCACGGATGTCGAGGTCGAATCCCTCAGGGACTAATGAATCATACGCACGAGTGTCACTTGAGAAATTGAATTTAGCTTGCACCACTTGAAAATAACATGAAAATAAACATTTTTGGGGGAGATTGAGATTTACAAAAGAATATAACTTCTAATTTGGGTAACTAAGATAGCAAAATTACCAAGGTTGTTGACAAGAATGTGAAATCCTAGAGGTGTGGTGTATATGATATGCTAACTAAATAGGATTGTCCCGACCCGAGACTACACCCGGATCGTAGACATGAGACAAGGAGCCCCTGAAAGACTCCAAGTCAACCCATGGCGTGAGCATATAACTAATTCATTCATATAAGGCGGAAAACTTAACTTAATAATCATGGATTAACTGAAAATCATAACATGAGAGATCGGGGAATAACAAAACACAATACGAACCGTAATGACAGACCACTAAACATAAGTCTGAAAGCCTCCACACAAGATAGACAGGTTGAAGGGACAAAACCCCAACCAACCCAAACATTCTGAAAGAAAAACATAGGATAAGTAAACATGTCTGAACACGAAGCCCTCAAGTCATGAGCACTCACCACTAAAGACTGAGCGGAACTGAGCGCAAGCTAGGGACGATGCTGAACCTGCGAACCGGATCCTTAAAATTTGTGGGTCAATACATGGAAGGTACTGAGTATGTAAGGTATGAAAAAAAATACTTAAAACATAAAAGTTATAGGAGTGGGGGCATCATGATCATGAGACTGAAATCATACGAATATCATAAGGCTCAAGATTTTCAAGGTATTTGTGAACCTGTCATAGTCATAACATGTGAGAAAAACATTTCATAAAATATAACTTGAGCCAAAGAACATAATGATGCATGCATTAAGAGTCATGAGGAACAATGGGAGATTTATATAACCGGCATACTCCACATGAGCATACATGGAGCCCAACTTGGAAACCTAGTCGGGAGGTTGTCCATATCTTGCCAAGGATATGAACCATGAAAGGCGTGATATCACTCATGAAGGCCCCGTAGGGCATAGGGGACAGTCACTGAAGAGGTCCTAAACATAACCTATGGTAGCACGTAATTATGAGATTCGGGGCGTAACCTGGGCCCCGAACCTACTCGGTGTTTAGTATTACTCCCAAAACATGCAACGTGCTCATAGAAATTCATACATGACATGCATGGCTAGTCAAATCGTAAAAATCATACATGCCTAATAGTTTATAATTCTAGCCATGGAATTGAGCCCGTGAGTCGACCAAAATCATAGTTCATAAGACTTAAGCAACATGTGGGCTTTTTTCCAAAATTTTAATCATACTTGAAATGCATAAATTTATATGAAACATGATCATGATAAACTAAGAATTAGAAAACTTCAAGACATGCTTTAAATTCAAAAATTCATATCATGTTTGCGGAATCAAAATGAACAAGAATTTTACTAAAAATCCTTCACAATTGGGCATCCATACTTTTGGAGTCTTAAATTATGAAATATAAAATATACAAGTAAAATCAGCCCAAATACTTCAAAACCCGCAATTTAAACATACTACCACAAGCACATGTAATATTTTGAGGAATCATGCAAACAGGGTTAAGACCAGTAAGAATTTAGCAAATTAAACATAGGAAATAGGAAGAAATCGGCATGGGTAGGGACTATACTACCCATTCAAATCGACTTCTACTTTCTGACTTTGAACAACTTCTTTCAACATTACCAATGTTGGATCTTCATCTTTTTTATCCTTCACCTTCGCTACCAAGGACGATTCTGACCCATTCTAGACTACTACCCCACCATCGGTCGAACCAATTAACCTAACTCCCAACCGCGCAAGTCGATGTACCTCCTTTAACAGCTCCTTCTTGTCTTCACTCACATGTGACACACTTTCCATAGAAAGTCTACTAAGAGCGTCTTCTACCACGTTGGCCTTGCCTCAGTGATAAAGGACACTCATGTCGTAGTCCTTAAGTAGCTTCAACCACCTCCATTGCCGGAGGTTCAGTTCCTTCTGTGTGACCACATATTGTAAGCTCTTGTGGTCTGCGAATACATCTACATGAGCCCCATACAAGTAGTGTCGCCATAACTTCAAAGCAAATACGAACGCGACCAACTCAAGATTGTGGGTTGGGTAATTCTTCTCGTGAATTTTCAGCTGTCTAGAAGCATATGCTATGACTTTCCGTGCTATATCAATACACATTCTATCCTGACCCACGAAGCATCGCAATATACAACGAAGCCATCGGTACCCTCCGATAAAGTCAACACCGGTGCTGAAGTGAGACTGGCCTTCAATTCCTGGAAGCTCCTCTCACAAGCCTCCAACCACCGGAACTTCACCTTTTTATAAGTCAATCTAGTTAGTGGGACTGCAATGGATGAGAAACCTTCCACGAACCTCTGACAGTAACCCGCTAAGCCCAAAAAGCTTCTGATCTCTGAAGGATTTACCGGTCTAGGCCAGTTCTTTATTGCCTCTATTTTCGGGAGTCCACCCTTATACCTTCGCTTGACAGTACATGACCTAAGAATGCAACTTATTTCAGCTAGAATTGACATTTGGTTGAACTTGGCATATAGCTGGTTGTCCTTGAGGGTCTAGAGTGCTACCCTTAGGTGTGTAGCATGTTCCTCCTTTCTTTGGGAGTATATTAATATGTCGTCAATGAACACGATGACAAACATATCAAAATATGCCTTGAATACCATGTTCATCAGGTCCATAAAAGCTGCAGGGGCATTGGTTAGTCCAAAGGACATAACAACAAATTCAAAATGGCCATACCGGGTCCTGAAAGCACTCTTTGGGATGTCGTTCTCCCGAACCCTGAGCTGGTGATACCCAGACCTGAGATCTATCTTGGAGAAATATTTGGCACCTTGAAGCTGATCGAATAGGTCATCCATCCTAGGTAAGGGGTATCAATTCTTGATGGTGACCTTATTCAACTGTCTATAGTCAATACACATCCAAAGGGAACCATCTTTCTTCCGGACGAACAACACTGGGGCACCCCATGGAGATTTTCTCGGCCTAATGAAACCTTTATCTAGAAAATCCTTCAACTGTTCCTTTAACTCTTTTATCTTGGCAGGAGCCATTCAGTAGGGAGAAATTGATATGGGCTACGTGTCAGGCAAGAGGTCAATTTCAAAATCAATCTCCCTCTTAGGAGGAACACCTAGTAGGTCATTTGGAAACACCTTGGGATACTCACATACCACGGGGACTGACTGAATGGTTGGGGTCTCGGACGTGAAATCCTTAACTCTAACCAAATGGTATATACAACCTTCAGCAATCATTTTTATGGCCTTGAGATAGGAGATAAAGCGACCTACAGGTACCGCTAAACCACCCCTCCATTCTAACATTGGTTCATTTGGAAATCAAAACTCCACTGCTCTAGTCCTACAGTTAACAGAAGCATAACATGCAAACAACCAGTCCATACCAAAAATAATGTCAAAATCGGTCATAGCGAATTTTACTAAGTCTGCGGAGGTATACTTATGCAATACTGTAATGGGGCAACCTCTATATACCCGCCTTTCTACGACTGAATCACCAACCGGAGCAGATATAGAGAATGGTTCGGAAGAGATTTTGGGACTGATTCCAAAGTGAATAGCAATGTAAGGTGTCACAAAAGACATTGTAGCTCCTGGATCTAACAAAGCATAAGAATCAATATGAAAGACTTGTAACATACCCATAACTACATTGGGAGAAGCCTCCTGCTCTTGACGAGAGCCAAGTGCATAAAAACGGTTCTGGCGCTGGCCGCCGGTTGAACCAGTGAAAGCACCCTGCTGAGTCTGACGTGCCACTGGAAATGCTGAACTGGCTGCTTAAGTGTAGGCTCCACTACCCCCTGACCTAGCTACGGGGCAATCCCTGAGTCTGTTTCTGGGTTTGCCTCACCCGAAAAAAGCGTCTGAGCCCACCAAACATTTCACTAGGTGATTTTTGCCAGAATTAGCACAAGATGGGATCGTGCGCTCCGTGTGCATGCTATTCTGACCCCTCGAACTTGAGGCCCTACTCCTCTGACTGTCTCGAGGCCTGGATGGGGTACTGGCTGAAGATGGTGCTTGTGTAATGGACCTGTGCTGGGACTGCTGGTGCGGTCCACCCCTTGGCCTTTGCTGGGAGAACCTGTGGCTATCAGTTCTGGCCCTCTTGGCCTCCCTTTGCCTCATATGAGATGCTTCCATCTGCTGGGCATAGAGGAATATTCGTGGGTAGTCCATATCCTGATGAAGCATGGCTTTTCTACAATCCTTATCCAGATACGCAGCTACTCCCTACATGATTCTGCTCATCCCCGCGCCCTCTAGTCCATCACTAACTATGGGGCATACTTTGATAGGCGAGTGAACTCAAGTGAATATTATAGCACCTCCATCTTTCCTTTCTTGAGGTTAACAAACTCGGTTTCTTTCAATTCCCTCATCTCCCGAGGGAAGAATCTGTCGAGAAAGGCCATGTGGAACTCATCCCAGCTGATAGGGCCTGCTCCCGCTGCTCTACTGTCCCTCCATTGCTTGAACCAAATGTAAGTGACCTCCTTTAGCTGATATGAGGCCAAGTCCACACACTCCTCATTTGTCACCCCCGTCACCATAGTGACCTTCAAGATCCCCTTACTGAACTCGTGCAGATCCTCGTCCACCTTTTCCCCGGTGAACTCGGGAGGGTTCTTCCTTAGAAAGTCCCTACTTTGGGCTGCCGCTGCATTGCCGTTCTAAGGAACATACGTAACAGCCTGCTGCTTGACCCGAGTAGTCAAGACCTGTGTCAACATTTGAATCACCGGCTGAAGCTCGATGTGGGCGGCTGGCTTGGTTTCCTTGGGCTCTTGAACAGGTGGGGCTTGCTGACACTCGTCATCATTGCCCTCCCTGTGGCCTTCAACATTCCTTTTCCTCCTTCCAATTATCCTTCTGGGAGCCTTAATTAACTGCATTCTCGAATAGAATGAATTAGAAGGATGGAGAGGTTTTCATCGCACGACATAGATCATGAAAGAAGGGAACATTTCCTAAAATGCTTAGTGGCCTCTTCATCATAAGTGTTGCGTGCTTTAAAACCATGAAAAAGACTCTACCTAACATGACTTTTAGACTCCCTAGGACACATCTAAACCTATTGCTATGGTACCAAGTTTTTCACGACCTGAGTGTACACCCGGATCTTAGACATGGGATAGGGAGCCCCGAAATACTCCAAGTAAACCCATGCCATGAGCATATAACGGATTCATTCATATAAGGTGGAAAACTTAACTTAATAATCATGGATTAACTAAAAATCAAAATATGATAGGTCGGGGAATAAAAAAACACAATACGAACAATAATGACAGAACACTACACATAAGTCTGAAAGCTTCTGCACAAGATAGACCGGTTGAAGGGACAAGACCCCAACTAACCCAAACATTCTGAAAGAAAAACCTAAGATAAGTAAACAGGTCTGAACATGAAGCCCTTGAGTCATGAGGACTCACCACTAAGGACTGAGCAGAACTGAGTTCAAGCTAGGGACGATGTTGAACCTGCGAACCGGATCCTGAAAATTTATGGGTCAGTACATGGAAGGTACTGTGTATGTAAGGTATGCAAAAACAATACTTAAAACATAAAAGTTATAGAAGTGGGGGCATCATGATCATGAGACTGAAATCATACGGATATCATAAGGCTCAAGATTTTCAAGGTATTTGTAAACCTGTCATAGTCATAACACATGAGAAAAACATTTCATAAAATATAACTTGAGCCAAAGAGCATAATCATGCATGCATTAAGAGTCATGAGGAACAATGGGAGATTTCTATAACTGACATACTCCACATGAGCACAAATGGAGCCCAACCTGTAAACCTAGTCGGGAGGTCGTCCATATCTTTCCAAGGATATGAACCATGGAAGGCGTGATATCACTCATGAAGGCCCAGTAGGGCATAGGGGACAGTCACTGAAGAGGTCCCAAACATAACCTATGGTAGCACGTAATTATGAGATTTGGGGCGTAACCTGGGCCCCGAACCTTCTCAGTGTTTAGTATTACTCCCAAAACATGCAACGTGCTCATAGAAATTCATACATGACATGCATGGCTAGTCAAATCGTAAAAATCATACATGCCTAACAGTTTATAATTCTAGCCATGGAATTGAGCCCGTGAGTCGACCAAAATCATAGTTCATAAGACTTAAGCAACATGTGGGCTTTTTTCCATAATTTTAATCATACTTGAAATGCATAAATTTATATGAAACATGATCATGATAAACTAAGAATTAGAAAACTTCAAGACATGCTTTAAATTCAAAAATTCATATCATGTTTGCGGAATCATCATGAACAAGAATTTTACTAAAAATCCTTCACAATTGGGCATCCATACTTTTGGAGTCTTAAATTATGAAATATAAAATATACAAGTAAAATCAGCCCAAATACTTCAAAACCCGCAATTTAAACATACTACCACAAGTACATGTAATATTTTGAGGAATCATGCAAACAGGGTTAAGACCCGTAAGAATTTAGCAAATTAAAAATAGGAAATAGGAAGAAATCGGAATGGGTAGGGACTATACTACCCATTCAAATCCCACATACCTGGAAATTTTGAGACTCTTAACTCCCTTTAAAACCCTAGGTAGAATCTTGAAGAACTTAAAGGTGAACACTTGAATTCCCTTTCCTCCTTCCTCTCTACACTTACAAGTATCAAATGGGGTTTATCATGGATAATTTACCTTTAAAAGACCCTTTCCCGACCTCAAAGCGATGTTGTTTAGGTTTTAGGAGTGTAGGAAATTACGAGGAGGCCCTTACTAATTCGCAGGAAATAATTGTTTGGTGACCTTAACAAGCGATTTGACAATTCGTTGCCAGGAGCAACGAGTCGTTGGGTCCTTTCGTCAAGTCCACTGGAAATTTTCTCTTGGCTCTTAACGGAGGACATGACGACTCGCCCCTCGGTGACACCACTCATTTCCAGCTTTTGTTAAGTACACTGGATCATCCTCAAAATTCTTCTCTAAGACCTCCCCATGACTGACATGACGACGGTGGTGGCAGACCACGAGTCGTTACATCACCCGAGGGGACCTCGAGTCCCTTCACCAATACAGGCCTTCCCAAGAGTCAGTTAACGACTCGTGGGGCTCCCTGATGAGTCATCCAATGACTCATCCTACACTGCTGCAACATTTTCCAAATTTTTGTCCCGTTTGACTCCCGGGTCTGATCCTTGGGTTCTCGGGGTATAAGAAGGGTCATGCTAGGTCATCTCATAAGTTCAATTTGTGTAAATAATCTTGGGAAAGTGGGCATTTGATGCTTTTCAACCTCATAATTACCTGTTGCTAGAGTTCTTTCAAACCCCTAGACACCATTAAATCAACCTGATCAGATTTGGATTAATAGTTGCACTAATTCCTAGCTATTAGCTATTAATTAGGAGCGAGAATGTAATTTTTTGCTATTTCCAACCCGATTTCACAATCTCTCATCCATGTCTATCATTAAATTCTCTTCAAATACTCAATTCTTCTTTTGCAAGCAAAAATCAATTAAAAACAATTAGACCCACATCAGCAACAATGGATCTTCAATTATGGATTGGAGAGAATCTAACATATTTACACTAATTAAACAATATTAAGATGACTGTAGAAATACCTACTCTAATTAAGCATTCATCACCACACACCTCTGGTTAATGATTTAGCTACTCATAGTTAAGAAATTCAAAAGCACATTTAATAACAAACTAATTGAATTCAATAATAGTAGCAGCAAAATCAAAATCAACAAAAAGTTTTCAACAATGGCAGTACCTTGCTATGGAGGAAGAAGAAGAAGAAAAACCAGACAATTCATTTCAATTTCCACCAATCAAACTCTTACTTTTTCCTCTCCCAAGAGAATGTTCTAAAAGCTAAAAGTTAAGATTCGATCGGGTACAAAGTACTTCTCTCTAGAATATATCCAAAAATAGGGTATCCCTTTATCTCTTTTTTCATGCTAGACATTTTTACCCTTGATAAGCATTCTGGCGCTTGCGAGAGTACTGGCGGTTCGCCAGTTACATTCTGCAAATTGTCGACTCTAATTAATTTTTCTTCCAGTGAGTTTCAATAGCCTTAGGCGATTCCTTCAATGTTTCACCTGTATCTATCCGCGTGTCGCCGATTCTTTTCTCTTTGATCTAGAATTTTCAGGTGTCATTCAGTGAAAGGACTGGCAAGCTGCCGGTTGAAGTCCACATTTTCCGATTGCTATCACTCCAAGAAGCAGTGTTCATCAGCTCTTGGCCGGTGTTTCACCGGTCTTCTCCGGTGAAGCGCCGATTTTCACCTGATTCCCTTCTTTTTTCTCCCTTTCTTGCTCTTTTCTACAAATCAGATATCTGCACAAAAAAGGCAAAAAGGGCATAAAATCCATCTAAAAGACTTGAAAACTAGAATAAAGTTCATGCTTAAGAGCTTAATGAGTTGTTAAATTAGCAACTCATTAAACCCCCAACTTGAACCGTTGCTTGTCCTCAAGTAATGTAGTTATTATCTAGTAAACAACATTCCACTTCATACAAATGTATGCATTAGTGACCACTTGACTTCAAACAACCCAAAAAAAATGCTCACCGACTCACCGAAAAAGAGAAGCAAGTTCCCCCAAAACAAGACAGATGGAAACATTTCAAGAGGCCAGTACCATTCAAAAACATAATTCACAAGAGCTTTTTTTTTTTGCAAAACGAGGGAATAACTCATCCTTTAAGTACACATAGCATCTCAATTCATGATCATTGCATATTCAAAGCTTGCCTTAGAGCTTGAATTTCTCATAACCTATGCACAAATTTACCTTTAATGCAATTGGGTCCTCAAAAGGGATGATGCCACTCATGGAAGAGAAAATCCCTATTTTTTATCATGAAATCAATGAATTCACACAAGGGATTTCACAAAAAGAAGATTTCACTCACTCTCATAAAAGAAATCTACATCACCCTACTCGACCCATAGACTTGCCCTTCGTGTAATTCGCCACTAATGTATAGCAACTACACTTAAAATAACTTAGGACTTGTGGGTCATAATGTACGCTAGGGCTAAGGGTAGGATAAATGTTTAGCTTTAGTGGCTAATGCCTACCTAATGCCTTTATAAACACTTTAACATCCCATTATCTTATTGAGATTACTCCACTTTATTTGTCCATGTTCATTATCTTCATCATTTGTGCAACACAAGCCACCCTTATAATACCTATGAATTTCACATTTGGCCTTATATATGCAAGATATAACACCTTTTTACTATTCTTCCTCTATTGATGATTTGAGGTCTTTCAACCCATTGATTCTTTCATTTCATCACAGTTCTAGTGCTACCTCACATTGAAGCTCTCAATTTCCCCCTTCTCTTGCAAACCCCTAAACTTAGGTTTTTGCCTCATCTCACATTGGTTTCCTTATTTCTCCCCATTTCATGGGCTTGAAGCCCCAATTATATTCATTCTTTCATCACTAGCAACTAGGCAGAATGGGTGCCAAAGAGAAGGATTAAAAATGGTCATTAGGTTTGTAGTGTGTCTTCAAAAAAAGGGTCCAAGGCTAAAACATTGGCTATCAAAGATTAATGTTCAAGGAGGTCATTTTGGGTGAAGTGACGTAACAAGAGAAGGCCTAAGATCATGTTCTATGTGCAACTACATCTAGGATTTCGCCTTGAGTCACACTTGTGGCAAGTTCTAGACAAGAATATGGGATTCACAAAAGTCCTTACCACAAAAGGAATCACACCTAAAGAGTCTACAAAAGTCATTATCCATATAGAATCTTGATTTAAGACATCAAAACATGCAGTTCATAAGTCAAGCGAGGAATCTATAAAGTATGACAAAGAGTGTTGTGTTCTCGATTCAAACATCTGCTCATTATTTCTCATTTCCATGCCTCATTTTAAAATTCCATTTCACAAATTTTTCTAGTGGTTCCTCTCAAAACGGCTCCATAAGAGACTCAAAAATGACATGGAATTTTTCCTTAAGAAAGTCTCCACTCAATCTATCATCGAGACGTGCCAACCCGATTCTGCAACAAAAAGGAAAGGAAAAACAATGAAATGATCCTCCGGAAAGAATCGTGGTATGAACAAAATCCTTGGAGTTTGATTACTGATTCTATTATTTACATGATGAATAAACAAAGGACTTGGTTCCTAAAGGAGTAAACAAATCAAGACAAGGATCTCCTTTTCATTATTAGTACACTTAAAAAACACTTTTGCAAAACATACACACCCCCTCCACCACTTTATACCAGACATTGCCTCCAATATAACAAAAATGACAAACAATGAGATGAAGGAGGCTTCCTGATTGAATTAGTGGTTAGGAAGAGGGCCCTAAGAATATGTGGTTGCATCAAAGAGTCAAGAAGTCGTTTCTTCAATAGTCGGCCTCAGTGGATCAAGTGGGATTTCCAATTGTTTCCCAGGTCTGGGCACCACCCATTTGTCCAGCGGAGTACGAAGATCATGATATGAAGTCGTCTCCACTCCACGAGGTGTCCAGGATAGATCTACGTTGTACAGAAAGAGCATTGGAGGTGGCGACGGTCTGCTATTATATAACTTCTCATCTGACACTATTTTCTACGCGTTGTGATACCCCACCTACCAATCATCTGGTGGACTCTTGGGTGCCTCAGGCTATGAGGGCACCGCTACAGGATCAGGAGAGATTGGGTTGCCGGTAGATGGAGGTCCACTGAGTGCAACCTCCTCTTTCCTCAAAGTAATCACTTTGCTTTCGAGGACCTCAACTATAGTGCATAAGCCTTTCAACTTATCTCTAGCAGGTTGTATTGCTTTCTTGATGGCAAGTTGTATCATTGATGGGATAGCCTTAGCTAGCTTCACAAGTTTTCTTTCATGTACTTGGGGCTTTTTTGCTAATTTGACAAAATCAGGAGGTGTAGGGGTGGGAGCAGCAGCTTTCTAGAACTGGGCTGCCGATGGGTGAAAAGACGCCGAAGGTGGTGGTGTAGTCTTGTGCTCTGTACTCTTTGCTTGCTTCATAGCTGGGGCATCTTTGTTAGTTTTGGTAGCAGCAATTACACTGTCAGCCCGCACAATCCTTTCCAATGACCGAAACAAAGGGCATGCAGCCCACACGCAAACATACTCACGAGGCTAGGATATGGCAACGATGTAGCCATCTACTTGGCCCTTCTTTTGAATTGATCGAAAATCAGATCCCCAACATTGATGTGTACATGATCCATGATGTAGGCGATAAGAATAGAAACTTCAATTGGGACTTTTGTTGTATTCTGAGAAGGTATTAACCTCACGCAAACCAAGTCTAACCACATGCGGACTTCGAATTTCAAGTCACAACAATGAATCAGACCCCTGGAGATGGCCCATTGTAGTTGATAAATTACAATCATGTTGGCTACCTATTGGAACTGGTTTCCTTTATCTTCTATCTTCTTGTGGAATATCGAATGTGATTGGGTCGGCTCAATCCAATAAAGAGAATTGATTGTCTCTGGAGTTATGGGCACCTCTTGACCATGCACCCATACCGATGGTAGGCCCCGTAATGTTTCTATGCGGTCCTTATTCTTTAGGAGCCGTTTCCTTGCCTTGTATGATGCATAAAATTTCCACACCAATTCTGGAAAATATGGGTCAACTGGTATGGTGAATGGACCTCAATTGCACATCCATATCTGATCGTAGATATCTAGGAAGAAATTTTTGAAAGAGTCCACCTCAAATTAGGTTTCTGCATGGAGGGATTGCTTCTCTTTGAAAGCAACGTAATACTCCTCCATTCTATCCAACCCAAAGCGAACTTGTGCGTTTCTGGTGTGCATTAATACTTGGTCTTTGTGAGATTGTGGGGAAACAAACATTATGCTGCAAATTAAGGATAGAATTGTGCACACATTTTTAAACCCAGAGCAAAGCAAGAGGAAAGAACTCAGGTGAGACAATTATTGTGTCAGGTGACACCGGCGAACTGTCGGCGAAAGGCGGATGCAGTTCTACGAAACGCCGATGAATTGCGGTGAGAGGCAGTGACCTGGGTGTAAACATCATACCTATCGGCACCCCCACTAGCAAAATGCCAGTCCTGAACCGCGAAGCATAGGTGACCTGTAGATTTATGCCAGCATGCAGTATTGGGCAAGTCAATCAACGAAATAACCAATGATTCTTAAAGCACAACTGGTGGTCCACCGATGGGCGACCTTTATGCAATTAACCCACATGCCACCCCCACATAGATGTACACCAATTTTCACCCAATCTTAAAAAAAAATACAAGTCACCCTTAAGAAAGATGTCAATCAATCAATCATTGGGCAACTTGAGAGGGTGTCCCACTCGAGGTTACTCAGACTTAACCCAAACACAATGTGAAAAAAAAATATAAAACAAAATCCTGCCATATATAGCGAAGAAAAGCATGAGATAAACACATAAAAGCAAAATATTACCATAGTACTCGAAACTTTAGAGCATGAGCGACAAACATCGTACCAAATAAGGGAGTAGCCACGAATGTTGTCCTCTACTTACTACTTGTATGTTTAGATTATGGTTGAGTGAAGGAGATGGGTGAATGAAAGCGGGGAGAGGTATATAAATTGGAAAGGAGGAGAAGTTGGTTAGGTGAAAAGATGGTGGTCATTAATGGAGGATAGGTGGGAAAGTGGATTTTTAAGAAAATGAAAAATGGTGGGAAAGAGGGAAATGGAAGATAAAAGGTGTGGAGGTCGTTCAAACTTTTGAAAAGGGGAATATTCCAGATGTTGCCGCCGCTAACATTACCTGAGCGAGTTTCTATAACTAGATTGGAGACTGATCGGCGTCTCGCGGAATGCATCCGGCATTTCACCAGGTGAGAAGCCAATGTCAAGGACACTCCCAAGTATACTGGTTGAAATCGACAACTTACCAGCGGTTCGTGCTTTGAAGCAGCACTTCGTCGGATGGGTTGCCTACTAGCTTTGGATCCTTCAGTGCACTGGATAAACTCGGCGACCCATTCGTGATTCACAGAGTGTTGTCTGTGTTTTGTCGGTCTAGCGCCGACCAGCCTTATCTTTGTTCTTCTTGAAGTTCACCAACATAACCTAAAAAAATTCAAAAACAACAATACATATAAGAAGAGTTATATAATAAAAATTCTTGGGTTTCCTCCCAAGAAGCGCCGTAGTTAATTTCGTGGCACGACAAAGGTCTCTATTGACCTATGGTTCATCCAGATATAAGACCTTTGTTCGGCCAACTTCTTCCAACACCCCCAGATATCTTTTTACTTGTTGGCCATTTACCTTTAAGTTGCTCCCATTCTCTCTATAGAGTTCTATGGCACCATTTTCATACACTTGATATACCTTAAAAGGCCCTGACCATTTTGATTTTAACTTCTCGGGGAATAGCCATAGCCATGAAGTGAACAGCAATACCCAGTCCTCTGAGCAAAATTGTGCTGCAACACTTTTTGGTCATGATAATGTTTCAGTCTGGCTTAGTAAATAGTTGCATTCTCATATGCCCTCATTCTGAATTCATCTATCTCATGTTGATTATGAACTTGTCCTTGGAAAGCTCTTCCCCATTCAAGATTCAAGCGTTTCAATGCCCACAAGGCTTTGTGTTCTAACTCTACAGGGAGGTGACATGATTTTCCAAACACAAGTTGATATGGAGGCATCCCTATCGGCATTTTAAATGCAGTTTTTTATGCCCACAAGGCATCATCTAACTTCCGTGCCCAATCCATTCTGTTTACATTGACTGTTTTAGTCAAGATAGATTTTATTTCCCAATTTGACACTTCTACTTGGCCGCTGGTTTGTGGGTGATAAGGGGTGGCCACTTTGTGTTTCACACCATATTTAGCTAGCAATGTGTTGAATACTCGATTGCAAAAATGTTATTCCCCATCGCTAATGATAGCTATGGGAGTACCGAATTGGGAGAAAATATGTTTCTTCAAAAAGGTTGCTATGCTCCTTCCTTAATTATTGGGTAGTGCAACAACTTCTACCCATTTGGAGACATAATCAACCGCTACCAATATATATGTGTTTCCATAAGAGCTCACAAAAGGGCCCATGAAGTCGATCCCCCATATATCAAACAACTCAACCTCTAAGATCAGTGTTAGCAGAAGTTCATGCCTCCTTGAGATACTCCCTGTCCTTTGACACCGGTCGCATTGCTTCACAAAGTCATGGCCATCCTGATGTAGTGTAGGCCAATAAACCCACAATGTAACACCTTTACTGTTGTCTGCACACTCTCATAATGACCCCCAATAGGTGAAGAATGACAAGCCTCTAGAATTGGGACCATCTTTATTTCTGGAACACAGTATCGTATTAAACCATCTGCGCAACTTCGGAAGAGGTAAGGTTCGTCCCAATAAGATTTGTGGACATCATGCATGAATTTCTTCTTTTGTTGAATGTTCAAACCTTCGGGTATGATGTTGCTGCCAAAGTAAATAGCAAAATTGGCAAACCATAGTGTTAAATCGTGGGTTGCGGCCAGAATATGTTCATCCAGGAAGGCATCATTGATCTCCTCATGTACTCCTGGTTGACCACTTGTTTCTAGGCAGGATAGATGGTCGGCCACTTGATTCTCACATCCCTTACGATCCTTCACCTCAAAGTCGAATTCCTTCAACAAAAAGACCCACTTGATTAGTATCGGTTTAGCATCTTTCTTGTCCATCAAATACCTAAGCACTGCATGGTCCGTGTGCACCACCACTTTCGTTCCTAACAGGTATGCCCAAAACTTTTCAAGCACAAAGACAATAGAGAGTAACTCCTACTCCATTACTGTGTAGTTTGTTAGTGCATTGTTTAGAACTTTGCTAGCATAGTAGATTGGGTGAAACATCTTTTCTCTTTGCTAACCGAGGACTGCTCCTAATGCCAACCCACTGGCATTGCACATGAGCTTAAAGGGTTTTGGCCAATTAGGTGCTATAATAATTGGAGAGGAAATCAACCTTTCCTTTAACTCCACATGGGCCTTCATGAACCCCTTATCAAAATTGAACTTTTCTTCTTTCTCAAGCAGCCGAAATAGAGGATGAGCTATCTTAGAGAAACCATTAATAAACTGATGGTAAAAACCCATTGGTCTGAGGAAACTCCTAACACCCTTTACAATGCACGATATAGGTAACTGAGCAATGGCGTTGATTTTGGCTTGGTCCACCACAATCCCTTTTTTGGAAATCTTGTGTCCCAACACAATCTCTTCTTTTACCATAAAATGACATTTATCCCAATTAAGGACCAAAATTTTTTCTTTACATCTGTTTAATACCTCCTCTAAGTGTGTCAAACAGTCCTCAAATGAGTCCCCTACAACTGAAAAGTCATCCATGATGACTTACGTAGTATCTTACACCATATCTGAAAAGATGGACATCATGCATCTTTGGAAAGAGGCAGGGGTGTTGCAAAGGCCAAAAGGCATCCTCTTGAATGTGAAAGTGCCATAGGGACATGTAAAAGTGGCTTTTCTTGATCCTCGAGTGCGATCAAAATTTGATTGTACCCCGAGTATCCATTCAAGAAACAATAGTACTCCTTTTCGGCCAGCCGATCCAACATTTGGTCAATGAAGAGCACCAGGAAATGATATTTCTTTGTACAAGAGTTTAAATTACGGTAGTCCATGCAAACTCTCCATCTAGTGACTGGGAAAGTGGTAATTAATTCATTCTTTTCATTTGGGACAACTATAATGCCTCCTCTGTTGTCACACACTGTATAGGGCTTACCCAGCTGCTGTCTGCGATAGGATATACCGCACATGCATCCAGCCATTTAATAATCTCCTTTTTGACCACCTTTTGAATAGGTGTGTTCTAACGCCCTTGATGCTTGACTGATGGACTGCAATTTTCTTGAAGATCAATCTTGTGAGTGCCAATCCTTGGAGGAATACCGATGATATCAGCTATCGACCACCCTATAGCTCGAATGTGCCTTTTCAATACCACAATGAGTTTTTCTACTTGGAAGGAGTGAGTATTATTGAAATGATGTCCAGGAGGGTCTCATTCTCCCTCAAATATGCATATTTCATGTGAGAGGATAAGTGTTTGAGCTCCAATTTCAGAGGTGCCATAATGGATAGCTATGAAGAAGGAGTTGTGAAATTTTTTAAATTGAGGTCAAGCTTCCTTAGTTGGAAGTGATAATTTCTTATCTCCTTATGCACTTGATGAACCTCCTCGAGTTCTTCACCTTTCAAAAACAAATCAGCAGTCATTTCTCCCACGACCTCTTCTTCCATTTCCCATTCAAATATATCATCGTCCATGGTGGCTTGAGGTGAGAAAGTGCTTGTTTGTTTTGTTTGAGCTGCCACTTGCGAGGCTAACTCATTCATCCTATCCTCCAATTGTTGTATTATTACGTCATGACTCTTCAAGGTGGTTGTAATGTTCAATAGTTTACTCCCTAAGTTCTGAATTCCTGCTTCAGTTGAAAGGACCTTTTCAAGCACCACTTCAAGAGTGCTTTCCATGAGGGATGGGATTGACTCATTGCACTCCTAGCTACTCGTCTCAACTGTCCAAAAAATTTTCAAACCTTGATTTCCATGATAAGCGTACCCATAGCCATGGTTGGATTGGTGGTATCTTAGATGGAAACCCTTTATATAGTTCATTAACAACTCAATCTGCTTCATCATGACAAGAAACATTATGTCTTTATTCCCTTCTCTATGCCACATCTTATCTACTAGTTTGATAGTCTCCACATAAGGCACCCCCTCGAGGTCTTGCAACAACCTTTCGAAGATGCTCGTGAGTTACTCAGCAATTTCTTAATAGCAACAACCGTGGTGTAAAATTAATCCAAATTGACAATCAACACTAAGATATCAAGTGCTAGTCCCCGAAAACGGTGCCATTTTTTGATAACGTCCAAAATATTCTCTTTGTACAAAGTGTATAAACGGTCATTTTATCAAAACAAATATCTTGGCGGATGTTGGGTCCCATCCCACATGGACTAGTGAATGATACGCACGAGTGTTGTTTGAGAAATTGAATTTAGCTTGCACCACTTGAAAATAACATAAAAATAAACATTTTGGGGGAGATTGAGATTTACAATAGAATATCTTCTACTTTGGCTAACTATGATAGCAAAATTACCAAGGTTGTTGAAAAGATTGTGAAAGACTAGAGGTATGGTGTTTATGATATGCTAACTAAATAGGTCATGCTAGGTCATCTCATAAGTTCAACTTTTGCAAATAATCTCGTGAAAGTGGGCATTTGATGCTTTTAAACCTCATAAATACCTCTTGCTAGAGTTCTTTCAAACCCTTAGACACCATTAAATCAACCCAATTAGATTTGGATTAGTAGCTGCACTAATTTCTAGCTATTAGGATCAATTAGGAGTGAGAATGTAATTTTTGCTATTTCCAGCCCAATTTCACAATCTCTCATCCATGTCCACCATTAAATGCTCTCCGAATACTCAATTCTTTTTTTGCAAGAAAATATCAAGTAAGAACAATTACCCGCACATCAACAATAATGGAGTTTCAATTATAGATTGGAGAGAAGCTAACAGATTTACACTAATGAAACAATATTGAGATGACTCTAGAAATACCCACTCTAATTAAGCATGCACACCACACACTTGTAGTTAATGCTTTAGCTACTCATATTTATGAAATTCAAAAGTACATTTAACAACAAACTAATAGAATTCAATAATAGGGGTAGCAATATAAAATTCAACAAAAAGTCTTCAACAATGGCAGTACCTTGCTATGGATGAAGAAGAAAAAGAAAAAGTAAACAATTATTTTAAATTTGCGCGAACTACCAACTCTAATTAATTTCACCTCCAGTGAGTTTCAGTAGCCCTAGGAGATTCCTTCGGCATTTAGGCGGTATCCACCCGCGTGTCGCTTATTCTTTTCTCTTCGATCAAGAATACTCAGGTGTCATTCAGTGAAGGAGCGGCAAGCCGCCGGTTGAGGTCTGCATTCGTCGATTGCTATTTTTCCCAGAGGCAGT
This sequence comes from Datura wrightii, assembly GCA_035772735.1. Lineage (NCBI taxonomy): Eukaryota > Viridiplantae > Streptophyta > Magnoliopsida > Solanales > Solanaceae > Datura > Datura wrightii. The sequence continues at coordinate 116,517,335 of JASDFA010000003.1, read as the reverse complement.
GTTTATCATCTCTTCGCTGCATTTTGCTGGCGTTTCACCGGTCTTCTCCTATGAAGCGCGGGTTTTCACCTGATTCCCTTTTTTTGCTCCCTTTCTTGCTCTTTTCTCCAAATTAGATATCTGCACATAAAAAAGCAAAAAGGGCATAAAATTCATCTAATAGACTTGAAAACTAGACTAAAGTTCATGCTTAAGAGCCTAATGAGTTGGTAATTACCAACTCATCAAGGACTCACCAACAAGCTGAGAAAATGCTAAATCTGAGGATCTGGCTAGGGGTGGGACTAAAGCTGAATGTTTGAGCTTGTATCATAAAAAGATACAACATAGAGTATTCAGTCAGTACTTGGAATGTACCGAGTATGCAAGGGAAGTAAACCTGCTAAGTAAGAAAAACTGAAATCATCCGTATCATAAAACATTTCAACATAAGATTCTAATAGTAAGGATTGCATGCTATTACCTAAAAACATGATTTGAACATGACTGAATATCATAACAGATTCGAATGGCCCAAAGATGAAACTGATAATCATGAGTAAAGCTTAACATTGGGCCAGACATGCTAAAAACATAATATTATGATTGATAAATATGCAAAACTGAAATCATGAGTAATAATGGGAGACTCTTCATATAACTGACATTACCACGTTAGAGCTTACGTGGTCCCAACTGTAACACTCAAGTGGGCAGAGCCGTCCAATGCCTTGCTAGGGCTAAGGTGTCACGACCCAAATGTAGACCCGGATCGTAACATAGGACAAGGAGCCCCGAGAGACTTCTAGTGGACCCATGGCATGAACATTCATCTCACTTCATATCATTAGGTGGAATAATTGATATGATGATATAGCGAAAACATAAACATAACATAATATAGCATGATAAGCGGAACATACTAAAATACATTACAACTGAGTACTACAAGTTGTCTGAAAGCCTCTATCGTATAAGATGGGTTGATGGGACAACATCCCAAACTAACCTGGCTAAAACTAAAACAAATGGAACATCATAATCCGAACATATGTCCCTCGGAATATGAGGACTCACCAAAAGGATGGATGCTAAACTCTAAGATGGACTAATGACGGGGCTGAGCCTAAAAGCCGAGTCCTATATCATGTAATGATACAACATAGAGTATGTGGTCAGTATGTGGAATGTACCGAGTAAGCAAGGTAAGTAAAACGGACATTTAAAATACATAAAAACTCATAAATGATCATTAGAGTGGGACAACATGCTCATAACATAAGTAGCATACGATAACATAAGGCTCAAGGGTTTCAAAACATTCGTAATTCAATCGTAATCATAAAAATAAGAGAAAAGCTTTAATTGAACATGACTTGAGACAATGTACATAATCTTAAACATGCATAAATCATGAGGAACAGTGGGAGATTCTTATAACCGACATACCTCATATGAGAACACATGGAGCCTGTCCTGTAAATACCTAGTCGGGAGGGTGTTCGTACCTTGACATAGGTAGAACCTTGAAGGGCATGATATCACACATGAAAGAGCCCATTTAGGCAATGGAACAGTGACAAAGGAGGTCCCATCATGTCCTACGGTGGCATGTAGTTCTGATATTCGGGAAAAACTTGAGCCCCGAACCTACTTGGTGTTAAAAACTACTGCTCATAGTATAACATGCATGAAATTTATGGGATAATTAAATCATGATAATCATAAACATTCTTGTAAATACGTGAACTAGCCATATGGGTAAGGCTTGTGGGTCGGCCAAAACATAATTAGTAAAATCATGAGATTCATGCATACTTATAAATCTTACATAGACTTTGTAAATCATCCATTCATAATGGGCATTTTAATAAATCCATATTACAAATCATAAATCATGATGGATTTATGAATATCAACAAGTGAAGTAAAGATCATAACTCGATTTACCATAGAACATGCATAATTAGGCTTAATTTAGTAAAAGTTGAAATAAATAAAGTTATAATCAACATAGTCTTAAATCTGATCATAATTCATAAAATATGAGGTAAATCACGAAAGATAATGACCCATTGATAGATAATTAGAATTCCACAATGTTAAGTTTAAACTCCATAAGATTTTTGATCAAACTTCATGAATTTGGAGAGATTGGGCGTGGATGTGAATGAAAACACCCATTCATAACCCTATATGCCTGTAAATGGCTAATTCTTACCCTCCCTTGAATGCCCAAGAAGGAATTCAAGAAAACCTTGAAGTATTGCCTTAATCACCTCTTTAGTCTATCACTCTTGTATGCATGAATATGAAAATGGCCGAAAATGAACTTAACCCCTTTAAAAGTCACTATTCTTAACTTAAAATGACGTAGTATAGGCCTTAGGATTTTAGGAATTATGGAAAAGCCCTTACTAAATTTGCAGAAAAAAGCTGCCAGATGGTCCCAATGGGGGACCTAACGACTCATTACCCTAGACGACGACTCGTGGAGTCTTCCGTGAGGTACACTGCTCAATAGGTCTCCTGGACTCATAACGGGAGACGTAACCACTCATTACTTGGTGACCACGACTCGTGGTCACCATTCATGATGTACACTTCCTCAATACCAAGAATTCCTTAGCTAGTTGACCACGACCCTCCCCACGAATCATGGGGACTGACCACAACTCATGGGGTCCTTCCGTCGAGTACACTACCTCTCCTCTTCTCTTTTCCTTCTCACTTACCCCACGATTGACCTAACGATTCGTGGCGTTTGACCACGAGTCGTGGTCATGCCTGTTCGAGCCAAAACTACATGCAAGTGCACGTGGTCGTACAAGTAGTAAAGTGGCTTTATTTCAAGCCAAGTATCGATCCCACATGGACTGAACTACGGTATTAATTAACTTAAGCGTCAGTGAACGATATCAGTATGAATGCAGACAACAAAATAAATAATATTTCATGAGTTAAGATCACTAAGTAATAAAAATCTAAGTCAAGATTATAATTTAAGTCTGAACAATAGCAATCAACAAGCTGAGGTTAAGGCAAGCATGCATGGATGTAACTTATTAATTCAATTCATCTAATCTTCTCTTCGGTTGCTAGTCAGGAATTAATTACCTATGGATTGGATCTTTCGACTCCTATCCAATTAAAGAATCATGAGACCTTATTCTAACTTTCGGTGATATAAGAATCTCATGCTCTTGCCATACGTAACCGATTCCATAAATGTCTAATAAGACTTTCAGATATATTTCTATTCTGAACGTAAATCAATTCTAAATTTTCTCAACTAAGAAAAGATCATATCCTACCAATTCACATCTGTCCAATTCCTTTCCTTTTCAGAATCAAAATTGGATTTCTAAGATATACATTAACATTGGCCAAACATTAATGGAGTAAAAACAAGAATTGATAGAACAACCACTGAAGAAAAGATCAAAACTGAAATGATCAATAATAACATTCCTCTATAATTATCCTTCACCTTAGCAAGAGGTGAATTAGCCACTCATTTGTGAATTAAACATCTTCAAATAAGTAGAATTCATATAAGCAATTGAAATTAAAGAGAAAAAGGAAGAGAATAACCCTAGAATTTTCATCCTCTCAACTGCTTGCAACCCACGTTCTTGCTCAGCCAAGTAAGAATGTTTAAAATAAAACCTAAGTGTTCTATTTATACTATTGAGATTTTTTCCTGGAATAACAAGCAACGTGGCACGGAGTGTATCACAGAGCACTGTCTTCATGCCACGGTGCTATCGTGCACCTTCACTGGAATTTGAGGTTCTAGGTAGTTACACTCAACATGACACGGAGTGCATTGCGGAGCACTGCCTCCGTGTCACGGAGGTAACGCGAACCTCCACTAGAATTTGACATATTTTAATCATCCCAGGCAGAATGCCTCCGCAATGGTAGCGTGACACGGCGGCATCGCGGAGCCCCCATTTTTGCCACCTTCCCTTGTCAACTTCCACTTCTTGCTTCCGAGTCCATTCCCGCACTTCACCAACTTGTAGATTAGCTTCCAAAAGTTCCTTCTACCTACAAAACAACACTAATCATGTTGGTTAGTATAAATTTTTATATTTATTTAAGAATCACATGAGAATGTACACATAACAATAGATAAACAAATAGAAATGAAGCATTTGAGTATCACTTGGGCGTGAAATTCTGCCCAAGATCACTTACCCCACACTTAAAACCTTGTTCGTTCTCGAACAATACGCTCACATCTCATGCAATTGAAACCCACGCATAACTAATTTGGCTAGACCATTCAAGCTACGGCTATACCGATTATTTAAGATAGCAAATGATCAAAAAAACATGCATGGTTTCATCAATACAATGAAGTACACCACATTAAGACCTCCTAACCTCAAGAATCGATTCTCGATCTTCGCAAACTCGTGCAAATCAACTGATCAAGACATCCGACACGAAATTTCATCTATCGTCAAGCATGTGCCCTCACAACATAAGGGAACTACCCCATTTGCCATCATATGATTTCCAAAGCACTATGTGTAGGGGTATACAAATACGATTTCGCTCGCTCTCCCAAAGAATTCACATACATCATGTCATGAACGATAAGTTTGCCTCTAGTGTTTTACTCCACTAATATAAGGATGCGTGATGTAAGATCATGTAGGACTTAATGGGTTGTAATGTAAGCTAAGGAACTAGTAAATACTGGGCTAACCAATAATAGCAACTAGCTTCCCTAAGCGCTTTTCAATACATCCCACCTTCAGTACGGGCATTGCTTCTTCCTCCATTTTCTCATTCTTTAATTTTCTTCTTTGTTTTTGTTCCAATTTCTTTAAGCTCACTCGACTTACTAGCAAAGAGTATTTATGCATCTTTATTTTTTCTCATTCATTGATTTTCTTAGTCTCTGCTATTAATTAACCAATTTAAACAAGTGCACCTTTGACCTTTTCTTTAGCTTTCACAACTTTCGCTTTCCTTCCGTTTCACACTTCTCACTCCTTTACACTTTGGGAAATTTTTTTTTCTTAAGCGCTTAAGGGTTTTGGATCAAATTCACGGTTAATGAAAAGAAGGGGTTAAGCTCGGTTTATACCTCTCAAAGAATAGGCTAAAGGCTCAATGGGGCTAACTAGGATGTAACATTCAAGGTAGGTATGATAAAGGAGAAACTTTCGGTTTATTCAAAGAAATGCCTACATCCTTTCCTACAATCCACATACTTCATATCGTTTAGTACACACACCAGGCAAGTTCTAGACACTTCACAATAGCATGGAATAGTCGAAACCTCACCTCAGACTCATTGCACATGCTAAACTTAAGACATATTCACAGACTCTTCAATCAGCTAATTACAAGAATTCACTATTAAGCCTCGATCACACCGAATCGAATTCTATGGACTAGGTATCTCAACATGTTTAACACATTTGCATGATTTCATACAAATCACCTTTGCATCTTAATATCATGTACAACCTGTAACAAGAATTCCGAACCATTAATTAGCGATACGTTTGGAAAACAACCAAAAGAAAAAAGAAAAAAGAAAAAGAAAACTACTCCTATCGACTAGATTTCCCTTAAGACGGTCGTCATCCAACCATCATAGGGAACAGTTGCTATCTACGACGTCAGTTCAATGGGACTATTCTCGGGAAAAGCACCGAAAACAAAAACCGAGAAACCCAACATAAAAAAAATTCAACAAAAAAATTTTGATAGAAAAAGATAAAAATATATTAAAAAATATCTACATATCACACACAACAACAGCTCAACACAACAGCAGCTCAAGATTCATTTCAACACCAACATTAATTACAGAACACGAAACACAGAGTCATAGGGTCACATTAAGCACAAACACAACAAACATAAACAAAACATAAACAAAATAGCTAGCACCTAACTACTCCCACCCCAAACTTAAGCCGAACACTATCCCCAATGTTCATATAATTGCAAAATATCACAAAGATTGTGTGGTGAAACTCCCAGATCAATCAAAGTATTCAACTTCTTCATCATGTGCTAGTGCTTCATCTCCCATATAAGAATCGCCCTCGCCGTCCTCGTCCGACTCAACATCTGAGTCCTCCCGGCGTGTCTCCTCATCGGTAGGGACATCATCATCCACGGGCTCCACAAATGCGGGCCCCACTCTGCATAAAGCTCGTGCATTCTTGTTGAATGTGTAATCCAACTCGAGCTGCCACAGCTCATCCTCCGATGCGCTGTTGCAACATCTGCATCTCGTACATGCAGGCCATGTACTGATCATCCCGAGCATGTCGCTCGGCTAGTGTGAGCACCGACCCATAAGTAGTGTCAGGTGCCTTGGTTTTGGTGACATCCAAGGCATGCCTGTTGATTTGAGGGATGTAATCTTAGGCCTCCTCCTAAATATCATGGCCCCTCAGGAACGTGGTAAGTAGACCACCAATCCCGTATCTATGCCCCTGATGTAGTCGGGCTCTCTTCATGGCGGAGATGATCACCGCCCTAACATTGATTTCCAGCCCCTTCATCAGTGCGTACACCAGACAAACTCTATCCTGGGTGACATCTGCTATGTGCACCCCCGGGATCAGGCATGAACAAAAAATCTTTAACTAAATCCGGGCCTCCCTATTCATCTGAGAATAGGGAAATGTCTGATGGTAGCCCTTTTCCTTGTGCCTACACCACCTGGATGTCGATCGGGCTCCACATAAGGTGCGTATGATGTTCGTGTAAGATGGAGTGATGTTCAGCTGACGGAGGACATGAGCGTCTGTGTCTCGCGCCCCAAGGATTGCATTCAAATGGTGGGGTTCAAAGGTGACAACCTGCCCTCTGATTTTTTTGGTGTGGCTGCGTAAGGTCGGGTTCCAGTTGACATAGAACTCCCGAATAAGATGGAGATTGCACTCCCTAGGTCCTTCGAAAATGAAGTTCATCCCAATGGTGTCAATCCTGTGTACGATCGGCGGGAATTCCTGTGCCAGTGGTTCCCGTGCTATATGCTCCTTCGGGAAGTATTTGGTTTCTTTATGTTTAGCATACTACTTCTTCCCCTCATCAGTCACCCATTTGGTTCTGTATTGTCGGCGTTGACCTCTAGGAACTGCTGGTGCTGCTGCAACTACTGTCCCCAATCTTACCCTCTTTCTGCTGGCGCCCGATGTGGATGCACCCTTTCCCTTGTCTTGTCTTCTTGACATTGTTCCTATATATTCAATCATACAGTCCCAATGTTATTCAAGTCATAATTAGCTACAACTAAGGTTGGGTTTAATTGGATCACCCCACACTTAGTCTTTAGCCGCAATCAACACAATTCGACAAGTCATTCATGATTTTTCCATTCTTAGCATTCAACATGTTTAGTGCATTCATATAAGTCGATGGAACAATTACTTTGTACTACTCAGACATCGTACAATGAATAAAAATTCTCCATCGATTCAATTACCTCATCATTATCACTTTGCAATTTTTTTTTCACAACAATCTATGTAATTCTCCAATTACATTCTCCCGAAAATCTCTCTTCTACATTGGCATATTCAACATCAATCACAATACATTTCACTTCAAACAACATGCACAATCCAATTTATCAACATTTTCATGCATTTTGTCTTCTTCCTATTCAATCCTCAACCCTAGCTCACAATATAGTAAGAATTTCAATCATCATGCAATCATTGAGCTAATCTATTAACAACGATACTATGAACATCATTCAAGCATAACTCAATTGATTTCAAGGTTATTTCTCACTTAGGGCAAAGTCTCATCACAAAACATGTTCAAGAATCGAAATTTTGAGCAATACTAAGTAAAAATTCAAGAACATACCTTTACTTCGATGAAATTGAAGAAAACTCGAAGAATTTTGATCACTAGGTCCGTGTCACATTGGGAGAGAAGGGAATTTTGGGTGTGAGTCGCGAAGGGATTGAAAGAATAGGAAAAAAGTGAAGGAAATTGGGGTTTCAAAGAGGTTTTTCGCGTGGGTTACCCGGTGACCCGAGGTGGCCCGACGCGAAATACACCTCAACGTGTCACGGAGGGTAACGCGGAGCACTGCCTCCGTGACATGGAGCCATCGTGCAGGTATTCTGGAAATTTTAAAAGAATCTAGAATACACCTCAAAGTATCACGGAGGGTAACACGAGGCCCTCCTCCGTGACACCGAGCCATCTCACAGGCTCACTAGAATGTGCAAATTTTTTATTTTCTTACCTTGTTTTTTTTTCCTTTGCGCTTTTTTTGTATTTTTGTCCTCCGTTCCACCTGAAAAGCATTTCACCACAAGAAATTGGTTAGAGTTCGTCGGTTGCAACGCAACAATTTTTATTTTTATTTTTCTTTGTTTTTCTTTTTATTTTTTTTTCAAATAATTCTACTCTTGTATTACAACACATTCACGGGTTGCCTCCCATGCAGCGCCTGATTTACCATCGCGGCTCGACGCTACTCATTCTCAATCATCCTCTAGAGTGATGGATGTCTTCTCTCGAATGACGTCCTCACCCCAATAATGCTTACATCGTTGCCCGTTCACCAAAAATATTGCACTTCTATCTTCTTGCCACAACTCAATTGCCCCGTGTGGGGTCATTCTCACCACTTCAAACGGCCCTGACCACTTGGACCGCAACTTACCTGGAAAAAACTTCAACCATGAGTTAAATAACAACACTTTCTGCCCCAGCTCAAAGATCCGATGCACCATATGCCTGTCGTGCCACCTTTTAGTTTTCTCCTTGTAGCATTAGGAACTTTTATAGGCATGCCATCGAAACTCAACTAGTTCACTGAGTTGCATCAACCTCTTCTTCCCTGCTAGCTCCAGATCCATGTTCAGCTTTCTCACGGCCCAAAAAGCTCGATGTTCCAGCTCCACAGGTAAATAACATGCCTTTCCACAGACCAATTTGTATGGAGAAGTCCCAATGGGTGTCTTGTATGCAGTTCTATAAGCCCACAACACCTTGTCATGTTTGCTTGACCAATCAATTTATTGTGCATTCACTGTCTTCTGTAGAATCTACTTTATGTCTCTGTTTGACACCTCCACTTGCCAACTATTTTGGGGATGATACACCGTTGCTACCTTGTGGCGCACCCCATACTTAGCTAGCAAGTTCTTGAAACTCGCATTCACAAAATGAGCCCCTCCATCACTAATAATGGCTCTGGGTGTCCCGAACCTGGTGAAAATTTGCTCTTTCACAAATTTTGTCACCACCTTGTTGTCATTCCTGGGACAAGCTGTTTCATCGACACCCGTAGATACATATTCAACCGCTACAAAGATGTAATGATTACCAAATGACGGTGGAAACGGACCCATGAAGTCTATTCCCCAGACATAAAAAATCTCCACTTCTAATATCTGTTGTAGTGGCATCTCCTGTCTTCTACCAATTGTTCCTGTTCTTCGACATCTATCACACATTTTTACGTATGCGATAGAATCTCTGAACGGTGTAGGCCGAAAGAAACCTAACTGGATCACCTTGTGAGCTGTCCGCTCACCTCCGTGGTGCCCTCCATACAACGATGAGTGACAACTCCTCAATACTTCTGCAATCTAGCTCTCTGGGATGCATCGTCTCATCACATGATCCGGTCCCTGCTTAAACAAATACGGCTCATCCCATATGTAATACCTGTAATCATGTATCAACTTCTTTCTTTGCTGAGCCGTAGCCTCCGGTGGGTAGACTCCACTTACCAGCAAGTTCACAATATCAGCGTACCAAGGGATTTCAGCTTCCCTTATTGCCAAGAGCTTCTCATCTGGGAACTCTTCTTTGATGCTTTCACCTTCCTTTACATGCAACCGACTTTCCCATCGCGATAGGTGATCTGCCACTTGATTCTCGCTCCCTTTTCTATCCCGAATCTCTAGGTCAAACTCTTGTAGCAACAATATCCATCTTATTAGTCTAGGCTTTGCATCCTTCTTGGTAAATAAATATCGAATTGCTGCATGATTAGTATACACCACTACTTTCGAACCTACCAGGTAGGACCTGAATTTATCAAAGGCGAACACCAATGCTAGTATCTCCTTTTCCGTGACTGTATAATTGACTTAGGCTGCGTCAAGTGTTTTGCTTGCATAATGAATGGAATGCAAAATTTTATTCCTCCGCTGCCCCAATACAGCTCCTACAGACACGTCACTTGCATCACATATTAATTCAAACAGTTGCTCCCAATCCAGAGGGATGAGAATAGGCGCTTCTACCAGCTTCTGTTTTAGTTCCTCAAATGCTTTAACACAATCTTTGTCAAACTCGAACTTCACCTCTTTTTCTAGCAACCGGCATATTGGTCTAGAAATTTTTGAGAAGTTCTTGATGAACCTTCGGTAGAACCCTGCATGTCCGAGAAAACTGAGAACACCCTTCACTGACACTAGTGGTGGTAGCTTTTCGATCACTTCAATCTTTGCACGATAGACTTCCAACCCTTTGCATGAAACCTTATGGCCAAGGACGATACCCTCCTTGACTAAAAAATGACATTTCTCCCAGTTGAGCATAAGGTTAGAGTCTTCACATCGAGCTAGCACCCTGTCAAGATTCTGCAAATATATAGCAAACAAATTACCGAAAATAGATAAGTCATCCATAAATACCTCGACAAAATCTTCCACCATATCGTGAAAGATCGCCATCATGCATCTCTGGAATGTGGCTGGTGCATTGCATAGACCAAATGGCATCCGCCTGAAAGCATATGTCCCACAAGGACATGTAAAAGTGGTCTTCTCCTGATCCTCTGGAGCTATGGCTATCTGATTATAGCCAGAATATCCATCAAGAAAACAATAATACTCTTGCCCTGCCAACCTGTACAAAATTTGATCAATAAATGGAATAGGATAACGATCTTTCCTCGTGGCCTCATTTATCTTCCTGTAATCCATGCAAATTCGCCAGCCTATGACTGTACGGGTGGGAATCAGCTCATTCTTTTCGTTGGTGACCACAGTCATCCCTCCTTTCTTTGGAACACACTGAACTGGGCTAACCCATTCACTGTCTGAAATGGGGTATACCACACCTGCATCAAGCCACTTGATCACTTCCTTCCGAATTACATCCTTCATCACCGGATTCAACCTCCGCTAATGTTGCACAGTTGTCTTGGATCCTTCTTCCATAAAAATCCTGTGTGTGCAAAAAGCTAGATTAATTCCTCTAATGTCCGACATATACCAACCAATTGCTTTCTTCCGCCTCTTGAGGACCACCAATGCATCTCTCACTTGTGCCTCTGTCAGTTCTGCGGAAATGATGACTGGCAAGGTGTCATCTTCCTCCAAAAATACATACTTCAGATGTGGAGGCAATGTCTTCAACTCCAATTTTGGTGCCTCCTCAATTGATGGTTTTGGCAATGGTTCCAATGACCTCATGAATGGCTGAAAGTCTTGCTTGCGGGGAAACCATTTTGGCTCACTCAGTGTCTGCACCATCTCATACGTAGCACTGTCTCTAAAATGATCGGAGCCCATCGAGGCTCTCACCAATGGGTCCTGAGAGTCAACAATCTGAAGAATTGATTCCTTATTTAGCACATTGATCGTTGATAGCTCCTCATAAATGGCCGGTAGTTTCATGGACTTATACATATCAAAAACCTCTACTTTGTCATGTGCTCGCATGGTTAGCTTCCTAGCAGCCACATAAATCAACGCTCGCCCGGTTGCCAAGAAAGGACGTCCCAAAATAAATGGGTCTTCCGCATCCGGCTCAAAATCCAAGATAATAAAATCCACCGGGAAAATGAGGGAGCCAACTTGCACTAGCACATCTTCCACAACACCATCTGGTCTGGCCAAAGAATGGTCAGCTAGCTGCAAGATCACAATAGTTGGTATAGGGATGCCCAACCCCAACTTTTTGAACACCGATGTCGGCATCAAGTTTATGCTTGCCCCTAAATCACATAATCCGCGAGCTCTAATACTTTGCCCAATTGTAATCTGAATGGTAAAGCTCCCAGGATCCTTGAGCTTTGTCGGTAACCTGTTATATATCCAGGAGGTTCACTCCTCAGTAAGCGCCACCATAGCATACTCTGTCAATCTGCTTTTGTTTGCTACGATGTGCTTGATATACTTGGCATATTTTGGCACTCCCTGCAAAACATAAACTAGAGGTAAATTAATGTGTACATGTTTTAGCACTTCCATGAATTTATTAAAGCAAGCTTCTTCCTTGTGCTTCTTTAATCCCTGAGGGAACGGGGGGGGGTGGTCTTTCTATCTCAGCTGCCTATTCCTTCCCCCTCACATCATCTTGTTCCCCATCTTTTTCCACTGCTCCAGATTGCTGAGGTGGTCTTTCTGGTTCCACCTCCTTAAGTTGTAGTCCACTCCTTGTGGTCACTGCATTGACCTGCTTTGGGTTTGGGTCTGTATCAGTTGGTAGTCCTCCTCTGGGCCTGGTGCTTTGAGCTCCAACTAACTGTCCAAACTGGTACTCCAACGCCTTTGTAGCTAACTGCTGATTTTTCATGTCAGCCGCTAATTTCACATAATTAGCCTGCATTTGCACTTGGTTAGCTATAATTGTTTTGAACATATCCTCAATGTTGTTGGATGGTGGAGGAGGTGCATTGTTTCCTCGGTATTGAGACTGAAAATTCTGATGCCCCCCTTGATTACTCTACACGCCCTGATTCGAACTCTGTCCTTGATGGCTATTACTCCCCTAAGAGAAATTTGGATGATTCCTCCAATTTGAATTGTAATTGTTGCCATATTGTTGATTGTTGTTCCTCTGGACGTTACCAACAAAATTTACTGAGTTTGGAATGGCACCACAACACCCAGCTGAGTGTTCACTACTCCCACATACTTCACACCATACCTGATGAACTGCATTGACTGGGGCTTGTGCTAGATTCAAGCTCATACTGCTGAAGTGGGTGTTGAGCTGATTTTGCAATGCAGCTATCTGTGCAACAATAGCTGTAAAACCATCCACCTCAAAGACTCCTGCCGCTTTCCTTGTTCCTCCTCGCGTTGAATCCATATTCCATTCTGGATTTCCCTGTGAAATACGGTTTAACAAAGTGTAAAGCTCCTCATAAGTCTTCTCCAACGCCTGCCCACCAGCCGCTGAATCTAATAAAATTTTAGTATGTGGTTGCAAACCCTCAATGAATGTGTGCACCAACACATCATTAGATTGGTGATGATGAGGACAATCCCTTAACATCGACTTGAACCTCTCCCAAGCTTGATACAAATTCTCACCCTCTCTCTGTTTGAAACTTAGAATCTAACTTCTAAGTCTGGCTGTCTTCCCAGATGGAAAGAATCGTATCAAAAACTTCCTTGCAAGATCATCCCAAGTGGTGATAGAATTAGGTGGTTCAGCTTTCAACCACCTCTTTTCTTCCCCCAAAAGTGAGAATGGGAATAATGTAAGCCTCATGTAGTCAGATGATACTCCAGCGGGAATGTAAGTGTCACTTATCTCCAAAAAGTTTTGGAGATGTTGTTGTGGATCTTCATGAGGGAGACCTGTGAATTGCCCGCTGGTGTGCAACAACTGCACCATATTTTGCTTAAGCTCGAACCTCCCTCCTGGCTCTGGTCTGCAAATACGAGATGTAACATTATTTGCATGTGGGATTGCCACTTCACGGACCGGCCTTGCTGCCATCTCTTCGGGCACTAAAACTGCCCTTACAAGCGGTGGATTCTGTTGCTGCTCCAGAATTCCTGTCTTAGCAACTGCAGTTTCTTCTCTAGAACTTCCATTCGTCAGCGATGAAATTGTCTCTCCGGCTCTATAAATGAATCCACCAACTCCTTATCTCTTACTAGCGTTAGGAAAAATTCAGTACCTGCAAGAGAAAGGCTAAGATCAAGTTGTCAGCACTTATATTAAATTTGTAAACTAACACTAAAAAATTAAATTTACCAATTGCCAGTCCCCGGCAACGGCGCCAAGAGCTTGTTCGAGCCAAAACTACACGCAAGTGCACGTGGTCGTACAAGTAGTAAAGTGACTTTATTTCAAGCCAACTATCGATCCCACAGGGACTGAACTACGATATTAATTAACTTAAGCATTAGTGAACGATATCTCTATGAATACAGACAACCAAATAAATAATATTTCATGAGTTAATATCACTAAGTAATAAGAATCTAAGTCAAGATTATAATTTGAGTTTGAACAATAGCAATGAACAAGCTGAGGTTAAGGCAAGCATGCAGGGATGTAATTAATTAATTCAATTCAGCTAATCTTCTCTTCGGTTGCTAGTAAGGAATTAATTGCCTATGGGTTGGATCTTTCGACTCCTATCCAATTAAACAACCATGAGACCTTATTCTACATTTCGGTGATATAAGAATCTCATGCTCTAGTCATACATAACCGATTCCATAAATGACTAATAAGACTTTCAGATATATATCTATTCTGACCGTAAATCTCTAAATTTTCTCAACTAAGAAAAGATCATATCCTACCAATTCACATCTGTCTAATTCCTTTTTTTTTCAGAATCAAAATTGGATTTCTAAGATATAAATTAACATTGGCCAAACATTAATGCAGTAAAAACAAGAATTGATAGAGCAATCATTGAAGAAAAGATGAAAACTGAACTGATCAATAATTACATTCCTCTACAATTATCCTTCACCTCAGCAAGAGGTGAATTAGCCACTCATTTGTGAATTAAACATCTTCAAATAAGTAGAATTCATACAAGCAATTGAAATTAAAGAGAAAAAGGAAGAGAATAACCCTAGAATTTTCATCCTCTCAACTGCCTGCAACCCACGTTCTTGCTCAGCCAAGTCAAAATGTTTAAAATAAAACCTAAGTGTGCTATTTATACTATTGAGAATTTTTCCCGGAATAACAAGCAATGTTGCACGGAGTGTATCGCGGAGCACTGCCTCCGTGCCACGGTGCTATTGCGCACCTTCACTGGAACTTGAGGTTCCAGGTAGTTACACTCAACGTGACACGGAGTGCATCGCGGAGCACTGCCTCTGTGTCACGGAGTTAACGCGAACCTCCACTAGAATTTGACATATTTTAATCATCCCAGGTAGAATGCCTCCGTGATGGTAGCGTGACACAGCACCATCACGGAGCCCCTATTATTGCCAACTTCCCTTGTCAACTTCCACTTCTTTCTTCCGAGTCCATTCCCGCACTTCACCAACTTGTAAATTAGCTTCCAGAAGTTCCTTCTACCTGCAAAACAACACTAATCATGTTGGTTAGTATAAATTCACATTTATTTAAGAATCACATGAGAATCTACACATAACAATAGATAAACAAATAGAAATGAAGCATTTGAGTATCACTTGGGCATGAAATTTTGCCCAAGATCAATGCCCAGGGGTTTTTTTAGTCAAGTTCCACATTAAATCACTGGGCCTCTCCACGAGTCACATCATGACTCGTGGGCTGCTCTTACGAGTCTCCTCACGACTCATTCTATGTATGATGCTGAATTTCAACTTTTTGCCCGTTCAACATCTGGGTCTGATCTTTGGGCTTCCGGGTACAACAATATCTCCCCCTTGGGAACATTCATCCTCGAATGTTGGAAAACAAACAGAAAAGCAGAGAGACACAATTATTATATTCAAATATTGATCAGTAAAACCTAAGCTGACGGGATAACTATCTTCAATTTAAAATACATAGATGAACTGAATTCACGAAACATATATACACCCTTATACATAAAAGAAACTTGGGCACATGAACTGAACATGATAACTAAATAGAGTTTTAGGTCAAAACTGATACCTCAAGCTGGAACTGAGCCAATAGAGAATAAATGTGGGTACTTAGCCATCATGCCCGCTTCATCTTCCCATGTAGCTCCTTCAACATGTTGATTACTCCATAGCACATTGACTTAAGCTACTTCCTTGTTCCTTAGTATTTAAACCTATCGATCTAGTATTTCTATCAGAACCTCCTCATAACTGAGGCTGTCTTTCACACCAACACTATCCACCGAGACAACTAGAGCTGGATCACCCAAACACTTCTTGAAAAATGACACAAGAATACAGGAGACACAAAAGCCAATTTTGAGGGAAACTCCAATTCATAAGCCACCTTGCCAACACGTCTCACTATATGGGCCGACATAGCAGGGACTAAGCTTCCCCTTCCTTCCAAACCTCATTAGTCCTTCGTAGGAGACACCTTCAGAAGTACCCAGTCATCGACTTCAAATTTTAATTCTCTTCTTCTCATGTCATCATAGGACTTTTGGCGACTCTAGGCAGTTTTCAATCGGTTCCTTATCAATTGAACCTTCTCCATAGCCTCGTGAACCGAATATGGTCCTATCATCGCCGCTTTGCCAACCTCAAACCATCCAATGGGCGACCTACACCTCTGCCCATCGAGAGCCTCGAACGATGCCATCCGGATACTGGAATGATAATTGTTAATGTAACTAAACTAGATAAGTGGCAAATGCTCATCCCAGCTACCTCTGAAGTCAATCATGCATGCTCTCAACATGTCCTCGAGAGTCTGGATTGTCCGCTTCGCTTGACCATCCATTCGTAGGTGAAATGTTGTGCTGAGTTTAACTTGCGTACCAAGCCCTTTTTGAAACGACCTACAAAACTAAGAGGTAAATTGAGTACCTCTATCTGAAATGATAGACAAGGGCGCTCCATGCAAAAGGACTAGCTCTCAGATATATAGTTTGGCATAATCCTCTGTCGAATCCATGGTTTTGACTGGTAGAAAATGAGCGGCCTTGGTCAGTGTGTCTACCACAACCCAAATGAAGTCATATTATTGACGAGTACGGGGTAAAACTGTGATGAAGTCCATATTAATTTCTTCCCACTTCCTAGTAGGAATGTTGATATCCTGAAGCACGCCTCCTGGTTTTTGATGCTCAACCTTTACGTGTTGACATTTTGGACACTTGGCCGCAAATTCTGCGATATCCTTCTTCATGTCGTTCCACCAATAGATTTCTCGTAGGTCACGGTACATCTTTGTGGCACCTGTATGGATAGAATACTTGGACCCATGAGCCTTGTGCAACATCAGGCTCCTCAAATCATCAACATCCGAAACACATAGGCGACCCTGGTACCGAAGCACACCATCTCCCCTTTTGGAGAAAACCTCCACCTTCTGATTTTGAACTACTTCTTTTAATTTTACCAAAATCGGGTTCTCATCTTGTCTAGCTTTCACATTAGTCACCAAGGACAATTCTTATCCATTTTGTACAACAACACTGCCATTGGTCGAGTCGACCAACCTAACTCCCAACCTTGCAAGTCAATGCACATCTTTTACCAGCTCCTTCTTACCCTCATCCACATTAGACACACTCTCCATAGAGAGTATACTAAGTGCATCTGCTACTACGTTGGCCTTACCTGGATGGTAAAACACACTCATATCGTAGTCCTTGACTAGCTCCAATCACCTCCTTTGTCGAAGATTGAGATCCTTCTGAGTAAAAACATATTGCAAATTCTTATGGTCCGTAAACACATCCACACGGACCCCATACAAATAATGTCTCCATATCTTCAATGCGAACACCACTGCGGCCAATTCAAGATCGTGGGTCGGGTAATTCTTCTCGTGGACTTTTAGCTATCTATAGGCATATGCTATAACCATCCCATGTTCCATCAATACAAACCCAACTTCGATCTGGGAAGCATCAAAATACACCACGAACCCATCAGTAGAGTTAACACCAGTGCTGAAGTAAGTGGAGTCTTCAAATCTTGGAAGATCTTCTCACAAGCCTCCGACCATTGGAATTTCACCTTCTTCTGGGTAAATTTAGTAAAAAGTTCTACAATGGATGAGAAACCCTTGATAAATCTCTGGTAGTAGCCATCTAAAACCATGAAACTACGAATATCTGAAGGGTTCACTGGTCTAGGCCAATTCTTCACTGCCTCTATTTTTTGAGATTCCACCATTATGCCTTAGCTTCATACCACATGGCCCAAAAATACTACGGAATTCAACCAAAATTTGCATTTGCTAAATTTGGCGTATAGTTGGTGATCCTTGACAATCTGAAGCACTATTCTCAAATGAGCGGCATGTTCCTCTTCGCTTCTAGAGTATATGAAGATGTCATCAGTAAACACAATCACAAACATATCGATATATTGCTTGAACACCCTGTTCATGAAGTCCATAAAAGCTATAGGAGTATTCGTTAGTCCAAAAGAAATAACTACAATCTCATAATGGCCATACTATGATCTAAAGGATATCTTAAGGATGTCACACTCCCGAACTCTGAGCTGGTGATACCCGAACCTAAGATCTATCTTTGAGAAACACTTGACACCCTAAAGCCGGTCAAATAAATCATCAATCCTGGGTAGGGAATACCTTTTCTTGATGATGAATTTGTTCAATTGCCGATAATCAATACACATTCGAAGAGAATCATCTTTCTTTTGGACAAAGAGAACTGGTGCACCCCATGGAGACTTTCTTGGTCTAATGAAACCCTTATCTAACAGGTCCTTCAACTGTTATTTCAACTCCTTAAGCTCAACAAGGGCCATTATGTAAGGAGGAATAGATATAGACTGCGTGTCGAGAAGAAGCTCAACATCAAAATCAATTTCCTGCTCAAGAGGAACACCTAGTATATCGTAAGGGCATACTTTTGGGTATTCACGCACTACCGGAACTAACTGAATAGTCGGGGTCTTGGACTCAACATCCTTAACAATAACAAGATGATACACACAACCCTTAGAAATCATCTTCCTGGCCTTAAGATAGGAAATAAAATGACCTACAGGCACAATTGAACTACCATTCCACTCCAAGACTGACTCACCTGGAAAGCGGCAATCCACTACACGGGTTCTACAATTAATAAAATACCAAGAATAATATCAAAGTCAGTCATGGCCAACTCTACGTGGTCTGAGGATGTGCCTTTATTCAACATAGTGATCGGGCATCTTCTATACACCTGCCTAGCTACAACTGAATCACCAACAAGAGTAGAAACTGAAAATGGTTTTGACAGAGTTTTGGTACTAACTCCAAAGCTACTAGCAATATAAGGTGTCACAAAAGAAAAGGTAGCCTCTAGATCTAACAAAGCATAAGCATCAAGGTGAAACACTCGTAACATACCAGTAACCACATTCGGTGAAGTCTCCTACTCCTGACGGGCCGCAATGGAATAGAACCTATTCTGGAGCTGACCACTGGCTGAACTAGTCAAGGAACCCTGCTGAGAGGGACATGCTGCTGAGCGCTGAACTAGCGACTGGCATACAGGCTCCACCATTCCCTAGTCTGGCTGAAGGGATATCCCTGAGTTTGTGTTCGGGGTTTGCCACACCCAAAACAAGCATCTGAGCTAACCAGGAACCTCCGTGGGTGATTCTTGCCTCACCTTGCACAAGCTAAGAAAGTGAACTCTATTTGCATGTTACCCTTGCCACTCGAATATGAATCCCTGCTCCTCCAATCCCTGTGATCTAGATGGTGTAATAGATGATGAGGGTGTTGGAGCAAAAGACCTGTGATAAGACTGTTGGCGCTGTCCACCCCATGATCTAGTCTCAGAGATCCCATAATTGTTTGTCCTAGTCCTTGGCTTCTCTTTGCCTCCAATACATTAACTCCATCTGCTGGGCATGCAACACTATGCGGGGAAAACCTATATCCCAACGTAGCATGGAGATCCTACAGTCCTTATCCAAGTAGTCCGCCACTCCATGCATAAATCGGCACACCCGAGCCATCTTATCTGCCACTAACTTTGGTGCATACTTGGATAAGTGGGTAAACTCGAGAGCATACTCTTGGACTGACATATCACCCTGCTTTAGATTTGTAAACTCGGCCGCCTTCTGTTCCCTCATCTCGCGAGGGAAGAATTGATCTAGAAAGGTTGCATGAAACTCTTCCAACCTATATGGCCTACCCCCGCTACCCTACTGTCTCTCCATTGCTTAAACTAGATATGATCCACCCCTTTCAGCTGATAAGAGGTCAAATCAATGAATTCTCCATTTGTTACCCCCATGACCATGGTGATCTTTAAAATCTCGTCGATTAATTCATGAGGGTACTCATCTACCTTAGACCCAAGGAACTTCGGCGGGTTCATCCTCAAGAAATCTCTGACTTGAGCCACCGCTGCATTTCCATTTTGTGGAACATGCGCAACAACCTGCTGATTGACTTGACCGGTCAAGGCCTTCGCAAGCATATGGATAGGTGCCCGAAACTCAGCATGGGCAACTGGCTCCGGTGCCGAGTGCTCCTGAACTGGTGGGGCTTGTTGGTGCCTGTTCCCGTTGCCATCCTCGTGGCCATCTCCATGTCCATTCCTCTTACCATTCATCTTTTAGGGAGTCGTGATCCTACAATCGCGAATAGCATGAATTATAAGGATGGGAAGATATTTCATTGCATGACATAGATCATGAAAGAAGGGAACATTTCCTAAACTTGTAGCCTCTTCATCATATATGTGGCGCGATTCACACCAATAAAAAAGACTCGACTTAACGCGACTTTTAGACACTTGAGGACACTTCAAACCTATTGCTTTGATACCATGTTTTTCATAACCCAAATGTAGACCCGAATCGTAACACATGACAAGGAGCCCCGAGAGACTCCAAGTCAACCCATGGCATGAACATTCATCTAAATTAATATAATTAGGCAGAATATTTAACATGATGATATAGCGGAAACATAAAGATAACATAACATCGGATGATAGGCGGAACATACTAAAATACATAACAGTTGAGTACTACAAGTTGTCTGAAAGCCTCTATCGTATAATATGGGTTGATGAGAAAACATCCCCAACTAACCCGGCTAAACTAAAACAAAAGGAATGTCATAATCTAAATATATGGCCCTTGGAAGATGAGGACTCACCAAAAGGCTGGATGCTAAACTCTGAGATGGACTACTGATGGGGCTAAGCCTGAGAACCAGGTCCTGTATCATGAAACGATACCACATAGAATATGTGGTCAGTACGTGGAATGTACCGAGTATGCAAGGTAAGTAAAATGGATATTTAAAATATATAAAAACTCATAAATGATCATGAGAGTGGGACAACATGCTCATAACCTAAGTAGCATATGATAACATAAGGCTCAAGGTTTTCAAAACATTCGTAAATCAATCGTAATCATAATAATAAGAGAAAAGCTTTAATTGAACAGGACTTGAGCCAATGTACATAATCATAAACATGCATAAATTATGAGGAGCAGCGAGAGATTCTTATAACCGACATACCCCATATGAGCACACATGGAGCCCGACCTGTAAATCCCTAGTCGGGAGGATGTTCATACATTTCCATAGGTAGAACCACGAAGGGCGTGATATGAAACATGAAAGGGCCCATTTGGGTAAGGGAACAGTGACAAAGGAGGTCCCATAATGTCCTACGGTGGCACGTAGTTCTAAGATTCGGGGCAAAACCTTGGCCCCGAACCTACTCAGTGTTAAATACTGCTATCAAAATATATATAGTGCTCATATTATAACATGCATGAATTTCATGGGCTAGTTAAATCATGATAATCATAATCATGCTCGTAAATACGTGAACTATCCATGCGGGTAAGGCCCGCGGGTCATCCAAAACATAATTAGTAAAATCATGAGATTCATGCATACTTATAAATCTTATATAGATTTTGTAAATCATCAATTCATAATGGGCAATTGAATAAATCCATATAACTAATCCTAAATCATTATGGGTTTATGAATATCAACAAGTGCAATAAAGATCATAACTCGGTTCATCATAGAACATGTATAATTAGGATTAATTTAGTAAAAATTGAAATGAATAAAGTTATAATCAACATAGTTTTAAATCTGATCATAATTCATAAAATATGAGGTAAATCACGAAAGAAAATGACCCATAAGATTTTTGATCAAACTTCATGACTTAGGAGAGGTTGGGCATGGGTGTGAACAAAAACACCCATTCATAATCCTACGCACCTTTAAATGGCTGATTCTTATCCTCCCTTGAATGCCCAACAAGGAATTGAAGAAAACCTTGAAGTATTTCCTTGATCACCTCTTTAGTCTATCACTCTTGCATGCACGAATATGAAAATGTTCTAAAATGAACTTAATTCCTTTAAAAGTCACTATTCATAACTCAAACCGACATAGTTTAGGCCTTTAGATTATAGGAATTACGGAAAATTCTTTACTAGATTCGTAGAAAAAAACTACCAGATGGTCCCAATGGGGTACCTAACGACTCGTTACCCTAGACCATGACTCGTGGAGTCGTCCGTGAAGTACACTACTCAACAGGTCTCCTGGGCTCGTAACGGGAGACATAACGAATTGTTACTGGGTGACCACGACTCATGGTCACCACTCGTGATGTACACTGTCTCAATACCAAGAATTCCTCAGCTAGCTGATGAAGACCCTCTACATAAATCATGGTGACTGACCATGACTCTTGGGGTCCTTCTGTCGAGTACACTGCCTCTCCTCTTCTTTTTTCCTTCTCACTTACCCCATGACTGACCTAACGACTCTTAGGGTTTTACCACAAGCCATGGTCATGCCCGTACGATCTCATTTCTCAAGTTCCAGATTAAATCCCTGGGCCTCCCAATGAGTCACATCACGACTCGTTGGCGGCTCTCACATGTCTCCTCACGACTTGTTCTGTGTCTGATGCCGAATTTCAACTTTTTCTCCGGTTCAACTCCAGGGTCCGATCTTGGGCTTCTGGGGTATAATATAAGGGTGCTATCATGATATCAATATCAAGCTAAAGTCCCCTTGGGGGAAGGGGAATCTCACTAGGGAGGTCCCAATGAATCTGAACATACCTACATTGGCATGTAGTTCTGAGGCATGAGGTTAACTGAACCCTTAGCCTGCTCGGTGCTAGACACTAATCCCAAAACATGCCCATATGCTCTCCATCAATTTTCAACAAAGTTGAACCATTTTCTTTCAATGAAGCTGAATCATAACATTACATACATAATCTGAAAACATAACGTGAGGAGCCTCGGCTCAAACAATAACACAAGCAGAAAAGTGGGAGTCTAGACTCCAAAACCATGTGATAAGCTAGTAACATTAATTGAAGTAAATCATAAGCATACTTGATCATATGGGCTTGCCCAAACTTAAACATGCTTTGAAATAGACTTGATAGTCAAAATTAGGGATATAAACATGGATAATTCGTAATCATACTTTCATCATATACATTTCATCCTACTTGAAAACATAGATCATAATCTCAACTATTTATGGACTTTCATAGTTGGGCATCATAATGGTAAAACTTTAAAATCATAATTTGTAATTGAAACCATCATAAAACATGCCTATGAATCTTCAAACAACATTAAAACATGAAAAGAATTTAGCCATGGTAGGTACTTAGAGAATTTCACAAATTAGATTAAACCCCTATAGATTCATCAACCTTGAATTTCATGAATTTAGAAGAGGATTTGTACATGGGAGTGAAGGAATACTCCCTTTCATAATCCTACATACCTGGGTACTTTGAGTTAATAATCTTCCTTGGAAACCCAAGTGAATTGAGGAAGAGTGTAAGGAATCCTCTACCTTGATCTCCAATGAACTCCTTAATCTTGAATGAATGGAATGGGAAGGATTAGAATAGTTTAAGCAACCTTAAGACCTTCCTAACTGAGCTTAAAATAATGTAGTTTAGGACCTAGGGGCTTAGGATTTACAAAAACAGCCTTACTAAAAGGCAGGAAAATTACACACTGCCAGTCACCACGAGGGACACCATGACTCGCAGTGTACCTAATGACTCATCGACACCAAGTCGTGAAGTGTATTGACCATCCTTCAATTTCAAACTCTTCTCCTGACTACAAACTACTCCACGAGTCGTGGAGTCACTTCACGAGTCGCCGGTGCCTCCCGTGGTCATACCCTGAGCACGAACCTTTGCCATCCTATTCTCACTTCAAGAGTCACCTAACGACTCATGAAGCCCTCCCATGGGTCACTGAAAGACTCATCCTATGGCCCAGGATACATTTTCCTATTTTTCTTAGCTTGAACCCTCAAGTGTGATCTCAGGGACTTTCGGGATATTACAATATCTCCCCCTTGGGAATATTGGTCCTTGAATGTGAATGAACATACTGAGAAGCTGGGGAATAGAGCTATCATCCCAAATACTGATCATCTATAGCTGATGTAATACCCCAAACACCCTAGATCAAACCCACAGGAGTTGAAATGGAGAAAAATAGGATTTTCTGCACCAGGTCACAGGACGAGTCATCCAGTAACCTATCAGGAATCCCATGAGTCATTAAGTGACTCGTGAGGAAGGACTTGAACTTGGTTGAAGAATTGGGAATTTAAGTGACCACGGGTTTGATCACGATTCGTGGTCAACACCATGAGTCATCATGAGAGTCATGGTCATGGGTTGGCTGAAAGTCTAAAAATTTGGGCAGTGTACCAAATGGATTGGTCACCACGAGTCGTGGTGTCCCTCATTGTGACTCTCAGAAGAATTTTGTGAGTGCAAGTAAGGAATGCGGACCATGAGCCATGACCAGGGACGACGAGTCGTCTAGTCCCTCATTAGGACTGGCAGGGTGTTATTCTCTACAAATTTATCAAGGTCTTTTGTGTAATTCTTAAGTTCCTAAGGCCTAAACTACGTCATTTTAAGCTCAAAATAGAGTGTCTTAAGAAGGGTTAAGTCATTTTAAGCGTATCCTAATTCATGCATGCAAGTTTAGAAGTTGTAGAGGTGATCAAGCCTAGTTCTTCAAAGTTCTTCTTCAATTTTCTTTGGGCAATCAAGGAAGAGTTAAAATCAGGTCCCTTCAGGTATGCAAGGCTATGAATGGGTTCAATAGTCCACACCCCTGCCCAATTCCCTCACAATTCTTGATGTTCTAATTGATGATACCATGAGGTTTTACCCAATGTATGAATTCCTAAATTTCAATCATGGGTATGATCTAAGCATGTTTTAAATGATGAATTATGATTAATGGGAAGATTTTACAATGTTTTAAATTATATATATTATGTTTTCAAGTTTTCTAAATTATGATGCCCATCCATGAAAGTTCAGGAAAGTTGAGATCTATGAAATATGTGTACAAACATGATGAGATGTTTGTGAAGAAAGTATGATTTCTAAATATCCATATTTATGTTCAAGTTTTCAAAGAGAATAAAGTTGATTTCAAGCATGATATGTAATGGGCAAGCCCATATAATGAAGTATGTTTTTATGGTTTCATGAATTAGCTTACCACATTGTTTTGGAGTCAAGACTCCCACTATTTTCAGCTTGTGGAATGGTTTGAGCAAAGGATCCTCATTTTATGATTCCAGATTTATGCGTGTATGTTATTATCTTGCTTCGTCATTAAACAATGGTTAGTTTTGTTGAAAAGTGATGGAGAGCATATGAATATTTTTGGGAGTAATGTCTAGCACCGAGTAGGCTAAGGGTCGGTCAACCCTATGCCTCAGAACTACGCACCAACGTATGGATGATCAGATTATTTGGGACTTCCTTTGGAGCTTTCCCCTGCCCCAAGGGGCCTTGAGCTTGATATCGCTATTATGGTAGCGTACATAGCCTTGGCAAAGCTTTGTACGACTCTACCCACTTGAGTGTGATAGTCAGGACTACATAAGCTTTATCGTGGTAATGACGATTATATGACGAGTCTCCCTTTATTCCTCATGATTTCAGTTATGCCTGTATATCAGTCATGATATTATGTTTTCTACAAGTTTGACCCAATGTTCAGTTTTACTTATGATTATCAATTTTGAGCTTTGGGCCATTCAATTCAGTTACAATGTTCATTTATGTTCAGATCATGATTACAGAAAATAGCATGCAAACCCTACTCTCAGAATCTTATCTTAATTATATTTCATTATATGCAAGATTTATGATTTTATTTACTTAGTGCCTTTAGTTACCTTTCATACTCGGTACATTCAACGTACTGACCGCATACTCTATGTTGTATCATTTGATGATACAGGCTCTAATATCTAGGCTCAGTCCCACAGCTAGTCAGATTCACGGAGTTAGCTTTCCTCAGCCCCAATTGGTGAGTCCTCATATTTCGAGGGCCCTTTTCTTCACTTGCATGTCATACTTTTAGTATTCAGATTATATTGAGTTAGTTGGGGTCTTGTCCCATCAACTCATCAGTGTTAGAGACTTTTTCAAACATAGTTGGTATTTCAGCTTCGGATTCTTGTATGTATTCGGATGTTATGATTGTTTACAATTCCGCTATGTTATCTTTGATGATCTTCTACTTATCTACGATAGAGTTAGATGTATGATCATGACATGGGTCGACCTATGGGGTGCACCAATTCTCTTTGTCCGCAAGAAAGATGGTTCTCTTCGCATGTGAATTGATTATAGGTAATTGAACAAAGTTACCATCAAGAACAGGTATCCTCTCCCCAGGATTAATAATTTGTTTCACCAGCTTCAGGGTCCCAAGTGCTTTACAAAGATAGATCTCAGATCCGAATACCATCAGCCCAGGGTTCGGGAGAGTGACATCCCGAAGACAACATTCTGGACTCGTTATGGTCACTATGAGTTTGTAATTATGTCTTTTGGACTAACGAATGGTCCTGCAGCTTTTATGGTTTTGATGAACAAGGTGTCCAAGACATATCTAGACATTTTCGTGATTGTATTCATAGATGATATCCTTATAAACCCTTGGGGCGAGGAGGAGCATGCCGCTCATTTGAGGGTGGTGCTACAGACTATGAAGGATCGTCAGCTATATGCTAACTTTAGTAAATATGAGTTTTGCTTGAACTCGGTGGCATTTTTTTGGGTCATGTGGTTTCAAGTGAGGGTGTATAGATAGACACTCAAAAGATAGAGGCGGTGAAGAATTGGCCTAGACTGGTGAATCCTTCGGATAACATGAGTTTCTTGGGTTTAGTTGGTTACTATAAGAGGTTTATTAAGGGGTTTTCATCTATTGCAGCGCCGTTGACCTGATTGACCCAAAAGAAAGTGAAGTTCCAAT
This sequence comes from Datura wrightii, assembly GCA_035772735.1. Classification (NCBI taxonomy): domain Eukaryota; kingdom Viridiplantae; phylum Streptophyta; class Magnoliopsida; order Solanales; family Solanaceae; genus Datura; species Datura wrightii. The sequence continues at coordinate 116,490,219 of JASDFA010000003.1, read as the reverse complement.
GGTCGGAGGCTTATGAGAGGAGCTTCCAAGAGTTGAAGACTCGACTCACCTCAGCACCGGTGTTAACCCCATGTGAGGGTACCGATGGGTTTTTGGTGTATTGTGATGCTTCGAGGATCTGCCTTGTTTGTTGTTTGCGCTCCAGTGCACGCGCAACCACAGGCAGTCGTATAAGTAATATAGTGGCCCTTTTAACAGCTAGATGTCGAACCCACAGGGACTGGACCAATTCAACAAATTATCAAGTTCAAGTGTTAAAATTAATCTTCATAAGTGTTGATTATAGAAATATTGAGAAATTCTAATTAAGTTTAGGGGTGATCATTGGTTCGAGTATGAAAACTTCAGTTGTTGTCTCACATAATTAAAATTCTGTGTTCATGGTCTTTCGAGCTTCTAATCATGACAAAGTAGTCTCACACCTACATCATCGGGCAGGGATGTGATATCCTAATTTGTGATCAATTTAAGTACATGGATGTGGTTTATGGAGTTTGCACCCTTGATTATGGGATTTCTTACCTCTAATCATTTACTCGGAATTAGCTCACAACTACTTCTATGAGTGGTGATGAGATAATTCTAAGCCGGAGTCTAGCTCATCCGATTTAATAACCAAGCAAGGAAAATTAGGTATAGTTTCTATCCTAATCGTGAATCCTATCCCAAAGGTAAGAACTTTCTCCCTACATTCTCTTGTTCTAGCCTAGGGTTACCCTTTTGAGCTTTTACGTAAGCTTCACGGGTTTGTTTTCATGGTGATCAAGCATAAAAACATTAATAATAAAGAATGTAAGATAGAACAACAACTAAAACTCAAACCAATGAAGAATTCATGCAATTACAATCATATACGTAGCCTCAACCCTAGAGGAAGGGTTTTAGCCACTCATGTTTGTACAAATACTCAAAAAACATGACTCAAGCAAAGTACTTACAAGAATAATTAAAGGAGAATGAAATATAATCAACCCTAGGTAGAGTTCTTCCTTTCTCCCTTCACTCCTTCACGGTTTCCCAAACATATTTCGTGATAAAATGATTTTTAGAGCTAAGGTTTTAATTTATAGTATGTGGAAAATTCAACTTTTTGGCCGTGCATGGACTTCCTCCGTGTCATGGAGCTGGACGCCTCAATATAGCTCCATGACATGGAGAAAACATGGAGGCTTACTGGTTTTCTCGGTAGTCTCATGTCTTTGGCGCAGGCTGTGCACGACGCCCAGCGTGGCACGGCCTTCCTCGCGCGCGTTGCCCAGTGTGACACAGGAGATGGCGCACAACAGTTCCTAGCGTGGCATGGCGCCAACGCACACACGCACTGGAATGGCTCTTCTCATGCAACATGACATGGCATGGCACGACATGGCATGGTGCTGGACGCGGCACATGCACAGTGTGGCACGCTAACTTGCGCGGCCAGCGTTGCTATGGCATGCCATCTTGCAATTTTTTGCAATCCAAGCCGAACTCCCTTCCTTTTCTTCAACCATAATTTTTTAGTACTTCATATACATTTTACACCTACAAAACAAGGCCAAACCATGTCTTTTAGTGCATACCCAAAAATATTCAAAATCAGATGAGAATATAATTAATTTATTGACAAATATGACTTAATTAAGTTATAAAATAGCACTTGGGCATATAATTATGCCCAAGATCACTACCCCACACTTAAAGCCTTATTTTTCCTAGAACAACTCTTTTACATCTCATGCACATGAAGACTCACACATAGCTAATTGAAGCAAGACAATTCAAGCTAAGGCTACAACGATTGTTTTAGATAGAAAGTTAAAAATAGAGCATGCAAGATTTAACCATTAAAATCAAGTATAACTATGTAAAGACTTCCTAGCCTCAAGAATCAACTCTTAATCTCAACAAGCTCATGCAAATCAACTGATCAAAAAATCCTACATGAATTTTATCCTTCATTAAACATGTGCCCTCACAAGAAGAGAGTTACCCTTTTCTCACTCACGATTCTTCAAATTTAGAACATGTATGGGTCTATACATAAGAAATATGCTCACTCTCCTAAAGAATTCACATGCCACATGTATTGACTCATAAGCTTGCCTTTAGTGGTTTGCTCCACTAATTTAAGAATAAGACCAAGCAGGACTTAATGGGTTGTAATGTAAGCTAAGGGCGGGTAAGTACTATTATGGCTAGGAATAGAGACTATCTTCCTTAAGCGCATTTAATACATCACACTTTCCTTAGGAATTTTCATCCTCTTACTTCACCTTTATTCTTTTCTCTCCCATTTTCCTCTTTTGATTCTCCATCTCATTTAGGCACACTTAAGTTGTTAGTAAGGAGTACTTGAGCAATTTTCTTAAATTTTCTTTTTCGCTCATTTCTTCTTTTGCTCCCTCGTAACTCTTATTCATTTTTAAGCAAGCACACCTCTAGTCTTCTCTTGAACTCCTCAACTACTATTTCATTCTTATTCCACTTATCACTCCTCAACTTCTTTTGCAATTTCACATAAGCGCTTAGGAGTTTAGGATCAAATTCAAGGCTAATGAAAAGAAAGGATTAAGCTTATTTTGTGGCTAGCAAAGAATAGACTAAAGCTAAATGGGGCTAACTAGGATTATACATTCAAGGTAGGTAAAGTGAGGGATAAAAATTAGGCTCATTTAGAGAAATGCCTAAATCATCCCCTACAATAGACATCCCTTATTTTTTTTGTATACACAACAGGAAAGATCTATACACTACACCATAGCATGGAATATTAAAAAATCTTGCACTCCCAGCACATGCTCAATTCTAGACAAATTCAACAGACTCTTAACTTAGCTAATCACGAGAATGCAAAATTTAACTTTACACACATCGAGTCACATTCAAGAGCCTACGTGTCTCAAAAAAAGTTATAACATTTGCTAACATGATTCAAAATTAACAATACTTGAATCTCACAATCATGTATGGCACATAACAAGAACATCATGCCACCAATCAACTAAGGATTCAAAAGTAAAAACCTATTGACTAATTTTCCCTCAAGACGGTCACCATCCATCTATCGTTGGGAATAGTCTCTAACTATGACTAAAACAATCATGTACAAACAAAGAATAATTTTATTCATCGGTTCAAAGTGCCCCCTGTCGGAAAGGAACAGAAAAGAAAAACCAACGGGTGGGTGAATCATGCTCAACTCAACTTTTTCATCCAACAATACCATACAAAGAACTAATTCTACCCAACATCATTAAGCAAAAAATTTTGAAATTTCCCTCACCCCACACTTAAAATATACCATGTTCACATAGCATCAAATTAGAATACAAAAAGGGTGAGAAATACACCCTGAGGCCTCTAGGCCTAACTAACAACATGTTTTCTTTTATTTTTGCGTAAGTGGGTTATCGACCTCACACTCAACTTCTTTCATGCGCCTTAGCTTCCTCTTCCAAGGGTACTCGGACTTCCCCTCAACCCGTGCTTAATACACCACCAAAAGAACAACCAAGTGACATTCATCAAAACCAAAACAAAAGGAAAACAAAATTGTACATGTCATACCCTTGGGTTACCTCCCAAGAAGCGCCTGATTTTACATCGTGGCATGACGTGAAATATTCTTCTCAGGACATCCTCAAACCAATTTTCTCTTTCGAGAACCATCTTCTTCTCTTTTTATTTTTCAAGAAAATAGCCTCCACTCTTTCCCTCTCTTGTTCCTACTTCTTTTCTTTAAGCCCTCCATCAGACTTGGGCTGAAATGTGATCATCTCCTGCGGCAGTGGACCTATGGATTCTACAACCCCACACTTAGCCTCTGACAACACACTGACCTTAAAAATATCTCCGTAGTGTATGGATGGGTGGGTCTCTTAGTAAACTCGGAAGAGCTCTTCTTCATCATCGACCCTCATTTGTAGGGTCCCTGCTCTTACATATATAGTTGCTCCTCCAGAGGCAAAGAATGGCCACCCCAAGATCAGAGGTACCTTCTAAACAACTTTAAAATCAAGTATGATGACATCAACGGGTATAATGAACTTACCCACTTTGATAAGAAGGTCCTCGATTATTCCATCTGGTGCCACTTGAGACATGTATGCCAGCTGCAGCATCATTCATGTTGGCCTCGGCTGAACCAACCCCAAGGTGTTAAATAAAGGTAGGGGAATTAAGTTAACTGCTGCCCCTAAATCACATAGTGCTCTTATCATTTTAGCTTTACCAATTTGTATGGGGAGGGTAAAACTCCTGGGGTGTTTGAGCTTTTTGGGTATCTTGCTCATTACCCTGTGGCTGCACTCCTTAGTCGGTGCCATAGTTTGAACATCCACTAATCTAACTTTGTTGGCCACCATATCTTTCAAGTACTTAGCGTACATAGGCATTCCCTGAAAAACATCAAGCAAAGGCAAATTTATGTGATTTTCTTTGAGAATATCAAAGAACTTTTTAAAGCATTCCTCCTCCTTGCTCTTCTTGAGTCTTTGCGGGAATGGTGGTGGTGGTCTTGTGCTGGATTCAATGATGATTGTGCATTTTGTTGCATAGCACTATGATTATCACCCTTATCAGTAGGTGGTCCCTTTATGACCAGATCCGACTGCACCTCATTTCTCTTTTCTTTCAGTTGTGCATCAGTCAATTGCCTTCAACTCCTCAAACTGATGGCATTGACCTGTCGGGGGTTTATATTTGTGTCACTAGGTAACCCTCCCTATGGTCTTGTGTGCTGAGCAGCTGCTAATTGACCCATTTGTTTCTCTAGATTGTGGGAAGCCATCCTCGCCTGATTCTCTGCCAATTGGGTCTGCATAGACATATTTTTATGCAACATCTCCTTAATGTTGTTGCTGCTTGACTGGCCACCATTCTACCTATTCTACTGCTGATAGTGCTGCTGCTGAGGTTGCTGGTAGCTTTGACTCCGATTTCCACCCCAAGAAAAATTTAGGTGGCTCTGCCAATTCTTGTTGTAGTTGTTCCGAAAATTCTAATTGTTTCTCTGAACATTCTCAACAAAATTGACCAATTCAGGATTTGCCCCGCAAGATTTTGCATTGTGCCCATTATTACCACAGATTTCACACCCACTAAGAGCCTACTGAACTGCATTCACCTGTCCCTGTTGTTGGTTCATACTCAGTTTGTTGAACCGAGTCATCATCTAACTCTAAAGGATGCTAGTTGTGCCGCCAAGGCATTGACACCGTATACCTCTATCAGCCCTGCTGCTCTCTTACCTACCCCTCTCGATGAATCGCTTTGCCACTCTAGATTTTCCTGTGCAATCATGTTCAACAAAGTGTACGACTCATCTTATGTCTTCTCCAATGCTTGCCCACCTGATGCAGAGTCTAGTAAAATTTTGGTGTGTGGGTCTAGACTTTCCACAAAGGTATGGGCTAGCACTTCATTGGACTGCTGGTGATGGGGGCAGTCTCACAATAAAGATTTGAATATCACCCAAGCCAAATACAAGTTCTCATCCAGCCTCTGCTTGAAGCTTAATATTTCACTCCTGAGTTTGGCAGTCTTGCTTGAAGGGAAAAATCTGATCAGGAACTTTTTTGCTAAGTTGTTCCAAGAAATAATGGAATTAGGTGGCTCAGCCTTCCACCACCTCTTTTCCTCTTCCAACATTGAAAATGGGAAGAGTGTGAGTCAGACATAATCAGTTGACACTCTAGTGGGGACGAAGGTGTCACTTATCTCCAAGAAGTTTTGTAAGTGCTGTTGTGGGTCCTCATGAGTCATCCCAGTGAACTGGCCTCTCGAATAAAACAACTGCACCATGTTCTTTTTAAGCTAAAAGTTCCCTTCGGGCTCTGGTTTGCGGATACTGGAGGTCACATTCATCGCTAGTGGGATTGCCTCTTCGCGAACTAGTCGGGCTGCCATTTGATCAGGTAACAACTTTGCATTCCCAACTGGTGGATGTTGTTGCAAATGCTCTTGCAATCTTTTCAACTTTCGTTCCAGAGCTTCCCTCCTGAGCAAATTTAATTGACATTCAGGAGCCAACAACGGTTCTACGAGCTCTACAAGGACAATCTGTTACCTGTAATGTAGCAAACTAAGAACAAGTTTTTCAACACTTAAGGAAATTAAAAATTACACAAAAACAGAAGAATTCACTAAAAATTGCCAGACGCCGGCAATGGCGCCAAAAACTTGTTCGCACTCTAGTGCACGCGGTCATACAAGTAATACAGTGGCCCTTTTAAGAGCCGATTGTCGAACCATAGGGACTGGACCAATTAAGCGAATTATCAAGTTCAAGTGTTAAAATTAATCTGCACAAGTGTTGTTATAGAAATTTTGAGAAATTCTATATAAGCTTAGGGGTGATCACAAAATACTCTAGAAAGAATAGAAGAAGCTACTAGAGTTAAGGCCTAATAATCATGCAATGCCACAATTCACATTGCTTTGAGTATGAAAACTTCAGTTGTTGTCTCACATAATTAAAATGCTATGTTCATGTTCTTTTGAGAATCCAAACATGACAAACTAGTCGCACCTACATCGTTTTGAGGGGATGTGACGTCCTAATTCATGAGCAATTTAAATACATGGATGTGGTTTACGGTGTTTGCACCCTTGATTATGGACTTTTGTACCTCTAATCATTTACCTGGACTTAGCTTCACAACTACTTCTATGAGTGGTGATGTGATAATTCGAAGCCGGTGTCTAGCTCATCCAGTTATAGTAACCAAGCAAGGAAAATTAGGAATAATTTCTATCAAAATCACGAATCCTATCATAAAGGTAAGAACTTGTTCCATTCATTCTCTTATTCTAGCCTAGGGTTACTCTTTCAAACTTTTACCTAAGCTTCATGGGTTTGTTTTCATCGTGATCAAGGATAGAAACATTAATAATAAAGAATGTAAGACAAAACAACAACTAAAACTCAAACCAACGAAGAATTCATGCAATTACAATCATATTACATAGCCTCAACCCTAGAGGAAGGGCACTCATCTTCGTACAAATACTCAAAAATATGATTCAAGCAATGTACTTACAAGAATAATTAATGGAGAATGAAATATAATCAACCCTAGGTAGAGTTATGCCTTTCTCCCTTCACTCCTTTACGGTTTCCCAAAGATATTTTGTGATAAAATGATTTTTCGAGCTAAGGTTTTAATTTATAATAAGTGAAAACTTGCACTTTTTGGCTATGGATGGACTGCTTCCTTGTCACATAGCTGGATGCCTCAATTTGCCTTCATGACATGTAGTGAACACAGAGACTTCCTAGTTTTTTCGGCAGTCGCATGTCTTTGGCGCAGGCTGTGCGCGACGCCCGCGTGGCATAGCCTTCCTCGTGCGCGTTGCCCAATGTGACATGGGAGCTAACGCGCAATAGTGCCTAGCGTGGAATAGCGCAAATGCATTGGCGCACTGGAATGCCACTTCTCATGCAACATTGCACAGCATGGCACGACGTTGGGCGCGGCAATGCACAGCGTGGCATGCTGCCTGGTGCGGCCAGCCTTGTTATGGCATGCCATCTTTCAATATTTTCCAGTCCAACCCGAACTCCCTTCCTTTTCTTCAACCATAATTGCTTAGTCCTTCATATGCATTTTACACCTACAAAATAAGGATTTATCATATTGGTTGCATACCCAAAAATATTCAAAATCACATGAGAATGTAATTAATTTAATTGACAAACATGACATAATTAAGTTATAAAATAGCACTTGGGAATGTAATTATGCCAAAGATTAGTTGCGTATTGATGTAGCATGGTAAGGTTATAGCATATTCTTCCAAGAAACTGAAGGTTCATGAAAAGGATTATCTGACTCATGATCTTGAATTGGTGGCGGTAGTATTTTCCTTGAAGATTTGGAGGCTTTAATTGCACGGGGTCCATGTAGATATGTTTACAAACCACAAAAGCCTATAATAAGTGTTTACTCAAAAGGATCTAAATATATGTCAAAGGAGGTGGTTGGAGCTACTCAAGGATTATGATATGAGTGTCCTTTATCATCTGGGAAAGGATTATATGGCAGCAGATGCTCTTAGTAGACTTTCTATGGATAGTGTGTCCCATGTAGATGATGGGAGGAAGGAGCTGGTAAAAGATGTGCATCGGCTTGCACGGTTGAGAGTTCATTTGGTTAACTTGACCGATGGTGGTATTATTATGAAAAATGGGTCACAATCATCCTTCGTGACAAATGTTAAGGCTAAGAAAGATGAGGCTCCTATTTTGGTGAAGTGTAAGGAAGTTGTTCAAAATCAGAGGGTGGAGGTCTTCTCCAAAGGGGGAGATGGTGTGCTTCGATATTAGGGTCATTTGTGTGCTCTACATGTTGATGATTTGAGAGATTGGATGTTGTAAAAGGCTTATGGTTCCTAATATCCATACATCCAGGTGCCACCAAGATGTACCGTGACCTACAGGAAGTCTATTGGCAGAATGGCATGAAGAAGGACGTGGCAGAATTTGTAACTAAGTGTTTGAATTGTTAACAAGTGAATTTCATGTTCAGCTCATGTACACTAGTTTCTTTCATTTAAATGGATGTATGTGTGATTCAGGACCTCAGTTCAATCATGTAGTTCCCTCTCAATTCTGATGTTCTAATTGATGATTCCATGGGGTTTTTATCCAATGCATGAATTCCTAAGTTTCAATCATGGGTATAATCTAAGCATGTTTTAATTGATGAATTATGATTAATGGGCAGATTTTACAATGTTTAAATATTAAATTATGTTTTCAAGTTTTCTAAACTATGATGCCCATCCATGAAAGTTCATAAAAGTAGAGATCTATGAAGTATGTATACAAGCATTATGAGATGTTTATGAAGAAAGTATGATTTCAAAATGCCTATGTTTATGTTCATGTTTTCAAAGTGAATCAAGTTGATTTAAAGCATGATAAATAATGGGCAAGCCCATATGATCAAATATGTTTTTATGGTTTCATGAATTAGCTTAGGACATGGTTTCGGAGTCAAGACTCCCACTATTTTTAGCTTTTGGTATGGTTTGAGCCAAGCATCCTCATGTTATGATTCCAAATTTATGCATGTATATTATTATTTAGCTTCATCATTAGATGATTGGTCAGATTCGTTAAAAAATGATGTAGAGCATATGCATGTTTTCGGGAGTAATGTCTAGCACCAAGTAGGTTAAAGGTCAGTCAACCCTATGCCTCAAAACCACGTGTCAACGTAGGTATAATCAGATTATTTGGGACCTCCGTTGGAGCTTTCCCCTGACCTCCACGGGGCCTTGAGCTTGATATCGATATCATGGTAGCGTCCTTAGTCCTGGCAAAGCTTTGGAAGTCTTTTCCAACTTGAGTGTGATGGTTAGGACAACGTAAGCTTAATCGTGGTAATGTCGGTTATATGACGAGTCTCCCATTGTTCCTCATGATTTCAGTTATGCATGTATATCACTCATGATATTATGTTTTAGTAGGTTTGACCAAATATTCAATTTTACTTATGATTATCCACTTTCAGCTTTGGGTTATTCGATTCAGTTATGATGTTTAGTTATGTTCATATCGTGATTTCCAAAAATAGCATGCAAGACCTACTCTTAGAATCTTATCTTGATTATGTTTTATTATAAGCATGATTTATGATTTTATTTACTTAGCGATTTTACTTACTTTACATACTCGGTACATTCCACATACTGACCGCATACTCTATGTTGTATTGTTTTATGATACAGGCTCCAATATCTAGGCTCAGTCCCGCCGCTAGTCAGATTTCTGGAGTTAGCTTTCCTCAGCCCCAGTTGGTGAGTCCTCATATTTTAAGGGCCCTTTTCTTTAGTTTCATGTCATACTTTCAGTTTTCAGATTATTGTGAGTTAGTTGGGGTCTTGTCCAATCAACTCGTCAGTGTTAGAGGCTTTTTCGGACATAGTTGGTATTTCAACTTTAGATTCTTGTATGTATTCTGATGTTATTATTGTTCAAAATTCTGCTATGTTATTTATGATGATCTTCTACTTATCTATGATTGAGTTAGCTGTATTTTCATGCCATGGGTCGACTTGGAGCCTCTCAGGGTTTCTTATCCCGTGTCTCGATTCGCACCTATGTTCGGGTCGTGACAGCTGAAAACTGACAAAGTGACTGACTCAGATCTAAAATATCTAACTGAACTGAATTCATGAATCACATATACATGCATTGATATGAAAGAAACTAGAACACATGAATTGAACATGATATTGAATAGAGTACTAAGGAGGAAATTGATACCTTAAGCTAGAACTGGGCCGGAAGGGAAAATATGCGTGTATTTAGCCATCATATTTTCTTCGGCTTCCCACTGCCTCCTTCAATATGCTTATTTCTCCACAAAACCTTTACTAAGGATACCTCTTTATTCCTCAGCTTCTGAACCTGACGATCAAGTATTTTAACTAGAATCTCCTCATAACTAAGGCTATCCTTTTCACATACGCTCTCCACTGGAACAACCAAAGTCGGATCACCCATGCACTTCTTCAAGAGCGATACATGAAAAACTTGATGTATTGAGGCCAATTCTGAGGGCAACTCCAACTCACAAGCCACTTTTCCTACACGTCTCACAATCCTATACCGGCCAACATAGCGGGGACTAAGTTTCCCCTTATTCCCGAATCTCATCACTCCCTTCATGGGGGATACCTTCAAAAACACCCAATCATCAACTTTAAACTAAAGTTCACTCCTCACATCAACATAGGGCTTTTGAAGACTCTGAGTTGTTTTTCAACCTTTCCCTTACAAGTTGGACAATATCCATAGCTTAATGAACTGAATCTGGTCCTATTAATGTAGTTTTACTGACTTCGAACTAACCAATAGGAGATCTACACCTCCGCCTATAAAGAACCTCAAACGCAGCCATCTGAATGTTGGAATGATAGTTGTTGTTATATGAAAATTCAATGAGAGGTAAATGATCATCCCAACTACCCTTAAAATCAATCTCACATGCTCTAAATATGTCCTCAAGAGTATAAATGGTCAATTCAGCCGGACCATCCATCTGCAGCTGAAAAGCTGTACTAAGCTTGACTTGAGTACCGAGTCCCTTCTGAAATGATCTCAAAAACTGGAAAGTAAACTGTGTACATCTATCTGATATGATGGACAAAGGCACTCCATCCAACCGAACTAACTCCCAAATATTCAATTTGGCATAATCCTTTGCTGAATCGGTAGTTTCGACTGGTAGGAAATGAGCTACGTCGGTCAACCTATGCACAATCACCCATATAGAGTCATACTGTCGACGAGTATGAGCCAACCCTGTAATGATGTCCATATTGATTTCCTCCGACTTCCAAGTAGGAATACTAATATCTTGAAGCACACCTCCAGGTCCTTCATGCTCACCTTTCACTTGTTGGCAATGCGAACACTTAGCTACAAACTCTGCTATATCCTTCTTTATGCCATTCCACAATAGGCTTCCCGTGGGTCACTGTACATTTTGATGGCACCTGGATGTACAGAATATCATGAACCATGAGCCTCATGCAACATCCTCTCCCTCAAATCACAAACACCCAGGACACACAAATGACCCTGGTACCAAAGCACACCATCTCCCCCTTGGGACAAGACCTTAACTTTTTGATTCTGAACCGCTTCCTTCAGCCTTACTAAAATAGGATCCTCGTCTTTCCTAGCCTTGACTTCAGCCACCAAAGAAGATTCTGATCCATTCTGAACAATTACACCACCATCTACTGGGTCTACAAGACGAACTCCTAGTCGTGCAAGCCGATGGTTATCCTTCACTAACTCTTTCCTCCCCTCATCTACATGAGACACGCTCCCTCTATTGAAAGGCTTCTATTAGCATCTTCCACCACATTAGCCTTTCCCGGATGATAAAGGACACTCATATCATAATCCTTAAGAAGCTCCAACTACATTCTTTGACGTAGATTTAGATACTTCTGGGTAAACACATATTGTAGGATTTTATAGTCTGTAAACACATCCACATGGACCTCATACAGATAGTGTCTCCAAATCTTAAAGGCGAATACTACCACTGCCAACCCGAGGTCGCGAGTCGGATAGTTTTTTTAATGGACCTTAAGCTGCCTGGAAGCGTAGGCTATAACCTTACCATGCTGCATTAATACACAACCAAGGCCGATCCTAGAGGCATCACAATTTACAACAAATCTGCTGCATTGATACACAACCAAGGTCGATCTTCGAGGCATCGCAATATACCAAAAATCCATCGGTACCCTTAGGTAGAGTCAACACTGATGCTGAGGTGAGTCGACGCTTTAAATCTTGGAAGCTCTTCTCACAGGCCTCCGACCATTGAAACTTCACTTTCTTCTGGGTCAACTTAGTCAATGGTGCTGTAATGGATGAAAACCCTTCAAGAAATCTCCGATAATAACCAGCTAAACCCAAGAAACTCCCGATATCCGAAGGACTAACTGGTCTACGCCAATTCTTCACAGCTTATATCTTTTGAGAGTCCACTTGTACATCCTCACTTGACACCACATGACCCAAAAATGGTACGGAGTTTTAAACAAAACTCACACTTGCTGAATTTAGCATATAGTTGGCCATCCTTAAGAGTCTGTGGCACCACCCTCAAATGAGCGGCATGCTTCTCCTCACTCCAACAGTATATGAGAATGTCATCTATGAACAAAATTGTGAACATGTCCAAATATGGCTTGAACACCCTGTTCATCAAATCCATAAAAGTTGTAAGAGCATTCATTAGTCCAAAAGACATAACTACAAACTAATAGTGACCATACCAAGTCCTGAAGGCTATCTTCAGGATGTCACTCTCTCTAACCCTGAGCTGATGATATTCGGATCTGAGGTCTATCTTCGAAAAACACCTAGCACCCTAAAGTTGGTCAAACAACTCATAAATTCTATGGAGGGGATACATGTTCTTGACCATGACCTTATTCAACTGCAAATAGTCAATGAACATCTGAAGGGAACCATCCTTCATCCGAACAAAGAGAACTGGTGCATCCCATGGGGACTTGCTAGGTTTGATGAAACCCTTGTCTAAGAGGTCCTTCAACTACTCCTTCAACTCCTTTAGCTCAGCCAGAGCCATTTTGTAAGGAGGATAGATGTAGGCTATGTGCTGGGAAGAAGGTCAATACCAAAGTCGATCTCCCGCTCGGGAGGGATTCCCCGTCGATCATCTGGAAACACTTCTGGATATTCGCACACTACAGGAACTGACTAGATAGTTGAGCTTCATATTTAGCATCCTTAACCTAAACTAGATCGTAAACACAACCTTTAGAGATCATCTTTCTGGCCTTAAAGTAGGAAATGAAACAACCTACAGGCACAATTGAACTACCCTTCCACTCTAGGACTTGCTCACCCGGAAATCGAAACTCTACTTCATTGGTTCTACAATTCATTGAGGCATAACATGCATGTAGCCAATCCACGCTAAAGTAACATCAAAATTTTTCATAGCTAGCTCTACAAAATCTGCTGAGGTGACTTTCTGAAGGACTTTGATAGGGCAATTTATGTACATCCGTCGAGCTATAATTGAATCACCGACTGGAGTAGAGACTGGGAAGGGTTCTAATAGGATTTAAGGACTGACTTCGAAACTACTAGCAACATAGGGCACCAGAAAAGATAAAGTAGCCCCTAGATCTAACAATTCATATACATCAAGGTGGAATACTCGCTACTTACCAGTGACTACATCTGGAGAGACCTCCTGCTCCTGATGAGATGCGAGGGTATATAATTTGTTCTTAGGTTGACCACCACCTACTGTAGTGGATACACCCTGCTAAGCTAAGTGTGCTAGTGGGGCTTCTAAACTAGTGGCTAGGTCTCAGCCTCTACCCTTTCCCTATGTAGCTACTAGAGAATCTCTAAGCACATGTCCGGGTTTCCCACACTGGAAACAAGCACTTGTACCTTATAAGGACTGACCAGTGTTCCTCCTACCACACTTGTCACATCCTATAATGCTGGGCTCTATGGGTCTGCTCCCTTTACCTCGAGGGCCTGATGCTCGTCCTCTCTGATCATGTCTAGATCTGGATGGTACACTTGCTGCTGACGGCGCTGTGGCGGATGATCCCCGGTGGGACTGCTGATGATGCCCACCATTAGGCCTCTATCGAGAGAACCCAAAACTGTCGGTCCTAGACCTCTTGGCCTCCCTCTCTCTCTCTCACTCACCTGTAATGCCTCAATCTATTGGGTGTACAATACTAACCACGAGAAGTCCATATCCCGATGAAGTATAGAGGTCCTGCAATCCTTGACCAAATAATCTGCTATCCCATGTACGAACCTGCTCACTCGAGCACTCTGATCATCCGCCATCTCTAGTGCATATTTGGACAAGCGGGTGAACTCTAAATCATACTCCTCGACCGTAATGTTGTTCTACCTCAGGTTGATAAACACAGCTTCATTGATTTCCCTTATCTCTCCGGGAAAGAATCGATCTAAGAACGTGGTAAGAAACTCATCCCAACCAATGAGACCCACTCTAACTTCTCTACTATCCTTTCACTGTTTGAACCAAATATAGGCGACCCTGTTCAACTGATAAGAGGCTAGGTCTGCACACTCCTCCCCTGTCACCCCCATAATTTGGGTAATCTTCCGGATTTCATCAATAAATTCATATGGATCCTCGTCCACCTTTGGTCCGAGGAACTCAGGAGGATTCATTTTGAGAAAGTCCCTGACTCTTGTTGCTGCCGCATTCTCATTCTGGGCAACATGCACCACTACCTGCTGGTTAACCTGGGCGATCAATACCTGTGCCAACATCTGGATGGCTTCCCTAAACTCAGTCTGGGCACTCTACTTGGGAACATGATCATCGTGGGATGGTGGGACCTGTTGGTGCCCATCTCTGTTTCCATTCTCATAGCCATTTCCATTCCCATTCCTTCTTCCATTAACTAGTGAGGAGGCATGATTCTTAATTTACTAATAGTTTACAGCACTTTTGATGCTTAAAATTGAGAAAATAACACGGACTTAGGTATATTTATATGGATATGAGGCACTTTTACTTTGATTTCAGGGAAAATAAGTGTTCGAGAAAAAATGTGCAAAAGAAGCCTAAAAAAGTAGAAAAACAGCCACGTACACATCTCAGTATGAGCAACACATTGATTGTATGAGCCATATCGAGAACCGTGGTGTGAGTCAGAAGGCTGAATTAAGAGGAAGGAAACACACGACTCTCAGTATGAGCCATACCAAGATGGTATGAGCCGTAAGTAGACACGTGGATTTGTTAAGAAAAATTTGCACTAAGGCAGTGTCTTGGTACGGATGGACTCACGGATAGTAGCATGAACACACGACCCATACCATGGGCCGTAACGAACTTCAGGAGATTATTTAAGACCTGACAGAACTTCAAACACAACAAATAGTATGAGTCGTAAGAGGAAGGTATGAGGTGTACCACAATACTCGTGGAAAACTTCAAAAGATGTCATAGTTCTCAAGGCTAAACGGCGGAAGCATTGTATGATTCGTAGGATTGTGGTACGAGTCGTACCATCCTGCTAACACTTAGAAAAATCTGTAGCAGCTAATGATGTACGAGAAGTAGGTATGACCCCTACAATCCTGCTATGGGTCGTAGGTCCAGTTGTGACACAGTCGGTGCCAGCTATGGAAAATTCCCTGTTAGCATAGGAAAAGGTTTTCAATATCTGTATAAATATCTTTTGTGTTTTATTTTAGTTAGAGAACATAGAAACGAAGTAGTAGATGTATGAAAAATATAATTTGTGAATTTTATATAGTTTTGGGGAGCAATTCTTAGTATCAAATTCTTGATTTCATCCATTGTTCTTGAGATTGTTCTTTGATATTCAGATCTAGTTTTCTTCCAATTGTTGTTGTATGTATTTAATTATGTATTTATTTATGAATGAAAATTGTTATCTTACAACCACGAGAAGCTAAAACCTCCACAACTAGGGGTTGTGGGAACCATGGTGGATTAACGAAATAGGGTTACACAAAAGTGACTCAAAACCAACTTTAAACACTAGTATTGTATTCTCTTTATCTTTAAACGTTTCTAAAGCAGTGCACAACATTAGGAATTGCCCAAATTCTTTACTTTCTTGAACGTAGAGAAGTAGAGATTAGGAGAAGAGAATTACAACAAAGCATTGGTCTTTATTATCATTGTGTTAACTTGAGTTTTGGTCACAGATAGTTAAATTTTGAACAAATTGATAATGGGTGAATTGAAAGCGCTCATGAAACCTGACCTAGTGATTGAGTATGGTCATCAAATAGGGACGAACCAGTTGTTTGGATGAACCCTAGTTATTAGTTCTACAAGTAAGCATTGGAATTGATCATGTGTGTATACCTGAAGTACTTATGAACCCATAGGGAACACTTACCTTACTTGTTCGCAAATCTTGATTTAAATCACAATTATAATCTTGTTTTAATATTGTTTTCCTTAAAACCCCCCAATTTTGGAGATAACTCACCAACAAGTTCAATTACCAGCATTAGTCTAGATCTTACACTATTCCCCGTGGTTTCAACCCCAACCTCTTTGTTGGGTTCTTTATTGACAACGCCCGCTTCATACATTGCCAGAAAGTATGAGTTTGAGTGTTATCAAAAAGCTGCGCCATTGTCGGGAAATACAGCTAAGATTAGATTAATTTCTTGTATTTGACTTTTGATTGTTATTTCTTGAATTACATTTTCTTTTTGTGTTTGGATATCCACAGGTTGTGGCTGGTGAATTCCAAGTACTTGTTAGAGTGGAAATTCCCTGATTCCTTTGGATCTAAAACTCAAAAGAACATTATGAAAGATGGAGAGCCAAGAGTAGAGAGATGCCCATACTATTGAAGAAGCTAGGCAAGATGAGCTAGCTCGGCAAGCTGCACTTCAGGATACGGAGGATGCTCGAGATAAGGTGGCTAATGCTGGTCGACATGTAAGTGGAAACAGAGGTCAAAGATATGCCCCTCAGTTCTTCGATGAGAATGACCCGAACATTGACGAAATCGGGTCAACTGAAGCTATTGTACCACCACCATTGAATGCTGAGGCTAAATTTGAAATCACTAGCACCATGATCCAATTATTAAACATAAAAAGGGTGTTTAGTCGTCACGCAACTGATGATGCTACCTACACCTTATGAACTTTGTTGGAATATAGAAGGCGTACAGGTCGCCCAGAATTAGCCAGGATGTTATAAGGCTAAGACTCTTTCCCTTTTCTCTGTATGGGGAAGACACTTTATAGTTATCGGAGTTGACCAATGACTCCATTACCAACTGGTGGGACCCTCCAAGATGTTGCAGCTTGACGACGAAATCTATAATTTCTGACAACTAAAGACTGAGGCATTTCATGAAACCTAGTTGAGATTAAAGAAAAAGTTGACTAAGTGCTCGAATCAAAAAAATCTTGATGACAGTCTAGTGGACATTTTCTATAGATCATTGAAAAAACTACAAAAGCAATAGCAGACATAGTGGCAGGAGGAGCACTGATAAACCATACCTGCGAGCAAGTTGCCACTATTCTAGACAGAGTAACCAAAACAATTAGAGCATGGCACACCCAAGAAGCAGAAGCAGTGGCTGGTACATATGCTATTGGATTGACTGCAGACCAATCAAGGAAAGAGGAAGAACATGACCAGGAATCGGCTCATATGCGCACATCATTGGATTTGTTTAATAATCACATCATGGGAGCTAGAGCTAGAAAGGTTAATGCAGTGGGGACACAGGGATAGGAGCCAGGGCTCGACCACTCAAATTCTGATGAGGAGGAAAACTTCTTGGATTACCAGGTAACGGTTTTCCGAGCCAACGCCCAAGGGTCTTGACAAGACACATGGCACCAAGGTCAGTACAATACACAGACAATTACAATCCGAATGGGTATATAGACAGAAGCCGAGATCATGAGTGCGAGGGAAATTGGAGAAGGAATGACGGTTACCCCCGCAATGACCGAGCTGGATTGTACGTGCCTCCTAATGCATGTGATGATGAGGATGGATAGTTGAAGTTAGAGAGCATGATGGATGAGATGCTAAATAAGGTGAGATCCACAGATGATCAGCTGAAAGACATCTGTAGTGATATATCGAGCATGGGTCAGAGAGTGGAGTCACATGCTATGGCTATCAAGCAGATCGAACCGAAGCTAGGGAAACTGGCAGCATCCATGGACCCTAGTAAAAAGGGTACTCTACCTAGAAACAAAGTCTAGAATCCAAAGAATGATTGTCACTGCATGGTTGCGATGAAAAGGAGTGAGAAGACCACGTTTGACCCCCCTCTACCGGTTCTAATTGAATGGAAGAAAGAAAGCATGATCAAACATGAGGAAAATGTTGCGGAGAAGGAGAGTAATGAGGATGCTGAGTTGACTGAGCCTCCAAATGTTGAAAATGGGCTGAAGCTGAACAAGGAGAAAAGCATGGAGCTACACTAATTTACAAGGCTATTCCATGACCACCGCCACAGTTCCCTCAAGGAATGAAGAAGAAGGCAGAAAATGGTAAGTTTAAAAAATTCTTGTCAATGCTCATATAGTTATCTGTAAACATACCATTGGTCGAGGCATTGGAACATATGTCGGGATATGACAAGTTTATGAAGGACCTTGTGACAAAAAAAGGTCCGTGAGCTATGAGCCTATGCATAATGTGCATCATTTTAGTTCTATAGCCTCATGGATCCTTTCCTATAAGAAGGAAGATCCATGTTCGCGAGGGCACTCTAATATTTGGGAGCAAGCATCAATCTGAGGTTGTTCGTTGTGTTTAAGAAACTAGGCTTGGGAGCCCCCACACCGAATATTATACGGCCATGTGAAGAAACTTGTGGGGATCCTATTTGATGTGCTTGTTAAAGTATATAGATTCATATTACCAGCGGACACCATGATCCTTGATTTCGAGGTTGATTTTGAGGTCCTCATCATTTTAGGGTGATCATTCCTTGCCACTGGGAGAGCCTTAGTAGATGTGGAGGCTGTCCAGATGATGTTTAGACTCAATAAAGGAGAGGTCATCTTTAATGTCTGTCCGTCAATGGTGCAACTGAAGGAATATAGAGTTGTCTAAGAAATAGAGGATGAATCCGAGTTCCTTGAAGAAGTATGAGTAATCAAGAGACCTAAGTCGTGCCGCGATGTTAAATCAGGCGCTTCTCGGGAGACAACCCAAGTGGTGGTTTGGTGAATTTTGAGTAACCAAACCACCTGCGTCGTGCTGCGATATTAAATCAGGTTCTTCTTGGGTGCCAACCTAAGTTGATTAACTTATATGTGTTCAATGTGCAAGGGAAACGAAGACAGGTGGAAAAAAATTTGGTGAACAGGCAGGTGCCATGGTTCTCAAGACGACTCGTAAGAGGGTTGTACTGGATGTAACATGAGTCGTGGTAAGAAGAAGAGATGTATTTTAGTGCATGAGTTTATAGTACGGTTGATCCTACGACTCGTAACCTTAGTGTATGGGTCGTAGTACTCACTGTGGCTATGAACTATGCAAAGTATGGACCACAATGGAAGAAAGAGCTACAAGTCATAGTACAAATTGTACCGCCATAGTACGAGTCTTAAGATATGCTCGTAGGTAAGTTTCTCAATATCTCCGTTATGGGTCCAAGGGATGAGTCATAGGGCCTTCCTACGACTCGTGGTATGAGTTGTGAAGGGTTAAAAATTTTAAAACACCCAACTTGGCCCAGATTTTTCAAATCTACCCTATAACCTAATTAAACTCAAACAAATTGTACCCTCCTCCCCACACACTCGAAACCGAAGTCACAAGCTAAACTCACAACTCTGTCACACCCGTAACTTAAAATAAAAGATCAATTGAGCAGTTCTTGCTCAGATTACACTGAGAATCCCAATCCCAACCCTAGTTTTGATTGACAGTCGAAGTTATCAACATTAAAGTAAGTGCACTCTTTGAATTTGATAAATATGACCTGTGTGCTTGATGCAAACCTTCTTAATCCCTAAGAGTCCTCTCAATAATTGAAAAAATTAATTGAGGACAATGACCAGGGATGTGAACAAACTGTGTGCGACTGGGTAGGGGCTAGAACATGTAAAAAATTGTTCCTTGAACTATTAAAATTGAGTTATGGGTTGTGATTAAAAAAGGGAGGAATGGGTAACTGTAAATCTTGTTAGATGCATGCCTAGACTTGCGGAATTCTAAGTACCCAACACTAAATTGAAATCTCCTGCAAACTGAACCAAAAATAAGGGAGGGACAGGCTTCACAAGCCTTCCTGCGACTCGTGGTTCCATACTACGACTCATAGGATGGCTCATTGGACTGTCCCAAGCCAAATTTGTAATAATCATGAGGTACGAATCCTACTATGACTTGTGGTTTACTTCTATGTGTCGTACCTGGCAGTCGTACCAAGAATCTGAAAAGGGTCAAGTTCACAAGTGATAGTACGATCCTTCCTAGGATTCGTGGAATCGACTTACGGGTCGTACCATGCATCATGGAAAAATAGAACATTTTCTTTAATGGGCCATCCTCATATGACACATGGCACGAATCGTACCATCATGGTATGAGTTGTACCTCAGAGGTGTAACATTGACTCGACATATTACGGGTCTCAATGTGAACCGTACCTCCAAGGTACGAGTCGTACTATTGACCTGTGATAAATTATAGTGGAATTTTTCTTTCTTTCTTTCTTTTTATCAGATATGGAATTCTAATCCTTTTTCTCCACAGGTACAATGACGCAAAAATGAAAAGCATCAAAGGCAACTGCTCGAAGGACATTGCTTGATAAGACCTCCGAATCCGATCAAATGGGAAACTCCACTAGTGGTTCATTAGAGGAATATAGGGTCGATACATAAGATATTGACGAGACTTGAACCACTAGGGCGAAGGCTAAACCCTAGGCCATGACGGCTACTGCCACATCTGTTGGTGCTCCCCAGTTTGAGGAGGGAGTGGAGGAAAGAGCTCAAGAGTCCAGGAGTGGCTCTCATGATGAAGAGGGGTCCGAGGAGGCCCAATCTGGATATGAAAGAAGTGAGTCTCGATTGGAGTGGTGGCACCCAATGCCGAGAAGGAGCAGACTCCGTCTAGGGAGAACCGCACCATCTGGTGGAGAGTACTAGGAGCCCAAGAGATATATGAACAGGGAATTGCTCTCACCGCCAAGAACAAACCTAGGCGGAGAATTCAAGAAGAGCTACGGATCCTCACAAATTCATCGAACGAGGTGGAGGAGATGAAGAGGATATTTAGCTTCTATGAATTTGATTGGATGGCTAGGTCCCCCGACTGATACACTTCAAAAATCATCCGGGAGTTCTATGCAAATTATTTGGCAACCATAGAGAAGAAAGTGAAAAAGGGAAGAATTTGAAAGATCATCCCAAGATGGACAGCGTCCTGGTTAGAGGACGAGAGGTTGATATATCCGAGTGCACTATTGCTCTTGTATTATATGAACCCCAGTACATACCACCACATGCTACACAAGAATATGACTATCGGGTGGACGCTTTGAAAAAGATCAAGCCGCTCGATTTTGGTGAGAGGTGGAGGAAGATTCAATGGTTGTCCGACGTGATCACTGAGGACAAAGAAGAGGCATAATTGGTCACTAGCTCAAGCAGGTCACAAAGAACAATTTAAACATCATAGAAAAGGCCTGCTGGACGTTAGTGCATTACCAGTTGGCACCGACTGTTAATGACAATACCCTCAACACAGATACAACAGCTTTGGTGGCTTGTATCATGTTCGGATACCCCATCAATATCCCGAGAGTCATTGCAGAGGAGATGTGGGATTGGGCTATGGGATTGAGCACTACCATCTATTCCCGAATCTCATTTTCAGAGTGTTCATAGAGGCGGGCATCAAGGTGCTTCATGGTGTGGAGCATCTGATCGGAGGATAGCGGTTCACTGATATTGGCCTAATCTGAGATTAGATGAACCGGGTAAGTCGGGCATGACTTTCTACTGCAGTCCCACTACCACATATAGTTGGGGGCGCACAGGTGAATTCCCCTACTTCACAGGAGTAGGGAGAGACACATGCTACAGATGCAACTCGTAGCACCTCCACTGCACAACCTATGAGCCTTTCGAGTCAGACTCTAGTTGCGTATATTCTAGTTCCTTAGACATTTCTCAAAAAGCTGGCCAAGATACTAATTGTAGCAGAGAAGAAGGTACAGTCAATGATGGAGAATGTCAATCCTTGGGTAAATGTGAGATTGAGACAACTGCACAGGCATTACACGACAAACTAGATAGGTTCGAGACCAGATTCAACATGCGTATGGCTGAGCAGAATGACACGGGTAGCCTCTGTGAGGATTTTGGGGCTCTTCGGATTCAAGTGGCCGAGGTATAATCATGGCAGCCAGCAATCATAGCATCCCCCACTCTTCCTTACCTCGATGCTGGTATTGAGCTTGGTCTGGCAGCTCTTAGGAGCCCACAGGAGCAGACAAAGAGAAAGGGAAAAAGAGGGTCTCTGAGGATGTGGGAGACGAGATCCCAAAGAAGAAGAGGAAAAGAGGGAATAGGGAGAGGAAGCGGGAAAGATTAGAGAGTCATTAGACTCACGACGTGCATCAGTCGGAGTTGCTTGAGAGAGCTAGAGGAGTGGGTAGCTCCACCACAGGGAGTGGCAGGGACCCTTCGGGCAAGCCACATTCATCCCTAATGATTCCAGAAGCCATGAAGACGGCCAATACTACTGAGGAGGTAGCCACGCCCGCTATTGAAGTGGCAGGGACCCTTTGGGCGAGCAACATTCAGCCCCAATGATTTTAGAGGCCGTAGAGACGGTCGCTACTACTAAGGAGGTAGCCACGCCCCCTATTAATACACCATTGAGTGCACTGGACACCGCAATGCCACGATTGCATCAGAGATACCTCCTACGTAGGATTATAGGAGCGCTTAGTGCGTCGCCGGTATTTTTCCCTTTCCTCTATTCTTACATTCTGTGGTTCGGGGATGAAGCATGCTTTTTAAAAAGGGGAGGGGGTGTACTTGTATTTTTGGATTCTTGATTCATCCGAGGGTTTTTCTTGCTATGTTTCTTTTCCCTTGGGCATGTTATCTAGTAGAACCAACATGTTTAGGATTTTATTTTTGTGATTTCTATTTAGTTAGAAAGTAGCTTAGAAGTACTCAACAAACAAACTGCACTAGTTTTGGATTTGAAAAAATTGACTCTGTTTAAAAAAATTTTATGATTAGCTATGTACTTGTTATTGTAAAGTACGATTATGTGGATCTTTTTATGTCATTTAGCATATTAGCATAATAGTGTTTGTTAAGCCATGTATAAATCGGACAAGTAGAGTGGATTCAAGACATGTACCATGAGTGAGTGAGGTCTGATACCTAGTTGAATACTGTGTATAGGATCTAGAACTTGCTCGGTTGGTCTTTACATAAGTTTTAGGATGGTTGGTTAGGAAAGGATCATAGGACATTTTTGTTTAGCCCATTTTTAGCTTAAATGATCCCCTACAAAAAATGATATGATTCGCTTCATCTCGATTTTGAGCCTCAAATGGACCATTTTTTATTAACCAATTAACCATACCCATCTTTTTAATGAACCTGTTTTTTCCCTAGTACCTCTTTGGACCTTACCAACCTCAACATAGGAAAAATGCCTATGTTGAGCGGCTAGAGTAGAGTGCATAAATAGTGGGAAGGTGAAAAGGGAAGAGAAAAAAAAGGTGAAAAATGAGGTGTGGTGTGACAAAAGAAAAAGAAAAAGAAAGAAAAATTGAAAAAGGAAATAAAAAATAGAATGATGCATGAAAAGTTTAAAGAAACACACCACACTCATACAAATGCATAAAAAAGGGTGAAAAGGGAGGGAAAAGTAGAAAGAAGTAAAAAGGGTGAAAATGTGAAAAAATGGAGCCACGTGTATGTAGAGCCAAGGAGGGTTTTAGTCACTCAAAAGATTCAATATCTACCATACCCAACCCAAAATCCTACATTACAAGCCAAAGCAAGCCCTATAGTGATCCTAGCCTAACTATCTAAGAAATCGAAATAGAGAAAATAAGGGCAAGCCTATGGTATCCGATATGCAATATTTGGAACTTCTTTGTGAGATTGAGAGTCTTACTTGTACAGTCCCATGTTTCATATTTTACTATATGTGTGAGTGGGGACTTCATTTGCTATGAGGGTACATGGTTTGAGTTTAACTCTACTAGTTTTTTGTGTAAAAAGCATTGGTAATTACTTGACTATCTTTTAATAGTTAGATGACATATCTTGATCCCTGTTTATCATGTTTTGTGGTTTCTTGAAGTATATGTGGTGATTTTGTTCATGGGAAAAAGGTCAAAAGATTTTCCGTTTATAGTGCAAAGTTTGGGTGATGTTGGTTGTAGTATCGTAGGTTTCTTTTCTAGTTAAGCATCATGTTTAGTTGTTGGTTTTCTTTGCCTGAGGACATGAAAAAGTCCTAACTTAAGAGTTTTGATGTGTTGTGAGTTTACAACACTTTCAACGCTTAAAAAAGAGAAAATAACATGGACTTAGGTATGTTTATATGGATATGAGAAACTTTTACTTTGATTTCAAGGATAATAAGTGTTGGAGCAAAAATGTGCAAAAAAAGTCTAAAAATGCAGAAAAAATAGCTAAGTACAAGTCTCAGTACAAGTCGTACCTTGATCATATGAGCCATATTGAGAACCGTGGTAAAAGTTAGAAGAATGAATTAAGAGGAAGGCAACATATGACTCTCAGTACAAGCCGTACAAAGATGGCACGAGCCATAACTAGAGTCGTGGATTTGTTCAGAGGAATTTGCATAAAGACAGTCTCTTGGTACGGATGGACTCACGGATCATTGCATGAACATACGACCCGTACCATGAGCCATGGTGAACTTCAGGAGATTATTCAAGACTAGGCAGAACTTCAGACACAACATACAGTACAAATCGTAGGAGGAAGGCGTGAGTCGTACAAATAAACTTGTGGAAAACTTCAAAAGATGTTAGAATTCTCAGGGCCAAACCACAGAAGCATTGTACGACTCATAGGACTATGGTACGAGTTGTACCAGCCTACCAACACTTAGACAAATATGTAGTAGCCAATGAATTGTGAGAAGCAAGTACGACGCGTACAATGCTGCTATGGGTCATAGGTCCAGTCATGACACAGTCAATGCCAGATATGGAAAATTCCCTATTAGCTTAGGAAAAGGTTTCATCCATTGTTCTTGAGATTGTTCTTTAATATCCAGATCTGGTTTTCTTCCAATTATTGTTGTAAGTATTTGATTATGTTTGTCTATTAATGCAAATTGTAATCTTACAACCATGAGAGGCTAAAACCTCCACAACTAGGGGGTGTGGGAGCTATGGTGGATTAATGAAATAAGGTTACACAAAAGTGATTCAAAACCAATTCAAAATGCTTGTATTGTATTCTCTTCATCTTTAAACGTTTCGTATATGGTGTACAATGTTAGGACTTGACCGAATTCTTTACTTGCTTGAACCTAGAGAAGAAGAGATTAGAAAAAGAGATTTAAACAAAGCCTTGGTCTTTATGATCATTGTATTAACTTGAGTTGTGGTCGTAAGATAGTTAAATTTGGGACAAATTTATAATGGGTGAATTGAAAGTTCTCATTAGACCAGACTCGGTGAGTGAGTATAGTCATCCAATAGGGAAAAACCAGTCATTTGGGTGATTCCTGGTTATAAGCATTGGTATTGATCACGTGTGTATATCCGAAGTAGTTATGAACCCATGGGGAACACTTTCCCTAGTTTTTTGCAAATCTTGATTTAAATCCCAATTACAATCTTGTTTTAATATTGTTTTCTTTGAAACCCCCCAATTTGGAGATAACTCACCAACAAGTTCAATTATCGCCATTAGTCTAGATCTTACCCTATTCCCTGTGGGTTCGACTCCAACCTCTTTGTTAGGTACTTTATTGAAAATGTTCGCATCATACTTTGCTAGAAGTGTGTGTTTGAGTGTTATAAATTCTGCAAATGCTTGTATCACGAGTTAAAAGGATAGAGAGACATTTCATCATACAACATACATCATGAAAGAATGAAAATTTCCTAAAACGTTTCGTAGCCTCTTTGTCATAAGTGCGGCATGCTTCACACCCATAAAAAATACTCTACTTAACGTGGCTTTTAGACACCCTAGGATACTTCAAAACCTGATGTTCTGATACCAAGTTTGTCATGACCTGAACATAGGCCCGGATCTAGACACGGAACCTAGAACCATAAATGGTTCCAAGTCGATCCATGGCATGAACATGACAACTAAAGCTCAATATAAAAATTGCGGAAATCTAACATTTGAAATAGCGGAAGCCTGAATAACTATAATGTCTGAAAAATGGAATACATAACACTGATTCGAAGCTGAATACCTACTATATTTGATAAGCCTCTACAATCTGACGAGTTGATGGGACAAGACCCCAACTAACTCACTAATAAATTGAAGCTGAAAATAAACTAGTAAGGAGGTCCTTGAAGGATGAGGACTCACCAACAAGCTGAGAAAATGTTAACTTTTAGGATCTGGCTAGCGGCGGGACTGAACCTAAACGTCCGAGCTTGTATCATAAAATGACACAACATAGAGTATGTTGTCACTACTTGGAATATACCTAGTATGCAAGGTAAGTAAAACCTCTAAGTAAGAAAAACTAAAATCATGCATATCATAAAACATTTCAACATAAGATTCTGAGAGTAAGGCTTGCATGCTATTATCTATAAATGTGATATAAACACAATTGAATATCGTAACTAATTCGAATGGCCCAAAGCTAAAACAGATAATCATGAATAAAAATGAAAATTGGGCCAAACCTACTAAAAACATAATATCATGACTACTAAACATGCAAAACTAAATTCATTACAAATAATGGGAGACTCTTCATATAATCTACATTACCACGATCGAGCTTACATGGTCCCAACTATTACACTCAAGTGGGCAGAGCTTTCCAAAGCCTTGCCAGGTTTAAGGGAGCTACCATGATATTGATATCAAGCTGAAGGCCCCTCGGGGACAGGGGAAGCTCACAGGGGAGGTCCCAATGAATCTGAACATACCTACGTTAGAATGTAGTTCTAAGGCACGGGGTAAACTGAACCCTTAGCCTACTCGGTGCTAGACACAACTCCAAAAAATATGCATATGCTCTCCATCATTTTTCAACGAAGCTGAACCATCATCTTTCGATGAAGCTGAATTATAACATTACATACTTAATCTAAAAACATAACATGAGGAGCCTCGGCTCAAACCATACCACAAGCTGAAAAGTAGGAGTCTAGACTCCAAAACCATGTGGTAAGTTAATAACATGTATTGAAGTATATCATGAACATACTTGATCATATGGGCTTTCCAAAACTTAAACATGCTTTTAAATTGATTTGATAGTCAAAATAAGGGACATAAACATGGGTAATTTAAAATCATACTTTTATCATAGACATTTCATCATACTTGAAAACATAGATCATAATCCCAACTCTTCATGGACTTTCATAATTGGGAATCATAATGTTAAAACTTTAAAATCATAATTTGTAATTAAAATCATCACAAAACATGCCCATGAATCTGAAAACAACATTAGAAACAAGAATAGAATTTACACATGAAAGATACTTAGAGAATTTCACAAATTGGGTTAAAAACCGATAGATTCATCAACCTTGAATTTCATGAATTTAGAATAGTATTTGGGCATGGGAGTGAAGGAATACTCCTATTCATAACCCTACATACATGGGTACTTTGAATTCACAACCTCCCTTGGAAACCCAAGTTAATTGAGGTAGAGTCTAAGGAATCTTCTAGCTTGATCTCCAATGACTCCTTAATCTTTTATGCATGGAATGGGAAGTCTTAGAATAGGTTAAGCACCATTAAAACCCTCCTAACTGAGCTTCAAATAATGTATTTTCGGACCTAGGGGCTTAGGAATTAAGAAAATACCCTTATTAAAACGCAGAAAAATTACACATTGCCAGTCATCACGAGTGACACCACGACTCATGTTGTACCTAATGACTCGTGGTGACCAAGTCGTGAAGTCTACTACCCATACTTCAATTTATAACTCTTATCCTAACCACAACCTACTCCACGAGTCGTTGAGTCATTTCACGACTCGTGGCTGCCTCCCGTAGTCACACCTTGACGATGAGCTTTTGCCATCGTCCTCTCACTTCACAAGTCACCTAACGACTCATGAAGTCCTCCCACGGGTCACTAGATGACTCATCCTGTGGTCCACACTACATTTTCCTATTTTCTTAGCATGAACCCTGGGGTCTGATCTTAGGAATTTTGGGGTATTACACAACACTTGGACTAGCACCACTTGAGGGTACTTTAGTGTCCCTAGTATGCCAAGCTCGATTTGTGTTGGTCATTCTATCGGAAAGAGCTCTAGCTATACCATAGGGCTGGTCCATGAGGAATCCTCCAGCTAAGTTATTGGCCAGATACTTGTTAATGGAATCCAAGGATCGATAAAAACTCTAAAGTAGCACTTCATCTGGCCCTAGGTTTGGACATAAGGCCACTTTCTTCTTGAACTGAAGCCATGCTTCATGTAAGGGTTCATCTGAAATTTTCCTAAAGTTGATAATATCAATTCTTAGCTGCAACATCCTCAATAGAGGGAAGAACCTATCCAGCAATGCTTCATTCAACTCTTGTTGTGAAGTGACACACCTCGGAGGTAGCTCCTCTAGCTACATGGTAGCCTCCCTAGTCAAAGAAAATGGAAAGAGCCTCAATCTAATTGACCGTTGACTTATATTTGTGATGTTGAAAGGTTGACTTATCTCAAAGATATTTTGAAGATGTCTATTTTCGTCTTCCTCTGCTGACCTCCGAAGAGTCCTTTCATTGGTAGCAGGTGTAACATTGTGCTGGTCATGTGAAACAACGCATTACTTACCATGTCTTATAGGCGAATGGCACCTCCTACATATAGCATCATGGTATCATCATTCTCGTTGTCCATGTGACCATCCACTGAACCATTTTGCGAGTATTTTTTAATATCAGTCATCCTAAGAGATCCCAAAAACAAGTACATTTGTAAAAACAAAACAAAAGATGCTAAATTAATTCAAATCAACAATCAACTAGTAGCTATCTAATCTTGTTCCCCCACAACAACATCAAAATAGATGACGTTCAAATCCACTCCTCACAAGGAGAAAATGTAAATGATTCTCGCAATATAAATACCCAATTAAGATTGAGCTTGAATCCACAGGGAATAGTGATAGGATGACACAAAAGTTATCTATTGAATTGAACTAATATCGCATCATTGCATTAAAAATGGAAAAATAAATGCTGGGGGAAAGTGAGATCAAAATTTGAATTAAAATCAACTATCAATTAAAAAAAGGCAACTAAATTGAATGAACAAATATAAGAAAGGGCCAAGTGTGTACTATTGATGGGGCTTCGTTTGGACTAGAATTAACTAGGAAATCAATTTATTACTCATAAGTATAAATAGCCATGGACGATGTTGCACCTGATTTTTTTCAACCGCTTAGGTGCCATTAGCCTCGAGTTTTCTCAAACCCTAAGGTCCCAAACAATTCACCCACTATGACATGGGTTTGATTTGAGCTATTTCTAACCCCAATATCTAATGAGTGGATGACTATGGGTTTTGGCTATCTCTAGCACAACCCCACACAATCAAGACCAAATTACCCACCATTGCTTTCTCACCCATATTCAATTTCCCTTTTTCAAGAAAAAATGGAATAAGTATACATAACCCACATTTGCAACTATGAGTAAGTTTTATAAATTGGGAGAAAACATTCGATTTATACTAAATGAGTAATTATAATATTAATCTAGCAACATCCAATTCTATTTAGTCCCAATCATGCAAGCACCCCTAGCTAAGTATTTAGCTACTTCTAGATGAAACTATAAGATTATATTGAAAAATAAACTCATAACATTCATCATCAAGAGTTAATATCAAGCTCAAAATTATCTTCAATGGTGGTTTGACCTTGAAGAAGAAGAAGAAGAAAAACTATTCAATATTTCTCTCTAACTCTACAAATGTGAAATGGAATATCCACAACTTTATAGGGAATGTGCAGAAAGAGGATAAAAATACTCCTTTGAGTCACCAATGTTCCGTCGGTGCCCATTTACGGGGCCCCGCTCTGTCGCAGTTAGGGCCATTGACTTTGGGATCTAGCTGGCATTGGCACCGGCGGTTTGCAGGTGCTAACCCGTATTCAACCAGTGTGCTCTTATGTTTAGGTAGTGTTTCACTAGTCTCATCCAATGGAACATAGATCCCCTTCTTTATACTTCATGCTTTCATCCAATTTCTTTCTTTCTCTCTTTAAATTGAATTCCTACAAAAAAACAAAAGATAAAGAGCATAAAATCCTCCTAAATGACTTAAAAATCAAGTAAAAGCTCATGTATAAAAGCCTAATGAGTTGGTAAATTACCAACTCATCAGGAACCACGATAACCAAGGTTCGATTGGTAAAAGGATAGAG
This sequence comes from Datura wrightii, assembly GCA_035772735.1. Taxonomy (NCBI): domain Eukaryota; kingdom Viridiplantae; phylum Streptophyta; class Magnoliopsida; order Solanales; family Solanaceae; genus Datura; species Datura wrightii. The sequence continues at coordinate 116,459,571 of JASDFA010000003.1, read as the reverse complement.
AAATGGAGAGACAAATCTCAAAGGGGATCGATAAGATCGAAGTTCCAACCCATATGTGCCTCCTCCTAAGGCTAATCCACCCCAAATGCAACTCGAGGTAAGTGGTGTTGGAAATTCAAAAATTTAAGAAATATTAGCACGAGTCCTAAAAAGGATTGAATCTATGGACAGTGGGGTTAAGGAGCTAAAAAGGAAGGTGTCTAACCTTGCCCAAATGGTGAGCTCTCTTTCAGCATCTATGAAACATTTGGAAGCTCAAATAAATTGTCTTTCAACTCAAATGAACCCCAGAATGAAAGGGACCCTCCCAAGTGACACAATGCCTAATCCAAAGAAGGACAATCATTGCATAGTGATTGTCACAAGCAGCTGGAAGGTGTTGGTTGATGAGGGCATTGAGCCCAAGAATTTTGTTGACTCCAAATAAGAAGTGATGTCACTGATGAGGTGCCAAAAGAACCAGATGGTGTTGATAAAATAGATGAACTTGATGAGGGGGGAATTGATGTTGACCCCGAAAAGACTATTGAGGAGGAAGAAAGCAAGGAGGCTTTAACTGAAATAGGCCAAGTGCCTAGGATTGTACCTTCTTATTCTCAGTGGTTAGCAAAGAAGGAGCAGGACAACTAGTTTTGTAAATTTGTCGAGATGTTTAGCAAGTTGTCCATAAACATACCAGTGGTGGATGCATTACTTCAGATGCCGGGCTATGCATAATTAGTGAAGGAATTGTTGAAGAACAAGAAAGTTGTGGATGCAGGCATCGGAGAGGTGACGCATTATTGTAATGTAGTGATGGCGAGCAATCTCGCTCCTAAGAGAGAGGATCCTGGAGCTTTCACCATCCCTTGCACCATTGGAATGTGCATGTTAAACAAGGTTTTATATAACCTTGGTGCTAGTACCAATTTGATGCCTCTCATCATCATAAATAATTTAGGTTTAGGGAATCCAAAGCTTACCACTATGAGGTTGTTGATGGCAAACAGGTCGATTGAGAAGCTCATCGTAGTTCTAGTAGACGTCCTTGTTCGGGTGGACAAATTTATTCTTCCAGCTGACTTTGTCATGTTGGATTGCGAAATGGATATTGAGGTGCCCATCATTTTAGGGCAATAATTTCTAGCCACAGGTAGGGCATTGGTGGATGTGGAGCTAGGGAAGCTGAAATTTAGAGTGGGTTAGGATGAAGTCACCTTCAGTGTATGTCAACCTACAAAGCCCTAGGATGAATGCAAAGTGATAGTGGTCCTCAATGAAGAGGAAAAGCAAGACGAAGTTTCTGAGGTTGAGATTAATTTAGAGGATGACCCTCAAGAGTATTAATAATTAGTGAAGTATCCATCATGCCATGACATTAAAAAAGGCGCTCCTTGGGAGGCAACCCAAGTGTTTTCATTTTTTCAATGCTTTTTATGTTATGTTGTATTTTTTTTGTAGGATGAATGGATGATGAATCAAGCAGAAGAAAAATAGGGAATGCCATGCCTGAGATCTGCGAAAGACAGCTCATGCGTGAAGCACAACCCATGCGCAAAATGTAACCAAAACATTGGGAGAAAATAGGGGTTTCTGCACCTCACCTGCGAAACACAGGTTCCAACCCACAAAATGCAGGTCTGGCATAACCCACAAGTAGAATACTTTGGAAAATCATGAGCAAAAGGATGTTGAACTGCAAACCACCTGTGAAACACAGGTGGCAGTCCATAAGCATAACTCAAGTGCAGTTCATAAGAAGATCACTGGGCAAGATGATAGTCACTTGTGCTTGGAACTACGAAACGCAGGTACAAACCTACAATCGCAGGTCCAGCGCAGGTGCAGGTAAGTGCTTTCATTTAAAATATTGACCAGCCCATTGACTAACACGACCCATGGCCAACCCATGCAGTTGAAATTCTTCTTCACGTTCCAAAAAATCAACTTTTCATCATCTTTTCACCTTACCAATGATCTCAACTACCTCCCATTTTAACTTCCCATTTTCCCCATAAACCCTATTTACTTTTGCCATCACTTTTCCATTTTCCTATACATTCATCTTCACCATTACTTCATCCATTAAACCCATCAATCACTTCAACTTATCTTCACCTATAAAACAACATTTCCTTTACCATTTTATTCACCTCACCATCTCTCCCTACACTCTTGATAGAGCAAAAGAAGTCAAGTTTTTTGGGTTCGTCACTATTAAACAAGGGCCCAAGTTTACAATCTCTTTGCCATTCTCTCTTCTCACTTGGTATGTATGATCACCTATTCTAATTTTTCTTGGTATTTGAGAATGATTAGTACAAAAGAAAAAATATTTCTTAACCCAAGCTCCCCATTGCGCATTTTGTGTTCATCACTTTTCCAATAATTTTATTTGTTTTGTGTATGGAGGGAAAGTAAAAATTGCATAATGTGGGTTTGGTTGTTAATTTTCATAGAGTTTCTATATGAGATTATGTTTCAAAATCTTAGTTGGAGGTGATGTCTGAGTAATCCTATATGCTTGAATGCACGATTTTTCTAATGATAGATAGACTGACGTCTTTCTTAAGGATAATTTTCATTTTTATTATTTTGTGCTAATTGAAGTGGGTAAATATGTGATGTGTGAGTGAGTTGAGTAAAGCTCTGTTAGTGTTTGGAAAAAGTTTGGGCTTGAAAATTTAGGCCATTGCCACCCACCTGGACTACACTGCGAGTCATGGATTAAGACCTGCGAAATGTAGGTTCAGTGCAGGTACAGGTGGAGTTGGCCCAATTTTCTGCCTCAACCCTATGACTCCACTTGCGTTTTGCAGGTGTCCACCTACGTTTTACAAGTGCGGCAAGATGTTGATTTTGATGTTTCAACTTGATGTCATCCAACTTGTAGATTTTTATTTCTTAGCATTGTATATTTATTTCTTTTACATTGATATTATCAAAAACACAAAAAAAAATGGTAGCTTGTGGCACTAACACTATTTTTGCAGAAATATGAATTCTTCCAGGCAAGTTGATACAGGAAAAGCCCCTTCCTCAACTAAGAACAAAGGAAAGGGTAAGGCCAAAGAAACCCCAGTCTCTATCAACACTAGGGTGGAGATCATATTTTGTGTGCCCAACATGAAATTCATTATATCATATGCACGGGGAGGTCATTTGCCACTGAGAAGCAATTTGACTTGGAGGGGTTGGGGAATGAATTCCCTAATATCGATGCCTAATTCAATAAGAAGCAGTGACGTATATTTGCGAATCCTCTCCCTACCTACTACCCCAACCTTGTCCCAGACTTCTATGCTTCTTATCAGGCAAGGCCAGATGCCATGAAGCACAGAGGGAAGATTGATGTTTTCCCTTGTCTCCCTATGGAAAAGGTTTGGGGTGTAGAGATAGACATCACTCTCGATGCAAATAATGCTTTATTTTGAGAGGATGAGATTGACTCTGGAATAGAGTTTTCTGCAAACTTAGAAACTAAAGATGACCAGTCTGGTTAGGTAGCCCGCATTATCGCCAATTATCAACCACTATGGGCCACTATGGGGGGCTACATTATAAGGAAAGACTTGAAGTTTGAGGGAAAATCATGGCTTGAGTTTGTATGCAAACACATCATAACATCCAATAATGATCAATGAGTGAACCTTGAGACGACAATCCTCATCGCCTGCATCACGTCCGGAGTTCCAATCATTTTGGTGAAGTGGTGGACACCATAATGTAGCATAAGGCCAGGCAAAAAGCATATTCAATGCCTTATGCTATTCTTATTAGCCAGCTGTGTCTCAAAGTGGGTTTCCACTATTCCTTGATGAACAAGGAAGCACCGCCATGGGTGTCATATCTATTGAAAAGAGGAGGGATGCCGACACTCCCCAAAACAAAAGGAAGTAGCTGCAAGCATGGGAGACAACAGAGGACTCCACCTCTCATGGTATTGATAACTCCTATGGATTCCAACCTCAATATGTCAAACCTCGAGATATCGAGGCATGCTTCCGGAGCAGCACCACCCCACGAGTCTTTACCTCATCCAACATCATCAAGACCAAGTGGCCTCCACAAGTTGGCTGAGATGACATAGTCTCATGAGAACCAACTCTAAAAATTGGCTCAAAATATTTCGGGCCTTATCATCAAGATGATAAAGAAGTAGATGAAGAGTATGTTTGATAGATTAAAGAAGCTATTTTCCCTAGTGGATATGGTCGAAGAAGAAGTCTCCTCTCTCTGCGCTGAGGGGAGAGAGCCCCACTTTTGTTTGAATGAAATTCTGCTTTGTGACTTGTTAGTGCCATTGTTGGGTCCATTTTAAACTTCCAAATATTTTGACCCAAGTCATAATAATCGCTTTTTTTCATAGTAGTTAGCAAATAAACACGAAGTGTTTTCCTTATACCACGACTTTCGCAAGAAGTGATTTTCTTTTCTTTTCTTTTGTTGTCAAACCGGGTGACATTTTTCTATTATAGATTGAGTAGCGACTTTCTTAAGGTAAAATTCCATGTATTTGAGTTTTTGTTGCAATTTATTTGAGTGGTACCACTGAAATTTTTTAGTGGCATTGTAAATGGATTTTGATTAAAAAAAAAAGGGCACTCAGATGTAAAAATTCAGCACTCTTTTGTCATGAGTTGCACATTCTTTGTTTGGCTTATGAATCACATGTTAACTTTACAAAGTCATACTCTTTGTCACGCCCCACCATGAGAGGCATAACTGGTACCTAGTGCCACACTAGAATCTGACTGACCTGGCTAGGCTTACGCACATCTGGTGCAGGTCTGCAAATTGACTCAAGAAAACAACAGGCTATATCAGGGCTGTAAATACAATCTCCGACCGACAAGGCCTTATAGCCACCTGTAAAAGAAAATAGCTAACCGCAACATACTATAACAAGGGATACTATGCGGGTCGACAAGGCCGCTATGATATCTAGTTATAACTGAAATGAAAATCAGTCGCTATACTAGGCCCCACACGGACAACACGTAAAAAGAGCCATATATGGGTCCCACATGTCCAACGAAACCCAACTAACTGACAATGTAGCGTGCAAGGATCTAAGAAAACAAATAGTGGTTGGGACAGGGGCCCGGCCTACCCAGATGTTGTACAAATGGAAAACAACACTTGCTACAACCTGGCAACACCGAATGAAAGGAGCTGGCCAAACTGCTGACTTTGAAATTTTGTTACTAAGGATCCTAATCTCTGTATATCTAAACCTGCAGGAAAGTAATGCAGCGCCCAGTGGAGGACATCGGTACAACATGAACCGAATATTTAAGGCAATACATAAGCTGATAAAGACTTTAAGTAAATAGAAAAAGGGCAAAAAGATTAACTTGTACGCATACTGATTCATAATATTCATCTAACCAGCAATACATATACGTAAGTTTAGACTGTATAATTACACATTCATAAACTATAAGTAGCAAAGAATACAAACAAGAACCTCAACTAGCCCCCACAACCCGGAAAGTACAATCAAAACAGAATAACTCGCTCGAGCCTCAATAAGCCCTGGCAAGCACATCTTAATCTATATACCCCTATCCATGTTTCTATGACTCTACTTGTATTGTAGCCAACCTACCAGTCCCCTAGGTCTAAAGTTGAGCCCGCTTGGCCCCTGAACTATAGTTGAGTCTGAGTCCGGTGGACTCCTGCTATCTCCACCCCGGGCAACAGGCTCGACAGGGGGTGTTGTGTAGTGTCGATCGACATAAAAATAATCCAGCCATTGAATGGACTATATGAGGACCTGGGGCCCCATATTCATCCCTCGCGGATGGCATACCTCTCCTTGGAGCAACGTCATCTAGCCCCTGGTAGGTATCAACACTACTAGTAACCCTGGGGAGGTCATGGAAGGCTCCTAAGTAAGGGCAACCTTAACCAAGGTGTTGTACTGAAATCTCAATCTAGCCACTCAAAAGGCGTATCTGGCCTTCTAGGCCTAACGATACCATTGCTCACCCACTAGGATAGTCTATAAGGCTGCTAGCAGGCACTCGTGCACCTATATCTGATCAGAGGATCCTGGTAATGATCATGATCTCTAATGGTCTAGACTGGATAGGGAGAAATCTGGAGTGGCCTAAAAATATTCTAAATGTCCTAATTGAACAACTATAACTCATAAACCACTGTGGGGTCGCGGATGACTAGTTATTTGGTTCCTCTATTTGGAACGATTGTAGGGTTGTTACTTACTGAACATGCTTTTAGGCGGTTAGCCGCTAATCCTCCACAGACATCTTACTAAACTTCTTAGCCTGAGGGTATTGCTATACTAACACGGTGCTGGTCCTTTAGACCCTATCTTGGTCTGGTCCAATCTAATATGACTTTTCTGGGTGATTACTAACCCTAAAAACAAGTGCACATAAACTTATCTGCTTACGGCAATCTGTACCTGAGTATCTTCAAAGAATAGGTTGGGGTGCTGGCCCTATCTCTATCAGTTAATAAGGTCCTTTTCCTTTGGGTACTGATCTTGGGCAGATTTATATGCCCAAGTGATACTCAAACGTATTATTTTTACCTTTTTGTTGTGCAATGTGTATATAATATCATGTAATTGGTAATAAAATGCGAATTTATACTAACCAACATGATTAGCATTTGTTTTGCAAGTAAATGTGATTTTTAGGAGCTAAAATGAATGTTGGAACTATATCGGAGTTGGACTTGGATGCGAGCGTGGAAAAGACATTGGAATGCACATTTTATAGGGGCTCCGCGATGGAGCCGTGCCACGCTACCATCGCGGTAGCACACTGCCTGAACAGGAATTAAAATGGCAATTTCCAGTGTGCCATCGCGTCAACTCCGTGGCACGGAGAGAGGCCTCCGTGTTGTCCTCCGTGCCACGTTGAGGCTAATTTATCGGACCCTGAAATTCCAGTGAAGGTCCGCGTCCACGCCGTGTCACGGAGGCAGTGCTCCGCGTTGGCCTCCGTGACACTTTGCTTGTTATTCCGGGAAAAATTTTCCACTAGTATAAATAGCACACTTAGGTTTATTTTAAGTAGTTTTTTTACTTTTTAGACTGAGTTCAGTAGTGGAGAGCAAGGACGTGGGTTAGGAGCAGTTGAGGAACGAAAAAGCTAAGGGATTTCTTCTCTTCTTTTCTTCTTTCTATCAATTGTACGTATGATTTACACTCATTTTAGGATGATCAATCCACAAATGAGTGGCTAATTCTCTTCCTTGCTGAGGTTTTGTCACTTGTAATGAATTTTGATTATAATTGAGATGGTTTTCTTCTTCTTCTTCCATGTTGTTCTATTAATTCTTGTTCTTACTGCATTAGTGTGTGGCCGACATTAATGTACATCTAAAAAGTCCAATTTCACTCGAAAGAGCAAGAAATTGGAAAGTTGTGAATTAATAGGGTATTGTTCTTAACTTGATTTGGGAAAATTGGGTTTTGATGTGCTTTCCTGATAGAAATATACTTGAAAGCCGTATTAGTCAATTTAGGAACCGGAATTGTATTGCTAGGTCATAAATTGCATTTGATCACAGAAATGTAGACGGATGGTTTATGATTCTAAAGTGAAATTAAATACGAGAGTTTTAATTTCTAGGCGAATGTTCTTGGCTAGCAACATGAAGAAGAGATTAACCAAATTATCATGATTATCAAGTTCATTACTTGTTCTTAACCTTGGCATATTCATATCCATTGTCTAAATTCACAGTAAATAGTTGTTATTAATTTTAGTATATATAGTTTAGAAACAAAAACTCAAGTAACTGTTGGTTACATTGTTGTCAGCATAATTAGAAGTGAAATAGGAATATAGTAAACTAGGCAACTTTACATATCTTGAGCCTCCTTGGATCGATACTTGGATACTTAGCCACTTTATTACTTATTTGACCACGTGCACTTGCGTGTCGGTTTTACATATACCGAACCAGCCGGACAAGTTTTTGGCGCCGTTGCCGGGGAGGCTAGGCGATTTGTGAAATTGTGTTTAGTGTAAATTTACTGTATTTTTATTTTTATTTTCTTAAGTGTTAACAACTTGGTCTTAGCCTGTATTTTGCAGATTTTGTTTCTGTGAACACTGGCAAGGGACAAGGAGCTGGTGGAATCTTACTTAGAGCCTGAACGTGAATTTCATAGTCAATGTAGAGAAGCTCTACAAAAGAAGCTGCAGTTGTTCCGACAATCTATTATGGAGCAACAAAATCCACCAGTTGTGAGGGCAGTGTTAGTGCCCGATGAAGCAGCAGCAAGGCCGATTCGCGAGGTGGCAATCCCACAGGCCAACAATGTACATTCTAGTATCCGCAAACCAGAGCCTGGAGGGAGGTTTGAATTAAACCAGAATATGGTGCAACTTTTGCACACAAGCGGGCAATTTACCGGTCTCCCTCATGAAGATCCACAACAACATCTCCAAAACTTTTTGGAGATAAGTGACACTTATATACCCGCTGGAGTGTCACCTGATTATGTTCGGCTCACCTTATTTCCGTTTTCCTTACTTGGTGAAGCCAAGAGGTTGTTAAAAGCTGAACCACCCAATTCTATATCAACGTGGGATGATCTTGCACGGAAGTTTTTGGTTAGATTTTTCCCTTCTGGTAAAACAGCCAGATTTAGAAGTCAAATTCAACGTTTTAAACAGAAGGAGGGAGAAAATCTATATCAAGCCTGGGAAAGATTTAAATCCATGTTGCGTGGATTATGCGACTTGGGGGCAAGCATAAATCTGATGCCGTCTTCGGTATTCAGAAAGTTAGGTCTAGGGAGTCCTAGACCTACAACGGCAATCTTGTAGCTAGCAGACAGCTAAGCCGGATGGCATTGTTGAGGATGTGTTAGTGCAAGTAGGCTCCCTCAATTTTCCGGTCGATTTTATTGTTCTGGATTTTGAACCAGATGCTGAAGTCCCATTTATTTTGGGATGACCCTTTTTGGCAATCGGAAAAGCATTAATTGATGTAGCTGCGGGTCAACTCACGATGCGAGCACATGACAAGGTTGAAGTGTTCGATGTGTACAAGGTACCTAAGCTCCCGACTGTTTATAAGGAACTCTCGGTGATCAATGTGATTGATCATGGGAATGCTAATGGAATGAGTGATTCCCGAGAGTTACTAGGAAGGCCACCGGATAAGGTTGAGAACTACTGGGGGGATGACCATGATCGGGACAAATCGTCCATCACCCTAGTAGACAAGTGAGCATAAAGGACGTCGAGCCGCGACGGTAAACCAGGCGCTGCACGGGAGGCAACCCGTGAGAAAAATATTTTATTTTTCTTCTTTTTGCACAGTGTAGTTAATTTTTATCTTTATTTTTGTTTTTATTTTTTTATTTCCAATTGTTATTTTTCTTTTTCTTTTCTTGATTAGGTTTAGATTTTCATTTTAGTTAGTATTTTTTATTTTAGTTAGGGAAATCTATTAATCTAACCAATTTTTATTTAGTGAGGTGATTTTCAGGTATAACGGAGGAAATATACATGGAATCGAGAAAATGAGGCAAGGTATGAAAAATTAAATTAATTGAAGAAACAGTGCACTGGCGCGTTGCGCCGCGTCACGGAGGTAGGGCTCCGCGTTACCCTCCGTGACACGTTGAAGGCAAAATCCAGATTTTTCAAAAATTCCAGTAAGCCAACGCGTTGGCTCCGTGTCACGGAGGAGGGTCTCCGCGTTACCCTCCGTGACACATTGTCGTGTATTTGGTGCCGGGTCACACCGGGTTGCCGGGTCACCCGCGTGTTTTTCTTTAAATTAACAACGATTTTTGCCCCTTTCTCCCCATTTATTTTACTCTCCGCGACCAAACACCCAAATCCCCCTCCCCAATCAACGTGCCACGCCACTAAGCAAAGAAATCATCAAGTTTCTTCAATTCTTCAACGTAAAGGTATGTTTTCCTCGTTTCTCTCTAAGTTTTGGCGATTTTAGTCGAATTTGGGCAGGTGAGGTGAGATATATCATCCTAAGTAGCAATTGAGCATGAAATTGAATTATTTGTGATTGATGAAAGTTCGGAATGTTGTTATTAGCATTTGAACTTGTCGACTACATGAATAACTCGAAATTGGTTGTAAAATTGAATTCTAGGGCTTAGGTTGTTGAAATTGACTTGGGTAATTTGATAATTCGGTGAATTAGATGCCGGGGTGTGTTTGGGAATTGAGATTAGTCGGTGTAAATATTGTTTGAATGTAAAAGACGACGAATTCTCGAATTTTTGGGGAAAATGTGGAAATTGTGCAAATTGGTTTAATTATTTGGATTTGTATGTATATATAGAACTTTTGTCGTTGTTTTTATTTGTTGTTTTTGTTGCTTAGTGCGATGGTTGAATTGTTAGTGATAGTAGGATTGGGATTAGCTGTATGAAGTCTGAGTAGTACGCTAAGCGTTATGCTGTCGAAATTTTTGTGAACGCACTAAGCATAAATTGTATAGTTGATTGTTTTGGTGTAAATTGAGTTATCCTTGCCATAGTTTGTAAAAGTAGCTAAGGACTAAGTGTGGGGTAAACGTTGTGTAACCCGACCTTAGCCGAAGTTAACATGTATTTAGCTGAACGTTGTGCTTGTTTATGTATATGGACAGGTACAATGGCGAGTAGGCAGGATAAGGGCAAAGGTGCTTCTACTTCTGGCACTGGGAGGAAAAGAATGAGAATGGGTACCGCAGTCCCAGCTGCACCCGCTGTTCCGCGCGGCCAACGCCACCAATACGGAACAAGATGGGTAACCGATGAAGGGAAGAAGTGGTACGTGAAACATAAAGAAAACAAGTACTTCCCCGAGGAACATATTGCATGGGAACCACTTGCACAGGAGTTCCCACGTATTGTGCAGAGAATCGAGGCAGCTGGGCTCAGCTTTATCTTTCAGGAGCCCAAGGAGTGCAACCTTCACTTGGTTCGAGAGTTCTACGCAAATTGGAACCCGTCCATCAGAAGCCACACAATAAAAATCAGAGGGCAGATTGTCACTCTAGAACCCCACCAATTTAATGCCATCGTTGGAGCGTGGGACACAGACGCTCACGTTCTCCGCCAGCTAAACATCACCCCACCGTACGCCGACATCAGACGTACGTTGTGTGGGGCTCGATCCACAGCCTGATGGAGTAGACATAAGGAGAGGGGTTACCACCAGACTCTGCCTTATTCGCTGATGAACAGGGAGGCCAAAATATGGCTGAAGATTGTATGTTCGTGCTTGATCCCGAGAGTTCATATGACGGATGTGACCCAGGACCGTGTCTGCTTGGTGTATGCCCTTATGAAAGGGCTTGAGATTAATGTTGGGGCGGTAATTATATCCGCCATGAAGAGAGCCAGACTGCACCAGGGCCACAGATATGGGTTTGGCGGACTCATCACCACCTTCCTCTGAGGCCTCGACATAGAGGAAGAGGCTTTGGACTATATTCCGCAGTTGGAGCGGAGGGCCCTCGATGTGACAAAAACTAAGGCCTCCGACACCACACACGGGCTAGTGCTGACTTTGGGCGAGCGACATGCTCGTGACGATCAATACATGGCACATATGTTCGGCATGCAGATGCTTCAACTACGGATTGGTGGGAGACCAGCCACCGAGGAAGAATTATGGCAGCTGGAGCTGGATTACCCATTTGGCGAGAATGCCAGAGCCTTATGCCGGGTGGGACCAGCCTTCGTGGAGCCGACGGATGACGATGTCCCTACTGATGAGGAGACGTGTCGGGAGGACTCCGATGTGGAGTCCGATGATGACGATGGAGCTGATTCAGACTTGGGCGATGAGGCCGCAACACCGGATGAAGAAGTCAAATATTTCAACTAATCAGGGAGTTCCACCACCCGAATTTTTTATTTTGTAATTTTTGTGAACACTGGGGACAGTGTTCGATTTAAGTGTGGGGTGGGGAGTAGCTAGGTGCTGGGACTTGGGCTCTAATTTGCTGTATGTTTTTCCTTGGTTTGGATGAATGTTTGTGCTTTCCCATTTGTGAACTGTTTGGTGATGTATCTGTATATATTTGTTTTGTGGCTAATGATGTGTGTTATGAAAAGTTATGGTTGTCAATGTAAATATTTTGTAAATAGTTTGTAAATATTTTTTTCTATCGAGATGATTGATATTTTTCACAAATTTGCGCTAAAATATTTTGCACTTGTAAATATTTTCTTTATATCGAAATGATCGATGTGTTGCAAAATTTTTTGATTTTTATTTTTTTTTGGGTTTCTCGGAGTTTGTTTTCGGTTCTTTTACCGAGAATAGTCCTATTGAACTGATGTCATAGTTAGTGACCGTTCCCTATGATGGATGGATGACGACCGTCTTAAGGGAAATGTAGTCGGTAGGAGTAGGATTTTTGTTTGTTTTTAGTTTTTCTTTGGTGGATGCATCAATAAACTGTAGTTGCTTATGGTTGCTAAAATTTCGTTGCGTGTGTAACTGATGTTCAAAATGTGAAAATGTTTCATTTGAAAGCATGCAATTTGATAAATATGTTGAGTTACCTAGGCTATAGAATTTGATTCAGTATGATTGAGGCTTAATTTTGAATTCATGTGATTGGCTAATTAGAGAGTCTGTGAATGCATCTTGATTCGAGCATGTGCACGAAGTGTGAAGTGAGGTATTGTTATTCCATGCCATTGTGAATTGTCTAGAACTTGCCTGGTGTGTATACAAAACGAAATGAAGGAAGTGTTGTGTTGGAAAGGATGTAGGCGTTTCTTTGTTTTAACCGATAGATTCCATTTTTTTTCTTGTCAAATTCTACCTTTTTATATGTTGTATACCCTAGTCAGCCCGTTGAGCCTTTAGCCGATTTCTTTCTTTCTTTTGTCCAAACTTGTATAAACTAAGCTTTATTCCTTCTTTTCATTAGCCTTAAAGTCTATACGAAACTCTTAAGCGCTTACAAAGAAAAGACAATGTTTCCCAAAGTGTTAAAGAGTGAAAAGAAAAAGAAAAGCAGAGTGAAGAAAGAAAAGATGATGTTGAAGAGGCACTTGCTATAATTAAATGATAGTGAGGGTACATGAAAACCCTTTGTTTTGTGTCAAGTGTGTTTGATGAAATGGGCTGTACGAAAGGAAACCAGCATGAATGGGAGAACAAGAGGAAAGTGAGGAACAATGTCCATAAGTCGATGGGAATGAGTTGAAAAGGCGCTTAAGGATGCTAGCGACTATTATTGGCTAATCCAATATATATATACAAGATCCATAGCCCCGTTACAACCCATTAAAGTCCTACGTGATCTTACATTGCATTTCTTTATAGTAGTGGAGTAATACACCAAGGGCAAGCTTATGGGTCATGACATGAGGCATGTGAATTCTTTTGGGAGAGTGAGTGAAATTAATTTTTGTATGCCCCTACTTAAATGTTTGTGTGCTGCATGAACATAAAGGGGAAGATTCTCTCGAGTTGTGAGGGCACATGCTTGAGGAAAGATTTATTTTCGTGTCAGATTTCTTGATTAGCTAATTTGCATGAGTTTGCCGATATCAAGAATCAATTCTTAAAGTTCTAGGAAGTCTTGATGTATTAAAGGTCATTGTATTGTAAGACCAAGCATGTTTTCGTGATGATTTGCAAAAATTGAATAATCGGTATCACCGTAGCGTAAATGGTCGCACTATAGTGACGAAGGTTGGGATGTAATTTGCATGATTTGTGTATATGTTGTTCGAGGACGAACAAGGATTTAAGTGTGGGGTAAGTGATCTTGGGCAGATTTATATGCCCAAGTGATACTCAAACGTATCATTTTTACCTTGTTTGTTGTGCAATGTGTATATAATATCATGTAATTGGTAATAAAATGCGAATTTATACTAACCAACATGATTAGCATTTGTTTTGCAGGTAAATGTGATTTTTAGGAGCTAAAATGCATGTTGGAACTATATCGGAGTTGGACTTGGATGCGAGCGTGGAAAAGACATTGGAATGCACATTTTATAGGGGCTCCGCGATGGAGCCGTGCCACGCTACCATTGCGGTAGCACACTGCCTGAACAGGAATTAAAATGGCAATTTCCAGTGTGCCATCGCGTCAGCTCCGTGGCACGGAGAGAGGCCTCCGCGTTGGCCTCCGTGCCACGTTGAGGCTAATTTACCGGACCCTAAAATTCCAGTGAAGGTCCGCGTCCACGCCGTGTCACGGAGGCAGTGCTCCGCGTTGGCCTCCGTGACACGTTGCTTGTTATTCCGGGAAAAATTTCCCACTAGTATAAATAGCACACTTAGGTTTATTTTAAGCAGTTTTTTTAGTTTTTAGACTGAGTTCAGAAGTGGAGAGCAAGGATGTGGGTTAGGAGCAGTTGAGGAACGAAAAAGCTAAGGGATTTCTTCTCTTCTTTTCTTCTTTCTATCAATTGTACGTATGATTTACACTCATTTTAGGATGATCAATCCACAAATGAGTGGCTAATTCTCTTCCTTGCTGAGGTTTTGTCACTTGTAATGAATTTTGATTATAATTGATATGGTTTTCTTCTTCTTCTTCCATGTTGTTCTATTAATTCTTGTTCTTACTGCATTAGTGTATGGCCGACATTAATGTACATCTAAAAAGTCCAATTTCACTCAAAAGAGCAAGAAATTGGAAAGTTGTGAATTAATAGGGTATTGTTCTTAACTTGATTTGGGAAAATTGGGTTTTGATGTGCTTTCCTGATAGAAATATACTTGAAAGCCATATTAGTCAATTTAGGAACCGGAATTGTATTGCTAGGTCATAAATTGCATTTGATCACAGAAATGTAGACGGATGGTTTATGATTCTAAAGTGAAATTAAATACGAGAGTTTTAATTTCTAGGCGAATGTTCTTGGCTAGCAACATGAATAAGAGATTAACCAAATTATCATGATTATCAAGTTCATTACTTGTTCTTAACCTTGGCATGTTCATATCCATTGTCTAAATTCACAGTAAATAGTTGTTATTAATTTTAGTATATATAGTTTAGAAATAAAAACTCAAGTAACTGTTGGTTATATTGTTGTCAGCATAATTAGAAGTGAAATAGGAATATAGTAAACTAGGTAACTTTACATATCTTGAGCCTCCTTGGATCGATACTTGGCTACTTAGCCACTTTATTACTTGTTTGACCACGTGCACTTGCGTGTCGGTTTTACATATACCGAACCAGCCGGACAGGTACCCACGGGTTTATTTGACCTGGACGGCTGGACTGGCTTCCTGGGTGATCTGTATGATCAATGCTAAGTCAACTAGGACTGACAATTACTAGTAGTAGCTAACTAGATGGCTGGCTTTCACTCAGTTCACTAGACAATCCTAGGCTGCTGACTCTAAAGTATGGCCTTCATAATTGAATTTCTGGCCCTGGGGCGTAAAGGTACGCCAATGGCCTTTCGACATACTTTTCTTGCTACACAGGCGTCAAACTGGTAGTTATATAACCTAGCTGCGCCTATACTATTCAACTTACTAACTCCAACCCGATAACTATTCACGAGCTTCTAAGGTCTGGACCTAGTAATTAAACATACAATTATAATAATACAATGAACTGGAGAATAGAATAGTTTCTATGACGCTCCCAATGCGTATCACACTTAACATGTTCTTTCCCGACGAGCGATACTGCGGTGTAATCTATTAACGTGTTCTATCAGCTAACCACAACATTTCTATTCACAATCTACTAATAGAAGCTAGCCATAACACGTATATGAATAGACTCATTATCTACTAGCATCAGCTAATTACTTTATACAGAATCATGTTCTTGCTTCAGAAGCATATGTTGTATCGCTATACGATGGGAATAACTTACCGAAGGGATAAGCCTTACTTACCTCGATTGTAATTTTCCAAATAACCATCGGGTTTCAACTCATATTCAACAGCTCCTCCTAACTGTGACTTTAATAATGAAAGAATGGGTCTAGTTTCAATACTAAACTCGGAAAATCGGCAACTTTTTATACTAATAGCAATTATAATTCAATCTCATGAAACACAGCGAAAACCTATAATTTATCGATAGTTTATAAGGGACAAATGCTTACTTGGAGCCTGTGATCATGTAGAAATTAGTTTGGAGCAATTCTGACAAATTTTAATCGGTGGGGCTTTGATTTGCCGAGCAAATTTTGTTAAAATAACTCCATAGTAATGCTCCCTGTGGGCTTAGAACTCCTTACCCAAAGTTAATTTGAATTTGGATGGCATTTGATAGCGTAATCGGACAAAAAACAATCAAAATTTTTGTACTTCCTTACCTTTGGCCAAATGTTATATGTTTGTAAAGGATTTAATTAAAGTGAAGGGCCTATATGTACATGGGAGGTCGGTGGAAGGGGAGGCGCGGCATGCCGCCCATAGCACCAAATCATGGGCGCAATGCGCCACCCATTGTGCTTGGCAGAGGCACGACGCGCCGGCCGAAGCGCCAAGCTGCCTGCCGCAGCACGACGCCTAGTGTGCTGGGCCTCTGATCTAGGCCACCCGTTCTCTTGATTTCGTTCTTTTCCATTCATCCCCCGAGTCTTTTCCCATGTGCATCATACTCTAAAACTCTCAATATACGTACAGACGTGTCCGTCACACGATACAACTTACGGGGTATAACACTCTTGATGTGGTTGTGAAAATTGTGTAAACTCCTTGGAGTGTGATGCCATGTGTGGTGACGTTGTAGCTTAATTCCCGCGTGTGCAAAAGTGTCTAGAACTTTCCCTAAGTGTGAATCAAGGTGAAATCCTGATTGTAGCTGCACTTAGAACATGATTTTAGGCTTTCTTTAGCTACTTCACCTATATGACCTCCTTAAACATCAATCTTTGCTAGCCAATGTTGAACCTTTAACCCCTTTTCTTTGAGAACCACGTTATATGCCTATTACCCTTTTGCAATCCCTCTTTTGGCACCAATCCTCCCTAGTGCTAGTTGAGGAAAAAACAAAAAATAGGGCTTGATACCCAAAGTTTTGGAAAAAAGGAAGAAATGAGGCAAAAGCCTAAATTTGGGGGTTTGCAAAAGAGTATTGAAAAAACTATGTGAGTTTTAATGTAAGGTAGCACCAAAATGTGATGAAATGAATGAATTAGTTGGTTAAAGAAAATTGTTGAAAGGTGCTACCCCTTGCTTAGAAGAAGTTAAAGGTGGAAACCTAGGAGATATAAGGGTGGCTCTTGATATAAAATTGGAGAGGTGATCAAGGAGTAACAAGGTAGGGTTATCTCAAATAGTAAGTAGGGGAGTTGGAAAAGTGAACATAAATGCATTAGGTAGGTTCTAACAACTATAGATCATCAGTTATTCTTACCCCTAGCCTTTACTACACCCCCCCAAGTTCAAATTGATTTTGAGTGCAACAACTCTACATTAGTGGTGAGTTACACGAAGGGAAAGCCTATGTGTCGACTTGTATACATGAGAATTTTCTTGTGAGAGTGAGCATATTTGCTTTATTCTATAATCTCTCTATGTGCAAATTGCTTGAAAACTGAATGGTATTCTCTCTTAATGTGAGTGGCATCACTTCCTTGGGGAACATGCTTGAATGTTTTCAAAGTAAAAGATGTGATTGAGACCAGTGTGCAGTGAACTGTAAGGCAATCTTGGAATGTGAAATTTTAATGACTTAGGCTATGACTTGAGCTTGGTTTGATCAACCATGTCCTTTATTTTGAATGAAAGGAACACTTGTGAATCATGCCAATCGTTTGTGGTTACCTCTTGGAGCATGTGCAAAATTGTTGAGTCTTTTTTTTTCATTGAGTCGGTGTGTGATTTTAGGATTGTCTTATTCCTAGTGGTCCCTTGTGTAAAACTCTTATGGGGTGACATGCTTAATTCAATTTTTATGAATGCGAAGAAATGCCTTCCTTGAGGACAAGAAATTGTTCAAGTTTGGTGGTTTGATGAGTTGGTAATTTACCAACCCATTAGACTTTTAAGTATGAGCTTTTGCTTGGTTTTCAGTTCATTTAGGAAGATTTTAAGCCCTTTCTCTTTCTTTTGTGCAGGTTATGAGCTTAAATAGGTAAAGCAAAAGAATTGAGCACAAAAAAAAGCATGGTGCTGGAAGAAGAGGACCTGTGCTTCGTAGGATGACTTGCAGGTCAAACATATAATGCACTGGTCTGAGGCTGATTGAGTACCTGTGAACCATAGGCCAGCACCTGCAAAATGCAGGTTGCCAACTCAAGATCCGGTCAGGAGTTCTGGTCTAAATCTGCGAGACACTTTTCCCCCGCAAATGGGCACCTGGGAAACGCAGGGGCCTCACAAGTAAGGCCGCGCTGAAGAGGGTAAAATGGTCCAGATTTGACACAAAGACATTTTGGAGATTGCTGAGGGAAAAATGGGAAGCAAATGCACAAGAAAAGAGGAATAGGCTTTTTAGCATACCTTTTAGCAGAATAGAAGATTCTTTTCAACAACATTCCATATTGTATTGTTTTGAATTTATATAGAGAGAAAAAGATAGAGAGCTTCTCTTCATCTTTTTCTTCCTCCATAAGGTAAAAAATTCCATTGAAAAATAACCTTGAGCTTGAAATTTACTCTTGAGGATCAATGATATGGATTTATTTATTAATATAATCTTTTGTTATTCATCTATGAGTAGCTAAAAATCTTGCTAGGGGTGTGTGCATGATAGGGGCTAAATTTGATTGGGTATTGCTAGTTTAATCTTAGAATTACTTATTTAGCATAAATTTTTTATTTTCTCTAAATTATAATTGAAATATCCATATTTGAAAATATGAGTTGTGCTTACTTATACTATTGTTGCTTGAAAAAGAGGAATAGAATATGGGTGAAAAAACAATGATGGGTATTTAGGTTTGATTGTGTGGGTTGGACTAGAGATAGACAAAACCTATTTTCACAAACCCATTAAAGAATTGAGTTTATAAATAGCTCAATTCTTTCCCAAGTCATAGCAGTTGAAGTGTATGGGACCTTGGGATTTGCGAACATCCGAGGCAAAAGACACCCAAGTGGTTGAGAATCATCTGGTGATGCCTTGTCCATGACTATTTATGATTATAAGTAATGCTTTGAATTTCTAGTTATCCCCAATCCTACTAATTCCTTATCAATAGCACACCCCTATTCATCATTCATCTTGTTACTTCAACTTTTGTTGCCTTGTTGATTGATTGTTGAGTTGAATTCCAATTGTGGTCCTACCATCCCCCAACATTTACTTTTCTAGTTTTAATGCAATGTTGTGATTTAGTTCAATTTGATAGATGCCCTTTGTGACATCAATCTCTATTCCCTGTGGATTCGACCTCGTCTCACGAGTTTGGTAATTATATTGTGATGACCGTTTACAATTTATCCTAGCAAGGAGTGGATTTAGACATCATCAATTTTGGTGCCATTGCCGGGAAAGAGAATTAGATAGCCCTTAGTTGTTGTTGATTTGAATTAATTGAGCGTCTTGTTTTTTTGTACATTGTTATTGTTTTTGGTGTCTTTTCAGGTTGACATATAGAGCCAACATTTTCAAGAGGGTTCTGCAGACGACCATATGGACCACCAGGGTGATGATCCAATGATACCCAACATAGCTGGAGCTATTCACCTACATCCTACAGTAGGGAATGTCATTTTCCATATGACGAGCATTATGCTCCATTTGCTCTAGATGACAGGGTTAATTGGAAGGAAACCTAGTGATGACGCCAACTGACACCTTCAAAATCTCCTTGAGATATGCCAACCTTTCAAGTAATGCTTCGAATTGCTATTTATGTTTGTAACTAATATCGGGCGCCGCCTTGTCCACAACTATTTATGCTTGTAAGTAATTCATTGAAACATTGGTTGCCTTGTTGATTGATCGTTCAATTGAATTCCAATTGTGATCCTACCATCCCCAACATTTACTTTTCTATTTCTACTGCAATGATGCAAACTACTGTAATTCGATAGATGATTTTTTTGCCATCAATCTTTATTCCCTGTGGATTTGACCCCGACTCACGAGTTGGGTAATTATATTGTGCCGACCGTTTACACTTTCTCCTAGCGGGGACTAGATTTAGGCGTCATCAAAAGCATAGGGTTTTATCAGAATACCCTTGAACTGTTGAACTTAAAAATGCATCTGGCTGGACCAACGGCAATCACCATAGACCGTTGATTCATAGAACGGTTCATTGTTCCCCCTCATTGGTTCCTGCTCTGCTCTGAATTATCCTCTGAGTCTGCTCAAAAGACTACAAACAACAACTGGTATAATATAACAATGAGTCATACCATATATTCATTGGTTCTAGGTGAATTTTTACAATTTTTAGAAGTTCTATACTACGGGACAACCAACAAATCATTGGTACATATGACGACCCGTCCTGGGTTCGTCCAATGGCCTATGCCATTTTCATGTTAGTTCCTATTGAAAGTCCCGGATCTAATCCTAGAGACTTTCGGGGTATTACAATTAGTTACATCCACATGCCTTAACAATAAGACAAAAGAAAGTTTCAATTTTATGAAGCAATGATAACACACAAATCAAGGAAACACGAGATCAAGAGAGGAGAGAAAAGCACTCAACTCTCACAATGAAATTCACAAGATAGGTCACAACTACCATATGCTTGCCTATTTACTCGAATGCATTTTTTTTGGATATCCGGGTTGAGATTATGTAAGAACTTTTCTAAGCTTTTAATAATGGTTAAAGAGTTGGTAAGCACAAATATGGCTTATAGTGACTCATTTACCATTCTTGAACAATATATCACTTTTCCACTACCTTTTCATCTTTTTTATCCCTTTTTTTCATCCCTTCTCTTTTCTTGACAACTTTTCAACTCCCAAGTTATTTTTGTGAGCTCAATTTTCATTTTTCTCTTTTTCTGTTTTGTTTTCTTTTATTTTCCTTATGTTTAGCTCATTGCTCAATTACACCTTGGGATATGATCAAACAACCATCTTTTCCCGATTTCTTTGTTTTCTAGGTTACATCCCCAACTTACAGCTTTTTGTTTATGCTTCATCACATTTCACAGTGTCAAGGAGGATGGATTCATAACAGGATCTACTTGAGAATTGGTTTTGGCATTCAATGCGGTTGATCAAGAAAAAAGGTCAAAGGCTCAAAAGGGTAAACTAGGGATACATACATCATTTAGTAGGTCTGTTTAGGAAAAAGTGGCTTGTGAAGCACAAAGAAGGCCTATGTTCATATCTACAACCTGTGGCCAATCCTAAGTTTATGAACAAGTATCAAGGTAAGTTTACAGCGTGACAAAATCAAGTGAACAAACAAGAATTCTTCATCACACAATAGTACATGGATATCAAATTGGCAAAACATATTACACTCAACAAGGGAGACATTGCAACAATCAGCACCATCAAATATTAAAAGTCGTCAATACAGCAATTCATCAAGAAAACATGCATGGTCTTATCAGTGCAATGTCCTTCAATACATTAAGACCTCCTAGACTTTAAGAATCGACTCTCGATATTGGCAAACTCATGCAAATCAGCTGATCAAGATATCTGACACGAAAATTAATCTTTCGTCAAGCATGCGCCTTCACAACACAAGAGAATCTTCCCTTTTTTGCTCATATGACTCACAAGAATTCAAGCAGGGGCATGTAAAAACAATTTCGCTCTCTCTCCCAAAAGAATTCACATGCATCATGTCATGACCCATAAGCTTTCCCTTAGTGTATTACTCCACTAATATAAAGAAGTGTGATGTAAGATCACGTAGGACTTTAACGAGTTGTAATGGAAGCTACGGAACTAGTAAATATTGGATTAGCCAATAATAGCCACTAGAATCCTTAAGCGCCTTTTCAACACTTCCCATCAACTCATGGACATTGTTTCTTTTTTTTCATCATCCCATTCTTGATGATTTTCTTTAGTATGGCCCATTTCATTAAGCACACTTGACACAACAACAAAGATTATTCATGCACCTTCATTATCGTTTATTTATAGCAAGTGCACCTTCAACCTTTTCTTTTCTTCCCTCGCTCTACTTTTCTTTTTCTTTTCACCATTCTCACTCTTTGACACTTTGGGAAAATGATTTTCTCTTCTTAAGCGCTTAAGAGTTTTGTATAGACTTTACGGCTAATGAAAAGAAGGAATTAAGCTCGGTTTACACTTTTTGGACAAAAGAAAAAATAATTGGCTAAAGGGTCAACGGGCTGACTAGGGTATACAATCAAAAAAAGGGGGGTATGACAAGGAAAAAAATAGAAACTCTCAGTTAAAACAAAGAAATGCCTACATCCTTTCCTACAATACACCTCCTTCATTTCATTTTGTACACACACCAGGCAAGTTCTAGACACTTCACAATAGCATGGAATATCAACACCTCACTTCACACTTTTTGCACATGCTCGATTCAAGATGTATTCACAGACTCTTCAATCAGCTAATTACAGGAATTCAAACATTAAACCTCAATCACACTGAATCGAACTCTACAGCCTAGGTATCTCAACATATTTACAAAGTTGCATGCTTTCATACGAATCACCTTTGCATTTTGAATATCATGTACAACACGCAACCAGAATTTCGAAACCAGAGAGTAACTACAAGTTCCGGGATGCAATCCACCAAAGAAAAAAACCAAAAAATAATTGAAAAAAAACTACTCCTAACGACTACATTTCCCTTAAGACGTCGTCATCCATCCATCATAGGGAACGGTCACTAACTAAGACCTCGGTTCAATGGGACCATTCTCGGTAAAAGAACCGAAAACAAACACTGAGAAACCCAAGAAGTAAAAAAATGTTGAAAATATCGATCATTTCGATAGAAAAATATGTACAAAAAAAAATTTATCGTTCATTTTGATAACAAAAAATATGTACAGAATCAGAATCAGCTAGCAACATTCAGCAACACACATCAATTTCACATAAATTTACAAATAGAGAACAACACTTAACAATTTACAACTCACAGGGACAAACAACATACACGACAACAAAAGAGAGCGTACATACAAAACAGCCCAGCCCAGCACCTAACTACTCCCACCCCACACTTAGTTCGAACACTGTCCCCAATGTTCACAAAAATTAAAATAGCACAAAATCGGGTGGTGGAACTCCCTGATCAGTCAAAGTATTCCACTTCTTCATCGGGTGTTGCTGCTTCATCGCCCATGTCCAAGTCGCCTCCGTCGTCATCATCGGACTCCACATCGGAGTCCTCCCGATGTGTCTCCTCGTCTGTGGGGACATCATCATCTGTGGGCTCTACAAATGCTAGCCCCACTAGGCATAGAGCACTGGCGTTTTCGCCGAAGGGGTAATCTAGCTCGAGCTGCCATAGCTCATCCTCTGTCGCCGGCCTCCCACCTATCCTCAACTGGAGCATCTACATCCTATACATCCGAGCCATATACTGGTCGTCACAAGCATGTCGCTCGCCAAGTGTAAGCACTGGCCCGTGGGTGGTGTCGGGAGCCTTAGTTTTGGTAACATCTAAGGCCCGCCGCTCCATCTGCGGGATATAGTCAAGGGCCTCCTCCTCGACGTCTAGGCCCCTGAGGAAGGTGGTGAGTAGTCCACCAAAGCCATACCTATGCCCCTGGTGCAACCGGGCTCTTTTCATGGCGGAGATAAATACCGCCTCCACATTGATCTCCAGCCCTTTCATCAGGGCGTACACCAGGCATACACGATCCCGGGTTACATCTGTCATATGTACCCCCGGGATTAGGCATGAGCAGACTATCTTCAGCCAGATTCGGGCTTCCCTGTTCATCTGTGAATATGGTAAAGTCTGGTGGTAGCCCCTCTCTTTGTGTCTGCTCCATCTAGCTGTCGATCGGGTCCCACACAATGTGCGTCTTATGTCTGCATACGGTGGGGTAATGTTCAGCTGTCGAAGTACGTGGGCGTCTGTATCCCGCGCTCCTATGATGGCATTGAGGTGGTTGGGCTCCAGAGTGACTATTTGCCCTCTGATCTTGATGGTGTGGCTTCTGATCGTCGGGTTCCAATTGGCATAGAACTCCCGAACCAGGTGCAAATTGCATTCCTTGGGCTCCTCAAATATGAAATTGAGCCCAGCTGCCTCGATCTGGTGGACCATTCTAGGGAACTCCTGTGCCAATGGTTCCCGTGCTATATGCTCCTCGGGGAAATATTTATTTTCTTTGTGCTTTACGTACCACTTTTTCCCCTCATCAGTCACCCATCTCGTTCCGTATTGGCGGCGTTGGCCGCGTGGAACTGCTGGTGCAGCTGGGACTGCTGTGCCCAGTCTGATTCGCTTCCTTCCGGCGCCTGAAGTTGATGCGCCTTTTCCTTTATCTTGCCGGCTTGCCATTTTACCTGTCAACCCAAGTAAACAAGATCAATGTTAAGCTCATGGATATTAGTTTCAGCTAAGGTCGGGTTACGCTAGGTTACCCCACACTTAGTTCTTAGCTACAGTTACAACACTACAGCAAGATTATTTTAATTTACACACAATAAACAACTATACAATCATGCTTAGTGCGTTCGAAAAATTCGACGGTATAACTGTTGCGTACTACTCAGACTTCATACAGCTAATCACAATCACTACCATCGCTAACATTTTACCCATCACACTTAGCAACGAAAAACAAATAAACAAAAATTTATCTACATGAACCTATACAACCAACCAAATTCTTACAAATTTCAACATTCCCTTAACTCGAGAATCAGTCATTCTATTAACATCCTAACACTTTGTACATCGACTCATCTCATTCAACAAATCCATCCCGGCATAAAATTCACAAGTTCAATACATTTTCAACTTCAAATTTAACATACAAGCCCTAGAATTGATATTATCAATCAAATTCGATTAATTTATGCAATCGACAAGTTCAAGCAATCATAACGACATTCCGAACATTCATCAACAACAATTAACTTGAATTCATGATTAATTACTACGTAGGGCTATTTAGCTCACCTCCCATGCTCAGAATCAAAGAAAATCGACAAGAATTTGAGAGGGAATCGAAGAACATAACTTTTCTTGGAAGAATCAAAGAAAACTTGGTGAATATCTTGCCTTACTCTGTGTCACGTTGATAGGGGATGGGTTTTGGGGGTTGTGGTCGCGGAGAGCTTAAAAAAATAAGGGAAAAGGGAGGGTTTTCGGGGTTAAAAAGTAAGGAAATCGCGCGGGTCACTCGGCGACCCGATGTGACCCGTCGCGATATACAAGGCAACGTGTCACGGAGTGCATCGCGGTGCACTGCCTCCGTGACACGGAGCCATCGCGAGACTGTTTTGGAAATTTTTAAAATTTTCGGATTATACCTCAACGTGTCACGGAGGGTAATGCGGAGGTCCACCTCCATGACACGGAGCTGTCGCCTCAGCTCACTGTCTGCCACTTTTTATTAATTTTTCATACCTCGACTTTTCCTTCGCGATTCCGTGAATATTTTTCTCCGTTTGACCTGAAATTCATCTCACTATACAAAATTGGTTAGAATTATAGGTTTCACTCTAAATACAAATAAAACAAAAACTAAAACGAAAAATTTTGTAGTAAATCAAGAAAAAGAAAAAGAAAAGAAAAATCTATTTACACTTTACAAAATGAAAGAAAAAATTTTCACGGGTTGCCTCCCGTGCAGCGCCTGGTTTACCGTCGCGGGTCGACGTCGTTAAGCTCAATTGTCCGCTAGGGTGATGGACGATTTCTCTCGATCACCGTCCTCCCCCAAGTAGTGCTTACACCTATCCGGTGGTTTTCCCATTAACTCCCGTGAATCCTTCCTCTGCTCATCATCGCCTTGATCAATCACATTGATCACCGAGAGTTCTTCATGCACCATCGGGAGCTTGGGTGCCTTGTACGCCTCGAACACCTCCACCTTGTCATGTGCTCGCATTGTTAGCTGCCCTGCAGCTACGTCAATTAGTGCTTTCCCAATTGCCAGGAAAGGACGTCCCAAAATAAATGGGACTTCCGCATCTGGTTCAAAATCCAGCACGACAAAATCTACTGGGAAAATTAGGGAGCCATCTTGCACCAGAACGTCCTCTACAATACCAACAGGTCTGGCTAAGGATCGATCCGCCAACTGCAAGATTACCGTTGTGGGTTTAGGACTCCCTAGGCCTAACTTTCTGAATACCGAAGACGGCATCAAATTTATGCTCGCTCCCAAATCACACAATCCATGAGCTCGGATGCTCTGCCCAATAGTAATCTGGATAGTAAAACTCCCAGGGTCTTTTAGCTTTGTGGGCAGTCTATTTTGGATCCAGGAAGTGCACTCCGCCGTTATAGCCACCGTAGCATACTCAGTCAACCGACTTTTGTTTGCCACGATGTCCTTTATATACTTAGCATATTTCGACACTCCCTGCAAGACATCAACAAGAGGTAAGTTAATATGTACCTGTTTCAGCACCTCCATAAATTTCTTGAAACACGCCTCCTCCTTGTGTTTCTTTAGTCGTTGAGGGAACGGGGGTGGAGGTCTTTCTGAATCAGCTTCATAGTCTTCCCCCTTTTGGTACTTTGCTCCCTCTTAACTTCTGCTGCTCCCGACTGTTGAGGTGGTCTTTCTAGTTCCACCTCTTTCAGCTGCAAACCACTCCTTGTGGTCACTACATTTACCTGCTTGGGATTGGGATCCGTGTCGCTCGGTAGTCCTCCTCTAGGCCTTGTGTTTTAGGCACTAGCAAATTGCCCAAATTGATATTCAAGTACCTTGGTAGCTAACTAGTTGTTTTTCACTTTGGCTGCCAATTTCACATAGTCAGCCTGCAATTGAGCTTGGTTAGCTATCATGGTCTTGAACATTTTCTCAATGCTGGGTGATGGTGGTGGAAGAGGTGCATTGTTGTTTCTGAATTGTGCTTGATAATTCTGCTGCCCTCCTTGGTTCCTTTGCACACCCTGACCCGAACTTTGTCCCTGATGGTTGTTGCTACCCCATGAGAAATTAGGATGATTCCTCCAATTGGAATTGTAGCTACTACCATACTGTTGGTGGTTCCTTTGCGCATTACCCACAAAGTTTACCGAGTTAGGATTGGCTCCACAACACTCAGCTGAGTGCTCACTGCTTCCACACACTTCACACCACATCTGTTGTACTGCATTAACTGGGGCTTGAGGATGGTTCAATGTCATGTTGCTGAAGTGGGTGTTAAGTTGATTTTGCAATGCATCTATCTGTGCAGCGATAGCTGTAAACCCATCCACTTCTAGCACTCCTGCTGCTTTCCTTGTCCCACCTCTTGATGAATCAGTATTCCATTCTGGATTGCCCTATGAAATACGGTTCAACAAGGTATACAACTCATCATAAGTTTTCTCCAATGCTTGCCCTCCAGCTGCTGAGTCTAGCAATATTTTGGTGTGGGGTTCCAAACCCTCTATAAATGTGTGCACCAACACATCATTGGACTGATGATGATGAGGACAATCCCGCAACATGGACTTGAATCTCTCCCAGGCCTGATATAAATTTTCTCCCTCTCTTTGTTTGAAACTTAGAATCTAACTTCTAAGTCTTGCTATTTTACCAGAGGGAAAAAACCGTATCAAGAACATCCGTGCAAGACATCCCACGTAGAAATAGAATTCGGTGGCTCAGCTTTCAACCACCTCTTGGCTTCTCCCAATAATGAGAATGGGAACAATGTAAGCCGGACATAGTCTGATGACACTCCAGCGGGTATGTAAGTGTCACTTATCTCCAAAAAATTTTGGAGATGCTGCTGTGGATCTTCATGAGGGAGACCGGTAAACTGCCCGCTAGTGTGCAGCAACTGCACCATATTCTGTTTAAGTTCAAATCTCCCTCCTGGCTCAGGTTTGCGAATACTAGATGTAACATTATTGGCATGTGGGATTGCCACCTCGCGAACCGGACGAGCTGCTGCTTCTTCGGGCACTAACACTGCCCGTACTACCGGTGGATTCTGTTGTTGCTCCATGATCGTCTGTCTGAGCAACTGCAACTTTCTTTGTAGAGCTTCTCTTCGTTTACTGTGAAATATCCTTTCTGGCTCTATATACGATTCCACCAGCTCCTTGTCTCTTGCCAGCGTTCAACAGAAATTAAGTCTGCAAAATACAGGCTAAGACTAAGTTGTCAACACTAAGAAAATAAAAATACAGTAAATTAACACTTAAAACAAATTCACCAATTGCCAAGTCCCCGGCAACGGCGCCAAAAACCTGTTCGGCTGATTTGTGGGGTGTAAAACGACACGCAAGTGCATGTGGTCAAACAAGTAGTAAGTGGCTTTAGTAAGACAAGTATCGATCCCACAGAGACTTGGATGAACTGCAATTTGCTCAAGTGTACTATATTTTACTTCTAAAAATGCAGACAACAGTGTAACCAAAAGCTTGATAGTTTGTTTTATAATTTTTATACTAAAGCTAAGAACAATTATCTACTTTGAATCTGAACTATGAATGAGAGCATGCTGAGGTTAAACGAACATGTAATGAAATTAATTATCATCATAATTTGGTTAATCTTTTCCTCTAGTTGCTAGCCAAGAACATTTGCCAAGAGATTAAAACTCTTGTATTTAACCTCACTTAAGAATCATGAACCATCCGTCTACATTTCTGTGATCAAATGCAATTCATGTCCTAGCCATACAATTCCGGTTCCTATATTGACTAATACGACTTTCAGGTATATTTCTATCCTGAAAGCAAATCAAGACTCAATTTTCCCAAACCAAGTAAAGAACATATCCTATTAATTCACAACTTTCCAATTTCTTGCTCTCTCGAGTGAAACCGGACTTTTTAGATGTACATTAACGTAGGCCACACATTAATGCAGTAAGAACAAGAATTAATAGAACAACATGGAAGAAAAGATGAAAAACCAAAGAATCAATGATCAAATTTCATCACAATTGTTCATAACCTCAACAAGGAGAGGAATTAGCCACTCATTTGCGGATTAAACATCTTAAAATGAGTGTTAATCATACAAGCAATTGAATTAAAGAAGAAAGAAAGAGAGAAAAAACCCTGATATTTTTGTCCCTCAATTGCCTGTAACCCACGTCCTTACTCCACCAAGTCAGAATATTGAAAAATGAACCTAAGTATTCTATTTATACTGCTGGGAATTTTTCCCAGAATAACGAGCATCGTGTCACGGAGTACTATCTCCGTGACACGCTGCGGACGCGGACCCTCACTGGAATTGGGGTCCAGGAATTAAAGCTCAACGTGGCACGGCGTGCAACGCGGAGCCAGGCCACCGTGCCACGGAGCAGACACGGACCCTCTCTGGAATTTGGGCGAATTTTCCCTATCCAGGCAGAATGCCTCCGTGATGGTAGCGTGACACAGCTCCATCGCGGAGCCCCTTTATTTCATGCTGTCCAATGCCTTTTTCCTTGCTCGCATCCAAGTCCAACTCTGATATCATCCAACATGCATTTAAGCTTCCCAAAGTCACATTTTACCTGCAAAACAATGCTAATCATGTTGGTTAGTATAAATTCACATTTTATTACCAATTACATGTGAATGTATACACATTGGTAGATAAACAAGGCTAAAATGGTACGTTTGAGTATCACTTGGGCATATAAATTTGCCCAAGATCAGCAGCCCCTTGCCGCGTTGGCAGCATGGCACGCTGCTTGTGCAGCGCCCTGGGGGCCGTGACACATTGCTGGTTGCGTAGCTTGCCTGCTGTGGCACGTTGCCAACACGCAGGTGGGCTGTCTCGCGCATCCTCCTTGCCGACATTCACGTTTTACTTCCGATTTCATGCCTCCACTTCACCATCTCATAGATTAGTTCCTAAAAATCTTAAACCTACAAAAACAAGAACTAATCATGTTGGTTAGTACATATATTCACATTTACATAAGAATACATGAGAATGCATATAATTAAGTCAATAAACAAGACAAAACTAAGTTATAAAGCATCATTCTGGCATGCTATTTTGCCCAAGATCAGTACCTCCGCTGTAGTAGTGGCGCTAGCGGTGGCCGGCGTGCTCAATTGTGTGTCAATAGGGGGAGTGGTCCCCCCAGTGATTGTGGCCACTTTGATGACCTCGGTTACTGTCGGGGGGGGGGGGAATGCGGCTCTCCCGAAGGGTCACGGGCACTGGCAAGCTCGGGCTGAGGTATAGTGGAGCTGCCTGCTTCTCTAGCTCTCTGATGCAGCTTAGACATATGTGTGTCATATGTCCGCATGCTTTCTACTCTAGCCAGCTTGCGCTCTTTTCTCTCCTTCTCCCTATTTTCTCTCAATCTCTCCTTATCATGCTCCTTAGTATCTCTTTCCTTTCCCTTCTCAACAGCCATAGTTGGCTCCTAATATTCCTCCAAGTCAATCTCCTCTTAGATCTCAGCATCTAGGTCCGAAAGAGTGGGGGCTTCTAATACTATTGGTTGTCGTGATGACAACTCAACTACTTGGCTCCGAAAAGGGTCCAACTCCGCACGAAGACTGCTGGTATCCGTCTGCTTTGCCATCCTCACATTGAATTGGCTCTCAAAACTATCTAGGTGAGCATCTAGAGCCTGAGCTGCTGCCTCAATCTCTGACTTTACCCATGATTTTACATTGTCCATCATAGCCTGAATTTTTCACTCCACCATGGTCAATGATTTTTCTAGCTTTTGGAAGAAGTCTTGTTGTACCAAAGTATACTCTGCTGGTGTCTGAGTCAGCATGCTGGGCAGTGGTGCAGCTGAGGTGCTAAGAGATGACTCTGAATGACCAGCCTCTATAGTTGGTGTCTCGCTCTGCTCTTGTGTAATGGGGACATTCACATGTGCCTCCCCTGCTGGTTAGGCTGCTGGAATTGCTGTGGGAATCCTGGATCTTCTTACCAGGTTCATCTCATCCTGAATAAGGCCTATGTTTGCAATCCTTTGGCCTCCAATCAACCACTCTTCACCCTGTGGGACTTTTGCTTCCATATGTAATCTGAACACAAGACTCGGGAATGGGATAGTAGTGCTTACTGCCACCGCCCGGTTTGTATCTCATCTGCTATGATCCTTGGAATATTTATGGGGTAACGACAAATGAGGCATGCCACAAAAGCCACTTTGTAAGCACTTAGTATGTTTTTATTGACCGTAGATGCTAAACGATGCGCACTAGTGTCCAGCAAGCTATTGCTATGAAGTTCAGTGAGTTCTTGGTCACCTACTTTCCACCTGTAACCCATTAAGCTTAATCCTTGTTCTCAACAATCACCCCTGCTAGCCATTGCAGCTACCTCTGTCACTCCATCACAGTTAGGGATCTAATCTACTTCATTGCCTCCACCCTGTAATCATACTCTAGCATCATCCTGGTAGGCACAAACTGTGGGCAATACAACAATCGAGTAATGGTCCGCTCAGATATATCAACTTATCGGCCTCGGACCATAACACTCTATAGACGAGGCTGGTCTTTTATCTTCTACCTTTCCTATGCCTTTACCTCCATGGTG
Organism: Datura wrightii; assembly: GCA_035772735.1. NCBI lineage: Eukaryota > Viridiplantae > Streptophyta > Magnoliopsida > Solanales > Solanaceae > Datura > Datura wrightii. The sequence goes on along the minus strand of JASDFA010000003.1, from coordinate 116,428,116 downwards.
GCCAAGTAGTTGGCATAGAACTCCTTAACAATATTTTTTATGTACTGTGTTAGAGTCTGGGCCATCCACTCAAAATCGTAGAAGGTAAAAATTTGCTTCATCTTGTCAACTTCATTCAGTGAGGTTTTGAGGATCCGCGACTCTTATTGGATGCTCCTCCTTAGCTTATTCTTGGCGGTGAGAGAGATGCTTTGCTCATAAATTTCTTTATCTCCTTGCACTCTCCGCCGGATTGTATGACTTGCCTTAGGTGGGTCTGCTCTTGTGCAACAACAGGAGCTTCCTCCTCTGACTCTTCACTGCCGCTTTCTTCCCCACTTTGGGTCTCCCCTCACCCTTCTTTAGCATTAGAGTCATTGCCTGAATTCTGTTGTTGCTCTCGAATTCCCTCCTCAGACTAGGGAGCTTGAGAGGATGTGGCAGTGGTTGCATCAGCTTGGGCATTTGCTTTTGCCCTAGTGGTTCGGGTTCCATCAGTGTCTGAAGTGTCTACTTGATACTCTTCAATTAAACCACTAGGGGAGTCTCTTGCCTTGGCAGACTAAAACTCAGTTATTTCATCAATTAGTGTCCTTTGGACTTTTGTTTTGTCTGCACGGCTTTTGTATGTCATTGTACCTATAGAGAAAGAAGTTATCCTTCCATTTTTGAAAAAGAAGAATTGGAAAAGAGATGTTCAGATTCTCATCATGGGTCCTCACAATGGGTCGTACCATGAAGGTACGACTCATGAGAAGTCCCAAAATTAGAACCATTTTTCAGTACGACTCGTACCACTATTGTATGATACGTACCTTAAGTCGTCTCATGAATCCTTGTGTTGATATTTTACTGAATTTTTCGACGACTCATGGTACCACCTGTAGGTTGATTCCACGAGTCGCAGGAAAGACATTTTTATATGACCTTGTTCAGTTTGGTGGTACGAGTGCTCAGTACGACTCGTAGCAGCAACCTACGATTCGTACTGTGCCTCATACCACTTTGAAATTTTCTTTTCGTAGTGTGCAAGGGTCCTTTTTCAATATTTAAGGTACTCAGATTTCCCCCTAGGTCTAGGCACATCATTGACTCAATTTAACCCAAGCCTAATCCTCCCCCTTTTTACCTACTACCCGTAACTCATCAGTTTTCAAAACCTCAGTTCATCAAGAATTTAGCATCTCTTTAGTTGAAGACGAACATTATACACCACCCTGATCATTATCTCTATTTTCAAAATCAAGTTTTGAGCCTAGTGACTGATTCACAGGGGTATTGAAACCATCAATCTCAATATGTGACTCTTAGCAATGTTTAATACTACAAACTTACTTGATTGATGCTTCATCAATTGTGAATGACCGAATAGGGTTTTCAGAGCTTGGGTCAAGAAAGATTTTGGTTGATTTTTCGGTGGTGTAGTTACGGGTAGGGGAAGTGAGTGTGAGTCGTGTTTCTGAGTGCTTTAAGCGTGAGAGAGGGATTTTATGAGGTTTAAATATGTGAGAGAAAATTTTTAAAAAATTGGGTCGAGTCGTGTAAGATTGACAGTTTTAACCCTTCATGACTTGTACCACAAGTCGTATGAAGTACCTAGGGCTCTTCCCTTAGACTTGTATGCAGCCCTTTTTGAAGTAATTTTACCTGGAGACCTATGAATGCATCCTACGACTCGTACCATCAAGGTACATTCTGTAGGGTGAATCATAGGTCAACGCTTGAGATTATTTTTTCTAAACCTCACCACGACTGCTGCTAAGGCTCGTAGGATCTCATCACACGTCGTACCGAGAGCCATAGCAGCTTATGTTTCAACCTCCTATTTTTAATTTTACCTGCACACTGAGAACACATTAGTTCAATAACTTGGGTTGCATCCCAAGAAGCGCTTGATTTAATGCCGCAACACGATGTAGGTAGCCTGGTACTCAGACTTCACCAGTCTACCACTTGGGTTGCCTTCCAAGAAGCTCCTGATTTAATGTCGCGGCACGACGCATATATCTTGACTACTCAAAATTCTTCAAGTGATTCATAGTCATCCTCTAGTGTTGACATCAAACTAAATTCCTTGGGTTGCTTCATTGTCTTGTAGATGTTGAATGTGACTTCTTCTAGATTTAGCCTAAACTTCAACAGGCCAGCTTCCACATCTACTAGAGCCCTTCCAGTCGTAAGGAATGGTTGCCCCAAAATAATGGGGACCTCATAATCAACCTTGCAATACAAAATCACGAACTCTGGTGGGAATATATTTATCTACCTTGACAAGCACATCAGTCAGGATGCCCACTGGTTTTTCAACTATTCTGTCAGTCATAAGTAACCGCATGTTTGTCGGTGTGGGGGCTCCCAATCCTAATTTCTTGAACATAGCCAAGGGCATCAAATTAATGCTAGCTCGCAGGTCATAGAGTTCGCTTGCGAACTTGACATTGCCAATCATACATGGTATCGTGAAGGCACCTGGGTCTTTGTTTTTCTGTGCTAGGACCCATGTAGCTATGGCACTGTAGTGATGCACATAGTCAATAGGCTCATAGCTCGCAGATCTCTTCTTCGTCACCAGGTCCTTCATAAACTTTGCATATCTGGGAATCTGCTCTAATGCTTCAACCAATGGTATGTTCACAGACGGTTACTTAAGCATTGAAAGGAATTTCTAGAACTTACCATTCTCCACCTTCTTCTTCATCCTTTGGAGAAATGGTGGTGGTGGTACTGGGATAGCTTTATGCATTTGTGTTGCCCCTTGATCCATGTCAGGTTCCTTGTCACATCTCGGCACCTCTTGCAACTCAGCAGTCTCTCTCTCAGCACTTGTATCATCATCCTCCATTATGCTATCTCTCTTCCACTCAACTTCAATTGGAAACGGGGAGTCAACTGTGTTCTTACTGATCTCGGGAAAAAATAGCACATCTAAGTGCTGCTTTATGACATAATTTAGTTTTGTTTATCTAATTTATTTTATACATTTCCATGTAATTTTATATAAATGTGAATATATGTGCTAACCAACATGATTAGTCCTTGTTTTTGTAGGTTTCAATGATTTTGAGGAACTAATTCATAAGTCGGTGAAGTAGAGGAATGGAGTCGGGAGCAAATTGCGAAGGTCGGCAAAGAGCATGCCATGGCAAGGCTCCAGCGCGCCAGGTAGCGTGCCACGCCAGGGCAGCTGCGCGACAGAGCAAGGGCAACCGCTGCATGAGCAGCGTGTCATGTTGGCAGCACGGTGACACTCGATAGATTTGGCATCCGGATGCAATTTCCAGAGAGCCTCTGTGCTACCTCCGTGTCATGGAGCCAGTGCTCTGCGATACACTCCGTGACACGAAGCCATTCCACGATAGGCTAAATTGTGCACATTTTTCATTTTCTATAAATAGGTCCCTTAGCTCCTAAAAACACTTTGTCACGATTTTATTCTGGAAAACTACCTAGGAGTGAAGGGAGAAGTGGGAGAACTCATCTAGGGTTTGTCAAATTCCCTTTTCATCTACCAAATTCTTGTAAGTATGTTAATTTAGTTGTACTTTCTTGTAGTTTTACGAACATGAATGGCTAGAACCCTTCCTCTAGGGTTGAAGCCAAGAATTATGATTGTGATTCTATGAAATTGTTTTGGAATAAGTTATTGATTGTTGCTTCTGTCTTGCATTCTGGATTGTTGGTTGTCTTTATGATTGATAACCATGAAAACATATACGTTAGCTTGGGCATAGGCTTGAGAAAGCAGTTCCCTAGGCCGGAACAGGAGAATGGAGGAGCATGTTTATATCTCACGATATAATTTCGTGTTAGGATAGAAATATACCTAACACCTTGCTTGGTTGATAAAACGGGGGTATTTAAAGACGACTTAGGACTATTACTTCACCACTCGAAGAAGTAGTTGTGAGGCTAAGTTGAGTTAAATGATTAGACGCACGAAAGTCCCTAATCATTTCCACGTAAACCACAACATAATTGATTGCCCACAAACTAGAATTAGCATCCTCGCTCACAATGATGCAGTGAGGCTAGTTTGTCGTGTTTAGAGGCTCGAAATACCATGAACATGCAATTCTAAAAATGTGAGACGACAATCGATAGGTTCATACTTAAACCATTGCAAATCGTAGTATCGCGTGATTATCTGGTTTTAACTCTATGTTGCTCCTAGAGTGAATTCAGAATATTTCGTTGACCATATTTAGACTTAATTAAACCTTCTTGAAAACCTCTAGAATCAACACTTGTGAAAGTTAATATAACACTTGAACATGATAGTTAGCTAAATTGGTCCAGTCCCTATGGGTTTGACATTCCGTTTCTTAATAAGAGCCACTATATTACTTGCACGACTCGTACACTTGTGGGCATGAACAAGTTTTTGGCGCCGTTGCCGGGGACTCAGCGATGTTTTGATAATTTATCTATTTTTGTGTGATTTTTGAATTTCTTTAAGTGTTGAGAAACTAGGTCTTAATCTGATCATTTGCAGGTGCAGGTTGTCCTGCGGAGCTGGCTAAAAATAGAGAGCTTGTGGAACCTTTGCTTGAACCTGAACGTCAAATCCATTTGCAAAGGAGAGTAGCTCTAGAGAAAAAGATGAAGAGACTTCAAGAAAAGGTACAACAACAACCACCCACGGGACAAACACAATTGTCATCAGCAGCAATGGCAGCTAGACCAGTTCACGAAGTGGCAATCCCACTAGCGATGAATGTGAACTCTAGTAACCGTAAACCGGAGTATGGAGGGAACTTTGAGCTTAAATAGAACATGGTGCAGCTATTACATTCTAGTGGTGAATTCGCTGGGATGGCACATCAGGACCCGCAACAAAACTTACAGAGCTTTTTAGAGAGTAGTGACACGTTTGTCCCCACCGGCGTGTCCACAGATTATGTCCGACTGACCCTCTTCCCATTTTCATTGTTGGGAGAGGAGAAAAAGTGGTTGAAGCCTGAGCCATCGAATTCCATAACTTTATGGAATGATTTGGCTAAGAAGTTCCTTATCAGATTCTTTCTTTCAGGAAAAACTACAAAGTTGCGAAGTGAAATACTCAGTTTCAAGCAGAGGCCTGATGAGAACTTGTATATGGCTTGGGAAAGATTCAAGTCATTGTTGAGAGACTGTCCCCATCACCAGCAATCAAATGAAGTGCTGGCCCATACCTTTGTAGAAAGTCTAGACCCACACACAAAAATATTACTGGACTCTGCATCAGGTGGGCAAGCCTTGGAGAAGACGTATGATGAGTTGAACACTTTGTTGAACAGAATTGCTCAAGGAAATCCAGAGTGGCACAATGAGTCATTGAGAGGGGCAATAAAGAGATAAAGTTTGATAGAAGTCGATGGAATGAATGCCTTGGCAGCGCAGTTAGCTTTGTTCCAGCATCAGATGATGACTCAGTTCAATAAACTGAGTATGAACGAACACCAGGGCCAGGTTAACGTAGTTCAGCAAGCTCCGAGTTGGTGTGAAAATTGTGGTAATACTGGTCACAATGAAGAATCTTGTGGAGCCAATCTGGAGTCAATCAATTTTCTTAGTAATGTGCAATGCAACAATCAGAATTTTGGAGCTAGTTACAATAGAAATTGGCAGGGCCACCAGAAATTTTCATGGGGTGGAAACCAAAAGAAGAGTTATATGCACCCTCAGCAATAGCAGTATCAATAGAATAGGCAGAATGATGGGCAATTGAGCAGCAGCATTGAGAAAACATTATAGAAAATCATGCAGACCCAGACTCAATTAGTGGAAAATCAGGTGAGGATGGAAACAGACTTAAAGAATCAGCAAAGGGCCACCCGCAATCTTGAAAAACAAGTGGGTCAGATAGCAGCTGCTCAAAACATGAGATCACAAGGGGGATTACCAAGTGACACAGATCCTAACCCCCGGTAGATCAATGCCATTAGTCTGAGAAGCGGAAAGCAATTAGCTGATGCAGTGCCAAAAGAGCTTAGAAAGGAGGTGCAGCCTGAGTTGGTTAGACCAGGACCAGCCATCAACATGGGAGATAATCAGAGTGCTGGGCGACAAAATGCGCAACCTTCATTGCAGCCAGCACAAAGACCACCACCACCATTCCCTTAGAAATTCAGAAAGAGCAAGAATGAGGAATGCTTCAAAAAGTTCTTTGAGAGCTTCAAAGAACTTCACATAAATTTGCCTCTTATTGATGTTTTGCAGGGAATGCCCAAGTACGCTAAATACTTGAAGGATGTGATGGCAAACAAAGTTAGGTTGGTGGACGTACAGACTTTAGCACTGACTGAGGAGTGCAGTCACAGGGTATTGAGCAAGATTCCAAAGAAGCTCAAAGACCGAGGGAGTTTTACCCTCCCCATACAAATTGGTAAAGCTTAGGTGCTACGAGCTTTGTGTGATCTAGGGGAAGCAGTTAACCTAATGCCCCTATCCTTATTCAACAACCTGGAGTTGGGAAAACCGAGGATGACGAGGTTGATGCTACAGCTGGCTGACAAGTCATGAGTGACACCCGATGGAATAATAGAGGACCTTCTCATAAAAGTAGGTAAGTTTATTATACCTGCTGATTTTATTGTTCTAGATTTTCAGGTTGATGACCAGGTACCCTTAATCTTGGGACGGCCATTCTTGGCCACCGGAGGAGCGGTGATTGATTTGAGAGCAGGGACCTTTGAAATGAGGGTCGAAGATGAAGAAGTGCTCTTCCGCGTTTACCAAGAAATGAACCCATCCGCACACTGCAGAAACCTTTGTCAGGTTAGTGTGTTGTCTGAGGATGAGTGTGGGGTGGAGGATTCCATAGGTGCAGGGTCAAAGGCAATGACAAGTGTTCAGCCCGAGTCTGATGAAAGGCTTCAAATTGAGAAGAAGTTGGAGGAAGAGAGGAACAAAGTGGAGGTTGTTTCCTCTAAACATCAAAAGAAAAGGAGATGGTTCTCGAAAATGAACCCAGGTATGAGGATGTCCTGAAAAAGGACAGTCCATGTCGTGCCGTGATGGAAAATAAGGCGCTGCTTGGGAGGCAACCCAAGGGTACCCCAGGTACAATTTATGAATTTTTGTTGTTGTTGATTTTGTTATTTTCATTGTGTTTGTTGTCTTTGGGGGAAAGTTAAGCACAGATGGAGGGGAAGTCTGAGTACCTGTGGAGGAGGAAGCTAACAAGCATGGAATAGAAAAAGTGTGGGGTCGAACACCCACTTGTGCAAAGTTGAAGAAAGGCATGTTGTTAGCTAGGCCTAAGGGCCTCAGGGAGTATTTCTCACCCTTTTTAAATTTTAATCTGATGCTATGAGGACATAGCATGATTCAAGTGTGGGGTGAGGGAAATTTCAAGAAAATTTCAAAATTTTTATGCTTAACAAAATTCTTTTTGGTGAATGTAATGCTTGTGAGGAATTTTTGAGAAATGTGAAAAATTTGAAAAATTTTTTATGAGTCAAGCATGAATTCATCACCTGTTGCTTTTTCTTTTCGGTTCTTTTTCCACGGGGGGTCTTTGAACTGAGAAATAAAAAATTTCTTTGTCTGTATATAATGTTTTTAGTCATAGTTAGGGACTGTTTCCGACAATGGATGGATGAAGATCGTCTTGATGAAAAATTAGTCATTAAGTTTTGGTTTTTGAACTGTAGCTAATTGATGCTTGATGTTCTTGGTATGTGCTATAAATGTTTGTAAGATGCAAGTATGTTCAGTGTTGAAGCATGCAAGTGTATAACTTTGTGTGAGACACTTAGGTTCTTGAATTTGACTCAATATGATTGAAGCTTAATTCTGAATTCTTGTGATTAGCTGAGTAAGAGTCTGTTGAATGTGTCTTGAATTGAGCATGTGCCATGAGTGTAAGGTTTTTGAGTATCCTATGCTATTGTGGATTGTCTAGAACTTTCCTGGTGTGCATATAAAATGAAATGAAGGATGTGAATTGTAGAAGATGATTTAGGCATTTCTTTGAAGGAACGTAAATATTATCCCTCATTTTACCTACCTTGAATATGTAATCCTAGTTAGCCCTGTTGAGCTTTGAGCCTGTTCTTTGACAGCTACAACATAAGCTTAATCCTTTTTCTTTCATTAGCCTTGAATTTGAACCAAAACTCCTAAGCGCTTAAAGGAAAAATCCGAAAGAGTAAAGGAGTGAGAAGAATGAAAAAAAAGGAAAATTGACAGTTGTAAAAGTTGAGAAAGGACAAGGGTGCACTTGTTTGAATACGGTTGAGTATTAGTAGGGAGTAAGAAAATAAATTAATGTAAAGCTACTTATAGAAATCCTTACTAATAAGCTAAGAGTGCTTGATGAAATGGGAAAACAAAAGAGGAAAAAGAAAGCTGAAAGGTGATGAAGGTGAAGTAAGAGAAGGAAAGTCTGTAATGAGGGCGTGATGTATTAAAAGCTCTTAGGGAAGATAGTCACTGTTACTGGCCATAATAGTACCTACCCGTCCCTTAGTTACATTACAACCTAAAAAGTCCTACTTGATCTTACATGCATACATCCTCAAATTAGTGGAATAAAATACTAAGGGCAAGCTTATGGGTCATTACTTGATGCATGTGAATTCTTTGTGAGAGTGAGCGTAATTCTATTCATGTACCCACACATGTTGTGATTTAAAATGTTTTTGCGTGTGAAAATGGGTAACTCTCTTGTCGTGAGGGCACATGTTGAATGAAGGATATAATTCATGTTGGATTTCTTGATCAGTTGATGTGCCTGAGTTTGCTAAGATTGAGAGTCGATTCTTGAGCTTAGGAAGTCTTGGCAGGGTTGTATTAGATTTCAATGTTCAAATCGTGCATGGTCAGTTTATGGGCTAATCAATAAAGGATTTTTATCTTCGAAACCCATTGGAAAGGGCAGTCAAAGAGAAATCATACAAAATGGGGTTAGCAGTGAAAGAAAGAGCCCGGCATTCATTTCTGAATGAATATTCATAGCTGAGTCTTAGAGTCAAGTGGCTTTCACTCCTCCAGTTCTATTATTATTGACTTGACGAGATGGAAAATAGAATAGATATATATATGATAAAGACAAGTCGAAAGCCATATTTTTGATTATCTACTTTTAACTTTCTAACTTAAATAATCATTATAGTCGTAGCTTGAATTATTTTGCTAAATTAGCTATGTGTGAGTCTCCATATGCATGAGATGTAAAAGGTTTGTTTGAGGACGAACAAGGCTTTAGGTGTGGGGTAGGTGATCTCGGGCAAATATAGCAGGTCCGAGTGATTCTTTATAACTTAATTTAGTTTTGTTTATCTAATTTATTTTATACATTTCCATGTAATTTTATATAAATATGAATATATTTGCTAACCAACATGATTAGTCCTTGTTTTTGTAGGTTTCAATGATTTTGAGGAACTAATTCATAAGTTGGTGGGAGCAATTTGCGAAGGTCAGCAAAGAGCATGCCATGGCAAGGCTCCAGCACACTAGGTAGCGTCCCACGCTAGGGCAGCTGCGCGATAGAGCAAGGCCAACGCACTGCATGAGCAGCGTGTCACATTGGCAGCACGGTGACACTCGACAGATTTGGCATTCGGAGGGAATTTCCAAAGAGCCTCCGCGTTACCTCCGTGTCACGGAGGCCGTGCTCCGCGATACACTCCTTGACACGGAGCCACTCCACGATAGGATAAATTGTGCACGATTTTCATTTACTATAAATAGGTCACTTAGCTCCTAAAAACACTTTGTCACGATTTTATTCTGGAAAACTACCTAGGAGTGAAGGGAGAAGTGGGAGAACTCATCTAGGGTTTGTCAAATTCCCTTCTCATCTACCAAATTCTTGTAAGTATGTTAATTTAGTTATAGTTTCTTGTAGTTTTACGAACTTGAATGGCTAGAACCCTTCCTCTAGGGTTGAAGCCATGAATTATGATTGTGATTCTATGAAATTGTTTTGGAATTAAGTTATTGATTGTTGCTTCTGTCTTGCATTTTGGATTGTTGGTTGTCTTTATGATTGATCACCATGAAAACATATACGTTAGCTTGGGCATAGGCTTGAGAAAGCAGTGCCCTAGGTCAGAACAGGAGAATGTGAGGAGCATGTTTATATCTCACGATATAATTTTGTGTTAGGATAGAAATATACCTAACACCTTGCTTGGTTGATAAATTGGGGGTATTTAAAGTCCGACTTAGGACTATTACATCACCACTCGAAGAAGTAGTTGTAAGGCTAACTTGAGTTAAATGATTAGACGCATGAAAGTCCCTAATCCTTTCCACGTAAACCACAACATAATTGATTGCCCACAAACTAGAATTAGCATCCTCGCTCACAATGATGCAGTGAGGCTAGTTTGTAGTGTTTAGAGGCTCGAAAGACCATGGACATGAAATTCTAATTATGTGAGACGACATTCGATAGGTTCATACTTAAACCATTGCAAATCGTAGTATCGCATGATTATCTGGTTTTAACTCTATGTTACTCCTAGAGTGAATTCAGAATATTTCATTGACCATATATAGACTTAATTAAACCTTTTTGAAAACCTCTGGAATCAACAATTGCGAAAGTTAATATCACACTTGAACTTGATAGTTAGCTGAATTGGTCCAGTCCCTGTGGGTTCGACATTCCGGTTCTTAAAAAGAGCCACTATATTACTTGCACTACCCGTACACTTGCGGGCATGAACACTTACCACTCCTAGTCATCACTGCCATACAATGTGCATAGTTCTTTGGATTTTGGATAGTATTGCTAGGTAGTGTACCCTTTTGTCTAGGGTTCATTGATGCTGACAGTTGCCCAAGTTGATGTTCAATCTACTTGATGGTGGTAGCATGGGATTCCACTTTCTGACCCATAGTTGACAAATCACCTCGGATCTCCTTTAGTTGATCATTAGTAGACCTCACTTTCTTCAACATCTCGGCCATCATGCTCTCTAACTTTGTCTTCCCAACCTCCCTTTCTCGTGCATTGGGTGGCACGTAGAATCAAACCCGATCATTGTAGTATCCATCATTTCGTCCCTAATCACCTTTGTGTTCATGACCTTGGCTCCTGTATCTGAACCCGTTTCTGTTGTAGTTGTCTCTATATTGATTCTGACTTTGATTTACCGAACCTTGGTGCCAATGGTCTTGTCCAGATCCTTGGGCGTTGGTTCGGAAACCCTCCACCTAGCCATCCATGAAGTTTGCCTCTTCCTCAAAATCAGAGTGATCAGCTCCTTGCTCCCTGCCTTGAGTTCCCACTACATTGAGCTGTTTGGCTCCGGCTCCCATTATATGCTTTGTCAGCAAGTCCAATAAAGTGCGCATATGAGCCAACTCTTGGTCGTGCTCTTCTTCTTTTCTTCGTTAGTCTGCAGTCAAACCAACAACATATGTGCCTGCCATTGCATCAGCCTCCCTCGTATGCCAGGCCCTGTTTGTTTTAGTCACCCTTTCAAGAATGGTAGCAGCTTGCTCCCAAGTGTGACTGATCAATTCTCCTCCTTCCACCATTTCTGCTACAGCTTTGGTACTGTGCAGTGTTCTCGTGGTTCTCCATTTTATGCAGTGTTCTCTCAATTTCTGGATTTAGTGGAACAAGGGGATCTCCTTTACTCCAAGTGCTTGGCATTCACTAGAGAATAGCCTGTGGGTATCAAAAACACAAAAAAATAAACATAATTGAGGAAATAACTACAAAAAAGTCAAATACAAGCTAATAACCTAGTCTCAGCCATATTCCCCGGCAACAGCGCTATTTTTTGATAATGCTCAAACCACACCTCTTACGGAAGTGAGAAGGAGACGTTGTCAATAAAGAACCCAACTAGAGGTTGGGGTCGAACTCATATGGAATAGGAGAGAACTGGATTATAGCCGGTAATTGAAATTGTGAGGTAGTTACTTCAAAATTGGGGGTTCTGAAGAAAATCAATAATGAAACCAATTATTAACGTTATGGATTGAACCAATATTAAAGGATGACTAGGGTTTGTGTTCCCCATGGGTTCATAACTTGTTTGGGTATACACTCGTGATTATCACCAATACTTACTGTAGAACTAATAACTTAGGTTCATACAAATGATCGACCAATCCCTATTGAATGACTATACTCAATCACTCGACTAAGTCTCATGAGCGGTTTCAAACTATCCGTTATCACTAAATTCCAAAGTTAACTATCCTGCGGCCATAGCTGAAGTCAATACAATAATTATCAAAATCAAGCCTCTATTGCAATTCTCTTTTCCTAATCTCTACCTCTTATTCCTAAGAAAGTAAAGAATTTGGGCATATCCTAACATTGTGCATCGTCAAGAAACGTTTAAGCATGAAGAGAATACAATATATGTATTTTGTGCTAGTTTCAAAATCACTTTGTGCAACCCCAGCTTATTAATCCACCACGGTTCCTACAACCCTAGCTATGGAGGTTTTAGCCTCTCATAGTTGTAAGGTTCTGAATCGCATTCATGATTAAAAACATAAATCTATACTTACAATTATGAATGAGAAAAACACTTCTTTTAATTACTCAGCAAAATCTTCAAGAACAAGTAGCAAGAACAAGTTAAATTCAAGAAAAGGTTGATCACAAGTTGAATCAACTCAATTCTCCTTCAAATCTCTTCTCCTTGTCTTTTCGTGTCATTCATACATGTCTATACTCTCTCTACCGATAAATAAAACCTAAAACGTATTTATCCAGACACAAGAATCCTTTTCCTAGGCTAAGAGGATGAATTTCCATATATGGTTCCGCAGTAGTCAGGAGCCATGTTACGATCTATAGCATCATCCTACGACTCGTAGCATCCTGTCATATCTTGCATTGTTAGCTGAATTTTGGTTAAGGGTTGGATCTAGGTACAATTCTCACCTCCATCATACGACCCGTAATGAGCCCCGTTGTTAGATTCTGAAACTATGGAATTCTTATGAAGTTCATCAGGACCCTCATGCTACGAATAAAAGAAAATACATGATCCATACATGACACCTGAGTACAGCTTATAGTTCGACAAGACTGAAATCATGAAAGACGGGTTGATGGGACAACTTCCCCAACTAACCAAACAATATTGAAATTGAAATCAAAGCATAGAGTCTGAACATATGGCCCTCAGAACATGAGGACTAACCAATAAGCTTATAACAATCTCGGAAGAACTACTGAGGAGGATGAGCCTTAGAGCCGGGTCCTATATCATGAAACGATACAGCACAAAAGTATGTGGTCAGTACATGGAATGTACTTATTATTCAAGGTAAGTAAAATGGACATTTAAAGCATATATGAAATTCATAAATAATAATAAGAGTAGGACATCATTCTCGTATCGTAAATCATAATAACATATCATACGGCTCAAGGTTTTCAAAACATCTGTAATATAAGCATAACCATAATCATAATAGAAGAGATTTACATAACATGACTTGAGCCAAAGTATATAATTGTAGCATGCATATATCATGAGGAACAGTGGGAGATTCTCTTGACCGACATACCCCATATGAGAACATATGAAGCACGACTTATAACCCTAGTCGGGAGGGTATTCATACCTTGCAAAGGGTAGGAACCATGGAGGGCGTGATCATAGATGAAGAGGGCCATTTTGGCCAGGGACAAACATGTAAAGGGCCCAACATACCTATGGTGGCATGTAGTTCATGAGATCCGGGGCTCAACCTGAGCCTCGAACCTACTCGGTGTTCGATACTACTTCCAAAACATATATAGTGCTCATAATAATACATACATGAGTCCATGGGCTTGTTAAATCATGATAATCGTAAACATGCTTGAACATATAAGAACTAGCCATGACTTGAGGCCTGTGGGTCGGCCAAAAACATAATTCATGATTGATAAAATTCAAGCATACTCGTAGATAATGCATATATCTTCAAATTCATAAGTTCATAATAGATAACATAATAAATTCATAATTCATGTTGGGATTATCAAAACACCAATGGATCAATGGATTATAAATCAATTCATCATAAGGCATGCATAATTAGGCTTAATTTCATAGAAATTCAAATCAACAATACCTTATTCAATTTAAATCTCAAAAGATGATCAATATCATTAGATTATGATAAGATTTCAAAATCACAATACCCATAATAAAAATGATTTAATTTTATACAAATCAAATACAAACCCCATGAGTTTTGATAATTTATAAGTAAAATCATTGAGTAGGATCATGGGTGTGGAAGAATTCACCCATTTATGACCTTACATACCTAGAAACACTTGATTCTTAATCTCCCTTGAAAGCCCAAGGTGGAATTTAGAGAAATTGGGGAAGAACACCTTGAATCACCTTCTATTCTCCTCCTTAAACTTCTGCGTGCGTGAATAAGGCTTAACATGGACTAATGCCCCTTAAAAGACCCTATTCAGACTTTAAAATGACATAGTTTTAGGCCTTAGAAATTTAGGAATTACAAAAACACCCTTACTAAAAATGCAAAAAAATAACTGCCAAGGGCCCCAACGAGTGACCTGACGACTCGTTGCTAGGGACCACGATTCATGGCCTTGAGTCATCTGGTACACTACCATAATTAACCTTAGGGATCCCACGAGGGATCCCGTGAATCGTGGTGGGTGACCATGACTTGTGGTCACCACCCGTGATCCCTACTGCCTTAGCTCCCTGGACATGCATCCCCTTCTCACCACGGGTGACGTCACGAGTCGTGAGGTCTCACCACGACTCGTGGTCGCCGCCATGGCCTTCCCAAAAACTCTGCCAAGCAAGCCTGACCATGAGTCACTTCATGACTTGTGGTCCTACCTAACGAGCTACCTCACGAACCGTCCTGTGACCTAGTGCGAATTTCCAGTTTTTCCCCATCTTGACTTTCAAGTCTGATCCTTGGGTTCCCGGGGTATAACTATATCTCCTCCTTGGGAACATTAGTCCTTGAATGTTAGAAACACGCAGAAAACTCATAAATAAGCTATCACCATATATAAATATTGATCATTTAAGTTGAAAACTGACGGATGGACTACCTTCGAAAAGATCTACAT
Source organism: Datura wrightii (assembly GCA_035772735.1). Classification (NCBI taxonomy): domain Eukaryota; kingdom Viridiplantae; phylum Streptophyta; class Magnoliopsida; order Solanales; family Solanaceae; genus Datura; species Datura wrightii. Next base: position 116,413,112 of record JASDFA010000003.1, on the reverse strand, counting down.
AACTGAACAGAATTCAGACATCACATACATATACCATATCATAAAACTAACTTGTACGCATGAACTGAACATGAAAACTGATAAGAGAATTAGGGTAAAATTGATACCTCAAATTGATACTAAACTAGTAGAGAACAGGTGTGGATATCTAGCCATCATGTCCTCTTTGGCTTCCCATGTAGCTCCTTCAACATGTTGATTTCTCCGTAATACTTTAACTGAAGCTACTTATTTTTTCCTTAGCTTACGGATTTGACGATCTAATATTTCCAGGGGTACTTCTTCATAATTGAGGTTGTCCTTTACACCAACGCTGTCCATCGGGATTACTAAAGCTGGATCACCCAAACACTTTTTCAAAAGTGACACATGAAACACAAGATACATTGAAGATAACTCCGAGGGAAAGTCCAACTCATACGCCACCTTACCAACTCTCCTCAAAACCCGGTAGGGACCAACATAGTAGGGATTGAGTTTTCCTTTCATTCCGAATCGCATGACTCCCTTCATGGGAGATACCTTGAGAAATACCCAATCATCAACCTCAAACTCCAAACCTCTTCTTCTCACATCTGCATATGACTTTTGATGACTCTAAGTAGTTTTCAGCCTATCCCTTATCAACTGAACCTTCACCATAGCTTCGTGAACTGAATCTATCCCTAACATAGTTGACTCACAAACCTCAAACACTCGATGGGAGATCTACACCTCCCCCCATAAAGAGCCTCGAGCGGTGCCATCTAGATACAAGAGTGATAGCTGTTATTATAAGAAAACTCAATTAAGGGAAGATGATCATCCCAACTACCTTTAAAATCCATAAAACATGACTTCAACATGTCCGCAAGAGTTTGAATTGTTCGCTCGTCTTGGCCATCCATTTGCGGATGAAAGGCTAAGTCCCAAGCTCTTTTTGAAAAGATCGCCAAAACAAAGAGGTAAACTGAGTTCCTTGGTCGGAAATAATAGAAAAGGGCACTCCATGAAGTTGAACCAACTCCAGAATATACAACTTGGCATAATTATCCGTCGAATCCGTGGTCTTGACCGGTAGAAAGCATGCAGCCTTTGTTAACCTGTCTACCACCACTCAAATGGAATCATACTGTCGTCGAGTATGAGGTAGGCCTATAATGAAATCCATGTTAATCTATTCCAACTTCAATATGGGAATGCTAATATCCTGAAGTACGCCTCTCGGCCTTTGATGCTCGACTTTCACTTGCTGACAGTTTGGACATTAAGCTACAAACTCTGCAATATCCTTCTTCATACCATCCACCAATAAATTTCTTGCAAGTCCTGATACATCTTTGTGGACCTAAAATGGATAGAATATTTGGTACCGTGTGCCTCATGAAATATCCAAACTCTTAAATTATCAACGTCCGGAACACATAGCCGACCTTGGTATCGTAGGACACCATCTCCCCCTTGAGAGAAAACCTCCACCTTTTGACTTCACACCACTTCCTTCAGCTTCTTTAAAATAAGATCCTCATCTTTCCTAAATTTGACATCAACCACCAAGGACAATTTTGACCCGTTCTGCACAACAACGCCGCCAACAGTCTAGTCGACCAATCTAACTCCCAACCTTGCGAGCTGGTGAACATCTTTCACCAACTCCTTCTTTCCCTCCTCCACATGGAACACAATCTCCATATAGAGCCTACTGAGTGCATCCGCTACCACATTACCCTTGCCCAGGTGGTAAAGAACAATCATATTGTAGTCCTTTAATAACTCCAACCACCTCCTTTGTTGAAGAATGAGATCTTTCTTTGTGAACATGTATTGCAAGCTCTTGTGATCCGTGAACATGTCCACGTGGACTCCATACAAGTAATGTCGCCATATCTTCAATGCAAACACCATCACGGCCAACTCAAGATCATGGGTCGGGTAATTCTTTTCATTGACTTTCAACTATCTCGAGGCATGGGGTATAACTTTCCTATGCTGCATCATCACGCACCTGAGTCCGACTCTTCAAGCATCGCAATATACAACAAAGCCATTTGCACCCTCGGGTAAAGTCAACACTGGTGCTGAAGTGAGTTGGGTTTTCTTTTCTTAGAAGCTTTCCTCAGAAGCCCCCGACCATTAGAACTCCACCTTATTTTTAGTCAACATGGTCAAAGGCGTTGAAATAGATGAGAAACCCACAACAAAGCTCAGATAGTAACCTTATAGGCGCTAGAAACTCTGAATTTTTGAAGGATTCATTGGCCTAGGACAATTCTTCACCGCTTCAATTTTCTGAGAATCCACCCTTATGCCCTCACTCGACATCACATGGACAAAAAATGCCACCGGGTCTAGAAAAAATTCACACTTTCTAAACTTTGCATAAAACTGACAATCCATGAGAGTCTACAGCACTATCCTCAAATGAGAGGCATGCTCCTCCTCGCTCTAGGAATATATAAGGATATCATCAATGAACACGATCACGAGCATGTCTAGATACGGCTTCAACACCCTGTTCATCAGATCCATAAAGGCTGTAGGAGCATTGGTTAGTCCAAATAACATAACTACAAACTCATAACGGCTATACCGGGTTCTGAAGGCTGTCTTTGGAATTATCACACTCCCAAACTCTAAGATGGTGATATCCAGACCTGAGATCTATCTTCGAGAACCACGAGGCACCCTAGACCTGGTAAATGAAATCATCAATCCTAGGAAAGGGGTACCTGTTCTTGATGATGACCTTATTAAGCTGCCGATAATCAATACACATTTGAAGGGACCCATCCTTCCTTCGAACAAATATAACCAGTGCACCCCATGAAGACTTGCTCGGTCTAATGAAACCCTTATCCAATAAGTCCTTCAATTGTTCCTTTAAATCTTTTAGCTCGGTTTGAGCCATACTGTAGGGGGGAATGGAGATGGGCTACGTATCAGGCAATAGATCTATACCAAAATCAAATTTCGTTTTTGAAGGAACACCTGGTAAGTCATCGGAGAAAACTCCGGATACTCGCACACCACTGGAACTGTGTGAATAGTAAGGGTCTCGGACTCTACATCCTTAACCCTAACTAGGTGGTACACGCAACCCTTAGAGATCATTTTCCTAGCATTAAGATATGAAATAAAGCGACCCGCTAATATAGCTGAATTACCCTTCCATTCCAAAACTGACTGACCCGAAAATCAAAATTCCACCGCACGGGTCCTACAGTTAATCGAAGCATAACATGAAAACAACCAATCCATACCCAAAATGATGTCAAAGTCAGTCATGGCCAATTCTACTAAGTCCGCGAAGGTAAACTTATGCAACACCATAATGGGGTAACCCCTATACACCCGACTAGCTACCACTAATTCACCGAATGGAGTAGATACAGAGAACAGTTCTAATAGAATTTCAGGACTAACTCCAAAACTTCTAGCAATGTAAGGGATCACAAAAGACAAACTAGCTCCTGGATCTAACAAGGCATAAACATCAATATGGAAGACTTGCAACATACCAATGACCACATCTGGCGAAGCCTCCTGCTCCTGCTGAGGCACTAGGGCATAAAATTTATTTTGGCGTTGACCATCTGCTGAACTAATGGAGGCACCCTGCCGAGGGGGTCATGCTGCTGGAGCATTAGATGTGGCGGCAAGGCAATCTCTGACCTTGTGCCTGGGTTTGCCATACCCGAAACAAGCATTCGCACTGACCAGGCACCTCCCGGGATGATTTTTGCCTCATCTGGCTCAAGCTAGGAAGGTGCGCTCCACCTACATGCTACCATGATCCCTCGAACCTGTAGCCCTGTTCCTCCGGTCTCCCCTAAACCTGGATGGCATGCTGGACGATGATGGAACTAGAGAAATGGACCTATGTTGGGACTGGTGACATGACCCACTCATTAACCTAGCCTAAGAAACCCAGTAGCTTTCGGTCCTGGCCCTCTTGGATTCTCTCTACCTCCTGTAGACTAACTTCATCTGTTGTGCACGCAATAAAATACAGAGATAATCAATGTCCCGGTGAAGAATGGAGATCCAACAATCCTACTCCAAGTAATCTGCTACTCCATGCACAAAGTGGCTCACCCGAGCCCACTAATCTGCCACCAACTCCAGAGCATATTTAGAAAATCGAGTGAACTCCAATGCATACTCTTGGGCGGACATATTACCTTGCTTCATATTATCAAACTCGACCGCCTTGAGCTCCCACATCTCCCGAGGGAAGCACCGATCCATGAACGCAGTGTGAAACTCATCCCAACCTATCGGGCCTGCACCCGCCCCCTGGCATCTCTCCATTGGTTAAACCATATATGTGCTACCCCCTTTAGCTGGTAGGTGGTCAAGTCAATGCATTCCCCAATGTTCACTCCCATAACCAGGGTGATTTTCCCCATTGTTCACCCCCATAACCTTGGTGATTTTCAGAATCTCCACTATAAAATCGTGTGGATCCTCGTCCACCTTTGACCCTGTGAACTCCGGAGGGCTCATCCTTAGGAAATCTCTCACTCTAACTGTCGCTGCACTCCCATTCTGAAGGAAATGTGCCACTATCTAATTCTGGACTTGGGAAGTCATGGCCTGTACCAACATCTGAATCACCACCCTAAACTCAGCATGGGCAGCTAGCTCTGGTACGTTCTCCTCATGAACGGGTGGAGCTGGCTAATGCTCACCATCATAGGCACCCTGATGATCATTACCGTTATCATTTCTCCTGGCATTTACTCGATGTGGAGGCATGATTCTACAAACACGAATACCACGAATTAAGGGAGTAAATGACGTTCATCGCATGACATAGATCATGAAAGAAAGAAAACTTTTCTAAACGTCTAGTAGTCTCTTTGTCATAAGTGTGGTGCGCTTCACACCCATGAAAAAGATTCTACTTAACGCGGCTTTCAGACTCCCTAGGACACATAAACCTATGGCTTTGATACCAAGTTTGTCACGACCCAAACATACACCCGAGTCATAGACACGGGACAAGGAGCCCCAAGAGACACTAATTCGACCCATGGCATGAGCATACATCTAATTCAATCACATGAGTGGAAGACTTAACATAAAGAAAACGTAAGCGTGTCATAACTTTGATGAAAAGACAATACATGATCCATACATGACTGTTGAGTACAACTTATAGTTTGAAAAACTTGTAATCATGAAAGACGGGTTGATGGGATAGCTCCCCAAACTAGCCAACAATACTGAAACTAAAAGAAAAGCATAGAGTCTGAACATATGGCCCTCGCAACATAAGGACTCACCAATAAGCTGATAACAATCTCGGAAGCACTACTGAGGAGGATGAGCCTGAGAGCCGGGTCCTCTATCATTAAATGATACAGCACAGAAGTATGCCGTCAGTACGTGGAATGAACTGAGTATTCAAGGTAAGTAAAAACGGACATTTAAAGCATATATGAAATTAATAAATAATCATAAGAGTAGGAAATCATGCTCGTATCGTAAATCATAATAAACATATCATATGACTAAGGTTTTTAAAACATCTGATAATAATAATCATATAGAAGAGATTTACTTAACATGGCTTGAGCCAAAGTATATAATCGTAACATGCATATATCATGAGGAACAATGGGAGATTCTCTTGACTGACATACTCGATATGAGCACACATGAAGTCCGACTTGTAACCCTAGTTGAGAGTGTGTTCGTACCTTTCCAAGGATTGGAACCATGAAGGGCGTGATCACACATGAAAATGGCCATTTGGGCCAGGGACAAACATGGAAAGGTCCCAACATACCTACGGTGGCACATAGTTTATTAGATCCAGGACTTAACCTGAGCCCCGAACCTACTCGGTGTTCGATACTACCCCCAAAACATATATAATGCTCATAATAACACATACATGAGTCAATGGGCTAGTTAAATCATGATAATCATAAACATGCTTGAACAATAAGAAGTAGTCATGACTAAAGGCCTGTGGGTTGGTCAAAAACATAATTCATGATTGATAAAATTCATACATACTTATAGATAATGCATATAGCTTGAAATTCATATGTTCATAATTATAACATAACAAATTCATAAATAAATTCATAATTCATGTTGGGCTTACAACAAAACCAATGGATCAATGGATCATAAACCGATTCATCATGGAGCATGCATAATTAGGCTTAGTTTCATTTAAATTCAAAATCAACAATACCTTAATCAATTTAAATCTCAAAAGATGATCAAAATCAGTAGATTATGATAAGATTTCAAAATCACAAGCCCCATAATTAAATCATTTAATTTTATACAAATCAAATACAAAACCCCATGAGTTTTTGATAATTTATAAGTGAAATCATAGAGTAGGGGCATGGGTGTAGAAGAATTCATCCATTGAATGAGGCTTAACATGAACTAATCCCCCTTAAAAGTCCCTATTTACACCTTAAAACGACATAGTTTAGGCCTTAGGAATTTAAAAATTACGAAAACACCCTTACTAAAAACGCAGAAAAATAACTGCCAGGGGTCCCAATGAGTGACCTGACGACTCGTTGCAAGGGACCATGACTCGTGGCCTTGAGTCGTTAGGTACACTGCCATAATTCACCTTAGGGACCACACAAATCGTGCTGGGTGACCACGACTTGTGGTCACCACCTGTGATCCCTACTGCCTTAGCTCCCTGGCCATGCATCCCCTTCTTGCCACGGGTGACCTCACGAGTCGTGAGGTCTGACCACGACTCATGGTCACCCCCGTCACCCCCATGGCCTTCCCAAAAACTCTGCCAAGCCAGCCTGACCACGAGTCACTTCACGACTCGTGGTCCTACCTAACAAGCCAGCTCACGAACCGTCCTTGACCTGGTGCGAATTTTCAGTTTTTCTCCATTTTGACTTTCGGTTCTGATCCTTGGGTTCCCAGGGATAACAGTATGTAAGGCTCAAACTGTAAACATGAGATATCAATCTTGTAATAACTCATTCAACACATAAACATATAAAGGATAGATATAACCTGGAACTCTGCAAACTGTAATTGATAACAACTTACAATAACATAAGTGAACTCAAGATAACTGAACCAGGGAAAAGGAATACTAACAACTCGGAATCCTTTAAAAATGAAACCTGATAATAACTCTATAATGAGATGAAAATACAATTAAGAAATGCACAAGAAAGAAACTATATTGTAATTCCAACGACCAGCCAACTATATATCCAAACCGGTGTACCACAAATGGGTAAAATAAAAATATCTCCAGTCAGTGTACCACACCAGGGTAAAATAAAAATATCTCCAGCCGGTGTATCATACCGGGGTAAAATAAAAATATCTCGAGCCGGTATATCACACCGGGGTAAAATAAAAATATCTCAAACTGGTGTACCATACCAGAGTGAAACAAAAACAAATCTCAATCACAATCATAAATGGAGCTGATCGGGCTCATACAGCCTATCTGAATACTGAATACCATGAAATATACCTAATCAGTAACTATAACATGTGTAGGATCTTACTACGACTCCTAATACTACAATTATGCCATACACATATAGGTCTTTCATTTAGCATTTAAATACATACGTATGCTATGAACTAAGGGATGTTCCTAGAATAGGAATATCATAAACACTGTGAAGACACACCTTCATGATTTTAAACATCTCCAAGCAATTCTAACACGATGTGCAGAGAGGAAGAGCTTAACTTAACATTTTCTATTAACAATATTCGCATTCATTTCGTGCTTATATTCTTTTGACTTTCATACTTTCATATCAAGAATTGTGAGTATACCTCATTCGTGGCACATCATATCATAGCTCGAGATAACTTATAAATAGGAAGACATAACTTGCGTATCTCAAACTTGCAGCTCTTTAACATAAAAATGCTAGGCAACTGTCTAGGGGTTGCCTTAAGGTAAATAAAGACTTATAGTCATGCTTCAGACAACATAGGAAAAGCTCGTGTGAAACTTTTCAATATACGAGGAGCTTAGAAAAGCTTAGCAGCATTATAAACAGTTTATAAACTTCAAAGAAAAAAAATCATTTAGAATTTAAAAAAGTTAATCCAACTCTTACAAAAAATAATCAAAGATAATTGTTTAAAAAGTATGACGAAGAAATTCTCCTTAACTTGAGTCACTATCTCAAAATATTCGATTCTAATCATTCTTAAGAAGTTAACACTTTACTGGCCTTTCATTAATTTAACACAACTGAACATAACCAACTTTATTTATAACTTTTTTTGCTAAATTTCACTAGAACAGGGTAAATCTTGCTCTCCATTTGCCTAACTCGTTAAAAATCGGAACACTTATCATCTATGTTAACAACCTTTAGCTTTACTTTTCGTATTCATCAGAATTTTTTTTCCAAATAGTATTCGTGATTTCCTACTTAATTATTTACTCTCGTGTTCATTATTCCATCAATTCTTATACGTATTTACCGTTTTACCTAATTGCCAACCTTATCTCTTAAACATCGTCTTGTTCATATTTTAACGTCGCTCAAAGGTTCCTGAAATCAACTAAGGACAGAAGGTATATAACTCACATATTACCTTAAAAGGTCTAACATTTACTCTTATCTTGCCATTGCTACTAGAGCCTCAACTTTTACTCTTAGGTTAATTTCCTTACACATTTACAACATTCAAAGAACATGCGACATGTCTACATAAAGCCTTAAGAAATTCTCAGGAAGTCTAGATAACTCAAGAGCTCTAATAAACATACGACTTTCTGAAGGCAATCCTTGTCGCATTAGCGCTTAATTTGAACTTATAACCTGTTAACATAAAGATATTGTGCATAACCTACCAATAAAGTTGGTTCCACAGAAATATCAATAGTTTACACATTCGGGTTCTATTTTCCAAGTTTAACATATCGGTTAATTAAGAAACATATTAATTAGTCTCTTAGCTTAAGGGAGAGGGATCGGGGAACCATCTCATGGCCCTAGGTACCTTAAAAAATGAATAAAAGAGTGTAGGTAACTTTCATAAGAAAATTCCATTTCGTTACTCTCGTTAGCCCTTATTAAGTTAAAACCGATTTCAATTATTAGGTTTGTCCGTGCGTCATCGTCTTGCCATGTTTACCAATTTTCTTAACAACTATAATGTGAAACAAATTTGACACAACAAATACATAACATAATGTTAAGGACCAGCTCACAGTGCCTACGCCGAGGGCATTTTAGACTCAATTTGCAACTATGACCATAATCGAAGGCAATTCCCCTCTCCGCTTCACATTCATGCGTTCCAACTCTTTAGCAAATACGCAATTTAATACCAAATAATTCTAATAACTGGGAATAAACATAATATGCTACTACAGAAGCTCGAGTACAGGGGAATGTCATATTAATCCTCGGCATGAATTCGTGCTTGAAAATCAAGAGACAAAGAACGCCTTACATACCTTTCTCCGATGAACTTTTCTCTAGACGATTTCCTATTTCAATGATCAGCCTTCAACCTATTTAATATAGTGGTTTTATATAACACCGACTATATTAATCTATAGAACAAAATTCATCCAAAATAACTAACCAAAGGCAGTCACAATAGCAACAACAACACACGGCAACATCAACACCATTTAGCCCTTTTCTCAACTAGTTATCACTAACTTTTGAGGGAGGAACAAGAGGAAATTTTACCTTAGTTTTGCTCTAATTGTTCCCCTCAATATGAAGTATAATTCCAGAAAAATAAACAGCCAAATAACCTAAGGAAAATGAGCAAAACTCAGCTCACAAACAGTCCATCGGCAGCTCACTTAGCTGCCAATTTCCAGATTTTTTATTTACAATTTGAGAGGTTTAAAAGGGGGGAAATCCTTACCTTTTGCTGGGGGGTTTGTTCTTGGTTGAAAATAGGAGTAATTGACCTCAACTTCTTGTCCGAAAATGCAGCAACCCTGCTGTCCAAAACGCAGCAAAAACAGTTCACCAACACACCTCCAACTTCTTGTCTTTTAATCAAGAATTCAAGAAAGGTTAGTAGTACAATTCTTACATTTTATACTTGTGTTTAATCCCTAATAAGAGAGAACATATATGTAGCTTATAACAGCTTCAAAAACGCAGAAAATTCACCAAAGAAACACTGCCGAAGTGCAGATAAAACAGCCACCAACACACCACCTTCACCTTATGATAGCTCCCCTTCACTTAGCTTTACTTTTAATGGATTTTAGCTTGGTGTTCTCCTTAGTTGTTTTCTGGAAATTTGAGAGAATTTCTGAGGATAAGCAAGCATCTCAATTCTAGAAACATTGAAAATTATTTCATAACACAAAACATAAAATATAAAGGTTGTTGGGCGGCGGGAGATATGGTTGTTCAAAGTTTACCCTGACTTATAAACTTCACATACTCTTTGTTTTTCCATTCGTACATATTTCCCTTGTCATCTACGATCAATATACAACACGGTTCTTCCCTTAACATAGCATACAAACATCAAATAATCACCAAAAAGTTTTTGGGGTGTAATATCCCCCCCCCCCCCTTAGGAACATTCTTCGTCGAATGTCATAACACCTTTAAATCATCCTTGTCTTCCGTTATAAATATACATTCAATATATTCATAAAAATATCCTTTCTAGTCGTTGCTTCATATCAAACTATACTTATTTAACTAATTCTATTTACCTAACTTAAGGCAGACGTGCCTTAATTCCACATAATCGATGAACTTTTCAAACCATAAGAAAATTTATACACTACTACTACAGATAGTTAACACCAATACCACTTTCCATTTACTACTTAAGATACAAGATCTATGTTAAATCTGAAGCTATGAATTTACCTTTGCTTTTACCATGACCAGTTATTGATTGTCCTGATCATAGAAACTAAAGCCTCATCTAGCGGCGAAGAAGGAACTAAATCTCCAGGAGAAATTGAATGTCTGGCCACCCGGGGCCTTGAAACACTACATGGGCTTTAAATAATCCTGTTGACCTGGTCTCTCCACTTTATTCTACTTCTTTGTTGGGACTTGGAAATAATGAATCAGATTCCTCTATATTTTGAGAAAATTCTTGTAGCCAAGCAATAGTTATTTCTATCTGGGTAGACATTCCCAAACACTCTCAAAGCAGATAGGGTCCCAAACCTAATACAATTGATATGCTCTATCCCTCATATTCCGCAACCTATTTGAACCATATCAAACCAAAGAATTAAACTTGAGACTATATTCGCGAATACTCATGTTGCCCTGCTTTAGGTACAAAAACATACTAACTCAAACTCATTGAAGTTCCCGTGGTAAGTACTGATCCGTAAAGGCTAGTGGATTTAGGCTCAAAACCCACAGGCACTAAACCTCTCAGAAGTATTCCCCTAGAACCTGCCATTAATTTCAATAAATGATCTTTTAAACGTAATTATTCAGATTAACATATGAAATGTTTTCTCAAAGTCTTGTCCCTTTGATATAGCTGAGGGTGCTGGAGGATAAACAACTCTACCTCATCCTGGCTCTACTGAAACTGGGACAACATGAGAGGCTAAATCCCTTCCCACGGTAGCTTTCACTAGAACCAGAGGAACTGTAGAGCCTTTCATGATGCCCCAACTATCTCACTCAAGTGGGCAGAGTCGACCCTGGCTTTCCAGGCGAGGGTCGTGAATTAGGTGTGATATCACATCTAAGGGAATCAGTACCAATACAATATATAACATTAGAACCCACGGTGGCACGTGGTTATGAGACATCGGCGTAGTCCTTTGAACGTCGGGCTACTCGGTGCTAGACACGGCTCCCAAAAACATGCATATAGGCTCATACTAAATCAATAACGTCATGCATTAAGATTCATTGGCTAAAATATAACATTTATTATCATTGATCCTCTTTAAAACATTCTTAGCCAAGAATCAAAGGCCCTTTTCATCGGCTGACATCATTAATCTATAAATCATGTAATTCATTCATAAATCAGAAATCATTTTTCAATATATGGGCATTGGCCAATACTTTGACATACTCATTTCTTTCAAAAATATGCTCATAAACATGTGTAACTTGAAATCATGCTTTCCCATCATCAATAAACTCAAAATATTGAATATTCATCATAAATCATAACTTTCATGAACTCTCATCAATGGGCAATTTAGATTTAAAAAGCTTGAAATATAATTTTCAAGAAAACAATATAAAATCCTGCCAATCATTCATTATTTATCAATTTAAACTCAACTAAATCAAACCCATAAAGAGAAATCACATTTTCATGCATTTGGGTAAAATCCTATAGAACTTGAATAGGAGAATTCTTGATTTAATCAAAATTTGGGCATGGGTGTGGAAGAATTCACCCATTCTAAACCCTACATACCTGGGAATGGACTGATTTTAAAGTTCCTTGAACACCCACAAAGAAATTGATGGAAACTTGGAGAAGAAGACCTTAAATCTCCCTAAAACCTCATTAAGGCTCTTGCATGGGAATGGTCATGCATTAGGGACTTAACCCATCTTATCACACTCAGAAAAATACACAAAATGACAGAGTTTAGGGCCTTAAAGCATGGAAAATTCAAAATTTCCCTTAATAAAACTTCCATAAAAAATTGGTCTGGACGGACCAACGACCGATCGAACGGGTCGTTGATCAATACCACGAGTCGTGGTATCGAGTCATTGGGTCCACTGTCTCACGACAAACCTCAGGTTCTTCCCACAACTCATCAGGACGAGTCGTTTCTTCAATTAATGGGTCGTTGGATAAACTGTCATCAACTCCTTGACCAATATGAACATCCCTTACCACAAGTCTCACAACGACTCTTAGTGGCTTCTAATGAGTCATGGTCTCAATCCGTTGTATGCACTGGAATTCTCAAACAACAAGAAACGACTAGAAATAATTGGCCGTCACATCTCACCACGAATCGTCGGATGCCCCGTGGGTTCCCTATCAGCCTAAGTTCACCCCTTCCTACGACTGATAAAAATGACTCGTTGTTCCTGACAACGAGTCGTTACATCGTCCATTGTCACCACTGCTTCCCTGAACCGCTATACCACGAGTGCTTCCGACGATTTGTGGTGTCCAACCACGAGTCATTTTATCCAACCATGAGCCGTTCAGTCGCCCGTCCTATGATATTTTTGCTAGTTTTCTGCACTTTTCAAATTCAACTCTCGGGTCTATTCTTAGGCCTTCCCAGGGTATTACAATATCTCCCCCTTGGAAACATTCATCCTCAAATGTAGAAAACAAGCAGCAAACAGAAACATACAAACTATCATAGCCATATACTGATCATTTTAACCGAATTTTTAACGGAATGACCACCTACGAATAAAACCACAAAGCTGAACTAATCTCATACTTCACACACACATAAAAAAAAGTTGTACACATGAACTGAGCATGAAAAACTGATTAGAGGTGTAGGGCAAAACTAATACGTCAAGGAAACTGAGCCGGTAGAGAACAGGTGTGGGTATCTAGCCATCATATCCGCTTCGGTTTCCAACGTAGCTCCTTCAAGATGTTGATTTCTCTATAATACTTTAACTAAAGCTACTTCATTGTTCCTCAGCCTCCGAACTTGATGATCCAAGATCTCCATCAGGATTTCTTCATAGCTGAGGCTATCCTTTACACCAACGTTGTCCTCCAGGACTATTAAGGCTGGATCACCCAAGAACTTTTTCAAAAGTGACAGGTGAAACACAGGATGAACTGAAGATTACTCCGAAGGAAAGTCCAACTCATACGCCACCTTACCAACTCTCCTCACAACCCGGTAGGGGCCAATATAGCGGGGACCGAGTTTTCCCTTCTTCCCAAACCGCATGACTCCCTTCATGGGAGATACCTTTAGAAATACCCATTTGTCCACATCAAAATCCAAGTCTCTTCTACACACATCGGCATATGATCTCTGACGACTCTGAGCGGTTTTCAACCGGTCCCTTATCAACTAAACCTTCACCATCACCTCGTGAACTGAATCTAGCCCTATCATAGATTCCTCACCAACCTCAAACCATGGGAAATCCACAACTTCACCCGTAAAGAGCCTCGAACGGTGCCATTTGGATATTGGAGTGATAGTTGTTATTATAAGAAAACTCAATTAAGGGAAAATGATCATCACAACTACCCTTAAAATCCATGACATATGCCCTCAACATATCCTCATGATTATGGATTGTCCGTTCCACCTGGCCATTCGTTTGCGGATGGAATGTGGTGCTAAGCTTAACCTGAGTCCCAAGCCCTTTTTGGAAAGACCGCCAAAGCTGCAAGGTAAATTGAGTACCTCGGTCTGAAATAATAGACAAGGGAACTCCATGGAGTCGAACCAACTCCAGAATATACAACTTGGCATAATAGTCCACTGAATCTGTGGTTTTGATCGGTAGAAAGTGTGCAGCTATAGTTAACCTTTCTACTACCACCCAAATGGAGTCATAGTGTCGGCGAGTGTGAGGTAGGCCTGTAATGAAATCCATATTCATCTCCTCCCACTTCCAAGTGGGAAGGAGAATCTCCTGAAGTACACCTCCTAGCCTTTGATGCTCGACCTTCACTTGCTGACAGTTTGGACATTTGGCTACAAACTTTGCAATATCCTTCTTCATACCATCCCACCAATAGATTTCCCGCAAGTCCCTATACATCTTCGTGGATCCTAGGTGGTTGGAATATCTGATACCATGTGCCTCGTGCAATATCTGAACCCTCAAATTATCAACATCCGGGATACATAGCCGACCCTAATATTGTAGAACACCATCTCCCCCTTAGGAGAAAACCTCCACCTTTTGACTCTGCACCGCTTCCTTCAGCTTCCTCAAAGTCGGACCCTCATCTTGCTTAGATTTGACATTGACCACTAAGGACGATTCTAACCCATTCTACACAATAACGCCGCCATCATTCGAGTCGATAAATCTAACTCCTAGAATTGCAAGTCGGTGGAAATCCTTCACCAACTCATTCTTTCCCGCATCCACGTGGGACACACTCTCCATAGAGAGCCTAGTTAGTGTATTCGCAACCACATTAGCCTTGCCCTAGTGGTAAAAAAACACTCATATCGTATTCCTTTAGCAACTCCAACCATCTCCTTTGCAAAAGATTGAGATCTTTCTGCGTGAACACATATTGCAAACTCTTGTGGTCCATGCATACATCTACATGAACCCCAAACAAGTATTGCCTCCATGTATTTAACGCAAACACCACCGCGGCTAACTCAAGATCAAGGGTTGGGCAGTTCGTCTCATGGATTTTCAGCTGTCTAGATGCATATGATATAACTTTTCCATGCTGCATAAACACACATCCCAGTACGACTCTCGAAGCATCACAATATACAACAAATCCATCCATACCCTCGGGTAAAGTTAACACTGGTGCTGAAGTGAGTCGGGTCTTCAATTTTTGGAAGCTTTTCTCACAAGCATCTGACCATTGAAACTTTACCTTTTTCTAAGTCAACTTAATCAAACGTGCCTCAATAGATGATAAACCCTCAACAAAGCTCCGGTAGTAGCTAGCTAAATCCAAGAAACTCCAAATATTCAAAGGGTTCACCAGCCTGGGCCAATTATTCACTGCTTCAATTTTCCGTGAATCCACCTTTATGCCATCGCCTGACAGCATATGAACCAAAAATGCCACCGAGTCAAACCAAAATTCACACTTACTGAACTTTGCATATAGTTGATGATCCTTGAGGGTCTAAAGTACTACTTTCAGGTGAGCGGCATGCTCCTCCTCGCTCTATGAGTATATCAAGATGTCATCAATGAACACAATCACGAACATGTCCAAATATCCGTTGAACACCCTGTTCATTAGATCCTTAAAAGATACAGGGGAATTGGTTAGTCTGAAAGACATAAAAACAAACTCATAATGGCCATACCAGATCCGGAAGGCTGTCTTTGGGATATGACTCTCACGGACTCTGAGCTGGTGATACCTAGACCTGAGATCAATCTTTGAGAAACACCTGGCACCCTGGAGCTGGTCAAATAAATCATCAATCCTGGGAAAGGGGTACCTGTTTTTGACAGTGACCTTATTCAGCTACCGATAGTCGATACACATCAGAAGGGATCCATCCTTCTATCGAACAAAGAGAACTGGCACACCCCATAGAGACTTGCTCGGTCTAATGAAATCCTTATCCAGCAAGTCCTTGAACTATTCTTTTAACTCCTTTAGCTTGGATGGTGCCATCCTATAGGGAGGAATAGAGATAGGCTACGTATCGGGTAAGATATCAATGCCGAAATCGATTTCCCTCTCAGACAGAACACCTGGAAAATCATAGAAAAAACATTCGTATACTTACACACCATTGGAACTGATTAGATAGTCGGGGTCTTAGACTCAACATCCTTAACCCTAACTATATGATACATATATCCCTTAGAAATCATCTTCCGGGCCTAAAGATAGAAAATAAATTGATTTGCTGGTGATGCCGAACTACCCTTCCACTCCAAAACTGAATCCCCCAGAAAATGAAATTCCACCATACGGTTCATATAATTAATCGAAGAATAATAGGCAAACAACCAATCCATGCCAAGAATAATGTGAAAATCAGTCATGGCTAACTCTAAAAGGTTTGTGGAGGTAACCTTATGCAACCTAGTGACCGGGCATTCTCTATATACTCAGCTAGCTATGACTGAATCACTAACAGGGGTTGAAACTAAAAACGATTCTCACAAGGTCTCAGAACTAACTCCAAGGCCACTAGCAATGTAATGAGTCACGAAAGAGAAGGTAGTTCCTGGATCTAGCAAGGCATAAACATCAATATGAAAGACACACAACGTACCAGTGACCACGTCTGGCGAAGACGCCTACTCCTGGCGTAAGGTAAGGGTATGGAATCGGTTTTGGCGTTGTCCGCCACCTCCACTAGTCGATGCTCCCTATGGAGAGGAACGGGCTAGAGCTACTGCTGTCCTGGTGATCTAGCACGCACCCTATCATCACCTTGTATAGCATATGGTCATGCTAGACGCATGTGCCTAGATCTACCACACCCATAGCAATCATCTGAATCGAGAAGGCACTCCCCGGTATGACTCTTGTCGCACTTCCCGCAGGCCGGAGAGGTACTCTAATTGGGTGCCTCTCTGATCCCTCGATCCTGAAGCCCTGCTCCTCTGATCACCCCTAGGTTTTGATGGAACACTAGCTGATGATGGTGCTTGGGCTAGTGATCTCTGCTGAAACTGTGGACGGTAGCCACCTCTTGACCACTGATGCGAAAACCCATGGCTATACTTCCGAGCCATCTTTTCCTCCCTCTCCGTCGTATGAACCGCCTCCATTTGTTGTGCGTACAACACTATGCGAGGAAATTCTATATCATGGTGAAGCATGGCAGTCCTGCAATCCTTGTCTAAGTAAACAACCACACCATGAATGAATGGGCTCACCCGCACCCTCTGATCCATCACTAATTCTGGGGCATTTTTGACAAACGAGTGAACTCAAGCGAATACTCTAGCACTGTCATCTTTCCCTGCTTGAGGTTCACAAACTCCGCTACCTTCAACTCCCTCATCTCTCGAGGGAAGAACCTGTCGATAAAGGCCATGGAACTCATCCTAGCTGACAGAGTCCGCTCCCGCTGCCCTGCTGTCCTTGCATTACTTGTACCATATATGAGCGACCTATTTTAGCTAATAAGAGGTCAAGTCAACACACCCCCAATTTGTCACTCCTGTAACCCAAGTGACCTTCAAGATCCCTTCAATGAACTCGTATGGATCCTCGTCCACCTTTGATCCTATGAACTCAGGAGGGCTCATCCTTAAGAAGTCTCTAATTCGATTCGCTGCTGCATTGCCACTCTGTGGGACCTGAGCACCAGCCTGCTGGTTGACCTTAGTGGTCAAGGCCTGCGCCAACATCTGAATAGCCGCCCGAAACTCAACGTGGGCAGCTGGCTCTGGTACTTGGGGCTCCTGAATAGGTGGGGTTTGCAGATGCCCATGGTCATTGCCCCATCTGTGTCCTTCATCATTTCTATTCCTTTTTCTATTCATTTTTCTAGGAGACATAATTCTATAATTGCGAATCGCACAAATTAGAACGATGGAGAGACTTTTCATCGCATGACATAGAATCATGAAAGAAGGGAACATTTCCGAAATGTCTAGTAGCCTCTTCGTCATAGGTGTGGCGCACTTCACACCCATGAAAAGGACTCTACTTAACGCGGCTTTTAGAAACCCTAGGACACTTCAATCCTGTGGCTCTGATACTAAGTTTGTCGCGACTCGAACGCACACTTGGATCGTAGACATGGGACAAGGGACCCCGAGAGACCCCAAGTCGACCCATGGCACATGCATACATCTAATATTATTTAATAAAGAGAAATAATTAGCACAAAACATAGCGGAAACGTAAACATAGTGTAACAACCGAAAGTATTGGGCATATACATAGGCTGAGTTCTACATCCTGTCTGAAAGCCTCTACTACATAAGATGGGTGGATGGGACAACGCTCCAACTAACCCGATCAATACTGAAAAACAAATAACATGAAAGTCTATTCAACCACCCTCAAAACATGAGGACTCACTAATAGCTGAGAGAGAGAACGAAGATGAATTAAGGATGAGGATGAGCCTGAAATCTGAACCTTATATCACAGAACAATACAACACAGAAAGTTTGCGATCAGTACATGGTATGTGCTGGGTATTAAAGATAACTAAAACGGAAATTTAAAGGAAATAAAACTCATAAACAACCATAGGAGAAGGCCATCATGCTCATATCATAAATTCCGTAAGAAAACATAAGGCTCATGACTTTCAAATCATTCCTAAATCATTCATTATAATAAACGTAAGTAAACTTAATTAGAACATAACTTGAGCCAATAGAATAAACATATTAATGCATAAAACATGCAAAACAATGGGAGAACTCGTCTTAACGGACACCATCATGGTAGTTCCTTTTATGATGCCCCAACTATCTTACTCAAGTGGGCAGAGCCGACCCTGGCTTGCCAGGCGAGTATTGTACATTAGGCGTGATATAACATATAAGGGGATTGGTATCAATACAATATAGCCCATTGTTGCACGTGGTTATGAGACACTAGCGTATTCCTTTGAACACTGGGATGCTTGGTGCTAGGCACGACTCCTAAAATCATGCATATAGGCTCATATGTAAATCAATAACGTGATGAAATAAGATTCATTAGCTAAAATATAACATTTATCATTATTGATCCCCTTTAAAAAATTCTTAGCCAAGAATCAAAGGCCCTTTTCATCGTCCGACATCATAAATCAATAAATCATGTAATTCGTTCATAAATCGTAATTCATTCTTCTACATATGGGCATTGCGCAATACTTTGACATACTCAATTCTTTCAAAAAATGCTCATAAACATGGGTAACTTAAAATCATGCTTTTCCATCATCAATAAACTAAAAATATTGAATACTCAACATAAATCATAACTTTCATGAACTCTCATCAATGGGCATTTTAGATTTAGAAACCTTGAAACATAATTTTCAAGAAGATAATATAAAATCCTGCCCATCATTCATAATTCAACAATTAAAAGTCAATTAAATCAAACCCATAAAGAGAAATCACATTTTCATGCATTTAGGTGAACCCCCATAGAAGTTGAATAGGAGAATTCAAGATTTAATCGAAATTTGGGCATGGGTGTGGAAGAATTCACCCATTCTAAACCCTACATCGCTGGGAATGGACTGATTTCAAAGTTCCTTGAACATCCACAAAGAACTTGACGTAAACTTGGAGAAGAAGACCTTGAATCTCCCTAAAACCTCTGTAAAGATCTTGCATGGGAATGGGCATGCATTAGGGACTTAACCCATCTTATCACACTCAGAAAAATACACAAAACGACGTAGTTTAGGCCCTAAAATAATGGAAATGTTGAAAATTCCCTTAATAAAATTTCCCATAAAACTAGTCTGGACGGACCAACGACCGATCCAATGAGTCGTTGCACGATACCACGACTTGTGGTAGCGAGTCGTTTGGTCCACTGCCTCATGACAAACCTCAGGTACTTCCCACGACTCATCAGGACGAGTCGTTGCTTCAATCAACAGGTCGTTAGATCGACTATCATCAAGTCCTTGAACAATATGAACTTCCCTTACCACGAGCCTCACCATGACTCGTGGTGGCTTGTAACGAGTCGTGGTGTCAATCGGTTGTATGCATTGGAATTCTCAACCCACAAGTAACGACTAGAAACAAAAGGCCGTCACATCTCACCACAACTTGTGTGATGCCCTGTGGGTTCCCCATCAACCTAAGTTCAGCCCTTCCTACAATCGGTAACAATGACTCGTTGTTCCTGACAACGAGTTGTTACACCGTTCATCGTCACCACTACTTCTGTAAACCCCCATACCACGACTGCTTTCGACAACTTGTGGTATCCAACCACGATTCATTGAGTCGCTGGTGCTGTGATATTTTTGCCAGTTTTCTGCACTTTTCATATTCAACTCCTCGGTCTATTCTTAGGCCTTCCCGGGGTATTACATACTAAGTGTACAAAGCCTCTAAAGAGTAAACTGACTGATGGTCAGAACAGGGCTCCGACCTACCCATCACTGCATCTCAAAACTCAAGAATAAATAACTAAGTCCTAACTCCATGAAGAAAGGAGCATACCAACCATCTGTTCATCTCACGAATTGCTACTCAACTGGAAATCCTAGCCTCTACCTACACCTGTGGCACGAACGCAGGTCCCTAAGCGAAGGGATGTCAGTACGAATGAAATGTACTGGTATGTAAGGCTGAAACTGTAAATATGAGATAACAATCCTGTAATAACTGACTCAGCCCATAAATATATAAAGGATAGATATAACCTGAAACTCTGCACCTGTAATTGATAACAACTTACTATAACATAAGTGAACTCAAGATAACTGAAACATGAATAAGGAATACTAATAACCTGAAATACTGGAACCGAAACCTGATAATAACTCTATAATGAGATAAAAATGCAATTAAGAAATGCACGAGAATGAAACTATAACTCTAATCCCAGCGACCAGCCAACCATAAATCCATATATAAAATTCGTCCAACAGGTGTACCACACCGAGGTAAAATAAAAATATCTCCAGTCGGTGTACCACATCGGGATAAAATAAAAATATCTCCAGCCAATGTACCACACCGGGGTAAAATAAAAATATCTCCAGCCGGTGTATCATACCGGGGTAATATAAAAATATCTCTAGTCGATTTACCACGCCAGGGTAAAATAAAAATATCTCCAGCCGATGTACTATACTGGGGTAAAACAAAAACAAATCGCAATCGCAATCATAAATGGAGTTGATAGGGCTCATATAGACTATCTGAATATTGAATACCATGAAATATGTCGACTCAATAACTATAACATGTGTAGGATTTAAATACATTTAGCATTTAAATACATGCTTTGAATGAATTCTAAGGGATGTTCCTAGAACTGGAATATCATAAACACTGTGTAGACACACTTTCATGATTTTAAACATCTCCTAGCAATTCTAACATGAGGAGCAGAGAGGAAGAGCTTAACTTAACATTTTCCATAAACAATCTTCATATTCATTTTGTGCTTATATTCTTTTGACTTTCATACTTTCATATCAACAATTGTGATTATACCTTATTCGTTACACATCATATCACATCTCGAGATAACCTATGAACATGAAGACATAACTTGCGTATCTCAAACTTGGAGCTCTTTAACATAAAAATGCTAGGCAACTGTCTACGGGCTGCTTTAAGATAAATAAAGACTTATAGTCGTTCTTCAGACAATGTAGGAAAAGCTCGTGTGGAAGTTTGCAATATACGAGGAGCTTATAAAAGCTTAGCAACATTATAAACAGTTTAGAAACTTCCAAAAAACATCCTTTAAAACCTGAAAAAGTTAATCCAACTCTTACAACAAATAATCAAAGATAATTGTTTAAAAAGTATGACGAAGAACTTCTCCTTAACTTGAGTCACTATCTCAAAATATTAGATTCTAATAATTCTTATGATATTAACACTTTACTGGCCTTTCATTATCTTAACACAACTAAACATAACCAACTTTATTTATAACATCTTTTACTAAATGTCATTAGAACAGGGTAAATCTTGCTGGCCATTTGCCTAACTTGTTAAAAATTGGAACACTTATCATCTAAGTTAACAACCTTTAGCTTTACTTTTCGTATTCATCATAAATTCTTTTCCAAACAGGATTAGTGATTCCCTACTTAATTATTTACTCTCGTGTTAATTATTCCGTCAATTCTTATATGTACTTACCTTTTTACCTAATTTCCAAACTTATCTATTAAACATCGTCTTGTTCATAGTTTAATGTCTCTCAAAGGTTCTGGAAATCAACTACGGGCAGAGGGCATATAACTCACATATTACCTTAAAAGGTCTAACATTTACTCTTATCTCTCCATTGCTACTAGAGCCTCAACTTTAACTCTTAGATTAATTTCCTTACACATTTACAACTTTCAATGAACATGAGATGTGTCTACTTAAAGCCCTAAGCAATTCTCAGGAGGTCTGGATAACTCAAGAGCTCTAATAGACACATAGCGAGATTCTAAAGGCAATCCTTACCGCTTAAGCCCGTAATTTGAACGTAAGCATAAACGTATATCTAATGATTTTCGTATATCCGGTTAACATCAAGATATTGTGAATAACCTACCAATAAAGAGGGTTCCATAGAAATATCAATATTTTACCCATTCGGGTTCTATTTTCCAAGTTTAATGTATCGGTTAATTAAGAAACGCATTAATTAGTCGCTTAGCTTAAGGGATAGGGATCGGGGAACCATCTCATGGCCCTAGGTACTTTAAAACATTAATATAAGAGGGTAGGTAACTGTCATAAGGAAATTCCATTTCGTTGCCCTCGTTAGTCCTTATTAAGTTAAAACTGATTTCAATTATTAGGTTTGTCCGCGCGTCATCGTCTTGTCATGTTTACCAATTTTCTTAGCAACCATAATGTGAAACAACTTTGACACCACAAATACATAACATAATGTAAAGAACCAGCTCACAGTGCCCACGTCGAGGGGACTTCAGACTCAATTTACAACTATGACCATAATTGAAGGCAATTTCCCTCTTCGCTTCACATTCATGTGTTCCAACTCTTTACCAAATACACAACTTAATACCAACTAATTCTAACAACTGGGAAGAAACATAATATGATACTATAGAAGCTCAAGTGTATGGGAATGCCGGATTAATCCTCGGCATGAATTAGTGCTTGAAAATCAAGAGACAAAGAACGCCTTACATACCTTTCTCCGATGAACTTTTCTCTAGCCGATTTCCTATTTCAAGGATGAGCCTTAAACCTCCTTAATCAAGTGGTTTTATAGGAAAAATACAAGCTTAATCTATAGCACAAACTGCAGCCACAATAACTAACCAAAGGGAGTCACAAATAGCAACAACACCACACGGCAACATCAACAACATTTAGCCATTTTCTCAACTAGTTTTCACTAACTTTTGAGGGAGGAACAAGAGGAAATTTTACCTTAGTTTTTCTATATTTCTTCCCATAATTATGAAGTATAATTCCATAAAAATAAACAGCCCAAAATACTAAGGTAAACGAGCAAAACGCTCACAAACAGTCCATCGGCAGCTCACTTAGCTGCCAATTTCCAGATTTTCGCTTTATAATTTGAGAGGTTTAAAAGGGGGGAAATCCTTAACTTTATCTGGGGGTTTGTTCTGGGTTAAAAATAGAAGTAATTGACCTTATCTTCTTGTCCAAAATGCAGCAAAAAAAGTTCACCAACACACCTCGAACTTCTAGTCTTTTAATCAATAATTCAAGCAAGGTTGGTAGTAGAATTCTTACATTTTATACTTGTGATTAATCCCTATCAAAAGGGAACATATATGTAGCTTATAAAAGCTTCAAACACGCAGAAAATTCACCAAAGCAACACTGTCCAAGTGCAGCCAAATCAGCCACCAACACACCACCTTCACCTTATGATAGCTCCCCTTCACTTAGCTTTACTTTTAATGGAGTTTAGCTTGGTGTTTTCCTTAGTTGTTTTCTGGAAATTTGAGAGAATTTCACAGGATAAGCAAGCACCTCAATTCTGGAAACATTGAAAATGATTTCATAAAACACAAATTAAAATAAAAAGGTTGTTGGGCGGTGGCCACCTCACTACCCGATAGTGTCACGGTAAAACGTCTATAACTTTTTAGTCCGAACTCCGATTTATGAGAGGTTTAATGTTATAAAGAGTAGACTCAAAGAACATTAATTTGATACGTCGTGGGGCTTCTATTTGATTATATACTGGGTTATATGGTCGTTTAAAGTTGACTCTAACTTATAAACTTCACATACTCTTTGTTTTTCCATTCATACACATTTCCCTTGTCATCTACGATCAATATACAACCCGTACTTTCCTTGACATAGCATAAAAACATCAAATAATCACCAAAAAAATTTTGGGGTGTAACAAAATACTTTTATAAATCATATGGAACAGTGGATGCCCTAAGAGTTTCATCAAGATTTATAGGCCGTGCTCAAAGGGACATTAGAGCTCGGAGACTCGACAGCTTGACGTTGAGCTTAAGGGAAAGGGATTATGAAATTTCTCTTTAGTCTAGTATATTTTATAACATACACATAAGAGAAAAGACAATCATAACAAGGAAACCCTAATTCATTAAGCTCATTTACCCTTAATAGCTTGTGACATCTTTACTTGGCTTAAAATCATTTACACGTCATCGTCTTGGCTCTTTCACCAATTTCAGTTAGCGAGCAGAACTTTAAACAAATTTAACATCACATACATACATACATACATATATATATATAAGTATAACATAGATTAAGGACCATCTAACAATTCCCACGCTGAGGGATCTCCAACTCAATGTACAACTACGACAACAATACACCATATCCCACATTAAATGCCTCACTTGGGATAGACATAATCTCAACATTTAATGTCAATCAAACATGAAACTTTAAATACTTAAATGAAGCTTAACATACCACCTCAAGACTTGTAAAGAGGTTTCTGGCTCATTTCATTAACAACACACAAATCGCGCTTAAAAGAACGTCGGACACGGCGCCTCACATACCTTTGTTTCTGATGAACTTTTATTAATTCAATGATCAATTCTTAACATTCCCAATCTCTTGGATTTATACGCAAGTATTAATCCTAATATGTAACACAAAATTCAGCCTAAAATAACTCAACAAAGCCAGTCACAATAGCAACAACCCCACACGGCAGCATCATCAACATTTAGTCATTTCCTCTCACTAAATTTTGAGGGAGAAAACAATGGAGAACTTTATCTCACTTATACTGTAATTCTTCCCCTTAAAGCAGAGTATTTTCAAGCCAATGAAAAACAAGTAGAAACTTAGTTTTAAAATAGTTTATCGGCAGCTTACTTGGCTGCCAATTTTCATCTTTTTGCTTGCAATTTGAGGAGTTTAACGAGGGATAAATCCTTACATTCCTCCTTGGATCCAATCCTTATTCAAATATGAATATATAGGCAGCACAACCAGCCTTTAAAATGTAGAAACTTCTCTCAATAACGTTGCCAAAACGAACTCAAAAAACAATCTTAGCACCTTTTGAAACTAACTCTTACTTGTCTTGTGATTTGCTTGAACTTAGCTTTAGGTTTCCTCTTCAAAATTACCTGCTCTAACTACTGGAAAAGTATGAGAGATAAGACCCTAAGAAAGTTGGTTGATTTTGATTAGGATGGAAATGTTTTTCACAACCAAAAATCTAATTTTTAAATAGTTAAGGCGGTAGAGGCGCTAGGGCGTCATGCCCGCGTTACCACTCAGGATACTTTGGTAAAATGACCATAATTTCTTACTCCAAACTCCAATTGATGAGCGATTTCATGTTCCGAAAACCAAACTGAAAGAACTTTAATTTGATAGGTGTTGGGGCTTCTAATTCATTATATATTAGGAGATATGGTCATTTAAAATTGACCCTTAGTTATGAACTTCACATACTCTTTGCTTTTCCGTTCGTAGACCTTTTCCTTGTCATCTACGACCAATATATAACACGTACTTTCCTTTACATAACATACAAACATCGAATAAAAATATTTTGGGATGTAACGTTCTCTCCCCCCTTAGGAACATTCGTCCCCGAATGAAAATTCATTTCTCTTAATATGCTTCAAAATAAATACTCAGTAACTTAGTTATCAAACACATATCGTAATATCACGTCGAAATCATGAATAGGTGAGGATGTTTCTTCTTTATTTCCTCCTCAGCCTCCTATGTTACTTCCTCGATGTTATTACTTCGCCAAAATACTTTAATCGAGGTGACTTTTTTGGTCCAAAGTTTCCTGACATTCCAATCAAGAATAGAAACTGGGACCTCGGTGTAGGTCATCTCCTCAGAATTCCAGACATCATTGACAGCCATAACATGGGTTGGGTCTTCTATAAACATCCACAATATTGATACATGAAATACTGGGTGGACTGCCACTAGATCTAGTGGCAACTCCAACTTATAGGCTACTTTGCCTATCCTGCAGATAACTTTGTAAGGCCTAACATATCTAGGGCTCAGCTTGTCCGTTCAGCCAAATCGCATGACGCCTTTTATAGGAGAAATTTCAGGAATACCCAATCATTAATAGCAAACTCCAGTGCTTGACAGTGTACATCTTCATAAGAATTCTTCCTATTCTAGGCCATCTGAAGTCGATCCCTATTAAGTTTTTGTCAATAGCCTACTCCACTAAGTCTAGCCCTACTAACTCAGCCTCAACTGAGTTCAAACCAGCCCACTGACGACCTACATTTTTCCCATATAAAGCTTCATATAGGGCCATATGAATACTCGCCTGGTAGCTGTTATTATAGGTGACGCAATCAAGGAAACATGATCATCCCAGCTTCCACCAAAATCTAAAACACAGGCACGCATCATATCTTCAAGCGTCTGAATGGTGCGTTCAGCCTGTCCATCTATTTGAGTATGAAATGCGTTACTGAGGCTTACCTGAGTGCCTAGTCCTTTCTAGAAAGACTTCCAAAAGTTTTCTGTGAATTGAGCACCTGAACTGAGCACCTCTTTAAGAGATAACGCATAAGGGGATGCCATGTAGACCAACTATGTCCCGTATATAAAGCCTAGCATAATCCTATGCAGCATATGTAGTCTTAACTGGTAAGAAGTGAGATGTTTTAGTCAATCTATCAACTATTACCTAGAGAGAATCATGCTTCCTGCTCATTCGAGGTAATCCTATAGTAAAACATATTAATTACCTCCCATTTCATGGCTAGAAGTTCTATATCCTACACTAGACGTCTAGGCCTCTGGTGCTTGACTTTCACCTACTGGCAATTGGGATATGGATTCACAAGACCTGTATTGTCCTTTTTCATGCCATTCCAACAATATAGTTGCCTCAGGACACGATAAATCTTCGTGGCAGCTGGGTGTACTGAATATATAGAGAGTAATGAGCTTCATTCTAATCTATCCCTATAACTCAGCCATATTAGGCACACATAGATGGCCTTGGTATCTAAGAACTCCATCAGGTCCACAATCAAATAGGCTCTACTTCTGCTGCGGTATATTATCTCTCAGTAAGGCTAACTCTGCATCATCATATTGTCGTTACTTAACTTTCGCTACCAAGGACGATTCTGCTAAGTTTTGGATAATAACACTCCGATCTTCGACATTCGGTAACTCAATTTGTAAGTCAGCCTACTGTTGTAGAGTCTTCCTCATTTAAATCCTATCAACCAAAATATGACTCAAGCTACCCATAGACTTGCGACTTAACACATTAGCAACAACATTTTCCTTGCTCGAATGATACAGAATGCTAACATCATAATCTTTCAGCAATTCTAACCACCCTCTCTGGCCTAATTTCAACTCCTTTTGTTGGAATAGGTACTAAAGCTTCTTATGATCCGTAAATATATCAACATGTACCCTATACAGGTAGTGACACCAGATCTTCAGCACGAACACCACCGCTACAAAATCTAGATCATGGGTAGGGTAATTTTCCTCGTGCTTCCTCAGCTACCTGGAACCATAGGCAATTACTTCGCTATGGTTGCATCAAAACATAGCCTAAGATGATCCTGGAGGCATCACAATAAACCATACGGTTCTTTGTACCTTTTGGAAGAGTCAAGACAGGTGTTGAGGTCAACAATTTTTTCAACTCTTGAAAACTACACTTGCATGCCTCTGACCACAGAAATCAGCTTCTTTATGGGTCAACATTGTCAATGGCACAGAGATAGTAGAAAAACCATCTGAAAATCTACAATAATAGCTTGCCAATCCCAAAAAGCTATGAACCTGTGAAGAATTCAAGGGTCTGCGCCAACTCTTTACTTCCTCTATTTTCTTACTATCCACACTTACCTTCAGTTGTAATTACATGACCAAGGAAAGCCACAGATCTTAGCAAAAATTCACACTTAGAAAATTTAGAATACAACTTGTGCTCCTTGAGAGTCTGTAACACAACTCTCAGGTGATCTGCATGTCATCCATAAAGATGTCATCGATAAAGATAATCAAGAATACATCAAGGAGGGGCCTAAACACCCTTTTAACCAAATCCATAAAAGATGTTGGGGCATTAGTAAGCCCATATGACATCATTAAGGACTCATAGTAGCCATATCTTGTTCTGAGGGTAGTCTTAGTTATATCAACTTCCCTAACCCGTAATTGATGGTACCAGGATCTAAAATCAATCATTAAAAAGCATCTGGTACCCTATAAATGGTCAAACAGGTTATCAATCTTGGGAAGTGGGCACTTGTTCTTAATCGTAACTCTATTCATCTCTGTAGTTAATACACACTCCTAACGACCCATCTTTCTTTCACACAAATAGCACTAGTGCACCCTAGGGCGATACACCAGGTTGAATGTATCCCTTCTCGAGCAGATCTCCCAACTGTTCCTTGAATTCCCTTAGCTTTGCTGGAGCCATTCTATAAGGAGGGATTCATATAGGCTGAGTACTTGGAAGTAGATCAATAGCAATATCTATCTCCCTTTTAGGAGGAATTCGAGGAAAATGCTCTGGAAAGACCTCAAGGAACTCATTACAATAGAAATTGACTAGAGAGTCGCAGACTCACATTCCAAATTTCTTACCTAAACCAAGTGAGAGATACAGCATTTGGTTATCAACTTCTAAGCCTTAAGGTATGAAATAAACTTACCTTTATGCGTAGCGGATTACTTTGCCATTCTCAGACTGGCTCATTGGGAAAATGGAATATAACAACCTTGGCTCTGCAATAAACATTAGCATAACATGCTGCCAACAAATCCATATCCATAATGACATCAAAATCGACTATTTCATGCTCAACTATATTAGATAAGGTTGATCTATAACATATCAATACTATATAGTTTCGATAAACTCGTCTAGCTAACACAAATTCGCCAATTGGCATAGAAAAGACAAATGGTATAGATAATAACTCAGGGAATGTCTCAAACTGATTAGCAACCAATGGTGTAACAGAAGGGAATGTGGAACCAAGATCAAGCAAGACATATACTACATTAGAATGAATAATCAAAGTACCTGTAACAACATCAGGTGAGGCCTGCTGGTCCTACCGACTGCCGAAAGCATAAAATCGATTCTAGGTTGCCCCAAAACCAGAAGCCTCTCTCCCTCTGCCTCTACCACGACCACGACCTGATACCAACTGAGGATCATGTCTGGGAGACGAATGGAGGATGATAAAGCAACCACTAATCACTCTAATCGGCCCTAATCTACCTCGACCCTATCTAAGAAATCCCTCATAAAGTGCCCTGACTACCTAAAATGATAGCATACATTCTACCCCTGACAACACTGACCTGAATAAGATCTCCCACATTGAGGACAAGGCATAAATGGTGGTCTCCTCTGTCATGTCTACTCCTATCGTTGAGAGCTAGACGAAGTTGGGCCCTAGTCTCTTCTCTTCCCTAAACACCAAGGTAGGTCACTCCCTAAAGGCTTAATTGACTTCTTGGATGACTGAGCCCCTGGGTCACCCTGCGGCCCTCTGTAAGGACCCATGGTCCTAGCTCTCTTCCTTTGCTCATGTTGTCTCCTAGTATCCAATAATTGATAAACCAAATCCTCCAACCTCTGGGAAAAAGCCCAAATTCATGCAATGTCCATGTGCTACTGAGTAGATACCCCCAAACAATCTCGAGCTATATAAAGCCCCGACCCCAACATGAACCGATAAACTCTATCCACCATTATCTAAGCCATGTGTGAAGCATACCTGGCAAGAGAACTAAACCAAAGACAATACTCACGTGCACTCATATTGCACTGCTCTAGGTGCAAAAACTACTCAGCTAGAACCTGTCGAAGCTCTTGAGGTAGGCAGTGGTGCATAAAGGCCTTGGAGAATGATATGATATGAGTTTACAACACTTTCAACGCTTAAAACTTGGAAAATAACATGGACTTGGGGGTATTTATATGGATATGATGTTCTTTTACATTATTTTCAAAGAAAATGGTTATTGGAGATGAATCGTGCAAAAGATGGAGAAAAATGTAGAAAAGTTGCACAGTACAAATCTTAGTGTGAGCCGTACCATCCTGGTATGAGTCGTACTGAGAATTGTGGAAAGGTCCAGGAGCTAACAGTGAAGTATAGTCTAGTTATGGCTCATGGCATGAGCCGTACTGTCATGACCCGAGAGTACACCAGGATCATAGACATGGGACTAGAAACCCTGAAAGACTCCAAGTCAACCAATGGCATAATCATAGCATACACTAAACATAAGATATGTAAATGAGAGGAAGATAATAATAAGAATCTAATATTACCTATAAGGACAACGTAACAACACTTAGATACATAGCTAAAATTGTCTAGACAAGTCCAAAAGCCTTCTACTAACTGATGAGTTGTCGGGACAAGTGATAACACTCAAACCCCACCTCCTTACAATGTATGAAGCTGACGTTGTCAATAAAGAACCCAACTAGAGGTTGGGGTCGATCCCACAAATAATACAGAAGGATTTACAAGAACACTAGTGCTTAAGCTTTTTAGTTAATTATTTCCTAAGAGGGGGGAATTTGTAAAAGTAATAAATAACAATGTTGAGAAATTGTTTGTTGTTTCCAAATTAATGCAACTAACTAGGGTAAGTGATCCCCATGACTTCATAACCACAAGGCATTTTATACTAGTGATCTATTCCGGTGCTTAGCATGCTATATTGGTAAGTTAGGTTCACCTAAATGGTTGGTCCCCTATATAGATGATTTTCACCATGCAACCTGATCCCTCTACGGGTGTATTCTGGATTAACCGTTACCCTTAATATCAGATTAGCTATTCCTGAAAAAGGTCAGGCTTTCAGATGAGGGTTGATAGCCTAAAATCTCTATTGTTAATCCCTTTTCCCATTCACTACCTCCTTGATCTGGTAAGTAAGAATAAGGCAAGTTCAAATGTTTGCAAAACATCAATTAAAATGAAGGAAGAAACAATACATGGATAAACTCCGTTTAAGAATCACAGTATTTTACTTATGTGTATTAATTCATCATGGTTCCCACCACCATAGTTGTGGTGGTTTTAGCCTATTATATTTATAAGTAAATTAATAGAATTCATAAATAAAAGAAAAATTAATACTTACAACGATGATAGGAAGAAACTCACTTGATTATTGCAACAATAAAGAAGAACAACTAAAAAATCATCTCAAAGTATGTCGTAAAACTTCTAAGCCCAAGACTTGTCTAAAACATGGCTTCTAATTCTAGTTCAAACATAAAACTTGATTCTTAAAACTTGATCTAAAGCTTAGGTATTACATGAATATAAAGGGGTATTTATAGTAGTAGATTTATGTTTTCCTTGTTCCTAGATGAATTTGACTTGGGATTTAATTTTCCTTTTCCTAGTTGAAGTAGGAATTGGATTATGGTTGTTGGAAACCCCTTGGCCCGTCACCCTTGTCAATGCCGCGTCCCCTATGCCGCGTCGCCCCTGCCATCGCCCGCAGGGAAGGAGCTGCTGCGCGGCTGTTTCACGCTGGGACAAGGCTCCCTCGCGTATGCCATAGCGCTGAGAAGAGGACTGCTGCGCGCCAGGCATTGCTCCAGCGTGTTGCTGCCTTGCGCGGTTGTGTGCCAACCTCGTGCGACCTTCAACCTTGCATTCTTCAGTCCCACTTCTTCACATTTGATCAATAAGCCTCAAATACCTTAAAATTCATCATTTTAAGCCCTAAAAATATCTCATCATGTGTTTTAGCTAATTTCACAAATATATAACTTAATCACTTGCAAACACACATAATTTATTCTCAAAGCATAGTAAAGTACGGGAA
Organism: Datura wrightii; assembly: GCA_035772735.1. Taxonomy (NCBI): domain Eukaryota; kingdom Viridiplantae; phylum Streptophyta; class Magnoliopsida; order Solanales; family Solanaceae; genus Datura; species Datura wrightii. The sequence goes on along the minus strand of JASDFA010000003.1, from coordinate 116,380,575 downwards.
AAAAATATGTCTATGAAGTGCGTGAGTACGCCCTTCATCAATACCCCACACTTAAACTATTGTTCGTCCTCGAACAATCTACTACGTCCCTTCTCAAATTTTAGAACAAAATTCATCCTACGAACAGGTCTACTTGCACTTAGGATCGTGCTGCTATGTTCCAGCCTCGTGCGACCTTCAATCCTTGCATTCTTCAATCCCACTTCTTCACATTTGATCAATAAGCCTGAAATACCTTCAAGTTCATCATTTTAAGACCTAACAATATGCCATCACGTGTGTTAGCTTATTTCATAAATAAATAACATAATCACATGCAACACACATTATTTTTTCTCAAAACATAGTAATGTACAGTCAAAAATATGTCTATGAAGTGCGTGAGTACGCCCTTCTCAAGAAGCCCCCAACTAACTTCCAAAGTCTGAAAACTGAAACATAATAAAACAAGAATATAAACCACGTCCTCGGAATATGAGGACTCTCCACTAGCAACTGTGAGTGGGAGGTGCATATCTAGCCACACGGCTGAACCTAGAGACCTGAATCTATATCATGAAACGATATAGCACAAGAGGCGTGTCGTCAGTACTTGGAATATACTTAGTATGCAGGAAGCGTACCTATACTAACTCAATGTATATACAAGAAGGGAGTATTATAAAACATATTAATAGCAATATAATTTGAATGAGATACGACAATCTTATACGAGATTTACATACTGAATTAACATAACAACATTAATAAGACATACATTAGTATAGTAACTGCTGATGTGCACAAGTAGTAATCAGGAATAATACAAAGGTATGATGTCGTGACTGATATAAAGAGGGTCCCTGCCTGTCTAAGGGGGAGTCCCTGACGATCGAAGGGAGCGTCCCTGACTATCAAAGGGAAACATTCTCAGCTAAAGAGAATCCCTGACTATCAAAGGGAGAGAGAAGGCTCTGATATACAGGGTCACTAGCTAAAAGTAAGTCCCGATCAACACAGGGAAATAAGATACTCAACATAGTAGGGATGTGAGTCCCGACTGATTAAGGGAAGACATACTCCACTAACGACTAGTGATGTGAGTCCCGACTGGCTAAGAGAAGACATACTCCACTAACGACTAGAGCTAATCTAAATTAGTATAGCTAATCAAAGACAAGAACATTCACAACTCTAATCTTGAAATACTCATTTTTAAAATGATTAGAGATATCTTTTAATAGTCACAGGCTCAACAAGTTGACATATCAGTCACAGGTTTTATCATCATGATTCGCATTATCACAGAACCAATTTCCTCATTAGCTTTAACCTCTCTCCCCAAAAGAACATGCTATAAATTCATACTAGCATTATTCTACCATGGCATTTCAATTCCGAACTCACCTTATTCAATAGGTAATATAAGATCATACATGGTTTATAAAACTCAACTCATACTCTATCAAGATGCATGACTTCATTTATTTAGGCTTACAAATATTTCACACACTTGTCGTAATCATTCCTTTTATGAACTCTTTAGCCACAGGCGTTTTAGATTCTAGGATTTTATAAAAACAATTTTAGTGAGGAAAACAATATAGAATCTGTCCAAGCTTCATAGTTCAACAATATAGATACAATCTAGTCATGCTCAATAATTAAATCTAAAACATGGTGATGATACAAAACTTAGTTCAATTACTCAAGCCCACAACTCCTACTCAACCCAACATGGTCATCAATATCATAATCAAGTCATTAGTGTTAATGATACAATATTTCCGCACTTCCATCACGCTCATGAATTTCTACGATAATCAAGAGAGAAATGAACAATTTCCATTCAATGCTCAAATCAATTTAGGAAGAACATACTACACACATACATACTCAACCTATATTTCATTATTTAAGATAACCCATCAATAAATAATCCAATTAAATTTATAATCATAGTTTATATTAGCATATAAGAAAAATAAGGAAGAATTTATCCATTTTACAAACCCTACATCATGTTTTTCTAGAATTATCGAAATCGATATTTAATGAAAATATTTTTGGGGTACAAGGATGGAAGAGTATCCTTGTTGAAAATCCTGCATGCCTAGTAGGTGAAAATCCCACTCGAAAATCTTCCTTGAAGCTTGAAGAACACCTTTCTCACGACCCGAACGTACACCCAAATCGTAGACACGGGACAATGGACCCCGAGAGACCCCAAGTCGACCCATGGAACATGCGTACATCTAATCTCATTAAGTAAAGAGGAATAGTTAGCATAAAACATAACTGAAACATAAACATAACATAACACCAAAAATACTAAGTGTACACCTAAGCTGAATACTATACATTGTCTGAAAGCCTCTACTGCATCTGATGGGTTGACCGGACAACATCCCCAATTAACCCGACCAATACTGAAACACAAATAATATGAAAGTCTATCAAACGGTCCTCGGAACATGAGGACTCACCAGTAATGTGAGAGCGTAAGCTGAAATGGGCGAAGGATAAGGATGAGGTCAGTACGTGGAATGCACCGCGTATGCAAGGTAACTAAAACGGACATTTATGAGTAAAACAAAACTCATAAGTACATAGGAGAAGGACATCATACATATATCATAAACTTCATAACAAAACATAAGGCTCAAGGATTCCCAATCATTCATAAAGCGTTCATAACCATAATCGTAAGTAAACATTATCAAAACATAAGTTGAGACAAAATCATAAATATAACAATGCATAGGACATGCGGAACAATGGGAGGACTCGTCATAACTGACACTATCATGGTAGAGCCTTTCATGATGCCCCAACTACCTCACTCAAGTGGGTAGAGCGGACCCTGGCTTGCCAGGCGAGGGTCGTGCATTAGACGTGATATCACATTTGAGGGGATCATTATCAATACATCATATCATTGGAAACCCACGGTGGCATGTGGTTATGAGACATCGGCGTAGTCCTTTTAACGTCGGACTGCTCAGTGCTAGACACGACTCACAAAATCAAGCATATAGGCTCATACATAAAACAATAACATCATGCATTAAGATTCCTTGGCTAAAATATAATATTTATCATCATTGATCCCCTTTAAAATATGTTTAGCCAAGAATCAAAGGCCCTTTTTATCGGCCAACATCATAAATCAATAAATCATGTAATTTCCTTCATAAATCATAAATCATTCTTAAACATGTAGGCATTTCCCAATACTTCATCATATTCAAATCCTTCAAAATATGTTCATAAACAAGGGTAACTTGAATTCATGATTTTCCGTCATCAATAAATTCAAAATATTGCGTATTCATCGTAAATCATAACTTTCATGAATTTTCCCCAAATGGGCATTTTTTATTTAAATGATTAAAACATGATTTTAAAGAAAATAATATAAAACCTGCCCATCATTAATAATTCAACAATTAAAACTCAATTAACTAAAACCCATAAAGAGAAATTACATTTTCATGCATTTGGGTAAAACCCCATAAAATTTGAATTGGAGGATTCATGATTACATAGAAATTTGGGCATGGGTGTGAAAGAAATCACACATTCTAAACCCTACATACCTGGGAAGAATCAATCTACCACCTCACTGATTTCCTAAGGAGAAATTGGAAGAAGAATCCCTTAGGAATACTATTGGTCACCTCCTAACTTCATAAACTTGCATGCATGGAAGAAACACACATAGAATATTTTCCCCTACTAAAACCTACTAAAACGAGCCTAAAACGACGTACTACAGGGCCTTAGCATGAAGAAATGATAGAAATACCCTTATTTAATACCTAGAAAATTTCCCACAGGACTAAACAACGACCGAACCAGCCGGGCCATTGGAAAATACCACGACCCTTGGTATCCGCCCGTGCTAAGAACTGCCCCAATCCATACCTCGTAATCAAACCACAGACATACAGAACGGGTCATCCTAAGTTTCAATGGGCGTTCCTTCAATCGTTGTTTCCTTCTTCTCAAACTCTGCACTTCTATTCAACGAGCCTCACCATGACTCATTGTAAGATACAACGGGTCGTGCTTACCATCTGTCGCTTACATTGGAGATCCAGGCTTCCTTACCACCACTCATCACAACGAGTCATTGCAAGCGACAACGGGTCATTGCATGACCCGTTAAACTCCCCAACTGCTAAGCCCATCTCCTACCACGACCACTAAAAAAGACTCGTTGATTCTTACAATGAGTAGTTACACCAATCGTTGCCTCCACTACCACCAGAGCACCTGAACCCCCGACTGCCAACAACAACTCGTGGTTACATACCATGAGTCGTTGTACATCTCGTCCTGTAACGTTTTCCCCAACTTTCAACAGTTTTGCATTTTAGCTTCTCGGGTATACCCTTGGGAACTTCTGGGGTATTACGACCTTGGTGAAACACTACGATCTTGAGAAGAGAGGGGGAAGAAGGAGATTTGAGAGAATAAGGGTTTAGGCATGAAAAACCCTTTAAAACGTGCAAGATAGAATGCAAAACGATGTATTTTAGAAGTTAAAAGCGGAGGAGTTTACAAAAATGCCCCTGAAGAAAACTGGAAAAACTATATTCTTAAATCACGAATATAAAACAAAATAGAACATGGGAGTAACGGCGACATGCTAAAAACCATATTCTTGCAGTAATCATAATCATGAGAATATTCATCATAAGCTGAAACATAATGACCCATAGTTTATATATAGAAACCATATAGTGTACCATACTTGATATCATAGGTGAAAACTCATAGACTGATCAATTGATCAAATATGCTATAAAACATAGTAACATAAGTCATGAACCTGAGTAACTTAAAATATGAGGAACAATGGGAGGCTTCGTTGTAATTGATACCATCATGATAGAGCATACATGATTCCCCAACTCTCTCGCTCAAGTGGATAGAGCCATTCTAAGCCTTGCCAGGGAAAAGAACGATAAGGCGTGATATCACTCATGAGCCCAATGGAGCCGGGGGAGCACTCTCTAATGAGACCCCGTACATGAATATATATACCTACGGTGGCACATAGTTATGAGACTCAGGGTTTGCCTGAACCCCTAGCCTACTAGGTGCTAGAAAAAACTCCCAAAAACATGCACATAACTTGTAGTCATTATCGTAAAAGCTTATTCGAACTTGAATGGGCTAGTTTAAAATCATGAAATCATAATCATACTTGACATACGTGAGTTGGCCATGAAAATAGTGCCACAATTGGCCATGATACATAAACTGGATTTTAATGAAATCCATACATACTTGAATAACACTTCATAACTCGAAATCATAAAATCATAGGTTTAAAAATTCATAAACATCCATTCGTACTTGGGTGATTCATCATAACTTGGAATCATAGGCGTATAAGCTTTTAATTCATAAATCATGGATATTAGGGAATAATAACCATAAATCATGCACACTACTCTGAATCTCTTCTTATAACCCTTTGGTACGACTCGTACCATCTTGGTATGAATCGTAGGTCCCTATCGTAGCCCCAATCAATCATCCCTGTACACCATGCTGCAGCTAGTAGTACAACTCATACTAGCCAGTAACAAGTCATACTGAGCCATTTCTCAGTTTTTTTTGCCTGGTCAAATTCCAAATCCCAAGTCTAGTCCTAGGAAACTTTGGGTTGTCACATTATCTCCCCCTTGGGAAAATTCATCCTTGAATGGAGACTAAATAAGCTGAAAGGATAGGGAAAGAGCTGCAAATCCTGAAATGAAGCTTTTACATGTGACTGGCTATGGACTGAGATACATGGCTAAACTGAATTCATGTAACATACATGGATGCTATGACATGAAAGGAACTGAGAGAAATGAACTTGGCATGAAACTACGTAGATTATTAAGAAGGAAACTAGTACCTCATGCTGGGCTCGCGAGTATCTAGCCATCATTTATGCTTTGGCTTTTCATGCAGCTCCCTCAACAAGATGATTTCTCCACAAAACCTTCACTGAAGCTACCTCTTGTTCCTCAACTTTCAAAACTTGAATTTGAAGGATCTCAACCGAAACATCTTCATTGGTAAGGCTATCCTTCACACCAATGCTCTCAACAGGAGTAACTAAAGTTGGATCACTAATGCACTTTTTCAACAGAGACACATGGAAAACTGGATATACCAAAGCTAACTCCGCTGGCAGCTCCAACTCATATGCCACCTTACCAACTCGCCTCATAATTCTATAAGGACCAACATATCAGGGACTAAGCTTCCCTTTCTTACCGAACCTCATAACTCCCTACTTGGGAGACACCTTCAGAAACACCCAATCATTGACTTCGAACTCAAGCTCTCTCCTCCTAACATCTGCATAAGATTTCTGATAACTCTGAGCTATTTTCAGCCTTTCTCTAATGAGCTGATCTTTATCCATGGCCTCATGAACTGAATACGGTCCTATCAATGTGGTCTCACCTATCTTCAACCATCCAATAGGTGATCTACACCTCTGTCCATAAAAATCCTCAAATGGAGCCATCTGAATGATGGAACTAGAATTGTTAGTGTAAGCAAACTCAATGAGAGGCAAGTGATCATCCCAACTACCTTTGAAATCAATTACACAAGCTCTCAACATATACTCTAGAGTTTGAACGGTCATCTAGGGCTGACCATCTATCTCTAGGTGAAAAGTTGTGCTAAGCTTCACCTAAGTACCAAGTCCCTTTTGAAACGATCTCCAGAACTAAAAGGTTAACTGAGCACCCCTATCTAAGTTGATGGACAAAGGAACTTCATGAAATCGAACCAACTCCTGAATGTCGAGTCTAGCATAATCCTTGGCTAAATCAGTAGTTTTGACCTGTAAGAAATGTGCAGATTTGGTCAACCTGTCCACAATCACCCATATTGAGTAACACTATCGGCGCATATGAGGCAACCCTATAATGAAGTCAATGTTGATATCTTCCCACTTTCAAGTAGGAATACCAATGGTCTAAAGCATACACTCGAGTCTTTGATGCTCAACCTTCATCTGTTGACAATTCAGACACTTAGCTACAAATCTTTCTTCATCCTTATTCATACCATTCCACCAATAGACTTTCCGTAGATCATGGTACATCTTGGTGGCACCTATATGGATAGATTATCGAGAGTCATGAGCCTTGCTCAACATCTTCTCTCGTAAGTCATCCACAGTCAAAACACACAATCAGCCTTGATATTGGAGTACACCATCTCCCCTTGGGAGAAAACCTCCACTTTCTGATTCTACACTAGTTCCTTGAACTTCAATAGGATAGGATCCTCATTTTTCCTTGCTTTAACTTCCATCACCAATGAAGATTCTGACCCACTCTGAATAATAACACCACCATCCGATTAATCGGTAAGGCAAACTCCTAAATGAGCAAGCCTAAGGACATCTTTCACCAACTCATTTCTCCTATCCTCGACATGGGACACACTCTCCATGGACAACCTACTAAGTGCATTTACTAATATATTGGTCTTTTCCGGATGATAAAAGACACTCATGTCATAGTCCTTGAGAAGCTCTAGCCATCTCCTTTGCTGCAAATTCAGGTCCTTTTGAGTAAATACATACAGAAAGCTCTAGTGGTGCGTGAACACATCCATATATACCCCATATAAATAATTCCTCCAAATCTTCAAGGCAAACACCACTACTACCAACTCTACATCATGCATCGGATAATTCTTCTCATGAATCTAATGATGTCCCAAGGCATACACTATAACCTTACCGTGCTATATTAACACACAACAAAGCCAATTCTAGAAGCATCACAATATACAACGAAGCAATTTGTGCCCTCCGGTAGGGTCAACACTGGGGCAGAATTGAGTAGGGACTTTAAGTCCTTAAAACTCTTCTCACAAGCATCTGACCACTAAAATTTAACCTTCTTCTGGAACAACTTAGTCAATAGTGCTACAATGGATGAAAATCGCTCTATGAACCTCCTGTAGTATCCAGCTAAACCCAAAAAGCTCCTAATATCAGTGAGACCGACAGTTCTAGGCTAATTCATTACCACCTCTATCATTTAAGAGTCTACCTGTACACCCTCACTAGACACCACATGACCCAAGAATGCTACTGGGTTCAGCCAAAATTCACACTTGCGGGATTTGTAAAACAACTGACACTCCTTAAGACTCTGCAACACAATCGTCAAATAAGTTACATGCTACTCCTCACTCTGAGAGTATATGAGGATATCATCTATAAAGGCAATCTTGAACATATACACATACTACTTGAATACCCTGTTCGTTAAGTCCATGAAAGTTATGGGGAATTCGTCACTCCAAAAGACATAACTACAAACTCATAATGACCATACCGAGTCCTGAAGGTTGTTTTTGGTATGTCACTCTTCCTAACTCTGAGATGATGAAAGCCATATAATGAAATCTATATCTAAGAGATGTTTCAACTCTCTTTCAACTTTTTTCGTTCGGCTGGAGCCATTCTGTAAGGATAAATAGATATGGGATGTATATTATAGAGAAGGTCAATACTAAAGTCAATCTCTCACTTGAGAGGGACTCCTGGTAGATCATCTGGGAATACTTCGAGATACACACATACCACAGGAACTAAATGAAGAGTTGGGATCTAAAACATAGATATCTTAACTCAAACTAGATGGTACACACAACCCTTGGAGATCATTTTTCTGGCTTTAAGAAAGGAAACAAAGCAACCTACAAGCACAACTGAACTACCCTTCCCCTCAAAGACTGGTTCACTTGAAAATCAGAACTTTACCATATGGGTTCTACAATTAACCGAAGCATAACAAGTATGAAATCAATTCATACTAAATATAAGATTGAAATCAATCATATTTAACTCCACTAAGTCAGCTGAGGTGACTTTCTGAAGAATCGTGATAGGGAAATTCTTGTATATCCGTCGAGCTAATATTGACTCACTAACAGGAGTAGAAACTGACAAAGGTTCTGATTGAATTTTTGCACTGAAACTATAACTAATAATAACATAAGGAGTCACAAAGGATAATGTTTCTCCTGGGTCTAACAATGAATAAACATCAACATGGAAAACTCGCAGCATTCCAGTGATCATATTGGTTAAGCACTCCTGCTCCTAACGGGATGAAAGTGCACAGAACCTGTTCTAGTGCTATCCACCAACTACACTAGAAGAGACGCCCTGCAGAGATGGGCGAGCTGCTGGAGCAGCTGAAGTGGTGGCTGGGGCACGACCTCTACCGTCACCCTGTCTAGCTAAAGGACAATCCCTATGAATGTGACCCCTTTCTTCCCATGCCACAATAAAAAATATAAGCAAACAAAGCACTCTCCTAGGTGGTTCTTACCATTCTTCCTGCAGGCAGGGAAATAATGCTCCCCATTCATGCTCCTCTGACCCCTATAGCTTGACACTTTGATCTTCTGAGAAACTTGAGGTCTAGATGCAACACTGGATGATGATGGAGCTGGGACTGACAGCGTCTTGTAGGACTAAGGTATGCTGAGAGTACCCATAGCTCCTTGTCCTAGCTCTCTTGGCCTCTCTCTCCTTTTCCTTCATCTGGTTTTCCTCTATCTTCTAGGCATATATAGTTAGTCAGGATATATCTATATCACTAATCAACATGGAAGCCCTGCACTCCTTGACCAATGATCTGCAACCCCATTCATGAACTTGCTCATACGAGCCCTTCGATCAACAACCATCTCCAGAGCATACTTGGACAACTAGGTATAGTTTTGGGCATACTCCTAAACAGTCATATCATTCTGTTTCAAATTGATGAACTTGGCTACCTTTGCTTCCCTCAATTCTCGGGGGAAGAGTCTATCCAAGAGAGTTAAAGAAAGCTCATTCCAACCAGCCGGAACTGCACCAACCCCATGACCCTCTTTCCACTGATGAAACCTTATATGCGTAACTCCCTTCATGTCACGACCCGAACATAGGCCTCGATCGAGAGATGGGATAAAGAACCCCAAGGGGCTCCAAGTTGACCCATGGAATGAACATGACATCTAATTCAATCATAATTAAGTAGAATATCAACATAATTAACATAGCGGAAGTCTCATATTTTATAACACCGTAATACATAACTCAAATCCGAAGCTTATTACATTCTATGTCTGAAAAGCCTCTATTAATGATGAGTTGATGCGACAAGCCCCCAACTAACTCACTAAGTCTTAAACTAAAAATATAAAATAAGACTGAACAGAAGGGCCCTCGAATGATGAGGACTCAACGACCGGGAGATACTGATGCTGAGAGTCTGGCTAATGGTGAGATTGAGCCTGAATATCCAAGCCTGTATCATGAAACGATACAACATAGAGTATGCGGTCTATACGTGGAATATACCGAGTATGTAAGGTAAGTAAAACCAATAAGTAAGTAAAATAATAAATAATGCATATTATAAAACATAATTAAGATAAGATTTTGAGGGTAGGGCTTGCATGCTATTTTATGAAATCATGACCTGAACATAACTAAATATCATAACTGAATCGAATTACCCAAATTTGAAAAATTATAATTATAAGTAAAACTGAACATTGGGTCAAACATGCTGAAAACATGATAACATGACTGATGAACATGCATAACCAAAATCATGAAACAATGGGAGACTTGTCACATAACTGACATTACCACAATAGAGCTTATGTGGTCCCGACTATCACACTCAAGTGGACAGAGCCATCTAAAGCCTTGCCAGGTCTAAGGACGCTACCATGATATTGATATCAAGCTGAATTCCCCTTAGGGGTAGGGGAAGATCACAAGGGAGGTCCCAAATAATCTGAACATACCTATGTTGGCTCGTATTTCTGAGGCATACGGTTCACTAACCATTACCCTACTCGGTGCTAGACACTACTCCCAAAAACATCCATATGCTCTCTATCGTTTTTCATTGAAGTTGTACCATCGTCTAGTATGAAGATGAGTCATAACATACATGCATAAATCTGAAATCATAACATGAGGAGCCTTGTTCTTGAACCATACCACAAGCTAAAAATAGTGGGAGTATAGAATCCAAAATCTGTTTGGTAAGACAATACATGAAGTTTAGATAAATGCATGAAACATACTTGATCATATAGGCTTTCCCAATACTTAAAAATGCTTGACATAGACCTGATCATTTGAAAACATGAATATAGACATGGATAATTTGAAATCATACTTTCTTCATATACATCTCGTCATGCTTGAATACATATTTCGTAGATCTCAACTTTTATGAACTTCCATGGATGGGCATCATAATTTATATAAATTGAAAACATAATTTATAATTTAAAACATTGTAAAATATACCCATTAATCATAACTCAACATTAGAAACATTCTTAGATCGTTCCCATGATTGATATTTGGAGAATTCACATATTGGATTAAAACCCCATAGATTCATCAACTAGAATTTCATCTAATTGGATAGGGATTGGGAATGGGTGTGGATGGATACACCTGTTCATAGACTTATTTACATAGAAGAGTCTAATTTCACCAACCCTCTAAAAAGCCCAATGGATGTTTTGGAAGAACTTGATGATTCCTACGCTTAATCACCCTTGGAAAACCTCTAGGTTGCATGAATGGAAGATAATGGGTTTTGAATAAGTTTAATCCTCTTAAAACACCCTTTTTTGAGCTTAAAATGACGTAGTATAGGATTTAGGGGCTTAGAAGTTACGAATTGGCCGTTACTAAACTCACAGGAAATTAGTCAGTGTTTGAACCAATGACCAACACGACGGGTCGTCCCTTGCTCCCATGACCTGTTACTTTTGCTCTTTGTCTCATCCCTGTTTCCTAACTCAGGTCTTCTACCACAACCGGACAGAATGAGTCGTTACAAGCTCCAACAACTCATCGTTGCCATCCATTGTCACAACTATTCCTATCCTGGAATTCCTCCCAACTGACACTTACAATGACTCGTTCCTAATAGCGAGTCATCCCATGACTCGTGCCAGTCTTCCTTAACCAAGACCACCTTCACAATGACTCATTATATCAAACAATGAGTCATTCCTAGACCCGTTACTCCTAAGTCCAATTTTGCAGCTTCTCACCACGGCCATAACCAACGGGCCGTTAGACCCACCAATGACCAATACCATGAGTCGTTCTAAGAAGAAATCTCAGATTTTCTACTACTTTTCATTTAAAAATCTCGAGTCTAGGCTTAGGAACTTTTTGAGTATTATAATTTCTCCCCCTTTGGAACATTCATCCTCGATTGTGGGCAAACATACTGAAAAGCAAGGAAATGCAACTACCAGGCCAAATACTGAACATTTAAGCTGAAAACTTATGGAGTAACTAACTCTAGACTAGGATACATGACTGAACTAAATTAATAAATCATACACACATACATTGACATGAAGGAAACTAGGGAAACATAAACTGCACAAGAAACTGAACAATATACTAAGGAGGAAACTGATACCTCAAGCTAAATCTGAGCCGGAAGGGAATAGATATAGGTATTTAGACATCATATCTGTTTCGGCTTCCCACGTAGCTCCATCAACATGATGGTTCCTCCACAAAACCTTGACTGAGGCTACTTCTTTTTTGATTAGCTTCCGAACCCGACGATCAAGTATTTCTACTAAAGCCTCCTCATAACTAAGGCTATCCTTCACACCTGCACTGTCCACCAAACCAACTAGAGCCAGATCACCCAAACACTTCTTTAGGAGCAATAAATTAAAGAGTGGATGAACTGAAGCTAATTCTGAGGGCAACTCCAACTCATATGCTACCTTGACAACCCGTTTCACAATCTGGTATGGACCAACATAACGATGACTAAGTTTTTCTTTCTTTTCGAACTTCATCACTCCCTTCATGGGAGAAACTTTCAAAAACACTCAATAATCCATTTTAAACTAAAACTCTCTCCTCAAATCCACATAAGACTTTTGGTGAGTCTGAGTTGTTTTCAACCTATTCCTTATTAGCTAAACTTTCTCCGTAGCCCTTACGGACTTAATCTGGACCTATCAATTTAGCTTCACCGACCTCAAACCAACCAATAGGTGATCTAGACCTTCGCCCGTAAAAAGCCTCAAATGGAGCCATCTGAATGGTAGAATGGTAGTTGTTATATGCAAACTCAATGAGAGGCAATTGATCATCCCAACAACCCTTTAAATCAATCTCACATGCTCTCAACATATCATCTAGAATCTAAATGGTCCGCTCTTCCTGACCATTTGTCTGCGAGTGAAAGGATGTGCTAAGCTTAACATGAGTACCAAGTACCTTTTGAAACGATCTCCATTGGGAGGTAAACTGAGTACCTCTATCTGATATGATGGACAATGACACTCCATGCAATCGAAATAACTCTCGAATGTACAACTTAGCATAATCCTCCACTGAATCGGTAATTTTGACCAATAGCAAATGAGCTTCAGTCAACCTGTCCACAACCACCCAAATAGAGTCATACTATCGACAAGTGCGAGGCAACCTTGTATTGAAGTCCATGTAGATCTCCTCCCACTTAAAAGAAGGGATACTAATGTCTTAGAGCACACCTCGAGGTCTTTGATGTTCCACTTTCACTTATTGACAAATCATACACTTTGCCACAAATTCTACTATGTCCTTCTTCATTCCACTCCACCAATAGACCTCCCGTAGGTCACGGTACATCTTGGTGGCACCTTGATGTATAGAGTATCTAGAACAATGAGCCTTATGCAGCATCCGATCTGTCAAACCATCAACAGTCGGAACACACAAGCGACCCTAATATCGAAGAACACCATATCCCCCTTTGGAGAAGACTTCTACCTTCTGATTTCGAATGGCTTCCTTCAACTTAACCAAATTAGGATCCTCGCCTTGCCTAGTTTTAACTTCAGTCACTAAGGATGATTCTGACCCATTTTGAACAATGACACCACCATCTATCGAGTCAATAAGACGGACTCCTAGCCTTGCAAGCTGATGTACATCCTTTACTAATTACCTCCTTTCCTCATCTACATGGGACATGCTCTCTATAGAAAGCTTGCTAAGAGCATCCTCCACCATATTAGCCTTGCCCGGATGGTAGAGGACACTATTATTATAGTCCTTAAGGAGCTCCAACGACCTCCTCTGACGTAGATTTAGATCCTTCTAGGTAAACACATACTGTAGGCTTTTGTGGTCCGTAAATACATCTATATGGACCTGGTACATATAGTGTTTACAAATCTTCAAGGAAATTACTATTGCCACCAACTCGAGGTCGTGAGTCAGGTAACTCTTTTCATGGACCTTCAGCTGTCTAGAAGCATAGGCTATAACTTTACCGTGCTGCATCAATACATAATAAAGGCTGATCCTTGAAGCAACGCAATATACGACAAACCCATCGGTACCCTCAGGTAGAGTTAAGACAGGTGCTGAGGTGAGTCGAGTCTTCAACTCTTGGAAGCTCCTCTCACAAGCCTCCGACCATTGAAACTTCACTTTCTTCTGGGTCAATCTAGTAATCGGAGCTGCAATGGATGAAAACCCCTCAATAAATCTCTAATAATAACCAGCTAAACCAAAGAGACTCCTGATATCTGAAGGATTTACTGGACTAGACTAATTATTCACCGCTTCTATCTTTTGAGAGTCCACCTGTACATCCACACTTGACACCACATGGCCCAAAAAATGCCACTGAGTTCAACCAGAACTCACATTCTCTAAACTTAGTATAAAACTGGTGATCTTTAAGAGTTTGTAGCACCACCCTCAAATGAGCGACATGTCCCTCCTCGCTCCAACAATATATGAGAATATCATCTATGAACACAATCACAAACATATCCAAATATGGCTTGAACACCCTATCCGTCAAATTAATAAAAGTTGCAGGAGCATTCATTATTCCAAAAGAAATAACTAAAAACTCGTAGCATTATACTCAAAAACCCAAATATTAGACCCGGGAGTTGAAACAAAGAAAAACTCAAAAGTGGAACCAGGCTTCAGGAAGGACCCGTGAGATGATCCGTGAGAGCAACCCACGATTCATGATGTGACTCATGGGAAGGCTAGGTGAGGAGTGTGGACACTTGAGAAATAAGGTCCCCACGGGCATGACCACGACTCATGGTCAGGCTCTATGAGTGGTTAGGTCAGTCTTGGAGTGGGTGAGTAAGAAAAGAGAAGGGAGGGAGGTAGTGTACTTGATGGAGTACCCCATGAGTTGTCGTCGGTCACCACGATTCATGGGGAGGGTTGTGGTTAGCAATTCAAAAAATATTGGTATTAAGGTTGTGTATGTAATGAGTGGTGGTCACCAAGTAATGATATGTTACGTCTTCCATCACGATCCCAGTAGGTTTGAGAGGCAATATACTTTATGAGTTAAGCCATGAGTCGTGGCTAGTGGGGACGATTTCTTAGGTCAGTCATTGGGACTACCTGTTAGTTATTTCTTGCGATTTTCCTAAGGGTGTTTCAATAATTTCCTAACCTCCTAGATCCTAAACTAAGTCATTTTGGGTTATTTTGAGGGGATTTGGAGGGGCAAAACGATTTTCCCCCTCATTCCCGCTCATCTTCAAAAAATATACCATAAGCTTTCCTCTCAAGAAGCTCTCAAACAAGACTAGGGTTTTCCTCCATTGTTGCAGTTCAAGCTTACTTCTCCCAGGAAATTCTAACTCAGGTACGTTGGAATTCAACAAGGGGATAGTTCTTCCCTTGTGTCCCCCCAAAAACCCTTCTATAGTTCACTATAAAATCCTAGCCCTGAGTTTCCGAATGTGAAGGGAATATATGTAAATTTTCTTTGAATTCACTTAGAATGATATCCATAATTATTTTAGATATGATTTCCACCGGTTCATAATTAAATTGATGTTATTCCCGTAAAAGAGAATTCTAGCCCTGTATATTTTCGAATATTGAGAAATTCTTGATAATGTTTCATTTAAACCATGTGGAAATATTATTTTATATTAATTGTGGGTATTTTCAACTAGTTAGTGATTATATTGATGCTTATCCCTATGTATTGAGTTTAGCCCTAGTCCTTAAGGGTAGAACAAAATATTAATTTTGCTGAATTAATAAAATTTTAAATTTTTTTGATTATATAGGTATGGTGAATTCCAATATATCATATATGCTAAATTATCAGTTAGATACATGGTTGTATAGCTTTAGTAAAAATGTGAAAATACTCATTGTTAGTCGGAAATGTCAGCTGATCAGTTTGACTATAAATTTTCTTGTGGTGTTAGTATTACCTCGCACTTATCAGAATCAGATTTAGAATTCAGTTTAATTGTCCACTAGGTGTTCATGACACTTTAGATATATAGCTATGACTAGCCTTAGGACCCCAGTTCAGATTACAGTTTGTTCATAGATGGTTACGACGCTTCTAGATAAACAACTCAGACCAGTCTAGAACCCAGTTTCAGAATCTAGTCTTATAAGACTCTTAGGGTACTTTCAGATATGTATCCCTGACTAGTCTTGGGCCCCAGTTTCAAGCTATCAACTTAGTATTCAGTCTAGGATTATCTAATGGGAGTAGGACTTAGCACCGAGCAGACCGGGGTTCCAGTGCACCCAGGTTCCCTGAACTATGTTGCCAGCGGAGGTTTCAATACTTATTGGCGTGATTGGCCCCAATATTTTGTGATCACCCAGTTCATGCCTTTATACCTTGGCAAGATATATTGGGTCCTTCGGGTGGGGTGTATATATCGTACTCCACATCTAGCTCACATGGTTACATGTCGGTTATAGACTCTCCCACTAGTCAGTTTAGTGTATTCTCTATCTAGTTCAACTCAGATTAGTTTTCCACACTTAAAAAATGCTTTGACCATGAGACAGGGTCTGTCAAACCACCTCAGTTATTTCAGTTATTTAGTTCAGATGTTTTATTTGGTCATCGCATCTCTTTTTTTTGTTCAGCATTTCCTTTTTATTTTTTCCTTTGTGTTATGTTCCTCTCACTTACCCAGTACATTTCAAGTATTGATGCATACTTTTCTGCTACATCATTTTATGATACAACTACAGGATCACAGTGTCAGCCCCGTTAACCGACTGCTCTCCGAAGATCTCAGCCACCTCAGTTGGTGAGTCCTCATCCTTTTAGGACGGAGATTATTTGTTTTACCTATACTTTCTTTCCTTCTTATTTAGATTTTGGACTTTGCTGGGGTTTTGTTCCAGAGACTCATCAGTCTTAGTGACATTCAGACGTAGATTTGTTTTTAGACTCAGATTGGTTTTATTAAACATGTAGCCTTGTTCTAATATTTTCAAGAATTTATATTTTATCCTTAAATTTCCATTATATGTATTTTATGTTACTCAGAATCGTAGTGTATGTTAGACCAGGGGTTGATTTGGGGTCACTTGTGGCTTCAAGTATCGTGTTCCGTCCAGGATGTAAACTTAGAGTGTGACAAACTTGGTATCAGAGCACTAGGTTCAAAGTATCCTCGGATGTCTGAAAGCTGCATCGAGTAGAGTCCTCTTCATGGGTGTGAAGCACAACACACCTATGATGTGTAGGCTACGAGATGTCAATAGGAACTTCCCGTTATTTCATACTTGTTATCGTGCATTGAAATTCAGTTTCAAAATCATTATTCTAACTCGTGCTCTGCTTCATTTCAATGAATCATGCATCCCCGACATAGTAATGGAAGGAGGGCCGATACTACTCA
Organism: Datura wrightii; assembly: GCA_035772735.1. Taxonomy (NCBI): domain Eukaryota; kingdom Viridiplantae; phylum Streptophyta; class Magnoliopsida; order Solanales; family Solanaceae; genus Datura; species Datura wrightii. Next base: position 116,362,845 of record JASDFA010000003.1, on the reverse strand, counting down.
GCGGCTTGCACCATCAACCCCAGCATCCCATCAAGATGACTCGGTGTCTACTGCAGAATTTAGGGTGGCCATTCAACTGCCTGCCCAAACTATGACCGACCAGGTGAACCAACATGTGGTTTCATTCGACAACAATGGTTCCGCAGAAGCTGCTTTAGTTCGGGATTTCACCTGGATGAACTCTCCGGACTTTCATGGATCCTAGGTGGGAGAGGAGCCACAGGGATTTTTTCATGACCCGAGAGGAGACCCTAATAGTGGACACAGTACAAGAGACCCCGAGAGACCCCAAGTCAACCCATGTCATAAGCATTCACTAACTCATTCAGTAAGAATGAAGGAAACATAATATAAACTCAGCAGAAGTCTAACTTAACATAAGACCAGAATGAACATCTGAAGCTAAATGCGTGTCTAAGTCTGATAAGCCTCTAATATGGACGAGCTGATGATACAACACCCCCACCTAGCTCAAAAATACTGAAACTGAAAATGCGCTCAAGGTAACTGAAAGTATCGTCCTTAAAAGATGAGGACTCGCCAAATAAGCAGGTGCTAACTCTGATAAGAAGCTACGAACGAGGCTGAACCTGAGAACCAATCCTGTATAATGAAATGATGCAACATAGAAAATATGCGGTCAGTAAGTGAAATGTACCGAGTATGCAAGGTAAGTAAAATCGATAGAGCAATAATAGTCTTTTAAAACAAGTCATACATATATGAGAGCCTTTAAGGATAAGAAAAATATCACAACCATTCATTATGAAGTCAATCTTATTTTATACATGGCCATGCATGGCTTCAGAATATCATGACTAATCGAATGACTCAAGGTAAATAATAATATTTATATCAAAAGATTCATAATGAGTCAAACCTTGCTTTTTAAACATGAATTCATAAGATAATCATCATGAGTAATGGATATGCAAACCTAAATGATATAGACAATGAGAGACTCGTCACTTAACCGACATACCACGATAGAGCTTACGTGGTCCTGACTATTACACTCAAGTGGGCAGAGCCGTCCATAACCTTACCAGGGCTACGGACGATACCATGATATTGATATCAAGCTCAAAGGGCCAATAGGGCCGGGCATAGCTCACAAGGGAGGTTCCAATAATATAATAGAATCAACCTACATTGGCACGTAGTTCAGGAGCATAGGGTAGTCAAACCTTAGGCCGCTCGATGCTAGACTCTTCTCCTGAAAAATGCAATGCTCTCCATCATACAAATGTTAGGCTCAACATCGTCTAGTGACAAAGCTCAACATGAAATAATGCATAAGATCATCAACATCATGTGAAACAAAGAATAACATTGTCTATTGACAAAGCTCATTATGGAATCACGTTTACACTATACATCATATAAATATGAAGCTCAACAATGTCCTTTCGACAAAGCTTAGAATGAAATCATGCATAGACTCAACATCATATGAAATGAAGCTTAACATTGTCCTTGACAAAGCTCGACAATAACATGCATAGGAATTAAGGATTTACGCATAGAGAAGGCATTACTTTGAAACATACCACAAGCTCAAAGAATAGTGGGAGCCTTTACTCCAAAATCATGTGGTAAGCCTACTTTAGGAATATCACTTCATCATTATCTACATAAGGGCCTTGCCCAAAACCTTATCATACTATAACCCATTCAAATCATTTGAAAACATTATAAGTTGGGAGATTTCACTCCAAAATGAAGTAATAAAGTCAATTCAAGAAAATCATCACTCATGCTTATCATTGGGCACTACCCAAAGCTCCGTCACACTTGGGTCTACTTAATCTTCTTTGAAAACATTATCAAAATCATGGGTAAGGTTGGCAACATTTTTTTCATCATCTATTCCATCATCATCACATTTTATTAGGAACTACACACACATGGATGTTTTAGATTAAAAAAAAATTTTTTTGAAAACAATTTTGGTAAAAGAAATTAACAATAGAATCTGTCCAAGCTCAGTAAATCACCAATATCAACTCAATTTAATCATACCCATGAGTAGAAATGTAATAATCATGCAATTAAATGAAGACCCATACTTGATCATCAGAACCAAATCACAAATTGATAGGGAATGGCATGGCTGTGGAAGGAAGCACCCACTCATAGCCTTACATACCTGGGGATGAAGAATCTTAACTCCTCCTAATTACCCAGCTAAGATTTCCCTTGAAAACCTTGAAATTCTCCTTAATTTCTTCCCTTCAAACCTTCAACCTTTTCATGCATGAATAAATGTCCTAAGATGGGTTTTTCTCTACTTAAAACCCTCTATTACGTTCTTAAAATGACGTAGTATAGGCCCTTAGAACTTAGGAATTACGGAAAAGCCCTTACTGAAATCGCTTAAAATAACTGTCAGGGGGTCCTAATGGATGACCTGACGACTCATTACTAGGGCACACGATCCGTTGGTTCATCTGTCAAGTGCACTGCCTCGTCATTCATGAAAATTCATTTGGTTTCGTAACGGCCCTCCTAACAGGTCGTTAGGACTGACGACGACTCGTTAGGTACCATCTGTTAAGGACACTGGATAAGCTTTACCATATTTCTCTAGGACCTCCCCACGACTGACATGATGACTCGTGATGACTAACCACGAGTCATTACATCACCTGTGAGGACCTCGAGTCCTTCATCATCTTAGCCCTTCCCCGCGAGTCACTTGATGACTGGTTAGGCCTCCTCACAAGTCGTTTAGTGACTCGTTCTGCAACTGCCCCAACATTTTCCAGTTTTTCTCCTGATTCACTTTCATGTATAATTCTTTAGTTCTTGGGGTATAACAATATCTCCCCCTTGGGACCATTCGTCCTCGAATGTTAGAAACAAGCATGAAATAGACACAAGCAATTATCATGCTCCAATACTGATTATTTTAATCAAAATTTCACGGAATGACTACCTCCGAAAGAAATCACATAGCTAAACTAAATTGAGGAATCCCATACATTTATCATAACATAATTCAAACTTGTGCACATGAACTGAACATGGAAACTGGTTACAGAATTAGGGCAAAAACTGGTACCTCAAGTCGGAACTGAGTCGGTAGAGAACAAATGTAGGTATCTAGCCATCATGTCCGCTTCGGCCTCCTACATAGCTCCTTCAATATGCTAATTCCTCCATAAAACCTTCACTTAAGCTACCTCTTCATTCCTCAGCCTTTCGAACTTGTCAATCCAAAATTTCAACCGGAATTTCCTCATAACTGAGACTATCTTTCACACAAACGCTATCTATCGGAACCACCAAGATTGGATCACCCAAGAACTTCTTCCAAAGCAATAAATGGAACACGGGATGAACTGAAGACAATTCTGAAGGCAAGTCCAGCTCATACGCCACCTTACCAACTCTTCTCAGAACTCGGTAGGGACCAACATAGCGGGTACTAAGTTTACCTTTCTTTCCGAATCGCAGGACTCCCTTAACGGGAGATACCTTTAGAAACACTCAGTCATCTACATCAAACTCCAATTCTCTTCTTCTCATATTAGCATATGATTTCTAATGACTCTAAGCGGTTTTCAACAGGTCCCTTATCAACTGAACCTTCATCATCACCTCATGAATCGAATCTGGTCCTACCACATCTTTCTCACCAACCTCAAACTATCCGATAGGGGATCTGCACCTTCACCAATAGAGAGCCTCGAACGGTTCCATCTGGATACTAGAGTGGTAACTGTTATTATAAGCGAACTCGATCAAGGGCAAATGATCATCCCAACTACCTTTGAAATCCATAACACATTCCCGCAACATATACTCAAGAGTATGAATGGTTCGTTCCGCTTGGCCGTCTGTCTGAGGATGAAAAGTTGTGTTTAGCTTAACCTGAGTCCCAAACCCTTTTTGAAATGAATGCCAGAATTGAGAAGTAAACTGAGTACCTCAGTCCGAAATAATAGACAAGGGCACTCCATGAAGACGAACCAACTCCCGAATATACAACTTCACATAATTGTCTGCTGAATTCGTATTCTTGACCACTAGGAAGTGTGCAGCCTTGGTCAACCTGTTAACTACTACCCAAATGGAGTCGTATTTCCGGCGAGTATGAGGTAGACCTGTAATGAAGTCCACATTGATTTCTTCTCACTTTCAAGTGAGGACGGCAATATCCTGAAGTACACCTCCAGGTCTTTGATGCTTGGATTTTACTTGCTGACAGTTTGGACATTTTGCTACGAACTCCGCAATATCCCTTTTCATACCATCCAACCAACAGATTTATCGCAAATCCCGATACATTTTCGTGGACCCTAGATGAATAGAATATCTGGTACTATGTGCCTCATGCAATATCCAAACTCTGAAATTATCAACGTCCAGAACACATAGTCGGCCCTAGTATCTTGGCACACCATCTCCCCCTTGAGAGAAAACCTCCACTTTCTGATTCTGCAGTACCTCCTTCAGCTGCCTAAACATTGGATCCTCATCTTTCCTGGATTTAACATTAACTACCAAGGACGATTCTGATCCATTATGCACAACAACACCGCCGTCCGTCGAATCGATCAATCTAACTCCCAGCTTTGCAAGCCGGTGAACATCTTTCACTAACTCCTTCTTCCCCTCATCCACATGGGACACACTCTCCATTGAGAGTCTACTAAGAACATCTGAAACCACATTAGCCTTGCCCGGGTGGTAAAGGACACTCATGTCATAATCCTTAAGTAACTCCAACCACCTCCTTTGTTGAAGATTTAGATATTTCTGGGTGAACACATATTGCAAGCTCTTGTGGTCTATAAATACATCCACGTGGACCCCATACAAGTAATGCGGCTATATCGTCATTGCGAACACCACCGCGACAAATTCAAGATCGTGGGTCGGGTAATTCTTTTCATGCACTTTCAGCTGTCAAGACGCATAAGCTATCACCCTCCCATGCTGCATCAACACACACCCAAGTCCAACTCTAGAAGCATCACAATACACCACAAAACCATCGTTACCCTCGGGTAGGGTCAATATTGGTGCTGAGATAAGTCGAGCCTTCAACTCTTGGAAGCATTTCTCACAAGCCTCCGACCACTGAAACTTCACCTTCTTCTGAGTCACTTAGTCAAAGGCGCTGCAATGGATGAGAAACCCTCTACAAACCTCCGAAAGTAGCCAGCTAGGCCCAAGAAACTCTGGATATCCAAAGGATTCACCGATCTAGGCCAATTCTTCACCACCTCAATTTTCTGCGAGTCTATTTTTATGCCTTCGCTAGACACCACACGACCGAAGAATGACACGGAGTCAAACCAAAACTCACACTTGCTAAACATTGCATACAATTGGTGGTCCTTGAGGGTCTGGAGCACTACTCTCAAGTGAGCGACATGCTCCTCCTCGCTCCAGAAGTATGCCAAGATGTCGGTGATGAACACGATCACGAACATGTCCAAATATTGCTTGAACACCCTGTTCATCAGGTCCATAAAAGCTGCAGGAGCATTCGTTTGTCCAAAACACATAACTACAAACTCTTAATTACCATATCGTGTCCTAAATGTCGTCTTCAGGATATCACTCTCCCGAACACTGAGCTAATGATACCCAGATCTGAGATCTTTCTTCGAGAAACACTTAGCACCCTGAAGCTAATCGAACAGAAAATCGATCCTGGGTAGGGGATACCTGTTCTTGATAGTGACTTTGTTCAACTATCCATAATCAATGCACATATGAAGGGAACCATCTTTATTCCGAAAAAATCATACTGGTGCGCCCCATGGAGACTGGCTAGGTCTAATGAAACCCTTATCTAGCAAACTTTTAACTGATCCTTCAACTCTTTTAGCTCGGCTGGAGCCATCTTGTAGGGAGGAATATATATAGGATATGTATCGGGAAGGAGGTCAATACCAAAATCAATCTCTTGCTCGGGAGGAATACCTAGAAAATCATCAAGAAAGACATCTGGATACTCACCAACTACCAAAACTGACTAGATAGTCGGGGTCACGGACTCCACGTCCTTTACCCTAAATAGATGGTATAAACAGCCCTTAGATATCATCTCTCTAGCCTTAATGTAGGAAATAACTCAACCTATAGGAACAACTAAACTACCCTTCCATTCTAAGACTGGCTCACCCGGGAATCTAAACTCTACTGACCTTGTCCTACAATTAATGGAAGCATAATAAGCATACAACCAATCAATGCTGAGAATAACATCGAAATAGGTCATTGCTAACTCTATCAGATCCGCTGAGGTTACCTTATGGAGAACCAAGACCAGGCAATCTCTATACCCCCATTAGCTATAACTGAGTCTCCTACTGGAGTAGAAACTGATAAGGATTCAGACAAGACATCGGGACTGACTCCAACGCTACTGGCTATGTAAGATGTCACAAAGGATAAGGTGGCCCCTGGATCTAACAGATCATAAACATCAACATGGAAGACACGTAACATACCAGTAGCCACGTTTGGGGAGACCTTCTGCTCCTGACGGGATTCTAGAGAATAGAATTTGTATTGGCGGTGACAGCCAGCTGCACCTATAGATGCCCCCTGATATGCTGAGCGAGGGGGTGGGGCTGCTGAGCTAGAAGCTGGGCCACAGCCCCCAACCTGATCATTTCTCGCTGTTGGACAATCTCTAAGCATGTGTTTGGGTTGTCCACGCCCAAAACACGCACCTGAACCTGCCAAGAACTAGCCTGTATGCCCTTGGCCACATCTGGGATAAGCTAGAACACCTGAATATACGGGCCTGCTACTCTGACCCCTCAAGCCTGATGCTCATCCTCTCTAATCATGCCTAGGCTGATATGGCACACTAAGGGCTGATGAAGCTGGGGTAGATGATCTCTGGTGGGTCTATTGATGGTGCCCACTGCTGAACCTCTGTGAGAGAATTTGTGGTCCTCAGTCCTGGCCCTCTTGGCCTCTCTCTCTCGTATGTGCCGCCTCTATCTGCTGGTCGTACAACACCATCTGAGGGAATTCCATATCCTGATTGAGCTAGCCATCCTACATTCCTTATCCAAGTGACCTGCTATCCCATGCACAAACTTGCTCACTCGCGCCCTCCGGTCAGCCACTAACTCAGGAGCATACTTTGATAGGCGAGTGAACTCAAGGGAATATTCTAGTACCATCATCCTCCCTTTCTTCAGATTGACAAACTCCACTGCCTTTAGCTCCCTCATCTCTCGAGGGAATAAACGATCCAGGAATGCAACATGGAAATCTTCCCAATTGACCGGACCTACTCCAGCAACTCTGCTGTCCTTCTATTGATGAAACTATATATACGCAATCCACATCAACTGGTAGGAGGCCAACTCTGCGCACTCAATACTTCTCACCCCCATAACCTGGGTGATGTTGACGATCTCATCAACGAAGTCATGTGGGTCCTCACCTACCTTAGAGCCCAAGTATTCCGGCGGGTTCATCCTCAAGAAATCCCTGACTCGAGTCGCCGCTGCATTGCCATTCTGTGGAACATGCACAACAGCCTATTGATTGACTTGAGCGGTAAAGGCCTGTGCAAGCATCTGGATAGCGGCCTAGAACTCAACATGGGTGGTTGGCTCCGATTCTTGAGGCTCCTGAACTTGTGGGACCTGCTGATGCCCACGACCCATGCCAGACTCGTGGCCTTCACCGTCTCTATTTCTCCTTCTATTCATCCTTCGAGGAGCGATGATTCTTCAATCGTGAGTAGAACGAATTAGCAGGATAGAAAGACTCGCATGACATAGATTATGAATGATAGGAAGATTTCCTAAAACGTTTCGCAGCCTCTTCGTCATAACTGTGGCGTGCTTCACACCTATAAAAATACTCTACTTAACGATTCTTTTGGACTCCCAAGGACACTTCAAACCTATTGCTCTGATACAAAGTTTGTCATGATCCAAGAGGAGACCCGGATCGTAGACACGGGACAAGGGACCCCGAGAGACCCCAAGTCAACCCATGCCATAGGCATTCACTAACTCATTTAATAAGCATGAAGAAAACATAATATAAACTCAACGGAAGTATAACTTAACATAACAACAGAGTGAACATCTGAAGCTGAATACATGTCTAAGTCTGATAAGCCTCTAATCTAGACAAGCTGATGGGACAACACCCCCAACTAGCTCAGAAATACTGAAACTGAAAATGCGCTCAACGTAACTGAAAGTCTAGTCCTTAGAAGATGAATACTTACCAAATAAGTAGGTGCTAACTCTGATAAGCGGCTACGAACGAGGCTGAACCTGAGAACCCGATCTTGCATCATGAAATGATGCAACATAGAAAGTATGCGGTCAGTACGTGCAATGTACCGAGTATGCAAGGTAAGTAAAACCGCTAGAGCAATTATTGTCTTTTAAAACAAGTCATACATATATGATAGCCTTTAAGGATAAGAAAAAGATCACAAGCATTCATTATGAAGTTATTCTTATTTTATACATTGTCATGCATGGCTTCAGAATATCATGACTAAATTGAATGACTCAAGCTAAATCATAACATTTATATCAAAAGCTGAACAATGAGTCAAACCTTACTTTTTGAACATTCATGCATAAGATAATCATCATGAGGAATGGATATGCAAACTCGAATGATATAGACAGCAGGAGACTCGTCACTTAACCGACATACCAAGATAGAGCTTATGTGGTCCCAACTATTACACTCAATTAGGTAGAGCCGTCCATAACCTTGCCAGGGCTATGAACGATACCATGATATCAATATCAAGCTCAAAGGTACAATCGGGCCATGGATAGCTCACAAGGGAGGTCACAATAATATAATAGAATCAACCTATATTGGCGCGTAGTTCTGCGGCATAGGGTAGTCAACCCTACCTCACTCGGTGCTAGACTCTTCTGCCAAAACATGCAATGCTCTACATCGTATAAATACAAAGCTCAACATTGTCTAGTGACAAAGCTCAACATGAAATCATGCATAAGATCAACATCATGTGAAACGAAGCTTAACATTGTCTATTGACAAAGCTCATTATGGCATCACGTATGCATTAGACATCATATAAATATGAAGCTCAACAATGTCATTTCGACAAAGCTTAGAATGAAATCATGCATAGACTCAACATCATGTGAAATGAAGCTTAACATTGTCCTTGACACAGCTCGACAAAAACATGCATAGCAATTAAGGATTTACGTATAGAGAAGGCATTACTTTGAAACATACCACAAGCTCAAAGAATAGTGGGAGCCTTTACTCCAAAATCATGTGGTAAGCCTACTTTAGGAATATCACTTCATCATTATCTACATAAGGGCCTTGCCCAAAACCTTATCATACTATAACCCATTCAAATCATTTGAAAACATTATAAGTTGGGAGATTTCACTCCAAAATGAAGTAATAAAGTCAATTCAAGAAAATCATCACTCATGCTCATCATTGGGCACTACCCAAAGCTCCGTCACACTTGGGTCTACTTAATCTTCTTTGAAAACATTATCAAAATCATGGGTAAGGTTGGAAATATCCTTTTCATCATCTACTCCATCATCATTACATTCTATTAGGAACTACCCACACATAGACGTTTTCAAAAACTTTTTTTAAAAACAATTTTGGTAAAAGAAATTAAGAATAGAATCCATCCAAGCTCAGTAAATCATCAATATCCACTCAATTTAATCATACCCGTGAGTAGAAATGTAAGAATCATGCAATTAAATGAAGACCAATACTTGATCATCATAACCAAATCACAAATTGATAGGGAATGGGCATGGGTGTGGAAGGAAGCACCCACTTATAGCCTTACATACCTAGGAATGAAGAATCTTAACTCCTCCTAATTACCCAGCTAAGATTTCCCTTGAAAACCTTGAAATTCTCCTTAATTTCTTCCCTTCAAACCTTCAACCTTTTCATGCATGAATAAATGTCCTAAGATAGGTTTCTCTCTACTTAAAACCCTCTATTACGAGCTTAAAATACGTAGTATAGGCCCTTAGGTTGTCAATAATAGATTACCTAGAGAAATAGGGAGTCACTTGACCACTCTTTAGGCCTCCTCACGAGTTGTTAACCCGTTCTGCAACTACTATAACATTTTCTAGTTTTTCTCCTGATTCACTTCCGGGTTTGATTCTTGAGTTCCCGGGGTAAAACAGATTTGTGGACGAGATTAAGAAGATCACCCAAATCATGGGTATCAGTACCTTAGAGAGTGCCAACTTGGATTCCTACCAGCTAAAAGGTGTAGCCCAAGTGTGGTACGAACAATTGAAGGAGGGGAGGTCAGCAGATGCAGGATCGGTGGAGTGGGAGGAGTTCACTACAGCCTTCCTAGATAGTTTATCCCTCGAAAGTTCGGGGAGGCCAAGGTAGCAGAGTGCATGAACCTGAGAAAGGGAAACAGGACCATAGAAGAGTATGCTCTAGAATTCACCAGGTTGTCCAAATATGCTCCAAAGATGGTGGCCAAGCCAAGGGCTCGCATGCTGAAATTTGTAAATGGAGTGTCGAACCTAAAACTCAAAGAGTGCAGAACAGTGACACTGATCAAAGATATAGACCTCTCTAGTCTGATTGTCTGTGCCCAGCAGATTGAGGCCGAAAAACTGAGAGACGTGGAGAAAAAGAATAAGTGGGAAAGGACTAGCCAGTCAGATTATGGCCATTAGATGTCCGGCGGTAACAACCGCCCACAGCAGTAGAGAGCTCCGAAGCCCAGCTCAGCTAGCGCCCCTACCTTCCAATCCTGCCAGGACCAGAGGGGTGGAGCATCTGGCTCTCATTCTCAAAGCTATAGTGCTGGAAATAGATATCCAGCTTACCTGAAGTGCAGCAAGAACCTCCCAAGAGAGTGTCTTCAGGGTCAACAGGGCTATTTTGGTTGTAGATCGCTTGGGTATTTGATTAATGAATGCCCGTCAACAGAATGGGGGAGATCACAATCCACCACCTTAGCAGCTCTAAAAGGTCGACCATCTCAACAGGATAACACATTAGGTATGGAGGGCGGTCAATGCCAAAACCATTTTTAATCATTATTATCTCGTCAGGATCAGAAGAATTCACCGGATGTGGTCACAGGTATGTTACGTCTTTTTTATCTAGATGTATATGCCCTGCTTGATCCGGGGGCCACACTATCATTCATAACTCCCTACGTAGCAGTTCAATTTGATATCAGTCTAAAAGTCCCCTCAAAACCGTTCTTGGTCTCCATCCCAGTTGGCGAGTTAGTTAGAGCCAGCTGGCTGTATAGAAACTATCCAATCTCAATCTGTAAAAAGGTCATTCCAACTGACCTTGTAGAGTTAGACATGGTCAACTTCGATTTCATTCTTGACTTTGATTGGTTATACTCCAGTTATGCCTCAGTCGACTGCAGAACTAGGGTCGTCAGATTTCAGTTCCCTAATGAGCCATCTCTAGAATGGTCGGGCAGTAGATCAGCGCCTAAGGGTAGTTTTATTTCCTAACATAAGTACAAGAAGCTTATTTCTAATGGATGTATTTACCATCTAGTTGGGGTCAAGGATTCTAACTCTGAGACCCCAACTATCCAGTTAGTTCCTGTTGTCAGTGAATTTCTTGATGTGTTACCCCAAGATCTTCTTGGAGCTCCTCCTGCATGGGAAATTAACTTTGGCATAGACCTTATTCCAGATAGTCAGCCCATCTCCATCTCTTCTTATATAATGGCTCCGACTGAACTTAAGGAGTTGAAGGAGCAGCTAAAAGATCTTCTTGATAACGGTTTTATCAGACCTAGCATCTCTTCATGGGATGCTCCAGTGCTATTCGTGCAAAAGAAAGACGGTACCCTCAAAATGTGCATCGATCATCGTTAGTTGAACAAGGTCACAATCAAGAAAATGTATCCTCTACCTAGAATTGACGACCAGTTCGACCAACTTCAGGGGGCCAGCTGCTTCACCAATATAGATCTCAGGTCAGGGTATCATCAGCTAAGAGTAAGAGAGTATGATATACCAAAAATAGCTTTCAGGAATTGGTATGGTCACTTTGAGTTTGTGGTTATGTCCTGCGGACTAACAAATGCCCCTACAACCTTTACGGACCTGATGAACAGAGTCTTCAAGCAGTATCTAGATATGTTCATCATTGTATTTAGCGACAACATTATGGTGTACTCTAGAAAAGAGGAATAGCATGTTAATCACTTGAGGATAGTGGTTTAGACACTCCGAGACCGCCAGTTGTTCGCCATGTTCAGCAAGTGCAAATTTTGGTTGAAGTCCTTGACTTTCCTGGGTCATGTGTTCTCGGGTGAGGGTATTCAGGTTTATCCTCAAAAAATAGCAGCAATGAAAGACTGGCCCAGACCCACTGCCCCAGCAGAAATAAGAAGTTTCTTGGGTTTGGTAGGTTATTACCGATGTTTTGTGGAAGGCTTTTTTTTCTGTAGCATCTCCACTGACTAGGCTGACTCAGAAGAAGGTGAAATTCCAGTGGTCAGATGCGTGTGAGAAGAGTTTCCAAGAATTAAAAACTCGACTCACTACCTCTCCAGTGTTGACACTACCATACGGATCAGATGGATTTGTAGTATATTGCAACGCTTTCAAAGTTAGACTCGGTTGCATTCTGATGTAGCAGGGCAAAGTGATAGCCTACACCTCCAGATAGCTCAAGGATCATGAGAAGAATTATCCAACTCATGAATTGGACTTGGCAACAGTAGTGTTTGCATTAAAAATATAGAGACATTACCTATACGAGGCTCAGGGTTATGTTTTCACTAATCACAAGATCCTTCAGTATGTATTCAGTTAGAAGGATCTGAATCTTCGCTAGAGGAGGTGGTTAGAGCTCTTAAAGGATTATGACATGAGCGTGCTACATCACCCAGTCAAAGCCAATATATTGGTTGATTACCTAAGTAGAGTTTCTATGGGTAGCGTGGCTCATATTGAGGAAGGCAAAAAGAAGTTGGCGACGGATATTAACAGACTAGCGCGGTTAGGGGTACAGCTAGTTGACTCAGCGGAGGGTGCAGTGATTATGCAAAGCGTGTCAGACTCCTCTTTTGTTGTTGAAGTTAAGTCCAAATAGGATGAAGAACCAATTCTACTTAAACTCAAGGAAGCAGTTTTCAGAAAGATGGTCGAGGCTTTCTCGAAAGGGGGAGATGGTGTGCTCCATTATCAGGGCAGATTGTGTGTACCGGACGTCGGTGACTTGAGCTAGCAGATATTGGCTAAAGTACACAGCTCGAGATACTCCATCCAACCTGGTGCTACTAAAATGTACCACGATTTGCGGGATATTTACTGGTGTTATGGTAAGAAGAAAGATATCGTCGAATTTGTAGCCAAGTGCCTGAACTGCCAGCAAGTCAAGGTAGAGCATCAAAGTCGGGGAGGTATGACCCAAGATAGTTGGCGAATTGAAGAAATGCATTGGTTATCAAACTTCAATTGTTCCATTAGATAGTGTGGAAATAAAGGATTACAAGGAGGTCCTAGTCCAAATCCTTGACCATTAGGTTTGTAAGCTGAGCAATAAGGAGGTAGCTTCAGTTATGATCTTATGGAGAAATTAGCAGATGGAGGGAGCTACGTGGGAGGACGAAGCAAATATGATGGCCAGATACCTACACTTATTCTCTACCTACTCTATTACAGCTTGAGATATTGGTTTTGCCCTAGAACTCAATTTAGTTTTGATGTTCAGTTCGTGTGTTCAAGTTTCTTTTATATTTATTAATGTATGTATGAAAAGTTAATTAAGATCAGCTATGTTTTTTGAATCGAAGGTAGTCTTTTCGGCAGTTTTCGGTTTAAATATTTAGTATTTGAATATAATAATTGCATCTCTTTACTTTTCTGTCTGTTTTCCAACATTTGAGGATGAATGTTCCCAAAGGGGAGATATTGTTATACCCCAGAGAAAAACTCAAAACTCGCACCAGGCTTCAGGACGGGTCGTGAGATTACCCGTGAGAGCAGCCCATGAGTCATGATGGGACTCGTGGGGAGGCCGGGTGAGGAGTTTGGACACTTGAGAAATGAGGTCCCCACAGGCATGACCACGACTCATGGTCAGGCCCCACGAGTCATTAGGTCAGTCGTGGGGTGGGTGAGTAAGAAAATAATATAGAGGGAGGCAGTGTACTTGACGGAGGACCCCATGAGTCATGGTCAGTAACCACAATTCATGGGGAGGGTCGTGGTCAGCAATTTTGAATAAATTGGTATTGAGGCAGTGTATGTAATGAATGGTGACCACGAGTGGTGGTCACCAAGTAGCAATTTGTTACGTCTTCCGTCGTGAGCCTAGAAGGTTTGAGAGGTAGTGTCCTGTACGAGTTAAGCCATGAGCCGTGGCCAGTGAGGACAATTCGTTAGGTCAGTCGTTGGGACTACCTAACAGTTATTTCCTGCGATTTTTCTAAGTGTGCGTTAGAAATTTTCTAACCTCCTAGATCCTAAACTAAGTTGTTTTGGGTTATTTTGAGGGAATTTAGAGAGGCAAAATGGTTTTCCCCCTCATTCCCACTCATCTTCAGAAAATATACCGTAAGCTTTCCTCTGAAGAAGCTCCCAAACAAGACTAGGGTTTTCCTCCATTGTAGTAGTTCAAGATTACTTATCAGAGGAAATTCTGACTCAGGTATGTGGGAATTCAACAAGGGGATAGTTATTCCCTTGTGTCCCCCAAAAAACCCTTCTCTAATTCACTATAAAATCCTAGCCCTAAGTTTTCAAATGTGAAGGGAATATATGTCAATTTTTTTTGAATTCACATAGAATGATATCCATGTTTATTTCATATATGGTTTCCCTTAGTTCATGATTAAATTGATGTTATTCCCGTAAAAGTGAATTCTAGCCCAGTAGATTCTCGAATATTGAGATATTCTTGATAATGTTTCATTTAATCCATGTGGAATTATTATGTTATATTAGTTGTGGGTATTTTCCACCAATTAGTGATAAGATTGATGCTTATGCCTATGCATTGAGTTTAGCACTAGTCCTTGAGGGTAGAACAAACTAGAAATTTTTCTAAAGTGATAAACCTTGAAATTTCTTGATTATACCAGTGTGGTGAATTTCCATATTATCTTATATGCTAAATTCTCAGTCAGATACATGGTTGTCTAGCTTTAGTCAAAATGTGAAAATACTCATTGTCAGTCGAAAATGTCAGATGATTAGTTTGACTACATAAATTCTTGAGTTATTAGTATTACCTCCCAATTATAAGAATCAGATTCAAAATTTAGTTTACTGGTCCCCTAGGCGGTCATGACACTTTAGATATATAGCTATAACTAGCCTTAGGACCCAAGTTTAGATTACAGTTTGTTCTTAGACGGTTATGACGATTCTAGGTAAGCAGCTCTGACCATTATAGAACTCAGTTTTAGAATCTGATCCGAGAAAACACCCAGGGTACTTTCAGATATGTATCTCTGACTAGTCTTGGGCATAGTTTCGAGCTATCAGCTTAGTATTCAGTCTAGGATTATCCAATGGGAGTAGGACTTAATACCGAGCGGACCGGGGTTCAACATCACCTAGGTTCACAAAACTACATTGCCAATGTAGGTTTCAGTACTTATTGGCTTGATTGGCCCCAGACTTTGTGATCACCCAGTTCATGCCTTCATACCCTGGCATGGTATAGGGGGTGTCCGGCTGGTTCGGTATATGTAAAACCGACACGCAAGTGCACGTGGTCAAACAAGTAATAAAGTGGCTAAGTAAGCCAAGTATCGATCCAAGGAGACTCTGGATAAGTAAAATTTCCTAAGTACACTATATTCTTATCTTACTTCTAATTATGCTAACAACAACGTAACCAACAGTTAAATAAGTTTTTGTTTATAAATTATATATACTAAAACTATTAACAATTATTTACTGTGAATTGAAACTATGGATATGAGCATGCCAAGGTTAAGAACAAGCAATGAATTTGACGATAATCACAATTTGGTTAATCTTTTCTTCATGTTGCTAGCCAAGAACATTAGCCTAGAAATTAAAACTCTCGTATTTAATTTCACTTTAGAATCATAAACCATTCGTCTACATTTCTGTGATCAAATGCAATTTATGACCTAGCACTACAATTCCGGTTCCTAAATTGACTGATACGGCTTTCAAGTATATTTCTATCAGGAAAGCACATCAAAACCCAATTTTCCCAAATCAAGTTAAGAACAATACCCTATTAATTCACAACTTTCCAATTTCGTGCTCTCTCGAGTGAAATTGGACTTTTTAGATGTACATTAGTGTCGGCCACACACTAATGCAGTAGAAACAAGAATTAACAGAACAACATGGAAGAAGAAGAAGAAAACCATATAATTAACAATCACAATTCATCACCATTATTCAAAACCTCAGCAAGGAAGAGAATTAGCCACTCATTTGTGGATTAATCATCCTAAAACAAGTGTAAATCATACATACAATTGATTGAAAGAAGAAAGGAAGAGAAGAAATCCCTTAGCTTTTTCGTCCCTCAACTGCTTCTAACCCACGTCCTTGCTTCACCAAGTCTGAATTAATGAAAATAAACCTAAGTGTGCTATTTATACTAGTGGGAATTTTTCCCGGAATAACAAGCAACGTGTCACGGAGGCCAACACGGACCACTGCCTCCGTGACACGGCATGGACGCGGACCCTTACTGGAATTCCAGGGTCCGGGAATGTAGCCTCAACGTGGCACGGAGGCCAACGCGGAGGCTTATCTCCGTGCCACGGAGCTGTCACGAGGCCTTACTGGAAATTGCCATTTAAAGTACCCTCCAGGCAGTGTGCCTCCGCGATGGAAGCATGGCACGGCTCCATCGCGGAGCCCCTTTACATTGCGCCTTCCAATGCCTTTTCCATGCTCGCTTCCAAGTCCAATTTCGATATTACTCCAACATGCATTTTAGCTCCTAAAAATCATGTTTTACCTGCAAACAAATGCTAATCATGTTGGTTAGTATAAATTCACATTTTATTACCAATTACATGAAAATGTATACACATTGCATAACAAACAAGGCGAAAATGATACGTTTGAGTATCACTTGGGCATATAAATCTGCCCAAGATCAGTGGGTCGTACCGGTAGGGTGTATACATCGGACTCCACGTCTAGCTCACGTGGTTACATGTCGGTTATAGACTCTCCCACAAGTCTGTTCAGTCTAGTCTTACTCTAGTTCTACTCATATCAATGTTCCAGACTTAGAACATGCTTTGACCATCAGATAGGGTCTATCAGCCACCTTAGTTATTTCAGTTATTTAGTTTAGAAGTTTTATTTGGTCATCGCTTGTCTTTTCAGTTCAGCATTTCCTTTTTATTTATTCCTTTGTGTTATGTTCCTCTCACTTAATCAGTATATTCCAAGTACTGATGCATACATTTATGTTGTATCGCTTTATGATACAATTAAAGGATCACAATCTTAGCCCCGTTAGCCGACCGCTCACCGAAGATCTCAGCTACCTCAGTTGTTGTGTCCTCATCCTTCGAGGATGGAGATTATTTGCTTTAGCTATATTTTCTATCCTTCTTATTTAGATTTGGAATTAGCTGGGGGTTTGTCCCAGCAACTCGTCAGTCTTAGTGGCTTTCAGGTGTAGATTTGTTTTTCAAACTCAGATTGGTTTTATTTAACATTTAGCTTTGTTCCAATAATTTAAAGAATTTATATTTTTTCTTTAAATTTCCATTGTATGTATTTTATGTTACTCAGAATGCTAATGTATGATAGAATAGAGGTTGATTTGGGTCACTTGTTGCTTCAAGTAGTGTTCCGTCTAGGGTTTAAACTCCGGGCGTGACACATACTGACTATACCGAGTTCTGAAGGCTGTCTTCGGAATGTCACTCTACCGAACCCTGTGCTGATGGTATCCAGATCTGAGGTCTATCTTTGAAAAACATTTGGCACCCTGAAGCTGGTCAAGCAAATCATCAATCCTGGGAAGAGGATACCTATTCTTGATTGTAACATTGTTCAATTATCGGTAATCATTGCACATTCGAAGAGAACCATCCTTCATGCGGACAAAGAGAACTGGTGCACCCCATGGGGATTTTCTCGGTCTAATGAAACCCTTGTCTAAGAGATCCTTCAACTACTCCTTCACCTCCTTTAGCTCAACTAGAGCCATTTTTTAAGGAGAAATAGATATCAGCTGCATATCCGGAAGAAGGTTAATACCAAAATTGATCTCCAGCTCAGGAGGGATTCCCGATAAATCATATGGAAACTACTCTGGATACTCACACACTACAGGAATTGACTAGATAGTTGGGGTTTCAGAAGTAGAATCCTTAACCCTATTGAGATGGTACGTGCAACCTTTAGAAATCATTCTTCTGGCCTTGAGGTAGGAAATGAAATGACCTACAGGTACAGGTGAACTACCTTTCCACTCTAGGACTGGCTCAGCCTGAAATTTGAACTCTACTGCACGGGTTCTACAATTGACTGCGGCATAACATGCATGTAGCCAGTCCATGCCGAAGATGACATCAAAATTGTTCATGGCTTACTCTACTAAATTTACTGAGGTGTCGTCCTAAAGGTCTGTGACAGAGAAATTTCTATATACCCGTCTAGCTATAACTGAATCATTGACTGGAGTAGAGACTGAGAAGGGCTCTGATAAGATTTTAGGACTAACTTTGAAATTTCTATCAACATAGGGCGTCATAAAAGACAAAGTAGCCCCTGGATCTAACAATGCATATACATCAAGGTGGAATACTCATAACGTACCAGTGACTATAGGAGACCTCCTGCTCCTGATGAGATGCTAGGGCATAGAATTTGTTTTGACGCTAACCACCACTCACAATAGTAGAAAACTCATAATCATACATTCAACATATGCAAATACTGATTATTTAAATCGAAGACTGACGGAACAACTACCTCCGAAATGAATTAGATAGCAAAACCGAATTCAGACTTCACAGACATCTATCATAACATAAATCAAACCTACGCACATGAACTGAACATGGAAACTGAATAGAGAATTAGGGAAAAACTGATACCTTAAACTGAAGCTGAGCCGGAAGGGAATAGGTGAGGATATTTAGCCATCATATCCGTTTCGGCTTCCCAGGTAGCTCCCTCAACATGCTAGTTTCTCCATAACACCTTACTGAAGCTACATCTTTGTTCCTCATCCTCCGAACCTGACGATCCCACATTGCAGCTAGAATTTCCTCATAACTGAGGCTATCTCTCAAACCAACACTTTCCACTGGAACAAAAAAAGCTGGATCACCCAAGCACTTTTTCAAGAGCGATACATGAAAGACGGGATGAACTGATAACTCTGATGGAAAGTCCAACTCATACGCTACCTTAACAACTCTTCTCATAACCCAGTAGGGGCCCACATAGAGGGGACTAAGTTTTCCTTTTTTTCGGAATCACATGACTACCTTCATGGGAGATACCTTCAGAAATACCCAATCATCTACCTCAAACTCCAAATATCTTCTTCTCACATCCGCATATGACTTTTGACGACTCTGAGCGGTTTTCAACCGGTCCCTTATCTGAACCTTTACCGTAACCCCATGAACCGAATCAGGCCCTATCATAGCTGCCTTACCAACCTCAAACCATCCAATGGGCGATCTACACCATCATCCATAAAGAGCCTCGAACAGTGTCATTTAGATGCTACAGTGATAGTTGTTATTATAAGCAAATTCGATCAAGGGCAAATGATCATCCTAGCTACCTTTGAAATCCATCACACAAGCTCTCAACATGTCCTCGAGAGTTTGGATTGTTCGTTCGACTTGGCCATCCGTTTGTGGATGAAAGGTTGTGCTGAGCTTAACTTGAGGCCCAAGCCCCTTCTGAAATGACCGCTAGAACTAGGAGGTAAACTGAGTACCTCGGTCTGAAATAATAGACTAGGGAACTCCATGTAACCAAACCAAATCCCGAATATACAACTTGGCGTAATCATCCACTGAATCTATGGTTTTGACCAGTAGAAACTATGCCGCCTTGGTCAACCTGTCTACTACCACTGAAATGGAGTCACATTATCGGCGAGTACAGGGTAGGCCGGTAATGAAATTCATATTAATCTCTTCCCACTTCCAAGTGGGAATGCTAATGTCTTGAAGTATGCCTCCCGGCCTTTGATGGTCGACCTTCACTTGTTGACAGTTTGGGCACTTGGCTACTAATTCTTCAATATCCCTCTTCATGCCGTTCCACCAATAAATTTCCCACCAATCATGATTATCTTTGTGGCACCCGGATGGATAGAGTATCTGGATACATGTGCCTCGTGCAATATTCAATCCCTCAAATCATCTACGTCTGGAACACACAGACAAACTTGGGAGAAACCTCCACCTTCTGACTCCAGACGGCTTCTTTCAGCTTTACCAACATCGAATCCTCATCTTGCCTAGCCTTCACATCAATCAGCAAGGACGATTTGGATCCATTTTGCACAATAAAACCTCCATCGGTCGAGTCGACCAATCTAACGCCCAACCTTGTAAGTCGATGGACATCTTTCACCAGCTCCTTCTTTCCCTCATCCACGTGGGACACAGTCTACTACCACATTAGCCTTATGCGGGTGGTAAAAAGCACTCATATGGTATTCCATAAGTAGCTCCAACCACCTCCTTTGTCGAAGATAAAGATCTTTCTACATAAACACATATTGCAAGCTCTTGTGGTCCATAAATACATCCATGTGGACCCCATACAAGTAATGCCGCCATATCTTCCATGCAAACACCACCACGGCCAACTCAAGATCATGGGTCGGGTAAATATTCTCATGGATTTTCAACTGTCTTGAGGCATACACTATCGCTTTCCCATGCTTCATCAACACACACCCAAGTCCAATACTCGAAGCATCACAATATACTACAAAACCATCGGTACCCTCGGGTAGGGTCAACGCTGGTGCTGAAGTGAGTCGAGTCTTCAACTCTTGGAAGCTCTTCTCACAAGCCTCCAACCATTTGAACTCTACCTTTTTCTGAGTCAACCTGGTCAATGGTGCTGTAGTTGATGAAAATCCCTCAACAAATCTCCGGTAGTAACCTGCTAGGCTCAAGAAACTCTGAATATCTAAAGGATTCACTGGTCTAGGCCAATTCTTTACCGCTTCAATTTTATGAGAATCCACTTTTATGCCCTTAGTCGATACCACATGACCTAAAAATGCCACGGAGTCCAATAAAAATTCACACTTACAGAACTTTGCATACAACTGACAATCCTTGAGGGTCTGAAGCACTACTCTCAAGTGGGCGGCATGCTCCTCCTCGATTCGAGAGTATATAAGAATATCATCGATGAAAACGATCACGAACATGTCTAGATATTTCTTGAGCACCCTATTCATCACGTCCATGAAAGCAGCAGGGGCGTTTATTAGTCTAAAAGACATAACTACAAACTCATAATGGTCATACCGGATTCTGAAAGTTTTCCTTGGGATATCACACTCCCGAACTCTGAGCTGATGATACTTGAACTTGAGGTCTATCTTCGAGAAACATCTGGCACCCTAGAGCTGGTCAAAAAGATCATCAATCCTAGGTAAGGGGTACCTATTCTTGATGGTGACCTTATTCAATTTCCGGTAATCAATACGCATTCGAAGGGATCCGTCCTTCTTTCAGAAAAAGAGAACCGGTGCACCCCATGAAGACTTGCTCGGTCTAATGAAGACCTTATTGAAGAAGTCCTTCAACTGATCCTTCAATTCTTTTAGCTCGGGTGGAGCCATCATGTACGAGGGAATAGAGATAGGTTGTGTATCGAGTAAGAGATAAATGCTGAAATCAATTTCCCTCTCAGGAGGAACATCTGGCAAATCATCAGAAAAACCTCCAGATACTCACACACTACGGGAACTAACCGGATAGTTAGGGTCTCGGACTCGACATCCTTAACCCTAACTAAGTGACACATGCATCCCTTATAAATCATTTTCATGGACTTAAGATATGAAATAAATCGACTAACTTGTATAGTTGAATTACCCTTCCACTTTAAAACTGACTTGCTAGGAAATCGGAATTCCACCAAACGGGTCCTACAATTCATCAAAGCATAACATGCAAACAACCAATCCATACCCAAAATGATGTCAAAGTCAGTCATAGCTAACTCTACTAAGTTTGCGGAGGTAAGCTTATGCAATACTGTGATGGGACAACCTCTATACACCCGCCTAGCCATAATTGATTCACCGACTTGGTAGAGACTTAGAATGATTCTGACATAATTTTCAGGCTAACTCCAAAACTACTAGAAATGTAAAGCGTCAAAAAAGACAAAGTAGCTCCTAGATCTAACAATGCATAAGCATCAATAAGGAAGACTTGCAACATACCAGTGACCACATCTGGAGAAGCCTCCTGCTCCTGGAGGGGTACTAGAGCATAAAACCTGTTTTTGTGTTGACCGCTTGCTGAACTAGTAGAGACACCCTGCTGAGGGGGACGTGCTACTGGAGCGGCAGAACTAGATAATGGAGCGCAGGCCCCACTAACCCCTGACCTGGCTGAGGGGTAGTCCCTAAGTCTGTGCCCGGGTTTTTCACACCTGAAACACGCATCTGAGCCAACTAAGAACCTCCCGAGATGATCCTTGCACACTTCGCACAAGCTGGAAAAGTGCGCTCCTCCTGCATGCTACCTTGATCCCTCGATCCTGAAGCCTTACTCCTCTGATCTCCTATGAACCTGGATGGCGTGCTGGCCGATGATGGATCTTGAGCGATAGACCTATGCTGGGACTGCTGGTGTTGTCCATCCCCTGACTTGACCTGGGAAGCCCCATAGCTGTCAATCCTGGCCCTCTTGGACTCCCTCTGCCTCTAGTAGACCAACTCCATCTGCTATGTATGCAATACAATACGGGGAAGTCAATATCCTAATAAAGCATGGTGATCCCACAATCTTTGTCCAAGTAATCCACCACCCCATGCACAAATGACTCACCCGAGCTTTCTGGTCCTCCACCAACTCTGGAAAATACTTGGATAATCGAGCGTACTCCTAAAAGGACATAATACCCTGCTTCAAATTAACAAACTTGGCCGCCTTGAGCTCCCTCATCTCCCCAGGGAAGAACCGATCTATAAATGTCGTGTGAAACTCCTCCCAACCTATGAGGGCTACACCAACTACCCTAGCATCTCTGCATTGCTTATACCATATATGAGCCACCTCTTTAGCTTATAGGAGGTTAAGTCAACACACTCTCTATTGTTCACCCCTATAACCTAGATGATCTTCAGAATCTTCTCAATGAAATTGTGGGGGTCCTTGTCCGCCTTCGACACCGTGAACTCAGGAGGGTTCATTCTCAAGAAATCCCTCACTCTAGCTGTCGCCGCATTCCCATTCTAAGGGTAATGTGCCACTGTCTGATTCTGAACCTGAGACTCTGTGTTATGTGTTCTATAATTAAGTGGTGTTGTAATGAATGTTAAGATGTTGTGTGTTGTGTGAGCTGTTGTTGAATGGTTGTTGTGTAAATATTTTTGTTTTCTATCGAAATTATCGATATTTTTAAAAAATTTCGTTAAATGTCTTTTATTTTAGGTTTCTCGGCCTTTGTTTTCGGTGCTTTTACCGAGAATAGTCCCATTGAACCGAAGTCGTAATTTATGACCGTTCCCTATGATGGATGGATGACGACCGTCTTAAGGGAAATGTAGTCGATAGGAGTAGTTTTTCTTTATTTTCTTTTTTTGTTTGTTTCCCAAACGTGTCGCTACTTCATGGTTCGGAGTTCTCGTTACGTGTTGTACATGATATTAAGTTTCGAAGGTGATTCGTATGAAAGCATGCAAATGCATAAACACGTTGAGATACCTAGGCCATAGAGTTCGATTCAGTGTGATCGAGGCTTAATAGTGAATTCTCGTAATTAGCTGATTGGAGAGTCTGTGAATATGTCTTGAGTTGAGCATGTGCAATGAGTGTGAGGTGAGTTTTCGATTATTCCATGCTATTGTGAAGTGTCTAGAACTTGCCTGGTGTGTGTACGAAACGAAATGAATGATGTGTATTGTAGGAAAGGATGTAGGCATTTCTTTGATTAAACCGAAAGTTTTTCCATTATCATACCTACCTTGAATGTACATCCTAGTTAGCCCCATTGAGCCTTTAGCCTATTTTTTTTCTTTCTTTGAAGAGGTACAAACCGAGCTTGATCCCTTCTTTTCATTAGCCTCGAATTTGATCCAAAACTCTTAAGCGCTCAAGAAAAACAATTTTCCCACAGTGTAAAAGGAGTGAGAAGTGTGAAAAGGAAGGAAAAGCGGAAGTGGTGAAAGTTAAAGAAAATGTCAAAGGTGCACTTGCTGAAATTAAATAAAATAAAGATGTGTAGCTAATCTTGGTTATTAAGTCGACTGTTCTTAAAGAAATGGGAACAAAAACAAAGAAAAATTTCAAGAATGAGAGGATGAAGGAAGAAACAATGCCCATAATGATGGTGGGATGTATTGAAAAGAGCTTAAGGAAGCTAGTTGCTATTATTGGTTGGCCCAGTATTTACTAGTTCCCTAGCTTACATTACAACCCGTTAAGTCCTATGTGATCTTACATCACACGTCCTTATATTAGTTGAATAGTACACTAGAGGCAAGCCTATGGTTCTTGACATGATGCATGTGAATTCTTTGGGAGAGAGAGAGAAATCGTGTTCATATACCCCTACATGTAATGCTTTGGAAATCGTATGATTGCAAATGGGGAGATTCTCTTGTGTTGTGAGGGCACATGCTTGACCAGAGATTAAATTTTGTGTCAGATGTCTTGATCAGTTGATTTGCATGAGTTTGTCGAGATCAAGAGTCGATTCTTGAGTCTAGGAGGTCTTAATGTGGGGTATGTCATTGTATTGATGAGACCATGCATGTTTTCTTGATGATTTGCTAGATTAAATAATTGGTATAGCCTTAGCTTGAATTGTCGAGCCAAATTAGCTATGCGTGGGTGTTGATTGCATGAGATGTGAGAGTATTGTTCGAGGACGAACAAGGTTTTAAGTGTGGAGTAAGTGATCTTGGGCAGAATTATATGCCCAAGTGATACTCAAATGCTTCATTTCGTCTTTGTTATCTATCGTTATTTGTGCATTCTAATGTGATTTGTAGTTAAAATGTTAATTTATACTAACCAACATGATTAGTATGGTTTTGCAAGTAAAATGGAATTTTGGGAAGCTAAGATACATGTTGGTGAAAATCGGGAATGGACTTGGAAGCAAGGAGTGGAAAAGGTCAAGGAAGAGCAGCAAAAATAAGGGCTCCGCGATGGAGTCGTGTCACGCTGCCATCGCGGAGGCATTTTGCCTCGGGTGATTTAATTTTCGCCATTTCTCGTGAAGCCTCGCGTTACCTCTGTGACACGGAGGCAATGCCACGCGATGCAAGCCATGGCACGTTGAGTACAATTACCTGGGCCATCAATTTCCAGTGTAGGTGTGCGATTGCACCGTGGCACGTTGACCAGGCTCCGCGATGCAAGTCGTGGCACGCCAAGGTGAAAATTCTGAGGATCCTAATTCCAGAGAGAGTCCGCGATACCCCCGTGGCACGGAGGGAGTGCTCAGCAATACACTCCGTGCCACGTTTCTTTGTATTCCGGGAAAAATTCTTAATAGTTTAAATAGCATACTTAAGTTTTATTTTAAACAATTCTGACTTGGTTGAGCAAGAACGTGGGTTACAGGCAGTTGAGGGGACGAAAATTCTAGGGTTCTTCTCTATCTCTTTCTCTTTTATCTCAATTGTTTGTATGATTTGTACTCATTTGATGATGTTTAATCCACAAATGAGTGGCTAAATTCACCTTTTGCTGAGGTTAAGAACAATTGTAGTGGAATGTAATTGTTGATCATTTTAGTTTTCATCTTTTCTTCAATGGTTGTTCTATCAATTCTTGTTCTTACGGAATTAATGTTTGGCCAATGTTAATGTATATCTAAAAAATCCAATTTTGATTTTGAAAAGGAAACAAATTGGAAAGTTGTGAATTGGTAGGATATGATCTCTTCTTAGTTTGGGAAAATTGAGAATTGATTTACATTTAGAATAGAAATATATCTGAAAGTCTTATTAGTCAATTAAGGAATCAGTTTTGTATGACTAGAACAAGAAATTCTTTTATCACAGAAACGTAGATTGAAGGTTCATGATTCTTAAGTTGGGTAGGAGACGAAAGTTCCAATCCATAGGCAATAATTCTTGACTAGCAACCGAAGGAAAGATTAACTGAATTGTATCGATAAATTAATTCCCTACATGTTCGTTTTAACCTCAGCTTGCTCATTACTATTGTTCAGACTCACTTTATAATTTTGCTTTAGATTCTTATTAATTAGTAACTCAAACTCTAAAACTCTTATTCATTTGGTTGTCTGCATTCTTAACGATATAGTTCATTAACACTTAAGTTAATTAGTACCTTAGCTCAGTCCCTGTGGGATCTATACTTGGCTTTACTTAAGCCACTTTACTACTTGTTCGACCACGTGCACTTGCGTGCAGTCACCGAAGCACCGAACAACAATCACAAACATATCCAAATATTGCTTGAACACCCTATTCATCTGGTCCATAAAAGCTGCAGGAGCATTGGTTAGCCTAAAAAACGTAATAACAAATTCATAGTGACCATACCGAGTCCTGAAAGTGGTCTTCGGGATGTCACTCTCCGAAACTCTAAGTTGATGATATCTGTACCTTAGATCGATCTTGGAGAAGCACTTGGCACCCTGAAGCTGGTCAAACAAATCATCAATCCTTGGTAAGGGCTACATATTCTTAACGGTAACCTTGTTCAACTACCAATAGTCAATACACATGCGAAGGGAACCGTCCTTCTTCCAAACAAATAGAACTGGTGCACCCCATGGAGACTGGCTTGGTCTAATGAAGCTCTTATCCAAAGAATCCTTTAATTGATCCTTCAATTCCTTTAGCTCAGTTGGAGCCATCCTTTAAGAAGGGATAGAAATAGGTTGCGTATCTGGCAATAGATCAATATCGAAATCAATTTCCCTTTTCGAAGGAACACCTAGCAAATCCTTGGGAAACACCTATGGATATTCGCCCCCCACCGGAAATGACTCAATAGTCGAGCCTCGGACTCTACATCCTTAACCCTAACTAGGTGGTACATACACCCCTTAGAGATCATCTTCCTAGGCTTAAGTTAGGAAATAACCGATCGGCTAGCACCGCCGAACTACCCTTCCATTCCAAAACTGACTCACTTGAAAAATGAAACTCCACGGTATGGGTCCTACAATTAATCGAGGCATAACATGAAAACAACCAATCCATACCAAGATTAACGTCAAAGTCAGTCATGTCTAATTCTACCAAATCTGTGGAGGTAACCTTATGCAACACAGTAATGGGCAACCTCTATATAACCACCTAGCTACAACTGAATCACCGACTGGGGTAGATACGGATAATAGTTCTGGCAGAATTTCAGGACTAACTCCAAAACTACTAGCAATGTAAGGAGTCATGAAAGACAATGTGGCTCCCAGGTCTAACAAGGAATAAACATCAATATGAAATACACGCAACATACCAGTGACCACGTCTGGTGAACTCTCCTGCTTCTGGTGCTAGGCAATGGAATAGAATCAGTTTAGGTGCTGACCACCATCCCCACTAGCAGATTCTCCCTATGGAGCTAAACGGGATGGAGCTGCTATTGTTCTAACGGTCTGTGCTCGACCCCTATCATCACCCTGTCTAGAATATGGACATGCTCGGCGCATGTGCCCCCGTCTACCATACCTAAAGCATACATCTGAACTGAGCTGGCACTCCCCAGTGTGAGTCTTGCCGCACTTCTCGCAGCCTAGAGAGGTATACTCTAACTGGGTGCCCCTCTAATCCTTCGACCCTGAAGCCCTGCTCCTCTAATCACCCCTGGGTCTAGATGGAACACTAGTTGATGATGGTGTTGGGGCTAGTGACCTCTACTGAAACTTTGGACGGTAGCCACCATCGGACCTCTGATGTGAAAACCCACGATTATCTGTCCGAGCTCTCTTTTCCTCTGTCTCCCTCGCATGAGTCGCCTCCATCTATTAGGCGTACAACACTATGTGAGGAAAGCCCATATCCTGATGAAGGATGGAAGTACTGCAATCCTTGTCTAAATAACCAGCCATACCATGTACAAATCGGCTCACCCGCGCCCTCTAATCCATCACCAACTCTGGGGCATACAATGACAACCAGACGAACTCAAACAAATACTCCAGCACTGTCATCTTTCCTTGCTTGAGGTTAAAAAACTCAGCTGCTTTCAATTCCCTCATCTCCCGAGGGAAGAACCTATCAAGAAAGGCCATGTGGAACTCATCCCAGCTAATAGGGCCCACTCTCTCTGTCCTGCTGTCTTTACATTGCTTGTACCAAATATGAGCGACCTCTTTCAGCTGATATGAGGCCAAGTCTACACACTCCCCATTCGTCACCTCCATATCCTGAGTGACCTTCAAGATCCCTTCAATGAACTCGTGTGGATCCTCATCCACCTTTGATCCCACGAACTCGGGAGGGTTCATCCTCAAGAAGTCTCTAATCTGAGTTGTCGCTACATTTTCATTCTGTGGAACCTGCACAACATCCTGCTGATTGACCTGGTGGTCAAGGCCTGCGCCAACATCTGAATCACCGCCTGAAACTTAGCGTGAGCAGTTGGCTCTGGTGCCTGGGGCTCTGGGATAGGTGGGGCTTGCTGATGCCTATGGTCATTGCCATCTCCATGGCCTTCATCATTCCCATACCTCCTTCCGTTCATTCTCCTAGGATCCATAATTCTGCAATCGCAAATCACACAAATTAGAAGGATGGAAAGGCTTTTCATCACACGACATAGAACATGAAAAAAGGGAACATTTCCTAAATGTCGTCATAGGTGTGGCAAGCTTCACACCCATGAAAAATACTCTACCTAACACGACTTTCAGACTCCCTAGGACACTTCAAACCTATGGCTCTGATACCAAGTTTGTCACTACCCGAACGTACACCCAGATCGTATACACGGGACAAGGGACCCCGAGAGACCACAACTCAACCCATGGAACATGCATTCAACCAACCTCATGGAATTAAACAATATAGTAAGCATAAAACATCATAGGAACGTAACCATAACATAGCATCAAGAAGTACCAACATTTAGATAAGTTGAATACTACTCATTTGTCCAAAATCCTCCAATACATAAGATGGGTTGATGGGACAGCATCTCTAACTAACCCGAGCAATATTGAAACTTAATCAATAGGAAAATTTATCAAACGGACCTCGGAACATGAGGACTCACCAACGAGATGATATCGTAGCCTAGGATGGTCTAAGGATTAGGATGAGCCAGAGATCCGAACCCTATATCATGAAAGATGCAGCATAGAAAGTATGCGGTCAGTACGTCGAATGTACTGAGTATGCTAGGTAAGTAAAATGGACAATTTAAAAGTAAAGTAAACTCATAAATAGACATAAGAGAGGGACATCATGCTTGTATTAAAATCTTCGTAATAAAATATAAGAGTCAAGGCTTTCAAATCATACATAATGATTCATTTTCATAATCATGAATAACTTTATCATAATATAACTTGAGTCAATAACATAAACATAACAATGCATAAAATATGAAGAACAATGGGAGGACTCGTTATAACCAACACCGTCATGGTATAACCTTTCATGATGCCCTATTGTCTTGCTCAAGTGGGCAGAGCCGACCCTGGCTTGCTAGGTGAGGGTCATGCATAAGCCGTGATATCACATTTGAGGGGATCGGTATAAATACAATATATATAACATTAGAACCCAAGGTGGCACGCGGTTAAGAGACACCGGCGTGGTCCTTTAAACGTCGGGCTGCTCGGTTCTAGATACGACTCACAAAAACATATATATAGGATCATACATAAATTTTTATCATCATGAATAAAAATTCATTGGCTAAGATATAACATTTGTCATCATTGATCCCCTTTAAAACATGCTTAGCCAAGAATCAAGGCCCTTTTCATTGGCCAACATCATAAATTGATAAATCATGAAATTCGTTTCATAAATCATAAATCATATATCATAAATCATAAACAATCATTTGGGCATTGCCCAATACTTCATCATACTCAATTTTTTCAAAATATACTCATAAAAATGGTATCTTGGATTCATGCATTTCCATAATCAATAAACTTAGAATGATCAATATTTGTCATAAATCATAATTTCCATGAACTTCCATAAATGGAAAAATTTAGATTTTAAAAGCTTGAAATATGAATTTAGGAAAATAATAATAAAACCTACCCATCATGCATATTTCCATAAATAAAACTCAATCAAAACATACCCATAAGGAGAAATGACATTGACATGCTCGGGGTAAAACCCCATGGAATTTGAGTAGGAGAATTCATGACTTTAATCAAAATTGGGCATGGGTGAGAAAGAATTCCACCAATTTTAAAACCCTACATACCTGGGAATAGATGGACTTAAGATTTCTTGAACACCCACAATGAATTTGAAGAAATTTTTTGGAAGAAGGCCTAGAATCTCCCAAAAACCTCTCTAAAATCCTTGCATGAGAATGGGCATGCAATAGGGACTTTACTCCTCTTATCACACTCAGAAAACATTCAAAACTATGTAGTTTAGGCCTTAGGGACTTAGGAAGTTACGAAAACACCCTCATTAAACGCAGGAAATTTCCAGTCGCCAGTCATCGAGGGACATAATGGGTCGTTGCCACAAGGCATGACTCGTTGCCTTGATCCGTTGAGTCCACTGCCCAAAACTCCGAGAGAACCCCATGGGAGACTTCATGAGTCGTGAGGTCAGACCACGACTCGTGGTCACCTTCAGTGGCCTATACTTCCCATCCCAATCTTGCCAAACCTCCACGATTTACAACGGGTGACCTCACGAATCGTGAGGTCTAACCATGACTCGTGGTTAGGCTCGTGGCCTCCTCACTCAGACTTTGCCAACCCAAGCTGACCACGAGTCACATTACGACTCGTGGTCACTCCTTACGACTCACCTCACGAGTTGTTCTGTGACCTGGTTCAAATTTTTAGTTTTTTCTGTTTTCAAGCACAAAATGTTCTTCTATGTAATTGGCTCGTATATCCTATTTCTATCTATATTAAGAAGAAATCATGTAACGAAGGGGTATGGCACTACATGAAAGCATGCAATGTGCCTTTTGACCCTTTGAGGGTGAAAGGTACATCAGGGTTGGGTAGGAAGAAAAGGAAGGTCGATTTAGATGTGTAGGAAAATGATGACCAAGGAGGCAGTGGGGCTAGGGCTAGCTCTTCGCGACCTTTAGGCCCCTTTGAGCATATGAAGGTAGAGATAGCTTCCATGAAGTAGATGTTGAGTGGCTTGCCCATGCATCCCCTATATGTCGATTCATCCAGTGCTGCTACAGGTGGAACTGAGGCTTTATAGGGCACCCTCAAATCCCCAGCCCAGGCCCACGTTGAGCTCCGGCGGACTTAAAGGCAGAATAGAGGAAGAGGTGATCACGAGACAGGATTTTCATGCGAATTTGGAAAGGGATGAAGAAGCTCCTAAGGACTCTCGCTGCTCGCTCAAATTTCCCAAGATGTCTAGGGAGGACACCCAGCAGTTCTCCTGCCTCAACAGGTTTAACAGTGGGGAGTGCAGTGGATCTGGTGCCGGTAGTGACAAGGCAACTAGCTAGGGAGTAGCATAGTGTATCTCCCTCCCTCTTGTCCTTCAACTTAGTTTATTTCTTGCCCTTGTAGGGCTGTTGTTGAACAATTTTCTTTTCTTCTATGTTTTGAATATTATGGTTTTTTGTTGGATGTTTCTCCTTTATTATGGTTGTTGCGCAGGTGTCCTTGAAGGGCGCTCGAAAAACAATTGCTCTTATTTTTGGCCGACATCATTTATGTCAATTTGTCCCTTCGTATAGTTTATGGGACTTCACAACTTTTGGATGAATTCCGAATTTTTTCAAAACATGGGATTTGATTCTCTTTAGTTTCTATCTGTTGTAGCAGTCAATTTTTCCACTATAACGGGTGCGCTATGACGACTCATGCCTCATCGTAGTAGGCTTGTATATGTTCGATAGATGCACTGTAGCGGCTCTCCCATTGTTGAAGTGAGCTTGCTGCAGCGAAGCTTTCTAGGTAGTGGCGCACTTGGGAACTACTCACTTTATTCACAAGTCTACCCCTCATTCACTATTATTTTACTCACACAGTTCCATTCAATACCTCAACACAATGTATGTTGCCAGATACCAATTGGAATTGCCAGATGCCAATTGAACCCATTAAGATAACAATTAGAATCCTCCAAATATTAATTAAACTCAACTCAAGTGAACAATAAACTAGAATGGCATGATACTGAAGAAGAAAAGAGAAAACTTTCTAGATGTCCCATAGCCCCCCGAGGATTTAGTACGGATGTCTACACATGAATCTGCAGGAATCAACTTGATATTGCTCTTGTACTTGTGAGATTGGTAACCTAAAGCCCTATCAGTAACCTAAAGCTGTAATACGATCTTTGTTATGACCCAAATTGGAGGATCATACAGGCACCTACATGACTCTAGTCCGATAGGAGAACCCCTTTAAACACAATTTCTCAATAGACCCATATTTATAATTAAACATTACCAAATAAATAAAAAACAATTTTTACAATCAAAAATCCCAAAAAACATTATTTTCCCAAGGATCTAGTATAGACATAAAAAAAATCTCTCTCTAGAATCGATATTGCGAAATCAAAAATTTTGCCTATCGTCCTAAGCTTTCCTACTCTGATGGCAGTGGAACGGGGAGGGAAACCTTCAGTTGAGAAGACACAGATCATAATACAAATGTCCACAACAACACAATCCCATAAATCATCTATGCGGATTTACTAAAACTAGTTACAAAAACGAATACGCATATTATGGTTCCTCCAAAACCAGTGATTATGTTACATAGAGAGAAAAATATATCCTGCAAATCATCGGTAGTGCGAAATTTGATGTTCCAGGAAAACCTACAATATGTAGTGATAGGAAAATTCTCATATGAAAAACCAAATATCAAAGAATTAAGAAAGATCATACCAGGACAATGTGGAATTAAAGGGGAATACAACATTGGATTATTAGACAAAAGATATGTACTGATAAGGCTTATGCTATGACAAGATTATGTACAACAATTATCAACACTAGCATTCTATCTAAAGGTAAGGAGATGTATTGGCAGATAAGGACATTAAAGTGGGATCCATGATTTAATCTCGAAAAAGAACAATGATAGTAGTAACATGGATATCATTACCAGATCTACCATCGAATATTTTTGCAAGAGATGCAGTATTTTCAATAGCAGCAACATTTGGAAGACCGTTAACAGTGGACATCGACACAAGAAACCACAAGAGGCCTAGTTGTGCTAAGGCTAAAGTAGGAGTTGATCTTATTGCAAAACTACCACAAAAAATTAGAATTAATGAAAAAGATGATGCAATGGTGCAATAAAATCTAAGTGGATTCATGTCAAATATGATTACATACCCACGTAATGTAAAGAGTGTTGTCTTTAGGGACAGGAAGAAAGAGACTTCTAGAATCTATGCCTGAAATTACAAGAGGAAAATAATGAGGGAGGAATATAAAAGGAAAAAGAACAACCAAAGGGGGAACACGGGCTAATAAAACAAGTCTTTAATAGTAAGACTCTTGGAAATCTGGAGAATAAACAGAAATGGATGATTAGAAGAAGCAAGTACAAGAAAGACAGACAAGCAAGAATAACAAGAGAAGGAGATGTTAGCACAAATAATTCCTTTGATATACTGCAGATAAAGGAAATAGAAGAAGATCCCAGGAAGTATAAAAGAACAGGACCAAAGGGTAAATAGATACCAAAAGAAGAGGAAAAGTACAAAGAAACAAGGAAAATTGAAGAAAAAAAAGAAAGATGAATAAGATCATAACATTAACATAGAAAATAATTTTATCACGGATGATTCAGAATCCCACAACAAGGAGAAAAGAACCTCAAAGAATAATAGAGAGGAAGGTAAACAAAGGGAGGGAAGCTGAAGTAATAACTCAATAGATATTGAGTTGCAGGAACCAACAAAACCACAAGGAAAAGATAGCAATCAAAAATAAAATCTAGAAGGAAGAGGTAGTACAATAACAACAAAAAAGCGCCATTATTATGGAGATAACAGATGCAATACAAGAACTAGACCAAGAAATAATTGATGATAAAAATAGAGGAGAGAATCTAGATAGAAAAAAGACATTCAACGGAATATGTCCAATCCAAAAAAAGAAGGAGATCTATTACCCAAGCAACATGAACATATGAGAATCAATACAACGAAGTAGAAGAGTAAAGGAATAAAGGAAAACATTGCAAGCTAGGTAACTGGGAGGTAAACAAGGAGTACAATATCAAAGAAAAATAGTTCCCAATGAATATACTGATACGAAATATAAGATCAGTGAATACAAAACAAGCTTTCAACAGATTAATCAATCTAGAAAAAAGACAATAGTTTTATTTTGTAGGACTAATGGAGCCTTTCCAGGAAAACTCTACAATAGAGAAGTGTAGAAGAAAGTTGGGGATGCAAATAGCAATTAGCAAAGTATGAAGGAAGATTTGGTTTTTATAGACTCAGCAGTTTAGTATATTGCGATGAGAGATAAAGAACAACAACTGACTTTAAAATTAGCTAATCCTATATTGAGAAAGGAAATAATAGTAACACTGGTGTATGCTAAATACACCCAAAATGTCTATTGGAATCAGTATATGATCTATCAACTACAACGGTCAAACCTCTGCTAGTAGGAGGGGATTTCAGTGTCATAACTGATGACGGAGGATAACATGGAGTTTTACTAATTATGGTTGCTGAAATGGAGGATTTTAACCACTGATTAATACTACCAATATAAGTGATAAAGGTTACTCAAGGAGTAAATATACATAATGGAATGGAAGAACAAATGAGGAAAACTATTCAAAAGGTTGGATATAGTATTATGCAATGATTAAATGCAAGAATTATTTCCAATTATGAAAGTAGAACATCTGATAAGGAGTGGTTCAGATCATGCTGCTTTACTACTAAAATACAATACTAACACATAGAGCATGACTAAAACTTTTAAATTCTTGAATTTCTAATAAAAATAGGAATAATTCAAGGAGCTTATTAGCCAATAATAAAGAGCAGATTTTGAAGCTTCACCCTTCATCTTATAACATCATAAATAAAGAAGGTGAAGAAAGCATTAGGGCAATGGAGTAAAGAGATGTTTGGCAATATATTTCAACAAATAGATATATTAGAGGACACACTTAAAGAAAAAGAGATACAATTTGATGCAACACCATAAAGAGAAATTAGGAAATGGCTTCAATAAGCTCAGGCATAACATAACAAACACCTTCATAATGAGAAAGAATTTTGGAAAAAGAAAGTTGGGATGGAATGGTCTAAGGATAGAAAGAGAAATACCAATTTTTTTCATACAATGGTAAAAGGAAGAAAAAGCAGATTGAGGATAGATAGAATTCAGAATGAAGAAGCGAAATGGATGGAAGGAGAAAATGAAATAGCAGAGAAAGCAATTAGCTTCTATCAAAAATAATTCACAAACGAAGAAGAGTCAAATGATTTTGAGATATTAAATAAAATTCCCAAAACACTGTTACAAGAACAAAATGAGGAACTACATAAAGTACCAGAAGAGGAAGAGGTAAAGTAGGTAGTAATAGGCTTAAAAACAAAAATAATACAGGTGGTATAGATAGGATGACAAGAGATTTCTATCAAGATACATGGAAAATTATTGGGGAAGACATAGTAAATAAGGTGGCAACGTTTTCCTGTCGATCAGAACTACAAAAGTATGTAACTCATCAAGCCTAGTCCTAATTCCAACGAAGTGACAAAGTGGCAAATTCACATACATGAGGCCGATGTCACTCAGTAACTTCATTGTTAAATTTTCTCAAGGATCATACATGAAGGAATAAAGAAACTATTTCCATTTTTAATATCACCAGAACAAAGGAAAAAGAATATAAGAAAACATACTACTAGCACAAGAGATCATCACAGAAATCAGAAAGAGAGGAAAACCTGTCAATTTGGTTACCAAACTAGATATAATTAGAGTATCTTGGTTATTCTTAACCAAAGTTCTAAGAAGGATGGGGATGAGTGAAAGAGTAATAGATATGGTCTTTAAACTTGCACCTAAAAACTAGTATCCAGTACTCATTAATGGTCAAACCAAGGGTTTTTTCCACTCTTCTAAAGGGATAAATAAGGAGATCCCCTATCCCCTACACTATTTATTCTAGCAGTAGAGGTACTATCAAGAAAGTTGAATTCATTACACAACCAAAGGGACTTTAGAAAGTTTGAAATGCCTAGAGGAAGTCCTAAGATCTATCATCATGCCTTTGCAGATGACATGACAATATTCTGTAAGGATGAGGTACATACAATGCAAACAATAATGAACATTCTTAAAGAAAAGAAGAGTAAGCCTGAATAGGCTGTTAACAAAGAAAAGAGTGCTATTTATTTGCGTGAGAAAGTTCCTATGGAGATAGTAATAATAGCAGAGACAGCCAGAGAAATAGAGAGAAAATAGTTTCCTTTTACCTACTTAGGATGCCCCATATTCTATAAGAGAAAGTAGGAACTATTCTAT
The DNA here is from genome assembly GCA_035772735.1 of Datura wrightii. Lineage (NCBI taxonomy): Eukaryota > Viridiplantae > Streptophyta > Magnoliopsida > Solanales > Solanaceae > Datura > Datura wrightii. The sequence continues at coordinate 116,326,016 of JASDFA010000003.1, read as the reverse complement.
CACCAGTTGATATAGAGAATAAATTGTAAACCATAGACATGGAAAGGGAAACTACTGTCCTATGGTGGAAGCGAAATACTAATCAAACATGTGCTACAAAGCATTCCAATACATTGCCTCTTAGTCATGAATCCACCAAAAAATGTCGTAACTTAAACATACAAAATGCTAGCCCAATTTTTTTGGTGTAGCTGCATAGGAGAAAAGAGTAGATAGTGGGCTAAATGGAAAAATCTGTGCTTACCAGAAGAGGAAGGAGGGCTGGGATTTAGATCATTATATGATATTACAATGGCACTATTTTACAAATTATGGAAAAATTTCGAAGTAATCCTAGTGTATGGAGTGTTTATTTGAGTAACAAAGTATTGTAAGAAATCAAAACAAAATCAAGTAGTATGAAAAACTGGAGGAGGGTCAAAAGTTTGGAAGAGAATGCTACAAGCAAGAGACTTAATAGAACATCAAATATGGTGGCAACCTAAAATAAGATCTTCTCGATTTTGGCATGACAATTTTGACTAGTCTAGGACCACTATATAGTATATCAGAAGAGAATAATTGGAGAGAAGAAGGGATACCCAGTGTTAGAGAACTGGTAACCGAAGGCAGATGGAACTTGACTCATCTACAAGAATTATTTCCTCAAGATATTATTGAGTATATACTAAGTAAGATAAAACCTCCTACAGGTAACATTAATATGGACAAAACATGGTGGATGTTAGAAATTAGTGGCAACTTTTACAGTCACATCAATATCGAATTATACTAGACAAAGGGAAGGTAGAAACAACTCAAATAAGGAAAAATGGGTGAAAGGGCTTCCTCTTAAAATTGCTTTCTTAATGTGGCGATTATGGAAGTTAAAGATACTAGCAAATTATACAATACGAATATAATATCCCGAAAGCTCTAAGATCAAACCCAAGGGTTGAACTGAAAAAAATAGAATTTTCTACACAAGGTCACAGGACGAGTCGTCCAGTGACCCGTAAGGTGTACCACGAGTCGTTAAGTGACTCGTGGGGAGGAGGGAAGGCTTGGTTAAATTTTTGGATTTTGGGGTGACCATGGGTGTGACTAGAGTCGTGATCAGCACCACGATTCATTGTGTTAGCCATGGTCAAGAGTTGATTGAAGGATGAAGAATTTGGACGATGCCCCTAACAACTTGTCACCACGAATCTTCGGGTACAACACCGGTCGTGGTGTCCCTCATGGTGACCAGTGATTATGAAATTCCAATTCTGGCAATGAGAAGCAGACCACGAGTTGTGGTGCAGGGGATGAGTCGTCTAGTCCGTCATTGGGACTAGCAGTGCATTTTTCCTGTGAATTTATCAAGGGCTTTTTCGTAATTCTCAAGTTCCTAAGGCCTATACTACATCAGTTTAAGCTTAGAAAAGTGTGATTTAAGGGGGGTAAGTTCATTCTAAGCTTATTCTCTTCCATGCATACAAGTCTATAGGTTCTAAGGGGTGATCAAGCAGAGGATTCATCTAGTTCTTCCCCAATTTCCATTGGGCTTTCAAGAGAGTTTGTGAAATCAGATTCTTCCAGGTATGTAGGGTTATGAATGGGTGTATTCATTCACACCCATGCCCAATCCCTCTTCAATTTCATGAAAATTCTAGTTGATAAATCCATGGGGTTTTAACCCAATATGTGAATTTTCTAAGTATCAATCATGGGTATGGTCTTCGCATGTTTCTAATGTTGAATTATGATTAATGGACATACTTTACAATGTTTTCAATTACAAACTATGTTTTAATATTTTTATAAACTATGATGCCCATCCATAGAAATTCATGAAAGTTGAGATCTATGATATATGTATTCAAGCATGATGAGATGTATATGATGAAAGTAAGATTTCGAATTACCATGTCTATATTCATGTTTTCAAATGATCAATTCTATGTCAAGAATGTTTAAGTGTTGGGCAAGCCCATATGATCAATTATGTGTCATGATTTATCTAAATTTCATGTTATTAGCTTATCACATTGATTTGGAGTCTAGACTCCAACTATTTTCATCTCGTGGTATGGTTTGAGCCCAAAGTTCCTTATGTTCTGATTTCAGATTTATGCATGTATGTTATAAGTAAGCTTCGTCACTAGACAATGGTTCAGCTTCATTGAAAACTGATGGAGAGCATATGCATGCTTTTAGAAGTAGTATCTAGCACCGAGTAGGCTAAGGGTCAGTCAACCCTATGCCTCAGAACTACATGCCAATTTAGGTATATTAAATTATTGGGACCTCCCTTGTGAGCTTCCCCTGTCCCCAAGGAGCCTTCAGCTTGATATTGATGTCATGGTAGCGTCCATAGCCCTGTCAAGGTTTTGGACAGCTATGCCCACTTGAGTGTGATAGTCCGGACCACATAAGCTCTATCGTGGTAATGTCGGTTATAAGATAAGTCTCCCATTATTCCTCATGTTTTTAGTTATGCATGTGCATCTGTCATGATATTATGTTTTCAACAAGTTTGACCCAAAGTTCAGTTTTACTTGTGACTAACAGTTTTCAGCTTTGGGTCATTCGATTAAGTTGTGATACTCAGTTATGTATGAATCATGTTTTCAGATAATAGCATGCAAGCCCTACTCTCAGACTTTTATGATGAAATATTTTATGCTATGCATGATCACTGATTTTTCTTTCATAGTAGTTTTACATACCTTACATACTCGGTACATTCCATGTAATAACCGCATACTCTATGTTGTATTATTTCATGATACAGGCTCTAATATTCAAGCTCAGTCCCACCATTAGCCAAACTCTCAATATTATCACCTACCAGTCTCAATTGGTGAGTCCTCATCTTCTGAGGGCCCTTTATTAGTTGAATTTAATATTTTCAGTTTTAGACTATAGTGAGTTAGTTGGGGTCTTGTCCCATCAACTCGTTAGTAGTAGAGGCTTATCAGACATAGATGTTATGATATTTTCAAATTTCCACTATATTATATATGTTAGACTTCTGCTTGATTATGTCGAGTTTAGATGTCATGTTCGTTCCATGAGTTGACTTGGAGCCTCTCGGGGTTCTTTATCCCGTGTCTCAATCCGGGCCTATGTTCGAGTCATGACAAAGAAGATGGGGATACTTATTACCATATAAATGTTGGTGATGCAACACTCCTAGAAAACTATCACACATGTATTCCTAGAGTATTCAAAAGCTAACAAAACATGGAAACATTTCTCTTCAAATATAGGTATTAGTATATAGAGACTACATTTAAGGGAGATTATAAGGTTATGGTTGAATGCCCCTTTAAATATTGTATTAGACCATACTCTCTTTCTATTCCAAGCATAATACTACTGAAAATATGGAAAAGAAGAAATTACAGCAAACATGAAAGAGGAAATACCAGTACAAATAGAGTTATCTATCAAGCGACCTAAACAATACATAGACTTATAAGAGTTAGAAGATCAGATAAAGAATATCCAGCCAAATGGCTAGACATATTAAAAGATATGAAAGAACAAATATCCAAGATTAAATTGACAAAAGTGTTATGGGAATTCCCACTAAAGACATGGATAAAATAGAACACAGATGGAGAATCAAGATGAAATCTAAGAAGAAGCTCATATACTTTTTGCGCTGGAGATGCTAAAGGTGATCTAATATATGCTTAAGCACAGGAAATAGAAAGAACAACAAATACTGAAGCAGAAACTAAAGGTATGCTAGAAGCATAGACACTGTCAGAGGCAAAATTACGAGAAAGTAATAATACAAATAGATTTAATGATACCCAAGAAAGTCTTAAAAGGAAAATGAAAACCACCTTGGAATATAATAGAATGGATACAGGAAATTCAACAAATATTGGAAAATAGAGATGTAATAGTTCAACATGTATTCAGAGAGGGAAATAAGCTAGAAATATTCCTAGCTACTCAAGCAATAGACAAAAGAAGAGTACAAACTTCACAATTCCAACAACTGGATAAAGAAGGCAGAAAAATAATAAATGGAGATAAGTTACAATGCCCGTAAATCAGAATTATAAAAAAAAGCATAGAAAAATACACAAATGATATACAAAAAACTGAGAAGGAAAGACAAAAGAAGGCAAAACATCATAAGAGCAAACCAAAGAAAAATAGACAAGAATTGCATGCAAAAGATAGAAAAGCTACTAAGCTATATTACATTGAATTAACAAGGATGAGTACATAAAAAGAAAATGGATAGAGACTGGGATGGATGTTTGTCAAATAGATCTACACAAATCTAAAAAAGAGTAGACAGAGTTAATAAATTGATATGACAGAAAAAAATAAATAGCAGTAGGAGAAGATTACTAGTTATAAAGCTCAACGGGATACTGATATGGAGGATGTCTGTAGAACCTGCAGATGAAATGGAAAAATAAATAAGTAAAAGAACAAAAAGAAGCACGTATCTAATAAAGAAGAAACGATTGCAAAGGCATCAAAAAGCTCATCATTTTCCATATCTAGAAGCACACAAATGAGACTAGAAAGCTCAGTAAAGGCCATGTCTACAAAGCTCACAGTAAGAAATGTAGAAACCCAAGAGAGGGAAGGCGAGAGCTTCATAGAGAGGCAAAAATTTTTTGGATGAAAGTTCTAAACAATAAAGTATACCATGGACAAAGGAATAGAAGGCCATATTGGATCCTCTTAGATGGGTTGGCTCTTTTTCTAGCTTTTTTAGAATAGTTAGACTTAGATTTATTTTATTTTATTTTATGTAGAATATTCACATTTAATTAATATATAAAACCCAAATTTATTTAAAAAATAGTCTAGACATATACGAGAGCTTTAATCAGAGTAATGACAATAAAAAGACACAATTTTGCCTGAGGAAAAAAGTGTAGAAGTTGATGTTGATTATCACCACTTTAACATTGAAGACTTCAATAACTTGTAACAAACCTATACACCACAAAAAGTGTATCAAGAGTAGTATTAGTACACCACATGTACTGGTAAGCATCATCGATTGATTACAATTAGTTTACACAATATAGTATAAAATCAACAGCATCAAATAACTAATTTCCATGAGACAACTTATGCCACTTAATCATATCCTACCAGGTTACATCAAAGAGTTCATAATGGACCAACAATACCCTAACCCCTTTAATGAGTCTCTAGCTATAAGACCTTTACATGCATAGTTACTTATATAATTCTAATGATTTGAACACCTTTACTATTCAACTAGTATCATTAGCATTACAAATACCCATTATCAGTTCCCAACCATTTAACCATTAAACCATGTCAAGTACCTTAATCTCATCCTTTTTAACAAAACCATTCGCACAGTTATGGTAATCCTAGCCCACAAGGCCTAATAACATATTCCCCAAACCTCTAGGGTCTAATAATCATATAAAACCCAGATACTTAAATCATACTTTGACTAATCATGTCAATCCATTATGCTCAATCCCCGAAAATAGGCATAAAAAAACATTACAAGTAATTTACAATCATAAGGCATATCAAAACAATGGAATCATTTCACACTAAAGTATTGTTGTATGACCTCTGTATCGTATCAGCCTTACTCTGTGTCAATCTGATCACACGTCTTTTACTCATCTGTCACTCATTTATATACACATACCAGTGGATTTTATTTCTATCCATCTATTCATAACCTACAGGGGACTTTAGAAATTTTTATACCATACTGGCATGGTACCCATTCCCACTACTCTGCTCGTTCATGTATTCCCCATGGACTCAAGCCACTAATATCATATTTGCTTGTTCGGAAGCTCACCCTAGACCCGAGCCACTCATCTCAGAATAATGGTATATTATTCAATCATCACACAACCGCTCATTTAGATGCTCCCATTGGACAAGAGCCACTCGTATCATAATACTGGTGTATTATTTAATCAATATCTATGTATCTTAATAAGCTCTCTATTCAATCATCACACAAAACAACAGTCATAAATACACATTGATTATCTCCAGTGCGTACCAAATCACAATTCATATTCACAGACTAAACAATTTCATAGCTTATTAAACTAGAATTTTCACGTCACAACTCTCAATCACAAGATAAATATATAACAACATGATCTCAATAATTTTCGGTTCAGTCATTCCAGCAAGACCATATAAGGGCTCACCGATTGGACAATAATACTGTATCACCCCAAAATTTCCCTAGATTTAAAACCAGGAAATTGAAATGTGCTCAACAGAAAATCTACAAAAATGCCTCATAATGACTCATCCAACGAGTCATTGTTAGATCTAACGGGCTGTTAGAGCCAGTTGTTTTAAGTATTTCAGAAAAGGTGTCAGGTGATGCCACGAGAGGAGGTACGAGTCGTTGTGGGAGACAAGGACTCGTTGGAGGCAGTCGTGGTGAGTTTGCAGTCTTGGCTACACGTAAGGAACGAGTCAGGTCACAACTCGTTGGTTTCCTTAATGGGTCATCATGAGGAACTGTGGGTTGGAGTCCAGGGTTCCAGGTCATTGGCAACGGGTGGTTATAACAGGTCGTTGAAGCTCGCAATGACCCATGGAGTTGATCTTTGGAAGGGAATTATGGATGGTCTAGTGGAGTTAACGGAAGGTGGTGACCAGTCGTTAGATGAAGTAACGACTCGTCCAGTTAGTCATTGGTTAAGGAAGCAGGAACCGTGAAACAAACCCCAGGAAAAATGAATGGTCACCACTAGTCGTGGAGAGGACCAATGACTCGTGGTAAAGGTCATGGTCTCACATCGGGCAGATTTTTATGTTTTTCCCAAGGGTATTTTGGTAAATTACTATGCTTCCTGTTTTTAAATAATGTCATTTTGGGCTTTTAAGGGACATTTTTAGGGGATTTTCAAGACTAACCTCTCATTCCCTTAACTCTCCGTCCTCTCCTCTCAAGATCAAGGATTCAACCAAGGTTTACCTCAAGGCTTCAAGGTGTAAGTTCGAGTGAAATTTCTCTTACCAAGTATGTTGGTTTTCAACAAGGATATTCTTCCATCCATGTGCCCCAAAATGTTTTAGCAAAAATCCTATTTCAATTATTCTAGAAAAGCATGACCTAGGGTTTTGATTGGAGGGTGATTTCTTCTATGTCTTCTGTGAATTCTAAAAGCCATTAGGATTACAAGTTAATTATGTTTGTGGAATCATTTTATTATCTTGAATTATGTATTAGATGGTGAAAATGCATGATTATAGAATCTTCTTAATGAGATAGCTTAAACTTTGATTGGGATTTTATTATTTTTTACTTGACTATATCAATGACCCATAACCATGTCTAAAATGTGTGAAGATCGTAAGAATTCCTTTAAAATATAGAATGTACGATTTGATAAATATGTTGAGATGATATTAGAATATATAAGCTTGCTCAATTGAAAGTAAGTATGGGATTCCATATCTTTTCGGTGAAACTGTTTTGGATATGAGGTAAACCTATGATAATGGCAAAATTATTGTACCTTTCTTATTAATTGGAGTGAAGTTCGAAATTGGTTTGTATGAAATGAAAATATATGCTTCTACCATGATCTCGTTGTAAATGTTTAAGGCATGAACTAAGAGTAAGGGTTATCTAAAATACATGAAACAATGTGTCTATGTTAAAGTGTAAATTGGATCTATGCATCCTACATGACCCTATGTTATGTGTTGTATGTTATGAACTTAGAACTTTAATGTTGTGGAAGTGTAATGAATGATACGAATCTATAGATGTTCGTAAAGGTAAGATGTGTGAATGAAATGTTGATTTGGTACTATGATGACATAAATTATGGCGATAAAGCATGAGATTGATCCTTCAGACGTTGGGATTGTGGTCAAAAGAAAGTATCCATAATGTTATACCCCAGAAGCCCAAAGACCATACCCGGGAGTTGAAATGGAGAAAAGTGTAAAAACAAGCACCAGGCACAAAACGAGTCGTGAGATGACTAGTTGGTACAGCTCACGAGTCGTGATGTGACTCATGGGAGGCTAGTGAGGAGTTTGGAAAATTTGGGAAAAAGGACTCCTACGGACATGACCACGACTCGTGGTTCGACCCCACCAGTCGTTAGTTTAGTCGTGGGGTGAGTGAGAAGTAGAAGAGAAGAGTGGAGGTAGTGTACATAACAGGTGGTGACCCCGAGTCGTGTTCACAAGTAATGAGTCATGAGGTTGCCCGTTAAGATCCCAGGAGACCTATTGATTAGTGAACCTCACGATCTAAGCCACAAGTCATGACCAGTGACCATGAGTCATTAGGTCCCTCATTGGGACCACCTAATAGTTATTTTCTGCGAATTTAGAAAGGGATTTTCCGTAATTCCTAAGTTTCTAAGGCCTAAAATACATCGTTTTGAGTTACAAATAGTGGCTTTTAAAGGAATTAAGATCATTTTAGGCCTCATTCATTCATGCATGCAAGGTAGAAGACTTGAGAGGGTGATCAAGCTTAGCATTCATCAATTTCTTTTTAATTTCCTATTGGGCATCTAAAGAAGTGTTAAAATCAGCTACCAACATGTATGTAGGCTTATAAATGGGTGATTTCTTTCACACCCATGCCCAATCCCTCTCTAAAGTATGAAATACTATGTCCAATCTATGGGGTTTTAACCTAAATGCATGAATCCTCTATTTCTATACATGGGTATCATTTGATTATGATTCTATTATTGAATTATGAAGCATGGAAAAATTTTATAATGTTTTCTATTTAAAATCATGATTCCAATTTTATGAATTAAAAGCCCATAGATGAAATGTTCATGAAAGATGAGATTTGTGATGAGTATATGATGATAATGAGATATTATGATGAAAGGTATGTTTTGAAGCTACCCATGTTTACAATTATGTTTTTGATGAGAATTGAGTACTCCAAAGTATGATAAAGCTTTGGGCACTACCCACATGTTAAGTATGAATGATGATTTTCCCGAATTAAGCTTACCACATTTTTAGGAGCAAAGACTCCCAATTATATTTTCAGCTTGTGGTATGCTCTGAGTTAATGTTTTCCTATACATAGCTTACCACATGGTTTTGGAGCGAAGGCTCCCAAATATATTTTCATCTTGTGGTATGTTTTGAGCTAAAGCTTCCCATATGCATGATTTCATATTTGAGATGTATTGATCATTGAGCCTTGACAATAGACAATGTTGAGCATATGCATGTTTTTGAGAGTAGTGTCTATCACCGAGTAGGCTAAGGGTCTATCATAACATGCCTCAAAACTACGTGCCAAGATAGGTTTACATAGCTACATATTACCTTAGACATCCCTTGTACGCTTCCCCTGCCCGAATGGGCCTTCAGCTTGATATTGATGTCATGGTATTGTCCCTAGCCCTGGAAAGGCTTTGGACACCTCTACCTACTTGAGTGTGATAGTTGGGACAACATAACCTCTTTCGTGGTATGTCAGTTAAAAGATGAGTCTCCCATTGTTCATCATGATTTCAGATATGCGTATTTGATTACTCATGAGATTTATATATATATATATATATGCATGTTCTAAAGAAGCTTTGACTCAATGTTCAACTTTACTTATAAATGTCAAAATTCAGCTTTGAGTCAATCAATTCAGTATAATGCTATGAAGTTATGTCATGTTATGTTATGAAGAGATCATGATTTAAGAAAGAATGCATGCAAGCCCTACTCCCAGGTTCTTAATGTTTATGTTTACATTATGCATTGGTTTTAAATGATCTTATTTACTTAAGCGGATTTACTTACCTTGCATACTCGGTATATTTCACGAACTGACTGCATATTCTATGCTGTATCGTTTCATGATACATGACCCGACTCTCAGGTTCTACCCCGCTCGTGGTTAGCTTATCAGAGTTAGCATTTTTATCGTGGGTGAATCCTCATTTCTCGAGGACTAGACCATTAACCTTTCCTTTATGTATTTCAATTTCAATTTTGTTGACTTAGTTGGGTCTTGTCCCATCAACTCATCATGTTTAGAGGCTTTTTTCAGACATATGTATGTACTCAACTTAGGATTTTGTATTCTGATGTTATGTTCAAGTTAGACATCTGTAAGAGTATCTTATTGATTATTCAGTTTCTTGATTGATATTAGATGTATGCTTATGCCATGGGTTGACTTGGGGTCTCTCGGGGCTCCTTGTCTCGTGTTACAATCTAGGCCTTGTTCGAGCCGTGAAAAACTTGGTATCAGAGCAATAAGTTTGAAGTGTCCTGGGGTGTCTGAAAGAAGCATTAAGTAGTCTTTTTCATGTGTGTGAAGTGTGCCACACTTATGATGAAGAGGCTATAAGATGTTTAGGAAATGTTCCCTTCATTCATGATCTATGTCGTGCGATGAAAAGTCTTTCTATCCGTCTAATTCATGTTATTTGCGATTGCAGAATCATGGCTCCTCAAAGAATGAATGATAGGAGAAATGGGAATGGTGAAGGCCACGAGGATGGCAATGGGAATGGGCACCAGCAGGCCCCACCAGTTTAGGAGCACCAGTCACCGGAGCCAATCGCTCATGCAAAGTTTCGGGCCGCTATTCAGATGCTTGTGCAGGCCTCGACCGCTTAGGTCAATCAACAGGCTGTTGCACATGTTCCGCAAAATGGTAATGCAGTGGCGGCTTGAGTCAGAGACTTCTTGAGGATGAACCCGCTGGAGTTCCTTGGGTCAAAGGTAGATGAGTACCCGCATGAGTTCATTAATGAGATTGTCAAGATCACCCAAGTCATGGGGGTGAATGGGACTGAGTGGGCAGAGTTGGCCTCTTACTAATTCAAAGGGGTCGCGCGTATCTAGATTTTCTAATGGAAGGATAGCAGGGTTTCAAGAGTAGGTCCTATCACATGGGAAGAGTTCCATGTTGCATTCTTAGATCATTTCTTCCTTCGTGAGATGAGAGATCAGTTCGTGAATTTGAAGCAAGGTAGAATGACTGTAAAACAGTATGCCCTTGAGTTCACTCACCTATCGAAATATGCCCCATAGTTGGTAGTCGATCAGATGGTGCGGGTGAGTAGATTTGTCCATGGAGTAGCAGGCTATTTTGACAAGGATTGTCAGACTGCTATGCTCTATCAGCATATGGATTTCCCACGGATAGTGTTGTACACCCAACAGATGGAGGCGGCACATCTGAGAAAGAGAGAGGCCAAGAGGACCAAGACCAATAACCACAAATTCTCACAGCTGAGGTCAGGTGGTGGGCACCGACAGCCACCAGAGATCATCAACCCCATCATCTTCAGCATTGAGTGTGCCATCTAGGCGTAGACAAGATAAAAGAGAGTGAGCATCAGGCTCGAGGGATCAGAGCAGCAAACCCGCAGATTCTAGCACCACAGCTTGTCACAGATGTGGTTGGGGACACATAGGCCAGTGCTTGGAAGGTTCAGGTGCTTGTTTCGAGTGTGGGAAGCCCGGAAACATGCTTAGAGATTGGCCAGCAGCGAGACAAGATCAGGTTAGGTGCCGAGGCCTAGCTTCTTGTTCAGCAGCCCCTCCCGCACACTCAACACATTAGGGGGCATCTACTAGCACAGCTGGCAATCAGCGCTAGAACAAATTTTATGCCTTAGCATGCTGTTAGGAGAAGGATGTCTCCTTGGATGTGGTCACTGGTATGTTGCGAGTTTTCTATATTGATGTTTATACTTTGTTAGATCTGGGGGCTACCTTGTCTTTTGTGACACCGTATGTGGCCAGTAGCTTTGAAGGTAGTCCCGAATTCTTGACAGAACCCTTCTCAGTTTCTACTACAGTAGGTGACTCAGATATAGCTAGAGGGGTGTATAGATGTTTCCCAGTCTCAGTCATTCAGAAGGACACCTCAATAGATTTGATAGAGTCAGCCAAGACCGATTTTGATGTCATTCTCAACATGGATTGGCTATTTGCATGCTATGCTTCAATTAATTGTAGAACCCAGGTAGTAGCATTCAAATTTTCGGGTGAGCAAGTATTAGAATGGAAGGGTAGTTCAGTTGTGCCTTTAGGTCATTTCATTTCCTACCTTAATGCAAAAGGATGATTTCTAAGGGTTGTGTGTACCATCTAGTTAGGTTTAAGGATGTTGAAACTAAGACCCCAACTATCAAGTCAGTTCCACTAGTACGTGAGTACCTAGAGGTCTTTCTAGATGATTTACCGGGAATCCCTCCTGAGTGGGAGATCCATTTTGGTACTGACATTCTTCTCGTCACGCAGCCTATATCTATCCCTCCTTATAGGATGGCTCCAACTGAGCTAAAGGAGTTGAAGGATCCATTGAAGGACATGTTAGATAAGAGTTTCATTAGATCGAGCAAGTCCCTATGGTGTGCACCAGTTCTCTTTGTCCGAAAGAAAGATGGTTCCATTAGCATGTGTATTGATTATCGGCAATTGAACAAAGTCACTGTCAAGAACAGGTATCCTCTACCCAGGATTGATGATTTATTTGTCCACCTTCCGGGTACTAAGTGTTTCTCAAATATAGATCTCAGATATGGGTATCATCAGCTCAGAGTTTGGGAGTGCGAGATCCCGAAGACAACCTTCAGGACGCGGTATGGCTATTATGAGTTTGTAGTTATGTCTTTTGGACTAACGAATGCTCCTGCAGCTTTTATGGACTTGATGAACAGGGTGTTCACGCCATACCTGGACATGTTCGTGATTGTGTTCATTAATGATATCCTTATTTACTCTCAGAGTGAGGACGAGCATACCGCTCATTTGAGAATAGTGCTTCAGACTCTTAAGGATCGCCAATTATATTCCATGTTCAGCAAGTGCGAGTTTTGGTTGAACGTCGTAGCCTTTTTGGACCATGTGATATCATGTGAGGGCATCAAGGTGGATTCTCAAAAAATAGATACGGTGAAGAATTGGCCTAGACTGGTGAATCCTTCAGATATTCGGAGTTGTTGAGGGTTTCTCATCTATTGCAGCACCTTTGACCAAATTGACCCAGAAGAAGGTAAAGTTCCAATGGTCGGAGGCTTGTGAGAAGATCTTCCAGGAGTTAAAGACCCGACTTACCTCAGCACCAGTGTTGACCCTACCCGATGGTATCGATAGGTTTATGGTGTATTGTGATGCTTCAAGAATCAGACTCGGGTGTGCATTGATGCAACGTAGGAAAGTGATAGCATATGTCTTTAGACAGTTGAAAGTTCATGAGAAGAATTACCCGACCCATGATTTGAATTGGCCGCGGTGGTGTTCGCATTGAAGATATGGCAACATTATTTGTATGGGGTCCACGTGGATGTGTTTACGAATCAAAAGAGCTTACAATATGTGTTCACGTAAAAGGATCTCAATCTACGACAAAGAAGGTGGTTCGAGCTACTTAAGGACTACGATATGAGTGTCCTTTACCATCCGGGTAAGGCTAATATGGTAGAGGACGCACTTAGTAGAATCTCAATGGAGAGTGTGTCCCATTTGGATAAGGGGAAGAAGGAGCTGGTGAAAGATGTGCATCGACTCGCAAGGTTGGGAGTTATGTTGGTCGAATCGACCTATGACAATGTTGTTGTCCAAAATGGATCAGAATCGCCTTTGGTGACTGAGGTGAAATCTAGAAAAGATGAGGAGCTGATTTTGGTAAAGTTGAAAGAAGTCGTTCAATGTCAGAAGGTGGAGGTATTCACCCAAGGGGGAGATGGTGTGCTTCGGCACCAAGGTCGTCTATGTGTTCCAGATGGTGATGATTTGAGGAGCCGGATGTTGCATGAGGCTTATGGATCCAGCAATTCTATCCATCCAGGTGCCACCAAGATGTACCGTGACTTGCAGGAAATCTATTGGTGGAACGGCATGAAGAAGGATATTGCAGAATTTGTAGCTAAGTGCCCGAACTATCAACAAGTAAAGGTTGAGCATCAAAGGCCGGAAGGCGTACTTCAGGATATCAACATTCCTACCTGGAATTGGGGAAGAAATTAACATGGATTTCATAACTGGATTACTTCGTACTCGCCGATAATATGACTCCATTTAGGTTGTGGTGGATAGGTTGACCAAGGCTTCTCATTTTCTATCGGTCAAAACCACTAACTCAGAAGAGGATTATGCCAAAATATATATCCGGGAGTTAGTTTGATTGCATGGAGTGACCTTATCCATCATTTCAGATAGAGGCACTCAGTTTACATCTCAGTTTTGGAGGTCATTCCAAAAAGGATTTGGTACTCAGGTTAAACTCAGTACAACATTTCACCCGCAAACGGATGGTCAAGCGGAGCAAACAATCCAGACTCTCGAAGACATGTTAAGAGCAAGCGTTATGGACTTCAAAGGTAGTTGGGATGATCACTTTCCCCTGATCTAGTTTTCCTACAATAGCAACTATCACTCTAGTATTCAAATGGCGCCGTTCGAGGCTCTCTACGGACGGACATATAGGTCGCCCATCGGATGGTTTGAGATTGGAGAGGGGCCAATGATAGGGCCAGGGGAATGGTTGAACTCCTTTTTGATCTCCCTCACTTCTGAAACTCTATTCTATTCATGAGGCAATAGAGAAGGTTCAGTAGATAAGAAACAAGTTGAAAACTGCCCAGAGTCGTCAAATGTCTTATGCAGATATGAGAAGAAGAGAGTTAGAATTTGAAGTCGACGATTGGGTATTTCTAAGGGTGTCTCCCATAAAGGGAGTGATGCGGTTTGGAAATAAAGATAAACTTAGTGTCTGCTATGTTGGCTCCTACCGTTATTGTAAGAACAGTTGGAAAGGTGGGGTATGAATTTGAGTTGCCCTCAGAGTTATCTCCCATGCATCTTGTGTTTCATGTATCACATTTGAAGAAGTGTTTGGGTGATCCAGCTCTAATTATCCCGGTGGACAGTGTTAGTGTGAAGGACAACCTTAGCTATGAGGAGGTCCGTTGGAAATATTGGATCATCAGGTTCAGAGGCTAAGGAACAAGGAAGTAGCTTCAGTTAAAGTGTTATGGAGAAATCAGCATGTTGAAGTAGCTACATGGCAAGACAAAGCGGATATGATGGCTAGATACCCACATTTATTCTCTATCGGCTTAGTTCCAACTTGAGGTATCAGTTTTTCCCTATAACTCTATTTAGTTTTCATGTTTAATTTATGTGCGCAAGTTTGTTTTATGTATATGGATGTGTGTATGATTCATGAAATCAGTTCAGTCATGTGATTCGAATTGAAGGTAGTCATTCCGTCAGTTTTCGATTTAAATGATTAGTATTTGAATATGATGATTGCCTTTTCTCTGCTTTTCTATGTGTTTTGTAACATTCAAGGATGAATGTTCCCAAGGGGGGACATTGATATACCCTAGAAGCCTAAAGATCAGACTTGGAAGTTGAAACAGAGAAAAGTGTAAAAACTGGCATCAGGCACAGAATGAGTCATGAGATTACTCGTTGGTACAGACCACGAGTTGTGATGTAACTCATAGGGAGGCCAGTGAGGAGTTCGGAAAATTTGGGAAAAAGGATTCCCACAGACATGACCACGACTCGTAGTCAGACCCCACGAGTCTTAGGTCAGTCGTGGGGTAAGTGAGAAGTAGAAGAGAAGAGTGTAGGTAGCGTACATAACGGGTGGTGACCACGAGTCATGATCACCATTAACGAATCGTGAGGTTGCCCGTTAAGATCCCAGGAGACCTATTGAGCAGTGAACCTCGCGAGCTAAGCCACGAGTCATGACTTGTGACCACGACTCATTAGGTCCCTCGTTGGGACCACCTGACAGTTATTTTTTTGCGAATTTAGTAAGGAGTTTTCCATAATTCCTAAGTTCCTTAGGCCTAAATTACGTTGTGTTGAGTTATGAATAGCGACTTTTAAATGAATTAAGTTCATTTTAGGCCTCATAAATTCATGCATGCAAGGTAGAAGACTTGAGAGAATGATAAAGCTTACCATTCGTCATTTTATTTTCAATTTCCTATTCGGCATCTAAAGAAGTGTTAGAATCAGCTACCAACAGGTATGTAGGGTTATGAATGGGTGATTTCTTTCACACCCATGCCCAATCTCTCTCTAAAGTATGAAATTCTATGTCTAATCTATGGGGTTATAACCCAAATGCAGGAATCCTCTATTTCTATATATGGGTATGATTTTATGATTCTACTATTGAATTATGAAGCATGGGAAAATTTTATAATGTTTTCAATTTAAAATCATGATTCTAGTTTTATGAATTAAAAGCCCATAGATGAAATGTTCATGAAAGATTATATTTGTGATGAGTATATGATGATGATGAGATATTATGATGAAAGGTATGTTTTGAAGCTACCCATGTTTACAATTATGTTTTTGATGAGAATTGAGTACTAATAAGTATGATAAAGCTTTGGGCAATGCCCACATGTTAGGTATGAATGAAGATTTTTCCGAATTAAACTTACCACATTGTTTGGAGCAAAGACTCCCAATTATATTTTCAGCTTGTCGTATGTTTTGAGTTAAGGTTTTCCTATGCATAGCATAGCACATCGTTTTGGAGCAAGGCTCCTAAATATATTTTCAGCTTGTGGTATGTTTTGACCTAGAGCTTCTCATATGCATGATTTCATATTTGAGATGTATTGATTATTGAGCCTAGTCAATAGACAATGTTAAGCTTTGTTATAAAATGATGTAGAGAATATGCATGTTTTTGGGAGTAGTGTCTAGCACCGAGCAGGATAAGGATCGATCACCTTGTTCCTCAAAACTACGCGCCAACGTATGTTGATACTATTATACATTGGGACATCCATTGTGATCTTCCCCTGCCCGAATGGGCCTTCATCTTCATATCGATATCATGGTATTGTCTCTAGCCCTGACAAGGCTTTGGACGGCTTTACCCACTTGAGTTGATTGTTGGGACCATGTAAGATCTATCGTGGTACGTCGGTTAAAAGATGAGTCTCCCATTGTTACTCATGATTTAAGATATGCATATTTCATTACACATGAGATTTATATATATATGCATGTTCTAATGCAGGTTTGACTTAATGTTCAGTTTTACTTATAAATGTCAGAATTCAGCTTTGGGTCAATCGATTCGGTATGATGTTATGAAGTTAAGTCATGTTATGTTATTAAGATATCATGATTTCAAAAATAATGCATGCAAGCCTTACTCCTAGATTCTTAATGTATATGTTTACATTATGCATTGGTTTTAATTTCTTTATTTACTTAAGCGGTTTTACTTACTCTCCAGACTTGGTACATACCACGCTCTAACAACATTATCTATGTTGTATCATTTCATGATACATGACCCGGCTCTCAGGTTCATCCCCGCTCATAGTTAGCTTATCAGAGTTAGAATTCTTATTTTGGGTGAGTCCTCATTTCTAGAGGACTAGACTATTCAGCTTTCCTTTATGTATTTCAATTTTAGTTTTGTTGAGTTAGTTGATATCTTTTCCCATCAACTCGTCATGTTTAGAGGCTTTTTAGACATGTGTATGTATTCAGCTTTAGACTTTGTATTCTCATGTTGTGTTCATGTTAGACTCCCGCTACAAGTATCTTAATGATTATTTAGTTTCTTGATTGAGATTCGATGTATGCTTATGCCATTAGTCGACTTGGGATCTCTTCGGGCTCATTGTCCTGTTTTACGATTCAGGCCTCGTTCAGGTCATGATACATAATCAACTCTAAATAAATTCAGTATGATATAATTAGTTGAATTTTCATGTCTCTAATTACCTAGCGTAATTTAGACTAGACGAATGACGTCAGATTATTGTATCTCATGTTCTACCTTAGTCAGTCGATCTGGGATTCTCTACAACAAAGAATGTTTCCTAAGTCAGTCAGGGATTCTCTACAGTAGATAATGTTTCCCTAGGCAGTCCAGGATTCTCTATAGTAGAGAATGTTTCCCTAGTCAGTCAGGGATTCTCTACAACAGAAAATATTTCCCTACTCAGTCCGGGATTCTCTACAACAGAGAATGTTTCCCCTAGTTAGTAAGGGATTTTCTACAGCAGAGAATGTTTCCATTGTCAATCCGGGATTCTCCACAATAGAGAATGTTTTCCCTTAGTCAATCAGTGACTCTTTATATCAGAGAATGCTCTTCCTTAGACAGTCAGGGACTCTATATAGCCGAGAACATTTTCCTTCAACAGTCAGGGATTGTTTATGATATCAATCACGGCTTCGGTCCTCCATATTTTTTCAGTATATAACTTTTACGCTTTAGTTGATTATATTTCAGTAAATGTTTCATATAAAGTTTTCATGTTAATATGTATATGTGTATCTCAGACAGATATTTTGTATCTCCTTTCAGTTATATTTTCGTTAATATGTATTGTTTACTTTCTACTTGTCTACTTGTATGTTTTAGTTTATTTACGCTTCCCGCATATTCAGTACATTTCAAGTATTGACCGCACACCTTTATGTGCTATATCGTTTCATGATATAAATTCAGGTTTCCAGACCCGGCCTCATGGTTAAATACGCTTCATTCCCCTTTCAACTGCTTGTGGTGAGTCCTCATCTCTTGGGGCTGATTTATATTTACATCATGTTTCAATTTTTAGATTTTAGGAGTTAGCTGGGGGCTTTTCCCAGCAACACATATCTTTAATAGAGGCTTTCAGACTTGTCTAGATAGATTCAACTCTGTATCAAAGTGTTGTCACATTTGTTCTTATGGTTTTTAATTAGACCCTTTCAGTTAGCTTCCGCTTAGTATGTTTTGTTAATTGTTCCTATTATTAAGTGATATGCTATAATTATGTCATGGGTCGAATTGGAGCCTCTAGGGATTCCTTGTCCCATGTCTCGATCCGGGCCTATGTTCGGGTCGTGAAAAACTTGGTATCAGAGCAAAGGTTTAGGGTGTCTTAGGGTGTCTGAAAGCCGCATTAAGTAGAGTCTTCTTCATGGGTGTGAAGCGTGCCACACTTATGAAGAAAAGGGTACGAGACATTTTAGGAATATTCCTTTTCTCCATGATTCTTATCGTGTGTAGAGTATGAAACTCAAACAGTTCCTCCCCTGACTTATGCTTTATGCGCTCGCAGATAATGCCCCAAACAAGTGAATGGAAAAAGAAATGGTAATGGCCGCCAGCAGGTACCACCAGCCCCAGCGCACTCGGTGAACAATCATGTTACTCATGCCGAGTTTCGAGCAGCCCTTAATATGTTATCACAAACCATGACAGCCCAGATTAATCAGTAGGCGATTGCTTGTGTTGCCCAAATGGTATTGTAGCAGCGGCAATAGTATTGTAGTGGCGACAAGGGTAACTTTCTCCGAATGAACCTGCCTGAATTCTTGGGGCCAAAGGTAGATGAGGACCTGTATGAGTTCCTAGAAGAGATTCAAAAGATCACCCAAGTCATGGGGGTGATGGGAACTCAGAGCGCAGGCTTAGCCTCCTACCAGCTGAAAGGAGTTGCTTATATATGATTTTTCCAGTGGGGAGATAGTCGGGGAATTAGAGCAGGCCCTATACATTGGGATAAAATTATGATTGCGTTCCTGGACAGATTTTTCCCTAGGGAGTTGAGAGAGGCCAAGGCTGCAGAATTCATCAACTTGAGACAGAATGACATGACTGCCCAGGAGTACGCATTGGAGTTCACCCGGTTATCCAACTATGCACCGGATATGGTAGCCAACAAGAGGGTCCGTGTGAGAAGATTCATGAATGAAGTGTCAGACTCCTTGGTTAAAGAGTGCAGGACTGCCATGTTGTACAGGGATATAGATTTTCCACGTTTGATAATATTCCCTCAACAAATGGAAGCGGATCAAGTGAAGGAAAAAGATAGAGAGGCCAAGAGGGCAAGGATAGGAGATTTAGAGTTTTTCCCGCAGAGGATGAGTGATGGACACCGCTCACATTCCCTGTAGAAATCATCAACCCCGACACTTTCGACAGTCAGTGCTCCGTACAAAACCCAAGTAAGGGAGATTACATATCCGTTGTGTACCATCTTTGGGAAGCACAATTTGGGAGAATGCATTCTTCGCTCGGATGTTTGTTTTTGGTGTGGCAAGTTAGGCCATAAGCACTGAGATTGCGCAGTGGCGAAGCAAGGCGAGAGTAGGTCTTCGGCCACCACTTCAGTAGCTCTGATAGCCTACTGTTTCAGCAGGGTGTATCATCTAGCCCAAGTGGTGGACTTTGTCAAGATCGCTCCTATGCCATAGCAGCACACCGGGGCAAAGGCAAGTCGCTATTGGTGGCCACAGGTATGTTGTGAATTTTATCTTACTCTTTGCATGTTGCCAACCCCAGAACCCCAGTATTTCATAAGGAGCACTATGATGGTTTTTGAAAGGATATTGTCATTGTGTGATGTGAATAGTTGTTAGTGCATGGCTTGTAGTGAAGGTTAGAGGTGAAAGAGAAGCTAGGAGTTAATGATTTAGCCCCAACCTTAAGAAAGATTCAGAGCCATAGAATGATGGCTTTAAGCTAAGGGGAAGATGGTAAGTATGTATGATAAGTTGAATCTTGAGTACGCCAATAGAGAAGTTCCATCCCTAACAGTGTCATGTGTCAATCCCTTTAGGTTTGGATAACTTCTCCTGTATTTTAGTTGAAGCTATGTTATGCCCATCCCTATGTGCAGACTTCCAGAATTTCTAGATAACCGCTTCAGACACCACTGCCAGTCTTTCTCTATGAATCCTTAAGGCTCATACTCATGTTATGAATTAGCTATGTATGTTAACTCATGTTTTCCAGTATGATCAGCTTGAACTCAGTCCTTAGAAGTTTCTTGGCAGCTTAGTAGAATCAGGTTATCTCATGTATGAGCTCAGTATATATGTTATGAATGATTCGTGTTCAGGACTCCTTCATTTTCAGTTAGACCAAATATTATGAATTCTAGCCCAGTATCAAAAAGTGATTTGTGAATAAGGGCTCAGTCTACCATAACTCAGTGTTAGTCCTGGGGAAAAGGATTCTTTTTAGTGTTTTATTTAGTTCCTTGGCAGTTTTATGTCTTTTAGTCCCTCTCATGTCTTAGCATGTATTACAATTTAGATGTTCAGTTCAGATGTGTAAGGTGAGCCTGAAGTTAGATACTTCAATGGTTTTGGCTATGATTGATTGATTTTAGGATTTTAGTTCTGTCCCTATCCTTGCGGTATGCTTAGCTAACATTCGAGGACAAATGTTTCCAAGGGGGAGATATTGTAGCACCCTAAAAGTTCAGAATATTTAAAACTAGGAAATTGAAATGTGCTCAGCAGAAAATCTGCAAAAAATGCCTCAGAACGACTCGTCCGACGAGTCATTGTTAGATCTAACGGTTCATTAGAGGTAGTAATTTGATGTACTTCAGAAAAGATGCTAGGTGATGCCACGAGAGGAGGTATGATTCATTGTGGGAGACAACGACTTGTTGGAGGCAGTCGTGGTGAGTTTGCAGTCTTGGTTTCTCGGAGGGAACGAGTCAGGTGATGACTTGTTGTTTGCCTTAATGGGTCGTCATGAGGAGTTGTGGGTTTGAGTCAATGTTTCCAGGCCTGTGGCAATGGGTGGTTATAATGGGTCGCTAAAGCTAGCAACGACCCCTGGAGTTGATCGTAAGAAGGGACTTAAGGATGGTCCAGTATAGTTAACAGAAGGTGGTGACGAGTCGTTAGATGAAGAAATGACTCGTCCAGTTAGTTGTTGGTTGTGGAAGTAGGAATCGTGAAATAGATCCTAGAAATAACGGATGGTCACCACGAGTCGTGGTGAGGACGAACGAGTCATGGTGAGGGTCATAGTCTCAAATCGGGCAGATTTTTATGTTTTTTCCAGGGGTATATTAGTAATGTACTACACTTCCAGTTCTTAAATGATGTTGTTTTGGGATTTTAAGGGACGTTATTAGGGGGTTTTCAAGCCTAACCTCTCATTCCCTCAACTCTCCTTCCTCTCCTCTCAAGATCAAGGATTCAACCAAGGGTTTCCTCGAGGCTTCAAGGTGCAAATTCAAGTGGAATTTCTCCTACCAAGTATGTTGGTTTTCAACAAGGATATTTTTCCATCCTTGTGCCCTAAAATATTTTATCAAAAATCCAATTTTAATTATTCTAGAAAAGCATGAACTATGGTTTCGATTGATGGGTGATTTCTTATATGTCTTTTATGAATTCTAAAACCCATTAGGATTACAAGTTAAATATGTTTATGGAATTATTTGAGTATCTTGAATTATGTGCCAGATGGTGAAAATCCATGATTATAGAATCTTCTTCATGAGATGGCTTGAACTTTTATTGGGATTTTATTATTTTTCACTCGACTATATCAATGACCCGTAACCATGTCAAAATAATGTGAAGATCGTAAGAATTCCCTTAAAAACTAGAATGTACGATTTGTTAAATATGTTGAGATGAGATTAGAATATATGAGCTTGCTCAATTGAAAGTAAGTATGGGTTTTCATTATCTTTTTGGTGAAACTATTTTTGATATGAGGTAAACCTATGATAATGGCATAATTATCATACCTTTCTTATGAATTTGAGTGAAGTTCAAAATGGCTTCTAAGAAATGAAAATGTATGCTTCTACCATGATCTCTTTAGACCTATGGATCCTTCATGACCCTATGTCATATGTTGTATGTTATGAACTCGGAACTTGGATGTTGTGGAAGTGTAATGAATGATATAAATCTATAGATGATCGTAAAGGTAAGATGTGTGAATTAAATGTTGATTTGGTACTATGATGACACGAATTATGGTAATAAAGCATGAGATTGATCCTTAAGACATTAGGCTTGTGGTCAAAAGATAGTAGTCGTAATCAACTCTAAATAAATTCTATATGATGTAATTAGTTGAATGCTCATATCTCTGATTAGCTGCAGTAATTTAGATGAGACGAATGACGTCAGATTATCGTATTTCATGTTATACCTTAGTCAGTCGGTCAGGGATTCTCTATAGCAGAGAATGTTTCCTTAGTCAGTCAGGGATTCTCTACATCAGAAAATGTTTCCCTAGCAAGTCTGGAATTCTCTATAGCAGAGAATGTTTCCCTAATCAATTCGGGATTCTCTAAAATAGAGAATGTTTCCCTAGTTAGTCCAGGATTATCTACAGCAGAGAATGTTTCCCCTAGTCAGTCAGGGATTCTCTACAGCAGAGAATGTTTCCCTACTAAATCTGGGATTCTCCACAGCAGAGAATGTTTCCTTTAGTCAGTCAGTGACTCTCTATATCAGAGAATGCTCTTCCTTAGGTAGTCAGGGACTCTCCACAGCTGAGAACGTTTCCCTTCGACAGTCAGGGACTCTCTATGATATCAGTCACGGCTTCGGTCCTCAGTATTTGTTCAGTAGATAACCTTTACACTTTAGTTGATTATATTTCAATAAATCTTTCATATAAAGTCTTTATGTTAATATGTATATGTGTATCTCAGATAGGGTTGTTGTATCTCCTTTCAGTTATATTTTTGTTAATGTGTATAGTTTACTTTCTCCTTGTATACCTTTATGTTTTAGTTTATTTACGCTTCCCGCATACTCAGTACATTCCAAGTACTGACCATACGCCTTTATGTGCTATAACGTTTCATGATATAAGTTCAGGTTTCCAGACCCGACCTTGTGGTTAGAGATGCTTCATTCCCCTCTCAGCTGCTTGTGCTGAGTCCTCATCTCTCGAGGACGTGATTTATATTTACATCATGTTTCAATTTTTAGATTTTAGGAGTTAGCCGGGGGCTTGTCCCAGCAATTCATAAGTTTATTAGAGGCTTTCAGACTTGTCTAGATAGATTCAGCTCTATATTAAAGTGTTTTTACATTTGTTCTTATGGTTTTTAATTAGACTCTTTTAGTTAGCTTCCACTTAGTATGTTGTGTTAGTTGTTCCTATTATTAAGCGATATGCTATGATTATGCCATGAGTCAACTTGGAACCTCTAGGGGTTCCTTGTCCGGTATCTCGATTCGGACCTATGTTTGGTCATGAGAAATACTTATCTTGAGTTCTCACACTAGCATTACCAATTTCATTTTAAGGGTTGACTCACTCACAGACATATTCATCCCTGTCATAATTATTGTCTCAGTAGAAGTTCCCACAAATCATACAACAATTATTCTATCCCAAGCTCTGCTTTAAGTTCATGAATAATTAACTATTGGTCTACACGTGTACTTGCTTCTTTCTTTCCTTTGAGTTCCTTTTTTGGATAATTATATCTTTACTACCGATCATCCCTTCAATAAGACTACAAGAGTGAAATTACTAACAAGAATATACAACATCAATATCGCACACATAATAGGTCTTACCATCTCTACCCTTTCTTCCAAACCTTAATATAATTTCACAAGCATTATATCCAATTTACCATATCACAATCCACCCTTCTTATGTTAACTCATTCGAATTATGATCTTGCATATATATATATATATATATATATATATATATTGATATGGGAAGATTACGGGGAAGAAGGATAGGAAGCAAGTAAGGAATAATTATAAGTACTTTAGAAAAGAACTTGGTTTTTTAAGAGTTTTCAAAATGACGAAAGAAAGAGCCTCCAAGAAATTTATTATGAATTTTTAAACTCTGTCAAAAAAATATTAATTTCTGTGAATATTTGAATCCTATGTTGATTATCATCAGTTAGATTTTCCTTTTTCTAAATCAATTAATATTTCAAAAGTCTGGAAAACTTGCAATGGCGGGGAGAGCACTTCTGAGATCCCTCTGGCACAAGAATTTTCATCAGCATACGTTGATAACTCCATTGTCACAGTCCCTTTCAAAAAAACCCGACAATGAAGCAGTTAACAACAAAGATATCAAAAATATTTTTGAACAAAACAATTACACAAAAAAATATTTACAAGCACTTGGTGAATATCTGGTTTCAAGACCGTCCTCAACACCACCTGCTCCTTCAAAACCATCAGAGGCCTCCACATCTTCGGTTTCGCTATTTAAACCTTATGAAATCCATACAATATTTTCCAAGGAACTCCAACCCCACCACTCAAAAGATTCACCTTAACTTTCTGACCTCCAACAAAGGATCTTGGAAATTGAGAAGACTCTTATCCCTGATACCCCAATGAGAGAAACCTCTTCCAAAGCCTCTGCAAGTATCACTGTTCTTCAGGAAGATATCCCGTCCGATAGTCAGCCAGAAGGAGAAGAAGTTCCTTTAGAGGTGGCCCCCGTCAAAGATGAATTTTCCAACTGGTGTAAGCTACAAAAGCATTATTACCCCAGAGCTACCCATATTGATGTAGCCTTAGAAGAAAAACCCAGTATCATGCAAAAAAACTACAATGCCAATAACATCTATGAATGGAACATAGATGGTTGTGCTGAGTACAATATTCTATCCAAAGTACAACAGATGACAATGGTTGCCACTTCTTACAGGACCTCCCATAACTGCTCAAACTAGCTTACTACCCATGTACTAGTAGCAGGGTTTACAGCTCAGTTAAAAGGTTGGTGGGACACCCATCTTAGTGAGCAAGAAAACCAAAAAACATTTCATTGTGTTAGAGTCGACCCTTCAGGAGAACCAATCTTTAAGGATGGACAAACCATTCCTGACTCTACCAATACTCTTATTTACACCATTATCAAAACATTCATTGGATGTCTGGGTATCTTTAGGAAAAGATCTTCTAAAGTACTCAACAACCTTATGTGTAAAACACTTTTCAACTTTAGATGGTATAAGGACTCCTTTCTTACCAGAATCCATGAAAGTCTTAATGGTAACCTTCCCTACTAGAAAGAGAAATTCCTAGACGGCCCTGCCTTAAGTCCCTTAGATATTTAGTCAAAGAAGAGCTCCCAAACCAACACTCTGGTGATATTATTCCTTATGAGTAGATCACTTACAGTTAGCTTACAAGCCTCATCCAGCAAGTTTCCCTTAAGATCTGTCGCCAAGATAAGATATTAAGACAATTAGCAAAAGATAGAGCTCAGACACGCCAAGACCTGGGAAGTTTCTGCTAACAATTTTGTCTACCTCCATGTAGAAAGAAATCCCATAGAAATTTGGCTCCTAAAAAAGAAGTCTCCTCATCTAGGCCTCATAATCCTAAATTTAGGAAATCAAAATCTTCTCCTCCAAAACATCAACGTGTAGCTAAGAAGCCAGCTCTTCCTACCCCCAATGATGGCAAATGTTACAGGTGCAACAGATCTGGTCATATTGCCAAATACTACAAATTCGCCAAAAGAATTAGAAATCTCAATCTAGATGAATCACTCCTCAACCAGATACACCACCTCTTACTACAAGAGGACTCCGATAATGCTGATGATGAGTTCAAACAGGACTTTAAGCAAATCGAAGATGATGAACTAGAATCCTCCTAGTCTGACCAAGAAGACAAAAATAGCCAACCTGAAGTCAATGTTTTCTCAAAAGAACAAGATCTTCTCCTAGAGGTTATAAGAAACTTACAAGATCTAGATCAAAAAAGACATTATCTAGATCAACTCAAAAAGAATCTAGATAGACCCTCCACATCTTCCTCCAATATTTTTCTCATCCTCACATAGCAAACACCTACAATATGACTGATGTTTTGAACAGATTTCCTTATAACAAATAAAAGGTAGTAACTTTTCAAGATCTTCAGTTAGAAATAGTACTCCTTAAGGAAGAAATCTAACAAATCAAAGCTAGGCAAGAACTAGATCGGATTGTCCTTCAACAATTCTCTACCATGGCTGATCCTCCTGGACAAACAGAAGTAGAACAACCAAATCATGAACTGAACAAGGAGACTTTATCAATTATCTCTCGAGAATCTCCATCAGGAGATGGCATACTAGGGTAATCTTAATAGTCAACAAATCATTCATTCCAGACACTATTATCATTTTTGATACTGGTGCAGACCTCAATTGTGTCCAAGAAGGGATTCTCCTAACCAAATACTTTGAGAAAACCAAAGAGGCCCTTAGAGATACTAATGGCAATAGATTAGGAATCAACAACAAGCTCCCTGATGTCGAAGTAAGATCTTTGATCTTGGGCAAATTTATATGCCGAAGTGATACTCAAATGTGTCATTTTGCCTTGTTTATCTATCGATATTTATACATTCTCCTGTGATTTGTAATAAAATGTGAATTTATACTAACCAACATGATTAGCGTTTTTTGGCAGAAAAAAATATAAAGTTATGGAGCTAAGATGCATGTTGGGAGAGATCGGGATTGGACTAGGACGCTAGCAAGGGAAAAAGCACTTGAAGGCGCGAATTAAAGGGGCTCCGTGATGGAGCCGTGTCACGCTGCCATCGCGGATGCATTCTGCCTGGAGGGTGAAATTATGCCTATTTCCAGTGGAGGTGCGCGTTGGGGCCGTGGCACGTTGGCCTAGCCTCGCGTTGCACGCCATGCCACATTGGGCCTTAATACCTAGACAACCAAATTCCAGTAAGGGTCCGCGTCAGTGGCGTGTCACGGAGGCAGTGCTCCGCGATGCACTCCGTGACACGTTGCTTGTTATTCCGGGAAAAATTCCCACTACTATAAATAGAACACTTAGGTTCATTTTTAATTATTCTGATTTGGTGGAGCAAGAACGTGGGTTACAGGCAGTTGAGGGGACGAAAATCTCAGGGTTTTTCTCTATCTCCTTCTTCTTTATTTCAATTGCTTGTATGATTAACACTCATTTAACGATGTTTAATCCACAAATGAGTGGCTAAATCCCCTTCTTGCTGAGGTTAAGAACAATTGTATTGAAATGTGATTATTGATAAATTGGTTTTTCATCTTTTCTTCCATGGTTGTTGTTCGGTCTGCTATTCGGGTTGTATTAAATATTATCGACCGACACGCAAGTGCACGTTGTCAAACAAGTAATAAAGTGGCTAAGTAGCCAAGTATCGATCCAAGGAGGCTGCTCTAGATACGGAAAACTGCCTAGTTTACTATATCTCTATTCTATTCCTAACTATGTTAACAACAATCCAACCAAAAGTTGAGTGAGTTTTTGTTTCTAAACTATTTATATACTACAATTAATAGCAACTATTTACTTTTGAATTCAGACAATGGATATGCACATGCCAAGGTTAAGAATGAGTAATGAACTTGATAATCATGATAATTTGGTCATCCTCTTCTTCATGTTGCTAGCCAAGAACGTTTGCCTAGAAATTAAAACTTTCATATTTAATTTCACTTTAGAATCATAAACCATCCGTCTACATTTCTGTGATCAAATGCAATTTATGACCTAGCACTACAATTCCGGTTCCTAAATTGACTAATATGGCTTTCAAGTATATTTCTATCAAGAAAGCACATCAAAACCCAATTTTGCCAAATCAAGTTAAGAACAATACCCTATTAATTCACAACTTTCCAATTTCGTGCTCTGTCGAGTGAAATTGGACTTTTTAGATATACATTAATGGTGGCTAATCAATAATGTAGTAAGCACAAGAATTAATAGAACAACATGCAAGAAGAAGAAGAAACCATATCAATTATCACCAAAATTCATTACACAAGTTCAAAACCTCAGCAAAGAAGGGAATTAGCCACTCATTCTTGGATTAATCATCCTAAAATGAGTGTAAATCATGCATACAATTGAAGGAAAGAAGAAAGGAAGAGAAGAAAACTCTTAGCTTTTCTATTCTTCAACTGCCACAAACCCACGTTCCTGCTCTCCACTTCTGAACTCCGACATAGTTCCAACACGCATTTTAGCTCCTAAAAATCACATTATCCTGCAAAACAAATGCTAATCATCTTGGTTAGTATAAATTCGCATTTTATTACCAAATACATGATATTATATACACATTGCACAACAAACAACGTAAAAATGATACGTTTGAGTATCACTTGGGCATATAAATCTTCCCAAGATCACTTACCCCACACTTAAATCCTTGTTCGTCCTCGAACAACACATACACAACTCATGCAAATTACATCCCAACCTTCGTCACTATGGTGCAACATTTTACGCTACGGTCATACCTATTATTCAATTCTTGCAAATCATCAAGAAAACATGCTTGGTCGTACAAGACAATGACCTTAATACATCGAGGCTTCCTAAACTTTTAAGAATTGATTCTTGATATCGGCAAACTCATGCAAATCAACTAATCAAGAAATACGACACGAAAATCAATCTTTCATCAAGCATGTACCCTCACAACTCGAGAGAAACTTCCCCTTTTATGTTCGTGCAGCACACAAACATGCAAGTAGGGGCATATAAAAATTAATTTCACTCTCTGCCAAAAGAATTCACATGCATCATGTCATGACCCATAGGCTTGCCCTTAGTGTATTACTCCACTAATATAAAGAAATGCACTGTAGGATCAAATAGAACTTTTAATGGGTTGTAACTGGGCTATGGATCTAGTATATATATTGGATTAGCCTATAATAGTCGCTAGCATCCTTAAGCGCCTTTTCAACTCATTCCCATCGACTCATGGACATTGTTCCTCTCTTTTCTCTTTTTGTCCCATTCATACTGGTTTACGTTCATACAGCCCATTTCATCAGGCACACTTGACACAAAAGAGAGGGTTTTCATGTACCCTCACTATCATTTAATTACAACTAGTTCCTCTTCAACATCATCTTTTCTTTCCTCACTTTGCTTTTCTTTTCTTTTCACTCTTTTCACTCTTTAACACTTTGGGAAACATTTTCTGTTCTTTGTAAGCGCTTAAGAGCTTCTTATAGACTTTAAGGCTAATGAAAAGAAGGAATAAAGCTTAGTTCATACAATTCTGGACAAAAGAAAGAAATCGGCTAAAGGCTCAACGGGCTGACTAGGGTATACAACATATAAAAAGGTAGAATTTGACAAGAAAAAAATGGAAACTAACGGTTAAAACAAAGAAATGCCTACATCCTTTCCGACACTACACCTCCTTCATTTCGTTTTGTATACACGCCAGGCAAGTTCTAGACAATTCACAATGACATGGAATAGCAAAACCTCACTCACACTTCATGCACATGCTCGAATCAAATGCATTCACAGACTCTTTAATTAGTCAATTACATGAATTCAAGATTAAGCCTCAATCATAATGAACCAAATTCTATAGCCTAGGTAACTCAACATATTTACAAAATTGCATGCTTTCAAACGAATCATTTTCACATTTTGAACATCAATTACAACACGCAACGAAATTTTAGCAACCATAAGCAACTACAGTTTATTGATGCAATCCACCAAAGAAACTAAAAACAAAACATCTACTCCTATCGACTAAATTTCCCTTAAGACGGTCGTCATCCATCCATCACAGGGAACGGTCACTAACTATGACATCGGTTCAATGGGACTATTCTCTGTAAAAGAACCGAAAACAAACTCCGAGAAACCCAAAAATAAAACTTCAAAATTTTTGCAACACATCGATCATTTCGATAGAAAATATTTACAAAATATTTTGATAAGTGCAAAATCTTTTCGCAAAAATTTTGAAAAATATCGATCATATCGATAAAGAAAAAAATATATATTTACAAAATTTAAAAATATTTACAAAGGCAACCATAACATTCAAAAACACACATCATTAGCCACAAACAAATATATACACATAAATCACAAATCAGTTCACAACAACAGGGAAAGCACAGACATACATAAACATCAAGGAAAAATTCTACAGCAAATTTAGAGCCTATGACCCAGCACCTAACTACTCCCCACCCCATACTTAAATCGAACACTGTCCCCAGTGTTCACAACAATACAAAGCACAACATATGGGTGGTGGAACTCCCTGCTCAGTCAAAATATTCGACTTCCTCATCCGGTGCTGCGGCCTCGTCGCCCATATCTGAATCAGCTCCATCGTCATCATCGGACTCCACATCAGAGTCCTCACGACGTGTCTCCTCATCAGTAGGGACGTCGTCATCAGTCGGCTCCACAAAGGCTGGCCCCACCTTGCATAAAGCTCTGGCGTTCTCGCCAAAGGGGTAGTCCAGCTCCAGCTGCCATAATTCATCCTCGGTGGCTGGTCTCCCACCTATCCGTAGCTACAGCATCTGCATGCCGAACATACGGGACATATACTGGTCATCACGAGCATGTCGCTCGCCCAAAGTCAGCACAGGTCCGTGTAGTGTCGGGGGCCTTCATCTTTGTTACATCGAAGGCCCTCCGCTCCAACTGCGGAATGTAATCCAAGGCTTCTTCCTCAACGTCGAGGCCTCGGAGGAAGGTGGTGATGAGTACGCCAAACCCGTATCTGTGGCCCTGGTGTAGTCTGGCTCTCTTCATGGCAGATATTATGACCGCCCCCACATTAATCTCAAGCCCTTTCTTAAGGGCATACACCAAGCAGACACGGTCCTGGGTCACGTCTGTCATATGAACTCCCGGGATCAAACACGAACATACAATTTTTAGCCAGATTCTGGCCTCCCTGTTCATCTGCGAATAAGGCAGAGTCTGGTGGTAACCCCTCTCTTTGTGTCTACTCCATCGGGCTGTGGATCGAGCCCCACGCAACGTACGTCTGATGTCGGCGTACGGTGGGGTGATGTTTAGCTGGCGGAGGACGTGGGCGTCTGTGTCCCGCGCTCCAACGATGGCATTCAGCTGCTGGGGTTCCAGAGTGACAATCTGCCCTATGATTTTAATAGTATGGCTCCTGATGGCCGGGTTCCAGTTGGCGTAGAATTCCCGGACCAAGTGAAGGTTGCACTCCTTGGGCTCCTGAAAGATAAAGCTGAGCCCAACTGCCTCAATCCTCTGTACGATGCGAAGGAACTCCTGTGCAATTGGTTCCCTTGCAATATGTTCCTCCAGGAAGTATTTATTCTCCTTATGCTTTGCGTACCACTTCTTCCCTTCCTCGGTAACCCATCGTGTTCCGTATCGGCGGTGTTGACCGCGTGGAACAGCAGGTGCAGCTGGGACAGCCGTGCCCAGTCTCATTCTCTTTCTGCCGGTGCCTGAGGTTGAAGCACCCTTGCCTTTATCTTGTCGGCTGGCCATTGTACCTGTCAATTTACACAAACTAGCACAACGTTAAGCTAAAAACTTGTTAGCTTCGGGTAAGGTCGGGTTAAACAAAATTTACCCCACACTTAGTCTTTAACAATATTTACAACATTGTAGGAAGGATAGCTCTATTTACACCCTAAACACAATCAACTATAAACATATTGCTTAGTGCGTTCACAGAAATTCGACAACATAACGGCTAGCGAACTACTCAGACTTCATACAGCTAACCCAATCCTACTATCGATAGCTATTCACCCATAGCACTTAGCAACAATAACAACAACAAAATAGAAACAACAAGACAAAAATTTTATATACAACTAATCTAAGCAATTCAACCAATTCACATATTACGCAATTTCCCACAAAAATTCGAGAATTAGTCGTCTTTCAACAATTATACAATATTTACCACGACTTATCTCAAATAATAAACACACCCCGGCATCAATTTCGTCAAACTATCAAGTTACCCAAGTTAAAATTCAACAACCCCAAGCCCTAGAATACAATTCGTCAATCAAAATCGAATTATTCAATCAATCGATAAGTTCAAACG
This sequence comes from Datura wrightii, assembly GCA_035772735.1. Taxonomy (NCBI): domain Eukaryota; kingdom Viridiplantae; phylum Streptophyta; class Magnoliopsida; order Solanales; family Solanaceae; genus Datura; species Datura wrightii. The sequence continues at coordinate 116,293,451 of JASDFA010000003.1, read as the reverse complement.
TCAACTACAACAATCTGAACATAATCAATCACAAAATAATTCACGTCATGTTTAATTTCTACCTAGGGTGATATATCTCACCTCACATGCTCAAAATTGACAAAAATCGCCAAAAATTTGAGATAGACGATGAAAACATACCTTGGAATTGAAGAATCGACGAAAACTTGATGTTTTCCTTGCCTATTAACGTGGCACGGAGCTTGGGGGTAGGGGAATGGGTGTTTGGTTGCGGAGGGAAGAGGTAATGGGGAAAATAGGGGCGAAATCAGGGGTTTTTATTAAGAAAACACGCGGGTCACCCGGAAACCCGGTGTGACCCGGCACTGGATAAAGGCAACGTGTCACGGAGGGTAACGCGGAGCCCCTCCTCTATGACCCGGAGCCAACGCGTTGGCTTACTGGAATTTTGAAAAATGCAGATTTGCCTTCAACGTGTCACGGAGGCCAACGCGGAGCATTGCCTCCGTGACACGGCGCCAACGCGCCAGTGCTCTGTTTCACCATCAAATTTTATTTTTCATACCTCGCCTCGTTTCCTCGATTCCAAGTATTTTTCCTCCAGTATACCTGAAAATCACCTCACTAAACAAAAATTGGTTAAATTAATAAATTCCCTACTAAAAATAAAATAAAATAAAATTACTAAATTACTAAATAAAAAATTACTAAATAAAATGCAAATCTAAGCCTAGTCACGAAAAAGAAAAGAAAATAAAATAAAAGAAAAACTTTACACTAAAGAAAGAAAAAATATTTTTCACGGGTTGCCTCCCGTGCAGCGCCTGGTTTAACGTCGCGGCTCGACGTACCACGTTTCACCGTTTTTTCCTCCGCCTTGAGGATATGAATTTCACCCCTAATTTCTTCTCTAATTTCCTCTTATGCTCCTGGGGTGGTGGTGAAAAATTGTAAGGACCAAACAGTAGATGCTTTCTTTTGAACTTATTAGCCCTTGAGTAAGTGAAGTCATTTTGGCTCTCTGAGTTAGCGAATTTCAAAATATACGGGGCTTGGTCCTCCTGTAGACATTTCTCTATAATCTTGGAAGACTCTATTTCTGTGTTTTCAACCAAAATTAATGTCGAAAAATGCTTTGAGTGTGGTCCAATCAACCTCAACTCTAAAATTGCATTGTGCTTGACTTCCTTACTCGTGTACACCTTTTCAACATTGACATCTATTTCTCCATTAATGTCAAATGGGAGATATTCTTTCTCTTCTTCCATGAATGGATTTTCTATAGGTATGAGCCGATCATGGGGACACTCAAGAGATTCTAATTGTTGGGCTTCATCCAAAAATTCACCCTTGTATTCCTCTTGTAGTTCCTCTTGAATATCGAGTAAATCTGCCACCTGCAAATTATCACAAGCTTCAGCCTCAGCACACATCTCCGTGAGTTTGACGCTCATCCTGCTTACAGCCTCGACATTCTCCTTTTGCTGAATTATCAATTCTGCCACCGACTCCTTCATTGCTTCTGATTGCTCCAGGAGTTGTTTCATCATGTCCTCTATTTGAACTTGGCGTCCCAAGTCCTCATTTTCAGCATGCCTATATTCAGCAAAAACAACAAAAGGATCATAGTAGGGGCTTGGGGGAGGGGAATATGCCTTTGGACAATCACCCCAATGGCCATATTGACACCCACATATATTGCACGTGTTACAGTTTTGCCATAAGTGGGGTCCTCCGCAATTCATGCAAGATTCGCCAAAATATGCGTATCCACCATGTATATTCCAAGATGTCATGTCAATGAGGGTATCCGAAAGAGAGAAAAATTAAAATGAACAAAGAATTAAAACAAATACTAAGACCAAGTTGTCAACACTTAAGAAAATAAAACAAAAATACAGTAAATTTACACTTAACACAATTTTACAAATCGCCTAGCCTCCCCGGCAACGGCGCCAAAAACTTGTTCGGTCTGCTGTTCGGGTTGTATTAAATATTATCAACCGACACGCAAGTGTACGTGGTCAAACAAGTAATAAAGTGGCTAAGTATCCAAGTATCGATCCAAGGAGGCTGCTCTAGATATGTAAAACTGCCTAGTTTACTATATCTCTATTCTATTCCTAACTATGTTAACAACAATCCAACCAAAAGTTGAGTGAGTTTTTGTTTCTAAACTATTTATATACTACAATTAAGAGCAAGTATTTACTTTTGAATTTAGACAATGGATATGCACATGCCAAGGTTAAGAACGAGTAATGAACTTGATAATCATGATAATTTGGTCATCCTCTTCTTCATGTTGCTAGCCAAGAACGTTTGCCTAGAAATTAAAACTTTCGTATTTAATTTCACTTTAGAATCATAAACCATCTGTCACACCCCGCCTTGGGGGGGGGTACGATTGGCACCTGGTGCCCTACTAAGATCTGACCTGCTAGACTGTTAAGCCTGGGCGCGTCTGGCGCCTGGCTGGCTTTAACTCAGATTTCTGGAAACAAAGGGCTATATGACGACTGTAAATATAGCCCCCGGCCCATTGGCCTATCGCCTGCTGTACCTGTCTTGGCAGCTAACCAGAAATATAGTAACTCAGGGAAACCTATACGGGCCGACAAGGCCACCATGCTATCTAGTTATCTACTGCTTAATCAAAAAGCACAAAAAGAAGCTACGTGACCGGCAAGGTCACCACTACTGACAACTATGGCCTCACACGACCATCACAGAAGTAAGAAAGAGTAAATGCAACCATACAACTGCACGGCCCCACACGACCGGCTCATCTGACCACAGGGACTACATACAGACTACAAGCCTCTAGGAATAGTAATAGAACTGATCGGGGCAGGGCCCCGACCTACCCATTCTATATACAACAAAAGGAACTGAACTACACCTCTGAAATTCAGCCTCCGGATGACTGGAGCTGAATACTCAACCGCTGACAGGGAGTCACGTAGAATCACCTGCTCGTCTAGGAGTACCTGCAGGCAAGTAATGCAGCGCCCCACTGGGCGTCAGTACCACTGGTACTGAGTATGTAAAGCAACTGAAACACAATAACTGAAAATAACATCTGAAAGCAATAATATGACTGATGAAGCTGAAGTAGGAGGAATAACTTACTGTCTGATGATGTAGATCGCACCTGTTCTTACTGATACCGAAGGAAGTAGGAATCATACCTGGAAGCGTATCATTCTACTACCAACCCACTCACGTCTAATATAACATGGCATAGTATACATAACATAACACAGCACATACAAACCTTACCCGGCCCCCATAAGCCGGGAGGTACAATCAACACAGAATCTATGCCCCTACCCCGGTCATCCCATCTCCTATAGTGGCTGTAAGCATCCTGCCGATCCCTGGGTATGCACTTGGGCTCGCTCAGCCCCTGACTATAACTGTACCTGAGTCCGAAGGACTCTAAATCAACACCCCGGGCGTACCCGCTCGACGGGGGTGTATAAGGGCCGACCAAGGCACAATATGGGGAAACTGGCATCCCATCTTTGTCCCCTGGCGGGACGGCATATCACTCCGTAGAGTGACGTATCCTCGTCCTCTGGCGGACGAGTCGATACAGCTATTAACCCTGGGCGGTCAGGGATGCTAGGTAATCCAACCCCAATCAGTACAATGGCCTCGACTAATCATGTTGTCTGTGTATCTCATAAGCCAAAACTAATAGGCGTAAGGTATTATATAAATCATGTACTGGGCTAATAATAGCAATCTGTAGGTGTCTGATACATGCTGAGACAGGTAAGTATAAATATGAATATAGTTCCCTGTCTAACTGTACTGGGGCAAAGGCTATACAAGCGGGTGTTTCTGCTGAAGGCTATGCTGTTCACTAGGTTTCTGTATTAACATGATTTCCTATTTCTAACATGCTTTCTAAACCATATACAGTTACTATTCTATATCTGGAATGCTTTACTGATGTTGTACTACCTTGCGAGGTTTCAGCTAAACACAACAATATCTTGGCAGGGCACATTATATCACATACTGAATATACGGCCAATCTTAATCATTTATATTCGAATCTATATCATACAGATAGGTATCGTACACGTTACGGCCCAAAACTTCTCATATTGCACCAATGTTCAAAATAATACAATACTCAATTTCTGAGCCTTTTACTGGTCTGTAAATTACTACACTGCTTCAATGTCACTCAACTTGCCGAGGAAACTTAACTTTACATACCTTATCTTTGAATATTCGTCCGTCGGACGAGGCTCGGCCGGTACTTCTACTGCTTTCTCCCAACTGCATTCATAAATACGTCAATCAATACTAAATACAACGTTATTTCAAAAGGCAACATCACTTTCAATGTAGTTTATAGCCTAAACTTAGGCTTATCGAAAGACGGTCAGAAACTCGCTATTTTTCAGTGGCCCAGAAGGGAGAAATATTTACTTCTCAACTAGGAACACATAGACATAAATCTGGAGCAATTCTACTTACTTTAGTTCGGCAGCTCGCCGATTCGTTGGCCGTTTTTCGTGAAACTAACTCCGTAGAAATGCTCTCTGCTGCTAAATACTAGGGTATCTAGGATTAATTTGGGTTTGGGCAGCGTTTGGCAGCGTAATCGGACGAAAATATTTAACCTCCTTTCGTTTTCCTCTGTTCAGTACGCTTCTGGACATTATTAACTGATAACAATGAGTTTAACCCGAAGTGAGGGCTTTATATACCTGGGCTGGGACAATGGCAACGTGGCACGGAGCCATCGCGGAGGCCTCCCCTCCGTGACACGCTGCCATCGCGGAGGGGCTCTGCCTCGGCTCCTCCCGCGATGGTTCGACAGGTTTCTCGTCCGATCTTTTCCCGGGCCTTTCCCTAGCACGTATGGCTTTCAAATATGCTTAACCAACATGTGAGTAGGTCATCTAAGTGCCGGGAATTCTACGGGGTATAACATTCTCCCCCCCTTAGGAACATTCATCCCCGAATGTATACTGCTATCTAGAGAACTGTTCACTCTAGTTTCTGAAAAAATTTTGGCAGAGTTTCCCCTGTAACATGGACTATTGAAAAATCCTGAAATGCAGAAAAGTCCAACACAGGCACTGCACACAATGTTCTACAATCCACTAGACAACTAAGTATTACTTCTCTCTTTATCATTTACAACATACATATCATAACGTACTGTATAAGCAATGATACGGACATACCTGTCGTCTGACTAGGCCTGAAATAAGTGAGGGTATCTGATTTTCATATCTTCTTCAGCCTCCCACGTAATTTCTTCCCGATTTCTGTTACGCCACAAAACTTTGACAGATGCAACATCTTTAGTTCTCAACCTGCGAATCTGTCTGTCTAAGATAGCTACGGGAACCTCTTCGTAGGCTAACTCCTCTGTGACCTGAACATCTTGGACTAGAACTACTGTAGAAGGGTCCCCTACGAACTTTCTTAACATGGAAACGTGGAATACTGGATGAACAGATGCTAATTCTGGAGGCAAGTTTAACTCATATGCCACGCGGCCTATTTTTCGCCGAATTTGGTACGGCCCAATGAATCTTGGGCTAAGCTTGCCTTTCTTGCCAAACCTCATTACCCCTTTCATCGGGGACACTTTCAGATATACCCAGTTGTTTACCAAAAATTCTAGATTTCTGCGCCGTCTATCTGCATATGACTTCTGACGACTCTGAGCGGTCAGTAAACATTCCCGGATAAGCTTTATCTTTTCTTCGGACTGCCGAACGATATCTGGGCCAACTAATGCTGATTCTCCTACCTCAAACCAGCCCACCGGCGATCTACACTTTCGCCCATATAATGCCTCGAAAGGCGCCATCTGGATAGCTGAATGGTAGCTGTTATTATAAGAAAATTCGATTAACGAAAGATGTTCATCCCAGCTACCCCCAAAATCTAACACACACGCTCGTAGCATATCTTCGAGCGTCTGAATTGTACGTTCAGCTTGCCCGTCTGTCTGAGGATGGAATGCTCTGCTCAAATTAATCTGCGTCCCCAGACCTTTCTGAAATGACTGCCAGAATCTAGCTGTAAACTGTGCCCCTCTGTCTGAAATGATAGATGCCGGCACTCCATGTAATCTAACTACTTCTCTGATATATAATTCGGCGTAATTCTCAGCTGAGAAGGTAGCCCTCACTGGCAGGAAATGAGCTGATTTCGTCAACCTATCAACTATTACCCAAATGGAATCATTTCTGCGCCTCGTACGGGGTAATCCTGTTATAAAATCCATATTTATTGCTTCCCATTTCCACATAGGTATTGATATCTCTTCAGTCAAACCACCCGGTTTCTGGTGCTCTGCTTTCACCTGCTGACAATTAGCACATCTTGATACAAATTCGGCTATCTCAGCTTTCATACCTGGCCACCAATAGATGTTTCTGATATCATGGTACATTTTCGTCGTCCCTGGATGAAGGGAATAGCGAGCGTAGTGCACCTCATGCATGATCTGTCCGTGAAGTCCTGAGACATTCGGGACACAAAGGCGGCCCTTACAGCGTAGCACACCACTCTCAGTTGTCTGAAAATCTGGCTCCTTACCCTTCTGAACACTATCTCTGAGCTGGACTAAATCGGGATCCTCATACTGTCGTTCTTTTACCTCTGCAACTAATGATGATACTGCAGAATTCAGAATTACGGCCCCATTATTTTTTGTATCCATTACTCGAACGGCTAGGCTAGCTAACTGATGGATTTCTTTGGCTAACTTCTGCTTCTCAGGTCGCAAATACACTAAACTCCCCATTGACTTACGGCTCAGGGCATCTGCTACAACATTAGCTTTTCCGGGGTGGTATAGAATATTCACATCATAGTCTTTTAACAACTCCAACCAGTGGCGTTGCCGCAGATTCAACTCCCTCTGGGTGAAAATGTACTGCAAGCTCTTATGATCTGTGTAAATATCAACATGAACTCCGTACAGATAATGCCTCCACATCTTCAAGGCATGAATTACTGCAGCCAATTCTAGGTCATGGGTAGGGTAATTCTTTTCGTGTTTCCTCAGCTGCCTGGAAGCATATGCAATTACTCTACCATGCTGCATCAACACACATCCCAATCCGACACCTGACGCATCGCAATAAACTGAATAACCTTCTGTGCCTTCCGGCAGTGCTAATACGGGAGCGGAGGTCAATCTATCTTTCAGTTCTTGGAAACTCTGCTCACATGCCCCCGTCCACTGAAACTTGGCTGCTTTCTGTGTCAATTTAGTTAAAGGTGCTGCAATGGTTGAGAATCCCTCAACGAATCTCCGATAATATCCTGCCAACCCCAGAAAGCTACGAACTTCAGTCGGGGTAGTAGGCCTAGGCCATGACTTAACTGCTTCTATCTTCTGTTTGTCTACCTGTATACCAGTATCTGAGACAATATGCCCTAAAAAGGCTACTGAGTTAAGCCAGAATTCACACTTAGAAAATTTTGCGTACAACTGGCGGTCCCTGAGAATCTGGAGCACTGTTCGCAAATGAGTCCGGTGATCTGCTTCGGAGCGAGAATACACCAGAATATCATCAATGAATACTATCACGAACAAGTCCAGGAAGGGTTTGAAAATACTGTTCATCAGGTCCATAAAAACTGCTGGGGCATTTGTTAGCCCGAAGGACATAACCAGAAATTCAAAATGTCCATATCGGGTCCTGAATGCTGTCTTAGGGATGTCCCTCTCACGTACTCGGACCTGGTGATATCCGGACCGCAAATCAATCTTAGAAAAGTATCTGGCTCCCTGTAACTGATCAAATAGGTCATCAATCCTAGGAAGCAGATACTTATTCTTTACTGTAACTTTATTGAGCTGCCGATAATCTATGCACATTCGGAGCGAGCCATCTTTCTTTCTCACGAACAAGACTGGCGCACCCCACGGGGAAGTACTCGGCCTGATAAAACCTTTATCTAACAAGTCTTTCAACTGCTCCTTTAATTCTCTGAGTTCTGCAGGAGCCATACGATAAGGAGGTATTGATATTGGCTGAGTGCCTGGTAGCAAGTCAATAGCGAAGTCTATTTCCCTTTCTGGGGGAATACCAGGTAACTCATCAGGAAATACATCTGGGAATTCATTTACCACTGGGACAGACTGGAGTGTCGGAGATTCTGCTTGGACATCCTAAACTCTGACAAGATGGTAATTACATCCCTTAGATATCAACTTTCTCGCCCGAAGGTAGGAAATAAACCTACCTTTTGGCGTCACGGTGCTGCCCTTCCATTCCCGTACTGCCTCCCCCGGGAAATGGAATTGGACCATTGGTCCAACATTCAACATTAGCAAAACATGGTACTAACCAGTCCATACCCATTATGGCATCGAAATCTATCATCTCTAACTCGACCAGATCTACTGTGGTCTGACGATCAGCAACCTCTACTGTACACCCGCGGTAAATTCGGCTAGCTGTGATAGAGTCACCGACGGGCGTAGATACTAAGAAGGGCTGCTGTAATGATTCTGGTACAATACTAAACTTCCGTGCCACAAATGGAGTAATATAGGATAAGGTAGACCCTGGATCAATTAACACATAAGCAGGGTGTGAGCAGATGGTTAGCATACCTGTCACAACATCAGGCGATGCCTCTGAATCTTGCCTCCCTGGTAAGGCGTATGTGCAGCTTGGACCCGCACCTGTACTGGAGGCCCCTGATCTGCCTCGACCCCTGCCTGCTTAAATTGGGGGCCTGCGCCCAGTCGAGGATGCTGTAGCTCGTGATCCTGTTGATGCCCTATCCTGTCTGTCCCGGTCCTCACGACCTCTGGCTGGGCAATCTCTCATCAAATGGCCTTCTTGGCCACAAATATAACATGCGGTGGAACCATACCTGCATGCTCCAGAATGGCGTCGACTGCATATAGGACAAAGTGGTAGGGTATACCTACTCTGCTCCACCCTCCCCTGTGACGGTGAGTCTGCCGTCTGCGAACCTCTACCAGCCTCTGACTGCCCCCTGCGGTTGAATCTACCTCCCTGTGACTGTGGTGGAGGCGGGGGCCTAGGCGGCCTGTTTGACAATCGTGGCCTGGGTCCTCCCCGGGCCTCTCTTTGTAACTCAGCTGGTCTATCCCGGCGACGCTGCTCCTGATTAACCCTTCTGATTTCCCGATGTCGCTTTCTGATGCCCTCAATATTCTGGGCAAATGCCTGGATTCGGGAAATATCCATATCTTCTCGCAGTGTGGCCGTGATACAAGTCTCAACATACTCTGGGTTCAACCCCATAATAAAACGGTGCACTCTGGATGCCATGGTATCCACAAAAGCTGGTGCATATCGAGCCAAAGAATCAAACCGCAAGGAATATTCCCGAACACTCATGGCCCCCTGTTCTAGATGTAGGAACTGGTCTACCCGGGCCTGTCGGATCTCCCGCGGCAAATAGTGATCCAGAAAGGCTCCTGAAAAGCTGGACCAGGTAGGAGGGGGAACATCTCTCCCTCGGGACCTCTCCCAGCTTTCATACCATAACACCGCAATATCTCGCAATCGAAATGCGGCCAATTCAACTGACTCAGTAGGTGTAGCATGCATAACCCTGAAGATTCTCTACATCTGATCCAGAAAATCCTGGGGGTCCTCGGTGCGGTCCGTGCCCGTGAACTGTGGGGGATTCAGGGCTAAGAACTCTCGGACCCTCGAACTACCAGGCCCTCCTGATGCTTCTGCAACTGTGGATGGCATTTTCTGCCGCTGAGCAGCCATCACCTGTGCTATCATAACTACAGCACTCCTAACTTCCTGATCGGAAGGTATCGGTATAGGGACTGCTGAAGATACTGTCGCTCCAAACGGCTCCTGACGTGGTGGAGACTGCTGAGGAGGCTGAGATGAAGCCTCTGGAGGGCCCTCTGATCGGGATGTCTCCAAATGAGGGGGGGGGCATCCTGCTGGTGCCTTCCCCTGCTGCAATGTCTAAGCTCCGACCTGTGACGGGATGGCGCTGGTCTGACATTATCTGTAGCCAAAGAATATGATAAGAATTTAGGAATTCAACCCTATACTGTACCGCTCTATGGCACGACTGAATCAGAATAAAAGACAACCATCCTATCATGCCTTGCAGCCTCCTACCCATAGTATGTGGTGCACAACACATCCATGGACAGGACTCTACTTAGCACGGCTTGCAAACTCCCTGGGATACGACCTGCTCTGATACCAAGTTTGTCACACCCCGCCTTGGGGGGGTACGACTGGCACCTGGTGCCCTACTAAGATCTGACCTGCTAGACTGTTAAGCCTGGGCGCGTCTGGCGCCTGGCTGGCTCTAACTCAGATTTCTGGAAACAAAGGGCTATATGACGGCTGTAAATATAGCCCCCAGCCCATTGGCCTATCGCCTGCTGTACCTGTCTTGGCAGCTAGCCAGAAATATAGTAACTCAGGGAAACCTATACGGGCCGACAAGGCCACCATGCTGTCTAGTTATCTGCTGCTTAATCAAAAAGCACAAAAAGAAGCTACGTGACCGGCAAGGTCACCACTACTGACAACTATGGCCTCACACGACCATCACAGAAGTAAGAAAGAGTAAATGCAACCATACAACTGCACGGCCCCACACGACCGGCTCATCTGACCACAGGGACTACATACAGACTGCAAGCCTCTAGGAATAGTAATAGAACTGATCGGGGCAGGGCCCCGACCTACCCATTCTATATACAACAAAAGGAACTGAACTACACCTCTGAAATTCAGCCTCCGGATGACTGGAGCTGAATACTCAACCGCTGACAGGGAGTCACGTAGAATCACCTGCTCGTCTAGGAGTACCTGCAGGCAAGTAATGCAGCGCCCCACTGGGCGTCAGTACCACTGGTACTGAGTATGTAAAGCAACTGAAACACAATAACTGAAAATAACATCTGAAAGCAATAATATGACTGATGAAGCTGAAGTAGGAGGAATAACTTACTGTCTGATGATGTAGATCGCACCTGTTCTTACTGATACCGAAGGAAGTAGGAATCATACCTGGAAGCGTATCATTCTACTACCAACCCACTCGCGTCTAATATAACATGGCATAGTATACATAACATAACACAGCACATACAAACCTTACCCGGCCCCCATAAGCCGGGAGGTACAATCAACACAGAATCTATGCCCCTACCCCCGTCATCCCATCTCCTATAGTGGCTGTAAGCATCCTGCCGATCCCTGGGTATGCACTTGGGCTCGCTCAGCCCCTGACTATAACTGTACCTGAGTCCGAAGGACTCTAAATCAACACCCCGGGCGTACCCGCTCGACGGGGGTGTATAAGGGCCGACCAAGGCACAATATGGGGAAACTGGCATCCCATCTTTGTCCCCTGGCGGGACGGCATATCACTCCGTAGAGTGACGTATCCTCGTCCTCTGGCGGACGAGTCGATACAGCTATTAACCCTGGGCGGTCAGGGATGCTTGGTAATCGAACCCCAATCAGTACAATGGCCTCGACTAATCATGTTGTCTGTGTATCTCATAAGCCAAAACTAATAGGCGTAAGGTATTATATAAATCATGTACTGGGCTAATAATAGCAATCTGTAGGTGTCTGATACATGCTGAGACAGGTAAGTATAAATATGAATATAGTTCCCTGTCTAACTGTACTGGGGCAAAGGCTATACAAGCGGGTGTTTCTGCTGAAGGCTATGCTGTTCACTAGGTTTCTGTATTAACATGATTTCCTATTTCTAACATGCTTTCTAAACCATATACAGTTACTATTCTATATCTGGAATGCTTTACTGATGTTGTACTACCTTGCGAGGTTTCAGCTAAACACAACAATATCTTGGCAGGGCACATTATTTCACATACTGAATATACGGCCAATCTTAATCATTTATATTCGAATCTATATCATACGGATAGGTATCGTACACGTTACGGCCCAAAACTTCTCATATTGCACCAATGTTCAAAATAATACAATACTCAATTTCTGAGCCTTTTACTGGTCTGTAAATTACTACACTGCTTCAATGTCACTCAACTTGCCGAGGAAACTTAACTTTACATACCTTATCTTTGAATATTCGTCCGTCGGACGAGGCTCGGCCGGTACTTCTACTGCTTTCTCCCAACTGCATTCATAAATACGTCAATCAATACTAAATACAACGTTATTTCAAAAGGCAACGTCACTTTCAATGTAGTTTATAGCCTAAACTTAGGCTTATCGAAAGACGGTCAGAAACTCGCTATTTTTCAGCGGCCCAGAAGGGAGAAATATTTACTTCTCAACTAGGAACACATAGACATAAATCTGGAGCAATTCTACTTACTTTAGTTCGGCAGCTCGCCGATTCGTTGGCCGTTTTTCATGAAACTAACTCCGTAGAAATGCTCTCTGCTGCTAAATACTAGGGTATCTAGGATTAATTTGGGTTTGGGCAGCGTTTGGCAGCGTAATCGGACGAAAATATTTAACCTCCTTTCGTTTTCCCTCTGTTCAGTACGCTTCTGGACATTATTAACTGATAACAATGAGTTTAACCCGAAGTGAGGGCTTTATATACCTGGGCTGGGACAATGGCAACGTGGCACGGAGCCATCGCGGAGGCCTCCCCTCCGTGACACGCTGCCATCGCGGAGGGGCTCTGCCTCGGCTCCTCCCGCGATGGTTCGACAGGTTTCTCGTCCGATCTTTTCCCGGGCCTTTCCCTAGCACGTATGGCTTTCAAATATGCTTAACCAATGTGTGAGTAGGTCGTCTAAGTGCCGGGAATTCTACGGGGTATAACACCATCCGTCTACATTTCTGTGATCAAATGCAATTTATGACCTAGCACTACAATTCCGGTTCCTAAATTGACTAATACGGCTTTCAAGTATATTTCTATCAAGAAAGCACATCAAAACCCAATTTTCCCAAATCAAGTTAAGAACAATACCCTATTAATTCACAACTTTCCAATTTCGTGCTCTCTCGAGTGAAATTGGACTTTTTAGATATACATTAATGGTGGCCAATAAATAATGTAGTAAGCACAAGAATTAATAGAACAACATGCAAGAAGAAGAAGAAACCATATCAATTATCACCAAAATTCATTACACAAGTTCAAAACCTCAGCAAAGAAGGGAATTAGCCACTCATTCTTGGATTAATCATCCTAAAATGAGTGTAAATCATGCATACAATTGAAGGAAAGAAGAAAGGAAGAGAAGAAAACTCTTAGCTTTTCTATTCTTCAACTGCCACAAACCCACGTTCCTGCTCTCCACTTCTGAACTCCGACATAGTTCCAACACGCATTTTAGCTCCTAAAAATCACATTATCCTGCAAAACAAATGCTAATCATCTTGGTTAGTATAAATTCGCATTTTATTACCAAATACATGATATTATATACACATTGCACAACAAACAAGGTAAAAATGATACGTTTGAGTATCACTTGGGCATATAAATCTGCCCAAGATCAGTTGTTGTATTGATTCTTGTTCTTACTGCATTAATGAGTGGCCAACATTAATGTACATCTAAAAAGTCCGGTTTCACTCGAGAGAGCAAGAAATTGGAAAGTTGTGAATTGATAGGATATGATCTTTTCTTAGTTTGGGAAAATTGAGAATTGATTTATCTTCAGGATAGAAATATACCTAAAGGTCGTATTATTCAATTAAAGAATCAGTTTTGTATGGCTAGAACATGAATTTCGTTTCATCACAGAAATGTAGGTGGAAGGTTCATGATTCTTAAGTTGGGTTAAATACGAGAGTTTTAATCCATAGGCAATAATTCTTGACTAGCAACCGGAGGAAAGATTTACCAAACTGTATCGATAATTTATTTCTCTACATGTTCATTTAACCTCAGCATGCTCATACTTATAGTTCAGACTCAATTTATATATTCGTTTTAGACTTAGTATAAAATTAGGAAACAAAATATCAAACTCTTCTGCACACTGTTGTTTGCATTTTTAGAGTTAAAGTTTATTGACACTTGAGTTGATTGTTACCCTATCCCAGTCCCTGTGGGATCGATACTTGGCTTACTTGAGCCACTCTACTACTTGTTCGACCATGTGCACTTGCGTGTAGTTATACCCAAAAATCAACCGAACAAGTTTTTGGCGCCGTTGCCGGGGACTGGCAATTGGTAAATTTTTCTTAAGTGTTAGTTTACTATTTATTCTTAGTGTTGACAATTTGGTCTTAGCCTGTATTTTGCAGATAACTTATTTCTGTGAACACTACCAAGAGACAAGGAGCTAGTGGACTCATATTTAGAGCCGGAACGACAATTTCATCGTCAAAGGAGAGAAGCTCTAGAGAAAAAGCTGTAGTTGCTCAGACAAATAATTATGGAGCAACAACAGAATCCACCAGTTGTACGGGCAATGTTAGTGCCCGATGAAATGGCAGCTTGGCCGGTTCACGAGGTGGCAATCCCACATGCTAATAATGTCATATCTAGCATCCGAAAACCTGAGCTAGGAGGGAGGTTTGAGCTTAAGCAGAACATGGTGCAATTGCTGCACACCAGCGGGCAGTTCACAAGTCTCCCTCATGAGGATCCACAGCACCATCTCCAAAATTTCTTGGAGATAAGTGACACTTACATCCCCGCTGGAGTGTCATCAGATTATGTCAGGCTTACATTGTTCCCATTTTCACTTTTGGGAGAAGCCAAGAGGTGGTTGAAAGCTGAGCCACCTAATTCTATCACTACGTGGGATGATCTTGCAAGGAAATTCTTGATACGTTTTTTTCTATCCGGTAAAACAGCAGAAGTCAAATTCTAAGTTTTAAATAGAGAGAGGGAGAGAATCTGTATCAAGCCTGGGAGAGATTCAAATCTATGTTGTGGGATTGTCCTCACCATCACCAATCCAATGAAGTGCTGGTGCATACTTTCATAGAGGGTTTGGAACCCCACACAAAAATCTTGCTAGACTCAGCAGCTGGGGGACAAGCATTGGAGAAAACTTATGAGGAGTTGTATACCTTGTTGAATCGGATTTCATAGGGAAATCCGGAGTTCAATGCGGATTCTTCAAGACGAGGAACAAGGAAGGCAGCAGGAGTCCTAGAAGTGGATGGTTTTACAGCTATTGCTGCACAAATAGCTGCATTGCAGAATCAACTTAACACCCACTTCAGTAACATGAGCATGAACCAGTCTCAAGCCCTAGTGAATGTAGTGCAGCAGATTTGGTGTGAAGTATGCGGGAGTAGTGAACACTCAGCTGAGTGTTGTGGAGCAAATCCTGATTTGGTGAACTTTGTTGGTAATGTACAGAGAAACAACCACCTACAGTATGGCAACAGCTACAATTCCAACTGGAGGAATCACCCGAATTTCTCTTGGGGTAGCAATAACCATCAAGAGCAAAGTTCGAGTCAGTGGGTGCAGAG
Organism: Datura wrightii; assembly: GCA_035772735.1. NCBI lineage: Eukaryota > Viridiplantae > Streptophyta > Magnoliopsida > Solanales > Solanaceae > Datura > Datura wrightii. Next base: position 116,278,068 of record JASDFA010000003.1, on the reverse strand, counting down.
GAATCAAGGAGGGCAGGAGAACTATCAGGCACAATAGAGAAGCAACAATGCACCTCCTCCACCACCATCACCCAACATTGAGGAGATGGTCAAGACAATGATAGCTAACCAAGCTCAATTGCAGGCTGACTATGTGAAATTGGCAGCCGAGGTAAAGAACAACCAGTTAGCTACCAAGGGACTGGAGTATCAATTTGGGCAATTTGTTGGAGCCCAAAACACCAGGCCTAGGGGAGGACTCCTTAGAGACACGAATCCCAACCCCAAGCAGGTGAATGTAGTGACCACAAGGAGTGGCTTGCAGCTTAAAGAGGTGGAACCAGAAAGACCACCTCAACAATCGGGAGCAGCAGAAAGTGAGAGGGAGCAAAGTGAAGAGAGGGAGAAGAAAAAAGTGGCTGAACCAGAGAGACCACCACCCCCGTTCCCTCAAAGACTAAAGAAACACAAGGAGGAGGCGTGTTTCATCAAATTCATAGAGCTGCTGAAATAGGTACATATTAACTTACCTTTTGTTGATGTTTTGCAGGGAGTGCCAAAGTACGCAAAGTATATTAAGGACATCGTGGCGAACAAAAGTCGGTTGACTAAGTATGGTACGGTGTCTCTTACGGAGGAATGCACTTCCCCGATACAAAACAGCTTGCCCATAAAGCTCAAGGACCCTGAGAGCTTTACAATACAAATTACAATTGGGCAGAGTATCCGAGCTCGCGGATTAAGTGATTTGGGAGCGAGCATTAACTTGATGCCGACATCGGTATTCAAGAAGTTGGGACTAGGGAGTCCTAGACCAACAACAGTGATCTTGCAACTAGCGGATCATTTCTTAGCCAGACCTGATGGCATTGTGGAGGACGTGCTGGTGCAAGTGGCCTCCCTTATCTTCCTGGTAGATTTCGTCATGCTGGATTTTGAGCTAGACGCAGAAGTCCCATTTATTTTGGGACGTCCTTTCTTGGCAAATAGGAAAGTGCAGATTGATGTAGCTGCAGGACAGCTAACCTTGCAAGCACATGACAAAGTTGAGGTATTTGATGTGTTTAAGGCCATGAGGTTGCCGGCCATACATGAGGAGCTTTTAGCAATCAGTGTGGTTGATCAAGAAGAAATTCGTCAGATTGTTGAATCTCAAGACCCATTAAAAAGAGTGTTGATGAACTTCGATCATTTTGGAGATAGAGATGCTTATGAGGTGGTACAAATGCTGAATGAGTCACAAAGGCATCCGAGGAAATAGGAATTTCAGTCTCTAATGAGGTCTCTGGAACCATTACTGAAACCATCTGTTGAGGAAGCACCAAAGCTGGAATTGAAAGAATTGCCCACCCCCCCAATTTAAAATATGTCTTTTTGGGAGAAGATGAGACTTTGCCAGTTATCATCTCAGCAGAATTGACAGAGGCACAGGAAAAAAAAACATTGGGTGTCCTCAGAAAAAGGAAGAAAGCAATGGGTTGGCAAATGTCAGATATTCAGGGTATCAATCCATCTTTTTGCACACACAGGATTTTCATGGAGACAAGAGCAAAACCAACCGTTCAGCCTCAGCGAAGGCTAAATCCGACAATGAAGGATGTGGTTAGGAACGAAATAATTAAGTGGCTTGATGCAGGTGTGGTCTACCCGATTTCAGATAGTGAATGGGTCAGCGCCGTTCAGTGTGTTCCAAAGAAAGGAGGGATGACTGTGGTCACCAATGAGAAAAATGAGTTGATTCCTACACGAACCGTCACAGGCTGGCGGATTTTCATGGACTATAGAAAGCTTAATGAAGCCACAAGGAAAGATCATTATCCTATCCCATTCATTGATCAGATATTAGATAGGTTGGCTGGACAAGAATATTATTGTTTCCTTGATGGGTACTCCGGTTATAACCAAATAGCCATAGCTCCGGAGGACCAAGAGAAGACAACTTTTACCTATCCTTATGGGACATATTCTTTTAGACGGATGCCATTTGGGTTATGCAATGCACCCGCCACATTCCAGAGATGCATGATGGCTATTTTCCATGACATGGTGGAGGATTTTGTTGAGGTATTTATGGATGATTTTTCTGTTTTTGGTAATTCGTTTGCTACTTGTTTGCAGAATCTTGACAGGGTGCTGGCTCACTGCGAAGAATCCAACCTTGTACTAAATCGGGAGAAATGCCATTTTTAGTTAAGGAAGGCATTGTCCTTTGCCACAAAGTGTCTCGCAAGGGGTTGGAGGTCGATCGTGTTATGATCGAGGTTATTGAGAAGTTACCACCACCTGTGTCGGTGAAAGGTGTTCGCAGTTTTCTTGGGCATGCAGGTTTCTACAGACGGTTCATCAGAAACTTCTCCAAAATTTCTAGACCATTATGCAGATTGTTAGAAAAAGAGGTGAAGTTTGAGTTGGATGATGAGTATGTTAAAGCATTCGAGGAGTTGAAGTAGAAATTGATAGAAGCACCTATCCTTACTTCTCCGGATTGGGGACAACCATTTGAGTGGATGTGTGATGCAAGCGATGTAGTTGTGGGAGCTGTATTGGGGCAGAGAAAAAATAGAATCTTTCATTCTATTCATGCAAGCAAAACGCTGAATACTGCCCAAAGTAATTATACAGTCACAGAGAAGGAGATGCTAACATTGGTGTTTGCATTTGACAAATTCAGGACTTGTTTGGTGGGTTCAAGAGTAGTGGTGTACACCGATCATGAAGCGATTCGGTACCTGTTTAACAAGAAGGACGTGAAGCCCAGGCTGATCAGATGGATCCTGTTGTTGCAAGAGTTCGACCTCAAAATTAAGGACAGAAAGGGGAGCGAAAATCAGGTGGCAGATCACTTATCGCGATTGGAGAGCCGGTCGCATGTGAAGGAAGGTGATAACATCAATGAGGAGTTCCCGGATGAGCACCTCTTGGCAGTAGGGGAAGCTGAAGTTCCCTGGTACGCAGACATACTCAACTTGCTAGTGAGTGGAGTCTACCCACCTGAAGCGACAGACCAGCAGAGAAGAAAGTTGAGGCATGATTGTCGGTACTTTATTTGTGATGAGCCATACTTATTTAAATAGGGATCGGATCAGGTAATGAAAAGATGCATCCCGGAGAGTCAGATTGCAGAGGTGTTGAGGAATTGTCACTCTTCGTTGTATGGGGGGTACCATGGAGGCGAGCGGACAGCGCACAAGGTTCTACAGTCAGGGTTCTTTTGGCCTACCCTATTTAGAGACTCTATGGCATATGTCAAAATGTGTGATAGATGGCAGCGTACGGGAACAATTGGTAGAAGACAAGAGATGCCGCTGTAGAATATACTGGAAGTGGAGACCTTTGATGTATGGGGCATTGATTTCATGGGCCCGTTCCCACCGTCATTTGTTAATCGTTACATCTTGGTGGCCGTTGATTATGTATCGAAGTGGGTGGAAGCAATAGCTTGCCCCAGGAATGACAACAAGGTGGTAACAAAATTTGTGAAAAAACACATTCTCACCAGGTTCGGGACACCCCGAGCCATTATCAGTGATGGAGGGGCTCATTTTGTCAATGCAAGTTTCAAGAAGCTACTAGCCAAGTATGGGGTGCTCCACAAGGTGGCAACAACATACCACCCCCAAACTAGTGGGCAAGTAGAGGTGTCGAATAGAGAAGTGAAGCAGATTCTCCAGAAAACAGTAAATACACAATGAAATGATTGGTCGAGCAAACTTGATGATGCGTTGTGGGCGTACAGAACTGCTTACAAGACACTGATTGGAACTTCACCATACCGATTGGTCTATGGTAAAGCATGTCATCTGCCAGTGGAGTTAGAGCACCGAGCCTTCTAGGCCGTGAGGAAATTGAATATGGACTTAGAGCTAGCGGGCAAGAAGAGACTAATGCAACTCAGTGAACTTGTAGAGTTCCGCTGGCATGCTTACGACAGTGCTAAGTACTACAAAGAAAAAACGAAGAGGTGGCATGACAAGCATGTGGTGCATCGTATTTTTGAGCCGGGGCAGAAAGTATTGCTCTTTAATTCAAGATTGAAGCTGTTTCCAGGAAAGCTGCGGTCCAAATGGTCGGGGCCATTTGAGGTGGTGAGAATGACCCCGCACGGGGCAGTGGAGTTGTGGCAAGAAGATAGGAGTGCCACGTTCTTGGTCAATGGGTAAAGATGTAAGCATTACTGGGGTGAGGAATGTGGTCGAGAGAAAACGTCTGTCACCCTAGAAGATGACTGAGCTAAATGACGTCTAGCCACGATGGTAAACCAGGTGCTACACGGGAGGCAACCCATGAATTTTTTTTTTGTAAAATGTGAATAGATTTCGTAGAAAAAAAAATGAAAAAAATGAGAAAAAAGAGAAAAAATAATTTAAAACAAAAATTTTATTTTTTATTTTAAGTGAAACCTATAATTCGAACCAATTTCTTATTTTGAGATGAATTTCAACGGAGGATAAATATGCAAAGGATCGCAAAGGAAAAATCGAGGTATGAAAAATAATAAAAAGTGGCAAAACAGTGAGCCCGCGCGATGGCTCCGTGTCACGGAGGAGGGCCTCCACGTTACCCTTCGTGACACGTTGAAGGTAATTCTGGAATTTTTACAAATTACAGAACACCTGCGCGACGGCTCCGTGTCACGGAGGGCATGCTCCGCGTTACCCTCCGTGACACGTTGAGGTGTATTTCGCAACGGGTCACAGCGGGTCGCCGGGTGACCCGCGCGAAATCTTCACTTTTTAACCCCGATCTCCCCCCATTTTTCCTCATTTTTCATTCCCTCTGCGACAAACATCCCAAAAACCCCTTCTCCCTCAACGTGACACGGACCTAGGCACACATTTTCATCAAGTTTTCTTCATTTCATCGAATTCAAGGTATGTTCTTCAACTCAATCTCAATTCTTGTCGAAATTTTTGATGTTGAACATGTGATATGAGCAAAACTTGCCCTAAGTAGAAATTGAGCTCAAATTCAATTGAGTTATTGTTGATTGACGTTCGTAGAATCATTGTGATTGCATGAACTCGATAATTACATAGCTTAATAGAATTTTTGATAAAATCATAGCTAGGGCTTGAATTTGAGTGTGAAAAGGAAAAAATTAGTTGAACTTTGGAATTCTTGCTGGGTTGTTTATGGTGGGTGAGATGAGTTGGTTGTGCTAACTGTTAATATGCTAAAAGACCGATGGATTTTCGGGTTAAGGAAATTGTGGAAATTGCAAGAAATAGGTGAATTATATGGCTTCATGTAGATAACTTTTCTTTGTTTCTCCTTGCTAAGTGCTATGGGATGAAAAGTGATCGATGGTAATGTTGTGGTTAGTTGTACGAAGTCTGAGAAGTATAAAAGAATTTATACTGTCAAATTCTCTGAATGCACTAAGCATACTTGTTATGTTTTGTTGTTTGTTTTTTGAAATGAGTATGATCTTGCCGTAATGTGGTGATTGGGGCTAAAGGCTAAGTGTGGGGTAGCCTAGCTTAACCCAACCTTAGTCAAAGCTAATTTTAATTGGAATAACATTGGGACTATCTTTTGGGTTTGACAGGAACAATGACAAGAAGACAAGACAAGGGAAAGGGCGCATCTACATCAGGCGCCGGAAGGAAAAGAATCAGACTGGGAACAGCAGTCGCAGCAGCACCAGCGGTTCCACATGGCCAACGCCGTCAATATGGAACCAGATGGGTGACAGAGGAGTGGAAGAAATGGTACGTAAAGCACAAGGAAAGCAAATACTTCCCCGAAGAACACATAGCGAGGGAACCGTTGGCACAGGAGTTCCCCAGGATTGTCCACAGGATCGAGGCAGCCGGGCTAAACATCATCTTTGAAGAGCCCAAGGAGTGCAACCTGCACCTGATTCGGAAATTCTACGCCAACTGAAACCCGACACTCAGAAGTCACACCATCAAGATAAGGGGGCAAATAGTCACTTTTGAGCCCCATCACCTTAATGCTATCTTAGGGGCACGGGACACAGACGCCCATGTGCTTCGACAGCTGAATATCACTCCACCATATGGAGATATCCGACGCACTTTGTGTGGAACTCGGTCTACAGCACGTTGGAGCAGGCATAAGGAGAGGGGCTACCATCATACCTTGCCCTACTCATAGATGAACAGGGAAGCCAGGATATGGCTGAAGATTGTTTGTTCCTGCCTGATCACAAGGGTGCATATGACAGATGTCACCCCGGATCGTGTATGCTTGGTATATGCCCTGATGAAAGGGCTGGAGATTAATGTGGGGGCGGTGATTATCTCCGCCATGAAGAGAGCCCGTTTGCATCAAGGGCACCGGTACGGGTTTGGTGGATTACTCACCACATTCCTGAGGGGCCTGGATATTGAGGAGGAGGCCCTTGACTACATCCCACAGATGTAGCGGCAGGCCTTAGATGTGACCAAAACTAAGGCACCCGACACAACTCACAGGCCAGTTCTTACACTAGCCGAGTGACATGCTCAGGATGATCAGTACATGGCTCGCATGTTTGGGATGCAGATGGTCCAGCTGTGCATAGGCGGGATGTCGGTAATAGAAGAGGAGCTATGGAAGCTCGAGCTAGACTACCCTTTTGGCGAAAATGCCAGGGCTCTATGTCGAGTGGGGCTAGCTTTTGTGGAACCCACCGATGATGATGTCCCCACAGATGAGGAGACACGTCGTGATGACTTTGATGTGGAGTCAGATGATGACGATAAGGGCGATTCAGACATGGGAGACGAGGCAGCAGCACCTGATGAAGAAGTGGAATATTTTGATTGATCAGGGAGTTTCACCACCCATTTTTGTGCTATGCTGGATTTTATGAACACTAGGGATAGTGTTCGATTTAAGTGCGGGGTGGGAGTAGTTAGGTGTTTGTTGTTGTTGTTATTAATGTATGTCTCTGTCTGTTGTTGTGCTTGGATAAATTTGTGGCCCTATGATTTTTTGTGTATGTCTGTATTGTATTTAAGGTGAAGCTGTTGTGTGCTTTTAAATGTTGTTAGGTGGTTTTGTACATATTTTTGGTTTTATCAAAATGATTGATATTTTTAACAAAAAGAAAAATTTTTCATGAATTTTCAAATTTTTGGGTTTCTCGGTTTTTGTTTTCGGTTCTTTTACCGAGAATAGTCCCATTGAACCAAAGTCTTAGTTAGTGACCGTTCCCTATGATGGATGGATGACGACCGTCTTAAGGGAAATGTAGTCGTTAGGAGTAGATTTTTTTCATTTATTTTTCAGTTTTTTTCTTTTGTGGGTTTGCATCCCAAAACCTGTAGTTACTTTATGGCTGCGAAATTCTGGTTGCGTGTTGTACATGATGTTTGAAATGCAAAGATGATTCGTATGAAAGCATGCAACATTATAAATATGTTGAGATACCTAGGTCATAGAGTTTGACTCAGTGTGATTGATGCTTAATGATTGAATTCTTGTAATTAGCTGATTGAAGAGTCTGTGAATATGTCTTGAGTTGAGCATGTGCAATAAGTGTATGGTGAGGTTTTGTTTATTCCATGCTATTGTGAAGTGTCTAGAACTTGTCTGGTGTGTGTACAAAAAGAAATGAAGGATGTGTATTGTAGGATTTAGGATGTAGGCATTTCTTTGCTTTAACCGAATGTTTTTGTCTTTTATTATCATACCCACCTTGAATGTACACCCTGGTTAGCCCATTGAGCTTTTAGCCTATTATTTTTCTTTTGTCAAAAAGGTGTAAATCGAGCTTAACCCCTTCTTGTCATTATCCGTGAAGTTGATCCAAAACTCTTAAGCGCTCAAGAAAAGAAAAAGAATTTTCCCAAAGTGTCAAGGAGTGAGAATGGTGAAAAGAAAAGACAAACCAGAGTGATGAAAGGAAAGAAAAGGTCGAAGGTGCACTTGTTATAAATTAAATATAATGAAGATGTATAAATAATCTTTGTTATTGAGTCAAGTGTGCTTAAAGAGATGGGGTCCAAAATAAAGACAGACTTCAAGAATGGGAAGATGAAGGAAGAAACAATGACCATAAGGTTGATGGGATGTATTGGAAAAGCGCTTAAGGATGCTAGTTGTTATTATTGGTTAGCCCAATATTCACTAGTTCCATAGCTTACATTACAACCCGTTAAGTCCTACGTGATCTTACATCACACTTCCTTATATTAGTGGAGTAATACACTAATGGCAAGCCTATGGTTCATGACATGATGCATGTGAATTCTTTTGGGAGAGAGAGCGAAATTGTGTTTATATGCCCCTGCATATAATCTTTTGAGTTCATGTGATTAAAAAGGGGAAAATTCTCTTGTGTTGTGAGGGTACATGCTCGATGAGAGATTAAATTCGTGTCGGACATCTTGATCAGCTGATTTGCATGAGTTTGCCGATATCGAGAGTTGATTCTTGAGTCTAGGAGGTCTTAATGTGTTGAAGGTCATCGTATTGATAAGACCATGCATGTTTTCTTGATGATTTGTTGTATTAAATAATCAGTATGACCGTAGCTTGAATTGTCGAACCAAAGTAGCCAGGAGGGGGTGTAAGTTGCATAAGGTGTAAGATTATTGTTCGGGGACGAACAAGGATCTAAGTGTGGGGTAAGTGATCTGGGGCAAATTTATATGCCCAAGTGATACTCAAATGTGTCATTTTGACTTGTTTATCTATCGATGTTTATACATTCTCATGTGGTTTGTAATAAAATGTGAATTTATACTAACCAACATGATTAGCGTTGTTTTGCAGAAAAAAATATTAAGTTATGGAGCTAAGATGCATGTTGGGAGAGATCGGGATTGGACTCGGACGCTAGCAAGGGAAAAAGCACTTGAAGGCACGAATTAAAGGGGCTCCGCGATGGAGCCGTTTCACGCTGCCATCGCGGATGCATTCTGCCTGGAGGGTGAAATTATGCCTATTTCCAGTGGAGGTGCGTGTTGGGGCCGTGGCACATTGGCCTAGCCTCGCGTTGCACACCGTGCCACGTTAGGCCTTAATACCTGGACGAAAAAATTCCAGTAAGGGTCCACGTCAGTGGCGTGTCACGGAGGTAGTGCTCCGCGATGCACTCCGTGACACGTTGCTTATTATTCCGGGAAAAATTCCCACTAGTATAAATAGAACACTTAGGTTCATTTTTAATTATTCTGATTTGGTGGAGCAAGAACGTGGGTTACAGGCAGTTGAGGGGACGAAAATCTCAGGGTTTTTCTCTATCTCCTTCTTCTTTCTTTCAATTGCTTGTATGATTAACACTCATTTAATGATGTTTAATCCACAAATGAGTGGCTAAATCCCCTTCTTGCTGAGGTTAAGAACAATTGTATTGAAATGTGATTATTGATAAATTGATTTTTCATCTTTTCTTCCATGCTTGTTCTATTGATTCTTGTTCTTACTTCATTAATGTGTGGCCAACGTTAATGTACATCTAAAAAGTCCGGCTTCACTCGAGACAGCAAAAAATTGGAAAGTTGTGAATTAATAGGATATGATCTTTTCTTAATTTGGGAAAATTGAGAATTGATTTACCTTCAGGATAAAAATATACCTGAAGGTCGTATTAGTCAATTAAAGAATCGGTTTTGTATGGCTAGAACATGAATTTCGTATCATCATAGAAATGTAGGTGGAAGGTTCATGATTCTTAAGTTGGGTTAAATACGAGAGTTTTAATCCATAGGCAATAATTCTTGACTAGCAACCGGAGGAAAGATTTACCAAACTGTATTGATAATTTATTTCTCTACATGTTCATTTAACCTCAGCATGCTCATACTTATAGTTCAGACTCAATTTATATATTCGTTTTAGACTTAGTATAAAATTAGGAAACAAAATATCAAACTCTTCTGCACACTGTTGTTTGCATTTTTAGAGTTAAAGTTTATTGACACTTGAGTAGATTGTTACCCTATCCCAGTCCCTGTGGGATCGATACTTGGCTTACTTGAGCCACTTTACTACTTGTTCGACCACGTGCACTTGCGTGTAGTTATATCCAAAAATCAACCGAACAATCTTCCATATGAAATTCTACTTTATCAGTTTCTACCTCATTCGTACTAGTGAAAGACATTACTAATCCTGTAATTTTAGGCACTCCTTTCATTGAAAAGCTCATCCCATTCCGGGTCACTCATCAAGGAATCAAAATCGAATGCAATAACATTTTCCTTCCTTTTGACAAACCCCCGGTAAGAAGAATCTTGTCTACCTTGAAGTATAAGGAAGCCCAGATTAACTTCCTCAAGGAAGAAGTAGCTTTCAATAGGTTACAACAACAACTTCAGCAACCTCTCCTTCAATCAAAAATCAAGGTCCTTGAAACACAAATTCAAAAAGAACTCTATGCAGATTTACCCACAGCCTTCTGGAATCACAAAAAACACATTGTTAGGTTTCCTTACGAACCTGACATTGATGAAAAAACAATCTACAAAAGCTCACCCAATACAAATGAACCATGAGCTAACAATCCATTGTCAAAAATAGATCAATGATCTCCTTCGCAAACAAATCATCTCTTAAGCAAATCCCCTTGGAGTTGTGCTGCCTTTTATGTGAATAAAAGTTCCGAAATTGAGTGAGGCGTCCCTCACTTACTTATCAATTATAAACCACTAAATACTACCCTCTGTTGGATTAGGTATCCTATTCCCAACAAGAAAGATTTACTCCAGCGACTCCATGCTACCACAATTTTCTCAAAGTTCGATTTAAAGTCGGGCTTTTGGAAAATCCAGATTGATCCAAGAGATTGATACAAAACTGCTTTTATAGTACCATTCAGGTAGTATGAATGGAATGTCATGCCCTTTGGACTAAATAATGCCCCTTCAAAATTCCAAAAAATTATTAATGACATTTTCAATTCCTTCTCCAAATTCATAATTGTTTACATTGACGATGTTCTGGTATTCTCCACAAACATTGATAAACATTTCAAGAACCTAAAAACTTTCTTCAATGTAATCAAAGAAAATGGCTTAGTCTTGTCCAAAACCAAGTATAGTCTTTTCCAAATTAACATCTGTTTTCTTGGGAATAATATCCAATAGGGTACTATCATCCCATTCAAAGATCTATCCAATTTACTGAAAAATTTTCCAATTAGATTTTAGACAAAACACAACTGCAAATATTCTTGTGGTGTGTTAATTATGTAGAATATTTTGTTCCAGGCTTAGCAGTTTGCTAAGACCCCTCCATGATTGATTGAAAAATCCTCTGCCTCCATGGCCCATGTTCACACCAATGTTATTAAAGAAATTAAGTAGAGGATTAAGAATCTTCCTGATCCCTCTACATTCAAAATAGTCGAAACAGATGCATCAGACATTGGTTATGGTGGCATTTTAAAACAAAGAAAAAAAGATAAGGAGCATAGTATTGCATTTGCATCAAAGCATTGGAATAAGGCCCAACAAAATTATCCAACTATTAAAGAAGAAATTTTAGCATTTGTTTTATGCATTTCAAAATTTCAAGCAGATTTGTTAAACCAAATTTTTTTATTATGAATGGACTGTAAAGCTGCAAAACCTGTTTTACAAAAAGATGTTCAAAATCTTGCCTCCAAACATATATTTGCTAGATGACAAACTATTTTATCTATTTTTTTATTTTGATATAGAATATATCAAAGGGAGCTCCAACTCTATTCCAGATTTCTTTACCATAGAATTTTTGCAGGGAAGGTAAAATGAGTAGAAAAAAGAAGGCAACAGAGGTACCGGATTCGTCACGACTTCCAACCCTCACTCTGTCTAGTGAAAACAAATTAGTGTTTTTACAACAACAATCAAATTTAAAAAAAATATCAAGCTGCTACCAAGCAACAAACAAAATCAGTTGCTTCTAAGCAACCTTCAAAAGAAGCAGTTGGCCCAAACCAGACCAAATACCAAACTCCGGCAGACAACGTGTTCGGTGTGTTTGCTATATGGGTTAAAACCGACACGCAAGTGCACGTGGTCAAACAAGTAATAAAGTGGCTAAGTAAGCCAAGCATCGATCCAAGGAGACTCTGGATAAGTAAAATTGCCTAAGTACACTATATTCTTATCTTACTTCTAATTATGCTAACAACAACGTAACCAACAGTTAAATAAGTTTGTGTTTAGGAAATATATATACTAAAACTATTAACAATAATTTACTGTGAATTGAAACTATGGATATGAGCATGCCAAGGTTAAGAATAAGTAATGAATTTGACAATAATCAAAATTTGGTCAATCTTCTCTTCATGTTGCTAGCCAAGAACATTAGCCTAGAAATTAAAACTCTCGTATTTAATTTCACTTTAGAATCATAAACCATTCGTCTACATTTCTGTAATCAAATGCAATTTATGACCTAGAACTACAATTCCGGTTCCTAAATTGACTAATACGGCTTTCAAGTATATTTCTATCAGGAAAGCACATCAAAACCCAATTTTCCCAAATCAAGTTAAGAACAATACCCTATTAATTCACAACTTTCCAATTTCGTGCTCTCTCGAGTGAAATTGGACTTTTTAGATGTACATTAGTATCGGCCACACACTAATGCAGTAAGAACAAGAATTAATAGAACAACATGAAAGAAGAAGAAGAAAACCATATCATTAACAATCAAAATTCATCACCATTGTTTAAAACCTTAGCAAGGAAGAGAATTAGCCACTCATTTGTGGATTGATCATCCTAAAACAAGTGTAAATCATACATACAATTGATTGAAAGAAGAAAGGAAGAGAAGAAATCCCTTAGCTTTTTCGTCCCTCAACTGCTTCTAACCCACATCCTTGCTCCACCAAGTCTGAATTAATTAAAATAAACCTAAGTGTTCTATTTATACTAGTGGGAATTTTTCCCGGAATAACAAGCAACGTGTCACGGAGGCCAACGCGGAGCACTGCCTCCGTGACACGGCGTGGACGCGGACCCTCTCTGTAATTCCAGGGTCCGGGATTATAGCCTCAACATGGCACGGAGGCCAACACGGAGGCCTATCTCCGTGCCACGGAGCTGTCGCGAGGCCTCACTGGAATTTGCCAATTAATTTTCCCTCCAGGAAGTGTGCCTCCGCGATGGTAGCGTGGCACGGCTCCATCGCGGAGCCCCTATACATTGCGCATTCCAATGTCTTTTCCATGCTCGCATCCAAGTCCAACTCCAATATACTTCCAACATGCATTTTAGCTCCTAAAAATCATATTTTCCTGCAAAACAAATGCTAATCATGTTGGTTAGTATAAATTCAAATTTTATTACCAATTACATGAGAATGTATACATATTGCACACAAACAAGACGAAAATAATACGTTTGAGTATCACTTGGGCATATAAATCTGCCCAAGATCACTTACCCCACACTTAAATCATTGTTCATCCTCGAACAACACATACACAACTCATGCAAATTACATCCCAACCTTTGTCATTATGGTGCGGCAATTTACACTACGGTCAAACCGATTATTCAATTTTTGCAAATCATCAAGAAAACATGCATGGTCTTACAATGCAATGACCTTTCATACATCACGACTTCCTAGACTTTAAGAATCGACTCTCGATATCGGCAAACTCATGCAAATCAGCTAATCAAGATATCCGACACGAAAATCAATCTTTCATCAAGCATGTCCCCTCACAACTCAAGAGAATCTTCCCCTTTATGTTCATGCAACACACAAACATTCAAGTAGGGGCATGTAGAAATTAATTTCACTCTCTCTCCCAAAAGAATTAACATGCATCATGTCATGACCCATAGGCTTGCCCTTAGTGTATTACTCCACTAATATAAAGAAATGCAATGTAAGATCACGTAGGACTTTAATGGGTTGTAATGGAAGCTATGGAACTAGTATATATTGGATTAGCCAATAATAGTCACTAGCATCCTTAAGCGCCTTTTCAACACATTCCCATCGACTCATGAATATTGTTCTTCTTTTTCTCTTTTTCATCATCCCATTCATGCTTGTTTACTTTTGTATGGCCCATTTCCTCAAACACTCTTAACACAACAACAAAGGGTTTTCATGCACCTTTATTATCATTCCATTATACCAATTGCCTCTTCAACCTCTTCTTTTCTTTATTGACTCTGCTTTTCTTTTCTTTCCACTCTTCTCACTCTTTAACACTTCGGGAAAAGAATTTTCTTTTCTTCTTAAGCGCTTAAGATTTTTGTATAGACTTTACGTCTAATGAAAAGAAGGAATAAAGCTTAGTTTATACAATTTTGGACAAAAGAAAGAAAGAAACGGCTAAAGGCTCAACGGGCTGACTAGGGTATACAATCACATAAAAAGGTAGAGTATGACAAGAAAAAAATAGAAACTCTCGGTTAAAACAAAGAAATGCCTACATCCTTTCCAACACTACACCTCCTTCATTTCACACACCAGGCAAGTTCTAGACACTTCACAATAGCATGGAATAACAATACCTCACTTCACACACTTCATGCACATGCTCGATTCAAGATGCATTCACAGACTCTTTAATTAGCCAATTGCATGAATTCAAAATTTAAGCCTCAATCATACCGAATCAAATTCTACAGCCTAGGTAACTCAACATATTTACAAAATTGCATGCTTTCAAAGGAATCACTTTTACATTTTGAACATCAGTTACAACACGCAACGAAATTTTGCAACCATACAGCAACTACAGGTTCATTGATGCAATCCACCAAAGAAAAACTGAAAATAAATTAAAATCCTACTCCTACCGACTACATTTCCCTTAAGACGGTCGTCATCCATCCATCATAGGGAACGGTCACTAACTATGACATCGGTTCCATGGGACTATTCTCGGTAAAAGAACCGAAAACAAACTCCGAGAAACCTAAAAATAAAAATCAAAAAATTTTTGCAAAGCATCGATCATGTCGATGGAAAACTACTTACAAAATATTTTGATAAGTGCAAAATATTTTCGCAAAAATTTTGAAAAATATCGATCATTTCGATATACAAAATTATTTACAAAATATTTACCTTGGCAACCATAACTTTTCACAACACACATCATTAACCACACAAAAATATATACAGATACAACACAAATGAGTTCACAACAGGGAAACATAAACATACATACAAACCAAGGAAAAAGCATACAGCAGATTAGCCCAGCCCCAGCACCTAACTACTTCCCACCCCACACTTAAATCGAACACTGTCCCCAGTGTTCACAAAAATTAAGATCACAAAATTTCGAGTGGTGGAACTCCCTGCTCAGTCAAAATATTCGACTTCTTCATCCGGTGCTGCTGCCTCGTCGCCCATGTCTGAGTCAGCTCCATCGTCGTCATCGGACTTCACATCGGAGTCCTCCCGACGTGTCTCCTCGTCAGTGGGGACATCGTCATCAGTAGGCTCAACGAAGGCTGGTCCCACTCGACATAAGGCTCTGGCGTTCTCGCCAAATGGGTAATCCAGCTCCAACTGCCATAACTCTTCCTCGGTGGCTGGTGTCCCACCAATCCGTAGCTGAAGCATCTGCATGCCAAACATACGTGCCATGTACTGATCGTCACGAGCATGTCGCTCGGCCAAAGTCAGTACTGGCCCGTGTGTGGTGTCGGGGGCCTTAGTTTTTGTCACATCGAGGGCCCTCCGCTCCAACTGCGAGATGTAATCCAAAGCTTCTTCCTCGACATCGAGGCCTCAGAGGAAGGTGGTGATGAGTCCGCCGAACCCGTATCTGTGGCCCTGGTGTAGTCTGGCTCTCTTCATGGGGGATATGATAACCGCCCCAACATTAATCTCTTGCCCTTTCATAAGGGCATACACCAAGCAGACACGGTCCCGGACCAAATGTAGGTTGCACTCCTTGGGCTCCTGAAATATAAAGCTGAACCCAGCTGCTTCAATCCTCTGCACAATACGGGGGAACTCCTGTGCTAGTGGTTCCCGTGCAATATGTTCCTCCGGGAAGTACTTGCTTTCCTTATGCTTAGCATACCACTTCTTTCCTTCCTCGGTTATCCACCTTGTTCCGTATTGGCGGCGTTGGCCGCGCGGAACAGCTGGTGCAGCTAGGACTGCGGTGCCCATTCTCATTCTTTTCCTCCCGATGCCAGAAGTAGAAGCACCTTTGCCCTTATCCTGCCTACTCGCCATTGTACCTGTCAATATACATAAACAAGCACAACGTTAAGCTAAATACATGTTAACTTCAGCTAAGGTCGGGTTACACAACGTTTACCCCACACTTAGTCCTTAGCTACTTTTACAAGACTACGACAAGGATAACTCTATGTACACCAAAAACAACAACTATATAATTTATGCTAAGTGCGTTCACAAAAATTTCGACAGCATAATGCTTAGCGTACTACTCAGACTTCATACAGCTAATCCCAATCCTACTATCGCTAACAATTCAACCATTGCACTAAGCAACAAAAACAACAAATAAAAACAACAACAATAGTTCTATATATACATACAAATCCAAATAATCAAACCAATTTGCACAATTTCCACATTTTCCCCAAAAATTCGAGAATTCGTCGTCTTTTACATTCAAACAATATTTACACCGACTAATCTTAATTCACAAACACACCCCGGCATCTAATTCACCAAGTTATCAAGTTACCCAATTCAATTTCAACAACCTAAGCCCTAGAATTCAATTTTACAATCAATTCCGAATTATTCACGTAGTCGACAAGTTCAAACGCAAATAACAACATTCCGAACATTCATCAATCACAAATAATTCAATTTCATGCTCAATTGCTACTTAGGATGATATATCTCACCTCACCTGCCCAAATTCGACTAAAGTCGCCAAAACTTAGAGAGAAACGAGGAAAACATACCTTTACGTTGAAGAACCGAAGAAACTTGATGATTTCTTTGCTTAGTGGCGTGGCACGTTGATTGGGGAGGGGGGTTTGGGTGTTTGGTCGCGGAGAGGACAGAAATGGGGAGAAAGGGAAAGAAAATAGGGGTTAATTTAAAGAAAAACACGCGGATCACCCGGCAACCCGGTGTGACCCGACACCAAATATAAGGCAACGTGTCACGGAGGGTAACGCGAAGCCCCTCCTCCGTGACATGGAGCCAACGCCCCAGTGCACTGTTTCTTCATTTTAATTATTTTTTCATACCTTGCCTTATTCTTCCCGATTCCATGCATATTTGTCTCCGTTTGACCTGAAAAATCACCTCACTAAACAAAATTGGTTAGATTAATAGATTTCCCTAACTAAAATGAAAAATATTAACTAAAACAAAAAATATATACCAAATCAAGAAAATAAAAATAAAAATAAAAATTATTTACACTAAAAAACAAAAAGAAAGAAAGAAAATATTTTTCACGGGTTGCCTCCCGTGCAGCGCCTGGTTTACCATCGCGGCTCGACGTCCTTTATGCTCAATTATCTACTAGGGTGATGGACGATTTTTCAGGATCATTGTCTTCCCCCCAGTAGTGCTTACCCTTATCAGGTGGCCTTCCTATTAACTCTCGGGAATCATTTATTCGATTAGCGTTCCCATGATCAATCACATTGATCACCGAGAGTTCCTCATTTACAATCGGGAGCTTTGGTGCTTTGTACACATCGAACACTTCTATCTTGTCATGTGCTCGCATTGTAAGTTGACCCGCAGCCACGTTGATTAATGCTTTTCCGGTTGCCAAAAAGGGTCGTCCCAAAATAAATGGGACTTCAGCGTCTGGTTCGAAATCCAGAACAATAAAATCAACCGGAAAAATGAGGGACCCCACTTGCACAAGCACATCCTCAACAATGCCATCCGGCCTAGCTAAGGATCTGTCTGCTAGCTGCAAGATTACGGTTGTAGGTCTAGGACTCCCCAGACCTAACTTTCTAAATACCGAAGATGGCATCAGATTTCTGCTCGCCCCCAAGTCACATAATCCACGAGCTCGGATACTCTGTCCAATAGTCAGCTGGATAGTAAAACTTCCAGGATCATTCAGCTTCGTGGGCAGTCTGTTTTGAATTCGGGAAGTGCATTCCTCCGTCAACGCTACCGTGGCATACTCAGTCAAGCGACTTTTGTTAGCCACGATGTCTTTAATATATTTTGCATATTTGGGCACTCCCTGCAAGACATCAACAAGAGGTAAATTAACATATACCTGTTTAAGCACCTCCATAAATTTCTTGAAACACGCCTCCTCCTTGTTTTTCTTGAGTCATTGAGGGAACGGGGGTGGAGGTCTTTCTGCTCCTGCTTCTTTGGTCTTCCCCCTATCAGAACTTTGTTCCTCCTCAACATCTGCTGCTCCTGACTTTTGAGGCGGTCTTTCTGGTTCCACCTCCTTCAACTGTAAACCACTCCTCGTGGTCACTGCATTTACCTGCTTCAGATTAGGATCCGTGTCGCTAGGCGGTCCTCCTCTGGGTCTTGTATTTTGGGCACTAGCAAATTGCCCAAACTGATATTCAAGAGCCTTGATCGCTAACTGATTATTCTTCACTTTGGCTGCCAATTTAACATAGTCAGCCTGCAATTGTGCCTGATTAGCGATCATGGTTTTGAACATCTCCTCAATGGTAGGTGATGGTGGTGGAGGAGGGGCATTGTTATTTCTGAATTGAGCTTGATAGTTTTATGGCCTCCTTGATTTCTCTGCATACCCTGACCAGAACCTTGGCCTTGTTGGTTGTTGCTACCCCACGAAAAATTTGGATGGTTCCTCCAATTTGAGTTGTAGCCACTCCCAAACTGCTACTGATTTATCTGTGCATTGCCCACAAAGTTAACAGAATCAGGATTTGCACCACAGCACTCAGTTGAATGCTCACTACTACCACACACTTCACACCACATCTGCTGGACTGCATTGACTGAAACTGAAGGCTGGTTCAAGTTCATATTGCTGAAGTGGTTATTTAACTGATTTTGCAAGGCAGCTATCTGTGCAGCGATAGCTGTAAATCCATCCACTTCAAGCACTCCTGCTGCTTTCCTTGCTCCACCTCTTGATGAATCTGCATTCCATTCTGGATTTCCCTGTGAAATTCGGTTGAGCAAAGTGTACAGCTCCTCATAGGTCTTTTCCAGCGCTTGCCCTCCAGCTGCTAAGTCTAACAAAATTTTAGTATGGGGTTCCAAACCCTCGATAAATGTGTGTACCAACACCTCGTTGGACTGATGATGATGAGGACAGTCCCGCAACATGGATTTAAATCTTTCCCAGGCCTGATACAGATTTTCTCCCTCCCTTTGTTTAAAACATAGAATTTGACTTCTAAGTCTGGCTGTTTTACCAGAAGGGAAAAATCTGATCAAAAACTTTCGTGCTAGATCATCCCACGTTGATATAGAATTTGGTGGTTCAGCTTTTAACCACCTCTTGGCTTCACAAAGTAAGGAAAATGGAAATAAGGTGAGCCGAACATAATCAGGTGACACTCCAGCGGGTACATAAGTGTCACTTATCTCCAAAAAATTCTGGAGATGTTGTTGTGGGTCTTCATGAGGGAGACCGGTAAGTTGCCCGCTTGTGTGCAAAAGTTGCACCATATTCTGCTTTAATTCAAACCTCCCTCCAGGCTCTGGTTTGCGGATACTAGAATGTACATTGTTGGCATGTGGGATTGCCACCTCGCGAACCGGCCTTGCTGCTGCTTCATCGGGCACTAACACTGCCCGCACAACTGGTGGATTTTGTTGCTCCATAATAGACTGTCTGAGCAACTGCAGCTTCTTTTGTAGAGCTTCTCTATGTTGACTATGAAATTCATGTTCAGGCTCTAAGTAAGATTCCACCAGCTCTTTGTCCCTTGCCAGTGTTCACCGAAATCAAGTCTGCAAAATATAGGCTAAGACCAAGTTGTTAACACTTAAGAAAATAAAACAAAAATACAGTAAATTTACACTTAACACAATTTCACCAATTGCCTAGTCTCCCCGGCAACGGCGCCAAAAACTTGTTCGGTGTGTTTGCTATATGGGTTAAAACCGATACGCAAGTGCACGTGGTCAAACAAGTAATAAAGTGGCTAAGTAAGCCAAGTATCGATCCAAGGAGACTCTGGATAAGTAAAATTGCCTAAGTACACTATATTCTTATCTTACTTCTAATTATTCTAACAACAACGTAACCAACAGTTAAATAAGTTTGTGTTTAGGAAATATATATACTAAAACTATTAACAATTATTTACTGTGAATTGAAACTATGGATATGAGCATGCCAAGGTTAAGAACAAGTAATGAATTTTACGATAATCAAAATTTGGTTAATCTTCTCTTCATGTTGCTAGCCAAGAACATTAGCCTAGAAATTAAAACTCTCGTATTTAATTTCACTTTAGAATCATAAACCATTCGTCTACATTTCTGTGATCAAATGCAATTTATGACCTAGCACTACAATTCCGATTCCTAAATTGACTAATACGGCTTTCAAGTATATTTCTATCAGAAAAGCACATCAAAACCCAATTTTCCCAAATCAAGTTAAGAACAATACCCTATTAATTCACAACTTTCTAATTTCGTGCTCTCTCGAGTGAAATTGGACTTTTTAGATGTACATTAGTATCGGCCACACACTAATGCAGTAAGAACAAGAATTAATAGAACAACATGAAAGAAGAAGAAGAAAACCATATCATTAACAATTAAAAATCATCACCATTGTTCAAAACCTTAGCAAGGAAGAGAATTAGCCACTCATTTGTGGATTGATCATCCTAAAACAAGTGTAAATCATACATACAATTGATTGAAAGAAGAAAGGAAGAGAAGAAATCCCTTAGCTTTTTCGTCCCTCAACTGCTTCTAACCCACGTCCTTGCTCCACCAAGTCTGAATTAATTAAAATAAACCTAAGTGTTCTATTTATACTGGTGGGAATTTTTCCCGGAATAACAAGCAACGTGTCACGGAGGCCAACGCGGAGCACTGCCTCCATGACACGGCGTGGACGCGGACCCTCTCTGGAATTCCAGGGTCCGGGATTATAGCCTCAACGTGGCACGGAGGCCAACGCGGAGGCCTATCTCCGTGCCACGGAGCTGTCGCGAGGCCTCACTGGAATTTGCCAATTAATTTCCCCTCCAGGTAGTGTGCCTCCGCGATGGTAGCGTGGCACGACTCCATCGCGGTGCCCCTATACTTTGCGCATTCCAATGTCTTTTCCATGCTCGCATCCAAGTCCAACTCCAATATACTTCCAACATGCATTTTAGCTCCTAAAAATCATATTTTCCTGCAAAACAAATGCTAATCATGTTGGTTAGTATAAATTCACATTTTATTACCAATTACATGAGAATGTATACATATGGCACACAAACAAGGCGAAAATAATACGTTTGAGTATCACTTGGCCATATAAATCTGCCCAAGATCACTACGCCCTGAAGGGAATTCCGCCATCATATTTGCTGGAAACTGCAGTTCCAATTTCCATTTCTAGTCCAAAGAAGTGGGCTAACCTAGTTGAGGAAGAAGAAGAAAATACTCAACTAGCCCAAACCATGTCCACCCCATGGACAGAAGAAGATTTTCAAAACATGCACCTGCTCATGGGCTTCAAAGATAATACAGCCCTGACAAGCCCCAATAGAAGAGAATTAATGAACCAATATCTCTTCTTCAAAAATATATGTTCTACTACAGCGGCCCAAAGCCACACATCTTCTTCTTCTCATTCGGTGGCTGCTAGCAGCACTACCAAAAAAAGTTGTGGAGGTAGAGAGCCCCATAGAATTTTCTTTCAATTTTTTACAAAGCACTAGCACGGTACATTCTGTACCAAACAAGACACTTTCTCCAAACAGAAGTTCCTCCCCTAATGAAACTACCTACTTCAAAAATGACAATGTTTATCCAATAATCCAAATTGAGCCTGAATTTTGGGACTCCAACCCCCAAGAGGTGGCTAAGAAAATGCTTATCCTTCTGCCAATTTTGTTCAAAAAACTCCTTCCTATACCCAAAAGTCCTGTGAGTTCATTCTCACATACACAAGATCTTGTTTTTTCAAACCCCACAAAGACAAACAAACCCAAATATTTGTTACCCACACCACGGTACGGATTAACAAAATAATATCACCCAAAGAATGGGAAACGCAGCTAGCCAAGTATAAAAAACATTCCCAACCATGTGAACCCCAAAATTACAACTATTTTGACTATATAGCAGCGTGGATGAACGCATTCACCTTTAGAAATTCCTCAACAAACATTCCTGGTTTCTCCTATGGGGGAAACAACTAACCTCTGACTGGTTCTTGCATCAATAGTGGCCGGCTTATGGCCACAAAGCTGAAATCCTTCCTCCTTTAGTTCGCGAAAGATATGAATATTTTTGCTGAAGGTTTTTTAGCGAGCAACAGGCCCCCTTGCTCCTGTAATTTTTCCAAAAGTTCCATGTCCAGTGGATTTACTCACAAAAGTTTTCTTCCACAAACCAGAAGGACACAAAGGGCCCCCATGGTTAGCCCTCCAAGGTGATTCTAAATGGTACAAAAATTGGATCCCCTCAGAAGCCTACCCAGTGGAATTGGAAAAATGGTTCTTGGAAAACCCGAAGTATCTGGCCTCGATAGATGCTGCCCAAATAATATTTTTACAACAAAAATTTATTGCAGCTGCCCAACTGGCCAGCTCAAGCAACAAAGGAGATTTCATCCAAACAATGAAAAAAATCCTCCAACAGATTAAAGCTGAACTCCCTAGCCATCAACCGCAGGCGTCGGAAAAATTCGAGTCGAAAGACGAAGAAGAAAACCCCTGCATCTATTTCCAGGTGAATTGACATCAGTAATGACACCATCAATACATCATCAGAATTGATGCCATGCATGGCATCATCAGAAAATTATTGAGGGTGATACCATAGCTTCACTGTAGCAAGACTATAGCAACACTGTAGCTTCACTGTATAACTACTGTAGCACTTTCACTGTAGCAAATTTTTGGCTATAAATAGCCCCCTCCATTTCATTTGTAGAGCATCCTTTTCTTGCACAAGCTTTCTCTTTCAAGGAAGACTTTGTTAGAGCTTGCTCTCTTGTAATATTTTAAAGTTATTTGATACTTATATCAAAGTTCAATTTTTCTAACCTTTCACTTTCCTAACTTGTCTTTTACGTTTTATTGTCTCTTTCATTTTATTGCATATGATTTTCCTAGCCACCTACCTTTAATTATTGTACTTATTATTTAATTATTGCATTATGATTGGCTTTTTCACCGAATTAGTTTATTTCATTTGCATTTAATAATCTGGTACTTATAATTATTCCTTACTTCAAACTATTTTAAATGCATAGGGATCAGGAAGAGATAGACAAGGAAGATGCTTAATCCACTGCTTGATTTCTTTAATAGCATTGGTGTGAACATGGTTCCACGGAAGCAGAGGCTTTTTCAATCTATCATGGAGGGGTCTTAGCAAACTGCTAAGCCCTGGAACAAAATCTACAACATAATTAACACACCCAATAATCTTTCCAGTTGTGTTTTGTCTAAAATCTGATCGAAAAATTTGTCAGCAAATTGGATAGATGTTTGAATGGGGATGATAGTACTGTGTTGGATATTATGCCCAAGGAAGCGGATGTTAATTTGAAAAATACTATACTTGGTTTTGGACAAGACTATATATGTGTATGTATATATACACACACACACACACATATATCCATCAATTTTACACACGTATACGATTCACTAATTAAAATTTAAACTCAAGTAAACCATAACCTACCCGGGTGGCAAGCTGTTCCCATGAAATTGATGGAATTTCATTTCTCGATCTCAATCTACAATTCTTAATGGAGGATTAGTGGGAAGGATGGTGGAGTCTTGTTCCTTGAGAGCTATACTCCTTAATTTTTGGGTAGAATTTCTGAATTTTACCCCGAGGGCATTTTTAAGGGAATCCTTTTTTGAATAGGAGTTGGGCCCTAAAATAAACTCAAACGCAGAATTCTGGTTTGCATCTGTCGTTGTGTTGGTCCACTTTCTTGCTGTAGTGACATACATGCCACTATGGTAGTTTTTGTCTGCCTAGACCCACTTTATTTTAACTCTGTCTTACTCAATATTTACTTTTATTATACTTTTTATCCCAAAAACTAAAATTCATACCAATAAAATTTTTAATTTTGATGCCCCTGTTGCCAAGATTCTATAACGATCGGACGGGTCGTTATAATATGGTATTTCATATTTATAAGAAGAATATTGAAATATCGAATACCATATCGAGGTATATATTTGCATATACAATTTATATATATTATTATAATACTGGTGAATATAAAAAATTGTATTAGTATAAAACTAATTATTTAGATATTAAAGCTTTGGCTATTCTATCTTGATTGAAATATCATTTTTATATAATTGATTAAAGAAGGGAATTGCATTCTTATAATTCTTTTTGAATATATGTACATGTGTAAGGTGTTAGTTTGATATAATTGAGATGTGTTTTGAAAAGTCAAATTCATAATTCTCAATTATATATATATATTTAAGTCAAATTCCAACAAACTATGATTACCGATTTATCGTACCGTAAAATACAAAAATTAAACTTAAAATACCAAACTATACTGGATAAATCTAATATGATAATAATATAGCATTTTTAAAAAGTAAAGTCACCGAACCAAATTTATTAACACCATACTATGCCACCTCTACTTGAAAAAGGATAGTAATCAATGAAATATCAGAAGAATTTCTTTAATCACTCTTTGATTACTTAAAAAATTATTTGTGTTAATTTATTTTCTATTTTTATTTAACCAGAAATGTACTGCATTGTTGTATCTTCCAAATGCCTCCGCCTGGAAAAAGAATAAACACAATTTGAAGAGACCAGCATAAAAAAGTGTGTGCACATGTTTTAGAAAGATACTTTTTTTCAAATTTTCAAGTTTTATTAGCTTAAATTTTTTGCACAAATATTTTTCTAATTCATATTTCTTAATTTTTATAAAATAATTTCCCTCACTGAGAGGAGGGATGCTATTTTCCAGGAATTCTCCCAACGCTCTGCATTAATCCATAAGACTTTATTAGACATCGTTCTTATACTCATAATGTTGGTGAATTATGACTACAAGAGCAATGTCTAGTAAAGTTTTATGGATCAGTGTAGAAACGTTCGTTACTGATCTTCTTCTAACTCATGGTTTTCACCCTCTAACTACCACTCACCCCACTACCACCCCTAATTCTCCCTGCTATCACCCGAAAGTTAGTTTGTTACATTATATTATTTGGAAAATATTTTCTTCTTAATTACTAAACACTAGAAAATATAATAATATCTCTAGTATAGTCTTCCAGAGTGGGGTTTGGGGAGGGTAGAGTGTACATAGATATTACCCCTACCTCAAAGGTAGAGAGTTTGTTTCTGACAAACCCTCGGCTCAAGAAAAAGAATATAGTCCAACGCAGTGTAGAAAAATAAGTAATAAAAGTAAAAGAAATAACATATAACAATAAAAAAAATAGTAATAGGACAGTAACTACAATAAAATAATGTGATAGTTGAAGTACAAGAAGCAAAGTCATAGAAATCAAAAGACAAAGAAACTACAAGATCAATACTACAACTACTCATATGGAGGATAACAAGACAACACAATGCTACCTACTAACCATCTACCCTAATATGTGGCGTCCATAACCTTCTGTCTAAGATATGTTCTCGATAAGCTGAAACTGGCCATGTCCTATGTAATCATCACTTTATAATACTTCTCCGGTCAACCTCTACCTCTACTGAAATCGTCCATAGCCAACCCCTTACACCTTCGTACTAAAGAATTCATACATCTTTTCTTCACATACCCAAACCATGTTAGCCTCGCTTTCCACATCTTATCCTTCACCGAAGCCACTCCCACCACATCTCAGATATCTTTATTTCTAATCCTATATCTCCTAGTATGCCCACACATCCATCAACACATTCTCATTTCGCAACTTTCAACTTTTGAACGTGAGAGTTCTTAACTGGAAAATAGTCTGCCTCATATAACAAAGTTGGTCTAATTACCACTCTGTAGAACTTGTGTTAAGGTTGGCGGCACATGCGAGCCTCCATTTCGTCTACCCTACACCAATACTATAACACCTCATACCTTCAGAAAGGATTCCTGACCTTAGTACTTATCTTACTCGTTATGTAGGTCTTGTAATTGATGTATGAAGTCCTTAATTAATTATGGAGTGCCTTTGGTTAAAATGCCAAAGTGAGAAGTTGCAGAAAGTTTTCACTATTTAGGTATCGTGGATAACATACAATCTATAGATGAGACCTATGAGTTGTGGATCCCACCACAGATGGAGGCCAAATATTCTCTCACTAGATTAACATACAAACTGAATATTGGACCATACATAGGAGTCCTATTTTCCCAAGTCACTATTTATGATTTCAAGGATGACCTACAAATCATAGATTGAATCCATGAGTCGTACCATCCAGACAGCTCAAAGCTCATGGAAGAACTACACGACTCAAGATCTTGAGCTGGCAACGGTAGTATTTTCCTTAAATATTTGGAGGTACTACCTTTATAACATTCATGTAGATGTTTGTACTGACCACAAAATCCTACAGTATGTGTTCAGTCAAATGGATTTGAATTTTCATTAGAGAAGACTGTTAGAGCTGTTGAAAGAATATGGCATGAGTGTTTTGTACCACCTGGGTAAAGCCAATTTAGTGGCCGACGACCTCAGCATATTACTGATGGACAGTGTTGCTCATATTCATGATAATAAGAAAGAGCTGGTTAGAAATATTCACATGCCGGTTAGGTTTCAAGTTTGTTTGGTTGATTCATCAGAAGGTGGAGTTGTAGTCCAAAATGGTTCAAATTCTTCTCTTGAAGTGGAGGTAAAATCGAGGCAATATTATGAACCAATATTTCTTAAGTTAAAGGAAGTAGTCCTCAAGAAAGAGGTGGAAACATTTTCCAAAGAGGGAGGTGGCGTGCTCCGTTATCAAGGGCAGGTTGTGTGTTTCAGACATAGATGATTTGAGGAAGCAGATATTAATAGAAGCCCATAGATCCCCGTACTTTATCAATCAAAGTGCCACCAAGATGTACCGTGATATACGGGAAGCCTATTGGTAGAATGATATGAAGAAGGACATTGCAAAATTTATGACTAAGTGTCCAAATTGCCAACAGGTGAAGATTGAGCATCAGAGGTTGGAAGGTATGACTTAGGATATTATTATCCCTACTTGGAAGTAGGAAGAGATCAACATGAATTTCATTACAAGTCTACCTCATACACGCCGACAGCATGATTCGATTAGGGTAGCTGTAAACTTGATAACTAGGTCAACATATTTCCAATCAGTTAAGAACATAAATTTAGTAGAGGATTATGCTAGACCATACATCCAAAAGTTTTCCAGGTTGCATGTGGTCCCTTTGTCTATCATTTCGGTTAGAGACACTTAGTTCGCCTCACACTTCTCAAAGTTATTTCAGAAAGGACTTGGTACTCAGGTTAAGCTCAGCATAGCTTTCCATCCACAGACAGATAGCTAGGTTGAGTGGACCATTCAGACCTTAGAGGACATGTTGAGAACTTATGTGATTGATTTCAAGGGAAGTTGGGATGATGACCTTCCTCTCATCTAGTTTGCGTATAACAACAGCTACCACTCCAGCATTCAGATGGCCCCGTTTGAGGTACTTTTATGGTAGGAAGTGTAGGTATCCTATAGGGTTGTTTGAGGTTGGTGAAGCTACCTTGATAGGACCTAATTCAGTTCATGAGACCATGGAGAAAGTTTATCTTATAAGTGAAAAGCTAAAAATAGCTCAAAGTCATCAGAAATTGTATGCATATGTGAGGAGAAGAGAACTTGAGTTTATTGTTGATGATTGGTTATATCATAAAATTTCATCTATGAAAGGTGTGATGAGGTTTGGGAAAAATGGAAAACACATTCCCCGCTATGTTTGTCCTTACAAGATTCTAAGGGGGCATTGGCAATATGGTCTAAGAGTTGTACTTGCCTACGAAGTTAGCATCGGTGCATCCAGTATTTCATGTAACTCTATTGAAGAAATGCATCAGTGATCTGACCTCAGTTTTGCCTTTAAAGTGTAAGGGCATAAAGGATCATCTCCCTTATGAAGAGGTCCCAACTGAGATTATCAACCATCAGGTTCATAAGTTGAGGAATAAGAAGCCACTTCAGTGAAAGTTCTCTGGATAAATTAGCTTATGGAGGAGCTACAAGGGATTCCGAACTAGATATGATGGCTAAGTATCCCTCACCTTTTTCCTTCCATCTTAGCTTCAACATCAGCTACTAGTTTCTTCCTTAGTATTGTATATTAGATTTATGTCAATTTTGTTTCTCTCAGTTCCTTTCATGTCCTAGCATGTATGTATGTTTTATGAATCCAGTTCAGTATGTGTATCTCAGTTTGGAGTTAGTCACTCCATCAGTATTCAACTTATAGCACTCAGTTTTGGAATTATAGCTCTTTCTCTACTCTTTCAGCTTAGTTAATCACCACTCGAGGACTAATATTTCCAAAAGGGTGATAATGTAACACCTTAAAAAGTTCCTAAGATCAAACTAGAAACTTGGAGCGGGAACCAGCAGGAAACTTGTAATTTTTCCTCTAAACGACTTATCCAATGAGTCGTTGTCAGATTCAACAACTCGTTAAGTCAGTCATTGTCCGAGCCTGCATTTTCTTCCTTAAAAATTATTGAGCCATGGAATGACCATCTTGTTTAAGATCCCTCTAGTTTGTAATGGAGTCATTGGACAACTCTGATAACCATAAAGTGGCCTCTCCAGAAAGAGAGAAGGGGAAGAGTTTCAACATTATTGCATCCTGACTTACACCGGGAAACCTATATGCCTAGCATATTCCGATGAAGTTCATCAAGTGCGGATTAGCATCATAAGCTATATAACCACTAAACACCCCTTTCATATTCACCAACTGTATCATGGTTCTAGTAATGTCAAACTTTGCCTAGTAGAAAAAAATGGTGGTACGATTGCTCCAGTTGACCCAACTTCATCAATATCCGAGTTATCCTAATCGTAAAACTGAGGAGAATATCTCTGGCCCCAATTGCACCTTCGATGGTGGCCAACATTCACGACTTCATCCTGAGCATCCTCATCTTCCTAAAGTGCAGCTTAACGAGCTAGCTCAGCTTGTCTGGCTTCTTCAGCATGATGGGCTCTCTTTGATCAGGGTTCTTCATTCTTAGCTGTGTTCATTCTAGTTCAAGATCAAGAGGAATCAGGGGGTCTCCGATCCGTTGAGTACTTGGCATGCACCAAGAGACAACCTACGCGTGTCAAAAAAAAGAAAATATAAATGAGGAAATAACAACTAAAAGTAAAACACAATCAATTAATCTAATCTTAAGTCGTATTCCCCGACAATGACGCAGCTTTGTGAGAACGCTCAAACTCACACTTCTGATAAACCATGAAGTAGACATTGTAAATAAAGAACCAAATAGAGGTTGGGGTAAATCCCACATGGAATATGGTCAAGATCTAGAATAACACAGGTATTTAAGCTTTTGGGCGTGTTATCTTCAAAAGGGAGGTTTATAAAAGCAATTATAAGACAAGATTGAAAATTTTGTTGTTTTTTATCAAGATTTATAATTAACTAGGGTAAGTGTTCCACATGGTTTAATAACTACTTCGAGTTTACACTTGTGATCTATCCCAATGCTTACTTGTAGAACTGATAACTAAGGTTCATCCAAACGACTGTTTCATCCCTCTTGGATAACTATACTCAATCACTGAGTTAGGTCTCATGAGCGATTTCAATTCAACCATGATCAATTTGTTCCAAATCATATATCCTGAGACTGCATTTCAAGTCATATAATGACCCATAAAGTCAAGGCTTTGTTGTAATTCTCTTTTCCTAATCTCTATTTCTCTAGGTTGAAGCAAGTAAAATATTTGGGCAAGTGTTAACGTTGCGCTTTGCTAAGAAACATTAAAGATGAAAAGAACATAATACAAGTGTTTAGCATTGGTTTATAATCACTTTGCATAACCCTAGTCCGTTAATTCACCATAGTTCCCACAACTCTAGATGTTGAGGTTTTAGCATCTCATGATTGTAAGATCATTATTAGCATTCATAAACAAATACATAGTTGAATACTTAAGAAGATGATTGAAAAGAAACTTGCTTGATTATTGCAAGAATTGATGTTGAATAAATAAAGATCAAGGAAGAGATCAAAGCAAGAAAATCTCCAAGACTTGAATTAAAGTTCAAAACAACTTGTCTCTCAATGTAAAAATATAATGTTCGACTCTCTAATTTGTTCTTCTCTCCTGAAAATAACCTAAATAATATTTATACAAATAATTAGAACCTTCTCCTAAGTAAATAGGGAAACTACCAAAACTATCGTCGCCTTCACATACAACCCGTAACAGGATTATACGGGGCATACCTTTACTCGTATATTGGCTGGCTTCTGCTAAATCTGGCTAAATTTTGACTTCTGGTATTACTCGTACCAAGAACCTATGAGTTGTACAATCTTCCCATGGCTTGAACTTGGACTTACTGGCATCTTCTGTTAACTTCCACGGATGGCTTGGTAATACTCATACCTCAGTTCCACGATCCATGACTCCTCATACCTTGAGAAGTGCAAGTCTTCTCTCATTTTGGGCTTTTCCATGGTTCCTAGGCATGGGTCTTAGGCAGGTCTCACGACTCGTGGTTGCTACCCATACCAGGATACTTGGCCTGTGCAAAACCTTCTTGAATTTACTACCACTACTATGGTACAGCTCGTACCATGAGTCATAAGTTGCCTTTGGCTTATGCTTTAGTCCTGACCTTTCCACGACTCTCTGTACGACATATACTAGGATGGTATGGCTCGTACTGAGATCCTCACTTACCCACTTTTATGCATTTTTCTCCATCTTTTTCACAATTCAGCTCCAACATCTATTTTCCCCGAAAATAAAATAAAAGTGCCTCATATCCATATAAACACACCTAAGTCCATACTTATTTTCCGATTATAAGAGTTGAAAGTGCTGTAAATTCACAGCACAACAGTAGTCTAGAAACCTGTCAAATTTGTCTTCCAAACAACGAGCCAAACGACAACTCGTTGTTTGGTATAATGACACATCGTAGGGAGCCATTGGATGAATTCCAGAATTAGTTAGACATCCCTCTAGTGACAATGGTTAGGTACAACAACATGTTGTTTCAGATGATGGGTCATTCTGACCATCCATTGGGCATGATCCAAAAGCTAATGAAAACCTTCCCGAGTGACAATGAGTGGAACCAACATCTCGTTGGTTCACCTAAGAAGTCATTGTTCCTATTCGTTGTTCAGTTCTAGTAACTAGGATTCTAAGACCCAGGACTAGTGACTGGTCCCAACGAGTCATGGTCACAACCAAAGACTTGTTGTGTGACCCGTTGGATCCTGACGGACAACTTTTCATACTTTCTTCTAGGGGCATTTTTGTAACTTTCCTCTATTTTAACTCCTAAGCTACATTATTAGTGTTACGACCTGAACGTAGGCCTGGATAGAGATACGGGACAAGAAACCCATGAGAGGCTCCAAGTCAACCCATGGTATGAACATAATAGCTAAGAGCATAACATCTGAAATACTAAAACATGCTTAAGCGGAAATTTGAAAATCCAATAACCATTGAACAATGAAAAACATAATACTGATCCGATGTTCAATACACGCTATGTTTGATAAGCCTCTATAACCTGATGAGTCGATGGGACAAGACCCCCAACTAACTCACTACAAACTCATACTGAAAATATTGATACGAGCTGATAAGCAATGGCCCTCGAAAGATGAGGACTCACCAACAGTTGGATAATGCTAACTCTGAAGGTCTGACTAGCGGCCGGATTGAACCTGAATGTTCGAGCCTGTATCATGAAATGATACAACATAGAGTATGTAGTCAGTACTTGGAATATACTGAGTATGCAAGGTAAGTAAAAACAGATAGTTAAAATACATAAGAGTTCATAAGAGTAGGACAGATGATCATGAAGTAAATATCGTAATGTAACTATAAGGGCTCAAGGTTTTCAAACCATTCATAATCCCGTCATAATCATAGTCATAAGAGAAACTACATAAAACATAATTTTAGCAAAATTAACATAAACATATCTCTGCATAAATCATGAGGAACAATGGGAGGACTCGTCTTAATCAACGCCATCATGATAGAGCTTACATGATGCCCCACTATTTCCCCAAGTGGACAGGACCATCCTAGGCTTTCCAGGAAAGGAACGTAGTTCTGATACCACAGGGTTTATTTGAATGCCGGGTCTACTCGGTACTTGACACTGCTCCCAAAAATATGCACATAAGGCTCATATCATAAGCGTGAATCATTCATGAAGTTCATGGCCAATTAAAATATAACATACTTGATCATACTTGAAATACATGATTAGCCATGAATAAGGGCTCGTGAGTTGGCCAATAGTCATAAATTCATAAATCATGAAGAACATGCATACTTGTGAAAATACATATACTTGATATTCATAAATCCATGAAGATTACTTGAGAGAAATCATACATGAATCATAAATTATAATTTAGGGCTTAGGAAGATCAAGATCATAATAGAATCATAACTTGACTTTTCATGAAACTTACATAATTGGGCATAATTTAATCAAAATTTGAAACTATGAATTAATAATCAAAATAGATATAAAATTTTCTCATAGATCTCAAAACATGATTTGATACATGAAGGGAATTGACCCATAGACAGATCATATAGAATTTCACAAAATTTGGAATATACCCTATAAGATCATGAACTTGAATCTATAACTTAAATTCATGGAATTGAGAGGAATCTTGAGCATGAGAGTGAAAGGAACTCTCTTTCATAGCCCTAAATTCCTGGGTAAATCTAATTTACACTCCTCTTTGAAAGCCCAAAGGGAGTTGGAGAAAATTGGAGAATTTCTCAAGCTTGATCTCCAAGGAAGGACTCTAAATTTGCATGCATGGAGTGGTAGGGCTTAGGATAGGTTTAGCACACTTAAAACTCTTCTAACTAAGATTAAAATAACATAATTTAGGAACTTAGAGCTTAGGAATTATGAAAATACCCTTAATGAAAAATCTGGAAATTTAACACTATTAGTGACCAGGACAAATAGCACAAGTCGTCCTTTGATACCAATACTCGTGGCATCTGTCCGTTACTTCCTTTCCAGCATTTCTTTAGTTCTCTGGTCCTATGACAATGACTCGATAGAACACGTCGTTAATCGACACAACAACCTATTCTGTCCTCTTGTCGTCACACTGACTCCACATGTAAAAATTCCTGAAACTCCCACCCAAGTTAGCCAACGGATTGTACCTCCCAACCACGGGTCGTTGGATTCATTCGTTGCCACTGGGCTAATTTTCACTACACCACCTTACGAGCACTTACCACGACCGTTTGTTCCTTACAACGAGTTGTACCACGACTCGTACCATCCCACTCTGGCACCACAAGAACGAATGACAAATTTAACCCACGACCCGTTACATCACCCAACGGGTCATATCCCTGGAACCGTTACCACTGAGCCTCCAACTGAAGAGTCTAACCATGAGTGGTTCCCACAGGATGTTACACCTTCCAACAACTCATACCACAAATCGTTCTGAGTTAAATCTCAGATTTTCTGCTGCTTCTCATTTCAAATTCACGAATCTAGTCTTAAGCACTTTTGCGGTGATACAATATCTCCCCCTTTGGAAACATTCATCCTGGAATGTGAATGAACATACTGAAAGCTGGGGAAATAGAACTAACATCTCAAATACTAAACATCTAAAGTTGAAAACTGATGGAGTGACTAACTCCGGACTGGAATACATGACTGAAGTGAATTATTGAATCACACATATATACATTAACATGAAAGAAACTGGGACACATGAACCAAAGATGAAACTAAAAAGAGTACTAAGGAGGAAACTGGTACCTCAAACTGGAACTAAATTGGAAGGGAATAGATTTGGGTATTTAGCCATCATATTTTCTTCGGCTTCGCACATAACTCCCTCAACATGCTGATTACCCCACAAAACCTTTACTGAAGGTACTTCCTTGTTTCTAAACTTTCGAGCCTGACAATCAAGTATTTCAACCAGAACCTCTTCATAGTTAAGGCTATCCTTCACTCTTACGCTCTCCATCGGAACAACCAAAGTCGGATCACCCATACACTTCTTCAAAGGAATACATGCAAAACTTGATGCACTGAAGCCAATTCTGAGGGCAACTCCAACTCATAAGCCACCTTGCCAACATGTCACAAAATCTGGTACAGACCAATAAAATAAGGACTGACTTTCCCTTTCTTCCTGAATCTCATCACTCCCTTTATGGGTGATACCTTAAGCAATACCTAATCATCAATCTCGAACTCAAGTTCTCTCTTTCTCACATCGGCATAGGACTTTTGATAACTCTGAGTTGTTCTCAACCTCTCCCTTATAAGATGAACTTTGTCCAAAGCCTCATGAACCGAATCTGGTCCTATCAATGTAGCTTCACCGACTTTAGACCAACCAATTGGCAATCTATATCTTCGCCCATAAAGAGCCTCAAATGGAGCCATTTGTATGCTAGAATGGTATTCATGTTATATGCAAACTCAATGAGAGGCAAACGATCATCCCAATTACCCTTGATATCAATCACACATTCCCTCAACATATTCTCAAGAGTCTGAGTAGTCCGTTCAGCCTGACCATATGTTTGCGGGTGAAATGCTGTGCTAAGCTTGACCTAAGTACCAAGTCCCTTCGGAAACGATCTCTAAAACGGGAAGGTAAATTGAGTACCTCTATCTGATATGATGGATAAGGGAACTCCATGTAACCGAACTAGCTCACAAATATACAACTTAGCATAATCCTCCACGGAATCGATAGTTTTGACCGGTTGGAAATGAGCTGCTTAGTCAACCTGTCCACAACCATCCATATAGAGTCATACTGTCGATGAGTATGAGGAAACCTTGTAATGAAGTCCATATTGATTTCCTTCCACTTCCAATTAGGGATACTAATGTCTTGAAGCACACCTCCAGGTCTTTAATGCTTGACTTTCACCAGTTGAAACATCGGATACTTAGCCACAAACATTGCTACGTCCTTCTTCATGCCATTCCACCAATAGGCTTCTCATAGGCCACGGTATATCTTGGTGGCACCTGGATGTATAGAATATTTGGAACTATGATCCTTATGAAACATCCGCTCCCTCAAGTCATCAACACCCGGTACACATAAATGACCTAATATCGTAGTACACCATCTACCCCTGGTGAGAAAACCTCAACCTTCTGATTCTGAACAACTTCCTTCCACTTTACCAAAATAGGGTCCTCCTCTTGCCTAGCCTTGACTTCAGTCACCAAGGATGATTTTGATCCATTCTTAACAATGATACCACCATCCATAGTGTCAACGATATGAACTCCTAACCGTGCAAACCAATGCACATCCTTCACTAACTCTTTCCTCTCCTCATCTACATAGGTCACACTCTCCATAGAAAGCCTGCTAAGAGCGTCTTCCACCACATTGGCCTTGTTCGGATTGTAAAGGACACTTATGTTGTAATCCTTAAGAAGCTCCAACCACCTCCTTTGACATAGATTTAGATCCTACTGGGTGAACACGTACTGTAGGATTTTGTGGTCCGTAAAACCATCCACAAAGACCCCGTACAGATAGTGTCTCCAAATCATCAAGGAAAATACTACCGCCGCCAACTCGAGGTCGTGAGTTGGATAGTTCTTTTCATGGACTTTCAACTGCCTAGAAGCATAGACTATAACCTTACCATGTTGCATTAATACAAAACCAAGGCTGATCTTTAAGGCGTCACAATATACCACAAACCCATTGGTACCCTCAGGTATGGTCAACACTGGTGCTGAGGTTTGAAAGCTCTTCTAACAGGCCTCCGACCATTTAAACTTCACTTTCTTCTGGGTCATCTTGATCAATGATGCTGCGATGGATGAAAATCCTTCCACAAACCTACTTTAATAACCAGCTAAGCCCAAGAAACTCCTTATATCTGAGGGACTCACTAGTCTGGGACAATTCTTCACAGCTTCTATCTTTTGAAAGTCCACCTAGACACCCTCACTTGACACCACATGGCCCAAAAATGCTACTGAGTTTAACCAAAACTCACACTTGCTGAACTTAGCATACAAATGGCAATCCTTAAGAGTCTATAATACCACCCTCAAATTAGCAGCATGCTCCTCTTCGCTCCGAGAGTATATGAGAATGTCATCTATGAACATGATCACGAACATATCCAAATACGTCTTGAACATTCAGTTCATCAAATTCCTAAAATATATAGGAGCATTCGTTAGTCGAAAAGAAATAATTACAAACTCATAGTGACCATTCCAAGTCTTGAAGGCTGCCTTCTGAATGTCACTCTCCCGAACCCTGAACTGATGATACCCAAATTTGAGGTCTGTCTTTGAGAAAAACTTGGTACCCTGAAGTTGGTCAAACAAGTCATCAATTATGGGGATAGGATACCTGTTATTGACGATGACCTTGTTCAACTACCGGTAATGAATGCACATCTGAAGGGAACCATCCTTCTTCTGGAGAAAGACAACTGGTGCACCCCACGGGGATTTGCTTGGTCTGATGAAACCCTTGTCTAAAAGATCCTTCAACTGCTCGTTCAACAATTTTAGCTCAGCCGAAGCTATTCTGTAAGGAGGAGTATATATATAGGTTGTGTATCGGGAAGAAGTTCAATACTAAAATCGATCTCCCGCTTGGGAATAATTCCCGGTAAATGATTTGGACACACTTTTGGATATTCATACACCGTAGGAACTAACTGGATAGTCGGGGTTTTTCATGTAACATCCTTAACCCTAACTAGATGGAACACGGAACCTTGCATGTAACATCCTTAACCCTAACTAGATGGAACACGAAACCTTTAGAGATCATCTTTCTGGCCTTAAGGTAGGAAATAAAATAACCTATAGGCACATCTGAACTACCCTTCCACTCTTAGACTGGCTTACCTGAAAACTAAAACTCTACCGCATGGGTTGTACAATTGAGTGAGGCATAACATGTACGTAGCCAATCCATTCCAAAGATAACATAAAAATCTATCATGGCTACCTCTACTAAATCTGCTGAGGTAACTTTCTGAAGGACTTTGACAGGGCAATTTCTATATACTCGTCGTGCTATAACTGAATCACTAACTAAAGTAGATATTGAGAAGGGTTTGTATAGGATTTCGAGACAGACTATAAAACTACTAGCAACATAGGGCGTCACAAAAGATAAAGTATCCATTGGATCTAACAATGAATATACATCAAAGTGGAATACTCGCAACATACCAATGACAACATCTGGTGAAGTCTCCTGCTCCTGACGAGATGCAAGGGCATAAAACTGATTCTTGCACTGATCACCACTTGTACTGGTGGACGCACCCAGCAGCATTGGGCGTGTTGGTATTGCTGCTGAACTGGTAGCCTGAGCACGGTCTCGCCATCATCTTTCCTAGACAAAGGACACTCCCGGCGCCTGTGCCTGGGTCTACCACACTCAAGACAGATATCTAACCCAATCAAGCACTCCCCTATATGATTCTTGCCACACTTCCCGCAGATCGAAAAGGTATGTTCTGCCTGCATGCTCCTCTGTCCCCTTGAGCCTGATACTCCGCTTCTATAGTCAACTCGTAGTCTAGACGGAGCACTGACTGATGATGGCGCTAGAGCTAATGACCTCTAATAGGACTGCTGACGATGTCCGCCTCCCGATCTCTACTAGGAGAACCCGTAATTGTCTGTCCTAGCCCTCTTTTCCTCCCTCTCTCTCAAATGCACTGCCTCCATCTACTAGGCGTACAAAACCAATCAAGCAAAATTGATGTCCTGATGAGGCATAGCTATACTGCAATTCTTGACTAGGTAGTTCGCTACTCCATGCACGAACCTGCTCACCCGAGCCCTCTAATCAACCATCATCTCTGGTGCATATTTGGACAAACGAGTGAACCCCAAAGCATACTCCTAAACTGTCATATCATTCTGCCTTATGTTCATGAACTAAACTGCGTTGATTTTCCCCATCTCTTGGGGAAAGAAACGATCCAAGAATACGGTAAGAAACTCATCCGAATCTATGGGACCCACTCCAATAGCTCTGTTATCCTTCCACTTACTCAACCAGATATGTGGAACCCCTTTTAACAGATACGGGGCTAGGTCTTGACACTTCTCCCCCATCACCCCTATGATCTGGGTGATCATCAGAATTTCAACAATAAACTCATGCGGATCCTCGCCCACCTTCAATCAGAGAAACTTCGAAGGGTTCAACCTAAGAAAGTCCTTGAATCTCGTTGCCGCCGCATTCCCATTCAGAGGAACATGCGCTACTGCCTGCTGGTTGACCTAGGCGGTCAACGCCTGTACCAACATCTTAATGGCTGCCCTAAACTTTGCATGGGCAACCTTCTCGGGCATATGATCCTCGGGGGCTGGTGGGGCCTACTGGTCCCCATCCCTATTGCCATTCTCATGGCCATTTCCATTTCTATTTCTTCTTATATTTACTCGTCGAGGAGGCATGATTCGGCAAATGCGTATAGCATAAGTTAGAACAATAGAGAGACATTTCATCGCACGACATAGATGATGAAAGAAGGGAAGTTTCCTAAAATGTTTCATAGCCTCTTTGTCATAAGTGTGGCGCAATACAAACCCACATAGGCTCGGATAGAGACATGGGACAACAAACCCTGAGAGGCTCCAAGTTGACCCATGGTATGAACATAATAGCTAAGAGCATAACATCTGAAATATTAAGACATGCTTAAGAAGAAGTTTTAAAATCCCATAACATCTGAACAACTGAAAACGTAATATTTATCCAAAGATAAATACAT
The DNA here is from genome assembly GCA_035772735.1 of Datura wrightii. Taxonomy (NCBI): domain Eukaryota; kingdom Viridiplantae; phylum Streptophyta; class Magnoliopsida; order Solanales; family Solanaceae; genus Datura; species Datura wrightii. The sequence continues at coordinate 116,239,068 of JASDFA010000003.1, read as the reverse complement.
GCTATCTCTGATAAGCCTCTATAACCTGACAAGTTGATGGGACAAGTCCCCCAACTAACGCACTACAAAATCATACTAAAAATACTGTTATGAGTTGATAAACAATGTCCCTCGAAAGATGAGGACTCACCAACAGTTGGATAATGCTAACTTTGAAGGTTTGACTAACCGAGGGACTGAACCTGAACATCCGAGCCTGTAGTATGAAATGATATAGCATAGAGTATGCGGTCAGTACTTGAAATGTACTAAGTATTCAAGGTAAGAAAAAATGGAAAATTAAAATACATAAGAGTTCATATGAGTAGGACAGCATTATAATGAAGTAAATATCATAATGTAAACATAAGGGCTCAAAGTTTTCAAACCATTCATAATCTAGTCATAATCATTGTCATAAGGGAAACTTTATAAAACATAACTTGATCAAAAGTAACATAAACATATCGATGCGTAAATCATGAGAAACAATGAGAGAACTCATCTTAACCGACACCACCATGATAGAGCTTACATGATGCCCCACTATTTCGCCCAAGTGGACAGGACCATCCCAGGCTTGCCAGGAAAGGGAAGTGCATGATGTGATATCACAGGGGATCCAAAAAGATATATATATATACATATGGTGGCATGTAGTTCTGAGACCACGGGATTTACCTAAACGCCGGGTCTACTCGGAGCTAGACACTACTCCCAAAAACATACACATGAGGCTCATATCATAATCATGAATCATTCATGAAGTTCGTGGCCAGTTAAAATATAACATACTCGATCATACTTGAATTACATGATTATCCATGAATAAGGGCCCATCATTCGGCCAATAGTCATAAATTCATAAATCATGAAGAACATGTATACTTGTGAAAATACATATACTTTATATTCATAAATCCATGAAGAGTACTTGAAAGAAATCATATCATAAATCAAAAATTATAATACAGGGCTGAGGAAGATCAAGATCATAATAGAATCATAACTTGACTTTTCATGAAACTTACATAATTGGGCATAATTTAATCAAAATTTGAAACTATGTATTAATAATCAAAATAGATATAAAATTTTTGCATAGATCTTAAAACATGATTTGATACATGAAGGGAATTAACTCATAGATAGATCATATAGAATTTCAACAATTTTGGAATAAACCCTACAAGATCATGAACTTGAATCTATAACTTAAATTCATGGAATTGAGTGGAATCTTGAGCATGAGAGTGAAAGAAACTCTCATTCATAGCCCAACATACCTCGGTGTATCTGATTTACACTCCACTTTGAAAGCCCAAAAGGAGTTGGAGAAAATTGGTGATTTCTCAAGCTTGATATACAAGGAAGTACTCTAAACTTGCACGCATGGAATGGTAGGGCTTAGGATAGGTTTAGCAATCTTAAAACCCTTCTAACTGAGCATAAAATGACGTAGTTTAGGACCTTTATGCTTAGGAATTACAAAAATATGCTTCATGAAAATTTTGGAAATTTAACACTGCCAATGACCACGACAAAAAGCCCAAGTCATCGTTTGATACCAAAACTCATGGTATCCATCTGTTACTTCCTTTCCAACATTTTGTTAGTTCTTTGGTCCTATGACAACGACTCGACATAATGGGTCGTTACTCAACACAAGGACCCGTTGTGTCCTCTCGTCGTCACGACTGACTTCACATGTAAAAAATTTTGAAACTCCCACCACGAGTCAACCAACAGATCATACCTCCCAACTACGGGTCATTGGACCCATCCGTTGCCTTAGGGATAATTTTCACTGCACCACATCACGAGCACTTAACACGACATGTTGTTCCTTAAAACGAGTTGTACCATGGCTCTTACCATCCTACTCTGGCACCACAGGGATGAACAATGACTTCAACCCACAACCTGTTACATCACCCAACGGGTCATCCCTAGACTAGTTACCACTGAGCCTCCTACTACAGAATCTGACCGCAGGTGGTTCCCACGGGCCATTTGTCACAGCCGGAACATAGGTCCGGATCGAGAAAAGGGACAAGGAGCCCCGTGAGACTCCAAGTTGACCCATGGCATGAACATACATCTAACTTAATCAAGTCAAGAGGAAGACTTAACATTATAAACATGGCGAAAATTCGAACATAGGATAACAATCTGAATATACAACCCAAGCCTGAAGCTGAATACAATCTATTGTGTAAAAAGTCTCTAATTTTGATGAGTTGATAGGATAAGACCCCAACTAACTCTCTAAATCTTGAAACTGAAAGTAGAAGATAACTGATAATAAGTAGTCCTCGAGAGATGAGCACTCACCACATAAGCTGAAAGCTAACTCCGGAGAACTGGCTAGTGACGGGGCTGAGTCTGAAGATCGGAGCGTGTATCATGAAACGATACGTCATAGAGTATGAAGTTAGTACATGGAATGTACCGAGTATGCAAGGTAGGTAAAACAGACATTTTAAATACATAAAAGTTCACAAGAGTAGGACAACATGATTATAACATAAATATCATAATGCAACATAAGGCTCAAGGTTTCTAAAACATTCATAAATCATTTAAAATCATGCTCAAGGGAGAAAAGCCTTATTAAACATGACTTGAGCCAAAGTATATAATCATAATAATGCATAAATCATGAGGAAAAGTGGGAGATTCTTATAACCGACATACCCCACATGAGCAAACATGGAGCCCGACATGTAAACCCCTAGTCGGGAGGGTGTTCGTACCTTGCCAAGGGTAGAACCATGAAAGAGGTGTGATATCACAATAAGAAGGCCCATTTGGGCAAGGGGCAGTAATATGGAGGTCCCATCGTGGCTACGTGTGCGCTTAGTTTTGAGACTCGGGAAATGCTTGGACCCCAGGTCTACTCGGTGTTAAATACTACTCCCAAAATATATATAGTACTCATAAGATAATATACATGAGATTCATAGGCTAGTTAAAAATCATGGTAATCATAGGCATACTTCAAATATGTGAACTAGCCATGAAAGTTAGGCTCGTGAGTAGGCCAAAATCATAAATCAAAAAATTATGAAGTGCATGCATACCTGTAGAACATGTATATACTTGATATTCATAAATTCATGATGAGCATTTGAGACAAATCATATCATAAGTCATAAATCATAATGGGTTAATGAACATCAAAATCGAAATAGAATCATAACTTAATTTATCATGAAACATATATAATTAGGCATAGTTTTGTAGAAAAAAAATTTAAATCTAAATAGTTAAAAAATCTGTCGATGATCCGTAAAACATGAATTTATACATGAGAGGAATTAACCCATAGATAGATCATAAGAATTTCATAAGAATTGGGATAAAACCCCATAGAATTATCATTAGAATATCATGATTTAGAGAGATATTGGGCATGGGTGTGAACAAATTCACCCATTCATAACTCTACATACCTGAGAGAATCAGATTCTACCACTCCCATAATTTCCCAATGAAGAATTGAAGAAACCTTGAAGGAATTGAACTTGATCACCTCTCTAGTTCTTCTAAGATTGAATGCATGAATAGGAACAACGTAGAATGAACTTACCCCTCTTAAAACTCATTATTCATAGTATAAAACGACGTAGTTTAGGCTTAGGATCATAGGAATTACGGAAAAATCCCTTACTAAACTCGCAGGGAAAATCAGACTGTTAGTCCTTACGAGGGACTGGACGAATCATTACCATAGACCATGACTCGTGGTCTCCTGTCATCATATGCACTGCCAAAGTTCATCTAGGTGTCATCACGAGGGACCTCACGGATCGTTACTGGTGACCACAACTCGTTCTCACCTCTCATGGTCCTTACTGCCCCTAAATCATCAACTCGTAGCAAATCTTGACCACGGCTGACTCAATGTGTTATGGGGTCTGACCATGACTCGTGATCATGCCCGTGGTGACTCCAAATTACAAATTTCCAAACTCAAGTCCAGCACCACACCACGAGTCACTTCACGACTCGTGGTCTACCCCACGGGTCATAAAATGACTAGTTCTGTGACCTGGTGCAGAATTTCCATTTTTCTCCGTTTCAACTCCCGGATCTGATCTTAGGGTTTCCGGAGCATTACAATATAACCCTCTTGGGATCATTCATCCTCAACTATTGAAAACGTACAGAAAAGCAGAGAAATGCAATCATCAAATAGAAATATTGATCATATAATATGAAAACTCACGGAATTACTACCTTTGAACGAACTGCATGGCTGAACTAAATTCACGAACCATACATACATATTTGACATAAAAGGAACTGGGGCACATAAAATGAACATGAAACTGAATAGATTACTAGGGAAAAACTTGATACCTCAAACTGAAACTGAGCCAGAAGTGAATAGATGTGGGTATCTAGCCATCATATCTGCTTCGGCTTCCCACGTAGCTCCCTCAACATGTTGATTTCTCCAAAAAACTTTAACTGAAGCTAATTCCTTGTTTCTTAGCCTTCGAACCTGATGATCCAGTATTTCTAGAGAAACTTCCTCATAACTAAAGCTGTCTTTAACACCTACACTCACCACCAGAACTACAAGGGTTGGACCCCCCAAACACTTCTTTAAGAGCGATACATGAAAACCAGATGAACAAAAGCTAATTCTGAGGGAAACACTAATTCGTATGCCACCTTGCCAACACGCTTCACAATCCGGTATGGGCCAACATAATGGGGACTGAGTTTTCCTTTCTTTCAAAACCTCATCACACCCTTCATGGGAGAAACCTTTAGAAACAACCTATCATAAACTTCAAACTCAAGTTCCCTCCTTATCACATCAGCATAGGACTTTTGGCGACTTTGAGTTGTTTTCAACCTGTCCTGTATGAGCTGAACTTTCTGCATGGCCTCGTGGACGGAATTTGGTCCTCTCATTGCAGCTTCACCAAATTCAAACCAACCAATAGGCGATCTACATCTCCGCCCCTAGAGAACTTCAAACAAAGCCATCTAAATGCTGGAATAGTAGTTGTTGTTATATGCAAAATGGATAAGAAACAAATGATCATCCCAACTACCCTTGAGGTCAATCACACATACTCTCAACATGTCCTCAAAAGCCTGAATTGTCTGCTCCACTTGACAATCCATATGCAGGTAGATTGCTATATAGAGCTTGACTTGAGTACCAAGTCCTTTTTGAAATGATCTCCCGAACTGAGAGGTAAATTGAGTACCTTTGTCTGATATGATGGACAAGGGTACTCCATGCAAGCGAACTAGCTCTTGAATGTATAGTTTGGAATAACCTCCACTGAATTAGTGGTCTTGACCAACAAAAAATGAGCAACTTTAGTCAACATGTCCATGACCATCCAAATGGAGTCATACTGTCGACTAGAGCGAGGCAATCCTGTGATGAAGTCCATGTTGATTTCCTCCCTCTTCCAAGAAGGGATACTGATGTCTTGAAGCACACCTCCCGGTGTTTGGTGCTCGACTTTCACTTGCTGACAATTCAGACATTTAACTACAAATTCTGCGATGTCCTTATTCATGCCATTCCACCAATAGACTTCCCGCAGGTCACAGTACTTCTTTGTGGCACATGGATGTATCAAATATCTTGAACCGTGAGCCCATGCAACATCCAACTTCTCAAATTACCAATGTTTGGGACACACAAGCGACCCTTATATCGAAGCACACCATCTCACCCTTGGGAGAAGACCTCTACCTTCTGATTCTGAATGTCTTCCTTTAAATGTAAAAAAATAGGATCCTCGTCTTGTCTAGCTTTCACATCAGTCACCATGGATGATTCTGACCCGTTCTAAACTATAACACCACCATCGGTCGAGTCAACCAAACAACCTCACAACCTTGCAAGTCGATGCACATCCTTCACTGGCTCCTTCCTCCCCTCATCTGCATGGGACACACTCTACATAGAGAGTCTACTAAGCGCATCTGCTACTAAATTAGCCTTTCCCGGATGGTAAAGGAAACTCATTTCATAATCCTTAAGTGGCTCCAACCATCTCCTTTGTCAGAGATTTAGGTCCTTCTGGATAAACACATATTGTAGGCTCTTGTGGTCCGTAAACACATCTACATGGACCCCAAAAGAGTAGTGTCTCCAAATCTTCAATGCAAATACCACCACCGCCAATTCAAGATCATGGGTCGGGTAATTCCTTTCATGAACCTTCAGCTACCTGGAAACATATGGTATAACTTTACCATGCTGCATCAATACACAACCAAGGCCGATCCTAGATGCATCGCAATACACCACAAACCCATTGGTACCCTCGGGTAGGGCTAGCACCGGTGTTGAGCTAAGTCGAGTCTTCAACTCCTGAAAGCTCCTTTCACAAGCTCCGACCATTGGAATTGTGCTTTCTTTTGGGTAAATTTGGTCAATGGCTCTGCAATAGATGTAAAACCCTCAACAAACCTCTGATAGTAGCCAGCTAAACCCAAGAAGCTCCTAATATCTGAAGGATTCACCGATCTAGGCCAATTCTTCACCGCTTCGATCCTTTGAGAGTCCACCTGAACACCCTCATTAGATACCACATGGCCCAAAAATGCCACTGAGTTCAACCAACACTCACACTTGCTGAATTTGGAATATTGTTGGCAATCCTTGAGAGTCTGTAGTACCACCCTCTTATGAGTGGCATGCTCCTCCTCACTCCGAGAGTATATCAGGATGTCATCAATAAACACGGTCACAAACATATCCAACTATGGCTTGAACACCCTATTCATCAAGTCCATAAAAGTTGTAGGAGCATTCGTTAGTCCAAATGATGTAACTACAAACTCATAATGACCATACCATATCCTGAAGGCTGTTTTTGGGATGTCACTCTCCCGAACATTGAGTTGATCGTACCCGGATCTGAGATCTATCTTTGAAAAGCATTTATCAGCCTAAAGATTGTCAAACAAATCATCAATCCTGGGTAGAGAATACCTGTTCTTGATGGTGACCTTGTTCAATTGCCAATAATAAATACACATACGAAGAGAACCATCTTTCTTTCGGACAAAGAGAACTGGTGCACCCCATGGGAATTTTCTTGCTCTGATGAACCCCTTATCTAAAAGGTCTTTAAACTGCTCCTTCAACTCCTTTATCTCAGCTAGAGTCATTCTGTAAGGAGGAATAGATATAGGCTGCATATCGAGAAGAAGGTCAATACCAAAATCAATCTCCCGCTCGGGAGGGATTCCCAGTAGATCCTCTGGGAAGACTTCTGGATACTCACATACTACTGGAACTAACTGGATAGTTGGGATCTCGGATGTGGCATCCTTAACCCTAACAAAATGGTACATGCAACCTTTGGAGATCATCTTTCTGGCCTTAAGATAGGAGAAGAAACGAACTATAGGGATAGCTGAACTACCCTTCAATTCTATGACTGGCTTACCAGAAAATCTGACCTCTACTGCGTGGGTTCTATAATTAACAGAGGCATAACATGCAAATAGCCAATCCATTCCGAGGATAACATCAAAATCGGTCATAGATAACTCTACTATATCTGCTGACGTGACTTTCCAAATGACCGTGACCGGGCAACTTCTACACACCCGTCTATCTACAACTGAATCACCCACTAGAGTAGAGACTGAGAAGGGTTTTGATAAAATTTCGGGAATGACTCCGAAACTACTAGCCAAATAAGGTGTCACAAAAGACAAGGTAGCCCCTGGATTTAACAAAGCATATACATCAAAATGGAAAACTCGCAACATGCTAGTGACTACATCTGGGGAGACCTCCTGCTCCTGACGGGATGCTAGGGCATAAAATTGATTTTAGCGTTATCTTCCACCCATGCCAGTAGAAGCCCCCTGTTGATCAGGGCATGTTGGTGGAGCTACTGAACTAGATGCTAGAGTATGGGCTCCACTATCGCCTAACCTGGCTAAAGGACAGTTTCTAAGCCTATTTTTGAGTTTTCCACACTTGAAGCAAGCGTCTGACCCAACTAAACACCTCCCTGGGTGGTTCTTTCCACAATCGCACAGTCTAGCTAAGTGCGATCTCCTAAAATGTTCCCCCGGCCCCTCGAGGCTGACGTTGTACCCTTTTGATCACGCCTAGGTCGGGACAGAACACTAGCTGATGATGGTGTTGGGGCTAAAGATCTCTGCTGGGACTGCTGACGATGCCCTCTAGTCCCCGGTTGGGAGAACCCGATGCTATTCGTTTTGGCCCTCTTGGCCTCCCTCTCCTACTCACTCAACTATACCACCTCTATCTGCTAGGCGTACAAGACAATTCAAGAAAAGTCAATATCCTGTAGAAGCATCACGGTCCGACAATCCTTGAGCAAGGAGTCTGATATCCCGTGTACGAACTTACTCATATGGGCTCTCTGATCTGCCACCAACTCGGGTGCATACCTGGACAAACATGTGAACTCCAAGGCATACTCTTGAACTGTCATTTGTCCCTGCTTAAGATTCAAAAACTCTACCGCTTTCAGCTCCCTTATCTCCTGAGGGAAAAGCCAATCATGAAAGGCGACATGAAACTCATCCCAATTGAAAGGGCTTGCTCCAACTGCCCTACTATCCTTCCACTATTTGAACCAAATGTGTGTGACCCCCTTTAGCTGATATGAGGCCAAATCGGCACATTACCTTCAGTCACCCCCATAATCTAGGTGATCTTCAAAATCTCCTCTATGAACTTGTGTGGATCCTCATCAACCATCGATGAAAGGAACTTGAGAGGGTTCATCCTCATAAAGTCTCTAGCCCTTGCTGTCGCCGCATTCCCATTTTGCAGGACATGCACCACTGCCTACTGGTTGGCCTGGTTGGTTAAATTGTCACGACCCGAACGGAGGCCCGGATCGTAACACGGGACAAGGAGCCCCGCGAGACCCCAAGTCGACCTATGGAATAAGAACCCATCTAACTCAATCATTAAACTGAATAGTTAACAAATACCCATAGCGGATGTCTAACTTGATCATATCATCAGAATATGAAATCCGAAGCTGAATACATACATATTTCTAAAAAGCCTCTAAACATAAAGAGTTTATGGTGCAAGACCCCAACTAACCCAACAAACTAAAAATAAAATACACATAAGAAATATGAATAGTGTAGTTCTCGAGAGATGAGGACTCACCAACAATGCAAACACTAACTTTGATAAGATGACTTTGAGCGGGGCTGAACCTGAGAGTATGCAGTCAGTACATGGAATGTACTGAGTATATAAGGTAAGTAAAACCGTTAAAGTAAGTAAAATCATCTAAAACAATGCATAATGTAAACGTAAACATTAAGAAACTGAGAGTAGGGCTTGCATGCATTCTTTATAAAATTATGTACTCTTCATAACATGACAAAACATGAATTCATAACATCATAACTGAATCGATTGACTCAAATATGAATTCTGACATTTATAAGTAAAGCTGAACATTGAGTCAAACCTGCTTTAGAACATGCATATATATATAAATCTCATGAGTAATGAAATATGCATATCTGAAATCATGAGGAACAATTGGAGACTCATCTTTTAACCGACATGCCACGATAGAGCTTATGTGGTCCCAACTATCACACTCAAGTGGGTAGAGGCATCCAAAATCTTGTCAGGGCTAGGGACGGTACCATAATATCGATAACAAGCTGAAGGCCCATTCAGGCAGGGGAAGCTCACAAAGGAGGTCTCAAAGTAATATGTATAATAGTATTAACCTATGTTGGCGCGTAATTCTAAGGCACAGGGTGATCGACCCTTAGCCTTCTCAGTGCTAGAAATTACTCCCAAGAACATGCATATGCTATACATCATTTTATAACAAAGATCAACATTGTCTCTTGACGAAGCTCAATACTCAAATACATCTCAAATATGAAGTCATGCATATGGGAAGATTTAGATCACAACATACCACAAGCTGAAAATATAATTGGGAGCCTTCGCTCCAAAACCATGTGGTAAGCTATGCATAGGAAAAACATTAACTCGAAACATTCAAAAAGCTAAATGTATAATTGGGAGTCTTCGCTCCAAAATAATGTTGTAAGCTTGACCCGAAAAAATCACCATTCATACATAAAATGTGGGAATTACCAAAAACTTTATCATACTCAGAGATACTCAATTCTCATCAAAACATAATTGTAAATATGGGTAGCTTCAAAACATGCTTTTCATCATAATATCTCATCATCATCATCATAATACATTCATCATAAATCTCATCTTTCATGAACATCTCTTCAACGGGCTTTTAATTTCATATACTAGAAACATGATTTTAAGTTGAAAACATTATAAAAACTACCCATGCTTTATAATTCATCAGTAGATTCATAATTAAATCATACCTATGTATAGAAATAGGAGATTCATGCATTTGGGTTAAACTCCATAGAGTAGACATAGGAATTTCATACATTAGAGAGGGATTGAGTAAGGGTGTGAAGGAAATCACCCATTCATAACCCTACATACTTGTTCGTAGCTGATTCTAACACTTCTTTAGATGCCCAATAGGAAATTGAAGACAAATTGATGAATGTTAGGCTTTATCACCCTCTCAAATCTTCTACCTTGCATGCATTAATAAATAAGGCCTAAAATGAACTTAATCACTTTAAAAGTCACTATTCATAATGCAAAATGATGTAGTTTAGGCCCTATGAACTTAGGATTTACGGAAAAGCCCTTGCTAAATTCGTAGAAAATAACTATCAGGTGGTCCCAATGAGGGACCTAATGACTTGTCGTCAAGGGTCACGACTCGTGGAGTTGTCCGTGAGGTACACTGCTCAATAGGTCTCCTGGGATCTTAATGGGCAACTTCATGACTCGTTACTAGTGACCACGACTCGTGGTCACCACCCATTATGTACAGTACATCCATGCCCATTATTTTATCAACCAGTTGACCACGACTCACCCCACGAATCATGGGGACTGACCACGACTCGTGGGGTCCTCCCATCGAGTGCACTACCTCCCTTCTTCTCTTTTCTTTCCTTAGCTACCCCACGACTGACCTAATGACTCGTGGGGTCTGACCATGAATCGTTTTCATGCCCATGGTGATCTCTTTTCTCAAAATTTCCAAACTCCTCACTAGCCTCCCCACAAGTCACATCACGACTCGTGGGTTGTACCAACGAGTCATCTCATGACTCGTTCTCTGCCTGGTGTTAGTTTGTAAACTTTTCTCCATTTCAACTCCTGGATCTGATCTTTGGGCTTCTGAGGTATAACAATATCTCCCCCTTGGGAACATTCATGCTCGAATGTTGGAAAACACACAGAAAAGCAGAGAGATGCTATTATCATATTCAAATACTAATCATTTAAATCGAAAATTGACGGAATGACTACCTCTAACTCAAACCACATAGCTGAGTTGATTTCATGATTCACATACACTTCCATATACATAAAAGAAACTTGATCACATGAACTGAACATGAAACTAAATAGGGTTTTAGGTAACAGCTGATACCTCAAGATGAAACTGAGTCGGTAGAGAATAAATGCAGATATCTAGCCATCATATCCGCTTCGGCCTCCCACGTAGCTCCTTCAAAATTTTGATTCCTCCATAACACTTTAACAAAAGAAACTTCCTTGTTCCTTAGCCTTCGAACCTGTCGATCCAGTATTTTCACAGGAACCTCTTCACAACTAAGGCTATCTTTTACACCAACACTATCCACTGGGAAAACTAGAGCTGGATCACCCAGACACTTCTTCAAGAGAGATACATGAAACACAGGATGCAACGAAGCTAATTCTGAGGGAAACTCCACTCTTATGCCACCTTACCAACCCATCTAACAATCCGGTATGGTCCGAGATAGCGGGGACTAAGTTTCCCTATCATTTCGAATCTCATCACTCCCTTCATGGGAGACACCCTCAGAAATACCCAATCACCAACATCAAATTCTAATTCTCTTCCTCTCACGTCAGCATAAGACTTTTGGCGACTCAGGGCAATCCTCAACCTGACCCTTATCAACTGAACCTTCTCTATTGCCTTATGAACCGAATCTAGCCTGATCATTGCCACCTCACCAACCTCGAACCAATTTATAAGTAGGAATGCTGATATCCTGAAGCACACCTCCCGGTCTCTAATGCTCAACCTTTACTTGCTGACAGTTTGGACACTTGGCTACGAATTCTGCAATATCCCTCTTCATGTCATTCCACAAATAGATTTCCCGTAAGTCACGGTACATCTTGGTAGCACCCGGATTGATAGAATACCTGGATCCATAAGCCTCATGCAACTTCCGGCTCCTCAAATCATCGACATCCGAAACACATAGGTGACCTTGGTACCGAAGCAGACCATCTCCCCCTTAGGAAAAGACCTCCATTTTCTGACTTTGAACGACTTCCTTCAACTTTACCAAAATCGAATCCTCATCTTGTCTAGCTTTCACATCAGTCACCAAGGACAATTCTGTTCCATTCTGCACAACAGCACCGCCATCGGTCGAGTCAACCAATCTAACTCCCAACCTTGCAAGCCGATGTACATCTCTCACCAGCTCCGTCTTTCCTTCATCCACATGGAACACACTCTCCATAGAGACTCTACTAAGTGTTTCCACTACTACATTAGCCTTACTCCGATGGTAAAGGACACTCATATTGTAGTTCTGAGTAGCTCCATCCACCTTCTTTGCTGATGATTGAGATCCTTCTGCATGAACACATATTGCAAGCTCTTATGGTCTGTAAAGACATCCCCGTGGACCCCATACAAATAATGTCGCCATATCTTCAAGGAGAATACCTCTGCGGCCAATTGAAGATCATGGGTCGGGTAATTCTTCTTATGAACTTTTAGTTGTCTAGAGGCGTAAGCTATAACATTCCCATGCTGCATCAACAAACACCCAAGTTCGATCCTTGAAGCATCAAAATACACCACAAACCCATCGGTACCATCTAGTAGAGTTAACACCGGTGCCAAAGTAAGTCGATCCTTCAACTCTTGGAAGCTCTTCTCACAAGCCTCCGACCATTGGAATTTCACCTTCTTCTGAGTCAACTTGGTCAAAGAATCTGCAATAGATGAGAAACTCTCAACAAATCTTCAATAATAGCTGGCTAGACCCAAGAAACTCCGAATATCTAAAGGGTTCACCGGTCTAGGCCAATTCTTCACCGCCTTGATTTTTTGAGAATCTACCTTTATGCCCTCACTTGATACTACATGGACCAAAAATTCTACGGAGTTTAACTAAAACTCACACTTGCTGAATTTTGCATATAATTTAGGATCCTTAAAAATCTGAAGCACTACTCTTAAATGAGTGGCATGTTCCTCCTCGCTCCGAGAGTATATTAAGATGTAATCAACAAACACAATCACGAACATTTCCAGGTATGGCTTGAACACCCTATTCATCAAGTCCATAAAAGCTACACAAGCATTCGTTAGTCCAAAAGACAAAAGTACAGACTCATAATGACCATACCGCGTCTTGAAGGCTGTCTTCGGGATGTCACAGTCCCAAACTCTGAGCTTATGATAACCGTATCCGAGATCTATCTTTGAGAAATACTTGGCAGCCTGAAGCTAGTCAAATAAATCATCAATCCTGGGGAGAGGATACCTGTTCTTGATGGTGAATTTATTCAATTGTCAATAGTCAATACACATGCGAAAAGACCCATATTTCTTTCAGACAAAGAGAACTAGTGCACCCCATGGGGACTTGCTCGGTCTAATGAAACCCTTATCTAACAAGTCCTTCAACTGCTCTTTCAAGTCTTTTATCTCGATTGGAGCCATTATATAGGGAGGAATAGATATAGGTTGCGTGTCGGGAAGAAGGTCAATACCAAAATTGATCTCCCGCTCGGGAGTGATTCCTGGTAAATCATCTGGAAAGACCTTTAGATACTCACATAGTACTGGAACTGACTAGATAGTTGGGGTCTCAAGCTTAACATCCTTAACCCTAACTAGGTGGTACACACAACCCTTAGATATCATCTTTCTAGCCTTAAGGTAGGAAATGAAATAACCTATAGGCATAGCTAAACTAACCTTCCATTCTAAGACTGGCTTACCCGGAAATATGAACTCTACTACCTGGGTTCTACAATTAATTTTAGCATAGAATGCAAATAGCCAATCCATATCTAGAGTAACATGAAAATCGGTCATGTCTAACCCTATCAAATCTGCTGAGGTGATCTTCTAAAGGACTAAGACCGGGCAACCTCTATACACCCGTCTAACTATAACTGAGTCAGCTACTGGGGTAGAAATTGAGAAGGTTTCTGACAAGACTTCGGTACTGACTCCGAAGCTACTGGTCACATAAGGTGTCAGAAAAGACAAGGTAGCCCCAGATCTAACAAAGCATAAACATCAATCTGGAAAACTCGTAACATACCAGTGTTTACATCTGGGAATACCTCATACTCCTAATGGGATACTAAGGCCAAGAATCTGTTCTGGAAACAACTGCCAGCTGTGCTAGTAGATGCCCCCTGATGTACTGAGCGTGCGGGAGGGGTTGCTGAACAGAAGTTAGGCCTTGGCCCCCAACCTAATCCTGCCTCGCTGTTGGGAAATCTCTAAGCATGTGTCCAGGCTTCCCACACCTAAAACAAGCACCTGAACCTACCAAGCACTGGCCTGCGTGCCCCCCAACCACATCTGCGACAAGCTGGGCCGCTAGAATCTACGGGTCTGCTGCTCTGACCCCTTTAGCCTAATGCTCGTCCACTCTGATCATGTCTAGTCCTGCATGGCACACTCAATGCTGAAGATGCTGGGGCTAATGATCTCTGCTGGGTCTGCTGTCGGTGCCCACCTCCTGACCTCGACTGTGAGAATCTATAGTCATCAGTTCTAGCCCTCTTTGCCTCCCTCTCTCCCAGATGTGCCGCCTCCATCTATTGGGCATAAAATACTATTTGAGTGAAATCAATATCCTGATGGAGCATAGCAGTCTTACAATCCTTGTCGAAATAGTCCGCTATTCCATGAACGAATCTACTCACTCGCACCCGCTGATTAGCCACTAACTCTAGGGCATACATTGATAGACGAGTGAACTTGAGGGCATACTCTTGTAATGTCATCCTCCCTTGCTTCAAATTTATGAACTCAGCAGCCTTCAGCTCCCTCATCTCACGAAGGAAGAACCGATACAAGTATGAAACATGAAACTCTTCCCAAGTGACAGGACCTACTCCGGCGTCCCTACTATCTTTCCATTGGCGAAACCAAATATGCGCGACTCCTTTCAATTGGTAAGAGGCCAACTCCACTCACTCAACCCCATTCACCCCATGACTTGGGTGATCTTGACAATCTCATCTATGAACTCATGCGGGTCCTCACCTACCTTGGACCCAAGGAACTCCGGCGGATTCCTCAAGAAGTCTTTGGCTCGAGCTGTCGCTGCATTTTCAGTTTGTGCGACATGCATAATGGCCTGCTAATTGTACTGAGTGGTGAAGGCCTGCACAAGCATATGAATAGCAACCCCGGACTCAGCATGAGCAACTGGCTCCGGTGCTTGGTGCTCCTGAACTGGTAGGGCTTGCTGGTGCCCATTACCGTTGCCATCCTCGTGGCCTTCACCATTCCCATTTATCCTACCATTCATTCTTGGGGGGCCATGATTCTACAATAGTGAATAGCACGAATTAGAAGGATAGAAAGACTTTTCTTTGCACAACATAGATCATGAAAGAAGGGAATATTTCCGAAACTTCTCGTAGCCTCTTCGTCATAAGTGTGGCACGCTTCACACCCATGAAAAATACTCTACTTAATGTGACTTTCAGACACCCTAGGACACTTCAAACTTATTGCTCTGATACCAAGTTTTTCACGACCCGAACGGAGGCCCAGATCATAACATGGGAAAAGAAGCCCCGAGAGACCCCAAGTCAACCCATGACATAAGCATACATCTAACTCAATCAACAAACTGAATAGTCAACAAATACCCATAGCGAAAGTCTAACTTAAACATTACAGCAGAATACAAAATCCGAAGTTGAATACATACATATGTCTGAAAAGCCTCTAAACATGTCAAGTTGATGGGATAAGACCCCAACTAACTCAACAACCTAAAACTGAAATACACATAAGAAATCTGAATAGTCTAGTCCTCGAGAGATGAGGACTCACCAACAATGCAAACGCTAACTCAGATAAGCTGACTACGAGTGGGGCTGAACTTGAGAGGCGGGTCGTGTATCTTGAATCGATACAGCATAGAGTATGCGGTAAGTACGTGGAATGTACCGAGTATGCAAGGTAAGTAAAACTACGAAAATAAGTAAAATCATTTAAAACCAATGCGTAATTTAAATGTAAACATTAAGAATATGAGAGTATGGATTGCATGCATCTTTCTGAAACCATAATCTCTTTATAACATGACATAACATAACTTCATAACATCATAACTTAATCGATTGACAGCTTAATTTTGACATTTATAAGTAAAGTTGAACATTGAGTAAAACCTTCTTTAGAACATGCATATACATATATATCTCATGAGTAATGAAATATGCCAATCTGAAATCATGAGGGACAATGGGAGACTCACCTTTCAACCGACATACCCCGATAGAGCTTACGTGGTCCCAACTATAACACTCAAGTAGGTAGAGTCGTCCAAAGCCTTGCCAGGGCTAGGGACGATACCATGATATCGATATCAAGCTGAAGGCCTATTCAGACAGGGGAAGCTCACAAGGGAGGTCCTAAAGTAATATCTATAATAGTATCAACCTACATTGGCACATAGTTCTGAGGCACTAGGTGACCGACCCTTAGCCTTCTCGGTGCTAGACATTTCTCCCAAAAACATGCATATGCTCTACATCATTTTATAATGTAGGTCAACATCGTCTATTGACAAATCTCAATACTCAAATATTAAATCATGCATATGAGAAGCTTTAGCTCAAAACATACAACAAGCTGAAAATATAATTGAAAGACTTCGCTCCAAAACCATGTGGTAAGCTCTGCATAGGAAAAACTTTAACTCAAAACATACCAGAAGCTGGAAGTACAATTGGAAGTCTTCGATCCAAAACAATATGGTAGCTTCACTCGGGAAAATCATCATTCATAAATAATATGTGGGCATTGCCCAAAGCTTTATCATAATTAGAAATACTCAATTCTCATCGAAAACATAATTGTAAACATGGGTAGCTTCAAAACATGTTTTTTATCATAATATCTCATTATCATAATATATTCATCATAACTCTCATATTTCATGAACATCTCTTCAATGGGCTTTTAATTCTTAAACTAGAAACATGATTTTAAGTTGAAAACATTATAAAAATTTCCCAAGCTTTATAATTCATCAGTAGAATAATAATTAAATCATACCCATGTATAGAAATAGGAGATTCATGCGTATGGGTTAAACCCCATAGAGTAGACATAGGAATTTCATACTTTAGAGAGTGATGGGGCATGGGTGTGAAGCAAATCACCCATTCATAACCCTACATACCTGTTCATAACTAATTTTAACACTTCTTTATATGCCGAATAGGAAATTGAAGAAAAATTTATGAATGCTAGGCTTGATCACCCGCTCAAGTATTCTACCTTGCATGCCTGAATGAATAAGACCTAAAATGAACTTAACCCCTTTAAAAGTCACTATTCATAATGCAAAACGACGTAGTTTAGGCCCTAGGAACTTAGGAATTACAAAAAAGCCCTCACTAAATTCGCAGGAAATAACTATGAGGTGGTCCCAATGAGGGATCTAACAACTTGTCGTCAAGGGTCACGACTCGTGGAGTCGTTCGTGAGGTACACTGCTCAATAGGTCTCCTGGTCTCTTAACGGGCAACCTCACGACTCGTTATTGGTGACGACGACTCGTGGTCACCACCCATTATGTACACTACCTCCATTCCTATTATTTTCTCAACCAACTAACCACGACTCACCCCATGAATCGTTGTGACTGACCACGACTCGCAGGGTCCTCCCATCAAGTGCATTCCCTCCCTTCTTCTCCTTTCTTTCCTTAGCCACCCTATGACTGACCTAACTGTTATACCCCGTAAAAGTTCCCAACACATAGATGGCCTATTCGTGTGCTAGTTAAGAGTATTTGAAAGCCATACATGCTAGGAAAAAGGCCCGGGAAAAGACCAGACGAGAAACCTGTCGAACCATCACGGATGGAGCCGGGGCAGAGTCCCTCCGCGATGGCAACGTGTCACGGAGGTGGAGCCTCCGCGTTGTCTTCGTGACAAGTTGGCCCTGTCCAGTCCTAACTATATAAGCCCTCCACTTCCATTTTAAATGTTATATTTCATATAATTTCCAGAACTCACGAAGAGAAATAGAGAGGGTGCAAGGGTACTACTAAATTATCGTCCAATTACGCTGTCAAACGCGGTCCAAACTCAAATTAACTCCAGATACTGAGGTATTAAGCAGTAAGGAGCATTCCTATGGAGTTAGTTTCGCGAAATTCGGCCGGTGAATCATCGTGCTACAGAACTAAGGTAAGTAGAATTGCTCCAAATTAGTGTCAATATATTTCTATCCCTAAAGTGGGTATTTCTCCCTTCTGGACTTTCGAGAAATAGCGAGTTTTTGACTGTCTTTCGATAAGCCAAAGTTTAGGCTATAAATATATCGAAAGTGGCGTTTTCTTTCAGAATATTGGTTTATTTAGTTCTAATTGACGTGTATATGAATGTAGTTGGGAGAAACAGTAGAAGTACTGACGGAAATCACATCGGTCAGTCGGGTGCTCAGAAACCAGGTATATAAACCGATTCTTTCGGCAAGCCAGGAAGTACAGTCTAGAAAATAAATAGAATAAAGGCTATTAATAGACACCCAGCGTACAGGAACGATTTCAGTATGATTTCCAGTAAGCATGCTAGTATGTCACTACATATCATGCGATAATCAAAATAACGGATAGTCAAATAATTTTAGATAGTAATGTGGTATCAGCTAGTAGCTCAGCATGTTCTTACATAATATCCAGAATGGAAGTTGTAAAAGTAGTATAATGAATTAGCAAGATTACAGATAGTATGTATTACATTTGTTGAGACGGTATCCGGTAATAGATGGCACATTTTATATCATTGAGCTATATCCAGTTATAGATGACATGTTCTATATTACTGAATTATATTTAGATATAACCAGATCAGTTTAGATATAGAAATAGCTCCAAACACCGATATAGCTCCAGATACATATATAGCTCCAGAAACAGATAAAGGCCAAGTAGCATCTAGCCCAGCAATCAGAAACAGTGTAAAATAGTATATAACATCAGTTTTCTATACGGATTGGCCTTGAAATAAAAGAAGAGAATATGATTAGTATTTTTCATTTGAGAATGCTTGCTGTGTATGTGTTTTGCATGTTGAGACTTGTTATGGCATGTGGGCACCCATTAGCATCCCCACTGCCCCTGGGTTATAGCTGTGTTGATACCATATTCAGATACCGCCACCAGCTGGGCGATGTCGTCCGCCTAGAGGGTGATGATGGCCGACCACCATGATAATACGGTCCAGATTACCCTGCTTGCAAGGGCAGTTCAGTTCGCTCTACGCAGAGCCAGATTACCCTGTTTACAGGGGCAGATTACTCTGTGTGCGCTTGTGGCCGAGGGCAATTTCAGATTCAGATTTTTATAAAATTACCCTGTTGTGTGCTTGCACCCAGGGGCAGTTTCAGTCATAGATATAGCAACAAATTACCCCATGAGCGCTTGCGCCCAGAGGCAGAAGTGTTCGGACTCAGACACAGTTTATTGTCAGAGGCCAAGGCCTGAGCTAGGTACCCAAGGGGGTCGGTAGGAGGAGCTCACAGTTGTCAGATGAGTGGACTGACTTATTTTTGGTTGGTTTAGACCCGGGTAGGGGTAAATAGATTGTTCTGTTGGTTGGCACCTTCCGGCTTATGGGGGTCGGTCAGGTATTGTGTGTATTTATATGTATATCTATATGTACTATTTAATACTGATAGACAGTAGGATGAGACGTCGTCAGGTATTCCCAGTTTGGTTACAGAACAGGTAAACTCTCCCCAGTTATCCTCAGCCAGATAGACTCAACTACTTCCTACTTATATTTCATGTTATTGTTATTACCCATTTCAGTTTTATATTTTAGTTTGCTTTACATGCTCGTTACCTGTGGTACTGACGCCCATGGGGGCGTTGCATTGCTTGCCTACAGGTACACATAGACGAGGAGTCGATCTCTCGTGATCCAGTCACCAGTGTTGTCAGCTCCTATCCTTCGGAGATAGACAATCGGAGGTTGATCCTATTTCCTTTTTTATTACAGTTTGGGTAGGTCGGGGCCCTGTCCCGATCATTCTATTATTACTTCCTAGAGGCTTGCAGTCTGATGTTTCCCTGTGGTTAGTTGTGTCGGTCGTGTGAGGCCGTGTGTTTTGCTTAGTTGCTTAGCTTTGTTGATCATGTTGGTCGTGTGGGGCCATAGTCTGATGGTAGTGGTGACCTTGTCGGTCATGTAGTCATTCAGTATTCTATTATATTGTGTTAAAGATGACTAGACAACATGGTGGCCTTGTCGGTCCGCATAGGTTTCCCTATATGAGATGATTCTGGTTAGCTGATGATACAGTACAGGTGGCTATAGGCCCAGTCATCCGGAGACTGTATTTACAGCCATTATATAGCCGGTTCATTTCTCGAAATAGAGCCAGAGTCAGCCAGAGCACCAGGTGTGCTCAGGTTGGACCATTTAGCAGCGCAGAGTCTAGCTGGCACCAGGTGCCCGTCATGCCCCCCCCCCAAGGTGGGATGTGACAAACTTGGTATCAGAGCAGTTCATGTCCCAGGGAGTCTGCAAGCCGTGCTGAGTAGAGTCTTGTCTATGGATGTGTTGTGCACCACATACTATAGGCAGGAGGCTGTGAGGCATAATAGGATGGTTACCCTTCTTCCATACACAGTCGTGCCATAGCACAGTACAGTATAGGGTTGGTCCTTTTGAAACTTACCACCCTCTTTGTCCACAGGTACTATGGCAGATCAGTGGCACCCTGCTACAGGCAGGAGATTAGATACAGCGGAAAGCGAAGGCACCAGTAGGATGCCTCACTTACAGCCAGATTCAGCCCAGTCTGAGGGCGATGCGGAGGTGTCATCTCGACCCTCCCAGCAGTCTCCGCCTCGCCAGACACCATTTGAGGCAGCACCATCTCCCACAGCTCCTACACCCACTTCATCTGATCAGGAGCTACGTAGTGCGGTGGTTATGTTAACCCAGATGCTAGCTACTCAGCGTCAGCCAGTACCACCTGCAGTAGAATCTCTAGGTGGGCCAGGTAGTTCCAGGGTTAGAGAATTCTTGGCATTAGGACCCCCGCAGTTCACTTGGTCAGATCAAGCAGAGGACCCCCAAGATTTCCTAGATCATATGCAGAGAATTTTCCGGGTTATGCATGTGACCCCTACAGAATCAGTTGAGCTGGCAGTGTTTCGGTTGCGGGACATAGCTGTATTATGGTACGAGAGTTGGGAAAGGTCTCGAGGGAGGGATGCTGCCCCTCCGACTTGGTCCAGCTTCTCGGAGGCCTTCCTGGACCACTACTTACCACGGGTGGTCAGACAGGCCCGGATGGACTAGTTCTTACACTTAGAGCAAGGGGCCAGGAGCGTCCATGAGTATTCTTTACAGTTCCACTCCTTAGGCCACTATGCTCCAGCATTTGTGGACACTATGTCGTCTAGAGTCCATCGCTTTATTATGGGCCTGAATTCAGATTACATAGAGACGTGCATGACGACTACTTTGAGAGAGGACATGGACATAGCCAGGGAACAAGCCTTCTAACAGACAATTGAGGTCTTGAGACAGCGGCAGCGGGGCGACAGGCAGGCGACTTCAGAGTAGCGTCGTAGAAACAGACCCGTTGAGAATTAGGGGGAAACCCCTAGGGGACCGAGACCACGGTTTTCAGATAGGCTGCCCAGATCTTTACCTCCGGTACAGCAGCAAAGAGGCAGATTTGTTCGCTGAAGTTAGTCAGAGTCCGGTAGCAGTTTACGGACAGTAGCATCACCTCAGCAGTGGAGGGCAGAACAGAGTAGATTTGCACCTACCCCTTGTCCTATATTCCATCGACCCCATTTTGGAGCCTACAGGCAAGGCTTATCAGGGTGTTATTACTGCGGATGGGAAGGGCATTTAATGAGAGATTGTCCGGCCAGAGGACAGGGTAGCCGGGATAGTCTAGATAGAGCATCAGCGGGGCCACGAGCCCCAGCAGCCTCAGCAGGGCGCAGACCCTCAGGTTTAGCAAATAGGGGCCGAGGTAGATCAGGAGCCTCTGGCTCAGATGCAGGCCCCAGCAATACCTATGCATTACCAGGGAGGCAGGATTTAGAGGCGTCTCCCGATGTGGTCACAGGTATATTGATTATCTGCTCATACCCTGTTTATGTACTGATTGACCCAGGGTCTACCTTTTCATATATTACACCTTTTGTGGCTCGAAAGTTGGGTATCGAACCAGAATTGCTTCAGCAGCCCTTTTCAGTGCTTACACCGGTCGGTGACTCGATTACAGCTAAAAGAGTTTATCGAGGATGTACGGTAGAGGTTGCTGATCGCCAGACCACAGTAGAATTAATAGAACTTGAGATGGTCGACTTCGATGCCATTATGGGTATGGACTGGTTAATGCCATGCTATGCCAACTTAGAATGCTGGACCAAGATGGTCCGATTTCACTTTCCGGGGGAAGCAGTGCGAGAATGGAAAGGGAGCACAGCTACGCCAAAAGGTAGGTTTATTTCCTACCTTCAGGTGAGAAAATTGATAGCAAAGGGATGTATTTACCACCTAGTTAGAGTCCAGGACGTTCGGGTGGAACCTCCGATTCTTCAGTTTGTTCTAGTGGTCAATGAACTCCCTGACATATTTTCGGATGAGTTGCCTGGTAACCCTCCCGAAAGGGAGATAGATTTTGCAATTGACTTGTGGCCAGGAACTCAACCTATATCCATTCCCCCGTATCGCATGGCACCAGTTGAGCTTAGAGAGTTGAAAGAGAAGCTAAAAGATTTTCTCGACAAAGGCTTCATCAGGCCTAGTACTTCTCCGTGGGGTGCGCCAGTTCCATTTGTTAGAAAGAAAGATGGCTCACTCCGTATGTGTGTAGACTACCGGTAGCTGAATAAGGTATCGGTTAAAAACAAATACCCGCTCCTTAGAATAGATGATTTGTTTGACCAGTTGCAGGGAGCCAGATGTTTGTCTAAGATAGATCTGAGGTCTGGGTACCACCAGGTCCGAGTTCGTGAGAGGGACATTCCAAAGACTGCTTTCAGGACCAGATATGGACACTTTGAATTTCTAGTCATGTCTTTTGGGCTGACGAATGCTCCCGCAGTGCTTATGGACCTGATGAGCAGCATATTCAGATCGTATTTGGATCTGTTCGTGATAGTATTTATTGATGATATTCTGGTATATTCTCGTTTAGAGACAGATAACTAGGACCATTTACGAACAGTACTCTAGATCCTTAGAGACCGTCAGCTGTACGCCAAGTTTTCTAAGTGAGTTCTGGCTGAACTCAATTGCCTTTTTGGGGCATATCGTGTCGGATGCTGGTATATAGGTGGACAAACAGAAAATAGAGGCGGTCAAGACATGGCCCAGACCTACCACTCCGACCAAGGTTCGTAGTTTCCTGGGTTTAGTAGGGTATTGTCGGAGATTTGTTGAAGGATTCTCTACTATAGCAGCACTTCTGACAAAGCCAACACAGAAAGCAACAAAATTTTAGTGGACGGAGGCATGTGAGCAGAGTTTTCAAGATTTGAAAGATAGATTGACCTCCGCCCCAGTACTAGCATTGCCAGAGGGAACAGATGGGTATGCGGTGTATTGCGATGCTTCAGGCATTGGATTGGGTTATGTGTTGATGCAGCATGTAAAGGTAATTGCTTATGCTTCTAGACAGCTGAGGAAGCACGAAAAGAACTATCTGACCCATGACCTGGAACTGGCCGCAGTGATCCTCGCTCTGAAAATCTGGAGGCATTATCTGTATGGCGTTCATGTAGACATTTTTACAGATCATAAATGTTATACCCCGTAGGATTTCCAGCACCTAGATGACCTATTCGCACGTTGGTTAAGCATATTTGAAGGCCATAGGTGCTAAAGAAAGGCCCGGGGAAAGATCGGACGAGAAACCTGTCGAACCATCGCGGAAGGAGCCGAGGCAGAGCCCCTCCGTGATGGCAGCGTGTCACAGAGGTGAAGCCTCCACGTATGCTCCGTGACACATTGGCCTTGTCCAGGCCTAAGTATATAAAGCCCCACTTCGGTTTTAATTCATTTAAACTTATAAATTTCCAGTGAAACAGAGAGGAAAAAACAGAGGAGAGAAAAGAATGAAGGGGGTAATATAATTTCGTCCGATTACGCTACCAAACGTTGTCCAAACTCAAATTAACCTCAGATACTGAGGTATTTAGCAGCAGAGAGCATTCCTACGTATTTAGTTTCTTGAAATACGGCCGACGAATCGTCGAGCTACCGAGCTAAGGTAAGTAGAATTGCTCCAAACTAGTGTCTATGTGTTCCTAGCTGTGAAGTGAATATTTCTCCCTTCTGGACCTCTGAAAAATAGCGAGTTTTCGACCGTCATTCGATAAACCTAAGTTTAGGCTATAATTATATCAAAAGTGATGTTGTTCTTTCGAATAAAGTCGTATTTAGTACTGATTGACATGTATATGAATGCAGTTGGAAGGAATAGCTGAAAAACTGGCCAAGCTACTCCAGTTAGTCGGGAAATCAGAAGCAAAGGTATGTAAAGCTAGTTTCCTCGGAAAGTTAGTAATCTCGGTATAGTAAAGTAATATAAAGGCCAGTAGAATGTTCATAAGTCATGTGTTATGTTTATTACGAATGTTGGTACGATATTAGAAGCATCATGTTATACTTAGCGCGAAACTTGCTAGCATGATATAGATTCTAATACAAGTATTAGGAACTGCACAGCATGCTCAGTATTCGATGTAGTACAGAATGTTGGGATATTATCATATTCAGTTAAAACCAAGTAAAGCAATGTAATATCTGTAAAGTATCTCAGAAGTAGAATGATAGGTTAAAATGAAGTTTAAAAAGAATGTTAGAAATAGTAAACCATGTTACCATAGAGACTCAGTATACAACATGGTTGTCAGCAGAAAGATTATATCTTGTTCAGCATTGGACTCAGCACATTATGGAAGAAGATTATATTTATACATATATACTACTATCAGTCTCAGCATGAATTAAGTACATACACATTACCATTACTAGTTCAGCACACAGTATGTACAATACTTTACTACTATTAGCTTCAGTATGTGGGATATGCAGATAGTATTACAAGTTGAGACCATTGTATTGTTTTGGGGTTGGATTACCTAGCATCCATGACCGCCCCAGGGTTAATAGCTGTATTGACTCGTCCACCAGAGGACGAGGATACGTCGCTCTACGGAGTGGCATGCCGTCCCATAGGGGACGAAGATGGGATGCCAATTTTCCCCATATTGTGGCTTGGTCGGCCCGTATACACCCCTGTCGAGCGGATACGCCCGGGTGTTGATTCAGGAGTCCTCCGGACTCAGGTACAGTTATAGTCAGGGGCTCAGCGAGCCCAAGTGCATACACAGGGGACTGGTAGGATGCTTACAGTTATTATAGGAGATGGGACGACTGGGGTAGGGGTATAGATTGCGTGCTGTTTGTACCTCCCGGCTTATGGGGGTTGGGTAAGGTTTGTGTATGCTATGTTACATTATGCCATGTGATACGAGACACGGGTAGATCGACAGTAGAATGATATATCTTCAGGTATGGCTCCTACTCCTTCCAGTATAGTTAAGAGTAGGCATGGTTCTACATTATCAGACAGTTAATATTTTTCGTCCTATTTTAGTTTCATCAGTTGTATTGTTATTTTCAGATATGTCTTTCAGTTATTTCTTTACATACTCAGTACCAGCGGTACTGACGCCCGGTGGGGCACTGCCTTACTTGCCTGCAGGTACTCAGAGATGAGGAGGCGATCCCTCGTGATTCCTGTCAATGATCAAGTATTCAGCTCCTGTCATCCGGAGACTGAATTCCAGAGGTGTATTTCGTTTTCCTTTGTTGTACAGTACTGGTAGGTCGGGGCCCTATCTCGATCATTTCTATTGTTATTCCTAGAGGCTTGCAGTCTGTATATATTTCCCTGTGGTCAGTTGAACCGGTCGTGTGAGGCCGTGCAATTGTATAGCTGTTAGTACTTTTACTTCTTTTATGTTGGCCGTGTGGGGACATAGCTTGACAGTAGTGGTGACCTTGTCGGTCACGTAGCCTTCTAGTATTTCATTGTTGAGTTGCAGATAACCAGACAGCATGGTGGCCTTGTCGGCCCGCATAGGTTTCCCTATATTAAATGTGTTCTGGTTAGCTGATAGTACAGGTTCAGGTGGCTATAGGACAGTTGGCTGGAGGCTGTTTTTAAAGCCGTTATGTAGCCGGTTGGTTTCTTGAAATAGAGCCAGGGCCAGCCAAAAGCACCAGACGTGCTTAGGCTGGACCATCTAGCAGCCCATAGTCTAGCCGGCACCAGGTGCCCGTCATACCCTCCAGGGTGGGGTGTGACAAACTTTGTATCAGAGCAGGTCGTATCCCAGGGAGTCTGCAAGCCGTGCTAAGTAGAGTCCTGTCCATGGATGTGTTGTGCACCACATACTATGGGTAGGAGGCTGCAAGGCATGATAGGATGGTTGTCTTTTATTCTTATTCAGTCGTGCTGTAGAGAGGTACAATATAGGGTTGAGTCCCTAAAAGCTTACTGTATTCTTTGGTTACAGATAATGTCAGACCAACGACATCCTATCACAGGCCAGAGTTTAGATATTGCAGCAGGGGAAGGCACCAGCAGGATGCCTCACCCTCGTTTAGAAACAGCCCGATTAGAGGGCACTACAGAGGCATCATCCCAGCCTTCTCAGCAGTCTCCACCACATCAGAGGGAGTTAAATCTGCGACAGCATTGTTGGATAGAATTGCTGAAAGATTATGACGTAAATATTCTCTACCACCCAGGGAGAGCTAATGTAGTAGCAGATGCCCTCAGCCGTAAGTCAATGGGGAGTTTAGCGTATATGCGACCCAAGAAGTGGGAGTTAGTCAAGGAAATTCATCATCTAGCTGGTTTAGCCGTTTGAGTTGGGGAGACAGAAAATAACAGAGCGGTGATTGAGAACTCTGCTGTGTCATCATTAGTTACAAAGGTAAAAGAACGGTAGTACGAGGACCCTGACTTAGTCCAGCTCAGAGATAGAGTTCAAAAAGATAAGGAGCCAGATTTCCAACTGACTGAGGATGAAGTGCTGCATTGTAAGGGCCACCTATGTGTCCCGAATGTTTCAGGGCTTCACCAGCAGATTATGAACGAGGTACATTACGCATGTTATTCTCTTCACCTCGGTGCAACGAAAATGTGCCACGACATCAGAGACATCTACTGGTGGCCAGGTATGAAAGCTGAAATAGCTGAATTTGTATCTAGATGTCCTAACTTCCAGCAGGTGAAAGAAGAACACCAGAAACCGGGCGGTCTGACGCAGGATATAGCCGTGCCTTTGTGGAAATGGGAAGCGATAAATAAGGATTTTGTAATAGGGTTACCCCGTACCAGACATAGACACGATTCTATTTGGGTAATAGTTGACAGGCTGACAAAATCAGCTCATTTCCTGCCAGTGAAAGCTACCTTCTCGGCTGAGGATTATGCCGAATTATATATCAAAGAAATAGTTAGATTTCATGGAGTGCCGGTATCTATTATTTTAGACAGAGGAGCACAGTTTACAGCTAGATTTTGGCAGTCATTTCAGAGAGGTTTGGGAACGCAGATTAACTTAAGTACAGCCTTTCATCCTCAGACAGATGAGCAAGCAGAATGAACTATCCAAATGCTCGAAGATATGCTATGAGCGTGTGTACTAGATTTTGGGGGTAGCTGGGATGAGCATCTGCCATTGATTGAAT
Organism: Datura wrightii; assembly: GCA_035772735.1. Classification (NCBI taxonomy): domain Eukaryota; kingdom Viridiplantae; phylum Streptophyta; class Magnoliopsida; order Solanales; family Solanaceae; genus Datura; species Datura wrightii. The sequence continues at coordinate 116,210,963 of JASDFA010000003.1, read as the reverse complement.
TTGCCTATAATAACAGTTATCATTCAGCCATCCAGATGGCGCCCTTTGAAGCATTATACGGGCGGAAATGTAGATCACCCATTGGCTGGTTTGAAGTGGGGGAGATGGCGCTGATTGGGCCAGATATTATTCGTCGGTCAGAAGAGGCGGTGAAGATTATCAGGGAACGCCTACTGACTGCTCAGAGCCGCCAGAAGTCTTATGCAGATATGCGGCGTAGAAATCTAGAATTTGTAGTGGATGACTGGGTATATTTGAAAGTGTCTCCGATGAAAGGGGTGATGAGATTTGGCAAGAAAGGCAAGCTTAGCCCGAGATTCATTGGGCCATATCAGATTCAGCGGAGAATAGGCCGAGTTGCATACGAATTGAACTTGCCTCCAGAGTTAGCGTCTGTTCACCCTGTATTCCATGTATCTATGTTGATAAAGTTCGTAGGAGACCCTTCCACCGTTGTTCCAATTTAGGATATCCAGATCACAGAAGAGTTAGCATATGAAGAGGTTCCAGTAGCCATCTTAGACAGACAGATTCGTAGATTGAGAACTAAAGATATTGCGTCTGTCAAGGTATTGTGGCGTAACAGGAATCGAGAGGAGATGACTTGGGAGGCGGAGATAGATATGAAAACCAGATACCCTCATTTATTTCAAGCCTAGTCAGGCGACAGGTATGTTTGTATTATTATCTTATGCAGTGCCTTATAGTATATATGAATGAGAAGGTCTATTTTAATTTGTCATTTAAATACTATAGTATTATGTGGAGTACCTGTATGGGACTTTTCTGCATTTCAGGTTTTTGGGATAGTCCATATTACAGGGAAAACTCTGCCAAAATTTTTCTAGAAACAAGTTGGGTAAGTTGAGAAGTCCTCTAAATAGAAGTTTACATTCGAGGACGAATGTTCTTAAGGGGGGAGAATGTTATACCTCGTAAAAATTCCCAACACATAGATGGCCTATTCGTGTGTTGGTTAAGAGTATTTGAAAGTCATACATGCTAGAAAAAAGGATCGGGAAAAGACCAGACGAGAAACCTGTCTAACCATCGCGGAGGGAGCCGGGGCAGAGCTCCTCCGCGATGGCAATGTGTCATGGAGGTGGAGCCTCCGCGTTGGCTCCGTGAGACGTTGGCCCTGTCCAGGCCCAACTATATAAGCCCTCCACTTCGGTTTTAAATGTTATATTTCATATAATTTCCAGAACTCACGAAGAGAAACAGAGAGGGTGCGAGGGTACTACTAAATTATCGTCCGATTATGCCGTCAAACGTATTCCAAACTCAAATTAAATCCAGATACCTAGGTATTAAGCAGTAAGGAGCATTCCTAAGGAGTTAGTTTCGCGAAATTCGGCCGACGAATTGTCGTGCTACCGAACTAAAGTAAGTGGAATTTCTCCAAATTAGTGTCAATATATTTCTATCCCTAAAGTGAGTATTTCTGCCTTCTGAACTTTTGAGAAATAGCGAGTTTTTGACTGTCTTTCGATAAGCCAAAGTTTAGGCAATAAATATGTCGAAAGTGGTGTTTTCTTTCAGAATATTGGTGTATTTAGTTCTTATTGACGTGTATATGAATGTAGTTGGGAGAAACAGCAGAAGTACTGACGAAAATCACATCGGTCAGTTGGGTGCTCAGAAACCAGGTATGTAATACTATTCTTTCGGCAAGCCAGTAAGTACAGTCTAGAAAATGAATAGAATAAAGGCTATTAATAGACACCCAGTGTACAAGAATACTTTCAGTACGATTTCCAGCAAGCATGCTTGTATATCACTACGTATCATGCGATAATCAGAATAACAGATAGTCAGATGATTTAAGACAGTAATATGGTATCAGCTAGTAGCTCAGCATGTTCTTACGTAATATCCAGAATAGAAGTTGTAAAATGCAGTATTATGAATTAGCAAGATTACAGATAGTATGTATTACATTTGTTGAGACTTTATCCGGTAATAGATAGTACATTTTATATCATTGAGCTATATCCAGTTATAGATGACATGTTCTATATTAGTGAGTTATATCCAGATATAACCAGATCAGTAATCAGATATAGAAATAGCTCCAGACACCGATATAGCTCCAGATACAGATATAGCTCCAAAAATAGATAAAGTCCAGGTAGCAGCTAGCCCAGCAATCAAAAACAGTGTAAAACAGAATATATCATTAGTTGTTTAATACGGACTGGCCTTGAAATTAAAGAAGAGAATATGATTAGTAATTTTCATTTGAGCATGCTTGCAGTGTATGTGTTTTGCATGTTGAGACTTGTTATGGCATGTGGGCACCCTTTAGCATCCCCACCGCCCCTGGGTTATAGCTGTGTCGATACCAGATTAAGATATCGCCACCAGCTGGGCGATGTCGTCCGCCTTGAGGACGATGATGGCGGACCACCATGATAATACGGTCCAAATTACCCTGCTTGCAGGGGTAGTTCAGTTTGCTCTGTGCATAGCCAGATTACCCTGTTTATAGGGGCAGATTACTCTATGTGCGCTTATGGCCAGGGGCAGTTTCAGATACAGATTTTTATAAAATTACCCTATTGTGTGCTTGTACCCAAGGGCAGTTTCAGTCACAGATACAGCAGCAGATTACCCCGTGAGCATTTGCGCCCGGAGGCAGGAGTCTTCAGACTCAGACACAGTTTATTGTCAGAGGCCAAGTCCTGAGCTACGTACCCAAGGGGGCCGGTAGGAGGAGCTCACATTTGTCAGATGAGTGGACTGACTTATCTTTGGTTGGTTTAGACCCGAGTAGGGGTAAATAAATTGTTCTGTTGGTTGGCACCTTCTGGCTTATGGGGGTCGGTCAGGTATTGTGTGTATTTATATTTATATCTATATGTGCTATTAGATAATAGTAAACAGTAGGACGACACGTCGTCAGGTACGCCTAGTTTAGTTACAGAACAGGTAAACTCTCCCCAGTTATCCTCAGCCAGATAGACTCAGCTACTTCCTGCTTATATTTCATGTTATTGTTGTTACCCAATTCAGTTATATATTTCAGTTTGCTTTACATGCTCGGTACCTGTGGTACTGATGCCCGTGGGGGTGCTGCATTGCTTGCCTGCATGTACACATAGACGAGGAGTCGATCCCTCGTGATCCAGTCAGCAGAGTTGTCAGCTCCTATCATCTGGAGCTAGACAGTCGGAGGTTGCTCCTATTTCCTTTTTTATTACATTTTGGGTAGGTCGGGGCCCTCTCCCGATCATTCTATTATTACTTCCTAGAGGCTTGCAGTCTGATGTTTCCCTGTGGTTAGTTGTGCCGGTCATGTGAGGCCGTGCGTTTTGTTTAGTTGCTTAGCTTTGTTGATCATGTTGGCCGTGTGGGGCCATAGTCTGATGGTAGTGGTGACCTTGCCGGTCACGTGTTAAAGATGACTAGACAGCATGGTGGCCTTGTCGGACCACATAGGTTTCCCTATATGAAATGATTCTGGTTAACTGATGATGCAGTACAGGTGGCTATAGGCCCAGTCGGCCGGAGGCTGTATTTACATCCGTTATATAGCCGGTTCATTTCTTGAAATAGAGCCAGAGTCAGCCAGAGCACCAAATGTGCTCAGGCTGGACCATTTAGCAGCTCAGAGTCTAGCAGGCACCAGGTGCCCGTCATGCCCCCCCCCCCCCAAGGTGGGGTGTGACACTAACCACTTGTGGGGTCTGACTACGAGTCATTATCACGCCCTTGAGGATATTTTTCTTAAATTTTCCAAACTCCTCACTAGCCTACCCATGAGTCTCATCACGACTCGTGGGCGGTACGAATGAGTCATCTCACGACTCGTTTTGTGCTTGGTGCCAGTTTTTTAAATTTTCTCCATTTCAACTCACAGATATTATCTTTAGGCTTCTTGGGTATAACATAAATCTTGTGCTAGTATCTTAATGCTGCCCCGAATTCTACGTGGGCAACCGGCTCCGGTGCGTGGTGCTCATGGGCTGGTCGGGCTTGTTGGTGCCCATCCCCGTTGCCATCCTCATGGCCATTCCCATTCTCGTTTCTTATGTCATTAACTCTACGGTGAGGCATGATTCTACAATCGTGGATGGCAGAAGTTAGAAGGATAGAGAGACATTCACTACATGACATAGATCATGAAAGAAGGGAACATTTCCTAATCGTTTCATAGCCTCTTCGTCATAAGTGTGGTGCACTTCACACCCATGAAAAAGACTCTACTTCAAATAGCCTTCAGACACCTTAGGACACTTCATAACCTATTTCTCTAATACCAAGTTTTTCACAACCCGAACATAGGCCCGAATCGAGACACGGGATAAGGAGCCCCGTGAGACTCCAAGTTGACCCATGGAATGAACATACATCTAATTCAATCAATTAAAGCGCAACACTTAACATAATAAACATGGCGGAAATTCGAACATAACATAACAATCTGGATATATAACCCAATTCTGAAGCTAAATACAATCTATTGTCTGAAAAGCCTCTAATTTTGATGAGTTGATAGGGAAAGAAACCAACTTACTCTCTAAGTCTGGAAATTAAAAGTAGAAGATAACTGATAATAAGTAGTCGTCGAAAGATGAGGACTTGCCACTAAAGCTAAAAGCTAACTCTGTGGAATTGTTTAGTGACGGGGCTCATTCTAAAGATTGGAACCTGTTGTCATGCCCCATCTTTGGAGGCATGACTGGCACCTGGTGCCCTACTAGGACCTGAACTACTGAGCTGACTGAGCCTACGCACCTCTTGTGCAGGGATGACTCTAACTCTAGAATCGAGAAAACAATGGGATGTATGGAGGATGTAAATACAACCTCCGGCCAACAAGGGCTATAGCAACCTGGGAAAGTAAACAACTAACCAGAGGCAAACAATCATAAGAAGTCCTATGAGGGCCGACAAGGCCACCATGATATCTAGTTATAACTAAAAAGTAAAATCACATGCTAAACTGAACTATGACCGACAAGGCCACCAATCAACAACTAAATAGGGCCCCACACGGCCAACACAGATAATCTAAAACATATATGGGCCCCACACGACTGATATCATCTAACCACAGGGAAGTAACACAATCTGCAATCCTATTGGAGTAATAAGATGGTAGGGACAAGGCCCCGACCTACCCATACTGCACAAACTAAAGGAATAAACCTCTACCACACAAGCTCCAGAAGAAGGGAGCTGATGGTTCTGTATGGATGACTGGAACTACGAGGGACCTACTCCTCGTCTATCTATACCTGCAGGAAAGTAATGCAGCACCCCAGAAGAGAGCGTCAGTACAACAGGTACTGAATATGTAAGGCAGTAACTTTAAATAACTTAACGTAAGGAATAGAACTAACAATGATTGAAGTAAAGAAAACATACTGAAGATGACTGAAGTAGTGAAATCAGGGCTAAACATAGTTGTAATAAGGAGGGTAGGGGTCATACCTTACAAATGAGGTGTATTACTATCTAGCTATCAGTAACTAAAGCAAGCATAAACCTCACGTGGCACCCATAGGTCGGAAGGTACAATCAGCACAAAATAACCCACCTAGGCTCCCATTAGCCTTAGTGAGTACACCTCAATCTATATACCCCTATCCAGGTCATACTGAGTCAACTACCAGCTATTAGCATCCTGCTGATCCCCTCTGTCTGCAACTGGGCCCGCTCGGCCCCTGACTATAGTTGTGTCTGAGTCTGGAGGACTCCTGATATCTATACCCCGAGTGTAAGCGCTTGACAGGGGTGCGTATAAGGCCAACCATGGCATATGAGGATCTGGATCCCCATCTTCATCCCTTGAGAATGGCATGCCACTCCGCAGAGTGATGTATCCTCACCCCTGGTTGGTGACGACACAGCTATTAACCCTGGGGTGGTCACGGAAGCTATATAGGTATAATCCATCTCAAAACAATAAAATTTACGAGTCTCAACTGACAACAACAACGAGACATGATAACATACTCCTGACATGCTTTACTGGGATTCATACTGTACTACTATGCTAAAGAAACTAACTTGCCGAAAGAAAATATCTTAACCTACCTCGTTCGTTGTTTACCGATTAACTGGCGAGTTTTGGCTCGTGGTAAACTACCCTTCTCAATTGTAATCATATTTAACGTAAGAATAGAGCTACTTTATTACTATATTCAAAGAAAACAATAAGTTATAGATATATACCGACTATACTTCAACTTATCGAAAGACGACCAAAAACTCGTAATTTCTCGGGAATCTAGAAGGGAGAAATACTTACTTTAGGCACGTGATCGTATTGACACTAGTTTGGAATAATTCCATCAATTTAACCTCGGCGAGACGATGATTTACCGGGCGTATTTTATGAAAATAACTCTGTAGCGATGCTCCCTGTAGATTTATACTTCAATACATGGAGTTAATTTAGATTTGCACGACGTTTAGCAGCGTAATCGGATGATTTCCAAATGTTTTCCTCGGTCTCCCTCTGTTCTAGACGTGATATGTATGGAAATAACATAACATCTAAGTGTGAGGCCTTTATATACTTGAGGCAGCAGACAAGGCAACGTGGCACTCTGCCCATCGTGCTGATTCTGCTCCATGCCACTCTGGGTAACGTGGAGGGGGCTGCTTCGTGCCGCTTTGCCCCTCTTGCAACCTGGTTCAGCCTCCTCCCATGAAATCCCAACTTTGCACTTGTTCGACCTTTCCCCGGGACCTTTCCTCGTACGTATGGTAGTCTAAAACTCTCAACCAACATATTAATAGGCCGACTAAATATTAGAAACTTACGGGGTGTAACATCCTCACCCCCTTAAGAACATTCTCCCTCGAATGTTAACTTCTTTTTCCAAGAACCTTAACCTTGCAATTACTTATTCTGAAAAAATTTTGGGAAAGTCTCCCCTGTAATATGGACTATCCAGAAACGCTGAAAAGCAGAAAAATCCAATACAGGTACTCCACACAATACTATGACATTCATTTCACATTAGAATGAAGTCAACTACTCTACATATACATGTATATAATGCAACTTATGAAACAACAACAGCTATATACCTCTAGATGCACAATCTGACTATGTCTGAAATAACTGAGGATATTGGGTTTTCATATCGTCTTGTGCTTCCCAGGTCATCTCATCTCGGTTCTTATTCCGCCATAACACTTTAACAGAAGCAACATCTTTAGTTCTTAGTCTGAGGATCTGCCGATCTAGTATGGCTATTGGAGTTTCTTCATAAGCTAACTTCTTAGTGATTTGGACGTCTTTGACTAGGACAATCCGGGAGGGATCTCCTATGCACTTCCTCAACATTAATACATGAAAAATTGGGTGAACGAACTCTAATTTTGGAGGTAAATCCAATTCATAAGCCACCTAGCCTATCCTTCAGCGAATCTGATAAGGTCCAATAAACCTCGAGCTGAACTTACCTTTCTTACCAAATCTTGTCACACCCTTCATCGGTGAAACCTTCAGGAATACCCAGTCAAAAACATTAAACTCTAGGTTTCTCCGCCGCACATCAGCATAAGATTTCTGGCGTCTTGATCTTGGGCAGATTTATATGCCCAAGTGATACTCAAACGTATCATTTTTACCTTGTTTGTTGTGCAATGTGTATATAATATCATGTATTTGGTAATAAAATGCGAATTTATACTAACCAACATGATTAGCATTTGTTTTGCAGGAAAATGTGATTTTTAGGAGCTAAACTGCATGTTGGAACTATGTCGGAGTTGGACTTGGATGCGAGCGTGGAAAAGACCTTGGATGGCACATTTTACACTTGCTCCGCGATGGAGCCGTGCCACGCTGCCATCGCGGTAGCACACTGCCTGGGCAGGAATTAATTAGGCAATTTCCAGTGTGCCTGCGCGTCAGTTTCGTGGCACGGAGAAAGGCCTCCGCGATGGCCTCCGTGCCACGTTGAGGCCAATTATCCGGACCCTGCAATTTCCAGAGAGGGTCCGCGTCCACGCCGTGTCACGGAGGCAGTGCTCCGCGTTGGCCTCCGTGACACGTTGCTTGTTATTCCGGGAAAAATTTCCCACTAGTATAAATAGCACACTTAGGTCTATTTTTAATCAGTTTTTAGTTTTTAGACTGAGTTCAGAAGTGGAGAGCAGGAACGTGGGTTTGTGGCAGTTGAAGAATAGAAAAGCTAAGAGTTTTCTTCTCTTCCTTTCTTCTTTCCTTCAATTGTATGCATGATTTACACTCATTTTAGGATGATTAATCCAAGAATGAGTGGCTAATTCCCTTCTTTGCTGAGGTTTTGAACTTGTGTAATGAATTTTGGTGATAATTGATATGGTTTCTTCTTCTTCTTGCCTGTTGTTCTATTAATTCTTGTGCTTACTACATTATTGATTGGCCGCCATTAATGTATATCTAAAAAGTCCAATTTCACTCGAGAGAGCACGAAATTGGAAAGTTGTGAATTAATAGGGTATTGTTCTTAACTTGATTTGGGAAAATTGGGTTTTGATGTGCTTTCTTGATAGAAATATACTTGAAAGCCGTATTAGTCAATTTAGGAACCGGAATTGTAGTGCTAGGTCATAAATTGCATTTGATCACAGAAATGTAGACGGATGGTTTATGATTCTAAAGTGAAATTAAATACAAAAGTTTTTAATTTCTAGGTAAACGTTCTTGGCTAGCAACATGAAGAAGAGGATGACCAAATTATCATGATTATCAAGTTCATTACTCGTTCTTAACCTTGGCATGTGCATATCCATTGTCTAAATTCAAAACTAAATAGTTGTTATTAATTGTAGTATATAAATAGTTTAGAAACAAAAACTCACTCAACTCTTGGTTGGATTGTTGTTAACATAGTTAGGAATAGAATAGAGATATAGTAAACTAGGCAGTTTTACATATCTAGAGCAGCCTCCTTGGATCGATACTTGGCTACTTAGCCACTTTATTACTTGTTTGACCACGTGCACTTGCGTGTCGGTTTTTAATATATACCGAGCAGACCACGAACAAGTTTTTGGCGCTGTTGCCGGGGAGGATAGGCGATTTGTAAAATTTTGTTTAGTGTAAATTTACTGTATTTGTATTTTTATTTTCTTAAGTGTTAACAACTTGGTCTTAGCCTGTATTTTGCAGATTTTTATTTCTGTGAACACTGGCAAGGGACAAGGAGCTGGTGGAATCTTACTTAGAGCCAGAACGTGAATTGCACAGTCAACATAGAGAAGCTCTTCGGAAGAAGCTGCAGTTGCTTAAACAGTCTATGATGGAGCAACCAAATCCACCAGTTGTGCGGGCAGTGTTAGTGCCCGAGGAAGTAGCAGCCAGGCCGGTTCGCGAGGTGGCAATCCCACATGCTAATAATGTACATTCCAGCATCCGCAAACCAGAGCCTGGAGGGAGATTTGAGTTAAAGCAAAATATGGTGCAACTTTTGCACACTAGCGGGCAGTTTACCGGTCTCCCTCACGAAGATCCGCAACAACATCTCCAGAACTTTTTGGAGATAAGTGACACTTACATACCCACTGGAGTGTCACCTGATTATGTTCGGCTCACCTTATTTCCATTTTCCTTACTTGGTGAAGCCAAGAGGTGGTTAAAAGCTGAACCACCCAACTCTATATCAACGTGGGATGATCTTGCAAGGAAGTTTTTGATCAGATTTTTCCCTTCAGGTAAAACAGCTAAACTTAGAAGTCAGATTCTAAGTTTTAAACAGAGGGAAGGAGAAAATCTTTATCAAGCCTGGGAAAGATTCAAGTCCATGTTGCGGGACTGTCCTCATCATCATCAGTCAAATGAGGTGTTGGTACACACTTTTATTGAGGGTTTGGAACCCCACACTAAAATTTTGTTAGACTCAGCAGCTGGAGGGCAAGCGCTGGAGAAGACTTATGAGGAGCTGTACACTTTTCTCAACCGAATTTCACAAGGCAATCCGGAATGGAATGCAGATTCTTCAAGAGGTGGAGCAAGGAAAGCAGCGGGAGTGCTTGAAGTGGATGGATTCACAGCTATCGCTGCACAGATAGCTGCTTTGCAAAATCAGTTAAACACTCACTTCAGCAATATGAATTTGAACCAGCCTTCAGCCTCAGTCAATACAGTCCAACAGATGTGGTGTGAAGTGTGTGGTAGTAGTGAGCATTCAGCTGAATGCTGTGGTGCAAATCCTGATTCTGTCAACTTTGTGGGCAATGCACAGAGGAATCAACAGCAGTTTGGTGGTGGCTACAACTCGAATTGGAGGAATCATCTGAATTTTTCGTGGGGTAGCAACAATCAACAAGGCCAAGGTTCAGGGCAGGGTATGCACAGAAACCAAGGAGGGCAACAAGGCTATCAAAATCAGTTCAGAAACCACAATGCCCCTCCTCCACCACCATCACTGACTATTGAGGAAATGTTCAAGACCATGATTGCCAACCAGGCACAATTGCAGGCTGACTATGTCAAATTGGCAGCCGAAGTAAAGAACAATCAATTGGCAACCAAGGCTCTTGAATGTCAGTTTGGGCAATTTGCTAGTGACCAAAATACTAGACCAAGGGGAGGACTACCTAGCGACACGGATCCCAATCCTAAGCAGGTGAATGCAGTGACCACGAGGAGTGGTTTACAATTAAAGGAGGTGGAACCGGAAAGACCGCCTCAGAAGTCAGGAGCAGCAGATGTTGAGGGAGAACAAACCTCAGATATGGGGAAGACCAAAGAAGCTGAACCAGCAAGGCCTCCAACCCCGTTCCCTCAACGACTTAAGAAACACAAGGAGGAGGCGTGTTTCCAGAAATTCATGGAGGTACTTAAACAGGTACATGTTAACTTACCTCTTGTTGATGTCTTGCAGGGTGTGCCAAAATATGCGAAGTATATCAAAGACATCGTGGCCAACAAAAGTTGCTTGACTGAGTATGCCACAGTGGCTTTAACGGAGGAATGCACATCCCGTATTCAGAACAGGTTGCCCACTAAACTGAAGGATCCTGGAAGTTTTACTATCCAGCTGACGATTGGGCAAAGTATCCGAGCTCGTGGGTTATGCGACTTGGGGGCAAGTATAAATCTGATGCCATCTTCGGTATTCAGAAAGTTAGGACTAGGGAGTCCTAGACCTACAACAGTGATCTTGCAGCTAGCAGACAGGTCTTTAGCTAAGCCGGATGGCATTATTGAGGATGTGCTAGTGCAGGTAGGCTCCCTCATTTTTCCGGTAGATTTCATTGTTCTGGATTTTGAACTAGATGCGGAAGTCCCATTTATTTTGGGATGACCCTTTTTGGCAACCGGAAAGGCATTGATCGATGTAGCTGCGGGTCAACTCACAATGCGAGCACATGACAAGGTTGAGGTGTTCGACGTGTACAAGGCACCTAAGCTCCCGACTGTCTATAAGGAACTCTCGGTGATCAACGTGATTGATCATGGGAATGCGAATGGATTGAGTGATTCCCGAGAGTTACTAGGTAGGCCACCAGACAAGGTTGAGAACTACTGGGGAGATGACCAGGATCTGGACAAATCGTCCATCTCCCTAGTAGACACGTGAGCATAAAGGTTGTCGAGTCGCGACGTTAAACCAGGCGTTGCACGGAAGGCAACCCGTGAAAAATATTTTTTTCTTTCTTTAGTGTAAAGTTTTTCTTTTATTTTATTTTATTTTCTTTTTCGTGACTAGGCTTAGATTTGCATTTTATTTAGTAATTTTTTATTTAGTAATTTAGTAATTTTTTATTTTATTTTTAGTAGGGAATTTATTAATTTAACCAATTTTTGTTTAGTGGGGTGATTTTCAGGTATACTGGAGGAAAAATACTTGGAATCGAGGAAACGAGGCGAGGTATGAAAAATAAAATTTGATGGTGAAACAGAGCACTGGTGCGTTGGCGCCGTGTCACGGAGGCAATGCTCCGCGTTGGCCTCCGTGACACGTTGAAGGCAAATCTGGATTTTTCAAAATTCCAGTAAGCCAACGCGTTGGCTCCGTGTCACGGAGGAGGGGCTCCGCGTTACCCTCCGTGACACGTTGCCTTTATCCAGTGCCGGGTCACACCGGGTTTCCGGGTGACCCGTGTGTTTTCTTAATAAAAACCGCCGATTTCGCCCCTATTTTCCCCATTCCCTCTTCCCTCCGCGACCAAACACCCATTCCCCTACCCCCAAGCTCCGTGCCACGTTAATAGGCAAGGAAAACGTCAAGTTTTCGTCGATTCTTCAATTCCAATGTATGTTTTCATCGTCTATCTCAAATTTTTGGCGATTTTTGTCAATTTTGAGCATGTGAGGTGAGATATATCACCCTAGGTAGAAATTAAACATGACGTGAATTATTTTGTGATTGATTATGTTCGGATTGTTGTAGTTGACGTTTGAACTTATCGATTGATTGAATAATTCGATTTTGATTGTCGAATTGTATTCTAGGGCTTGGGGTTGTTGAATTTTAACTTGGGTAACTTGATAGTTTGACGAAATTGATGCCGGGGTGTGTTTATTATTTGAGATAAGTCGTGGTAAATATTGTATAATTGTTGAAAGACGACTAATTCTCGAATTTTTGTGGGAAATTGCGTAATATGTGAATTGGTTGAATTGCTTAGATTAGTTGTATATAAAATGTTTGTATTGTTGTTTCTATTTTGTTGTTGTTATTGTAGCTAAGTGTTATGGGTGAATAGCTGTCGATAGTAGGATTGGGTTAGCTGTATGAAGTCTGAGTAGTTCGCTAGCCGTTATGCTGTCGAATTTCTGTGAACGCACTAAGCAATATGTTTATAGTTGATTGTGTTTGGGGTGTAAATAGAGCTATCCTTGCTAAAATGTTGTAAATATTGTTAAAGACTAAGTGTGGGGTAAATTTTGTTTAACTCGACCTTAGCCGAAGCTAACAAGTTTTTAGCTTAACGTTGTGCTTGTTTGTGTAAATTGACAGGTACAATGGCCAGCCGACAAGATAAAGGCAAGGGTGCTTCAACCTCAGGCACCGGCAGAAAGAGAATGAGACTGGGCACTGCTGTCCCAGCTTCACCTGCTGTTCCACGCGGTCAACACCGCCGATACGGAACACGATGGGTTACCGAGGAAGGGAAGAAGTGGTATGCAAAGCATAAGGAGAACAAATACTTCCCGGAGGAACATATTGCAAGGGAACCACTTGCACAGGAGTTCCCTCGCATCGTACAGAGGATTGAGGCAGCTGGGCTCAGCTTTATCTTTCAGGAGCCCAAGGAGTGCAACCTTCACTTGGTCCGGGAATTCTACTCCAACTGGAACCCGGCCATCAGGAGCCATACTATTAAAATCAGAGGGCAGATTGTCACTCTGGAACCCCAGCAGTTTAATGCCATCGTGGGAGCACGGGACATAGACGCCCACGTCCTCCGCCAGCTAAACATCACCCCACCGTACGCCGACATCAGACGTACGTTGTGTGGGGCTCGATCCACAGCCCGATGGAGTAGACACAAAGAGAGGGGTTACCACCAGACTCTGCCTTATTCGCAGATGAACAGGGAGGCCAGAATCTGGCTAAACATTATATGTTCGTGTTTGATCCCGGGAGTTCATATGACAGACGTGACCCGGGACTGTGTCTACTTGGTGTATGCCCTTATGAAAGGGCTTGAGATTAATGTGGGGGCGGTCATAATATCCTCCATGAAGAGATATAGACTACACCAGGGCCACAGATACGGGTTTGGCGGACTCATCACCACCTTCCTCCGAGGCCTCGACGTTGAGGAAGAAGCCTTGGATTACATTCCGCAGTTGGAGCGGAGGGCCCTCGATGTGACAAAGACTAAGGACCCCGACACTACACACGGACCTGTGCTGACTCTGGGCGAGCGACATACTCGTGACGACCAGTATATGGCCCGTATGTTCGGCATGCACATGCTGCAGCTACGGATAGGTGGGAGACCAGCCACCGAGGATGAATTATGGCAGGTGGAGCTGGACTACCCCTTTGGCGAGAACGCTAGAGCTTTATGCAAGGTGGGGCCAGCCTTTGTGGAGCCGACTAATGACGACGTCCCTACTGATGAGGAGACACGTCGTGAGGACTCTGATGTGGAGTCCGATGACGACGATGGAGCTGATTCAGATATGGGCGACGAGGCCGCAACACCGGATGAGGAAGTCGAATTTTTCTACTGAGCAGGGAGTTCCACCACCCATATGTTGTGCTTTGTATTGTTGTGAACACTGGGGACAGTGTTCAATTTAAGTGTGGGGTGGGGAGTAGTTAGGTGCTGGGTCATAGGCTCTAAATTTGCTGTATAATTTTTCCTTGACGTTTATGTATGTCTATGCTTTCCCTGTTGTTGTGAACTGATTTGTGATTTATGTGTATATATTTGTTTGTGGCTAATGATGTGTGTTTTTGAAAGTTATGGTTGCCTTTGTAAATATTTTGTAAATTTTGTAAATATTTTTTTTCTTTATCGATATGATCGATATTTTTCAAAATGTTTGAGAAAAGATTTTGCACTTATCAAAATATTTTGTAAATATTTTCTATCGAAATGATCGATGTGTTGCAAAAATTTTGAAGTTTTATTTTTGGGTTTCTCGGAGTTTGTTTTCGGTTCTTTTACCGAGAATAGTCCCACTGAACCGATGTCATAGTTAGTGACCGTTCCCTATGATGGATGGATGACGACCGTCTTAAGGGAAATGTAGTCGATAGGAGTAGATGTTTTGTTTTTAGTTTCTTTTGTGGATTGCATCAATAAACTGTAGTTGCTTATGGTTGCTAAAATTTCGTTGCGTGTTGTAATTGATGTTCAAAATGTGAAAATGATTCGCTTGAAAGCATGCAATTTTGTAAATATGTTGAGTTACCTAGGCTATAGAATTTGGTTCATTATGATTGAGGCTTAATCTTGAATTCATGTAATTGACTAATTAAAGAGTCTGTGAATGCATCTTGATTCGAGCATGTGCATGAAGTGTGAGTGAGGTTTTGCTATTCCATGTCATTGTGAATTGTCTAGAACTTGCCTGGCGTGTATACAAAACGAAATGAAGGAGGTGTAGTGTCGGAAAGGATGTAGGCATTTCTTTGTTTTAACCGTTAGTTTCCATTTTTTTCTTGTCAAATTCTACCTTTTTATATGTTGTATACCCTAGTCAGCCCGTTGAGCCTTTAGCCGATTTCTTTCTTTTGTACAGAATTGTATGAACTAAGCTTTATTCCTTCTTTTCATTAGCCTTAAAGACTATAAGAAGCTCTTAAGCGCTTACAAAGAACAGAAAATGTTTCCCAAAGTGTTAAAGAGTGAAAAGAGTGAAAAGAAAAGAAAAGCAAAGTGAGGAAAGAAAAGATGATGTTGAAGAGGCACTAGTTGTAATTAAATGATAGTGAGGGTACATGAAAACCCTCTATTTTGTGTCAAGTGTGCCTGATGAAATGGGCTGTATGAAAGTAAACCAGCATGAATGGGAGAAAAAGAGAAAAGAGAGGAACAATGTCCATGAGTCGATGGGAATGAGTTGAAAAGGCGCTTAAGGATGCTAGCGACTATTATTGGCTAATCCAATATATATATACTCGATCCATAGCCTAGTTACAACCCATTAAAAGTCCTATTTGATCCTACATTGCATTTCTTTATATTAGTGGAGTAATACACTAAGGGAAAGCCTATGGGTCATGACATGATGCATGTGAATTCTTTTGGGAGAGAGAGTGAAATTAATTTTTATATGCCCCTACTTGCATGTTTGTGTGCTGCACGAACATAAAAGGGGAAGTTTCTCTCGAGTTGTGAGGGTACATGCTTGATGAAAGATTGATTTTCGTGTCGGATTTCTTGATTAGTTGATTTGCATGAGTTTGCCGATATCAAGAATCAATTCTTAAAAGTTTAGGAAGCCTCGATGTATTAAGGTCATTGTCTTGTACGACCAAGCATGTTTTCTTGATGATTTGCAAGAATTGAATAATCGGTATGACCGTAGTGTAAAATGTTGCACCATAGTGACAAAGGTTGGGATGTAATTTGCATGAGTTGTGTATGTGTTGTTCGAGGACGAACAAGGATTTAAGTGTGGGGTAAGTAATCTTGGGCAGATTGATATGCCCAAGTGATACTCAAACGTATCATTTTTACCTTGTTTGTTGTGCAATGTGTATATAATATCATGTATTTGGTAATAAAATGCGAATTTATACTAACCAACATGATTAGCATTTGTTTTGCAGGAAAATGTGATTTTTAGGAGCTAAACTGCATGTTGGAACTATGTCGGAGTTGGACATGGATACATCTCAAATATGAAGTCATGCATACGGGAAGATTTAGATCACAACATACCACAAGCTGAAAATATAATTGGGAGCCTCCGCTCCAAAACCATGTGGTAAGCTATGCATAGGAAAAACATTAACTCGAAACATTCCAAAAGCTAAATGTATAATTGGGAGTCTTCGCTCCAAAATAATGTTGTAAGCTTGACCCGAAAAAATCACCATTCATACATAAAATGTGGGAATTACCAAAAACTTTATCATACTCAGAGATACTCAATTCTCATCAAAACATAATTGTAAATATGGGTAGCTTCAAAACATGCTTTTCATCATAATATCTCATCATCATCATAATACATTCATCATAAATCTCATCTTTCATGAACATCTTTTCAATGGGCTTTTAATTTCATATACTAGAAACATGATTTTAAGTTGAAAACATTATAAAAACTACCCATGCTTTATAATTCATCAGTAGATTCATAATTAAATCATACCTATGTATAGAAATAGGAGATTCATGCATTTGGGTTAAACTCCATAGAGTAGACATAGGAATTTCATACATTAGAGAGGGATTGAGTAAGGGTGTGAAGGAAATCACCCATTCATAACCCTACATACTTGTTCGTAGCTGATTCTAACACTTCTTTAGATGCCCAATAGGAAATTGAAGACAAATTGATGAATGTTAGGCTTTATCACCCTCTCAAATCTTCTACCTTGCATGCATTAATAAATAAGGCCTAAAATGAACTTAATCACTTTAAAAGTCACTATTCATAACGCAAAATGATGTAGTTTAGGGCCTATGAACTTAGGAATTACGGAAAAGCCCTTGCTAAATTCGTAGAAAATAACTATCAGGTGGTCCCAATGAGGGACCTAATGACTTGTCGTCAAGGGTCACGACTCGTGGAGTTGTCCGTGAGGTACACTGCTCAATAGGTCTCCTGGGATCTTGATGGGCAACTTCATGACTCGTTACTAGTGACCACGACTAGTGGTCACCACCCATTATGTACAGTACATCCATGCCCATTATGTTATCAACCAGTTGACCACGACTCACCCCACGAATCATGGGGACTGACCACGACTCGTGGGGTCCTCCCATCGAGTGCACTACCTCCCTTCTTCTCTTTTCTTTCCTTAGCTACCCCACGACTGACCTAATGACTCGTGGGGTCTGACCATGAATCGTTTTCATGCCCATGGTGATCTCTTTTCTCAAAATTTCCAAACTCCTCACTGGCCTCCCCACAAGTCACATCACGACTCGTGGGTTGTACCAACGAGTCATCTCATGACTCGTTCTCTGCCTAGTGTTAGTTTGTAAACTTTTCTCCGTTTCAACTCCTGGATCTGATCTTTGGGCTTCCGAGGTATAACAATATCTCCCCCTTGGGAACATTCATGCTCGAATGTTGGAAAACACACAGAAAAGCAGAGAGATGCTATTATCATATTCAAATACTAATCATTTAAATCGAAAATTGACGGAATGACTACCTCTGACTCAAACCACATAGCTGAGTTGATTTCATGATTCACATACACTTCCATATACATAAAAGAAACTTGATCACATGAACTGAACATGAAACTAAATAGGGTTTTAGGTAACAGCTGATACCTCAAGATGAAACTGAGTCGGTAGAGAATAAATGCAGATATCTAGCCATCATATCCGCTTCGGCCTCCCACGTAGCTCCTTCAAAATTTTGATTCCTCCATAACACTTTAACAAAAGAAACTTCCTTGTTCCTTAGCCTTCGAACCTGTCGATCCAGTATTTTCACAGGAACCTCTTCATAACTAAGGCTATCTTTTACACCAACACTATCCACTGGGAAAACTAGAGCTGGATCACCCAGACACTTCTTCAAGAGTGATACATGAAACACAGGATTCAACGAAGCTAATTCTGAGGGAAACTCCACTCTTATGCCACCTTACCAACCCATCTAACAATCCGGTACGGTCCGAGATAGCGGGGACTAAGTTTCCCTATCATTTCGAATCTCATCACTCCCTTCATGGGAGACACCCTCAGAAATACCCAATCACCAACATCAAATTCTAATTCTCTTCCTCTCACGTCAGCATAAGACTTTTGGCAACTCTGGGCAATCCTCAACCTGAACCTTATCAACTGAACCTTCTCTATTGCCTTATGAACCGAATCTAGCCTGATCATTGCCACCTCACCAACCTCGAACCAATTTATAAGTAGGAATGCTGATATCCTGAAGCACACCTCCCGGTCTCTAATGCTCAACCTTTACTTGCTGACAGTTTGGACACTTGGCTACGAATTCTGCAATATCCCTCTTCATGTCATTCCACAAATAGATTTCCCGTAAGTCACGGTACATCTTGGTAGCACCCGGATTGATAGAATACCTGGATCCATAAGCCTCATGCAACTTCCGCTCCTCAAATCATCGACATCCGAAACACATAGGTGACCCTGCTACCGAAGCAGACCATCTCCCCCTTAGGAAAATACCTCCACTTTATGACTTTGAACGACTTCCTTCAACTTTACCAAAATCGAATCCTCATCTTGTCTAGCTTTCACATCAGTCACCAAGGACAATTCTGTTCCATTCTGCACAACAGCACCGCCATCGGTAGAGTCAACCAATCTAACTCCCAACCTTGCAAGCCGATGTACATCTCTCACCAGCTCCGTCTTTCCTTCATCCACATGGAACACACTCTCCATAGAGACTCTACTAAGTGTTTCCACTACTACATTAGCCTTACTCCGATGGTAAAGGACACTCATATTGTAGTTCTGAGTAGCTCCATCCACCTTCTTTGCTGATGATTGAGATCCTTCTGCATGAACACATATTGCAAGCTCTTATGGTCTGTAAAGACATCCCCGTGGACACCATACAAATAATGTCGCCATATCTTCAAGGAGAATACCTTTGCGGCCAATTGAAGATCATGGGTCGGGTAATTCTTCTTATGAACTTTTAGTTGTCTAGAGGCGTAAGCTATAACATTCCCATGCTGCATCAACAAACACCCAAGTTCGATCCTTGAAGCATCAAAATACACCACAAACCCATCGGTACCATCTAGTAGAGTTAACACCGGTGCCAAAGTAAGTCGATCCTTCAACTCTTGGAAGCTCTTCTCACAAGCCTCCGACCATTGGAATTTCACCTTCTTCTGAGTCAACTTGGTCAAAGAATCTGCAATAGATGAGAAACTATCAACAAATCTTCAATAATAGCTGGCTAGACCCAAGAAACTCCGAATATCTAAAGGGTTCACCGGTCTAGGCCAATTCTTCACCGCCTTGATTTTTTGAGAATCTACCTTTATGCCCTCACTTGATACTACATGGACCAAAAATTCTACGGAGTTTAACTAAAACTCACACATGCTGAATTTTGCATATAATTTAGGATCCTTAAAAATCTGAAGCACTACTCTTAAATGAGTGGCATGTTCCTCCTCGCTCCGAGAGTATATTAAGATGTCATCAACAAACACAATCACGAACATTTCCAGGTATGGCTTGAACACCCTATTCATCAAGTCCATAAAAGCTACAGAAGCATTCGTTAGTCCAAAAGACAAAAGTACAGACTCATAATGACCATACCGCGTCTTGAAGGCTGTCTTCGGGATGTCACAGTCCCAAACTCTGAGCTTATGATAACCGTATCCGAGATCTATCTTTGAGAAATACTTGGCAGCCTGAAGCTAGTCAAATAAATCATCAATCCTGGGGAGAGGATACTTGTTCTTGATGGTGACTTTATTCAATTGTCAATAGTCAATACATATGCGAAAAGACCCATATTTCTTTCAGACAAAGAGAACTAGTGCATCCCATGGGGACTTGCTCGGTCTAATGAAACCCTTATCTAATAAGTCCTTCAACTGCTCTTTCAAGTCTTTTAGCTCGATTGGAGCCATTATATAGGGAGGAATAGATATAGGTTGCGTGTCGGGAAGAAGGTCAATACCAAAATTGATCTCCCGCTCGGGAGTGATTCCTGGTAAATCATCTGGAAAGACCTTTGGATACTCACATAGTACTGGAACTGACTAGATAGTTGGGGTCTCAAGCTTAACATCCTTAACCCTAACTAGGTGGTACACACAACCCTTAGATATCATCTTTCTAGCCTTAAGGTAGGAAATGAAATAACCTATAGGCATAGCTAAACTAACCTTCCATTCTAAGACTGGCTTACCCGGAAATATGAACTCTACTACGTGGGTTCTACAATTAATTTTAGCATAGAATGCAAATAGCCAATCCATATCTAGAGTAACATGAAAATCGGTCATGTCTAACCCTATCAAATCTGCTGAGGTGATCTTCTAAAGGACTAATACCGGGCAACCTCTATACACCCGTCTAACTGTAACTGAGTCAGCTACTGGGGTAGAAATTGAGAAGGTTTCTAACAAGACTTCGGTACTGACTCCGAAGCTACTGGTCACATAAGGTGTCAGAAAAGACAAGGTAGCCCCAGATCTAACAAAGCATAAACATCAATCTGGAAAACTCGTAACATACCAGTGTTTACATCTGGGAAGACCTCCTACTCCTAATGGGATACTAAGGCCAAGAATCTGTTCTAGAAACAACTGCCAGCTGTGCTAGTAGATGCCCCCTGATGTACTGAGCGTGCGGGAGGGGTTGCTGAACTAGAAGTTACGCCTTGGCCCCCAACCTAATCCTACCTCACTGTTGGGAAATCTCTAAGCATGTGTCCGGGCTTCCCACACCCAAAACAAGCACCTGAACCTGCCAAGCACTGGCCTGCGTGCCCCCCAACCACATCTGCGACAAGCTTGGCCGCTAGAATCTACGGGTCTGCTGCTCTGACCCCTTGAGCCTAATGCTCGTCCACTCTGATCATGTCTAGTCCTGGATGGCACACTCAATGCTGAAGATGCTGGGGCTAATGATCTCTGCTGGGTCTGCTGTCGGTGCCCACCTCCTGACCTCGACTGTGAGAATCTATAGTCATCAGTTCTAGCCCTCTTTGCCTCCCTCTCTCCCAGATGTGCCGCCTCCATCTATTGGGCATAAAATACTATTTGAGTGAAATCAATATCCTGATGGAGCATAGCAGTCTTACAATCCTTGTCGAAATAGTCCGCTATTCCATGAACGAATCTACTCACTCGCACCCGCTGATTAGCCACTAACTCTGGGGCATACATTGATAGACGAGTGAACTTGAGGGCATAATCTTGTAATGTCATCCTCCCTTGCTTCAAATTTATGAACTCAGCTGCCTTCAGCTCCCTCATCTCACGAAGGAAGAACCGATACAAGTATGAAACATGAAACTCTTCCCAAGTGACAGGACCTACTCCGGCGTCCCTACTATCTTTCTATTGGCGAAACCAAATATGCGCGACTCCTTTCAATTAGTAAGAGGCCAACTCCACTCACTCAACCCCATTCACCCCATGACTTGGGTGATCTTGACAATCTCAGCTATGAACTCATGCGGGTCCTCATCTACCTTAGACCCAAGGAACTCCGGCGGATTCCTCAAGAAGTCTTTGGCTCGAGCTGTCGCTGCATTTTCAGTTTGTGCGACATGCATAATGGACTGCTAATTGTACTGAGTGGTGAAGGCCTGCACAAGCATATGAATAGCAACCCCGGACTCAGCCTGAGCAACTGGCTCCGGTGCTTGGTGCTCCTGAACTGGTAGGGCTTGCTGGTGCCCATTACCGTTGCCATCCTCGTGGCCTTCACCATTCCCATTTATCCTACCATTCATTCTTGGGGGGCCATAATTCTACAATAGTGAATAGCACGAATTAGAAGGATAGAAAGACTTTTCTTTGCACAACATAGATCATGAAAGAAGGGAATATTTCCGAAACTTCTCGTAGCCTCTTCGTCATAAGTGTGGAACGCTTCACACCCATGAAAAATACTCTACTTAATGCGACTTTCAGACACCCTAGGACACTTCAAACTTATTGCTCTGATACCAAGTTTTTCACGACCCGAACGGAGGCCCAGATCATAACATGGGAAAAGAAGCCCCGAGAGACCCCAAGTCAACCTATGACATAAGTATACATCTAACTCAATCAACAAACTGAATAGTCAACAAATACCCATAGCGAAAGTCTAACTTAAACATTACAGCAGAATACAAAATCCGAAGTTGAATACATACATATGTCTGAAAAGCCTCTAAACATGTCAAGTTGATGGGATAAGACCCCAACTAACTCAACAACCTAAAACTGAAATACACATAAGAAATCTGAATAGTCTAATCCTCGAGAGATGAGGACTCACCAACAATGCAAACGCTAACTCGGATAAGCTGACTACGAGTGGGGCTGAACTTGAGAGGCGGGTCATGTATCTTGAATCGATACAGCATAGAGTATGCGGTAAGTACGTGGAATTTACCGAGTATGCAAGGTAAGTAAAACTACAAAAATAAGTAAAATCATTTAAAACCAATGCGTAATTTAAATGTAAACATTAAGAATCTGAGAGTATGGATTGCATGCATCTTTCAGAAACCATAATCTCTTTATAACATGACATAACATAACTTCATAACATCATAACTTAATCGATTGACAGCTTAATTTTGACATTTATAAGTAAAGTTGAACATTGAGTAAAACCTTCTTTAGAACATGCATATACATATAAATCTCATGAGTAATGAAATATGCCTATCTGAAATCATGAGGGACAATGGGAGACTCACCTTTTAACCGACATACCCCGATAGAGCTTACGTGGTCCCAACTATAACACTCAAGTAGGTAAAGTCATCCAAAGCCTTGCCAGGGCTAGGGACGATACCATGATATCGATATCAAGCTGAAGGCCCATTCAGGCAGGGGAAGATCACAAGGGAGGTCCTAAAGTAATATCTATAATAGTATCAACCTACATTGGCACATAGTTCTGAGGCACTAGGTGACCGACCCTTAGCCTTCTCGGTGCTAGACATTTCTCCCAAAAACATGCATATGCTCTACATCATTTTATAATGTCGGTCAACATCGTCTATTGACAAATCACAATACTCAAATATTAAGTCATGCATATGAGAAGCTTTAGCTCAAAACATACAACAAGCTGAAAATATAATTGAAAGACTTCGCTCTAAAACCATGTGGTAAGCTCTGCATAGGAAAAACTTTAACTCAAAACATACCAGAAGCTGGAAGTACAATTGGAAGTCTTAGATCCAAAACAATATGGTAGCTTCACTCGGGAAAATCATCATTCATAAATAAAATGTGGGCATTGCCCAAAGCTTTATCATAATTAGAAATACTCAATTCTCATCGAAAACATAATTGTAAACATGGGTAGCTTCAAAACATGTTTTTTATCATAATATCTCATTATCATCATATATTCATCATAAATCTCATATTTCATGAACATCTCTTCAATGGGCTTTTAATTCTTAAACTAGAAACATGATTTTAAGTTGAAAACATTATAAAAATTTCCCAAGCTTTATAATTCATCAGTAGAATAATAATTAAATCATACCCATGTATAGAAATAGGAGATTCATGCATATGGGTTAAACCCCATAGAGTAGACATAGGAATTTCATACTTTAGAGAGGGATGGGGCATGGGTGTGAAGCAAATCACCCATTCATAACCCTACATACCTGTTCATAACTAATTCTAACACTTCTTTATATGTCGAATAGGAAATTGAAGAAAAATTTATGAATGCTAGGCTTGATCACCCGCTCAAGTCTTCTACCTTGCATGCATGAATGAATAAGACCTAAAATGAACTTAACCCCTTTAAAAGTCACTATTCATAATGCAAACCGACGTAGTTTAGGCCCTAGGAACTTAGGAATTACAAAAAAGCCCTCACTAAATTCGCAGGAAATAACTATGAGGCGGTCCCAATGAGGGATCTAACAACTTGTCGTCAAGGGTCACGACTCGTGGAGTCGTTCGTGAGGTACACTGCTCAATAGGTCTCCTGGTCTCTTAACGGGCAACCTCACGACTCGTTATTGGTGACGACGACTCGTGGTCATCACCCATTATGTACACTACCTCCATTCCTATTATTTTCTCAACCAACTAACCACGACTCACCCCATGAATCGTTGTGACTGACCACGACTCGCAGGGTCCTCCCATCAAGTGCATTCCCTCCCTTCTTCTCTTTTCTTTCCTTAGCCACCCTATGACTGACCTAACTGTTATACCCTGTAAAAGTTCCCAACACATAGATGGCGTATTCGCGTGTTAGTTAAGAGTATTTGAAAGCCATACATGCTAGGAAAAAGGCCCGGGAAAAGACCAGATGAGAAACCTGTCGAACCATCGTGGATGGAGACGGGGCAGAGTCCCTCCGCGATGGCAACGTGTCACGGAGGTGGAGCCTCCGCGTTGGCTTCGTGACAAGTTGGCCCTGTCCAGGCCCAACTATATAAGCCCTCCACTTCGATTTTAAATGTTATATTTCATGTAATTTCCAGAACTCATGAAGAGAAATAGAGAGGGTGCAAGGGTACTACTAAATTATCGTCCAATTACGCTATCAAACGCGGTCCAAACTCAAATTAACTCCAGATACTGAGGTATTAAGCAGTAAGGAGCATTCCTATGGAGTTAGTTTCGCGAAATTCGGCCGGCGAATCATCGTGCTATAGAACTAAGGTAAGTGGAATTGCTCCAAATTAGTGTCAATATATTTCTATCCCTAAAGTGGGTATTTCTCCCTTCTGGACTTTCGAGAAATAGCGAGTTTTTGACTGTCTTTCGATAAGCCAAAGTTTAGGCTATAAACATATCGAAAGTGGCGTTTTCTTTCAGAATATTGGTTTATTTAGTTCTAATTGACGTGTATATGAATGTAGTTGGGAGAAACAGTAGAAGTACTGACGGAAATCACATCGGTCAGTTGGGTGCTCAGAAACCAGGTATATAAACCTATTCTTTTGGCAAGCCAGGAAGTATAGTCTAGAAAATAAATAGAATAAAGGCTATTATAGACACCCAGCGTACAGGAACGATTTCAGTACGATCTCCAGCAAGCATGCTAGTATATCACTACGTATCATGCGATAATCAGAATAACGGATAGTCAGATGATTTTAGATAGTAATGTGGTATCAGCTAGTAGCTCAACATGTTCTTACATAATATCCAGAATGGAAGTTGTAAAATAAGTATAATGAATTAGCAAGATTACAGATAGTATGTATTACATTTGTTGAGACGGTATCCGGTAATAGATGGCACATTTTATATCATTGAGCTATATCCAGTTATAGATGACATGTTCTATATTACTGAATTATATTCAGATATAACCAGATCAGTTTAGATATAGAAATAGATCCAAACACCGATATAGCTCCAGATAAAGATATAGCTCCAGAAACAGATAAAGGCCAAGTAGCAGCTAGCCCAGCAATAAGAAACAGTGTAAAATAGTATATAGCATCAGTTTTCTATACGGATTGGCCTTGAAATAAAAGAAGAGAATATGATTAGTATTTTTCATTTGAGCATGCTTGCTGTGTATGTGTTTTGCATGTTGAGACTTGTTATGGCATGTGGACACCCTTTAGCATCCCCACCACCCCTGGGTTATAGCTGTGTTGATACCAGATTCAGATACCGCCACCAGCTGGGCGATGCCGTCCACCTAGAGGATGATGATGGCCGACCACCATGATAATACGATCCAGATTACCCTGCTTTCAAGGGCAGTTCAGTTCGCTCTACGCAGAGCCAGATTACCCTGTTTACAGGGGCAGATTACTCTGTGTGCGCTTGTGGCCGAGGGCAATTTCAGATTCAGATTTTTATAAAATTACCCTGTTGTGTGCTTGCACCCAGGGGCAGTTTCAGTCATAGATATACCAGCAGATTACCCCATGAGCGCTTGCGCCCAGAGGCAGAAGTCTTCGGACTCAGACACAGTTTATTGTCAGAGGCCAAGGCCTGAGCTACGTACCCAAGGGGGCCGGTAGGAGGAGCTCACAGTTGTCAGATGAGTGGACTGACTTATTTTTGGTTGGTTTAGACCCGGGTAGGGGTAAATAGATTGTTCTGTTGGTTGGCACCTTTCGGCTTATGGGGGTCGGTCAGGTATTGTGTGTATTTATATGTATATCTATATGTGCTATTTAATACTGATAGACAGTAGGACGAGACGTCGTCAGGTACGCCCAGTTTAGTTACAGAACAGGTAAACTCTCCCCAGTTATCCTCAGCCAGATAGACTCAACTACTTCCTACTTATATTTCATGTTATTATTATTATCCATTTCAGTTTTATATGTTAGTTTGCTTTACATGCTAGTTACCTGTGGTACTGACGCCCATGGGGGCGCTGCATTGCTTGCCTACCGGTACACATAGACGTGGAGTCGATCCCTCGTGATCCAGTCACCAGTGTTGTCAGCTCCTATCCTTCGGAGCTAGACAGTCGGAGGTTGATCCTATTTCCTTTTTTATTACAGTTTGGGTAGGTCGGGGCCCTGTCCCGATCATTCTATTATTACTTCCTAGAGGCTTGCAGTCTGATGTTTCATTGTGGTTAGTTGTGCCGGTCGTGTGAGGCCGTGTGTTTTGCTTAGTTGCTTAGATTTGTTGATGATGTTGGTCGTGTGGGGCCATAGTCTGATGGTAGTGGTGACCTTGCCGGTCATGTAGTCATTCAGTATTCTATTATATTGTGTTAAAGATGACTAGACAACATGGTGGCCTTGTCAGTCCGCATAGGTTTCCCTATATGAGATGATTCTGGTTAGCTGATGATACAGTACAGGTGGCTATAGGCCCAGTCGTCCGGAGACTGTATTTACAGCCGTTATATAGCCGGTTCATTTCTCGAAATAGAGCCAGAGTCAGCCAGAGCACCAGATGTGCTCAGGCTGGACCATTTAGCAGCGCAGAGTCTAGCAGGCACCAGGTGCCCGTCATGCCCCCCCCCCCCCAAGGTGGGATGTGACAAACTTGGTATCAGAGCAGTTCGTGTCCCAGGGAGTCTGCAAGCCGTGCTGAGTAGAGTCTTGTCTATGGATGTGTTGTGCACCACATACTATAGGCAGGTGGTTGTGAGGCATAATAGGATGGTTACCCTTCTTCCATACACAGTCGTGCCATAGCACAGTACAGTATAGGGTTGGTCCTTTTGAAACTTACCACCCTCTTTGTCCACAGGTACTATGGCAGATCAGTGGCACCCTGCTACAGGCAGGAGATTAGATACAGCGGAAAGCGAAGGCACCAGTAGGATGCCTCACTTACAGCCAAATTCAGCCCGGTCTGAGGGCGATGCGGAGGTGTCATCTCAACCCTCCCAGTAGTCTCCGACTCGCCAGACACCATTTGAGGCAGCACCATCTCCCACAGCTCCTACACCCACTTCATCTGATCAGGAGCTACGTAGTGCGGTGGTTATGTTAACCCAGATGCTAGCTACTCAGCGTCAGCCAGTACCACCTGCAGCAGAATCTCTAGGTGGGCCAGGTAGTTCCAGGGTTAGAGAATTCTTGGCATTGGGACCCCCGCAGTTCACTGGGTCAGATCAAGCAGAGGACCCCCAGGATTTCCTAGATCATATGCAGAGAATTTTCCGGGTTATGCATGTGACCCCTACAGAATCAGTTCAGCTGGCAGTGTTTCGGTTACGGGACATAGTTGTATTATGGTACGAGAGTTGGGAAAGGTCTCGAGGGAGAGACGCTGCCCCTCCGACCTGGTCCAGCTTCTCGGAGGCCTTCCTGGACCACTACTTACCACGGGTGGTCAGACAAGCCCGGATGGACTAGTTCTTACACTTAGAGCAAGGGGCCAGGAGCGTCCGTGAGTATTCTTTACAGTTCGACTCCTTAGCCCACTATGCTCCAGCATTTGTGGACACTATGTCGTCCAGAGTCCATCGCTTTATTATGGGCCTGAATTCAGATTACATAGAGACGTGCATGACGACTACTTTGAGAGAGGACATGGACATAGCCAGGGAACAAGCCTTCGCACAGACAATTGAGGTCTTGAGACAGCGGCAGCGGGGTGACAGGCAGGCGACTTCAGAGTAGCGTCATAGAAACAGACCCGTTGAGAATTAGGGGGAAACACCTAGGGGGCCGAGACCACGGTTTTCAGATAGGCCGCCCAGATCTTTACCTCCGGTACAGCAGCAAAGAGGCAGATTTGTTCACCGGAGTTAGTCAGAGTCCGGTAGCAGTTTACGGACAGTAGCATCACCTCAGCAGTGGAGGGCAGAACAGAGTAGATTTGCACCTACCCCTTGTCCTATATTCTATCGACCCCATTTTGGAGCCTACAGGCAAGGCTTCTCAGGGTGTTATTACTGCGGATGGGAAGGGCATTTAATGAGAGATTGTCCGGCCAGAGGACAGGGTAGCCGGGATAGTCTAGATAGAGCATCAGCGGGGCCACGAGCCCCACCAGCCTCAGCAGGGCGCAGACCCTCAGGTTTAGCAAATAGGGGCCAAGGTAGATCAGGAGCCTCTGGCTCAGATGCAGGCCCCAGCAATACCTATGCATTACGAGGGAGGCAGGATTTAGAGGCGTCTCCCGATGTGGTCGCAGGTATATTGATTATCTGCTCATACCCTGTTTATGTACTTATTGACCCAGGGTCTACCTTGTCATATATTACACCTTTTGTGGCTCGAAAGTTAGGTATCGAACCAGAATTGTTTCAGCAGCCCTTTTCAGTGCTTACACCGGTCGGTGACTCGATTACAGCTAAAAGAGTTTATTGAGGATGTACGGTAGAGGTTGCTGATCGCCAGACCATAGTAGAATTAATAGAACTTGAGATGGTCGACTTCGATGCCATTATGGGTATGGACTGGTTAATGCCATGCTATGCCAACTTAGAATGCTGGACCAAGACGGTCCGATTTCACTTTCCGGGGGAAGCAGTGCGAGAATGGAAAGGGAGCACAGCTACGCCAAAAGGTAGGTTTATTTCCTACCTTCAGGCGAGAAAATTGATAGCAAAGGGATGTATTTACCACCTAGTTAGAGTCCAGGACGTTCGGGTAGAACCTCGGATTCTTCAGTTTGTTCCAGTGGTCAATGAACTCCCTGACATATTTCCGGATGAGTTGCCTGGTAACCCTCCCGAAAGGGAGATAGATTTTGCAATTGACTTGTGGCCAGGGACTCAACCTATATCCATTCCCCCGTATCGCATGGCACTAGTTGATCTTAGAGAGTTGAAAGAGAAGTTAAAAGATTTTCTCGACAAAGGCTTCATCAGGCCTAGTACTTCTCCGTGAGGTGCGCCAGTTCCATTTGTTAGAAAGAAAGATGGCTCACTCCGTATGTGTGTAGACTACCGGCAGCTGAATAAGGTATCGGTTAAAAACAAATACCCGCTCCCTAGAATAGATGATTTGTTTGACCAGTTGCAGGGAGCCAGATGTTTGTCTAAGATAGATCTGAGGTCTGGGTACCACCAGGTCCGAGTTCGTGAGAGGGACATTCCAAAGACTGCTTTCAGGACCAGATATGGACACTTTGAATTTCTAGTCATGTCTTTTGGGCTGACGAATGCTCCCGCAGTGCTTATGGACCTGATGAGCAGCATATTAAGATCGTATTTGGATCTGTTCGTGATAGTATTTATCGATGATATTCTAGTATATTCTCGTTCAGAGACAGATAACTAGGACCATTTACGAACAGTACTCTAGATCCTTAGAGACCGTCAGCTGTACGCCAAGTTTTCTAAGTGAGTTCTGGCTGAACTCAGTTGCCTTTTTGGGGCATATCGTGTCGGATGCTGGTATATAGGTGGACAAACAGAAAATAGAGGCGGTCAAGACATGGCCCAGACCTACCACTCCGACCAAGGTTCGCAGTTTCCTGGGTTTAGTAGGGTATTGTCGGAGATTTGTTGAAGGATTCTCTACTATGGCAGCACTTCTGACAAAGCCAACACAAAAAGCAACAAAATTTTAGTGGACGGAGGCATGTGAGCAGAGTTTTCACGATTTGAAAGATAGATTGACCTCCGCCCCAGTACTAGCATTGCCAGAGGGAACAGATGGGTATGCGGTGTATTGCGATGCTTCAGGCATTGGATTGGGTTATATGCTGATGCAGCATGTAAAAGTAATTGCTTATGCTTCTAGACAGCTGAGGAAGCACGAAAAGAACTATCTGACCCATGACCTGGAACTGGTCGCAGTGATCCTCGCTCTGAAAATCTGGAGGCATTATCTGTATGGCGTTCATGTAGACATTTTTACAGATCATAAATGTTATACCCCGTAGGATTTCCAGCACCTAGATGACCTATTCGCACGTTGGTTAAGCGTATTTGAAGGCCATAGGTGCTAAAGAAAGGCCCGGGGAAAGATCGGATGAGAAACGTGTCGAACCATCGCGGAAGGAGCCGAGGCAGAGCCCCTCCGTGATGGCAGCGTGTCACAGAGGTGAAGCCTCCGTGTTGGCTCCGTGACACATTGGCCTTGTCCAGGCCCAAGTATATAAAGCCCCACTTCGGTTTTAATTCATTTAAACTTATAAATTTCCAGTGAAATAGAGAGGAAAAACCAGAGGAGAGAAAAGAATGAAGGGGGTAATATAATTTCATCCGATTACGCTGCCAAACGTTGTCCAAACTCAAATTAACCTCAGATACTGAGGTATTTAGCAGAAGAGAGCATTCCTACGTATTTAGTTTCTTGAAATACGATCGACGAATCGTCGAGCTACCGAGCTAAGGTAAGTAGAATTGCTCCAAACTAGTGTCTATGTGTTCCTAGCTGTAAAGTGAATACTTCTCCCTTCTGGACCTCTGAAAAATAGCGAGTTTTCGACCGTCATTCGATAGGCCTAAGTTTAGGCTATAATTATATCGAAAGTGATGTTGTTCTTTGGAATAAAGTCGTATTTAGTACTGATTGACATGTATATGAATGCAGTTGGAAGGAATAGCTGAAAAACTGGCCAAGCTACGCCAGTTAGTCGGGAAATCAGAAGCAAAGGTATGTAAAGATAGTTTCCTCGGAAAGTTAGTAATCTCGGTATAGTAAAGTAATATAAAGGCCAGTAGAATGTTCATAAGTCATGTGTTATGTTTATTACGAATGTTGGTACGATATTAGAAGCATCATGTTATACTTAGCGCGAAACTTGCTAGCACGATATAGATTCTAATACAAGTATTAGGAACTGCACAGCATGCTCAGTATGCGATGTAGTACAGAATGTTGGGATATTATCATATTCAGTAAAAATCCAGTAAAGCAATGTAATATCTGTAAAGTATCTCAGAAGTAGAATGATAGGTTAAAATGAAGTTTAAAAAGAATGTTAGAAATAGTAAGCCATGTTACCATAGAGACTCAGTATACAACATGGTTGTCAGCAGAAAGATTATATCTTGTTCAGCATTGGACTCAGCACATTATGACAGAAGATTATATTTATACATATATACTACTATCAGTCTCAGCATGAATTAAGTACGTACACATTACCATTACTAGTTCAGCACACAGTATGTACAATACTTTACTACTATTAGCTTCAGTATGTGGGATATGCAAATAGTATTACTAGTTGAGACCATTGTATTGTTTTGGGGTTGGATTACCTAGCATCCATGACCGCCCCAGGGTTAATAGCTGTATTGACTCGTCCGCCGGAGGACGAGGATACGTCGCTCTATGGAGTGGCATGCCGTCCCACAGGGGACGAAGATGGGATGCCAATTTTCCCCATATTGTGCCTTGGTCGGCCCGTATACACCCCTGTCGAGCGGATACGCCCGGGTGTTGATTCAGGAGTCCTCCGGACTCAGGTACAGTTATAGTCAGGGGCTCAGCGAGCCCAAGTGCATACACAGGGGACCGGTAGAATGCTTACAGTTATTATAGGAGATGGGACGACCGGGGTAGGGGTATAGATTGCGTGCTGTTTGTACCTCCCGGCTTATGGGGGCCGGGTAAGGTTTGTGTGTGCTATGTTACGTTATGCCATGTGATACGAGACACGGGTAGATCGACAGTAGAATGATATATCTTCAGGTATGGCTCCTACTCCTTCCAGTATAGTTAAGAGTAGGCATAGTTCTACATTATCAGACAGTTAATCTTTTTCTTCCTATTTTAGTTTCATCAGTTGTATTGTTATTTTCAGATATCTCTTTCAGTTATTTCTTTACATACTCAGTACCAGCGGTACTGACACCCGGTGGGGCGCTGCATTACTTGCCTGCAGGTACTCAGAGACGAGGAGGCGATCCCTCGTGATTCCTGTCAATGATCAAGTATTCAGCTCCTGTCATCCGGAGACTGAATTCCAGAGGTGTATTTTGTTTTCCTTTGTTGTACAGTACGGGTAGGTCGGGGCCCTATCCCGATCATTTCTATTGTTATTCCTAGAGGCTTGCAGTCTGTATATATTTCCCTGTGGTCAGTTGAGCCGGTCGTGTGAGGCCGTGCAATTGTATAGCTGTTAGTACTTTTACTTCTTTTATGTTGGCCGTGTGGGGACATAGCTTGACAGTAGTGGTGACCTTGTCGGTCACGTAGCCTTCTAGTATTTCATTGTTGAGTTGCAGATAACCAGACAGCATGGTGGCCTTGTCGGCCCGCATAGGTTTCCCTATATTAAATGTGTTTTGGTTAGCTGATAGTACAGGTTCAGGTGGCTATAGGCCAGTTGGCCGGAGGCTGTTTTTAAAGCCGTTATATAGCCGGTTGGTTTCTTGAAATAGAGCCAGGGCCAGCCAAAAGCACCAGACGTGCTTAGGCTGGACCATCTAGCAGCCCATAGTCTAGCCGGCACCAGGTGCCCGTCATACCCTCCAGGGTGGGGTGTGACAAACTTGGTATCAGAGCAGGTCGTATCCCAGGGAGTCTGCAAGCCGTGCTAAGTAGAGTCCTGTCCATGGATGTATTGTGCACCACATACTATGAGTAGGAGGCTGCAAGGCATGATAGGATGGTTGTCTTTTATTCTTATTCAGTCATGCTGTAGAGCGGTACAATATAGGGTTGAGTCCCTAAAAGCTTACTGTATTCTTTGGTTACAGATAATGTCAGACCAGCGACATCCTATCACAGGCCGGAGTTTAGATATTGCAGCAGGGGAAGGCACCAGCAGGATGCCTCACCCTCGTTTAGAAACAGCCCGATCAGAGGGCACTACAGAGGCATCATCCCAGCCTTCTCAGCAGTCTCCACCACATCAGAGGGAGTTAAATCTGCGGCAGCATTGTTGGATAGAATTGCTGAAAGATTATGACGTAAATATTCTCTACCACCCAGGGAGAGCTAATGTAGTAGCAGATGCCCTCAGCCGTAAGTCAATGGGGAGTTTAGCGTATATGCGACCCAAGAAGTGGGAGTTAGTCAAGGAAATTGATCATCTAGCTGGTTTAGCCGTTCGAGTTGTGGAGACAGAAAATAACAGAGCGGTGATTCAGAACTCTGCTGTGTCATCATTAGTTACAAAGGTAAAAGAACGGTAGTACGAGGACCCTGACTTAGTCCAGCTCAGAGATAGAGTTCAAAAAGATAAGGAGCCAGATTTCCAACTGACTGAGGATGAAGTGCTGCATTGTAAGGTCCGCCTATGTGTCCCGAATGTTTCAGGGCTTCACCAGCAGATTATGAACGAGGTACATTACGCCCGTTATTCTCTTCACCTCGGTGCAACGAAAATGTGCCACGACATCAGAGACATCTACTGGTGGCCAGGTATGAAAGCTGAAATAGCTGAATTTGTATCTAGATGTCCTAACTTCCAGCAGGTGAAAGAAGAACACCAGAAACCGGGCGGTCTGACGCAGGATATAGTCGTGCCTTTGTGGAAATGGGAAGCGATAAATAAGGATTTTGTAATAGGGTTACCCCGTACCAGACATAGACACGATTCTATTTGGGTAATAGTTGACAGGCTGACAAAATCAGCTCATTTCCTGCCATTGAAAGCTACCTTCTCGGCTGAGGATTATGCCGAATTATATATCAAAGAAATAGTTAGATTTCATGGAGTGCCAGTATCTATTATTTTAGACAGAGGAGCACAGTTTACAGCTAGATTTTGGCAGTCGTTTCAGAGAGGTCTGGGAACGCAGATTAACTTAAGTACAGCCTTTCATCCTCAGACAGACGAGCAAGCAGAATGAACTATCCAAATGCTCGAAGATATGCTACGAGCGTGTGTACTAGATTTTGGGGGTAGCTGGGATGAGCATCTGCCATTGATTGAATTTGCCTATAATAACAGTTATCATTCAGCCATCCAGATGGCGCCCTTTGAAGCATTATACGGGCGGAAATGTAGATCACCCATTGGCTGGTTTGAAGTGGGGGAGATGGCGCTGATTGGGCCAGATATTATTCGTCGGTCAGAAGAGGCGGTGAAGCTTATCAGGGAACGCCTACTGGCTGCTCAGAGCCGCCAGAAGTCCTATGCAGATATGCAGCGTAGAAATCTAGAATTTGCAGTGGATGACTGGGTATATTTGAAAGTGTCTCCGATGAAAGGGGTGATGAGATTTGGCAAGAAAGGCAAGCTTAGCCCGAGATTCATTGGGCCATATCAGATTCAGCGGAGAATAGGCCGAGTTGCATACGAATTGAACTTGCCTCTAGAGTTAGCGTCTGTTCACCCAGTATTCCATGTATCTATGTTGAGAAAGTTCGTAGGAGACCCTTCCACCGTTGTTCCAATTTAGTATATCTAGATCACAGAAGAGTTAGCATATGAAGAGGTTCCAGTAGCCATCTTAGATAGACAGATTCGTAGATTGAGAACTAAAGATATTGCGTCTGTCAAGGTATTGTGGCGTAACCGGAACCGAGAGGAGATGACTTGGGAGGCGAAGATAGATATGAAAACCAGATACCCTCATTTATTTCAAGCCTAGTCAGGCGACAGGTATGTTAGTATTATTATCTTATGCAGTGCCTTATAGTATATATGAATGAGAAGGTCTATTTTAATCTATCATTTAAATACTATAGTATTATGTGGAGTACCTGTATGGGACTTTTCTGCATTTCAGGTTTTTGGGATAGTCCATATTACAGGGAAAACTCTGCCAAAATTTTTCTAGAAACAAGTTGGGTAAGTTGAGAAGTCCTCTAAATAGAAGTTTACATTCGAGGACGAATGTTCTTAAGGGGGGAGAATGTTATACCTCGTAAAAATTCCCAACACATAGATGGCCTATTCGCGTGTTGGTTAAGAGTATTTGAAAGTCATACATGCTAGAAAAAAGGATCGGGAAAAGACCAGACGAGAAACCTGTCTAACCATCGCGGAGGGAGCCGGGGCAGAGCTCCTCCGCGATGGCAATGTGTCATGGAGGTGGAGCCTCCGCGTTGGCTCCGTGACACGTTGGCCCTGTCCAGGCCCAACTATATAAGCCCTCCACTTCGGTTTTAAATGTTATATTTCATATAATTTCCAGAACTCACGAAGCGAAACAGAGAGGGTGCGAGGGTACTACTAAATTATCGTCCGATTATGCCATCAAACGCAGTCCAAACTCAAATTAAATCCAGATACCTAGGTATTAAGCAGTAAGGAGCATTCCTAAGGAGTTAGTTTCGCGAAATCAGCCGACGAATTGTCGTGCTACCGAACTAAGGTAAGTGGAATTTCTCCAAATTAGTGTCAATATATTTCTATCCCTAAAGTCAGTATTTCTCCCTTCTGAACTTTTGAGAAATAGCGAGTTTTTGACTGTCTTTCGATAAGCCAAAGTTTAGGCTATAAATATGTCGAAAGTGGTCTTTTCTTTTAGAATATTGGTGTATTTAGTTCTTATTGACGTGTATATGAATGTAGTTGGGAGAAACAGCAGAAGTACTGACGAAAATCACATCGGTCAGTTGGGTGCTCAGAAACCAGGTATGTAAAGCTATTCTTTCGGCAAGCCAGTAAGTACAGTCTAGAAAATGAATAGAATAAAGGCTATTAATAGACACCCAGTGTACAAGATTGATTTCAGTACGATTTCCAGCAAGCATGCTTGTATATCACTACGTATCATGCGATAATCAGAATAACATGTAGTCAGATGATTTTAGATAGTAATGTGGTATTAGCTAGTAGCTCAGCATGTTCTTACGTAATATCCAGAATGGATGTTGTAAAATGCAGTATTATGAATTAGCAAGATTACAGATAGTATGTATTACATTTGTTGAGACTTTATCTGGTAATAGATGGCACATTTTATATCTTTGAGCTATATCCAGTTATAGATGACATGTTCTATATTAGTGAGTTATATCCAGATATAACCAGATCAGTAATCAGATATAGAAATAGCTCCAGACACCGATATAGCTCCAGATACAGATATAGCTCCAAAACAGATAAAGGCTAGGTAGCAGCTAGCCCAGCAATCAAAAACAGTGTAAAACAGAATATAGCATTAGTTGTTTAATACGGACTGGCCTTGAAATAAAAGAAGAGAATATGATTAGTAATTTTCATTTGAGCATGCTTGCTGTGTATGTGTTTTGCATGTTGAGACTTGTTATGGCATGTGGGCACCCTTTAGCATCCCCACCGCCCCTGGGTTATAGCTGTGTCGATACCAGATTCAGATATCGCCACCAGCTGGGCGATGCCTTCCGCCTTGAGGACGATGATGGCCGACCACCATGATAATACGGTCCAAATTACCCTGCTTGCAGGGGCAGTTCAGTTTGCTCTGTGCATAGCCAGATTACCCTGTTTACAGGGGCAGATTACTCTATGTGCGCTTATGGCCAGGGGCAGTTTCAGATACAGATTTTTATAAAATTACCCTATTGTGTGCTTGTACCCAAGGGCAGTTTCAGTCACAGATACAGCAGCAGATTACCCCGTGAGCATTTGCGCCCAGAGGCAGGAGTCTTCGGACTCAGACACAGTTTATTGTCAGAGGCCAAGGCCTGAGCTACGTACTCAAGGGGGCCGGTAGGAGGAGCTCACATTTGTCAGATGAGTGGACTGACTTATTTTGTGTTGGTTTAGACCCGAGTAGGGGTAAATAGATTGTTCTGTTGGTTGGCACCTTCCGGCTTATGGGGGTCGGTCAGGTATTGTGTGTATTTATATGTATATCTATATGTGCTATTAGATAATAGTAAACAGTAGGACGACACGTCGTCAGGTACGCCTAGTTTAGTTACAGAACAGGTAAACTCTCCCCAGTTATCCTCAGCCAGATAGACTCAGCTACTTCCTGCTTATATTTCATGTTATTGTTGTTACCCAATTCAGTTATATATTTCAGTTTGCTTTACATGCTCGGTATCTGTGGTACTGATGCCCGTGGGGGTGCTGCATTGCTTGCCTGCATGTACACATAGACGAGGAGTCGATCCCTCGTGATCCAGTCAGCAGAGTTGTCAGCTCCTATCATCTGGAGCTAGACAGTCGGAGGTTGCTCCTATTTCCTTTTTGATTACATTTTGGGTAGGTCGGGGCCCTCTCCCGATCATTCTATTATTACTTCCTAGAGGCTTGCAGTCTGATGTTTCCCTGTGGTTAGTTGTGCCGGTCATGTGAGGCCGTGCGTTTTGTTTAGTGCTTAGCTTTGATGATCATGTTGGCCGTGTGGGGCCATAGTCTGATGGTAGTGGTGACCTTGCCGGTCACGTGTTAAAGATGACTAGACAGTATGGTGGCCTTGTCGGACCACATAGGTTTCCCTATATGAAATGATTCTGGTTAACTGATGATGCAGTATAGGTGGCTATAGGCCCAGTCAGCCGGAGGCTGTATTTACATCCGTTATATAGCCGGTTCATTTCTTGAAATAGAGCCAGAGTCAGCCAGACCACCAGATGTGCTCAGGATGGACCATTTAGCAGCTCAGAGTCTAGCAGGCACCAGGTGCCCGTCATGCCCCCCCCCCCCCAAGGTGGGGTGTGACACTAACCACTTGTGGGGTCTGACCACGAGTCATTATCACGCCCTTGAGGATATTTTTCTCAAATTTTCCAAACTCCTCACTAGCCTACCCATGAGTCTCATCACGACTCGTGGGCGGTACGAATGAGTCATCCCACGACTCGTTTTGTGCTTGGTGCCAGTTTCTTAAATTTTCTCCGTTTCAACTCACAGATATTATCTTTAGGCTTCTTGGGTATAACATAAATCTTGTGCTAGTATCTTAATGATGCCCCAAATTCTACGTGGGCAACCGGCTCCGGTGTGTGGTGCTCATGGGCTGGTCGGGCTTGTTGGTGCCCATCCCCGTTGCCATCCTCATGGCCATTCCCATTCTCATTTCTTATGTCATTAACTCTACGGTGAGGCATGATTCTACAATCGTGGATGGCACAAGTTAGAAGGATAGAGAGACATTTCACTACATGACATAGATCATGAAAGAAGAGAACATTTCCTAATCGTTTCATAGCCTCTTCGTCATAAGTGTGGTGCACTTCACACCCATGAAAAAGACTCTACTTCAAATAGCCTTCAGACACCTTAGGATACTTCATAACCTATTTCTCTAATACCAAGTTTTTCACAACCCGAACATAGGCCCGAATCGAGACACGGGATAAGGAGCCCCGTGAGACTCCAAGTTGACCCATGGAATGAACATACATCTAATTCAATCAATTAAAGCGCAACACTTAACATAATAAACATGGCGGAAATTCGAACATAACATAACAATCTGGATATATAACCCAATTCTGAAGCTAAATACAATCTATTGTCTGAAAAGCCTCTAATTTTGATGAGTTGATAGGGAAAGAAACCAACTTACTCTCTAAGTCTGGAAATTAAAAGTAGAAGATAACTGATAATAAGTAGTCGTCGAAAGATGAGGACTTGCCACTAAAGCTAAAAGCTAACTCTGTGGAATTGTTTAGTGACGGGGTTCATTCTAAAGATCGGAACCTGTTGTCACGCCCCATCTTTGGAGGCATGACTGGCACCTGGTGCCCTACTAGGACCTGAACTACTGAGCTGACTGAGCCTAAGCACCTCTTGTGCAGGGCTGACTCTAACTCTAGAATCGAGAAAGCAACGGGATGTATGGAGGATGTAAATACAACCTCCGGCCAACAAGGGCTATAGCAACCTGGGAAAGTAAACAACTAACCAGAGGCAATCAATCATAAGAAGTCCTATGAGGGCCGACAAGGCCACCATGATATCTAGTTATAACTAAAAAGTAAAATCACATGCTAAACTGAACTATGACCGACAAGGCCACCAATCAACAACTAAATAGGGCCCCACACGGCCAACACACATAATCTAAAACATATATGGGCCCCACACGGCCGATATCATCTAACCAAAGGGAAGTAACACAATCTGCAATCCTATAGGAGTAATAAGATGGTAGGGACAAGGCCCCGACCTACCCATACTGTACAAACTAAAGGAATAAACCTCTATCACACAAGCTCCAGAAGAAGGGAGATGATGGTTCTGTATGGATGACTGGAACTACGAGGGACCTGCTCCTCGTCTATGTATACCTGCAGGAAAGTAATGCAGCGCCCCAGAAGAGAGCGTCAGTACAACAGGTACTGAATATGTAAGGCAGTAACTTTAAATAACTTAACGTAAGGAATAGAACTAACAATGATTGAAGTAAAGAAAACATACTGAAGATGACTGAAGTAGTGAAATCAGGGCTAAACATAGTTGTAATAAGGAGGGTAGGGGTCATACCTTACAAATGAGGTGTCTTACTATCTAGCTATCAGTAACTAAAGTAAGCATAAACCTCGCGTGGCACCCATAGGTCGGAAGGTACAATCAGCACAAAATAACCCACCTAGGCTCCCATTAGCCCTAGTGAGTACACCTCAATCTATATACCCCTATCCAGGTCATACTGAGTCAACTACCAGCTATTAGCATCCTGCTGATCCCCTCTGTCTGCAACTGGGCCCGCTCGGCCCCTGACTATAGTTGTGTCTGAGTCTGGAGGACTCCTGATATCTACACCCCGAGTGTAAGCGCTTGACAAGGGTGCGTATAAGGCCAACCACGGCATATGAGGATCTGGATCCCAATCTTCATCCCTTGAGAATGGCATGCCGCTCCGTAGAGCGATGTATCCTCGCCCCTGGTGGGTGACGACACAGCTATTAACCCTGGGGTGGTCACGGAAGCTATACAGGTATAATCCATCTCAAAACAATAAAATTTACGAGTTTCGACTGACAACAACAACGAGACATGATAACATACTCCTGACATGCTTTACTGGGATTCATACTGGACTACTATGCTGAAGAAACTAACTTGCCGAAAGAAAATATCTTAACCTACCTCGTTCGTTGTTTACCGATTAACTGGCGAGTTTTGGCTCGTGGTAAACTACCCTTCTCAATTGTAATCATATTTAACGTAAGAATAGAGCTACTTTATTACTATATTCAAAGAAAACAATAAGTTATAGATATATACCGACTATACTTCAACTTATCGAAAGACGACCAAAAACTCATAATTTCTCGGGAATCTAGAAGGGAGAAATACTTACTTTAGGCACGTGATCGTATTGACACTAGTTTGGAATAATTCCATCAATTTAAGCTCGGCGAGACGATGATTTACCGGGCGTATTTTATGAAAATAACTCTGTAGCGATGCTCCCTATAGATTTATACTTCAATACATGGAGTTAATTTAGATTTGCACGACGTTTAGCAGCGTAATCGGATGATTTCCAAATGTTTTCCTCGGTCTCCCTCTGTTCTAGACGTGATATGTATGGAAATAACATAACATCTAAGTGTGAGGCCTTTATATACTTGAGGCAGCAGACAAGGCAACGTGGCACTCTGCCCATCGTGCTGATTCTGCTCCATGCCACTCTGGGTAACGTGGAGGGGGCTGCTTCGTGCCGTTTTGCCCCTCTTGCAACCTGGTTCAGCCTCCTCCCATGAAATCCCAACTTTGCACTTGTTCGGCCTTTCCCCGGGCCCTTTCCTCGTACGTATGGTAGTCTAAAACTCTCAACCAACATATTAATAGGCCGACTAAATGTTAGAAACTTACGGGGTGTAACATCCTCACCCCCTTAAGAACATTCTCCCTCGAATGTTAACTTCTTTTTCCAAGAACCTTAACCTTGCAATTACTTATTCTGAAAAAATTTTGGGAAAGTCTCCCCTGTAATATGGACTATCCAGAAACGCTGAAACGCAGAAAAATCTAATATAGGTACTCCACACAATACTATGACATTCATTTCACATTAGAATGAAGTCAACTACTCTACATATACATGTATTTAATGCAACTTATGAAACAACAACAGCTATATACCTCTAGATGCACAATCTGACTATGTCTGAAATAACTGAGGATATTGGGTTTTCATATCGTCTTGTGCTTCCCAGGTCATCTCATCTCGGTTCTTATTCCGCCATAACACTTTAACAGAAGAAACATCTTTAGTTCTTAGTCTGAGGATCTGCCGATCTAGTATGGCTATTGGAGTTTCTTCATAAGCTAACTCCTTAGTGATTTGGACGTCTTTGACTAGGACAATCCGGGAGGGATCTCCTATGCACTTCCTCAACATTAATACATGAAAAATTGGGTGAACGAACTCTAATTTTGGAGGTAAATCCAATTCATAAGCCACCTAGCCTATCCTTCAGCGAATCTGATAAGGTCCAATAAACCTCGAGCTGAGCTTACCTTTCTTACCAAATCTCGTCACACCCTTCATTGGTGAAACCTTCAGGAATACCCAGTCAAAAACATTAAACTCTAGGTTTCTCCGCCGCACATCAGCATAAGATTTCTGGCGTCATGATCTTGGGCAGATTTATATGCCCACGTGATACTCAAACGTATCATTTTTACCTTGTTTGTTGTGCAATGTGTATATAATATCATGTATTTGGTAATAAAATGCGAATTTATACTAACCAACATGATTAGCATTTGTTTTGCAGGAAAATGTTATTTTTAGGAGCTAAACTGCATGTTGGAACTATGTCGGAGTTGGACTTGGATGCGAGCGTGGAAAAGACCTTGGATGGCACATTTTACACTGGCTCCGCGATGGAGCCGTACCACGCTGCCATCGCGGTAGCACACTGCCTGGGCAGGAATTAATTAGGCAATTTCCAGTGTGCCTGCGCGTCAGTTCCGTGGCACGGAGATAGGCCTCCGCGATGGCCTCTGTGCCACGTTGAGGCCAATTATCCGGACCCTGCAATTTCCAGAGAGGGTCCGCGTCCACGCCGTGTCACGGAGGCAGTGCTCCGCGTTGGCCTCTGTGACACGTTGCTTGTTATTCCAGGAAAAATTTCCCACTAGTATAAATAGCACACTTAGGTTTATTTTTAATCAGTTTTTAGTTTTTAGACTGAGTTCAGAAGTGGAGAGCAGGAACGTGGGTTTGTGGCAGTTGAAGAATAGAAAAGCTAAGAGTTTTCTTCTCTTCCTTTCTTCTTTCCTTCAATTGTATGCATGATTTACACACATTTTAGGATGATTAATCCAAGAATGAGTGGCTAATTCCCTTCTTTGCTGAGGTTTTGAACTTTGTAATGAATTTTGGTGATAATTGTTATGGTTTCTTCTTCTTCTTGCATGTTGTTCTATTAATTCTTGTGCTTACTACATTATTGATTGGCCACCATTAATGTATATCTAAAAAGTCCAATTTCACTCGAGAGAGCACGAAATTGGAAAGTTGTGAATTAATAGGGTATTGTTCTTAACTTGATTTGGGAAAATTGGGTTTTGATGTGCTTTCTTGATAGAAATATACTTGAAAGCCGTATTAGTCAATTTAGGAACCGGAATTGTAGTGCTAGGTCATAAATTGCATTTGATCACAGAAATGTAGACGGATGGTTTATGATTCTAAAGTGAAATTAAATACGAAAGTTTTAATTTCTAGGCAAACGTTCTTGGCTAGCAACATGAAGAAGAGGATGACCAAATTATCATGATTATCAAGTTCATTACTCGTTCTTAACCTTGGCATGTGCATATCCATTGTCTAAATTCAAAAGTAAATAGTTGTTATTAATTGTAGTATATAAATAGTTTAGAAACAAAAACTCACTCAACTCTTGGTTGGATTGTTGTTAACATAGTTAGGAATAGAATAGAGATATAGTAAACTAGGCAGTTTTACATATCTAGAGCAGCCTCCTTGGATCGATACTTGGATACTTAGCCACTTTATTACTTGTTTGACCACGTGCACTTGCGTGTCGGTTTTTAATATATACTGAGCAGACCGCGAACAAGTTTTTGGCGCCGTTGCCGGGGAGGCTAGGCGATTTGTAAAATTTTGTTTAGTGTAAATTTACTGTATTTGTATTTTTATTTTCTTAAGTGTTAACAACTTGGTCTTAGCCTGTATTTTGCAGATTTTTATTTCTGTGAACACTGGTAAGGGACAAGGAGCTGGTGGAATCTTACTTAGAGCCAGAACGTGAATTGCACAGTCAACATAGAGAAGCTCTTCGGAAGAAGCTGCAGTTGCTTAAACAGTCTATGATGGAGCAACCAAATCCACCAGTTGTGCGGGCAGTGTTAGTGCCCGAGGAAGTAGCAGCCAGGCCAGTTCGCGAGGTGGCAATCCCACACGCTAATAATGTACATTCCAGCATCCGCAAACTAAAGCCTGGAGGGAGATTTGAGTTAAAGCAAAATAAGGTGCAACTTTTGCACACTAGAGGGCAGTTTACCGGTCTCCCTCACGAAGATCCGCAACAACATCTCCAGAACTTTTTGGAGATAAGTGACACTTAC
Organism: Datura wrightii; assembly: GCA_035772735.1. NCBI lineage: Eukaryota > Viridiplantae > Streptophyta > Magnoliopsida > Solanales > Solanaceae > Datura > Datura wrightii. Next base: position 116,166,969 of record JASDFA010000003.1, on the reverse strand, counting down.
ATACCCACTGGAGTGTCACCTGATTATGTTCGGCTCACCTTATTTCCATTTTCCTTACTTGGTGAAGCCAAGAGGTGGTTAAAAGCTGAACCACCCAACTCTATATCAACGTGGGATGATCTTGCAAGGAAGTTTTTGATCAGATTTTTCCCTTCAGGTAAAACAGCTAAACTTAGAAGTCAGATTCTAAGTTTTAAACAGAGGGAAGGAGAAAATCTTTATCAAGCCTGGGAAAGATTCAAGTCCATGTTGCGGGACTGTCCTCATCATCATCAGTCAAATGAGGTGTTGGTACACACTTTTATTGAGGGTTTGGAACCCCACACTAAAATTTTGTTAGACTCAGCAGCTGGAGGGCAAGCGCTGGAGAAGAGTTATGAGGAGTTGTACACTTTGCTCAACCGAATTTCACAAGGCAATCCGGAATGGAATGCAGATTCTTCAAGAGGTGGAGCAAGGAAAGCAGCGGGAGTGCTTGAAGTGGATGGATTCACAGCTATCGCTGCACAGATAGCTGCTTTGCAAAATCAGTTAAACACTTACTTCAGCAATATGAATTTGAACCAGCCTTCAGCCTCAGTCAATACAGTCCAACAGATGTGGTGTGAAGTGTGTGGTAGTAGTGAGCATTCAGCTGAATGCTGTGGTGCAAATCCTGATTCTGTCAACTTTGTGGGCAATGCACAGAGGAATCAACAGCAGTTTGGTGGTGGCTACAACTCGAATTGGAGGAATCATCCGAATTTTTCGTGGGGTAGCAACAATCAACAAGGCCAAGGTTTAGGGCAGGGTATGCACAGAAACCAAGGAGGGCAACAAGGCTATCAGAATTAGTTCAGAAATCACAATGCCCCTCCTCCACCACCATCACCGACTATTGAGGAAATGTTCAAGACCATGATTGCCAACCATGCACAATTGCAGGCTGACTATGTCAAATTGGCAGCCGAAGTAAAGAACAATCAATTGGCAACCAAGGCTCTTGAATATCACTTTGGGCAATTTGCTAGTGCCCAAAATACTAGACCAAGGGGAGGACTACCTAGCGACACGGATCCCAATCCTAAGCAGGTGAATGCAGTGACCACGAGGAGTGGTTTACAATTAAAGGAGGTGGAACCGGAAAGACCACCTCAGAAGTCAGGAGCAGCAGATGTTGAGGGAGAACAAACCTCAGATACGGGGAAGACCAAAGAAGCTGAACCAGCAAGGCCTCCACCCCCGTTCCCTCAATGACTTAAGAAACACAAGGAGGAGGCGCGTTTCCAGAAATTCATGGAGGTACTTAAACAGGTACATGTTAACTTACCTCTTGTTGATGCCTTGCAGGGTGTGCCAAAATATGCGAAGTATATCAAAGACATCGTGGCCAACAAAAGTCGCTTGACTGAGTATACCACGGTGGCTTTAACGGAGGAATGCACATCCCGTATTCAGAACAGGTTGCCCACTAAACTGAAGGATCCTGGAAGTTTTACTATCCAGCTGACGATTGGGCAAAGTATCCGAGCTCGTGGGTTTTGCGACTTGGGGGCAAGTATAAATCTGATGCCATCTTCGGTATTCAGAAAGTTAGGACTAGGGTGTCCTAGACCTACAACAGTGATCTTGCAGCTAGCAGACAGGTCTTTAGCTAAGCCGGATGGCATTATTGAGGATGTGCTAGTGCAGGTAGGCTCCCTCATTTTTCCGGTAGATTTCATTGTTCTGGATTTTGAACCAGATGCGGAAGTCCCATTTATTTTGGGACGACCCTTTTTGGCAACCGAAAAGGCATTGATCGATGTAGCTGCGGGTCAACTCACAATGCGAGCACACGACAAGGTTGAGGTGTTCGACGTGTACAAGGAACCTAAGCTCCCGACTGTCTATAAGGAACTCTCGGTGATCAACGTGATTGATGATGGGAATGCGAATGGATTGAGTGATTCCCGAGAGTTACTAGGTAGGCCACCAGACAAGGTTGAGAACTACTGGGGAGATGACCAGGATCGGGACAAATCGTCCATCTCCCTAGTAGACACGTGAGCATAAAGGCTGTCGAGCCGCGACGTTAAACCAGGCGCTGCACGGGAGGCAACCCGTGAAAAATATTTTTTTCTTTCTTTAGTGTAAAGTTTTTCTTTTATTTTATTTTATTTTCTTTTTCATGACTAGGCTTAGATTTGCATTTTATTTAGTAATTTTTTATTTAGTAATTTAGTAATTTTTTTATTTTATTTTTAGTAGGGAATTTATTAATTTAACCAATTTTTGTTTAGTGAGGTGATTTTCAGGTATACTGGAGGAAAAATACTTGGAATCGAGGAAACGAGGCGAGGTATGAAAAATAAAATTTGATGGTGAAACAGAGCACTGGCGCGTTGGCGCCGTGTCACGGAGGCAATGCTCCGTGTTGGCCTCCGTGACACGTTGAAGGCAAATCTGGATTTTTCAAAATTCCAGTAAGCCAACGCGTTGGCTCCGTGTCACGGAGGAGGGGCTCCGCGTTACCCTCCGTGACACGTTGCCTTTATCCAGTGCCGGGTCACACCGGGTTTCCGGGTGACCCGCGTGTTTTCTTAATAAAAACCCCCGATTTCGCCCCTATTTTCCCCATTCCCTCTTTCCTCCGCGACCAAACACCCATTCCCCTACCCCTAAGCTCCGTGCCACGTTAATAGGCAAGGAAAACGTCAAGGTTTCGTCGATTCTTCAATTCCAATGTATGTTTTCATTGTCTATCTCAAATTTTTGGCGATTTTTGTCAATTTTGAGCATGTGAGGTGAGATATATCACCCTAGGTAGAAATTAAACATGACATGAATTATTTTGTGATTGATTATGTTCGGATTGTTGTAGTTGACGTTTGAACTTATCGATTGATTGAATAATTCGATTTTGATTGTCGAATTGTATTCTAGGGCTTGGGGTTGTTGAATTTTAACTTGGGTAACTTGATAGTTTGACGAAATTGATGCCGGGGTGTGTTTATTATTTGAGATAAGTCGTGGTACATATTGTATAATTGTTGAAAGACGACTAATTCTCGAATTTTTGTGGGAAATTGCGTAATATGTGAATTGGTTGAATTGCTTAGATTAGTTGTATATAAAATGTTTGTATTGTTGTTTCTATTTTGTTGTTGTTATTGTTGCTAAGTGCTATGGGTGAATAGCTGTCGATAGTAGGATTGGGTTAGCTGTATGATGTCTGAGTAGTTCGCTTGCCGTTATGCTGTCGAATTTCTGTGAACGCACTAAGCAATATATTTATAGTTGATTGTGTTTGGGGTGTAAATAGAGCTATCCTTGCTAAAATGTTGTAAATATTGTTAAAGACTAAGTGTGGGGTAAATTTTGTTTAACCCGACCTTAGCCGAAGCTAACAAGTTTTTAGCTTAACGTTGTGCTTGTTTGTGTAAATTGATAGGTACAATGCCCAGCCGACAAGATAAAGGCAAGGGTGCTTCAACCTCAGGCACCGGCAAAAAGAGAATGAGACTGGGCACTACTGTCCCAGCTGCACCTGCTGTTCCACGCGGTCAACACCGCCGATACGGAACACGATGGGTTACCGAGGAAGGGAAGAAGTGGTACGCAAAGCATATGGAGAACAAATACTTCCCGGAGGAACATATTGCAAGGGAACCACTTGCACAGGAGTTCCCTCGCATCGTACAGAGGATTGAGGCAGCTGGGCTGAGCTTTATCTTTCAGGAGCCCAAGGAGTGCAACCTTCACTTGGTCCGGGAATTCTACTCCAACTGGAACCCGGCCATCTGGAGCCATACTATTAAAATCAGAGGGCAGATTGTCACTCTAGAACCCCAGCAGTTTAATGCCATCGTGGGAGCGCGGGACACAGACGCCCATGTCCTCCGCCAGCTAAACATCACCCCACCGTACGCCGACATCAGACGTACGTTGTGTGGGGCTCGATCCACAGCCCGATGGAGTAGACACAAAGAGAGGGGTTACCACCAGACTCTGCCTTATTCGCAGATGAACAGGGAGGCCAGAATCTGGCTAAAAATTGTATGTTCGTGTTTGATCCCGGGAATTCATATGACAGACGTGACCCGGGACTGTGTCTGCTTGGTGTATGCCCTTATGAAAGGGCTTGAGATTAATGTGGGGGCGGTCATAATATCCGCCATGAAGAGAGCCAGACTACACCAGGGCCACAGATACGGGTTTGGCGGACTCATCACCACCTTCCTCCGAGGCCTCGACGTTGAGGAAGAAGCCTTGGATTACATTCCGCAGTTGGAGCGGAGGGCCCTCAATGTGACAAAGACTAAGGCCCCCGACACTACACACGGACCTGTGCTGACTCTGGGCGAGCGACATGCTCGTGACGACCAGTATATGGCCTGTATGTTCGGCATGCAGATGCTGCAGCTACGGATAGGTGGGAGACCAGCCACCGAGGATGAATTATGGCAGCTGGAGCTGGACTTACCCTTTGGCGAGAACGCCAGAGCTTTATGCAAGGTGGGGCCAGCCTTTGTGGAGCCGACTAATGACGACGTCCCTACTGATGAGGAGACACGTCGTGAGGACTCTGATGTGGAGTCCGATGACGACGATGGAGCTGATTCAGATATGGGCGACGAGGCCGCAGCACCGGATGAGGAAGTCAAATATTTCGACTGAGCAGGGAGTTCCACCACCCATATGTTGTGCTTTGTATTGTTGTGAACACTGGGGACAGTGTTCGATTTAAGTGTGGGGTGGGGAGTAGTTAGGTGCTGGGTCATAGGCTCTAAATTTGCTGTATAATTTTTCCTTGACGTTTATGTATGTCTGTGCTTTCCCTGTTGTTGTGAACTGATTTGTGATTTATGTGTATATATTTGTTTGTGGCTAATGATGTGTGTTTTTGAAAGTTATGGTTGCCTTTGTAAATATTTTGTAAATTTTGTAAATATTTTTTTTTCTTTATCGATATGATCGATATTTTTCGAAATTTTTGCAAAAAGATTTTGCACTTATCAAAATATTTTGTAAATATTTTCTATCGAAATGATCGATGTGTTGCAAAAATTTTGAAGTTTTATTTTTGGGTTTCTCGGAGTTTGTTTTCGGTTCTTTTACCGAGAATAGTCCCATTGAACCGATGTCATAGTTAGTGACCGTTCCCTATGATGGATGGATGACGACCATCTTAAGGGAAATGTAGTCGATAGGAGTAGATGTTTTGTTTTTAGTTTCTTTTGTGGATTGCATCAATAAACTGTAGTTGCTTATGGTTGCTAGAATTTCGTTGCGTGTTATAATTGATGTTCAAAATGTGAAAATGATTCGCTTGAAAGCATGCAATTTTGTAAATATGTTGAGTTACCTAGGCTATAGAATTTGGTTCATTATGATTGAGGCTTAATCTTGAATTCATGTAATTGACTAATTAAAGAGTCTGTGAATGCATCTTGATTCGAGCATGTGCATGAAGTGTGAGTGAGGTTTTGCTATTCCATGTCATTGTGAATTGTCTAGAATTTGCCTGGCGTGTATACAAAACGAAATGAAGGAGGTGTAGTGTCGGAAAGGATGTAGGCATTTCTTTGTTTTAACCGTTAGTTTCCATTTTTTTCTTGTCAAATTCTACCTTTTTATATGTTGTATACCCTAGTCAGACCGTTGAGCCTTTAGCCGATTTCTTTCTTTTGTCCAGAATTGTATGAACTAAGCTTTATTCCTTCTTTTCATTAGCCTTAAAGTCTATAAGAAGCTCTTAAGCGCTTACAAAGAACAGAAAATGTTTCCCAAAGTGTTAAAGAGTGAAAAGAGTGAAAAGAAAAGTAAAGCAAAGTGAGGAAAGAAAAGATGATGGTGAAGAGGCACTAGTTGTAATTAAATGATAGTGAGGGTACATGAAAACCCTCTGTTTTGTGTCAAGTGTTCCTGATGAAATGGGCTGTATGAAAGTAAACCAACATGAATGGGAGAAAAAGAGAAAAGAGAGGAACAATGTCCATGAGTCGATGGGAATGAGTTGAAAAGGCGCTTAAGGATGCTAGCGACTATTATTGGCTAATCCAATATATATATACTAGATCCATAGCCCAGTTACAACCCATTAAAAGTCCTATTTGATCCAACATTGCATTTCTTTATATTAGTGGAGTAATACACTAAGGGCAAGCCTATGGGTCATGACATGATGCATGTGAATTCTTTTGGGAGAGAGAGTGAAATTAATTTTTATATGCCCCTACTTGCATGTTTGTGTGCTGCACGAACATAAAAGGGGAAGTTTCTCTCGAGTTGTGAGGGTACATGCTTGATGTAAGATTGATTTTCGTGTCGGATTTCTTGATTAGTTGATTTGCATGAGTTTGCCGATATCAAGAATCAATTCTTAAAAGTTTAGGAAGCCTCGATGTATTAAGGTCATTGTCTTGTACGACCAAGCATGTTTTCTTGATGATTTGCAAGAATTGAATAATCGGTATGACGGTAGCATAAAATGTTGCACCATAGTGACGAAGGTTGGGATGTAATTTGCATGAGTTGTGTATGTGTTGTTCGAGGACGAACAAGGATTTAAGTGTGGGGTAAGTGATCTTGGGCAGATTTATATGCCCAAGTGATACTCAAACGTATCATTTTTACCTTGTTTGTTGTGCAATGTGTATATAATATCATGTATTTGGTAATAAAATGGGAATTTATACTAACCAACATGATTAGCATTTGTTTTGCAGGAAAATGTGATTTTTAGGAGCTAAACTGCATGTTGGAACTATGTCGGAGTTGGACTTGGATGCGAGCGTGGAAAAGACCTTGGATGACACATTTTACACTGGCTCCGCGATGGAGCCGTGCCACGCTGCCATCGCGGTAGCACACTGCCTGGGCAGGAATTAATTAGGCAATTTCCAGTGTGCCTGCGCGTCAGTTCCGTGGCACGGAGATAGGCCTCCGCGATGGCCTCCGTGCCACGTTGAGGCCAATTATCTGGACCCTGCAATTTCCAGAGAGGGTCCGCGTCTACGACGTGTCACGGAGCCAGTGCTCCGCGTTGGCCTCCGTGACACGTTGCTTGTTATTCCGGGAAAAATTTCCCACTAGTATAAATAGCACACTTAGGTTTATTTTTAATCAGTTTTTAGTTTTTAGACTGAGTTCAGAAGTGGAGAGCAGGAACGTGGGTTTGTGGCAGTTGAAGAATAGAAAAGCTAAGAGTTTTCTTCTCTTCCTTTCTTCTTTCCTTCAATTGTATGCATGATTTACACTCATTTTAGGATGATTAATCCAAGAATGAGTGGCTAATTCCCTTCTTTGCTGAGGTTTTGAACTTGTGTAATGAATTTTGGTGATAATTGATATGGTTTCTTCTTCTTCTTGCATGTTGTTCTATTAATTCTTGTGCTTACTACATTATTGATTGGCCACCATTAATGTATATCTAAAAAGTCCAATTTCACTCGAGAGAGCACGAAATTGGAAAGTTGTGAATTAATAGGGTATTGTTCTTAACTTGATTTGGGAAAATTGGGTTTTGATGTGCTTTCTTGATAGAAATATACTTGAAAGCCGTATTAGCCAATTTAGGAACCGGAATTGTAGTGCTAGGTTATAAATTGCATTTGATCACAGAAATGTAGACGGATGGTTTATGATTCTAAAGTGAAATTAAATACGAAAGTTTTAATTTCTAGGCAAACGTTCTTGGCTAGCAACATGAAGAAGAGGATGACCAAATTATCATGATTATCAAGTTCATTACTCGTTCTTAACCTTGGCATGTGCATATCCATTGTCTAAATTCAAAAGTAAATAGTTGTTATTAATTGTAGTATATAAATAGTTTAGAAACAAAAACTCACTCAACTCTTGGTTGGATTGTTGTTAACATAGTTAGGAATAGAATAGAGATATAGTAAACTAGGCAGTTTTACATATCTACAGCACTTCACACTTCATGCACATGCTCGAATCAAGATGCATTCACAGACTCTTTAATTAGTCAATTACATGAATTCAAGATTAAGCCTCAATCATAATGAACCAAATTCTATAGCCTAGGTAACTCAACATATTTATAGAATTTCATGCTTTCAAACGAATCATTTTCACAATTTGAACATCAATTACAACATGCAATGAAATTTTAGCAACCATAAGCAACTACAGTTCATTGATGCAATCCACCAAAGAAAACTAAAAAAAAAACAAATAAAAATCCTACTCCTACCGACTACAAATAAAAAGCCTTGTTCCTTGCTCGATTCCAAGTCCAACTCCGATATCATCCAACATGCATTTTAGCTCCTCGAAATCACATTTTACCTACAAAACAATGCTAATCATGTTGGTTAGTATAAATTCACATTTTATTACCAATTACATGAAAACGTATACACATTGCTAGATAAACAAGGCGAAAATGATACTTTCGAGTATCACTTGGGCATATAAATCTGCCCAAGATCATGACCCTCCTGTCCACAAATGTAGCATGCGGTGGAACCATAACTGCATGCTCCAAAGCGGTGTCGACTGTAAATAGAAGCAAAGTGGTATTGTAAACCCACTCTGCTCCACTCCCCTCTGCTGCTGTGAACCTACTGCTCACGAACCTTCGTCGTGCTCTAGCTGTCCTCGGCGACTAGACCTGCTCCCCTGCCGCTGCAGTAGAGGCGAGGGTCTAGGCGGCCTATCTGATAACCGTGGCCTAAGTCCTCCCCGGGACTCCTCCTGTAATTCACCCAGTCTGTCCCTGCGGTGCTGCACCTGACTTGTCTTCATAATCTCCCGTTGCCGCTATCTGATACCCTCAATATTCTAAGCCAAAGCCTACACACGGGCAATATCCATATACTCTCGTAGTGTAGCTGTGATGTAGGTCTCAACATATTCTGGGTTCCGCCCCATAATAAAGCGGTGTATCCTAGCTGGCATTGTGTCCACAAAAGCTGGTGCATATTGAGCTTAGGAATCAAACTGCATGGCATATTCCTGAACACTCATCGAGCCCTGCTGCAAGTGTAGGAACTGATCAACTCGGTCCTATCGAATCTCCTGTGGTAGGTAATGATCAAAGAAACCCTCTAAGAAGCTAGGCTAGGTCGGAGGGGAAACATCTCTCCCACGAGACCTTTCGCAGCTCTCATACCACAGCACGGCGATGTCCCATAGTCGGAATACCTCCAACTCAACCGACTCTGAAGGTGTAGCATGCATCACCCTAAAAATCCTCTACATCTGGTCTAAGAAGTCCTGAGGGTCCTCGGTCCGATCTGCCCCTGTGAATTGTGGGGGACATAGTGCTAGGAACTCTTGGACCCTCGAGCTACCAGGCCCTCCTAAGGATTCCAACACTGTAGGTGGCACCGGCTGATGCTGAACAGCCATTATCTGGGATAGCATAACCATCGCACTCCTGACCTCCTGGTGGGATGGTACGGGTATAGAAACTACCAAAGGCGGTGCCGTCACACCAGTCGTCCCAAGCGGCTCTTGACGTGGTGGAGACTGCTGGGGAGGTCGAGATGATACCTCTATATCGTCCTCAGATCGGGCCAATTCTGACAGAGCTTGAGGCACCCTGTTGGTGCCCTTTTCTGCTGCTACATCTAGCCTCCTGCCTATCGTAGGGTGTCGCTGGTCTGATATTTCTCTGCAAGCAAAATAGTATAATGAGCTTGGGGACTAAATCTTATACTGTACTGCTCTATAGAACGACTAAATAAGAAGAAAGAGTAACCATCCTATTATGCCTTGGAGCATCCTACCTATCGTATGTGGTGCACAACACATCCATAGACAAGACTCTACTTAGCAGGGCTTGCAGACTCCCTGGGATACGACCTGCTCGGATACGAAGTTTGTCAGGCCCCACCTTGGGAGGCATGACTGCCACCTGGTGCCGTACTAGGACCTGAACTGCTGAGCTGACTGAGCCTAAGCACCTCTGGTGCAGGGCTGACTCTCACTCTAGAATCGAGAAAACAACGGGCTATATAACGGCTGTAAATACAACCTCTGGCCGACAAGGCCTATAGCCACCTATGAAAGTAAACAGCTAATTAGAGGCAAACAATCATAGGAAGTCCTGTGCGGGCTGACAAGGCCATCATGATATCTAGTTATAACTGGAAAGTAAAATCAGATGCTAAACTGAACTATGACCGACAAGGCCACCAATCAATAGCTTAATAGGGCCCCACACGGCCAACACACATAATCTAAAACACATATGGGCCCCAAACGACCGATATCATCTAACCACAGGGAAGTAACACAATCTACAAGCCTCTAAGAGTACTAAGATGGTCGGGACAGGGCCCCAAACTACCTATACTATACAAAGAAAAGGAATAAACCACTATCACACAAGCTCCAACAGAAGGGAGCTGACGATTTTGTACGGCTGACTGGAACTACGAGGGACCTGCTCCTCGTCTATCTATACCTGCAGGAAAGTAATGTAGCACCCCAGAAGAGAGCGTCAGTGCAATTGGTATTGAATATGTAAGGCAGTAACTTTAAATAACTTAAAGTAAGGAAATAGAACTAACAATGCCTGAAGTAAAGAAACCGTACTGAAGATGACTTAAGTAGTGAAATCAGAGCTAAATATATTTGTAATAAGGAGGGTAGGGGTCATACCTGACAAATGAGGTGTCTTACTGTCTAGCTATCAGTAACTAAAGCAGGCATAAACCTCGCGTCGCACCCATAGACCGGAAGGTACAATCAACACAAAATAACCCACCTAGGCTCCCATTAGCCCTAGTGAGTACACCTCAATCTATATACCCCTATCCAGGTCATACTGAGTCAACTACCAGCTATTAGCATCCTGTCGATCCCCTCTGTCTGCAACTGGGCCCGCTCGGCCCCTCACTATAGCTGTGTCTGAGTCTGTAGGACTCCTGATATCTACACCCCAGGTGTAAGCGCTCGACAGGGGTGCATATAAGGCCAACCACGGCATATGAGGATCTGGATCCACATCTTCATCCCTTGTGAATGGCATGGCGCTCCGTAGAGCGATGTATCCTTGCCCCTGGCGGGTGACGACACAGCTATTAACCCTGGGGTGGTCACGGAAGCTATACAGGTATAATCCATCTCAAAACAATAAAATATACGAGTCTCGACTGACAACAACAATGAGAAATGATAACATACTCCTAACATGCTTTACTGGGATTCATACTGGACTACTATGCTGAAGAAACTAACTTGCCGAAAGAAAATGCCTTAACATACCTCATTCGCTGTTTACCGATTAACTGGCGAGTTTCAGGTCGTGGTAAACTACCCTTCTCAATTGTAATCATATTTAACGTAAGAATAGAGCTACTTTATTACTATATTCAAAGAAAACAATAAGTTATAGATATATACCGACTATACTTCAACTTATCGAAAGAAAACCAAAAACTCGTAATTTCTCGGGAATCTAGAATGGAGAAATACTTACTTTAGGCACATGATCATATTGACACTAGTTTGGAACAATTCCATCAACTTAAGCTCGGTGGGACGATGATTTTTCGGGCATATTTTATGAAAATAACTCTGTAGTGATGCTCCTTATAGCTTTATACTTCAATACCCGGAGTTAATTTGGATTTTGACGGCGTTTAGCGGCGTAATCGGATGATTTCCAAATGTTTTACTCGGTCTCCATCTGTTCTGGCTGTGATTTGTATGGAAATAACATAACATATAAGTGTGAGGCATTTATATACTTGAGGCAGTAGACAAGGCAACGTGACACTCTGCCCACCGCGCTGATTCTGCTCCGTGCCACTCTGGGTAACGCAGAGGGGGCTGCTTCGTGCCACTTTGCCCCTCTAGCAACCTGGTTCGGCCTCCTCCCATGAAATCCCGACTTTGCACTTGTTCAGCCTTTCCCCAGGCCCTTTCCTCGTACATATGGCACTCTAAAACTCTCAACCAACATACGAATAGGCGGACTAAATGTTAGAAACTTATGGGGTGTAACACCCGTATTATGAAACGACACAACATAAAGTATGCGGTGAGTACATATAATATACCGAGTATGCAAGGTAGGTAAAATGGGCATTTTAAATACATAAAAGTTCACACGAGTAGGACAACATGATCATAACATAAATACCATAACGCAACATAAGGCTCAAGGTTTTCAAAACATTTGTAAAACATTTATAATCATGTTCATGGGAGAAAAGCATTATTAAACATTACTTGAGCCAAAGAATATAATCGTAATCATACATAAATCATGAGGAACAGTGGGAGATTCTTATAACTGACATACCCCATATGAGCACACATGGAGCCCTACCTGTATACCCCTAGTCCGGAAGGTGTTCGCTTCTTGCAAAAGGTAGAACCATGAAAGAGGTGTGATATCACAATAAGAAGGGCCATTTGGGCAAGGGGACAGTTACATGGAGGTCCCATCGTGGCTATGTTGGCACGTAGGTTTGAGACTCAAGGCACGCTAGGACCCTGGGTGTACTTTGTTTTAAATACTACTCCCAAAACATATATAGCGCTCATAGGATAATATACATGAGATTCATAGGCTAGTTAAAAATCATGATACTAGTAGACATGCTTGAAATACATGAACTAGCCATGAAAGTAAGGCCCATGAGTCGGCCAAAATCATAAATCGATAAATCATGAAGTTCATGCATACTTGTAGAGCATGTATATACTTGATATTCATAAATTCATGATGATTATTTGAGACAAATCATATCATAAGTCATAAATCATAATGGGTTAAAGAACATCAAAATCGAAGTAGAATCATAACTTGATTTATCATGAAACATACATAATTGGGCATAGTTTTGCAGAATCTAAATAGTTATAAATCTGCCCATAATTCATAAAACATGAATTTATACATGAGAGGAACTAACCCATAGATAGGTCATAAGAATTTCGTAAAAATTGGGATAAAACCCCATTGTATTATCAATAGAATTTCATGAATTAGAGAGAGATTTGGTATGGGTGTTAACAAATTAACCAATTCATAACCCTACATACCTGAGAGAATCAGATTCTACCAATCACTTAATTGCCCTATGAAGAATTGAAGAAAACTTTAAGGAATTGAACTTGATCACCTCTCTAGCTCTTTTACGTTTGCATGCATGAATAGGATTATCCTAGAATGAACTTACCCTCTTAAAAGTCATTATTCATAGCTCAGAACGACATAGTTTAGGCCTTAGGATATTAGGAATTATGGAAAAGCCCTTACTAAACTCGTAGGAAAAAACAGACTGCCTGTGCTCACGAGGGAATGGACGAGTCGTTACCACAGACTATGACTCTTGGTCTCCTGTTGTCATGTGCACTGCTAAAACTCATCTAGGGTTCATCACGGAGGACCTCACGGGTTATTAATGGTGACCACGACTCATGGTCGCCTCTCGTGGTCCTCACTACCCAAAAATCATCAACTCTTAGCCAATCTTGACACGGCTAACTCGATGAATCGTGGGGTCTGACCAAGACTCATGGACATGCCCGTGGTGACCCCAAATTATAAATTTCCAAACTCAGTCCCAGCACCTCACAACTAGTCACTTCACAACTCCTGGACTATCCCACGGGTTACAAAATGACTCGTTCGATGACTTGGTGCGGAATTTCCAGTTTTTTCCGTTTCTAATCGAAGCTTTAATCTTAAGGTTTCTGGGGTATTACAATATCTTCCCCTTGGTAACATTCATCCTCAAATGTTGGAAAACATACAGAAAATCAGAGAAATGCAATCATCATATTCAAATACTGATCATATAAGCTGAAAAATAAAAAAATGACTACCTCTGAATTGAACTACATGACTAAACTGAATTCAAAAACCATACATACATACTTTGACATAAAAGGAACTGGGGCACATGAACTGAACATGAAAATGAATAGGGTATTAGGGCAAAAACTAACACCTCAAACTAAAACTGAGCCGGAAGGGAATAGATGTGGATATCTAGCCATCATATCTGCTTTAGCTTCCCCCGTAGCTCCCTTAACATAATAATTCCTCCATAAAACTTTAACTGAAGCTAATTCCTTGTTTCTTAGCCTTCGAACCTGAGGATCCAGTATTTCCACAGGAACTTCCTCACAACTTAGGTTGTCTTTCATACCTACACTCTCCATCTGAACAACTAGGGTTGGATCCCCCAAACACATCTTTAAGAGCAATACATGAAAAACAGGATGAACGGAAGATAATTCCGAGGGCAACTCCAATTCGTATGCCACCTTCCCAAACCGCTTCACAATTCGGTACGGGCCAATATAACGGGGACTGAGTTTTCCATTTCTTTCGAACCTCATCACTCTCTTCGTGGGAGGCACCTTTAGAAACACCTGATGATCAACTACGAACTCAAGTTCCCTCCTTCTCACATCAGCATAGGACTTTTGGCGACTTTGAGCTATTTGCAACCTGTCCCCTATAAGCTGAACTTTCTCTATGGCCTCGTTGATCAAATCTAGTCCTATCATCGTAGCTTCACCGACTTCAAACCAACCAATAGGCAATCTACATCTCCACCCATAGAGAGCCTCAAATAGAGCCATCTGAATGTTGGAATGATAACTGTTGTTATAGGCAAACTCGATAAGAGGAAAATAATCATTCCAAGTACCCTTGAAATCAATCACACATGCTCTCAATATGTCATCGAGAGTCTGAATTGTCCGCTCCGCTTGAACATCCGTTTGTGGGTGGAATGTTGTACTGACCTTGACCTGAGTACCAAGTCCTTTTTTGAAACGATCTCTACAACTGAGAGGTAAACTGAGTACCTCTGTCTAATATGATGGAAAAGGGTACTCCATGCAACCAAACTAGCTCTCGGATGTATAGTTTGGCATAATCCTCCACTGAATCAGTGGTCTTGACTAGCAGAAAATGAATGGCATTGGTCAACCTATCCACAACCACCCAAATGGAGTCATACTGTCGACGAGTGCGAGGCAACCCTGTGATGAAGTCCATATTGATTTCCTCCACTTCCAAGTAGGGATACTGATATCTTGAAGCACACCTCCGGGTTCTTGGTGCTCGACTTTCACTTGCTGACTATTCAGACATTTAGCTACAAATTCTGCGATATCCTTCTTCATGACATTCCACCAATAGACTTCCCATAGGTCACTATACATCTTGGTGGCACCTGGATGTATCGAGAATCTAGAACCATGATCCTTATGCAACATCCAACTTTCTCCTCTTGTCTAGCTTTCACATCAGTCACTAAGGATGATTCTGACATGTTCGAAAATATAACAGCACCATCGGTGGAGTAAACCAAACGAACTCCCAACCTTGCAAGTTGATGCACATCCTTCACCAGCTCCTTCCTCCCCTAATCCACATGGGACACACTCTCCATAGAGAGTCTAATAAGCATATTCGCTACTACATTAGCCTTGCCCAAATGATAAAGGACAGTCATGTCATAATCCTTATGTAGCTCCAACTACCTTCTTTGGCAGCGATTTAGGTCCTTCTGGGTAAACACATATTGTAGGATCTTGTGGTCCGTAAAAACATCTACATGGACCCCATACAAGTAGTGTCTCCAAATCTTCAATGCAAATACTATTGTCGTTAATTAAAGATCATGGGTCAGGTAATTCCTATCATGAACCTTCACTGCCTGGAAGTATATGCTATAAATTTACCATACTGTATCAATACACAACCAAGGCCGATCCTAGGAGCATCGCAATACACCACAAACCTATCGGTACCCTCAGGTAGGGTTAACACCAGTGCTGAGGTAAGTCGAGTCTTCAACTCCTGAAAGCTCCTTTCAAAAACATCCAACCATTGGAATTTCACTTTCTTTTGGGTCAATTTTTTCAATGGCTCTACAATAGATGAAAAACCCTAAAAAAAACTCTAATAGTAGTCAGCTAAACCCAAGAAGCTCCTTATATCTGAAGAATTCACTGGTCTAGGCCAATTCTTCACCTCTTCGATAGTCCACCTGAATACCCTCACTTGACACCACATGGCCCAAAAATGCCACTTAGTTCAACCAAAACTCATAATTTCTGAATTTTTGGCATATAGTTGGCGATCCTTGATAGTCTATAGTATCACTATAAAATGAACGACATGCTCCTCCTCATTTCGAGAGTATATTAGGATGTCATCACTAAACACAGTCACAAACGTATCCAAGTATGTCTTGAAGACCCTTTTCATCAAGTCCATAAAAGTTGTAGGAGCATTCATTAGTCCAAAAGACATAACTACAAACTCATAATGACCCATACCACATCCTGAAGGCTATTTTTGAGATGTCACTCTCCCAAACTCTGAGTTCATGGTACTCGGATCTGAGATCTATATTCGAAAAGCACTTGGCACCCTAAAGCTGGTCAAACAAATCACCACTCCTGGGTAGAGGATACTTGTTCTTGGTGGTGACCTTGTTCAATTGCCGATAATCAATACACATAAGAAGAGAACCATCTTTCCTTAGGACAAAGAGACTAGTGAACCCCATGGGGATTTTCTTGGTTCGATGAACCCCTTATCTAAAAGATCTTTCAACTGCTCCTTCAACTACTTTAATCGGCTAAAGCCATTCTATAAGGAGGAATAGATATAGGCTGAATATCGAGAAGAAGGTCAATACAAAAATTAATCTCCTGCATGGGAGGGATTTTTGGTAGATCCTTTGGGAAGACTTCTGGATACTCACATACTACTGGGACCGACTGGATAGTCGGGGTCTCAAACGTGGCATCCTTCACCCTAACTAAATGGTACATGCAACCTATAGAGATCATCTTTCTGTCCCTAAGATAGGAGATGAAACGACTTATAGGCACAGCTAAACTACCCTTCCATTCTATGATTGGCTCACCCAGAAATCTAAACTCTACTTCCCCCGAGTTCTACAATTAACTAAGGCATAATATGCAAATATTCTATCCATGGCAAGGATAATATCAAAATTGGTAATGGCTAACACTACTACATCTGCTGAGGTGATTTTTCGAAGGACCGTGACTGGGCAACTTCTATACACCCGTCTAGCTACAACTGAATCACTCACTGTAGTAGAGACCGAGAAGGGTTCTGATAAGATTTCTGGACTGACTCCGAAACTAGTATCCACATAAGGTGTCAGAAAAGACAAGGTAGCCCCTAGATCTAACAAAGCATATACATCAAGATGGAAAACTCGCAACATACAAGTGACTATGTTCGGGGAGACCTCCTGCTCCTGGTGAGATGCTAGGGCATAAAATATTTTCTGGCGTTGGCTGCCACCTATGCTAGTAGAAGCCCCCTGCTGAGTCGGGCATGCTGGTGGAGCTGCAGAACTAGAAGCTGGAGTATGGGCTCTATCATCGCTTGACCTGGCTAAAGGACAGTCTCTAAGTTTGTTTCTGGGTTTTCCACACCTGAAGAAAGCATCTAACCCAACTAAACAACTCTCTGGGTGGTTCTTGCTATAATTCGTATAGGATGGATAAGTGTGATCTCCGTAAATGCTCCCCCAGCCCCTCAAGCCTGATGCTCCCCTATGATCATGCCTGGGTTAGGACGGAACACTAGCTAATGATGGTGATGGGGCAAAATATCTCTGGGGGGACTGCTAATGGTGCCCATTAGTCCTCGGCTGGCAGAACCCGATGTTATCAGTCCTAGCCCTCTTAGCCTCCCTCTCTTACTCACTCAGCTGTACCGCCTCCATCTGCTGGGCGTACCGGACAATCATAGCAAAGTCAATATCCTAGAGAAGCATCACGGTCCCGAAATCCCTGACCAAGGAGTCTGCTATCCCATGAATGAACTTGCTCACACAGGCTCTCTGATCCACCACCAACTCGGGTGCATAACTCGATAGACATGTGAACTCCAAGGCATACTCTGAACCGTCATCTATCCCTGCTTAAAATTCACAACTGCCTCTTTCAGCTCCCTCATCTCCCGAGGGAAAACCGATCAAGAAATACAACATGAAACTCATCCCAACTGACAGGGCCTGCTCCAACCGCCCTACAATCCTTTCACTATTTGAACCAAATGTGCGTGACCCCTAGCTGATATGAGGCCTAATCGGCAGACTCCTCTCTGGTAACCCTCCATAATCTGGGTGATCTTCAAAATCTCCTCTATGATCTCGTATGGATCCTCATCCACCATTGATACAAGGAACTCAAGAGGGTTCATCCTCAGAAAGTCTCTAACCCTTGCTGCCATTGCATTCCTATTTTATGGGACATGAACCACTACCTGCTGGTTGACCTGGGTGGTCAAAGACTGTGCTAGCATTTGAATGACTGCCCTAAATTTAGCTTGGCCAACCGGCTCCGGTACATGGTGCTCATGGGATGGTGGGGCTTGTTGGTGCCCATCTCCGTTGCCATCCTCGTGGCCATTCATTCCTATTTCTTCTGTCGTTAACTCTGCGACAAGGCATGATTCTGCAATCACGAATATCACAAGTTCGAAAGGTAGAGAGACATTTCACCACACTACATAGGTCATGAAAGAAGGGAACATTTCCTAATCGTTTCGTAGCCTCTTCTTCATAAGTGTGGCGTGCTTCAAACCCATGAAAAAGACTCTACTTAATGCAGCCTTCATACACCCTAAGACACTTCAAAACCTATTGCTCTGATACCAAGTTTGTCACGACCTGAACATAGGCCCAGATTGAGACTCGGGACAAGGAGCCCCATGAGACTCCAAGTCGACCCATGGCATGAACACACATCTAACTCAATCAAGTAAAGAAAAAGAATTAACATAATAAACATGGAGAAAATTCAAATTTAACATAACAATCTGAATATACAACTCAAGTTTGAAGATGAATACAATCTATTATTTGAAAAGCCTCTAATTCTGATGAGTTGATGGGACAAGACCCAAACTAACTCTCTAAGTACGAAAATTGAAAGTACAATATAACTAATAATGAGTATTCCTCGAGAGATGAGGACACACGACTGAAGCTGAAAGCTAACTATGGAGAAATGGCTAGTGACGGGGCTGCGTCTGAATATCGGAGCATGTATAATGAAATGATACAGCATAGAGTATGCGATCTGTACGTGGAATGTTCTGAGTATGCAAGCTAGGTAAAATGGACATTTTAAATACATAAAATTTAACAAGAGTAGGACAACATGATCATAATATATTATAATGTAATACAAGGCTCAAGGTTTTCACAACATTCATAAATCATTTATAATCATGTTCATGGGCAAAGCTTAATAAACATCACTTCATCCAAAGTATATAATCATATTCATACATAAATCATGAGGAACAGTGGGATATTCTTATAACTGACATACCCCATATGAGCACACATGAGCCCGAACTGTAAATCCCTAGTCGAGAGGGTGTTCGTACCTTGCAAAGGGTAGAACCAATAAAGAGGTGTGATATCACTAAAAGAAGGCCCATTTGGTCTAGGGGAAAGTAACATGGAGGTTCCATCGTGGCTACGTTGGCACCTAGTTTTGAGACTCGAGGCATGCTTAGACCCCGGGTCTACTCGGTGTTAAATACTACTCCCAAAACATATATAGTGCTCATAGGATAATACACATGAGATTCATAGGCTAGTTAAAAATCATGATAATCATAGGCATGCTTGAAATACGTGAAAAAGCCATGAAAGTAAGGCCCGTGAATCGGCCAAAATCATAAATCGATAAATCATAAAGTTCATGCATTCTTGTAGAACATGTATAAAATTGATATTCATAATTTCATGATGAGCATTTGAGACAAATCATATCATAAGTCATAAATCATAATGGGTTAACGAACATCAAAATCGAAGTAGAATCATAACTTGATTTATCAAGAATCATACATAATTGGGCATAGTTTTGTATAAAAAAATTTAAATCTAAATAGTTATAAAATCTTCCCATGATTCATAGAACATAAATTTATACATGAGAGGAATTAACCCATAGACAGATCATAAGGATTTCATAAGAATTAGGATAAAACCTCATTGAATTATCAATAGAATTTCATGAATTAGAGAGAGATTGGGAATGGGTGTGAACAAATTCACCCATTCATAACCCTACATAACTGAGAATCAGATTCTACCACTCCCTTAATTGCCCAATGAAGAATTGAAGAAAACTTGAAGGAATTAAACTTGATCACCTCTCTAGCTCTTCTGAGTTTGCATGCATGATAGGAATAGCCTAGGATGAACTTACCTCTCGTAATACTCATCATTCATAGCTTAAAATGGTGTAGTTTAGGCCTTAGGATCATAGGAATTACAGAAAGCCCTTACTAAACTCACAAGAAAAAACAGACTTTCAGTCCTCACGAGGGACTAGACGAGTCGTTACAACAGACCATGACGCCTGGTCTCCTGTCATCACGTGCACCGCTAAAATTAATCTAGGGCTCATCACGGGGGACCTCACGGATCGTTACTGGTGACCATAACTCGTGGTCACCTCTCGTGGTCCTCACTGCCTAAAAATCATCAACTCTTAGCCAGACTTGACCATGTCTGACTCAACTTGTCATGGGGTCTGACCACGACTCGTGGTCATACCCGTGGTGACCCCAAATTACATATTTCCAAACTCAAGTCCAGCACCACACCACAAGTCAAAGTCACTTCACGACTCGTGGTCTACCCCACGGGACACAGAACGACTCATTCTGTGACCTGGTGTAGAATTTATAGTTTTCTCCATTTCAACTTCTAGGTCTTATCTTAGGGTCTTCGGGGTATTACACTGTTACACCTTCTACTTACTCGTACTACAAGTCTTTCTGAGTCAAATCTTAGATTTTCTACTACTTCTCATTTCAAATTCTCGAGTCTAGTCTTAGCCACTTCCGGGCAATTACAGTTTGGGGTACAGTTTGAGGGGAATTAATATGTTACTCGATGTTCTCCTCTCATTTCACTGCCAATCTCTCAAGACTATAATATATAAGTTTATATATTCTCCCCAGCAAAAACTAGGGTTCTTCCAACAACCTCAGAAATTCGAGCTAATTCTTTGGGATTCTCCTTTAGGTATGTGGGACTTCAACATTGGTTCCTTTTCCCCCTTATGTCCCAAATTATTTTCAGAAAATTTTATAAATTATAGCCCTGTAGAAGATTAGAAGCTAGGGTTTTCTAGTTAGTTTAAGCTTTCCTTAATCATGATAATTCTTTAACTTTACATGACTATTACTAGCTGAACTTCATGTTTTGGTTTTATTTATACGGTTTGCCTTCCTAGCCCTGATCCCTAGCATGATTTTTTAATAAAACTTGCATGATATAGAACCCTAATATAAATATTGAATTATCATGTTATATGCATTTGAATTATGAATTCTAGCACATATGCTTGAATGGAAAGTTAATGCTTTTAGTATGTTCAGTCTCAATAATATTATTAGTACTCAGTATATTCAGTAGTATCAATTTATCAGTATGTTCATTGTTCTTTAGATTGTCACGACACTTTCAAATGAAGCAGCTCAAACAAGCCTTAGAACACAGTTTATTTTAGGTTCTTAGACTCTCAGGACACTTCCAGATAAGTAGTTCTTACTTAGTCTTACGACATTAGTTTCGAGCTATAAGCATAGTAAGATATAAGTAGGTTTCTAGTGGGAGTAGTTCTTAGCACCGAGCGGGCCAGGGTTCAGCGCACCCAAGTTCCCATAACTATGTGCCAACATAGGTTATTAGCCCGAATGATCCCTCAGACAGTGATCACACTGCTCAGCCACTATACCCTGGCAAGGTAAACTGGGCCCTCTTTAATGAGGTGTACAGACCGAACTCCACATTTAGCTCATGTGATTATATATCGGTTATAGGCTCTCCCATAGACCAGTATAGTAAGGTTTCTTAATCCAGTCCAGATTATCATATTTCAAGCTATGCTCATGACTCTAATTTATATTATTAATTCTTACAACATTCCCATATAGGTCAGACTATTTACAGTACTTCTAATTACAGATAAAGTCATTGTGTGTTATTTCAGTTTAGTTTACTAGTCTTCACTATATGTACGTTTTAGTACATCTCACATAATCGGTAACGTTCAAAGTACTGATCGTATATTTCTATGTATATCATTTTATGATATAGGCTCAGGTACCCAGCCTCAGCATGGTAGCTAGTTTCTCTTGGCGATTCTCCAATAGCTTTCAATGGTGATTCATTATCTGCCAAGGGCTAGAGTTTGCATTTTCTGTTTAGTTTCAGACATTAGGGTTTTTCCCAGCAACTTATCAGTTCTTTTTGAAAGCTTTCAGATTGTATATGTTAGATTCAACTTGAGTTCCATCATTTGCATAGATCTTTGTTATTATTTAGTATTTTATTATTTTTATAGTTAGCTTCCGCTTAATATTTTTTTAAAATAGATCAGTCTTAATGGAATTATGCTATACCATGGGTTTGCTTGGGGTCACTTATGATCCTAAGTACCGTATCGCGTCCAGGGTGTAAATTCGGATAGTGACAAACTTGGTATTAGAGCCTCAAGTCTAAAGTGTCCTAGGATATCTGAAATGCATGTCAAGTAGAGTCATTTTCATAGGTGTGAAGAGCACCACACTTCTGAGAGGGAGTGTACGAGATGTTTTTATGAAAAATTCCTTTCTTCATGATTCTTATCATGCGTAAAGTTTGATCTCAAAAAGTCCTTATAACTCGTGCTTTACCCTTTTTACTTAATGATGCAAGAGAGGAAATGGAAAGAGGACTCGGAATGTTAACCAGCCAACACCACTGACTCCAGTAGCCCCTCAGGACAATCAGGTGTCGCATGTAGAGTTTCTGGTTGGCATTCAAATGCTGGCTCAGGCAATGACCAATCAAGCCAACAACAAGTCATACCAGTCAATACTAATGGGTCTACAGATACTGTCAGTGTCTGAGATTTTACCCAGTTTAGTCCCCTAGTATTTCATGGGTCTAAGGTTGATGAGAACCCACAGGACTTCATTGATGAGGTGTAGAAAATCACTAAAATCATTGGTGTTCCTTTTGTAGAAAGTGCAGATATGGCTGCCTATCAGTTAAAAGGAGAGGCTCAGATTTGGTATAAATAGTTGAAAGAGGGAAGGCGGAATGGTGCAGGTCCGGTGGAATAGGATGAATTTGTAACTACGTTCCAGGACATATTCTTTCGCCTGGAGTTGAGGGAAGCTAAAGCTGCTGAGTTTGTGAAGTTGAAGCAGAATGACATGACAGTGTAGGAGTATGCCTTGAAGTTCACCCAACTGTCAAAGTATGCTCCAGAAATGGTTGCTGAGCGGAGGGCTCACATGCTCAAGTTCATTAATGGAGTTTCAGATCCGGTAGTCAAGGAGTGCAGGACTGCAATGCTTATAAATGAAATGTACATCTCCAGGCTCATTATTCATACTCGACAAATAGAGGCAGAGAAAATGAAGTAGATAGAAGGAGAGAGTAAATGGGTGAGAACAGGTTAGTTTGAGTATTGCCAATAGAGATCAGGCGGTGGTCATCTCCCCCAGCAGCAATAGAGACCTCCAGCACCCTTATCTACTAGTGCTTCTTCTTCTAGGCCTCGGAAATATCGGAGGGGTAGAGCATCAAGCTCCTAGTCTCAGAACCATGTCTCCAGCAGCCACACTTTTCTAGAATGTTCATAGTATGGTAAGAACCATCATGGTGTGTGTCATCTAGGCAAGGAGGGATGTTTTGGTTGTGGCCAGCTGGTTCACAAATTGAGAGATTGCCCATTAGTAGGATGGGGAAAGGTCAAGTCCACTACATCGGCAGCTCTACCAGGTCAATCGGATCAGCAAGGTACTACCTTAGGTATAGGTGGAAGTCAGCGTCAGAACCACTTCTATGCTTTATCCTCTTGTCAGAACCAGGATAACCCACCTGAAGAAGTGACTGTTATATTACGTCTCTTTTAGATAGATGTGTATGCTTTACTAGATATAGGAGCCACACTTTCTTTCATGACTTCTTGTATTATTGTCCAGTTTGACATTAGCGCACAAATTCTCATAGAGCCATTTTCAATCTCTACTCTGATTAGTGAGTCAACTAGAGCTAGCCAGATGTATAGGGATTGTTCGATCACAGTGTTATATAAAGTTACCACGGTTGATATATTAGAGTTAGATATGGTCTACTTCAACCTTATTCTTGGAATGGATTGGTTACATTCTTGCTATGCCGTAGTTGATTGCAGAACCAGGGACGTTAGATTCCAGTTTCGCAATGAACTACTCCAAGAGTGGAAGGATAGTACTTTACCACCTAAGGATTGGTTCATCTCATACCTTAAGGCTAGAAAAATGATTGCTAAGGGGTACATCTATCACTTGGTTAGGGTTTAAGATTCTATTTCTGAGACCCGACACTTCATTCAGTTCTAGTTGTAAATGAGCTCCTTAATGTATATCTCAAAGATCTTCTAGGAGTCCCTCTGAGAGGGAAATAGACTTCAGTGTAGACCTTCTCCCAAATACCTAGCATATCTCAATTCCTCATACAAAATGGCTCTAGCTGAGCTTAAGGAAATAAAAGAAAAATTGAAAGACCTTTTAATTAAGGGCTTCATCAGACGCTGCATCTCTGGATATAGTTCCCTAGTCATATTCGTGCGAAAGAAAGATGGTGCACTCAGAATGTTCATTGACTACTGTCAGCTAAACAAGGTCACAATTAAAAACAAGTATCCTCTAACCAGGATTGATGACTTGTTCGATCTACTATAGGGAGCTAGTTGTTTTTCAAAAGTAGATCTCAAGTCAGGATACGACCAGCTTAGGGTCAGAGAATGTGACATTCCAAAAAAAAACCTTCAAAAATCAGTATAAGCCACTACGAATTCATAGTTATGTCATTTGTACAAACCAATGCTTCTGCAGCTTTTATGGATCTAATGAACAGGGTATTCAAGCCGTACCTAGACATGTTCATTATTATCTATAAAGACGATATTCTTGTTTACTTCAGAATAGAAGAGGAGCATGCAGACAATCTGAGAATAGTTTTGCAAACTCTCAGGGATTGCCATTTGTTTGCTAAATTTAGCAAGTGTGAATTCTAGCTGAAATCTGTTGCATTCCTCGGTCATGAGGTCTCCAGTGAGGGTATTTAGGTGGATCCTTAAAAGATAGTGGCAGTCAAGGAATGGCCAAGACCCAACCCTCCATCAAATATTAAGAGTTTCTTGGGCCTAGCCGGTTATTACTAACAGTTGGTAAAAGGGTTCTTCTCCATTTCCTCTTCTTTGACCAGACTAATTCAAAAGAAGGTGAAGTTCTAGTGGTCTAATGCATGTGAGAAGAGATTTCAGGAGTTGAAGAATCGACTCACTACAGCCTAAATTTTGACTCTACCAAAAGGTTCAGATGATAGGTTGTATTAGGATAGGTTGTATCTTCCCAATGTGGATGATGTAAGGTAGCGGATACTAATGGAAGCTAATAAAACCAGGTACTCTATCCACCCAGGTACCACCAAGATGTACCATGATCTGCGGGAAGTCTATTGGTGGAATGACATGAAGAAGGACATTCCAGAATTCTTGGCTAAGTGTCCAAATTGCAAATAGGTCAAGGTTGAACATTAGATACCTGGAGGTATGACTCAGGATATTAGCATTCCTACTTAGAGGTGGGAAAAAGTGAACAGGGACTTAATTACAAGTCTACCTCGTATGCGCTAACAACATGGCTTAATTTGGGTGGTTGTAGAACGAATAACTAAGTCAACATATTTCCTACTAGTTAATACCAAAAATTTAGCAGAGGATTATGCTATACTATACATCCGTGAGTTAGTCAGATTGCATGGAGTTCCCTTGTCCATCATTTCAGATAGCGGTACTTGGTACTCAGGTTAAGTTCGGGAAAACTTTTTATCCAAATAGATGGCCAAGCTAAGCGGACTATTCAGACATATTGTTGTGCTTGTGATTGTCTTCCATAAGCATGGTAACCCCTTCGTTACTTACTATTTTTGCTTTTGGAGCTAGGGTAGTTTTCATTAGCCTATAATATACTCTATATATTATGGCTATTTCTCTTGTATTTTCTTTGCTATTCATGTTTTTTGTTATAGCATTTAATGTTAAGGTATCCATAACATTATGATCATTAATATCTATAAAAAAGTTAGGATAACAACCAAAATATACCAGGCCATTAGCTAGATTACTTTGTAATACTGCTAACTGTTCGGTTGGTTTTGGGGTTATAAAACCGACACGCAAGTGCACGAGGTCGAACAAGTAGTAAGTGGCTTTAGTAAGCCAAGTATCGATCCCACAGAGACTTGGGTTAAGTGCAATTTGTTCAAGTATACTATATTTTTACTTCTAAATATGTTGACAACAAAGTAACCAAAAAGTGAATAATTTGTTTTATGAATTTTATACTAAAACTACGAACATTTATCTACTTTGAATTTGGACTATGAATAAGAGCATGTCGAGGTTAAAGAACATGTAATGAAACTGATTATCATCATAAATTGGTTAATCTTTTCTTCCAGTTGCTAGCCAAGAACATTTGCCAAGAGATTAAAACTCTCGTATTTAATCTCACTTAAGAATCATGAACCATCCGTCTACATTTCTGTGATCAAATGCAATTCATGTTCTAGCCATACAATTCCGGTTCCTAAATTGACTAATACGACTTTCCAGTATATTTCTAACCTGAATGCACATCAAAACTCAATTTTCCCAAATCAAGTAAAGAACGATATCCTATTAATTCACAACTTTCCAATTTCGTGCTCTCTCGAGTGAAATCGGACTTTTTAGATGTACATTAATGTAGGCCACACACCAATGCAGTAAGTGATCTTGGGCAGATTTATATGCCCAAGTGATACTCAAACGTATCATTTTCGCCTTGTTTATCGTGCAATGTGTATACAGTTTCATGTAATTGGTAATAAAATGTGAATTTATACTAACCAACATGATTAGCATTGTTTTGTAGGTAAAATGTGATTTCGAGGAGCTAAAATGTATGTTGGAACATTATCGGAGTTGGACTTGGATTCGAGCACGAAAAAGGCATTGGACTGCACCAAATAAAGGGGCTCCGCGATGGAGCCGTGTCACGCTGCCATCGCGGAGGCATTCTGCCTGGAGGGTGAAAAATGCACAAATTTCCAGTGGAGCCTCGTGACAGCTCCGTGGCACGGTGGCAAGCCTCCACGTTGCACGCCGTGCCACGTTGGTGCTTTATTCCCGGACCACTAATTTCCAGAGAGGGTCCACGTTCACGCCGTGTCACGGAGGCAGTGCTATGCACTCCGTGACACGTTGCTTGTTATTCCGGGAAAAATTCCCCCTAGTATAAATAGAACACTTAGGCTCATTTTTTCATAATTCAGATTTGGTGGAGCAAGGACGTGGGTTACAGGCAGTTGAGGGACGAAAAGTTCAGGGTTTTTTCTCTCCTTCTTTCTTCTTTCACTCAATTGTTTGTATGATTAACACTTGTTTTAGGATGATTAATCCACAAATGAGTGGCTAATTCCCTTCCTTGCTGAGGTTATGAACATTTGTGATGAATTTTGATTATTGAATTATATGGTTTTTCATCTTCTTCTTCAATGTTGTTCTATTAATTCTTGTTTCTACTGCATTGGTGTGTGGCTGACATTAATGTATATCTAAAAAGTCCGATTTCACTCGAGAGAGCACGAAATTGGAAAGTTGTGAATTAATAGGGTATTGTTCATTACTTGATTTGGGAAAATTGAGTTTTGATGTGCTTTCCTAATAGAAATATACTTGAAAGCCTAGTCAATTTAGGAACCGGAATTGTATTGCTAGGTCATGAATCGCATTTGATCACAGAAATGTAGACGGATGGTTTATGATTCTTAAGTGAGATTAAATACAAGAGTTTTAATCTCTTGGCTAATGTTCTTGGCTAGCAACTGGTAGAGGGGATTAACCAATTTATGATTATAATCAGTTTCATTACATGTTTTTAACCTTGGCATGCTCATATCCATAGTTTAAATTCAAAGTAGATAATTGTTGGTAGTTTTAATATAGAAATTATAAAACAAATTATTCAACTGTTGGTTACGTTGTTCTCTGCATATTTAGAAGTGAGATAGAATATAGTATACTTAAGCAATTTTCACTTATCCAGAGTCTCCTTGGATCGATACTTGGATTACTTAAGCCACTTACTACTTATTTGACCACGTGCACTTGCGTGTCGGTTTATAACCCAACCAAAGCACCGAACAAGTTCTTGGCGCCGTTGCCGGGGAGACTAGGCAATTGGTGGAATTGTATTAAGTGTAAATTTACTGTATTTTTATTTTATTTTCTTAAGTGTTGACAACTTGGTCTTAGCCTGTATTTTGCAGACTTAATCTCTGTGAACACTGGCAAGAGACAAAGAGCTGGTGGAATCTTATATAGAGCCAGAACGTATATTTCACAGTAAGCGGAGAGAAGCTCTACAAAGAAAGCTACAGTTGCTCAGACAGACTATTATGGAGCAACAACAGAATCCACCGGTTGTGAGGGCAGTGTTAGTGCCCGAAGAAGCAGCAGCAAGGCCGGTTCGCGAGGTGGCAATCCTACATGCCAATAATGTTACATCAAGTATCCGCAAACCAGAGCCTGGAGGGAGATTTGAACTCAAGCAAAATATGGTGCAATTGTTGCACACAAGCGGGCAATTTACCGGTCTCCCTCATGAAGACCCACAACAGCATCTCCAAAACTTTTTGGAGATAAGTGACACTTACATACTCGCTGGAGTGTCACCTGATTATGTCCGGCTTACCTTATTTCCATTCTCCTTACTTGGATAAGCAAGAGGTGGTTGAAAGCTGAGCCACCAAATTCTATTTCAACATGGGATGATCTTGCACGAAAGTTCTTGATAAGGTTTTTTCCCTCTGGTAAAACAGCAAGACTTAGAAGTCAAATTCTAAGCTTCAAACAGAGGGAGGGAGAAAATTTATATCAAGCCCGGGAGAGATTTAAATACATGTTGTGGGACTGTCATCATCATCATCAGTCCAATGAGGTGTTGGTGCACACATTTATTGAGGGTTTGGAACCCCACACCAAAATAGTGCTAGATTCAGCAGCTGGAGCGCAAGCGCTGGAAAAGACTTATGAGGAGTTGTATACCTTGCTAAACCGGATTTCACAGGGCAATCCAGAATGGAATGCTGATTCATCACGAGGTGGGACAAGGAAAGCAGCAGGAGTGCTGGCAGTGGATGGGTTTACAGCTATCGCTGCACAGATAGCTGCCTTGCAAAATCAATTGAACAACCACTTCAGCAACATGACTTTGAACCAGCCTTCAGCTCCAGTTAATGCAGTCCAGCAATTGTGGTGTGAAGTGTGTGGAAGCAGTGAGCACTCAGCTGAGTGCTGTGGAGCCAATCCTGACTCGGTAAACATTGTGGGTAATGCACAAAGAAATCACCAACAGTATGGTAGTAGCTACAATTCAAATTGGAGGAATCATCCTAACTTCTCATGGGGTAGCAACAACCATCAAGGCCAAAGTTCGAGTCAGGGTGTGGAAAGGAACCAAGGATGGCAACAGAACTACCAATCTCAATTTAGAAATAACAATGCACCTCCTCCGCCACCATCACCCAGCATTGAGGAGATGTTCAAGACCATGATAGCTAACCAAGCTCAATTGCAGGCTGGCTATGTGAAATTGGCATCCGAAGTGAAAAACAATCAGTTAGCTACCAAGGCTCTTGAGTATCAATTTGGGCAATTTGCTAGTGCCCAAAATACAAGGCCTAGAGGAGGACTACCAAGCGACACAGATCCGAATCCCAAGCAGGTAAATGCAGTGACCACAAGGAGTGGTTTGCAGTTGAAGGAGGTGGAACCAGAATGACCACCTCAACATTCAGGAGCAGTAGAAGTTGAGGGGGAGCAAAGTTCGGAAAGGGGGAAGACCAAAGAAGCTGAATCAGAAAGACCTCCACCCCCGTTCCCTCAACAACTCAAGAAACACAAAGAGGAGGCGTGTTTCAAGAAATTCATGGAGGTGCTTAAACAGGTACATGTTAATTTACCTCTTGTTGATGTCTTGCAGGGAGTGCCTAAATATGCCAAATACATAAAGGACATTGTGGCCAACAAAAGTCGGTTGACTGAGTATGCTACGGTGGCTTTAACGGAGGAGTGCACTTCCCGGATCCAAAATAGACTGCCCACAAAGCTAAAAGACCCTGGAAGTTTTACTATCCAGCTTACTATTGGACAGAGCATCCGAGCTCGTGAATTGTGTGACTTGGGGGCAAGTATAAATCTGATGCCGTCTTCGGTATTCAAAAAGATGGGTCTAGGGAGTCCTAGACCCACAACCGTAATCTTGCAGTTGGCGGACCGATCCTTAGCTAGGCCGGATGGCATTGTTGAGGATGTTCTAGTGCAAGTTGGCTCCCTAATTTTCCCGGTAGATTTTGTCGTGCTGGATTTTGAACCAGACGTAGAAGTCCCATTTATTTTGGGACGTCCCTTCTTGGCTACCGAGAAAGCATTAATCGACGTAGCTGCGAGGCAACTCACAATGCGAGCACATGACAAGGTAGAGGTGTTCGATGTGTATAAAGCACCCAAGCTCCCGATGGTGCATGAAGAACTCTCGGTGATCAATGTGATTGATCATGGTAATGACGAGCAGATGAAGTATTCTCGAGAGTTAATGGGAAGACCACCGGATAGGTGTAAGAACTACTGGTGGGAGGACGGTGATCGAGAGAAATCGTCCATCACCCTAGCGGAAAATTGAGCTTAAATGACATCGAGCCGCGACGGTAAACCAGGCGCTGCACGGGAGGCAACCCGTGAAAATTTTTTCTTTCATTTTGTAAAGTGTAAATAGATTTTTCTTTTTCTTTTTCGTAATTTACTACAAAATTTTTCGTTTTAATTTTTGTTTTTAATTTTATTTAGGTGAAACCTATAATTCTAACCAGTTTTGTTTAGTGAGATGATTTTCAGGTCAAATGGAGGAAAATGTGCACGGAATCGTGAAGGAAAAGTCGAGGTATGAAAAATTAATAAAATGTAGAAAATAGTGAGCTGGGGCGATAGCTCCGTGTCACGGAGGAGGACCTCCGCGTTACCCTCCGTGACACGTTGAGGTATAACCCGGAAATTTTAAAAATATCCAGTATGCTGTCGCGATGGCTCCGTGTCACGGAGGCAGTGCACCGCGATGCACTCCTTGACACGTTGCCTTGTATATTGCGACGGGTCACACCGGGTTGCCGGGTGACCTGCGTGTTTTTCTACCCTTTTTAACCCGAAACCTCCCCTTTTCCCCTCATTTTCAATTTCCTCCGCGACCAAACATCCCAAAACCCCTCTCCCATCAACGTGCCACGGCTTAAGGCAAGAAATTACCGAGTTTTCTTCGATTATTCAACTACAAGATATGTTTTTCGATTCCTTCTCAAGTTTTTGTCGATTTTCTTTGATTTTAAGCATGGGAGGTGAGCTAAATCGCCCTAAGTGGAAATTAAGCATGAATTCGAGTTATTTGTTGATTGATAATTGTTCGGAATGTCTTTATGATCGTTTGAACTTGTCGATTTCATAAATTATTCATATTTGATTGATAAAATCAATTCTAGGGCTTGTTGTTGAATTTGAAGTTAGAAATGTGTTGAAATTGTGAATTTTATACAGGGTTGTACGTGTTGAATGAGATGAGTCGTTGTACAAATTGTTGGAATGTTAATAGACGACGTATTCTCGGGTTTGGGGGGAAATGTTGAAATTGGTTCGAATTTGGTTGGTTGGATAGGTTCATGTATATAAATGTTGTTGTTATTTTTGTTTCTTCATTTTTTTCTTGGCTAAGTGCAATGGTTAAAATGTTTGCGATGGTAGTGATTGTGATTAGCTGTACGAAGTCTGAGTAGTACACAGAAGTTATACCATCGAATTTTTCTTTTTGAACGCACTAAGCATGATTGTATAGCTGGTTGTTTGATGTAAATAAAGTTATTTTTGTCGTATTGTTATAACTGTAGCTAAGGACTAAGTGTGGGGTAACTTAGCGTAGCCCGACCTTAGCCGAAGTTAATATTTATTTAGCTTAACATTGAGCTTGTTTACTTGGGTTGACAGGTAAAATGGCAAGCCGGCAAGATAAAGGGAAAGGTGCATCAACTTCAGGCACCGGCAGGAAGAGACTCAGACTGGGCACAGCAGTCCCAACAGCACCAGCAGTTCCACGCGGCCAGCGCCGCCAATATGGAACAAGATGGGTGACTGACGAGGGGAAAAAGTGGTACGCCAAGCACAAAGAGAATAAATATTTCCCCGAGGAGCATATAGCATGGGAGCCATTGGCACAGGAGTTCCCCAGAATAGTTCATCGGATCGAGGCAGCGAGGCTAAAGTTCATATTCGAGGAGCCCAAATAATGCAACCTGCACTTGGTTCGGGAGTTCTATGCCAACTGGAACCCGTCAATCCGAAGCCACACCATCAAAATCAGAGGGCAGATAGTCACTCTGGAGCCCCACCAACTCAATGCCATCATAGGAGCGCGGGACACAGATGCCCACGTCCTCCGACAGCTGAACATTATCCCACCGTATGCTGACATCAGACGCACACTGTGTAGGGCCCGATCTACAACTAGATGGAGCAGGCACAAGGAAAGGGGCTACCACCAGACTCTGCCATATTCACAGATGAATAGGGAAGCCCGAATTTGGCTGAAGATAGTCTGCTCTTGCCTTATCGAGGGGGTGAATATGACTGATGTAACCCGGGATCGTGTTTGCCTGGTGTACGCCCTGTTGAAAGGGCTGGAGATAAATGTCGGGGCGGTTATTATATCCGCCATGAAGAGAGCCCAGTTGCACCAGGGGAACAGGTATGGTTTCGGTGGACTACTCACCACCTTTCTCAGGGGCCTCGATGTTGAGGGGGAGGCCCTCGATTATATCCCGCAGTTGGAGCAGCGGGCCTTGGATGTTACCAAAACTAAGGCTCCCGACACAACCCACGGGCTAGTGCTGACACTTGGCGAGCGACACGCTCGTGATGACCAGTATATGGCGCGGATGTATGGGATGCAGATGCTCCAGCTCAGGATAGGTGGGAGGC
The DNA here is from genome assembly GCA_035772735.1 of Datura wrightii. Taxonomy (NCBI): domain Eukaryota; kingdom Viridiplantae; phylum Streptophyta; class Magnoliopsida; order Solanales; family Solanaceae; genus Datura; species Datura wrightii. Next base: position 116,133,873 of record JASDFA010000003.1, on the reverse strand, counting down.
CGGCGACGGAGGAGGAGCTATGGTAGCTCGAGCTAGATTACCCGTTTGGCGAAAACGCCAGGGCTCTATGCTGAGTAGGGCCAGCCTTTGTGGAGCCTACAGATGATGACGTCCCCACGGACGAGGAGACGCGTCGGGAGGACTCCGATGTGGACTCCGTGATGACGACGGAGGCGACTCAGACTTGGGAGATGATGTAGCAGCACCCGATGAAGAAGTGGAATACTTTGATTGATCAGGGAGTTCCACCACCCGATTCTGTGCTATTTAATTTTTGTGAACACTGGGGACAGTGTTCAGATTAAGTGTGGGGTGGGAGTAGTTAGGTGATGGGCTGGGCTGGATTGTTTGTATGTTCTCCTCTGTATTTTTGTATGTTGTGTTTCCCCGTGTTTGTGAATTTTCGAATTATTCTGTATTTGTAAATATTTGTGAAATTGATGTGTGTTGTTGAATGTTGCCAGCTGATTCTGTAAATATTTTAATTATTGAAATGATCGATATTTTTAAAATTTTTGAAAATATTTTGTTCATATTTAGAATATTTTGTAAAAAAAATTTTTCTATCGAAATGATCGTTATTTTGTAAATTTTTCAATTTTTTTTAATTTTGGGTTTCTCGGCGTTTGTTTTCGGTTCTTTTACCGACAATGGTCCCATTGAACCGAAGTCATAGTTAGTGACCGTTCCCTATGATGGATGGATGACGACCGTCTTAAGGGAAATGTAGTCGGTAGGAGTAGTTTGTTTTCAATTAATTTTCGGTTTTTTTCCTTGGTGGATTGCATCCCGGAACATGTAGTTACTATATGATTGCGAGAGTTCAGTTGTGTGTTGTACATGATATTCAAAATGCAAAGGTGATTCTTATGAAAGCATGCAAATTTTGTAAATATGTTGAGATACCTAGGCTGTAGAGTTCGATTCAGTGTGATTGAGGCTTAATGTTTGAATTCATGTAATTAGCTGGTTGAAGAGTCTGTGAATACATCTTGAATCGAGCATGTGCATAAAGTGTGAAGTGAGGTGTTGATATTCCATGCTATTGTGAAGTTTCTAGAACTTGCCTGGTGTGTGTACAAAACGAAATGAAGGAGGTGTATTGTAGGAAAGGATGTAGGCATTTCTTTGTTTTAACCGAGAGTTTCTATATTTTTTCTTGTCATACTTCCCCTTTATGTGATTGTATACCCTAGTCAGCCCTTTGAGTCTTTAGCCTATTATTTCTTTCTTTTGTCCAAAAAGTGTAAACCGAGCTTAATTCCTTCTTTTCATTAGCCGTAAAGTTTATACAAAACTCTTAAGCACTTAAGAAGAGAAAATAATTTTCCCAAAGTGTCAAAGAGTGAGAATGGTGAAAAGAAAAAAGAAAAGCAGAGTGAGGGAATAAAAGAAAAGGTTGAAGGTGCACTGGTTATCAATAAACGATAATGAAGGTGCATGAATAATCTTTGTTATTGTGTCAAGTGTGCTTAATGAAATGGGCCATACTAAAGTAAATCATCAAGAATGGGATGATGAAAAAAAAAAGAGAAACAGTGTCCATGAGTGATGGGAATGTGTTGAAAAGGCGCTTAAGGATGCTAGTGGCTATTATTTGCTAATCCAATATTTACTAGTTCCATAGCTTCCATTACAACCCATTAAAGTCCTACGTGATCTTACATTGCATTTCTTTATATTAGTGGAGTAATACACTAAGGGCAAGCTTATGGGTCACGACATGATGCATGTGAATTCTTTTGGGAGAGAGAGTGAAAGTGTGTGTACATGCCCCTGCTTGAATGATTGTGTGTCACATGAGCAAAAAGGGGAAGATTCTCTTGAGTTGTGAGGGCACATGCTTGATGAAAGATTGATTTTCGTGTCGGATATGCTGATTTGCATGAGTTTGTATGATTAACACTCGTTTTATGATGATTAATCCACAAATGAGTGGCTAATTCCCTTCCTTGCTGAGGTTACGAACACTTATGATGAATTTTGATTATTGATTATATGGTTTTTCATCTTTTTCTTCCATGTTGTTCTATTAATTCTTGTTCTTATTGTATTGGTATGTGGCCTACATTAATGTACATCTAAAAAGCCCGATTTCACTCGAGAGAGCACGAAATTGGAAAGTTGTGAATTAATAGGATATTGTTCTTTACTTGATTTGGGAAAATTGAGTTTTGATGTGCATTCAGGATAGAAATATACCTTAAAGTCGTATTAGTCAATTTAGGAACCGGAATTGTATGGCTAGAACATGAATTGCGTTTGATCACAGAAATGTTGACGGATGGTTCATGATTCTTAAGTGAGTTTAAATACGAGAGTTTTAATCTCTTGGCAAATGTTCTTGGCTAGCAACTGGAAGAAAAGATTAACCAATTTATGATGATAATCAGTTTCATTACGTGTTTTTTAACCTCGGCATGCTCTTATTCATAGTCCAAATTCAAACTAGATAATTGTTCGTAGTTTTAGTATAAAATTTATAAAACAAATTATTCACTTTTTGGTTACTTTGTTGTCAGCATATTTAGAAGTAAAAATATAGTATACTTGAACAAATTGCACTTAACCCAAGTCTCTGTGGGATCGATACTTGGCTTACTGAAGCCACTTACTACTTGTTCGACCACGTGCATTTGCGTGTCGTTTTATATACCCATATAAGACAGCCCGAACAACAGGTCTCCCTCATGAAGATCCACAACAACATCTTCAAAACTTTTTGGAGATAAGTGACACTTACATTCCCACTGGAGTATCATCTGACTATGTGAGGCTTACATTATTCCCATTCTCGTTATTGGGGGAAGTAAAGAGGTGGTTAAAAGCTTAACCACCTAATTCTATCACCACTTGGGATGATCTTGCAAGGAAGTTTTTGATACGATTCTTTCCATCTGGGAAGACAGCCAGACTTAGAAGTTAGATTCTAAGTTTCAAATAGAGAGAGAGTGATAATTTGTATCAAGCTGGAGAGGTTCAAGTCGATGTTAAGTGATTGTCCTCATCACCACCAGTCTAGTGATGTGTTGGTGCACACATTCATTGAGGGTTTGGAACGACATACTAAGATTCTGTTAGATTCAGCAGCTGGTGGGCAGACATTGGAGAAGACTTATGAAGAGCTTTACACTTTGTAAACCGTATTTCACAGGAAAATCCAGAATAGAATGCGGATTCAACGCGAGGAGGAACAAGGAAAGCTGCAGGAGTCTTTGAAGTGGATGGTTTTAGGGCTATTGCTGCACAGATAGCTGCATTGCAAAATCAGCTCAACACCCACTTCAATAGTATGAGCTTGAATCAAGCACAAGCTCCAGTTAATGTCGTTCATCAGGTATGGTGTGAAGTATGTGGGAATAGTGAACACTCTGCTGAGTGTTGTGATGCCAATCCAGACTCTATAAATTTTGTTGGGAATGTCCAGAGGAACAATAATCAACAATATGGCAACAGTTACAACTCAAATTGGAGGAATCATCCGAATTTCTGTTGGGGGTTTAATAGCCATCAAGGACAGAGTTCGAATCAGGGCGTGTAGAAAAATCAAGGGGGGCATCAAAATTTTCAGTCTCAACATAGAGGAAACAATGCACCCAGCATTGAGGATATGTTCAAAATGATAATATCTAACCAAGCGCAGATGCAGGCTGATTATCTAAAATTAGCAGCTGACATGAAGAATCAGCAGTTAGCTACAAAGGCGTTAGAGTATCAGTTTGGACAGTTAGCTGGAGCTTAGAACACCAGGCCCAGGGGAGGACTACCAACTGATACTGACCCAAATCCCAAGCAGGTCAATGCAGTTACAACAAGGAGTCGCATTCAACTTAAGGAGGTGGAATCGGAAAAACCACCTCAGCAATCTGAAGCAGTGGAAAAAGATGGGGAACATGATGATGTGAGGGGGAAGGAAAAGGCAGCTGAGATAGAAAGACCACCACCCCCGTTCCCTCAGAGATTAAAGAAGCACAAGGAAGAAGCTTGCTTTAAGAAATTCATGGAAGTGCTTAAACAGGTACATATTAATTTACCTCTAGTTGATGTTTTGCAGGGAGTGCCGAAATATTCCAAGTACATCAAGGACATCATAGAAAACAAAAGAAGATTAACGGAGTATGCTACGGTGGCGCTTACTAAAGAGTGCACCTCCCGAATACAGATTAGGTTGCCGACAAAGCTCAAGGATCCTGGGAGCTTCACCATTTAAATTACAATTGGGCAATGTATTCGAGCTCGCGGATCATGTGATTTGGGAGCTAGCATAAACTTGATGTCGACATCAGTGTTCAAGAAGTTGGGGCTGGGCAGCCCTAGACCAACTACAGTGATCTTGCAGGTAGCTGACCGATCTTTGGCCAGACCAGATGGTATTGTGGAGGATGTGCTAGTGCAAGTGGGCTCTCTCATTTTCCCAGTGGATTTTATTATCTTGGATTTCGAGCCGGATGCGGAAGTCCCATTTATTTTGGGACGTCCTTTTCTTGGCAACCGGGCGAGCTTTGATTGATATGGCTGCTGGGCAGCTAACCATGCGAGCACATGACAAAGTAGAGGTTTTTGATGTGTATAAGGCCATGAAACTACCAGCCATTTATGAGGAGCTATCAGCAATCAATGTGCTAAATCAGGAATCAATTCTTCAGATTGTTGACTCACAGGACCCATTGGAGAGAGCCTTGATGGGCTCCAATCATTTTGGAGACAATGCTACATATGAGATGGTGCAGATGCTGAATGAGTGAAAATGGTTTCCCAGGAAGCAAGACTTTGAGCCATTGATGAGGTCCTTGGAACCATTGCCAAAGCCATCAATTGAGGAGGCACCACAATTGGAGTTGAAGACATTGCCTCCACATCTGAAGTATGTATTTCTGGGGGAGGATGACACCTTGCTAGTCATCATTTCCACAGAACTGACAGAGGCACAAGTAAAAGACGCATTGGTGGTCCTCAAGATGCGGAAGAAAATGGGTTGGCAAATGCAGGACATCATAGGAATTAATCCAACTTTTTGCACACACGGGATTTTTATGGAGGAAGGATCCAATCCAACTGTGCAACATCAGCGGAGGTTGAATCTGGTGATGAAGGATGTAGTTAGGAAGGAAGTGATCAAGTGGCTTGATACAGGTGTGGTATACCCCGTTTTAGACAGTGAATGGGTTAGCCTAGTTCAGTGTGTTCCAAAGAAAGAAGGGATGACCGTGGTCACCAATGAAAAGAATGAGCTGATTCTCACCCGCACAGTAACAGGCTGGCGAATTTGCATGGATTAAAGGAAGCTAAATGAGTCCACGAGGAAAGATCATTATCCTATTCCATTTATTGATCAGATTTTGGACAGGTTGGCAGGTCAAGAGTATTATTATTTTCTTGATGGATATTCCGGCTATAATCAAATAGCCATAGCTCCGGAGGATCAGGAGAAGACCACTTTTACATGTCCTTATGGGACATATGCTTTCAGGCGAATGCCATTTGGTCTATGCAATGCACCAGCCACATTCCAGAGATGCATGATGGCGATCTTTCACGATATGGTGGAAGATTTTGTCAGGGTATTTATGGATGACTTTTCTGTTTTCGGTAATTCGTTCACTACATGTTTGCAGAATCTTGACAGTGTGCTAGCTTGATGTGAAGACTCTAACCTTGTGCTCAACTGGGAGAAATGTCATTTTTTAGACAAGGAGGGTATCGTCCTTGGCCATAAGGTGTCATGCAAAGGGTTGGAAGTTGATTGTGCAATGATTGAAGTGATCGAAAAGCTACCACCACCAGTGTCAGTGAAGGGTGTTCACAGTTTTCTCAGACATGCGGGGTTCTAGAACGGTTCATCAAGATCTTCTCTAAAATTTCTTGACCGATATGCCGGTTGCTAGAAAAAGAGGTGAAGTTTGAGTTTGACGAGGATTGTGTTAAAGCATTCGAGGAGATAAAACAGAAGCTGGTAGAAGCATCTATTCTCATCTCTCCGTATTGGGAGCAACCTTTTGAATTAATGTGTGATGTGAGTGACGTGGCTGTAGGAGTTGTATTAGGGCAGTGGAGGAATAAAATTTTTCATTCCATTCATTATGCAAGCAAAACACTTGACGCAGCCCAAGTAAATTATACAGTCACGGAAAAGGAGATGCTAGCATTGGTGTTCGCATTTGATAAATTCAGGTCCTACCTGGTGGGTTCGAAAGTAGTGGTGTATACTGATCATGTAGCAATTCAGTATTTGTTTAACAATAAGGATGCAAAGCCCAGACTAATCAGATGGATATTATTGCTACAAGAGTTTGACCTAGAGATGCAGGACAGAAAGGGGAGCGAGAATCAAGTGACAGATCACCTATCGTGATTGGAAAGCCGGTTGCATGTAAAGGAAGGTGACAACATCAAAGAAGAGTTCCCAGATGAGCAACTCTTGGCAATAAGGGAAGCTGAATTCCCTTGGTATGCAGATATTCTGAACTTGCTGGTAAGTGGAGTCTACCCACCGGAGTCTAGGGCTCAGCCAAGAAAGAAGTTGAGACATGATTGCAGATATTACATATCGGATGAGCCGTATCTGTTTAAGAAGGGACCGGATCAAGTGATGAGATGATGCATCTCAGAGAGCCAGATAGTAGAAGTATTGAGGAGTTGTCGCTCATCGTTGTATGGAGGGCACTGCGGAGGAGAGCGGACAACTCACAAGGTGCCGCAGTCAGATTTCTCTTGGCCCACATTGTTCAGAGATTCTATAGCATACGTAAAAATGTGTGATAGATGTCAAAGAACAGGCACAATTGGTAGGAGACAGGAGATGCCACTGCAGCAGATATTAGAGGTGGAGATTTTTGATGTACGGGGAATAGACTTCATGGGCCCGTTTCCACCGTCATTTGGTAATCGTTACATCTTGGTAGCGTTGACTATGTATCTAAGTGCGTCGAGGCAACAGCTTTTCCCAAGAATGACAACAAGGTGGTGACGAAATTTGTGAAAAAAAAAGTTTTCACCTGGTTCGGGACACCCAGAGCCATTACCAGTGATAGAGTGGCTCATTTTGTGAATGCGAGTTTAAAGAACTTGCTAGCTAAGTATAGGGTGCGGCACAAGGTAGCAACATCGTATCATCCGCAAACTAGTGGGCAAGTGGAGGTGTCAAACAGAGAGATAAAGCAGATTCTACAGAAGACAGTGAATGCACAACGAATTGATTGGTCAAGCAAACTTGACGATGTGTTGTGGGCTTACAGAACTGCATACAAGACACCCATTGGGACTTCTCTGTATAGATTGGTCTATGGAAAGGCATGTCATTTATTTGTGGAGCTGGAACATCGAGCTTTTTGGGCTGTGATAAAGCTGAACATGGATCCAGAGTTAGTAGGGAAGAAGAGGTTGATGCAACTCAGCGAACTAGATGAGTTTCAATGGCATGCCTATGAAAGTGCCAAATGCTATAAGGAGAAAACTAAACGGTGGCACGATAGGCATATGGTGCATCGGATCTTTGAGTCGGGGCAGCAAGTGTTGTTATTTAACTCAAGGTTGAAGCTTTTTCCAGGAAAGTTGCGGTCCAAGTGGTGAGGGCCGTTTGAAGTGGTGAGAATGACCCCACACGGGGCATAGGAGTTGTGGCAAGAAGATAGAAGTGCCAAATTTTTTGGTGAACAGGCAAAGATGTAAGCATTATTGGGGTGAGGACATTATTTGAGAGAAGACATCCATCACTTTAGAGGATGATTGAGAATGAATAGCATCGAGCCGCGATGGTAAATTAGGTGTTGCACGGGAGGCAACCCGTGAATGTGTTGTAATAGAAGAGTAGGATTATTTGAAAAAAAAACATATAAAAAGAAAAATAAAATTTGTTGAGAGGCAACCTATGATTTCTAACGAATTTCTTGTGGTTGAATGGTTTTCAGGTGGAACGGAGGGCAAAAATACAAAAAAAAAGCGCAAAAGGAAAAAACTCAAGGTAAGAAAATAAAAATTGGCACATTCCAGTGAGCCTATGTGATGGCTCCGTGTCATGGAGGAGGGCCTCCGCATTACCCTCCATGACACGTTGAAGGTATTTCAGAATTTTTTTAAATTCCAGAATACCTATGCAATGGCTCCGTGTCATGGAGGCAGTGCTCTGCATTGTCCTCCGTGACACGTTGAGGTGTATTTCGCATCGGGTCACCTCGGGTCACTGGGTAACCCACGCGAAAAACCCCTTTTTAACCCCAATTTCCTTCATTTTTTCCCTATTCTCTCATTTCCTCCGCGACCCACACCCAAAATTCCCTTCTCCCTCAATGTGACATGGACTTAGTGATCAACTTCCTTCGAGTTTTGTTCAATTTCATCGAAGTAAAGGTATTTTCTTGAATTTTTCCTTATTATTGCTCCAAGTTTTGATTCATGAACATGTTTTGTGATGAAACCTTGCCCTAAGTAAGAAATAAGCTTGAAATCAATTGAGTTATGATTGAATGATGTTCCTAGGATCGTTGTTAGTAGATTAGCTCAATGATTGCATGATTATTGAAATTCTTATGATATTGTTAGCTAGGGTTGAGGATTAAATAGGAAGAAGACAAAATGCATGAAAATGTTGATAAATTGGGTTGTGCATGTTGATTGAAGTGAAATGTATTGTGATTGATGTTGAATATGCTAAGTTAGAAGAAGGATTTTCAGGAGAATGCAATTGGAGAATTACATAGGTTGTTGGAAAAAATTGCAAAGTGCTACTGATGATGTAATTGAATCGATTGAGAAATTTTTATTCATTGTACGAAGTCTGAGTAGTACAAAGTAATTGTTCCATTGACTTATATGAATGCACTAAGCATGTTGAATGTTAAGAATTGCAAAAACATGAATGTCTTGTCGAATTGTGTTGATTGTGTCTAAAGACTAAGTATGGGGTGATCCAATTAAACCCAATCTTAGTGTAGCTAACTATGACTTGAATAACATTGGAACTGTATGTTTGAATGTACAGGAACAATGTCAGGACGACAAGACAAGGGCAAGGGCGCATCCACATCGGGCACTAGCAGAAAGAGAGAAAGATTGGGGACAGCAGTACCAGCATCACCAGCGGTTCCTAGAGGGCAACGCCGACAGTACGAAACCAGATGGGTGACTGATGAGGGGAAGAAGTGGTATGCTAAACACAAAGAAACCAAATACTTCCCGGAGGAGCAGATAGCACAGGAACCACTAGCACAGGAATTCCCACGGATTGTACACAGGATTGACACCGTTGGGCTAAACTTCATTTTTAAAGAACCCAAAGAGTGCAATCTCTATCTTATCCCGGAGTTTTGTGCCAATTGGAACCATACCTTGCACAGCCACACCATCAAAATCAGAGGATAGGTTGTCACCTTTGAACCCCACCATTTGAATGCAATCCTGGGGGCGCGGGACACAGACGCTCATGTCCTCCATTAGCTGAACATCACTCCACCTTATACGGACATCGGATACACCTTATGTGGAGCCCGATCGACAACCAGGTGGGGTAGGCACAAGGAAAGGGGCTACCATCAGACATTGCCCTATTCTCAGATGAACAAGAGGCCCGAATTTGGTTGAAGATTGTTTGTTCATGCCTGATCCCGGGGGTGCACATGACTGATGTCACCCGGGATAGAGTTTGTCTGGTGTGAATGATGAAGGGGCTAGAAATAAACGTTGGGGCGGTGATCATCTCCGCCATGAAGAGAGCCCGACTGCATCAGGGGCATAGATAGGGGTTTGGTGGTCTGCTTACCACATTCTTGAGGGGCCACGTTATTGAGGAGGAGGCCCTAGATTACATCCCTCAGATTGACAGGCGTGCCTTGGATGTCCCCAAAACCAAGGCACCTGACACTACTTATGGGCCGGTGCTCACACTAGCCGAGCGACATGCTTGGGATTATCGGTACATGGCCCGCATATACGGGATACAGATGTTGCAGCTACGCATTGATGGACAGCCCACAACAGAGGATGAGCTGTGGCAACTCGAGTTGAGTTACCCATTCAACAAGAATTCCCGAGCTTTATGCTGAGTGGGGCCCGCATTTGTGGAGCCCATGGAGGATGACGTCCCTACCGATGAGGAGACAGCCGGGAGGACTCAGATGTTGAGTCGAACAAGGACGGAGGGGGTGATTCTGATATGGGAGATGAAGCGCTGGCACCTGATGAAGAAATTGAATTCTTTGATTGATCAGGGAGTTTCACCACCCAACCTTTATGATATTTTGCAAATATGTGAACACTGGGGATAGTGTTCGTCTTAAGTGTGAGGTGGGAGTAGTTAGGTCCTAGCTATTTTATTTATGTTTGTTGTGCTTGTGCTAAATGTGACCCTGTGACTCTGTATTTCGTGTTTTGTAATTAATGTTGGTGTTGTAATGAATCTTGAGTTGTTGTTGTGTTGAGCTGCTGCTGTGTGTGATGTGTAAATATTTTTCAATTATATTTTTATCTTTTTCTATCGAAATTTTTTTTGTTGAAATTTTTTATGTTGGGTTTCTCGATTTTTGTTTTTGGTGCTTTTCCCGAGAATAGTCCCATTCAACCGATGTCGTACATAGCGACTGTTCCCTATGATGGATGGATGACGACCATCTTAATGGAAATGTAGTCTATAGGAGTAGTTTTTTTCTTTTTCTCTTCTTTCTTTTGTTTGTTTCCCAAACGTGTCGCTAATTAATGGTTCGGAATTCTTGTTATGTGTTGTACATGATATTAAGATGCAAGTGTGATTCATATGAAAGCATGCAAATGTGTTAAACATGTTGAGATACCTAGGCCATAGAGTTCGATTAGATGTGATCGAGGCTTAATAGTGAATTCTTGTAATTAGCTGATTGAAGAGTCTATGAATATGTCTTAAGTTGAGCATGTGCAATGAGTGTGAGGTGAGGTTTCAACTATTCTATGCTATTGTGAAGTGTCTAGAACTTGTCTGGTGTGTATACTAAACGAAATGAAGGATGTGGGTTGTAGGAAAGGATGTAGGCATTTCTTTGAATAAACCGAAAGTTTCTCCCTTATCATACCTACCTTGAAGATTACATCCTAGTTAGCCCCATTGATACTTTAGCCTATTCTTTGAGAGGTACAAACCAAGCTTAACCCCTTCTTTTCATTAACCATGAATTTGATCTAAAACTCTTAAGCTCTTAAGAAAAACAATTTTCCCAAAGGGTAAAGGAGTGAGAAGTGTGAAACGGAAGGAAAGCGGAAGTTGTGGAAGCTAAATAAAAGGTCAAAGGTGCACTTGTTGAAATTTATTAGTTAATAGTAGAGAGTAAGAAAATGAATAAATGAGAAACAAAAAAAAAGATGCATAAATACTCTTTGCTAGTAAGTCGAGTGTGCTAAAAGAAATGGGAACAAAAACAAAGAAGAAAATTCAAGAATGAGAGGATGGAGGAAGAAGCAATGCCCTTACTGAAGGTGGGATGTATTGAAAAGCGCTTAGGGAAGCTAGTTGCTATTATTGGTTAGCCTAGTATTTACTAGTTCCTTAGCTTACATTACAACCCATTAAGTCCTACGTGATCTTACATCACGCATTCTTATATTAGTGGAGTAAAACACTAGAGGCAAGCTTATGGGTCATGACATGATGAATGGGAATTCTTTGGGAGGGCGAGCGAAATCATATTCATATACCCCTACACGTAGTGCTTTGGAAATCTGATGATGGCAAATGGGGTAATTCTCTTGTGTTGTGAGGGCACATGCTTGACGAGAGATAAAATTTCGTGTCGGATGTCTTGATCATTTGATTTGTACGAGTTTGCCAAGATCAAGAATCGATTCTTGAGGTTAGGGGGTCTTAATATGGTGCACTTCATTGTATTGATGAAACCATGCATGTTTTTTTGATCATTTGCTATCTTAAATAATCAGCATAGTCGTAGCTTGAATGGTCGAGCCAAATTAGTTATGTGTGGGTTTCAATTGCATGAGATGTGAGCGTATTGTTCAAGGACGAACAAGGTTTTAAGTGTGGGGTAAGTGATCTTGGGCAGAATTTCACGCCCAAGTGATACTCAAATGCTTCATTTCTATTTGTTTATCTATTGTTATGTGTACATTCTCATGTGATTCTTAAATAAATGTGAATTTATACTAACCAAAATGATTAGTGTTGTTTTGTAGGTAGAAGGAACTTTTGGAAGCTAATCTACAAGTTGGTGAAGTGCGGGAATGGACTCAGAAGCAAGAAGTGGAAGTTGACAAGGGAAGGTGGCAAAAATGGGGGCTCTGCGATGCCTCCATGTCACGCTACCATCGCGGAGGCATTCTACCTGGGATGATGAAACTATGTCAAATTCCAGTAGAGGTTCGTGTTACCTCCATGGCACGGAGGCAGTGCTCCGCGATGCACTCTGTGTCACGTTGAGTGTGATTACCTGGAACCTCAAGTTCCAGTGAAGGTCCGTATTAGCCCCGTGGCACGGAGGCAGTGCTCTGTGATACACTCCATGCCACGTTGCTTGTTATTCCGGGAAAAAATCTCAATAGTATAAATAGCACACTTAGGTTTTATTTTAAACATTCTTACTTGGCTGAGCAAGAACGTGGGTTGCAGGAAGTTGAGAGGATGAAAATTCTAGGATTATTCTCTTCCTTTTTCTCTTTAATTTCCATTGCTTGTATGAATTCTACTTATTTGAAGATGTTTAATACACATATGAGTGGCTAATTCACCTCTTGCTGAGGTTAAGAATAATTGTAGAGGAATGTAATTATTAATCATTTCAGTTTTCCTCTTTTATTCAGTGGTTGTTCTATCAATTATTGTTTTTACTACATTAATGTTTGGCAAATGTTAATGTATATCTTAGAAATCCAATTTTGATTCTGAAAAGGAAAGGAATTGGACAGATGTGAATTGGTTGGATGTGATCTTTTCTTAGTTGAGAAAATTGAGAATTTATTTACGTTCAGAATAGAAATATATCTGAAAGTCTTATTAGTCATTTATGGAATCAGTTATGTATGGCTAGAGCATGAGATTCATATATCACAGAAATGTAGACTAAGTTCTCATGATTCTTTAATTGGATAGGAGTCGAAAGATCCAATCCATAGGCAATTAATTCCTGACTAGCAACCGAAGAGAAGATTTGTTGAATTGAATTAAAAAATTACATCCCTGCATGCTTGCCTTAACCTCAGCTTGTTCATTGCTATTGTTCACACTTCAAATTATAATATTAACTTAGACTCTTGTTACTTAGTAATCTTAACTCATGAAACATTATTTGTTTGGTTGTCCACATTCATAGAGATATCATTCGCTAACACTTAGGTCAATTATTACCGTAGTTTAGTCCCTGTGGGATCAATACTTGGCTTGAAATAAAGCCACTTTACTACTTGTACGACCACGTGCACTTGCGTGTAGTTGTGACCCGAACACCTAACAATGTCGTTTTAAGTCCTAAAAGGAGTGTTTTAAGAGGTTTTAGTCTATTCTAAGTCATTAGACTCCCATGCATGCAAGATATTGACATTTTCTTTCAAGATCAAGCTAGAATTCTCCCTAATTCTCTTGGGGTTTCAAGGTACGAAGATCGGTTTACCCAGGTATATAGGGATATGAATGAGGGTTTTCTTCCACCTTCATGCCAAAGCTTCTTCTCAATGTCATGAAATCCAAGTTTTAATCAAGTGAATTGATTCCTAGGGTTTTAATCCAATTTTATGAAATTACCTATGATATGTTTATGCGTCTAGTTCCCTCATGATCTAATGTATGTTTAAAGTCTAATGAGAAGATTTTATACTCAATTTGATTATAAATTCATGTTTTTAAGTTATTAGAAATTATGCCCTATTATGCATATTTTATGAAAATTGAAGCCTATACTCCATGATTTCAAGAATGATGAGTTATGTGGTATGCGTGAATATTTATGAACTCTCAACTTATGATTTTATGATTTTGACTGATGAAGTCTATTTCAAGTATGCATGATTTTATAATCTGGGCAAGCCTATGAAAGTTAAGTATGCTTATTATGATTTTATCCAGGGCTAACAAGATTAGTTTGTGATATGATTAGGAGTCAAGACTCCCAATGCTCTGATTTAAGCTATGTCCTGAGAATATTATTATATGAGCAATATGTATGTTTTGGGAGTAGTGTCTAGAATTGAGTTGGCTAAAGGTTCTGAGGCTCCCCGGTCTCATAAACTACACGCCAACATGGGTATATATTTGGTTCCTCTCAATAGAGGTGCTTCCTCCATACGAGGGCACAACGTGATATCACACTTTCTTCGTCCTTTGCCCTAGCAAGGTTTAGGATGGCTCTCTTCTGCATGGGCAAGACATAGGATCATCATGCACTCATACGTGGTGGTTATCAATTATGACGAGTCTCCCATTATTCCTCATGCTTTTAGTTATTTATGTTCATATATTATGATAGTATGTTATACAACAGATTTGACCTAGTGATCAGTTTATGAGTTTTTACTTACGATTTTAGTTATGACATGTCATATGATTTCCATTTCCAAATCATAGGTCATTATGTTCAGTTATATTAACTAACTTATGATTATGTATGTTTAAAATATAACTTAGCATGCAGTCCTTACTCTCATGATTTTTCGATTTTCAAGCATGTTTTCAACTAATGACTATTAAGCATGTTTTACTTTTCTTACATACTCAGTACATTCCAAGTACTGGTTGCATACTCTATGCTATATCATTACATGATATAGGTTCTGGTGATCCATCTTAGTCTAGCCGCTAGCTGCTTTCTCTTCAGTCTAATCCCGCCCATGTTTTGGGTGACTCTTCATTTTCTAAGGACAGTTAATAGTTTTGCTTTGCGTGTTACTTCAATTTGACAGATTTTAGCGAGCTAGTTGGGGAAGTTGTCCCATCAGCTCATCAGATGTTTTGAGGCTTTTCAGACATTTTGTAGATGATTCAGCTTGTTGAGTGTTGAGTATATTTTAGCCTATGTTATATCTCAGAATTCTACTTATTCATGTTTATGTTTTAAGTTTCCACTTTAATTTATTCTTTGGAGTTGCTATGCACATGCCATGAGTTGACTTGGTGTCATTTCTGGTTCTAGGTCTCGTGTCTCAATGCGGGGTCCCAACTTGAGTTGTGACAATCTTGGTATCAGAGCATTAGGTTTAGTGTGTCCTAGGGTGTCTAAAAGTCATATTAAGTAGATTCTTTTCTATGGGTGCGAAGCGTGCCACACTAGTGGGGAAGACCCAACAAGACATTTTAGGAAATTTTCCTTCTTTCATGGTCTATGTCGTGTGATGAAGTACCTCTCTATTCCTCTAACTCGTGCTATACGTGTTTGTAGAAATATGCCTCCATGCCAATTTACTAGTAGAAGAAATGGCAACAAGAATAGCCATGGCAATGGTAATGGAGATGGGCATCACCAAGCCCTACCAGCACCAGTGGATCTTTTGCCTGAACAGGTCACTCATGCCGAGTTCAGAGCAGCATTTCAACGATTGGCATAGGCCATGACCGCTCAGGTCATCCAGCTTGGCAGTGGCCTATATTCCCCAGAATAGGAATGCAACAGTGGCTAGAGTACGACACTTTCTCAAGATGAACCCACCTGAGTTTCTGGGGTTGAAGGTAGATGAGGGATCGCATGAGTTTATTTAGGAGGTACAGAAGATCACCTAGATTATGGGGGTGACGAGAGAGGAAAGTGTAGACTTAGCCTCCTATCAGCTAAAGAGGCCTACTTACGTATGGTTTCGCCAATGGAAGGATAGCGGGGGAGTTGGAGCATTCCCATGAATTGGGATGAGTTTGTGACTTCTTTCTTAGATAGGTTCTTCCCTAGAGAGTTGAGGGAGGCAAAGGTGACAGAGTCATCAACATGAAGAAGAACCATAACACCGTCCAAGAGTATGCCTTGGTGTTTACCAGGCTATCTAAGTATGCGTCGGAGATGGTTGCAGATCAGAGGGCTTGTATGAGCAAGTTTGTGAATAGAGTAGTAGGTTTGCTGGTCAAGGAGTGTAGGACCGCCATGCTGAACAGTGAACTAGATTTCTCTTGGTTGGTCATATTCGCCCAGTAGATGAAAGAGAAGGAGAGAGAGTCCAAGAGGGGCAGGATACGGAGTTATGGGCAGTTCTAACATAGGTCAGACGACAGACATCGCCCTCAGTTCCACCAGAGATCGTCATCCATCGCTCCATTGGCAATCAGTGTTCCATCCAGATCGAGAAGAGATTAGAGAGGTAGAGCGTCAGGCTCTAGGGGGTAGAGGAGAATGTAAGGGGAGAACCCTTTTTTGACTTGTGAGAAATATGGTAGGAGGCACCCTAGCGAGTGCATGGTTGGTGTTGATGTTTGTTTTGGGTGTGGGAAGCTTGGGCATATGCGTAAGGATTGTCCTTTGGCTAGGCAGGGTGACAGTAGAGGTCGTGCCCTATCTACTACTTCAGCAGCCCAGTAGCTCGTCCACCTCACCAGGGCACCTCACTAATGCAGGTGGCAGCCAACACCAGAACAGATTCTATGCACTATCTTCTCGTCAGGAGTAGGAGGCCTCTCCCAATGTGATCACTAGTATGTTGTGAGTATTCCATCTTGATGTGTATTTATTGTTATATCTAGGGGATACCTCATCTTTTATGACTCCTTATTTTGCTATTAGTTTCGGAGTCAGTCCTAAAATCCTATCACAATCCTTCTCAATCTCTACTATAGTCGGTAAGTCAGTTATAGCTCGACAGATATAGGGAAACTACCCTGTCAAAGTCCTTTAGAAGGTCACCTCAACTGACCTAGTAGAGGTAGACATGACCTATTTTTATGTTATCTTCGACATGGATTGGTTATATTCATGATGCCTCAATCTATTGTAAAACCTGTACAAGAGAGTTTCATTTTTGAAGTGAACCAATTCTAGAGTGGAAGGGTAGTTCAATTGCACTTGTAGGTTGCTTTGTTTCCTATCGTAAGGCCAGGAAGATGATCTCTAAGGGTTGTATGTACCATCTTGTTTGGGTTAAGGACACTACATTTGAGACCCTGACTCTTCAGTCAATTCCTATAGTATGTGAGTATCCGGAGGTATTTCCAGACGATCTGCCAGGGGTCCCTCCCAAGCGGGAGATTGACTTTGATATTAACCTTCTCCATAATACAAAGCCTATATCCATTCCTCTTTATATAATGGCTCTAGTCGATCTAAAGGAGTTGAAAGAACAATTGAAAGATCTCTAAGATAAGGGTTTTATCAAGCTTAGTAAATCCCCATGGGGTGCTCCAGTTCTCTTTATTCCAGAGAAGAATGGTTCCCTTAGAATGTGCAATGATTATCAACAGTTGAACAAGGTCATAATCAAGAATAAGTATCCCTTCAAAGGATTGATAACTTGTTTTACTAGCTTCAGGTTTCTAAGTTCTTTTAAAAGATAGACCTCAGATCTGGCTATCATCATCTCAGAGTTAGAGAGAGTGACATCCCAAAGATAGCCTTCAGGACTCAATATAGTCACTCGTGGACAAATGACAAATGAATGGTCCTACCGCTTTTATAGATTTGATGAACAGGGTATTCAAGAAGTATTTGGATATGTTCGTGATTGTCTTCATAGATGATATTCTCATATACTCTTGAAACAATGAGGAGCATGCAACTGATTTGAGGATTGTGTTACAGACTCTCAAGGATTTCCAGCTATTTGCTATGTGTTATACCCCAGAAGCTCAAAGATCAGACCCGAGAGTTGAAACGGGAAAATTTTGGAATTGATGTTGTAGGCACAAGACAAGTCGTGGGACAACCCGTGAGGAGACCCCACGAGTCGTCAAGTGACTCGTGGGAAGGCCTACAATTAATTAAGAATTGAGGTCCCCACGAGGGAGAGAACAACTCATGGTCAGTCCCCATGAGTCGTCATGTCACTCGTGGGGTGAGGTTGGTATTAAGTTAGAAGAAGCTACCAGTGTACCTAACGAATGGGGCCCCACGAGTCGTGGCTAGTCCCAATGACTCGTGAGGTGAGTCGTGAGCAAGCAGGTCTAAGAGTGAGGCAGTGTACATGATGGAAGGTGACCATGAGTCGTGGTATCGAGGAACGAGTCGTTACGTCATCCGTTATGAGTCCCAGTAGGCATGTTGTCCAGTGCATTTGACAGGCGACTCGACAAGTCGTTTCCGGTCCTGACGATTTGTCAGGTCACCCGTTAGGGTCACCTGGAAATTATTTTTTGCAAATTAGTAATGTAACTTCCTAAGTTCTTAAGACCTATACTACGTCGTTTAAGGCTCGTTTTAGTGGCTTTTAAGCAAGGTAAAACCTATTCTAAGTTATTATTCTCATGCATGCAAGTTTGAAGGTTTGAAGAGGAGATTCAAGGCAACATCTCAAGGTTTCCATTGGAATCTCAGCTTGGGCTATTAGAGGGTGTTAGAATTCACCATTCCCAGGTATGTATGGTTATGAGTGGGTGTTTTCTTCGACACCCATGCCCAATCCCTATCGAAAAGTGATAAATTATCTATGATGAAGTATGGGGTTTTTACCCAATTGCATTATTCTTCAATCTCTACACATGGGTATGATTAGATTGTATTTATATTGATGATGTACGAAGCTTGGGCGGATTTTAAGTTGTTTTTCCTTATGAAAATTGTTTTCTAAAACTTGAATCTAAAACGCCCATGGATGAAGAGTTCACAAAAGAGGTGATTTATGGTAAATGTGTGATGATGATGAAGTTGATGATGAAAAGCATGTGTCCAGAACTACCCATGATTATGCTGTTGTTTTCAAAATGAAATGATTAGACCCAAGTATGAATAAGCTATGGGTGATTCCCACATGTGGATTTAAAGTGATGATTTCCCCGAAGTAAGCTTACTACATTGTTTAAAGTGAAATTTCCCAATTCTTATTATAAATTATAGCTTGTGGTATGTTGAGTAAATATTTCTACATGTATCTTACCATATGATTCGGAGTAGATGCTCCCACCTATGATTGAGCTTGTGGTATGTTTCGAAATAAAGCTTCTCATATGCATGAATTTATAATTGATACGTATGGCATTATTGAGCTTTGTCGAACGAGAATGTTGAGCTTCATTTTCATATGATGTCGAGTCTATGCATGATTTCATTAATGAGCTTTGTAAATAGACAATGTTGAGCTTCGTTTCACACGATGTTGAGTCATGCATGATTTCATGTTGAGCTTTGTCAATAGATGATGTTGAGCTTTGTTATATACGATGTAGAGCATTGCATATTTTATGTTATGTTTCAACTTTGAGTCATTCGAGTCATTCATGATGTTATAAAGCGATGCATGGTCATGTTATGATAAGGAAAGAATACATGCATTTTTTCTGAATTCATAATCTTATTATAACATGACCATGCATCATTTTATAACATCATAAATGACTCGAATGACTTAAAGCAGAAACATAACATTTATATCAAAAGCTAAACAATGAGTTAAACCTTACTTTTAGACATGCATTCATAAGATAAACATCATCACGTGAAATGGATATGCAAATCTGAACAATATAGACAGTGGGAGACTCATCAGTTAACCGACATACCACGATAGAGCTTATGTGGTCCCGACTATCACATTTAAGTGGGCAGAATCGTCCAAAACCTTGCCAGTGCTAGGGACACTACCATGATATCAATATCAAGCTGAAGGGCTAATCGGGCCGAGGATAGCTCACAAAGGAGGTCCCGATAATATAATAGTATCAACCTATGTTGGAGCGTAGTTCTGGGGCATAGGGTAATCGACCCTTAACCCGCTCGGTGCTAGACTCTTCTCCCAAAAACATGCAATGTTCTACATCGTATATAACGATGCTCAACATCGTCTATTGACAAAGCTCAACATGAAATCATGCATGACTCAACATCATATGAAACGAAGCTCAACATTGTCTATTTACAAAGCTCATTAATGAAAAATCATGCATAGACTCGACGTCATATGAAAATGAAGACCAACATTGTCCTTCGACAAAGCTCAATAATGTTATACGTATCAATGATAAATTCAGGCATATGAAAAGCCTTATTTCGAAACATACCACAAGCTCAATAATATGTGGGAGCGTTTGCTCCAAATCCTGTGGTAAGCTACATGTAGAAATGTTTACTCAACATACCACAAGCTATAATTTATAATAAGAATTGGGAAATTTCACTTTAAACAATGTGGTAAGCTTATTTAAGGAAAATTATCACTTTAAATCAACATATGGGCATCACCCACTTATTCATACTTGGGTCTAGTCATTTCATTTTGAAAACAACAGCATAATCATGGGTAGTTCTGGACACATGCTTTTCATCATCAACTTCATCATAACCACACATTTACCATAAATCACCTCTTTTATGAACTCTTCACCCATGGTCGTTTTAGATTCAATTTTTAGAAAACAATTTTCATAAGGGAAAACAATTTAAAATCTGCCAAAGCTTTTCAATTCATCAATATAAATATAATTTAATAATACCCATGTGTAGAGATTGAAGAATTATGTAATTGGGTAAGACCTCATACTTTGTCATAGACAATTTATCACATTTGATAGAAATTGGGAATAGGTGTGGAAGGAAGCACCCACTTGATCTTGGGCAAATTTATATGCCCAAGTGATACTCTATGGTGTCATTTTAGCCTTGTTTATCTATCAATGTTTATACGTTCTCATGTGATTGATAATAAAATGTGAATTTATACTAACCAACATGATTAGCGTTGTTTTACAGGTGAAATATAATTTTGGGAAGCTAAAATGCGTGTTGAGAGAGATTGGGGTTGGACTCGGATGTTAGCAAGGGAAAAAGCATTTGAAGGCACAATTTAAAGGGGCTCCGTGATGGAGTCGTGTCACGCTGCCATCGCGGATGCCTTCTGCCTGGATAGGGATTTTTTTGCTAAAATCTAGTGAGGGTGCGCGTTGGGGTCGTGGCACGTTGGCCTATCCCCGCATTGCACGTCGTGCCACGTTGGGCCTTTATTACCTGGACACTCAATTTCCAGTAAGGGTCCGCGTCAGTGGTGTGTCACGGAGGCAGTGTTCCGCGATGCACTCCGTGACACGTTGCTTGTTATTCCAGGAAAAAATCCCACTATTATAAATAGAACACTTAGGTCCATTTTTAATTATTCTGACTTTGTGGAGAAAGAACGTGGGTTACAGGCAGTTGAGGGGACGAAATTGTCAGGGTTTTTCTCTATCTCCTTCTTCTTTAATTCAATTGCTTGTATGCTTAACACTCATTTAACGATGTTTAATCCACAAATGAGTGGATAATTCCTCTTCTTGCTGAGGTTAAGAACAATTGTATTGAAATGTAGTTATTGATCAATTGGGTTTTTCATCTTTTCTCCATGGTTGTTCTATTGATTCTTGTTCTTACTGCATTGATGTGTGGCCAACGTTAATGTATATCTAAAAAGTTCGGTTTCACTCGAGAGAGCAAGAAATTGGAATGTTGTGAATTAATAGGATACAATCTTTTCTTAGTTTGGGAAAATTGAGAATTGATTTACCTTCAGGATAGAAATATACTTGAAAGTCGTATTAGTCAATTAAGGAATCGGTTTTGTATGGCTAGAACATGAATTTCGTTTAATCACAGAAATGTAGGTGGACGGTTCATGATTCTTAAGTTGGGTTAAATACGAGAGTTTTAATCCATTGGCAATAATTCTTGACTAGCAACCGGAGGGAAGATTAACCAAAAATTGTTTAGATAATTAGTTTCTATACATGTTCATTTAGCCTCAGCATGCTCACATTCATAGTTTAGACTCACATTAGATATTTGCTTTAGACTTGGCATACAATTAGAAATCAAAATATCAAACTCTTCTTTGCACTGTTGTCTTCATTTTTAGAGTAAGTATAGTAACAATTAAGTAGTTTGTTACCTTATCCCAGTCCCTGTGGGATCGATACTTGGCTTACTTAAGCCACTTTACTACTTCTTCGACCACGCGCACTTGCGTGTAGTAAATACCTCATAGCATACGCGAACAAGTTTTTGGCGCCGTTGCTGGGGACTGGCAATTGGTGAATTTTTCTTAAGTGTAAATTCACTATATTTTTTTCTTAAGTGTTGACAACTTGGTCTTAGCCTGTATTTCGCAGATATAATCTCTGTTGAACACTGGCAAGAGACAAGGAGCTGGTGGACTCATATTTAGAGCCTGAAAGACAATTTCATCGTCAGCAGAGAGAAGCTCTAGAGAAAAAGCTGCAGTTGCTCAGACAAACAATCATGGAGCAACAACAGAATCCACCAGTAGTAAGGGCAATGCTAGTGCCCAAGGAAATGGCAGCTAGGCCGGTTCTCGAGGTGGCAATCCCACATGCTAACAATGTCACATCTAGCATCCGCAAACCTGAGTCAGGAGGGAGGTTCGAGCTCAAACAAAACATGGTGCAATTGATGCACACCAGCGGGCAGTTCACAAGTCTCCCTCATGAGGATCCACAGCAGCATCTCCAAAATATTTTTGAGATAAGTGACACTTACATCCCCGCTGGAGTGTCATCAGATTATGTCAGGCTTACATTGTTCCCATTCTCACTATTGGGAGAAGCCAAGAGGTGGTTGAAAGCTGAGCCACCTAATTCTATTACTATATGGGATGATCTTGCAAGGAAATTCTTGATACGATTTTTTCCATCCGGTAAAACAGCAAGACTTAGAAGTCAAATTCTAAGTTTCAAACAGAGAGAGGGGGAGAATCTATATCAGGCTTGGGAGAGATTCAAGTCCATGTTGCGGGATTGTCCACATCATCATCAATCCAATGATGTGCTGGTGCGCACTTTTATAGAGGGCTTGGAACCCCACACAAAAATCTTGCTAGACTCAGCAGCTGGGGGACAAGCATTGGAGAAAACTTATGAGGAGCTATATAGCTTGTTAAATCATAATTCGCAGGGAAATCCAGAGTGGAATGCTGATTCATCAAGAGGAGGAACAAGGAAAGCAGCAGGAGTTCTAGAAGTGGATGGTTTTACAGGTATTGTTGCACAGATAGCTGCTTTACAGAATCAACTCAACACCCACTTCAGTAATATGACAATGAACCAGACTGAAGTCCCAGTGAATGTAGTGCAGCAAATTTGGTGTGAAGTGTGCGGGAGTACTGAGCACTTAGCTGAGTGTTGTGGAGCAAATCCTGACTCAGTGAACTTTGTGGGAAATATATAGAGGAACAACCATCAACATTATGGCAACAACTACAATTCCAACTGGAGGAATCACCCGAATTTCTCTTGGGGTAGCAACAACCATCAAGGGCAAAGTTCGAGTCAGGGGGCGCAGAGGAATCAAGGAGGGCAGCAAAACTATCAAGCACAATATAGAAACAACAATGCACCTCCTCCCCCACCATCACCCAGCATTGAGGAGATGTTCAAGACAATGATAGCTAACCAAGCTCAATTGCAGGCTGACTATGTGAAATTGACAGCCGAGATGAAGAACAACCAGTTAGCTACTAAGGCACTTGAATATCAATTTGGGCAATTTGCTGGAGCCCAAAACACCAGGCCTAGAGGAGGACTTCCGAGCGACACAAATCCCAACCCCAAGCAGGTGAATGCGGTGACCACAAGGAGTGGTTTGCAGCTTAAAGAGGTGGAACCAGAAAGACCACCTCAACAATCGGGAGCAGCAGAAGTTGAGAGGGAGCAAAGTGAAGAGAGGGGGAAGAAAAAGGAAGCTGAATCAGAAAGACCACCACCCCCGTTCCCTCAAAGATTAAAGAAACACAAGGAGGAGGCGTGTTTCAAGAAATTCATGCTGAAACATGTACATATTAACTTACCTCTTTTTGATGTTTTGCAGGGAGTGCCGAAGTATGCAAAGTACATTAAGGACATCGTGGCGAATAAAAGTCGGTTGACTGAGTATGCTACGGTAGCTCTCACGGAGGAGTGCACTTCCCGGATACAAAATCAATTGCCCACAGAGCTCAAAGATCCTGGGAGCTTTACCATACAAATTACAATTGGGCAGAGTATCTGAGCTCGCGGATTATGTGATTTGGGAGCGAGCATTGATTTGATGCCATCATCGGTATTCAAGAAGTTGGGTCTAGGGAGTCCTAGACCAACAACAGTGATCTTGCAACTAGCGGATCGGCCCTTAGCCAGACCTGATGGCATTGTGGAGGATGTGCTGGTGCAAGTGAGCTCCCTTTTCTTCCCGGTACATGTCGTCGTGCTAGATTTTGAGCCAGACACGGAAGTCCCATTTATTTTGGGACGTCCCTTCTTGGCGACTGGGAAATCACTGATTGATGTAGCTGCAGGGCAGCTAACCATGCGAGCACATGACAAGATTGAGGTATTTCATGTGTTTAAAGCCATGAAGCTGCCGTCCATACATGAGGAGCTTTCAGCAATCAGTGTGGTTGAACAAGAAGAAATTCGTCAGATTGTTGAATCTCAAGACCCACTGGAAAGAGTGTTGACGCACTCCGAACATTTTGGAGATAGAGACAATTATGAGGTGGTCCAAATGTTGAATAAGTCACAAAGGCATCCGAGGAGACAGGAATTTCAATCCTTGATGAGGTCCTTAGAACCATTGCCGAAACCATCCAATGAAGAGGCACCAAAGTTGGAATTGAATGAATTGCCTCCCCATTTAAAATATGTCTTTTTGGGGAAAGATGAGACGTTACCAGTCATCATCTCCGCAGAATTGACGGAGGCACAGGAGAAGGAAGCATTAGGTGTCCTTAGAAAAAGGAAGAAAGCAATGGGTTGGAAAATGTCAGATATTCAGGGTATCAATCCAGCTTTTTGCACACACAGGATTTTCATGGAGATAGGAGCAAAACCAACCGTTCAGCTGCAACGAAGGCTAAATCCAGCAATGAAGGATATGGTTAGGAAAGAAATAATTAAGTGGCTTGATGCAGGTGTGGTCTACCCGATTTCAGACAATGAATGGGTCAGCCCCGTTCAATGCGTTCCAAAGAAAGGAGGGATGACCGTGGTCACCGATGGGAAAAATGAGTTGATTCCTACACGAACTGTCACAGGCTGGCGGATTTGCATGGACTATAGAAAGCTTAATGAAGCCGCAAGGAAAGATCATTATCCTATCCTGTTCATTGATCAAATATTAGATAGGTTGGCTGGACAGGAATATTATTATTTCCTTGATGGGTACTCTGGTTATAACCAAATAGCCATAGCTCCAGAGGACCAAGAGAAGACTACTTTTACCTATCCTTATGGGACATATGCTTTTAGGCGGATGCCATTTGGGTTATGCAATGCACCCGCAACATTCCAGAGATGCATGATGGCTATTTTCCACGACATGGTGGAGGATTTTGTTGAGGTATTTATGGATGATTTTTCTGTTTTCGGTAATTCATTTGCTACTTGTTTACAGAATCTTGACAGGGTGCTGGCTCGCTGCGAGGAATCCAACCTTGTACTAAACTGGGAGAAATGCCACTTCTTAGTTAAGGAGGGTATTGTACTTGGCCACAAAGTGTCTCGCAAGGGGTTGGAAGTCGATCGTGCTAAGATTGAAGTTATTGAGAAGTTGCCACCACCTGTGTCGGTGAAAGGTGTTCGCAATTTTCTTGGGCATGCAGGATTCTACAGACGGTTCATCAGAAACTTTTCCAAATTTTCTAGACCATTATGCAGTTTGTTAGAAAAAGAGGTAAAGTTTGAGTTGGATGATGAGTGTGTTAAAGCATTTGAGGAGTTGAAGCAGAAATTGATAGAAGCACCTATCCTTACTTCTCTGGATTGGGGACAACCATTTGAGTTGATGTGTGATGCGAGTGATGTGGCTGTGGGAGCTGTATTGGGGCAAAGGAAAAATAGAATCTTTCATTCTATTCATTATTCAAGCAAAACGCTAAATACGGCCCAATGCAATTACACAGTCACAGAGAAGGAAATGCTAGCATTGGTGTTTGCATTTGACAAATTCAGGTCCTATTTGGTGGGGTCAAAAGTAGTGGTGTACACCGATCATGCAGCGATTCAGTACCTATTTAACAAGAAGGATGCTAAGCCCAGGCTGATCAGATGGATCCTGTTGTTGCAAGAGTTTGACCTTGAGATCAAGGACAGAAAGGGGAGCGAAAATTAGGTGGCAGATCACTTATCGCGATTGGAGAGCCGATCGCATGTGATGGATGGTGATAACATCAATGAGGAGTTCCTGGATGAGCAGCTCTTAGCAGTAGGGGAAGCTGAAGTTCCCTGGTACGCAGACATAGTCAACTTGCTAGTGAGTGGAGTCTACCCACCTGAGGCAACAGTCCAACAGAGAAGGAAATTGAGGCATGATTGCTAGCACTTTGTTTGGGATGAACCATACTTATTTAAACAGGGACCGGATTAGGTGATGAGAAGATGCATCCCGGAGAGTCATATTGCAGAGGTGTTGAGGAGCTGTCACTCTTCGTTGTATGGGTGTCACCATGGAGGCGAGCGAACAACACACAAGGTTCTACAGTCAGGGTTCTTTTGGCCTATAGTGTTCAGAGACTCTATGGCATACGTCAAAATGTGTGATAGATGTCAGCGTACCGGATCAATTGGTAGAAGACAAGAGATGCCGCTGCAGAATATACTTGAAGTAGAGACCTTTGATGTATGTGGCGTTGATTTCATGGTCCCGTTCCCACCGTCATTTGGTAATCGTTACATCTTGATGGCCGTAGACTATGTATCAAAATGGGTGGAAGCAATAGCTTGCCCCAGGAATGACAACAAGGTGGTAACAAAATTTGTGAAAAAACACATTCTCACAAGGTTCGGGACACCTCGAGCCATTATCAGTGATGGAGCGGCTCATTTTGTCAACGCAAGTTTCAAGAAACTACTAGCCAAGTATGGGGTGTGCCACAAAGTGGCAACAGCATACCACCCCAAACTAGTGGGCAAGTAGAGGTGTCGAATAGAGAAGTGAAGCAGATTCTCCAGAAAACGATAAACACACAATGGAATGATTGGTCAAGCAAACTTGATGATGCGTTGTGGGCGTACAGAACTTCTTATAAGACACCGATTGGAACCTCACCATACCGATTGTTCTATGGTAAAGCTTGTCATCTACCGGTGGAGCTAGAGCACCGAGCCTTCTGGGCCGTGAGGAAATTGAATATGGACTTAGAGCTAGCGGGCAAGAAGAGACTAATGCAACTCAGTGAACTTGAAGAGTTCCGCTGGCATGCTTATGAGAGTGCCAAGTACTACAAGGAAAAAACAAAAAGGTGGCATGACAAGCATGTGGTGCATCGCATTTTCGAGCCAGGGCAGAAGGTATTGCTCTTCAATTCAAGATTGAAGTTGTTTCCAGGAAAGCTGAGGTCCAAATGGTCGGGGCCATTTGAAGTGGTGAGAATGACCCCGCACGGTGCAGTAGAGTTGTGGTAAGAAGATCGGAGTGCCACGTTCTTAGTCAATTAGAAGAGATGTAAGCACTACTGGGGTGAGGACGATGGTCGAGAGAAAACGTCCGTCACCCTAGAAGATGACTGAGCTGAATGACGTCGAGCCGCGACGGTAAACCAGGCGCTGCACGATAGGCAACCCGTGAAATTTTTCTTTGTAAAACGTGAATAGATTTCTTTTTCTTTTTCTTTTTTTTAATTAACAACAAAATTGTTAGTTTTTATTTTTATTCTTATTTTTATTTTGAGTGAATCCTATAATTCTAACCAATTTCTTGTCGTAAGATGAACTTCAGGCTGAATGGAGGGTAAACATGCAAGGAATCACAAAGGAAAATCCGAGGTATGAAAAATAATAAAAAGTGGCAAAACACTGAGCCAGGGCGGTGGCTCCGTGTCATGGAGGAGGACCTCCGCGTTACCCTCCGTGACACGTTGAAGGTAATTCTGGAATTTTTACAAATTTCAGAACACCTACGCAATGGCTCCGTGTCACGGAGGGCATGCTCCACGTTACCCTATGTGACACGTTGAGGTGTATATCGCGATGGGTCACACCGGGTCGTCGGGTGACCGAAGCTAAATTCCCACTTTTTAACCCCGATTCCCCCTCATTTTTCCTCATTTTTCATACCCTCCGCGACCAACATCCCAAAACCCCCTCCCCCCTCAACATGACACAGACTTAGGCCCATAATTTCATCAAGTTTTCGTCATTTCTTCGAATTCAAGGTATGTTCTTCAACTCCATCTCAATTCTTGTCGAATGTTTTTCGATGTTGAACATGTGACATGAGCAAAACTTGCCCTAAGTAGAAATTAAGCTTAAATTCAATGGAATTATTGTTGATGGATGTTCGGAGTAACGGTCTGATTGGTTGAACTCGATAATTACATAACTTAATCAAATTTTTGATAAATTCATAGCTAGGGCTTGACTTTGAGTTTAAAATGGAAAAATTGAGTTGAACTAGTGAAATTCATGCTGGGTTGTACAAGTTGGGTGAGATGAGTCGATTGTGCTAACTGTGACTATGCTAAAAGACCGACGGATTCTCGGGTTAAGAAAATATTGGAAATTGCAATAAATGGGTGAATTGTATAGGATCATGTAGTTAAATTTTTTCTTTTGTTTTTCCTTGCTAAGTGTTATGGGATAAAATGTTATCGATAGGTAAGGATTGTGGTTAGCTGTATGAAGTCTGAGTAGTACATGGAATATATACCGCCAAATTCTCCCAAGGCACTAAGCATATTTGTTATGTTTTGTTGTTTGTTTATTTAAATAAGTACGATCTTGCCTTAATGTTTTAATTTTGGCTATGAACTAAGTGTGGGGTAGCCTAGCTTAACCCAACCTTAGTCGAAGCTAATTTTAATTGGCTTAACATTTAACTTGTATGTTTGGTTTGACAGTAACAATGGCAAGCAGGCAAGACAAGGGAAAAGGCGCATCAACATCTGGCGCCGGAAGAAAAAGAATCAGACTGGGCACAGCGGTCCCAGCAGCACCAGCGGTTCCACGCGGCAAACGCCGTCAATACGGAACCAGGTGGGTGACAGAGGAGGGAAAGAAATGGTACGCAAAGCACAAGGAGAGCAAGTACTTCCCTGAGGAACACATAGCAAGGGAACCGTTCGCACAGGAGTTCCCCAGGTATCAAGGCAGCTGGGCTGAACTTCATCTTTGAAGAGCCCAAGGAATGCAACTTGCACTTGATTCGACAATTCTACGCCAACTAGAACCCGACTCTTAGAAGTCACACCATCAAAATAAGAGGGCAAATAGTCACTTTTGAACCCCACCACCTCAATGCTATCCTAGGGGCGCGAGACACAGACGTCCATGTGCTTCGACAGCTGAATATCACTCCACCATATGCGGACATCAGACGCACTTTGTGTGGAACCCGATCAACAGCTCGGTGGAGCAGACATAAGGAGAGGGGCTACCATCAGACGTATCCTAACTCACAGATGAACAGGGAAGCCAGGATATGGATGAATATTGTTTGTTCCTATCTAATCCTGGGGGTGCATATGAAGGATGTAACCCAGGATCGTGTATGCTTGGTGTACGCCCTGATGAAAGGGCTGGAGATCAATGTGGGGGCGGTGATTATCTCCGCCATGAAGAGAGCCCGTTTGCATCAAGGGCACAGATACGGATTTGGTGGACTACTCACCACGTTCCTGAGGGGCCTGGATATTGAGGAAGAGGCCCTTGACTACATCCCGCAAATGGAGCGGCGGGCCTTAGATGTCACTAAAACTAAGGCACCCGACACCACCCAAGAGCCAGTTCTTACACTAGCCGAGCGACATGCTCGGGATGATCAGTACATGGCTCGCATGTATGGGATGCAGATGCTCCAGCTGCGAATAGGCGGGAGGCCAGCAACAAAATAGAAGCTGTGGCAGCTCGAGCTAGACTACCCTTTTGGCGAAAATGCCAGGGCTCTATGTCGAGTGGGGCCAGCTTTTGTAGAGCCAACGGACGATGATGTCCCCACAGATGAGGAGACACGTCGTGAGGACTCCGATGTGGAGTTCGATGATGACGATGGGGGTGATTCAGACATGGGAGATGAGGCAGCAGCACCTGATGAAGAAGTGGAGTATTTTGATTGATCAGGGAGTTCTGCCACCCATTATTTTTGTGCCATGTTAATTTTTATGAACACTGGGGACAGTGTTCGATATAAGTGTGGGGTGAGAGTAGTTAGGTGCTGGTTGTGTTGTTTTTTATGTTTCTATTTTGTTGTCATACCTGTGGAAAAATGTTGTGACCCTGTGATTGTGATGTTTCTGTTCTGGATTGGAACTAATGTGAAGCTGTTGTGTGCCGCTGAAGGTTGCTAGCTGATTTTATACATATTTTTGTTTTATCAAAATGATCGACATTTTTAAATTTTTTTTTCAATTCTTGGGTTTCTCGGCATTTGTTTTCGGTTCTTTTTCCGAGATTGGTCCCATTGAACCGAAGTCTTAGTGAGTGACCATTCCCTATGATGGATGGATGATGACCGTCTTAAGGGAAATGTAGTCGTTAGGAGTAGATTTTTTTCATTTATTTTTCAGTTGTTTTCTTTTGTGGGTTGCATCCCAAAACCTATAGTTACTTTATGGTTGCAGAATTCTGGTTGCGTGTTGTACATGATATTTGAAATGCAAAGGTGATTCGTATGAAAGCGTGCAACTCTGTAAATATGTTGAGATACCTAGGCCGTAGAGTCGATTCAGTGTGATTGAGGCTTAATTTTGAATTCTTGTAATTAGATGATTGAAGAGTCTGTGAATATGTCTTGAATTGGGCATGTGCAATAAGTTTGGGGTGAGGTTTTGTTTATTCCGTGCTATTATGAAATGTCTAGAACTTTCCTGGTGTGTGTACGAAACGAAATGAAGGGCGTGTATTGTAGGAAAGGATGTAGGCATTTCTTTGTTTTCAACCGAAAGTTTCTCTTTTTCATTATTGTACCTACCTTGATTGTACATCCTAGTTAGCCCGTTGAGCCTTTAGCCTATTTTTTTTTCTTTTGTCAAAAATGTGTAAACCGAGCTTAACCCTTTCTTTTCATTAGCCGTAAAGTTGATCCAAAACTCTTAAGAGCTTAAGAAGAGGAAATAATTTTCCCAAAGTGTCAAAGAGTGAGAATGGTGAAAAGAAAAGAAAACCAGAGTGATGAAAGGAAAGAAAAGGTTGAAGGTGCACTTGTTATAAATAAAATATAATGAAGATGTATGAATATTCTTCGTGATTGAGTCAAGTGTGCTTAATGAGATGGGTCAAAATAAAGACAGACTTCAAGAATGGGAGGATGAAGGAAGAAACAATGCCCATGAGCTTGATGGGATGTATTGAAAAAGCGCTTAAGTATGCTAGTGGCTAGTATTGGCTAGCCCAGTATTTACTAGTTCCGTAGCTTACATTACAACCCGTTAAAGTCCTACATGATCTTACATCACACTTCCTTATATTAGTGGAGTAATACACTAAAGGCAAGCCTATGGTTCATGGCATGATGCATGTGAATTCTTTTGGGAGAGAGAGCGAAATTGTTTCTATATGCCCTTGCATGTAATCGTTTGAGTTCATGTGATTAAAAAGGGTAAAATTCTCTTGTGTTGTGAGGGCACATGCTTGATGAGAGATTAAATTTCGTGTCGGATATCTTGATCAGCTGATTTGCAGGAGTTTGCCAATATCGAGAGTTGATTCTTAAGTCTAGGAGGTCTTGATGTGTTGAAGGTCATTGAATTGATAGGACCATGCATGTTTTCTTGAAGATTTGCTGTATTAAATAATCGATATGATCGTAGCCTGAATTGTCGAACCAAAGTAGCCAGGATAGGGTGTCAAGTGCATGAGGTGTAAGATTGTTTTTCGGGGACGAACAAGGATTTAAGTGTGGGGTAAGTGATCTTGGGCAAATTTATATGCCCAAGTGATACTCTAAGGTGTCATTTTAGCCTTGTTTATCTATCAATGTTTATACGTTCTCATGTGATTGATAATAAAATGTGAATTTATACTAACCAACATGATTAGCGTTGTTTTGCAGGTGAAATATAATTTTAGGAAGCTAAAATGCGTGTTGGGAGAGATTGGGGTTGGACTCGGATGTTAGCAAGGGAAAAAGCATTTGAAGGCACAATTTAAAGGGGCTCCGCGATGGAGCCGTGTCACGCTGCCATCGCGGATGCCTTCTGCCTGGATAGGGATTTCTTGGCCAAAATCCAGTGAGGGTGCGCGTTGGGGCCGTGGCACGTTGGCCTAGCCCCGCGTTGCACGACGTTCCACATTGGGCCTTATTACCAGGACACTCAATTTCCAGTAAGGGTCCGCGTCAGTGGCGTGTCACGGAGGCAGTGCTCCGCGATGCACTCCGTGACACGTTGCTTGTTATTACGGGAAAAATTCCCACTAGTATAAATAGAACACTTAGGTTCATTTTTAATTATTCTGACTTGGTGGAGAAAGAACGTGGGTTACAGGCAGTTGAGGGGACGAAATTGTCAGGGTTTTTCTCTATCTCCTTCTTCTTTAATTCAATTGCTTGTATGTTTAACACTCATTTAATGATGTTTAATCCACAAATGAGTGGATAATTCCTCTTCTTGCTGAGGTTAAGAACAATTGTATTGAAATGTAGTTATTGATCAATTGGGTTTTTCATCTTTTCTTCCATGGTTGTTCTATTGATTCTTGTTCTTACTGCATTGATGTGTGGCCAACGTTAATGTATATCTAAGAAGTCCGGTTTCACTCGAGAGAGCAAGAAATTGGAAAGTTGTGAATCAATAGGATACGATCTTTTCGTAGGTTGGGAAAATTGAGAATTGATTTACCTTCAGGATAGAAATATACCTAAAAGTCATATTAGTCAATTAAGGAATCGGTTTTGTATGGCTAGAACATGAATTTCATTTAATCACAGATATGTAGGTGGACGGTTCATGATTCTTAAGTTTGGTTAAATACGAGAGTTTTAATCCATTGGCAATAATTCTTGACTAGCAACCGGAGGGAAGATTAACCAAAAATTGTTTAGATAATTAGTTTCTATACATGTTCATTTAGCCTCAACATGCTTACATTCATAGTTCAGACTCACATAAGATATTTGTTTTAGCCTTAGCATACAATTAGAAATCAAAATATCAAACTCTTCTTTGCACTGTTGTCTTCATTTTTAAAGTAAGTATAGTAACACTTAAGTAGTTTTTTACCTTATCCCAATCCCAGTGGGATCGATACTTGGCTTACTTAAGCCACTTTACTACTTGTTCGACCACGTGCACTTGCGTGTAGTAAATACCCCATTGCAGATGCGAACACCACTCGTAGACTTAGATATCTGAGAAATGGTGAATTCTAACACCCTCTAATAGCCCAAGCTAAGATTCCAATGGAAACATTGAGATTTTGCCTTGAATCTCCTCTTCAAACCTTCAAACTTGCGTGCATGTGAAGAATGGCTTAGAATAGGTTTTACCCTGCTTAAAACCCACTAAAATGAGCCTTAAACAACGTAGTTTAGGTCTTAGAAACTTATGAAATTACGAGAAGGACCTTACTATTTCGTAGAAAATAACTACCAGGTGACCCTAACGAGTGACCTAACGATTCATCAGGATGGGCAACGACTCGCGCAGTCGCCCGTCAAGTGCACTGGTTAACTGAACTGCTGGGGCCCATAACGGGGGACTTAATGACGCGTCCCCTGTGGACACGACTCGTGGTCACCTCCCGTCAGGTAAGCTGCCTTAACATTCATGAAAACCATTTTGCTTGATCACGACTCACCTCACGAGTCATTAGGATGGCCATGACTCGTAGGGTCCCATTCATTAGGTACACTGGTTACTTCTTCCAATTTAATTCCAACATCACCCCACGAGTGACATGATGACTTGTGGTGGCTGAACACGAGTCATTCTCTCCCTCGCGGGGGCCTCGATTCTTCATTTATTCCAGGACTTCCCACAAGTCAATTGACGACTCGTGGGGTCTCCTCACGAGTCGTCCCATGACTCGTCCTGTGCCTGTAACATCAATTCCACCATTTTCCCATTTCAACCCCCGCGTCCGATCTTTGAGATTCCAGGGTAGAACATCCTAACGTTGTACACTGTTAAGAAATGTTAAAGATGAAGAGAATACAATACAAGCGTTTAGCATTGGTCTTGAATCACTCTTGTGTAACCCTATTTCATTAATCTACCAGGCTTCTGTTATACCACAAGAATTCAAGATTCGGACCCAGAAATTGAAACAAAGACAAATAGGAAAAATGTTGCAGCAGTGTAGGATGAGTCGTTAGACGACTCGTTAAGGGACCCCACGAGTCATTAAGTGACTTGTGGGAAGACTTGGGAGATTGAGGAACTCGAGGTTCCCATGGGAGATGTAACGACTCGTGGTCAACCACCACGAGTCATCATATCAGTCGTAGGGTGGTTCTAAAGAGAGATTTTGAAATTGATCCAGTATACTTGACGGGAGGTGACCACGAGTCATGGTCTCTGGGGACGAGTCGTCATGTCGCTCATTAGGAGCCTCGGCAGATCAATTATCTAGTGAACTTGACGACCGAACCAATGGATCGTAAGCCCAGGTGATGAGTCATCAGGTTGTCCGTTAGGATCCCCTGACAGTTATTTTCAGCGAATTCAGTAAGGGCTTTTCCATAATTTCGATGTTCTAACGGCCTATACTATGTCGTTTTAAGCTCGCATTAGAGGGTTTTTACTAGGGAAAAACCTGTCTTAGGCCATTTCTCTCATGCATGCAAGGTTTGAGGCTTAAAGGGAAGAATCAAGGTGGATTCTCAAGGTTTTCAAGGGGAATCTCAGCTAGACAATTAGGAAGAGTTAGAATTATTCAATCCCAGGTATGTAAGGCTTCGAGTGGGTGCTTCCTTCCATGCCCATGCCCATTCCCTATCAAATTGTGATCGGTTTGTAATGATCAAGTATGGGGTTTCATTTAATTGCATGATTCTTACATCTCTATTCATGGGTATGACTAGATTGAGTTGATATTGATGGTTTGCCAAGCTTGGCAGATTCTAACTTAATTTGTTTTACAAGATTGTTTTTCTAAAAATTGAATCTAAAACGCCCATGTGTGGATAGTTCATAATAGAAGTGATTGTGGAAGAATGTGATGATGATGGAATAGATGATGAAAAGCATGTTTCCAACCTTACCCATGATTTTGATGATGTTTTCAAAGAATTAAATAGACCCAAGTATGGTAAAGCTTTGGGTGATGCCCATACAATGTTTTCAAATAGTGACTTTCCCCAACATGAGCTTACCACATCGTTAAGATGAAATTTTCCTTTAACTCTTATTATGAATTCTAGCTTGTGGTATGTTTCAAAGTAAAGCCTTCTGTATGCGTAAGTCCTTGATTGATATGCATATTATTGTCGAGCTTTGTCTAAGGAAAATGTTAAGCTTTATTTCACATGATGTTGAGTCTAAGCATGAATTCATTCTAAGCTTTGTCGAAATGACATTGTTGAGCTTCATATTTATATGATGTCTAGTGTATGCATGGTTTCCTAATGAGCTTCGTCACTAGACAATGTTGAGCTTCGTATTCATACGATGTAGAGCATTACAAGTTTTGGGAGAAGAGTCTAGCTCCGAGCGGGTTAAGGTTTGATTACCCTATGCCCCAGAACTACGCGCCAACGTAGGTTGATACTATTATATTATCGGGACCTCCCTTGTGAGCTATCCCCGGCCCGATTGGCCCTTCAACTTGATATTGATATCATGGTATCGTCCATTTGTTACACCTCATAAGTTTCTAACGTTTAGTCGGCCTATTCGTATGTTGGTTAGGAGTTTTAGAGTGCCATATATACAAGGAAAGGGCCCGGGGAAAGGTCGAACGAGTGCGAAGTCGGGATTTCGTGAGAGGAGGCTAAACCAAGCTGCCCAGAGGGGCAAAGTTGCACGGAGATGCTCCTCCGCGTTAGCCAAAGTGGCACGGAGCAGAATCAAAGCATTGGCCAGCTTGCCACGTTGCTTTGTATATTGCTACAAGTATATATAGGCCTCACCCTTAGATGTCATATTATTTCTCAAGTAAACCACGACCAGCAGAGGTGAGGACGAGGGAGAACATTTAATTTTCATTCGATTACACCGCTAAACACCATCCAAATCCAAATTAACTTCGGGTATTGAAGTATAAGCCTGCAGGGAGCATTTCTACGGAGTTAGTTTCGTAAAATTCGCTCGACGAATCGTCGTCCCGCCGATCCAAAGTTGTTGGAATTGCTCCAAACTAGTGCCAATACGATTCCAGGCTTAAAGTAAGTATTTCTCCCTTCTAGATTCCTGTGAAATTATGAGTTTTTGATCGTATTTTGATAAGTTGAAGTATAGTCAGTGTATACATATAAAGTTATTGTTTTCTTCGAATTCAGTAACGAAGTTGGCCCTATTCTTGTATTAATATGATTACAGTTGAGAAGGGCAGTTGAATACGAGCTGATACTCATCAGTTAGCCAAAAAAATGGTGAACGAGGTATGTAAGGCTTAACTCTCGGCAAGTATCCTTGTAGTACAGTGTTACGACTTATGTTCTCAAATAAAAATAACGATCTCAGATGCTGCAGAAAATTGCTACCATTAGATTGTAATTCGATATGTTTTAATTAGATGATATTGATATACATATATAAATATCATATATGTTGCGAGTACCTGCTAATAGGGGTTAGAGTAACATAAATTCTGGTTAGCTGCTAGAAAACACATACAGATCGTTCTGCAGGATCCCTTGCTAAAAGGGAGCAGGTTAAATGTGATTCACATATGACGCTATAGAAACTCTTTTAGTTCTCAGTTAATTGTGATGGTATACTTATATGTTTTTTTCCAAGCCTAGACTTCAGAAGCTCGTTAGAGTTATTGGCCTGAATCAGTTGGTTAAATAGTATGAGCACAGTTAGGCGGTCTAAAAACCAGTTGGCGCCTGTATTGGCAGAAACATCCCTAGAGGTCATTGACGTTATCGCACATTCAGAACCAGAAATAGAGATAGAATAGGCATATTCTAGAGTTAGGGACACTAGGGTTGTCCAGTGTATTGAGTGATCGTCCGCCATCCCTTTAGCCTTATTAGTGATTGTCATTCCTAGTCGACTTAACAGTTATCACGTAGGATGCCCAGCAGGCCAGCCCAGTCATTTGGGTCAGATAAACTTGTGGCTACCCCAAGGAGGGGTCCACATCAGTAGTTGGTGACGGGCCAGCACTCTAACCGATTCTTGTAAGATATTTAGGTACAGAGTGCCAGGAGAGGGCCAATCTATATAGATTTGCCTATAAGGTTGGGAATTTCCCAGAACAGTAATATAGATCCGAGTGGATTAAGACAAGGCTTCAGGAGTTAGTAGTACTCTTCTAGTACAGTGTTAACCACAAGTTAAGGAGTTTGGTAAGCTCTCTATGAAGGACCAGGGTGCCGATCGCATAGAAGCAAGTTCAACCAAGTCCAGCTCTATAGTTGTTTAATTAGAGGAATAAAGTAGTTAGCTATCCGCAACCCCACAGTTATTCATGAGTTATAGATGTCCGAGTAGGACATTCAGGGTATTGTTAGGCCACTTCAGACCTCGCTCTATGCATCCCAGATTATTAGAGATCATGATCACTATAAGGATCCTCTGATTAAATACGGGCACATGGCGTGCCTGCAGACAGCCATACAGATTATCCCAGAAGTGAGTAGCACTACCATGAGGCCTAGAAAGCCAGATATGCTCTCTTTTACAGATAGATGGATGTGTTAGTATAGCACCTGGGTTGGGGTTGCCCTCAGTTCGGAGCCTTCCATGACCACACCAGGGTTAATAGCATTTTCGCTCGCCCGCCAGGGGTGAGGATACGTCGCTCTACAGAGTAGCATGTTGTCAGGGATGAAGATGGGGATCCAGATCCTCATATTGCCATGGTTGGCCTTAGACACACCCCCGCCGAGCGTTTACACCCGGGGTGTAGATATAAGGAGTCCTCAGGACTCAGACTCAGACACAACTACAGTTTAAGGGACAAGCGGGCCCAGTGGTAGACCCAGTGGACCGATAGGTTGGCTACAGTACCATTAGAGTTGTATACACCTTAGTAGGGGTATATAGATTGAGATGTGCTCGCCAGGACTTATGGGGGCCTGAACGAGTTATTCTATGCTGATTGTACCTCCCGGCTTATGGAGGCCAGGTGGGGTTCTTGTATGATTTCTTGTCTGCTAGGTGTAGTGTTTATAAATGTATAAGTATGCAGTGTTAGCTTATGTGCATGTAGTATCAGTTAGATGCAGATTACGAATCAACAGGCGCACAGGTTAATCTTTCGGCTCTTCTTTTTATTTACTTCTAGTCCTATTCAGCTTATCTATTGCCTTAGATATTCAGTACATATTGTACTGACGCCCTTCCCAGGGCGCTGCATTACTTGCCTATAGGTACAGATAGACGAGCAGCAGGTCCCTCGTAGTTCCACTCAGCCATACAGAGTCGTCATCTCCCTTCTTCCGGAGCTTGTATGATAGAGGTTTATTACTCCTTGAGGTTTGCAGATTGTGTTACTTCCCTGCGGTTAGATGATATCGGTCGTGTGGGGCCCATATATGCTTTATATGATGTGTATTGGTCGTGTGGTCCCCTGTTTAGCTGTTGATTGGTGGCCTTGTCAGCCCGCATAGAACTCCCTATTATTGTTTTGTCTTTGGTTAGCTGTTTATTTTCATAGGGGCTATAGGCCTTGTTGGCCGGGGGTTGTATTTACAGCCGCTATATAGCCCGTTGTTTTCTTTATTCCAGAGTTAGAGTCATCCCTGCACCAAAGGTGCTTAGGCTCAGTCAGCTCAGCAGTTTAGGTCTTAGTAGGGCACCAGGTGCTAGTCATGCCTCACAAGGTAGGGCATGACAAACTTGGTATCAGAGCAGGTCGTATCCCAAGGAGTCTGCAAATCTTGCTAAGTAGAGTCTTGTCTATGGATGTGTTGTGCACCACATACTATAGGCAGGAGGCTGCAAGGCATGTTAGGATGGTTACTCTTTCTTCTTCTTAGATCGTGCTTTAGAGAAAAGTGTATAGGGTTAAGTCCCTAAGTTTTCCTTGTAATGTCTTTCTAGGGTAGTGTTTATTATAAGACAGACTCCAGCCAGTAGCAAGATAATTCATCTTGGGCAGATTTATATGCCCAAGTGATACTCAAACGTATCAATTTTACCTTGTTTGTTGTGCAATGTGTATATAATATTATGTAATCGGTAATAAAATACGAATTTATACTAACCAACATGATTAGCATTTGTTTTGCAGGTAAATGTGATTTTTAGGAGTAAAATGCATGTTGGAACTATATCGGAGTTGGACTTGGATGCGAGCGTGGAAAAGACATTGGAATGCACAATTTATAGGGGCTCCGCGATGGAGCCGTGCCACGCTACCATCGCGGTAGCACACTGCCTGGACAGGAATTAAAATGGCAAATTCCAGTGTGCCATCACGTTAGCTCCGTGGCACGGAGAGAGGCCTCCGCGTTGGCCTCCGTGCCATGTTTAGGCTAATTTACCGGACCCGGAAATTCCAGTGAAGGTCCGCGTCCACGCCGTGTCATGGAGGCAGTGCTCCACGTTGGCCTCCGTGACACGTTGCTTGTTATTCCGGGAAAAATTTCCCACTAGTATAAATAGCACACTTAGGTTTATTTTAATCAGTTTTTTTAGTTTTTAGACTGAGTTCAGAAGTGGAGAGCAAGGACGTGGGTTAGGAGCAGTTGAGGAACGAAAAAGCTAAGGGATTTCCTCTCTTCTTTTCTTCTTTCTATCAATTGTACGTATGATTTACACTCATTTTAGGATGATCAATCCACAAATGAGTGGCTAATTCTCTTCCTTGCTGAGGTTTTGACACTTGTAATGAATTTTGATTATAATTGATATGGTTTTCTTCTTCTTCTTCCATGTTGTTCTATTAATTCTTTTTCTTACTGCATTAGTGTGTGGCCGACATTAATGTACATCTAAAAAGTCCAATTTCACTCGAAAGAGCAAGAAATTGGAAAGTTGTGAATTAATAGGGTATTATTCTTAACTTGATTTGGGAAAATTGGGTTTTGATGTGCTTTCCTGATAGAAATATACTTGAAAGCCGTATTAGTCAATTTAGGAACCGGAATTGTATTGCTAGGTCATAAATTGCATTTGTTCACAGAAATGTAGACGGATGGTTTATGGTTCTAAAGTGAAATTAAATATGAGAGTTTTAATTTCTAGGCGAATGTTCTTGGCTAGCAACATGAAGAAGAGATTAACCAAATTATCATGATTATCAAGTTCATTACTTGTTCTTAACCTTGGCATGTTCATATCCATTGTCTAAATTCATAGTAAATAGTTGTTATTAATTTTAGTATATATAGTTTAGAAACAAAAACTCAAGAAACTGTTGGTTACATTGTTGTTAGCATAATTAGAAGTGAAATAGGAATATAGTAAACTAGGCAACTTTACATATCTTGAGCCTCCTTGGATCGATACTTGGCTACTTAGCCACTTTATTACTTGTTTGACCACGTGCACTTGCGTGTCGGTTTTACATATACCGAACCAGCCGAACAAGTTTTTGGCGCCGTTGCCGGGGAGGCTAGGCAATTGGTGAAATTGTGATAAGTATAAATTTACTGTATTTTTGTTTTATTTTCTTAAGTGTTGACAACTTGGTCTTAGTATTTGTTTTAATTCTTTGTTCATTTTAATTTTTCTCTCTTTTGGATACCCTCATTGACATGACATCTTGGAATATAAATGGTGGATACGCATATTTCGGCGAATCTTGCATGAATTGCGGAGGACCCCACTTGTGGCAAAACTTTAACACGTGCAATATATGTGGGTGTCAATATAGCCATTGGGGTGATTGTCCAAAGGCATATTCCCCTCCCCCAAGCCCCTACTATAATCCTTTTGTTGTTTGTGCTGAATATAGAAATGTTGAAAATGAGGACTTGGGACGCCAAGATCAAATAGAAGACATGATGAAACAACTCCTGGAGCAATCAGAAGCAATGAAGGAGTCGGTGGCAGAATTGATAATTCAGCAAAAGGAGAATGCCGAGGCTGTAGGCAGGATGAGCGTCAAACTCACAGAGATGTGTGCTGAGGTTGAAGCTTGTGATAATTTGCAGGTGACAGTTTTAGCCGATATTCAAGAGGAACTACAAGAGGAATACAAGGGTGAATTTTTGGATGAAGCCCAACAATTAGAATCTCTTGAGTGTCCCCGTGATCGGCTCATACCTATAGAAAATCCATTCATGGAAGAAGAGAAAGAATATCTCCCATTTGACCTTAATGGAGAAATAGATGTCGATGTTGAAAAGGTGTACACAAGTAAGGAAGTCAAGCACAATGCAATTTCAGAGTTGAGGTTGATTGGACCACACTCGAAGCATTTTTCGACATTAAGTTTGGTCGACAACATAGAAATAGATTCTTCCAGGATTATAGAGAAATGTCTAGAGGAGGACCAAGCCCCGTATATTCTGAAATTTGCTAACTCGAAGCAACGAAATTACTTCACTTACTCAAGGGCCAATAAGTTCAAAAGAAAGCATCTACTGCTTGGTCCTTACAATTTTTCACCACCACCCCTGGAGCATAAGAGAAAATTAGAAAAGAAATTAGGGGTGAAATTCATATCCTCAAGGCGGAGGAAAAAGCGGTGAAACTTGGTACGTCGAGCCGCGACGGTAAACCAGGCGCTGCACGGGAGGCAACCCGTGAAAAATATTTTCTTTTTTTTTTTTTTTAGTGTAAATAATTTTTATTTTTATTTTTCTTTTCTTGATTAGGTTTAGATTCTTTTTTTAGTTAATATTTTTCATTTTAGTTAGGGAAATATATTAATCCAACCAATTTTGTTTAGTGAGGTGATTTTCAGGTCTAACGGAGAGAAATATGCATGGAATCGGGAAGGAAAAGGCAAGGTATGAAAAAATAATTTAATTGAAGAAACAGTGCACTGGCGCGTTGGCGCCGTGTCACGGAGGAAGGGCTCCGCGTTACCCTCCGTGACACGTTGAAGGCAAAATTCGGAATCTTAAAAAATTCCAGTAAGCCAACGCGTTGGCTCCGTGTCACGGAGGAAGGGCTCCGCGTTACCCTCCGTGACACGTTGCCTTATATTTGGTGCCGGGTCATACCGGGTTGCCGGGTGACCCGCGTGTTTTCTTAAATTAAAACCCCCGATTTCGCCCCATTTCTTCCCATTCCCTCTTCCCTCCGCGACCAAAACACCTATTTCCCCCTCCCCAAGCACCGTGCCACGTTCCTAGGCAAGGAATACGTCAAGTTTCTTCGGTTTCTCAATTCAAAGGTATGTTTTCATCGTCTATCTCAATTTTTTTGGCGATTTTAGTCAAATTTGGGCATGTGAGGTGAGATATATCACCCTAGGTAGAAATTAAACATGAATGTTGGATTATTTGTGATTGATATATGTTTGGATTGATGTATTTAGCGTTTGAACTTATTGATTGCGTAAATAATTCGAATTTGATTATAGAATTGTATTCTAGGGCATGAGTTGTTGAATTTAACTTGAGTGACTTGATAAGTCGGCAAATTAGATGCCGGGGTGTGTTTGTAAATTGAGAGAAGTCGTGGTAAATATTGTGTAAATGTTAAAAGACGACAAATTCTCGAATTTTTTTTGGGAAAATGCAAAAAGTGTGTAAATTGGTTAGATTGTTTGGATTAGATTGTATATAGAATGTTTTTATCGTTGTTTTTATTTTGTTGTTGTTTTTGTTGCGAAGTGCGATGTGTGAATTGTTAGCGATAGTAGGATCGGGATTAGCTGTATGAAGTCTGAGTAGTACGCTAACCGTTATGCTGTCGAAATTTTTTTGTGAACGCACTAAGCATGAAGTGTATAGTGTTGTCTGTGGTGTAATTAGAGTTATCCTTGCCGTAATTTTGTAGAAGTAGCTAAGGCCTAAGTGTGGGGTAAATGTTTTGTAACCCGACCTTAGCCGAAGTTAACAAGTTTTTAGCTTAACTTTGTGCTTGTTTGTGTAAATTGACAGGTACAATGGCGAGCACACAAGATAAAGGCAAGGGTGCTTCTACCTCAGGCACCGGTAGGAAAAGGATGAGACTGGGCACCGCAGTCCCAGCTGCACCCGCTGTTTCGCGCGGCCAACGCCGCCAATACGGAACAAGATGGGTAACCGAGGAAGGAAAGAAATGGTATGCTAAGCATAAGGAGAACAAGTACTTCCCGGAAGAACATATTGCACGGGAACCACTCGCACAGGAGTTCCCTCGCATTGTACAGAGAATTGAAGCAGCTCGGCTCAGCTTTATTTTTCAGGAGCCCAAGGAGTGCAACCTTCACTTGGTTCGAGAGTTCTACGCAAATTGGAACCCGGCCATCAGAAGCCACACAATAAAAATCAGAGGGCAGATTGTCACTCTGGAACCCCACCAATTTAATGCCATCATCAGAGCGCGGGACACAGACGCCCACGTTCTCCGCCAGCTAAACATCAACCCACTGTACGCCGACATCAGACGTACGTTGTGTGGGGCTCAATCCACAGCCCGATGGAGTAGACATAAGGAGAGGGGTTACCACCAAACTCTGCCTTATTCGCAGATGAACAGGGAGGCCAGAATATGGCTGAAGATTGTGTGTTCGTGTTTGATTCCGGGAGTTCATATGATGGACGTGACCCGGGACCGTGTCTGCTTGGTGTATGCCCATATGAAAGGGCTTGAGATTAATGTTGGGGCGGTAATAATATCCTCCATGAAGAGAGCCAGACTGCACCAGGGCCACAGATACGGGTTTGGCGGACTCATCACCACCTTCCTCCGAGGCCTCGGCATTGAGGAAGAGGCTTTGGACTATATTCCGCAGTTGGAGCGGAGGGCCCTCAATGTGACAAAGACTAAGGCCCCCGACACTACACACGGACCAGTATTGACTTTGGGTGAGCGACATGCTCGTGACGATCAGTACATGGCACGTATGTTCGGCATGCAGATGCTTCAGCTACGGATTGGT
The DNA here is from genome assembly GCA_035772735.1 of Datura wrightii. Lineage (NCBI taxonomy): Eukaryota > Viridiplantae > Streptophyta > Magnoliopsida > Solanales > Solanaceae > Datura > Datura wrightii. The sequence continues at coordinate 116,089,802 of JASDFA010000003.1, read as the reverse complement.
GGGAGACCAGCCACCGAGGAAGAATTATGGCAGCTGGAGCTGGACTACCCATTTGGCGAGAACACCAGAGCCTTATGCCGAGTGGGACCAGCCTTTGTGGAGCCGACGGATGATGATGTCCCTACTGATGAGGAGACACATCGTGAGGACTCCGATGTGGAGTCCGATGACGACGATGGAGCTGACTCAGATATGGGCGACGAGGCAGCAGCACCAGATGAAGAAGTCAAATATTTCGACTGAACAGGGAGTTCCACCACCCGAAATTGTGTTTTGTAATTTTTGTGAACACTGGGGACAGTGTTCGATTTAAGTGTGGGGTGGGGAGTAGCTAGGTGCTGGGACTTGGGCTCTAATTTGATGTATGTTTTTCCTTGGTTTGGATGAATGTTTGTGCATTCCCTGTTATGAACTGATTTGTGGTGTATGTGTATATATTTGTTTGTGTGGTTAATGATGTGTGGTATGAAAAGTTGTGGTTGCCAGTGTAAATATTTTGTAAATATTTTTTTTTCTATCGACATGATTGATATTTTTCAAAATTTTTGCGAAGATATTTTGCAATTATCAAAATCTTTTGTAAATATGTTTCTATCGAAATGATCGATGTGTTGCAAAATTTTTCGATTTTTATTTTTTTGGGTTTCTCAGTGTTTGATTTCGGTTCTTTTACCGAGAATAGTCCCATTGAACCGATGTCATAGTTAGTGACCGTTCCCTATGATGGATGGATGACGACCGTCTTAAGGGAAATGTAGTCGGTAGGAGTAGGATTTTTATTTGTTTTTAGTTTTTCTTTGGTGGATTGCATCAATGAACTATAGTTGCATTTATGGTTGCTAAAATTTCGTTGGGTGTTGTAACTGATGTTCAAAATGTGAAAATGATTCATTTGAAAGCATGCAATTTGATAAATATGTTGAGTTACCTGGGCTATAGAATTTGATTCAGTATGATTGAGGCTTAATCTTTAATTCATGTGATTGGCTAATTAAAGAGTCTGTGAATGCATCTTGATTCGAGCATGTGCATGAAGTGTAAAGTGAGGTATTGTTATTCCATGCCATTGTGAATTGTCTAGAACTTGCCTGGTGTGTATACAAAATGAAATGAAGGAGGTGTAGTGTTGGAAAGGATGTAGGCATTTCTTTGTTTTAACCGATAGTTTCCATTTTTTCTTGTCAAATTCTACCTTTCTACGTGTTGTATACCCTAGTTAGCCCGTTGAGCCTTTAGCCGATTTCTTTCTTTATTTTGTCCAAAATTGTATAAACTAAGCTTTATTCCTTCTTTTCATTAGCCTTAAAGTCTATACGAAACTCTTAAGCGCTTACAAAGAAAAGACAATGTTTCCCAAAGTGTTAAAGAGTGAAAAGAAAAAGAAAAGCAGAGTGAGGAAAGAAAAGATGATGTTGAAGAAGCACTTGCTATAATTAAATGATATTGAGGGTACATGAAAACCCTTTGTTTTGTGTTAAGTGTGTTTGATGAAATGGGCTGTACGAAAGGAAACCAGCATGAATGGGAGAAAAAGAGGAAAGAGAGGAACAATGTCCATAAGTCGATGGGAATGAGTTGAAAAGGCGCTTAAGGATGCTAGCGACTATTATTGGCTAATCCAATATATATATATATATATAGATCCATAGCCCCGTTACAGCCCATTAAAGTCCTACGTGATCTTACATTGCATTTCTTTATATTAGTGGAGTAATACACTAAGGGCAAGCTTATGGGTCATGACATGAGGCATGTGAATTCTTTTGGGAGAGAGAGTGAAATTAATTTTTATATGCCCCTACTTGCATGTTTGTGTGTTGCATGAACAAAAAGGGGAAGATTCTCTCGAGTTGTGAGGGCACATGCTTGATGAAAGATTGATTTTCGTGTCGGATTTCTTGATTAGCTAATTTACATGAGTTTGCCGATATCAAGAATCAATTCTTAAAGTCTAGGAAGTCTTGATGTATTAAAGGTCATTGTATTGTACGACCAAGCATGTTTTCTTGATGATTTGCAAAAATTGAATAATCGGTATGACCGTAGCGTAAATGGTCGCACCATAGTGACGAAAGTTGGGATGTAATTTGCATGATTTGTGTATGTGTTGTTCGAGGACGAACAAGGATTTAAGTGTGGGGTAAGTGATCTTGGGCAGATTTATATGCCCAAGTGATACTCAATCATATCAATTTTACCTTGTTTGTTGTGCAATGTGTATATAATATCATGTAATCGGTAATAAAATGCGAATTTATACTAACCAACATGATTAGCATTTGTTTTTCAGGTAAATATGATTTTTAGGAGCTAAAATGCATGTTGGAACTATATCGGAGTTGGACTTGGATGCGAGCGTGGAAAAGATATTGGAATGCACAATTTATAGGGGCTCCGCGATGGAGTCGTGCCACGCTACCATCGCGGTAGCACACTGCCTGGACAGGAATTAAAATGGCAAATTCCAGTGTGCCATCGCGTCAGCTCCGTGGCACAGAGAGAGGCCTCCGCGTTGGCCTCCGTGCCACGTTGAGGCTAATTTACCGAACCCAGAAATTCCAGTGAAGGTCCGCGTCCACGCCGTGTCACGGAGGCAGTGCTCCGCGTTGGCGTTCGTGACACATTGCTTGTTATTCCGGGAAAAATTTTCCACTAGTATAAATAGCACACTTAGGTTTATTTTAATCAGTTTTTTTAGTTTTTAGACTGAGTTCAGAAGTGGAGAGCAAGGACGTGGGTTAGGAGCAGTTGAGGAACGAAAAAGCGAAGGGATTTCCTCTCTTCTTTTCTTCTTTCTATCAATTGTACGTATGATTTACACTCATTTTAGGATGATCAATCCACAAATGAGTGGCTAATTCTCTTCCTTGCTGAGGTTTTGACACTTGTAATGAATTTTGATTATAATTGATATGGTTTTCTTCTTCTTCTTCCATGTTGTTCTATTAATTCTTGTTCTTACTGCATTAGTGTGTGGCCGACATTAATGTACATCTAAAAAGTCCAATTTCACTCGAAAGAGCAAGAAATTGGAAAGTTGTGAATTAATAGGGTATTGTTCTTAACTTGATTTGGGAAAATTGGGTTTTGATGTGCTTTCCTGATAGAAATATACTTGAAAGCCGTATTAGTCAATTTAGGAACTGGAATTGTATTGCTAGGTCATAAATTGCATTTGATCACAGAAATGTAGACGGATGGTTTATGATTCTAAAGTGAAATTAAATACGAGAGTTTTAATTTCTAGGCGAATGTTCTTGGCTAGCAACATGAAGAAGAGATTAACCAAATTATCATGATTATCAAGTTCATTACTTGTTCTTAACCTTGGCATGTTCATATCCATTGTCTAAATTCATAGTAAATAGTTGTTATTAATTTTAGTATATATAGTTTAGAAACAAAACTCAAGTAACTGTTGGTTACATTGTTGTTAGCATAATTAGAAGTGAAATAGGAATATAGTAAACTAGGCAACTTTACATATCTTGAGCCTCCTTGGATCGATACTTGGCTACTTAGCCACTTTATTACTTGTTTGACCACGTGCACTTGCGTGTCGGTTTTACATATACCGAACCAGCCGAACAATAATTACAGTGGGAGGAGGAGGTATTGTTAATCCACTATGGTTGGGAGATAGTCAACCTAAGATTGGGAGCGGACGTCCTTGATCTCCCTAATACTCTCCCGAGGTACAAGGAACCTCACACTGTGACACATCTACCAGCACCGTCCCCAGTTCATTTTTATAATCTCTAAGTAGGAAGTCAGGAGTATAGCGTATATACGAGTCGACTTATCTATTAGATATACAATATCTAGTCAAGACAACAGTTAATATTAGATTACCTGATGGATGTGAGAAAGAGAGGGAAATGCAGGATTCCCACCTCCATCCTTTCGAATGTTGTGCAGTTCCATATTTCCATTTCATTGTGGTAACAAAAGGCTATTCCTACCTCCTAGTTTTGTTTCCAATATAGCAAAGGGCGTAAGAATTGAGACGATGTTTCCCGGAGTAAATAGTAAGCGAAGGTTGGATTTGTTGACTCCAGAAAGTGTTCGGAAAGAGTAGGGAGCCCCAATGTTTATGTAAGTTGTTCAGACCTTCACAGTAATAAGTCAGAAGAGCGGGTAAGACTACCGGCTTATTTGAAGTGTGTGTAAGAAATCCATCAGTGATAAACTCCTAATAATAATCAAGTTCAAGTCAGAAAAAGGCTGAATCCGCCGTAGCATGCTAATGACAGCAGGATATGCCTGTAAGATAATGGTTATGATCTTAGTTTGTGATATCGAAATATAGGGGGGTCATATGAATAAAATGGGTCTGACTGCAAGCCAAAAGAAGTATAGACCGAGACCTGGCCGGTAACTTTATTTACAGTGTAAGGCAGGTACCATGAACCCCAGAGCTCCTGAAGGAAGGTAAGGGGAAAAGCACGAATACCAGACTTTGGGGGAAATTAGAATCACCTCCAGGTTGGTAGAACATCGCATATTAAGGACTAAGCCTCGAGCTAACAACCAAGAGACAGTAAGGTTGTAGCCTAGAATGTTGCGGTACGCCCGCCTAAGGGGAAGGTAAGAGAGTGCCGACACGGAGACTCTAGTCTAGTGCAGCTTGGAAACAAGGCCCAGCAGACAGTTATGGGCCTTCAATATAACAACAAGCAAGGTCACAAGGTCTGGATGTTGACCTCACGTTCCAAGAGTGGAAAAAATTCAAATAGTAGACTATAGCTAAGGCGCATATGTTTGTTGCTCCCATAATTTAACGAAAATGCAATGAAATGGTACGAGAGGGCAGTAGATATTATTAAATTATACAAGCAGAGCCCCAGTGACAAGCCAGAAAAGGTGAAATAGCAGGAACTGAGTTGTCCAATATAAGAGATGGTCATGTCTGCAAGGGAGTGGAGAGTAATTAATATGAATACAGTCAAAGGGTTACCTCACACCAGGTGTAGCCTGACCTTATTTGAGTCAGTATAATAAGACCAATGAGGTCAATTCGTGCCTCGCCAGATGAAATTATGTTTCCATTAAGACTTCTGTCAGGTTAGATGCCCCAGAAGTAGATGGAGTGCGTGGAGCCCCAGTGTTTGATAAACTCCGACAGAGGGGCGCAATCTACGACTAAATTTTAGGAAGGGATGTTGGAACAGACGGTGACACATGTTAACTTAAGCACAGTTCCTCGTACCCCAGTTGGTGGTTAGGAAGAATATACAACTCAGACTCTCGAGGCCCACTATAAATGGAAGTGGAAGCCTTTGGGATGATAACTTCAGGCAGATAAGGCAAACCTGGACATGTTAAAATGGGAAGAAGGAAAAATGTAAAGCTTATCAAGGAACGTCTACCGACTACTTAGAGCCGCCAAAAATCTTATGCTGACGTGCAGTGGAGGAACATAGAATTTAATATGGGTGACTACGTATTCCTGAAGGTTTCACCAATGAAGGGTGTGACAAGATTTGGTAAGAAAGGAAAGCTCAGCTCAAGGTTTATTGGACCTTATCAGATTCACCGAAGGATAGGCCAGGTGGCTTATGGATTGGGTTTACCTCTAGAATTAGAATCCGTTCACCCAGTTTTTCATGTACTAATGCTAAGGAAATTCATAGGAGATTCCTCCCAGATTTTCCTAGTCAAAGACGTCCAAATCAATGAGGAGTTATCTTATGAAGAAGCTCCAGTAGCCATACTAGATCGGCAGATCTGCAGACTAAGAACTAAAGATGTTGCTTCCGTTAAAGTATTATGGAGAAATAAGAACCAAGAGGAGATGACATGGGAGGCAGAAGACAATATGAAAGCCAGATACCCTCAGTTATTTCAGAATTAGTCAGATTGTGCAGCTAGAGGTATGTTGTTGTTCTTGTTTCATAAGTTGCATTACATACATGTATAAGTGAGATAATTGACTTAAATCTATTTTGAAATGAACGCTATAGTATTATGTGGAGTACCTGTATTGGACTTTTCCGCATTTCAGGGTTTTTGGATAGTCTATATTACAGGGGAGACTCTACGGAAATTTTTCCAGAATAAGTAATTTGCAAAGTTAAGTTTCTTGCAAGCAGAAGTTAACAGTCGTGGACGAATGTTCTTAAGGGGGGGGAGGATGTTTCACCCCATAAGTTTCTAACATTTACTCATCCTATTCGTATGTTGGTTAAGAGTTTTAGAGTGCCATATGTATGAGGAAAGGGCCCAGGGAAAGGTCGAACGAGTGCCAAGTCGGGATTTCGCGAGAGGAGGCCGAACCAAGCTCCCCAGAGGGGAAAAGTGGAATGGAGCTGCTCCTACGCGTTAGCCAATGTGGAACGGAGCAGAATCGGCGCGTTGACCAGTGGCCACATTGCTTTGTATGCTGCTTCAAGTATATATAGGCGTCACCCTTAGATTTCATGTTATTTCTCAAGTAAACCACGACCAGCAGAGGTGAGGACGAGGGAGAACATTTAACTTTCATCCGATTACACTGCTAAAGTCCGTCCAAATCAAAATTAACTTTGGGTATCGAAGTATAAGGCTTCAGGGAGCATTTCTACAAAGTTAGTTTCATGAAATTTGCCCGGCGAATCGTTGTCTGCCTGAGCCAAAGTTGTTGTAATTGCTCCAAACTAGCGTCAATACGATCCCATGCTTAAAGTAAGTATTTCTCCCTTCTAGATTCTCGAGAAATTATGAGTTTTTGATCGTCTTTCTATAAGTTGAAGTATAGTCAGTATATACATATAAAGTTATTGTTTTCTTCAAATTCAGTAATGAAGTTGGCCCTATTCTTCTACTAATATTATTAAACTTGAGAAGGGCGGTTGAATACGAGCTAATACTCGTCAGTTAGCCAGAAAAATGGTGAACGAGGTATGTAAGGCTTAACACTCAGCAAGTATCCTTATCGTACAGTGTTACGACTTATGTTCTCAAATAGAAATAACGATCTCAGATGCTGCAGAAAGTTTCTACCATTAGATTGTAATTCAATATGTTGTAATTAGATGATATTGATATATATATATATATATATATATATATATATATAAATATAAGATATGTTGCGAGTAGCTGCTAATAGGGGTTATAGTTACATAAATTCGGGTTAGCTACTAGAAAACATATACAGATCATACTGCAGGACCCCTCGCTAAAAGGGAACAGGTTAAATGTGATTCACATATAACGCTATAGAAACTCTTTTAGTTCTCAATTTATTGTGATGGTAGACTTATATGTTTGTTGCCAGGCCTAGACTTCAGAAGCTCGTAAGAGTTATTGGCCTGAATCAGTTGGTTAAATAGTATGGGCACAGTTAGGTGGTCTAACGACCAGTTGGCGCCTTTCTTGGCAGGAAAGCATTCCTAGAGGTCATTGACATTATCGCATGTTCAGAACTAGAAATAGAGACAGAATAGGCATATTCTAGAGTTAGCGACACTAGGGTTGTCCAGTGTATTGAGTGATTGTTCGCCATCCCTTTAGCCTTATTAGTGATTGTCAGTCCTAGTCAACTTAATAGTTATCACGTAGGGTGCCCAGCAGGCCAGCCCAGTCGTACAAGTCAGATTAACCTGTGGGTACCCTAAGGAGGGGTCCACATCAGTAGTCGGTGACGTGCCAGCAGTGTAGCCGGTTCTTGTAAGATATTTAGGTACAGAGTTCCAGGAGAGGGCAAGTCTATATAGAATTGCCTATAATGTTGGGAATTGCCCAGAATAGTAATATAGATCCGAGTGGATTCAGACAAAGCTTAAGGAGTCAGTGTACTCTTCTAGTAGAACATTAACCACAAGGAGTTCGGTAAGCTCCCTATGAAGGACCAGGGTGCCGATCGTGTAGAGGAAAGTTCGACCAAGCCCATCTCTATAGTTGTTTAATTAGAGGAATAAAGTAGTTACCTTTCCACAACCCGACAGTTATTCATGAGTTATAGATGTCCGAGTAGGACATTCAGAGTATTGTTAGGCCACTTCATACCTCGCTCTATGCAAACCAGATTATTAGAGATTATGATCACTTTCAGGATCCTCTGATCAAATACGGGCACATGGCGTGCCTACAGATAGCCATACAGATTATCCCAGAAGCAAATAGAACTAGCATGAGGCCTAGAAGGCCAAATATGCTCACTTTATACAAATAGATTGATGTGTCAGTATAGCACCTGAGTTGGGGTTGCCCTCAGTTAGGAGCCTTCCATGACCGCCCCAAGGTTAATAGCTGTGTCGCTCGCCCACCAGGGATTAGGATACGTCGCTCTATGCGATGGCATGCCGTCCACAAGGGATGATAGCTGTGTCGCTCGCCCGCCTAGGGCTAGGATAGGTCGCTCTATGCGATGGCATGCCGTCCACAAGGGATGAAGATGGGGATAAAGATCCTCATATTTCCGTGGTTAGCCTTATACACACCCCTGCCAAGAGTTTATGCCCGGGGTGTAGATATCAGAAGTCCTCCGGACTCAGACTCAGAAACAGCTACAGTTCAGGGGCCAAGCGGGCCCAATGGTAGACCCAGGGGACCGGTAGGTTGGCTACAATACCAGTAGAGTTATAGACACCTGAGTAGGGGTATATAGATTGAGATGTGCTCGCCAGGACTTATGGGGGCCTGAACGAGTTATTCTATGCTGATTGTACGTCCCAGCTTATGGGGGCCAGGTGGGGTTCTTGTATAAAACTTTCTCTGCTAGCTGTAGTGTTTATCAATGTGTAAGTATGCAGTCTTAGCTTATGTGCATGTAGTGTCAGTTAGATGCAGATTACGAATCATCAGGCGTACAGGTTAATCTTTCGGCTCTTCTTTTTATTTACTTCTAGTCCTATTCAACTTATCTATTGCCTTAAATATTTGGTACATATTGTACTGACGCCCTTTCCCAGGGCGCTGCATTACTTGCCAATAGTTACAGATAGACGAGGAGCAGGTCCCTCGTAGTTCCACTCAGCCGTACAGAGTCGTCAACTCCCTTCTTCCGGAGCTTGTGTGATATAGGTTTATTTCTTTTGTTTGTACAGTATGGGAACGTCGGGGCCCTGTCCCGACCATCTTATTACTCCTAGAGGCTTGCAGATTGTGACTTCCCTGTGGTTAGATTATATCGGTTGTGTGGGGCCCATATATGCTTTAGATGATGTGTGTTGGCTGTGTGGGGCCCTGTTTAGCTGTTGATTGACGACCTTGTTGGCCCACATAGAACTCCCTATGATTTTTTGTCTCTTGTTAGCTGTTTACTTTCACAGGTGGCTATAGGCCTTGTCGGCCGGGGGTTGTATTTACAGCCGCTATATAGCCCGTTGTTTTCTTGATTCTAGAGATAGAGTCAGCCCTGCACCAGAGGTGCTTAGGCTCAGTCAACTCAGCAGTTCAGACTCTAGTAGGGCACCAGGTGCAAGTCATGCCTCCCAAGGTAGGGCATGACACCATTGCCCTGGCAATGTTATGAACGACTCTACCCACTTGTTTCAGCTTTGAGTCATTCGAGTCAATCATGATGTTCTAAAGCTATGCATGGTCATGTTATGATAAGAGTACAATTTCAGAATAATTGCATGTAGCCTTGTATTTTCACTTAAAATCTTATGATATGTCATGGAATGTTTTAAATGATTTATTTACTTAAGCGGTTTTACTTACCTTGCATAGTCAGTATATTCCACGTACTGACCGCATACTTTCTGTGCTGCATCATTTCATGATGCAGGATCTAATTCTTAGGTCCAACCCCGTTCGTAGTCGCTTATCAGAGTCAATATCTGCTTGGTTGGTGAGTCCTCATCTTTTGAGGAATAGACTTTCAGTTATCTTGGTTGTATTTTCAGTTTCAGTTTGTTGAGCTAGTTGGGGGCGTTGTTCCATCAGCTCGTCCAAATTACAGGCTTATTAGACGTAGAAATGTATGCAGCTTCAGATGTTCATTCTGTTGTTATGTCAAGTTATACTTCCGCTGAGTTTATAATTATGTTTTCTTCATCTTTATTGAATGAGTTAGTGAATGCTTATTCCATGCGTTAACTTGGGGTCTCTCGGGGTCCCTTGTCCTGTATCTACAATTCTGGTCTACACTCGGGTCATGAAAAACTTGGTATCAGAGCCACAGATTTGAAGTGTCCTAGGGTGTCTAAAAGTCGCATTAGGTAGAGTGTTCTTCATAGGGTGTGAAGCGCTCCACACCTATGACGAAGAGGCTACTAGATGTTTTATGAAATGTTCCCTTTCTTCTATGATCTATGTCGTGCGATGAAAAGCCTTTCTATCCTTCTAATTTGTGCTATCTATGATTGCAGAATTATGGCTCCTCGAAGGAGTAATGGAAGTAGGAATGGAGGTGGTGAGGGCCACGAGAATGGAAACGGTCATGAGCATCAGCAAGCCCCACCTGTTCCAGTGCCCCAGGCACTAGAGCCAGCTGCCCACACTGAGTTTTGGGCGGCGATTCAGATGTTGGCATAGGCCTTGACCGCTTAGGTCAATCAGTAGGCTATTAGGCAGGTTCCACAGAATGGCAATGCAGCGCCCGCTCGGATTAGAGACTTCTTGAGGATGAACCCTCCTGAGTTCACGGGATCAAAGGTGGATAAGGATCCACATGAGTTCATTGAAGGGATCCTGAAGGTCACTCAGGTTATGAGAGTGACAAATGTGGAGTGTGTGGACTTGGTCTCCTATCAGCTAAAGGAGGTCACTCATATTTGGTACAAGCAATGGAAGGATAACAAGGCTGCGAGAGCGGTCCTTATCAGTTGGGATGAGTTCCACATGACTTTTCTTGACAGATTCTTCCCTCAGGAAATGAGGGAGTTGAAAGAAGCTGACTTTTTAACCTCAAGCAAGGAAAGATGCCAGTGCTGGAGTATTCACTTGAGATCACTCGCTTGTCAAAATATGCCCCAGAGTTAGTGATGGATCAAAGGGCGCGGGTGAGCCAATTTGTTCATGGTGTGGCCGGTTATTTAGACAAAGACTGCAGGACTGCTATGCTCCACCAGAATATGGAATTTCCTCACATAGTGTTGTACACCCAGCTGATGGAGGCGGGTCATGCGAGGGAGAGGGAGGCAAAGAGGGCTCGGACAGATAGTCGTGGGTTTTCACATCAGAGGTCCGGCGGTGGCTACCGTCCATAGTTTCAAAAGAGGTCACTAGCCCCAGCACCATCCTCATCTAGTGTTCCATCCATACCCAAGGGTGATTAGAGGAATAGGACTTTAGGGTTGAGGGATCAGAGGGGCACCCAATTAGAGTATACCTCTCCAGCCTACGGGAAGGGCAGAAAGAGTCACACTGGGGAGTGCCTGCTCAGTTAAGATGTCTACTTCGGGTGTGGTAGATCTGGGCACATGCACCGAGCATGTCCATATGCTAGACAGGGTGATGATAGGGGTCGAGCACAGACCATCAGGACAGCAGCAGCTCCAGCCCGTTCAGCTCCACATGGAGCATCGACTAGTGAAGGTGGCGGACAGCGCCAGAATCGAGTCTTTGCCCTTGCCTCGCACCAGGAGCAGGAGACTTCGCTAGACGTGGTCACTAGTATGTTGCGTGTCATTCATATTGATGTTTGTGCCATGCTAGATTCGGGAGCTACATTGTCTTTTGTGACTCCTTACATTGCTAGTAGCCTTGGAGTTAGTCCTGAGACCTTGTCAGAACCGTTTTCAATTTCTACCCCTGTTGGTGATTCGATTCTAGCTAGACGGGTGTATAGAGGGTGCTCGGTCACTGTTTTGCATAAGGTTACCTCCACAGACTTAGTAGAATTGTCCATGACTAATTTTTACATCATTTTGGGTATGGGTTGGCTTTTTGCATGTTATGCTTCGATAAATTGTAGGACTCGTATGGTGGAATTTCATTTTCCAGGTGAGTCAGTGTTGGAGTGGAAGAGTAGTTCGGTGGTACCAACAAGCCGGTTTATTTCCTATCTTAAGGCTAGGAAGATGATCTCCAATGGGTGTATGTACCACCTAGTCAGGGTTAAGGATGTGGAGTCCGAGACCCCGACTATCCAGTCAGTTCCTGTGGTGTGTGAATACCCTAAGGTGTTTCTCGAGGATTTTCCAGGTGTTCCTCTGGAAAGGGAAATTGATTTTGGTGTTGATCTAATGTAAGATACGCAGCCTATTTCTATCCCTCCTTACAGGATGGCTCCAGTCAAGCTAAAGGAATTGAAGGATCAGTTAAAGGATCTGTTAGACAAGGGCTTCATCAAACCAAGCCAGTCTCCATGGGGTGCACCAGTTCTATTTTTTCAAAAGAAGGATGGTTCCCTTCGCATGTGTATTGACTATCGACAGTTGGACAAGGTTACCGTCAAACCAGGTACCCCTTACCCAGGATCGATGATTTGTTTGACTAGCTTCAAGGTGCCAAGTGTTCTCTAAGATTGATCTCAGATCTGGGTATCATCAGCTCAGAGTTCGGGAGAGTGATATCCCGAAGACAGTGCTCGGGTGTTCCGGTATAGGTTAAAAACTGACACGCAAGTGCACGTGGTCAAACAAGTAATAAAGTGGCTAAGTAGCCAAGTATTGATCCAAGGAGGCTCAAGATATGTAAAGTTGCCTAGTTTACTATATTCCTATTTCACTTCTAATTATGCTAACAACAATGTAACCAACAGTTACTTTAGTTTTTGTTTCTAAACTATATATACTAAAAAAAAAACAACTATTTACTGAGAATTTAGACAATGGATATGAACATGCCAAGGTTAAGAACAAGTAATGAACTTGATAATCATGATAATTTGGTTAATCTCTTCTTCATGTTGCTAGCCAAGAACATTCGCCTAGAAATTAAAACTCTCGTATTTAATTTCACTTTAGAATCATAAACCATCCGTCTACATTTCTGTGATCAAATGCAATTTATGACCTAGCAATATAATTCCGGTTCCTAAATTGACTAATACGTCTTTCAAGTATATTTCTATCAAGAAAGCACATCAAAACCCAATTTTCCCAAATCAAGTTAAGAACAATACCCTATTAATTCACAACTTTCCAATTTCTTGTTATTTCGAGTGAAATTGGACTTTTTAGATGTACATTAATGTCGGCCACACACTAATGCAGTAAGAAAAAGAATTAATAGAACAACATGGAAGAAGAAGAAGAAAACCATATCAATTATAATCAAAATTCATTACAAGTGTCAAAACCTTAACAAGGAAGAGAATTAGCCACTCATTTGTGGATTGATCATCCTAAAATGAGTGTAAATCATACGTACAATTGATAGAAAGAAGAGAAGAAATCCCTTAGCTTTTTCGTTCCTCAACTGCTCCTAACCCACGTCCTTGTTCTCCACTTCTGAACTCAGTCTAAAAACTAAAAACTGCTTAAAATAAACCTAAGTGTGCTATTTATACTAGTGGGAAATTTTTCCCGGAATAACAAGCAACGTGTCACGGAGGCCAACGCGGAGCACTGCCTCCGTGACACGGCGTGGACGCGGACCTTCACTGGAATTTCAGGGTCCGGTAAATTAGCCTCAACGTGGCACGGAGGCCAACGCGGAGCACTCTCTCCGTGCCACGGAGCTGACGCGATGGCACACTGGAATTTACCATTTTAATTCCTGTCCAGGCAGTGTGCTACCGCGATGGTAGCGTGGCACGGCTCCATCGCGGAGCCCCTATAAATTGTGCATTCCAATGTCTTTTCCCCGCTCGCATCCAAGTCCAACTCCGATATAGTTCCAACATGCATTTTAGCTCCTAAAAATCACATTTACCTGCAAAACAAATGCTAATCATGTTGGTTAGTATAAATTCACATTTTATTACCGATTACATGATATTATATACACATTGCACAACAAACATGGTAAAATTGATACGTTTGAGTATCACTTGGGCATATAAATCTGCCCAAGATCACTTACCCCACACTTAAATCCTTGTTCGTCCTCGAACAACACATACACAACTCATGCAAATTCGTCCCAACCTTCGTCACTATGGTGCGACCATTTACGCTAAGGTCATACCGATTATTCAATTTTTGCAAATCATCAAGAAAACATGCTTGTTCGTACAATACAATGACCTTTAATACATCAAGACTTCCTAGACTTTAAGAATTGATTCTTAATATCGGCAAACTCATGCAAATCAGCTAATCAAGAAATCCGACACGAAAATCAATCTTTCATCAAGCATGTGCCCTCACAACTCGAGAGAATCTTCCCCTTTTTTGTTCATGCAACACACAAACATGCAAGTAGGGGCATATAAAAATTAATTTCACTCTCTCTCCCAAAAGAATTCACATGCCTCATGTCATGACCCATAAGCTTGCCCTTAATGTATTACTCCACTAATATAAAGAAATGCAATGTAAGATCACGTAGGACTTTAATGGGTTGTAACGGGGCTATGGATATATATATATATTGGATTAGCCAATAATAGTCTCTAGCATCCTTAAGCGCCTTTTCAACTCATTCCCATCGACTCATGGACATTGTTCCTCTCTTTTCTCTTTTTCTCCCATTCATGCTGGTTTACTTTCGTACTGCCCATTTCATCGAACACACTTGACACAAAATAAAGGGTTTTCATGTACCCTCAATATCATTTAATTATAGCAAGTGCTTCTTCAACATCATGTTTTCTTTCTTCACTCTGCTTTTCTTTTTCTTTTCACTCTTTAACACTTTGGGAAACATTGTCTTTTCTTTGTAAGCGCTTAAGAGTTTCGTATAGACTTTAAGGCTAATGAAAAGAAGGAATAAAGCTTAGTTTATACAATTTTGGACAAAAGAAAGAAAGAAATCGGCTAAAGGCTCAACGGGCTAACTAGGGTATACAACACATAGAAAGGTAGAATTTGACAAGAAAAAATGGAAACTATCGGTTAAAACAAAGAAATGCCTACATCCTTTCTAACACTACACCTCCTTCATTTCGTTTTGTATACACACCAGGCAAGTTCTAGACACTTCACAATGACATGGAATAGCAATACCTCACTTCACACTTCATGCACATGCTCGAATCAAGATGCATTCACAGACTCTTTAATTAGCCAATAACATGAATTCAAGATTAAGCCTCAATCATACTGAATCAAATTCTATAGCCTAGGTAACTCAACATATTTACAGGATTGCATGCTTTCAAATGAATCACTTCCACATTTTGAACATCAGTTACACACGCAACGAAATTTTAGCAACCATAAGCAACTACAGTTCATTGATGCAATCCACCAAAGAAAAACTAAAGACAAATAAAAATCCTACTCCTACCGACTATATTTCCCTTCAGACGGTCATCATCCATCCATCATAGGGAACGATCACTAACTATGAAATCGGTTCAATGGGACTATTGTCGGTAAAAGAACCGAAAACAAACTCCGAGAAACCCAAAAAAATAAAAATCGAAAAATTTTGCAACACATCGATCATTTCGATAGAAACATATTTACAAAAGATTTTGGATAATTGCAAAATATCTTCGCAAAAAATTTGAAAAATATCGATCATGTCGAAAGAAAAAAAAAATATTTACAAAATATTTACACTGGCAACCACAACTTTTCATACCACACATCATTAACCACACAAATAAATATATACACATACACCACAAATCAGTTCATAACAGGGAAAGCACACACATTAATCCAAACCAAGGAAAAACATACAGCAAATTAGAGCCCAAGTCCCAGCACCTAGCTACTCCCCACCCCACACTTAAAACGAACACTGTCCCCAGTGTTCACAAAAATTACAACACAAAAAAATTCGGGTGGTGGAACTCCTGGATTAGTCAAAATATTCGACTTCTTCATCCGGTGCTGCGGCCTTGTCATCGGACTCCACATCGGAGTCCTCCCGACGTGTCTCCTCATCAGTAGGGACATCGTCATCCGTCGGCTCCACGAAGGCTGGTCCCACCCGACATAAGGCTCTGGTGTTCTCGCCAAAGGGGTAGTCCAGCTCCAGTTGCCATAATTCTTCCTCGGTGGCTGGTCTCCCACCAATCCGTAGCTGAAGCATCTGCATGCCGAACATACGTGCCATGTACTGATCGTCACGACCATGTCACTCGCCCAAAGTCAGTACTGGTCCGTGTGTAGTGTCGGGGGCCTTAGTCTTTGTCACATCGAGGGCCCTCCGCTCCAACTGCGGAATATAGTCCAAAGCCTCTTCCTCAATGTCGAGGCCTCGGAGGAAGGTGGTGATGAGTCCGCCAAACCCGTATCTGTGGCCCTGGTGCAGTCTGGCTCTCTTTATGGCGGATATTATTACCGCCCCAACATTAATCTCAAGCCCTTTCATAAGGGTATACACCAAGCAGACACGGTCCCGGGTCACGTCCGTCATATGAACTCTCGGGATCAAACACGAACACACAATCTTCAGCCATATTCTGGCCTCCCTGTTCATCTGCGAATAAGGCAGAGTCTAGTGGTAACCCCTCTCCTTATGTCTACTCCATCGGGCTGTGGATCGAGCCCCACACAACGTACGTCTGATGTCGGCGTACGGTGGGGTGATGTTTAGCTGGCGAAGAACGTGGACGTCTGTGTCCCGCGCTCCGACAATGGCATTAAATTGGTGGGGTTCCAGAGTGACAATCTGCCCTCTGATTTTTATTGTGTGGCTTCTGATGGCCGAGTTCCAATTTGCGTAGAACTCTCGGACCAAGTGAAGGTTGCACTCCTTGGGCTCCTGAAAAATAAAGCTGAGCCCAGCTGCTTCAATTCTCTGTACAATGCGAGGGAACTCCTGTGCGAGTGGTTCCCGTGCAATATGTTCTTCCGGGAAGTACTTGTTCTCCTTATGCTTAGCATACCATTTCTTTCCTTCCTCGGTTACCCATCTTATTCCGTATTGGCGGTGTTGGCCGCGCGGAACAGCGGGTGCAGCTGGGACTGCGGTGCCCAGTCTCATCCTTTTCCTACCGGTGCCTGAGGTAGAAGCACCCTTGCCTTTATCTTGTCTGCTCGCCATTGTACCTGTCAATTTACACAAACAAGCACAAAGTTAAGCTAAAAACTTGTTAACTTTGGCTAAGGTCGGGTTACACAACATTTACCCCACACTTAGGCCTTAGCTACTTATACAAAATTACGGCAGGGATAACTCTAATTACACCACAGACAACACTATACACTTCATGCGTAGTGCGTTCACAAAAAAATTTCGACAGCATAACGGTTAGCGTACTACTCAGACTTCATACAGCTAATCCCGATCCTACTATCGCTAACAATTCACACATCGCACTTCGCAACAAAAACAACAACAAAATAAAAACAACGATAAAAACATTCTATATACAATCTAATCCAAACAATCTAACCAATTTACACACTTTTTGCATTTTCCCAAAAAACATTCGAGAATTTGTCGTCTTTTAACATTTACACAATATTTACCACGACTTCTCTCAATTTACAAACACACCCCGGCATCTAATTTGCCGACTTATCAAGTCACTCAACTTAAATTCAACAACTCATGCCCTAGAATACAATTCTATAATCAAATTCAAATTATTTACGCAATCGATATGTTCAAACGCTAAATACAACAATCCCAACATATATCAATCACAAATAACTCAACATCCATGTTTAATTTCTACCTAGGGTGATATATCTCACCTCACATGCCCAAATTTGACTAAAATCGCCAAAAAATTGAGATAGACGATGAAAACATACCTTTGAATTGAGAAACCGAAGAAACTTGACGTATTCCTTGCCTAGGAACGTGCCACGGTGCTTGTGGAGGGGGAAATAGGTGTTTTGGTCGCGGAGGGAAGAGGGAATGGGAAGAAATGGGGCGAAATCGGGGGTTCTAATTTAAGAAAACACGCGGGTCACCCGGCAACCCGGTGTGACCCGGTACCAAATACACGACAACGTGTCACGGAGGGTAACACGGAGCCCTACCTCCGTGACATGGAGCCAACGCGTTGGCTTACTGGAATTTTTGAAAAATCCAGATTTTGCCTTCAACGTGTCACGGAGGGTAACGCGGAGCCCTACCTCCGTGACACGGCGCCAACGCGTTAGTGCACTGTTTCTTCAATTAATTTAATTTTTCATACCTTGCCTCATTTTCTCGATTCCATGTATATTTCCTCCGTTATACCTGAAAATCACCTCACTGAACAGAATTGGTTAGATTAATAGATTTCCCTAACTAAAATGAAAAATATTAACTAAAACAAAAATATATACCGAATCAAGAAAAGAAAAATGAAAATAAAAATTATTTACACTAAAAAGAAAGAAAGAAAATATTTTTCACGGGTTGCCTCCCGTGCAGCACCTGGTTTACCATCGCGGCTCGACGTCCTTTATGCTCACTTGTCTACTAGGGTAATGGACGATTTGTCCCGATCATGGTCATCCCCCCAGTAGTTCTCAACCTTATCCGGTGGCCTTCCTAGTAACTCTCGGGAATCACTCATTCCATTAGCATTCCCATGATCAATCACATTGATCACCGAGAGTTCCTTATAAATAGTCGGGAGCTTAGGTACCTTGTACACATCGAACACTTCGACCTTGTCATGTGCTCGCATCGTGAGTTGACCCGCAGCTACATCAATTAATGCTTTTCCGGTTGCCAAAAAGGGTCGTCCCAAAATAAATGGGACTTCAGCATCTGGTTCAAAATCCAGAACAATAAAATCGACCGGAAAAATGAGGGAGCCTACTTGCACTAACACATCCTCAACAATGCCATCCGGCTTAGCTAAAGACCTGTCTGCTAGCTGCAAGATTACCGTTGTAGGTCTAGGACTCCCTAGACCTAACTTTCTGAATACCGAAGATGGCATCAGATTTATGCTTGCCCCCAAGTCGCATAATCCACGAGCTCGGATACTTTGCCCAATCGTAAGCTGGATAGTAAAACTTCCAGGGTCTTTCAGTTTTGTGGTCAACCTATTCTGAATCTGGGAAGTGCATTCCTCCGTTAAAGCTACCGTGGCATACTCAGTCAAACGACTTTTGTTAGCCACGATGTCTTTAATATATTTTGCATATTTTGGCACTCCCTGCAAGACATCAACAAGAGGTAAGTTCACATGTACCTGTTTAAGTACCTCCATGAATTTCTGGAAACACGCCTCCTCCTTGTGTTTCTTAAGTCGTTGAGGGAACGGGGGTGGAGGCCTTTCTGGTTCAGCTTCTTTAGTCTTCCCCCTATCAGAGATTTGCTCTTCCTCAACATCTGCTGCTCCTGACTTTTGAGGCGGTATTTCCGGTTCCACCTCCTTTAACTGTAAACCACTCCTCGTGGTCACTGCATTTACCTGCTTCGGATTAGGATCTGTGTCGCTAGGTAATCCTCCTCTAGGTCTAGTATTTTGGGCACTAGCAAATTGCCCAAACTGATATTCAAGAGCCTTGGTCGCCAATTGATTATTCTTCACTTCGGTTGCCAATTTAACATAGTCAGCCTGCAATTGCACCTGATTAGCGATCATGGTTTTGAACATCTCCTCAATACACGGTGATGGTGGTGGAGGAGGGGCATTATGATTTCTGAATTGAGCTTGATAGCTTTGTTGCCCTCCTTGGTTTCTGTGCATACCCTGCCCGGAACTTTGGCCTTGTTGATTGTTGCTACCCCACGAAAAATTCGGATGGTTTCTCCAATTTGAGTTGTAGCCACTACCAAACTGCTGCTGATTTCTCTGTGCATTGCCCACAAAGTTAACAGAATCAGGATTTGCACCACAACATTCAGCTGAATGCTCACTACTACCACACACTTCACACCACATCTGTTGGACAGCATTGACTGAAGCTGAAGGCTGGTTCAAGTTTATATTGCTGAAGCGATTGTTTAACTGATTTTGCAAGGCAGCTATCTGTGCAGCGATAGCTGTAAATCCATCCACTTCAAGCACTCCCGCTGCTTTCCTTACTCCACCTCGAGATGAATCTGCATTCCATTCTGGATTGCCTTATGAAATTCGGTTGAGCAAAGTGTACAGCTCCTCATATGTCTTTTCCAGCGCTTGCCCTCCAGCTGCTGAATCTAACAGAATTTTAGTGTGGGGTTCCAAACCCTCAATAAATGTGTGTACCAACACCTCATTGGACTGATGTTGATGAGGACAGTCCCGCAATATGGATTTAAATCTTTCCCAGGCTTGATATAGATTTTCTCCCTCCCTCTGTTTAAAACTTAGAATTTGACTTCTAAGTCTGGCTGTTTTACCAGAAGGGAAAAATCTAATCAAAAACTTCCGTGCAAGATCATCCCACGTTGATATAGAATTGGGTGGTTCAGCTTTTAACCACCTCTTAGCTTCACCAAGTAAGGAAAACGGAAATAAGGTGAGCCGAACATAATCAGGTGACACTCCAACGGGTATATAAGTGTCACTTATCTCCAAAAAGTTTTGGAGATGTTGTTGTGGATCTTCATGAGGGAGACCGGTAAACTGCCCGCTTGTGTGCAAGAGTTGCACCATATTCTGCTTTAATTCAAACCTCCCTCCAGGCTCTGGTTTGCGGATGCTAGAATGTACATTGTTAGCGTGTGGGATTGCCACCTCGCGAACCGGCCTTGCTGCTGCTTCATCGGGCACTAACACTGCCCTCACAACTGGTGGATTTTGTTGCTCCATAATAGATTGTTTAAGCAACTGCAGCTTCTTTCGTAAAGCTTCTCTGCATTGACTATGAAATTCACGTTCAGGCTCTAAGTAAGATTCCACCAGCTCTTTGTCCCTTGCCAGTGTTCACAGAAACAAAATCTGCAAAATACAGGCTAAGACCAAGTTGTTAACACTTTAAGAAAATAAAAATAAAAATACAGTAAATTTACACTAAACACAATTTCACAAATCCCCTAGCCTCCCCGGCAACGGCGCCAAAAACTTGCTCGGGTGTTCCGGTATAGGTTAAAAACTGACACGCAAGTGCACGTGGTCAAACAAGTAATAAAGTGGCTAAGTAGCCAAGTATCGATCCAAGGAGGCTCAAGATATGTAAAGTTGCCTAGTTTACTATATTCCTATTTCACTTCTAATTATGCTAACAACAATGTAACCAACAGTTACTTTAGTTTTTGTTTCTAAACTAAATATACTAAAATTAATAACAACTATTTACTGAGAATTTAGACAATGGATATGAACATTCCAAGGTTAAGAACAAGTAATGAACTTGATAATCATGATAATTTTGTTAATCTCTTCTTCATGTTGCTAGCCAAGAACATTCGCCTAGAAATTAAAACTCTCGTATTTAATTTCACTTTAGAATCATAAACCATCCGTCTACATTTCTGTGATCAAATGCAATTTATGACCTAGCAATATAATTCCGGTTCCTAAATTGACTAATACGGCTTTCAAGTATATTTCTATCAGGAAAGCACATCAAAACCCAATTTTCCCAAATCAACTTAAGAACAATACCCTATTAATTCACAACTTTCCAATTTCTTGCTCTTTCGAGTGAAATTGGACTTTTTAGATGTACATTAATGTCGGCCACACACTAATGCAGTAAGAACAAGAATTAATAGAACAACATGGAAGAAGAAGAAGAAAACCATATCAATTATAATCAAAATTCATTACAAGTGTCAAAACCTCAGCAAGGAAGAGAATTAGCCACTCATTTGTGGATTGATCATCCTAAAATGAGTGTAAATCATACGTACAATTGATAGAAAGAAGAAAAGAAGAGAAGAAATCCCTTAGCTTTTTCGTTCCTCAACTGCTCCTAACCCACGTCCTTGCTCTCCACTTCTAAACTCAGTCTAAAAACTAAAAACTGCTTAAAATAAACCTAAGTGTGCTATTTATACTAGTGGGAAATTTTTCCCGGAATAACAAGCAACGTGTCACGGAGGCCAACGTGGAGCACTGCCTCCGTGACATGGCGTGGACGCGGACCTTCACTGGAATTTCAGGGTCCGGTAAATTAGCCTCAACGTGGCACGGAGGCCAACGCGGAGCACTCTCTCTGTGCCACGGAGCTGACGCGATGGCACACTGGAATTTACCATTTTAATTCCTGTCCAGGCAGTGTGCTACTGCGATGGTATCGTGGCACGGCTCCATCGCGGAGCCCCTATAAATTGTGCATTCCAATGTCTGTTCCCCGCTCGCATCCAAGTCCAACTCCGATATAGTTCCAACATGCATTTTAGCTCCTAAAAATCACATTTACCTGCAAAACAAATGCTAATCATGTTGGTTAGTATAAATTCGCATTTTATTACCGATTACATGATATTATATACACATTGCACAACAAACAAGGTAAAATTGATACGTTTGAGTATCACTTGGGCATATAAATCTGCCCAAGATCAGACGGCATTTAGGAAACAGTATGGTCATTATGAGTTTGTAGTTATGTCTTTTCGAAAAAATAATGCTCCTGCAGCTTTTATGGACCTGATGAACAGGGTGTTCAAGCCATTTTTCGACACGTTCGTGATCGTGTTCATTGATGACATTTTGATATACTCTCGGAGTGAGGAGGAGCATGCTGCTCACTTGAGAGTAGTGCTTTAGACCCTCAAGGAATGCCAATCGTATGCATTTTCAGCAAGTGTGAGTTTTGATTGGACTCTGTGGCATTCTTGGGCCATGTGGTGTCTAGCGAAGGCATAAAAGTGGACTCACAGAAAATTGAGGCGGTGAAGAATTGGCCCAGACCGGTGAATCCTTCGGATATTCGGAGTTTATTGGGATTAGCTTGCTACTATCGGATGTTTTTTTAGGGTTTCTCATCCATTGCAACGCCTTTGACTAAGTTGACTCAGAAGAAGGTGAAGTTTTAGTGGTCGGAGGCTTGTGAGAAAAGCTTCCTAGAGTTAAAGGCTCGACTTACATTGGCACCGGTGTTGACCCTACCCGAGGGTAACGATGGTTTCATGGTTTATTGTGATGCGTCCAGAGATGGAGTTGGGTGTGTGTTGATGTAGTGTGGGAGGGTGATAGCTTATGCCTCTCGACAACTAAAGGTGCATGAGAAGAATTACCCGACCCATGATCTTGAATTGGCCACGGTGGTGTTCGCATTGAAGATATGGCAGCATTACTTGTATGGAGTCCACGTGGATGTATTTACAGACCACAAGATCTTGCAATATGTATTCACACAGAAAGATCTAAATCTTCGGCAAAGGAGGTGGTTGGAGTTACTTAAGGATTATGACATGAGTGTCCTTTACCACCCAAGCAAGGCTAATGTTGTTGCAGATGCGCTTAGTAGGCTCTCACTGGAGAGTGTGTCCCATGTGGATGAGAGGAAGAAGGGATTGGTGAAATATGTTCACCGGCTTGCATGGCTTGGGTTAGATTGATCGACGCGACCGATGGTGGTGTTGTTGTGCATAACGGGTCAGAATCGTCCTTGGTGGTTGATATTAAATTCAGGCAAGATGAGGATCCAAATTTTAGGAAGTTGAAAGAGGCGGTGTAGAGTCATAAGGTGGAGGTTTTCTCCCAAGGGGGAGATGGTGTGCTACGATACCAGGGTCGACTATGTGTTTTGGATGTCAACAATTTGAGAGTTCGGATATTACATGAGGCACATAGTACCAGATATTCTATTCATCCAGTATCCACGAAAATGTATCGGGACTTGCGAGAAATTTATTGGTGGGATGGTATGAAGAAGGATATTGCGGAGTTCATAGCAAAATGTCCAAACTGCCAGCAAGTGAAAGTCGAGCATCAAAGGCCGAGAATTGTACTTCACGATATCACATCCCCACTTGGAAGTGGGAAGAAATTAACATGGACTTCATTACAGGTCTACCTCGTACTCGTCGCCAATATGACTCCATTTGGGTGGTGGTAGACAGGTTGACCAAGGCTGCACATTTTCTATCGATTAAGACCACGGATTTAGCGGATGATTATGCTAAGCTGTATATTCGGGAGTAGGTTCGGCTTCATGGAGTTCCCTTGTCTATTATTATGGACCGAGGCACTCAATTTACTTCTTAATTCAGGCGTTCGTTTCAAAAGGGGCTTGGGACTCAGGTTAAGCTAAGCACAACTTTTCATCCTCAGGTGGATGGCCAAGAAGAACGGACCATTCAGACCCTCAAGGACATGTTGAGGGCATGTGTTATGGATTTTAAAGGTGTTGGGATGATCATCTGCCCTTGATCTAGTTTGCTTATAATAATAGTTACCACTCCAGTATCCAAATGGCACTGTTCGAGGCCTTGTATGGGCGAAGGTTTAGATCGCTTATTGGTTGGTTTGAGGTTGGTGTGGAGGCCATGATAGGACCTAATTTGGTTCATGAGGCGATGGTGAAGGTCCAGTTGATAAGAGACCGGTTGAAAACCGCTCAGAGTCATCAGAAATCGTATGCTGATGTGAAGAGAAGAGATTTGGAGTTCGATTTGGATGACTGGGTGTTTCTAAAGGTATCTCCCATGAAGGGAGTCATGCGGTTCAGAAAGAAGGATAAACTCAGTCCCCGCTATGTTGGCCCTTACCGGGTAGTGAGAAGAGTTGGTAAGGTAGCTTATGAGTTGGAATTGCCTTCAGGATTTGCTTCAGTTCATCCTGTATTCCATGTATCGCTTTTGAAGAAGTGCTTGGGTGATCCAGCCTTGGTGGTTCCGGTAGACAGCGTTGGTGTGAAAGACAGCCTCAGTTATGAAGAAATTCCGGTTGAAATTTTTGATCGACAAGTTCGGAGGTTGACGAACAAAGAGGTAGCTTCAGTTAAGGTTTTATGGAGGAATCAGCATGTTGAGGGAGGTACATGGGAGGCCGAAGTAGACACGATGGCTAGATACCCATATTTGTTCTCTACCGGCTCAGTTTCGACTTAAGGTATCAGTTTTTTCCCTAATTCTCTTATCAGTTTCCATGTTCAGTTCATGTGCGCAAGTTTTAATTGTGTTATGATAAATGTATGTGATGTCTGAATTTAGTCAGCTATGTGGTTCTTTACGGAGGTCGTTATTCCGTGAAATTTCGGTTAAAATAATCAAAATTATTAGTGTTGGAGTATAATAATTGCTTGTTTCAGCTTTCTGCTTTTTTCTAACATTCGAGGACGAATGTTTCCAAGGAGGAGATACTGATATACCCTGAGAATTCAAGAATCATACCCGGAAGTTGAAACGGACAAAAATGGTAAAAATGTTGCAACAGTGCAGGACGAGTCGTTGGACAACTAGTCAGGGGACCCCACGAGTCGTCAAGTGATTCGTGGGAAGGCTTGGGAGAATGATGGACTCGAGGTCCCCACGGGAGATGTAACTACTCGTGGTCAATGATCTTGGGCATAATTACGTGCCCAAGTGATATTTTATAATTAGTTTAGTCTTGTTTGTTTATTTATGCACTTACGTTATCATGTGATTTTATGTAAATTTGGATATGTACTAATCAACATGATTAGTCCTTGTTTTTGTAGGTTAAAAATGCATTTGAGGAACAAATTTATGATGGGTGAAGTGGAGAAATGGAATGGGAAGCAAATTTCAAAAGTCAGCAAGGAACCTTGCCTTGGCAAGGCTGGCCGTGCCAGGCAGCGTGCCGCGCCCAGCGTCGTGCCACGCCAATGCCAGGCGCGAGAATAATGCATCAAACAGGCTGTCTGCGCGCCAGCGCCGTGTCATACGAGGCACATCTGCACGCCAACGGCGTGTCAAGCGGACCATCGCGCCGCACAGGCAGCGTGCCACGCTGGCCATCGCGGCAAGCTTCAGCCGAATGTCATTTTTAGGTTTTTTCTAGTGTGCTTTCGCGGTACCTCCACGTCACGGAGGCAAATTAGCGCGACCACCTCCGTGCCACGGAGCCATTCCATGACGGGCAAAAATTGTACATTCCCTATTTACTATAAGTAGGACCCTTAGCTTCTAAAATCATTTTGTCACGAAATATTTTCTGAAAACCGTAAAGGAGCGAAGGGAGAAGTGAAGAACTCACCTAGGGTTCACCAAATTTACCTTCTCTTTTATTTATTCTTGAAAGTACATCACTTTACTTATGCTTTTAATCAGTAGCTAAAACCCTTTTTCTAGGGTTGATGCTACGTGATATGATTGTAATTGCATGAATTTGTTTTGGTTTGAGTTGTTAATTGTTGTTTTGTCTTACATTCTACATTATGGTTGTTTTTACGCTTGATCACCATGAAAACAAATGCGTTAAGCTTAGGAAAAAGCTCGAAAGAGCAACCCTAGGCAAGAACAACAGAATGTAGCGAGCAAGTTCTTATCTTTCGATGTGATTCGCAATTAGGCTAGAAATTATACCTATTTTGCCTTCCTTGGTTGATAAATCGGGATGATAAAGAGACACCGGCTTAGAATTTTCACTCCACCACTCGTAGAAGTATTTTTGAAACTAAGCTGAGTTAAATGATTAGAGGTACGAAAGTCCATAATCAAGAGCATAAATCCCGTAAACCACCCCACGAACTAGAATGTCACATCCCCGCTCAATGATGTAATTGTGAGGTTAGTTTTTTGTGTTTAGAGGCTCGAGAGACCATGAACATCGCATTTTCAACTATGTGAGACAACAATTGATAATTTCATACTTGAATCATTACAAAGGGTAGCATTGCATGATTATCTGGCCTTGGCTCTAGTTGCTTCTTATACTGTTTCAGAGTATTTATGTGACCACCCCTAAATTTAAATAGAATTTATCGAAGACTTTTATAATCAACACTTGTGAAAGTTATTATCACACTTGAACTTGATAATTAGGTGAATCAGTTTGGTCCCTATGGTTTAAACATCCGGCTCTTAAAAAGAGCGACTGTATTACTTGTAAGACCATGTACGCTTGCATGTGAGCTTGGGCGTAGTCACAATAACTTTTTGGCGCCGTTGCCAAGGACTTGGCGAAGTTTAGTAAATTTTTCTGTTTTTGTGTGATTTTTAAATATCCTTAAGTGTTGCTTGGTCTTAGTCTAACATATTGCAGGTGACAGGTTGTCCTTGCAGAGCTGGCTAGGAATAGAGAGCTAGTGGAACCGTTGCTTTAACCAGAGCGTCAAATTCATTTACGCAGGAGGGAAGCTCTAGAGCAAAAGGTAAAGAGACTTCAAGAGAGGGTACAACAACAACCACCAGCAGGAAAATCAAAGTTGTCATCTGAGATCATGGCAGCCAGACCAGTTCGCGAAGTGGCAATCCCACTAGTGACAAATGTGAACTCTAGTATCTGTATACCGGAACCTGGAGAAAACTTTGAATTGAAGCAAAATATGGTGCAGCTGTTACATTCTAATGGTCAATTCACTGGGATGGCACATGAGGACCAGCAGTAGCACTTATAGAAGTTTCTTAAGATCAGTGACACATTCGTCCCCACCGGAGTGTCCATAGATTATGTCCGACTTACTCTCTTCCCATTTTCATTGTTGGGGGAGGCAAAGAGGTGGTTGAAGTCTGAGCCACCGAACTCCATAACCTCTTGGGATGATTTGGCAAAGAAGTTCCTTATCAGATTCTTCCCGTCAGGCAAGACTGCCAAACTTAGAAGTGAGATATTAAGTTTCAAGTAGAGGCCGGATGAGAACTTGTATTTGGCTTGGGAGAGATTCAAGTCATTAAGAGACTGTCCAATGAAGTGCTGGCCCATACCTTTGTAGAAAGTCTAGACCCACACACAAAAATTTTACTAGACTCTGCATTGGGTGGGCAAGCCTTAGAGAAGACTTATGATGAGTTGTACACTTTGTTGAATAGAATTGCTCAGGGAAATCCAGAGTGGCATAGCGAGGCATCAAGAGGGGAAGGAAAGAGAGCATGGCTGATAGAGGCAGATGGTATGAATGCCTTGGCGTCACAGCTAGCGTCATTCCAGCATTAGATTATGACTCAGTTCAACAAACTGAGTATGAATCAAGAACAGGGTTGAGTAAATGCAGTTCAGCAAGCTCAGAGTTGGTGTGAAATCTGATGGAATAATGGGCATAATGCAGAATCATGCGGGGCCAATCCGGAATCAGTCAATGTTTTTGAGAATGTTCAAAAGAACAATAAGAATTTTGGGAACAATTACAACAAGAATTGGCAAAGCCACCCAAATTTTTCTTGGGGTGGAAATCAAAGGCAAAGCTACTAGCAACCTCAGCAGCAGTAGTATCAGTAGAATAGGCAGATTGATGGCCAGTTGAGTAGCAATATTGAGGAGACATTGCAGAAAATTATGGAGACCCAGACTCAACTAGCAGAGAATCAGGCGAGGATGGCATCGGATTTGAAAAATCAACAGTTGGCCACCCGCAATCTAGAGAAGCAGATGGGTCAAATAGTAGCTGCTCACCACATGAGACCGCAGGGAGGACTACCCAGTGACACAGATCCTAACCCCCGCCAAGTCAATGCCATCAGTCTGAGGAGTGGCAAGCAATTAGCTGATGCGATACCTAAAGAGAAGAGAAATGAGGTGCAGCCGGAGTTGGTCAGGAAAGGACCATCCACTGACAAGGGAGAGAATCAGAGTGTTGTTCAAAAAAATGCACAATCATCATTGCAGCCAGCATAGATACCACCACCACCATTTCTGCAGAGATTCAGAAAGAGAAAGGAGGAGGAATGCTTCAAAAAGTTCTTCGAGATTTTTAAAGAACTTCATATAAATTTGCCTTAGCTTGATGTTTTGCAGGGAATGCCCAAGTATGCTAAATACTTGAAAGATGTGATGGCTAACAACGTCAGATTGGTGGATGTCCATGCGGTAGCACTGACTATGGAGTACAGTCACAGGGTGATGAGCAAGATACCTAAAAAGCTAAAAGACCTAGGGAGTTTTACCCTCCCCATACAAATTGGTAAAACTGAGGTGATAAGAGCTTTGTGTGATCTAGGGGAAGCAGTTAATCTAATTCCCCTATTTTTATTTAACACCTTAGGGTTGGGTCAACCGAGACCAACAAGATTGATGGTGCAACTGGCAGATAAGTCGCGAGTGGCATCGAATGGAATTATAGATGACCTTCTCATCAAAGTGGGTAAGTTCATTATACCCACAGATTTTATCATATTGGATTTTCATGTTGATGATCGGGTACCCTTAATCTTGGGACGGCCATTCTTGTCCACTGGATGAGCCATTATCGATGTGAGAGTAGGGACCCTAAAGATGAGGGTCGAGGATGAAGAAGAACTCTTCCGAGTCTACCAAGAGATTAACCCACCCACACACTACAGAAACCTGTGTAAGTTCAATGGGTTGTCAGAGGATAAGTGTGGGATGGCAGATTCCAGAGGTCCACAGTCAAAGGAGATGATTAGTTTTCAGCCCAAGTTTGATGAAGGGCTTCAGTATGAGAAGAAGTACAGAGTGGAAGTTGTTCTCTCTAAAAATCAAAAGAGAAGAAGATGGTTCTCAAAAGGGAACCCACGTATGAGGATGTCCTGAAAAGGATAGTTCACGTCATGTCGCGACGTAAAATTAGACGCTGCTTGGGAGGCAGCCCAAGGGTACCATAGGTACAATTTGTAATTGTTGTTTGTGTTGATTTTGTTTATTTTCATCGTGTTTGTGTTTTTGGTGGAAATTTAAGCACAGATGAAGGGGAAATCTGAGTACCCTTGGAGGAGGAAGCTAAGAAGCATAGAAGAGGGAAAGTGTGGGGTCAAACACCCACTTGTGCAAAAATGAAGAAAAACATGCTGTTAGCTAGGCCTAGAGGCCTCAGGAAGTATTTCTCACCCTTTTCAATTTTAATTAGATGCTTTGGGGATGTAGCATGATTCAAGTGTGGGGTGAGGAAATTTCAAAAAAAAAAATTATGCTTAATGATTTTGGTGAATGTAGTGCTTGATAAATATTGGAAAATTTTTTTGAAAGCATGACTTCATCACCCGTTCGTTTTTCTTTTCGGTTCTTTTCCGACAGGGGGGGTCTTTGAACCGAAGAATAAAAAACTTTCTTTGTCTATATGTAGTGTTTTTAGTTATAGCTAGAGACTATTTCCGATGATGGATAGATGACGACCGTCTTGAGGGAAAATTAGTCAATAGGTTTTGGTTTTGACCCCGTAGCTAATTGATTTGTTTGATGTTCTTGTTGTGTGCTATACATCATTTTAAGATGCAAGTGTGGTTAGTGTTGAAGCATGTACGAAGTGTACAACTTTGTTTGAGACACCTAAGCTCCTGAATGTGACTCAATGTGATTCTAAGCTTAATTCTAAATTTATGTGATTAGCTGAGTTAAGAGTCTATTGAATGTGTCTTGAATTGAGCATATGCTGAGAGTGTAAGGTTTTTGAATATTCCATGCTATTGTGGAGTGTCTAGAACTTGTCTGGTGTGTATACAAAACGAAATAAGGGATGTCTATTGTAGGAGATGATTTAGGCATTTCTTTGAATGAACCTAATTTTTATCCCTCGCTTTACCTACCTTGAATATCGGATCCTAGTTAGCCCCATTGAGCCTTAAGCCTATTCTTTGATAGTTGCAACATAAGCTTAATCATTTTTCTTTCATTAGCCTTGAATTTGGTCCTAAACTCCTAAGCACTTAAGTGAAAAATCCAAAAGAGTAAAGGAGTGAGAATCGGGAAAAAGAATGAAAAATAACAGTTGTGGAAGTTGAGAAAGGTCAAAGGAGCACTTGTGTGAAAATACTTGAGTATTGGTTGGGAGTAAGAAAATAAATGAATGAAAAAGTTGCTTAAGTACTCCTTACTAATAAGCTAAGTGTGCTTAAAGAAATGGGAACAAGAAGAGGAAATTTAAGAGTGAAAAGCAGGACGGTGAAGTAAGAGAAGAGATGTCCATAATGAAGGTGTGATGTATTAAAAGCGTTTGGGAAAGATAGCCATTGTTATTATCCATCATAGTACCTACCCGTCCCTAAGGTTACATTACAACCCAATAAGTCCTACTTGATCTTACGTTCACACATCCTTAAATTATTGGAGTAATACACTAAAGGAAAGCTTATGGTCACTACATGATGCATGTGAATTCTTTGTGAGAGCGAGCTTAATTTCCATTTATATACCCATACATGGTGTGATTTGAAATTTTGTGAGTAAAAATTGGTAACTCTCTTGTGCTGTGAGGGCACATGTTTAATGAAAGATAAAAAATTCATGTCGGATTTCTTGATCAGTTGATTTGCATGAGTTTGCTAAGATTGAGAGTCGATTTTTGAGGCTAGGAAGTCAACATAGTTATGTTTCATTTTAATGGTTAAATCTTACATGCTCTATTTTCAACTTGCTATCTTAAACAGTCGTTGTAGCCGTAGATTGAATTGTCTTGCTAAATTAGCTATGTGTGAGCCTTCATGTGTATGAGATGTATAAGGTTTGTTCGAGAACGAACAAGGCTTTAAGTGTAGGGTGGTGTTCTTGGGCATAATTGCGTGCCCAAGTGCTATTTTATAACTTATTTTAGTCTTATTTGTCTATTTATGCACTTACATTATCATGTGATTTTATGTAAATTTTGTTATGTACTAACCAACATGATTAGTCCTTATTTTTGTAGGTTAAAAATGCATTTGAGGAACTAATTTATGATGGGTGAAGTGGAGAAATTGAATGGGAAGCAAATTGCAAAAGTCGGCAAGGAACCATGCCTTGGAAAGGCTGGCCGCGCCAGGCAGCGTGCCACGTTGTGCGTGTGCCGCACCCAGCGCCGTGCCACACCAATGCCAAGCGCGAGAATAATGCAGCAAACAGGATGTCTGCGCGCCAGCGCCGTGTCACGCGTGGCACATATGCGCGCCAAGGGCGTGTCACGCGGGCCATCGCGCCGCACAGGCAGTGTGCCACGCCGGCCATCGCGGCAAGCTTCAGTCGAATGTCACTTTTATTTGCTTTCCAGTGTGCTTTCGCGATACCTCTGTGTCACGGAGGCAAATTAGCACGAACACCTCCATTCCATGGAGCCATTCCATGACGGGCAAAAATTGTACATTCCCTATTTACTATAAATAGGACCCTTAGCTTCTGAAATCATTTTGTAACGAAATATTTTCTGAAAACCGTAAAGGAGTGAAGGGAGAAGTGAAGAACTCACCTAGGGTTCACCAAATTTACCTTCTCTTTTATCTATTCTTGTAAGTACATCACTTTACTTATGTTTTTAAGTATTTCTACGAACATGAGTGGCTAAAACCCTTCCTCTAGGGTTGAGGCTACGTTATATGATTGTAATTGCACGAATTTGTTTTGGTTTGAGTTTTTAATTATTTTTTTGTCTTACATTCTACATTATGGTTTTTTTACGCTTGATCACAATGAAAACAAATGCGTTAAGCTTAGGCAAAAGCTCGAAAGAGAAAACCTAGGCAAGAACAATAGAATGTAGGGAGCAAGTTCTTATCTTTTGATGTGATTCGCAGTTAGGATAGAAATTACACCTAATTTGCCTTGCTTGGTTGATAAAATGGGATTATAGTGAGACACCAGCATAGAATTGTCACTCCACCACTCGTAGAAGTAGTTGTGAAGCTAAGATGAGTTAAATGATTAGAGGTACGAAAGTCCATAATCAATAGAATAAACCCCGTAAACCACATCCATGTAGTTGAGTTGCCCACGAACTAGAATTCACATCCCTGCTCAACGATGTAATTGTGAGGCTAGTTTGTCGTGTTTAGAGGCTCGAGAGACCATGACTATCGCATTTTCAAATATGTGAGACAACAATTGATAATTTCATACTTGAACCATTACAAAGGGTAGCATTGCATGATTATCTGGCCTTGGCTCTAGTTGCTTCTTATACTGTTTCAGAGTATTTATGTTACCACCCCTAAATTTAAATAGAATTTATCGAAGACTTTTATAATCAACACTTGTGAAAGTTATTATCACACTTGAACTTGATAATTAGCTGAATTGGTCCTGGGTTCGACATCCTGCTCTTAAAAAGGACCACTTGTAAGACCACGTACGCTTACGCGTGCGCTTGGGTGTAGTCACAACATTCAACCACCATGAGTCGCCATGTCAGTTGTGGGGTGGTTCTAGAGAGAGAGATTTTGAAATTGATCCAGTGTACTTGACGGGAGATGACCACGAGTCATGGTCTCTCAGGATGAGTCGTCACGTCGCTCATTAGGAGCCTCGGCAGATCAATTATCTAGTGAACTTGACGAGCGAACCAACGGATCGTGAGCCCAAGTGACGAGTCGTCAAGTTGTCTATTCGGATCCCCTGACAGTTTATTTTAGCTAATTTAGTAAGGGCTTTTCCGTAATTCCTAAGTTCTAAGGGCCTATACTATGTCATTTTAAGCTCGTATAGAGGGTTTTTAGCAGGGAAAACCCTATCTTAGGCCATTTCTCTCATGTATGCAAGGTTTGAGGCTTAAAGGGAAGAATCAAGGTGGATTCTCAAGGTTTTCAAGGGGAATCTCAGCTGGGCAATTAGGAAGAGTTAGAATTATTCAATCCCAGGTATGTAAGGCTTCGATGGGTGCTTTCTTCCACACCCATGCCTATTCCCTATCAAATTGTGATTGGTTTGTAATGATCCAGTATGGGGTTTCATTCAATTGCATGATTCTTACATCTCTATTCATGGGTATGATTAGATTGAACTGATATTGATGGTTTACCAAGATTGGGCAGATTCTAACATAATTTCTTTTACAAGATTGTTTTTCTAAAAATTGAATCAAAAATGCCCATGTGTGGATAGTTCATAATAGAAGTGATTGTGGAAGAATGTGATAATGATTGAATAGATAATGAAAAGCATGTTTCAAACCTTACCCATGATTTTGATGATGTTTTCAAAGAAGATTAAATAGACCCAAGTATGGTAGAGCTTTGGGTGATGCCCATATGATGTTTTCAAATAGTAATTTTCCCCGACATGAGTTCACCACATGGTTGAGATGAAATTTTCCTTTAACTCTTATTTTGAGTACTAGCTTATGGTATGTTTCAAAGTAAAGCCTTCTGTATGCATAAGCCCTTGATTGATATGCATATTATTGTCGAACTTTGTCAAGGACAATATTAAGCTTCATTTCACATGATGTTGAGTCTAAGCATGAATTCATTCTAACCATTGTCAAAATGACATTGTTGAGCTTCATATTTATATGATGTCTAGTGTAGACATGATTTCATGATGAGCTTTGTCACTAGACAATGTTGAGCTTCATATTCATACGATGTAGAGTATTTCATGTTTTGGGAGAAGAGTCTAGCACCGAGCCGGTTAAGAGTCGGTTACCCTATGCCCCAGAACTATGGGTCAACATAGGTTGATACTATTATATTATCGATACCTCCCTTGTGAGCTATCCCCGGCCCGATTGGCCTTTCATCTTAATAGCAATATCATGGTATCTTCCATCGCCCTGGCAAAGTTATGGATGGCTCTACCCACTTGAGTGTGATAGTCGGGACCACGTAAGCTCTATCGTGGTATGTCGGTTAAGTGATGTATCTCCCACTATCTATATCATTTAGATTTGCATATTCATTACTGATGATGATTACTTATGCATGTGTGTTCCTAAAGCAAGGTTTGACTCATTTTTCAGCTTTAATATAAGTGTTATGTTTCAGCTTCAAGTCATTCAAGTCAATCATGATGCTCTAAAGTTATGCATGGTTATGTTTTGATAAGAGTACGATTTCAGAATAATTGCATGTAGCCTTCTATTTTCACTTAAAATCTTATGATATGTCATGGAACGGTTCAAATGAATTATTTACTTAAGAGGTTTTACTTACCTTGCATACTCGGTATATTCCACATACTGAGTGCATACTTTCTATGCTACATCATTTCATGATGCAGGATCCAGTTCTCAGGTCCAGCCCAGTTCATAGTCGCTCATCAGAGTCAGTAACTACTTGGTTGGTTTGTCCTCATCTTTCGAGGACTAGACTTTCAGTTATCTTGGATGTATTTTCAGTTTCTGTATTGTTGAGCTAGTTGGGGGCGTTGTTCCATCAGCTCGTCCAGATAAGAGGCTTATCAGAATTAGACATGTATTCAGCTTTAGATGTTCATTCTGTTGCTATGTTAAGTTAGACTTCCATTGAGTTTATAATTATGTTTTCTTCATATTTACTGAATGAGTTAGTGAATGCTTATTCCATGGGTTGACTTGGGGTCTCTCGTGGTCCCTTGTCCCGTGTCTACGTTCTGGGTCTACGCTCAGGTCATGACAGCTTCCCCCAACCCTAGTTGTGGGGTTTAAGCCTCTCATGATTGTAAGATTGTATTTTGCATTCATAGACAAACACATAATTAAATACTTACAATAATAACAGGAAGAAAACCTGTTTGAACATCAATGAACAATCTCAAGAACAATTGATGAAATCAAGTGTTGATCCTAAGAACTGTGTCACACCCCGCCTTGGGGGCATGACCGGCACCTGGTGCCCTACTGGGACCTGAACTGCTGAACTGCTAAGCCTGGGCATATCTAGTGCCTGGCTGGCTCTAACTCATATTTCTGGAAACAAGGGCTATATAACGGCTGTAAACACAGCCCTTGGCCCATTGGCCTATAGCCTCCTGTACCTGTACTAACAGCTGACCAGAACACATCAATTCAGGGAAAACCTATGCGGGCCGACAAGGCCACCATGCTGTCTAGTTATCTGCAACTCAATCATGAAGTACTAAGAACTACGTGACCGGAAAGGTCAGCACTACTAGCAAACTATGGCCCCACACGACCATCATAAAAGAAAGAAAGAGTACTGACAGCTATACAACTGCACGGCCTCACACGACCGGCTCATCTGACCACAGGGAGATATATACAGACTGCAAGCCTCTAGGAATAGCAATAGAATGATCGAGACAGGGCCCCGACCTACCCGTACTATATAACAAAAAAAAGAACTAAAATACACCTCTGATATTCAGTCTCCGGATGACAGGAGCTGAATACTCGATCGCTGACAGGAATCACGTAGTATCACCTGCTCGTCTGTGAGTACCTGCAGGCAAGTAATGCAGCGCCCCACCGGGCATCAGTACCGCTGGTACTGAGTATGTAAAGCAATAACTGCAAGAAATATCTGAAAAATATAATACCACTGATGAAACTGAAGTAAGAAGAATTAGATTAACTGCCTGATACTGTAAGTCGTACCTTTTCTCATTTATACTGGAAGAAAATAGGAGTCATACCTGGAGACAGATCCCTCTACTGCTGATCTACTCGTATCTAACATAACATGGCATAACATGAAATAGCATAACATGGCACACACAAACCTTACCCGGCCCCCATAAGCTGGGAGGTACAACCAGCACAGAATCTACACCC
This sequence comes from Datura wrightii, assembly GCA_035772735.1. NCBI lineage: Eukaryota > Viridiplantae > Streptophyta > Magnoliopsida > Solanales > Solanaceae > Datura > Datura wrightii. Next base: position 116,053,566 of record JASDFA010000003.1, on the reverse strand, counting down.
CTACCCCGGTCATCCCATCTCCTGTAATGGTTGTAAGCATCCTGCCGGTCCCCTGGGTATGCACTTGGGCTCGCTGAGCCCCTGACTATAACTGTACCTGAGTCCGAAGGACTCCTGAATCAACACCCCGGGCGTACCCGCTCGACGGGGGTGTATAAGGGCCGACCAAGGCACAATATGGGGAAATCTGGCATCCCATCTTCGTCCCTTGTGGGACGGCATACCACTCCGTAGAGTGACGTATCCTCGTCCTCTGGCGGACGAGTCGATATAGCTATTAACCTTGGGCGATCATGGGTGCTAGGTAATCCAACCCCAAACAACACAACGGTCTCAACTAGTAATGCTGTCTGCGTATCTCACATGCTGAGGCTAATAGGGGTAAGGTATCACATATATTACATGCTGAACTAATGATAGTAATTTGTACGTATTTAATACGTGCTGAGGCAGGTAAATATATAAATATAGTCTCCTGCCAGACTGTACTGGGGCACATGCTATACAAGATAGTGTTTCTGCTGGAAACTATGTTGTTTACTAAGTTTTTGTATTAACATGATTTCCTATTCCTAGCATGCTTTCTAAACATCACTTTAGCCTGCTATTCTGTTTCTGAGGTGCTTTACGGATACTGCATTACTTTGCGGGGTTTCAACTGAATACAACAATATCTTAACATTTCGTATTACATCACATACTGAGCATGCTGAGCAGTGTCAAACACTTGTGTTAGAATCTATGTCATACTAGTAAGTTTCACGCAAGTTACAATTTGAGGCTTCTAATGTCGTATCAACATTTACAATAAACGCAATACTTGACTTTTGAATATTCTACTGGCCTGTAAATTACGATACTGTATCAATATTACTTAACTTGCCGAGGGAAACTAACTTTACATACCTTATCCTTAAACTATTTGTCCGTCGGACGAGGCTCCGCCGGTACTTCAACTATTTTCTCCCAACTGCATTCATAAGTATGTCAATTAATACTAAATACCGCTTTATTGTAAAGAGCAATGTCACTTTCGATATAGTTTATAGCCCAGACTTAGGCTTATCGAAAGACGGTCGAAAACTCGCTATTATTCAGCGGTCCAGAAGGGAGAAATATTCCCTTCACAGCTAGGAACACATTGACACTAATTTAGAGCAATTCTACTCACCTTAGCTCGGTGGCTCGACGATTCGTCGGCCGTATTTTATGAAACTGAATCCGTAGGAATGCTCTCTGTTGCTAAATACCTCAGTATCTGGAGTTAATTTGAATTTGGGCAGCGTTTAGCGGCGTAATCGGACGAAAATTATTTAATTTCCTTCGTCCCCCCTTTCTCTCTGCGTGTAACCTCTGTTTTCTAAAATTTCCTTTGATTAAAATGAAATTAAACCGAAGTGGGGCTTATATACTTGAGCCTGAACCTGGGCAACGTGTCACGGAGCCATCGCGGAGGCCTCACCTCCGTGACACGCTGCCATCGCGGAGGGGCTCTGTCGTGGCTCCTCCCGCGATGGTTCGACGGGTTTCTCGTCTGATCTTTTTCCCGGCCTTTCTCTAGCACGTATGGCCTTCAAATATGCTTAACCAACGTGTGAATGGGTCGTCTAGGTGCCGTAAATTCTATGGGGTATAACATTCTCCCCCCCTTAAGAACATTCGTCCTCGAATGTACACTGTTATCTAGAGGACTACTTACTTTACTTTCTAGAAAAATTTCGGCAGAGTTTCCCCTGTAATATGGACTATAGCAAAAACCTGAAATGCAGAAAAGTCCAACACAGGCACGGCACATAATATTCTAGGATCCACTAGATAACTAAATATCAATCTTTCTCATTCACAGACATACAACCATAAGGTACTGCATAAGTAATAATACGGACATACCTGTCGCTTGACTAGGCCTGAAATAGTTGAGGGTATCTGACTTTCATATCTTCTTCCGCTTCCCACGTCATTTCCTCACGATTCCTATTACGCCACAATACTTTGACAGATGCAACATCTTTAGTCCTCAACCTGCGAATATGTCTGTCTAAGATAGCTACGGAAACCTCTTCATATGCTAACTCTTCTGTGACCTGGACATCTTGAACTAGAACTACCATCGAAGGGTCCCCTACGAACTTCCTTAATATAGAAACATGGAATACTGGGTGAACAGATGCTAACTCTGGAGGCAAGTGCAACTCGTATGCAACTCGGCCTATTCTTCGCCGAATCTGATATGGCCCAATGAATCTTGGGCTAAGCTTGCCTTTCTTTCCAAACCTCATTACCCCTTTCATCGGGGACACTTTCAGATATACCCAGTCATTTACCGCAAATTCTAAATTTCTGCGCCGCTTATCTGCATAAGACTTCTGGCGGCTCTGAGCAGTCAGTAAACGTTCTCGGATAAGCTTTATCTTTTCCTCTGACTGCCGAACAATGTCTGGGCCAACCAATGCTGATTCTCCTATTTCAAACCAGCCCACCGACGATCTACATTTTCTCCCGTATAATGCCTCAAAAGGCGCCATCTGTATAGCTGAAAGGTAGCTGTTATTATAAGCAAATTCAATTAACGAAAGATGTTCATCCCAGCTACCCCCAAAATCTAGCACACACGCTCGTAGCATATCTTCGAGCGTCTGAATTGTACGTTCATCCTGCCCATCTGTTTGAGGATGGAATGCTGTGCTCAAGTTAATCTGCGTCCCCAAACCTTTCTGAAACGACTGCCAGAATCTAGCTGTGAATTGGGCTCCTCTATCTGAAATGATGGATACCGGCACTCCATGCAATCTAACTATTTCTCTGATATATAATTCGGCATAATCCTCAGTTGAGACGGTAGCCCTCACCGATAGGAAATGAGATGATTTTGTCAGCCTGTCAACTATTACCCAAATGGAATCATTTCTGCATCTAGTACGGGGTAAACCTGTTACAAAATCCATGTTTATCGCTTCCCATTTCCACATAGGCACCATTATCTCTTGCGTCAAACCACCCGGTTTCTGGTGCTCGGCTTTCACCTGCTGACAATTAGAACATCTAGATACAAATTCAGCTATCTCAGCTTTCATACCTGGCCACCAGTAGATGTCTCTGATGTCGTGGTACATTTTCGTCGCCCCTGGATGAAGGGAATAGCGAGCGTAGTGTACCTCGTGCATGATCTGCCCACGAAGCCCTGAAGCATTCGGGACAGAGAGGCGGCCCTTACAGCGTAGCACATCATCCTCGGTTATCTGAAAATCTAGCTCCTTACCTTTCTGAATTCTATCTTTGAGCTGGACTAAATCGGGATCCTCGTACTGTTGTTCTTTTACCTCTGTAACTAATGATGGCACAGCAGAATTCTGAATTACTGCTCTACTATTTTCTGTTTCCATTACCCGAACGGCTAGACCAGCTAACTGATGAATTTCTTTAGCTAACTTCTGTTTCTCAGGTCGCAAATACGCCAAACTCCCCATTGACTTTCGGCTCAGGGCATCTGCTACAACATTAGCTTTTCCGGGGTGGTATAAAATATTCACATCATAATCTTTTAACAGCTCCAACCAGCGGCGTTGCCGTAAATTCAACTCCCTCTGAGTGAAAATATACTGTAAGCTGTTATGATCTGTGTAAATATCAACATGGACGCCGTACAGGTAATGCCTCCACATCTTTAAGGCGTGGATTACTGCGGCCAATTCTAGGTCGTGGGTAGGGTAATTCTTTTCGTGTTTCCTCAGCTGTCTGGAAGCATATGCAATTACTCTACCATGATGCATCAACACACAACCTAACCCAACACTTGACGCGTCACAATAGACTGAATAACCTTCTGTGCCTTCCGGCAATGCTAACACTGGAGCGGAGGTTAATCTGTCTTTCAATTCCTGGAAGCTCTTCTCGCATGCCTCTGTCCATTGAAACTTTGCTGCTTTCTGTGTCAATTTGGTTAGAGGTGCCGCAATAGTCGAGAACCCCTCAACGAACCTCCTGTAATATCCTGCCAACCCCAGAAAGCTACGAACTTCAGTCGGGGTGGTAGGCCTAGGCCATGACTTAACTGCTTCTATTTTCTGCTTGTCTACCTGTATACCAGCATCTGAGACAATATGCCCTAAAAAGGCCACTGAGTTAAGCCAAAATTCACACTTAGAAAATTTAGCATACAACTGAAGGTCCTTGAGGATCTGGAGCACTGTCCGCAAATGAGTCCGGTGATCTGCCTCAGAGCGTGAATACACCAGAATATCATCAATGAATACTATCACGAACAAGTCCAGGAAATGTCTGAAAATACTATTCATCAGGTCCATAAAGACTGCTGGGGCATTCGTTAACACGAAGGACATAACTAGAAATTCAAAATGTCCATATCGGGTCCTGAACGCTGTCTTAGGAATATCTCTCTCACGTACTCGGACCTGGTGATACCCGGACCGCAAGTTAATCTTAGAAAAATATCTGGCTCCCTGTAACTGATCAAATAAGTCATCAATTCTGGGGAGCGGGTACTTGTTCTTTACTGTAACTTTATTTAGCTGCCGATAATCTATGCACATTCGGAGCGAGCCATCTTTCTTCCTTACAAATAAAACTGGCGCACCCCACGGTGATGTACTCGGCCTGATAAAACCTTTATCTAACAAATCTTTCAACTGCTCCTTTAATTCTCTGAGTTCTGCAGGAGCCATACGATAGGGAGGTATTGATATTGGCTGAGTGCCTGGTAACAAGTCGATAGCAAAGTCTATTTCCCTTTCTGGGGGAATACTAGGTAACTCATCAGGAAATACATCTGGGAATTCATTCACCACTGGGACAGACTGGAGTGTCGGAGATTCTGCTTGGACATCCTGAACTCTGACCAGATGGTAAATACACCCCTTAGATATCAACTTTCTCGCCTGAAGGTAGGAAATAAACCTACCTTTTGGCGTAGCGGTGCTGCCCTTCCACTCCCGCACTGCTTCTCCTGGGAAGTGGAATCGGACCGTTTTGGTCCAAAATTCAACGTTGGCAAAGCATGGTACTAACCAGTCCATACCCATTATGGCATCAAAGTCTATTATTTCAAACTCGACCAGATCTACTGTGGTATGACGGTCAGCAACCTCTACTGTACACCCGCGGTAGATTCGGCTAGCTGTGATAGAGTCACCAACGGGTGTGGATACTAAGAAGGGCTGCTGCAATGATTCTGGTGTAATACTAAACTTTCGTGCCACAAATGGAGTAATATAGGACGAAGTAGACCCTGGATCAATTAACACATAAGCAGGGTGTGAGCAGATAGTTAGCATACCTGTCACAACATCAAGCGACGCTTCTGAATCTTGCCTCCCTGGTAAGGCATATGTGTGGCTTGGACCCACACCTGTACTAGAGGCCCCTGATCTGCCCCGACCCCTGCCTGCTGAAACTGAGGGCCTGCGCCCTGCCGAGGATGCTGTGGCTCGTGACCCTGCAGATACTCTATCCTGTCTATCTCGATCCTCTCGGCCTCTGGCTGGGCAATCTCTCATCAAATGGCCTTCTTGGCCACAAATATAACATGCGGTGGAACCATACCTGCATGCCTCAGAATGGCGTCGACTGCATATAGGGCAAAGTGGTAGGGTATACCTACTCTACTCCGCCCTCCTCTGTAATGGTGAGTCTGCCATCTGCGAGCCTCTACCAGTCTCTGACTGCCCCCTGCGGCTGAATCTACCCCCCTGTGACTGTGGCGGAGGTGGGGGCCTGGGCGGCCTGTCTGACAATCGTGGCCTGGGTCCTCCCCGGGCCTCCCTCTATAACTCAACTGGCCTGTCTCGGCGACGCTGTTCCTGATTGACCCTTCTGATCTCCCGATGTCGTTGTCTGATGCCCTCAATATTCTGGGCAAATGCCTAAATTCGAGCAATGTCCATGTCCTCTCGCAGTGTGGCCGTAATACAAGTCTCAACATATTCTGGATTCAACCTCATAATAAAACTGTGCACTCTGGATGCCATGGTATCAACAAAGGTCGGTGCATATCGAGCCAAAGAATCAAACCGCAAGGAATATTCCTGGACACTCATGGCCCCCTGCTCTAGATGTAGGAACTGATCTACCCGAGCCTGTCGAATCTCCCGCGGCAAATAGTGATCTAGAAAGGCTCCTGAAAAGCTGGACCAGGTGGGAGGGGAAACATCTCTCCCTCGGGACCTTTCCCAGCTTTCATACCATAACACCGCAATATCCCATAACCAGAATGCTGCCAATTCAACTGATTCGGTAGGCGTGGCATGCATAACCCTGAAGATTCTCTGCATTTAATCCAGACAATCTTGAGGGTCCTCTGTCCGGTCCGTGACTGTAAGCTGTGGGGGATTCAGGGCTAAGAACTCTCGGACCCTCGAACTACCGGGCCCTCCTGATGATTCTGCAACTGTAGACGGCATTGGCTGACGCTGAGCAGCCATCATCTGTGCTAACATAACTACAGCACTCCTAACCTCCTGGTCGGAAGGTGTCGGTATAGGGACTGCTGAAGGTAATGTCGCCCCAAGTGACTCCTGACGTGGTGGAGACTGCTGAGGAGGCTGGGACGATGCCTCTGTAGTGCCCTCTGATCGGGCTGTTTCTAAACGAGGGGGAGGCATCCTGCTGGTGCCTTCCCCTGCTGCAATATCTAAGCTCCGACCTGTGATAGGATATTGCTGGTCTGACATTATCTGTAACCAAAGAATATAGTAAGCTTTTAGGGAGTCAACCCTATGTTGCACCGCTCTATAGCACGACTGAATAAGAACAAAAGACAACCATCCTATCATGCCTTGCAGCCTCCTATCCATAGTATGTGGTGCACAACACATCCATGGACAGGACTCTGCTTAGCACGGCTTGCAGACTCCCTGGGATACGACCTGCTCTGATACCAAGTTTGTCACACCCCGCCTTGGGGGCATGACCGGCACCTGGTGCCCTACTGGGACCTGAACTGCTGAACTGCTAAGCCTGGGCACATCTAGTGCCTGGCTGGCTCTAACTCATATTTCTGGAAACAAGGGCTATATAACGACTGTAAACACAGCCCTCGGCCCATTGGCCTATAGCCTCCTGTACCTATACTAACAGCTGACCAGAACACATCAATTCAGGGAAAACCTATGCGGGCCGACAAGGCCACCATGCTTTCTAGTTATCTGCAACTCAATCATGAAGTACTAAGAACTACGTGACCGGCAAGGTCACCACTACAGGCAAACTATGGCCCCACACGGCCATCATAAAAGAAAGAAAGAGTACTGATAGCTATACAACTGCACGGCCTCACACGACCGACTCATCTGACCACAGGGAGATATATACAGACTGCAAGCCTCTAGGAATAGCAATAGAATGATCGGGACAGGGCCCCGACCTACCCATACTATATAACAAAAAAAAGAACTGAAATACACCTCTGATATTCAGTCTCCGGATGACAGGAGCTGAATACTTGATCACTGACAGGAATCACGTAGTATCGCCTGCTCGTCTATGAGTACCTGCAGGCAAGTAATGCAGCGCCCCACCGGGTGTCAGTACCGTTGGTACTGAGTATGTAAAGCAATAACTACAAGAAATATCTGAAAAATATAATACCACTGATGAAACTGAAGTAACAAGAATTAGATTAACTGCCTGATACTGTAAGTCGTACCTTTTCTCATTTATACTGGAAGAAAATAGGAGTCATACCTGGAGACAGATCCCTCTACTGCTGATCTACTCGTATCTAACGTAACATGGCATAACATGAAATAGCATAACATGGCACACACAAACCTTACCCGGCCGCCATAAGCTGGGAGGTACAACCAGCACAGAATCTACACCCCTACCCCGGTCATCCTATCTCCTGTAATGGTTGTAAGCATCCTGCCGGTCCCCTGGGTATGCACTTGGGCTCGCTGAGCCCCTGACTATAACTGTACCTGAGTCCGAAGGACTCCTGAATCAACACCCCGGGCGTACCCGCTCGACGGGGGTGTATAAGGGCCGACCAAGGCACAATATGGGGAAATCTGGCATCCCATCTTCTTCCCCTGTGGGACGGCATACCACTCCGTAGAGTGACGTATCCTTGTCCTCTGGCGGATGAGTCGATATAGCTATTAACCCTGGGCGGTCATGGATGCTAGGTAATCCAACCCCAAATAATACAACGGTCTCAACTAGTAATGCTGTCTGCGTATCTCACTTGCTGAGGCTAATAGGGCTAAGGTATCACATATATTACATACTGAACTAATGATAGTAATCTGTACGTATTTAATACATGCTGAGGCAGGTAAATATATAAATATAGTCTCCTGCCAGACTGTACTGGGGCACATGCTATACAAGATAGTGTTTCTGCTGGAAACTATGCTATTTACTAAGTTTTTGTATTAACATGATTTCCTATTCCTAGCATGCTTTCTAAACTTCACTTTAGCCTGCTATTATGTTTCTAAGGTGCTTTACGGATACTGCATTGCTTTGCGGGGTTTCAACTGAATACAATAATATCTTAACATTTCGTATTACATCACATACTGAGCATGCTGAGCAGTGTCTAACACTTGTGTTAGAATCTATGTTATACTAGTAAGTTTCACGCAAGTTACAATTTGAGGATTCTAATGTCGTATCAACATTTACAATAAACACAATACTTGACTTCTGAACATTCTACTGGCCTGTAAATTACTATACTGTATCAATATTACTTAACTTGCCGAGGGAAACTAACTTTACATACCTTATCCTTAAACTATTCGTCCATCGGACGAGGCTCGGCCGGTACTTCAACTATTTTCTCCCAACTGCATTCATAAGTATGTCAATTAATACTAAATACCGCTTTATTGTAAAGAGCAACGTCACTTTCGATATAGTTTATAGCCCAGACTTAGGCTTATCGAAGGACGGTCGAAAACTCGCTATTTTTCAGCGGTCCAGAAGGGAGAAATATTCCCTTCACAGCTAGGAACACATAGACACTAATTTAGAGCAATTCTACTCACCTTAGCTCGGTGGCTCGACGATTCGTCGGCCGTATTTTACGAAACTGAATCCGTACGAATGCTCTCTGTTGCTAAATACCTCAGTATCTAGAGTTAATTTGAATTTGGGCAGCGTTTAGCAGCGTAATCGGATGAAAATTATTTAATTTCCTTCGTCCCCCCTTTCTCTCTGCGTGTAACCTCTGTTTTCTAAAATTTCCTTTGATTAAAATGAAATTAAACCGAAGTGGGGCTTATATACTTGAGCCTTAACCTGGGCAACGTGTCACGGAGCCATCGCGGAGGCCTCACCTCCGTGACACACTGCCATCGCGGAGGGGCTCTGCCGCGGCTCCTCCCGCGATGGTTCGACGGGTTTCTCGTCCGATCTTTTTCCCGGCCTTTCTCTAGCACGTATGGCCTTCAAATATGCTTAACCAACGTGCGAATAGGTCGTCTAGGTGCCGGAAATTCTACGGGGTATAACAAATTGCTCCCCAAAACTTGATAAAAATTCACAAATAATACTTTTCACACGTCTCTACTACCTTATCTCTATGTTGTTCTAACTTTCTCTCCTATTACATAGAAATAAAAGGTATATATAATAGTAGAGTAAGCCTTCCTTGTTCCTTCATGGACTAGAATTGGGATTCATAACTCCTTTTCCTAGTTGACGTTGGATTGGTCTTTCTAAAAGTAACCGTAAAAAGTATTTATATAAATAATTAGAACTTTTTTCTAAATTAACAGGAAAACTAATTTAATGTCGCTGCCTGATCCTACGACTCATACCATGAACCTACGAGTCGTAGCTTCCTCTTGTACAATGCCTGTCGTGGTCTGATCATGTGAAGTCGGGCATCCTCTGAATATTTTCACAAGTGTTGTAGTATGACTTGCACATTGATATCACGACTCGTGACCGCATCATACCCTAGGATCTGCCAATCACATTTTCTCTGAAGTTCACCACGGCTCTTTGGTTCGTGTAGTATGTGGTCATCATAACTCGTGTACCATGAGCTCATACAAGTGCAATATTTCTATAATTTTCCACGACTGATATGGTACGGCTCATACCAAGAGTCGTACATGGCCAGTGCCTTGTGATGAATTTCATCACAGATGCTACGTACGGCTCGTACCTCCAAGGTACGGCTCATACTGAAATCTGCAATTTTACCATTTTCAACACTTTTTTCTCTTCTTTTACACATTTCAACTCCAATACATAATTTCCCTGAACACAAAGCAAAAGTGCATCATGTTAGTATAAACACACCTAAGTCCATGTAAAAGTGCATCATATTTGTTTAAACACACATAAGTCCATGTTATTTTCACAATTTTAAGCGTCACAAGTGTTGTAAACTCACAAAACATCAACCATGGCTTCCATCTTCAGTACTAGTCATTTTAGTTTTAGTTTCAGACATTTGAGTTAGCTGGGGGTTTTTCCTAGAAACTTATTTTTAGTAGAGGCTTTTCAGACATAGTTATGGTTATCTTCCTTTGACAGTTATTGATGTTGGAAGTATTTATATTTCCTATAATGAATAATTCTTATGCTTCCACTCTATTTTTATTTAAATTCCATTATGTTATATGCTATGCCATGGGTTTACTTGGGGCCATTCATGACTCTAAGTACCATGTCGCGTCCAGGGTGTAGACTCAGGTCGTGACAAACTTAGTATCAGAGCATCAGGTTTATAGTGTCATAGGATGTCTGAAAGCCGCATCAAGTAGAGTCTTTTTTCATGGGTGTGAAGTATGCAGCACTTACGAGGGGGATGCTACGAGGCATTTTTAGGAAGATTCCCTTTGTTCATGATTCTTATCATGCATAGAGTTTGCTCTTGAAAATATTTCCTCCTAACTTGTGCTTTACCCTTTTCAATTGACAATGCCTCCAAAAAGGGTAAACGGAAGGAGGATTGGAAATGCTAACCGACAGGCCCTACCAGCTCCTATAGCCCCTCTAGATGACTAGGCATCCCATGCAGAATTTGGGGATGCTATCCAAATGCTAGTTTAGGAGATGACCAACTAGATTAATCAGCAAGTCATTGTGCTAGTCAATATAAATGGGTCCGCAACTGCTGCCAGGGTTTGGATTTTGTTCGGATGGATCCCTCAACATTTTATAGGTCTAAGGTTGATAAATACCCGCAGGAATTCATTAATGAGGTGCAAAAGATCACCCAAATCATGGGTGTTACCCATAAAAAATGTGTTGATCTGGCTGCCTACCAGATGAAAGGGGTGGCTCAGATTTGGTACAAGCAATGGAAGGAAAAAAAGAAAAACGGTGTAGGTCCGGTGGAATGGGATAAGTTTGTTATGGCATTCCTGAAAACGTTCTTTCCCAAGAGTTGAGGAAAGATAAGGCTGCCAATTTATGCACTTGAGGTAGAATAACATGACCATACAAGAATATGCACTGAAGTTCACTCAACTATCGACATATGTTATAGAAATTGTTGTTGAGCCATGGGCTCGCATGCTCAAATTTGTTAATGGAGTCTCAAACTTGGTGGTCAAGGAGTGCAAGACCACCATACTTATCAAAGACATAGACCTCTCTAGCATATCATTCATGCATAGCAGATAGAGGCAGAAAAGTTGAAGGAGATAGGGAGGGAGAGTAAATGGGCCAGAACAGATCAGATTGAGTTTTCCCAACAGAGGTCAAGTAGTGGTAATTGCCCCCAGCAGCAGAAATAGAGGCCTCAAGTACCTTCTTCAGCTAGTGCTCTGTCTTTCAGGTCCCGTAAGGATAGGAGGGGTTGGACATCAGGCTCCCAGTCCCAGAGTCATCTCTCTAGCAGCCGCACTTCTCTAGCATGTCCTAAGTGTGGCAAGAATCATCCGGGGGAGTGTCGTCTGGGTAGGGATGGTTGTTTTGGGTATGGCCAACTGGGTCACAGATTAAGGGATTGCCCATCAGCAGGACGGAGGAAGACCCTGTCCCTCATATTAGCTGCTCTGCCAAGTCATCCAACCCAGTGGGGTACCACCTCAGGTATAGGTGGCAGTCAGCACCAAAACTTCTTCTATGCTTTATCCTCCCAATAGGACCAGGAAAACTCACTTGATGTTGATCTTGGGAAGATTTATATGCCCAAGTGATACTCAAAAGTACCATTTTCGCCTTGTTTATCTAGCAATGTGTATACGTTTTCATGTAATTGGTAATAAAATGTGAATTTATACTAACCAACATGATTAGAATTGTTTTGTAGGTAAAATGTGATTTCGGGAAGCTAAAATGCATGTTGGATGATATCGGAGTTGGACTTGGATGCGAGCAAGGAAAAAGGCATGGGACTGCACGAATTAAAGGGGCTCCGCGATGGAGCCGTGTCACGCTACCATCGTGGAGGCATTCTTCCTGGAGGGTGAAAATTCATCAATTTCAAGTGGAGGTTCACGACTGCTCCGTGGCACGGTGGCTAGCCTCCGCGTTGCATGCCGTGCCACGTTGGTGTTAAATTCCCGGACCCCCAATTCCAGTGAGGGTCCGCGTTCATGGCGTGTCACGGAGGCAGTGCTCCGCGATGCACTCTGTGACACGTTGCTCATTGTTCCGGGAAAAATTTCCACTAGTATAAATAGAACACTTCAGTATATTTTTCATAATTCAGACTTGGTGGAGCAAGGACGTGGGTTACAGGCAGTTGAGGGACAAAAAGTTCAGGGTTTTTTTCTCTCTTTCTTTCTTCTTTAATTCAATTGTTTGTATGATTAACACTTGTTTTAGGATGATTAATCCACAAATGAGTGGCTAATTCCCTTCCTTGCTGAGGTTATGAACACTTGTGATGAATTTTGATTATTGAGTATATGGTTTTTCATCTTTTTCTTCCATGTTGTTCTATTAATTCTTGTTCTTACTGCATTGGTGTGTGGCCTACATTAATGTACATCTTAAAAGTCCGATTTCACTCGAGAGAGCACGAAATTGGAAAGTTGTGAATTAATAGGATATTGTTCTTTACTTGATTTGGGAAAATAGAGTTTTGATGTGCTTTCCTGAGAGAAATATACTTGAAAGTCATATTAGTCAATTTAGGAACCGGAATTGTATGGCTAGAACATGAATTGCATTTGATCACAGAAATGTAGACGGATGGTTCATAATTCTTAAGCGAGATTAAATACGAGAGTTTTAATCTCTTGGCAGTTGTTCTTGGCTAGCAACTGGAAGAAAAGATTAACCAATTTATGATGATAATCAGTTTCATTACATGTTCTTTAACCTCGGCATGCTTTTATCCATAGTCCAAATTCAAAGTAGATAATTGTTTGTAGTTTAGTATAAAATTTATAAAACAAATTATTCAATTTTTGGTTATTTAGTTGTCAGCATAGTTAGAAGTAAAAATATAGTATACTTGAGCAGATTGCACTTAACCCAAGTCTCTGTGGGATCGATACTTGGCTTACTAAAGCCACTTACTACTTGTTCGACCACGTGCACTTGTGTGTCAGTTTTATAACCCCAACAAACGTACTGAACAAGTTTTTGGCGTCGTTGCCGAGGACTTGCCAATTGGTGAATTTGTATCAAGTGTTAATTTTACTATATTTTTATTTTCATTTCTTAAGTGTTAACAACTTGGTCTTAGCCTGTATTTTGCAGACTTAATTGCTGTGAACACTGGCAAGAGACAAAGAGCTGGTGGAATCTTATATAGAGCCTGAACGTATATTTCACAGCAAACGGAGAGAAGCTCTACAAAGGAAGCTGCAGTTGCTTAGACAGACCATTATGGAGCAGCAAAATCCACCGGTAGTAAGGGCAGTGTTAGTGCCCGAAGAAGCAGCAGCAAGGCCAGTTCGTGAGGTGGCAATCCCACATGCCAACATTGTTACATCCAGTATCCGCAAACCAGAGCCTGGAGGGAGATTTGAACTCAAGCAAAATATGGTGCAATTGTTGCACACAAGCAGGCAATTTACCGGTCTCTCTCATGAAGACCCACAACAGCATCTCCAAAACTTTTTGGAGATAAGTGACACTTATATACCCGCTGGAGTGTCACCTGATTATGTTCGACTTACATTATTTCCGTTCTCATTACTCGGAGAAGCCAAGAGGTGGTTGAAAGATGAGCCACCATATTCTATTTCAACGTGGGATGATCTTGCACGAAATCTCTTGATAAGGTTTTTTCCCTCTGGCAAAACAGCAAGACTTAGAAGTCAAATTCTGAGTTTCAAACAGAGGGAGGGAGAAAATTTATATCAAGCCTGGGAGAGATTTAAATCCATGTTGCGGGACTGTCCTCATCATCATCAGTCCAATGAGGTGTTGGTGCACACATTTATTGAGGGTTTGGAACCCCGTACCAAAATTTTGCTAGATTCAGCAGCTGGAGGGCAAGCGCTGGAAAAGACTTATGAGGAGCTGTACACCTTGCTAAACCGTATTTCACAGGGCACTCCAGAATGGTATGCTAATTCATCACGAGGTGGAACAAGGAAAGCAGCACGAGCGCTTGAAGTGGATGGATTTACAGCTATTGCTGCACAGATAGCTGCCTTGCAAAATAAATTGAACAACCACTTCAGCAACATGGCATTGAACCAGCCTTCAGCTCCAGTTAATGTAGTCCAGCAATTGTGGTGTGAAGTGTGTCGAAGCAGTGAGCACTCAGCTGAGTGCTGTGGAGCCAATCCTGACTCGGTAAACTTTGTGGGGAATGCACCAAAGAAATCATCAGCAGTATGGGAGTAGCTACAATTCAAATTGGAGGAACCATCCAAATTTTTCATGGGGTAGCAACAACCATCAAGGACAAAGTTCGGGTCAGGGTATGCAAAGGAATCAAGGAGGGCAACAGAACTACCAATCTCAATTCAGAAATAAAAATGCACCTCCTCCACCACCGTCACCCAGCATTGAGGAAATGTTCAAGACCATGATCGCTAACCAAGCGCAATTGCAAGCTGACTATGTTAAACTGGCAGCCGAATTGAAAAATAACGAGTTAGCGACCAAGCCTCTTGAGTATCAATTTGGGCAATTTGCTAGTGCCCAAAATACAAGGCCCAGAGGAGGACTGCCGAGCGACACGGATCCGAATCCGAAGCAGGTAAATGCAGTGACCGCAAGGAGTGGTTTGCAGCTGAAGGAGGTGGAACCAGAAAGACCACCTTAACACTCGGGAGAAGCAGAAGTTGAGGGGGAGCAAAGTTCGGAAAGGGGGAAGACCAAAGAAGCTGAATCAGAAAGACCTCCACCCCCGTTCCCTCGACGACTTAAGAAACACAAGGAGGAGGCGTGTTTCAACAAATTCATGGAGGTGCTTAAACAGGTACATGTTAACTTACCTCTTGTTGATGTCTTGCAGGGAGTGCCTAAGTATGCTAAATACATAAAAGACATCGTGGCAAACAAAAGTCGGTTGACTGAGTATGCCACGGTGGCTTTAACAGAGGAGTGCACTTCCCGGATCCAAAACAGACTGCCCACAAAGTTAAAAGACCCTGGGAGTTTTACTATCCAGCTTACTATTGGGCAGAGCATCCGAGCTCGTGGATTGTGTGACCTGGGAGCGAGCATAAATCTGATGCCATCTTCGGTATTCAGAAAGTGGGTCTAGGGAGTCCTAGACCTACAACCGTAATCTTGCAGTTGGCGGATCGATCCTTAGCTAGGCCGGATGGCATTGTTGAGGATGTTCTAGTGCAAGTTGGCTCCCTAATTTTCCCGGTAGATTTTATTATTCTGGATTTTGAACCAGACGCGGAAGTCCCATTTATTTTGGGACGACCCTTCTTGGCAACTGGGAAAGCATTAATCGACGTAGCTGCGGGGCAACTCACAATGCGAGCACACGATAAGGTAGAGGTGTTCGATGTGTATAAAGCACCCAAGCTCCCGATGGTGCATGAAGAACTCTCGGTGATCAATGTGATTGATCATGGTAATGCTAAGCAGCTGAAGCGTTCCCGAGAGTTAATGGGAAGACCACCGGATAGGTGTAAGCACTACTGGGGGGAGGACAATGATCGTGAGAAATCGTCCATCACCCTAGCGGACAATTGAGCTTAAATGATGTCGAGCCGCAACGGTAAACCAGGAGCTGCACGGGAGGCAACCCGTGAAAATTTTTTTTTCTTTCATCTTGTAAAGTGTAAATAGATTTTACTTTTTCTTTTTCTTGATTTATTACAAAATTTTTCATTTTAGTTAGTATTTTTTATTGTTAGTTAGGTGAAACCTATTATTCTAACCAATTTTGTTTAGTGAGATGATATTCAGGTCAAACGGAAGAAAATGTGCACGGAATCGTGAAGGAAAAGGCGAGGTATGAAAAATTAATAAAATGTAGAAGACAGTGAGCTGGGGCGATAGCTCCGTGTCATGGAGGAGGACCTCCGCGTTACCCTCCGTGACACGTTGAGGTATAACCCAGAAATTTTAAAATTTCCAAAAAGCTATCGCGATGGCTCCGTGTCATGGAGGCAGTGCACCGCGATGCACTTCGTGACATGTTGCTATGTAAATTGTGACGGGTCACACCGGGTTGCCGGGTGACCCGCGTGTTTTTCAACCTTTTAAACCCCGAAAACTCCCCTTTTCCCCTCATTTTCGATTTCCTCCGCGACCAAACATCCCAAAACCCCTTTCCCACCAACGTGCCACGGCTTAAGGTGATCTTGGGCAGATTTATATGCCCAAGTGATACTCAAACGTATTATTTTCGCCTTGTTTGTGTGCAATATGTATATATTCTCATGTAATTGGTAATAAAATGTGAATTTATACTAACCAACATGATTAGCATTTGTTTTGCAGGAAAATATGATTTTTAGGAGCTAAAATGCATGTTGGAATTATATCAGAGTTGGACTTGGATGCGAGCAGGGAAAAGACATTGGAATGCGCAAAGTAAAGGGGCTCCGCGATGGAGCCGTGCCACGCTACCATCGCGGAGGCACACTGCCTGGAGGATGATTTTATTGGCAAATTCCAGTGAAGCCTCGCGACAGCTCCGTGGCACGGAGATAGGCCTCCGCGTTGGCCTCCGTGCCACGTTGGGGCTATATTCTCGGACCCTAGAATTCCAGTAAGGGTCCGCGTCCACGCCGTGTCACGGAGGCAGTGCTCCGCGTTGACCTCCGTGACACGTTGCTTGTTATTCCAGGAAAAATTCCCACTAGTATAAATAGAACACTTAGCTTATTTTTAATTAATTCAGACTTGGTGGAGCAAGGTCGTGGGTTAGAAGCAGTTGAGGGACGAAAAAGCTAAGGGATTTCTTCTCTTCCTTTCTTCTTTCAATCAATTGTATGTATGATTTACACTTTCTTTAGGATGATTAATCCACAAATGAGTGGCCAATTCTCTTCCTTGCTGAGGTTTTGAACAATGGTGATGAATTTTGATTGTTAATGATATGGTTTTCTTCTTCTTCTTCTATGTTGTTCTATTAATTCTTGTTTCTACTGCATTAGTGTGTGGCCGACATTAATGTACATCTAAAAAGTCCAATTTCACTCGAGAGAGCAAGAAATTGGAAAGTTTTGAATTAATAGGGTATTGTTCTTAACTTGATTTGGAAAAATTGGGTTTTGATGTGCTTTCCTGATAGAAATATACTTGAAAGCCGTATTAGTCAATTTAGGAACCGGAATTGTAGTGCTAGGTCATAAATTGCATTTGATCACAGAAATATAGACGAATGGTTTATGATTCTAAAGTGAAATTAAATACGAGAGTTTTAATTTCTAGGCTAATGTTCTTGGCTAGCAACATGAAGAGAAGAATAACCGAATTTTGATTATCGTCAAATTCATTACTTGTTCTTAACCTTGGCATGCTCATATCCATAGTTTCAATTCACAGTAAATAATTGTTACTAGTTTTAGTATATATAATTTATAAACAAAAACTTATTTAACTGTTGGTTACGTTGTTGTTAGCATAATTAGAAGAAAGATAAGAATATAGTGTACTTAGGCAATTTTACTTATCCAGAGTCTCCTTGGATTGATACTTGGCTTACTTAGCCACTTTATTACTTGTTTGACCACGTGCACTTGCGTGTCGGTTTATACCCTAAGCAAACCACCGAACAAGTTTTTGGCGCCATTGCCGGGGAGACTAGGCAATTGGTGAAATTGTGTTAAGTGTAAATTTACTGTATTTTTGTTTTATTTTCTGAAGTGTTGACAACTTGGTCTTAGTATTTGTTTTAATTCTTTGTTCATTTTAATTTTTCTCTCTTTCGGATACCATCATTGACATGACATCTTGGAATATAAATGGTGGATACGCATATTTCGGTGAATCTTGCATGAATTGCGGAGGACCCCACTTGTGGCAAAATTGTAACACGAGCAATATATGTGGGTGTCAATATGGCCATTGGGGTGATTGTCCAAAGGCATATCCCCCTTCCCCAAGCCCCCGCTATGATCATTCTGTTGTTTTTGCTGAATATAGGCATGTTGAAAATGAGGACTTGGGACGCCAAGTTCAAATAGAGGACATGATGAAACAACTCCTGGAGCAATCAGGAGCAATGAAGGAGTCGATGGCAGAATTGATAATTCAGCAAAAGGAGAATGCCGAGGCTGTAAGCAGGATGAGCGTCAAACTCACGGAGATGTGTACTGAGGCTGAAGCTTGTGATAATTCGCAGGTGACAGTTTTAGCCGATATTCAAGAGGAACTACAAGAGGAATACAAGGGTGAATTTTTGGATGAAGCCCAACAATTAGAATCTCTTGAGTGTCCCCGTGATCGTCTCCTACCTATAGAAAATCCATTCATGGAAGAAGAGAAAGAATATCTCCCATTTGACCTTAATGGTGAAATAGATGTCGATGTTGAAAAGGTGTACACAAGTAAGGAAGTCAAGCACAATGCAATTTCAGAGTTGAGGTTGATTGGACCACACTCGAAGCATTTTTTGACATTAAGTTTGGTTGACAACACAGAAATAGAGTCTTCCAAGATTATAGAGAAATGTCTAGAGGAGGACCAAGCCCCGTATATTCTGAAATTTGCTAACTCAAAGTAACGAAATGACTTCACTTACTCAAGGGCCAATAAGTTCAAAAGAAAGCATCTACTGCTTGGTCCTTACAATTTTTCACCACCACCCAGGAGCATAAGAGGAAATTAGAGAAGAAATTAGGGGTGAGATTCATATCCTCAAGGTGGAGGAAAAAGTGGTGAAACTTGGTACGTCAAGCCGTGACGGTAAACCAGGCGCTGCACGGGAGGCAACCCGTGAAAAACATTTTTTTCTTTTGTTTAGTAAGGTGTAAATAGTTTTTATTTTAATTTTCTTTTCTTGATTCGGCATATATTTTTTTTGTTTTAGTTAATATTTTTCATTTTAGTTAGGGAAATCTATTAATCTAACCAATTTTGTTTAGTGAGGTGATTTTTCAGGTCAAACGGAGACAAATATGCATGGAATCGGGAAGAAAAAGGCAAGGTATGAAAAAATAATTAAAATGAAGAGACAGTGCACTGGGGCGTTGGCTCCGTGTCACGGAGGAAGGGCTCCGCGTTACCCTCCGTGACACGTTGAAGGTAAAATCCGGATTTTTAAAATTTCCAGTAAGCCAACGCGTTGGCTCCGTGTCACGGAGCCGGGGCTCCGCGTTACCCTCCGTGACACGTTGCCTTATATTTGGTGTCGGGTCACACCGGGTTGCCGGGTGACCCGCGTGTTTTTCTTCTTTTTAACCCCGATTTTTGCCCTCTTTTCCTTCATTTTCTCTCTTCTCCGCGACCAAACACCTAGATTCCCTCTCCCAACCAACGTGCCACGTTACTAAGCAACCAATTTGTCAAGTTTCTTTGGTTATTCAACATAAAGGTATGTTTTCCTCATTTCTCTCAAGTTTTTATCGATTTTAATCGAATTTGAGCATGGGAGGTGAGATAAATCACCCTACATAGCAATTTAGCATGATATTGAATTATTCTTTGATTGATAGATGTTCGGAATGTTGTAATTAGCGTTTGAACTTGTCGATTGCGTGAATGATTCGAATATGATTGTAAAATTGAATTCTAGGTCTTGGGTTGTTGAAATCGAATTGGATAACTTGCTAAATTGGTGAATTATATGCCGGGGTGTGTTTGTGAATTGAGATAAGTCGTTGTAAATATTGTTAGAGTGTAATAGACGACGAATTCTCTGTTTTTGGGGAAAATGTGGAAATTGTGCAAATTGGTTTGATTATGTGGATTTGTATGTATATATAGAACTTTTGTCGTTGTTTTTATTTGTTGTTTTTGTTGCTAAGTGCGATGGTTGAATTGCTATCGATAGTAGGATTGGGATTAGCTGTATGAAGTCTGAGTAGTACGCTAAGCGTTATGCTGTCAAAATTTTTGTGAACGCACTAAGCATAAATTGTATAGTTGATTGTTTTGGTGTAAATTGAGTTATCCTTGCCATAGTTTGTAAAAGTAGCTAAGGACTAAGTGTGGGGTAAACGTTGTGTAACCCAACCTTAGCCGAAGTTAACATGTATTTAGCTTAACGTTGTGCTTGTTTATGTATATTGACAGGTACAATGGCGAGTAGGCAGGATAAGGGCAAAGGTGCTTCTACTTCTGGCACCGGGAGGAAAAGAATGAGAATGGGCACCACAGTCCCAGCTGCACCAGCTGTTCCGCGCGGCCAACGCCGCCAATACGGAACAAGGTGGGTAACCGAGGAAGGGAAGAAGTGGTATGCTAAGCATAAGGAAAACAAGTACTTTCCGGAGGAACATATTGCACGGGAACCACTAGCACAGGAGTTCCCCCGTATTGTGCAGAGGATTGAAGCAGCTGGGCTCAGCTTTATATTTCAGGAGCCCAAGGAGTGCAACCTACATTTGGTCTGGGAGTTCTACGCAAATTGGAACCCGGCCATCAGAAGCCACACAATAAAAATCAGAGGACAGATTGTCACTCTGGAACCCCAGCAATTTAATGCCATCGTTGGAGCGCGGGACACAGACGCTCACGTTCTCCGCCAGCTAAACATCACCCCACCGTACGCCGACATTAGACGTACGTTGTGTGGGGCTCGATCCACAGCCCGTTGGAGTAGACATAAGGAGAGGGGTTACCACCAGACTCTGCCTTATTCGTAGATGAACAGGGAGGCCAGAATATGGCTGAAAATTGTATGTTCTTGCTTGATCCCGGGAGTTCACATGATGGATGTGACTCGGGACCGTGTCTGCTTGGTGTATGCCCTTATGAAAGGGCTAGAGATTAATGTTGGGGCGGTCATTATATCCGCCATGAAGAGAGCCAGACTACACCAGGGCCACAGATACGGGTTCGGCGGACTCATCACCACCTTCCTCCGAGGCCTTGATGTCGAGGAAGAGGCTTTGGATTACATCCCGCAGTTGGAGAGGAGGGCCCTCGATGTGACAAAATCTAAGGCCCCCGACAACACACACGGGCCAGTGCTAACTTTGGGCGAGCGACATGCTCGTGAAGATCAGTACATGGCACGTATGTTTGGCATGCAGATGCTTTAGCTACGGATTGGTGGGAGACCATCCACCGAGGAAGAGTTATGGCAGTTGGAGCTGGATTACCCATTTGGCGAGAACGCCAGAGCCTTATACCGAGTGGGACCAGCCTTCATTGAGCCTACTGATGACGATGTCCCCACTGACGAGGAGACACATCGGGAGGACTCCGATATGGAGTCCGATGACGACGATGGAGCTGACTCAGACATGGGCAATGAGGCAGCAGCACCGGATGAAGAAGTCGAATATTTCGACTGAGCAGGGAGTTCCACCACCCGAAATTTTGTGCTTTGTATTTTTGTGAACATTGGGGACAGTGTTATATTTAAGTGTGGGGTGGGAAGTAGTTAGGTGCTGGGGCTGGGCTAATCTGTTGTATGCTTTTTCCTTGGTTTGTATGTATGTTTATGTTTCCCTGTTGTGAACTGATTTGTGTTGTATCTGTATATATTTTTTTGTGGTTAATGATGTGTGTTATGAAAAGTTATGGTTGCCAAGGTAAATATTTTGTAAATATTTTTGTATATCGAAATGATCGATATTTTTCAAAAATTTTGCGAAAATATTTTGCACTTATCAAAATATTTTGTAAATATTTTTCCATCGACATGATCGATGTTTTGCAAAAAAAATTTCGATTTTTATTTTTGGGTTTCTCGGAGTTTGTTTTTGGTTCTCTTACGGAGAATAGTCCCATTGAACCGATGTCATAGTTAGTGACCGTTCCCTATGATGGATGGATGACGACCGTCTTAAGGGAAATGTAGTCGGTAGGAGTAGGATTTTAATTTATTTTCAATTTTTCTTTGGTGGATTGCATCAATGAACCTGTAGTTGCTTTATGGTTGCAAAATTTTGTTGCGTGTTGTAACTGATGTTCAAAATGTAAAAGTGATTCATTTGAAAGTATGCAATTTTGTAAATATGTTGAGTTACCTTGGCTGTAGAATTTGATTCGGTATGATTGAGGCTTAATTTTTGAATTCATGTAATTGGCTAATTAAAGAGTCTGTGAATGCATCTTGAATCGAGCATGTGCATGAAGTGTGTGAAGTGAGGTATTGTTATTCCATGCTATTGTGAAGTGTCTAGAACTTGCCTGGCGTGTGTGCAAAACGAAATGAAGGGGGTGTAGTGTTGGAAAGGATGTAGGCATTTCTTTGTTTTAACCGAGAGTTTCTATTTTTTTCTTGTCATACTCTACCTTTTTATGTGATTGTATACCCTAGTCAGCCCGTTGAGCCTTTAGCCGTTTCTTTCTTTTTTTTGTCCAAAATCGTATAAAGTAAGCTTTATTCCTTCTTTTCATTAGCCGTAAAGTCTATACAAAAATCTTAAGCGCTTAAGAAGAAAAGAAAATTCTTTTCCCAAAGTGTCAAAGAGTGAGAAGAGTGAAAAGAAAAAGAAAAGCGGAGTGAGGAAAGGGAAGAAGAGGTTGAAGAGGCACTTGCTATAATTAAATGAGAATGAAGGTGCATGAAAACCCTGTGTTGTTGTGTCAAGTGTGTTTGATGAAAAGGGCCATACGAAAGTAAACAAGCATGAATGGTATGAGAGGAAAAAGAAAAGAGAGAAACAACGTTCATGAGAGTATGGGAATGTGTTGAAAAGGCGCTTAAGGATGCTAGCGACTATTATTGGCTAATCCAATATATACTAGTTCCATAGCTTCCATTACAACTCATTAAAGTCCTACTTGATCTTACATTGCATTTCCTTATATTAGTGGAGTAATACACTAAGGGCAAGCCTATAGGTCATGACATGATGCATGTGAATTCTTTTGGGAGAGAGAGTGAAATTAATTTTTATATGCCCCTAATTAGATGTTTGTGTGTTGCATGAACATAAAGGGGAAGATTCTCTTGAGTTGTGAGGGCACCTGCTTGATGAAAGATTGATTTTCATGTCAGATATCTTGATTAGCTGATTTGCATGAGTTTGCCGATATCGAGAGTCGATTCTAAAAGTCTAGGAAGTCTTGATGTATTAAAGGTCATTGCATTGTAAGGCCATGCATGCTTTCTGGATGATTTGCAAAAATTGAATAATCAGTATGACTGTAGTGTAAATTGTCGCACCATAGTGACAAATGTTGGGATGTAATTTGCATGAGTTGTGTAGGTGTTGTTCGAGGACGAACAAGGATTTAAGTGTGGGGTAAGTGATCTTGGGCAGATTTATATGCCCAAGTAATACTCAAACGTATTATTTTCGCCTTGTTTGTGTGCAATATGTATATATTCTCATGTAATTGGTAATAAAATGTGAATTTATACTAACCAACATGATTAGCATTTGTTTTGCAGGAAAATATGATTTTTAGGAGCTAAAATGCATGTTGGAATTATATCAGAGTTGGACTTGGATGCGAGCAGGAAAAAGACATTGGAATGCGCAAAGTAAAGGGGCTCCGCGATGGAGCCGTGCCATGCTACCATCGCGGAGGCACACTGCCTGGAGGATGATTTTATTGGCAAATTCCAGTGAAGCCTCGCGACAGCTTCGTGGCATGGAGATAGGCCTCCGCGTTGGCCTCCGTGCCACGTTGGGGCTATATTCCCGGACCCTGGAATTCCAGTAAGGGTCCGCGTCCATGCCGTGTCACGGAGGCAGTGCTCCGCGTTGACCTCCGTGACACGTTGCTTGTTATTTCGGGAAAAATTCCCACTAGTATAAATAGAACACTTAGCTTATTTTAATTAATTCAGACTTGGTGGAGCAAGGTCGTGGGTTAGAAGCAGTTGAGGGACGAAAAAGCTAAGGGATTTCTTCTCTTCCTTTCTTCTTTCAATCAATTGTATGTATGATTTACACTTGCTTTAGGATGATTAATCCACAAATGAGTGGCTAATTCTCTTCCTTGCTGAGGTTTTGAACAATGGTGATGAATTTTGATTGTTAATGATATGGTTTTCTTCTTCTTCTTCTATGTTGTTCTATTAATTCTTGTTTCTACTGCATTAGTGTGTGGCCGACATTAATGTAAATCTAAAAAGTCCAATTTCACTCGAGAGAGCAAAAAATTGGAAAGTTGTGAATTAATAGGGTATTGTTCTTAACTTGATTTGGGAAAATTGGGTTTTGATGTGCTTTCCTGATAGAAATATACTTGAAAGTCGTATTAGTCAATTTAGGAACCGGAATTGTGGTGCTAGGTCATAAATTGCATTTGATCACAAAAATGTAGACGAATGGTTTATGATTCTAAAGTGAAATTAAATACGAGAGTTTTAATTTCTAGGCTAATGTTCTTGGCTAGCAACATGAAGAGAAGAATAACCGAATTGTGATTATCGTCAAATTCATTACTTGTTCTTAACCTTGGCATGCTCATATCCATAGTTTCAATTCACAGTAAATAATTGTTAATAGTTTTAGTATATATAATTTATAAACAAAAACTTATTTAACTGTTGGTTACATTGTTGTTAGCATAATTAGAAGTAAGATAAGAATATAGTGTACTTATGCAATTTTACTTATCCAGAGTCTCCTTGGATTGATACTTGGCTTACTTAGCCACTTTATTACTTGTTTGACCACGTGCACTTGCCTGTCGGTTTTAACCATTTTAGCAAAGCACCGAACATAAGGCAACAAATTACTGAGTTTTCTTCGATTCTTCAACGTTAAGGTATGTTTTCTGATTCTCTCTCAAGTTTTTGTCGATTTTATTCGAAATTAAGCATCGGAGATGAGATAAATCGCCCTAAGTCGAAATTAAGCATGAATTCGAGTTATTTGTTGATTGATAAATGTTCGGAATGTTATAATGATCGTTTGAACTTGTCGATTGCATGAATTATTCGAATTTGATGGAAGAAATCAATTCTAGGGCTTGTTGTTGAATTTGAAGTTGGTAATGTGTTGAATTCATGAATTCTATGCCGGGGTGTACTTGTTAAATGAGATGAGTCGTTGTAAAAAAAATTGTTTGAATGTTAATTGACGACGAATTCTCGGGTTTAGGGGAAATGTTGAAATTTGTTCAAATTTGGTTGGTTGTATGGGTTCATGTGTATAGAATTTTTGTTGTTGTGTTTGTTTCGTTGTTTTTCTTTGCTAAGTGCGATGGTTAAAATGCTAGGGATGGTAGTGATTGTGATTAGCTGTACGAAGTCTGAGTAGTACGCAGAAGTTATACCGTCGAATTTTCTTTTTTTAAAACGCACTAAGCATGATTGTATAGCTGGTTGTTTTGTGTAAATAAAGTTATACTTGCCGGATGGTTATAACTGTAGCTAAGGACTAAGTGTGGGGTAATTTAACGTAACCCGACCTTAGCCGAAGTTAATATTTATTTAGCTTAACATTGAGCCTGTTTACTTGGGTTGACAGGTAAAAATGGCAAGCCGACAAGATAAAGGAAAAGGTGCATCAACTTCAGGCACCGGAAGAAAGCGACTCAGACTGGGCACAGCAGTCCCAGCTGCACCAGCAGTTCCACACGGCCAGCGCCGCCAATACGGAACGAGATGGGTGACTGACGAGGGGAAAAAGTGGTATGCCAAGCACAAAGAGAACAAATATTTCCCCGAGGAGCATATAGCACGTGAGCCATTAGCACAGGAGTTCCCCAGAATGGTTCACCGGATCGAGGCAGCTGGGCTCGGTTTCATATTTTAGGAGCCCAAAGAATGCAACCTGCACCTGGTCCGGGAGTTCTATGCTAATTGGAACCCGTCAATCAGAAGCCACACCATCAAGATCAGAGGGCAGATAGTCACTCTGGAACCCCACCAACTTAATGCCATCATTGGAGCGCGGGACACAGACGCCCACGTTCTCCGCCAGCTGAACATTACCCCACCGTATGCTGACATTAGACGCACACTGTGTGGGGCCCGATCCACAGCTAGATCGAGCAGACACAAAGAAAGGGGCTACCACCAGACTCTGCCATATTCTCAAATGAACAGGGAAGCCCGAATCTGGCTAAAGATAGTCTGCTCGTGCCTAATCCCGGGGGTACACATGACTGATGTGACCCGGGACCGTGTTTGCCTGGTGTACGCCCTGATGAAAGGGCTGGAGATAAATGTAGGTGCGGTCATTATATCTGCCATGAAGAGAGCCCGATTGCACCAGGGCCACAGGTATGGTTTCGGTGGAATACTCACCACCTTTCTCAGAGGCCTCGACGTCGAGGTGGAGGCTTTGGATTATATCCCGCAGTTGGAGTGGCGGGCCTTGGATGTGACCAAAACTAAGGCTCCCGACACCACCCACGGGCCAGTGCTGACACTTGGCGAGCGACATGCTCGTGATGACCAGTACATGGCGCGGATGTATGGGATGCAAATGCTCCAGCTCAGGATAGGTGGGAGACCAGCCACGGAGGAGGAGCTATGGCAGCTCGAGCTAGATTACCTGTTTGGTGAAAACGCCAGGGCTCTATGCCGAGTGGGGCCAGCCTTTGTAGAGCCCACTGACGATGATGTCCCCATGGACGAGGAGACACGTCGGGAGGACTCCGATGTGGAGTCTGATGACGACGACGGAGGCGACTCGGACATGGGAAATGAGGCAACAACACCTGATGAATAAGTGGAATACTTTGACTGATCAGGGAGTTCCACCACCCGATTTTGTGTTATTTAATTTTTGTGAACACTGGGGACAGTGTTCGGTTTAAGTGTGGGGTGGGAGTAGTTAGGTGCTGGGCTGGGCTGTTTTGTTTGTATGTTCTCCTCTGTATTTTTGTATGTTGTGTGTCCCTGTGTTTGTGAATTTTCAAATTGTTCTATATTTGTAAATATTTGTGAAATTGTTGTGTGTTGTTGAATGGTTGCTAGATGATTCTGATTCTATAAATACTTTTGCTATCGAAATGATCGATGTTTTGCAAAACTTTTCAAATTTTTTATGCAAAATTTTTCAAATTTTTTAATTTTGGGTTTCTCGGCATTTGTTTTCGGTTCTTTTACCGAGAATGGTCCCATTGAACCGACGTCTTAAGTAGTGATTGTTCCCTATGATGGATGGATGACGACCGTCTTAAGGGAAATGTAGTCGTCAGGAGTAGTTTATTTTAATTTATTTTCAGTTTTTTCCCTTTGGTGGATTGCATCCCGAAACCTGTATTTACTATATGGTTGCGAAATTTTGGTTGCGTGTTGTACCTGATATTCAAAATGCAAAGGTGATTCGAATGAAAGCTTGCAATCTTGTAAATATGTTGAGATACCTAGGCTGTAGAGTTTGATTCGGTGTGATTGAGGCTTAATGTTTGAATTCATGTAATTAGCTGATTGAAGAGTCTGTGAATACATCCTGAATCGAGCATGTGCATAAATTTGTGAAGTGAGGTATTGTTATTCCATGCTATTGTGAAGTGTCTAGAACTTGCCTGGTGTGTGTACGAAACGAAATGAAGGAGGTGTATTGTTGGAAAGGATGTAGGCATTTCTTTGTTTTAACCGAGAGTTTCTAATTTTCTTGTCATACTCCCCCTTTCTGTGATTGTATACCCTAGTCAGCCCTTTGAGCCTTTAGCTGATTATTTTTTTCTTTTGTACAAAAAGTATAAACCGAGCTTAATTCTTTCTTTTCATTAGCCGTAAAGTCTATACAAAACTCTTAAGCGCTTAAGAAGAGAAAATAATGTTCCCAAAGTTTCAAAGAGTGAGAATGGTGAAAAGAAAAAGAAAAGCAGAGTGAGGAAAGAAAAGAAAAGGTTGAAGGTGCACTTGCTATAAATAAATGATAATGAAGGTGCATGAATAACCTTTGTTATTGTGTCAAGTGTGATGAATGAAATGGGCCATACTAAAGTAAATCATCAAGAATGGGATGATGAAAAAAGAAAAGAGAGAAACAATATCCATGAGTTGATGGGAATGTGTTGCAAAGGCGCTTAAGGATGCTAGTGGTTATTATTGGCTAATTCAATATATACTAGTTCCATAGCTTCCATTACAACCCATTAAAGTCCTACGTGATCTTACATTGCATTTCTTTATATTAGTGGATTAATACACTAAGGGCAAGCTTATGGGTCATGACATGATGCATGTGAATTCTTTTGGGAGAGAGAGTGAAATTATTTTTACATGCCCCTACTTGAATGTTTGTGTGTCACATGAGCAAAAAGGGGAAGATTCTCTTGAGTTGTGAGGGAACATGCTTGAGGAAAGACTGATTTTTGTGTCGGATATCTTGATTAGCTAATTTGCATGAGTTTGCCGATATCGAGAGTCGATTCTTAAAGTCTAGGAAGTCTTAATGTATTGAAGGTCATTGCATTGTTAAGACCATGCATGTTTTCTTGATGATTTGCAATATTGAATGATCGGTATGAACGTAGCTTAAATTGTCGTACCATAGTAGCGAAGGTGGGGATGTAAATTGCATGAATTGTATGTTTGTTGTTCAAGGATGAACAAGGATTTAAGTGTGGGGTAAGTGATCTTGGGCAGATTTATATGCCCAAGTGATACTCAAAAGTACCATTTTCGCCTTGTTCATCTAGCAATGTGTATGCGTTTTCATGTAATTGGTAATAAAATGTGAATTTATACTGACCAACATGATTAGCATTGTTTTGTAGGTAAAATGTGATTTCGCGAAGCTAAAATGCATGTTGGATGATATCGGAGTTGGACTTGGATGCGAGCAAGGAAAAAGGCATAGGACTGCACGAATTAAAGGGGCTCCGTGATGGAGCCGTGTCACGCTACCATCGCGGAGGCATTCTGCCTGGAGGGTGAAAATTCATCAATTTCCAGTGGAGGTTCGTGACTGCTCCGTGGCACGGTGGCTAGCCTCCACGTTGCACGCCGTGCCACGTTGGTGTTAAATTCACGGACCCCCAATTCCAGTGAGGGTCCGCGTTCACGGCGTGTCACGGAGGCAGTGCTCCGCGATGCACTCCGTGACACGTTGCTCATTATTCTGGGAAAAATTCCCACTAGTATAAATAGAACACTTAAGTGTATGTTTCATAATTCAGACTTGGTGGAGCAAGGACGTGGGTTACAGGCAGTTGAGGGACGAAAAGTTCAGGGTTTTTTCTCTCTTTCTTTCTTCTTTAATTCAATTGTTTGTATGATTAACACTTGTTTTAGGATGATTAATCCACAAATGAGTGGCTAATTCCCTTCCTTGCTGAGGTTATGAACACTTGTGATGAATTTTGATTATTGATTATATGGTTTTTCATCTTTTTCGTCCATGTTGTTCTATTAATTCTTGTTCTTACTGCATTGGTGTGTGGCCTACATTAATGTACATCTAAAAAGTCCAATTTCACTCGAGAGAGCACGAAATTGGAAAGTTGTGAATTAATAGGATATTGTTCTTTACTTGATTTGGGAAAATTGAGTTTTGATGTGCTTTCCTGATAGAAATATACTTGAAAGACGTATTAGTCAATTTAGGAACCGGAATTGTATGGCTAGAACATGAATTACATTTGATCACAGAAATGTAGACGGATGGTTCATGATTCTTAAGTGAGATTAAATACGAGAGTTTTAATCTCTTGGCAGTTGTTCTTGGCTAGCAACTGGAAGAAAAGATTAACCAATTTATGATAATAATCAGTTTCATTACATGTTCTTTAACCTCGACATGCTTTTATCCATAGTCCAAATTCAAAGTAGATAATTGTTTGTAGTTTAGTATAAAATTTATAAAACAAATTATTCAATTTTTGGTTATTTAGTTGTCAGCATAGTTAGAAGTAAAAATATAGTATACTTGAGCAGATTGCACTTAACCCAAGTCTCTGTGGGATCGATACTTGGCTTACTAAAGCCACTTACTACTTGTTCGACCACGTGCACTTGCGTGTCGGTTTTATAACCCCAACAAATGTACCGAACAATTGATGTAGTGACTGGTATGTTACGTCTATGCCATGACCTGAGCTGGGACCTTGGACCAAGAGACGGGACCTAGAATCATGAATGGAAATAAGTCGACCCATGGCATGAACATAATCACTAAAGAGCATACATCAAGCGTAATATGATAAATGAAACATCAATAAGCGGAATTCTAATTTAACATAGAAATCATAAATAGAGTAACACTCAACAAAATAGAATATCTATATATTGTCTGATCTACTACTGTCTGATGAGCTGATGGGACAATATCCCTAACTAGCTCGTGAAAGTCTGGAACTAAATATAAAAAAACTCAACACCAAACTGAAGGTCCTAGATAGATGAGGACTCACCAATGATGGGAAACTAGACTACACAACAAGAACTGGACCAACGAAAGAGCTAAGTCTAATAGTCCAAACATGTATCATGAAATGATACAGCATAGAGTATGTGATCAGTATTGGGAATATACTGAGTATGCAAGGTAGGTAAAATATGCTGAGTAACTATAACTGAAATTATGCATATAAACATAAATCATAAGATCACAAGAGTACGGACTGCATGCTGAAATCTAATACATGTATAGTTATAAGCTGAATGTCATATTTGTATACAATTTCCTAAAGCTAAAAATAGAAATCACATGACTTGTCATCACTGAAATCATAAGTGAAAGCTCATAAATTGATGAATGGGTCAAACCTGTTGTAAAACATAATATTATAAGTTATGAACATATATAACTAAAATCATGAGGAACAATGGGAGACTCGTCATAATCGATAACCACCATGTATAAGCATATGATTATCCAATGTCTTGCCCACGTGGAGGAGAGGCATCATAAGCCTTTCCAGGGCAAAGGATAAATGAGGTGTAATATCACGGTGTGCCCTTGGGTGGGGGAAACACTCTCTTGAGAGATCCAAGAATATATCCCTATGTTGGCATGTAGTTTATGAGACCGGGAAATTTGGAACCCCAGGCCTACTTGGTGCTAGACACTACTCTTAAAACATGTTTAATGCACATATAATCATATTCTGAAACATAGCTTGAATCTAAACCATTGGGGAGTCTTGACTCCAAAATATATCTTAATTGATCTTGTTAGCCTTGGCTAAATCAGGTTACATACTTGGCTTGTGTGGGCTTGCCCAAACCTTAAAATCATGAATACTTGAAATAGACTTCATAAGTAAAAATCATAGATTCATACATGGATAATTTATAAAACCATTTATTCATGCTAGATATCTCATCATACCTGAAATAATGAATCATAAACTTGACTTTTCATGAAACTTGCATAATTGGACATAATTTTCTAAAAACTTGAAATCATGAATTTATTATCAATTGTTTATAAAATCTGCCCATGAATCTTTAAACACACATTGAAATATGAAGGGAATTAACCCATAAACAAATCAAAGAGAATTTCATAAAATTTGTTTAAAACCCTATAAAATCATAAACTTGGATTAGGACTTGAATTCATGAACTTGAGGAGAAAACTGGGTATGAGAGTGAAAGGAAATTCTCATTCATTGCCCTACATACCTGGAAAAACTAAATCTCAAACTTGACTATGAATGCCCAAGAGATTTGGAGAAGAATTTGAGGGATTCAAGCTTGATCTTCAAAGGAGAACTTCTAAACTTGCATGCATGGGAGTTGAATGAATTAGAACAGGTTAAACTCCCATAATACACTTCTTTCAGAGCTTAAAATGACGTAGTTTATGACTTAGGATCTTAGAAATTACAAAAATACCCTTACTGATTTTGTAGGAAAAATCACATTGCCAGGTGCCACGACTCATACAACACGTCATCCTTTGCTACCATGACTCGTTGCATCGCCTGTTGCAACCCTCCACTTTTTCTCTCTATCTCTAATCTTCAAACCATGACTAGATAGGATGAGTCATTATCCATCACAATGACTCTTTACTTCCATCCATCATCACCACTATCCTTATGCCATGAATTCTAGAATTCCCACAATGGGTCCATACCACGAGTTGTTACTCGTTCCAATAGGTCGTAGTACCCTTCCGTTGCCACTTAAATAAATCTTGAACCTTTCTGAACTTTACTTAACAACTCACCAGGATGATCCATTACTTGATGTAATGAGCCGTACTTGACTCGTTCGTTCTGGGAAAACTGGACTTTTGTCTCATGACATGGCACATAACGGGTCAGTGTTTCCCACAATGACTCGTTCCTTGAGTCATCCTTTGGTCAAGATTTATACTGCCTGCCTACCATGAGTCTTACCATGACGCATGGTAACTTCTAATGGATCATTCTATGACTCGCTCTGAGGCAAAATCTCCCACTTCTTGCTAGTTTCTACTGAATCTCATTCTATTCTTGGGGTCTGATCTTGGGAACTTTTGGGTTATTACAATATCTCCCCCTTGGGAACATTCATCCTCGAATGTGGAATAAGCATACTGAAAAGGCTGGGGAAGGAACTGAAATCCCAAAACTGAACAACATAAGATGAAATCTGACGGAGTAATCGACTCCAGACTGAAATACATGACTGAACTGAATTCATGCTTCATACATACATGCTAAAACACAAAAGGAACCAAGACACATGAACTTGACATAAAATTGAATGTAGTACTAAGGAGGAAAATGATACCTCATGCTAAAACTGGGTTGGAAGGGAAAAGATATGGGTATCTATCTATCATATCTGCTTGGACTTCCCTCGTAGCTCCTCAACAAGCTAATTCCTCCACAAAACCTTAACTGAAACTACTTCTTTGTTTCTCAACTTTTGAACCTGATGATCAGGATCTTAATCGGAACCTCCTCATAGGTAAGGCTATCCTTCACACCTATGCTCTCCATCGAAACAACTAAGGCTGGGTTTCTAATGCACGTCTTCAATAGAGACACATGGAAAATTGGATGTACCGAAGCTAACTCTGCTGGTAACTCCAACTCATATGCCACCTTTCCAACTCGCCTCAAAATTCTATAGGGACTAACATATCAGGGATAAGCTTTCCTTTCTTCCTGAACCTCATCACTCCTTTCATGGGAGACACCTTCAAAAATACCTGATCATCAACCTCGAAATTAAGCTCTCTCCGCCTAACATCCGCATATGGCTTCTGACGACTCTGAGTTGTTTTCAGCCTTTCCCTAATAAGCTGGACTTTATCCAAGGACTCATGAATGGATTCTGGCCCTATCAATGTAGCCTCACCTACTTCGAACAAACCAACAGGTGATCTACATCTGCGCCTATAAAATGCTTCAAATGAAGCCATCTGAATGCTGGAGTGGTAACTGTTATTTTAAGAAAACTCGATGAGAGGCAAATGATCATTCTAACTACCCTTGAAGTCAATCAAACATGATATCAACATGTCCTCAAGAGTCTGAATGGTCTGCTAAGCCTGACCATCTGTCTATGGGTGAAAAGTCTTGCTAAGCTTGACCTGAGTACCAGGTTCCTTCTAGAACGATCTCCAAAATTGTGAGGTAAACTGAGTACCTCTATCTAAAATGATGGAAAAGGGAATTTCATTCAACTGAACCAACTCCCGAATGTACAATCTAGCATAGTCCTCAGCTGAATCAGTAGTTTTGACCATTAGAAAATGTTCTACTTTGGTGAACCTGTCTACAACCACCCAAATAGAGTCATACTGTCGGCGTGTACGAGGCAACCCCGTGATGAAGTCCATATTGATTTCTTCCTGCTTCCAAGTAGGGATACTAATGTCTTGTAGCATACCTCCAGTTCCCTGATGCTCAACTTTCACTTGTTGACAATTTGGACACTACCCAGGAACTCTACTATGTCCTTCTCCATGCCATTCAACCAATAGACTTCTCGTAGGTCACAGTACATCTTGGAGGCACCTAGGTAGATGGAATATCAGGAACCATAGGCCTCGTGCAACATTCATTTTCTCATATCATCAACACTTGAAACACATAAATAACCCTGATAACGAAGTACACCATCTCCCCCTTGGAAGAAGACCACCTTCTGATTCTTGAAAGCTTCCTTCAGCTTTACCAAGATAGGATTCTCGTCTTTCCTAGACTTGACCTCGATCACCAATGAAGATTCTAACCTATTCTTAACAAGACACTACTATCAGTCGAGTCAACAAGGCGAACCCCAAACGTATAAGCTGGTGCACATCCCTTACTAACTCTTTTCTTCCATCCTTTACGTGAGATACACACTCCATTGAAAACCTACTAAGAGCATCCGCCACCACATTAGCCTTGCCCAGAAGATAAAGGACACTCATGTCATAGTCCTTGAGAAGCTCTAGCCACCTCCTCTACCACAAATTCAGGTCTTTCTGTGTGAATAGATACTGAAGGCTCTTATGATCTGTGAACATATCTACATACACTTCATACAAGTAGTGTCTCCAAATCTTTAATGCAAACACCACCACTGCCAACTCTAGGTCATGTGTCCGATAATTCTTCTCATGAGTCTTAAGTTATCTAGTGGCATACGCAATGACCTTACCATGCTTCATCATTACACAATGAAGACCAACCCTAGAGGCGTCACAATACACAATGAATTCATCCGTGCCCTTTGGCAGAGTCAATACTGGGGCTGAGGTGAGTCGAGTCTTTAGCTCCTGAAAACTTTTCTCACAGGCATCCGACCACGAAAATTTGACCTTCTTCTAGGTTAACTTAGTCAACGGTGCTGCGATGGATGAAAATCCTTCAAAAAATCTCCTATAGTAGCCTGCTAAACCAAAGAAGCTCTTGATATCTGAAGGACTAACTGGTCTAGGCCAATTCTTCACCGCCTTTATCTTTTGAGAGTCGGCCTGCATACCCTTACTAGACACAACATGGCCCAAAAATTCTACTGAGTTCAACCAAACCTCACACTTACTGAATTTATAAAAAAGCTGGTGATCCTTGAGAGTCTGTAGCACAATCCTCAAATAAGTAGTGTGCTCCTCCTCGCTCCAACAATATATGAGAATATTAAAAATAAAGACAATCACGAACATATACAAATATAACTTGAATACCTCATCAAATCCATAAAAGTTGTAGGAGCATTCGTTAGTCCAAAGGACATAACTAAAAACTCATAGTCACCATATCGAGTCCTAAAGGTTGTCTTCAAAATTTCACTCTCCCTAACTCTGAGCTGATGATAGACAAATTTGAGGTCTATCTTTGAGAAGCAATTAGCACCCGGAAGTTGGTCAAACAAGCAAAAATCCTGGGGAGGGGATATTTGTTCTTGATTGTGACCTCATTCAACTGCCGAGAATCAATACACATTCTAAGGGAACCATCCTTCTTCCAAAAAAAAAAGAACTGGAGCATCCCATGGGGACTTACTAGGCCTAATAAACCCCTTATCTAGGAGATCCTTCAACTACTCCTTTAACTCCTTTAGCTTAGTTGAAGCCAATTTGTAAGGAGGAATAGATATAGGCTACATATCAGGAAGAAGGTCAATACCAAAGTCGATCTCTCAGTGGGGAGGGGCTCTTGGTAAATCATCAGGAAATACCTCTGAATACTCATATACAAACTGATTGAAGAGTCGGGGTCTCAGACATAGCATCCTTAACCCAAAGTAGATGATACACACAACATATCAAGAACATCTTCCTGGCCTTGAGATAGAAAACAAAACAACCCACGGGCACAGCTGAACTATCCTTCCACTTGAGGACTAGCTCACCCGAAAATCAAAATTCTACAATCAAGTTCTACAATTCACTGAGGCGTAACACTCGTGCAACCAATCCATACCAAAGATAACATCAAAATCAGTCATGTCTAACTCTACTAATCAACGGAGGCAACTTTCTCAAGGACTGTGATAGGGCAATTTCTATATATGCATCGAGTTATAACTGAGTCACCGACCGGAGTAGAGACTAAGAAAGGCTCTAATAGGATTTTGGTATTAACTCTGAAACTAACAGTAACATAAGGAGTAACAAAAGATAAGGTATCTCCTAGATCTAACAATGCATACATATCAAGATGAAATACGCATAACATACTAGTGACCATATCTGGAGAAACCTTTTTCTCCTGACGAGATGAAAAGGCATAAAATCTATTCTGACGCTAACCACCACCTGTACTAGTGGATGCACCCTGCTGAACTGAACATGCTGGTGGAGCTGCTGAACTGGTGGCTAGGTCACGACCTCTGCTAGGGCCCAATCTGGCTAAAGGGCAGTATCCGACAAGCTGGGGCTGATGACCTCTACTGGGACAACTGACAGTGTCCTCCATCAACCTCCTAAAACTGTCTGTAACTCCCTGTCTTGACCCTCTTGACCTCTCTCTCCT
Source organism: Datura wrightii (assembly GCA_035772735.1). Classification (NCBI taxonomy): domain Eukaryota; kingdom Viridiplantae; phylum Streptophyta; class Magnoliopsida; order Solanales; family Solanaceae; genus Datura; species Datura wrightii. Next base: position 116,016,873 of record JASDFA010000003.1, on the reverse strand, counting down.
TCTCTTTCATCTAATCTACCTCCATCTGCTAAGCATATATAACAAATCACAAGAAGTCTTGATCCTTTTTCAGCATAGCAGTCCTACACTCCCTAAATAGGGAGTCTAATACTCCATTCACAAACCTGCTCATATGAGCCCTCTGATCCGCAACTATCTCTGGAGCATACTTGACGGGTAAACTCCAAGGCATATTCTTATACAGTCTTGTGGTACTGCTTCAAGTTGACTAATTCTGTCGGCTGCACCTCCCTCAACTCTTTAAGGAAGAACCCATCCAAGAAAGCAGTCACAAACTCATCCCAACTCACAGGAACTGCTCCCACTTCCCTACCATCTTAACACTAGTAGTACCATATGTAAGTAAACCCCTTCAGCTGATATGAGGCTAAATCTGCACTCTCCTCTCCAGTCACCCACATAATCTGGGTGATCTACTATGCCTCCTCAATAAACTAGTGCGGGTCTTCATCCACTTTCAACCCCAGAAACTCAAGTGGATTAATCTTGAGGAAGTCCCAAACTATAGTTGTTGTTATGTTCCTATTCTGAGGAACATTAGCCATCGCTTGCTGATTGACCTGAACGGCCATCACCTGCGCCAACATCTAAAAAGCCGCTCTAAACATGGCATGAGTGACCTACTCGGGCATCAGATTTTCTAGTGCTAAAAAGGCTTGTTGACACCCATCTCCATTGCCATTATCATGGCCATTTCTATTTTCATTATTTCTTCCATTCACTTGGCATGGAGGCATATTTCTGCAAACTCACATAGCACGAGTTATAAGGATGGAGAGATACTTCATCCCATAACTTAGATCATGAAAGAAGGGAAATTTCCTAAAATACCTTGTAGCCTCTCCCCCATAAGTGTGGCACGCTTCACACCCATGAAAAAGACTCTACTCAATGCTACTTTCAGACACCCTAGGACACTCTAAACCTTTGCTCTAATACCAAGTTTGTCACAACCCGAGCTAGGACCCCAAACTGAGACACGGGACCTAGAACCACGAAGGGATCTAAGTCGACCCATGGCATGAACATAACAACTAAAGATCATACATCAAGTGTAACCTGATAACTGAAACATGAATAAGTAGAATTCTGATTAACATAGTAATCATAAATAGAATCAACACTCGAGAAAATTGAAAATCTACATATTGTCTGATAAGCCTCTACTACTGTCTGATGAGTGATGGGACCACATACCTAAGGGGTCACTAAAGTCTGAAATTGCACATAACAAAACTCAACACTAATCTGAAAGTCCTCGAAAGATGAGGACTCACCAACCATGGAAAACTGGACTACGCTGCGGGAATTGGACTAACAGCGGAACTAAGTCTGATCGTTCGGACTTGTATCATGAAACGATACAGCATAGAGTATGAGGCCAATACTTGGAATGTATTGAGTATGTAAGGTAAATAAAACATGTTGAGCTACTGTAACTAAAATCTTGCATATAAACCTAAATTATACAATCACAAGAGTAGGACTACATGCTAATACATGTATAGTCATAAGTTAAATGTCATATCTGTATAGAATTTCCAAAAGCTAAAAATAGATATCATATGACTTGTCATAACTGATATCATAAGTGAAAGCTCATAAACTGATCATTGGGTCAAACACGTTATAAAACATAATATTATAAGTCATGAACATGAATAACTAAAATCATGAGGAAAAATAGGAGACTCGTCATAACTGACAACCACCATGTATGAGCACATGATGATCTCAAGACTTTGCCATGTGGAGAAGATCCATCCTAAGCCTAAGGTGTGATATCATGGTGTGCCCTAGCATGAGGGAAAAACTCTCTTGAGAGGTCCAAGAATATTTGCCTACATTGGCGCGTAGTTCATGAGATCGGAGAACCTTGTAACCCCCAGCCTACTCGGTACTAGACACTACGCCCAAACATAGCTTGAATATGAACATTAAGGGAGTCTTGACTCCAAAATATATCATAACTAATCTTGTTCGCCTTGGCTAAATCAGGAAACATACTTGACTTGTTTTGGCTTACCCAAACCATAAAATCATACATACTTGAAATAAACTTCATAAGTCAAAATCATAGATTCATACATGGGTAATTTGTAAACATTCATTCATACTAGATATCTCATCATACTTGAAATCATGAATCATAAACTTGACTTTTCATGAAACTTGCATAAATGGGCATAATTTTCTATTAACTTGAAATCATGAATTTATAATCAATTTATATATAAAATCTGCCCATGAATCTGAATCATACTTTGAAACATGAAGGGAATTAACCCATAAATAAATCATAGAGAATTTTCTAAAATTGAGTTAAAATCCCATATGATCATAAACTTGGATTAAGACTTGAATTCGTGAACTTGATAAGAAATATGATCATGAGAGTGAAACAAAACTCTCATTTATAGCCCTACATACCTGGGTAAACTAAATCACAACTTGACTTTGAAAGCCCAAGAGATTTGGAGAAGAATTTTAGGGATTCAAGCTTGATCTTCAAAGGGGAACTTCTAAACTTGCATGCATGGGAGTTGAATGAATTAGAATAGGTTAAAATCCTTTAATACACATATTTTAGAACTTAAAATGACGTTATTTAGGACTTAAGAGCTCAGAAATTATGAAAATATCCTTCCTGATTTCACTGGAAAAATCACACTGCCAAGTGCCACGACTCATACAACGAGTCATCCTTCGCTACCATGACTCGTTACATTGCTCGTTGCAACCCTCCACTTTTTCCCTTAATCTCTGATCTTCAAACCATGACTAGACAACATGAGTCATTACCCATCACAATGACTCGTTACTTCCACCCATCATAACCACTGTCCTTATGCAAGGATTTTGGAATTCCCACAATGGGTCCATACAACGAGTCGTTACTCTTTCCAACGGGTCATAGTACCCTTCCATTGCCACTGAATCAAATCTTGAAATTTTTTAACTTTCCTTAATGACTCATCAAGATGATCTTTTACTTGATGTAATAAGTTAATACTTGACTCATTGGTTCTAGTAAAATTAGACTGTTGTCTCACAACATGGCACTTAATGAATTATTGTTCCCCATAATGACTAATTTTTTGAGTTTTCCTTTGGTCAAGATTTCTACTGACTGCCTACCACGAGTCTTACCACGACTCGGGATAACTTCTAATGGATCATTCTATGACTCATTCTGAGGAAACATTTCCCATTTTTTGTTGGTTCCTACTGAATCTCATTTTAATCCTAGGGTTTGATCTTAGGAAATTTTGGGGTATTACAGTCTCTTTCAGATAGATGTGTATGCTTTACTAGATCCAAGATCCACACTTTCCTTCATGACTCCTTACATTACTGTTTAGTTTGATATAAGTACAGAAATCCTCGCAGAGTCATTTTCAATTTCTACTCTAGTTGGTGAGTCAGTTAGAGCTAGCCAAGTGTACAAAAATTGTCTGGTCATAATGTTGAACAAAGTCACCTCAGTTGATCTAGTAGAGCTAGATATGGTCAATTTCGTCCTCATTCTTGGCATGGACTAGCCGCATTTTTGTTATGCTTCAGTTGACTGCTGAACTAGGGTCGTCAGGTTCAAGTTTCCTAACGAACCAGTACTAGAGTGGAAGGGTAGTACTTCAACACCTAAGGGTCGTTTCATTTCATACTTTAAGGCTAGGAAGATGATCGCTAAGGGGTACCTCTACCACCTGGTTAGGGTCATAGATTCTAGTTCCAAGATCCCGACACTTCAGTCAGTTCTAGTTGTAAATGAGTTTCCTAATGTGTTTTCCAAAGATCTTCCCGGAGTCCCTCCCTAGCAGGAAATAGACTTCAACTTAGACCTTCTTCTAGATACCCAGCCTATATCTATTCATCCCTATAGAATGGCTCCAGCTAAGCTTAAGGAGTTAAAGGAACAGTTGAAAGACCTTCTATATAAGGGCTTCATCAAGCCTATATTCTTTCCATGGGGTGCCCCAGTCCTATTCGTGCGAAAGAAAGACAGTACACTCAGAATGTTCATCGACTACCGTCAGCTAAACAAAGTCACAATCAAGAATATGTATCCTCTACCCACGATTTATGATTTATCTGATTAGCTCTAAGGAGCTAGTTATTTTTCCAAGATAGATCTCAAATCAGGACACCACCAGCTCAGGGTCAGAGAATGTGACATTCTAAAAATGGCCTTCAGAACTCAGTATGGTTACTACGAATTCATAGTTATGTCTTTTGGACAAACCAATTCTCCTAGAGCATTTATGGGCCTAATGAATAGGGTATTCAAGTTGTACCTGGACATGTTCGTTATTGTATTTATAGACAATATTCTGGTTTACTCCAGAACAGGGGAGGAGCATGAAGACCATCTGAGGATGGTGTTGCAGACTCTCAAGAGCCCCCAGTTGTTCGCCAAATTCAGCAAGTTTGAATTCTGGATGAAATTTGTTGCTTTCCTGGGCCATGTGGTCACTAGAGAGGGTATTCTGGTGGATCCTCAGAAGATAGCGGTAGTTAATGACTGGCCAAGACTCACTTCTCCATCAGAAATTAGGAATTTCTTTGGTCTAGCCAGATATTATAGATGTTTTGTTGAGGGGTACTCCTCCATTGCCGCCCCTTTGACAAAACTAACTCAGAAGAAGGTGAAGTTTCAGTGGTTTGATGTATGTGAGAAGAGCTTTTAGGAGTTAAAGACTGGACTCACTACAGCCCCAGTCCTGACCCTTCCAGAAGGTTTAGATGGGTTTGTGATCTATTGTGATGCCTCCAGAGTTGGCCTCGGTTGTGTTCTGATATAGCATGGCAAGGTCATAGATTATGCTTCTAGACAACTCAAGGTTTATAAGAAAAACTATCTGACTCATGATCTAGAGTTGGTAGCGATGGTATTTGCCTTGATGATTTGGAGGCATTAACTTTATAGCGTTCATGTGGATGTTTTCACTGATCACAAGAGTTTACAGTATGTGTTCAGTCAAAAGGACCTAAATCTGCATCAGAGAAGGTGGTTAGAGCTATTTAAAGACTATAACATGAGCATTTTGCATCACCATGGTAAGGCTAACATAGTGGTTTACGCCCTTAGTAGGATGTCTATAGGGAGTGTTGCTCATATAGAAGAGGGAAAAAGGGAACTGGCAAGGGATATCCACAGACTGGCTCGGTTAGGGGTCCAGTTGGTTGATTTAACTTAAAGAGGGAGTGTTAGTCTAGAACGGGTCAGAATCCTCCGTGGTGGTGGAGGTTAAGTCAAAGTAGGATGAAGATCCAATATTTAAGCTAAAGGAAGAAGTCCTAAGGAAAGAGATGGAAGCGATCTCCAAAGGAGGAGATGGTGTGCTTCGTTACCAGGGTAGGTTGTGTGTTCCTGGTTTAGAGGACTTGAGGCAAAAAATATTAATAGAAGCTCACAATACTAGGTACTCTTTCCACCTAGTTGCCACCAAGATGTACCGTGATCTACGGGAAGTCTACTAGTGGAACGGCATGAAGGACATTGCAGAATTCGCGGCTAAGTGTCCAAATTGCTAATAGGTCAAGGTTGAACATCAGAGAGCTAGGGGTCTAACTTAGGATATTAGCATTCCTACTTGTAGGTGGGAAGAAGTGAATATGGACTTCATTACAGGCTTACCTCGTACTCGCCGACAGCATGACTCAATTTGGGTGGTTGTAGACTGGATGACTAAGTCAGCACATTTCCTACCAGTTAAGACGACAAATTTAGTAGAGGATTATGCTAGACTGTATATCCAGGAGTTAGCCAAATTGCATGGAGTGCCCTTGTCCATCATTTCACATAAAGGTATTCAGTTCACCTCGCACTTCTGGAAGTCTTTCCAGAAAGGACTTGGTACTCAGATTAAGCTCCGCACAACTTTTCATCCATAGAAAGATAGCCAAGCTGAACGGACGATTTAGAATTTGGAGGATATGTTGAGGGCTTGTGCAATCGATTTCAAGGGCAGTTGGAATGATCATCTATCTCTCATTGAGTTTGCATACAACAACAGCTAGCACTCCAGCATTCCGATGATCCCATTTGTGGCATTATATGGTAGGAGGTGTAGATCTCCTATAGGGTGGTTTAAGCTTTGTGAAGCTACTTTGATAGGGTCTAACTCAGTTCATGAGGCCATGTAGAAGGTTTAACTTATAAGGGAACAGTTGAAAACAACTCAAAGCCAATAGAAATCGTATGCAGATGTAAGGAAAAAGGAGTTAGAGTTTGTTGTGGATGATTGGGAATACCTAAAAATTTCACCAATGAAAGGGGTGATGAGATTCGAGAAGAAAGGAAAGATCAGTACTAGATATATTGATCCCTACAGAATCTTAAGAAGCATTGGTAATGTGGCTTATAAGCTGGAGTTACCTACAGAGTGAGCAGCAGTGCACCCAGTCTTCCATGTTTCTCTGTTGAATAAATGCATCGGTGATCAGGCTTCAGTTGTACCGTTAGATAGTGTTGGTGTAAAGGATAGTCTCCCTTACAAAGAGGTTCCTGTTTAGATTTTGGACCATCAGGTTCGTAACTTGACAAACAAAGAGGTAGCTTTGGTGAAAGTCTTGTGGAGAAACTAGCTGGTGGATGGAGCTATGTGGGAAGCCAAAGCAGATATGATGGCTAAATACCCTCACCTGTTCCTTTCCATCTTAGATTCAACTTCAGGTACAAGTTTTCCCCTTATCACTCGATTCAGTTTTTGTCAAAGATTATGCCTATTAGTTCTTTTCATTTCATAGCATGTGTGTACATTTCATAAATTCAGTTTAGTCATGTATTTCAGTCCGGAGTTAGTCACTCCATTAGCTTTAGTCTATAGTTTTCAGTTCTAGTATTCCAGCTCCTTCCCTACCTTTTGTTAGCCTAGTCAGCCTCCATTCGAGGACGAATGTTCCCAAGGGGGAGATATTGTAACACCCCAAAACCCGGAGTGAAATATTGCATCAAAGGAATGACAATTGCAGACCCGGTGCCGGAGTGATGGGGTAGGTGACAGCCCATCACACCTCTGACGGTGGATCTGATACCTATTATACAGACAATGGACAGTCACTGGTCCTATCGAGGTCTGGTCCTTTCAGCTTGAGGGTGACAGACTGCCAAACGGTTGATGGCCTGTCATGGCAGCCATCTCCTAGACCAAGATTTCCATGCCGTCTATTTCAATGTGATGGCAAGGGCGTGTTTCAGTGTGATGGCAGGGGTGATGGTCCGTCAGACAAGTGATGGCCCGTCACTTGGGGCAAAAGTTTGGGAAATTCTGCCTAAGGCCGATGGTGGACACGATGGACCGTCAGGCTTTCAATGGTCCATCACTTGTTCTATCAGAAATGTGGCGACCTAGAAAATTCAAATTTCTAAATATTTTCTAGGGGTAGTTTCATAGATTTCCGCTTTGCTAAGTCCTAAACTACGTCGTTTCGGGATATTTTAGAGGTGAATTAGGAGGGATTAGTCAACATTCTCCTCTCATTCTCTCCTAACATTCTCAAGAACCCCATAAAGCTCAGAGTTTCTCCCTAAAGCCAAGAGCTAGGGCATTCAATTTCCTCAGAATTTCCAAGCTTCTTCTCAAGTGTTTTCTTCTCCAGGTATATGGGACTTCAACAAAGGTTTCCTTTCACCTTTGTGTCCCAAATTAATTCTAGAAATCATGACCTGGGGTTTCTAATTAGGTGCTGAATTTCCTTATCTCCCCAATGTTTTAAAATTTCAATGTGTAGTACCATGTTCTGACTGAGATGATATTTTTCAACTTGTAAATACCTCTAGATTCTGGATTTTAGAATTACTCTTGGTTAATTATTGTATGATTTAATACCTGGTTTGAAATGCTATGTTTTTCTATGGAATATTGTTTAAGCATGATCTTCAGCATATATATGTTCAATTTAAGGTTAGCATTTTTAGATTATGAATATACTTAGCCTTCCCAGGAATGTCAGCTGATTAGTTTGACTTTTTATTAGTCTTTTGAGAAAGTCAACTCAGTAATATTAGTGTATCAGCTTAATAGTTGTTCTTTAGACTGTTAAGATGCTTTCAGATAAAGCAGCTCTGACAAGGCTTAGAACATAGTTTCTTTCAGGTCCTTAGACTCTGATGACACTTCTAGATAAGTAGTTCTGACTTAGTCCCGGGGCATCAGTTTCGAGCTATCAGCACAGTTAGACACATTTAGGATTTTTCAGTAGGAGTAGTACTTAGCACCGAAGGGGCCAGGGTTTAGTGCGCCTACGTTGTCGCTAAGGTTATTAGCCTAAATGGGCTCCAAACAGTGATCACCCAATTCAGCTACTATACCCTACCAAGGTATAGTGGGCCTTCTCCAATGGGGACTGTACATCAAACTCCACATTTAATTTACGTGGTTAGATGTTTGTTATGCTCTCTCCCACAATACAGCTTAGTCTAGTACAGTCATAGTCTCCAGCTCAGTTCAGTCTTCCAGATTTCAGGATATGCTTATGACCTTTAGATAGTTATTAGTACTTACAGTATTACCAGACTCTTGGATTTCTTTTAGTACTTACAATTATAGATATGGTCATTGCATGTCTTGTCAGTATATTTTACAAATTTTCAGCATTATTATGTTTAACTTACATCTCGCATACTCGGTATATTCAAAGTACTGAGGCATAACTCCTATGATATATCATTTTATGATATAGGTTCAGGTTCTCCAACCCAACAGTGTGGTTAGTTCTCCCTCAGATTCAGCACAATAGTACTCTTTTGGTGAGTCAACATATCCCGAGGATCGTGGCTTCCATCTTCAGTACTAGATATTCCAATTTTAGTTTCAAACACACGAGTTAGCTGGGTGTTCATCCCAGCAAGTCATCTTTAGTAAAGGCTTTCAGACATAGTTATGGAAATCTACCTTTGACAGTTATTGACAATTGTAAGTATTTATATTTCCTGTAATGAATGATGCTTGTGCTTTTGCTTAGTTTTTATGTAAATTCATTATGTATATGCTATGTCATGGGTTTGCTTGGGGTTATTCATGAATCAAAGTACCGTGTCGCGTCCAGGGTACAAACTAGGGTATGACATGAGTTGCCTCAGACCTAGGGGATGCAGATCGGATCCCAGGGTCATTCAGCTAGCCAACCAGTTAGGTCATTATCTCCTCCCAAATAGTAGATTTCATGACCCGAATATGGGCCCAGATCGAGACACGGGACAAGGAACCCTGAGAGGCTCCAAGTCAACCCATGGAATCAACATAACTTCTAAATCAATCAATAAAAGCAAAATATCAATCACAATAATCATAGTGGAAGTCTAAACATAACATAACATTATAACATACAACGCGAGTCTGAAGCTAAATATAATCTATGTCTGAAAAGCCTCTACGTCTGATAAGTTAATGGGACAAGACCCCAACTAACACTCTAAGTCTGAAACTGAAAAATACATAAACATAATTAAACAGAAAGGGGCACTCGACATATGAGGATTCACCAATAGAAGTTGGATGCTGACTCCGGAACTGGCTAATGACGGGGCTAAGTCTGAATATCGGAGCATGTATCATGAATGATACAGCATAGAGTATGCGGTCATTACGTGGAATGTACCGAGTATGCAAGATAAGTAAAACCGCTTAAGTAAGTAAAAATAATTAAAACATGCATAATATAAAACATAATCAAGATAAGAATCTGAGAGTAGGCTTGCATGCTATTTTCTGAAATCATGATCTGAACATAACTGTACATCATAACTTAATCGAATGACCCAAAGCTAAAATCTATTAATCATAGGTAAAACTAAACATTGGGTCAAACCTGCTTTAGAACATATATATATATCATGAATGATAAACACGCATAACTAAAATCATGAGGAACAATGGGAGACTCGTCATATAACTGACATTACCACGATAGAGCTTACATGGTCCCGACTAACATACTCAAGTGGGCAGAGCCATCCAAAGCCTTGTCAGGGCTTAGGATGCTACCATGATATCGATATCAAGCTGAAAGCCCCTTGGGGCAGAGGAAAGCTCACAAAGGAGGTCCCAAATAATCTGAATATACCTATGTTGACTCGTAGATCTGAGGCATAGGGTTGACTAACCCTTAGCCTACTCACTGCTAGACACTACTCCCAAAAACATGCATATGCTTTCTGTCATTTTTCAACGAATCTGACCATCATCTAGTGACAAAGCTAAATAATCATATACATATAAAATCTGAAATCATACATGAGGTGCCTTGGCCCAAACCAAACCACAAACTGAACATAATTGGGAGTCTTGACTCCAAAAACATATGGTAAGCTAATTTGTGAAATCATAAACCATACTTGAACATATGGGCTTTGTTACGACCTAAACGGAGGCCCTGATCGTAGACATGGGAGAAGGGACCCCGAGACACCCCAAGTCGACCCATGACATAAGCATACATCTAACTCATTCGATAGACTGAAGAAATCATCAATATAAACTCAACAAAAGTCTAACACAACATGACATAAGAATAAACATCCGAAGCTAAACACACACAAAGTCTGAAAAGCCTCTAATCTTGACGAGTTGATGGAACAAGGCCCCAACTAACTCAACAATACTGAAGCTGAAAATACATAAGGAAACTGAGTATAGCCCTAAAAGAATGAGGACTCACCAACCAAGTAGGTGCTAACTCTGACAACCGACTACGAAGGGGGATGAGCCTGGGAGTTGGGTCCTGTATCATAAAACGGTACAGCTAGAAAGTATGCAGTTAGTACGTGGAACATACAGAGTATGCAAGGTAAGTAAAACTGCTTAAGTAAAGTAAATCATTTAAAACATTTCATAACATAACATGAGCTTTCAAATCTGAGAGGAAGGACTATGAAATCATAATCATTTAATATTATGACAATGCATAGCTTCATAACATCATGACTAACTTGAAATACTCAAAGCTGAAATATGACATTTATAAGAAAAGCTGCACAATGAGTCAAACCTTGCTTTTAAAACATGCATGTGTAAAATAATAACCATGAGTAATGAATATGCAAATTTGAATCATATAGACAAAGGAAGACTCGTCACTTAACCGACATACCAGGATAGAGCTTACGTGATCCTAACTATCACATCAAGTGGGCAGAGCCGTATAAAACCTTGTCAGGGCTAAGGATGCTACCAGGATATCGATATCAAGCTCATGAGCAATTTGGGCCAGGGATAACTCACAAAGGAGGTCCCAATAACATAATAGTATCAACCTACATTGGTGCGTATTTTTGGGGCATAGCGTGATCGACCCTTAGCCCCCTCGGTGCTAGACTCTTCCCCCAAAAATGCAACGCTTCGCATAATATATAACGAAGCTCAACATCGTCTATTGATGAAGCTCGATAGTGAAATCATGCTTAAACTCAGCATCGTATGAAATGAAGCTCAACATTGTCAATTGGCAAAGCTCAATAATGAAATCATGCATAGAACCGACATCATATGAAAAATGAAGCTCAATAATAACATACATCTCAATTATGAATTCATTCATATGAGAAGCTTTATTTCGAACATACCACAAGCCCAAAGATAGTGGGAGCATCTACTCTAAACCATGTGGTAAGCTTACTTTAGAAATACTACACCATCATACTCGATATAAGGGCCTTGTCCAAAACTTTATCATGCTTGGATCTACTCAATTTATTTTGAAAACAATGTCATAATCATGGGTAGTTTTATGAACAGGTTTTTCATCATCAAATCTCATCATCATCATACATACAACATCATTCTCTTCTTTCATGAACTTCTCATCCATGGTCATTTTATTTCATAATTTCAAAAACACAATTTTGATTGAAAACAATTTAAAATCTGCCCAAGCTTCACAATTCATCAATAGAAACATAATCTAATCGTACCCATGTATAGAAATTGAAGAATTGTGCAATTGGGTAAAAAACCCATAACTTGAACATAGGAATTTCTCATACTTAGATAGAGATTGGGCATGGGTGAGGAAGGAAACACCCACTCCTAACCCTACATACCTGGAAGGGATTGATTCCACCAAACCTTTGATCACCCAAGAGGAAATTGGATGGAAACCTTGAATACTAGCCTTGAATCACCTCTTCAACCCCTCAAGCTTGCATGCATGTAATGAATGACTTAGAATAGGTTTTGCCCTATTAATACCCACTAAAACGATCCTTAAACGACATAGTATAGGCCCCTAGGACTTAGGAATTACGGAAAAGCTCTTACAAAAATCGTAGAATTTGGCTGACTGCCAGTCCCCACGAGGGACTAGGTGACTCGTGCTCAAGGGCCATGACTCATGGCCATGAGTCATCTGGTTCACTACTCAAAAAATCTAGGGAACCTCACGGAAGACACCACGACTCGTGGTGGGTGACCATGACTCGTGGTCACCATCCGTGGCTTCTACTTCCCAAAGCCTCCTTGCCAAATAACCAATCTAGGCCATAGGAGACCTCACGAGTCGTGAGGCCTGACCACGACTCGTGGTCATGCCTGTGGTCTCCTCAAAACCTCCTGCCAACCCTGCTGGACCACGAGTCACCTCACGACTCGTGGTCACTCCTAACGAGCCTCCTCACGATTCATTCTATGACCTGATGTGAAATTTCAGTTTTTCACCATTTTGACTCCCAGGTTTGACCCTTGGTTTGCCGAGGTATAACAACATCTCCCCCCTGGGAAAATTCTTCCTCGAATGTTAGAAACACACAGAAAACTCAAAAACATGCAACCATCATATGCAAACACTAATCATTTAAATCGAAAACTGACAGAATGACTACCTCCAAGAGGAACTACATAGCTGAACTGAATTCAGAAATCACATACATCTATCATAACATAATTCAAACTTGCGCACATGAACTGAATATGGAAACTAATTAGAAAAATATGGAAGAAACTGATACCTTAAAGTGAAATTAAATCGGTAGGAAATAGGTTAGGGTATTTAGCCATCATGGCCTCTTCGGCTTCCCACATACCTCCCTCAACATGTTGATTTCTCCATAACACCTTTATTGAAGCTACCTCTTTGTTCCTCAGCCTCCAAACCTAACAATCCAAGATTACAACTGGAATTTCCTCATAACTGAGGCTATCTCTCACACCAACACTTTTCCCCGAACTACTACAGCTACGTCTCCCAAGCATATCTTCAAGAGCGCTACATGAAAGACGGTATGAACTAAAGATAACTCTGATGGAAAGTCCAACTCATATGCTATCTTACCAATTCTTCTCATAACGCAGTAAGGACCAACATAGGCGGGACTGAGAAGGGTGAGGGGTTAGAGTAGGAAAAACCCTTTAATTTTTCCCAAAAGAAGCCTAAACGACCTAATTTAAGAGTTAGAAGCATAAAAATTTCCAAAAATACCCCTAGCAAAAAGTTCTCAAAAATCTGTTTGTCTAGTGCTATGAGTCGTACCATGACTTGTGGTGACTTCTTATGGGTTGTGGTATGCCATTCATAGCTTCTAGGAGGCTTAAAAATATTGATAAAACCCATGGTACGAGTGCTTGGTACGATTCATATCTTCATACCCGAGTCGTACCAAGACTCGTGGTAACAACGCTGGTCCTGTCCAGCAAACCTGACAGTGCTTTACTAAACTGGCCATAACTTTTTACTCCAAACTCCAATGGATGTAAGGTTGGATGTGTATGAAAGAAGACTCAAAGGAATTTAATTTGATAAAATAATCATATAATAGGAGTTGCGGTCATTTAAAGTTGGCCCTTGTAAGAACTTTCATGATAAACCCAATCGATAGGAAGACTCTCAACTCAACTTCATGCTAGAGGTTCCTTATAACCTTAACTTGTATCCAATGCACTTCTTACACCTAAAAATTGATGTTAACACCTTTTTTCCTTAAATTCATCAGGTTCGGGTCTATCCACCTACCTAGAATAGTTCCAAACTTAGCCGAAAGTCCAAGGTGTACAACATCTCAACTCACAACTGAAATAACGATTTGTACCATCATCTTACTACTCGTACTGAGTCTTTGTAGCTACTGATCCTTCCTTGAAAATTCTCTAAACCTCCTATATATGATTCTTCACTATGACTCGTACCACCCTAATACGGATCGTAGGATCCAATCGTGGTTTCCTTGCCACTTCCTGCTAAACTCTCTGTATCATACCATAGAACCTTGGTACTACTCGTATTGACTTGATACGAGTCGTGAGAGACTTCCATGACTTCTCAATTAGATTTTTTTGAGCTCTCTGGACCACACTAGGAGTCCTTTGTACGACTCGTATAATCCTGCTACGCATCGTACTGAGGCTCATTCTGAGGACATTTTCCAGTTTTCTCTTCATGGTCAAACTTCAAATCTAGGGTCTAGTCATAGGAATTTTTGGGGTGTTACAACTCTCCCTCGGGATGAATTATATTTTGCAGTGTCTAGTTTTTATTTGAGGTTATATCGGGGACCATGTCTTGGTAACTCGGATACTTCAATTTAGTAGAGGCTTTGTAGACTAGATTGTATGGCTATGTGATCTTTTACTTCTACTCTAATTTTGACCATTGGGTCAACTTTTATGTAAAAATAGTGATTTTATAAAAAGCTTTATTTCAATAGCTTGTTTTATCTCTGATTTCATATTTGTATTATTAAGGTCCTTTTTGTTAGATATATGCTCACAATTTCATGCCAGTTCAGCGGTATGCTGGGGCTAGCAATGGCTATGGTGCCGGTCTCGCCTAGGCCCTAGGATGGGGGCATGGCAAACTTGTATCAGAACACTAGGTTAGTGTGTCCTAGGGAGTTTATGATTTCATGTCTAGTTGAGTCATACATATGGACGTGTAGCGCACCACACTTATAATTGGGAGGCTGTAGGAAATTTAGAAAATGCTACTCTTTTTAAACTCTCTAGATCGTGCTACAAAAAACCTCTAAGAATTGAATCTAACTCGTGTGTTATTGCGAATTTCATCTTTGGATCTTGATAATACCTCAAAACCAACTATAGCCGGCCAAAGGGCCAGTACTAGTGTCAATGTGATACCAGGCAGAGAGGCTAGTGAGTTGTAACACCCCAAACCCCCGAGTCAAACATTGCAGCAAAGGAATAACAGTTGCAGACCTAGTGCCCGAGTGACGGGGAAGGTGATGGCCCGTCACACCTCTGACGGTGGATCTGACGGTTTTCAGCCAAACAATGGACCGTCACTGGTTCCATCGAGTTCTGGTCCTTTCAGCTTAAGAGGATGAAGCTAGCGACGGACCATCAAACAAGTAACGGCCCGTCATGGCAACAGTCACCTAGACCAAGATTTCTGTGCCATTTGTTTCAATGTGACAGCAGGGGAGATGGTCTGTTAGTCAAGTGACTGCTCGTCACTTGGACCGTCAACTGGGGCCAAATATCAGGCAATTCTGCCTAAGCCCGACGGTGAACACTGACCTTGGGAAAATTTATATGCCCAAGTGATACTTAAATGTGTCATTTTAGCCTTGTTTATCTATCAATGTTTATACATTCTCATGTGATTTATAATAAAATGTGATTTTATACTAACCAACATGATTAGCGTTCTTTTGCAGGTGAAATGTAATTTTGGGAAGCTAAAATGCGTGTTGGGAGAGATCGGGGTTGGACTTTGATGTTAGCAAAGGACATAGCATTGGATGGCATAAATTAAAGGGGCTCCGCGATGGAGTAGTGTCAAGCTGCCATCGCGGAGGCCTTCTGCCTGGATAGGGAATTTTTGGCCAAATTCCAGTGTGGGTGCACGTTGGGGTCGTGGCACGTTGGCGAAGCCCCGCATTGCACGCCGTGCCACGTTGGGCTTTATTACCTGGAAAGTCTATTTCCAGTGAGCCTCCGCGTCTGTGGCGTGTCACGGAGGCAGTGCTCCGCGATGCACTCCGTGACACATTGCTAGTTATTCCGGGAAAAAATTCCCACTAGTATAAATAGAACACTTACGTTCATTTTTCAATATTCTGACTTGGTGGAGCAAGAACCTGGGTTACAGGCAGTTGAGGGGACGAAAATCTCAGGGTTTTTCTCTATCTCCTTCTTCTTTATTTCAATTTCTTGTATGTCTAACACTCATTTAACGATGTTCAATCCACAAATGTGTGGCTAAATCCTCTTCTTGCTGAGGTTAAGAACAAGTGTATTGAAATGTGATTGTTGATTAAGTTGGTTTTTCATCTTTTCTTCCATGGTTGTTCTGTTGATTCTTGTTCTTACTGAATTAATGTGTGGCCTATATTAATGTACATCTAAAAAGTCCGGTTTCACTCGAGAGAGCAAGAAATTGGAAAGTTGTGAATCAATAGGATATGATCTTTTCTTGGTTTGGGAAAATTGAGAATTGATTTACCTTCAAGATAGAAATATACCTGAAGGTCGTATTAGTCAATTAAGGAACCGGTTTTGTATGGCTAGAACATGAATTTCGTTTAATCACAAAAATGTAGGTGGACGGTTTATGATTCTTAAGTTGGGTTAAATACAAGAGTTTTAATCCATTGGCAATAGTTCTTGACTAGCAACCGGAGGAAAAGTTAACCAAATTATATCGATAATTTATTTCCTTACATGTTCGTTTAACCTCAGCATGCTCATATTCATAGTTCAGACTCAAATTATATAATCTTTGTAGACTTAGGATAAAATTAGAAATCAAAATATATCAAACTCTTCTTTGCACTGTTGTCTTCATTTTTAGAGTTAAAGTATAGTGACACTTGAGTAAATTGTTACCCTAGCCCAGTCCCTGTGGGATCGATACTTGGCTTACTTGAGACACTTTATTACTTGTTTAACCACGTGCACTTGCGTATTGTTGTTCCAAACAGTCGAACAAGTTTTTGGTGCCGTTGTCGGGGACTGGCAATTGGTTAATTTTTCTTAAGTGTTAATTTACTATATTTTTTTCTTCTTAGTGTTGACAACTTGGTCTTATCCTGTATTTTGCAGATATAATCTCTGTTGAACACTAGCAAGGGACAAGGAGCTGGTGGACTCATATTTAGAGCCTAAAAGACTATTTCATCGTCAGCATAGAAAAGCTCTAGAGAAAAAACTGCAGTTGCTCAGACAAACAATCATGGAGCAACAACAGAATCCACCAGTAGTAAGGGCAATGTTAGTGCCCGAGGAAGTAGCAGCTCGGACGGTTCGCGAGGTGGCAATCCCACATGCTAACAATGTCACATCTAGCATCCGCAAACCTGAGCCAGGAGGGAGGTTCGAGCTCAAACAAAACATGGTGCAATTGCTGCACACCAGTGGGCAGTTCACAGGTCTCCCTCATGAGGATCTACAGCAGCATCTCCAAAATTTTTTGGAGATAAGTGACACTTACATCCCCGCTGGAGTGTCATCAGATTATGTTAGGCTTATATTGTTCCCATTTTCACTATTGGGAGAAGACAAGAGGTGGTTGAAAGCTGAGCCACTAAATTCTATTACTACGTGGGATGATCTTGCAAGGAAATTCTTGATATGATTTTTTCCATCTAGTAAAACAGCAAGACTTAGAAGTCAAATTCTAAGTTTTAAACAGAGAGTGGGAGAGAATCTATATCAAGCTTGGGAGAGATTCAAGTTCATGTTGCGGGATTGTCCTCATCATCATCATTCCGATGATGTGCTGGTCCACACTTTTATAGAGGGTTTGGTACCCCACACAAAAATCTTTCTAGACTCAGCAGCTGGGGGACAAGCATTGGAGAAAACTTATGAGGAGCTGTATACCTTGTTGAACCATATTTCAAAGGGCAATCTGGAGTGGAATGCTGATTCGTCAAGAGGAGGAACAAGGAAAGCAACAGGAGTTCTAGAAGTGGATGGTTTTACAGCTATTGCTGCACAGATAGCTTCTTTACAGAATCAACTCAACACCCACTTCAGCAACATGACAATGAACTAGACTCAAGCCCTAGTGAATGCAGTGCAGTAGATTTGGTGTGAAGTGTGCGGGAGTAGTGAGCACTCAGCTGAGTGTTGTGGAGCAAATCCTGACTCGGAGAACTTTGTGGGAAATGTACAGAGGAACAACCACCAACAGTATGGCAACAGCTACAATTCCAACTGGAGGAATCAACCGAATTTCTCTTGGGGTAGCAACAACCATAAAGGGCAAAGTTCGAGTCTGGGGCGCAGAGGAATCAAGGAGGTCATCAGAACTATCAGGCACAATATAGAAACAACAATGCACCTCCTCCACCACCATCACCCGGTATTGAGGAGATGTTCAAGACAATGATAGCTAACCAAGCTCAATTGCAGGTTGACTATGTGAAATTGGCAGCCGAGGTGAAGAACAACTAGTTAGCTACTAAGGCACTTGAATATCAATTTGGGCAATTTTGCTGGAGCCCAAAATACCAGGCCTAGAGGAGGACTTCCGAGCGACACAGATCCCAATCCCAAGCAGGTGAATGCGGTGACCACAAGGAGTGGTTTGCAACTGAAAGAGGTGGAACCAGAAAGACCACCTCAACAATCGGGAGGAGCAGAAGTTGAGAGGGAGCAAGGTGATGAGAGGGGGAAGAAAAAGGAAGCTGAATCAGAAAGACCACCACCCCCGTTCCCTCAAATATTAAAGAAACACAAGGAGGAGGCTTGTTTCAAGAAATTCATGGAGGTACTGAAACAGGTACATTTTAACTTACCTCTTATTGATGTTTTGCAAGGAGTACCGAAATATGCAAAGTACATTAAGGACATTGTGGCGAACAAAAGTCAGTTGACTGAGTATGCTACGGTAGCTCTCACGGAGGAGTGCACTTCCCGGATACAAAACCAACTACCCACAAAGCTCAAAGATCCTGGGAGCTTTACGATATAAATTACAATTGGACAGAGTATCTGAGCTCGCGGATTGTGTGACTTGGGAGCGAGCATTAATTTGATGCCGTCATCAGTATTCAAGAAGTTGGGTCTAGGGAGTCCTAGACCAACAACAGTGATCTTGGAACTAGAAGATCGGTCCTTAGCCAGACCTGATGGCATTGTAGAGGATGTGCTGGTGCAAGTGGGCTCCCTTATCTTTCCGGTAGATTTCGTCGTGCCGGATTTTGAGCCAGACGCGGAAGTCCCATTTATTTTGGGACGTCCTTTCTTGGCGACCGGGAAAGCGCTAATTGATGTAGCTGTAGGGCAGCTAACCATGCGGGCACATGACAAGGTGGAAGTGTTCGATGTATATAAGGCCCCCAAGCTCCCAACTGTGTACGAGGAACTCTCGGTGATCAACGTGATTGATCGAGGTGATGATGCTCAGATAGTTGAATCACGAGAGTTAATGGGAAAACCACCGGAGAGATGTAAGCAGTACTGGGGTGAGGACGGTGGTCGAGAGAAAATGTCCGTCACCCTAGAAGATGACTGAGCTGAATGTCGTCGAGCTGCGATGGTAAACCAGGCGCTGCACGGGAGGCAACCCGTGAAATTTTTCTTTGTAAATTGTGAATAGATTTCTTTTTTCTTTTTTTCTTGATTAACAACAAAATTTTAGTTTTTATTTTTGTTTTTATTCTTATTTTGAGTGAAACCTATAATTTTAACCAATTTCTTGTCGTAAGATGAATTTCAGGTTGAACGGAGGATAAATGTGCAAGAGATCGCAAAGGAAAATTCGAGGTATGAAAAATAATAAAAAGTGGCAAAACAGTGAGCGAGGGCGATGGCTCCGTGTCACGGACGAGGGCCTCCGCGTTACCCTCTATGACACGTTGAGGTGTAAATCTGGAATTTAAAAAAATTCCAGAACACCCTCGCGACAGCTCCGTGTCACAGAGGGCATGCTCCGCGTTACCCTCTGTGACACGTTGCAGTGTATATCGCGACGGGTCACACCGGGTCGCCGGGTGACCCGCGCAAATTTCCCACTTTTAAACCCCGATTCCCCCTCAATTTTCCTTATTTCTCATACACTTCACGACCAACCTCCCAAAAACCCCTTCCCCCTCAACGTGACACGGACTTAGGCCAAGAATTTCATCGAGTTTTCATCAATTCTTCGAATTCAAGGTATGTTCTTCGATTCTATCTCATTTCTTGTCGATATTCTTCGAGATTGAACATGTGATAAGAGCTAAACTTTACCTAAGTAGAAATTAAGCTTAAATTCAATTGAATTATTGTTGATTGATGTTCGGAGTATCATTGTGATTGCTTGAACTCGTTAATTACATAATTTAATCAAATTTTTGATACAATCATAGCTAGGGTTTGCCTTTGCATTTGAATTGGAAAAATTTAGTTGAACTAGTGAAATTCATGCTGGGTTGTACATGTTGAGTGAGATGAGTCGATGTGCTAACTGTTACTATGCTAAAAGACCGACGAATTCTCAGTGAAGCAAATATTGGAATTTGCAAGAATTGGGCGATTTGTATAGGTTCATGTAGATAAATTCTTTTTGTTTTCTTTTCTTTGTTTCTCCTTGCTAAGTGCGATGGGATAAAATGTTATCGATGGTAATGATTGTGGCTGGCTGTACGAAGTCTGAGTAGTACATAGAATATATACCGTCGAATTCTCCAAATGCACTAAGCATATTTGTATGTTTTGTTGGTTGTTTGTGTAAATAAGCATGATCTTGCCTTAATGTTGTAATTTTGGCTAAGGACTAAGTGTGGGGTAGCCTAGCTTAACCCAACCTTAGTCGAAGCAAATTTTAATTGGCTTAACATTGATCTTGTCTATTTGGGTTGACAGGAAAAATGGCAAGCAGGCACGACAAGGGAAAAGGCGCATCAACATCTGGTGCCAGAAGAAAATGAATCAGACTGGGCACAGCGGTCCCAGTAGCACCAGCGGTTCCACGTGGCCAACGCCGTCAATATGGAACCAGGTGGGTGACAGAGGAGGGGAAGAAGTGGTACGCAAAGCACAAGGAGAGAAAGTACTTCCCCGAGGAACACATAGCAAGGGAACCGTTGGCACAGGAGTTCCCCAGGATTGTCCAGAGGATCAAGGCAGCTGGGCTGAATTTCATTTTTGAAGAACCCAAGGAATGCAATTTTCACTTGATTCGGGAGTTCTACGCCAACTGGAACCCGACTCTCAGAAGTCACACCATCAAAATAAGGGGGCAAATAGTCACTTTTGAGCCCCACCACCTCAATGCTATCTTAGGGGCGAGGGACACAGACGCCCACGTGCTTCGACAGCTGAATATCACTCCACCATATGCGGACATCAGACGCACTTTCTGTGGAACCCGATCGACGACTATGTGGAGCAGACATAAGGAGAGGGGCTACCATCAGACCTTGCCCTACTCACAGATGAATAGGGAAGCCAGGATATGGCTTAAGATCGTGTGTTCCTGCATAATCCCGGGGGTGCATATGATGGATGTAACCCGGGATCGTGTATGCTTGGTGTACGCCCTGATGAAAGGACTGGAGATCAATGTGGGGCGGTGATTATTTCCGCCATGAAGAGAGCCCAGTTGCATCAGGGGCACAGATATGGATTTGGTAGATTACTCACCAAATTCCTGAGGGGCCTGGATATTGAGGAAGAGGCCCTTGACTATATCCCGCAGATGGAGCGGTGGGCCTTAGATGTCATCAAAACTAAGGCACCCGACACCACCCACGGGCCAATTCTTACACTTGCCGAGCGACATGCTCGGGATGATCAGTACATGGCTTGCATGTACGGGATGTAGATGCTCCAGCTACGGATAGGCGGGAGGCCAGCGACAGAGGAGGAGCTATGGCAGCTCGAGCTAGACTACCCTTTTGGCAAAAATGCCAGGGCTCTATGCTGAGTGGGGCCATCTTTTGTAGAGCCCACGGATGTTGATGTCCCCACAGATGAGGAGACACATTGTGAGGACTCCGATGTGGAGTTCGATGATGACGATGGGGGTGATTCAGACATGGGAGACGAAGCAGCAGCACCTGATGAAGAAGTGGAGTATTTTGATTGATCAGGGAGTTCCACCACCCAATTTTTGTGCTATGTGAAATTTTGTGAACACTGGGGATAGTGTTTGAGATAAGTGTGGGGTGGGAGTAGTTAGGTGCCGGTTGTGTTGTTGTGTATGTTCTGTTCTGTTGTTGTGCCTAATGAAAACTTTTGTGACCCTGTGATTGTGATGTTGTTGTTCTGTATTGTAATTAAATGTGAAACTGTTGTGTGCTGCTGAATATTTTGCTAACTTATTTTGTACATATTTTTGTTCTATCGAAATGATCGATATTTTTAAAATTTCTTTTTTTTCAATTCTTGGGTTTCTCGGCGTTTGTTTTCGATTCTTTTACCGAGAATGGTCCCATTGAACCGAAGTCCTAGTTAGTGACCGTTCCCTATGATGGATGGATGACGACCATCTTAAGGGAAATGTAGTCGTTAGGAGTAGATTTTTCTTTTATTTTTCAGTTGTTTTCTTTTGTGGGTTGCATCCCAAAACCTGTAGTTACTTTATAATTGCGGAATTCTGGTTGCGTGTCGTACATGATATTTGAAATGCAAAGGTGATTCGTATGAAAGCATGTAACTTTGTAAATATGTTGAGATACCTAGGCCATAGAGTCGATTCAGTGTGATTGAGGCTTAATGTTTGAATTCTTGTAATTAGCTGATTGAAGAGTCTGTGAATACGTCTTGAATTGAGCATGTGCAATAAGTGTGAAGTGAGGTTTTGTTTATTCCATGCCATTGTGAATTGTCTAGAACTTGCCTGGTGTGTGTACGAAACGAAATGAAGGACGTGTATTGTAGGAAAGGATGTAGGCATTTCTTTGTGTTAACCGAAAGTTTCTCTTTTTCATTATTGTACCCACCTTGAATGTACACCCTAGTTAGCCCGTTGAGCCTTTAGCCTATTATCTTTTTCTTGTGTCAAAATGTGTAAACATAGCTTTACCCCTTCTTTTCATTAGCCGTAAATTTGATCCAAAACTCTTAAGCGCTTAAGAAGAGAAAATAATTCTCCCAAAGTGTCAAAGAGTGAGAATGGTGAAAAGAAAAGAAAAGCAGAGTGATGAAAGAAAAGAAAAGGTTGAAGGTGCACTTGTTAAAAATAAAATATAATGAAGGTGTCTGAATAATCTTTGTTATCGAGTCAAGTGTGCTTAAAGATATGGGCCAAACTAAAGACAGACTTCAAGAATGGGAGGATGAAGGAAGAAACAATGCCCATGAGTTTGATGGGATGTATTGAAAAGGCGCTTAAGGATGCTAGTGGCTATTATTGGATAGCCCAATATTTACTAGTTCCGTAGCTTACATTACAACCCGTTAATGTCCTACGTGATCCTACATCACATTTCCTTATATTAGTGGAGTAATACACTAAGGGCAAGCCTATGGTTCATGACATGATGCATGTGAATTCTTTTGGGAGAGAGAGTGAAAGTGTGTTTATATGCCCCTGCATGTAACCGTTAGAGTTCATGTGATTAAAAAGGGGAAAATTCTCTTGCGTTGTGAGGGCACATTCTTGATGAGAGATCAAGTTTCGTGTCGGATATCTTGATCAGCTAATTCGCATGAGTTTGCCAATATCGAGAGTCGATTCTTAAGTCTAGGAGGTCTTGATGTGTTGAGGGTCATTGCATTGATAGGACCATGCGTGTTTTCTTGATGATTTGCTGTATTGAATAATCGGTATGACCGTAGCCTGAATTGTCGAACCATAGTAGCCAGGTTGGGGTGTAAATTGCATGAGGTGTAAGATTTTTGTTCGGGTACGAACAAGGATTTAAGTGTGGGGTAAGTGATCTTGGGCAAATTTATATGCCCAAGTGATACTTAAATGTCTCATTTTAGCCTTGTTTATCTATCAATGTTTATACATTCTCATGTGATTGGTAATAAAATGTGATTTTATACTAACCAACATGATTAGCGTTGTTTTGCAGGTGAAATGTAACTTTGGGAAGCTGACATGCGTGTTGGGAGAGATCGGGGTTGGACTCGGATGTTAGCAAAGGACATAGCATTGGATGGCACAAATTAAAGGGGCTCCGCGATGGAGCCGTGTCACGCTGGTCGGCCACTAACTCCTGGACATACTTAGATAAGCGGGTGAACTCAAGACCGTACTCCTGAATAGTCATCCTTCCATGCTTCAAATTCACAAATTTAGCTACTTTCAACTCCCTCATCTCTCAAGGAAAGAATCGATCAAGGAATGCAAACTAAAGCTCCTCCCATGTGACCAGACCTGCTCCAGTGACCCTACTGTCCTTCCGCTGGCGGAACCAAATATGCGCAACCCCCTTCAACTGGTAGGAGGCGAAATCTGCGCATTCCACACTACTCACCCCCATAACCTAGGAGATCTTGACAATCTCATCAATGAAATCATACGGGTCCTCATCTAGCTTGGACCCCAGAAACTCTGACGGGTTCATCTTCAAGAAGTCTCGGACTGTGGCCGCCACTGTATTACCATTTTGAGGAACATGCGCAACGGCCAACTAATTGACCTGAGCGGTCAAGGCCTGTGTAAGCATCTGAATGGAAACTCAGAACTCAGCATGAACGGCTAGCTCCGGTGCCTAAGGCTCCTAAACTGGTGGGGCTGGTTGATGCTCATGACCATTTCCATCCTCATGGCCCTCACCACCTCCATTCCTGCTTCCATTCATCCTTCGAGGATCCATGACTTTGCAATCGCGAGTAGCACAAATTAGAACGATAGAAAGGCTTTTCATTGCACAACATAGGTTATGAAAGAAGGGAACATTTCCTGAAATGTCAAGTAGCCTCTTCGTCATATGTGTGGCACGCATCACACCTATGAAAAACACTCTACCTAACGCGGCTTTCAGACTCCCTAGGACACATCAAACCTATGGCTCTGATACCAAATTTGTCATGACCCAAGCATAGACCCTGATTGTAGACACGGGACAAGGGACCCCAAGAGACCCCAAGTCGATTCATGGCATAAGCATACAACTAACTCATGCGATAAATATGAAAAAACATAATTATAAACTCAGCGGAAGTCAAACTTAATATAATAACAGAATAAATATCTGAAGCTGAATACCCGTCTAAGTCTGATAAGCCTCTAATCTGGACGAGCTGATGGGACAACACCCCCAACTAGCTCAACAATACGGGAACTGAAAGGACATGTAAAACAACTAAAGGTCTAGTCCTCAAAAGATGAGAAGTCACCAAATAAAAAGGTGTTAACTCTGAGAAAGTATGCGGTCAGTACGTGGAATGTACCAAGTATGCAAGTTAATTAAAATCGCTTATGTAAAATAAATCATTTAAAGAATTTCATAACATATCATGAGCTTTTAATTATAAGTAGAAGGCTACAAGAATTATTCTAAAATCGTACTCTTATCATAACATGACTATGCATAGCTTTAGAACATCATGATTGACTTGAGTGACTCAAAGCTAAAACATAACATTTATATCAAAAGCTATACAACGAGTCAAATCTTGCTTTTTGAACATGCATGAATAAGTAATTATCATGAGTAATGAATATGAAAATCTTAATGGTATATACAGTGGGAGACCCTCATTTAACCGACATACCACGATAGAGCTTACGTGGTCCCAACTATCACACTCAAGTGGGTAGAGCCATCCATAACCTTTCCAGGACGATGGACGATACCATGATATCGATATTAAGCTTAAGGGCCAGTCGGCCGGGGATAGCTCACAAGGGAGGTCCCAATAATATAAGAGTATCAACCTACGTTGGCGCGTAGTTCTAAGGTATAGGGTGATCGACCCATAACCCGCCGGTGCTAGACTCTTCTCCAAAAAACATGCAATATTCTACATCATATATAACGAAGCTCAACATCGTCTATTGACGAAGCTCAACATCGTCTATTGACGAAGCTCAACATGAAAACATGCAAAACTCAACATCGTATGAAATGAAGTTCAACATTGTCTATTGACAAAACTCATTAATGAAATCATGCTTAGATTCGACATCATATGAAAATGCAGCTCAATATTTTCCTTTGACAAAGCTCAATAATGACATACATCTCAATTATACATTCATGTATATGAGAAGCTCTATTCGGCAACTACCACAAGCTCAATCATAGGTGGGAGAATCTACTTCAAATCATGTGGTAAGCTACATGTAGAATTATTTAACTCAACATACCACAAGGTAGAATTTATGAAAAATTGAGAAACTTCACTTCAAACAATGTGGTAAGTTTAGGTCGGGAAAATCATCACTTTAAATCATCACGTGGGCATTGCCCAAAGCTTTATCATACTTGGATCTACGCATTTTATTTTGAAAACAACATCATAATCATGGGTAGCTTTAAAAACATACTTTTCATCATTAAATATCAACATCATCATACATTCAACATCAATCTCTTCTTTCTTGAACTTCTCATCCATGGGCATTCAATTTCATAAGTTAGAAATCACAATTTGGATTGAAAACAATTTAAAATCCGCCCAAGATTCTCAGCTCATCAATATAAATATAATTTAATCATACCCATGTGTAGAGATTGAACAATTATGCAATTGGGTAAAACCCCATACTTTGTCATAGAAAATTTATCACATTTGATAGAAATTAGGCATGGGTGTGGAAGGAAGCACCCACTCATAGCCTTACATACCTGGGAATGGTGAATTCTAACACCCTCTAATACTCCAAGCTGAGATTCCAATGGAAACATTGAGATTTTTCGTTGAATATCCTCTTCAAACCTTCAAACTTGCATGCATGGGAAGAATGGCTTTGAATAGGTTTTACCCTACTTAAAACCCACTAAAATGAGCCTCAAATGACGTAGTATAGGTCAAAGGAACTTAGAAAATTATGAGAAGGCCCTTACTATTTCATAGAAAATAACTGCCAGGTGACCTGACGATTCGTTAGGACTGGCAATGACTCGCTGAGTCTCCCGTCAAGTGCACTTGTTAACTAAACTATTGGGGCTCGTAACGGGGGACTTAACGACTCGTCCCCCATGGCCACGACTCATGGTCACCTCCCGTTAGGTACACTGCCTTGACATTCATCAAAAACCATTTTGCTTGATCACAACTCACCTCATGAGTCGTTGGGACTGGCCACGACTTGTGGGGTCCCATCTGTTAGGTACACTAGTTACTTCTTCCAATTTAATTCCAACATCACCCCAGTAGTGACATGACGACTCTTGGTGGCTGACCACGACTCATTCTCTCCCTCATGGGGACCTCAATTCTTCATGTATTCCAGGCCTGTCCACGAATCACTGAAAACTCGTGGGGTCTCCTCACGAGTCGTCCCACGACTTTTCCTGTGCCTACAACATCAATTCCACAATTTTCCTGTTTCAACCCCCGAGTCTAACCTTTGAGCTTTCGGGGTATAACATCCTAACGTTGTACACCGTTAAGAAATGTTTAAAGATGAAGAGAATACAATACAAGCGTTTAGCATTAGTCTTGAATCACTTTTGTGTAACCCTATTTCGTTAATCCACCATGCTTCCCACAACCCTAGCTGTGGGGTTTAAGCCTCTCATGATTGTAATATTATATTTTGCATTCATTGACAAACACATAATTAAATACTTACAATAATAATTGGAAGAAAACCTATTTGAATATCAATGAACAATCTAAAGAACAATTGATGAAATCAAGTGTTGATCCTAAGAATTGCTCCCTAAAACTTGATAAAAATTCACAAATAATACTTTTCACACGTCTGTACTACCTACTTTCTATGTTGTTCTAACTTCCTCTCCTATTACATAGAAACAAAAGCTATTTATAATAGTAGAGTAAGCCTGGGAGAGGTCTTTCTAAAAATAACCTAGAAAAGTATTTATACAAATAATTAGAACTTTTTTCTAAATTAATAGGAAAACTAATTTAATGTCGCTGCCTAATCCTATGACTCATACCAGGAACCTACGAGTCGTAGCTTCCTCTTGTACAAAGCTTGACGTGGTCTGATCTTGTGAAGTTCTGCATCCTCTGAATATTTTCACGAGTATTGTGGTATGACTTGCATGTTGATATCACGACTTGTGACCTCATCATACCCTAGGTAAAACCTATTGTAAAACATAATATTATAAGTTATGAACATATATAACTAAAATCATGAGTAACAATGGGAGACTCGTCATAACCGACAACCACCATGTATGAGCACATGATTATCGAATGTCTTGCCCACGTGGAGGAGTGCCATCATAAGCCTTGCCAGGTTAAAGGATAAATAAAGTGTAATATCACGGTGTGCCCTTGGGTGGGGGAAACACTCTCTTGAGAGGTCCCAGAATATATCCTTATGTTGGCATGTAGTTTATGAGACTGGGGAACCTTGGAACCCCTAGCCTACTCGGTGCTAGACACTACTCCTAAAACATGTGTAATGCTAATATAATCATATTCTCAAACATAGCTTGAATTTGAACCATTGGAGAATCTTGACTCCAAAATATATCTTAATTGATCTTGTTAGCCTTGGCTAAATCAGGTTACATACTTTGCTTGTGTGGGCTTGCCCAAACCTTAAAATCATGCATACTTGAAATAGAATTCATAAGTAAAAATCATAGACTCATACATGGATAGTTTGTAAATATTAATTCATGCTAGATATCTCATCATACCTCAAATAATGAATCATAAACTTGACTTTTCATGAAACTTACATAATGGCATAATTTTCTAAAAATTTAAAATCATGAATTTGTAATCAATTGTTTATAATCTCCCCATGAATCTTTAAACACACTTTGAAATATGAAGGGAATTAACCCATAAACAAATCGAAGAGAATTTCATAAAATTTGTTTAAAACCCCATAAAATCATAAACCTCGATTAAGACTTGAATTCATGAACTTGAGAAGAAACTGGATATGAGAGTATAAGGAAATTCTCATTCATTTCCCTACATACTTGGGAAAACTAAATCTCAAACTTGACTATGAAAGCCCAAGAGATTTGGAGAAGAATTTGAGGAATTCAAGCTTGATCTTCAAAGGGGAACTTCTAAACTTGCATGCATGGGAGTTGAATGAATTAGAATAGGTTAAACTCCCTTAATACACTTCTTTCAAAGCTTAAAATGACATAGTTTAGGACTTAGGAGCTTAGGAATTACAAAAATACCCCTTACTGATTTCACAGGAAAAATCACATTGCCAGGTGCCATGACTCATACAACAAGTCGTCCTTTGCTACCATGACTCGTTGCATCGCCTGTTGCAGCCCTCCACTTTTTCCACCTATCTCTAATCTTCAAACCATGACTAGACAGGACGAGTCACTATCCATCACAATGACTCGTTACTTCCATCCATCATCACCACTGTCATTATGCATGAATTCTAGAATTCCCACAATGGGTCCATACCACGAGTTGTTACTCGTTCCAATGGGTCGTAGTACCCTTCCGTTGCTACTGAAATAAATCTTGAACCTTTCTGAACTTTACGTTACAACTTATCAGGATGATCATTACTTGATGTAATGAACTGTTACTTGACTCGTTGGTTCTGGAAAAACTGGACTGCTATCTCACGATGTGGCACTTAACGGGTCAGTGTTTCCCATAATGACTTGTTCCTTGAGTCATCCTTTGGTCAATATTTCTACTGTCTGCCTACCATGAGTCTTACCATGACTCATGGTAACTTCTAATGGATAATTCTACGACTCGCTCTGAGGCAAAATTTCACACTTCTTGTTGGTTCCTGCTGAATCTCATTCTATTCCTAGGGTCTGATCTTGGGAACTTTTGGGTTATTACAATATCTCCCCCTTGGGAACGTTCATCCTCAAATGTGGAATAAGCATACTGAAAAGGCTTGGGAAGGAACTAAAATCCCAAAATTGAACAACTGAAGCTGAAATCTGATGGAGTAACCGACTCCAGACTGAAATACATGACTGAACTGAATTCATGCTTCATACATACATGCTAAAACACAAAAGGAACTGAGAGACATGAACTTCACATAAAACCGAATGGAGTACTAAGGATGAAAATGATACCTCATGCTGAAACGAGTCGGAAGGGAAAAGA
This sequence comes from Datura wrightii, assembly GCA_035772735.1. Lineage (NCBI taxonomy): Eukaryota > Viridiplantae > Streptophyta > Magnoliopsida > Solanales > Solanaceae > Datura > Datura wrightii. Next base: position 115,986,805 of record JASDFA010000003.1, on the reverse strand, counting down.
TGCGGGTATCTAGCCATCATATCTGCTTGGACTTCCCTCATGGCTCCCTCAACAAGCTAATTCCTCCACAAAACCTTCACTAAAACTACTTCTTTGTTTCTCATCTTTCGAACCTGATGATCAGGATCTTAATCCGAACCTCCTCATAGGTAAGGCTATACTTCACACCTATGCTCTCCACCGAAATAACTGAGGTTGGGTTAGTAATGCACTTCTTCAATAGAGACACATGGAAAATTGGATGTACTGAAGCTAACTCTGCTGGTAACTCCAACTCATATGCCACCTTTCTAACTCGCCTCAGAATTCTATAAGGACTAACATATCGGGGACTAAGATTTCCTTTCTTCCTGAACCTCATCACTCCTTTCATGGGATACACCTTCAAAAATACCCGATCATCAACCTCAAAATTAAGCTCTCTCCGCCTAACATCCGCATATGGCTTCTAACTACTCTAAGTTGTTTTTAGCCTTTCCCTAATAAGATGGACTTTCTCCAAGGCCTCATGAATGGATTCTGGCCCTATAAATGTAGCCTCACCTACTTCGAACCAACCAACAGGCCATCTACATATCCAACCATAAAAAGCTTCAGATGGAGCCATTTGAATGCTGGAGTGGTAACTATTATTTTAGGAAAACTCGATGAGAGGCAAATGATCATCCTAACTACCCTTGAAGTCAATCACACATGCTCTTAACATGTCCTAAAGAGTCTGAATGGTCTGCTACGCCTGACCATCTATCTATGGGTGAAAAGTCTTGCTAAGCTTTACCTGAGTACCAGGTTCCTTCTAGAACGATCTTCAAAACTGTGACGTAAACTGAGTACCTCTATCTGAAATGATGGACAAGGGAATTTCTTTCAACTGAACCAACTCCCGAATGTACAATATAGCATAGTCCTCAGCTAAATCAGTAGTTTTAACCGTTAGAAAATGTGCTACTTTGGTGAACCTGTCTACAACCACCCAAATAGAGTCATACTGCAGGCGTGTACAAGGCAACCCCATGATGAAGTCCATATTGATTTATTCCTGCTTCCAAGTACGGATACTAATGTGTTGTAGCATACGTCTAGTTCCCTGATGCTCAACTTTCACTTGTTGACAATTTGGACACTACCCACAAACTTCGCTATGTCCTTCTTCATGCCATTCCACTAATAGACTTCTCGTAGGTCACGGTACATCTTGGAGGAACCTAGGTGGATGGAATATCAGGAACCATGGGCCTCATGCAACATTCGTTCTCTCAAATCGTCAACACTCGAAACACATAAATGACCCTGATAACGAAGTACACCATCTCCCTCTTGGAAGAACACCACCTTCTAGTTCTGGACAGCTTCCTTCAGCTTTACCAAGATAGGATTTTTGTCTTTCCTAGCCTAGACCTCGGTCACCAATGAAGTTTATAACCCATTCTAAACAATGACACTACTATCAGTCGAGTCAACAAGGCGAACCCCCAAACGTATAAGCTGGTGCACATCCCTTACTAACTCTTTTCTTCCATCCTCTACTTGAGATACACACTTCATTGACAACCTACTAAGAGCATCCACCACCATATTATCCTTGCCCAGATGATAAAGGACACTCATTTCATAGTCCTTAAGAAGCTCTAGCCACCTCCTCTACCACAAATTCAAGTCCTTCTGAGTGTACACATACTGAAGGCTCTTATGATCCGTGAACATATCCATATGCACTTCATACAAGTAGTGTCTCCAAATCTTCAATGCAAACGCCACCACTGCCAACTCTAGGTCATGTGTCGGATAATTCTTCTCATGAGTCTTAAGCTGTCTAGTGGCATACGCAATGACCTTACCATGCTTCATCATTACACAACCAAGACCAACCCTAGAGGCGTCACAATACACAATGAATTCATCTGTGCCCTTTGGAAAAGTCAATACAGAGGCTGAGGTGAGTCGAGTCTTTAGCTCCTGAAAACTCTTCTCACAGGCATCCTACTACTGAAATTGGACCTTCTTCTAGGTCAACTTAGTCAACAGTGCTGCGATGGATGAAAATCCTTCAACAAATCTCTTGTAGTAGCCTGCTAAACCCAAGAAGCTCCTGATATCCAAAGGACTAACTGGTCTAGGCCAATTCTTCACCGCCTCTATCTTTTGAGAGTCATCCAGCTTACCCTCACTAGACACAACATGGCCCAAAAATGCTACTGAGTTCAACCAAACATTACACTTACTGAATTTAGCAAACAACTAGTGATCCTTGAGAGTCTGTAGCACAATCCTCAAATGAGCAGTATGCTCCTCCTCGCTCCGAGAATATATGAGAATATTAACAATAAAGATAATCATGGACATATACAAATATAACTTGAATACCTCATCAAATCCATAAAATTTGTAGGAGAATACGTTAGTCCAAAGGATATAACTAAAAACTTATAGTCACCATATCGAGTCCTATAGGTTGTCTTCAAAATGTCACTTTCCCTAACTCTAAGCTGATGATAGCCTAATCTGAGGTATATCCTTGAGAAGCAATTAGCACCCTGAAGTTGGTCAAACAAGTCATCAATCCTGGGGAGGGGATATTTGTTCTTGATTTTGACCTTGTTCAACTGCCGAGAATCAATACACATTCTAAGGGAACCATCCTTCTTCCAAACAAAAAGAACTGGAGCATCCCATGGGGACTTACTAGTCCTGATAAACCCCTTATCTAGGAGATCCTTCAACTACTCATTTAACTCCTTTAGCTCAGTTGTAGCCATTTTATAAGGAGGAATAGATATAGGCTACATATCAGGAAGAAGGTCAATACAAAAGTCGATCTCTCACTTGGGAGGGACTTCTGGTAGATCATCAGGAAACACCTTCGGATATTCACACACTATAGGAACTAATTTAAGAGTCGGGGTCTCGAATGTAGCATCCTTAACTTAAAGTATATGATACACAAAACCTATCAAGAACATCTTCCTGGCCTTGAGATAGGAAACAAAACAACCCATAGGCACCGCTGAGCTATCCTTCCACTCGAGGACTGGCACCCAAAAATCAAAATTCTACCGTAAAGGTTTTACAATTCACTAAGGCGTAACACTCATGCAACCAATCCATACCAAAGGTAACATCAAAATCAGTCATGTCTAACTCTACTAGATCAGCAGAGGTAACTTTTTGAAGGACTGTGATAGGGCAATTTTTGTATAACTGTCGAGCTATAACTGAGTCACTGACCAGAGTAGAGACTAAGAAAGGCTCTAATAGGATTTCGATACTAACTCCGAAACTAATAGAAATATAAGGAGTCACAAAAGATAAGGTAGCTCCTGGATCTAAAAATGCATACACATCAAGATGAAATATGCATAACAACTAGTGACCACATCTAGAGAAACCTTTTGCACCTGACTAGATGAGAGGGCATAAAATCTATTCTGATGCTAACCACCACCTGTACTAGTGGATGCACCCTGCTGAACTGAGCATGCTGGTGGAGATGTTGAACTGGTGTCTAGGTCACGGCCTCTACTAGGGCCCTATCTGGCTGAAGGGCGGTCTCTAAGCAAATGTCCAGGCTTTCCTCAACCAAAACATGCACCTAAACCTACTAGGCACTCTCCGGGGTGCTTCCTGCCACACTTGCCACAAACTGGAATCCTAAGCTCTCTTGACCTGCTCCCTTAACTTCTAGAGCCTAATGCCCCACCCCTTTGATCATGCCTGGGTCTAGACGGATAGCTAATTATGGCCCTGGGGCTGATGACCTTTGGTAGGACAATTGACATTGTCCTACACTAAACCTCTGCTGAAACTGTCTATAACTCCCTGTCCTGGACCTCTTGGCCTCTCTCTCCTTTTATTTCATCTGATCTGCCTCCATCTGCTAGGAGTATATAACCAATCACGAGAAGTCTTGATCACTGTTCAGCATAGCAGTCCTACATTCCCTAACTAGGGAGTCTAATACTCCATTCACAAACTTTCTCATATGAGCCCTCTGATCCACAACCATCTCTAGCGCATACTTGATGGGTAAACTCCTACTTGTAAACTCCAAGGCGTATTCTTGGACAGTCTTGTGGTACTACTTCAAGTTGACAAATTCTGCCAGCTTCACCTCCCTCAACAATTTAGGGAAGAACCCATCCAAGAAAGCAGTCACGAACTCATCCCAACTCATGGGAACTGCTCCCAATGCCCTACCATCTTTCCACTAGCAGTACCATATGTAAGTAAACCCCTTCAGTTGATCAGAGGATACATATGCACTCTCCTCTCCATTCACCCCCATAATTTGGGTGATCTACTGCGCCTCCTCAATAAACTCATGCGGGTTGTCATCCACTTTCAACCCTAGAAACTTAGGTGGATTCATCTTGAGGAAGTCCCAAACTCTAGCCATTGCTATGTTCCTATTCTGAGGAACATGAGCCACCGCTTGCTGATTGACCTAAACGGCCATCACCTATGCCAACATCTAAAAAGCAAGCATATTACCTAACAGTTAAGACCACAAATTCAGCAGAGGATTATGCTAGACTGTATATCCCGGAGTTAGCCAGATTTCATGGAGTGCCCTTGTCCATCATTTCAAAAAAAGGTACTCAGTTCACCTCGAACTTCTAGAAGTCTTTCCACAAAGGACTTGGTACTCAAGTTAAGCTCAATACAACTTTTCACCCACAGAAAGAGAGCTAGGTTGAACGGACGATTCAGAATTTGGAGGATATGTTGAGGGATTGTGAGATCGATTTCAAGGGTAGTTGGGATAATTATCTACCTCTCATCGAGTTTGCATACAACAACAACTACCACTCCAGCATTCCGATGATCCCATTTGTGGCATTATATGGTAGGAGGTGTAGATCTCCTATGGGGTGGTTTGAGGTTTGTGAAGCTACTTTGATAGGGTCTGACTCAGTTTATGAGGCCTTGCAAAAGGTTTAACTTATTATGGAATAGTTGAAAACAGCTCAAAGTCAATAGAAATCATATGCAGATATAAGGAGAAAGGAGTCGGAGTTTGTTGTGGATGATTGGGTATACCTAAAAATTTCACCTATGAAAGGGGTGATGAGATTCGAGAAGAAAGGAAAGCTCAGTACTAGATATATTGATCCCTATAGAATTTTAAGAAGCATTAGTAATGTAGCTTATGAGCTGGAGTTGCCTACAGAGTTAGCAATAGTGCACCCAGTCTTCCATGTTTCTCTGTTGAAGAAATGCATCGGTGATCCAGCTTCAGTTGTACCATTAGATAGTGTGGGTGTAAAGGATAGTCTCTCTTATGAAGAGGTTCCTGTTTAGATTTTGGACCATCAGGTTCGTACGTTAAGGAACAAAGAGGTAGCTTTGGTGAAAGTCTTGTGGAGAAATCAGCTGGTGGACGGAGCTATGTGGGAATCCAAAGCAGATATGATGGCTAAAAACCCTTACTTGTTACTTTCCATCTTAGATTCACCTTCAGGTACAAGTTTTCCCCTAAGCAGTCCATTCATTTTTTGTCAAAGATCAAGCCTATCAGTTCTTTTCATGTCATAGCATGTGTGTACATTTCATAAATTCAGTTCAGTCATGTATTTCAGTCCGGAGTTAGTCACTCCATTAGCTTCAGTCTATAGTTTTCAATTCTAGTATTCCATCTCCTTCCCTACCTTTTTTAGCCTAGTAAACCTCCATTCGAGGATGAATGTTCCCAAGGAGGAGATATTGTAACACCCCAAACCCCGGAGTGAAATATTGCATCAAAGGAATGACAATTGCAGACCTGGTGCCGAAGTGATGGGGGAGGTGATAGCCCATCACATCTCTGACAGTGAATCTGATAGCCGTTAGCCAGATGATGGACAATCACTGGTTCTATCGAGGTTTGGTCCTTTTAGCTTAAGAGCGACAGAATGTCAAACGGCTGATGGCCCGTCATGGCAACCATCTCCTAGACGAATATTTCCAGGCCGTCTGTTTCAGTGTGATAGAAGGGCCGACGGTCCGTCGGTAAAGTGATGGCCCATCACTTACAGAAAATTTTGAGCAATTCTTTATGAGCCCAATGGTGGACACGATGGACCGTCAGGCTTGCGACGGTCCGTCACCTGTTCCGTCAGAAATGCAGCAACCCAGAAAATTCAAATTTCTAAATATTTTTCCAAGGGTAGTTTCGTAGATTTTCACTCTGCTAAGTCCTAAACTATGTCGTTTTTTTGGGATATTTTAGAGGTGAATTAGGAGGGATCAGTCAACATTCTCCTCTTATTCTCTCCTAACATTCTCAAGAACACCATAAAGCTCAGAGTTTCTCCCTAAAGCCAAGAGCTAGGGCATTCAATTTCCTCAAAATTTCCAAGCTTCTTTTCAAGTGTTTTCTTCTCCAGGTATATGGGACTTCACAAAGGTTTCCTTTCACCTTTGTGTCCCATATTAATTCTAGAAATCATTACCTAGGGTTTCTATTTAGTTGTTGAATTTCCTTATCTCCCCAATATTTTAAAATTTCAATGTGTAGTATCATGTTATGACTGAGATGATATTTTTCAACTTGTAAATACCTCTAGATTCTCGATTTTAGAATGACTCTTGGGTTAATTCTTGTATGATTTAATAGCTGGTCTGAAATGCTCTGCTTTTCCATGGAATATTGTTTAAGCATGATCTTCAGCATATATATGTTCAACTTGAGGTTAACATTTTTAGATTATGAATATACTTAGCCTTCCCCAGGAATGTCAGCTGATCAGTTTGACTTTTTGTTAATCTTTTGAGAAACTTAATAAACTTAGTAATATTAGTATATCAGCTTAATAGTCTTTATTTAGACTGTTACGATGCTTTCAGATAAAGCAGCTCTAACAAGGCTTAGAACATAGTTTCTTTCAGGTCCTTAGACTCTCATGACACTTCTAGATAAGCAGTTCTGACTTAGTCTTTGGGAGTAAGTTTTGAGCTATTAGCACAGTTAGAAACATTTAGGATTTTTCAGTTGGAGTAGTACTTAGCACTGAGCGAGCCAGGGTTCAGCGCACCTAGGTTCCCAAAACTACTTTGCCGATGTAGGTTATTAGCTCAAATGGGCTCCAAACAGTGATCACCCAATTCAGCTACTATACCCTGCCAAGGTATAGTGGGCCTTCTCCAATGGGGAGTGTACATCAAACTCCACATTTAGCTTACGTGGTTAGATGTTGGTTATGGTCTCGCCCACAGTACAGCCCTGTCCAGTACAGTCATAGTCTGCAGCTCACTTTAGTCTTCCAGATTTCAGGATATGCTTATGAACTTTAGATAGTTATTAGTACTTACAGTATTACCAGACTCTTAGATTCTTTTAGTACTTACAATTCCAGATATGGTCATTGCATGTCCTGTTAGTATCGCTTACAAATTTTCAGCATTATTATGTTTAACTTACATCTCGCATACTCGGTACATTCAAAGTATCGATGCATACCTCTTATGCTATATCGTTTTATGATATAGGTTCAGGTTCTCAAGCCCGGTAGTGTGGTTAGTTCTCCCTCGAATTCAGCACAACAGTACTCTTTTGGTGAGTCCACATATCCCGAGGATCGTGGCTTCCATCTTCAGTACTAGTCATTTCAGTTTTAAATTTAGACATATGAGTTAGTTGGGTGTTCATCCCAGCAAGTCATCTTTAGTAAAGGCTTTCAGAAAAAGTTACGGAAATCTACCTTTGACAGTAATTGACAGTTGTAAGATTTATATTTCATGTAATGAATGATGCTTGTGCTTTTGCTCAGTTTTTATTTAAATTCATTATCTATATGCTATGTCATGGGTTCGCTTGGGGTCATTCATGAATCAAAGTACCATGTCGCGTCCAGGGTACAAACTAGGGTTGTGACATGAGTTGCCTCAGACCTAGGGGATGCAGACCAGATCCCAGGGTCATTCAGCTAGCCAACCAGCCAGGTCATTATCTCCTCTCGGATAAGAGATGTCACGACCCGAATATGGGCCCAGATCGAGACACAGGACAAGGAACCCCGAGAGACTCCAAGTCGACCCATGGCATCCACATAACTTCTAAATCAATCAATAAAAGCGGAATATCAATCACAATAATCATAGAGGAAGTCTAAACATAATATAACATCGGAACATACAACGCGAGTCTGAAGCTAAATACAATCTATGTCTAAAAAGCCTCTACATCTGATGAGTGAATGGGACAAGACCCCAACTAACACTCTAAGTCTGAAACTAAAAATACATAAACATAACTAAATAGAAAGGGGCCCTCGACATATATGGTCTCACTAATAGAAGTTGGATGCTGACTCCGAAACTAGCTAATGACGGTGCTGAGTCTAAAGATTGGAGCATGTATCATGAAATGACACAACATAGAGTATGCGGTCAGTACGTGGAATGTGCCGAGTATGCAAGATAAGTAAAATCGCTTAAGTAAGTAAAAATCATTAAAACATGCATAATATATAACATAATCAAGATAAGAATTTGAGAGTAGGCTTGTGTGCTATTTTCTGAAATCATGATCTGAACATAACAGTACATTATAACTTAATCGAATGACCCAAAGCTAAAATCTATTAATCATAGGTAAAACTGAACATTGGGTCAAACCTGCTTTAGAACATATATATATATATATATATATATATATATATATATATATATATATATATATCATGAATGATAAACATGAATAACTAAAATCATGAGGAACAATGGGAGACTCATCATATAACCGACATTAGCAGGATAGAGCTTACGTGGTCCCGACTAACACACTCAAGTGGATAGAGTCATCCAAGCCTTGCCAGGGCTAAGGACGCTACCATGATATCGATATCAAGATGAAGGTCCCTTGGGGCAGGTGAAAGCTCACAAAGGAGGTCCCAAATATATGATCATACCTACGTTGACTCGTAGTTCTGAGGCATAGGGTTGACTGACCCTTAGCCTATTCAATGTTAGACACTACTCCCAAAAACATGCATATGCTCTCCATCATTTTTCAACATACATACAAAATCATTCTCTTCTTTCATGAACTTCTCATCCATGGGCATTTTATTTCATAATTTAGAAAACATAACTTTGATTGAAAACAATTTAAAATATGCCCAAGCTTCATAATTCATCAATAGAAACATAATCTAATCGTACCCATATATAAAAATTGAAGAATTATGCAATTGGGTAAAAACACCCATAACTTGATCGTAGGAATTTCTCATACTTTGATAGAGATTGGGCTTGGGTGAGGAAGGAAACACCCACTCATAACCCTACATACCTTGAAGGGATTGATTCCACCAAACCTTTGATCACCCAAGAGGAAATTGGATGGAAACATTGAATACTTGCCTTGAATCACCTCTTCACACCTCAAGCTTGCAAGCATGTAATGAATGGCTTAGAATAGGTTTTCCCCTCTTAAAATCCACTAAAACGAGTCTTAAACGACGTAGTATAGGCCCCTAGGACTTAGGAATTACGGAAAAGCCCTTACTAAAATCGCAGATAGGAATTACTGCCAGTCCCCACGAGGGACTGGCTGACTCGTGCTCAAGGGCCATGACTCGTGGCCATGAGTCGTCTGGTTCACTTCTCAAAACAACTAGGGAACCTCACAGAAGACACCACGACTCATGGTGGGTGACCATGACTCGTGGTCACCATCCGTGGCTTCTACTGCCCAAAGCCTCCTTGCTAAATAACCAGTCTAGGCCACGGGAGACCTCACGAGTCGTGAGGCCTGACTATGACTCGTGGTCATGCCTGTGGTCTTCTCAACACCTCCTACCAACCCTAATGGACCACGAGTCACCTCACGACTCATGGTCACTCTTCACGAGCCTCCTCACGATTCGTTCTGTGACCTGGTGTGAAATTTCAGTTTTTCACCATTTTGATTCCCAGGTCTGATCCTTGGGTTCCAGGGGTATAACAACATCTCTCCCTTCAGAACATTCTTCCTCGAGTGGTAGAAACACACAGAAAACTCAGAAACATGCAACCATCATACGCAAACACTGATCATTTAAACCGAAAACTAACAGAATGACTACCTCCGAAAGGAACTACATAACTGAACTGAATTCAGTCATCACATACATCTATCATAACATAGTTCAAACTTGCGCACATGAACTGAACATGGAAACTAATTAGTGAATTGGGGAAAAAACTGATACCTCAAACTGAAACTACATCGAAAGGAAATAGGTTAGGGTATTTAGCCATCATAGCCATTTCGGCTTCCCACGTACCTTACTCAACATGCTGATTTCTCCATAACACCTTTACTGAAGCCACCTCTTTGTTCCTCAGCCTCTGAACCTGACGATCCAAGATTACAACTGGAATTTTCTCATAACTGAGGCTATATCTCACACCAACACTTTCCACCGGAACTACTACGATTGGGTCTCCCTAGCATTTCTTCAAGAGCGATATATGAAAGACGGGATGAACTGAAGATAACTCTGATGGCAAGTCCAACTCATACGCTACCTTACTAATTCTTCTCATAACCTGATAGGGACCAACATAGTGGGGACTAAGTTTTCCTATCTTTTCGAACCGCATGATCCCCTTCATAGGAGATACCATCATAAATACCCAATTGTCCACCTCGAACTCCAACTGTCTCCTTCTCACATCAGCGTATGACTTTTGACGACTCTGAGCAGTTTTCAGCCTTTCCCTTATCAACTGGACCTTCACCATAGCTTCATGAAATGAATCTGGCCCTATCATAGCTGCCTCACTAACCTCAAACCATCCGATGGGCGATCTATATCTCCGCCCATAGAGAGCCTCGAACGGTGCCATTCAGATACTAGAGTGATAGTTGTTATTGTAAGTGAACTCGATCAGGGGAAAGTGATCATCCCAACTACCTTTAAAGTCCATCACACAAGCTCTCAACATGTCCTTGAGAGTTTGAATTATCCGCTCTGCCTGACCATCTGTTTGCGGATGAAATGTTGTGCTGAGTATAACCTGAGTCCCAAGCCCTTTTTGGAAAGACCTCCAAAACTGAGAGGTTAATTGAGTACCTCGGTCTGAGATAATAGACAAGGGAACTCCATGTAATCGCACCAACTCTCGGATATACATTTTGGCATAATTGTCCGTTGAATCTGTGGTTTTCACCGGTGAGAAATGTGCAACCTTGGTAAACCTGTCAACCATGACCCAAATAGAATCATAGTGTCGGTGAGTACAAGGTAAGCCTGTAATGAAATCCATATTAATCTCTTCCCACTTCCAAGTGGGAATGCTAATATCCTAAAGTACGCCTCCTGGCCTTTGATGACCGACTTTCACTTCCTGACAGTTCGGGCACCTGGCTGCAAATTCTGCGATATCTTTCTTCATATCATTCCACAAATATATTTCACGTAAATCATGATACATCTTGGTGGCACCTGGATGGATAGAATACCTGGATCCATGTGCCTCATGCAATATTCGGTCCCTCAAATTATCACTATCTGGAACACATAGACGACCCTGGTACCGCAGCACCCTATCTCTCCCTTGGGAGAAAACCTCCACTTTCTGACTCTGAACGACTTCCTTCAGTTTCACCAACATCGGATCCTCGTCTTTCCTAGCTTTCACATCAACCACCAAGGACGATTCTGATCCATTTTGCACAACAACGCTGCCATTGGTCGAGTCGACCAATCTAACTCCCAACCTCGCAAGTTGATGGACATCTTTCACCAACTCCTTCTTTCCCTCATCCACGTGGGACACATTCTCCATAGAGAGCCTACTAAGTGCGTCTGCTACCACATTAGCGTTACCTGGGTGGTAAAGGAAACTCATGTCATAGTCCTTTAGTAGTTCCAACCACCTCCTTTGCCGATGATTGAGATCTTTTTGCGTGAACACATATTGCAAGATCTTGTGATCCGTGAATACATCCACATGGACCCCATACGAGTAATGTCGTCATATCTTCAATGCAAACACCACCGCGGCCAACTCAAGATCATGGGTCGAGTAATTATTCTAATGGACTTTAAACTGTCTTGAGGCATATGCCATCACTTTCCCATGCTGCATCAACACACACCCAAGTTCGATGCTCGAAGCATCACAATAAACCACAAAACCATCAGTACCCTTGGGTAGGGAAAACACTGGAGTTGAAGTCAGTCGAGTCTTCAACTCTTGGAAGCTTTTCTCACAAGCCTCCGACCATTGGAACTTTACCTTCTTCTGAGTCAACTTGGTCAAAGGTGTTGCAATAGATGAAAAGCCCTCAACAAATCTCTGATAATAACCCGTTAAGCCCAAAAAACTCCTGATATTTGATGGGTTCACCGATCTGGGCCAATTCTTCACCGCCTCGATCTTGTGAGAGTCTACCTTTATACCCTCACTCGATACCACATGGCCAAAAAATGCCATAGAGTCCAACCAAAACTCATATTTGCTGAACTTTGCCTACAACTGACGATCCTTGAGGGTCTGAAGCACTACTCTCAAGTGAGCGGCATGCTCCTCCTCTCTCTGAGAGTATATAAGGATGTCATCAATGAACACAATCACGAACATGTCAAAATATGACTTGAACACCTTTTTCATTAGATTCATGAAAGTTCCAGGGGCATTGGTTAGTCCAAAAGACATAACAATAGATTCGTAGTGACCATAGCGAGTCCTGAAAGAGGTTTTTGCGATATCACTCTCCCGAACCCTGAGCTAGTGATACCCGGATTTAAGATCAATCTTGGAGAAACACTTGGAACCCTGAAGTTGATCGAACAAATCATCGATCCTGGGCAAACTATATCTGTTCTTAATGGTGACCTTCTTTAACTGTCGATAGTCAATGCACATCCAAAGCGAACCATCCTTCTTTCGGAAAAATAACACTGGTGCACCCCATAGAGACTTACTCGGCCTAATAAAGCCCTTATCTAACAGGTCCTTCAACTGATCATTCAGATCTTTTAGCTCGGCTAGAGCCATTCTGTAGGTGGAATAGATATGGGCTGCATGTCGGGAAGAAGATCTATACCGAAATCAATCTCCCGGTCAGGAGGAACACCTGGCAAATCATCAGGAAAGACCTATGGATACTTATGTACTACTAGAACTGACTGGATAGTCGGGGTTTTGGATTCGACATCCTTAACCCTAACTAGATGGTACATGCAACCCTTAGAAATCATCTTCCTGGACTTAAGGTAGGAGATGAATCAACCTATAGGCACATCTGAACTACTCTTCCATTCTAAGACTGGCTCACCCGGAAATCTAAACTCTACTGCACGGGTTCTACAATTAACTGAAGTATAGCATGCAAATATCCAATTCATGCCGAGGATAACATCAAAATCTGTTATGGCTAACTCTATCAAGTCCGTTGAGGTGACCTTATGAAGTACTGAGACTAGGATACCTCTATACACCCATCTAGCTATAACTGAGTCACCTACTGGAGTGGAAACTAAGGGTTCTAACAAGACATTAGGACTAACTCCGAAGCTACTGGCCACATATGGTGTCATAAAAGATAGGGTATCCCCCGGATCTAGCAAAGCATAAACATCAATATAGAAAACTCACAATATACCAGTGACTATATCCGGGGAGACCTCCTACTCCTGAAGGGAAGCTGAGGCATAGAATATATTTTGGCTCTGACCGCTAGCTGTGCTGGTAGATGCCCCCTGATGTGCTGACCGTGCGGGAGGGGCTGCTGAACTAGAAGCTGGGCCTTGTTCACCAACGTGATCCTGCCTCACAGCTAGACAATCTCTAAGCATGTGTCTAGGCTGCCCACACCCGAAACAAGCACCTGAACCTGCCAAGCATTGGCCTGTGTTCCCCCGACCACACCTGTGACAGGTTGGGATGCTAGAATCTGCAGGTCTGCTACTCTTACCCCTCGAGCCTGATGCTCACCCTATCTGATCATGTCTAGGCCTGGATGGAACACTTAATGCCGAAGATGCCGGGGTTGATGATCTTTGGTGAGGCTGTTGTCGGTGCCTACCACCGGACCTCTGCTAAGAGAATTTGTGATCCTAAATCCTGGCCCTCTTGGCCTCCCTCACTCTCGAATGTACCGCCTCCATCTGCTGAGCGTACAACACTATGTGAGGTAATTCCATATCCTGGTGAAGAATAGCAATCCGGCACTCCTTTTCCAAATACACTGCTATACCGTGCACAAATCGGCTCACTCGCGTCCTTTGGTCAACCACTAACTCCAGGGCATATTTTGATAGGCGAGTGAACTCAAGGGAATACTCTTGCCCTATCATTCTTCCCTACTTCAGGTTTACAAACTCAGCTGCCTTCAGCTCCCTCATCTCCCGAGGGAAAAACTGTCTAGGAATGTAACCTAAAACTCCTCCCACGTTATCGGACCTGCTTCTGCAACCCTGCTATCCTTCCATTAGCGAAACTAGATATGTGCAACCCCCTTCAACTGGTAAGAGGTCAACTATGCGCACTCAATACTACTCACCCCTATGACTTGGGTGATCTTGATAATCTCATCAATTAAATCATGCGGATCCTCATCTACCTTGGACCCCAAGAACTCCAGCAGGTTCATCCTCAAGAAGTCTCTAACTCGTGCCGCCGCTGCATTGCCATTTTGCGGAACATGCGCAACGGCCTGCTGATTGACCCGAGCGGTCAAGGCCTGCGCAAGCATCTGAATAGCGGCCTGGAACTTAGCATAAGCGGCTGGATCCGGTGCCTGAGGATCCTGAACTGGTGGGGCTGGCTGACGCCCATAACCACTTCCATCCTTGTGGCCTTCACCACCTCCATTCCTCCTTCCATTCATTCTTTGAGGAGCCATGATTCTACAATCACGAATAGCATGAATTAGAAGGATAGAAAGACTTTTCGTCGCACGACATAGATCATGAAAGAAGTGAACATTTCCTAAACATCTCATAGACTCTTTGTCATAAGTGTGGCGTGAACATAATAGTATCAACCTACGTTAGCGCATAGTTCTGGGGCATAGGGTGATCAACCATTAGTCTGCTCGGTGCTAGACTCTTTCCCCAAAACATTGAATGCTCTACATCGTATATAACGAAGCTCAATATCATCTATTGATGAATCTCAACAATGAAATCATGCATAAACTCAACATCGTATGAAACAAAGCTCAACATTGTCAATTCACAAAGCTCAATAATGAAATCATGCATAGAACCGACATCGTCTGAAAAACGAAGCTAAATAATAACATACATCTCAATTATGAATTCATGCATATGAGAAGCTTTATTTTGAACACACCATAAGCTCAAAGATAGTGGGAGCATCTACTCCAAAATCATGTGGTAAGCTTACTTTAGAAATACTACATCATCATACTGGATATAAGGGCCTTGCCCAAAACTTTATCATGCTTGGATCTACTCAATTCATTTTGAAAACAATATCATAATCATCGGTAGCTTTAGAAACAGGCTTTTCATCATCAAATCTCATCACCATCATACATACAACATCATTCTCTTCTTTCATGAACTTTTCATCCATGGAAATTTTATTTCAGAATTTAGAAAACACAATTTTGATTGAAAACAATTTAAAATCTTTCCAAGCTTCACAATTCATCAATAGAAACATAATCTAATCGTACCCATGTATAGAAATTGAAGAATTATGCAAATGGGTAAAAACCCCATAACTTGATCATAGGAATTTCTCATACTTACATAGATATTGGGCATGGGTGAGGAAGGAAACACCCACTCATAACCCTACATACCTGGAAGGGATTGATTCTACCAAACCTTTGATCACCCAAGAGGAAATTGGATGGAAACCTTGAATACTAGCCTTGAATCACCTCTTCAACCCCTCAAGCTTGCATGCATGTAATGAATGACTTAGAATAGGCTTTCCCCTCTTAAAATCCACTAAAATGAGCCTTAAACAATGTAGTATATGCCCCTAGGACTTAGCAATTACGGAAAAACCCTTACTAAATCGCAGAATTCGGCTGACTGCCAGTCCCCACGAGGGACTTGCTGACTCGTGGCCATGAGTCATCTGGTTCACTACTCAAAACAACTAGGGGACCTCAGGGAAGACGCCACAACTCGTGGTGGGTGACCACGACTCGTGGTCACCATCCATGGCTTCTACTGCCCAAAGCTTCCTAGCCAAACAACCAGTCTAGGCTACGGGAGGCCTCACGAGTCGTGAGGCATGACCACGACTCGTGGTTATGCCTGTGGTCTTCGCAACACCTCCTTCCAACCCTTCTAGACCACGAGTCACCTAACGACTCATGTTCACTCCTCACGATTTGTTCTATGACCTGGTGCGAAATTTCAATTTTTTACCGTTTTGACTCTCGGGTCTTATCCTTGGGTTCCCAGGGTATAACAGGCTTGCCTAATACTTAATCATGCTTGATAATACTTGATTCACTTGAAACATGATCATAGACATGGGTAATTTGAAAACATGTTTTTCATCGTAAATAACTCATCATACTTGAACATACACCATTGATCTCAATTTTTCATGAACTTTCACGGGTGGGCATCATAATTTATAAAACTTGAAAACATGATTTATAATTGAAGACATTTTAAAATTTGCCCATGAATCATAATTCAATAATAGAAACATGCTTAAATCATACCCATGGTAGAAACTTAAAAAATTCATGCATTGGGTTAAAACCCCATAGGATCAACATATAGATTTTCATGAATTAGTGAGGGATTGATCATGGGTGTGAACAAATTCACCCATTCATAACCTTAAATACCTGAGGGAATATGATTCTACAACTTCTCTGATTTCCTATGGAAGAATTGAGAAGAATTTGGATGAAATTAATCTTGATCATCTCTCTAGCCCTCTAAGCTTGTATGCATGAATAGGAATAGCTTAGAATAAACTTACCCCTCTTAAAACTCATTATCCGTAGCTTAAAACAATGTAGTTTAGGCATTAGGATCATAGAAATTATAGATAAGCCCTTACTAAATTCGTAGAGAAAAACAGACTGCCAGTCCCAACGAGGGACTTGACGAGTCGTCACCTCTGACCACGACTTGTGGCCTCCTATCGTGATGTACACTGGCCATGTTTCCTTAAAGGGTCCCCGCGAAGGACCTAACAATTCGTCACTGGTTACCAAGACTCGTGGTCACCTCTTGTTACCTTCACTGCCCAAAACCTTAAATCCTTAATCAACTGCTGGCCATGACTCACCTAACAAATCGTGGCATTGACCACGACTCATGGTGTCCAATCATGAGGTACACTACCGGCTCTTCTTCACCTTTCAGCTGCCCTTAACATCGGGTGACCTAACAGCTTGAGGGGCTAACCATGACTCGTGGTCACACCCGTGGTCACCCCAACTTTAAAATTTCCAAGAAAGTCAACACTCCTCACCACGAGTCACTTAACGACTCGTGGTCAACCTGACGGGTCACAAGACGACTCGTTATATGATCTGGTGTAGGAAATCCTTTTTCTCCATTTCAACTCCTGGGTCTTATCTTAGGGCTCTCGGGGTATAAAAATATCTCCCCCTTGGGAACATTCGTCCTCGAATGTTGAAAATCATACAGAAAAGCAGAGAAACGCAATCATCATATTCAAATACTGATCATATAAGTTGAAAACTGATGGAATGACTGCCTCCGAACTGAACTACATGACTAAACTGAATTCATGAATCATACACACATTTATAGACATGAAAAATACTGGGGCACATGAACTAAACATGAAACTGAATAGAGTTTTAGGGCAAAATCTAATACCTCAAGTTGGAACTGAGCCAATAGAGAATAAATGTGGGTATCTAGCCATCATATATTCTTCGGCTTCTCATGTAGCTCCCTCAACATGTTGATTCCTCCATAAAACCTTGACTGAAGGTACTTCCTTATTCCTTATTTTTCGAACTTGAAGATCCAGTATTTCTATCGGAACCTCCTCATAACTAAGGTTGTCTTTCACACCAACAATGTCCACCGGAACAACTAGAGTTGGATCACCCAAATACTTCTTTAGGAGCGATACATGGAAAACTGGATGGACTGAAGCTAATTCTGAGGGAAACTCTAATTCATATGCTACCTTGCCAACCCGTTTCACAATCAGGTACGGGCCAACATATCGGGAACTGAGTTTTCCTTTCTTTCTGAACCTCATCACTCCCTCCATGGGAGACACCTTTAGAAGTACCCAATCATCAACTTCGAACTCAAGTTCTCTCCTCCTCACATCAGCATAGGACTTTTGGTGACTTTAAGTTTTTTTCAACCTGTCTCGTATCAGCTGAAATTTCTCCATGGCCTCATGGAATGAATCTGGTCCTATCATTGCAGCTTCACCGACTTCAAACCAACCAATAGGTGATCTACATCTCCGCCCATAGAGAGCCTCAAAAGGATCCATCTGAATGCTGGAATAGTAGTTGTTGTTGTATGTGAACTCAATAAGAGGCAAATGATCATCCCAACTACCCTTGAAGTCAATTACACATGCTCTAACATGTCCTTGAGAGTTTGAATTGTCCGCTCCACTTGACCATCTGTTTGCGAGTGAAATGTTGTACTGAGCTTGACCCGAGTACCAAGTCCTTTTTGAAATGATCTCCAAAACTGAGAGGTAAACTAAGTACCTCTGTCTGATATGATGGACAAGGGCCCTCCATGCAACAGAACTAGCTATCGGCTGTATAGTTTGGCATAATCCTCTATTGAATCAGTGGTTTTGACTGGTAGAAAATGAGCGACTTTGGTC
Source organism: Datura wrightii (assembly GCA_035772735.1). Taxonomy (NCBI): domain Eukaryota; kingdom Viridiplantae; phylum Streptophyta; class Magnoliopsida; order Solanales; family Solanaceae; genus Datura; species Datura wrightii. The sequence continues at coordinate 115,968,049 of JASDFA010000003.1, read as the reverse complement.
AACCTATCCACGACCACCCAAACGGAGTCATATTGTCGACAAGTGCGAGGTAACCCTGTGATGAAGTCCATATTAATCTCTTCCCACTTTCAAGTAGGAATACTGATGTCTTGAAGCACACCTCATAGTCGTTGATGCTCAACCTTCACTTGCTGACAATTTGGACACTTAGCCACAAACTCCGCTATGTCCTTCTTCATTCCATTCCACCAATAGACTTCCCGTAGGTCACGGTACATCTTGGTGGCACCTAGACATATCAAATACGTGGAAGCATAAGCCTCGTGCAATATTTGATCTCTCAAATTGTTAACATCCGAAACACACAAGCGACCCTAATATCGAAGCACACCATCTCCCCCTTTGGAGAAGACCTCTACCTTCTGATTCTGAATGGCTTCCTTTAACTTTACCAAAATGGGGTCGTCGCCTTGTCTAGCTTTCACATTAGTCACCAAGGACGATTTTGATCCGTTCTAAATAATAACACCGTCATCGGTCGAGTCAACCAAACGAATTCCCAACCATGCAAGTCAATGCACATCCTTCACTAGCTCCTTCCTCCCGTCATCTACATGGGACACTCTCCATAGAGAGCCTACTAAGAGTGTTTGCTACTATATTAGCCTTGCCCAGATGGTAGAGGACATTCATATCATAATCCTTGAGTATCTCCAACCGCCTCTTTTGGTGCAGATTTAGATCCTTACACATATTGTAGGATTTTGTAGTCCGTAAACACATCTATGTGGACCCCGTACAAATAGTGTCTCCAAATCTTTAAGGTGAATACTACCGCTGCCAATTCGAGATATGTGTTGGGTAATTCTTCTCATGAACCTTCATCTACCTAGAAGCATATGCTATAACCTTGCCATGCTACATCAACACACTACCAAGGCCGATCCTCGAAGCATCACAGTACACCACGAACTCATCGGCTCCCTTAGGTAGGGTTAACACCGGTGCTGAGGTGAGTTGAGTCTTCAAATCTTGGAAACTCTTCTTGCAAGCCTCTAACCATTGGAACTTCACTTTCGTTTGGGTCAATTTTGTCAATGGTGCTGCAATAGATGAAAATCCCTCAACAAATCTCCGATAATAACCTGCTAAGCCTAAGAAATTCCTAATGTCTAAAGGATTCACCGATCTAGGCCAATTCTTCACTGCTTTTATAATCTGAGAGTCTACCTTTATGCCCTCGCTTGACACCACATGACCCAAAAATGCCATTGAGTTCAAGCAAAACTCTCACTTGATAAATTTATCATATAATTGGCGATCCTTAAGATTTTGTAGAACCACCCTCAAATGAACGGCATGCTCATCCTTGCTCCTTAGAGTATATCAAGATGTCATCAATAAACACGATCACAAACATATCCAAGTATGGATTGAACACCACGTTCATCAAATCCATAAAAGCTGCAAGACCATTCGTTGGTCCAAAATACATAACTACAAACTCGTAATGATCATACCGCATTCTGAAAGTTGTATTTGGGATATCACTCTCCCGAACCCTGAGCTGATGGTATCTGAATCTGAGGTCTATCTTCGAAAAGCACTTAGCACCCTAAAGTTGGTCAAAAGAATCATCAATTCTAGGGATAGGATACCTGTTCTTAGTGCTGACCTTGTTCAATTACCGATAATCAATACACATATGAAGAGAACCATCTTTCTTTCGAACAAAGAGAACTGGTGCACCCCATGGGGATTTGCTCGATCTGATGAAACCCTTGTCTAATAGGTCCTTCAACTACTCATTTTACTCAGCTGGGGCCATAGACATAGGTTGCGTATCGGGAAGAAGGTCTATACCAAAATCAATCTCCCGCTCGGGAGGGATTCCTGGTAGATCATCTGGGAAGACTTCTGGAAATTCACACACTACTGGAACTGACTAGATAGTCGGGGTCTCGGATGTAGCATCCTTAACCCTAACTAGATTGTACACGCAACCCTTAGAGATCATCTTTCTAGCCTTTAGGTAGGAAATAAAACGACCTATAGGCGTAGCTAAACTACACTTCCATTCTAAGACTAGCTCACTTGGGAATCGGAACTCTACCACACGGGTTCTACAATTAACTGAGGCATAACATGCAAATAGCCAATCCATGCCGAGGATAACATCAAAATTGGTCATGGCTAACTCTACTAAATCTGCTGAGGTGATTTTCTGAAGAACTGTGACTGGACAATCTCTATACACCATCTAGTTATAACTGAATCATTGACTAGAGTAGAGATCGAGAAGGGTTCTAATAGGATTTCGAGAATGACTCCGAAACTACTAGCAACATAGGGCGTGACAAAAGACAAGGTAGCCCTGGATCTAACAAAGCATATACATCAAGGTGGAAAACTCATAACATACCAGTGACTACATCTGGGGAAACCTCCTGCTCCTGGAAGGACGCTAAGGCATAGAATCTATTTTGGAGCTAACCGCCACCTATGCTAGTAGATGCCCCCTGTTGGGTTGGGCGTTCTGGTGGAGCTGTTAAACTTAAAGTTGGGCCTCAGCCCCTATCATGGCCCTATCTAGCTGTTGGGCAATCTCTAAGCATATGTCTGGGCTTTCCACACTTGAAGAAAGCACCTGTACCAGTCAAACACTGACTTGTGTGTCTCCGGCCACACTGGTCGCAAACTGGAATACTGGAATCTGCGGGCCTACTTCTCTGACCCCTAGATCCTGATGCTCATCCCCTATGATCATGCTTAGGTATAGATGGAACACTCATCGCTAAAGATGTTAGGGCTGGAGATCTCTGGTGGGACTGCTATTGGTGCCCACCATCTGACCTCGGCTAAGAGAACTTATAACTGTCTATTCTAGCCCTCTTGGCCTCTCTCTCCCTCAAATGTGCCACCTCCATCTGCTGGGTGTACAAACTATTTGAGGAAAATCCATATCCTAATGGAGCATGGCGGTCCTACAATCCTTATCTAGATAATCCGCACAAACCTGCTCACTCGAGCCCTCTGATCAACCACTAACTCTGGGGCGTACTTGGACAAATGAGTGAACTTTAGGGAATATTCCTCCACTGTCATATTTCCTTGTTTTAGATTTACAAACTCGGCCTCTTTTAGCTCTATCATCTTACGAGGGAAGAACTGATTTATAAAAGCGACATAAAACTCATCCCAACCGATAAGGTCTGCTCCGACTGCCCTACTATCCTTCCACTACTTGAACCAGATATGCGCAACCCCTTTCAGCTGATAAGAGGCTAAGTCAGTGCATTCCTCTCCATTCAGCCCCCATGACCTGGGTGATCTTTAGAATCTCATCGATAAACTCATGTGGATCCTCGTCCACCTTTGACCCAAGGAACTCTAGAGGGTTCATCCTTAAGAAATCTTTGACTCTTGTCGCCACTGCATTCCCATTTTGAGGGACATGTGCTACCGCCTGCTGGACAAGTGCGGTCAAGGCCTGTGCTAGCATCTGAATGGATGCCCTGAATTCAGCCTGGGCAACTAACTCCGGCGCATGGTGCTCATGGGCTGGTGGGCCTATTAGTGCCCCTCCCCATTGCCATCCTCGTGGCCATTTCCATTTCCATTTCTTCTGTCGTTGACTCTACAGGGGGCATGATTCTGCAATTGCCAATAGCATGAGTTAGAAGAGAGGGAGGCATTTCACCGCACGACACAGATCATGAAAGAAAGGAATATTTCTTAAACGTCTCATAGCCTCATCGTCATAAGTGTGGTATGCTTCACACCTATGAAAAAGACTCTACTTAATGCGGATTTTAGACACCCTAGGACACTTCAAAATCTATTGCTCTGATGTCAAGTGTGTCACGACCCGAACATGGGCCGAGATTGAGACACGGGACAAGAAACTCCAAAAGACTCCAAGTCGACCCATGGCATGAACATAACTTCAAAATCAATCAATAAAAGTGAAAGATCAATCATAACAATCATAGAAGAAGTCTAAACATAACATAACATCAGAACATATAACGCGAGTCTGAAGCTGAATACAATCTATGTCTAAAAAGCCTCTACGTCTAATGAGTTGATGGGAAAAGACCCCAACTAACTGTCTAAGTTTGAAACTGAAAATACGTAAACATAACTAAACCAAAAAGGGCCATCGACAGGTGTGGACTCACCTACAAAAGTTGGATGCTGACTCCAAAATTGACTAGTGATGGGGCTGAGTCTAAAGATCGGAGCCTATATCATGAAATGATATAGCATAGAGTATGCGGTCAATACGTGGAATGTACCGAGTATGCAAGGTAAGTAAAACCGCTTAAGTAAGTAAAAATCATTAAGACATGCATAATATAAAACCTAATCAAGATAAGAATCTAAGAGTAGGCTTGCATGCTATTTTTTGAAATCATGATCTGAACATAACTGTACATCATAACTTAATCGAATGACCCAAAGCTAAAATATATTAATCGTGGTCACACCCATGATCACCCTAACTTGAAAATTTCCAAGCAAGTCAACACTCCTCACCACAAGTCACTTAATGACTCATGGTCGGCCTGATAGGTCACAGGATGACTCGTTCTGTGACCTGGTGCAGAAAATCCTATTTTTTCCGTTTCAACTCTCGGGTCTAATCTTAGGGCTATCGGGGTATAACAGTAGATCCAATGGGGAGCCCAGAGTCCTTTCCTCCTTACCAACCCAATATTTTAGATGCAGAGTTTAGGGGAGCGATTTAGATTCTCCTTCAGCTTGATGTAGCTCAATCTTAGCATTAGGAATCAGTGCCTATAGGTACCGATTCTCGGGATTCGACTAACACCTCCAAAATCAGTAAGTGTCTCAAAATGGACCCACTAGCCTTTACAAGGTCTAGACTAGAGGATGACTGTTATACCCCGGAAGCCCAAAGATCAGACCTGGAAGTTGAAATAGAGAAAAGTGTAAAAACTGGCATCAGGCACAAAACGATTCATGGGATGACTCGTTAGTGCATCCCATGAGTCGTGATGTGACTAGTGAGAAGGCCAGTGAGGAAGTTTTGGAAGTTTGACGAAAAGGCTCCCCACGAGTGTGACAACGACTCATGGTCAGACTCCACAAGTCGTTAGGTCAGTCATGGGGTGGGTAAGGAAAGAAAATAGATGAAGGGAGGTAGTGCACTTGACAAAAGGACCCCATGAATCGTGGGCAGTCCCCACGATTCGTGGGGTGAGTCATGGTCCAAGCAAGGAAAGTTTTTGTTGAAACCCAGGCAGTGTACCTCATGACCGGTTCCACGAGTCGTAACCCTTGACCACGAGTCGTTAGGTCCCTCGTTGGGATCACCTGACAGTTAAATTCTATGAATTTAGTAAGGGATTTTCCGTAATTCCTAAGTTTCTAGGGTCTAAACTACGACATTTTGAGTTATGAATAGTGACTTTTAAAGGGGTTAAGTTCATTTAATGCCTCATTCATTCATGAATGCAAGGTACAAGACTTGAGAGGGTGATCAAGCTTAGCATTCATCAATTTCTTATTAATTTCCCATTAGGCATCTAAAGAAGTGTTAGAATCATCTACCAACAGGTATGTAAGATTATGAATGGGTGATTTCTTTCACACCCATGCCCAATCCCTCTCTAAAGCATTAAATTCTATGTCTAATCTATTAGGTTTTAACCCAAATGCATGAATATTCTATTTCTATACATGGGTATGATTGATTATGATTCTACTATTGAATTATAAAGCATGGGCATATTTTATAATGTTTTCAATTAAAAATCATGATTGTAGTTTTATGAATAAAAGTGCATGGATGGGATGTTCATGAAAGATGATATTTGTGATAAATATATAATGATGATTATATATTATGCTTAAAAGCATGATTCAAAGCTACCCATGTTTACAATTATGTTTTTGATAATAATTGAGTATTCCTAAGTATGATAAAGCTTTGGGGCAATGCCCACATGTTAAGTATGAATGATGATTTTCCCAAATTAAGCTTATCACATTATTTTAGAGAAAAGAATCCCAACTATAGTTTCAACTTGTGGTATGTTTTGAGTTCACGTTTTCCTATGTATAGCTTACCATATGGTTTTGGAGCGAAGACTCCCAATTATAAATTTTAGCTTGTGGTATGTTTCAAGCTAAAGCTTCTCATATGCATGATTTCATATTTGAGATGTATTTGATCATTGAGCTTCGCCAATATATGATGTTGAGCTTCGTTAAAAAATGATGTAGAGCATATGCATATTTTGAGAGTAATTTCTAGCACCGAGTAGGCTAAGAGTCGATCACCCTATGCCTCAAAACTACGCGCCAATGTAGGTTTATACATTATGACTTTGGGACCTCCCTTGTGAGCTTCCCCTGCCCGGATGGGCCTTCAGCTTGATATCGATATCATGGTATTGTCCCTAGCCTTAGCAAGGCTTTGGACGGCTTTACCCACACTTGAGTGTGATAGTTGGGACCACGTAAGCTCTATCGTGGTATGTCAGTTAAAAGACGAGTCTCCCATTGTTCCTCATGATTTCAGATATGCATATTCATTACTCATGAGATTTATAAATAAATATATATATATATATATATATATATATGCATGCATGTACTAAAGCATATTTGACTCAATATTTAGCTTTACTTATAAATGTCAGAATTCAGCTTTGAGTCAATCGATTCAGTTATGATATTATGAAGTTATGTTATGTTATGTATGAAGAGATCATGATTTCAGAAAGAGTGCATGCAAGCCCTACTCTCAGGCTCTTAATATTTATGTTATATTATGCATTGTCATTAAATGATTTTATTTACGTTAGTAGTTTTACTTATCTTGCATACTCGATATATTCCACATACCGACCGCATACTCTATGTTGTATTATTTCATTATATAGGACCTAGCTCTCAGGTTCAGCCCCGCTCGTAGTTAGCTTATCAGAGTTAGCATTCTTATCGTGAGTGAGTCCTCATTTCCCGAGGACTAGACTATTCATCTTTCCTTTATGTATTTCAGTTTCAGTTTTGTTGAGTTAGTTGGAGTTTTGTCCATCAACTCGTCATGTTTAGAGGCTTTTCAGACATATATATGTATTCAGCTTCGAATTTCGTATTCTAATGTTGTGTTCAAGTTAGACTTCCGCTATGAGTATCTTATTGATTATTTAGTTTCTTGATTGAAATTAGATGTATGCTTATGCCATGGGTCGACTCGGGGTCTCTTGGGGCTCCTTGTCCTGTGTTACTATCCGGGCCTCCGTTCGGGTCGTGACAAAATTGGTATCAGAGCCATAGGTTTGAAGTGTCCTAGGGTGTCCAAAATCCATGTTAAGTAGAGTCTTTTTCATGGCTATGAAGCGTGCCACACTTATCACGAAGAGGCTACAAGACGTTTAGGAAATGTTCCCTTCTTTCATGATCTCTATCGTGCGATGAAAAGTCTCCCTATCCTTCTAATTCATGCTATTTGTGATTGCAGAATCATGGCTCCTCGAAGAGTGAATGGTAGAGAAACAGGAATGGTGAAAGCCACGAGGATGGCAATGGTAATGGGCCCCAGCAAGCCCTACTAGTTCAGGAGCACTAGGCACCGGAGCCAGTCGCTCACGCTGAGTTCCGGGCCGCTATTCAGATTCTTGCGCAGGCCTTGACCGCTCAGGTCGATCAGCAGGCCATTGCGCATGTTCCATAAAATGGCAATGTAGCAGCGGCTCGAGTCAGAGACTTCTTGAGGATGAACCCATCGGAGTTCCTTGAGTATAAGGTAGATGAGGACCCACATGAGTTCATAGATGAGATAGTGAAGATTACCCAAGTCATGGGGGTGAATGGAGTTGAGTGCGCAGAGTTGGCCTCTTACCAGTTGAAGGAGGTCGAGCATATCTGGTTTTGCCAATGGAAGGATAGCAAGGTTGCCGGAGAAGGTCCTGTCTCTTGGAAAGAGTTCCATGTTGCATTCCTAGACCGGTTCTTCCCTCGTGAGATAAGGGAGCTGAAGGCAGCTAAGTTTGTGAATTCGAAGCAAGGGAGAATGACATTACAAGAGTATTCCCTCAAGTTTACTCGCCTATCGAAGTACACCCCAGAGTTAGTAGCTGATCAGAGGGCGCGAATGAGAAAGTTCATGCATGGAGTAGCAAGCTATTTGGACAAGGATTGTAGGACCGCTATGCTCCACCAGGACATGGACTTTCCATGGATAGTGTTGTACGCCCAGAAGATGGAGGCGTCACATCTGAGAGAGAGGGAGGCCAAGAGGGCCAGGACCGATGACCACAGATTCTCACAGCTGAGGTCAGGTGATGGGCACCGACAGCCAATCCACCAAATATCATTAGCCCCAGCATCTTCGGCTTTGAGTGTGCCATCCAGGCCTATACATGATTAGAGAGAGCGAGCATTAGGCTCGAGGGGTCAGAGAAGTGGACCCGCAAGTTCTAGCATCCCAGCTTGTCGGAGATGTGGTCAGGGTCACACAAGCCAGTGCTTGGCAGGTTCAAGTGCTTGTTTCAGGTGTAGGAAGCCCGAACACATGCTTAGAGATTTCCCAGCAGCGAGACAGGATTAGGTTGGAGGCTAAGGCCCAGCTTCTAGTTCAGTAGCCCCTCTCGAACGCTCAATCCATCAGGGGGCATCTACTAGCACAGCTGGCGGTCAGTGCTAGAACAGATTCTATGCCTTAGCATCCCGTCAGGAGTAGGAGGTCTCCCCGAATGTGGTCACTGGTATGTTACGAGTTTTCCATATAGGTTTATGCTTTTTTATATTCGGGGGCTACCTTATCTTTTGTGACACCTTATGTAGCCAGTAGCTCCGGAGTCAGTCATGAAGTCTTGTCAGAACCTTTCTCTGTTTCTGCTCCAGTAAGTGACTCAGTTATAGCTAGACGGGTGTATAGATGTTGCCCAATCTCAGACCTTCAGAAGGTCACCTCCGCAGATTTGATAGAGTTAGCCATGACCGATATTGATGTTATTCTCATCATGGATTCTCTATTTGCATGCTATGCTTCAGTTAATTGTAGAACCCGGGCAGTAGAGTTCAGGTTTCAAGGTGAGCCAGTCTTAAAATGGAAGGGTAGTTCATCTGTGCCTGTAGGTCGATTCATTTCCTACCTTAAGGCCAAAAATATGATTTCTAAGGGTTGCATATACCATTTAGTTAGGGTTAAGGATGTTGAGTCCGAGACCCCGACTATCCAGTCAGTTCTAGTAGTACGTGAATATCCAGAGGTCTTTCCTAATGATTTTCTAGGTGTTCCCTCCGAGCAGGAGATTGTCTTTGGTATTGACCTTCTTCCTGACACGCAGCCTATCTCTATTCCTCCCTACAAAATAGCTCCAGCTGAGCTAAAAGAGTTGAAAGAGTATTTGAAAGACTTGTTAGATAAGGGTTTCATTAGACCGAGCAAGTTACCCTGGGGTGCACCAGTTCTCTTTGTCTAAAAGAAAGATGGTTCTCTTCGCATGTGCATCGATAATTGAACAAAATCACCTCAAGAACAGATATCCTCTACCTAGGATTGATAATTTATTTGACAAGCTTCAGGGTGCTAAGTGTTTCTTAAAGATAGATCTCAGGTCCGGGTACCACAGCTCAGAGTTCAGGACAGTGACATCCTGAAGACAGCCTTTAGGACGCGGTATGGTCGTTATGAGTTTGTAGTTATGTCTTTTGGACTAACGAATGCTCCTTCAGCTTTTATGAATTTGATGAACAAGGTGTTCAAGCCATACCTAGACATGTTCATGATCGTTTCATTGATGACATCCTTATATACTCTCGGAGCGAGGAGGAGCATGTCGCTCATTTGAGAGTAGTGCTTCAGACCCTCAAGGATCGTCAATTATATGCCAAGTTCAGCAAGTGCGAGTTTTGGTTGAACTCCATAGCATTTTTGGGCAATGTGGTATCAAGTGAGGGCATAAAGGTAGATTCTCAGAAAATCAAGGCGGTGAAGAATTGGCCTAGACCGGTGAATCCTTCAAATATTCAAAGTTTCTTGGGTTTACCCGGATACTATCCAAAATTTGTTAAGGGTTTCTCATCTATTGCAGCACCTTTGACCAAATTGACCCAGAAGAAGGTGAAGTTCCAATGGTTTGAGGCTTGTGAGAAGAGCTTCCAAGAGTTGAAGACCTGACTTACCTTAGCACCGGTGTTGACCCTGCCCGAGAGTACTGATTTATTCATGGCATATTGCGATGCTTCAAGGATCGGACATGGGTGTGTATTGATGCAGCACGGGAAGGTTATAGCATATGCCTCTTGACAGCTAAAAGTCCACGAGAAGAATTACCCGGCCCATGATCTTGAGTTGGCCGCGGTGGTATTCTCCTTGAAGATATGGCGGCATTATTTGTATAGGGTCCACGTGGATGTGTTCACAGACCATAAGAGTTTGCAATATGTGTTTACCCAGTAGGACCTCAATCTTTGGCAAAGGAAGTGGTTGGAACTACTCAAAGGCTACGATATAGTGTTCTTTACCATCTGAGTAAGGCTAATGTGGTAGCGGATGCACTTAGTAGCTCTCTATGGAGAGTGTGTCCCATGTGGATGAGGGGAAGAAGGAGCCGGTGAAACATGTACATCGACTCACTAGGTTGGGAGTTAGGTTGGTCGACTCGACTAATGGCATTGTTGTTGTCCATAATGGATTGATTCGTCCTTGGTGACTGATGTGAAAGCTAGACAAGATGAGGATCCGATTTTAGTAAAGTTGAAGGAAGTCGTTCAAAGTCCAAAGGTGGAGGTCTTCTCCCAAGGGGGAGATGGTGTGCTTAGGTAGCAGGGTCGCCTATGTGTTCCAGATGTTAATGATTTGAGGAGCTGGATATTGTATGAGGCTCATGGATCCAGGTATTCTATCCATCCAGGTGCCACCAGGATGTACCGTGACTTACGGGAAATCTATTGGTAGAATGGAATGAAAGAAGGATATTGCAGAATTCGTAGCCAAGTGTCCGAATTGCCAGCAAGTAAAGGTTGAGCATCAGAGGCCGGGAGGCGTACTTCAGGATATCATCATTCCCACTTGGAAGTGGGAAGAAATTAATATGGATTTCATCATAGGTCTTCCTCGTACTCGTTGACAATATTATTCTATTTGGGTTGTGGTAGACAGGTTGACCAAGGCTGCACAGTTTCTACCAATTAAAACCACGGACTCGGTGGAGGATTATGCCAAACTATATATCCAAGAGTTGGTCCGATTACATTGAGTTCCCTTATCCATCATTTCAGATAGAAGTACTCAATTTACCTCTCAGCTTTGGAAGTCTTTTCAAAAAGGATTAGGTACGTAGATTAAGCTCAGCACAACATTTCACCCACAAACGGATAGTCAAGCGGAGCAGACAATCCAGACTCTAGAGGACATGTTGAGAGCATGCGTAATTAACTTCAGAGGTACCTGGGATGAGCATTTTCCACCTATTGAGTTTGTATACAATAACAGCTATCACTCTAGTATTCAGATGGCGCCGTTCAAGGCTCTCTACGGGCGGAGATGTAGATCGCCCATCGGATGGTTTGAGGTTGGGGAGGCGAAAATGATAGGGCCAGATTCATTTCATGAAGCAATAGAGAAGGTTTAGTTGATAAGAGGCAGGTTGAAAACTGCCCAGAGTCGCCAAAAGTCTTATGCGGACGTGAGAAAAAGAGAGTTAGAATTTGAAGTCGATGATTGGGTATTTCTAAGGGTGTCTCCCATGAAGGGAGTGATGCGATTCAAAAAGAAAGGGAAACTTAGTCCCTGCTATGTCGACCCTTATCAAATAGTGAGACGTGTTGGCAAGGTGGCTTATGAGTTTGAGTTGCCTTCAGAACTAGCTTCTGTGCATCTTGTGTTTCACGTAGCACTTTTGAAGAAGTGTTTGGGTGACCCAACTATAGTTGCTCCAGTGGAAAGTGTTGGTTTAAGAGACATCTATAGCTATTTTTAACCCAAATGCATGAATCTTCTATTTCTATACATGGATATGATTGATTATGATTCTACTAGCATGGGAAAATTTTATAATGTTTTCAATTAAAATTCATGATTGTAGTTTTATGAATTAAAAGCCCATGGATGGGATGTTCATGAAAGATGATATTTGTGATAAATATATAATGATGATGAGATATTATGATGAAAAACATGATTTGAAGCTACCCATGTTTACAATTATGTTTTCGCTAATAATAGAGTATTCCTAAATATGATAATACTTTAGGGCAATGCCCACGTGTTTAGTATGAATGATGATTTTCCCGAATTAAGCTTACCACATTGTTTTGGAGCAAAGACTCCAAATTATAATTTCAGCTTGTGGTATGTTTTGAGTTAAAGTTTTTGTATGTATAGCTTACCACATGGTTTTGGAGCAAAGACTCCCAATTATAATTTCAGCTTGTGGTATGTTTCGAGCTAAAGCTTCTCATATGCATGATTTCATATTTGAGATGTATTTGATCATTGAGCTTCATCAATAGACGATGTTGAGCTTTGTTATAAAATGATGTAGAGCACATGCATGTTTTGGGAGTAATGTCTAGCACCGAGTAGGCTAAGGGTCGATCACCCTATGCCTCAGAACTACGCGCTAATGTAGGCTTCTACATTATGACTTTGGGACCTCCCTTGTGAGCTTTCTCTGCCCGGATGGGCCTTCATCTTGGTATCACTATCATGGTATCGTCCCTATCCCTGGCAAGGCTTTGGACGGCTTTACCCACTTGAGTATGATAGTTGGGACCACATAAGCTCTATCGTGGTATGTCGGTTAAAAGATGAGTCTCCCATTGTTCCTCATGATTTTAGATATACATATTCATTACTCATGACATTTATAAATATATATACATATGCATGTACTAAAGAAGGTTTGACTCAATGTTCAGCTTTACTTATAAATGTCAGAATTCAGCTTTGAGTCAATCGATTCAGTTATGATTTTATGAAGTTATGTTATTGTTATACCCCGTAGAATTTCCGGCACCTAAATGACCTATTCGCACGTTGGTTAAGCATATTTGAAAGCCATACGTGCTAAAGAAAGGCCTAGAAAAAGATCGGACGAGAAACCTGTCGAACCATCGCGGAAGGAGCCGAGGCAGAGCCCCTCCGCGATGGCAGCGTGTCACGGAGGAGGAGCCTCCGCGTTGGCTCCGTGACACGTTGGCCTTGTCCAGGACCAAGTACATAAATCCCCACTTCGGTTTTAAATGATTAAACACTTATGAAAATTCCAGAAACAGAGAGGAAAACGCAGGATAAGGGAAAGGAACGAAGAAGTAATATAATTTTCGTCCGATTACGCTGCTAAACGTTGTCCAAACTCAAATTAACCTCAGATACTGAGGTATTTAGCAGCAGAGAGCATTCCTACGGATTTAGTTTCGTGAAATACGGCCGACGAATCGTCGAGCTACCGAACTAAGGTAAGTGGAATTGCTCTAAACTAGTGTCTATGTGTTCCTAGCTGTGAAGTGAATATTTCTCCCTTCTGGACCTCTGAAAAATAGCGAGTTTTCGACCGTCTTTCGATAAGCCTAAGTTTAGGCTATAAACTATATCGAAAGTGACGTTGCTCTTTAAAATAAAGTTGTATTTAGTATTGATTGACATATTTATGAATGCAGTTGGGAGAAAATAGTTGAAGTACTGGTCGAGCCTCGTCCGACAACCGGATAGTTCGAGGATAAGGTATGTAAAGCTAATTTCCTCGGCAAGTTAGTAATCTTGGTACAGTATAGTAATTTAAAGGCCAGTAGAATATTCAGAAGCCATGTGTGATGTTTATTACGAATGTTGGTACGATATTAAAAACATCATGTTATGATCAGCGCGAGACTTGCTAGCACGATATAGATTCTAATATAAGTGTTAGGAATTGCACAGCATGCTCAGTATGTGATGTGACACAGAATGTTAGGATATCATTGTATTCAGTTGAAACCCAGTAAAGCAATGTAATATCTGTAAGACATCTCAGAAATAGAACGATAAGTTAAAGTGAAGTTAGAAAGCATATTAGGACTAGTAAATCATGTTACTATAGAAACTCAGTATACAACATAGTTTCAGCAGAAAGACTATATCTTGTTCAGCATTAGCCCCAGTACAGTCTGGCAGAAGACTATATTTGTACATATATACTATTACCAGCCTCAGCATGCATTAAGTACGTACATAGTACTATCGCTAGCTCAACATATAGTATATACAAATACTTTACCACTATTAGCTTCAGTATGTGGGACATGCAGATAGTATTACTAGTTGAGACTGTTGTATTGTTTGGGGTTGGACTACCTAGCATCCATGACTGCCCAGGGTTGATAGCTGTATCGACTCGTCCGCCAGAGGACGAGGATACGTCGCTTTACGGAGTGGCATGCCATCCCACACGGGACGAAGATGGGATGCCAGTTTTCCCCATATTTGTGCCTTGATCGGCCCTTACACACCCCTGTCGAGCGGATACGCCAGGGTGTTGATTCAGGAGTCCTCCGGACTCAGATGCAGTTATAGTCAGGGGCTCAGCGAGCCCAAGTGCATACCTAGGGGACCGGCAGGATGCTTACAGGGTTTATAGAAGATGGGATGACCGGGGTAGGGGTATAGATTCTGTGATGGTTGTACCTCCCGGCTTATGGGGGCCGGGTAAGGTTTGTGTGTGCTATGCTATGTTATGTTATGTTATGCCATGTTGCGTTAGATACGAGTAGATCAGCAGTAGAACGATATGTCTCCAGGTATGACTCCTACTCCTTCCAGTATAATTGAGAGAAGGTATGACTTACATTATCAGACAGTTAATCTATTTCTTTCTACTTCAGTTTCATCAGTTATATTATTGTTTTCAGATATTTCTTTCAGTTATTCCTTTACATACTCAGTACCAGCGGTACTAACGCCCGGTGGGGCGCTACATTACTTGCCTGCAGGTACTCATAGACGAGCAAGCGATACCACGTGATTTCTGTCAGCGATCGAGTATTAAGCTCCTGTAATTCGGAGACTGAATTCCAGAGGTGTATTTCATTTACTTTTGTTGTATAGTACGGGTAGGTCGGGGCCCTGTCCCTATCATTTCTATTGTTATTCTTAGAGGCTTGCAGTCTGTATATATTTCCCTGTGGTCAGATGAGCCGGTCGTGTGAGGCCGTGCAGTTGTATAGCTGTTAGTACTTGTATTTCCTTTATGTTGGCCATGTGGGGCCATAGTTCGACAGTAGTGGTGACCTTGCCGGTCATGTAGCTATCCAGCACTTCATGGTTAAGTTATAGATAACTAGACAGCATGGTGGCCTTGTCGGCCCGCATAGGTTTCCCTGTATTGATATGTTTCTGGTCAGCTGTTAGTACAGGCACAGGAGACTATAGGCCAATGGGCCGGGGGCTGTGTTTACAGTTGTTATACAGCCCTTTGTTTCCAGAAATGTGAGTTAGAGCCAGCCAGGCACCAGATGCACCCAGGCTTAGCAGTCCAGCAGTTCAGGTCCTAGTAGGGCACCAGGTGCCAGTCATATCCCCCAAGGCGGGGTGTGACAAACTTGGTATCAGAGCAGGTCGTATCCCAGGGAGTCTGCAAGCCGTGCTAAGTAGAGTCCTGTCCATGGATGTGTTGTGCACCACATACTATGGGTAGGAGGATGCAAGGCATGATGGCATGGTTGTCTTTTATTCTTATTCAGTCATGCTGTAGAGCGGTACAATATAGGGTTGAGTCCCTAAAAGCTTACTATATTCTTTGGTTACAGATAATGTCAGACTAGCGACATCCTATCACAGGCCGGAGCTTAGATATTGCAGCAGGGGAAGGCACCAGCAGGATGCCTCACCCTCGTTTAGAAACAGCCCGATCAGAGGGCACTACAGAGGCATCGTCCCAGCCTTCTCAGCAGTCTCCACCACGTCAGGAGCCACTTGGGGCGACACTACCTCTAGCAGTCCCAATACCGACACCTTCCGATCAGGAGGTTAGGAGTGCTGTAGTTATGCTAGCACAGATGATGGTTGTTCAGCGTCAGCCAATGCCATTTACAGTTGCGGAGTTACCAGGAGGGCCCGGTAGTTCGAGGGTCCGAGAGTTCTTAGATTTGAATCCCCCACAGTTTACAGGTACGGACCGGACAGAGGACCCTCAGGATTTTCTGGATCAAATGCAGAGAATCTTCAGGGTTATCCATGCCACACCTACAGAATCAATTGAGTTGGCAGCATTTCGGTTACGGGACATCGCCATGTAATGGTATGAAAGCTGGGAAAGGTCCCGAGGGAGTGATGTTACCCCTCCCACCTGGTCCAGCTTTTCAGGAGCTTTTCTGGATCACTATTTGCCGCGGGAGATTCGACAGGCTCGGGTAGATCAGTTTCTACATCTGGAGCAGGGGGCCATGAGTGTTCGGGAATACTCCTTACGGTTTGATTCTTTGGCTCGATATGCACCAGCCTTTGTTGATACCATGGCATCCAGAGTACACCGCTTTATCATGGGGTTGAATCCAGAATATGTTGAGACTTGTATTACGGCCACACTGCGAGAGGACATGGACATTGCTCGAGTTCAGGCATTTGCCCAGAATATTGAGGGCATCAGACAGCGACATCGGGAGATCAGAAGGGTCAATCAGGAGCAGCGTCGCCGGGACAGGCCAGTTGAGTTACAGAGGGAGGTCCGGGGAGGACCCAGGCCACGATTATTAGACAGGCCGCCCAGGCCCCCACCTCCGCCACAGTTGCAGGGGGGTAGATTCAGCCGCAGGGGGCAGTCAGAGACTGGTAGAGGCTCGCAGATGGTAGATTCACCATTACAGAGGAGGGCGGAGCAGAGTAGGTATACCCCACCACTTTTCCCTATATGCAGTCGACTCCATCCTGGAACATGCAGATATGGCTCCATCGCATGTTATAATTGTGGCCAAGAAGGCCATTTGATGAAAGATTGCCCAGCCAGAGGCTGAGAGGACCGAGATAGACAGGATAGGGCATTTGCAGGGTCACGAGCCACAGCATCCTCGACTGGGCGCAGGCCCTCAGTTTCAGCAGGCAGGGGTCGGGGCAGATCAGAGGCCTCCAGTACAGGTGCGGGTCCAAGCCGCACATATGCTTTACCAGGGAGGCAAGATTCAGAAGCGTCACCTGATTTGTGACAGGTATGCTAACTATCTGCTCACACCCTGCTTATGTGTTTAGTATTACACCAGAATTATTGCAGCAGCCCTTTTTAGTATCCACGCCCGTCGGTGACTCTATCACAGCTAGCCGAATCTACCACAGGTGTACAGTAGAGGTTGCTGACCGTCAGACCACAGTAGATCTGGTCGAGTTAGAAATGATAAACTTCGATGCCATAATGGGTATGGACTGGTTAGTACCGTGTTTTGCCAACGTTGAATGTTGGACCAAGACGGTCCGATTCCACTTCCCAGGAGAAGCAGTGCGGGAGTGGAAGGGCAGTACCGCTACGCCGAAAGGTAGGTTTATTTCCTACCTTCAGGCGAGAAAGTTGATATCTAAGGGATGTATTTACCATCTGGTCAGAGTCCAGGATGTCCAAGCAGAATTTTCGACTCTCCAGTCTGTTCCAGTGGTGAACGAATTCCCTGATGTGTTCCCAGATGAGTTACCTGGTATTCCCCCAGAAAGGGAAATAGACTTTGCTATTGACTTATTACCAGGTACTCAGCCGATATCAATTCCTCCCTATCGTATGGCTCCTGCAGAACTCAGAAAATTAAAAGAGCAGTTGAAAGATTTATTGGATAAAGGTTTCATCAGGCCGAGTACTTCACCGTGGGGTGCGCCAGTTTTATTTGTGAGAAAGAAAGATGGCTCGCTCCGAATGTGCATAGATTATCGACAATTAAATAAAGTTACAGTAAAGAACAAGTACCCGCTTCCCAGAATTGATGACTTATTTGATCAGTTGCAGGGAGCCAGATACTTTTCTAAGATTGACTTGCGGTCCGGATATCACCAGGTCCGAGTACGTGAGAGAGATATTCCTAAGACAGCGTTCAGGACACGATATGGACATTTTGAATTTCTAGTCATGTCCTTCGGGTTAACGAATGCCCCGGCAGTTTTCATGGACCTGATGAACAGTATTTTCAGACCTTTCCTGGACTTGTTCGTGATAGTATTCATTGATGACATTCTGGTGTATTCTCGCTCTGAAGTAGATCACCGGACTCATTTGCGGACAGTGCTCCAGATTCTCAGGGACAGTCAGTTGTATGCTAAATTTTCTAAGAGTGAATTCTTGCTTAAGTCAGTGGCCTTTTTAGGGCATATCGTGTCGGATGCTGGTATACAGGTAGACAAGCAGAAAATAGAAGCAGTTAAGTCATGGCCTAGGCCTACCACTCCGACTGAAGTTCGTAGCTTTCTGGGGTTGGCAGGATATTACAGGAGGTTCGTTGAAGGGTTCTCGACCATTGCGGCACCTCTAACAAAATTGACATAGAAAGCAGCAAAGTTTCAGTGGACAGAGGCATGCGAGCAGAGCTTCCAGGAACTGAAAGACAATTAACCTCCGCCCCAGTGTTAGCATTGCCGGAAGGCACAGAAGGTTACTCGGTCTATTGCGACGCGTCAGGTGTCAGGTTAGGTTGTGTGTTGATGCAGCATTGTAGAGTAATTGCATATTCTTCCAGACAGCTGAGGAAACACGAAAAGAATTACCCTACCCACGACCTGGAATTGGCCGCAGTAATTCACGCCTTAAAGATGTGGAGGCATTACCTGTACGGCGTCCATGTTGATATTTACACAGATCACAAGAGCCTACAGTACATCTTCACTCAGAGGGAGTTGAATCTACGGCAACGCCACTGGTTGGAGTTGTTAAAAGATTATGATGTGAACATTCTATATCACCCGGTAAAAGCTAATGTTGTAGCAGATGCCCTGAGCCGTAAGTCAATGGGGAGTTTGGCGTATTTGCGACCTGAGAAGCGGAAGTTAGCCAAAGAAATTCATCAGTTAGCTGGTTTAGCCGTTCGAGTAATGGAAACAGAAAATAATAGAGCAGTAATTCAGAATTCTACTGTGTCATCATTAGTTACAGAGGTAAAAGAACGATAGTACGAGGACCCTGATTTAGTCCAGCTCAGAGATAGAATTCAAAAAGGTAAGGAGTCAGATTTCCAAATGACTGAGGATGATGTGCTACGCTGTAAGGGCCGCCTCTGTGTCCCGAATGTTTCAGGGCTTCGCGGGCGGATCATGCATGAGGTACATTACGCTCGCTATTCCCTTCACCCAGGAGCGAGGAAGATGTACCACGACATCAGAGACATCTACTGGTGGCCCGGTATGAAAGCTGAGATCGCTGAATTTGTATCTAGATGTTCTAACTGTCAGCAGGTGAAAGCGGAGCACCAGAAGCCGGGCGGTTTGACGCAAGATATAACGGTGCCCACGTGGAAATGGGAAGCGATAAACATGGATTTTGTAACAAGATTACCCCGTACCAGACGCAGAAATGATTCCATTTGGGTAATAGTTGACAGGCTGACAAAATCAGCTCATTTCCTGCCAGTGAAGGCTACCTTCTCGGCTGAGGATTATGCCGAATTATATATCAGAGAAATAGTTAGATTACATGGAGTGCCGGTGTCCATCATTTTAGATAGAGGAGCGCAGTTTACAGCTAGATTTTGGCAGTCGTTTCAAAGGGGTTTGGGAACACAGATTAATTTGAGCACAGCATTCCACCCTCAGACAGATGGGCAGGCTGAGCGGACTATCCAAACGCTCGAAGATATGTTGCGAGCGTGTGTATTAGATTTTGGGGGTAATTGGGATGAGCATCTTTCGTTGATTGAATTTGCTTATAATAACAGTTATCATTCAGCTATCCAGAATGCGCCTTTCGAGGCATTATACGGGGGAAAATGTAGATCGCCAGTGGGCTGGTTTGAAGTGGGGGAATCAGCATTGGTTGGCCTAGACATTATTCGGCAGTCAGTGGAAAAGATAAGGCTTATCCGAGAAAGTTTACTGACTGCTCAGAGCCGCCAGAAGTCTTATGCAGATATGCGGCGCAGAAATCTAGAATTTGCGGTAAATGACTGGGTATATCTGAAGGTGTCTCCAATGAAAGGGGTGATGAGATTTGGCAAGAAAGGCAAGCTTAGCCCGAGATTCATTGGGCCATATCATATTCGGCGAAGAATAGGCCGAGTTGCATACGAATTGAGCTTGCCTCCGGAGTTAGCATCTGTTCACCCAGTATTCCATGTCTCTATGTTAAGGAAGTTCGTAGGGGACCCCTCTACAGTAGTTCTACTTCAGGATGTCCAGGTCATAGAAGAGTTAGCATATGAAGAGGTTCCCGTAGCTATCTTAGACAGACAGATTCGCAGGTTGAGGACTAAAGATGTTGCATCTGTCAAAGTATTGTGGCGTAACAGGAATCGTGAGGAAATGACGTGGGAAGCTGAAGAAGATATGAAAGCCAGATACCCTCACCTATTTCAGGCCTAGTCAGGCGACAGGTATGTCCCTATTATTACTTATGCAGTACCTTATAGTTTTATGTGCGTGAATGAGAAGGATTGATACTTAGTTATCCAGTGGATATTCAAATATTGCGTGCAGTACCTGTGTTCGACTTTTCTGCATTTCAGGTTTTTGCTGTAGTCCATATTACAGGGGAAACTCTGCCGAAATTTTTCTAGAAAGTAAATTAAGTAGTCCTCTAGATAGCAGTGTACATTCGAGGACAAATGTTCTTAAGGGGGGGAGAATGTTATACCCCGTAGAATTTTCGGCACCTAAATGACCTATTCGCACGTTGGTTAAGCATATTTGAAAGCCATACGTGCTAAAGAAAGGCCCGAGAAAAGATCGAACGAGAAACCTGTCGAACCATCGAGGAAGGAGCCGAGGCAGAGCCCCTCCGCGATGGCAGCATGTCACGGAGGTGGAGCCTCCGCGTTGGCTCCGTGACACGTTGACCTTGTCCAGGCCCAAGTATATAAAGCCCCACTTTGGTTTTAAATGATTAAACACTTATAAAAATTGAAGAAACAAAGAGGAAAACGCAGGAGAAGGGAAAGGAACGAAGAAGTAATATAATTTTCGTCCGATTACGCTGCTAAACGTTGTCCAAACTCAAATTAACCTCAAATACCAAGGTATTTAGCAGCAGAGAGCATTCCTACGGATTTAGTTTCGTGAAATACGGCCGACGAATCGTCGAGCTATCGAGCTAAGGTAAGTGGAATTGCTCTAAACTAGTGTCTATGTGTTCCTAGCTGTGAAGTGAATATTTCTCCCTTCTGGACCTCTGAAAAATAGCGAGTTTTCGACCGTCTTTCGATAAGCCTAAGTTTAGGCTATAAACTATATCGAAAGTGACGTTGCTCTATAAAATAAAGCTGTATTTAGTATTGATTGACATATTTATGAATGCAGTTGGGAGAAAATAGTTGAAGTACTAGCCAAGCCTTGTCCGACAACCGGATAGTTCGAGGATAAGGTATGTAAAGCTAGTTTCCTCGGCAAGTTAGTAATCTTTGTACAGTATAGTAATTTAAAGGCCAGTAGAATATTCAGAAGCCATGTGTGATGTTTATTACGAATGTTGGTACGATATTAAAAACATCATGTTATGATCAGCGCGAGACTTGCTAGCACGATATAGATTCTAATATAAGTGTTAGGAATTGCACAGCATGCTCAGTATGTGATGTGACACAGAATGTTAGGATATCATTGTATTCAGTTGAAACCCAGTAAAGCAATGTAATATCTGTAAGACATCTCAGAAATTGAACGATAAGTTAAAGTGAAGTTAGAAAGCATATTAGGACTAGTAAATCATGTTACTATAGAAACTCAGTATACAACATAGTTTCAGCAGAAAGACTATATCTTGTTCAGCATTAGCCCCAGTACAGTCTGGCAGAAGACTATATTTGTACATATATACTATTACCAGCCTCAGCATGCATTAAGTACGTACATAGTACTATCGCTAGCGCAGCATATAGTATATACAAATACTTTACTACTATTAGCTTCAGTATGTGGGACATGCAGATAGTATTACTAGTTGAGACTGTTGTATTGTTTGTGTGTGCTATGCTATGTTATGTTATGTTATGCCATGTTGCGTTAGATACGAGTAGATCAGCAGTAGAACTATATGTCTCCAGGTATGACTCCTACTCCTTCCAGTATAATTGAGAGAAGGTATGACTTACATTATCAGACAGTTAATCTATTTCTTTCTACTTCAGTTTCATCAGTTATATTATTGTTTTCAGATATTTCTTTCAGTTATTCCTTTACATACTCAGTACCAGTGGTACTAACGCCCGGTGGGGCGCTGCATTACTTGCCTGCAGGTACTCATAGATGAGCAAGCGATACCACGTGATTTCTGTCAGCGATCGAGTATTAAGCTCCTGTAATTCGGAGACTGAATTCCAGAGGTGTATTTCATTTACTTTTGTTGTATAGTACGGGTAGGTCGGGGCCATGTCCCTATCATTTCTATTGTTATTCTTAGAGGCTTGCAGTCTGTATATATTTCCCTGTGGTCAGATGAGCCGGTCGTGTGAGGCCGTGCAGTTGTATAGCTGTTAGTACTTGTATTTCCTTTATGTTGGCCGTGTGGGGCCATAGTTCGACAGTAGTGGTGACCTTGCCGGTCACGTAGCTATCCAGCACTTCATGGTTAAGTTATAGATAACTAGACAGCATGGACGCCTTGTCGGCCCACATAGGTTTCCCTGTATTGATATGTTTCTGGTCAGCTGTTAGTACAGGCACAGGAGACTATAGGCCAATGGGCCGGGGGCTGTGTTTACAGCCGTTATATAGCCCTTTGTTTCCAGAAATGTGAGTTAGAGCCAGCCAGGCACCAGATGCGCCCAGGCTTAGCAGTCCAGCAGTTCAGGTCCTAGTAGGGCACCAGGTGCCAGTCATACCCCCCAAGGCGGGGTGTGACAGTTATGTATGAAGAGATCATGTTCATAAAGAATGCATGCAAGCCCTACTCTCATGCTCTTAATGTTTATGTTATATTATGCATTGTCATTAAATGATTTTATTTACTTTAGCGGTTTTACTTACCTCGCATACTCGGTACATTCCACGTACTGACCGCATACTCTATGTTGTATAGTTTCATGGTATAGGACCCAGCTCTCAGGTTCAGCCCCGCTCGTGTCAGCTTATCAGAGTTAGCATTCTTATTGTGGGTGAGTTATCTTTTCCTGAGGACTAGACTATTCAGCTTTCCTTTATATATTTCAATTTCAGTTTTGTTGAGTTAGTTAGGGTCTTGTCCTATCAACTCGTCATGTTTATAGGCTTTCCAGACATATGTATGTATTCAGCTTTGAATTTCGTATTCTGATGTTGTGTTCAAGTTAGACTTCCGCTATGAGTATCTTATTGATTATTTAATTTCTTGATTGAGATTAGATATGTGCTTATGCCATGGGTCAACTTTGGGTCTCTCGGGGCTCCTTGTCTCGTGTTACGATCCGGGCCTCCGTTCAGGTCATGACAATGACCCCCATGATTTCCTTGATGAGGTTCCAAAAATTCTCAGAGCTATGAATGTTAGTGAAACGGAAGTGGTTGAGCTCTCCTCTTATCAGCTGAAGTGTGCCGCTAGTGTATGGTACGAGCAGTGGGAGATGCCCAGATAGGATGACCCAGTCCCAGCAGTATGGGAAGACTTCATGAAAGAATTCATAGATCACTTTTTACCTTTAGAATTAAGGGAGGCCAAGGTCAAGGAGTTTATGAATCTCAGGTAGGGTGGTATGAACGTGAGGAGTACAGCCTCAAGTTCACTCAATTGGCTCGATTTGCTCCGGAGATGGTCTCCACTATGCGGGTTAGGATGCACAGATTTCTAGCATATAGCTAGTGAGTGTCCCACAGCCTTACTTCACAAAAACATGGGTTTAGCCAGATTTATGGTCTATGCCCAACAGATCGAGGATCACAAGTAGGTTAACCATTCAGATGGATAGTAGCGCCAAGGTAAGATAGCCAGATTAGCTGGCCATGATAGCATTTATAGAGAGGGCAACAGTAGACCTACATTCCACCAGTGGTCGTCAGGTCCTACTCTCTCCATAGCCAATACATTGTCCCAGAGTTCAAAAAATGATCAGCAGGGAAAAAGTAGTCAGGGTCCCAGTAGCAGGCTAGTGCGAGTAGTGAACCAGAGTGTTCCACAACTTTTTTATTGTAGCAAGTGTGGGAAAAGGCTCCCGAAAAGTTTCAATTAGGGGAAGTGGAAGTTTTGGGTGTGGGCGATAGGACCATTTCCATAAGGACTGCCTTTATACAGTATGGAGAGTTCGGGGTAGCGCAGTGAGATGTCATAGTACCACCCATTTCCCCCGTCATGGTACTCAAGCCTAGAAGGGGAAATATGTAAGCTAAAGAAGTGGGCAGAACTGCTTATAGGCTTTAGCAAGGCGCCAGGACATAGAGGCATCTCCAGATGTTATTATAGGTATACTCACAACTTTTTATTTTTGATGTATATGCCCTTATGGATCTGGATCCACTTTATTATATGTGACTCCTTATATTACTGAGATGTTTGGGTTGGAGCCCAACAAATCTGTGAACCTTTCTTAGTATCTACTCCAATTGGTGAGTCGGTAGTTGCAGGACAGGTATATAAAAATTGCATAGTCATAGTGTGTTGATAACGCTCAAACTCACACTCATGATAAAGTATGAAGCGAACATTGTCAATAAAGAACCCAATAAAGGTTGGGGTCAATCCCACAGGGAATAAGGTCAGGATGTAGAATAACGCTAGTATTTAAGGTTTAAGTCAATTACTTCCTAAGAGGGGGGAAAATATAAAAGTAATAGATAACAATGTTGAGAAGTTGAATGTTGATTTCAGGTTAATGCAATTAACTTGGGTAAGTATTCCCCATGTATTCATAATTACTTCGGGTTTTACACCTGTGATCTATCCTAATACTTTATTTGTATAACTGATAACTAGGGTTCATCCAAATGAATGGTTCATCCCTATTTGATGACTATTGTTACACCCTACCTTGGGAGGTGTAACTTGCACCTAATGCCACACTGGGACCTGGGTTGAATTATCTGGGCATATGCACCTCTGGTGCATATCAGCAACTCAAATCAAGAAAACAATTAACGATATCCCGGTTGTAAACACAGCCTCGGGCCGACAAGGCCACATAGAAAACCTGTTAAAGAGAGCAGAAAACCCAGCAAATATGATAGTAAAGGGATCCTATGCGGTCCGACAAGACTACCGTGTTGTCTAGTCATAACTGAAGGAAAAGCATGAATTCATATATATACCATAGCTGACAAGGCTGCTAACTGAAAGCTATACTAGGCCCCACACGGCCAACATGCAGAATTAAATATATATAGGCCCCACACGGCCAACACGAACAACTAACTGAAGACTATAGTCTGCAAGCCTCTAAAAGTGAAAAATTTTGGTCGGAACAGGGCCCTGGCCTACCCAAATACTATAGAATAAAAGACAGGTAACCTCTACAACCTGGCAACTCCGAATGAAAGGAGTTGGTCAATCTGCTGACTCTGAATAGCTGCTAGGAGGTCCCTAAACCTTTCTATCTAACCTACAGGCAAGTATGCAGTGCCCCACATGTGGGCTTCAGTACAAGATGTACCAAATATGTAAGGCAATATCAATAACTGAATGAAAGCTGATAAGGAACTGAAAGTGATCAATAGTAAGGGCCAGCAGTTAACCTATATGATATCACAACCATAGCCTGCATCTAGTAAATAATTGTACATAAAGGAACTTAAGATGAATGATTGTATGTTCATAAACTATATCTAGCAAGCAGGCATACAAACGAGAACCTAACCTGGCCCCCATAAGCCCAAAAGGTACAAACAACACAAAAACAATCCACCTAGGCCCCCATAAGCCCCGACAAGTACAAGCAAGCCATACTCCTATCTATTTCACTATAGCCCCATAGGCAAGTTGTAACTAAAGCATACTCAACCTCTAAGACTGTCCTCAAGCCTTATGGGCTTTTGTAACTGTGTCTGAGCTACTGGGCTCCTGTAGCTATATATGAGCCACCTGGGGCTCCTGTAACTGTATGTGAGCCCTCTGGGCTCCTGTAACTGTATATGATCCGTCTAGGCTCCTGTAACTATAAATGAGTTGTATGGGCTCCTATGACTGTATATGAGTCCTCTGCTCTCCTGTGACTATATATGAGCCGTTTGGGCTCCTGTAACTGTATATGAGTCGTCTGAGCTCCTGTAACTATATATGAGCCTTCTGGGCTCGTGTAACTGTATATGAGCCATCTAGGCTCTTGTGACTGTATATGAGTCATCTGGCCTCCTATGACTGTATATGAGCAGTTTGGGCTCCTATAACTGTATATGAGCCTTCTAGGCTCTTGTGACTATACATGAGCCATCTGGGCTCCTATAACATCATAAATAACAACTAACAGGCATATTCTACGTGTCTACATCTAGTCAAGTAGTCATGGAAGTAATTATCAATCAGATGGCTAAGAACGTAAAGGGTGAGGCCTAAGGTGACCTAGCGACACTCTGAAGGTCATACCAGTACAATAAACGTTCATAGGTGGACAGCAAGGTCGTAGGCGACCAACTATATGGTTCCCTCGCTTCAAATGACTACTGGACTGCTAACAACTGGATTTGATACTAGGCGATCAGCCACAATAGTTCTATGGGCAGCCCCAACAACTATTAACCCGAAGAGTAAACCATAATAACAAGGTTCTAGTTCATAGGCGTTAATCTGGTCTGTCCTGACAACATATAGCTCCTATGAGCAATCTGTAGCCCCGTAGGCAGGTACACTTAGACTTAGCCCTTCTAGGAAACATGTACTTGGACATTTGTATGAATAACTAAAGGCGTTAATCTCACGTATAATGATTACTAAAATACTTACTTAGGACATCACGTAGTCCATCAAACTTCTGGAAACTAGGGTGGTTTCTTGAGCGGCCGATATGACCAATAGTAAGCTGAAGAGAGCTATATGATTGCTGGCAGTAGGTAGTTCACGTAGAAAACTACCACCTGGTTTGTTAGGCAACCCTGGTGCCACTGACTCGAAGGTAAGGCCATCCTATCATGACTCTAGTCTTGTAGGCCTCAAAGTACGCCAATGGCCTGTAGGCGAGCTTTACTATATATATACAGGCGTCAAATAGGAAGTTATATTGCCAAACTATGCCCTATACCGCCTCACTTAACCCAGTATGCTAACAACTAACCACAGTCCTCTTTGGCCTCAGTACAGCAGCAAGACATTACTATTCTCTCTTGGCGGTGAATAACTTAACAGGGGATCTCTTTATCACTTCTAGCAATTGTTAAAACTGAATGTAATCTTTCCCAACAAGGGATACTATGTTACAATCTCAACTTGCCTCATAGCAGCTAACCACAACATGTATAATCATAAGCTACTACAGTAGTACAAGTCATATTAACTATACGATTATAATAACTTGCCGAAGGAGGTTAGCCTTACATACCTTAATTGCCGACTTCTGCTCAATCAATCTTGTGTTACTCCAGAACTTGTATTCATCCATATTCTAACTTATACGTCAAGGAAACCAAGCTATTCCAATTAAGAAGTAGAGCCAGCAACATCGAATATGAACCACAACGATTACAAATCATAATCTGCCCAATTCGGCCAAAAGCTTACAAATTCTTAGAGAATTCATAAGGTAGAAGTACTTATCGCTTGTGAACATTTGAGACTTAATTATAAGTAATTTTTGTGAACTCTACTCGGCGAGACTCCATCAAACCAGACTAATTTTAAAGATTCAACTCTATAGATATGTTCTTCGTAGGCCTAGGAGTCATTACCTAAGAGGAATTCACAATCAAATGACATTTAGTAGCATAATCCGGCTCCAATTCGGTGAAAACCTCGTGAGATAATTCGTCCATGGCCGAGGGTCCTCTTTGAAATGTTTTAAATGAAACTAAATCACACATTTAAATATATATATATATATATATAGAGAGAGAGAGAGGGCAGTGGCGGGGGTCCGTGGTGCGCCCCTCATAGCTTCAGGATAGAGACGCGATGCGCCGCCCAAAGCGCCGGGGAGGGGTACGCGACGCGGCGCCCATACCGCACTGTCCCTGGCCTCGAATTCTCTCTCACTTAATAATGCACTTGTGTGGTCAACCTTTGAGTCTTCTCTCACATGTGCCATTCTCTAGAAACTTTCAACATACACACGCACACGTGGCTAGACGAGAAAAACTTACGGGGTGTAACAACTATACGCAATCACTGGGTTAGGTCTCATGAGTGATTTAAATTCAAATGTTATCAAATTTGTCCCAAATCAACTATCCTGCGTCCGCAGCTCAAGTTATACAATGACCAATAAAGATTAAGGCTTTGTTGCACTTCTCTTTTCCTAATCTCTACCTCTCTAGGCTCAAGCAAGTAAAGAATTCAGGCAAGTCCTAACATTGCACACCGTTAAGAAATGTTTAAAGATGAATAGAATATAATACAAGCATTTAGTATTGGTTTAGAATCACTTTGTGCAAACCCTAGCCTATTAATTCTCCATGGTTCCCACAACCCTAGTTGTGGAGTTTTTAGCCTCTCATAATTATAAGTAAATCAATAACATTCATAGACAAACACATAATTTGATACTTACAAAGATTATTAGAAGAAAAACTTACTTGATTATTACAAGAACTAAGGAAGAACAATACAAGAAAAATATCTCAATGTATTTTGTGAACTAAAACATTTTGACTCCTCACTCCATTTTCTATTACATAGAAATAAAGAGTATTTCCAATAGTAGATTTAAGACTTTGTTGCTCCTTTATGAATTTGATTTGGGATTGCAGCTCCTTTTCCTAATTGAAGTAGGAATCCACTACCAACCGCTGGATAGGCTTGGCACGACGCGCCTGGCATTGTGCAAAAATGGGCTCCGCATCGCACAGGATGCGCTGCTGGTCACACTGGTGTGGCCAGTTGCAATGCTAAGTGTTTCAGTTTTTTCCTTGTTCAATCCGACTTCTTCATCTTTGTTCAAAAAGCCTAAAATGCATCCAAATTTATCACTTTTAGCCCTGAAAGCATCTAATCATGTATATTAGCTCTTTTTCACAAATATATATCATAAAAAACACGCAAACACACATAATTAGTTCTCAAAACATAGTAAAGTATGGGGAAAATATGGCTAAGAAGTGTGTAAATACACCCTTCATCATGTGTGATAGAGATACTAGAGTTGACCATATTGAATTGAAAATGGCCTATTTTAACATCATCATGGGTATGGACTTGTTGTTCTCGTGTTACACTACCCTATATTATTGCATCAAGATGGTCTCTATCCAGTTCCCAAATGAACCAAGATTAGAATAGAATGGAAATATTGTAGTGCCAAAGGGTAGGTTTATTTCCTACCTTAAAGCTTAGGAAGCTATCTTGAAGGTGTGTCTATACAACCTAGTAAGGGTGAGGGACACTAATGTCGAGGTAGTGAATTTCTAGTCACTTCTAGTCAATGAATTTCTAGAGGTGTTTAAAGATGAGCTACCGGGGATCCCTCCCGAGAGGGAGATTGATTTCAAGATTGATGTTATTCCCCGAGTGAAGCCTATTTCTATTTCCCTGTACATAATGGATCCATCAAAGTTGAAGGAGTTAAAAGAACAGTTAATGGACCTTCTTGATAAGGGATTTATTCGACCGAGCACTTCACCTTGGGGTGCACCAGTCTTTTTTTTTGGAAGAAAGATGGGACTTTGCAGATGTGTATTGATAACCGCCATTTGAATATGATAACCATAAAAAATAAGTACTCACTACCGAGAATTGATAACTTATTTGACCAACTTCAGGGATCCAAGTATCTCTCCAAGACTGACCTTCGATCCATGTATCACCAGTTAAGATTCAAAGAAGAGGAAATTATGAAGATGGAATTCAGGACTCGATAAGGGAACTACGAGTTCCTTATGTAACTTTGTACTGAAAAATGCACCAGCAGCCTTTATAGACCTCATAAGTAGAGCGTTCAAGCCATATCACAACCTATTTTTGATAGTATTTATTGGTGATATTTTGGTTTATTGAGGAATGAAGATGAACATGCAGATCACCTCAAAACTATGTTGTAGACTCTCAAAGAGCGTCAGTTATATGCTAAGTTCTCCAAGTGTGAGTTCTGGCTAAACTAGTGGCTTTCTTGGTCAACGTGGTGTCAGGTGAGGGCATCAAGGTAGATCCTCATAAGATTGAGGCAGTGAAGGGTTGGCGAGGCTCACTACTCCTATTGAGATTAGGAGTTTCCTGGGTTTAGCAAGCTACTGCTAGAGGTTTGGATTCTCATCTATATCAGCTCCACTGACCAAGTTGAGTCAAAAAAATACTAAGTATCAGTGGTCAGGGGCTTGTGAGAAGAGTTTCCAAGAGTTAAATACCAGGTTGACTACAGCTCTAGTGTAGACTTTGCTAAAAGAAACCGATGGGTTCATGGTGTATTATGATGCCTCAAGGATAGGACTGGAGTCTATATTGATGCAGAATGATAAGGTGATAGCCTATATGTACACATAACTAAAAGTTCATGAGAAGAACTACCCGACACACGATCTTGAATTGGCCGTAGTGATCTTTGTGTTCAAGATGTCGCGCCATAATTTGTATGGAGTCCATCTGGACATCTTTACATGTCACAAGATTCTTCAGTATATCTTGAAGCAGAAGAATGAATCTTAGACAGTGAAGGTGGCTTGAGATACTTAAGGACTATGATGTTGACGTCTTGTGCCACCCAGAAAAGGCTAATATAGTAGCCAATGTTCTTAGCCGGCGCTCAATGGGTAGTTTGTCTCATGTTGAAAGGAGCAAGAGGGTATTAGCTAGAGATGTTTGCAGGTTGGAAAGCCTAGGGATCTGTGTGTTAGACTTTGAGGATGGAAGTGCAGTGGTACTAAATAGAGTAGAATCATCCCTAGTTGTAGAAGAGAAGATAAAGTAGCATAATAACCCCACCTTACTCCAGTTGAAGGAGGGAATTCACAAGCACCAAATGTGGCTTTCAAGAAAGGAAGATGGTACTTTAAGGTACCAAGGATGTGTCTCAAATATGGTGGGCTATGGGAGAGGATCATAGAGAAGAAGCATAGTTCTCGATACTCTATGCGCCCAGGTTTCACCAAAATGTATCATGACTTAAAGGATATTTATTGGTGGGATGATATGAAGAAAAATATAGCAGACTATGTGGCTAAGAGCTCAAATTGTCAACAGGTAAAGGAAGAGCATTAGAGGTCGGGAAGCCTAGTCCAAGGTATAGAATTGCTAGAATGAAAATGGGAGATGATCAATATGGATTTTTTGACAGGTTTACCTCATTTATTTTGGAAGCACGGTTCATTTTAGTGATTGTGGACCGACTCACCAAGTCGGCATATTTTCTACCTATCATGACAACAGATTCAGCAGAGGATTATGCCAAGTTGTACATCTGAGAGATTATTATACTTCATAGGACCCTAGTGTCCACCATTTCAAATAGAGGTGCTTAGTTCACAGCTTATTTTTGGAAGTCCTTTCAAAGAGGTTTGGGTACTTGTATCAATCTGAGTACAGCTTTCCACCCGCAGATAGATGGCTAGGCTAAGCGCACTATTCAAATGCTCAAAGACATGTTTAGAGCATGCGATCTTGATTTCAAAGGCAATTGGGATGACTATTTACCATTTATCGAGTTCGCATACAATAATAGCTACTATGCTAGTATTCAAATGGCTCCTTATAAGGCATTGTACAGGAGGAGGTATAGATCACCTATTGGATGGTTTGAGGTTGGAGAAGTAGAATTACTTGGAACTGACTTGGTCCACCATACTATGAAGAAGATGGAGTTGATTCAAGAGCATTTGAGAACTATTCAAAGCAACCAGAAATTCTATGCAGACATACGACATAGAGACTTGGTGTCACAACCCGAGTTTACACCTTTGATGTGACATGATACTTAGGATCACAAGTGACCCCAAGCAAACTCATGGCATAGCATAATTCTATAATCACTAAACTACTGTAAAAGAATATTCAGCGGAAGTTATTATTACACAAGTAACCAAATACTTTTATAAATAGAGAACATCTGATAAGCTATTGAAATTTATTCAAAACACTAAACTCAAACTGAGACTAACATACTCTGTTTGCAAACCTTCTAAAAGAAACTGATGAGTGGCTAGGACAAACCCCCCAACTAACTCTAATGTCTGAAAAACTGAGAATGACAAATACTGAAAATGAAGACTCCGGTCCTTGGAAGATGAGGACTCACCAATAGGACTTTGTTGTAATAAGTCTGAAGGAGAATCTTATCCCGCTGTTAAGCCTAAGAGCTTGAGCCTATATGGTAAAATGATATAGCTTAAGAAATATGTTGTCAGTACTTTGAATGTACTAAGTATATGAGATATGCAACTGGAATATATAGAACATACTGACAGTCTGGAAAGCTGTGTTAAAATGCATAACTAAACTAAAGCACCATAACCCTTACCAAGATGCATAAATATTGCTATTAAATAGTAGTCTGAAAAAAACGTAATAAAAAAACAAGTAAAACTTATTTAATGGTCATGTACATGTACTAAAAAATGAATTTGTAACTGTGACTGAGACTGTAACTATAATGCATGCTGGGAGAGTCTATTAACTGACATATAATCATAGGAGCTAACCATGGAGTTCGATGTGTACGCCGCATCGATTTGACCCAATATACCTCGGAGGGTATAACGATATGGCTGATGTGATCACTAACTTATGCCTATTCGGGCTAATAACTTATGGCGGCACGTAGTTCTGGTCCTGGTGTGCTGAACCTTGGACCATCTCGGTGCTAAGAACTACTCCCAATTGATAAGTTTACGGATAATTTATAGATAGCTCGAAAACTAGTATTCTTAAAGCTAAGTCCGAAACTTTATATGATAGTATCTGAGAGCCTAAACAACTTTAAAATACTGATTACGCTCTCAATATTTGTATACTGAAATCATGATAGAATCATAAAGGCTGAAATGTGATTCATGCTTACTAAAAGTATATAGAAGCAAAATACATGTTTATATAACAAAATTTGAATCATGTGGAAATCTATCATAAAAGTATCATTTGTAACTTAATTGGTAAAACCATGAATATAACATACTAGAAATCACAGGAGACTTGAGGACATTGAAGTAATAAGGGAATTCATAATTGAACAAAAATCCTAAGACATGATTTTCTATGGAACTGAGATATCAATGTTTTCTGAAATCTTTTGAGACATAAGGTTGAGAGGATAACCCTTGTTGAAATCTCACATACCTGTAGAAGAACCCTTGAAAAAAGCACCTGAAACCTTGAGGGAGAGAAGAAGTCCTAGCTCTTGCTTGGAAAAGACTTTCTAAGTTCTTACACTGATACTCTGCATGTTTTGGAAACAATGGAGAGTGGGAGTCGACTATTCCTCTAAATCCCCCTCCAAATACATCCTAAAAACGTCATAGCTTAGGATATAAAATAATGCGAAGTTATAAAAATGCCCCTGAGAAAATGTTTGAAAAACTGCCCGTACCGACTCAACGAGTCACACAAAGAGTCGTTGGTGGTGACCATGACGCGTTAGGACCAGTAGTTGCTCGTGGGTCTTGAAAATACAGTTTCTGGACTTGACCAATGGATGAGAACAACGACTCGTTAGGTGGAACAATAGGTCATTGGTTCCACTCATTGTTATTGGAGGAAGTTTTGAACAGATTCTGAATCTCACCCGATGGATGGACAGAATGACCCGTTATCTAAAACAAAAAGGTCATTGTTTCCAACCGTTAAAATTGGGGAAGTTTAACATTTTCTAAATTTCTTCCAATGGCTTCATGGGATGTTATATCAAACAACGACTTGTCATCTGGCTCATGATTTTGGAGAAGGATTTTGACAGGTTTCTGGGTATTACAAGAACAGGCTGAACAATGACCTGTTACTTCTATCAATGGGTCATTATATCACTCATTAGTCTAGGAAATGAAAACTGTAGAGGCTGACAATGACTCAGGTAATGTGTCATTGTTACTAACAATGACTCGTTAGTTGAGTCATTCTGAGGCAAAACTTTTCTAGTTTATTTTTGGTTTTTCATTCCAAGTCTAGAATTTGGTGTAAGGAATGTTTGGGGTGTTACACTTGGAGTTTGTTTTTGATAATTAGGTGTTCCAAAATATTTCGCCGCTGAAGGACATTGTGAGATATCGAAAGAAAAAAAAGCTCAATTTGAGATATATTGGACCTTAGAGGATCTTGCGGAGAGTTGGGTTGGTGGCATACCATTTAGATCTACCTACGGAGTTATCTACATAAGAGCTCACTTGTTATACGAGATTTGATGCATCCAAAAGGGTGAAACAGTGTTCCATTCTTTTTGGAGGTATCCTTCCGCATTGGCGGCGAGTGGAGTGCCACAATCCCGTTCATCATTTCGTACATTCGGTCTTCCACATATCTATGTTGAAAAAGTGTATGGGAAACCCATCTTTAGTGGTCCCAATAGATAATGTAGGTGTCCAAGGATATTTGACTTATGAAAAAGTCCCAGTGGCTATTCTTGATTGCCAAGTTAGCAAGCTGAGAAGGTTGCTTCAGTGAAATTGTTGTGGAATAGTCATAATGTTGAAGAGGCTACATGGGACGCCAAGGATGAGATGAAAGTAAAGTATCCCTAGTTATTCCTCGAACAGGAGAAAGATGCCCCAGGTACTGATTCTAGCCTTACTCAATATTTTCTCATTTTCTGTGGTTAAATAAATTCTTGTCATGCTCTATGAATTTTTTACTCACATTATATTCCTTATTTTCCATAACGCTTATTCCTTATGATTCCTTAAATTATTCCCTTGCAATTCGGTACTTAGCAGTAATATTATTCCATCAGTCGAGAGGAATTACAGGGGAGTAAGGAAGAGTCAGTAAGTAAAGTACTTAGATGGTTGTAGTGTTCTATTTCAGTAAAACATAAGAACCAAAGAGGGCTTGGTGTGATTTTGTGCATATTTCCTAGTTACTGATGTTGATTTTTGCCCTGTGAGGCATGCGCTATTGATTGTGGTTAGCTGTTATATGATTTGGAATTTTGGGATAGTAGCAATTACAAAGGAAACTCAGGCAAAATTTTTATAGGATTCCAAAGTCTACTAGTGTCCTCAGTCATTGTTCGAGGATGAATGTTCCTAAGGGGGAGATATCGTAACACTTCGTGCCTTCGTAAAGGATTTCCAACCTTAGTACGTATCTTACTTGCGATGTGGGGTGAGTAGTTGATGTATGAAGTCCTTAACCAAGTATGAAAGTGTTTGGGGGTTTTAATGACAAAGTGAGAAGTTGCAGAGAAATTCTAGTGTGCAGGTATCATGGATCACTTATGATTCATGGATCCCACTACAGATGGAGGTCAAATATTCTAAGTCACCGAAATAACATATGAAGCAACATACGAACCGTATATGGAATCTATGAAGCATACATTGGACCACAAGAATCTATGAAGCATATATTGGACCATAAATGGGAGTCCTGTTTTCATAAGCCACTATTTAAGGCGACGAAGACAATCTATGAATTGCAGATTGGATCACGAGTCGTACCTTGCCCCGCAGAATAAAATATTAGAGAGTTGGCCGCCGTAAGTAGAGATCAAGATATTTTAAGCTACTGGATAAGAGACATGATTTAATGTATGGGCCATAGCCATGCCTTGGATTTATGACTCATACCTGGCACCATAAGTGAGACTTCAGATGGGTGAAATTTCCCAAACCAATCTACGATTTCATTTACGGACTGCAGATTGAATCTGTGATGCGTAACAGTGACCCGGGTACCATAAGTTGTATTTTTCTCCCAACATCTATAAATATCCCCACCCCAACTTCATACTCATATTCATAACAGCTTGGTAGAAAAGGATTCTCTCTTTTCTCTAAGATCTCGAAGCTCTACGGTAAGTTTCTCTAAGCTTTACCCATGGATTATTGTTGCATGCAAGTTTAAATTTGTAAACCCTAGCTTCTACTCTCTTAAGCTTTCAAGGAAAAATCCTTTTTTCAACTCAAAGGACTTGGCAGCCCCTCTCTCGAGATGATACTAAGTGATCTTTTCTTTCTTTTAGAGTATTAAGGTACGTATGGCAACCCTAAATGTGGGACATCATGTTCTTCCCACTATTTTTCCACTTCTATATTTTTAGAAACTCTTACTATATGGCTTTTAAAGTTGTTCCATGATTTGATGATTTATGTTTAAAGTTTTGAGAACCTTGTATATCTAGCATGTTTCAGCTGAAATCTATCTTATATTGAATTTTATGAAGTTTTATAAGTATTCATGAAAATGTTGAAAGGATCATTCTGCCATTATGAGTTGAGATTTTGAAAATTTTGAAATGTTTTAAGGATATTGTTGTGTATTTGTCCAAGACCATTCCTACATGTTTTGAGACTATTATTTCGATGCATTTTGGCCAAGGTCATACTCATGGTTTACTTGAATTGAGAAATTGTTATTTTAGCATGACAATGGATTTCAAAGGTTGAAAGCATGATTTATACATTATTATCCCCTTGTGTTTTAAAAGTATAAGTATGTATATGTGGATATATATAAATATATATATCTATAAGTTTAGCTCGGCCTTCAAAAAAGGCATACTTTCAGAGATAGAGCCTTCAGATAAGTCAAAGCTTTCAGAGCAGTTATCTGTCAAATTTTAAGCCCAAAGGCTACTACAGTTATCAGATTTTTAGATCAAAGTGTATGTGTGTGTATATATATGTGTGTATGTATGTATGTATAAATGTATATCAGTTAAGCTCGGCCTTCAAAAAAGGCATACTTTCAGAGATAGAGCCTTCAGATAAGTCAAAGCTTTCAGAGAAGTTATCAGTCAGATTTTAAGCCCAAAGAATACTACAGTCATCAGTATGTTAAGATCAGAGTAAATGGATAACTGAGATGGCATTAGCCTCTCAAGTAAAGTATCAGAAACTATATTTGCCAACGTAGGAATGAAGCGGGCCGAGTACGGCCGCATTCCCAGATTTTAGTTCCCCCGAAATTTGTGGATGATTCATGAAATCTTTCTAGCAAGTCAGTTTAGTTTAGGCCTTCTATGGGGCGAGGTAGTTGATAGCTTAGCCGGTCGGGCCATAGGGATCGGACTCCATGTCTACATGGTGCACTATGTCGGTTATGTCATGACCTCCACTGTATTTTTCAGTTAGTACTACAACTCTAGTATTTTTTGGACAGACTTCTTAGAAAGTAATTATAGATATAGATTTTAAAAGGGCAAATGCATGTTTTTCTTTCTGAACACTATTGATGATTGTATGCATACGAATTATGATTTATATGATCAGTTTCTTTGCTCAGTATCCTATGCTTCATATATTTTTGTCATCTTACATATAGTACAATTCCATGTACTAATACCCTTTTTTGTTGGGGGTGCTACATTATTTTATAATGCAATCTCAAGTACAAACACTCTTAGACGAGCAGCTCAGTATGCTATCCTAGCTCAACTTTTGGTGATCCCCACTCTCCTTCGAGACGGATTATATTTAGCAGTGTCTAGTTTTGATTTGAGGTTATATCGAGGACCTTGTCTCGGTAACTCAGATACTTCAGTTTAGTAGAGGCTTTGTTGACTAGATTGTTAGGCTGTGTGATCTCTTGCTTCTACTTTGATTTTGACTGTTGGGTCACCTTTTGTATAAAAGCCAGTGATTTTAAAAGATCTATTTCAGTTTCTTGTTTTATCTCCAATTTCAAATTTGTATTATTCAGGTCCTTATTAGATGTATGCTCATAGTTCCATGTCAGTTCAGTGGTACGCTCGGGCTAGCAATAGTTATGGCTGCCGATCTCGCCTAGGCCCTAGGCTGGGGTGTGACAAACTTGATATCAGAGTACTAGGTTGGTATGTTCTAGACATTTTATAAAGCCATATCTAGTAGAGTCCTAATTATGGGTGTGTAGCACGCCACACTTATAACTGGGAGGCTACAGGACATTTAGGAAATATTGCTCTTCTTTCACACTCTAAATCGTGCTATAGAATAAGCTCTGAGAATTGAATCTAACTCCTGCATTGTTGTGAATCTCAACTTTTGATCTGGAGAATGCCTCCAAAAGGAAAGACTATAGCCATCTAGAGGGACAGTACTACTGTCAATGTGACAACAGAGTGAGAGGCTAGTGAGTTGCCTCGGACCTAGGGGATATAGACTAGATCCCTAAGTCATTAAGCTAGCTAACCAGTCAGGCCTTCATCTCCTCCACCGACAGTAGATCTAGTGGGAAGTCTAGAGTCCTTTCCTCCTCAACAACCCAATACTTCAGATGTAGAGTTTAGGGGAGTGATTCAAATGCTCACCTGGTTCCTTGCATATCAGTCTCAAAGTCGAGAATCGGTTTCAATTGGTACCAGCTCTCGAAATTTGTCTAACACCTTAAGAATCATGGAGTTTCGTAGAATGAACCCACCAGCCTTTATAGGGTCTAGACCAAAGAAAAACAACCAGGATTTTCTTGATGAGGTTCAGAAAATTCTCAAAGAAATGCATGTTAGTGAAACGAAGGGGGTCGAACTTGTCTCTTATCAGTTGAAGGGTGTCGCTAGCGTATGGTACGAGCAGTGGGAGATGTATAGATAGGAAGACGCAGCTCCAACAATATGAGATGACTTCATGAAAGCCTTCATGGATCACTTTTTACCTTTAGAATTGTGGGAGCCCTGTTGTGCCCGCAAGTATACGGGTCATACAAGTAATATAGTGGCCCTTTTTAAGAGCCGAATGTCGAACCCACAGGGACTGGACCAATTCAGCTAATTATCAAGTTCAAGTGTGATATTAAATGCCGCAAGTGTTGATTATAGACTTTTCCAAGAAATTTCATTAAGTCTAGATGTGGTCAACGAAATTATTCTGAATTTATTCAAGGAGCAACTAGAGTTAAAGCCAGATAATCATGTGATACTACGATTTGCAATGGTTTAAGTATGAAACTATCAATTGTCGTCTCACATAATTAGAATTGCATGTTCATGGTCTTCCGAACCTCTAAACACGACAAACTAACCTCACTACTACATTGTTGAGCGAGGATGTTATTTCTAGTTCGTGGGCTATTCACTACGTGGATGTGGTTTATGGGGTTATGCCATTGATTTGGGTACTTTCGTACCTCCAACCATTTAACCAATCTTAGCTTCACAACTAATCCTACAAGTGGTGGAGTACGATTCTAAGTTGGTGTCTTTCTATCTTCCCATTTTATCAACCAAGCAAGGTATTAGGTATATTCCTATCCTAACCACAAATCTTATCAAAAGACAAGAACTTGCTTCCTACATTCTTATTATTCTTGCCTAGGTTTGCGTTCTCAAGCATTTACCTACGTGTAACGTGTGTGTTTTCATGGTGATCAATCATAAAAACAACCATAATTAAGAATGCAAGACAAAACAACAATCAATAACTTAATTCCAAAACAAATTCGTAAAAACACAATCATAACTCATGGCTTCAACCCTAGAGGAAGGGTTCTATCCACTCAAGTTCGTAAAATTACAAGAAAACATTGTTAAGGTAACATACTTACAAGAATTGGTAGAGGAGAAGATGAAATTGATGAACGCTAGGTGAGTTCTCCGACTTCTCCCTTCACTCCAGGTGGTTTTTCAGAATAAAATCGTGACAAAATGATTTTAGGATCTAAGGGACATACTTATAGTAAATGAGAGATGTATAAAATTATGCCCGGCATGGAATAGCTCTGTGTCACGGAGGTTATCGCGCCAATATGCCTCCGTGACACGGATGCATCGCGGACGCACACTGGAAACTCACAAAACCGTCGCCAGGCAGCCCCTTGCCGCGTTGGCAGCTCGTCACGCTGTTTGTGCAGCGCGCTAGGTGGCGTGTCACGGCCTTGGACGTGCAGCTTACCTGCCGTGGCACGTTACCAATGCGCAGGTGGGTTGTTTCGTGCATCCTCCTTGCCGACATTCGCATTTTAATTCCGATTTCATGCCTCCACTTCACCAACTCATGGATTAGTCCGTCAAATTCATTTTAAACCTACAAAAACAAGAACTAATCATGTTGGTTAGTGTATATATTCACATTTTACATAAAATTACATGAGAATGCATATAATTAAGTCGATAAACAAGACAAAACTAAGTTATAAAACATCACTTGGGCATGCTATTTTGCCCGAGATCACCTACCCCACACTTAAAGCCTTGTTCATCCTCGAACAACCCTTTTACATCTCATGTAAATGAAGACTCACACATGACTAATTTAGCAAGACAATTCAAGCTACGGCTATAATGATTATTTAAGATAGCAAGTTAAAAATAGAGCATGCACGATTTAATCAATGAAATGATATACAACTCCGTTAAGACTTCCTAACCTCAAGAATCGACTCTCAATCTTAGCAAACTCATGCAATCAACCGATCAAGAAATCCAACATGAATGTTATCTCTCATTAAACATGTGCCCTCACAACAAGAGAGTTACCCATTTTTACTCACAAATTTTCAAATCACAACATGTATGGGTATATGAATAAGATTACGCTCGCTCTCTCAAAGAATTCACATGCATCATGTAGTGAACCATAAGCTTTCCCTTAGTGTTTTACTCTACTAATTTAAGGATGTACAAACGTAAGATCAAGTAGGACTTAATGGGTTTTAATGTAAGCTAAGGGACGGGTAGGTACTATTCTGGCCAGTAATAGAGGCTATCTTCCCCAAGCGCTTTTAATAACTTCAAACTTCATTAAGGACATGTCTTCTCTTACTTCACCCTCATTCTTTTCAATCCTGAATATCTTTTTCTTCTTGTTCCCATTTCTTTAAGCACACTTAGCTTATTAGTAAGGAGTACTTACGCAACTTTTTCATTCATTTATTCTCTTACTCCCTACCAATAATCAAGCATTTTCAAACACATGCACCCTTGACCTTTCTAAACTTTTACAACTGCTACTTTTCCTTCTTTTTCATGCTTCTCACTCCTTCACTCTTTCGGATTTTTCCCTTAAGCGCTTAGCAGTTTTGGATCAAATTCAAGGATAAAGAAAGAAAAAGGATTAAGCTTATATTGTAACTATCAAAGAATAGGCGTAAGGCTCAACGGTGCTAACTAGGATTAAATATTCAAGGTAGGTAAAGTGAGGATTAAATATTTGGCTCATTCCAAGAAATGCCTAAATCATTTCCTACACTCTACATCCTTCATTTCATTTTATATATACACCAGGCAAGTTCTAGACACTCCACAATAGCATGGAATATTCAAACATCTTACACTCACAG
The DNA here is from genome assembly GCA_035772735.1 of Datura wrightii. Classification (NCBI taxonomy): domain Eukaryota; kingdom Viridiplantae; phylum Streptophyta; class Magnoliopsida; order Solanales; family Solanaceae; genus Datura; species Datura wrightii. Next base: position 115,926,584 of record JASDFA010000003.1, on the reverse strand, counting down.
CACATGCTCAATTCAAGACACATCCAGTAGACTCTTAACTCAGCCAATCTCAAGAATTCAAAATTAAGCTTTCAGCACGTAAAGTCAAATTCAAGAGCCTAGGTGTCTCAAAAAAAGTTATACACTTTTACATGCTTCAACACCAACCACACTTGTATCTTACAATCATGTATAGCACATAACAAGAACATCAAGCCATCAATTAGTTACGGGTTCAAAAACCAACCTATTGACTAATTTTCCTCAAGACGGTCGTCATCCATCCATCATCGGAAATAGTCTCTATCTATGACTAAAAACATTATATACAGACAAAGAAAAAAAATTTATTCTTCGGTTCAAAGACCCCCCCCCCCCATCAGAAAAGAACTGAAAAGAAAAACCAACGGGTGATGAAGTCATGCTTGACTCACAAAAAAAAATTCAAATATTTCTCACAAGCATTACATTCACCAAAATCATTAAACACAAAATTTTTATATTTCCCTCACCCCATACTTAAATCATTCTTTGTCCTCAAAGCATCTAATCCAAATTCAAAAGGGTGAGAAATACTCCCTGAGGCCTCTAGACCTAGCTAACAACATGTTTTTCTTTCTTTGAACACGTGGGTATTCAACCCTACACTTCTTATCTTCCATGCTTGTTAGCTTCCTCCTCCACGGGTACTCAGACTTCCCCTCCATCTGTGCTTAAATTTCCACCAAAAACACAAACACGATGAAAATAAACAAAATTAACACAAACAAAAATCACAAATTGTACCTACGGTACCCTTGGGTTGCCTCCCAAGCAGCGCCTTATTTTACGTCGCGGCACAATGTGAACTATCCTTTTCAGTACATCCTCATACCTGGGTTCCCGTTCGAGAACCATCTCCTTTTCTTTTGATTTTTAGAGGAAACAGCCTCCACTCTGTTCCTCTCTTCCTCCAACTTCTTCATACTCTGAAGCCCTTTATCAGACTTAGGCTGAACATTTATCATTACCTTTGGCCATGGACTTGTGGAATCCCCCACCCCACACTCATCCTCTGACAACACACTAACCTTATAAAGGTTTCTGTAGTGTGTGGATGGGTTCATTTCTTTGTATACCCGGAATATTTCTTCTTCATCTTCGACCCTCATTTTCAGGGTCCCTGCTCTCAAGTCAATTACCGCTCCTCCGGTGGCCAAAAGTGGTCGTCCCAAGATTAAGGGTACCTGGTCATCAACATGAAAATCTGAGATAATAAAATTAGCAGGTATAATAAACTTACCCACTTTGATGAGAAGGTCCTCTATTATTCCATCAGGTGCCACTTGCGACTTATCCTCCAGATGCAGCATCAACCTCGTTGGCCTCGGTTTTCCCAACCCCAGGGTGTTAAATAAAGATAGGGGCATTAGATTAATTATTGCCCCTAGATCACACAAAGCTCGTAGCACCTCAGCTTTACCAATTTGTATGGGGAGTATAAAACTCCCTGGGTCTTTGAGCTTTTTTGGAATTTTGCTCAATACCCTGTGACTACACTCCTTAGTCAGTGCTACCATCTGGACATCCACCAATCTGACTTTGTTAGCCATCACGTCTTTCAAGTATTTAGCATACTTGGGCATTCCCTGCAAAACATCAATAAGAGGCAAATTTATGTGAAGTTTTTTAAAAATCTCAAAGAACTTTTTGAAGCATTCCTCCTCCTTGCTCTTTCTGAATCTCTAAGGGAATGGTGGTGGTGGTCTTTGTGCTGGCTGCAATGAAGATTGTGCATTTTGTTGCACAGCACTCTAATTTTCTCCCTTGTCAGTGGATAGTCCTGCTCTAACCAACTCCGGCTGCACCTCATTTCTCTTTTCTTTAGGCACTGCATCAGCTAATTGCTTGCCGCTTCTCAGACTGATGGCATTGACCTGCCGGGGGTTAGGATCTGTGTCACTTGGTAGTCCTCCCAGCAGTCTCATGTTTTGAGCAGTTGCTATCTGACCCATCTGCTTTTCTAGATTGCGGGTGGCCACTTGCTGATTCTTCAAGTCTGATGCCATCCTCGACTGATTTTCTGCTAACTGAGTATGGGTCTCCATGACTCTCTGCAATGTTTCCTCAATGTTGCTACTCAACTGGCCATCATTCTGCCTATTATGCTGATACTGTTGTTGTTGAGGTTGCTGATAACTTTGCTTTTGATTTCCACTCCAAGAAAAATTCGGGTGGCTCTGCCAATTCTTGTTGTAGTTGTGTCCAAAATTCTGATTGTTCCTCTGCACATTCCCAACAAAATTGACTGATTCCGAATTGGCTCCACAAGATTCTGCATTGTGCCCATTGTTTCCACAAATTTCACACCAACTTGGAGCTTGCTGAACTGCATTAACCTAACCCTATTGTTGGTTCATACTCAGTTTATTGAACTGAGTCATTATCTGATGCTGGAACGAAGCTAACTGTGCCGCCGAGGCATTCATACTATCTACCTCTATCAACCCTACTCTCTTCCCTGCCCCTCTTGATGATTCGCTATGCCACTCTGGATTTCCCTGTGCAATTCTATTCAACAGTGTGTACAGCTCATCATAAGTTTTCTCTAAGGCTTGCCCACCCAATGCAGAGTCTAGTAAAATTTTCGTGTGTGGGTCTAGACTTTCTACAAAGGTATGAGCCAGCACTTCATTCGATTGTCGGTGATGGGGACAGTCTCTCAATAATGACTTGAATCTTTCCCAAGCCAAATATAAATTCTCATCGGGCCTCTGCTTGAAACTCAGTATTTCACTTCTCAACTTTGCAGTCTTGCCTGAAGGAAAAAATCTGATAAGGAACTTCTTTGCCAAATAATTCCACGAAGTTATGGAGTTCAGTGGCTCAGCTTTCAACCACTTCTTTGCCTCTCCCAACAATGAAAATGGGAAGAGGGTAAGTCGGACATAATCTGTGGACACACCGGTGGTGACAAACGTGTCACTAATCTCAAGAAAGTTCTGTAAGTGCTGCTGCGGGTCCTCATGTGCCATCCCAGTGAATTGACCACTAGAATGTAACAGCTGCACCATGTTCTGCTTCAATTCAAAGTTACCTCCAGACTCCGGTTTACGGATACTAGAGTTCACATTAGTCGCTTGTGGGATCGCCACTTCGCGAACTGGTCTGGCTGCCGTTGCTTCTGGTGACAATTGTGCTTGTCCTGCGGGTGCTTGTTGTTGTACCTTTTTTTGAAGTCGTTTCAGCTTTTGCTCAAGAGCTACTCTCCTTCGCAAATGGATTTGACGTTCAGGTTCAAGCAACGGTTCCACAAGCTCTCTATTCTTAGCCAGCTCGGCAAGACAACTTGTCACCTGCAATAAATCAGACTAAGACCAAGTTTCTCAACACTTAAGGAAATTTAAAAATCACACAAAAAATAGACAAATTCACTAAACTTTGTCGAGTCCCCGGCAACGACGCCAAAAACTTATTGTGCCCGCAAGTATACGGGTCGTACAAGTAATATAGTGGCCCTTTTTAAGAGCCGGATGTCGAACCCACAGGGACTGGACCAATTCAGCTAATTATCAAGTTCAAGTGTGATATTAGATGCCGCAAGTGTTGATTATAGACTTTTCCGAGAAATTTCATTAAGTCTAGATGTGGTCAACGAAATTATTCTGAATTTATTCAAGGAGCAACTAGAGTTAAAGCCGGATAATCATGCGATACTACGATTTGCAATGGTTTAAGTATGAAACTATCAATTGTCATCTCACATAATTAGAATTGCATGTTCATGGTCTTCCGAACCTCTAAACACGACAAACTAACCTCACTACTACATTGTTGAGCGAGGATGTTATTTCTAGTTTGTGGGCAATTCACTACGTGGATGTGGTTTATGGGGTTATGCCATTGATTTGGGTACTTTCGTACCTCCAACCATTTAACCAATCTTAGCTTCACAACTAATCCTACAAGTGGTGGAGTACGATTCTAAGTTGGTGTCTTTCTATCTTCCCATTTTATCAACCAAGCAAGGTATTAGGTATATTCCTATCCTAATCACAAATCTTATCAAAAGACAAGAACTTGCTTCCTACATTCTTATTGGTCTTGCCTAGGTTTGCGTTCTCAAGCATTTACCTACGCGTAACGTGTGTGTTTTCATGGTGATCAATCATAAAAACAACCATAATTAAGAATGCAAGACAAAACAACAATCAATAACTTAATTCCAAAACAAATTCATCAAAACACAATCATAACTCATGGCTTCAACCCTAGAGGAAGGGTTCTAGCCACTCAAGTTCATAAAATTACAAGAAAACATTGTTAAGGTAACATACTTACAAGAATTGGTAGAGGAGAAGATGAAATTGATGAACCCTAGGTGAGTTCTCCCACTTCTCCCTTCACTCCTAGGTGGTTTTTCGGAATAAAATCGTGACAAAATGATTTTAGGAGCTAAGGGACCTATTTATAGTAAATGAGAGATGTATAAAATTATGCCCGGCATGGAATAGCTCCGTGTCACGGAGGTTATCGTGCCAATATGCCTCTGTGACACGGAGGCAACGCGGACGCACACTAGAAACTCACAAAACCGTCGCCAGGCAGCCCCGTGCTGCGTTGGCAGCGTGTCACGCTGCTTGTGCAGCGTGCTAGGTGGCGTGTCACGGCCTTGGTCGCGCAGCCTGCCTGCCGTGGCACATTGCCAACGCGCAGGTGGGCTGTTTTGCGCATCCTCCTTGCCGACGTTCGCGTTTTAATTCCGATTCCATGCCTCCACTTCACCAACTCATGGATTAGTCCCTCAAATTCATTTTAAACCTACAAAAACAAGAACTAATCATGTTGGTTAGTGTATATATTCACATTTACATAAAATTACATGAGAATGCACATAATTAAGTCAATAAACAAGACAAAACTAAGTTATAAAACATCACTCGGGCATGCTATTTTTCCCCGAGATCAAGGCCAAGGCCAAGAAGTTATAAATCTCAAGCCGAGCGGCATGAGCGTGAGGGAGTATAGCCTCAAGTTCACTCAATTCCCCCAATTCGCTCCGGAGATGGTCTCCACTGTGCGGGCGAGGATGCACAGATTTGTTTATGTACTTGGAAGACATAGCAGGCTACTGCTCCACAGCCTTGCTTCACAAAGACATGGATATAGCCAGGCTGATGATTTGTTCCCAGTAGATCGAGGATCGAAAGCAGGTTAACCGGTCAGATAGAGAGCAACACCAGGGTAAAGAGCCAGATCAACTAGCCATGATAGCTGTTCGGTTGTTTCAGTTGGTATTATATATTATAAACTGACACGCAAGTGCACGTGGTCAAACAAGTAATAAAGTGGCTAAGTAAGCCAAGTATCGTTCCAAGGAGGCTCAGGATATGTAAAATTTGCCTAAGTATACTATATTCTTATCTTACTTCTAATTATGCTAACAACAACGTAACCAACAGTTAAATGAGTTTTTGTTTATAAAATATATACTAAAACTATTAACAATTATTTACTGTGAATTTAAACTATGGATATGAGCATGCCAAGGTTAAGAACAAGTAATGAATTCGATTATAATAATAATTCGGTTAATCTCTTCTTCATGTTGCTAGCCAAGAACAGTAGCCTAGAAATTAAAACTCTCATATTTAATTTCACTTAAGAATCATAAACCATTCGTCTACATTTCTGTGATAAAATGCAATTTACGACCTAGCAATACAATTCCGGTTCCTAAATTGACTAATACGGCTTTCAAGTATATTTCTATCAGGAAAGCACATCAAAACCCAATTTTCCCAAATCAAGTTAAGAACAATACCCTATTAATTCACAACTTTTCAATTTCTTGCTCTCTCGAGTGAAATTGGACTTTTTAGATGTACATTAATGTCGGCCAAGCACTAATGCAGTAAGAACAAGAATTAATAGAACAACATGAAAGAAGAAGAAGAAAACCATATCATTTACAATCAAAATTCACTACACATGTTCAAAACCTTAGCAAGGAAGAGAATTAGCCACTCATTTGTGGATTGATCATCCTAAAACAAGTGTAAATCATACATACAATTGATTGAAAGAAGAAAGGAAGAGAAGAAATCCCTTAGCTTTTTCGGCCCTCAACTGCTGCTAACCCACGTCTTAGCTCCACCAAGTCTGAACTAATTAAAATAAACCTAAGTGTGCTATTTATACTAGAGGGAAATTTTTCCCGGAATAACAAGCAACGTGTCACGGAGGTCAACGCGGAGCACTGCCTCCGTGACACGGCGTGGACGCGGACCTTCACTGGAAATCCAGGGTCTGGTAAATTAGCCTCAACGTGGCACGGAGACCATCGCGGAGGCCTATCTCCGTGCCACGGAGCTGTCGCGAGGCCTCACTGGAATTTGCCATTTAATTTCCTCTCCAGGCAGTGTGCCTCCACGATGGTAGCGTGGCACGGCTCCATCGCGGAGCCCCTATACTTTGCACATTCCAATGTCTTTTCCACGCTCGTATCCAAGTCCAACTCCGATATAGTTCCAACATGCATTTTAGCTCCTAAAAATCATATTTTCCTGCAAAACAAATGCTAATCATGTTGGTTAGCATAAATTCACATTTTATTACCAATTACATGAGAATATATACATATTGCACACAAACAAGGCAAAAATAATTCGTTTGAGTATCACTTGGGCATATAAATCTGCCCAAGATCACTTACCCCACACTTAAATCCTTGTTCGCCCTCGAACAACACATACACAACTCATGCAAATTACATCCCAACCTTCGTCACTATGGTGCGACCATTTACGCTACGGTCATACTGATTATTCAATTTTTGCAAATCATCACGAAAACATGCTTGGTCTTACAATAAAATGACCTTTAATACATCAAGACTTCCTAGACTTTAAGAATTGATTCTTGATATCGGCAAACTCATGCAAATCAGCTAATCAAGAAATTTGACACGAAAATCAATCTTTCATCAAGCATGTGCCCTCACAACTCAAGAGAATCTTCCCCTTTATGTTCATGCAACACACAATCATTCAAGTAGGGGCATATAAAAATTAATTTCACTCTCTCTCCCAAAAGAATTCACATGCATCATGTCATGACCCATAGGCTTGCCCTTAGTGTATTACTCCACTAATATAAAGAAATGCAATGTAGGATCAAGTAGGACTTTAATGGGTTGTAACGGGGCTATGGATCTAGTATATATATTGGATTAGCCAGTCGCTAGCATCCTTAAGCGCCTTTTCAACACATTCCCATCGACTCATGGACATTGTTCCTATCTTTTCTCTTTTTCTCCCATTCATGCTGGTTTACTTTCGTAGTGCCCATTTCATCAAACACACTTGACACAAAACAAAGGGTTTTCATGTACCCTCAATATCATTTAATTATAACAAGTGCCTCTTCAACATCATCTTTTCTTTCCTCACTTTGCTTTTCTTTTTCTTTTCACTCTTTTCACTCTTTAACACTTTGGGAACATTTTCTTTTCTTTGTAAGCGCTTGAGAGTTTTGTATAGACTTTAAGGCTAATGAAAAGAAGGAAAAAAGCTTAGTTTATACAATTTTGGACAAAAGAAAGAAAGAAATCGGCTAAAGGCTCAAAAGGGCTGACTAGGGTATACAATCACATAAAAAGGTAGAGTATGACAAGAAAAAAATTGGAAACTATCGGTTAAAACAAAGAAATGCCTACATCCTTTCCAACACTACACCTCCTTCATTTCGTTTTGTATACACACCAGGCAAGTTCTAGACAATTCACAATGGCATGGAATAACAATACCTCACTTCACACTTCATGCACATGCTCGAATCAAGATGCATTCACAGATTCTCTAATTAGCCAATCACATGAATTCAAAACTAAGCCTCAATCATACTGAATCAAATTTTGCAGCCTAGGTAACTCAACATATTTACCAAATTACATGCTTTCGAACGAATCACTTTCACATTTTGAACATCAGTTACACACGCAACGAAATTTTTGCAACCATACAGCAACTACAGTTCATTGATGCAATCCACCAAAGAAAAATTAAAAACAAATTAAAATCCTACTCCTACCGCCTACAATTCCCTTAAGACGGTCGTCATCCATCCATCATAGGGAACGGTCACTAACTATGACATTGGTTCAATGGGACTATTCTCGGTAAAAGAACCGAAAACAAACTCCGAGAAACCCAAAAAAAAATAAAAACCGAAAAATTTTTGCAACACATCGATCATTTCGATAGAAAAATATTTACAAAAGATTTTGATAATTGCAAAATATTCTCGAAAAAATTTTGAAAAATATCGATCATTTCGATAGACAGAAAAAAATAATATTTACAAACTATTTACAGCATTCACAAAATAGTTACCTTGGCAACCACAACTTTTCATAACACACATCATTAACCACACAAACAAATATATACAGATACAACACAAATCAGTTCATAACAGGGAAAGCACAAACATACATACAAACCAAGGAAAAGCATACAGCAGATTAGAGCCCAAGTCCCAGCACCTAGCTACTCCCCACCCCGCACTTAAATCAAACAATGTCCCCAGTGTTCACAAAAATTACAAAATAAAATTTCGGGTGGTGGAACTCCCTGATCAGTCGAAATATTCGACTTCTTCATCTGGTGCTGCTGCCTCGTCCCCCATGTCTGAGTCAGCTCCATCATCGTCATCGGACTCCACATCAGAGTCCTCCCGACGTGTCTCCTCATCAGTAGGGACATCGTCATCAGTCGGCTCCACGAAGGCTGGTCCCACTCGGCATAAGGCTTTGGCATTCTCGCCAAATGGGTAATCCAGCTCCAGCTGCCATAATTCTTCCTCGGTGGCTGGTCTCCCACCAATCCGTAGCTGAAGCATCTGCATGCCGAACATACGTGCCATGTACTGATCTTCACGAGCATGTCGCTCGCCCAAAGTCAGCACTGGCCCGTGTGTGTGTCGGGGGCCTTAGTTTTTGTCACATCGAGGTCCCTCCGCTCCAACTGCGGAATGTAATCCAAGGCTTCTTCCTCGACATCGAGGCCTCGGAGAAAGGTGGTGATGAGTCCGCCAAACCCGTATCTGTGGCCCTGGTGTAGTCTGGCTCTCTTCATGGCGGATATAATGACCGCCCCAACATTAATCTCAAGCCCTTTCATAAGGGCATACACCAAGCATACACGGTCCCGGGTCACATCCGTCATGTGAACTCCCGGGATTAAGCACGAACATACAATCTTCAGCCATATTCTGGCCTCCCTGTTCATCTGCGAATAAGGCAGAGTCTGGTGGTAACCCCTCTCCTTATGTCTACTCCATCGGGCTGTGGATCGAGCCCCACACAACGTACGTCTGATGTCGGCGTATGGTGGGGTGATGTTTAGCTGGCGGAGAACGTGGGCGTCTGTGTCCCGCGCTCCAACGATGGCATTAAATTGCTGGGGTTCCAGAGTGACAATCTGCCCTCTGATTTTTATTGTGTGGCTTCTGATGGCCGGGTTCCAATTTGCGTAGAACTCTCGGACCAAATGAAGGTTGCACTCCTTGGGCTCCTGAAAGATAAAGCTGAGCCCAGCTGCTTCAATCCTTTGCACAATACGGGGGAACTCCTGTGCTAGTGGTTCCCGTGCAATATGTTCCTCTGGGAAGTACTTGCTCTCCTTATGCTTAGCATACCATTTCTTTCCTTCCTCGGTTACCCACCTTGTTCCGTATTGGCGGCGTTGGCCGCGCGGAACAGCTGGTGCAGCTGGGACTGCGGTGCCCAATCTCATTCTTTTTCTGCCGGTGCCTGAGGTAGAATCACCCTTGCCCTTATCCTGTCTGCTAGCCATTGTACCTGTCAATATAAATTAACAAGCACAAAGTTAAGCTATAAAGATGTTAACTTAGGCTAAGGTCAGGTTACACAACGTTTACCCCACACTTAGGCCTTAGCTACTTTTACACAACTACGGCAAGGATAACTCTACTTACACCAAAGACAACAACTATACAATTTATGCTTAGTGCGTTCACAAAAATTTCGACAGCATAACGCTTAGCGTACTACTCAGACTTCATACAGCTAATTCCAATCCTACTATCGCTAATAATTCAACCATCGCACTTAGCAACAAAAACAACGAATAAAAAAACAAAGACAAAACATTATATATACAAACGAATCCAAATAATCAAACCAATTTGCACAATTTTCGCATCTTCCCCAACAATTCGAGAATTCGTTTTCCTATAACATTCACACAATATTTACCTCGACTTATCTAAATTTACAACCACACCCCGGCACCGAATTCATCAAATTATCAAGTTGCCCAAGTCAAATTCAATAACCCAAGCCCTAGAATGCAATTTTTCACTCAAATCCGAATTATTCACGTAATCGACAAGTTCAACCGCTAATTACAACAATCCGAACATCTATCAATCACAAATAACTCAACATCATGTTAAATTGCTACTTGGGGTGATATATCTCACCTCACATGCCCAAATTCGACTAAAATCGCCAAAAATTTGAGAGAAACGAGGAAAGCATACCTTTGAATTGAAGAACCGAAGAAACTTGACGAATTCCTTGCCTAGTAACGTGGCACGTTGGTTGGGGAGGGGGATTTGGGTGTTTTGGTCACGGAGAGTAGAAGAAATGGGGAGAAATTGGGCAAAATCGGGGTTAATTTAAAGAAAAACACGCGGGTCACCCGACAACCCGGGGTGACCCGGCACCAAATATAAGGCAAAGTGTCACGGAGGGTAACGCGGAGCCCTCCCTCCGTGACACGGAGCCAACGCCCCAGTGCACTATTTCTTCAATAAAATTATTTTTTCATACCTTGCCTTATTTTTCCCACTTCCATGCATATTTTTCTCCGTTTGACCTGAAAATCACTTCACTAAACGAAATTGGTTAGATTAATAGATTTCCCTAACTAAAATGAAAAATATTAACTAAAACAAAAATCTAAACCTAATCAAGAAAAGAAAAATAAAAATAAAAATAATTTACACTAAGAAAAGAAAGAAAGAAAATATTTTTCACAGGTTGCCTCCCGTGCAGCGCCTGGTTTACCGTCGCGGCTCGACGTCCATTATGCTCAATTATCTACTAGGGTGAGGGACGATTTTTCACGATCCTTGTCCTCCCCCCAGTAGTGCTCAACCTCATCTGGTGGCCTTCCTGTTAACTCTCGGGAATCATCCATTATATTAGCATTCCCATGATCAATCACATTGATCACCGAGAGTTCCTCATTCACAATCGGGAGCTTGGGTGCTTTGTACACGTCAAACACTTCTATCTTGTCATGTGCCCGCATTGTAAGTTGACCCGCAGCTACATCAATTAATGCTTTTCCGATTGCCAAAAAGGGTCGTCCCAAAATAAATGGGACTTCAGCATCTGGTTCAAAGTCCAGAACAATAAAATCGATCGGAAAAATGAGGGAGCCCACTTGCACTAACACATCCTCAACAATGCCATCCGGCTTAGCTAAGGACCTGTCCGCTAGCTACAATATTACCGTTGTAGGTCTAGGACTCCCTAGACCTAACTTTCTGAATACCGAAGATGGCATCAGATTTATACTTGCCCCCAAGTCGCATAATCCACGAGCTCGGATACTTTGCCCAATAGTCAGCTGGATAGTAAAACTCCCAGGGTCTTTCAGTTTCGTGGGCAGTCTATTCTGAATCTGGGAAGTGCATTCCTCCGTTAAAGCCACCGTGGCATACTCAGTCAAACAACTTTTGTTACCCACGATGTCTTTAACATATTTTGCATACTTTGGCACTCCCTGCAAGACATCAACAAGAGGTAAGTTAACATGTACCTGTTTAAGCACCTCCATAAATTTCTTGAAACACGCCTCCTCCTTGTGTTTCTTAAGTCGTTGAGGGAACGGGGGTGGAGGCCTTTCTGATTCTGCTTCTTTAGTCTTCCCCCTATCAGAACTTTGTTCCTCCTCAACATCTGCTGCTCCTGACTCGGTCTTTCCGGTTCCACCTCCTTCAACTGTAAGCCACTCCTCGTAGTCACCGCATTAACCTGCTTCGGATTAGGATCCGTGTCGCTAGGTAGTCCTCCTCTAGGTCTTGTATTTTGGGCACTAGCAAATTGCCCAAACTGATATTCAAGAGCCTTGGTCGCCAACTGATTGTTCTTCACTTCGGCTGCCAATTTAACATAGTCAGCCTGCAATTGTGCCTGATTAGCGATCATGGTTTTGAACATCTCCTCAATGGTCGGTGATGGTGGTGGAGGAGGGGCATTGTGATTTCTGAATTGAGCTTGAAAGTTTTGTTGCCCTCCTTGATTTCTCTGCATACCCTGACCAGAACTTTGTCCTTGTTGGTTGTTGCTACCCCACGAAAAATTTGGATGGTTCCTCCAATTTAAGTTGTAGCCACTACCAAACTGCTGCTGATTTCTCTGTGCATTGCCCACAAAGTTAACAGAATCAAGATTTGCACCACAGCACTCGGCTGAATGCTCACTACTACCACACACTTCACACCACATCTGTTGGACCGCATTGACTGAAGCTGAAGGCTGGTTCAAATTCATATTGTTGAAGTGATTGTTTAACTGATTTTGCAAGGCAGCTATCTGTGCAGCGATAGCTGTAAACCCATCCACTTCAAGCACTCCCGCTGCTTGCCTTGCTCCACCTCTTGATGAATCTGCATTCCATTCTGGATTGCCCTGTGAAATTCGGTTGAGCAAAGTGTACAGCCCCTCATAGGTCTTTTCTAGCGCTTCCCCTCCAGCTGCTGAATCTAACAGAATTTTAGTGTGGGGTTCCAAACCCTCAATAAATGTGTGTACCAACACCTCATTGGACTGATGATGATGAGGACAGTCCCGCAATATGGATTTAAATCTTTCCCAGGCTTGATATAGATTTTCTCCCTCCCTCTGTTTAAAACTTAGAATTTGACTTCTAAGTTTGGCTGTTTTACCAGAAGGGAAAAATCTGATCAAAAACTTCCGTGCAAGATCATCCCACGTTGATATAGAATTGGGTGGTTCAGCTTTTAACCACCTCTTGGCTTCACCAAGTAAGGAAAACTGAAATAAGGTGAGCCGAACATAATCAGGTGACACTCCAGCGGGTATATAAGTGTCACTTATCTCCAAAACGTTTTGGAGATGTTGTTGTGGATCTTCATGAGGGAGACCGGTAAATTGCCCGCTTGTGTGCAAGAGTTGCACCATATTCTGCTTTAATTCAAACCTCCCTCCAGGCTCTGGTTTGCGGATGCTAGAATGTACATTGTTAGCGTGTGGGATTGCCACCTCACGAACCGGCCTTGCTGCTGCTTCATCGGGCACTAACACTGCCCTCACAACTGGTGGATTTTGCTGCTCCATAATAGATTGTCGGAACAACTGCAGCTTCTTTTGTAGAGCTTCTCTACGTTGACTATGAAATTCACGTTCAGGCTCTAAGTAAGATTCCACCAGCTCTTTGTCCCTTGCCAGTGTTCACAGAAATCAAGTCTGCAAAATACAGCCTAAGACCAAGTTGTTAACACTTAAGAAAATAAAAATAAAAATACAGTAAATTTACACTAAACACAATTTCACAAATTTGCCTAGCCTCCCCGGCAGCGGCGCCAAAAACTTGTTCGGCTGTTTCGGTTGGTATTATATATTATAAACCGACACGCAAGTGCACGTGGTCAAACAAGTAATAAAGTGGCTAAGTAAGCCAAGTATCGATCCAAGGAGGCTCAGGATATGTAAAATTTGCCTAAGTATACTATATTCTTATCTTACTTCTAATTATGCTAACAACAACGTAACCAACAGTTAAATGAGTTTTTGTTTATAAAATATATACTAAAACTATTAACAATTATTTACTGTGAATTCAAACTATGGATATGAGCATGCCAAGGTTAAGAACAAGTAATGAATTCGATTATAATAATAATTCGGTTAATCTCTTCTTCATGTTGCTAGCCAAGAACAGTAGCCTAGAAATTAAAACTCTCGTATTTAATTTCACTTAAGAATCATAAACCATTCGTCTACATTTCTGTGATCAAATGCAATTTACGACCTAGCAATACAATTCCGGTTCCTAAATTGACTAATACGGCTTTCAAGTATATTTCTATCAGGAAAGCACATCAAAACCCAATTTTCCCAAATCAAGTTAAGAACAATACCCTATTAATTCACAACTTTCCAATTTCTTGCTCTCTCGAGTGAAATTGGACTTTTTAGATGTACATTAATGTCGGCCAAGCACTAATGCAGTAAGAACAAGAATTAATAGAACAACATGAAAGAAGAAGAAGAAAACCATATCATTTACAATCAAAATTCACTACACATGTTCAAAACCTTAGCAAGGAAGAGAATTAACCACTCATTTGTGGATTGATCATCCTAAAACAAGTGTAAATCATACATACAATTAATTGAAAGAAGAAAGGAAGAGAAGAAATCCCTTAGCTTTTTCGTCCCTCAACTGCTGCTAACCCACGTCCTAGCTCCACCAAGTCTGAACTAATTAAAATAAACCTAAGTGTGCTATTTATACTAGAGGGAAATTTTTCCCGGAATAACAAGCAACGTGTCACGGAGGTCAACGCGGAGCACTGCCTCCGTGACACGGCGTGGACGCGGACCTTCACTGGAAATCCAGGGTCCGGTAAATTAGCCTCAACGTGGCACGGAGGCCAACGCGGAGGCCTATCTCCGTGCCACGGAGCTGTCGCGAGGCCTCACTGGAATTTGCCATTTAATTTCCTCTCCAGGCAGTGTGCCTCCACGATGGTAGCGTGCCACGGCTCCATCGCGGAGCCCCTATACTTTGCGCATTCCAATGTCTTTTCCACGCTCGTATCCAAGTCCAACTCCGATATAGTTCCAACATGCATTTTAGCTCCTAAAAATCATATTTTCCTGCAAAACAAATGCTAATCATGTTGGTTAGTATAAATTCACATTTTATTACCAATTACATGAGAATATATACATATTGCACACAAACAAGGCGAAAATAATACGTTTGAGTATCACTTGGGCATATAAATCTGCCCAAGATCAATAGCAGTTACAGAGAGGGCAACAACAAACCTGAATTCCACCAGTGGTCCTTAGGACCTACTCCATCCGCAACAGTATATTGGCCCAGAGGTCCAGAAATGACCAGCAGGGCCAGAGTAGTCAGGGTCATGGTTATAGAGCTTCAGAGTCCCAATCCCAAGATTTAACTTATATATATTGATAATGTAAAACATGTTTTCAATATCAGTACAAATTAACCAAATTTAATATATTATTTAGTACTTTATATTTTATGCTACCATATTAGGCCTGCTGTGAAAAGTTTTTGTAGATCAATTAGACCCATTGGTGTAAATAACCATACACTACTAGTGCACAGAATTCAGACCATTCGTCATATTTTATAATGAGAAAATTACTTAGTATAGCAAACATACGTTATGTATTTACCATTAATAAATACAGTTTAAAAAAATCACATTTTATAGAAAATAATTACAATTTGTAGCATTTCTCTCCACCCTCTCTAAACCTCGCTCGCCTCCCTCTTCTTTCTCCCTCTCTCTCGCTCACTTCCCTCCTCTCTCTCCCCCTCTCTCTCTCGCCTCTTTACTTCCTCCTTCTCGCTATCTCTCTCTCCTCTCTCTCTCTCTCTCTCTTTCTTTTTTTTTCCTTTCTCTCTATTTTCCTCTCTCTTTTTTTTCTTCTCTTCTATTATAAATAGTAATTTATAATAATTTTTTTGATGATAATAAAAATATATCTCACAAAGTAAAAGTGATAGATATAACGATACAACCTACAAATGAATGTTGTATTGAAAAAAAAAATTTGGATTTGTATTAGTTTAGTCAAAAATTTTGAGAAAGAGTGTGTGAGATACAAGAACGAATAAATACAAATGATACAAGAGCAATAAATACAGTTACTTGTAATTTTAGTTGTTTGCATCTTTTGTATACATGTATATTATATTCGCTACAACCTTAGTTCACACATGAATACAAATAGAATGATTGAATAGAAAAGATACAAGAGCGAATGAATACAAGTGATACAAGAGTGAATGAATACAAGCTACATTATATATTTAAAAATATTGATACAATATATCTATATCTGTTATTTGGATACATTGAACCCTTTTAAAATATTGATACAATATGTCAATTTTGTTATTTTGATACAATATATATTTAAAAATATTGATACAATTTGCCAAGTATTTCTGCTTTTGAAATCTACATCTTTGAATACATTGTATCTTTGAAAATATTGACACATTTGTATCCTTAAAAATATTGGATGTATCCACTCTATTTATGTGGTTGTATATAAAACTACTATATAAATTAATTGAACTCTATGGTCTTGTATGTTACAGTTGAAATATGTTTGTGTCCTTAAATACAAATGTATCGATATTGCAAATACAGTGAAATATTTGAGTCAGATCTCTACTAAAAGCATCGTCGATACATTGAGTAGATTGTATCAGTATTCCTATGAATACGGTTGTTTAATACCCTCCAAAAAAATATAAAAAATACAGAGAGAGGTGCAATTAAAATACAGCATACAAAGAGGGAGAGAGAAATAAAGAAATAGGAAAGAGAAAGAGAGAGAAAGAAAGGGAGGGGCGATAGAGGCATAGAGAAAAAGAGCAAGAGCGAGAGAGAAAGAGAAAGAGAGACACATAGAAACAAAGAGAGCGAGAGAGAGAGAGGAGGGGGGAGGGTGGCGAGAGAGATTCTGGAGAGAGAGGAGAGAGGTTTTGTCACGACCCGAACTGAAGCCCGGATCATAGACACGGGACAAGAGACCCCGAGGGATCCCAAGTCAACCCATGGCTCATGCATACAACTAATCTCATTCAAATAAGCGAAAAGATAATCATAAAAACATAGCGAAAACATAACCATAGTATAACCTCATGGAATACAGAACATATACGAGAGCTGAGTACTACATACTAGTCTGGAAGCCTCTACTACATACTAGTCTGGAAGCCTCTACTACATACGATGGGTTGATGGGACAACATCCCCAACTAACCCAAACAATACTGAAACTCAAGATAACATAAAAATCTGTCAACCGCCCTCGGAACATGAGGACTCACCAATGAGCTAATAGCGCAAGCTGAGATGGACTAGGGATGAGGTCGAGCCTGAGATCCGAACCCTGTATACAGCATAGAAATTATGCGGTCAGTACGTGGAATATATCGAGTATGCAAGGTACGTAAAATCGTGAAAGTAATATAAATATCGTAAAGCAAGTCATACATATGTCATAAACTTTTAAAGATAAGAAGGAGACCACATGCATTCATTATGAACTCATACTCATATTAAACATGATCATGCATGGCTTTAGAACATCCTGACTGACTCGAATGACTCAAGATGAAACATAACATTCATATCAAAAGTTGAACAATGAGTCAAACCTTACTTTTAGATCATGCATGCATAAGGTAACCATCATGAGTAATGAAAAAATTGCAATTCTGGAAAATATAGACAGTGGGAGACTTGTCACTTAACCGACATACCACGATAGAGCTTACGTGGTCTCAACTATCACACTAAAGTGGGAAGAGTCGTCCTTAACCTTGTCAGGGCGATGGACGCTAGCGTGATATTGATATCAAGCTAAAGGGCCAATCGGGCCGGGGATAGCTCACAAGGGAGGTCCCAATAATATAATAGTATCAACCTACGTTGGCGCGTAGTTTTGGGGTATAGGGTGATTGGACCTTAACCCGCTCAGTGCTAGACTCTTCTCTCAAAACATGCAATGATCTACATTGTATATAACGAAGCTCAACATCATTAATTGACGAAGCTCAACATCGTCTAATGACGAAGCTCAATATGAATCATGCATAACTCAACATCGTATGAAATGAAGCTCAACATTGTCTATTGACAAGGCTCATAATAACATCATGCATAGACTCAACATCATATGTAAATGAAGCTTAACATTGTCTATCAATAAAGCTTATAATGATACACCACCCCAATTACGATTTCATGCATAT
Organism: Datura wrightii; assembly: GCA_035772735.1. Classification (NCBI taxonomy): domain Eukaryota; kingdom Viridiplantae; phylum Streptophyta; class Magnoliopsida; order Solanales; family Solanaceae; genus Datura; species Datura wrightii. The sequence continues at coordinate 115,908,531 of JASDFA010000003.1, read as the reverse complement.
ATAAAGCTTTGCTTCGAAACATACCACAAGCTAGAATTTATAATAAGAGTTGAGGAAAAATTCACTTCAAACCATGTGGTAAGCTTATGTCGGAGAAAAACATTACTTTAAAACATCATGTGGGTATCACCCAAAACTCTATCGTGCTTGGGTTCATTCAATTCACTTTGAAAACATCAATACAATCATGGGTAGGGTTAGAAACATGCTTTTGTTATTCACTTCATCATCATCACACACGTATCACAATCACCTCTTCTATGAACTATTCACCATGGGCGTTTTAGATTCAAATTTTAGAAAAATAATTTTTATAAGAGAAAACAAGTTAGAATCCGCCCAAGCTTTGTAAATCATCAATATCAACTCAATCTAATCATACTCATGAATGGAGACATAAGAATCATGCAATTGATCAAACATACTTGACCAGTTATTTTTAACACAATTTGATAGGAATTTGGGCATGGGTGTGGAAGAGAGACACTTATTAAAACCCTACATACCTGGAAAAAACCTTGAATTTTGGTCTTGAATCACCTCCTTCAAGCTTTCAACCTTGCATGCATGGGGAGTTTGCACTTAGAATAGGTCTTCCCCTACTAAAACCCTTCAAAACGAGCCTTAAATGACGTAGTATAGAGCCTTAGGACTAGAAAATGATGGAAATGTCCTTACTAAAATCGCAGAAAAACCTGCACTGGACGATTCCACGATTGAACCAACGGACTGTGGGAAGTTACCACGACCCGTGGTAAACGCCTGTGGTCTAGACTGCCAAACTTTCCGGTTTCTGATTTAAACTCACGGCTCGACAGGACGAGTCGTCCTTCCAAACAACGAACCGTGGTTTCAAACAGTCCTAACCACTGCCCAGGTCCACTTCCTTTCCACGACCACTAACAACGGCCCGTGCCTTCTCACAACAGGTCGTTGTGACGCCCGTGGTCCACCCTACCACCAGGCCTGGCTTCACACCACGACCACATACAACGGCTCGTGGTTTGCTACCACGAGTCGTTGTGTGGCTCGTCCTGCAACATTTTTCCCAAATTTCTGCACTTTGAATTTTAACTCCCCAGGTTTATTCCTAAACACTTTCGGGGTATTATAGGTTTTTGTTTTGCCATAAGAATTATTGCTATAAATTGTAATTATGCAAACTATAACTACTAATGGTAATTAGTTTTCAAATGCTATTTATGAAATTTCCCCTTTTATAATTTCCAAATTCGCAGTTGGTCAAGAACTCCAACAGTAAAGAGCATATAATGTTGCCATGGTATGGTAATTGGCAAAACTATTGATTGCAGGATTTTCATAGCTGCATAGGAAATCCCTTCTTTATTACATGCATACACTTGCAAGCTTTTTAACTTTTCAAGAAACATCAGTACTGATATTCTGTAATGAAGATCAATTGTTTTCTTCTTTGGCATTACTAAGAACCAACATAACAAGTACTTTCACAGTAAAGCTCCAATATGGAGTTGCACTAATTAATAGCAAACTCATTCTAAAGCTTTGGGTTACTAGTACCACTGGTATCAATAGAAGGTTAAAAGTATTCCAGGAGAAACGTTTAGTTGTCTAGCAAATCATCAGAAACACAAACAAGGCCTTAGGTAACAAAATTTTACTTGTTCTGTGAGTCGTGTTTTGTGTTTATTCCATCTCTCTTTTCTTTTGGGGGGATGGGGAGAGAGGTGGAAAATCAGAGTCAGAGAGAAGGCAAACAGAACTCTGAGAGTAACACTAGCATTTCAGGATACAATTTTCTCACATTGTATATGAAACATAACTTTCCTTCTAACTATTGTGCTGTCTACTAAAATTCTACCCCAACATAAGAGCAGTGAGAATATCATAATAGCATTAGATTAGCTTCTTCTTTTCGAAAAAGGTTTTCAAATGCCACAACTGCAATCCTGCTACAGATAAGCATACAAAGATTGACAGTCCAGTCATCCAAGCCATTTTAGAGTTGGTTGATCTGTTAAGTTCTTGCATTTCTTCCTCCCTGTAATATGTCAAAAAATTTCAACCTCTATTTCATTAGAGCTTAGATACATGAGGATGAGATTGATCACAAGAATAAAGTTAACTCACCTTTCACGTAGATAAAACATCTCATCATGGATGTTTTGAACATTTTCATACATCTTCTTCAGTTCTAATTCCATAAGCTAACAAGAGGACAGATGAAAAAGCATTACAAATCTAGCAGTTGGTGGAATCTATGAAGTCGAAAGACTACCTTTCTCAACATTCTTTTGTCAGGCACAAGGGAAAAGGTCATTAAAATATTGAATGAGCTATGTGCACATATAGGACTAAGAAAATGGAAAAATAAGCATGGAGAGACTACTTGATATGAGTGCAAGGTCAATAATCACACTGCAAATCAAACGCAGCTTCCAAGTTAAGAATCTGGTTATTCAATCGGGAACAGAATAAAGTGCAGTATATTCTGCTTTTAATTCAATTATTCAACTAAAATTCATATAATCATATAACTCATCTCCCGTGCCTCTTCATTTGAAAGGATTTCTATCTCAAGAAGAAAGCACATCAATTTACAAGAGGCCCCCCAAACTCTGATACCTTGTCAATCAAAAAAAATGGAACACCCCAAACTGCACAATCCAATCACTTTGTTCTTTCTTCTTCTAAGAATTCAATGTCAGAAAAAGTACTTGTACATAACAGCCAAATGGTCAGCCTGAGCTAAAAGCTAGAGTCTTTGAGGCCGCTTAAGTGCAATTAGATGCTTCTTTAAGCTAGAGTGCAGATCAGAAGTTCATGAAATTTTAAAGGTTATTCAAAAAATGGTTTCTTTTGTATGATAAAGTGAAATGCTCTAAGATCTATACACTCTAATCTGAACATTAGTTTTGATGAAACAAAAGGGAGTCATGGAGGCACGCAATAGGAAATTAAATGTTATAAGAATACATGAGTAAATATGTGTGAAACTGCCGGTGTGACTCCAGATGAATAGATAGGGACACCCGTATACATGTGAATTGACAAAAGCAAGCATGAAGAAGAAAGAAGGCTTACTTCAACAGAGCCTTTCTTGGCAACATTGGTCCAGTCCTTAGCAGCTATACCACTCTTCCAGTCAAGATCGATAGTTAGAGTAATGGGGGGCTTGTGATCAGCAGCATAGAAGCAAGCCATATAGTCCCCAGCTTCTGATGTCTCAAAAGAAAAATGCCCTTCAGGAACATTGTCCGCATAGTGATAGGTAGTCCCATACGTAGATGTCACCTAAATCACACAAACCATATAAAACTTCATCTTTTGACCAGAGGAAACTGATTAGACTGATCAAAGTAACACATGATACACAAAAAAGCTCTTGTTTTCTGCATGAGACGGGAGCATAACTCTTTGTTTTTGAACCTACGGGAATCACTCTTTTCTTAAAGAAACCTATGAAAATCCATAGATTATGTGTATCCTTATTACTCATGCGTCCAAATAGCTTTAAAGAAAAGAAAACTCTAATTAAAATTCAGATTTTTGGTTCATCCGGACGAAATGCAAAGAATCAAACAGATTTTCTCAAGCCAAAATATCCGAACTTAAGTTTTAGAAGTTAACTCTGCCTGATTGAGTTTCATATCCTGTGAAAGCTCACATTGCCAATCCCAATCCCAATAAATAAATAGGGTAAGCTTAATACAGAATTTTGAGGTTGATACAGACAAAATGCAAATCAATCGAGCAGATATTGCCTAACCAAAAATTCCATCTGAAGGGCTTAGAAGCTAACCTGCCTGCTCATATTTTTGGCCACAATCCCAATAAAGGAGAGTGGCAAAGTTGACTGCCAGTGTAAAACTAGCCAACTTATGACGAATCAACATAATATTGAATGCATTGGGACGTGTCGATACACGCTATATCAGTAGGGACAGTGACAAAGTTGACTGCCAGTGTAAAACTAGCCAACTTATGACAAATCAACATAATATTGAATGCATTGGGACGTATCCACTGCAATACACGCTATACCAGTACTATTAGAATGAAACAAGTCCATATGGAGCAAACAGAATACTCCCTCCATCTCATTTTACTTGTCCATTTTCCCTTTAATATGCCCTTTAAGAAATCACAAATAAGAAGGGTATTTTTACTAATTTAACATTCAACTCTTTCTTAACACAATACTTATGTGCCTTATCGATCAACACCAAGTACGCCTCAAACTAATAAACCCAAGTTAATTAAGTATCCAGATCAATTATGCAATAGTCAGTTCACATTAATTTTCGAATTTTTCATTGCACAGATATTGAAATCATTCCAACGTGAAAAATGTTGGGAGCCAAAAATTTCTACATGAAAATTGCTTGAATCCTATATGAAAATGAAACATTTCCCACCTAAAATTCCCTATAAAAAGAATGATTGACCTACTAAAAGATGCAAATGGGCGGGAGTTAAGAATTTAGGCAATTAACGCACTCTTTTGAGTAAATGTGTAGATGAAAAAGATTAACAATGGAGGAATTTTCTCCGAACTTTACAATATTTATTAAGGTGATCAATAAGGTTTACACTTTCAAAAAGAATAATTTTTAGGCCAAACTGGGAAAAAATTAATTAATTCTACGGGAGTAGAACATATTCACATAACCTATCCCAACTAATTTAGACTTCAGAGGCTGTAGCGATTCATTACAGGAAGGCCTCAAAATTAGGTGAAGTACTCCCTGTTAGGCAATTCCTTACCCCATAACACTCGAGACCTCTGAATGGTTCAACCTCATACCGGCTTATCCAGAAATTCAAAAATTCACAACTTTTACAATAGGATGATCAAATAAAAAAGCCCCAGTTAATTCGTAGCCCAAAAATCAATCAAAATCAGAAGAAAATCGAAAAATAATAATAATAATAATAATAATTACCCTGACGGTGACTTTGTGAGTATCGGGTAAAGGATGGGCTTCATTGGGATTGACAATATGGTACTTGCCAACAGTCATGGAGTGGCTCTTGATATCTTCAGCGATGCATTTTGTGTGACCTGATAACACTTCGAATTGGACCGCATGTACTTTCGTCGAAAGAAACATCAAGATTAGAAACATAGGGAGTGATTTACTTGCGGGGATCATCATATTTAAGAGTAAATAATTGCTAGATTTTGGGGTGTAATTAAAGAAGAGTTTGAAGAATGAAGATGCGGCGTAGATATTCACGGGAGCAAGAATTTTGATTGAACTATAAGATCAAAGAGTCAAAAGAAGAAGGTTTTGATTTGGTAATGCCTTCTCCAACGATGGGAGGATTTCTTCCAACTACAACTACTTTCTAGTTTCTTGGAAGCTTTTTTTTTCTCTTTTTTTGGCCCCTTATTTCTTTAATAAATTAAAGTTTTATATTGTCTACTTTGCTAGCTGTCGTGAGCTGATTTTCAAAAATAACCTCGTGGGATGACTGAATTTTTAATCTTGCTTACCCTATAGCCAAAACTTGAAAAAGTTTATAAAGTTTTAAATTTTGATCCCGAAGGATTGTCCATGGGCTAAGAAAAATTTGAGACCATTGATTTCTATGGTCGTTGGATATAATTTTTTTGGCTTTTATGATCTTAATTTTATAGGATTTAACCAATTATTTTGATTGTGGTATGTTATCAAGAAATAAAAGATCAAATTATAAAAGAACTTTTCGTGATTATTTCTAGTCATTCATCATTATTAGCATTTTAGTGGACAAAATTGATAATATGTTCTTATATTCATTAAGAATTTTAATTTTCAAAAGATATTATGATCCTTAGGTAAAAAGAACTTTTATCTTTTTAGATGTAAATTTGAAGACATGTTGATTATAATAACTTTTTCAAAATATATACTTCAGACTTTTAACTTCTTCCATCAATTAATCCACAATATTATATATATATGAAATGATTATTTAGTAAAATATTTTTGTTGTATGTCAGAAAATTCTTTATAAATAAAAAGATCATGAAAAATTTTTTTTGGATGAAGATAACCCTCTGCCCTATTTGTTTCATTCCGTTCGATAGCCTTTCAATCAAAATAAGTAATGAATGATAGACATGAACGCAAGAAATATTAATTATAGACTTACAAGATCAGGCAAATATTTAACGAGCCTTACACAATGCACTTTCAAAATGACTATGTCGAGCATTTTGTGTAAGATTAAAGCTTAACACAAACTACATAATCATGTAGATATTGATTCAACAAAGGTAGCTATCTTTTCTCGGTTTGATCTTTGCCTAAGTTTAGACACTACATTTGAATTTTGAGTGATCTAGTCGTGGAACTCTTTTTAAAGAGTATTTACAAAAAAGTTAAATATGAGCTAAATAATTTTATTCTTGTTCTCCAATTTTTTTTTTTCAAAGGAAGGTTCTTTGATTGCTGCATTAGATTGGATGAGTTCCCTAAATTAAAATTTGAGACATCTTATTAAAATCATTTCTATTGCAACTTTAAATGATTTGGAACAATATAATATTTTAGTATATTAGGATATACAATTAACTATCGTTATAATTATAGTGTTTACTAGTTTCGAACACGTGCGTTGCACGTGTGTCAAGTTTGTGCAGATTCGTTAGATGATATATATAGAATGATATATTATTGCTGACAGATGATAAATTAATTTATAATTAAACAAAATTGACAGAAATTCAAGGTATTACTTTCAAAATGCACCCAAACAAATTATATTAGTTGCTTATATAATTATCATTTATTTAAAAAAAAATTATCAAATGGTCATTAATAAAAATTTGTTATAGAATTGAGAAAAATAATATTCTCTTTAACTTTTGTTGAAGCTAAATATCATAATATTATACTAAAAGTGGGAAGCCCCTATCTTAAAAGTTGGATTATTATTTTGTCCCTAAAATAAATTAAAATATAAAAATATATAATTAAATAATAATATTTTACCATTCATTGAATCAAAATGAAATTAAATATTTAACAAAATGATAATATTTTTCATTTATTGAATCAAAACTAAATTAAATATCTATTAATATAGTAATATTTAAATCATATCATATCATATTTAAATATTTAATTAAATAATAATATTTTATTATTTATTGAATCAAAACTAAATTAAATATCTAATTAAATAATAATATTTGAATCATATTCTATCGTATTATACTAAAAGTGGGAAGTCCCACATAACAGTCTATCAAATATTAAATGATTATTTTGCTCTACATTTAAACAATACTCTTATAATATTTTTAATTGTACCAATCAGTAAGAAAATCTTATATATATATATGTGTGTGTGTGTGTGTGTGTGTGTGTGTGTATTAAATGAAAGAAACAACCATGATACTACCTGCTTTGCTTTTTTTTTTTTAACATTTTGATGAAGATGACAATAAATAATTATAATTAAATTTGAAAAAAGTAAAATAACGTAAATTAAATGAAAAAAAGTAACTCTCTATTATGACAATTATAGATTTCTTATTTAGTTTAATAGTCTAATAATATTTATTGTAATATATATTTACTTTTTAGTACATAAAATATTATTGAAATAGTTTTAGATTGAAGGGAAAAATGGTAATCCAACTTTTAACTTGAGGGCTTCCGAATTATATAATAATATGATATATAAAAGTGAATAATAACTCACTAAACTAAAAGATATTTGACTATTTTTTTTTAAAAAAACAAGGAAAGAAAAGTTACATAATGAGTTATAATATTCATATTTCAATACAATCATTAAATTATAAAAGTAAAAAGTCACGAAATAAAAAATGAATGATTAAAATACCCATCAAATATTAAATAATATTTGTACCCCTCAGCCAAACAGTATTTCAAAATATTTTAGTAAAAAAATATAGGTATAAATCTTTAAATAAAATAACAAAAAAAAAAGAAAATATTAAATGAAAGTGTTACACCCCGTAAGTTTCTAGTGTTTAGTCGGCCAATTTGCATGTTGGTTGAGAGTTTTAGAGTGATATACATACGAGGAAAGGGCTCGGGGAAAGGCCGAACGAGTGCCAAGTTGGGATTTCGCGACAGGAGGCCGAACCAAGCTACCCAGAGGGGCAAAGTGACACGGAGCAGAATCAACGCGTTAGCCAACATGGCACGGAGCAGAATCAGCACGTTGGCCAACGTGTCACGTTGCCTTGTCTACTGCTTCAAGTATATAAAGGTCTCACACTTAGAAATAAGCTCATTATTTCTAAGCCACGGCCAGAGCAGAGGGAGGACGAGGAAAACATTTAATTTTCATCTGATTACGCCGCTAAACGCTGTCCAAATCCGAATTAACTTCGGGTATCGAAGTATAAGGCTGCAAGGAGCATTTCTACGGAGTTAGTTTCATGAAATTCGCCCGGCGAATCGTCGTCCCCCCGAGCCAAAGTTGTTGGAATTGCTCCAAACTAGTGTCAATACGATCACAGACTTAAAGTAAGTATTTCTTCCTTCTAGATTCCCGAGAAATCACAAGTTCTTGATCGTCTTTCGATAAGTTGAAGTATAGTCAATATATATATATATATAAGTTATTGTTTTCTTCGAATTCAGTAACGAAGTTAGCCCTATTCTTATATTAATATGATTACAGTTGAGAAGGGCAGTTGAATACGAGCTGATACTCATCAGTTAGTCAGAAAACGACGAACGAGGTATGTATGCTTAATTCTCGGCAAGTATCCTTATCATACAGTGTTACGACTTATGTTCTCGAATAAAAATAACGATCTCAGATGCTGCAGATGGTTGCTACCATTAGATTGTAATTCGATATGTTGTAATTAGATGTTATTGATATACATATATAAATATTAGATATGTTGCGAGTAGCTACTAATAGGGACTACAGTTACATAATTCTGGTTAGCTGCTAGCAAAACATATACAGATCATACTGCAGTACCCCTCGCTGAAAGGGAACAGGGTAAATGTGATTCGCGTTATGAACGCTATAGAAACTCTTTTAGTTCTCAGTTTATTGTGATGGTAGACTTATATGTTTGTTGCCATGCCTAGACTTCAAAAGCTCATAAGAGTTATTAGCCTGAATCAGTTGGTTAAACAGTATGGGCGCAGTTAGGCGGTCTAACGACCAGTTGGCGCTTGTATTGGAAAGAAAGCATCCCTAGAGGTCATTGATGTTATCGCACGTTTCATAACCAGAAATAGAGGCGGAATAGGTATATTCTAGAGTTAGCGACACCAGGGTTCTCCAGTGTATTGAGGGATCGTCTACCATCCCTTTACCCTTATTAGTGATAGTCAGTCTTAGTCAACCTAACAGTTATCATGTAGGACGCCAGCAAGCCAGCGCAGTCGTCCGAGTCAGATAAACCCGTGGTACCCTAAGGAGGGGTCCACATCAGTAGTCAGTGACGGGCCAGCACCCTAGCCAGTTCTTGTAAGGTATTCAGGTACAGAGTTCCAGGAGAGGGCCAGCCCTATAGTTGATTAATTAGAAGAATAAAGTAGTTAGCCATTCGTAACCCCACAGTCATTCATGAGTTATAGAGGTCCGAGTGGGACATTCAGAGTGTTGTTAGGCCACTTCAGACCTTGTTTTATTCATCCCAGACTATTAGAGATCATGATCACTAACAGGATCCTCTAATCAAATACGTGCACATGGCGTGCCTGCAGACAGCCCTACAGATTATCCCAGAAGCTAGTAGCATTAGCATGAGGCCTAGAAGGCCAGATACGCTCTCGTTATACAGATAGATTGATGAGTCAGTATAGCATCTGGGTTGGGGTTGCCCTCAGTTAGGAGCCTTCCATGACCGCCCCAAGGTTAATAGTTGTGTTGCTCTCCCACCAGGGGCGAGGATACGTCGCTCTACGGAGTGGCATGCCGTCCGAAAGGGACGAAGATGGGGATTCAGATCCTCATATTGCCGTGGTTGGCCTTATACACACCCCCGCCGAACGTTTACGCCCGGGGTGTAGATATTAGGAGTCCTACGGACTCAGACTCAGACACAGCTATAGTTCAGGGGCCAAGTAGGCCCAGTTGTAGACCCAGGGGACCGGTAAGATGGCTACAACACCAGTAGAGTTGTAGACACCTGAGTAGGGGTATATAGATTGAGATGTGCTCGCTAGGACTTATAGGGGCCTGAACGAGTTGTTCTGTGCTGATTGTACCTCCCGGCTTATGGGGGCCAAGTGAGGTTCTTGTATGAATTCTTGTCTGCTAGTTGTAGTGTATAAGTATGTAAGTATGCAGTCTTATCTTATGTACATGTGGTGTCAGTTAGATGCAGATTACGAATCAACAGGCGTACAGGTTAATCTTTCAACTCTTCTTTTTATTTACTTCTAGACCTATTCATCTTATCTATTGCCTTACATATTCGATACATACTATACTGACGCCCTTTCCGGGGCACTGCATTACTTTCCTGCAGGTATAGATAAACGAGGAGCAGGTCCCTTGTGGTTTCAATCAGCCGTACAGAACTGTCAGCTCCCTTCTTCCGAGGCTTGTGTGATAGATGTTTATTTCTTTGTTTGTTCAGTATGGGTAGGTCGGGCCCTGTCCCGACCATCTTATTACTCCTAGAGGCTTGTAGATTGTGTTACTTCCCTGTGGTTAGATAATGTCGGCCATGTGGGGCCCATATGTATTTTAGATTATATGTGTTGGCCGTGTGGGGCCCTATTTAGCATATGATCTTACCTTTCAGTTATAACTAGATATCATGGTGGCCTTGTCGGCCCGCATAGGACTCCCTATGATTTTTTTTGTCTCTGGTTAGCTGTTTATTTTTCACAGGGGCTATAGGCCTTGTTGGCCGGGGGTTGTATTTACGGCCTCTATATAGCCTGTTGTTTTCTTGATTCCAGAGTTAGAGTCAGCCCTGCAGCAAAAGTGCTTAGGCTCAGTCAGCTCAGCAGTTCAGGTCCTAGTAGGGCATCAGGTGCCAGTCATGCCCCCTAAGGTGGGGTGTGACAAACTTGGTATCAGAGCAGGTCGTATCCCAGGGAGTCTGCAAGCCGTGCTAAGTAGAGTCTTGTCTATGGATGTGTTGTGCACCACATACTACGGGCAGGAGGCTGCAAGGCATGATAGGATGGTTACTCTTTCTTCTTCTCAGATCGTGCTATAGAGCAAAGTTGTATAAGGTTAAGTTCCTAAGTTTTCCTTGTTATGTCTGTCTAGGGTAATGTTTAATATAAGATAGACACCAGCCAGTTGCAAGCTAACTATAGCAGCAGGAGGAGGTATCATTAAGATGCCACAGTTGGGAGATAGGCAGCCTAAGGACGGGAGAGGACGTCCTTGTCTCCCCAATACTCTCCTGAGGTACCATGAACCTCACACTATGATACATCTACCAGCACCGGCCTCAATTCATTTTTATAACTTCAGAGTAGGAAGTCAGGAGTATAGCGTATATACGAGTCGACTTATCTATTAGATATACAAGATCTGGTGAAGACGACAGTTAATATTAGATTACATGATGGATGTGAGAAAGAGAGGGAAATACAGCATTCCCACCTCCATCCTTTCGAATGTTGTACAGTTCCATATTCCCGTTTCATTGCAGTAAGAAAATATTATTCCTACTTCATAGTTTTGTTTCCAGTATAGCAAAGGGCGTAAGAATTGAGGCGATGTTGCCCGGAGTAAATAGTAAGCGAAGGTTGGATTTGTTGACTCCAGAAAGTGTTAGGAAAGAGTAGGGAGCCCCAATGTTTATGTAAGTTGTCTAGACATTCACGGTAATAAGTCAAAAGAGCGGGTAAGACTATTAGCTTACTCGAGGTGTGTGTAAGAAATCCATTAGTGATAAACTCCCAGTAATAGTCAAGTTTAAGTCAGAAAAAGGCTGAATCCGCCGAAGCATGATAATGACGGCAAGATATGCCTGCAAGATAATGGTTATGATCTTAGTTTGTGATATCGAAAGACAGGGAGGTCATATGAATAAAATGGGTCTGACTGCAAGCCAGAGGAAGTATAGGCCGAGAGCTGGCCGGTAACCTTATCGATAGTGTAAGGCAGGTACCATGAACCCCAAAGCTCAGTCTAAGGAAGGTAAGGGTAAAAGCACTAGTATCAGACTTCAGGGGAAATTAGCATCACCTCCAGGTTGATAGAACATCGCATATGGAGGCCTAAGCCTCGGGTTAACAGTTAAGAGACAGTAAGGTTGTAGCCTAGAATGTTGCGGTACGTCCGCCTAAGGGGGAGGTAAGAGAGTGCCAACACAGAGACTCTAATCTACTGCAACCTGGAAATAAGGTCCAGCAGACAGTTATGGCCTTCAATATAACAACAAGCAAGAACATTCCAAGGGTGGCGAAACTTCAAATAGCAGACCATAGCTAAGGTGCATGTGTTTGTTGCTCCCAGAATTTAACGAAAATGCAATGAGATGGTACGAGAGGATAGTAGATATCATTAAATCATAAAAGCAGAGCCCCAGTGACAGGCCAGAAAGGGTGAAATAGCAGGAACCGAGTTATCCAATATAAGAGATGGTTGTGTCTGTAAGGGAGTGGAGAGTAATTAATATGAATACAGTCACAGGGTTACCTCATACCAGGTGTAGCTTGACCTTATTTGAGTCAATATAATAAGACCAATGAGGTCAATTCGTGCCTCGCCAGATGAAATTATGTCGCCATTAAGACTTATGTCAGGTTAAATACCACAGAAGTAGATGGAGTGCATGGAGCCCCAGTGTTTGATAAACTCCTATAGAAGGGCACAATCTATGACTAAATTTTAGGAAGGGATGTTGGAACAGATGGTGACACATGTTAACTTAAGCACAGTTCCTCATACCCCAATTGGTGGCTAAGTAGAATATACAACTCAGATTCTCTAGGCCACTATAAATGGAAGTGGAAGCCATCTAGATGATAACTTCAGGCAGATAGAGCAAACCTGGACATGTTAAAATGGGGAGAAGGAAAAAGTAAAGCTTATCAAGGAACGTCTGCTGACTGCTCAGAGCCGCTAGAAATCTTATGTTGATGTGCGGCAGAGAAACCTAGAGTTTAATGTAGGTGACTGGGTATTCCTGAAGGTTTCACCGATGAAGGGCGTGACGAGATTTGGTAAGAAAGGCAAGATCAACCCAAGGTTTATGGGGCCTTATCAGATTCTCCGAAGGATAGGCCAAGTGGCTTATGAATTGGATTTACCTCCAGAATTAGAATCTGTTCACCCAGTTTTTCATGTATCAATGCTGAGGAAGTGCATCCGGATTGTTCCAGTCAAAGAAGTCCAAATCACTGAGGAGTTAGCTTATGAAGAAGCTCCAGTAGCCATACTAGATCGGCAGGTCCACAAACTAAGAACAAAAGATGTTGCTTCCGTTAAAGTGTTATGGTGAAATAAGAACCAAGAGGAGATGACCTGGGAAGTAGAAGATGATATAAAAAACAGATATCCTCAGTTATTTCAGACTTAATCAAATTTTGCAGCCAGAGGTATGTTGTTATTGTTGTTTCATAAGTTGCATTATATACATGTATATGTGGAGTAGTTGACTTCAGTATATTGGAAAGGTATGCCATAGTATTATGTGGAGTACCTGTATTGGACTTTTCTGTATTTCAGGGTTTTTGGAGTCCATATTTAGGGGAGACTCTGCCAAAATTTTTCCAGAATAAGTACTGCAAGTTAAGGTTCATGCTGGTAGAAGTTAACATTCGAGGACGAATGTTCTTAAGGGGGGAAGGATGTTACACCCCGTAAGTTTCTAGCATTTAGTCGGCCTATTTGCATGTTGTTTTAGAGTTTTATAGTGCTATACATACGAGGAAAGGGCCCGGGGAAAGGCCGAACAAGTGCCAAGTTGGGATTTCGTGACAGGAGGCCGAACCAAGCTGCCTAGAGGGGCAAAGTGGAACGGAGCAGAATCAGCGCGTTAACCTACATGGAACGGAGCAGAATCAGCGCGTTGGCCAGCGTGCCACGTTGCCTTGTCTGCTGCTTCAAGTATATAAAGGTCTCACACTTAGAAATAAGCTCATTATTTGTAATCCACAGCCAGAGTAGAGGGAGGACAAAGGAAAACACTTAATTTTCATTTGATTACACCGCTAAACACCGTCCAAATCCGAATTAACTTCGGGCATCGAAGTATAAGGTTGTAGGGAGCATTTCTACGGAGTTAGTTTCGTGAAATTTGCCCGGCGGCTCGGCGGGCCGGCGAATCGTCGTCCCGCCGAGCCAAAGTTGTGGAATTGCTCCAAACTAGTGTCAATACGATCACAGACTTAAAGTAAGTATTTCTTCCTTCTATATTCCCGAGAAATCACGAGTTCTTGATCGTCTTTCGATAAGTTGAAGTATAGTCAATATATATATCTATATAAGTTATTGTTTTCTTCAAATTCAGTAACGAAGTTGGCCCTATTCTTCTATTAATATGATTATAGTTGAAAAGAGCAATTGAATACGAGCTGATACTCATCAGTTAGTCAGAAAACGGCGAACGAGGTATGTAAGGCTTAACTCTCGGCAAGTATCCTTGTCGTACAGTGTTACGACTTATGTTCTCGAATAGAAATAACGATCTCAGATGCTGCACACGGTTGCTACCATTAAATTATAATTCGATATGTAGTAATTAGCTGTTATTGATATACATACATAAATATCAGATATGTTGCGAGTATATGCTAATAGGGACTACAGTTACATAATTCTGGTTAGCTGCTAGAAAACATATACAGATCATACTGCAGTACCCCTCGCTGAAAGGGAACAGGGTAAATGTGATTCGCGTTATGAACGCTATAGAAACTCTTTTAGTTCTCAGTTTATTGTGATGGTAGACTTATATGTTTATTGCCAGGCCTAGACTTCAGGAGCTCGTAAGAGTTATTAGCCTGAATTAGTTGGTTAAATAGTATGGGCGCAGTTAGGCGGTCTAACGACCAGTTGGCGCCTGTATTGGCAGGAAAGCATCCCTAGAGGTCATTGATGTTATCGCACGTTCCAGAACCAGAAATAGAGGCAGAATAGGTATATTCTAGAGTTAGCGACACCAGGGTTCTCCAGTGTATTTAGGGATCGTCTGCCATCCCTTTAACCTTATTAGTGATAGTTAGTCTTAGTCAACCTAACAGTTATCATGTAGGACGCCAACAAGCCAGCCCAGTCGTCCGAGTCAGATAAACCCGTGGGTAACCCAAGGAGGAGTCCACATCAGTAGTCAGTGATGGGCCAACACCCTAGACAGTTCTTGTAAGGTATTCAGATATGGAGTGCCAAGAGAGGGCCAACCCTATATTTGATTAATTAGAAGAATAAAGTAGTTAGCCATTCATAACCCCATAGTTATTCATGAGTTATAGAGGTCTGAGTGGGACATTTAGATTGTTGTTAGGCCACTTCAGACCTCGTTTTATTCATCCCAGACTATTAGAGATCATGATCACTAACAGGATTCTCTGATCAAATACGTGCACATGGCGTGCCTGCAGACAACCATACAGATTATCCCAGAAGTGAGTAACATTAGCATGAGGCCTAGAAAGCCAGATACGCTCTCGTTATACAGATAGATTGATGAGTCAGTATAGCATCTGGGTTGGGGTTGCCCTCAGTTAGGAGCCTTCCATGACCGCCTCAGGGTTAATAGTTGTGTCGCTAGCCCGTCAGGGGCGAGGATACGTCGCTCTACGGAGCAGCATGCCGTCCGCAATGGACGAAGATGGGGATTCAGATCCTCATATTGCCGTGGTTGGCCTTATACACACCCCCGCTGAGCGTTTACACTCGAGGTGTAGATATCAGGAGTCCTCCGGGCTCAGACTCAGACACAGCTACAGTTCAGGGGCCTAACGGGCCTAGTTGTAGACCTAGGGGACCGGTAGGATGGCTACAGTACCAATAGAGTTGTAGACACCTGAGTAGGGGTATATAGATTGAGATGTGCTCGCCGGGACTTATGGGGGCCTGAACAAGTTATTCTGTGCTGATTGTACCTCCCAGCTTATGGGGGCCAGGTGGGGTTCTTGTATGAATTCTTGTCTGCTAGTTGTAGTGTATAAGTATGCAAGTATGCAGTCTTAGCTTATGTACATGTAGTGTTAGTTAGATGTAGATTATGAATTTGCAAGCGTACAGGTTAATCTTTCAGCTCTTCTTTTTATTTACTTCTAGACCTATTCAGCTTATCTATTGCCTTACATATTCGGTACATATTGTACTGACACCCTTTCCGCGGCGCTGCATTACTTGCCTGCAGGTACAGATAAACGAGGAGCAGGTCCCTCGTGGTTTCAGTCAGCCGTATAGAACCATTATCTCCCTTCTTCTAGGGCTTGTATGATAGAGGTTTATTTCTTTGTTTGTTCAGTATGGGCAGGTCGGGGCCCTATCCCTACTATCTTACTACTCCTAGAGACTTGCAGATTGTGTTACTTCCCTGTGGTTAGATAATGTCGATCATGTGGGGCCCATATGTGTTTTAGATTATGTGTGTTGGTCGTGTGGGGCCCTATTTAGCATCTGATCTTACCTTTCAGTTATAACTAGATATCATGGTGGCCTTGTCGGTCCGCGTAGGACTTCCTATGATTTTTTTTTGTCTCTGGTTGGCTGTTTATTTTTCACAGGGGCTATAGGCCTTGTCGGCCGGGGGTTGTATTTACGGCCGCTATATAGCCCGTTGTTTTATTGATTCCAGAGTTAGAGTCAGCCCTGCACCAGAAGTTCTTGGGCTCAGTCAGCTCAACAGTTCAGGTCCTAGTAGGGCACCAGGTAGCAGTCATGCCCCCCAAGGTGGGGTGTGACAGAAAAAAACAACCATGATACTATGAGTTTGAGTTTTTTTATATGTTGATGAAGATGACGATAAATAATTATAATTAAATTTGAATAACTGAAATAATGTAAATTAAATGAAAATATTAATTCTCTACTATGACAATTATAGATTTTTTTACTTAATTTAATAGTCTAATAATATTTATTGTAATATATGTTTATTTTTTAGTACATAAAATATTATTGAAATAGTTTTAGATTGAAGGAAAAAATGGTAATCCAACTTTTAACTTGAGGACTTTCCACTTATATAATAATATGATCTAAAAATTGTTATACTAAGGTGTTGTTATATATATATATATATATATATATATACACTTTCATTTGACATTTAGATATCATTGAATTGTTATTAACAAAAGTATGAAAAAATTAGCTTAATAACTTTGTGTACCAAAAAGAAGGAATATATTTGTTAACCAAGTTAATTAAAAAAATAGAAAGAGTGTGAATATAAAAAAAATTTACCAATGATATTTCTTCATAAAATTATGACCATAACTGGTGGACACAATTTAAATATAATTTTTTTAGATATTCGTACTTGAAATTTACTATGTCTATGATATTAATGATGATTACCATAAATATTTTAATATTTTATTTTACACAATATATTGCTTATAAAATATTATTAAGCATGATAGAGATATAATTTTATAAGGAGTGTACCGCTATAATAAATGTTATTACTGTTATAAATAAATTATTATTGTAGAAAAATAAAATATAATATGAAAAATCGATTCTGAAAAAAATTAAAATTATTATAATGAAATACAACTATGATAAATAACTATTATAATAAAATTTGACTGCATGTACTCTTCAAAGAAACATGGAATACATGTGCCATGTGCATTTATATAAAAAGCTCATTTTCAAGATGGTCAAACACATACATAATTTTTTAAACTTATCTTTATTTTCTATTTTGGCACTTCAACTCAATTTTGTTCAATTTTAACCTCCCTATTCTATTTTTCATATTTCATTTAAACACCAAATACTAATTTTTATATTTTTATTTATACTCTTCAACTGTAATCTTACACTTTAAAAATTGACAAATGTCTGTTACTTTTTGCAAAATAAAATAAAAATTGAGTGTAAATGCCGAATTTTATTCATTTAAACTATTTAATGCGTGTTGATAAATATTTTTAAAAAGATATAAAATATTGAATTAAATAATGCCATATAGTTTTTTTTATATCATCTAAGTCATCTGGTTTTTAACTCAAATATCTTGCTTCTCAATTTTTAACTAGCTCAATACAAGTGAAAAAACTCATCTTCAGTATGGGAGCCCGATTCTTCGTTAATAACACTAGTAAAAATCACTAAAATTCAATGAACTACGTTGGGTTGTCAATGATTTTTTAAAAAGAGAAACCAAACGGACGTTAAGAGAATTTTCATGTGTTCGTCGATTATTTTTTTCGCAAAACTACACAGAAATTATTTAAAAATTTTTTATATAAAAAAAACAACAGATGTCAGTCAAATTTTTATTTTATTTCTCCGAAAACTAACGGAAGCCCGTCTATTTTTAAAGTGTAAAATTATAGTTGAAGAGCATAAATAAAAAAAATAAAAATTAGTATTTTGTGTGCTATTTTTTAATTAAGTATTTTGTGTTAAATGGAATATGAAAAGTAGAATTGGAGGGTTAAAATGAAACAAGTTTGAGTTGGAGTGCCAAAATAAAAAATAAAGATAAATTTAAAAGATTTAGTATATTTTTGGCCTTTCAAATAAGTAAACAAACTGTCCGTTAAAAGTAAAATATTTATTTTAATTTATCCATATATTTATTAATTATTATAACACCTCCAAAATATAATTTTTTAACAATAAATAAATAAATAAAAGAACTCGGATACTCACTCCCTTTTGCTTGCGAATTGACCGTTCTGTTAATTAGGCCGTGTAAGGCTCACGTGCATGTATTTTTTTTTTTAATTTATATTTTTGTGTTCTAGCTTCTTGTTTTCGATTAAATTTTCTTACTTTTTCCAATTTTTCCCATTTTTAATATAAAAATAAATATAATAATTAATTATTTTTAAACTTATAAAATATTAAAAATTTAATTAATTAGACATAACCAAAAATATTAGAAAAATATACTGAAGTAATTAATATATTTTTATGAATTAAAATAAAATATAAAAAATAAAAATATTAATTAATTAATTTCTAGACAACATGTACACAATTAATGAAAAATTTATGCAGTGTCGTGGCCCACCATGGAAGACATGATTTGCACCTAATGCCACACTGGATCTGCGCTCACCTAGCTGGACATATGCATCTCTGGTGCCAGCCAGCAACTCAGAATCAAGAAAAAAAACAGCTATATCCAACAAGGCCATATAGAAAACCTGTAAAAGAAAACAGCTAACCTAGCACACATGACAATAAGAGGATCCTATGCGGGTCGACAAGACCACCATGCTGTGTAAGTCATAACAAAAGGAAAACATGCAGTCATTTTGAACTATAGCCAACAAGGTTGCTAACTGATAGCTAAACTAGTCCCCACATGGCCAACAACAACCAACAACTAAAACTGTAGTCCGCAAGCCTCTAAGAGTGGAATAGTGGTCGGAGCCCTACCAAAAGCTGTATAACAAAAGAGCAAACCTTTCTAACTGACAACTCCAGAGAAAAGAAGCTGACTGAACTTGCTAATCCTAAATGACGGCTAAGGAGGTCCTGAAACACGTCTGTCCGTACCTGCAGGCAAGTATGCAGCACCCCCTGTATGGGCGTCAGTACAATATGTACCAAGTATGTAAGACAGTAATAATAACGGAATAGAAGCTGATAAAGAACTAAAAGTGATCAGTGAAAAGGAGCAGAAGTTAACATGTATACTTTCATAACCATAGCCTGCATCTAGTAGACAACTATACAAATAAGAGTGCAAGTTGTACGATTATATATTCATAAGCTATATCTAGCAAGCAAGTATACAAACAAGAACCTAACCTGACCTCATAAGCCTGGAAGGTACAATCATCACAAAGATAACCTACCTGGGCTCCCATAAGCCCTGAAAGGCATCAATCAGTTTATATACCCTTATTGGCACCCCTGAGGCCCTGCAAGTAAATGTAATTGAACATACCTGGCCTTTTGATACTATACCTGAGCCTTCTAGATTCTTGTAACTGAGTTCGGGCCTTTTGGGCCCTTGTGACTGCACCCGAGCACACAAGGCTCTGAAGGGTCTGTAATGCCACTGCAGCATAAAAATAGTCCGTAAGAGAATAGACTTCAATATGGACCTGTAGGCTTCACTTTAGCCCTTACAAACAATATATGGCTCTGTAAGCGATAAAGCATCATAACTCTATAAGCAATCTATAGCTCCGTAAGTGTTAACAACATCACAGCTCCGTAAGCAATGTATAGCTCCATAAGCAGTTCGTACAACTAGCAGCCTCTTAGCTATTCATGGAGAGAGGCAGTATGAAACACGATCTACCCCAACCAGGTATACTACGCTACAATCTAATAATTTAGTCACTCAAAAAGGTGTATCTAGCCCCATAGGCCTAACTTGACCGCTGCTTGTCCCTAAGAAAATCTATATAGCTTCCAACAGGCACACCCTGTGTGTGTACACCTGGCCAGAGGATTCTGGCAGCGATTACAACCTCCGTTGGCTTAGACAAAAAAAGATGAGGCCTGGGTGACCTAAGCGATAGGCTGAAGGTCATGCTAGGACCATGATAGCTCATAAGCGAATAGTAAGATCACAGACGACCAACTATTTAGTTCCTTCACTTAGAACAACTATAGGGCTGGTACTAATCGGATATGCTCCTAAGCAGTCAGCCCTAACTTCCCTCAGGCAGCTTATTATAATTCTTAGCCTAAAGGTAATACAGTACTACTATAGTTCTAGTCCTTTAAACATTAACTTGGTCCATCCAGATAACATATAGCTTCATCGAGCAATTCATAGCCTCGTAGGCAAGTATATCTGGATTTAGCCCTTCGCGACAACATGTACGAGGGCGTCTATAAGAGTAGCCCCGGGTGTTTGCCCCACATCTAATCCCTGACAAGTCTTCCCCCTTAAGACGTTACTTAGTCTATCTGATTCCTAACAACTGGGTGGTTGCCTGAGTGACCTATACAACCAGCAGTAGGTCGACTAAAACTAATGGTCATTGACAGTAGCCAATCATGTGGAAGGTTATTGCTCAATTCATTAGGCAACCCTGGTGTCATCGACTCGAAGGTAAGACCTCTGCACCTGGAGGCGTCAAGGTACGCCAACGGCCTACGAGCTAGCTTTACTGTCTATATAGGCGTCAACCAGAAAGTTATATCGCCCAGTTGCGCCCTATGCTATCCAACTTTACCAAGTTAGGCCCAAACGCTATCCATAAGCTTCTAAGGACTTGGTACAATAGCAAGACATCAGAATCCCACTAATACTCTGAATAATTGAAGAGGGGAGTTTCTATGACGCTCCTAGCATTTGTCACATTGTTCATACTCTGCCCCAACGGGGAATACTATGATATAATCTCAATTCATCTTGTAGCAGCTAACCACAACATATCTAATCCTTATATACTTATAGCAACTAATCACAACATGCGTACTTAAAGCATACTTACAAAAGTGTAGGTCGTATCAACTATACGACGAGAATAACTTGCCGAAGATATAAGCCTTAACATACCTCAATTGCAGATTTCTGCTCAATCAATCCTACTTGAATCCAAAACTCATAATTCTTCCATATTCTAGATTTTACGTTAAGGAAATAGGGTCATTCCAACTCCACAAGGTGGTCAGCAACATTACCCAAACAACAAAACGACCTTAAGTCATAACACGTCCAATTCAACCAAAAGCTTACGAGTTTCAGAGAATTTAAAAGGTAGAAATACTTACTTATCACCTGCAGACGATTAGGACTTGATTAGAAGTGATTTCTGATCTTGGGAAAATTTATATGCCCAAGTGATACTCAAAAGTACCATTTTTGCCTTGTTTATCTATCAATGTGTATACATTCTCATGTAATTGGCAATAAAATGTGAATTTATACTAACCAACATGATTAGCATTGTTTTGCAGGTAAAATGTAATTTCGGGAAGCTAAAATGCATGTTGGAGGATATCGGGGATGGACTTGGATGCGAGCAAGGGGCAAGACATTGGACAACATGAAATAAAGGGGCTCCGCGATGGAGCCGTGTCACGCTGTCATCGCGGAGGCCTTCTGCCTGGATAGGGAAATTTTGCCCAAATTCCAGAGAGGGTACGCGATAGCTCCGTGGCACAGTGGCTTGGCTCCGCGTTGCACGCCGTGCCACGTTGGGATTTATTTCTTGGACCCCCAGTTCCAGTGAAGGTCCGCGTCCGTAGCGTGTCACGGAGGCAGTGCTCCATGATGCACTCCGTGACACGTTGCTTGTTATTCTGGGAAAAATTCCCACCAGTATAAATAGAACACTTAGGTTCATTTTTCAATATTCTGACTGGGTGGAGCAAGAACGTGGGTTACAGGCAGTTGAGGGGACAAAAATATCAGGGTTTTTCTCTCTTTCCTTCTTCTTTAATTCAATTGCTTGTATGTTTAACACTCATTTAACGATGTTTAATCCACAAATGAGTGGCTAAATCCTCTTTTTGCTGAGGTTATGAACAATTGTAGTGAAATGGATTGTTGATCATAGTGGTTTTTCATCTTTTCTTCCATGTTGTTCTATTAATCCTTGTTCTTACTGCATTAATGTGTGGCCTACGTTAATGTATATCTAAAAAGTCCGGTTTCACTCGAGAGAGCAAGAAATTGGAAAGTTGTGAATTAATAGGATATGATCTTTACTTGATTTGGGAAAATTGGAAATTGATTTACTTTCAGGATAGAAATATACCTGAAAGTCGTATTAGTCAATTTAGGAACCGGGTTTGTATGGCTAGAACATGAATTGCATTTAATCACAGAAATGTAGGTGGATGGTTCATGATTCTTAAGTGAGGTTAAATACGAGAGTTTTAATCTCTTGGCAATAGTTCTTGTCTAGCAATTGGAGGAAAAGATTAACCAAATTATGTCGATAATTAATTTCATTACATGTTCGTTTAACCTCAGCATGCTCTCATTCATAGTTCAAACTCAAATTAGATAGTTATTTTAGATTTAGCATAAAAATTATAAAACAAAATATCAAACTTTTGGTTCCACTGTTGTCTGCATTTTTAGAATCGAAATATAGTACACTTGAGCAGATTGCACTTCATCCCAGTCCCTGTGGGATCGATACTTGGCTTACTTAAGCCACTTTACTACTTTTTCGACCACGTGAACTTGCGTGTAGCTTTATACCCATAGAAAAGACCAGCTGAACAAGTTTTTGGCTCCGTTGCCGGGGACTTGGCAATTGTTGAATTTGTTTTAAGTGTTAATTTACTATATTTTTATTTTCTTAGTGTTGACAACTTGGTCTTAGCCTGTATTTTGCAGACTTAATTTCTGTTGAACACTGGCAAGAGACAAGGAGCTGGTGGAATCGTATATAGAGCCAGAAAGAATATTTCATAGTAAACGGAGAGAAGCTCTACAAAGAAAGCTGCAGTTGCTCAGACAGACAATCATGGAGCAACAACAGAATCCACCGGTAGTACGGGCAGCGTTAGCGCCCGAAGAAGTAGCAGCTCGGCCGGTTCGCGAGGTGGCAATCCCACATGCTAATAATGTCACATCTATCATCCGCAAACCTGAGCCAAGAGGGAGGTTTGAACTTAAGCAGAATATGGTGCAATTGCTGCACACTAGCGGGCAGTTTACCGGTCTCCCTCATGAAGATCCACAGCAGCATATCCAAAATTTTTTGGAGATAAGTGACACTTACATCCCTGCTGGAGTGTCATCAGATTATGTCCGGCTTACATTGTTCCCATTCTCACTATTGGGAGAAGCCAAGAGGTGGTTGAAAGCTGAGCCACCGAATTCTATTTCTACGTGTGATGATCTTGCAAGGAAATTTTTGATACGGGTTTTTCCCTCCGGTAAAACAGCAAGACTTAGAAGTCAAATTCTAAGTTTCAAACATAGAGAGGGAGAGAATTTATATCAGGCCTGGGAGAGATTCAAGTCCATGTTGCGGGATTGTCCTCATCATCATCAGTCCAATGATGTGCTGGTGCACACTTTTATAGAGGGTTTGGAACCCCACACCAAAATATTGCTAGACTCGGCAGCTGGAGGACAAGCGCTGGAGAAAACTTATGAGGAGTTGTATACCTTGTTGAACCGCATTTCGCAGGGCAATCCGAAATGGAATGCTGATTCATCAAGAGGAGGGACAAGGAAAGCAGCAGGAGTGCTAGAAGTGGATGGGTTTACAGCTATTGCTGCACAGATAGCTGCATTACAAAATCAACTTAACACCCACTTCAGCAACATGACAATGAACCAGCCTCAAGCCCCAGTTAATGCAGTGCAGCAGATGTGGTGTGAAGTGTGTGGAAGCAGTGAGCACTCAGCTGAGTGTTGTAGAGCCAATCCTGACTCGGTAAACTTTGTGGGTAATGTACAAAGGAACCACCAACAGTATGGTAATAGCTACAATTCCAATTAGAGGAATCACCCTAATTTCTCATGGGGTAGCAACAACCATCAGGGACAAAGTTCGGGTCAGGGTGTGCAAAGGAACCAAGGAGGGCAGCAGAATTATCAAGCACAATTCAGAAACAACAATGCACCTCCTCCACCACCATCACCCAGCATTGAGGAGATGTTCAAGACCATGATAGCTAACCAAGCTCAATTGCAGGCTGACTATGTGAAATTGGCAGCCGAAGTGAAAAACAACCAGTTAGCTACCAAGGCACTTGAATATCAATTTGGGCAATTTGCTGGAGCCCAAAACACAAGGCCTAGAGGAGGACTGCCGAGCGACACGGATCCCAATCCCAAGCAGGTAAATGCAGTGACCACAAGGAGTGGTTTGCAGCTGAAAGAGGTGGAACCAGAAAGACCACCTCAGCAATCGGGAGCAGCAGAAGTTAAGAGGGAGCAAAGTACTGAAAGGGGGAAGACTAAGGAAGCTGAATCAGAAAGACCTCCACCCCCGTTCCCTCAACGATTAAAGAAACACAAGGAGGAGGCGTGTTTCAAGAAATTCATGGAGGTGCTGAAACAGGTACATATTAACTTACCTCTTGTTGATGTTTTGCAGGGAGTGCCGAAATATGCTAAGTATATAAAGGACATTGTGGCAAACAAAAGTCGGTTGACTGAGTATGCTAAGGTGGCTCTAACGGAGGAGTGCACTTCCCGGATTCAAAATAAGCTGCCCACAAAGCTCAAAGACCCTGGGAGCTTTACTATCCAGATTACTATTGGGCAGAGCATCCGAGCTCGTGGATTGTGTGATTTGGGAGCGAGCATAAATTTGATGCCGTCATCGGTATTCATAAAGTTTCTCATAGACCCACAACAGTAATCTTGCAATTGGCGGATCGATCCTTAGCCAGACCTGATGGCATTGTGGAGGACGTTCTGGTGCAAGTTGGCTCCCTAATTTTCCCGGTAGATTTTGTCATGCTGGATTTTGAACCAGATGCGAAAGTCCCATTTATTTTGGGACGTCCTTTCTTGGAAACCGAGAAAACACTAATTGACGTAGCTGCGGGGCAGCTAACAATGCAAGCACACGACAACATAGAGGTATTTGATGTGTTTAAATCCATGAAGCTGCCAGCTATACATGAGGAGCTTTCAGCAATCAATGTGGTTGAACATGAAGAAATTCGTCAGATTGTTGAATCTCAAGACCCATTGGAAAGAGTGTTGACGCACTCCGATCATTTTGGAGATAGAGAGGCGTATGGAATGGTCCAAATGTTGAATGAAGCACAGAATCATCCTAGGAGACAGGAATTTCAATCATTGATGAGGTCTCTAGAACCTTTGCCGAAACCATCCGTTGAGGAGGCACTGAAGCTGGAGCTGAAAGAATTGCCTCCCCATTTAAAATATATCTTTTTGGGGGAGGATGAGACGTTACCAGTCATCATCTCTGCAGACTTGACGGAGGCACATGAGAAGGAAGCATTGGGTGTCCTCAGAAAGAGGAAGAAAGCAATGGGTTGGCAAATGTCAGACATTCAGGGTATCAATCCAGCTTTTTGCACACACAGGATATTCATGGAGACAGGAGCCAAACCAATCGTTCAGCCGCAACGGAGACTAAATCTAGCAATGAAGGATGTGGTGAGGAAAGAAATAATCAAGTGGCTTGATGCAGGTGTGGTCCACCCGATTTCAGACAGTGAATGGGTCAGCCCCGTTCAGTGTGTTTCGAAGAAAGGGGGGATGACTGTGGTCACTAATAAGAAAAATGAGTTGATTCCTACCCGAACCGTCACAGGCTGGCGGATTTGCATGGATTACAGGAAGCTTAATGAAGCCACGAGGAAAGATCACTACCCCATCCCGTTTATTGATCAAATATTGGATAGATTGGCAGGACAGGAATATTATTGTTTCCTGGATGGGTACTCTGGTTATAACCAAATAGCCATACCTCCAGAGGATCAAGAAAAGACTACTTTTACCTGTCCTTATGGGACATATGCTTTCAGGCGAATGCCGTTTGGGTTATGCAATGCACCCGCCACATTCCAGAGATGCATGATGGCTATTTTCCATGACATGGTGGAGGATTTTGTTGAGGTATTTATGGATGATTTTTCTGTTTTCGGTAATTCGTTTGCTACTTGTTTGCAGAATCTTGACAGGGTGCTGGCTCGCTGTGAGGAATCCAACCTTGTACTAAACTGGGAGAAATGCCACTTCTTAGTGAAGGAGGGTATTGTCCTTGGCCACAAAGTGTCTCGAAAGGGGTTGGAAGTCGATCGTGCTAAGATCGAGGTTATTGAAAAGTTGCCACCACCTATGTCAGTGAAAGGTATGCGCAGTTTTCTTGGGCATGCAGGATTCTACAGATGATTCATCAAAAACTTTTCCAAAATTTCTAGACCACTATGCAGATTGCTAGAAAAAGAGGTAAAGTTTGAGTTGAATGATGAGTGTGTTAAAGCATTCGAAGAGTTGAAGCAGAAATTGATAGAGGCACCTATCCTTACTTCTCCGGACTGGGAACAACCATTTGAGCTGATGTGTGATTCCAGTGATGTGGCTGTGGGAGCCGTATTGGGGCAAAGAAAAAATAGAATCTTTCATTCTATTCATTATGCAAGCAAAATGCTAAATACGACTCAAAGCAATTACACAGTCACAGAGAAGGAAATGCTAGCCTTGGTGTTTGCATTTGACAAATTCAGGTCCTATTTGGTGGGTTCGAAAGTTGTGGTGTACACAGACCATGCAGCAATTCGGTACCTATTCAACAAGAAGGATGCTAAGCCCAGGTTGATCAGATGGATCTTGTTGTTGCAGGAGTTCGACCTTGAGATCAAAGACAGAAAGGGGAGCGAGAATCAGGTAGCAGATCACCTATCACGATTGGAAAGCCGGTCGCATGTGATGGAAAGTGATAACATAAATGAAGAGTTCCCAGATGAGCAACTCTTGGCAGTTGGGGAAGCTGAAGTTCCCTGGTACACAGACATAGTCAACCTGCTAGTGAGCGGAGTCTACCCACCTGAGGCAACAGACCAGCAGAGAAGGAAATTGAGGCATGATTGCCGGCACTTTGTGTGGGATGAACCATACTTATTTAAACAAGGACCAAATCAGGTAATAAGAAGATGCATCCCAGAGAGTCAGATTGCAGAGGTGTTGAGGGGCTGTCATTCTTCATTGTATGGGGGTCATCATGGAGGCGAGCGAACAGCACACAAGGTTCTACAGTTAGGTTTCTTTTGGCCGACACTGTTCAGAGACTCTATGGCGTATGTCAAAATGTGTGATAGATGTCAGCGTACAGGAGCAATTGGCAGAAGACAAGAGATGCCGCTGCAGAATATACTGGAAGTTGAGCCCTTTGATGTATGGGGCACTGATTTCATGGGCCCATTCCCACCGTCCTTTGGTAATCGTTACATCTTGGTGGCCGTATATTATGTATCAAAATGGGTGGAAGCAATAGCTTGTCCCAGGAATGACAACAAGGTAGTAACGAAGTTTGTGAAAAAACACATCCTCACCAGGTTCGGAACACCCCGAGCCATTATCAGCGATGGAGGGGCTCATTTTGTCAATGCAAGTTTCAAGAAATTACTAGCCAAGTATGGGGTGCGCCATAAAGTGGCGACAGCATACCACCCCCAAACTACTGGGCAAGTGGAGGTGTCAAATAGAGAAGTGAAGTAGATTCTCCAGAAAACGGTAAATACACAACGGAATGATTGGTCAACCAAACTTGATGATGCGTTGTGGGCATACAGAACTGCTTACAAGACACCGATTGGAACCTCACCATACCGACTGGTCTATGGTAAAGCGTGTCATCTTCCGGGGGAGTTAGAGCACCGAGCCTTTTGGGCTGTCAGGAAGCTAAATATGGACTTAGAGATGGCAGGCAAGAAGAGACTAATGCAGTTCAGTGAACTTGAAGAGTTCCGCTGGCATGCCTATGAGAGTGCCAAGTACTACAAGGAAAGAACGAAAAGATGGCATGACAAGCATGTGGTGCATCACATTTTCGAGCTGGGACAGAAAGTCTTGCTCTTCAATTCAAGATTGAAGTTGTTTCCAGGAAAGCTGAGGTCTAAATGGTCGGGACCATTTGAAGTGGTAAGAATGACCCCGCACGGGGCAGTAAAGTTGTGGCAAGAAGATCGGAGTGCCACGTTCTTAGTAAATGGCCAGAGGTGTAAGCACTACTGGGGGGAGGACGGTGATCGAGAGAAATCGTCCATCACCCTAGAGGACAACTGAGCATAACGATGTCGAGCCGCGACGGTAAACCAGGCGCTGCACGGGAGGCAACCCGTGAAAATTTTTTTTCTTTCTTTTTGTAAAGTGTAAATAGATTTTTCTTTTTCTTTTTCTTGATTTACTACAAAATTTTTCGTTTTAGTTTTTGTTTTATTTTTATTTAGAGTGAAACCTATAATTCTAACCAATTTTGTATAGTGAGATGAATTTCAGGTCAAACGGAGGAAAATATGCACGGAATCACAAAGGAAAAGTCGAGGTATGAAAATTAACAAAAAGTGGCAAAACAGTGAGCTGGGGCGATAGCTCCGTGTCACGGAGATGAACCTCCGCGTTACCCTCCGTGACACGTTGAGTTATAATCCGGATTTTTTTTAAAAAATTTCCAGAACAGGCTCGCGATGGCTCCGTGTCACGGAGGCAGTGCATCGCGATGCACTCCATGACACGTTGCCGTGTATATCGCGATGGGTCACACCAGGTCGCCGGGTGACCCGCGCGATTTTACTACTTTTTAACCCCGAAAAAACCTCCCTTTCCTTTATTTTTCAATTACTCCGCGACCAAAACCCCCAAAACCCATCCCCCTTCAACGTGACACGTAGTAGGCTAAGAAAATCATCAAATTTGCGTAAATTCTTCAACTTCAAGGTATGTTCTTTGATTCCATCTCAATTCTTGTTGAATTTCTTCGATATTGAGCATGTGAGGTGAGCTAAGGTTGCCCTAAGTAGAAATTAAACATGAATTCAATTTAATTGTTGTTGATGAATGTTCGGAATGTCGTTATGATTGCTTGAACTCGTTAATTGCATAAATTAATCGAATTTGCTTGATAATATCATTTCTAGGGCTTGTTTTTGAATGTGAAGTTGAAAATGTAGTGAACTTGTGAATTTCATGCCGGGATGTACATGTTGAATGAGATGAGTCGATGTACTAATTGTTAGGATGTTAATAGAACGACGGATTCTCGGGTTAAGGGAATGTTGAAATTGTAAGAATTTGGTTGGTTGTATAGGTTCGTGAAGATAAATTTTTGTTGTTGTTTTCGTTTCTTTGTTTTTCCTTGCTAAGTGCGATGGGTTAAAATGTTAGTGATGGTAGTGATTGTGATTAGCTGAACGAAGTCTGAGTAGTACATATAATATATACCGTCGAATTTTTCGAACGCACTAAGAATGATTGTATAGTTGGTTATGGTGTGTAAATAAGTATGATCTTGCCGTATTGTTGTAATTGTAGCTAAGGACTAAGTGTGGGGTAACCTAGCTAAACCCGACCTTAGCCGAAGTTAATATCCATTGGCTTAACATTGATCTTGTCTACTTGGGTTGACAGGTAAAATGGTAGGCAGGCAAGAGAAAGGGAAAGGCGCATCAACTTCGGGCGCCGGAAGGAAGCGAATCAGACTGGACACAGCAGTCCCAGCAGTTCCACGCGGCCAACGCCGCCAATACGGAACAAGATGGGTGACGGATGAGGGGAAAAAGTGGTACGCAAAGCACAAAGAAAACAAATATTTCCCCGAGTAGCATATAGCACGGGAACCATTGGCACAGGAGTTCCCTAGGATGGTACACCGAATCGAGGCAGCTGGGCTCAACTTCATATTTGAAGAGCCCAAGGAATGCAATCTGCACTTGGTTCAGGAATTCTATGCCAACTGGAACCCGACGATCAGAAGTCACACCATCAAAATCAGAGGGCAAATAGTCACCTTGGAGCCCCACCACCTCAATGCCATCATAGGAGCGCGGGACACAGACGCCCACGTACTCCGACAACTGAACATTACCCCACCATATGCGTACATCAGACGCACATTGTGTGGGACTCGATCGACAGCTAGATGGAGCAGACACAAAGAGAGGGGCTACCACCAGACTTTTCCCTATTCACAGATGAACAGGGAAGCCAGAATATGGCTGAAGATTGTCTATTCCTGCCTCATCCCGGGGGTACATATGACAGATGTAACCCGGGATTGTGTATGCCTGGTGTACGCCCTGATGAAAGGGCTGGAGATCAACGTGGGGGCGGTAATTATCTCCGCCATGAAGAGAGCCCGGTTGCATCAGGGGCATAGGTATGGATTTGGTGGACTACTCACCACCTTCCTCAGGGGCATAGATGTCGAGGAGGAGTCCCTTGACTATATCCCGTAGATGGAGCGGCGGGCCTTAGATGTTACTAAAACTAAGGCACCCGACACCACCCATGGGCCAGTGCTTACACTTGGCGAGCGACATGTTCGTGATGATCAGTATATGGCTCGAATGTATGGGATACAGATGCTCCAGCTGAGGATAGGCGGGAGGCCGGCGACAGAGGAGGAGCTATGGCAGCTCGAGTTAGACTACCCCTTCGGCGAAAATGCCAGGGCTCTATGCCGAGTGGGGCCAGCATTTGTAGAGCCCACAGATGATGACGTCCCCACAGATGAGGAGACACATCGGGAGGACTCCGATGTGGAGTCCGATGAAGACGACGGGAGTGATTCAGACATGGGAGATGAAGCAGCAGCACCCGACGAAGAAGTGGAATACTTTGATTGATCAGGGAGTTCCAGCACCCGATTTTGTGCTATTTTAATTTTTGTGAAGACTGGGGATAGTGTTCGAACTAAGTGTGGGGTGGGAGTAGTTAGGTGCTGGGCTGTGCTGTTATGTATGTATGCTCTAATCTGTTGTCGTGCATGTGAAATTTTGTGTTCCCTGTGATTTGTGAATTGTTAAAGTGTTGTTCTGTATTGTAAATTTATGTGAAATTGATGTGTGTTGTTGAATGTTGCTAGCTGATTCTGTACATATTTTTGTTATCGAAATGATCGATATTTTAAAAATATTTTGTACATATTTTTTCTATCGAAATGATCGATATTTTCGACATTTTTTTACTTCTTGGGTTTCTCGGCGTTTGTTTTCGGTTCTTTTACCAAGAATGGTCCCATTGAACCGAAGTCATAGTAGTGACCGTTCCGTATGATGGATGGATGACGACCGTCTTAAGGGAAATGTAGTCGTTAGGAGTAGTTTTAATTATTTTTCAGTTTTTTTCTTTGGTGGGTTGCATCCCAAAACCTGTAGTTACTGTATGGTTGCGAAATTCTGGTTGCGTGTTGTACATGATATTTAAAATGCAAAGATGATTCGTATGAAAGCATGCAAATTTGTAAATATATTGAGATACCTAGGCCATAGAGTTCGATTCAGTGTGATTGAGGCTTAATGTTTGAATTCCTGTAATTAGCTGATTGAGGAGTCTGTGAATACATTTTGAATTGAGCATGTGCAAAAAGTGTGAAGTGAGGTGTTGTTATTCCATGCTATTGTGAAGTGTCTAGAACTTGCCTGGTGTGTGTACAAAACGAAATGAAGGAGGTGTATTGTAGGAAAGGATGTAGGCATTTCTTTGTTTTAACCGAGAGTTTCTATTTTTCCTTGTCGTACCCACCTTGATTGTATACCCTAGTCAGCCCGTTGAGCCTTTAGCCTATTATTTGTTTCTTTTGTCAAAAAGTGTAAACCGAGCTTAATCCCTTCTTTTCATTAGCCTTAAAGTCTATACAAAACTCTTAAGCGCTTAAGAAGAGAAAATCATTTTCCCAAAGTGTCAAAGAGTGAGAATGGTGAAAAGAAAAAGAAAAGCAGAGTGATAGAAGAAAAGAAAAGGTTGAAGGTGCACTTGCTATAAATAAACTATAATGAAGGTGCATGAATAATCTTTGTTGTTGTGTCAAGTGTGCTTAATACGATGGGCCAAACTAAAGAAAAACATCAAGAATGGGATGATGAAAAAAAGAAATAGTGTCCATGAGTTGATGGGATGTGTTGAAAAGGCGCTTAAGGATGCTAGTGACTATTATTGGCTAACCCAATATTTACTAGTTTCGTAGCTTCCATTACAACCAGTTAAAGTCCTACGTGATCTTACATCGCACTTCTTTATATTAGTGGACTAATACACTAAGAGCAAGCTTATGGGTCATGACATGATGCATGTGAATTCTTTTAGGAGAGAGAGCGAAATTGTGTTTACATGCCCCTGCTTAAAATTTTGTGAGTCATATGAGAAAAAAGGGGAAGATTCTCTTGTGTTGTGAGGGCGCATGCTTGATGAAAGACGTGTCGGATATCTTGATCAGCTGATTTACATGAGTTTGCCAATATCGAGAGTCGATTCTTAAAGTCTAGGAGGTCTTGATGTATTGAAGGTCATTGCATTGATAGGACCATGCATGTTTTCTTGATGATTTGCTGTATTGAATAATCGGTATGACCGTAGCCTAAATTGTCAAACCAAAGTAGCGAGGTTGGGATGTAAATTGCATGAAGTGTTGGATTGTTGTTCGAGGACGAACAAGGATTTAAGTGTGGGGTAAGTGATCTTGGGCAAATTTATATGCCCAAGTGATACTCAAAAGTACCATTTTCGCCTTGTTTATCTATCAATGTGTATACATTCTCATGTAATTGGTAATAAAATGTGAATTTATACTAACCAACATGATTAGCATTGTTTTGCAGGTAAAATGTAATTTCGGGAAGCTAAAATGCATGTTGGAGGATATCGGGGATGGACTTGGATGCGAGCAAGGGACAAGACATTGGACAACATGAAATAAAGGGGCTCCGCGATGGAGCCGTGTCACGCTGCCATCGCGGAGGCCTTCTGCCTGGATAGGGAAATTTCGCCCAAATTTCAGAGAGGGTACGCGATAGCTCCATGGCACGGTGGCTTGGCTCCGCGTTGAACGCCGTGCCACGTTGGGATTTATTTCTTGGACCCCCAGTTCCAGTGAAGGTCCGCGTCCGTAGCGTGTCACGGAGGCAGTTCTCCGCGATGCACTCCCTGACACGTTGCTTGTTATTCCGGGAAAAATTCCAACTAGTATAAATAGAACACTTAGGTTCATTTTTCAATATTCTGACTGGGTGGAGCAAGAACGTGGGTTACAGGCAGTTGAGGGGACGAAAATATCAGGGTTTTTCTCTCTTTCCTTCTTCTTTAATTCAATTGCTTGTATGTTTAACACTCATTTAACGATGTTTAATCCACAAATGAGTGGCTAAATCCTCTTCTTGCTGAGGTTATGAACAATTGTAGTGAAATGGATTGTTGATCATAGTGGTTTTTCATCTTTTCTTCCATGTTGTTCTATTAATTCTTGTTCTTACTGCATTAATGTGTGGCCTACGTTAATGTATATCTAAAAAGTCCGGTTTCACTCGAGAGAGCAAGAAATTGGAAAGTTGTGAATTAATAGGATATGATCTTTACTTGATTTGGGAAAATTGGGAATTGATTTACTTTCAGGATAGAAATATACCTGAAAGTCGTATTAGTCAATTTAGGAACCGGGTTTGTATGGCTAGAACATGAATTGCATTTAATCACAGAAATGTAGGTGGATGGTTCATGATTCTTAAGTGAGGTTAAATACAAGAGTTTTAATCTCTTGGAAATAGTTCTTGGCTAGCAACTGGAGGAAAAGATTAACCAAATTATGTCGATAATTAATTTCATTACATGTTCGTTTAGCCTCAGCATGCTCTCATTCATAGTTCAGACTCAAATTAGATAGTTATTTTAGATTTAGCATAAAAATTATAAAACAAAATATCAAACTTTTGGTTACACTGTTGTCTGCATTTTTAGAATCGAAATATAGTACACTTGAGCAGATTGCACTTCATCCCAGTCCCTGTGGGATCGATACTTGGCTTACTTAAGCCACTTTACTACTTGTTCGACCACGTGCACTTGCATGTAGCTTTATACCCATAGCAAAAACCAACCGAACAATTTCTACAACTTCTACTCCACGGAACTCTATTGACCCAGACCAATTTTAAAGAAATAACTCCATAGAGATGTTCTTTATAGGCCTAGGAATCATTACCTGAGAAGAATTTATGTTTGGAGGTGATTTAACGGCGTAACTCGGCTCAAATTTTATGAAAACCTCGTGCCTTTATCGCCTCACCCGAGCTCTCTGCCTTTTGAAATATTAAATGGAACACTTGAACCAAGGAACTATTTATATATATATATATATATATATATAGGCGCTGAAGGGGAGGCGTGGCGCGCCGCCTATCACATCGACCCACGGGCGCGATGCGCTGGTCAAGGTGTCGGGGCAGGGGCGCAACTTGGTGCACCTTGCACCCTACCTCTGGCTCTTGCCTCCTTCTTTCTCGACTCTGTGCTTGTGTGTTCACTCCCCGAGCCCTTCCTCACATGGGTCGTACTCCAAAACTCTCAACATACATAAACACAGATCGGTTAAATGATAGATACTTATGGGGTGTAACATCATCCCCCCCAGGAACATTCTTCCTCGAATGTAATTTAACTTCAGCGGGTTCTGTACTTTAAGCTTTGTCCAAAAATTTGGATAGAGTCTCCTCTATAATATGGACTATTTGGAAACTTGAAATGTAGAACAGTCTAACACAGGTGCCTCACAGGACGCTATCTGCAGCTGAATAACATAGTTCCACTACTTATATGTACGTAACTGATAATAATGGAAACAAAGTCACTATAAAATATCTGAAACTATCTTGCCTTAATTGAAATTGTCTAAGTTGTATACTATCATCATAGAGCCTGGAACAACTGAGGATACCCAGACTTCCCGTCATCCTTAGCTTTTCAATTCATCCCTTCAGTATTTCTGCCCCTTCATATGACTTTACTAGGTTACATCTTTGGTCCTTAACCTACGAACTTGCTGATCTAGTATAATGTTGGAGTCTCTGCGTGCGACGGCTCCCTTGTAACCTGAGCATAATTGACTGGGTCAATCATGAGAAAAGGTCTCCTACGCACTTGTGTAATATTGACGAATAAATCCCAGCACCAAAGGAAACTCTAACCCATAGGCCACTTGGCCGATCTTTCGAAGGGTTCGGTATGGCCCAATGAATCTAGGGCTGCGCTTTCCCTCCTAGTCGAATCTCTTAATGCCCTTCTTTGGCAAAATATTTTTGAAGATACCTAGTTATCGCATCAACCTCTAAGTCCCTATGCTGTACATTGGAATAGGGCTTTTGACGACCCTGGGCTGTCAATAAATGCTCTCCAATAAATTTAACTTTTTATTCTGACTGATGTGTTATGTCAGGTTCAATTAACCCTGACTTATCTACTTCAGGCCATCATATAGGGGGCCTACATCTCTACCCGCAATATATCTTTGAGCATCTGAATCGTGTGCTCTGATTGGCCATTTGCCTGGGGATGAGAAGTCGTACTCAAATTAACTTGTGTCCCAATCCGTTCTGACACCTTTTCCAAAACCTAACTATGAGTTGTGCCCCCCATATAGCCGAACTATCTCTTTGGTATTTAACTCAGTGTAATCTTTAGCTGAAACATAATTATTACCGGCAAGAAATGAGTTGATCTCAGTAGCCTTTCAATAATGACTCGAGTAGCGTCAAATTTACGCCTGATACGAGGTAAACCTATAGCTAAATTTGTATTGACTACTGATCTTGGGCAGATTTATATGCCCAAGTGATACTCAAACGTATTATTTTCACCTTGTTTGTGTGCAATATGTATATATTCTCATGTAATTGGTAATAAAATGTGAATTTATACTAACCAACATGATTAGCATTTGTTTTGCAGGAAAATACGATTTTTAGGAGCTAAAATGCATGTTGGAACTATATCGGAGTTGGACTTGGATGCGAGCATGGAGACGACATTGGAAAGTGCAGAATATAAGGGCTCCGCGATGGCGCCGTGCCACGCTACCATCGCGGAGGCACACTGCCTGGAGAGGGAATTCATGGACAAATTCCAGTGAAGCCTCGCGACAGCTCCGTGGCACGGAGATAGGCCTCCGCGTTGGCCTCCGTGCCACGTTGAGGCTAATTTACCGGACCCTGGATTTCCAGTGAGGGTCCGCGTCCACGCCGTGTCACAGAGGCAAGGCTCCACGTTGGCCTCCGTGACACGTTGCTTGTTATTCCGGGAAAAATTTCCCACTAGTATAAATAGCACACTTAGGTTTATTTTAATTAGTTCAGTTTTTTAGTTCAGACTTGGTGGAGCAAGGACGTGGGTTAGGAGCAGTTGAGGAACGAAAAAGCTAAGGGATTTCTTCTCTTCTTTTCTTCTTTCTATCAATTGTACGTATGATTTACACTTGTTTTAGGATGCTCAATCCACAAATGAGTGGCTAATTCTCTTCCTTGCTAAGGTTTTGAACACGTGTAGTGAGTTTTGATTGTAAATGATATGGTTTTCTTCTTCTTCTTTCATGTTGTTCTATTAATTCTTGTTCTTACTGCATTAGTGCTTGGACAACATTAATGTACATCTAAAAAGTCCAATTTCACTCGAGAGCGCAAGAAATTGGAAAGTTGTGAATTAATAGGGTATTGTTCTTAACTTGATTTGGGAAAATTGGGTTTTGATGTGCTTTCCTGATAGAAATATACTTGAAAGCCGTATTAGTCAATTTAGGAACCGGAATTATATTGCTAGGTCGTAAATTGCATTTGATCACAGAAATGTAGACGAATGGTTTATGATTCTTAAGTGAAATTAAATACGAGAGTTTTAATTTCTAGGCTACTGTTCTTGGCTAGCAACATGAGGAAGAGATTAACCGGATTATTATTACAATCGAATTCATTACTTGTTCTTAACCTTGGCATGCTCATATCCATAGTTTAAATTCACGATAAATAATTGTTAATAGTTTTAGTATATATTTTATAAACAAAAACTCAATTAACTGTTGGTTACGTTGTTGTTAGCATAGTTAGAAGTAAGATAAGAATATAGTATACTTAGGCAAATTTTACATACCCTGAGCCTCCTTGGATCGATACTTGGCTTACTTAGCCACTTTATTACTTGTTTGACCATGTGCACTTGCGTGTCGGTTTATAATATATAATACCAATCGAAATAGCACCGAACAAGTTTTTGGCGCCGTTGCCGGGGAGGCTAGGCAATTGGTGAAATTGTGTTAAGTGTAAATTTATTGTATTTTTGTTTTATTTTCTTAAGTGTTGACAACTTGGTCTTAGTATTTGTTTTAATTATTTGTTCATTTTAATTTTTCTCTCTTTTGGATACCCTCATTGACATGACATCTTGGAATATAAATGGTGGATACGCATATTTCGGCGAATCTTGCATGAATTGCGGAGGACCCCACTTGTGGCAAAACTGTAACATGTGCAATATATGTGGGTGTCAATATGGCCATTGGGGTGATTGTCCAAAGGCATATTCCCCTTCCCCACGCCCCCGCTATGATCATTCTGTTGTTTTTGCTGAATATAGGCATGTTGAAAATGAGGACTTGGGATGCCAAGTTCAAATAGAGGACATGATGAAACAACTCCTGGAGCAATCAGAAGCAATGAAGGAGTCGGTGGCAGAATTGATAATTCAGCAAAAGGAGAATGCCGAGGCTGTAAGCAGGATGAGCGTCAAACTCACGGAGATGTGTGCTGAGGCTGAAGCTTGTGATAATTCGCAGGTGACAGTTTTAGCCGATATTCAAGAGGAACTACAAGAGGAATACAAGGGTGAATTTTTGGATGAAGCCCAACAATTAGAATCTCTTGAGTGTCCCCGTGATCGGCTCATACCTATATAAAATCCATTCATGGAAGAAGAGAAAGAATATCTCCCATTTGACCTTAATGGAGAAATAGATGTCGATGTTGAAAAGGTGTATACAAGTAAGGAGGTCAAGCACAATGCAGATTCAGAGTTGAGGTGTATTGGACCACACTCTACGCATTTTTCAACATTAAATTTGGTTGACAACATAGAAATAGAGTCTTCCAAGTTTGTAGAGAAGTGTCTAGAGGAGGACCAAGCCCCGTATATTTTGAAATTCACTAAGTCGGAGAGACAAAATGACTTCGCTTACTTAAGGACCAATAAATGCAAAAGGCAACATCTACTGTTTGGTCCTTACAATTTTTCACCACCACCCCTGGAGCATAAGAGGAAATTAGAGAAGAAATTAGGGGTGAGATTCATATCCTCAAGGTGGAGGAAAAAGTGGTGAAACTTGGTACGTCGTGCTGCGACGGTAAACCAGGCACTGCACGGGAGACAACCCGTGAAAAATATTTTCTTTCTTTCTTTTCTTAGTGTAAATAATTTTTATTTTTTATTTTTCTTTTCTTGATTAGGTTTAGATTTTTGTTTTAGTTAATATTTTTCATTTTAGTTAGGGAAATCTATTAATCTAACCAATTTCGTTTAGTGTAGTGATTTTCAGGTCTAACGGAGAAAAATATGCATGGAAGCGGGAAAAATAAGGCAAGGTATGAAAATAATTTTTATTGAAGAAACAGTGCACTGGGGCGTTGGCTCCGTGTCACGGAGGAGTGGCTCCGCGTTACCCTCCGTGACACGTTGAAGGCAAAATCAGATTTTTTAAAATTTCCAGAGAGCCAACGCGTTGGTTCCGTGTCACGGAGGAGGGGCTCCGCGTTACCCTCCGTGACACGTTGCCCTTTATTCAGTGCCGGGTCACACCGGGTTGCCGGGTGACCCGCGTGTTTTTCTTTAAATTAACCCCGATTTTGCCTCTTTTCTCCCCATTTCTCTCCTCCTCCGCGACCAAAACACCCAATTCCCCCTCCCCAACCAACGTGCCACGCTAATAGGCAAGGAAAACATCAAATTTCTTCAGTTCTTCAACTAAAAGGTATGTTTTCATCGTTTCTCTCAAGTTTTTGGCGATTTTAGTCGAATTTGAGCATGTGAGGTGAAATATATCACCCCAAGTAGCAATTAAACTTGATGTTGAATTATTTTGTGATTGATTATGTTCGGATTGTTGTAATTAGCGTTTGAACTTGTCGATTATGTGAATAATTCAAATTTAATTGTAGAATTGTATTCTAGGGCTTGGGTGGCTGAATTTGACTTGGGCAACTTGATAATTTGATGAATTCGATGCCGGGGTGTGGTTGTAAATTGAGATAAGTCGAGGTAAATATTGTGTGAATGTTGTGGGAAGACGAATTCTCGAATTGTTGGGGAAAATGCGAAAATTGTGTAAATTGGTTTGATTAATTGGATTCGTTTGTATATAGAATGTTTTTATCGTTGTTTTTAGTTTTTGTTTTTATTGCTTGTGCGATGGTTGAATTGTTAGCGATAGTAGGATTGGGATTAGCTGTATGAAGTCTGAGTAGTACGCTAAGCGTTATGCTGTCGAAATTTTCGTGAACGCACTAAGCAATATGTTGTATAGTTGTTTGTGTTTGGGGTTGTAAATAGAGTAATCCTTGCCAAAGTATTGTAAATATAGTTAAGGACTAAGTGTGGGGTAAAACTTAGTTTAACCCGACCTTAGCCTAAGTTAACTAGTATTTAGCTTAACATTGTGCTGTTTATGTATATTGATAGGTACAACGGCAAGTCGACAGGACAAGGGCAAGGGTGCTTCTACCTCAGGCACCGGACGGAAAAGATTGAGGTTGGGCACCGCAGTCCCAACTACACCAGCTGTTCTGCGCGGCCAACGCCGCCAATACGGAACAAGATGGGTAACCGATGAAGGGAAGAAGTGGTACGCGAAACATAGAGAAAACAAGTACATCCCCGAGGAACATATTGCATGGGAACCACTTGCACAGGAGTTTCCACGTATTGTGCAGAGAATCGAGGCAGCTGGGCTCAACTTTATCTTTCAGGAGCCCAAGGAGTGCAACCTTCATTTGGTCCGAGAGTTCTACGCAAATTGGAACCCCGCCATCAGAAGCCACACAATAAAAATCAGAGGGAAGATTGTCACTCTGGAACTCCACCAATTTAATGCCATCGTTGGAGTGCGGGACACAGACGCTCACGTTCTCCGCCAGCTAAACATCACCCTACCGTACGCTGACATCAGACGTATGTTGTGTGGGGATCGATCCACAGCCCGATGGAGTAGACATAAGGAGAGGGGTTACCACCAGACTCTGCCTTATTCACAGATGAACAGGGAGGCCAGAATATGGCTGAAGATTGTATGTTCGTGCTTGATCCCGGGAGTTCATATGACGGATGTGACCCGGGACCGTCTCTGCTTGGTGTATGCCCTTATGAAAGGGCTTGAGATTAATGTTGGGGCGGTAATTATATCCTCCATGAAGAGAGCCAGACTGCACCAGGGCCACAGATACGGGTTTGGCGGACTCATCACCACCTTCCTCCGAGGCCTCGACATCGAGGAAGAGGCTTTGGACTATATTCCGCAGTTGGAGCGGAGGGCCCTCGATGTGACAAAAACTAAGGCCCTGACACCACACACGGGCCAGTGCTGACTTTGGGCTAGCGACATGCTCGTGACGATCAGTACATGGCACGTATGTTCGATATGCAGATGCTGCAGCTACGGATTGGTGGGAGACTAGCCACCGAGGAAGAATTATGGCAGCTGGAGCTGGATTACCCATTTGGCGAGAATGCCAGAGCCTTATGCCGAGTGGGACCAGCCTTCGTGGAGCCGACGGATGACGATGTCCCTACTGATGAGGAGACACGTTGTGAGGACTCCGATGTGGAGTCCGATGACGACGATGGAGCTGACTCATATATGGGCGACGAGGCGGCAGCACCAAATGAAGAAGTCAAATATTTCGACTGATCAGGGAGTTCCACCACCCGAAATTTTGTTTTGTAATTTTTGTGAACACTGGGGACAGTGTTCGATTTAAGTGTGGGATGGGGAGTAGCTAGGTGCTGGGACTTGGGCTCTAATTTGCTGTATGTTTTTCCTTGGTTAGTATGTATGTTTGTGCTTTCCTTGTTATGAACTGATTTGTGGTGTATCTGTATATATTTGTTTGTGTGGTTAATGATGTGTGGTATGAAAAGTTATGGTTGCCAGTGTAACTATTTTGTAAATATTTTTATTATTTTTTTCTATCGAGATGATCGATATTTTTCAAAATTTTCGAGAATATTTTGCACTTGTAAATATTTTCTTTCTATCGAAATGATCGATGTGTTGCAAAATTTTTCGGTTTTTATTTTTTTGGGTTTCTCGGAGTTTGTTTTCGGTTCTTTTACCGAGAATAGTCCCATTGAACCGATGTCATAGTTAGTGACCGTTCCCTATGATGGTTGGATGACGACCGTCTTAAGGGAAATGTAGTCGGTAGGAGTAGGATTTTAATTTGTTTTAATTTTTCTTTGGTGGATTGCATCAATGAACTGTAGTTGCTTTATGGTTGCAAAAATTTCGTTGCGTGTTGTAAATGATGTTCAAAATGTGAAAATGATTCGTTTGAAAGCATGCAATTTTGTAAATATGTTGAGTTACCTAGGCTGTAGAATTTGATTCAGTATGATTGAGGCTTAATTTTGAATTCATGTGATTGGCTAATTAGAGAGTTTGTGAATGCATCTTGATTCGAGCATGTGCCTGAAGTGTGAAGTGAGGTTTTGGTATTCCATGCCATTGTGAATTGTCTAGAACTTGCCTGGTGTGTATACAAAACGAAATGAAGGAGGTGTAGTGTTGGAAAGGATGTAGGCATTTCCTTGTTTTTAACCGATAGTTTCCATTTTTTTCTTGTCAAATTCTACCTTTTTATATGTTGTATACCCTAGTCAGCCCGTTGAGCCTTTAGCCGATTTCTTTCTTTCTTTTGTCCAAAATTGTATAAACTAAGCTTTATTCCTTCTTTTCATTAGCCTTAAAGTCTATACGAAGCTCTTAAGCACTTACAAAGAAAAGAAAATGTTTCCCAAAGTGTCAAAGAGTGAAAAGAGTGAAAAGAAAAAGAAAAGCAGAGTGAGGAAAGAAAAGATGATGTTGAAGAGGCACTTGTTGTAATTAAATGATATTGAGGGTACATGAAAACCCTTTGTTTTGTGTCAAGTGTGTTTGATGAAATGGGCAGTACGAAAGTAAACCAGCATGAAGGGGAGAAAAAGAGAAAAGAGAGGAACAATGTCCATGAGTCGATGGGAATGTGTTGAAAAGGCGCTTAAGGATGCTAGCGACTATTATTGGCTAATCCAATATATATACTAGATCCCTAGCCCCGTTACAACCCATTAAAGTCCTACGTTATCCTATATTGCATTTCTTTATATTAGTGGAGTAATACACTAAGGGCAAGCCTATGGGTCACGACATGATGCATGTGAATTCTTTTGGGAGAGAGAGTGAAATTAATTTTTATATGCCCCTACTTGAATGTTTGTGTGTTGCATGAACAAAAAAGGGAAGATTCTCTTGAGTTGTGAGGGCACATGCTTGATGAAAGATTGATTTTCGTGTCAGATTTCTTGATTAGCTGATTTGCAGGAGTTTGCCGATATCACGAATCAATTCTTAAAGTCTAGGAAGTCTTGATGTATTAAAGGTCATTGTAGTGTAAGACCAAGCATGTTTTCGTGATGATTTGCAAAAATTGAATAATCGGTATGACCGTAGCGTAAATTGTCGCACCATAGTGACGAAGGTTGGGATGTAATTTGCATGAGTTGTGTATGTGTTGTTCGAGGACGAACAAGGATTTAAGTGTGGGGTAAGTGATCTTGGGCAGATTTATATGCCCAAGTGATACTCAAACGTATTATTTTCGCCTTGTTTGTGTGCAATATGTATATATTCTCATGTAATTGGTAATAAAATGTGAATTTATACTAACCAACATGATTAGCATTTGTTTTGCAGGAAAATATGATTTTAGGAGCTAAAATGCATGTTGGAACTATATCGGAGTTGGACTTGGATGTGAGCATGGAGACGACATTGGAATGTGCAGAATATAAGGGCTCCGCGATGGCACCGTGCCACGCTACCATCACGGAGGCACACTGCCTGGAGAGGGAATTAATGGACAAATTCCAGTGAAGCCTCGCGACAGCTCCGTGGCACGGAGATAGGCCTCCGCGTTGGCCTCCGTGCCACGTTGAGGCTAATTTACCGGACCCTGGATTTCCAGTGAAGGTCCGCGTCCACGCCGTGTCACAGAGGCAAGGCTCCGCGTTGGCCTCCGTGACACGTTGCTTGTTATTCCGGGAAAAATTTCCCACTAGTATAAATAGCACACTTAGGTTTATTTTAATTAGTTCAGTTTTTTAGTTCAGACTTGGTGGAGCAAGGACGTGGGTTAGGAGCAGTTGAGGAACGAAAAAGCTAAGGGATTTCTTCTCTTCTTTTCTTCTTTCTATCAATTGTACGTATGATTTACACTTGTTTTAGGATGCTCAATCCACAAATGAGTGGCTAATTCTCTTCCTTGCTAAGGTTTTGAACATGTGTAGTGAATTTTGATTGTAAATGATATGGTTTTCTTCTTCTTCTTTCATGTTGTTCTATTAATTCTTGTTCTTACTGCATTAGTGCTTGGCCAACATTAATGTACATCTAAAAAGTCCAATTTCACTCGAGAGAGCAAGAAATTGGAAAGTTGTGAATTAATAGGGTATTGTTCTTAACTTGATTTGGGAAAATTGGGTTTT
Source organism: Datura wrightii (assembly GCA_035772735.1). Lineage (NCBI taxonomy): Eukaryota > Viridiplantae > Streptophyta > Magnoliopsida > Solanales > Solanaceae > Datura > Datura wrightii. The sequence goes on along the minus strand of JASDFA010000003.1, from coordinate 115,864,325 downwards.
GATGTGCTTTCCTGATAGAAATATACTTGAAAGCCGTATTAGTCAATTTAAGAACCGGAATTATATTGCTAGGTCGTAAATTGCATTTGATCACAGAAATGTAGACGAATAGTTTATGATTCTTAAGTGAAATTAAATACGAGAGTTTTAATTTCTAGGCTACTGTTCTTGGCTAGCAACATGAGGAAGAGATTAACCGGATTATTATTACAATCGAATTCATTACTTGTTCTTAACCTTGGCATGCTCATATCCATAGTTTAAATTCACTGTAAATAATTGTTAATAGTTTTAGTATATATTTTATAAACAAAAACTCAATTAACTGTTGGTTACGTTGTTGTTAGCATAGTTAGAAGTAAGATAAGAATATAGTATACTTAGGCAAATTTTACATACCCTGAGCCTCCTTGGATCGATACTTGGCTTACTTAGCCACTTTATTACTTATTTGACCATGTGCACTTGCGTGTCGGTTTATAATATATAATACCAATCGAAATAGCACCGAACAACTACTTTCTACTTTCATACAGGCACGACTATTTCCTAAATTAGTTTGGTCGATTTCTGATGTCCAACCTCTCCCTGCTGGCCATTGCAGCTCTATGCTATCACTCAACAATATCTTTCTTCTTCCCACACCATCAGTAGATCTCTTTTATAACTTGATGCGTTCTCATCAAACCCGGGTGGAGGGACTAACGGACATGGTGTACCTTCACTATAGTCTACTAATGAGCCCTGCCACATTTAGAACGCAGATCCAACCTTTGGGTCTCAAGACTCCGCCCCCCTATTATCTCAAAGGCCGATGATTCCTTCTGTTGGCCCTGTCTCTGGGCTATACTAGACTAGGGTCTCTGTACCGTCACTCCTTTGCCTCTACAACTAGAGGTGATTTCACAGAATTCTAGGTCACAATCTAATTATCCTTTAAATGTCCGCCTGATGCTTATCTCTCGACATTCAGCAGCGATTCATATGCTATCAGCCTGCTACTGCCTAAAATGATTATGTTCTCCCCCGTTCTCCTCTAGAGCTCAACGTTCATGTCTTGTCCTTACTTCTATAGGCTGAAATCTGGGGTTCGCGCCCCATGCACCGTATTGGCAAGGACATTACGGGCCAAGTCTATTAACCTATGTTGTTTTGAACCGCACTCGGGCCGGTTCCCATCATATAATCTCTCTACCCTTTTAAATGTAACAAGCTGAAGGCCATATCCGTAATACTTCAAGTATTCACTACCGCCATCACCATACTGCGGTAGGATTAATCAATTTCTAGCCTGAGCTTTACTATTGCTGGGGGTCTATTGCTTATGGACTCTAACACGTACTTGGCTGCTCCTAGCAATCTTACCTAGCATCCTAATATTTATTGTAGTGAAGGTCAGGTGGCTTATTTAAGTACCAGGGGTCTGGACCACTTTTCTAACACCCCCTCCCCAGGAATCAACGGGTCTAGCCCTCATTTACTATTTACTCTTGGCAACATAGCGTCAATACTTTTGCACTCTGTTATATTGAGAAAAGGCTGGGAGGCGGGAAATAACCATATCGTACTATAGTAGCGCTAAGGTAGGAAGCTCAACAAACTCTAAAGGCTGGAGGTAAAAATCCCACAATTTCACAATCTTTCGTACCTTTCAGGTAATCCAACCTTAATTGTTGTCTCTGTCTAATGCTGAGTATCTACTAGGTAAGACAACATGTATGTTATACTCCTAACATCCTAATACGAGGGTGTAGGAAAAATTGGGAGCAGTACTGGCGTGTCTGTTACCCTAAAAAGTTCCTGGTGCCCCGGGAGGATGCTGGGGAGATTGAAAAGAATGTCTCTCCTTCACCCTCAGGCTGGGCTGTCCCCCAACTGTGGCACCTCGCTGGTACCCTCTCCTGCTGCTATAGCTAACTTGCGGCTGGCTGTAGTCTCTCATATATCAAACATTATTCTAGATAGACATAACAATGAAAGCTTAAGGACTCAACCCTATACAACTCGGCTCTATAGCACGATCTGAGAAGTAGGAGGGGTAACCATACTAGCATGCCTCGTAGCCTCCTTCTTATAAAATGTGGTGCACAACACATTTATAAACAAGACTCTACTAGACACAGCTTGCAGATTCCCTAGGATATAATGTTGCTCTGATAATAGGTTTGTCACGCCCCACCTTGGGAGGCATGACTGGCACCTAATGCCACACTGGGACCTGGGCTGACCTAGCTAGGCATATGCACCTCTGGTGCCTGTCAGCAACTCAAGATCAAGAAAAAAATAGTTATATCTCGGTTGTAAATACAACCTCGGGCCGACAAGGCCACATAGAAAATCTATAAAAGAAAATAGTTAACTCAACACATATGACAATAAAAGGATCCTATGAGGGCCGACAAAACCACCATGCTGTATAAGTCATAACAAAAGGAAAACAACAGTCATATTTGAACTATAGCCTCAACAAGGATGCTAATTGATCCTAAACTAGTCCCTACACGGCCAACAACAACCAAAAACTAAAACAGTAGTTTGCAAGCCTCTAAGAGTTGAATAGTGGTTGGGATAGGGCCTTGACCTACCCAAAATTTGTATAACAAAAGATCAAACCTTTCTAACTGACAACTTCGGAGAAAGGGAGCTGACTGAACTTGCTAATGCGGAAGGACAACAAAGGAGGTCCTAAAACATGTCTGTCAGTACCTGTAAGCAAGTATACAACGCCCCATATATGGGTGTCAGTACAATATGTACCGAATATGTAAGAAAGTAATAATAACGGAATAGAAGCTGATAAAGAACTAAAAGTAACCAGCGAAAAGGAGCAGAAGTAAACCTGTTGTATGCTTTTATATCCATAGCCTGCATTTAGTAGACAACTATATAAATAGGAGCATAAGTTGTATGATTATATATTCATAAGCTATATTTAGAAAGCAAGTATACAAACAAAAACCTAACCTGGCCCCCATAAGCCTGGAAGGTACAATCATCACAGAGATAACCTACCTGTCCCCCCATAAGCCCCGTTAGGCGCCAATCAGTCTATATACCCCTGTTGGTACCGTTGAGGCCCTGCAAGTAACTGTAACTGAACATACCTGGTCTTTTGAGTCTATAACGGAGCCTTTTAGACTCTTGTAATTGAGTTCGGACCTTTTGGGCCCCTGTGACTGCACCCCAAGCACACAAGGCTCTACGAAGGGTTTGTAATGCCACTGCAGCGTAAAAGAAGTCCGTGAGTGAATAGACTTCAATATGGCCCCGTAGGCTTTACTTTAGCCCTTACAGATAGTATATGGCTTCGTAAGTGATTCAGTGCTCTGTAAGCCAGACAACATCGTAGGAAAGTATATTTGGATTTAGCCCTTCGCGACAATTGGTACATGGGCGTCAGCAAGAGTAGCCCGGGGTGTTTGTCCCACATCTAATCCCCTGACAAGTCTTCCCCCTTAAGATGTTGCTTAATCTATCAGATTCCTAACAATTGGAGTGGTTTCCTAAGTGACCTATACAACCAGCAGTAGGTCGACTGAAACTAACGGTCACTGATAGTAGCCAATCATGTTGAAGGTTATTGCTCAATTCATTAGGCAACCCTGGTGCCATCGACTCGAAGGTAAGATCATCCTATCAAGATTATGCATCTGGAGGCGTCAAGGTACGTTAATGGCCTACGGGCGAGCTTTACTGTCTATATAGGCATCAACCAGAAAGTTATATCGCCCAGCTACTATGAATAATTAAACAAGGAAGTTTCTATGACCCTCCTAGCATTTGTGACACTGTGCATACTCAGCCTCGACGGGGAATACTATGATATAATCTCAATTCGTCTCATAGAAGCTAACCACAACATATCTAATCCTTATCTACTTGTAGAAACTAATCACAACATATGTACTTACAGTTTACTTACAAAACTGTAGATCGTATCAACTATACGAGGAGAATTACTTGCTGAAGAGATAAGCCTTAATATACCTCGATTGCCGATTTCTGCTCAATCAATCCTGCTTCAATCCAAAACTCGTAATTCTTCTGTATTCTAGCTTTTACATCAAGGAAATAGGATCATTTTGACTCCAAAAGGCGTCCAACAACATTACCTAAACAACATAATGACCTTAAGTCATAGCACGTCCAATTCAACCAAAACTTATAAGTTTCAGAGAATTTAGAAGGTATAATACTTACTTATAGCCTGCAGACGATTAAGACTTGATTAGGAGTGATTTCTACAACTTATACTCTGCAGGACTCCGTTGACCTATACCAATTTCAAAGAAATAACTCCATAGAGACGTTCTTCGTAGGCCTAGGAATCATTACCTAAGAAGAATTGACGTTTGGAGGTGATTTAACGGTGTAATTCGGCTCAAATTTGAAGAAAACCTCGTGCCTTTATAGCCTCATCCGAGCTCTCTGCCTTTTGAAATATTAAATGAAACACTTGAAACAAGGGACGACATATATATATATTGAGGCGGTTGAGGGGAGGTGCGGCGTGCTGCCCATCATGCCGACCCACAGGTGCGATGTACCGCTCAAGGCGCCGGGGCAGGGGTGCTCCTTGCGCCCTACCTTTGGCTTCGTCCTCCTACTCGCTCTACTCCGTGCTCGTGTGTTCACTCCCCGAGCCCTTCCTCGCATGCGTCGTGCTCTAAAACTCTTAACATATATACGCACGCATCGATTAAATGATAGAAACTTAGAGGGTGTAATATACAGCCACATATAATATTTATTTTGGTCATGATCAAAATCAGATAAGAATCATTTCTTGCTCTTATCTTTCGGTAGTTCATAATAAAATATACCAAAAGATCTATAGCATACTAAAAGTACGCGAGCAACGACAGTTTATACAAAATTAAGTTTTTTCTCTCAAATATCCCGTATAGGTGAGTTGTGACATTTGTGGCCAACCATACATGTGCATGTCCTTATCCATAATTTTAACCTTGGCATATTCACTTTCAAAAATAGGTGAGCTGTCACGCCCTGAGTCTATCCCCTGGATGTAACACGGTACTTGAAGCCACAAGTTACCCCAAGTCAACCCCTGGTCTTTCATTCACTAGCATTCTGTGTAAACATGCACAAAAGAACTTCTAAATAATACATAAAAACATTTATTAAAGAAAAGTCTAAAAACATAAAGTGCAAAACACTTGAGTAATACTGATAAATCTGAAAATCATGCCTGTCTGAAAGCTATTTAACTGAGGAGATGCTGGCACAAGCCCCCAACTAACTCTAAGTCTAACTGAAACTAACATATGACTAAAAATGAGAAATAATGCCCTCAGATAATGAGGACTCACATTTCAATCACTGAGATGGAGAATCTAAACTGCGGCGTCTAGCGGTGCTGAGTTTGAGAACCTACAACTTTATCATGAAATGAGACAACATTAAAGTATGCGTCAGCACTTTGAATCTACTGAGTAAGTGAGAGAAACATGAACAACATGATAGAACTGGTAACTGAACTGATACGACATGAAACGACCAACCGAAATGCTGAAAACTTATACAATTGATAATAGACTGATATGGTCGAAAGTAACCTTGGCTGATGGTCATAAACATGTCCTAAGTCTGAAATATTGCACTGATTTGATCTGGACATAAGAATCTGAGAGTAAATTGTACTGACTAGTGGGAAAGGCTATAACCGACATATAACCATGTGAGCTAAACGTGGAGTCCGATGTACACACCCCATCGGTAGGATCCAATATACCTTGCTAGGGTATAAAGGCATGGACTGTGAAAATCACTGTCAAAAGGGGCCATTAGGCCAAGTAAATAAAACCTACAGTGGCAACATGGTTCTGGAGCCTGGGTGCGCTGGAACCCTGGCCCTTTCGGGGCTAAGTCCTACTCTTACTGAAAAGTCCTATTACTGCTACTACTGAAAAGTGGAGAGCTCGATACTGGGGTCCAAGACTATACTGACCAGGGATACTCTCAGAGAGTTCCCTAAGCATCTTATAGGACCAAATTTGGAAATTGAGTTCTAAGACTGGTCAGAGCTGCTTATCGAGAAGCGTTGTAACTGTCTAGAGAACAAACTGATAACTGAACTGGGGTCCTGGGGCTGGTCAGAGCTATAACTGGAATGTCATGACCGTCTAATGAACCAAATAACTATAATCTGAGTCTGAGTATGATAATTGAGAGGTACCACTGACACCTCGGGAAAAGACTATAGTCAAATTGATCAGTTGACATTTTTTATTAACACTGAATATTCTAGTACTTGGACTACAACTGAACTGACAATTCTGAGAAATACAAAGTATATAAACTTTCTGACTGAATCTGAATAACATACATGTAACTGAGATTTTAACACAAACAATCAGTATAAAATCCCCTAACTCTGAAGCATGCAAACAATTCTCAAGAATTCAAAGCTTAAAAAGGATTCTAATTTCTGGTTTTTCAAAAGCTAGGGATGAATTTCTACTTTGATGGAACAAGCATCATTTTAGTTACAAACTGGTGGAAAATAGGTACAATTAGCATGGGGTAGGATTCCACATGAGTTAATCAAAGAATGATAACAATATCTAGAAATTCACAATCTTAGGGCTAGGACTGAAAGTGAACAGAGAGAGAGTTTTGGGCGACGCAAGGAGAGAACAATATCCTTGATAAATTTCCACATACTTGCAGAAGAAACTCTTGTGGGAATCTCTAAGAAAAACTGAGAAGATTGACGTCTACCTTACCTTCTGTTCTGTGCTTCCAGAGAAACTCTACTCTCTGTTTTTGACGATGAGAGAAGGAATATTGGGAGAAACCGTTGGTTACCCCATCTAAAACCTCTGAATGAATCCCAAGTGACGTAGTTTAGGGACTAGGTAGGTGAAATTTTATAAAAATAACCCTGGAATTTAAATCTGAAATCTGACCGACAGGAACCAACAGGCCTCAGGACGAGTCGTTGGAAGAAACGACGACCGCGAAATCTGGTCGTGGTTTCTAGGTTTAGAAACTAGTTTCACACTGGTGACCCACTATTAGGTACAATGGTCCGTTAGAAGCAACAATGGGCTGTTGATACCTCCCATTGAGTCTGGAAAGAAAACTGGGCACGGGGACAACGGGTGACAATAACGACTCATTGGTAAGACCAACGGGCCATTGTATCCCCTCGTGGTTCATACGACTGGGTTCTGGAACTAAATGACGGGTTGTCACAATGGCTCGTTGGAGGCTACCACGAGCTGTTGTTCCCTCCCATTATCTTAGGGAAGGGGTCCGGTAGACCTATGAATTGGGATTTAACGGACGACAGGACGACCCGTTGTTAGAATCAATGGGTCGTCCTATGACTCGTTGTTTCCCTTTGAAGAAAGGCTGCTTCTAACCACGACATCTTACAACGGTCCATTATGGGGTTCGTCTGAGACAGATTTTTTTTTAGTTTCCTGTGGTTTTTCATGCAAGATCTGAATTTGGTCTAGGAAAGTTTTGGGGTGTTATAATATGTCCCCCTTGGGATCATTCGTCCTCGAATGAAGACCAAAACGAGGAAAAGTGCTGAGATTCCTAAAATTGAGGCTATGACTGATTTCTGAAGGAGTAACCGACTTCGAACTGACTTAACCATGCTACCTGAGCTGATGCAACTAGAATGCACACAGAAAATGTAAATAAGGCTGATGAGTAAGGAATTGAGTAGAGTACTGAGAAGGAATTTAGTACCTGATTCTGGGTCTGAAATGGGAGGGAACAAGTGAGGGTATCTGGCCATCATGTCTGCTTCTACTTCCCATGTGGCTCCCTCAACTTGCTGATTTCTCCATAGTACCTTGATTGAAGCTATCTCCTTATTCCTAAGCTTACGAACCTGACGGTCAAGGATCTAGACTGGCTCCTCCTCATATGTGAGACTATCTTTTATCTCCATACTGTCCAATGGCACTACTGGAGTTGGATCACCAATGCACTTCTTCAGAAGTGACACATGGAAAATTGGGTGTACTGCTGCTAGTTCTGAAGGTAACTCTAGATCGTAGGCCACTTTACCAATCCGCCTCAGAATCTTATAGGGTCCCACATATCATGGACTGAGCTTTCCCTTTTTCCCAAATCTCATCACCCCTTTCATGGGAGAAATTTTCAGGTATACCCAGTCATCAACCGCAAACTCCAATTCTCTTCTCCGCATATCGGCATAAGATTTCTGACGGCTCTGAGCTGTTTTCAACCTTCCTCGGATGAGCTGAACTTTCTGCATTTCTTCATGAACTGAGTCTAGCCATATCAAGGTAGCTTCTCCAACCTCAAACCACCCTATAGGGTATCTACACCTCCTACCATATAATGCCTCAAATGGGGCCATCTGAATGCTAGAGTGACAGCTGTTATTGTACGCAAACTCGATAAGAGGCAAATGGTCATCCCAATTACCCTTAAAATCGATTGCACACGCTCTTAACATATCTTCTAAGGTCTGAATGGTCCGCTCAGCTTGTCCAACTGTCTGCGGGTGAAAAGCTGTACTGAGCTTGACCTGGGTACCTAGTCCTTTTTGAAAAGACTTCCAGAAGTGAGAGGTGAATTGGGTACCTCTGTCTGAAATAATGGACGAGGGAACCCCATGCAGTCTAACTAGCTCCCGAATATAAAGTCTAGCATAGTTCTCAACTGAATCTGTGGTTTTGACTGGGAGGAAATGTGCTGACTTAAGTCATCCAATCTACTACCACCCAAATAGAGTCATGATGCCGACGAGTCCGAGGTAGACCCATAATGAAGTCCATGTTTATTTCTTCTCACTTCCATGTGGGTATACTGATATCCTGATTCACACCTCCCGGTCTCTGGTGTTCTACCTTTACTTACTGGCAGTTCAGGCACATAGCTACAAATTAAGCAATATTTGTTTTCATGCCGTTCCACCAATAAATATCCCGTAAATCACAGTACATCTTAGTAGCACCAGGGTGAATGGAATATCTAGAACTGTGCGCTTCAGCCAATATCTGCTGTCTCAACTCGCCGACATCTAGTACACATAATCTACCCTGGTAATGGAGAACATCATCTCCCCCTTTGGAGAAAGCTTCTATTTCTTTCCTAAAAACTTCTTCCTTCATCTTAAGTAGGATGGGATATTCATCTTGTCTTGACTTAACCTCCACAACTAAAGGGGAATCTGACCCGCTCTGCATTACTACACCACCCTCAGTTGAATCCACCAACTGTACTCCCAACTGGGCTAGTCTGTGAATATCTTTAGCCAGTTCCTTTTTTCCTTCTTCTATATGAGCCACGCTGCCCATAGACACTCTACTTAGTGCATCAACCACCATATTGGCCTTGCCCTGGGTGATATAGCATGCTCATGTCATAGTCTTTCAGTAGTTCTAACCACTTTCTCTGACAAAGATTTAGGTCCTTCTGACTGAACACATACTGCAGACTCTTATGATCTGTAAATACATCTACATGAGCTCCATATAAGTAATGTATCCATATTTTTAATGCGAACACCACCGCTGCCAGCTCCAAGTCATGAGTCAGATAGTTCTTCTTATGGACTTTGAGATGTCTGGAGGCATAGGCTATCACTTTGCCCCGCTGCATCAAAACGCAACCAAGTCCAACTCTGGAGGTGTCACAATATACAACAAACCCATCTATTCCTTCTGGAAGGGTCAAAACTGGAGCGATAGTGAGTCGAGTCTTTAACTCTTTGAAAACTCTTCTCACACTCATCCGACCACTGAAATTTCACCTTCTTCTGGGTTAACCTGGTCAGAGGAGATTCTATGGAGGAGAAACCTTCCATAAACCGCCGGTAATAACCTGCTAAGCCCAGGAAACTCCTGATTTTTGTAGGAGAAGTAGGTCTGCGCCAATCCTTTACTGTTTCTATCTTATGAGGATCTACTTGTATCCCCTCACCTGAGACTACATGACCCAAGAAAGTCACAGACTTCAACCAGAATTCACACTTGCTGAACTTGGCGAATAACTGGCGATCTCTAAGGGTCTGTAATGTTAACCTTAGGTGATTGGCATGCTTTTCCTCATTTTTGGAGTACACCAGAATGTCATCAATAAATACAATGATGAACATATTCAGGTACTATTTGAAGACCCTATTCATCAAATCCATGAAAGCTGTTGGGGCATTCGTTAACCCAAAGGACATCACCACAAACTCGTAGTGACCATATCGAGTTCTGAATGTTGTTTTTGGTATGTCACACTCTTTAACCCTTAGCTGATGGTACCCTGACCTGAGATCGATCTTGGAGAAATAACTAGCTCCCTGAAGTTGGTTGAATAGGTCATCAATTCTAGGTAGGGGATATCTGTTCTTGATTTTGACTTTGTTTAACTGATAGTAATCTATGCACATTCTGAGGGCATCGTCTTTCTTACGCATGAATAGCATTGGAGCACCCTAGGGAGAGCTACTAGGTCAGATAAAACCCTTATCAAGAAGATCACTTAACTTCTCCTTCAGCTCCTTAAGCTCAGCTGGATCCATTCTATCAGGAGGGATGGAGATGGGCTAAGTGTCTGAGAGGAGATTTATTCCGAAGTCTATCTCCCGTTCAGGGGGAACTCCAGGAAGATCTTCAAGAAATACATCTGGGAACTCGCTGACAACTGGAACTAACTCTATGGCTAGGGTCTTAGAGTTGGAATCCTTGACCTGAACCAAATGATATAGACATCCTTTGGAAATGAGTTTCTAGGCCTTAAGGAAGGAAATAAATCTAGGCGCTGAATTGCTTCCTAACCATTCTAACACTGGTTCATTTGAAAACCAGAACTTGACAACTCTAGTTCAGCAATCAACTGAGACATAGCAGGAGTGTAACCAATCCATGCCAAGAATAAGGTCGAAGTAGACCATGTCTAGCTCTACGAGATCAGCTGGAATTACTTTGTTCAGGACTGAGATTGGGCAATTTCTATACACCCGGCTGGCTTGACTCGCCAATGGGGGTGGAGACTGAGAATGGTTCTGAGAGGACCTCTGGACTTGAACTGAACTACTATATATGGAGTCACAAATGAAAGAGTAGCTCCTTGATCTAAGAGGGCATATATGTCTAGATGGAAGAGACGTAACATACCGATAACTACGTCAGGTGAGATTTCCTGATCCTAACGAGAAGATAGAGCATAGAAATGATTCTGGCGCTGACCGCCATCTGTACTTGATGAGTTGGCCTACTGAGCTGGTTGACCTGCTGGAGCTGCTGAGGTAGTGGATTGTGATCTCCCTCTCCCTGCTGATGGGCACTCTTTGAGTCGGTGCCCAAGCTGTCCACATCTAAAACACCCCTCTCTGCCCTATAGACACTCTCCAGGATGATGCTTGCCGCACTTGGGGAAACTAGATACCTATTCCCTGTACTGTGGGCCTGATACTGCGTGCCAGATGACCCACCCCTCTGATCCTAGCGGGATCAAAAGGTTGGGGCGCTGGCTGAGCTAGGTGTTGGGGCCCTCTGCTGTTGCTGCTGCTGTGGGCGGCTACCACCTCCAAATCACTGGTGGCCTAAATCTGAACGACCAGTTCTTGCCCACTTGTTCTTATGTTCCATATCTTTCAACTTTTCTGCCTCAATCTACTGGGCATAAATAATTAGGCTAGAGAGGTCCATGTCCTTGATCAGCATCACGGTCCTACACTCCTTGAGGACTAAATTAGACACTCCGTTAACGAACTTCAGCATGTGAGCCCTCAACTCGGGCACCATCTCTGGAGCATACTTTGATAACCTGGTAAACTCCAAAGCATACTACTCCACTACCCCATTGTCCTGTCACAAGTTCATAAACTCTTCCATCTTAGCCTCTCTCAGCTCCCGAGGGAAAAACCTGTCCAGGAATGCTGTGCGGAACTTCTCCCACTCCTTCGATCCAGCTTTCATCGGCTGCCCCTCCTTCCACTGCTCATACCAAACCTGTGATACCCCTTTAAGATGATAGGCAGCCAAGTCACTACTCTCGGATGAGCTGACACCCATAATATGGGTAATCTTCCTGACCTCATCTATAAACTTGGGGGTCCTTCCCCACTTTAGACCCCTAGAATGATGGAGGGTTCATACGGGTGAAGTCCCGCACCCTTGCCGCTGCTGTAGGCTTGTTCGTGTTCATCGACACATTCTGCTAATTCACCTAGTTGGTCACGATTTGGGCCAGTAACTGAATGGCCGCTCTAAACTCTGCGGTAGAAATCGAATCATCTTGAGGAGCTACTGGGACTGGTGGGCAGTTCTTTTGGCATTTCTGGCCCTCCTTCTGTTACCGCATCTAAGAGGCATAGTTCACTGAAATGAAGTAGAGCATGAATTAAAAGGACATTTCTGGAATTGAACTTTGATGCATGATAAAGAATATGAACAGAGGGAATTTTACTAATAACATCTCGTAGCCTCCTCATCATAAGTGTGGCGCGCTTCACACCCATGAAAAGGACTCTACTTGATGTGGCTTTCATACATTCCAAGGATACTCTAAACTTAGTTCTCTGATACCAAGTTTATCATTGATCTTGGGCAAATTTATATGCCCAAGTGATACTCAAACGTATCATTTTTACCTTGTTTGTTGTGCAATGTGTATATAATATCATGTATTTGGTAATAAAATGCGAATTTATACTAACCAACATGATTAGCATTTGTTTTGCAGGATAATGTGATTTTTAGGAGCTAAAATGCGTGTTGGAACTATGTCGGAGTTGGACTTGGATGCGAGCGTGGAAAAGACCTTGGATGGCACATTTTACACTGGCTCCGCGATGGAGCCGTGCCACGCTGCCATCGCGGTAGCACACTGCCTGGGCAGGAATTAATTAGGCAATTTCCAGTGTGCCTGCGCGTCAGTTCCGTGGCACGGAGATAGGCCTCCGTGATGGCCTCCGTGCCACGTTGAGACCAATTATCCGGACCCTGCAATTTCCAGAGAGGGTCCGCGTCCACACCGTGTCATGGAGGCAGTGCTCCGCGTTGGCCTCCGTGACACGTTGCTTGTTATTCTGGGAAAAATTTCCCACTAGTATAAATAGCACACTTAGGTTATTTTTAAAGGAGTCTTTTTTTAGTTCTAGTTTTTAGCAGAGTTCAGGAGTGGAGAGAGGAACGTGGTTTTGTGGCAGTTGAAGAATAGAAAAGATAAGAGTTTTCTTCTCTTCCCTTCTTCTTTTCCCTCAATTGTATGCATGATTTACACTCATTCTAGGACGATTAATCCAAGAATGAGTGGCTAATTCCTTTCTTGCTGAGGTTTTGAACTTGTGTAATGATTATTGGTAATAATTGATATGGTTTCTTCTTCTTCTTGCATATTGTTCTATTAATTCTTGTGCTTAGTACATTCTTGATTGGCCACCATTAATGTATATCTAAAAAGTCCAATTTCACTCGAGAGAGCATGAAATTGGAAAGTTGTGAATTAATAGGGTATTGTTCTTAACTTGATTTGGGAAAATTGGGTTTTGATGTGCTTTCTTGATAGAAATATACTTGAAAGCCGTATTAGTCAATTTAGGAACCGGTATTGTAGTGTTAGGTCATAAATTTCATTTGATCACAGAAATGTAGACGAATGGTTTATGATTCTAAAGTGAAATTAAATACGAGAGTTTTAATTTCTAGGCAAACGTTCTTGACTAGCAATATGAAGAAGAGGATGACCAAATTATCATAATTATCAACTCCATTACTCATTCTTAACCTTGGCATGAGCATATCCATTGTCTGAATTCAACGTAAATAATAGTTGTTAAGTTTAGTATATAATTAGTTTAGACACAAAACTCCCTAAATTCTTGATTGGATAGTTGTTAGCATAGTTAGAAATTGAATAGAAATATAGTGAACTAGGAAATTTTGCATATCCAGAGCAGCCTCCTTGGATCGATACTTGGCTACTTAGCCACTTTATTACTTGTTTGACCACGTACACTTGCGTGTCGGTTTTTAACACATACCGAGCAGCAAAGCGCGAACAAGTTTTTGGCGCCGTTGCCGGGGAGGCTAGGCGATTTGTGAAATTTTGTTTAGTGTAAATTTACTGTATTTGTATTTTATTTTCTTAAGTGTTAACAACTTGGTCTTAGCCTGTATTTTGCAGATTTTTATTTCTGTGAACACTGGCAAGGGACAAGGAGTTGGTGGAATCTTACTTAGAGCCAGAATGTGAATTGCATAGTCAACGTAGAGAAGCTCTTCGGAAGAAGCTGCAGTTGCTCAAACAGTCTACGATGGAGCAACCCAATCCACCAGTTGTACGGGCAGTGTTAGTGCCCGAGGAAGTAGCAGCCAGGCCGGTTCGCGAGGTGGCAATCCCACAAGCTTATAATGTACATTCCAGCATCCGCAAACCAGAGCCTAGGGGGAGATTTGAGTTAAAGCAAAATATGGTGCAACTTTTGCACACGAGCGGGCAGTTCACCGGTCTCCCTCACGAAGATCCGCAACAACATCTCCAGAACTTTTTGGAGATAAGTGACACGTACATACCCACTGGAGTGTCACCTGATTATGTTCGGCTCACCTTATTTCCATTTTCCTTATTGGGTGAAGCCAAGAGGTGGTTAAAAGCTGAACCACCCAACTCTATATCAACGTGGGATGATCTTGCAAAGAAGTTCTTGATCAGATTTTTCCCTTCAGGTAAAACAGCTAAACTTAGAAGTCAGATTCTAAGCTTTAAACAGAGGGAAGGAGAAAATCTTTATCAAGCCTGGGAAAGATTCAAGTCCATGTTGCGGGACTGTCCTCATTATCATCAGTCAAATGAGGTGTTGGTACACACTTTTATTGAGGGTTTGGAACCCCACACTAAAATTTTGTTAGACTCAGCAGCTGGAGGGCAAGCGCTGGAGAAGACTTATGAAGAGTTGTACACTTTGCTCAACCGAATCTCACAAGGCAATCCGGAATGGAATGCAGATTCTTCAAGGGGTGGAGCAAGGAAAGCAGCAGGAGTGTTCGATGTGGATGGATTCACAGCTATCGCTGCACAGATAGCTGCTTTGCAAAATCAGTTAAACACTCACTTCAGCACTATGAATTTGAACCAGCCTTCAGCCTTAGTTAATGCAGTCCAACAGATGTGGTGTGAAGTGTGTGGTAGTAGTGAGCATTCAGCTGAGTGCTGTGGTGCAAATCCTGATTCTGTCAACTTTGTGGGCAATGCACAGAGGAATCAACAGCAGTTTGGTGGTAGCTACAACTCGAATTGGAGGAATCATCCGAATTTTTTGTAGGGTAGCAACAATCAACAAGGCCAAGGTTCAGGGCAGGGTATGCATAGAAACCAAGGAGGGCAACAAGGCTATCAGAATCAGTTCAGAAATCACAATGCCCCTCCTCCACCACCATCACCGACTATTGAGGAAATGTTCAAGACCATGATTGCCAACCAGGCACAATTGCAGGCTGACTACGTCAAACTAGCAGCCTAAGTAAAGAACAATCAATTGGCAACCAAGGCTCTTGAATATCAATTTGGGCAATTTGCTAGTGCCCAAAATACTAGACCCAGGGGAGGACTACCTAGCGACACGGATCCAAATCCTAAGTAGGTAAATGCAGTGACCACGAGGAGTGGTTTACAATTAAAGGAGGTGGAACCTGAAAGATCGCCTCAGAAGTCAGGAGCAGTAGATGTTGAGGGAGAACAAACCTCAGATACGGGGAAGACCAAAGAAGCTGAACCAGCAAGGCCTCCACCCCCGTTCCCTCAACGACTTAAGAAACACAAGGAGGAGGCGTGTTTCCAGAAATTCATGGAGGTACTCAAACAGGTACATGTTAACTTACCTCTTGTTGATGTCTTGCAGGGTGTGCCGAAATATGCAAAGTATATCAAAGACATCGTGGCCAACAAAAGTCGCTTGACTGAGTACGCCACGGTGGCTTTAACAGAGGAATGCACATCCCGTATTCAGAACAGGTTGCCCACTAAACTAAAGGATCCTGGAAGTTTTACCATCCAGCTGACGATTGGGCAAAGTATCCGAGCTCGTGGGTTATGCGACTTGGGGGCAAGTATAAATCTGATGCCATCTTCGGTATTCAGAAAGTTAGGGCTAGGGAGTCCTAGACCCACAACAGTGATCTTGCAGCTAGCAGATAGGTCCTTAGCTAAGCCGGATGGCATTGTCGAGGATATGCTAGTGCAGGTAGGCTCCCTCATTTTTCCGGTAGATTTCATTGTTCTGGATTTTGAACCAGATGCAGAAGTCCTATTTATTTTGGGACGACCATTTTTGGCAATCGGAAAGGCATTGATCGATGTAGCTGCGGGTCAACTCACAATGCGAGCACACGACAAGGTTGAGGTGTTCGACGTGTACAAGGCACCTAAGCTCCCGACTGTCTATAAGGAACTCTCGGTGATCAACGTGATTGATCATGGGAATGCAAATGGAGTGAGTGATTTCCGAGAGTTACGAGGTAGGCCACCAGACGAGGTTGAGAACTACTGGGGAGATGACCATGATCGAGACAAATCGTCCATCTCCCTAGTAGACACGTGAGCATAAAGGCTGTCGAGCCGCGACGTTAAACCAGGCGCTGCACGAGAGGCAACCCGTGAAAAATATTTTTTTTTCCTTTCTTTCCTTAGTGTAAAGTTTTTCTTTTATTCTATTTTCTTTCCTTTTTCTTGACTAGGCTTAGATTTGCATTTTAATTAGTAATTTTTATTTTATTTATTTTTTTTAGTAGGGAATCTATGAATTTAACCAATTTTTGTTTAGTGAGGTGATTTTCAGGTATACTGGAGGAAAAATACTTGGAATTGAGGAAACGAGGCGAGGTATGAAAAATAAAATTTGATGGTGAAACAGAGCACTGGCGCGTTGGCGCCGTGTCACGGAGGCAATGCTCCGCGTTGACATCCGTGACACGTTGAAGGCGAATCTGGAATTTTTAAAATTCCAGTAAGCCAACGCGTTGGCTCCGTGTCACGGAGGAGGGGCTCCGCGTTACCCTCCGTGACACGTTGCCCTTATTCTAGTGCCGGGTCACACCGGGTTTCCGGGTGACCCGCGTGTTTCTTTTAAATAAACCCCCGATTTTCGCCCAAATTTCCCCATTCCTTCTACCCTCCGCGACCAAACACCCATTTCCCTACCCCCAAGCTCCGTGCCACATTGATAGGCAAGGAAAACGTCAAGTTTTTTTCGGTTCTTCAAATCCAAGGTATGTTTTCATCTTCGATCTCAAATTTCTAGCGAGTTTTGTCACTTTTGAGCATGTGAGGTGAGATATATCACCCTAGGTAAAAAAATTAAACATGATGTGAATTATTTTGTGATTGATTATGTTCGGATTATTGTAGTTGACGTTTGAACTGATCGATTGATTGAATAATTCAATATTGATTGTCGAATTGAGTTCTAGGGCTTGGGTTGTTGGATTTGAACGTGGGTAACTTGATAGTTTGATGAAATTGGTGCCTGGGTATGTTTAGTAGTTGAGATAAGTCGTGGTAACTATTGTTTAATTGTGGAAAGACGACTAATTCTCAAATTTCTGTGGGGAAGTGCATAATGTGTGAATTGGTTGAATTGCTTAGATTAGTTGTATATAATAGGTTTGTATTGTTGTTCTTATTTCTGTGGTGGTTATTGTTGCTAAGTGCAGTGGGTGAATAGCTGTCGATAGGAGGATTGGGTTAGCTGTATGAAGTCTGAGTAATTCGCTAGCCGTTATGCTGTCGAAATTTTGTGAACGTACTAAGCAACATGTTTATAGTTGATTGTGTTTGGGGGTGTAAATAGAGTTATCCTTGCTAAAATGTTGTAAATTTTGTTAAAGACTAAGTGTGGGGTAAATTTTGTTTAACCCGACCTTAGCCGAAGCTAACAAGTTTTTAGCTTAATATTGTGCTTGTCTGTGTAAATTGACAGGTACAATGGCTAGCCGACAAGATAAAGGCAAGGGTGCCTCAACCTCAGGCACCGGCAGAAAGAGAATGAGACTGGGCGCTGCTGTCCCAGCTGCACCTGCTGTTCCACGCGGTCAACACCACTGATACGGAACACGATGGGTCACCGACGAAGGAAAGAAATGGTATAATAAGCACAAGGAAAGCAAATACTTCCCGGAGGAATATATTGCAAGGGAGCCACTTGCACAGGAGTTCCCTCGCATGGTGCAGAGGATTGAGGCAGCTGGGCTCAGTTTTATTTTTCAGGAGCCCAAGGAGTGCAACCTTCACTTGGTCCGGGAATTCTACGCCAACTGGAACCCGGTCATCAGGAGCCATACTATTAAAATCAGAGGGTAGATTGTCACTCTGGAACCCCAGCAGCTGAATGCCATCGTTGGAGCGCGGGACACAGACGCCCACGTTCTCCGCCAGCTCAATATCACCCCACCGTACGCCGACATCAGACGTACGTTGTGTGGGGCTCGATCCACAGCCCGATGGAGGAGACACAAAGAGAGGGGTTACCACCAGACTCTGCCTTATTCACAGATGAACAAGGAGGCCAGAATCTGGCTAAAAATAGTATGTTCGTGTTTGATCCCGGGAGTGCATATGACAGACGTGACTCGGGACCGTGTCTGCCTGGTGTATGCCCTTATGAAAGGGCTTGAGATTAATGTGGGGGCGGTTATAATATCCGCCATGAAGAGAGCCAGACTACACCAGGGCCACAGATACGGGTTTGGCGGACTCATCACCACCTTCCTCCGAAGCCTTGACATCGAGGAAGAAGCCTTGGATTACATTCCGCAGTTGGAGCGGAGGGCCCTTGATGTGACAAAAACCAAGGCCCCTGACACTACACACGGACCTGTGCTGACTCTGGGCGAGCGCCATGCTCGTGATGACCAGTATATGGCCCGTATGTTCGGCATGCAGATGCTGCAGCTACGGATAGGTGGGAGACCAGCCACCGAGGATGAATTATGGCAGCTGGAGCTGGACTACCCCTTCAGCGAGAACGCCAGAGCTTTATGCAAGGTGGGGCCAGCCTTTGTGGAGCCGACTGACGACGACGTCCCTACTGATGAGGAGACACGTCGTGAGGACTCTGATGTAGAGTCCGATGACGGCGATGGAGCTGATTCAGATATGGGCGACGAGGCCGCAGCACCGGATGAGGAAGTCGAATATTTCGACTAAGCAGGGAGTTACACCACCCAAAATTTTGTGCTTTGTATTTTTGTGAACACTGGGGACAGTGTTCGATTTAAGTGTGGGGTGGGGAGTAGTTAGGTGCTGGGTCATAGGCTCTAAATCTGCTGTATATTCTTCCTTGACGTTTCTGTATGTCTGTGCTTTCCCTGTTCTTGTGAACTGATTTGTGAATGATGTGTATATATTTGTTTGTGGCTAATGATGTGTGTCTTTAAAAAGTTATGGTTGTCTTTGTAAATATTTTGTAAATTTTGTAAATTTTTTCTTTTTCTATCGATATGATCGATATTTTTCAAAATTTTTGCGAAAAGATTTTGCATTTATCAACATAGTTTGCAAATATTTTCTATCGAAATGATCGATGTGTTGCAAAAATTTTGAAGTTTTAATTTTGGGTTTCTCGGAGTTTGTTTTCGGTTCTTTTACCGAGAATAGTCCCATTGAACCGATGTCATAGTTAGTGACCATTCCCTATGATGGATGGATGACGACCGTCTTAAGGGAAATGTAGTCGATAGGCGTAGATGTTTTGTTTTTAGTTTCTTTGGTGGATTGCATCAATAAACTGTAGTTGCGTATGGTTGCTAAAATTTCGTTGCGTGTTGTAATTGATGTTCAAAACGTGAAAATGATTCGTTTGAAAGCATGCAATTTTGTAAATATGTTGAGTTACCTAGGCTAGAGAATTTGGTTCATTATGATTGAGGCTTAATCTTGAATTCATGTAGTTGACTAATTAAAGAGTCTTTGAATGCATCTTGATTCGAGCATGTGCATAAAGTGTGAGTGAGGTTTTGCTATTCCATGTCATTGTGAATTGTCTAGAACTTGCCTGGTGTGTATACAAAACGAAATGAAGGAGGTGTAGCGTCGGAAAGGATGTAGGCATTTCTTTGTTTTAACCGTTAGTTTCCATTTTTTTTTCTTGTCAAATTCTACCTTTTTATATGTTGTGTACCCTAGTCAGCCCGTTGAGCCTTTAGCCGATTTCTTTCTTTTGTCCAGAATTGTATGAACTAAGCTTTATTCCTTCTTTTCATTAGCCTTAAAGTCTATAAGAAGCTCTTAAGCGCTTACAAAGAACAGAAAATGTTTCCCAAAGTGTTAAAGAGTGAAAAGAGTGAAAAGAAAAGAAAAGCAAAGTGAGGAAAGAAAAGATGATGTTGAAGAGGCACTAGTTGTAATTAAATGATAGTGAGGGTACATGAAAACCCTCTGTTTTGTGTCAAGTGTGCCGATAAAATGGGTTGTATGAAAGTAAACCAGCATGAATGGGAGAAAAAGAGAAAAGAGAGGAACAATGTCCATGAGTCGATGGGAATGAGTTGAAAAGGCGCTTAAGGATGCTAGCGACTATTATTGGCTAATCCAATATATATATACTAGATCCATAGCCCAGTTACAACCCATTAAAAGTCCTATTTGATCCTACATTGCATTTCTTTATATTAGTGGAGTAATACACTAAGGGCAAGCCTATGGGTCATGACATGATGCATGCGAATTCTTTTGGGTGAGAGAGTGAAATTAATTTTTATATGCCCCTACTTGCATGTTTGTGTGCTGCACGAACATAAAAGGGGAAGTTTCTCTCGAGTTGTGAGGGTACATGCTTGATGAAAGATTGATTTTCGTGTCGGATCTCTTGATTAGTTGATTTGCATGAGTTTGCCGATATCAAGAATCAATTCTTAAAAGTTTAGGAAGCCTCGATGTATTAAGGTCATTGTCTTGTACGACCAAGCATGTTTTCTTGATGATTTGCAAGAATTGAATAATCGGTATGACCGTAGCGTAAAATGTTGCACCATAGTGACGAAGTTTGGGATGTAATTTGCATGAGTTGTGTATGTGTTGTTCGAGGACGAACAAGGATTTAAGTGTGGGGTAAGTGATCTTGGGCAAATTTATATGCCCAAGTGATACTCAAACGTATCATTTTTACCTTGTTTGTTGTGCAATGTGTATATAATATCATGTATTTGGTAATAAAATGCGAATTTATACTAACCAACATGATTAGCATTTGTTTTGCAGGATAATGTGATTTTTAGGAGCTAAAATGCGTGTTGGAACTATGTCGGAGTTGGAATTGGATGCGAGCGTGGAAAAGACCTTGGATGGCACATTTTACACTGGCTCCGCGATGGAGCCGTGCCACGCTACCATCGCGGTAGCACACTGCCTGGGCAGGAATTAATTAGGCAATTTCCAGTGTGCCTGCGCGTCAGTTCCGTGGCACGGAGATAGGCCTCCGCGATGGCCTCCGTGCCACGTTGAGACCAATTATCCGGACCCTGCAATTTCCATAGAGGGTCCGCGTCCACGCCGTGTCATGGAGGCAGTGCTCCGCGTTGGCCTCCGTGACACGTTGCTTGTTATTCCGGGAAAAATTTCCCACTAGTATAAATAGCACACTTAGGTTATTTTTAAAGGAGTCTTTTTTTAGTTCTAGTTTTTAGCAGAGTTCAGGAGTGGAGAGAGGAACGTGGTTTTGTGGCAGTTGAAGAATAGAAAAGATAAGAGTTTTCTTCTCTTCCCTTCTTCTTTTCCCTCAATTGTATGCATGATTTACACTCATTCTAGGACGATTAATCCAAGAATGAGTGGCTAATTCCTTTCTTGCTGAGGTTTTGAACTTGTGTAATGATTATTGGTAATAATTGATATGGTTTCTTCTTCTTCTTGCATATTGTTCTATTAATTCTTGTGCTTAGTACATTCTTGATTGGCCACCATTAATGTATATCTAAAAAGTCCAATTTCACTCGAGAGAGCATGAAATTGGAAAGTTGTGAATTAATAGGGTATTGTTCTTAACTTGATTTGGGAAAATTGGGTTTTGATGTGCTTTCTTGATAGAAATATACTTGAAAGCCGTATTAGTCAATTTAGGAACCCGCATTGTAGTGTTAGGTCATAAATTTCATTTGATCACAGAAATGTAGACGAATGGTTTATGATTCTAAAGTGAAATTAAATACGAGAGTTTTAATTTCTAGGCAAACGTTCTTGACTAGCAATATGAAGAAGAGGATGACCAAATTATCATAATTATCAACTCCATTACTCGTTCTTAACCTTGGCATGAGCATATCCATTGTCTGAATTCAACATAAATAATAGTTGTTAAGTTTAGTATATAATTAGTTTAGACACAAAACTCCCTAAATTCTTGATTGGATAGTTGTTAGCATAGTTAGAAATTGAATAGAAATATAGTGAACTAGGAAATTTTGCATATCCAGAGCAGCCTCCTTGGATCGATACTTGGCTACTTAGCCACTTTATTACTTGTTTGACCACGTACACTTGCGTGTCGGTTTTTAACACATACCGAGCAGCAAAGCGCGGACAATCACGCCCCCAGTCTACCCCCTGGACATAACCGGTCCTTGAAGCCACAAGTGACCCCAAGTCAACCCTTGGTCTTTCATTCACTAGCATTCTGAGTAAAAATGTACAACGAAACTTTTAAATAATATCATTAAAAAATTTATGAAAGACAAGTCTGAAAACATAAAGTGCAAAACACTTGAGTAATACTGATAAATTTGAAAATCATGTCTGTCTGACCCTAGCTGATGGTCATAAACATGTCCTAAATCTGAAATACTACACTGAACTGATCTGGACTAAAGAATCTGAGAATGAATTGTACTAACTAGTGGGAAAGGCTATAACCGACATATAATCACGTGACCTAAACATGGAGTCCGATGTACATACCCCATCGGTAGGGCCCAATATACCTTGTCAGGGTATAAAGGCATGGACTGTGAAAATCACTATCAAAAGGGACCGTTAGGCCAAGTAAATAAAACCTACGGTCACGATGTAGTTCTGGAGCCTGGGTGTGCTGGAATCTCGAACCTTTCAGTGTTAAGTCCTACTCCCACTGGAAGGTCCTATTACTGCTACTATTGACAAGAGATAGCTCAATACTGGGGTCCAAGACTATACTGACCAGGGATACTGTCAGAGAGTTCCTTGAGCGTCTTATAGGACCAGATTTGGAAATTGAGTTCTAAGACTTGTCAGAGCTGCTTATCTGGAAGCGTCGTAACTGTCTAGAGAACAAACTGATAACTGAACTGGGGTCCTGGGGCTGCTCCGAGCTATAACTAGATTGTCATGACTGCCTAATGGACCAAATAACTGTAATCTAAGTCTGAGTCTGATAACTGAGAGGTACCATTGACACCTCGAGAAAAGACTATAGTAAAACTAATCAGCTAACATTTCTAATTAACACTGAATATTCTAGTACTTGGACTGCAACTGAATTGACAATTTTGAGAAATATAAATTATATAAACTTTCTGACTGAATCTGAATAACATACATGTAACTGAGATTTTAACACAAACAATCGGTATAAAATTCCATAACTCTGAAGCATGCAAACAATTCTCAAGAATTCAAAGCTTAAACAGGATTCTAATTTTTGGCTTTTCAAAAGCTAGGGCTAAATTTCTAGTTTGATGGAACAAGCATCATTTTAGTTACAAACTGATGGAAAATAGGTGCAATTGACATAGGGTAGGATTCCACATGATTTAATCAAAGAACGATAACAATATCTGCAAATTCGCAATCTCAGGGCTAGGACTGAAAGTGAACAGACAGAGAGTTTTGGGGGACACAAGGGGAGAACAATCTCCTTTCTAAATTCCCACATATCTACCGAAGAAACTCTGGTGGAAATCTTTGAGAAAACTGAGAAGATTGACATCTGCCCTAGCTTTTGTTCTGTGCTTCCAGAGAAACTCTACGCTCTGTTCTTGAGGGAGAGAAGGAATATGGGGAGAAACCATTGGCTACCTCTTCTAAAACCTCTGAATGTATCCCAAATGACGAAGTTTAGGGACTAGGTAGGTGGAATTTTACAAAAATAACCCTGGAATTTAAATCTGAAATTTGACCGACAGGAACCAACGGGCCTCAGAACGGGTCGTTAGAAGAAATGACGACCGGTGGAATCAGGAAGTGGTTTCTAGGTTCAGAAACTAGTTTCACAATGGTGACCCATGGTTTGGTACAATGGTCTGTTAGAAGTAACAACGGGCCGGTGATACCTCCCATTGAGTCTGGAAAGAAAACTAGGCACGAGGACAATAGGTGATAACAATGACTCGTTGGTAGGACCAACGGGCCGTTGTATCCCCTCGTGGTTCACACGGATGGGTTCTTGAACTGAACAACGGGTTGTCACAATGGCTCATTGGAGGCTACCACGGGCTGTTGTTCCCTCCCGTTTTCTGAGGGAAGGGGTCCGATAGACCTTCAAATTGGGATTCAATGGATGATAGAACGGCCTGTTGTTGGAATCAATGGGTCGTCCTATGACTCGTTGTTTCTCTTCGAAGAAAGGCTGCTTCAACCACGACCACTTACAATGGTCTATTGTGGGGGTCGTCTAAGACAGAATTTTTTTTTGTTCCTATGGTTTTTCATCCAATGTCTGAATTTGGTCTAGGAAAGTTTTGGGGTGTTACATGAGCATTCACAATGCTTAATACAAGAAATAGACTACAATTATTTGTATATGCTTCGTAAAATTTTATTATAAGCTTTTTGTCATTCCTTGAAAGTTATATGGCATATCTTAAAATCACTTTGAAAGGTTAATCGTATCACCACTTGATATTCATTTATTGTAATGGGAGATTTATAAAACTTTTCTAATTAGATCACACGATCATCATGTGACCAATACCTTTCATACCAAATTGATGATAAAAATTTCTTTCACCTTTTGAAGGACCATTTTAAAAACCTATAATTTTCTTTCTTTTAATTTTCATAATGATAATTCACATTATATTATCCGTTTTCATGCCCGTTCATTCATTTTTGTCACGCCCCAAACTGGGAGAGAGGCGTGACTGGCAGTTATTACTTTACGAACCAAGTAACCGGCTATATGATAACGTCCAGATCCACTTCTCGCTAGGAGAGAGTTACACGGTCATTCACAATATAATTTACTCAACTTTATGAGTCGGGGAAGAATCCATAGGGAATAGGTATAGATCACTACTAAACTTGTATGTCAGTCTATAATAGTTAGCATCATTATATCACAATACATAAAATAAATGTTGGGGTAAAAATGAGAACACTATATGATTCTACTCCATATCAAAACGAAGTAATGCAATTTGAAGCAACAACGAGAGTAAGTACTAGAGATGTGCTATTGATGGGGCATCGATAGGATTTGGGGTTAATCAACAAGTCTTAAAAATCAACTACTAACATGAATAGCCATGGACAAGTCTATACCCGATGTCTTTTGACCACTTGGGCATATTCTACTTGGGTTCTTTCAAACCCCAAGCTCAATTAACACATTATCCATATTGGCTTGGGTAAAAATTAAGCTATTTCTAGCCTTAATCCTTAAATTGAGTTATGAAAATGAGTTTTGACTATTTCTAGCCCAACCCCACATTTGCAAAACCCAAATTCCCAATAATGCTTTATCACCTACATCCTACTTTTCTTTTTCAGCAAAAGCAAGATAAGTAAATACAATTTATGTTTGCAACCATAAATATTTGCATTAAAACTTAGAGAAAGCATTATATTCATGCATAATAAGTGACTAACACTATATTAATAACACCCAATCAAATCTAAACCCACATCAAGCACACACTTCTAGCAATCAGATTAGTTACTCATGAATGTGAATAAGAGAATTAAATCAATAAGAGATTCATTCACATTCATAATTGAATTGTAAACTTGAGCTTCAAATTGTATACTTCAATGGAGAATTCTTTCCCTACAAAATTGAAGAATAATAATAAGAAGAAGACTATTTCTTACTTCTCTCTATCTTTCTCTCTCTACAATATTGCTTAAGTTCTGGAATCTTCTATTCTCTCCTAAAAAGTATTCAAATTAGGGAAGTCTACTACTCTTTTCTTGTGCATGGGTTCCCATTTTGCCCTAAGAAGCATCCAAAATGTCCTTGTGCCAAAGCATAACTATTTATCCTTTTCAACACAGCCTTACTTGCGCGACACTTGCATTTCCAGGTGCCCATCCATGAGGCGCAGTTCACTCGCAGCTCTGGGTCAGAGGGACTTGGATGCGTCCTGCGATTGCACCTACGTTTTGCAGGTGCTCACTTGCATTTCGCAGGTGCTCTTTAGCATCAGCCCAGTGCACTCCTGCATTTGGCCTGCATTTCATAGGTGCAGATCCTGCAAAACGCAGGTCTTCTGCTTCCAACATTTTCTTTTTGTTCAATTCCTTTGCTTTCTTTGTTTGATCCCGATACCTGCAAAATAAAAGAAAAAGGCATAAAATCTTTATAGATGAGTTGAAAACATCTAATGAGTTGGTAGATTACCACCTCACCAGACCCCCAAACATGAACCATTGCTTGTCCTCAATTAAGACATCTCTTCACAAATGAGAAATTGACTTAAGCATGATGTAACACAAGAGTTGCAGACATGGGACCACTAGAACTAAGGACAACCCCAAAATTCACACACCGAATCAAGACAAAGAAAAGACTCAAAAATGCTGCACTTACCTTAAGAGGTGACCACACACACTTGACATAGTTCATAAGCATTCCTTTCGTTCAAAACAAGGGGGGCATGGACAATCAAAACCAGCTCACATAGCATCTTAAGTTATTGTAAATTCATATTCAAAGCTTACCATAAAGTTCACTATGCACTTGTCTCAATCAAATCTTCCACTTTGAAATATATTTAAGCATGCACCCCATGGAAGTGATGCTACTCACACAAAGAGAGAATCCCATTTCATTCTTATGCAATGATTATAGGACAAATCAATAACACTCACTCTCACAAAGAAATTCTCATGCATGCAACTTGACCATAGGCTTTTCCTTAATGTAACAAGCGACTAATGTAGAGTTTCTACACTCAGAATCACTTAGGTCTTGTAGGTTATCATGAAGGATAGGCTAAGGGTAGGATAAATATTTAGTGTAATACCCCGAAAGTGCCTAGGAGTAGACTCGGGATTTTAAAAGTTGAAAACTGCTGAAATTGGGAAAATATCACAGAACGGGC
This sequence comes from Datura wrightii, assembly GCA_035772735.1. Lineage (NCBI taxonomy): Eukaryota > Viridiplantae > Streptophyta > Magnoliopsida > Solanales > Solanaceae > Datura > Datura wrightii. The sequence goes on along the minus strand of JASDFA010000003.1, from coordinate 115,837,092 downwards.
GACGTAACGACTCGTGGTATGGGGAAGTTCTGGTGGTAGTGGATACAATGGACGATGCAACGACTCATTTCTTGGAACAATGAGTCGTTGTTGGCAGTCGTAGGAGATGCTGGGCTTAGCAGTTGAGGATACCACGGGTTATCCAATGACTCATGGTGAGAAGTGACGACCCGTGGTCACCCGGTCGTTGTTTGGTTGCAAGAATTTCCAATGAATGTGACGGATCAAGACCAAGACTCATTGGAAGCAACCACAAGTCATGGTGAGACTCGTGGTAAGGAGGTTCAGTTTTGTGAAGGGGCAAAAAATGGTCGACTTGACGACCCGTTGGTCAAAGGACGAGTCGTCCTGTCCATCTGTGGTTCAGTTCCAGAGGCTAGTCTCAATAGTGCTCACGACGGGCCATACAACGGGTTGTCGTTCCTTCCAACGACCCATTGGTGCAACCCGTTGGACCGATCTGGACAGTTTTCAGGGAAGATTCATTAAGGGTATTTTTGACTTTTTCATGATATAAGACCCTAAACTATGTCGTTTTAGCTTATGAAAGGTGGGTTTTTAGAGGGATAACTTATTCTAACTCTTCATTAATGCATGCAGGAGTTTAGAGAGGTGATCAAAGGGTGATTTAAGGCTTCTCTCTTCAAATACTTCCAATTTCTTCTTGGGAATTCAGGGGGGGGTTAAGAATCAGTTGTTTCCAGGTATGTAAGGCTATCAATGGGTATTTCCTTCCACACCCATGCTCATTCTCTACGATTTCATGAAAATTCTATCAAAAGTTTATTGGGTTTTGAAGTAGAATTATATAAAAATCCAATGATTTTTTAATAGACTTTGTGATTTTTGAATCTTATCATATTCTATGGGTTTTTGACCAGCTTTTATGATTAAATTATTTATAATGCCATTGATTTTGATTCTATGGAATTAAGCCTAATTATGCATGACTCATAATGAATTGATTTATGATCTACTTTTCCATTAATGATATTTACAAGCCCATCATGAATTCTGATTTAGATTATGGATTTCATCAATTACCCATCATGATTTCATGAATTTCAAGCTATATGCATGATCTGCAGGTATGTATGAACCTTATGATTTATGAATTATGTTTTGATATTTACAAGCCCAACATTAATGATATTTACAAGCCCAACATGAATTCTGATATAAATTATGGATTTAATCAATTACCCATCATGATTTCATGAATTTCAAGATATATGCATGGTCTACAAGTATGTATGAACCTTATGATTTATGAATTATATTTTGTCTGACTCACGGGCCTTGTCTCATGGCTAGTTCACATATGTACAAGTATGTTTATGATTATCATGATTTAACTAGCCCAAAAATTCATGTATGTTATACTATAAGCACTATATATGTTTTGGGAGTAGTATCAAACACCGAGTAGGTTCGGGGTTCAGTTTAAGCCCCGGATCTCATAAACTACGTGCCACCGTAGGTATGTTGGGACCTCCTTTGTGACTGTCCCCGGTCCAATTGGCCCTTTTCATAGTGATATCACGCTCTTCATGATTCTACCCTTGGCAAGGTACGGACGGCCTCCCAACTAGGTTTAAAAGTCGGACTTCATGTGTGCTCATATGGGGTATGTCGGTTAAGAGAATCTCCCACTGTTCCTCATGATTTAAACATGTTTATGATTATGTATTTTGGATAAAGTCATGTTTAGTAAGGCTTTTTCTCCTATGATTATGATTATGTTTGTATTACGATTGTTTGAAAACCTTAAGCCTTATGTTATATTATGGTGATTATGATATGAGCGTGATGTCCTACTCTTATGATGATTTATGAGTTTCATATGTTTTAAATGTCCTTTTTACTTACATTGCATACTCGGTACATTCCACGTATTGACCGCATATTTTCTATGCTGTATCGTTTCATGATATAGGACCCGACTCTCAGGCTCACCCTCCTCAGTAGCTCCTCAGAGTTTGCTATCAACTTATTTGGTGAGTCCTCATTTTCTGAGGGTCATATGTTCAGACTCCATTGTTCTCTTTTTGTTTCAGTATTGTAGGGTTAGTTGGGGTATTGTCCCATCAACCCGTCTTTCATGATTAGAGGCTTTTCAAACTATAAGTTGTATTCAGCCGTCATGTATGAATCTTGTATTGACTTTTCTCCTTTATTATGTCATGATTTCGTTTTTCTTATGTTAAATATTCCGATTATGTGAGTGAATTAGATGTATGCTCATGCCATGGGTCGACTTGGGGTCTCTTGGGGCTCCTTGTCCCGTGTTGACGATCCGGGTGTACGTTCGGGTCGTGACATTTAGCTTTAGTTATTAGAACCTCCCTAATGTCTTTTTGTGAACATTTTCAAACTTTCCCTTTTTACTATTTGAGATCACTCCACCTTTTTAACTCCTTGTTCATCATTTTCAAAACTTTCATCAAGAGCCATCCTTATAACCCCTTGAGTTCCACAAGTTGCCTTACGTAAGCAAGAAGTAGCACCCTTCAACTATTATTTTTCTTGTTAATGATTAGAGCTTTTTTTAAACCAATTATTTCATTTATTTCATCAACAATTTGGTTCTACCTTACATTGAAATTCACATATTCATCCCCTTTTTGTAAAATCCCCAAATTTATACTTTTGCCTCATTTATTCCTTATCTCTCCCTAAGTTTTGGTATTCAAGCCTCATTTTTCATTCTTTAAACATTAGCACTAGGGAAGATGAGTGCCAAAAGAGGAATTACAAAAGGGTAATAGGCTTATAATATGATTTTCAAAGAAAAGATCAAAAGCTCAAACATTGGCTAGCAAAGATAGATGTTCAAGGAGATCGCATCAGTGAAGTGACTATCAAAAGAAACCCTAAAATCATGTTTCAAGTGCAGCCACATCTAGACTTTCGCCTTGAATCACACTTACGGCAAGTTTTAGACAATCACACATCCATGAAAATTAAGTTAAAATCCTCACCACACAAGGCATCACAATCCAAAGAGTTCACACCTTTTTCACAATCATATCAAGAGTAATGACTTTGGACAAGTTAACTTGTGATTCAAAAAGACAAACAAGAAATGTGCAACTTATAATAAAAGAGTTCTAAAATTTTTATGTTTGAATGCCCTCTTTCTCAATATCCATTTGCAAAGCCACTTAAAAAATTTTCATTGGTATCTCTCAAAAGCAAGTGCAACAAAAGACTCAAAAAGATACTATACTTGGCATTTTTCCTTAAGAAAGTCACGTCTCAATCTATCATAGGGAAATGTCACCCAATTCGACAATAAAAAGAAAAGAAAAAGAGATCACTCCTCGGAAAAGAATTGTCGTAAAAAGAAAACTCTTGGAGTTTACTGCTAATCTACTATGAACAAAGGCAAATTTTTAAAACATGGATCATTATGGAACATTTGGTAAAGTAAAATGGACCCAACAAAGGAACTGACAATTCAAAAGTAAAATTTCATTCAACACAAACCCGACGAGGGATTAAGCAAAAATCAAAACTAGAAACATCCAAAGCATAGGAAATTAAGCCCAACAAGGGCAACAAAAGATCCAAAAATAACCAACAAGAGAGAGACACAATCTACCCCCAACTACGAAAGTATATTGTCCCTAATATACACATGAAGAACTAAGGGCGGGAAGAACTCCCTGATGTAGCTACTCTACAGCATCATCATCCTCCTTATTTTCATTGCCCTCTCCTCTCCGTTCAGCTCCATCCTCCTCACCAAAGCTCGCAAATAGATCATCCATTAGTCCTTGGGCTGTTGAGGGAGCATCCATGGCCTCATCAATGAATCTCTTGCTGGGGTCAGCTACAGGTGCCCTATTTTGAATCTCTCACACATCAGCTCGGCAAGAGGAGACTGCTCCTTCAACCACATATATCCAGGAGCATAATTTGTTCAAGATCTTAAAGAAATTATTGATCTCCTTCTTTACCAACCTCTATATAAGAACAGGCAAGTCTTGAGCTAACCGTTGGAGTTGGTTTTCATGTGATCTTGTCATCTCCACTAGCTTATGGATTCCACTCGGTCGAGAAGATGTAGGAGGAGGTGAAGGCCCTCAAAATGGTGGCTCTTCATATACATGACCCAATATCTCGGGATGTGGCACGTTGAGGTCGGGAGCAATGGGAGTCTCATCTATGCCATGAGAGGTGGAGCCCTCGGGTGTGTTCCATGTTAGCATTCTCTTCCTTTTGTTTAAGGGAGCATCAGCATCCCTTCTCCTGTCAATAGCAATGGCACCTATGGTAATGTTGTCCTTTTTATCAAGAAATAATAGGACTCCTACTTTCAAGCACGGTTGTCTAATGAGCACTGGGTAGGGCATAGAAAGACCCTGGTGCCTAGCCTTCCTCTTAATTTTTGTGGCAACCACGTCACCCAGCTTGATTGGCACCCCTGACATGATGCAAGCAATCAGAATAGCTGCCTCAAGGTTCACTCACTGGTCATTTTTTGAAGCATGATCCACGAGCACAAAAACTCTAACCACAACTTAGCCTCAAATTTTAGGTCTTGCTTAGCAATCTCTACTTCCATGGTGGCCCAAAATGGATGATCATTTGCAATGATTTTTGCTACCCAACCAAATTGATCCTCCTTTTTGACCACCTTATGGGCAAACTTAGTCCCAGAGTCGATCACATCCTCCCAAAACATAGCATTGATAGTGTCCGAAGTGATGTTGACTGTTCGGGTGGTTTTGGGTATATAAAACGACACGCAAGTGCACGTGGTCGAACAAGTAGTAAGTGGCTTTAGTAAGCCAAGTATCGATCCCACAGAGACTTGGATGAAGTGCAAATTGCTCAAGTGTACTATACTTTACTTCTAAAAGTGCAGACAACAGCGTAACCAAAAAGTTGATAGTTTGTTTTATAAATTTTATACTAAAACTAAGAACAATTATCTACTTTGAATCTGAACTATGAATGAAAGCATGCTGAGGTTAAACGAACATGTAAATAAACTAATTATCATCATACTTTGGTTAATCTTTTCCTCCAGTTGCTAGCCAAGAACATCTGCCAAGAGATTAAAACTCTCGTATTTAACCTCACTTAAGAATCATGAACCATCCGTCTACATTTCTGTGATCAAATGCAATTCATGTCCTAGCTATACAATTCCGGTTCCTAAATTGACTAATACGACTTTCAGGTATATTTCTATCTTGAAAGCAAATCAAGACTCAATTTTCCCAAATCAAGTAAAGAACATATCCTATTAATTCACAACTTTCCAATTTCGTGCTCTCTCGAGTGAAACCGGACTTTTTAGATGTACATTAATGTAGGCCACACACTAATGCAGTAAGAACAAGAATTAATAGAACAACATGGAAGAAAAGATGGAAAACCAAAGAATCAATGATCAAATTTCATTACAATTGTTCATAACCTTAGCAAGGAGAGGAATTAGCCACTCATTTGTGGATTAAACATCATAAAATGAGTGTTAATCATACAAGCAATTGAATTAAAGAAGAAAGAAAGAGAGAAAAAAACCCTAAACTTTTTGTCCCTCAACTGCCTGTAACCCACGTCCTTGCTCCACCAAGTCAGAATAAAAAAATGAACCTAAGTGTTCTATTTATACTGCTGGGAATTTTTCCCGGAATAACGAGCAACGTGTCACGGAGTGCATCGTGGAGCACTGCCTCCGTGACACGCTATGAACGCTGACCCTCACTGGAACTGGGGGTCCGGGAATTTAGGCTCAACGTGGCACGGCGTGCATCACGGAGCACTGGCTCCGTGCCACGGAGCAATCGCGGACCTCCATTGGAATTTGGGTGAATTTTCCCATCCAGGCAGAATGCCTCCGCGATGGCAGCGTGACACGGCTCCATCGCGGAGCCCCTTTAATTCATGCTGTCCAATGCCTGTTCCCTTGCTCGCATCCAAGTCCAACTCCGATATCATCCAACATGCATTTTAGCTTCCCGAAATCACATTTTACCTGCAAAACAATGCTAATCATGTTGGTTAGTATAAATTTACATTTTATTACCAATTACATGAGAATGCATACACATTGATAGATAAACAAGGCGAAAATGATACTTTTGAGTATCACTTGGGCATATAAATCTGCCCAAGATCACTTACCCCACACTTAAATCCTTGTTCGTCCTCGAACAACAAGCATACAATTCATGCAATTTACATCCCAACCTCGCTACTTCGGTTCGACAATTTAGGCTACGGTCATACCGATTATTCAATACAGTAAATCATCAAGAAAACATGCATGGTCTTATCAATGCAATGACCTTCAATACATTAAGACCTCCTAGACTTTAAGAATCGACTCTCGATATCGGCAAACTCATGCAAATCAGCTGATCAAGATATCCGACACTAAAATTAATCTTTCATCACGCATGTGCCCTCACAACACAAGAGAATCTTCCCCTTTTTGCTCATATGACTCACAAACATTCAAACAGGGGCATGTACACACAATTTCACTCTCTCTCCCAAAAGAATTCACATGCATCATGTCATGACCCATAAGCTTGCCCTTAGTGTATTACTCCACTAATATAAAGTAGTGCGATGTAAGATCACGTAGGACTTTAATGGGTTGTAATGGAAGCTATGGAACTAGTAAATATTGGATTAGCCAATAATAGCCACTAGCATCCTTAAGCGCCTTTTCAACACATCCCATCAACTCATGGACATTGTTTCTCTTTTTTTTTTCATCATCCCATTCTTGATGATTTTCTTTAGTATGGCCCATTTCATTAAGCACACTTGACACAACAACAAAGATTGTTCATGCACCTTCATTATCGTTTATTTATAACAAGTGCACCTTCAACCTTTTCTTTTCTTCCCTCACTCTGCTTTTCTTTTTCTTTTCACCATTCTCACTCTTTGACACTTTGGAAAAATGATTTTCTCTTCTTAAGCGCTTAAGAGTTTTGTATAGACCTTACGGCTAATGAAAAGAAGGAATTAAGCTCGGTTTACACTTTTTGGACAAAAGAAAAAAAAACAATCGGCTAAAGGCTCAAAGGGCTGACTAGGGTATACAATCACAGAAAGGGGGGTATGACAAGGAGAAAAAAAAATAGAAACTCTCGGTTAAAACAAAGAAATGCCTACATCCTTTCCTACACTACACCTCCTTCATTTAGTTTTGTACACACACCAGTCAAGTTCTAGACACTTCACAATAGCATGGAATGTCAACACCTCACTTCACACTTTCTGCACATGCTCGATTCAAGATGTATTCACAGACTCTTCAATCAGCTAATTACATGAATTCAAACATTAAGCCTCAATCACACTGAATCGAACTCTACAGCCTAGGTATCTCAACATATTTACAACTTTGCATGCTTTCATACGAATCACCTTTGCATTTTGAATATCATCTACAACACTCAACCAGAATTTCGCAACCATATAGTAACTACAGGTTCTGGGATGCAATCCACCAAAGAAAAACTAAAAAAATAATTGAGGAAAAAACTACTCCTAACGACTACATTTCCCTTAAGACGGTCGTCATCCATCCATCATAGGGAACGGTCACTACTTAAGACGTCGGTTTAATGGGACCATTCTCGGTAAAAGAACCAAAAACAAATGCCGAGAAACCCAAAATTAAAAAAATGTCGAAAATATTGATCATTTCGATAGAAAAATTATTTACAAAATATTTTAAAATTTACAACCTATTCTAAAAAATTTTAAAAATATCGATCATTTCGATAACAAAAATATGTACAGAATTAGAATCAGCTAGCAACATTCAGCAACACACGTCAATTTAACAAATATTTACAAATACGAAACAACTTACGAAACAACTTGAAAATTCACACTCACAGGGACACACAACATACACGATAATAGAAGAGAGCATACATACAAACCAGCCCAGCCCAGCACCTAACTACTCCCACCCCACACTTAGCTCGAACACTGTCCCCAGTGTTCACAAAAATTAAAATAGCACAAAATCGGGTGGTGGAACTCCCTGATCAGTCAAAGTATTCCACTTCTTCATCGGGTGCTGCTGCTTCATCTCCCATATCCGAGTTGCCTCCGTCGTCATCATCGGACTCCACATCGGAGTCCTCTCGATGTGTCTCCTCGTCTGTGGGGACATCATCATCTGTGGGATCTACAAATGCTGGCCCCACTCGGCATAGAGCCCTGGCGTTTTCGCCAAAAGGGTAGTCTAGCTCGAGCTGCCATAGCTCCTCCTCTGTCGCCGGCCTCCCACCTATCCTTAGCTGGAGCATCTGCATCCCATATATCCGAGCCATATACTGGTCATCACGAGCATGTCGCTCGCCAAGTGTAAGCACTGGCCCGTGGGTGGTGTCGGGAGCCTTAGTTTTAGTAACGTCTAAGGCCCGCCGCTCCAACTGCGGGATATAATCGAGGGCCTCCTCCTCAACATCGAGGCCCCTGAGAAAGGTGGTCAGTAGTCCACCAAAACCATACCTGTGCCCCTGGTGCAACCGGGCTCTCTTCATGGCGGATATAATAACCGCCCCGACATTGATCTCCAGCCCTTTCATCAGGGCGTACACCAGGCAAACACGATCTCGGGTTACATCAGTCATATGTACCCCTGGGATTAGGCATGAGCAGACTATCTTCAGCCAGATTCGGGATTCCCTGTTCCTCTGTGAATAGGGCAACATCTGGTGGTAGCCCCTCTCTTTGTGTCTGCTCCATCTAGCTGTTGATCGGGTCCCACACAATGTGCGTCTGATGTCCGCATACGGTGGGGTAATGTTCAGCTGTCGGAGGACGTGGGCATCTGTGTCCCACGCTCCTATGATGGCATTAAGGTGGTGGGGCTCCAGAGTGACTATTTGCCCTCTGATCTTGATGGTGTGACTCCTGATCGTCGGGTTCCAATTGGCATAGAACTCCCGAACCAAGTGCAGATTGCATTCTTCGGGCTCTTCAAAGATGAACTTGAGCCCAGCTGCCTCGATCCGGTGGACCATCCTGGGGAACTCCTGTGCCAATGGTTCCCTTGCTATATGCTCCTCGGGGAAATATTTATTTTCCTTATGCTTCGCGTACCACTTTTTCCCCTCATCGGTCACCCATCTTGTTCCGTATTGGCGGCGTTGGCTGCGTGGAACTGCTGGTGCAGCTGGGACTGCTGTACCCAGTCTGATTCGTTTCCTTCCGGCGCCTGAAGTTGACGCGCCTTTTCCCTTATCTTGTCGGCTTGCCATTTCACCTGCCAACCCAAGTAAACAAGATCAATGTTAAGCTAACGGATATTAACTTCGTCTAAGGTCGGGTTATGCTAGGTTACCCCACACTTAGTCCTTAGCTGCATTTACAACACTACGACAAGATTATCTTTATTTACACCTCATAAACAACTATACAATCATGCTTAGTGCGTTCAAAAGAAAATTCGACGGTATAACTTCTGCGTACTACTCAGACTTTGTACAGCTAATCAAAATCACTACCATCGCTAACATTTTAACCATCGCACTTAGCAAAGAAAAACAAAGAAACAAAAATAACACCAAAAATATATCTACACACGAGCCTATCCAACCAACCAATTCTTACCAATTTCAACATTTCCCCCAACCCGAGAATCCGTCGTTCTATTAACATCCTAACAATTTGTACATCGACTCATCTCATTCAACACGTACTGTCCGGCTGGTTCGGTTTATGTAAAAACCGACACGCAAGTGCACGTGGTCAAACAAGTAATAAAGTGGCTAAGTAAGCCAAGTATCGATCCAAGGAGACTCAGGATAAGTAAAATTGCCTAAGTACACTATATTCTTATCTTACTTCTAATTATGCTAACAACAGCGTAACCAACAGTTAAATAAGTTTTTGTTTATAAAATATATATATATATATACTAAAACTATTAACAATTATTTACTGTGAATTTAAACTATGGATATGAGCATGCCAAGGTTAAGAACAAGTAATGAATTCGATTATAATAATAATTTGGTTAATCTCTTCTTCATGTTGCTAGCCAAGAACAGTAGCCTAGAAATTAAAACTCTCGTATTTAATTTCACTTTAGAATCATAAACCATCCGTCTACATTTCTGTGATCAAATGCAATTTATGACCTAGCAACACAATTTCGGTTCCTAAACTGACTAATACGACTTTCAAGTATATTTCTATCAGGAAAGCACATCAAAACCCAATTTTCCCAAATCAAGTTAAGAACAATACCCTATTAATTCACAACTTTCCAATTTCTTGCTCTCTCGAGTGAAATTGGACTTTTTAGATGTACATTAATGTCGGCCACACACTAATGCAGTAGAAACAAGAATTAATAGAACAACATAGAAGAAGAAGAAGAAAACCATAAAATTAATCATCAAAATTCATCACAAATGTTCATAACCTCAGCAAGGAAGAGAATTAGCCACTCATTTGTGGATTGATCATCCTAAAACAAGTGTAAATCATGCATACAATTGATAGAAAGAAGAAAGGAAGAGAAGAAATCTCTTAGCTTTTTCGTTCCTCAACTGCTCCTAACCCACGTCCTAGCTCCACCAAGTCTGAACTAATTAAAATAAACCTAAGAGTGCTATTTATACTAGTGGGAAATTTTTCCCGGAATAACAAGCAACGTGTCACGGAGGCCATCGCGGACACTGCCTCCGTGACACGACGTGGACGCGGACCCTCTCTGGAATTCCAGGGTCCGGTAAAATAGCCTCAACGTGGCACGGAGGCCAACACGGAGGCCTGTCTCCGTGCCACGGAGTTGTCGCGAGGCCACACTGGAATTTGCCATTTAATTTCCTCTCCAGGAAGTGTGCCTCCGCGATGGTAGCGTGGCACGGCTCCATCGCGGAGCCCCTATACTTTGTGCATTCCAATGTTTTTTCCACGCTCGCATCCGAGTCCAACTCCGATATTGTTCCAACACGCATTTTAGCTCCTAAAAATCATATTTACATGCAAAACAAATGCTAATCATGTTGGTTAGTATAAATTCACATTTTATTACCAATTACATGAGAATATATACACATTGCACAACAAACAAGACGAAAATTATACGTTTGAGTATCACTTGGGCATATAAATCTGCCCAAGATCACTTACCCCACACTTAAATCCTTTTTCGTCCTCGAACAACACATACACAACTCATGCAAATTACATCCCAACCTTCGTCACTATGATGCGACAATTTACGCTACGGTCATACCGATTATTCAATTTTTTGCAAATCATCAAGAAAAGATGCATGGTCTTTCAATGCAATGACCTTTCATACATCAAGACTTCCTAGACTTTAAGAATTGACTCTCGAGATCGGCAAACTCATGCACATTAGCTAATCAAGAAATCTGACATGAAAATTAATCTTTCATCAAGCATGTGCCCTCACAACTCAAGAGAATCTTCCCCTTTCATGTTCATGCAACACACAAACATTCAAGTAGGGGCATATAAAAATTAATTTCACTCACTCTCCCAAAAGAATTCACATGCATCATGTCATGACCCATAGGCTTGCCCTTAGTGTATTACTCCACTAATATAAAGAAATGCAATGTAGGATCACGCAGGACTTTAATGGGTTGTAATGGAAGCTATGGAACTAGTATGTATATTGGATTAGCCAATAATAGTCACTAGCATCCTTAAGCGCCTTTTTCAACACATTCCCATCGACTCATGGATATTGTTTTTTTTTTCTTTTTCTCTTTTTCATGCTGGTTTCCTTTTGTATGGCCCATTTCCTCAAACACACTTGACACAACAACAAAGGGTTTTCATGCACCTTTATTATCACTTCATTATACCAAGTGCCTCTTCAACCTCTTCTTTTCTTTCTCCACTCTGCTTTTTCTTTTCTTTCCACTCTTCTCACTCTTTGACACTTCGGAAAAAATTTTCTTTTCTTCTTAAGCGCTTAAGAGTTTTGTATAGACTTTTACAGCTAATGAAAAGAAGGAATAAAGCTTAGTTTATACAATTTTGGACAAAAGAAAGAAAGAAATGGCTAAAGGCTCAACGGGCTGACTAGGGTATACAATCACATAAAAAGGTAGAGTATGACAAGGAAGAAAAAATAGAAACTCTCGGTTATAACAAAGAAATGCCTACATCCTTTCCAACACTACACCTCCTTCATTTCGTTTCGTATACACACCAGGCAAGTTCTAGACACTTCACAATAGCATGGAATAACAATACCTCACTTCACACTACATACACATGCTCGAATCAAGATGCATTCACAGACTCTTTAATTAGCCAATTGCATGAATTCAAAAATTAAGCCTCAATCATACCGAATCAAATTCTACAGCCTAGGTAACTCAACGTATTTACAAAATTGCATGCTTTCAAACGAATCACTTTCACATTTTGAACATCAGTTACAACACGCAACGAAATTTTGCAACCATAAAGCAACTACAGGTTCATTGATGCAATCCACTAAAGAAAAACTGAAAACAAATTAAAATCCTACTCCTATCGACTACATTTCCCTTAAGACGGTCGTCATCCATCCATCATAGGGAACGGTCACTAACTATGACATCGGTTCAATGGGACTATTCTCGGTAAAAGAACCGAAAACAAACTCCGAGAAACCCAAAAAAGACCGAAAAAATTTTGCAACACATCGATCATTTCGATAGAAAGAAAATATTTACAAGTGCAAAATATTCTCGAAAATTTTGAAAAATATCGATCATCTCGATAGAAAAAAATAATAAAAATATTTACAAAATATTTACAGTGGCAACCATAACTTTTCATACCACACATCATTAACCACACAAACAAATATATACAGATACACCACAAATCAGTTCATAAAATATCGATCATTTTGATATATAGAAATATTTACAAAATATTTACCTTGGCAACCATAACTTTTCATAACACACTTCAGTAACCACAAAAATATATACGGATACATACAAATCATTCACAACAGGGTAGCACAAACATACATACAAACCAAGGAAAAGTGTACAGCAGATTAGAGCCTAAGTCCCAGCACCTATCTACTCCCCACCCCCCACTTAAATCGAACACTGTCTCCAGTGTTCACAAAAATACAAAGCATAAAATTTTGGGTGGTGGAACTCCCTGCTCAGTCGAAATATTCGACTTCTTCATCTGGTGCTGCTGCCTCGTCGCCCATGTCTGAGTCAGCTCCATCGTCGTCATCGGACTCCACATCGGAGTCCTCCCGACGTGTCTCCTCGTCAGTAGGGACATCGTCATCAGTAGGCTCAACGAAGGCTGGTCCCACCCGACATAAAGCTCTGGCGTTCTCGTCAAATGGGTAATCCAGCTCCAACTGCCATAACTCTTCCTCGGTGGCTGGTCTCCCACCAATCCGTAGCTGAAGCATCTGCATGCCGAACATACGTGCCATGTACTGATCGTCACGAGCATGTCGCTCGCCCAAAGTCAGCACTGGCCCGTGTGTGGTGTCGGGGGCCTTAGTTTTTGTCACATCGAGGGCCCTCCGCTCCAACTGCGGGATGTAATCCAAGGCTTCTTCCTCGACATCAAGGCCTCGGAGGAAGGTGGTGATGAGTCCGCCGAACCCGTATCTGTGGCCCTGGTGTAGTCTGGCTCTCTTCATGGCGGATATAATGACCGCCCCAACATTAATCTCAAGCCCTTTCATAAGGGCATACACCAAGCAAACACGGTCCTGAGTCACATCCGTCATGTGAACTCCCGGGATCAAGCAAGAACATACAATTTTCAGCCAAATTCTAGCCTCCCTGTTCATCTGTGAATAAGGCAGAGTCTGGTGGTAACCCCTCTCCTTATGTCTACTCCATCGGGCTGTGGATCGAGCCCCACACAATGTACGTCTGATGTCGGCGTACGGTGGGGTGATGTTTAGCTGGCGGAGAACGTGGGCGTCTGTGTCCCGCGCTCCAACGATGGCATTGAATTGCTGGGGTTCCAGAGTGACAATCTGCCCTCTGATTTTTATTGTGTGGCTTCTGATGGCCGGGTTCCAATTTGCGTAGAACTCCCGGACTAAATGTAGGTTGCACTCCTTGGGCTCCTGAAATATAAAGCTGAGCCCAGCTGCTTCAATCCTCTGCACAATACGAGGGAACTCCTGTGCTAGTGGTTCCCGTGCAATATGTTCCTCCGGGAAGTACTTACTCTCCTTATGCTTAGTATACCATTTCTTTCCTTCCTCGGTTACCCATCTTGTTCCGTATTGGCGATGTTGGCCGCGCGGAACAGCTGGTGCAGCTGGGACTGCGGTGCCCATTCTCATTCTTTTCCTCCCGGTGCCAGAAGTAGAAGCACCTTTGCCCTTATCTTGCCTACTCGCCATTGTACTTGTCAATATACACAAACAAGCACAAAGTTAAGCTATAAACATGTTAACTTCGGCTAAGGTCGGGTTACACAACGTTTACCCCACACTTAGGCCTTAGCTACTTTTACAAAACTACGGCAAGGATAACTCTACTTACACCAAAGACAACAACTATACAATTTATGCTTAGTGCGTTCCCAAAAATTTCGACAGCATAACGCTTAGCGTACTACTCAGACTTCATATAGCTAATTCCAATCCTACTATCGCTAACAATTCAACCATCACACTTAGCAACAAAAACAACAAAAAAAAAAAGACAAAACATTCTATATACAAACGAATCCAAATAATCAAACCAATTTGCACAATTTTCGTATTTTCCCCAACAATTCGAGAATTCGTCGTCTTAACATTCATACAATATTTACAATGACTTATCTCTTTTTACAAACACACCCCGGCATCTAATTTACCGAATTATCAAGTCACCCAAGTCAAATTCAACAACCCATGCCCTAGAATACAATTCTACAATCAAATTCGAATTATTTACGTAATCGATAAGTTCAAATGCTAATTAGAACAATCCGAACATTTATCCATCACAAATAACTCAACATCATGTTAAATTTCTACTTAGGGTGATATATCTCACCTCGCATGCCCAAAGTCAACTAAAATCGCCAAAAATTTGAGAGAAACGAGGAAAACATACCTTTGAATTGAAGAATCGAAGAAACTTGACGAATTCCTTGCCTAGTAACGTGGCACGGTGCTTGGGGAGGGGGAAATGGGTGTTTTGGTCGTGGAAGGGAGAGGGAATGGGGAGATTTGGGCAAAAATTGGGGGTTTATTTAAAGAAACACGCGGGTCACCCGGCAACCCGGTATGACCCGGCACCAAATGTAAGGCAACGTGTCACGGAGGGTAACGCGGAGCCCCTCCTCCGTGACACGGAGCCAACGCGTTGGCTTACTAGAAATTTTAAAAAAATCCGGATTTTGCCTTCAACGTGTCACGGAGGGTAACGCGGAGCCCTTCCTCCGTGGCACGGAGCCAACGTGCCAGTGCACTGTTTCTTCCATTAAATTATTTATTCATACCTTGCCTTATTCTTCCCAATTCCATGCATATTTCTCTCCGTTAGACCTGAAAATCACCTCACTAAACAAAATTGGTTAGATTAATAGATTTCCCTAACTAAAATGAAAAATATTAACTAAAACAAGAATCTAAACCTAATCAAGAAAATAAAAATTATTTACACTAAAAAAAAAAGAAAGAAAGAAAATATTTTTCACGGATTGCCTCCCGTGCAGCGCCTGATTTACCGTCGCGGCTCGACGTCCTCTATACTCATTTATCTACCAGGGTGATGGACGATTTGTCACGATCGTTGTCCTCCCCCCAGTAGTTCTCAACCTTATCAGGTGGCCTTCCTATTAACTCTCGGGAATCATTTATTCGATTAGCGTTCCCATGATCAATCACATTGATCACCGAGAGTTCCTCATTTACCATCGGGAGCTTAGGTGCTTTGTACACATCAAACACTTCGACCTTGTCATGCGCTCGCATTGTAAGTTGACCCGCAGCTACGTCAATTAATGCCTTTCCGGTTGCCAAAAAGGGTCGTCCCAAAATAAATGGGACTTCAGCATCTGGTTCAAAGTCCAGAACAATAAAATCGACCGGAAAAATAAGGGAGCCCACTTGCACTATAACATCCTCAACAATGCCATCCGGCCTAGCTAAGGATCTGTCTGCTAACTGCAAGATTACAGTTGTAGGTCTAGGACTCCCCAGACCTAACTTTCTGAATACCGAAGATGGCATCAGATTTATGCTCGCCCCCAAGTCACATAATCCACGAGCTCGAATACTCTGCCCAATAGTCAGCTGGATAGTAAAACTTCCAGGGTCTTTCAGTTTCGTGGGCAGTCTATTCTAAATCCGAGAAGTGCATTCCTCCGTCAAAGCTACCGTGGCATACTCAGTCAAGTGACTTTTGTTAGCCACGATGTCTTTAATATATTTTGCATATTTGGGCACTCCCTGCAAGACATCAACAAGAGATAAATTAACATGTACCTGTTTAAGCACCTCCATAAATTTCTTGAAACACGCCTCCTCTTGTGTTTCTTGAGTCGTTGAAGGAACGGGGGTGGAGGTCTTTCTGCTTCTGCTTCTTTGGTCTTCCCCCAATCAGAACTTTGTTCCTCCTCAACTTCTGATGCTCCTGACTTTTGAGGCGGTCTTTCTGGTTCCACCTCCTTCAACTGTAAACCACTCCTCATGGTCATTGCATTTACCTGCTTCGGATTAGGATCCGTGTCGCTAGGTAGTCCCCCTCCGGGTCTTGTATTTTGGGCACTGGCAAATTGCCCAAACTGATATTCAAGAGCCTTGGTCACCAACTGATTGTTCTTCACTTCGGCTGCAAATTTAACATAGTCAGCCTGCAATTGTGCCTGATTAGCGATCATGGTTTTGAACATCTCCTCAATGGTCGGTGATGGTGGTGGAGGAGGGGCATTGTGATTTCTGAATTGAGCTTGATAGTTTTGTTGCCCTCCTTGATTTCTCTGCATACCCTGACCAGAACCTTGTCCTTGTTGGTTGTTGCTACCCCACGAAAAATTTGGATGGTTCCTCCAATTTGAGTTGTAGCCACTACCAAACTGCTGCTGATTTCTCTGTGCATTGCCCACAAAGTTAACAAAATCAGGATTTGCACCACAGCACTCGGCTGAATGCTCACTACTACCACACACTTCACACCACATCTGTTGGACCGCATTGACTGAAGCTGAAGGCTGGTTCAAGTTCATATTGCTGAAGTGGTTGTTTAACTGATTTTGCAAAGCGGCTATCTGTGCAGTGATAGCTGTAAATCCGTCCACTTCAAGCACTCCCGCTGCTTTCCTTGCTCCACCTCTTGATGAATCTGCATTCCATTCTGGATTGCCCTGTGAAATTCGGTTGAGCAAAGTGTACAGCTCCTCATAGGTCTTTTCCAGCGCTTGCCCTCCAGCTGCTGAGTCTAACAGAATTTTAGTATGGGGTTCCAAACCCTCAATAAATGTGTGTACCAACACCTCGTTGGACTGATGATGATGAGGACAGTCCCGCAACATGGATTTAAATCATTCCCAGGCTTGATATAGATTTTCCCCCTCCCTCTGTTTAAAACTTAGAATTTGACTTCTAAGTCTGGCTGTTTTACCAGAAGGGAAAAATCTAATCAAAAACTTCCGTGCAAGATCATCCCACGTTGATATAGAATTGGGTGGTTCAGCTTTTAACCACCTCTTGGCTTCACCAAGTAAGGAAAACGGAAATAAGGTGAGCCGAACATAATCGGGTGACACTCCAGCGGGTATATAAGTGTCACTTATCTCCAAAAAATTCTGAAGATGTTGTTGTGGGTCTTCATGAGGGAGACCGGTAAATTGCCCGCTTGTGTGCAAAAGTTGCATCATGTTCTGCTTTAATTCAAACCTCCCTCCAGGCTCTGGTTTGCGGATACTAGAATGTACATTGTTGGCATGTGGGATTGCCACCTCGCGAACCGGCCTTGCTGCTGCTTCATCGGGCACTAACACTGCCCTTACAACTGGTGGATGTTGCTGCTCCATAATAGATTGTCGGAACAACTGCAGCTTCTTTTGTAGAGCTTCTCTACGTTGACTATGAAATTCACATTCAGGCTCTAAGTAATATTCCACCAGCTCTTTGTCCCTTGCCAGTGTTCACAGAAATCAAGTCTGCAAAATACAGGCCAAGACCAAGTTGTTAACACTTAAGAAAATAAAAACAAAAATACAGTAAATTTACACTTAACACAATTTCACCAATTGCCTTGTCTCCCCGGCAACGGTGCCAAAAACTTATCCGGCTGGTTCGGTATATGTAAAAACCGACACGCAAGTGCACGTGGTCAAACAAGTAATAAAGTGGCTAAGTAAGCCAAGTATCGATCCAAGGAGACTCAGGATAAGTAAAATTGCCTAAGTACACTATATTCTTATCTTACTTCTAATTATGCTAACAACAGCGTAACCAACAGTTAAATAAGTTTTTGTTTATAAAATATATATATATATATACTAAAACTATTAACAATTATTTACTGTGAATTTAAACTATGGATATGAGCATGCCAAGGTTAAGAACAAGTAATGAATTCGATTATAATAATAATTTGGTTAATCTCTTCTTCATGTTGCTAGCCAAGAACAATAGCCTAGAAATTAAAACTCTCGTATTTAATTTCACTTTAGAATCATAAACCATCCGTCTACATTTCTGTGATCAAATGCAATTTATGACCTAGCAACACAATTTCGGTTCCTAAACTGACTAATACGACTTTCAAGTATATTTCTATCAGGAAAGCACATCAAAACCCATTTTTCCCAAATCAAGTTAAGAACAATACCCTATTAATTCACAACTTTCCAATTTCTTGCTCTCTCGAGTGAAATTGGACTTTTTAGATGTACATTAATGTCGGCCACACACTAATGCAGTAGAAACAAGAATTAATAGAACAACATAGAAGAAGAAGAAGAAGAAAACCATAAAATTAATCATCAAAATTCATCACAAATGTTCATAACCTCAGCAAGGAAGAGAATTAGCCACACATTTGTGGATTGATCATCCTAAAACAAGTGTAAATCATGCATACAATTGATAGAAAGAAGAAAGGAAGAGAAGAAATCTCTTAGCTTTTTCGTCCCTCAACTACTCCTAACCCATGTCCTAGCTCCACCAAGTCTGAACTAATTAAAATAAACCTAAGTGTGCTATTTATACTAGTGGAAAATTTTTCCCGGAATAACAAGCAACGTGTCACGGAGGCCATCGCGGAGCACTGCCTCCGTGACACGGCGTGGACGCGGACCCTCTCTGGAATTCCAGGGTCCGGTAAAATAGCCTCAACGTGGCACGGAGGCCAACGCGGAGACCTGTCTCCGTGCCACGGAGCTGTCGCGAGGCCACACTGGAATTTGCCATTTAATTTCCTCTCCAGGCAGTGTGCCTCCGCGATGGTAGCGTGGCACGGCTCCATCGCGGAGCCCCTATACTTTGTGCATTCCAATGTCTTTTCCATGCTCGCATCCGAGTCCAACTCCGATATTGTTCCAACACGCATTTTAGCTCCTAAAAATCATATTTACCTGTAAAACAAATGCTAATCATGTTGGTTAGTATAAATTCACATTTTATTACCAATTACATGAGAATATATACACATTGCACAACAAACAAGATGAAAATGATACGTTTGAGTATCATTTGGGCATATAAATCTGCCCAAGATCACGTACAACCCGGCATAAAATTCACAATTTCAGTACATTTTCGACTTCAAATTCAACTAACAAGCCCTAGAATTGATTTTATCAATCAAATTCGATCAATTCATGCAATCGACAAGTTCAAACAATTAGACGACATTCTGAACATTCATCAATCAACAATGAAATCAAATTCATGATTAATTTCGACTTAGGGCAATTTAGCTCACCTCCCATGCTAAAAATCGAAGAAAATCGACAAGAATTTCGAGGGAATCAAAGAAAAAACCTTGTTTTTGAAGAATCGAAGAAAACTTGGTGAATTTCTTGCCTTACTCCGTGTCACGTTGATGGGGGATGGGTTTTGGGGGGTTTGGTCGCGGAGGGATTAGAAAATGAGGGAAAAGGGGAGGTTTTCGGGGTTAAAAAGGAAGAAAATCGCGCAGGTCACCCGGCGACCTGGTGTGACCCGTCGCGATATACACGGCAACGTGTCACGGAGTGCATCGCGTTGCAATGCCTCCGTGACACGGAGCCATCGCGAGACCATTCTGGAAATTTTTAAAATTTTCGGGTTATACCTCAATGTGTCACGGAGGGTAACGCGGAGGTCCTCCTCCGTGACATGGAGCTATCGCCCCAGCTCACTGTTTTCCACTTTTTATTAATTTTTCATACCTCGACTTTTCCTTCACGATTCCAAGCGTATTTTTCTCCGTTTGGCCTGAAATTCATCTCACTATACAAAATTGGTTAGAATTATAGATTTCACTCTAAATATAAATAAACAAAAACTAAAACGAAAAATTTTGTAGTAAATCAAGAAAAAGAAAAAGAAAAATCTATTTACACTTTACAAACTGAAAGAAAGAAAAAAATAAGTTTTTCACGGGTTGCCTCCCGTGCAGCGCCTGGTTTACCGTCGCGGCTCAACGTTGATAAG
Organism: Datura wrightii; assembly: GCA_035772735.1. NCBI lineage: Eukaryota > Viridiplantae > Streptophyta > Magnoliopsida > Solanales > Solanaceae > Datura > Datura wrightii. Next base: position 115,816,481 of record JASDFA010000003.1, on the reverse strand, counting down.
CTCAATTGTCCGCTAGGGTGATGGACGCTTTCTCTCGATCACCGTCCTCCCCCCAGTAGTGCTTACACCTTTCTGGTTGTTTTCCCATTAACTCTCGGGAATCCTTCATCTGCTTATCATCACCTTGATCAATCACATTGATCACCGAGAGTTCTTCATGCACCATCGGGAGCTTGGGTGCCTTGTACACATCGAAGACCTCTACCTTGTCGTGTGCTCGCACTGTTAGCTGCCCCGCAGCTACGTCGATTAGTGCTTTCCCGGTTTCCTAGAAGGGACGTCCCAAAATAAATGGGACTTCCGCGTCTGATTCAAAATCCAGCACGATAAAATCTACCGGGAAAATTAGGGATCCAACTTGCACCAGAACGTCCTCAACAATGCCATCCGGCCTAGCTAAGGATCGATCCGCCAACTGCAAGATTACCGTTGTGGGTCTAGGACTCCCTAGACCCAACTTTCTGAATACCGATGAAGGCATCAAATTTATGCTCGCTCCCAAGTCACACAATCCCCGAGCTCAGATGCTCTGCCCAATAGTAAGCTTTGTGGGCAGTCTATTTTGGATCCGGGAAGTGCACTCCTCCGTTAGAGCCACCGTAGCATACTCAGTCAACCGACTTTTGTTTTCCACGATGTCCTTTATATACTTCGCATATTTCGGCACTCCCTACAAGACATCAACAAGAGGTAAGTTAACATGTACCTGTTTCAGCACCTCCATGAATTTCTTGAAACACGCCTCCTCTTTGTGTTTCTTTAGTCGTTGAGGGAACGGGGATGGAGGTCTTTCTGATTCAGCTTCCTTGGTCTTCCCCCTTTCAGAACTGTGCTCCCTCTCAACTTCTACTTCTCCCGACTGTTGAGGTAGTCTTTCTGGTTCCACCTCTTTCAGCTGCAAACCACTCCTTGTGGTCACTGCATTTACCTGCTTGGGATTGGGATCCGTGTCGCTTGGCAGTCCTCCTCTAGGCCTTGTGTTTTGGGCACTAGCAAATTGCCCAAATTGATATTCAAGTTCCTTGGTAGCTAACTGGTTGTTTTTCACTTTGGCTGCCAATTTCACATAGTCAGCCTGCAATTGAGCTTGGTTAGCTATCATGGTCTTGAACATCTCCTCAATGCTGGGTGATGGTGGTGGAGGAGGTGTGTTGTTGTTTCTAAATTGAGCTTGATAGTTCTGCTGCCCTCCTTGATTCCTTTGCACACCCTGACCCGAACTTTGGCCCTGATGGTTGTTGCTACCCCATGAGAAATTAGGATGATTCCTCCAATTGGAGTTGTAGCTACTACCATACTGCTGGTGGTTCCTTTGTGCATTACCCACAAAGTTTACCGAGTCAGGATTGGCTCCACAACACTCAGCTGAGTGCTCACTGCTTCCACACACTTCACACCACATCTGCTGGACTGCATTAACTGGGGCTTGAGGCTGGTTCAGTGTCATGTTGCTGAAGTGATTGTTCAGTTGATTTTGCAATGCATCTGTCTGTGCAGCGATAGCTGTAAACCCATCCACTTCAAGCACTCCTGCTGCTTTCCTTGTCCCACCTCGTGATGAATCAGCATTCCATTCTGGATTGCCCTGTGAAATCTGGTTCAACAAGGTATACAGCTCCTAATAAGTCTTCTCCAGCGCTTGCCCTCTAGCTGCTGAATCTACCAATATTTTGGTGTGGGGTTCCAAACCCTCAATAAATGTGTGCACCAACACATCATTGGACTGATGATGATGAGGACAATCCCGCAACATGGATTTAAATCTCTCCCAGGCCTGATATAAATTTTCTCCCTCTCTCTGTTTGAAACTTAGAATTTGACTTCTAAGTCTTGCTATTTTACCAGAGGGAAAAAACCTTATCAAGAACTTCCGTGCAAGATCACCCCACGTAGAAATAGAATTCGGTGGCTCAGCTTTCAACCACCTCTTGGCTTCTCCCAATAATGATAATGGGAACAATGTAAGCCGGACATAGTCTGGTGACACTCCAGCGAGGATGTAAGTGTCACTTATCTCCAAAAAATTTTGGAGATGCTGCTGTGGATCTTCATGAGGGAGACCGGTAAATTGCCCGCTTGTGTGCAACAATTGCACCATATTTTGTTTAAGTTCAAATCTCCCTCCCGGCTCGGGTTTGCGGATACTCGATGTAACATTATTGGCATGTGGGATTGCCACCTCGCGAACCGTCCGTGCTGCTTCTTCTTCGGGCACTAACACTGCGCGTACTACCGGTGGATTCTGTTGTTGCTACATGATCGTCTGTCTGAGCAACTGCAGCTTTCTTTGTAGAGCTTCTCTTCTCTTACTGTGAAATATCCTTTATGGCTCTATATACGATTCCACCATCTTCTCGTCTCTTGCCAGCGTTCAACAGCAATTAAGTCTGCAAAATACAGGCTAAGACCAAGTTGTCAACACTAAGAAAATAAAAATACAGTAAATTAACACTTAAAACAATTTCACAAATTGCCAAGTCCCTGGCAACGGCGCCAAAAACGTGTTCGGGTGGTTTTGGGTATATAAAACGACACGCAAGTGCACGTGGTCGAACAAGTAGTAAGTGGCTTTAGTAAGCCAAGTATCGATCCCACAGAGACTTGGATGAAGTGCAAATTGCTCAAGTATACTATACTTTACTTCTAAAAATGCAGACAACAGCGTAACCAAAAATTTGATAGTTTGTTTTATAAATTTTATACTAAAACTAAGAACAATTATCTACTTTGAATCTGAACTATGAATGAAAGCATGCTGAGGTTAAACGAACATGTAAAGAAACTAATTATCATCATACTTTGGTTAATCTTTTCCTCCAGTTGCTAGCCAAGAACATCTGCCAAGAGATTAAACCTCTCGTATTTAACCTCACTTAAGAATAATGAACCATCCGTCTACATTTCTGTGATCAGATGCAATTCATGTCCTAGCTATACAATTTCGGTTCCTAAATTGACTAATACGACTTTCAGGTATATTTCTATCCTGAAAGCAAATCAAGACTCAATTTTCCCAAATCAAGTAAAGAACATATCCTATTAATTCACAACTTTCCAATTTCGTGCTCTCTCGAGTGAAACCGGACTTTTTAGATGTACATTAATGTAGGCCACACACTAATGCAGTAAGAACAAGAATTAATAGAACAACATGGAAGAAAAGATGGAAAACCAAAGAATCAATGATCAAATTTCATTACAATTGTTCATAACCTCAGCAAGGAGAGGAATTAACCACTCATTTCTGGATTAAACATCATAAAATGAGTGTTAATCATACAAGCAATTGAATTAAAGAAGAAAGAAAGAGAGAAAAAAAACCCTGAACTTTTCGTCCCTTAACTGCCTGTAACCCACGTCCTTGCTCCACCAAGTCAGAATAAAAAAATGAACCTAAGTGTTCTATTTATACTGCTGGGAATTTTTCCCGAAATAACGAGCAACGTGTCACGGAGTGCATTGCGGAGCACTGTCTCCGTGACACGCTACGAACACGGACCCTCACTGGAACTGGGGGTCCGGGAATTTAAGCTCAACGTGGCACGGCGTGCATCGCGGAGCACTGGCTCCGTGCCACGGAGCAATCACGGACCTCCACTAGAATTTGGGTGAATTTTCCCATCCAGGCAGAATGCCTCCGCGATGGCAGCGTGACACGGCTCCATCGCGGAGCCCCTTTAACTCATGCTGTCCAATGCCTTTTCCCTTGCTCGCATCCAAGTTCAACTCCGATATCATCCAACATGCATTTTAGCTTCCCGAAATCACATTTTACCTGCAAAACAATGCTAATCATGTTGGTTAGTATAAATTCACATTTTATTACCAATTACATGAGAATGCATACACATTGATAGATAAACAAGGCGAAAATGATACTTTTGAGTATCCCTTGGGCATATAAATCTGCCCAAGATCATTGACCTCCATCCCCTCAAATCATGAATGAAGGTAAGCAGGGAAACTCATCTACTTTCCCTTTGTGCTTCATGGCATCTTGCCGTATATGGTGAGGCATAGAACCCGACACCAGCTGTGGGAAATAGTTGGGTAGAGGCTCTGTAAATATGTTCCACTGCTTGTCATTGAATTGGGCGGTGATGTTGGAAAATTCATTCCCCAGCCCTGCCAGATCAAAGTTTCTCCACAGTAATAGATCTTTCTAGGCATGTGGCATAGTGCTCCTTCATGTCAAGTACACATAGGATGATTGCTTCCCTGGTGTTCGCAGGCTGGGGTGGCTTAGACTTGCCCTTCCGTTTGCTCTTGGATGTGGAAGGTGCCTTGTCTTTGTCTTGTTGCCTAGAGGAAGTCATGATTTTGCAAGACAATGTTAGTGCCACAAACCAATTATTTTTTGCAATTTTGATAGATGAAAATTAAAGGTGGCAATTATGCGAAGCTAAGGAATAAAATTCAAAATATTAGATAACGAACAAAGTGAAGCATCCAAATTAATAATTGGCAGGACCTACATTTTACCTGTGTTTCACAGGTTGAGACCCGCAATTCGCAGGTGTGTAATAGGGCTACGATAGAACACTGAGCCAACAAGCTTGTCCCCTACTCTTGACCTGCGTTTCACAGGTCATGATCCGTGGCTTGCAGGTGTAGCGCAGGTAGTTGGCAGTGGCTTGATGCATCAAACACTCACCTGCGCCACGTCCTGCATTTCGCAGTTCCCCACCTGCAACTCACAGGTGTTTGGTAGTGGCTTGCATTACATTTCTTGCTCAAGAATTAGACATTTTTGCACAAGTATGATCATAAAACATTTAGCGGGTACTCAGACTTCCCCAAAAGATTAATCAACCAATTAGATAGACCACAGAACATTTGGACCACTCAACGTCTTCCCTTAAGATGGACGTTACCCTATCTATCATCAGGAAATGTCGACTGTCCAACCCAACAAACTATAACAACTCAATTCCATAATTATCACAATACATATACACATCACAGTGGCAATTATAGGTAGCATAAAAGAACAAAAATGATGATTTTTTCTTAAGAAAGATGTCAACCTATCTATCATCAGGAAAAATTGTGCATTCCAAGTACATGAATTACTCAAATTTCACCCCAACTATAATCCAAATTGTTACACCCCGTAAGTTCCTATCGTTAACTGATACGTTCGTATGTATGTCGAGAGTTTTAGAGTATGACACATACAAAAAAGGGCTCAGGGAATGAACATATGAGTATGTTGTTGAGCGGGCAAGAGGCCGGAGCCGGAGGTAGGGCACCCCGGGTGCCGCGCAGCCCAGCCAATATTGGCGTCATGGGCCGGCGCGTCGCGCCCATGTATTGGCGTTATGGGCAGCGCCCCGTGCCTCCCTGCCACTGCCCCACATATATATAGATGTTAAGTGTATAATTGTTAGTCATTTTAAAATTTCCCAAAATCAGACCCTCAGCCAAACGACTTCTCAATTTTTCATCGGTTTTTCGTCAGATTACGCTATTAAACTCTGTCTAAATGCAAATTCGCCTTGGATAACGAGTTATAGGCCTACGAGAAGAATCTTTTCAAAGTTATTTCTTGATTATTTACTCGGTGAATTGGAATCCTACCGAGCAAAAGTTGTCAGAATCACTTCTAATTGGCTTATATGCCACCACAAGTGATAGGTAAGTACTTCAACCTTCTGTACTCTCGAGAAATTGTAAGTTTTCAATCGAATTAAATGAAGTTGAATTATAGTTAAGGTTATTTAAAGGTATCATTATTTGCCATGTTATGGTATTGAAAATAGCCTTATTTTTCTCACTATAAAGGTCGCAAGATAATGGAATCGCTGGCTACAGGTTGAAACTAATTGGATAATTGAGAATCGACATTCGAGGTATGTTAAGGCTTATCCCTTCAATAAGTTATTGTTGTCATATAATGATACGACCTATATTCTTGAACGGAGATAACGACCCTAAATGTTGTAATTAGCTACTGCTAGTAGATAAGGATCACATATGTTGTGATTAGCTGCTGTCAGTAGATTATGATTATATATGTTGTGATTAGATTCTAGAAAACGTATTGAGAGTATATTGCAGTATCCCTCATCAGGAAAGAGTATGTTAAGTGTGACTCATGCTAGGAGTGTCATAGAAACTCCTCTGTTCTTCTGTTCACTGTATTAGTAGAATTTTGATGTTTTACTGTCATGACAAGGCATTAGAAGTTTATGGTTAGTTGTTGGGCCTGATTTGGTAAGTTGGACAACATCGGCCACAACCTGGCGATATAACTTTCAGTTTGATTCCTGTATTGTTAGTAAAGCTCGCCCAGAGGCCGTTGGTGTATCTTAATGCTTCTAGGGCCAGAAATTTGGATAGAATGGTCATACCTTATAGTCAGTGACACCAGGGTTTCCTAGTTAACTGAGTGACAGCCCCCATCTAGTTATCTACTACCAGCGACTGTTAGTTTCAGTCGACTTAGTTCTTGTCGTACAGGTCACCCAGGAAGTCATCCCAGTTATACAAGTCAGATAGACCCGTGGGTACCCTAAGGAGGGAACCTTATCAATAGTTGAATGCGGGGCCAATGCCCTAGCCTGCTCTTATAGATACTCAGGTACAGGTTGCCGCGAGTGGTTAAGTCTAGATAAACTTACCTACGAGGCTAGGAATCACCTAGAGAAGACATGAAATCTGAACAGACCAAGTTAAGGTCTAAGGGACTAGAACCATGTTAGTATAGTATTACCTTCAAGCTAAGGATCGTAGTAAGCTGTCTGTGGAAGGTTAAGGGTTGACTGCTCAGGAGCATGTTCGATTAGGAGCAGCCCTACAGTTGTTCTAAATGGAGGAACTAAGTAGTTGGTCATCTGCGACCTTACAGTTCGCTTATGAGCTATCGTTGTCCTAACATGACATTCAGAGTATTTTTAGGCCACTCCAGATCTCTCCCTATCTGGTCTAGACCATTATAGATTATGATCACTGCCAGGATCCTCTAATCAGATGTAGGCATACGGGGTGTGCTTGTTGGCATCTATGCAGACTATTCTAGGGGCGAGTAGAGGTTGCGTTAGGCCTTAAGAGCCACATACACTTTTTGAGTGGCTAGAGTGAGACTCAATTGTAGTATATCAGCTGGGATTGACCTCACCTAGGATAGTCTTCCGTTGACCAACTTCAAGATTGCTAACTGTGTCATCGCCTATGGGGCTATATGATGTTGCTCAGAGGAGCTATATGATATTGCTCCAAGGAGCTATGTGATGTCCCAAGAGACTATATTCAGCCTAAGGGCCATATTACAGTCCATCCACGAACGGGCTTCTACTTTTATGCTGTATCGGCATCACGGACCCTCCATCAAGCCTTGTATTCCCAGGGTACAGTTATAGGAGCCCAACAGGCTCAGACACGGTTACAAGAGTCAAACGGGCTCAGATGCAAACCCAGAAGCTAGGTAGGTTGGCTATAGTACTAATAGAATCATAAGAATCTGGATAGGGGTATATAAAGTGAGTTGTACTTGCTAGGGTTTATGGGGGCCCCGATAGGTTGTTTTTGTGTAGCTTGCACCTTCCAGGCTTATGGGGGAGAGGTTAAATTCTTGTTTGTATACTTGCTTGCTAGCTATAGCTTGTGAATGTATAGTCATACAGTTTTAGCTCATATACGTGTAGTAATTTACTAGATGCAGGTTATGGATAAGAAAGCTTACAGGTTGACTTCTGCCCCTTCTTTCTATTCATTATCAGTTCTTTTTCAGCTTCTATTCAACTTTTTTGACTGTCTTACATATTTGGTACATATTGTACTGAGGCCCAACTATGGGGCGCTGCATACTTGCCTACAGGTTTAGACAGACAGGGTTCAGGACCTCCGTTAGTAGCTAGTCAGAGTTAGCAAATTGCCCAGCTCCTTTCATTCGGAGTTGCCAGATTGTAGAGATTTATTTGTCTTCTGTTTGTATAGCATTTGGATAGGTCGGGGCCCTGTCCCGACCAATATTTTAATTCTTAGAGGCTTGCAGACTACAGTCTTTAGCTAGTTGGTTGTTGTTGGCTATGTGGGGCCTATGTATGTCTTATTTTACGTGTTGGCCATGTGGGCCTAGTTTAGCTAGTTAGTTAGCATCCTTGTCGTCTATAGCATGAGTATGACTACGTGTTTCCTTTGTATTATAACTAGATAACATGGTGGTCTTGTTGGCCTGTATAGGATCCCTTTTACTATTATGTTGGTTGGGTTAGCTATTTTCTTTTGCAGGTGTTGTGTGGCCTTGTGGCCCGAGGTTGTGTTTACAGCCGAGATATAGCAGTTTGTTTTTTTGATTTTGAGTTGCTGATAGGCACCAGAGGTGCATATGCCCAGCCAGGTCAGCCTAGATCCCAGTGTGGCATTAGGTGCTCGTCATGCCTCCCAAAGTGGGGCGTGACACAAAACATAGGGCATATGCAAGAGATAGAGCATTATCACAAGAAGTTCTACCCACATTTTGCAATTTTAACTCTCTCACCATACCCACAACAAATAAAGTTATTCAAAGAATGAGAAATACAAGATGGGTAATGGGGGAACATGGGTCAATAAAATTGTGAAATTAACATTCTTTATTTTGTACTAACACCTTCAAATATCAAGAATAACAAGAGTTAGTGGTACACATACTAAGTGAGAAGAGAGAATTAAAGAAATTGAGAACTTGGAGTTTTTGCTCTACAAAGGCCAACCAAAAAAGCTTGAACTTCTTTTGTTTTAGTGAGAGAGTAGTTTGAGAGGTGATGAAGAAAATAATGAAAGTGAATGGATTTTATAAATAGAAGAGAGTTGAAGTGATTGGTGGGTTTAAGACGTGAATTAAATGGGTTTAATGGGAAAGATGAAGTGGTTGGTAATGAGGTTATGGAGAAGAGAAAAAAAGGTGAAGAAAATGGAGGTTGTGGGGATGTGGAAGAAGTTTGAAATACATGGCTCAGTCATGGGTCGGGTTCAGTCAATGGATCAGTCAAAATTTTAAATGGCATTTCATACCTGCACTTGTGCTAGACCTGCGCCCACAGAGGTCACTCGCGAAACACAGTTCCAACACAGGTTCCCTTATTTGTGCCTAGTTCTCTACCTCTAGCTTGTGCTAGACACGCGTTTCACAGGTAGCTTGCAGATGTACTCCTTTCTTCCACATTTTTCCAGGTATTTTGTCTTAGGGTTGTGCCAGACCCGTGGCTCGTGGGTTGGCACCTATATTTCACAGGTGAGGCGCAAAAGCCCTTCAATTTCTTCCCACTTTCTAATTCCATAGTGCGATTGAAAAGCATTTTGCGGGTGCGTACCTGCATCTTGCAGGTCTCACATAGCTCTTCCCATATTTTTTTCACTTGGTCTATCACCCAATCATCCTACGAAACCAAAAACAACAGAACATAAAAACACTAAAATAAAAATAATTGGGTTACCTCCCAAGAAGCATCTTATTTAACGTTGTGGCTCGACAGACTCATCATCACGCATCACTCATCTGGAGGATCATCCTCCTCATCAACTTTATCTTCACACTCACTCCATTGCTCCTTGTCCTCATCTGGAACTACAATCACTTTACATTCATCAGGGAATATTGTTGGTTGACGTACATTAAAAGTTGACTTCTTCATTACCCACTCTAAATTTCAATTCCCCTAGCTTTACATCAACAAGTGCTCTGCCCATGGCTTGCAATGGTCGCCCTAAGATGATGGGCAACTCAATATCCAAGTCAAAAACCAACACGACAAAGTCAGCTGGTAGAATGGACTTGTCCACCAAGACCAAGACATCCTCAAAAACACCAACGGGACGCTTGATCAAATGATCTGTCATCAACAACCTCATCATTGTAGTCTTGAGACTTCCTAAACCTAACTTCTTGAAGATTATGAGAGGCATTAGATTGATACTAGTCCCGAGATCACATAATGACTTATTCAACATACACATCCCAATAGTGCAAGGGATAGTGAATGCTTTGTGATCCTCTCTTTTTGTAGCAAGGTTGCTAGCCATCACAACAATACAGTGATGCGACACCTCTACTGTTACCGCATCCACTACCTTTTTTTTTTACTTCAGTATCTCTTTCATGAATTTTGCATATCCTGGCATTTGGAACAACGCATCAACCAGCGGTATGTTGATGGACAACTTGCTAAACATATCAATGAACTTTTAAAACTGGTTGTCCTCTTTCTTTTTCTCTAAATACTGAGGGTAAGGAGGAGGGATTCTAGGCTCTTGTCCTTGTTCATTTTAGGCCTCTTTTCCCTCTTTCTCAATCTCAACTTCTTTGGGAGTCACAGCCACTCGTTCCTCTTCATCATTTACTGTTGGATCAACAGCTTTTTTGGTCTTCACACTTGCATCGGCCATAATTTTTCCGCTCTTAGTGACAATCTCCATGGAATGGCCATCCTTCTTTGGATTTGGTATGGTATCACTTGAGAGAGTTCCCTTCATTTGGAGATTCATTTGGGACGAAATGTGGTTCATTTGAGCTTCCAGATTCTTAATGGAAGCTAAATAAGAACTCACTGTTTGGGCGAGGTTAGATACTTCCTCTTTAAGCTCACTCACCCCACTATCTGTGGACTCAACCTTCTTCAAAACTCTTGCAACATCTCTTCTATCTTTGAGTTACCAACATCACTCACTCTGGGTTACATTTGGGATGCCTCAACCTTAGGAGGGGGAATGTATGGATTTGAACTTCTATGGTATCGCTCCATTTCATGGTTTGGTTTACCATTTCCCCATCTCTCATTCCTATCATTCCACCCTTGACTATCCCGATTCCTCCAACGTTGATTCTCATCATGAGGACACCAAGGGCCTTGATTTTCACCTTGATATCCTTGATGAGAACCCTCTACTTGGCCATCCATATGTTGACATTCTGCTTCATATCATGAAGTTGAAGCCTCCCTTTCATATTGCATGTGGCCTTGGGTTCCAATTGCGCTTACACTCTTGGCACCAGCCCCCATCACATGCTTGGTCAATAGCTCAAGATGGGTCATCATTTTGGCTAAGGTCTCATCCCTTTCTTCATCACATTTCCTCATCTCCACAGTCACAAGGCTACGACTAGCACCACTTAGGGACAACTCGGTGTCCCGAGTTTGCCATGCTCAGTTTGTCTTGGTCATCCGATCTAATAGAGATTTGGCCAATCCATATGTTTGGTCTATCAAGGACCCACTAGCTAGATTGTTAGCCACAGATTTATTTATTGAGTTAAGTGAGCTATAGAAGCTTCGGAGAAGAACTCCATCACACGACACATGGTTTGGGCATATATCAACTTTCTTTTTGAATTGGAGCCAAACCTCATGCAATGGTTCACCCGGGAGTTATCTAAAATTGGTGATTTCATTCCTCAATTGCAACATCGTCGAGGGAGAGAAGAATCTGTCTAAGAAAGCCTCCGTCAATTCTTTCCAAGAAGTAATATACCCCAGGGGCAGTACCTCTAGCCAGACAGTGGCCTCTTTCGTCAATGAGAATGGGAAAAGCCTTAGCCAAATTGACTCTTGGCTAAAATTAGTGATGTTAAAAGGCTGGCAGATTTTAAGAAAGTTGTGAAGGTGTCTATCAGCGTCTTTGCTTGGTTTCCCTCAAAAGAGTCCTTTCAATTGTAGTAAGTGTAACATTGTGTTGTTCACATGAAATATCGCATTTCCTACCATAGGTGGTAGACGAATGGCACCCGCTACATCAGGCAACATTGGCTCATTCTCGTCTTGGTTCATGTGGCCGTCTACAGAACCCACTTGCGAGTCTTGGCTTATTAAATCTAATCTAAACAAGAAGCAAAAACAACAACAAATGTAAACTTACAAAAGATGCTTAAATAGTTCAAATTAACAACAACTCTAGGCTATCAATGCCTATTCCTCGGCAACGACACCAAATTAATAACGTCCAAATCCACTTCTCGCTAGGGGAGAGTGTACACGGTTGTTTGCAATATAATTTATCCAACTTTATGAGTCGGGGTCGAATAAATAAGAAATAGAGATAGATCACTACTAAAGTTGTATGTCAACCTACACTAGTTAGCATCATTGTATCACAATACATAAAATAAATGTTTGGGAAAAATGAGAATGCTATATGATTCTACTCAATGTCAAAATGAAGTAATGCAAGTTGAAACAATAATGAGAGCAAGTACTAGAGACGAGCTATTGATGGGGAATCAATAGGATTTGGAGTTAACAAACAAGTCTCAAAAATCAACTACTAAAATGAATAGCCATGGAAAACTCTATACCTGATGTCTTTCGACCACTTGGGCATATTCTACTTAGGTTCTTTTAAACCCCAAGCTTAATTAACACATTACCCATATTGGCTTGGGGAAGAATTAAGCTATTTCTAGCCTTAATCCTTAAATTGAGTTACGAAAATGGATTTTGGGGTATTTCTAGCCCAACCCCATATTTGCAAAACTCAAATCCCTACTAATGCTTTCTCACCCATATTCTACTTTCCTTTTTCAAGCGAAAGCAAGATAAGTAAATACAATCTACATTTGCAACCATAAATATTTGCATTAAAATTTAGAGAAAGCATTAGATTCATATATAATAAGTGAATATAAGACTAAATTAATAATACCTAATTAAATATAAACCCACATCAAGCACACACCACTAGCAATCAAATTAGCTACTCATGAATGTAAATAAGAGAATAAAATCAATAAGAGATTCATTCACATTCATAATTGAATAGTAAATTTGAGCTTCATTGTATACTTGAATGGAGAATTCTTACCCTACAAAATTGAAGAAGAAGAAGAAGAAGAAGATTATCTCTTACTTCTCTCTATCTTTCTCTCTCTACAATATTGCTTAAGTTTTCTATTCTCTCCCAAAAAGTGTACAAATTAGGGAAAGCTGCTTCTCTTTTCTTGTGCATGGATTTCCATTTTTTCATGAGAAGCATCCAAAATATCCTTGTGCTAGAGCTAGACCATTTTACCCCTTTTCAACATGGCCTCACTTGTGCGGCGCCAGCAAAACGCAGGTACCCATTCGTGAGGCGTAGTTCACTCGCAGCTCTGGGTTAGAGGGACCTGGATGTGTCCTGCGATTGCACCTGCATTTCACAAGTGCTCACCTACATTTCGCAGGTTTCTTCAGCATCATCCCAATGTACTCCTATGTTTGGTTGTGTTTCACAGGTGCAGATCCTGCTAAACGCAGGTCTTTTGCTTCCAGCATTTGCTTTTCTCTCAATTCCTTTACTTTTTTTATTTGAGCCCAATACCTGCAAAATCAAAGAAAAATGCATAAAACCTTCCTAGATGAGTTAAAAACATAGCCAAACTCATGCTTAAGAGCCTAATGAATTGGTAAATTTCCTACTTATCACTATATAACATTTGTAACTGTAACACTTAGGCTAATGAGGTCACCTGTCACAATAAGCTAGAACATAACATATGGACCGACAAGGTAACAACTTACCAATAATAGGAACAAATAAGTTGACGAGGCTTCAACAAAGCTAAATGAACTACAGAAGGCTGACAAGACCATAAACTGAACCATGCAACATAGAACTAAGTCCATAAAGCCTCTAAGAGAATACTATATTGATGGTCGGGATAATGTCCCGACCAACTCATAACTTTACAACACAACCCGAGCTAAAACAAAACAGAGCTCCTAGACATCAGCTCCAAAAAGAAAGGAGCATACCAACATAGTTGTTGAACTCATGAGCTCCTACTACAAAAGGAGGTTCGGGCCTCTATCTACACATGCAGCAAGTCCCCAAGTGAAGGAACGTCAGTATGAATGATATGTGTATGTAAGGCTAAAAGTTGTAAACATAAGACAGTAATCATAATAATAATAAAATTAAGAGATGAAAGCATATAAATGGAAAAGACAACCTGGAACCTGACAACAAGTCATTACCGTATGAGTAATACTCAAGCTAACTTAATCAGAGGTAGGGACAAAAATAACCTAAACTTTGAAAATTATAACTTGATTGAAATCTTAAATTGTACTAATACAAATTGTGCAATCACATAAATTTCATATAATAGTAAAAGATATGCATATTAATTTCATGATCATGTATGCCCACCCAACACATGCACTGGGTGGGAGGAGCCTATACCACATCGATAATACTGAGCAATAGACTGATAAGATCTCTATGCCTGTAGGCTCACCGGATACAAAAATCATAAGTAATATAATGCAACCATGCATGCTCATGATATGGTGGTATATAGACATAACCTTAGAAACTTTGTAACTTAATAACAACCCTCTTTGGGTAGTCTACTGAAGTAACTGAATAATGACTCTTTACATGACTGAGACTCAATTATAAAAGAGCTTTGGCTTAAAACTTACATACCTAAGGAGGCTCTACACTGTAGAGGACGTACAAACTTTGGGACTCTTATATAGAGTATTTAACTAAACTTTTTGCCTCATTAATCATTACAAGATGTCATATACTTATATAGATATTAGAGTCACTATTTACGAGTGACAGATGCTTTCCTGAACTTAAGGAATGCCAATAATAACTCAAAAAGGATCTGGACATGTAGATGTATAACTTAAATATGAATATAGAATTCAATCGTATATCTTTATCATCTTTCTAGCAATTGAGCAACATGAGGATCGTATATACCATAAGCCTCTTAGCTGGAATGATTTGTAAAGACTTGAATTCATTAGCCTTTATGGGAGCTAGATTACTTGATACATATTTTTGCACGATTCATTGAATATGAACACTTTGACCTTTTTGGTAAGCTTCATATTGTAATATGTTCTTTTTGTAGTACTTAACTTATGAGAAAGTTATCTCCTAAAAGGAGGATATACATGTAAGTATGTGATGCTCTATAAACTGGAGAATATTGCATTTACCTTCGGATACTAATTGGGTTCTCCCTATGGTTATGTCACGAATGTAGGAAAGCAACATGTACAAGGATTAGATCTAGGAGTTATAAATGCTCAATATCATATATATATATAGAGAGAGAGAGAGAGAGAGAGAGAGTAAGTGGTAGCGAGGTAAGATTATAAACATGAAATTCCCTAACGCAAAGTTGACCTATATAGGTTGGTTTAAGTATACTAGGAATTTATCCATTGACAACTCATTGCACTCCTTATAGGGGCTTCCTAGTACTCCACCTATACCACATAGATGCAATCTCTAGATCCATCAAATGACGACAATAATTGTCTTCTTCAGCTTCTTTTAATTACCTCTAGTTTATACAATAATACTATGTCTTTCAATGCAATAACTTATTAAAACTTACCTTCATATCTCCATTCTACTTTTAGCAATCCTTATAACCTTATTGTATTTTCCAATTTACCTAACTCGTCAATAACCCTAGACACCTTTTTGTCAATTCTAACATCCTTTAGCTTCAATTTGCATTAAATCAATTTAACATTCTTAGCGTATTATAACATCTCATCTTACACCTTACTCCATACATATTTAACCTTAATTCCATTGCTAACCATTCTATTCCATCAAGAACATACTTCTCGAACCATACAATTCGTTATGCTAAACAACTCCTAATGGCTTTAGAACAGAGCATGAAAAAGGAGTACATAAGTTTGTCACTTCTAAAAGTCTAACATTAAGTTCTTAACTTCCTTTTTCATTAGCACTTCAATCTCCATACCATGAACTTGGTTCTGCATACATCTATTCAATATAAGTACGTTTCTTAAATCACATAGTTAGCCTTAACCATCTCTCTTTCGATCAATATTTTGTCAACAACTTATATTTCAACTAATAGGTCATTTTCTTACACATTTTACTTATAGCACATGGAAATATGAAAGTTTGTCTCTTCGATCAATATTATATCAACAACTTACATTTCAACTAACAGGTCATTTCCTTAGACATTTTACTTATTGCACAAGGAAATATGAAACTTCACAAAGAGGCGACATTCACCTATAGAGTTTAACATAAAGGAACAACTCACAGTACCCATATCAAGGGTCTCCAGACACAATTTACATCTATAGTAATAATAATACATCATTCGCTTCGGAACCGTAAGTTCATATGAATCTGAATAATCATAACAACTTTGTCATACACTTCAAAACTTAGGGATAACTCTATATGATACTTTAACATGAATGAAAAGTGTACTTATATCAATTCTATCCATTAACTAGGATTCGTGCTTAAAAATGGAGAAGGGGCACCTTTACATGCCTTGTCATCAAGTAGATTCGCTGCAATCAACAACAATAATTCCTGCTATGGAGTGATAGCTTTATCAATTTCCAGCCAACTCATCTTAATATATCACTTTTAAACAGCTCCTAAAAATTCAGCCAAACCAAGCATACGGAGCTTCAACAATTGATTTTCCAACAAAGGTGTAAACTTACGAATTATTCATGAAGAGGAAGGTAGAAATGCTTACCTTAACCTTGGAAGTGTTCATCCATGTAGGATCTTAAATTTCTAGATTTTCACTTCACTACCACACCTTAATTTATGCTAAATTTTACAATCTAACTCCGCTACAATCATCTTTAAAACTTTAGGATATTGTTTCCAACATGGATTGATGCTTGAATGTTGTTTTCCCTTTAATTCTCATTCAATTTGTAGCCAAGAACCCTAATTAAAAGAAGAGGTAGAGCTAGGTCTAGCAAGAAATTAAGGTGTGAAAATAAATGAATCCTTGGGCTGCTTCCCTCCCTCCAAGATGATACAGCCAAAGGACGAGATTTATAACTTCTGACAACTAAAAATGGAGGCACTTCATGAAACCTGGTTGAGATTTAAAAAGAAGTTGACCAAGTGCCCCAACCACAAAATTTCAGATGATAGTTTGTTGGAGATTTTTACAGGTCCTTGAATAATAGCACAAAAGATGTAGCAGATACTGTGGTGGGAGGAGCATTGATGAATCACACATGTGAGCAAGCTGCCATTATTCTTGACGGAGTGACTAAGACTAATAAGGCCTAGAACACCAGGGAAGTGAAAGCAGCTGCTAGTACGTATGTTGTTGGTATGACTGCAGATCAACACAAAAAGGAGTAAGAGCATGATCAGGAACTAGCTCATATGTGGACATCATTAGACCTGCTCACGTAGCATATTATGGGTGCTGGTTCTAGAAAGGTAATTGCAATGGGAGTTTAGGGGCAAGAATCGGGGCAGGAACATTCAAATTTCGAGGAGGAGTCATACTTCTTGGACAACCAGGTGGCAGGTTTTTAGGCCAATGCCCAAGGGTTTAAACAGGATACTTAGCGCCAAGATTTTAGAAATCAAGGTTGGAACTAATATCGGGACAGCTACAATCAAAATGGGTATAGGGAAAGGAGCCGAGGTCGTGATCAATAGGGAAAATGGAAAGAGAATGATGGTTATCCCAACGAGTGCACAGATTTGTAATGCACGAGAGGATGAGGCTGGACCCTCAAGATTAGAGAACATGATGAATGAGATGCTCAAAAAGGTAAAGTCCACCGATGATCAACTGAGAGACATTCGGGCAGATATTTTGGGTATGAACCAGAGAGTTGAATTGCATGCAACTGCGATCAAAAAGATTGAGCAGCAGCTTGAACAAATGTCAGTCATTGTATTCCTGTGATGGCTAG
The DNA here is from genome assembly GCA_035772735.1 of Datura wrightii. Lineage (NCBI taxonomy): Eukaryota > Viridiplantae > Streptophyta > Magnoliopsida > Solanales > Solanaceae > Datura > Datura wrightii. Next base: position 115,798,824 of record JASDFA010000003.1, on the reverse strand, counting down.
GACTGGAAAGACCACAGTTTACCCCCCTCTTCCGGTTGTAGTTGACATGGAAAGACAAAAGGAGTTTGAGCCTTTTATTAACTATTTTTATTTCATTAACTTTTAACCTTACCCATTATTTATAATGAACTTGTTTTGGCCCTAGCCCATCCTTGGACATTATGAACCTCAACTCAGGCAAAATGCTTAAGTTGAGGGTGGCTATAGTAGGGGTGCATAGATTGTGGGAGAGGCAGAAAAGGAAAAAAAAAGGTTAAAGATGAGGTGTGGTGTGAAAAAAAAAAGAGAAAAAAAGAGATGAAAAAGAAAAATGAGAAGAAAATAAAATTCAAGAGAAAAGAAATGAAAAAGTTGAGAAAAACACACCATACCCACATATTGCATGCAAATGGAGAAAAGGGAGGAAAAAGTTGAAAAAGTGAAAAATGGGGTAGCAAGTGTAAAATAGAGCCACAAGTATGTAGTGTCAAGGAGAGTTTAGTCACTTAATGCCATATACCATACCCAGCCCGAAGCGTACATTACAAGCTGAACAAAGTCCTATAGTGATCCTAGCTTAACTGTCCGAAGAGCTGAAGTAGAGAAAATAAGGGCAAGCCTATGGTATCTGATGTGCAGTATTTGGAACTTCTTTGGAAAAGTGAGAGTCCCGTTTGTTTAGTCCCAAGTTCATTATTTTATATATCCGTGAGTGTTGAGGACTTCATTTATTGTAAGGGTACTTGGTTTGTATTGTATTTTAACAATTATCTGTGTGAATGGCATTGGTGATAAATCAATTCTCTGCTAATAGTTAGATGTCATATCTTGGTCCTTGTATGTCATTGATTTTGGTTAAATGTGCACATAGTTGACTTAATTTGAATGGAAAAGGGGTCATTAGCTAATTGTGGTTCTTAGTGCAAATTTTGTTGTGTTGGCCGTAGGTATTCTAGGTTTACCTTCTAGTTAAGCGTTATTTTTAGTTTTTGTTTTCTTTGCCTAAGGACATGAAAAAGTCTTAAGTTGAGGGTGTTGATGTGTATGAGTTTACAATACTTTCAATGCTTAAAACCAGGAAATAAGCATACACTTAGGCGTGTTTATATGGATATGAGGCACTTTTACTTTATTTTTAGGAAAAATAGATGTTGGAGCAGAATTATGCAAAATATGGAGAAAAATACAGAAAAGTGGCTAAGTAAGGATCTTAGTATGAGTCATAACATCCTGGTACGAGCCGTACTGAGAGTCGTGGAAAGGTCCAGGACCAAAGCATGAGGAAAAGGTAATTTACGGCTCATGGTATGAGCCGTACCATAATAGTCGTAGTATTCCAAAAGATTTTGCACAGGCCACGTATCCTGGTAGGGGTAGCAACCACGAGTCATGATACCTACCTAAGACCCAAATCAAGGAACTGTGGAAAATCCCAGAATGAGAGAAGACCGGTAGAACTCAAGGTACAAGAAGAAGTCACGGATCATGGAACTGAGGTATGAGTCATACCAAGCCATCCGTGAAAGTTAACAGAGGATCAGTAAGTGCAAGTTCAATCCATGGAAAGATTGTACGACTCGTAGGTTCTTGGTACAATTCGTATCAGAAGTCAACACTTAGCCAGATTTAGCAAAAGCCAGCCAATGTATGAGTCAAGGTATGATCCGTACAATTCTGTTATGAGTCGTATGTGAAGGCGGTGACAATTTTTGGTAGTTTTCCTGTTTACTTAGGAGAAGGTTCTAACTATTTGTGTAAATACTTTTTAGGTTATTTTTAGTATAGAAGAATAGATTAAAAAGTTGAACATTAAGTTTTTACATTGAGAGACAAGTTGTTGTTAACTTTAATTCAAGTCTTGGAGATTTTCTTGCTTTGATCACTTCCTTGTTCTTGAATTATTCAACATCAATTCTTGCAATAATCAAGCAGGTTTTCTTTTCAATCATCTTTGTAAGTATTCGATTATGAGTTTCTTTATGAATGCTAATAACGATCTTACAATCTTGAGAGACTAAAACCTCCACAACTAGGGTTGGGGAAACTATGGTGAATTAACGAACTAGGGTTACACAAAGTGATTCTAAACCAATGCTAAACACTTGTATTATGTTCTTTTTATCTTTAATGTTTCTTAGTGAAGTGAAACATTAAGACTTGCCTGAATTCTTTACTTCCTAGAACCTAGAAAAGTAGATATTAGGAAAAGAGAATTATAACAAAGCCTTGATCTTTATGGGTCATTGTATGACTTGAGCTGCAATCGCAAGATAGTTAATTTAGAATAAATTGATAACGGTTGGATTGAAATCGCTCATGAGACCTAATCCGGTGATTGAGTATTGTAATCTAATAAGGACAAACTAGTCGTTTGGATGAAACCTAGTTATTAGTTCTACAAGTAAGCATTGGGATAGATCAAAAGTGTAAACCCGAAGTAGTTATGAACCCATGGGGAACACTTATCCTAGTTAATTGCAAATCTTGATAAAAAATAATAAATTCTCAATCTTGTCTTATAATATCTTTTATAAATCCCCCTTTTGTATTTTGACCATATTCCCTGTGGGATCGACCCCAACCTTTGTTGGGTTCTTTATTGACAACGTCCAGTTCATGCTTTATCAGAAGTATGAGTTTGAGCATTATTAACTGCTACCAACGGATAAGACATTGACTCATTACTTGTAGTAATGGGTTGTTGTATTGCTCATTGGATCTGGGGTAGGAATCTACAGAGGTTAGCAATGAATCACACAATAGGTCGTCCTTACTGACTTTTGAGTCGTTCTAAGATAATTTTCTGGTTCCTTTTCTAGTTTTTCATTCTAAGTCTGGATTTGGTCTAAGAAAATTGTGGAGTGTTATAGACTTCCTCCATTATCATGCCTAATCTTATCAATCTAAATTATTCACCAACTTTAAAATATAAACCATGCTCATGATTTTCCCTCACACCTCTCTTCTTTATTTTTTTTCCAAGAGTACTTAAATTTAGCCACTCACTTCCCTTCCCAACTCCTAATTCACCATTCACATTAACCCAATTGTGGAAGTATTCAAAATATATTCAACTAACAACTAATCATGAATTTCACAAACTTTCCACAATGAATTAACATGAATGTTTCAACAAAGCAATATTTTCACAATTCAAGAATCACAATATTCAAGCAATTTCTTCCTCCACAAAAATACTCCAAATTCACAAATTTTCATGAAATTTCTCTATAACCAATTCATCACCTTCTTCATATCCGCAACTTCAAATCACCAAAATTAAACCTAAACAAGCGACCCAATCAAGGATATAACATTATTATGGAAGAACATATGATATTTAAGTCATGAAAATCCACATTATGAAGTTCAAGATTCTTACCCAACAATGGCGATTTTGGATTTCTTTAACTTGGGGAAGTAAGGGGTAATGGGGAGCATGCTTACAACATTAATTACCAAAGGAGAGAAGAACTTTACTTACTTGAGTTGAAGAATTTTGCTTCACCAAGCTTCTTGAAGAAGACAACAATGGGGGGAAAGGGGGGAAGGAGTTACGGCCAAGAGAAAGAAGAGAGAGAATTTTTTTATTTTTTTCTTTGGCTTTTTAGAGAGAGAAAATGAATGGGAATTTAAAATAAAGATATGGGTTATGGGTTTTTATCAATTTTAGGGTCGTTGGGTCAAATTTGACCCATGGACCCAAATTTTTTTTCCCAAATTACACTTGGCGCGGCCCACCACCCATTGCACCCTACACTTAGAAAAAATATTTCTTGGTTTATTGGGTCTGGCGCGACGCACCAGCCACTACGCCAACCTGAAAAAAATTCTTCTGAAGTTCAATGCCAGGTGTTTTGCCCAAACTTAGAATTTTTCTAGCTTCCTTTCTCCTTTTTTTTCACCTCAAATTTCTTGTTTGTCTCTACAAAACAAAAATATGTTAGAATGATGGGTTGTCTCCCACCAAACGCCTTAGTATAGTTGTGGCACTACATTCACGGGTTGCTTCCCATGCAGTGCCTGATTCAACATTGCAGCATGACGCAAGACTTCTCACTCCTCCAATTGAGTTAGATGATCAATAACCTGATGTAATATCCTGAAAGTTCTTAAGACTAGCCTCGGGATTGGTAATGTGATCAACAAAAAATATTGAAAAGAAATTATCTCAGGACGACTCATGATACGAGTCGTGGGAAGGACTAATTAGTCATAGGATGAGTCGTTGTTTTATGTTGAGCTGCACTGTTTAGATTGTACGGGTTATTGTATGAACTATTATGGAAAATCATAGGTAGTGACGGAAATTGTCAGAAGGTTGGAAGAGTTGGGCTGGTAAACCATGAAAGCAAACCATAAGTCGTAGGTTGGTGGTACGACTCATGGTCAATGGTCGTAGCAAGTTACTGGTATACAAAGTTTTGAAGAAATGAGTCATGGTATGACTCGTTGTGGGAAACAATGAGTCGTGGCTTGCACTCGCGGGAAGGGGGTAGAGGAATTTGAAGCAGTGGCCACAAATGGGTCCAACGACTCATCGTTGGAAGGTACGAGTCATTTTTTGATCCATGGGAAACTTCAGAAGTCAGGAGAAATAGTAGAGATAACAAGTGGTAACCACGAGTCATGGTTTCGAGGTATGACTCGTGGTGAGAGTCGTTACTTCTTGCAGTGCGTGTTTTTTGTGAAATTAGTAAAGGCATTTTCATAATTTCTAAGCTTCTAAGCCTTAAACTACGTCGTTTTAACCTCTAAAAAGAAGTGTATTAAATGAGTTTAACCTATTCTAATTCATTCAACTCCCATGCATACAAGTTTTGAGGTTTTACTTTGAGGATCAAGCTTAAATCCTTTAATTTCTTCTCCAAATCTCTTGGGCTTTCAAAGACATGTGTAGATTCAGCTCACCCAGGTAGGTAGGACTATGAATGAGAGTTCTTTTCACTCTCATGCTCAAAATTCTCCTCAATTCCATGAATTCAAGCTGTAGATCAAGTCCATGACCCTATGGGGTTTTAACCCAATTTTATGAAATTTTCTATGATTTATTTACGGGTCAATTCCCTTCATATTTTAAAGCATGTTTCAAGATTCATGGGAAGATTTTGGATATGAATTGATTATAAATTAATGATTTCAAGTTTTAGAAAACTTATGCCCAATTATGCAAGTTTCATGAAAAGTCAAAGTTTATGATTCATGAATTCAAGTATGATGAGATATATAGTATGAATAAAAGTTTATGAATTACCCATGTATGAATCTATGATTTTGACTAATAAGATCTATTTCAAGTATGCATGATTTTAAGATTTGGGCAAGCGCACTCAAATTAAGCAGGTTTTCATGATTTAACCAAGGCTAATAAGATCAGTTTATCACATGTTTTGGAGTCAAGACTTCCTATGTTCAGATTTCAAACTATGCATGTGATTATGATTTCAGCTTCATTGAAAAACAACGGGAGTACTATGCATATTTTTGGGAGTAGTGTCTAGCACCGCGTAGGTTTTGAGTTATAAGGTTCCCTGGTCTTAGAACTACGCGTCAACGTAGGTTTATATATTCAGTTGTGGACCTCTCAAGAGAGTTTTTCCCTGCTCGACAGAGGGCCTTTAGCTTGACTTTGATATCATGGTAGCTTCCTTAGCCCTGGCAAGGCTTTGGACTGCTCTGCGCACTTGAGTTTGATAGTTGGGGCATCACATAAGCTCCATCGTGATAGTGTCAGTTGTGAAAAGTCTCCCATTGTTCCTCATGATTTTAGTTATGCATGTTTATGACTATGATATTATGTTTTCAGTAGGTCTGACCAAATAATCAGTTTATAAGCTTTTACTTATGATGTCAGTTATGACAAGCCATATGAGTCTGCTTTCAACTTTGGGTCATTCTATTCAGATATGAAATTTAGTTTATGACTATACATGTTTCAAATATTCGCATGCAGTTCTCACTCTCATGATCTTATGATTTATGTTAATATGCATGATTTCAGTTTATACTTACTCAACATGTTTTAGTTATCTTTCATACTCAGTACATTCCAAGTATTGACTGCATACTCTATATTGTACCATCTCATGATACCTATTCTGACAATCAGACTCAGTTCCACCGTTAGCCCAGTTTCCCCCAACTTATTCATGTTTTCCATTATTGGTGAGATCTTATCCTTCGAGGACCTTCAGTTAGTGATGAGTTATGTTACTTTCAGTTTCAGACTTTAGTGAGCTAGTTGGGGATGTTGTTGGCATCAACTCTTCAGACATATTAGAGGCTTATCAGACAATTGTAGAATTTTTAGCTTTGTAATTATTGACTCTGTTATGATTGATATGTATTCATACTTCCTCTTATTCATGATTAGTTTATCAATTTCCTCTTGATGTATGCTCTTTAGCCGCTATGTTCATGTCATAGGTCGACTTAGAGCCATTCGTAGTTCTAGGTTCTGTGTCTCGATCTGGGGTCTCAGCTCAGGTCATGACAAACTTAATATTAGAGTATTAGGTTATGATATGTCTTAGGGTGTCAGAAAACAGCATTGAGTAGAGTCTTTTTCATGGGTATGAAGCGTATCACACTTATGGAGGAGAGGCTACTAGACATTTTAAGAAACTTCCCTTCTTTCATGATTCTACTTCGTGCTATGAGTTCACTCCTCTCTATTCCTTTAACTCTATCTTTATGCATTTGCAGAATCATGCCTCCACGTTGAGTAAATGGAAGAAGAAATGGAAATGGATATGGCCATGACAATGGCAAGGGAGACAGGTGTTCGGTCCCAACTACACGCAAGTGCACGTGGTCGTACAAGTAGTAAAGTGGCTTTATTTCAAGCCAAGTATCGATCCCACAGGGACTGTAATATGGCAGTAATTTTCCTAATTGTTAGTAAACGATTTCGTTATGCAGGTAGACAACCAAAACAAATAAAGCTTTTGAGTTAAGATTAATAGTTACTTTAAACCTAAGTGAATATCGTAAGTTAAAGTCTGAACAATAGCAATGAACAAGCTGAGGTTAAGGCAAACATGTAGGGATGTAATTTATTAATTAAAATCAGTCAATCTTCTCTTCGGTTGTTAGTCAGGAATTAATAACCCATGGATTGGATCTTTCGACTCCACACCAATTAAAGAATTACAAGACTTACATTACACATTTCTGTGATGCAAAAACCCCATGTTCTAGCTATACATAACACATTCCATAAATGACAAAATATGACATTACATATATATTTCTATTTTGAACATAAATCTTCCCTTAATTTCTCAACCAAGGAAAGAACATATTCCACAAATTCACAACTATCCAATTAGTCTCCCTTTCGGAATCGAAATTTGAATTCTAGAATATACATTATTATTGGCCAAACATTAACGTAGTAAAAACAAGAATGGGTAGAACAACCGTTATAGAGAAGATAAAAACTAAAATAATCATTAATTACATTCTTCTGCAATTATCCTCAACCTCAGCAAGAGGTGAATTAGCCACTCATTTGCGGATTAAACATCTTTAAATAAGTAGAAATCATACAAGCAATTAAAATTAAAGAGGAAAAGGAAGAGAATTAACCCTAGGAATTCTTCTCAACTGTCTGCTATCCACGTTCTTGCTCAAAATGTCAGATACTTTAAAATAAAACCTAAATGTGTTATTTATACAAGTGAGAAATTTTTCCCGGAATAACTGGCAACGTGGAACAGAGTGTATCGCGGAGCATCAGCTCCGTGCCACGACCCTGTCGCGGAGCCTCATTGGAACTCATCTTCCAGGTAATTGTCTTCAGCGTGGCAAGGAGGTAAACGCGAAGCTTAGGCTCCGTGACACGATGCCATCACGCACCTTCACTGGATATCAAGATAAAAATTTCTTCTAGGCAGTCTGCTTCCACGATGGTAGCGTGACACGGCCTCCATCGCGGAGCACCAAACTTGGTCAATTTCCTTGTCGACTTCCACTTCTTGCTTCCGAGTCCATTTCTACACTTCACCAACTTGTAGATTAGCTTCGAAAAATTCCTTCTAGACTGCAAAACAATACTAATCATGTTGGTTAGTATAAATCCACATTTATATATAAATCACATGATAATGCACATATAAAAGTGGATAAACAAGTAGAAACGAAGTATTAAAGTATCACTTGGGCATGCAATTATGCCCAAGATCACTTACCCCACACTTAAAAACCTTGTTCGTCCTCGAACAATCCTTTCATATCTCATGCAATTGATACTCACGCATAGCCTATTTGGCGAGACCATTCAAGGTACGACTATAAGGATTATTTAAGATAGCAAATTATCAAGAGAGCATGCACGGTTTCATCAATGAAATGAAATACACCACATTAAGACCTCCTAACCTCAAGAATCGACTCTCGATCTTGGAAAACTCGTGCAAATCAACCGATCAAGACATCCGACACAAATGTTATCTCTTATCAAGTATGTGCCCTCACAACACAAGAGAGTTACCCCATGTTCACTCATAAAATTTCCAAAGCACTACATGTAGGGGTATGTGAATAAGATTACGCTCGCTCTCCCAAAGAATTCACATGCATCATGTCGTGAACCATAAGCTTGCCCTTAGTGTTTTACTCTACTAATTTGAGGATGCATGACGTAAGATCACATAGGACTTAATGAGTTGTAATGTAAGCTAAGGAACTAGTAAATACTGGGCTAACCAAGAATAGTAACTAGCTTCCCCAAGCGCTTTTAATACATCCCACATTCATTACGAACATTGCTTCTTCCTCAATCCTCTCACTCTTGAATTTTCTCTTTGTTTTTGTTCCCATTTCTTTTGGCACACTTGACTTACTAGCAAAGAGTATTTATCAACTTTTTTCATTCATTGATTTTCCTACTCTATAGTAATAATTAATCAACTCCAAACAAATGCACCTTTGTCCTTTTCTTTAACTTTCACAACTTTCACTTTCCCTTCTGTTTCAAGCTTCTCACTCCTTCACTCTTTGAGAAAATTGTATTTTTTTTCTTAAGCGCTTAGGAGTTTTGAATAAAATTCACGGCTAATGAAAAAAAAAGGATTAAGCTTGCATTGTATCTATCAAAGAATAGGCTAAAGGCTCAATGGGGCTAACTAGGATTTAACATTCAAGGTGGGTACGATAAGGGAGAAAATTTTGGTTCATTCAAAGAAATGCCTACATTCTTTCCTACAATCCACATCCTTCATTTCGTTTAATATACACACCAGGCAAGTTGTAGACACTTCACAATAGCATGGAATATTCAAAAACTCACACTCACTGCACATGCTCAACTTAAGACATATTCACAGACTCTTCATTCATTTAATTACAAGAATTCACTAATTAAGCCTTGATCACACCAAGTCGAATTCTAGGACCTAGGTATCTCAACATGTTTAACACATTTTCATGCTTCCATATGAATCACACTTGCATCTTACAATCATGTGTAGCACATAACAAGAATGTTGAACCATTAATTAGCTACACGTTTGGAAAACAAACGAAAGAAAAAAAAATATAAACCTATCGACTAAATTTTCCTTAAGACGGTCGTCATCCATCCATCATAGGGAACAGTCGCTATCTAAGACGTCGGTTCAAGGGGACTATTCTCGGGAAAAAAGCACCGAAAATAAAAATTGAGAAACCCAAACAAAAAAATTGATAGAAAAAAATCTACACATAACTTCCACAAGCAGCTTCCTATTTATTACATAACCAGCTACCACCAATTCATCATCCACATAACATGAAACACAGAGTCACAGAGTAACAAATAGCACATCCACAAAAACACAAACTCAAACAGCCTTTCTACACTAGCACCTAACTACTCCCACCCCACACTTTTAATTAGAACACTGTCCCCAGTGTTCACATAGCTGCAATTAAAAACAAAGTTTTGGTGGTGTAACTCCCTGATCAATCAAAATAGTCAACCTCTTCATCAGGTGCCAGTGCCTCATTGCCAAGATCAGAATCGTCCCCACCGTCCTCCTCCGACTCAATGTATGAGTCCTCCCGGTGTGTTTCCTCATCAGTAGGGACGTCATCATCCACAGGCTCTACAAATGCGGGCCCAATCTTCATAAAGCTCGGGCATGCTCATTGAATGGATAATCCATGTCGAGCTGCCACAATTCATCCTCCATCGCAGGCCTTCCACCAATGCGCAGTTGCAACATGTGCATCCCATACATTCGGGCCATGTATCGATCATCCCGAGCATGTTGCTCGGCTAGTGTAAGCACAGGACCATATGTAGTATCAGGTGCTTTTGTTTTAGTGACATCCAAAGCACGCTGGTCAATCTAAGGAATAGAGTCCAGGGCCTCTTCATCAATATCGTGGCCCCTGAGGAAAGCGGTGAGAAGACCACCGAACCCATACCGATGCCCCTGCTTCAGTCTTGCTCTCTTCATGGCGGAGATGATCACCGCTCCAACATTAATTTCCAGCCCTTTCATCAGTGCATAAACCAGACAAACTCTATCCCAGGTGACATCAGTCATGTGCACCCTCGGGATCAGACAAGAGCAAACTATCTTTAACCATATCCGAGTTTTTTTGTTCATCTGGGAATATGGAAATGTCTGGTGGTAGCCCCTTTCCTTGTGACGACTCCACCTGGCTGTCGATCGAGCTCTACATAAAGTGCGTCTGATATCTGCTTATGGTGGAGTGATGTTCAGCTGGCGAAGGACATGAGCGTCTGTGTCCCGCGCCCCCAGGATTGCATTTAGATGATGTGGTTCAAAAGTAACCACCTACCCTCTGATCTTGATGGTGTGGCTGCACAAAGTCGGGTTCTAGTTAGCATAGAATTCCCGGATAAGATGGAGATTGCACTTTTTGGGTTCTTCAAAAATGAAGTTTAACCTAGCAGTGTCAATCCTATGTAGGATCCTTGGGAATTCCTGTGCTAGTGGTTCCCGTGCTATCTGTTCCTCCGGGAAATACTTGGTTTCCTTGTGTTTGGAATACCATTTCTTTCCCTCATCTGTCATCCATCTTGTTCCATATTGTCTGCGTTGCCCTCGAGGAACAGATGGTGCTGCTGGTACTGCTGCCCCAATTCTTACTCTTTTTCTGCTGGCGCCAGATGTGGATGTGCCCTTGCTTTTACCTTGCCTTCCAAACATTTGTCCTGTGCATTCAAAAACATACAGTTCAAATGTTATTCAAGGCATAGTTGGCTACGACTAAGGCTGGGCTTAATTTGATCACCCTACACTTAGTCGTTAGCTGCAGTCAACACAATTTGACAAGAAAATTCACATATTTTCAGTTCTTATTTCCCAAAATGTTTAGTGCATTCATACAAGTTGATGGAATAATTTCATTGTACTACTCAGAATTCATATAATGCATTATGAAAGTTCATCCATCAATTCATTTATATAATCATGAGCACTTTGCAATTTGCGCACAACAACCTATGAGAATTCCCTACTTTCATCCCCCAAATATTTGATCTTCAAGTTCACACATTCACAATTTAAGCACAAAAAATTCTTTTTTAAACTCCAACACAATCCACACAATTTTCTAACTTAAGTTTTCAACATATACTCAATTATCCAACTCAAGTTATCAACCAATGCTCCATTTTTCATTTCAATTTTTCAACCCATACTCAATTTTCCAACCCTAGGTATCAACAATGGAAGAATTTCAACACATGTCATGCAATTATTGAGTTCTAAGCACAAAGTAGTACAAAATCAACATTCATCAATGTCTCAAACAATCACATACCTCCTCAATACCTTAGGGCGGATTTTCCTCACAAAACATGTACAAGGTTTGAATTTTTCATCTAAAATTGAAAGAAAATCGAAGAACATACCTTACTTAACACAATTGAAATGAAATTTGTGGAATTTGTTGAGTACTTCCGTGCCACGCTTGAGGGAGAAGAGGGAGTGGGTTTTTGTCACGGAGATGTGAAGAAAAATGGGAAAAATTGGGGTTTGGGGTGTTAAAAAGGGGTAATTCGCACGGGTCAACCCGATGACCCGACGCGAATTTAGCCTCAACGTGTCACGGAGGCCAGGCTCCATGACACGGAGCCATCGCGGAGGCTTACTGGAATTTATTAAAAATTCCAAAATGAAGCCTCAACGTGTCACGGAGGGTAACGCGGAGGTCCACCTCCGAGACACGGAGCCAACGCGAGGGCTCTCTGGAATTGTCCCCAAGTTTTATTTTTTTACCTTGATTTTTCACTTGCACTTTTGTATTTTGGCCGTCCATTTCACCTGAAAATCATCCAACGACAATAATATGTTAGAAATCATGGGTTGCCTCCCACCTAGTGCCATTTTTTTTCTTTTTTTTTCTTTTTTTTAATAATCCTAACTAATCTATTGTGACACCCCACCTTGGGGGGGCATGATGGGCACCTGGTGCCTGCTAGACTCTGAGCTGCTAAATGGTCCAGCCTGAGCACATCTGGTGCTTTGGCTGACTCTGGCTCTATTTCAAGAAATGAACCGGCTATATAACGGCTGTAAATACAGCCTCCGGCCGACTGGGCCTATAGCCACCTGTACTGTATCATCAGCTAACCAGAATCATCTCATATAGGGGAACCTATGCGGGCCGACAAGGCCACCATGCCGTCTAGTTATTTGCAACTTAACAATAGTATACTGAATAACTACGTGACCGGCAAGGTCACCACTACTATCAGGCTATGGCCCCACACGGCCAACATAATTAACGAGACACATATATACACGCACGACCCCACACGACCGGCTCCACTACCACAGGGAAACATCAGATTGCAAGCCTCTAGGGAGTAATAATATAATGGTCGGGACAGGGCCCTGACCTACCCAAACTGTAATCAAAAAGGAAATAGGAGCAACATCCGACTGTCTAACTCCGGAGGATAGGAGTTGACAACTCTGCTGACTGGATCACGAGGGATCGACTCCTCGTCTGTGTGTACCTGCAGGCAAGCAATGCAGTGCCCCCACGAGCATCAGTACCACAGGTACCGAGCGTGTAAAACAAACTGAAATATACAACTGAAATGGGTAACAACAACAACATGAAATACAAGCAGGAAGCAGCTGAGTCTATCTAGCTGTGGATAACTGGGGAGAGTTTATTTATTCTGTAACTAAACTGAGCATACCTGATGATGTGTCATCCTACTGTATATCAATATCTAATAGCACATATAGATATACATATAAATACATACAATACCTGACCGACCCCCATAAGCCGGAAGGTGCCAGCCAACAGAACAATATATTTACCCCTACCCGGGTCTAAACCAACCAAAAACAAGTTGCTCCACTCATCTGACAACTGTGAGCTCCTCCTACTGGCCCCCTTGGGTACGTAGCTCAGGCCTCGGCCTCTGACAATAAACTGTGTCTGAGTCCGAAGACTCCTGCCTCTGGGCGCAAGTGCTCACGGGGTAATCTGTTGCTGTATCTGTAACTGAAACTGCCCCTGGGTGCAAGCACGCAACAGGGTAATTTTATAAAAATCTGTATCTGAAACTGCCCCCGGCCACAAGCGCACACAAAGTAATCTGCCCTTGTAAATAGGGTATACTGGCTCTGCGCAGAGCAAACTGAACTGCCCCTGCAAGCAGGGTAATCTGGACCGTATTATCATGGTGGTCGGCCATCATCGTCATCTAGGCGGACGGCATCGCCTAGCTGGTGGCGGTATCTGAATCTGGTATCGACACAGCTATAACCTAGGGGCGGCGGGGATGCTAAAGGTGCCCACATGCCACAACAAGTCTCAACATGCAAAACACATACACAGCAAGCATGCTCAAATGAAAAATACTAATCATATTCTCTTCTTTTATTTCAAGGCCAGTCCATATTAAACAACTGATGCTATATTCTGTATTGCACTGTTTCTGATTGTTAGGCTAACTGCTACCTGGCCTTTATCAGTTTATCTAATTATTGTTATCCGTGATCTGAAGCTATATCAATTTCTAGAGCCATATCTATTTTTGGAGCTATATCGGTATCTGGAGCTATTTCTATATCTGATTACTGATCTGATTATATCTGGATATAACTCAATAACATAGAACAGGCCATCTATAACTGGATACAGCTCAATAGTATAAAATGTGCCATCTAATACCAGATACAGTCTCAACAAAATGTAATACATACTATCTGAAATCATCTGACTATCCGTTATTCTGATTATCGCATGATACGTAATGATATACTAGCATGCTTGCTGGAAATTGTACTGAAATCGTTCCTGTACATTGGGTATCTATTAATAGCCTTTATTCTACTTATTTTCTAGACTGTACTTCCTGGCTTGTCGAAAGAATAACTTTACATACTTGGTTTCTGAGTACCCGACTGACCGATGTGATTTCCATCGGTACTTTTGCTGTTTCTCCCAACTACATTCATATACATGTCAATTAGAACTAAATACATTAATATCCGGGAGAAATTATCACTTTTGATATATATTTATCTCAAACTTCAACCTTTCGGAAAACGGTCGAAAACTTGTTATTTCTCGATAGTCCAGAAGGGATAAATGCTCACTGCAAGGCTAGGAACACATTGGTACTAATTTAAAGCAATTCTATTTACTTTACCTCGGTAGCACAACATTTCGCCGGCCAAATTTTGCGAAACTAAATCCGTAGGAATGCTCCTTACTACTTAATACCTCGGTATCTGGAGTTAATTTGAGTTTGGACCTCGTTTGACGGCGTAATCGGATGATAATTTAGTAGTACTCTCGCACCCTCTCTGTTTCTCTTCATGAGTTCTGGAAATTATATGAAATATAACATTTAAACCGAAGTTGGGGGTTTTTATACTTGGGGCTAGACAGGGCCAACGTGTCACGGAGCCAATGCGGAGGCTCCACCTCCGCGACACATTGCCATCGCGGAGGGTCTCTGCCCCGGCTCCTTCCGCGATGGTTCGACAGGTTTCTCGTCCGGTCTTTTCCCGGGCCTTTTCCTAGCATGTGTGGCTTTCAAATACTCTTAACCAACACGCGAATAAGCTCGATGTTCCAGCTCCACAAGTAGATGACATGCCTTCCCATAAACCAATCTGTACGGAGAAGTCCCAATGGGTGTCTTGTATGCAGTTCTGTAAGCCCACAACGCATCGTCAAGTTTGCTTGCCCAATCAATTCGTTGTGCATTCACTGTTTTCTGCAAAATTTGCTTAATCTCCCTGTTTGACACCTCTACTTGCCTGCTAGTTTGGGGATGATCACTGTCGCCACTTTGTGCCGCATCCCATACTTAGCTAGCAAGTTTCTGAACCCTGCATTCACAAAATGTGGCCCTCCATCACTGATAATAGCTCGGGGCATACCGAACCTGGTGAAAATCTGCTTCTTCACAAATTTCGTCACCACCTTGTTGTCGTTCCTAGGACACACTATTGCCTCGACCCACTTAGACACGTAGTCCACTTCTACCAAGATGTAACGATTACCAAATGACGGTGGAATCGGGCCCATAAAGTCTATCCCCCATACATCGAAAACCTGAACTTCTAATATCTGATGCAATGGCATCTCCTGTCTCCTGCCGATTGTTCCTTTTCTTTGACATCTATCACACATTTTGACATAAGTTGTAGCGTCTCTGAACAGTGTGGGCGAAAAGAAATCGGACTGCGGCACCTTGTGAGCTGTTCGCTCTCCTCCATGATGACCTCCATACAGAGATGAATGACAACTCCTCAGCACTTGTGCAATCTGACTTTCTGGAATGCATCGCCTCATCACTTGATTCGGTCCTTGCTTAAACAGATACAGCTCATCCCACATGTAGTACCGAGAATCATGCCTCAGCTTCTTCCTTTACTGAGTCGTTGCCTCAAGTGGGTATACTCCACTTACCAACAAGTTCACAATATCTGCATACCAAGGGATTTCAGCTTCCTTTATTACCAAGAGTTGTTCATCGGGGAACTATTCTCTGATGTTATCACCTTCCTTCATATGCGAACGGCTCTCCAGTCACGACAGGTGATCTGCAACCTGATTCTCGCTTCCCTTTCTGTCTCAGATCTCCAGATCAAACTCTTGCAGCAATAATATCCACCTGATTAGCTTGGGATTTGCATCCTTCTTTCCAAACAAGTACCGAATTACTGCATGATCAGTATATACCACCACTTTCGACCCCACCAGATAGGATCTGAACTTGTCAAATGCAAACACTAAAGACTGCATCTCCTTCTCCATGACTATATAATTGACTTGGGTAGCGTCAAGTGTTTTGCTTGCATAATAAATGAAATGAAAAAATTTTATTCCTACGCTGCCCCAATACAGCTCCTACAGCCACGTCACTTGCATCACACATCAACTCAAAAGAATGTTCCCAATCAGGAGAAATGAGAATAGGTGCTTCCACCAGATTCTTTTTTAGCTCCTCGAATGCTTCTACATACTCCTTGTCAAATTCGAACTTCACCTCTTTTTCTAGAAACCGGCATATCGGTCTAGAAATTTTTGAGAAGTTCTTGATGAACCGTCCGTAAAACCTAGCATGTCCTAGAAAGCTGCGAACACTCTTCACTGACACTGGTGGTGGTAGCTTTTCAATCACCTCAATCTTTGCACGATCGACTTCTAACCCTCTGCATGACACCTTATGGCCAAGAACAATACCCTCCTTGACTAAAAAGTGGCACTTTTCCCAATTGAGCACCATGTTTGAGTCTTCACATCGAGCTAACACCCTGTCAAGATTTTGCAGACACATAGAAAATGAATTACCGAAAATAGAAAAGTCATCTATAAATACCTCGACAAAATCTTCCACCATATTGTGGAAGATCGCCATCATGCATCGCTTGAATGTGGCTGATGCATTGCATAGACCAAATGGCATTTGCCTGAAAGCATATGTCCCATAAGGACATGTAAAAGTGGTCTTCTCCTGATCCTCCGGTGCTATGGCTATTTGATTATAGCCGAAATATCCATCCAGAAAACAATAATATTCATGACCTGCCAACCTATTCAAAATCTGATCAATGAATGGAATAAGATAATGATCTTTCCTCGTGGCCTCATTGAGCTTCCTATAATCCATGCAAATTCGCCAGCCCGTGACTATGCGTGTGGGAATCAGCTCATTCTTTTAATTGGTGACCACGGTCATCCCTCCTTTCTTCGGAACGCACTGAACTGGGCTAACCCATTCACTGTCTGAGATAGGGTATACCACACCTGCATCAAGCCACTTGATCACTTCCTTTCTGACTACGTCTTTCATCATCGGGTTCAACCTCCGCTGATGTTTCACGGTTGGCTTGGATCTTTCTTCCATAAATATCCTGTGCATGCATAAAGGTGAACTAATCCCCTTGATGTTTGACATCTGCCAACCCATTGCTCTCTTCCGCCTCTTAAGGACCACCAATGCATCTTTGACTTGTGCATCTGTCAGTTCTGCTGAAATGATGACGGGCAAGGTGTAATCTTCACCCAAAAATACATACTGCAGATGTGGAGGCAATGTATTTAACACAAATTTCGGTGCCTCCTCCATTGAAGGCCTTGGTGAGGGTTCCAAGGACCTATTCAACGGTTCAAAGTCCTGCTTCCTGAAGAACCATTTTGGCTCATTCAAAGTCTGCACCATCTCATATGTAGCACTGTCCCCGAAATGATCATAGCCCACCAAGGCTCTCTCCAATGGGTCCTGTGAGTCAACAATCTGAAGGGTCGATTCCTGATTTAAAACACTGATTGTTGATAGCTCCTCATAAATGGCCGGTAGCTTCATGGCCTTGTACACATAAAAAACCTCTACTTTGTCATGTGCTCGCATGGTTAGCTTCCCAGTAGCCACATCGATTAAGGCTCGCCCGGTTGCCAAGAAGGGACGTCCAAAAATAAATGGGACTTCTGCATCTGGCTCAAAATCCAGAATTTAAAATCCACTGGGAAAATAAAGGAGCCCACTTGCACTAGCACATCCTCCACAATACCATCGGGTCTGACCAAAGAACGGTCAGCTAGCTGCAAGATCACAGTAGTGGGTCTAGGGCTACCCATCCCCAACTTCTTAAACACTGATGTTGGCATCAAACTTATGCTTGCTCCCAAATCACACAATCCGCTAGCTTGAATAGACTGCCTAATTGTAATCTGAATAGTGAAGCTCCCAGGATCCTTGAGCTTTGTCGGCAATCTATTCTGTATTCGGGAGGTGTACTCCTCAGTAAGCGCCACTGTAGCATACTCCATCAATCTGCTTTTGTTTGCTACAATGTCCTTGATATACTTGGCATATTGCGGCACTCCCTGCAAAACATCAACTAAAGGTAAATTAATATGTACCTGTTTCAACACTTTCATGAATTTCTTTAAACAAGCTTCCTCCTTGTCCTTTTTCAATCTCTGAGGAAACGGGGGCGGTGGTCTTTCTATCTCGGCTGCCTTTTCCTTCCTCTCACATCATCATGGCCTTCATCCTTTTCTGCTGCTCCAGATTGCTGAGGTGGCCTTTCTGGTTCCACCTCCTTGAGTTGAGTTCCACTCCTGGTAGTAACTGCATTGACCTGCTTAGGATTTGGGTCTGTATCGCTTGGTAATCCTCCCCTCGGTCTGGTGTTTTGGGCTCCAGCTAACTTTCCAAACTAATACTCCAATGCCTTTGTAGCTAACTGCTGCTTTTTCATGTCAGCAGCTAATTTTACATAATCAGCCTGCATCTGTGCTTGGTTAGCTATTATGGTTTTGAACATATCTTCGATGTTGCTAGATGGAGGAGGTGCATTGTTTCCTCTATATTGTGGTTGAAAATTGTGATTGCTGTTCGTGCTCTGCTGCTCGGTATATATTATACACCGACACGCAAGTGTACATGGTCAAACAAGTAATAAAGTTGCTAAGTAGCCAAGTATCGATCCAAGGAGGCTGCTCTAGATATGCAAAGCTGCCTAGTTTACTATATCTCTATTCTATTTCTAACTATGTTAACAACAATCCAATCAAGATTTGAGTAAGTTTTTTTCTAAACTAATTATCTACTAAAATTAATAACTACTATTTACGTTGAGTTTAGACAATGGATATGCACATGCCAAGGTTAAGAACGAGTAATGAACTTGATAATCATGATAATTTGGTCATCTTCTTCTTTATATTGCTAGCCAAGAACGTTTGCCTAGAAATTAAAACTTCCGTAATTAATTTCACTTTAGCTTCATAAACCATTCGTCTACATTTCTGTGATCAAATGCAATTTATGACCTAACACTACAATTCCGGTTCCTAAATTGACTAATACAGCTTTCAAGTATATTTCTATCAAGAAAGCACATCAAAACCCAATTTTCCCAAATCAAGTTAAGAACAATACCCTATTAATTCACAACTTTCCAATTTCATGCTCTCTCGAGTGAAATTGGACTTTTTAGATATACATTAATGGTGGCCAATCAAGAATGTAATAAGCACAAGAATTAATAGAACAACATGCAAGAAGAAGAAGAAACCATATCAATTATTACCAAGAATCATTACACAAGTTCAAAACCTCAGCAAGAAAGGAATTAGCCACTCATTCTTGGATTAATCATCCTAGAATGAGTGTAAATCATGCATACAATTGAAGGAAAAGAAGAAGGGAAAAGAAGAAAACTCTTATCTTTTCTATTCTTCAACTGCCACAAAACCACGTTCCTCTCTCCACTTCTGAACTCCACTAAAAAAACTAAAACTAAAACAAGACTCTTTTAAAAATAACCTAAGTGTGCTATTTATACTAGTGGGAAATTTTTCCCGGAATAACAAGCAACGTGTCACGGAGGCCAACGCGGAGCACTGCCTCCGTGACATGGCGTGGACGCGGACCCTCTCTGGAAATTTCAGGGTCCGGATAATTGGCTTCAACGTGGCACGGAGGCCATCGCGGAGCCCTGTCTCCGTGCCATGGAGTTGTCGCGATGCCTCACTGGAATCTGCCAATTAATTTCCTCTCCAGGCAGTGTGCTACCGCGATGGCAGCGTGGCACGGCGCCATCGCGGAGCCAGTGTAAAATGTGCCATCCGAGGTCTTTTCCACGCTCGCATCCAAGTCCAACTCCGACATAAGTCCAACACGCATTTTTGCTCCTAAAAATCACATTATCCTGCAAAACAAATGCTAATCATGTTGGTTAGTATAAATTCGCATTTTATTGCCAAATACATGATATTATATACACATTGCACAACAAACAAGGTAAAAATGGTACGTTTGAGTATCACTTGGGCATATAAATCTGCCCAAGATCACTTACCCCACACTTAAATCCTTGTTCGTCCTCGAACAACACATACACAAATCATGCACATCACATCTCAACCTTTGTCACTATGGTGCAACCATTTACGTTACGGTCATACCGATTATTCGATTTTTTTTTTTCAAATCATCAAGAAAACATGCTTGGTCGTACAAGACAATGACCTTAATACATAGAGGCTTCCTAGACTTTTAAGAATTGATTCTTGATATCGGCAAACTCATGCAAATCAACTAATCAAGAAATCCGACCCGAAAATCAATCTTTAATCAAGCATGTACCCTCACAACTCGAGAGAAACTTCCCCTTTTATGCTCGTGCAGCACACAAACATGCACGTAGGGGCATATAGAAATTAATTTCACTCTCTCTCCCAAAAGAATTCACATGCATCATGTCATGACCCATAAGCTTGCCCTTAGTGTATTACTCCACTAATATAAAGAAATGCAGTGTAGGATCAAATAGGACTTTTAATGGGTTGTAACTGGGCTATGGATCTAGTATATATATATTTGATTAGCCAATAATAGTTGCTAGCATCCTTAAGTGCCTTTTCAACTCATTCCCCTCGACTCATGGACATTGTTCCTCTCTTTTCTCTTTTTCTCCCCTTCATGCTGGTTTACTTTCATACAGCCCATTTCATCAGGCACACTTGACACAAAACAGAGGGTTTTCATGTACCCTCAATTTCATTTAATTACAACTAGTGCCTCTTCAACATCATCTTTTCTTTCTTCACTCTGCTTTTCTTTTTCTTTTCACTCTTTTCACTCTTTAACACTTTGGGAAACAATTTTCTGTTCTTTATAAGCGCTTAAGAGTTTCTTATAGACTTCAAGGCTAATGAAAAGAAGGAATAAAGCTTAGTTCATACAATTCTGGACAAAAGAAAGAAATCGGCTAAAGGCTCAACGGGCTGACTAGGGTATACAACATATAGATAGGTAGAATTTAACAAGAAAAAAATGGAAACTAACGGTTAAAACAACGAAATGCCTACATCCTTTCCAACACTACCCCTCCTTCATTTCGCTTTGTATACACGCCAGGCAAGTTCTAGACAATTCACAATGATATGGAATAGCAAAACCTCACTCACACTTCATGCACATGCTCGAATCAAGATGCATTCACAGACTCTTTAATTAGTCAAGTACATGAATTCAAGATTAAGCCTCAATCATAATGAACCAAATTCTATAGCCTAGGTAACTCAACATATTTACACAATTACATGCTTTCAAACGAATCACTTTCGCATTTCGAACATCAATTACACACGCAACAAAATTTTAGCAACCATAATCAACTACAGTTTATTGATGCAATCCACCAAAGAAACTAAAAACAAATCATCTACTCCTATCGACTACATTTCCCTTAAGACGGTCGTCATCCATCCATCATAGGGAATGTTCACTAACTATGGCATCGGTTCAATGGGACTATTCTCGGTAAAAGAACCGAAAACAAACTCCGAGAAACCCAAAAATAAAACTTCAAAATTTTTGCAACACATCGATCCTTTCGATGAAAAAAATATTTACAAAATATGTTGATAAGTGCAACATCCTTTCGCAAAAATTTTGAAAAATATCGATCATATCGATAGAGAAAAAAAATATTTACAAAATTTACAAAATATTTACAACGGCAACCATAACTTTTTAAAGACACACATCATTAGCCACAAACAAATATATACACATCATTCACAAATCAGTTCACAACAACAGGGAAAGCACAGACATACACAAACGTCAAGGAAGAATATATAGTAGATTTAGAGCCTATGACCCAGCACCTAACTACTCCCCACCCCACACTTAAATCGAACACTGTCCTCAGTGTTCACAAAAATACAAAGCACAAAATTTTGGGTGGTGAAACTCCCTGCTCAATCGAGATATTCGACTTCCTCATCCGGTGCTGCGGCCTCGTCGCCCATATCTGAATCAGCTCCCTCGCAGTCATCGGACTCCACATCAGAGTCCTCACGACGTGTCTCTTCATCAGTAGGGACGTCGTCATCAGTCGGCTCCACAAAGGCTGGCCCCACCTTGCATAAAGCTCTGGCGTTCTCGCCAAAAGGGTAGTCCAGCTCCAGCTGCCATAATTCATCCTCGGTGGCTGGTCTCCCACCTATCCGTAGCTGCAGCATCTGCATACCGAACATACGGGCCATATACTGGTCGTCACGAGCATGTCGCTCGCCCAGAGTCAGCATAGCTCCGTGTGTAGTGTCGGGGGCCTTGGTTTTCGTCACATCAAGGGCCCGCCGCTCCAACTGCAGAATGTAATCCAAGGCTTCTTCCTCAACGTCGAGGCCTCGGAGGAAGGTGGTGATGAGTCCGCCAAACCCGTATCTGTGGCCCTGGTGTAGTCTGGCTCTCTTCATGGCGGATATTATAACCGCCCCCACATTAATCTCAAGCCCTTTCATAAGGGCATACACCAGGCAGACACGGTCCCGGGTCACGTCTGTCATATGTACTCCCGGGATCAAACACGAACATACAATTTTTAGCCAGATTCTGGCCTCCTTGTTCATCTGCGAATAAGGCAGAGTCTGGTGGTAACCCCTCTCTTTGTGTCTACTCCATCGGGCTGTGGATCGAGCCCCGCACAACGTACGTCTGATGTCGGCGTACGGTGGGGTGATGTTGAGCTGGCGGAGAACGTGGGCGTCTGTGTTCCGCGCTCCAACGATGGCATTCAGCTGCTGGGGTTCCAGAGTGACAATCTGCCCTCTGATTTTAATAGTGTGGCTTCTGATGGCCGGGTTCCAGTTGGCATAAAATTCCCGGACCAAGTGAAGGTTGCACTCCGTGGGCTCCTGAAAAATAAAGCTGAGCCCAGCTGCTTCAATTCTCTGTACGATGCGAGGGAACTCCTGTGCAAGTGGTTCCCTTGCAATATGTTCCTCCGGGAAGTACTTGTTCTCCTTATGCTTTGCGTACCACTTCTTCCCTTCATCAGTCACCCATCGTGTTCCGTATCGGCGGTGTTGACCGCGTGGAACAGCAGGTGCAGCTGGGACAGCAGTGCCCAGTCTCATTCTCTTTCTGCCGGTGCCTGAGGTTGAAGCACCCTTGCCTTTATCTTGTCGGCTGGCCATTGTACCTGTCAATTTACACAGACAAGCACAACGTTAAGCTAAAAACTTGTTAGTTTTGGCTAAGGTCGGGTTAAACAAAATTTACCCCACACTTAGTCTTTAACAATATTTACAACATGTTAGCACGGATAGATCTATTTACACCCCAAACACAATCACTATAAACATATTGCTTCGTGCGTTCACAAAAATTCGACAGCATACCGACTAGCGAACTACTCAGACTTCATACAGCTAACCCAATCCTACCATCGACAGCTATTCACCCATGGCACTTAGCAACAATAACAACAACCAAATAGAAACAACAATACAAACATTTTATATACACTAATCTAATCAATTCAACCAATTCACATATTACGCAATGTCCCACTAAAAAACGAGAATTAGTCGTCTTTCACCAATTATACAATAATTACCACGACTTATCTCAACTAATAAACACACCCCGGCATCAATTTCGTCAAACTATCAAGTTACCCAAGTTAAAATTCGACAACCCCAAGCCCTAGAACTCAATTCGACAATCAACAATGAATTATTCAAACAATCGATAAGTTCACCCGTCAACTACAACAATCCGTACACAATCAATCGCAAAATAATTCACGTCATGTTTAATTTCTACCTAGGGTGATATATCTCACCTCACATGCTCAAAATCGACAAAAATCGCCAAATATTTGAGATAGACGATGAAAACATACCTTGGAATTGAAGAATCGATAAATACTTGACGTTTTCCTTGCCTCTTAACGTGGCACGGAGCTTGGGGGTAGGGGAATGGGTGTTTGGTCGCGGAGGGAAGAGGGAATGGGGAAAATAGGGGCGAAATCGGGGGTTTTTATTAAGAAAACACGCGGGTCACCCGAAAACTCGGTGTGACCCGGCACTGGGATAAGGGCAATGTGTCACGGAGGTTAACGCGGAGGCCCTCCTCCGTGACACGGATCCAACGCGTTGGCTTACTGGAATTTTAAAAAATTCCAGATTTGCCTTCAACGTGTCACGGAGGCCAACGCGGAGCATTGCCTCCGTGACACGGTGCCAACGCGCCAGTGCTCTGTTTCACTATCAAATTTTATTTTTCATACCTCACCTCGTTTTCTCGATTCCACGTATTTTTCCTCCGGTATACCTGAAAATCACCTCACTAAACAAAAATTGGTTAAATTCATAGATTTCCCTACTAAAAATTAAAAATTACTAATTAAAATGCAAATTAAACCTAGTCAAGAAAAAAGAAAAGATAATAAAATAGAAGAAAAACTTTACACTAAGAAAAAAAAAGAAAGAGAGAAAAAAAATATTTTTCACGGGTTGCCTCCCGTGCAGCGCCTGGTTTAACGTCGCGGCTCGACAGCCTTTATGCTCAATTTTCTACTAGGGAGATGGACGATTTGACCCGATCATGGTCATCTCCCCAGTAGTTCTCAACCTTGTCTGGTGGCCTACCTAGTAACTCTCGGGAATCACTCAATCCATTTGCATTCCCATGATCAATCACGTTGATCACCGAGAGTTCCTTATAGACAGTCGGAAGCTTAGGTGCCTTGTACACGTCGAACACCTCAACCTTGTCGTGTGCTCGCATCGTGAGTTGACCCGCAGCTACATCGATCAATGCCTTTCCGGTTGCCAAAAATGGTCGTCCCAAAATAAATGGGACTTCTGCATCTGGCTCAAAATCCAGAACAATGAAATCTACCGGAAAAATGAGGGAACCTACCTGCACTAGCACATCCTCCACAATGCCATCCGGCTTAGCTAAAGACCTGTCTGCTAGCTGCAAGATCACTGTTGTAGGTCTAGGACTCCCTAGCCCTAACTTTTTGAATACCGAAGATGGCATCAGATTTATACTTGCCCCCAAGTCGCATAACCCAAGAGCTCGGATACTTTGCCCAATCGTCACCTGGATAGTAAAACTTCCAGGATCCTTCAGTTTAGTGGGCAACCTGTTCTGAATACGGGATGTGCATTCCTCCGTTAAAGCCACCGTGGCATACTCGGTCAAGCGACTTTTGTTGGCCACGATGTCTTTGATATACTTTGCATATTTTGGCACACCCTGCAAGACATCAACAAGAGGTAAGTTAACATGTACCTGTTTAAGTACCTCCATGAATTTCTGGAAACACGCCTCCTCCTTGTGTTTCTTAAGTCGTTGAGGGAACGGGGGTGGAGGCCTTGTTGGTTCAGCTTCTTTGGTCTTCCCCGTATCTGAGGTTTGTTCTCCCTCAACATCTGCTGCTCCTGACTTCTGAGGCGGTCTTTCCGGTTCCACCTCCTTTAATTGTAAACCACTCCTCGTGGTCACTGCATTTACCTGCTTAGGATTGGGATCCGTGTCGCTAGGTAGTCCTCCCCTTGGTCTAGTATTTTGGGCACTAGCAAATTGCCCAAACTGATATTCAAGAGCCTTGGTTGCCAATTGATTGTTCTTTACTTCAACTGCCAATTTGACATAGTCAGCCTGCAATTGTGCCTGGTTGGCAATCATGGTCTTGAACATTTCCTCAATAGTCGGTGATGGTGGTGGAGGAG
Organism: Datura wrightii; assembly: GCA_035772735.1. Lineage (NCBI taxonomy): Eukaryota > Viridiplantae > Streptophyta > Magnoliopsida > Solanales > Solanaceae > Datura > Datura wrightii. Next base: position 115,772,853 of record JASDFA010000003.1, on the reverse strand, counting down.
GGGCATTGTGATTTCTGAACTGATTCTGATAGCCTTGTTGCCCTCCTTGGTTTCTGTGCATACCCTGCCCTGAACCTTGGCCTTGTTGATTGTTGCTACCCCACAAAAAATTCGGATGATTCCTCCAATTCGAGTTGTAGCCACCACCAAACTGCTGTTGATTCCTCTGTGCATTGCCCACAAAGTTGACAGAATCAGGATTTGCACCACAGCATTCAGCTGAATGCTCACTACTACCACACACTTCACACCACATCTGTTGGACTGCATTAACTGAGGCTGAAGGCTGGTTCAAATTCATAGTGCTGAAGTGAGTGTTTAACTGATTTTGCAAAGCAGCTATCTGTGCAGCGATAGCTGTGAATCCATCCACTTCGAACACTCCCGCTGCTTTCCTTGCTCCACCCCTTGAAGAATCTGCATTCCATTCCGGATTGCCTTGTGAGATTTGGTTGAGCAAAGTGTACAGCTCCTCATAAGTCTTCTCCAGCGCTTGCCCTCCAGCTGCTGAGTCTAACAAAATTTTAGGGTGGGGTTCCAAACCCTCAATAAAAGTGTGGACCAACACCTCGTTTGACTGATGATGATGGGGACAGTCCCGCAACATGGACTTGAATCTTTCCCAGGCTTGATAAAGATTTTCTCCTTCCCTCTGTTTAAAACTTAGAATCTGACTTCTAAGTTTAGCTGTTTTACCTGAAGGGAAAAATCTGATCAAAAACTTCCTTGCAAGATCATCCCACGTTGATATAGAGTTGGGTGGTTCAGCTTTTAACCACCTCTTGGCTTCACCAAGTAAGGAAAATGGAAATAAGGTGAGCCGAACATAATCAGGTGACACTCCAGCGGGTATGTACGTGTCACTTATCTCCAAAAAGTTCTGGAGATGTTGTTGCGGATCTTCGTGAGGGAGACCGGTAAACTGCCCGCTCGTGTGCAAAAGTTGCACCATATTTTGCTTTAACTCAAATCTCCCCCCAGGCTCTGGTTTGCGGATGCTGGAATGTACATTATTAGCGTGTGGGATTGCCACCTCGCGAACCGGCCTGGATGCTACTTCCTCGGGCACTAACACTGCCCTCACAACTGGTGGATTGAGTTGCTCCATCATAGACTGTTTGAGCAACTGCAGCTTCTTCCGAAGAGCTTCTCTACGTTGACTATGCAATTCACGTTCTGGCTCTAAGTAAGATTCCACCTGCTCCTTGTCCCTTGCCAGTGTTCACAGAAATAAAAATATGCAAAATACAGGCTAAGACCAAGTTGTTAACACTTAAGAAGATAAAATTACAAATACAGTAAATTTACACTAAACAAAATTTTACAAATCGCCTAGCCTCCCCGGCAACGGCGCCAAAAAATTGTTCGCGCTCTGCTGCTCGGTATATATTATACACCGACACGCAAGTGTACGTGGTCAAACAAGTAATAAAGTGGCTAAGTAGCCAAGTATCGATCCAAGGAGGCTGCTCTAGATATGCAAAACTGCCTAGTTTACTATATCTCTATTCTATTTCTAACTATGTTAACAACAATCCAATCAAGATTTGAGTAAGTTTTGTTTCTAAACTAATTATCTACTAAAATTAATAACTACTATTTACGTTGAGTTTAGACAATGGATATGCACATGCCAAGGTTAAGAACGAGTAATGAACTTGATAATCATGATAATTTGGTCATCTTCTTCTTTATATTGCTAGCCAAGAACGTTTGCCTAGAAATTAAAACTTCTGTATTTAATTTCACTTTAGCTTCATAAACCATTCATCTACATTTCTGTGATCAAATGCAATTTATGACCTAACACTACAATTCCGGTTCCTAAATTGACTAATACGGCTTTCAAGTATATTTCTATCAAGAAAGCACATCAAAACCCAATTTTCCCAAATCAAGTTAAGAACAATACCCTATTAATTCACAACTTTCCAATATCATGCTCTCTCGAGTGAAATTGGACTTTTTAGATATACATTAATGGTGGCCAATCAAGAATGTAATAAGCACAAGAATTAATAGAACAACATGCAAGAAGAAGAAGAAACCATATCAATTATTACCAAGAATCATTACACAAGTTCAAAACCTCAGCAAGAAAGGAATTAGCCACTCATTCTTGGATTAATCATCCTAGAATGAGTGTAAATCATGCATACAATTGAAGGAAAAGAAGAAGGGAAAAGAAGAAAACTCTTATCTTTTCTATTCTTCAACTGCCACAAAACCACGTTCCTCTCTCCACTTCTGAACTCCACTAAAAAAACTAAAATTAAAAGAAGACTCTTTTAAAAATAACCTAAGTGTGCTATTTATACTAGTGGGAAATTTTTCCCGGAATAACAAGCAACGTGTCACGGAGGCCAACGCGGAGCACTGCCTCCGTGACACGGCGTGGACGCGGACCCTCTCTGGAAATTTCAGGGTCCGGATAATTGGCTTCAACGTGGCACGGAGGCCATCGCGGAGCCCTGTCTCCGTGCCACGGAGTTGTCGCGATGCCTCACTGGAATCTGCCAATTAATTTCCTCTCCAGGCAGTGTGCTACCGCGATGGCAGCGTGGCACGGCGCCATCGCGGAGCCAGTGTAAAATGTGCCATCCGAGGTCTTTTCCACGCTCGCATCCAAGTCCAACTCCGACATAAGTCCAACACGCATTTTTGCTCCTAAAAATCACATTATCCTGCAAAACAAATGCTAATCATGTTGGTTAGTATAAATTCGCATTTTATTGCCAAATACATGATATTATATACACATTGCACAACAAACAAGGTAAAAATGGTACGTTTGAGTATCACTTGGGCATATAAATCTTCCCAAGATCAATTGCCCCCTTGGTTTCTCTGCAAGCCCTGATTTGAACTCTGTCCCTGATGACTATTACTCCCCTATGAAAAATTCGGATGATTCCTCCAATTTGGGTTGTAACAGTTGCCATACTGCTACTTACTGCTCCTCTGGGCGTTTCCAACAAAATTCACCGAATCAAGATTTGCACCACAATACTCAGCTGAATATTCACTACTTCCATAGACTTCACACCATACCTGATGAACTGCATTGACTGGGGCTTGTGTCTGGCTCAAGCTCATACTGCTGAAATGGGTGTTAAGTTGATTTTACAAAGCAGCTATCTGTGCAGCGATAGCTGTGAAACCATCCACCTCAAAGACCCCTGTTGCTTTCTTTGCTCCTCCTCGAGTTGAATCCGCATTCCATTTTGGATTTCCCTGTGAAATATGGTTTAATAAAGTGTAAAGCTCTTCGTAGGTCTTCTCCAATGCCTGCCCACCGGCTGCTGAATCTAACAAAATCTTTGTATGCAATTCCAAACCCTCAATGAATGTATGCACCAACACATCATTAGACTGGTGATGATGAGGACAATCCCTTAGCATTGACTTGAACCTCTCCCAAGCCTGATACAAATTCTCACCCTCTCTCTGTTTGAAACTTAGAATCTGACTCCTAAGCTTAGCAGTCTTCCCTGATGGAAAGAATCGTATCAAAAACTTCCTTGCGAGGTCATCCCAAGTAGTGATAGAATTTGGTGGTTCAGCCTTCAACCTCCTCTTTGCTTCCCTCAGCAGTGATAACGGGAATAATGTAAGCCTCACATAGTGGGATGATACTCCATCGGGGATATAGGTGTCACTTATCTCCAAAAAGTTTTAGAGATGTTGTTGTGGATCTTCATGAGGGAGTCCTGTAAATTGCCCGCTGGTGTGCAATAACTGCACCATAGTCTGCTTGAGTTCGAATCTCCCTCCTGGCTTCGGTCTACGAATGCTGGATGTTACATCATTCACGTGTGGGATTTCCACTTCGCGGACCGGTCTTACTGTCATCTCTTCGGGCACTAAAACTGCCCTTACAATCGGTGGATTATGTTGCTGCTCCAGAATTGCGTTCCTTAATAACTGCATCTTCTTCTCTAGAGCTTCCCTTCTTTGTCGATGAAATTGTCTCTTTGGCTCTATAAATGAATCCACCAACTCCTTGTCTCTTGCCAACGTTCAGAAAAATTTAGTACCTACAAGAGAAAGGCTAAGATCAAGTCGTCAACCTTTGTATCGAACTTGTAAACTAACACTAAGAGAATTAAATAACCAATTGCCAGTCCCCGGCAACGGCGCCAAAAACTTATTCAGTCCCAACTTTACGCAAGTGCACGTGGTTGTACAAGTAGTAAAGTGGCTTTATTTCAAGCCAAGTATCTATCCAACAGGGACTGTAATATGGCAGTAATTTTCCTAATTGTTAGTAAACGATTTCGTTATGCAGGTAGACAAGCAAAAAAAATAAAGCTTTTGAGTCAAGATTAATAGTTAGTGTAAACCTAAGTGAATATCGTAAGTTAAAGTCTGAACAATAGCAATGAACAAGCTGAGGTTAAGGCAAACATGCAGGGATGTAATTTATCAATTAAAATCAGTCAATCTTCTCTTCGGTTATTGGTTAGGAATTAATAACCCATGGATTGGATCTTTCGACTCCACACCAATTAAAGAATCACAAGACTTACATTACACATTTCTGTGATGCAAAAACCCCATGTTCTAGCTATACATAACACATTCCATAAATGACCAAATATGACATTACAGATATATTTCTATTCTGAACGTAAATCTTCCCTTAATTTCTCAACCAAGGAAAGAACATATTCCACCAATTCACAACTATCCAATTAGTCTCCCTTCCGGAATTGAAATTGAAATTCTAGAATATACATTAACATTGGCCAAACATTAACGTAGTAACAACAAGAATTGGTAGAACACCGTTATAGAGAAGATAAAAACTGAAATAATCATTAATTACATTCTTCGGCAATTATCCTCAACCTCAGCAAAAGGTGAATTAACCACTCATTTGTGGATTAAACATCTTCAAATAAGTAGAAATGATACGAGCAATTGAAATTAAAGAGGAAAAGGAAGAGAATTGACCCTATGAATTCTTCTTCTCAACTTCCTGCTATCCACGTTCTTGCTCAAAATGTTAGATACTTTAAAATAAAACCTAAGTGTGCTATTTATACAAGTGAGAAATTTTCTCCAGAATAACTGGCAACGTGGCACGGAGTGTATTGCGGAGCATCAGCTCCGTTCCATGGCCTGTCGCGGAGCCTTACTGGAACTCAGCTTCCAGGTAATTGTCTTCAGCGTGGCACGGAGGTAAACGCGGAGCTTAGGCTCCATGACACGGTGCCATCGCGCACCTCAACTGGAAATCAAGATAAAAATTCCTTCTAGGTAGACTGCTTCCGCGATGGTAGCGTGGCACGACCTCCATCGCGGAGCACCAAACTTGGTCAATTTCCTTGTAGACTTCCGCTTCTTGCTTCCGAGTCCATTTCTACACTTCACCAACTTGTAGATTAGCTTCCAAAAATTCCTTATAGACTGCAAAACAATACTAATCATGTTGGTTAGTATAAATCCACATTTATATACAAATCACATGAGAATGCACATATAAAAGTGGATAAACTAGTAGAAATTAAGTATTAAAGTATCACTTGGGCATGCAATTATGCCCAAGATCAACGGGCATCAGAAAGCCCCGTCAGCACCAGCAGGTCCTTTGCTCGAGGAAGTCTCTCATGCCGAGTTTAGAGAGGCTTTTCATATGTTGGCACAAGCTATGACCGCCAGGTCAACCAGCAGGCGGTGGCCCATGTCCCTCAAAATGAAAACACAGTGGCGACTAGATTTCGGGACTTTCTTAGGATGAATCCACATAAGTTTTTGGGTTCAAAAGTGGATGAGGACCCACATGAGTTCCTTGAAGAGATATAGAAGATCATCTAGATTATGAGGATGATGGGGGGAGGAGAGCGCAGATTTAGCCTCCTATTAGCTGAAGGGGGTTGCTTACTTTTGGTACTGTTAGTGGAAGGAAGGTAGAGTAGTGGATGCAGTTTCCGTGAGTTGGGATGAGTTTATGACTTTCTTCTTTGATAGATTCTTTCCTAGGGATTTGAGGGAGATAAAAGCGGCGGAGTTCATCAACTTGAGGCAGAACCATATGACTGTCCAAGAGTACGCCTTGAAGTTCACCCGGCTATCCAAGTATGCGCCGGAGATGGTTGCGGATCAGAGAGCTCATATAAACAGGTTTGTGTACGAAGTGTCAGACTTATTGATCAAAGAGTGTAGGACCGCAATGCTGAACAGTGATCTATACTTCTATTGATTGGTTATATACACTCAACAGATAGAGGCAGATCAGATGAAGGAAAGGGAGAGAGAGGTCAAGACTCCCCATATTGAGATTTTAGACTATGCATGTGATTATGATTTCAGCTTCATTGAAAAATGATGGGAGCACTATGCATGTTTTTGGGAGTAGTGTCTAGCACTGAGTAGGCTTGGGGTTCCAAGGTCCCCCGGTCTTAAAACTACGCACCAATATAAGTTTATATATTCAGTTAGGGACCTCTCAAGAGAGTTTTCCCCTGTCCGCCAGAGGGCCTTAAGCTTGATATCGATATCATGGCAGCATCCTTAGCCCTAACAAGGCTTTGACGGCTCTGCCCACTTGAGCGTGATAGTTGGGGCATCAAATAAGCTCTAACATTGTGGTCTATAGGAAGATGATGTGATATAGTACTTTGGCCTTCATTTTTTTTTGGCCTTTGTTCACCATTTCTACTTTCTCAATTTTTGATCTTGTAAGATATTCTTTTTCATTTGATTTTTGTTATGTTACAAATCTCAAGAGCCACTTCTTTAATCCTCTTAATCACAGCTCAGTTCTTTCATCTTCTTTTTATTAATCCTCTTAATAATAATTTTCTATGTTCATATTAATTTTTTTAATAATTATTTTCTTTAGTCATGTATGTAAGATAAAAGAAAAGAAAAGAGAAAAAAAATAAAAAAAAATTAAAAGATTCATACAATTTGATTCTATGAATTTGAAGCAAACAAGCTCAATTTTATATTTTTTGATTTATATTTCTTTGTTTCGTTTTCATTTTCTTTTATGATTTTAAAGAAACAAAAAGTTATGAAGGTACTAAAATTTAAAGTTAGATACTTTTAAATATGTGCATCTATATATCTACTTATATATATTGTAATTATAAATTTATAACATGACGATATGATATAATTTTTTTTGCTAAAAATTCCGTCTTTTTGACTCTTTTCACTTCTTATTTCAATCCTCTTAATCCATTTCTATTTTTTTCCATTTGTGGGCTATGCTTAAAAAAAACTTAAAAGTAATTTTCTCCCTTCTCAATAATTGCATGTTTATTGCAGTAAGGTTGCAATTACTTTACTAATGTTATTTTAATGCTATTGAAATATGACCTTTACTAGACAAAATGGTATTCATACATTAGAAAACTGCCTATAATTTAAAAAAAAAATTAAAAGATGGGTTCTTTAATTTGGCCAATATGCGTAGCGAATATAAAAAAGCAATACATCCATGTGTGTGGATGTGTGTGATATCTTTCTATGATCAAGAAATACATTTATTTTTTAACTCAATTCTTTTAGTTTTTCCCTTATTTTTCTTTAATTTTTGCGCTATATTAAAAACTCAAACAAAAAAGCACATCTTAAATTCTCATAAATATAAATCATATTTATTCTTGATTTACTTTCACTAATAAATATTATAATTTCAAATCTGTTACAAAGCTTTTCACCTTCTTTTTCTTATCATGTTCCATAAATTCACATAATTCTCATGTACAAGTATCACAATCCTTCATCTGAAGGTTGTTGAAAATATTTGTTAATTTATATTGCAATTTGCAAGAGACATGTCTATAATATAATTTCTTGAAATTTGGAGCTTAGTAAGCATTTTTTGTTTCCTCCTTATCATCAATTTGCTGCTTGGATTGTTATTGAGCTTACAGTAATGAAGTAAAATTGTTTTCTTAATTTTTGAGATTTGCTTTTTTGAGTTTACTTTTGCTAATCAAAATTTAAATTAATTAACATGAAGTTTTCTCTTTTGATTATTCTACTTTCTTTATAAAATTTTGGATTAAATCGCGGTATTGAATATTTAATTATAGGCTTGATACTATAATTAGTAACTTAATTACCTGTGAAGTTTGAGTAAAGTTTTAAACTCAATGGCCAATAGTGGTGTTTAAAGGAGTTTTTGAAGCGCAAAAGAGTTAAATAGGTCAACATAGTCTTTATGTGCATCTATGATTTATATTCATCACTTTAATTTTTTGTGGTACGTTCTTTTTTTTTTCTATTTTTTAGTGTGTTATTTTTTGTATCACTTCCATCGGCTTGAATTGGCTGTGTCAAACTAATCAAATTTTCAATCCAAGCAGAAAGAAGAGGTAGGACAGAAATTTTTCAACAGGTAATTGGTTAGTTTTAACAAATATTAACAACATGAGATGATATGCATGAACAGTCTATCAAAATTAATGGCATGATCTACTTCTTTTTATTCAAATTTTGTCAGTTTAATTTCTAATTCTCAATTCTGTCCTGACTATAGCTTTCTTTTAAATGAAACGGGACTAAAGAAAACGTGTAAAATGTTCTCCATTTTAAATAAATTCATTATTGACGATGAGTTTTAAAAGAGCTTTCATATTTAAAAGGATTTTGCGTAAAAAATGATTGGGTATTATCCTTTCCGCGTAACAACTTTCGATTTAAGTTCATCAATTTTTTTTTTCTTTCTTGATGTTCTTTGTGCTCATATTATTTTTATTTATTATTTACAATTCTAATTTAATAACATATTCAAGTGAATGAATAAAAAAACTCAAATATTTTGATATGAACTCTCATATTCTCACAATACTTTCTAATGTGTATTGAATTTATAGAAAAATATATTTTTAAAATTTAAAAAATATGAATATAAATTTGACGATAAAAAAAAATTATTTTATAGTAGGAGATTTATATAATTTTTTCCTTTTAGAAAAATGAATAAATAAGGAGATAGCAATGGAAAGAAAGAGAGAAAATGGCAAATAAAAAATGAAGTGTGGACTGGTTCAAATGAAATCACGAAGAAGTTTCTCATAGCTTGGTCGAGAGTCTGTCTTCCTAAAGCATCTGGAGGTTTAAACTTGACCAACTTGCAACTGTCGAATAGGGAAGCTATTGCAAATAGCTGTTGGGATGTGGCAAACAAGAAGGATAGCCTTTTGATCAAGTAGATACACGTGTATTATATTAAAGGGCACCAACTACAGGAGATGAATATTCCAGCACAAGCATGATTGATGGTGAGAAAAATTCTGCAGGCTAGAAATACACTGACATACATTCAACCAATTCTCCAAAATAGCAAAGGGGTGATAAGACAGATTTATTTTCAGCTATTAGGGATATACCTAGAAAGTCATGAAAATGCTTAATGTTTCAGAACTATGTTAGGCCTAAAGCTCTATTTACTATGTGGTTACACCTACATGGAAGATTATTAACTAATGATCGGCTACTTAAATGGGAAAAAGGGATTGATTCCAAATGTATTTTATGCAAGGAGGAGGATGAAACTAATGAGCATCTTTTCACTAGTTGCTCATCGGCACAAAGATTGTGGACTAGAATTCTGATATGGCTACACAGAGATAGGCAGAACTGGAGTTGCTGGGATCAATATTTTGGGTGGTAGACATGGCTAAAGGAAAGTCCCAACAAGCCATCATATTCCGATGTGTGTTCGCTGAGGTAATTAATGTTATTTGGATTGAAAGGAAGGCGGGGATATTTGAGCAATGCTATAGCAATTGGGAAGGAATAGCCAGAGAAATTGCATATGTTTGCAGTGTGAGGATGCCGAAGAGATGGAGCCAACTGCTGAATAGATTAGTCTTTTGACGTATCATATACCAGCAGTAGTTGTTTGGCAGAGTAAGAAATAGGATAGCTAGTAGTGTTTACTAAACTATGGCATTGTAAATATTACTTGGTAGTTAATAAAAAATAAAATTAGTTACCAAGAAAAAAGAGAAAATGAACAAAGACAAAAGGATTAAAAATATAAAAAGAACATATGTACAATCTGATTTTGTGAATTTCGGATTAATGAATTTGTATAGTGCTTTTTTGCTATATCATTTTTTTTTATTTTATATTCCCTTTTAAATGTTAATTAAATAAGTAAAAAAATTATGAGAGAAACAACATTTAATTCTCTAATGATATGAAATTAATATATAAGAATTAATATTTATTACACATCTTAAGTATACATAATAAAAAGAATTATGTTTAAAATTTATATATTTACATATCAATTTTACTATTTTTTGCTTTCTTAGTGTTTTTTTAAGAAAACTAAAAAAGAAACAATTTTGCAATTATTATTTTATTAAAATTTAATAATTAAAAAGAATATTTAAGTATTAAAAAGAATATTTAAGTATTTTAATATTAAATATAATAATATTTAACTATTATAAAAAAATTATTAATACTTTTCATTACTGCGTGAAGCGCGAATAAATTACCTAATATATTTAGAAGACGTAGACAATTCAAAATGAACCATAATGGACTTAACTTTTAAAAGATTTAATTAAAATAAGAATTGGCTACTGACACGAGAAAACTGAAACATTATCTTAGATTCTTGCTTTCCGCAAAAGACAACATATGAATGTATAGTTATGTAATTTAATGGAGAGTAAAAGTTACATTAACCAAAATTCACTTGTAGAATTCTACTTTTCGATAATAATTTATTATCTTTTTAATCTATTGGACACAATTACTATAATATTTCTTATTGAAAAAAGTCAAAAGTATCTTTAATCTATAGCTGAATTTTGAGTAACACACTCTTATTTTGCATCATTCTATTACCTTCTAATTTTTTTTTAAAAAATAGAATAAATATCACTTTTGGTGTTGACGTGGCATAGAAAGTCAAAATTTTAATAGGCGGTGAATTACACACGCTGTCATATGTAATTTCTCTTTTTTTTATTTTTTTTAAATCTATTTTATTTTTTTCCTTTTTGTTTTCTTTTTAATTCCATAATGTAATACGTTCAATCAAATCCAAATGAAAAAGACAATTGTTATTATTATTGTATGAACTTGAAAAAGAATTAGAGGCGTTGAGTGGATTAAAAGGTTGTTGAAGTTGTGAACTTGAGATCCAAGTGCTAAACACATTCTAGATCCTTAATAGCTACTGAAATTCGAAAATGAAGAAAGAATTTTGAATCTACTATTTTTGAACCATGAACAAGCTTGGAATTTGATCATAGTGTGGAGGTATTTATGCTTTTTCCTTTTCTTATTTATTAAAAGAATATAATAATTTGTGTTTTTCTTGTGCGAAAAAAGAGATCTTTTATTAGTTGAATGAGGTGATCAAGGACTATTACGGGATAGCATTTTTATGTAGTTACCTCAATAACATTGACAATCATATGTTAAAGACTTTACTTTCTTTAAAAAAAACTTTTTATTTGAAAAATCAATAAAATTTTATGTGGTTAAGGTATGTTCAGATGATTATGTTTCTTTTTTGAAGAATGAGAACTCTTGATAAATATTACAAATATAGATCTACTCCCTGAAGTGAATGTGATAATATTTAGTAAAATTTATAAATATGAACGTGCATTTAGTTGTGAAAATATCATGATTTACCTCCAAAAGCTATGAGATAGAATAATGAAGAAGGAATATTTTGAATATTTTATATTTTACTCCTGAATTAGTAAAACTCTGAATTTTACTCCTAAAGTAGTAAGATCTGTAAATCTACTACTGAAGTAGTTGAACTTTGAACTTTACTCCTAAAGCAATAAAACTTTGAAATTTTCTCTCGATGTAGTAAGACCCGAAATTTATTCATGAAGTAGTAAGACTCAAAATTTTCTCGCAAAGTAGTAATATTGAATATACTCGCAAAATAGTAATATTAAATTTACTCCTAAAGTAGTAATATGAAATTTACTCATGAAGTAGTAAATATGAAATTTACTCGCAAAACAATAAATCTGAAATTTACTTGTGAAGTAGTAAATAAGACTATGAAATTTACTCCTGAAATAGTAAGAATCTGACATCAACACCCCAAATAGTAGAATTCTACTCCAGAAGTAGTAGAACTTCGAACTCTACTTCAAAAGTAGTAGAATTTCAAACTCTACCCCGAAATAGTAGAACTTCAAACTTTACTCCAGAAGTAGTAGAATTTCAAACTCTGCTCTGGAAGTTGTAGAATTTCAAACTTTACTCTCGAACTAGTATAACTTTAAAATTTTCTCCTGAAAAAGAAATAATTAAAAAATATCTGAGAAATATTTGAAGCAATGTCTTCTTGTGCTTAAGCAAGATAATGAGTTGTTATTAATATTGTATTTCAAGTACATTCAAATAAACAAGTTTTGTTTTCCAAAGTGAATGAAAAATATCATTATTTATCTTCGGGAGAGATGGAAAAAAACAAAAAATATATATGTTATTTATGTGGCATAAAAGTCATTGCAATACATATTTGTCGTATGTAGAAAATATCTTGAATAATTTTATTCCAATATCATTTTTGAGATAAAAGAAAATAGAATAGAATATTTTCTACTATAGCCACATTGATAAATTATGATTAGTTGTGATAACAATTCATGTATTTGTTTTATGAAGGATGTAATTACTAGTTAATTGTCATTTTGATATAAAATATTTAGATGTATAGTCTTTTGAATGAGATATTTAAATACTGAAATTTAGAACTTGATATCTACTTTTCGTTAAATTTATAGTTATTTTTAAATATGCACTTATTTACTATATTATTTCATGACATCAGTATTGTTTAATTAAAAAGAATTTTTATGACACCAACAGTGTCTAATCAATATTTGATAGTACAAAAGTAATTACCAAGGTCTCCATAAGAGACTAATTGTTTGTCTACAAGAATCATGATACTAAGTAATGTTCAAATATATTTTATAATGAAAAATAAATTGAAAGCTCCCAAAGAGTTTATTTATTATTATTTCATTCATCCTATATTATAATATACATAACTGTTATATGATCAAAACACAGATCGTAACAAATCTAAAGTTTACTAATAAAAAATAGTTAAAACTACAAAGAATTGAAAGATTATACTATCCAAACTACTATGATTAAGAAATATGTATGTGAAAGGTTATTCTATTTGTGCTACAAATATAAGCATGATGAAATTATATATTACAGTAAACCAGAAGTTTATTGATGTGAAATTAATGACACAGTAAACCTGAAGTTTACTAAAATAAATAACACATATCATGGTAAACCTGAAGTTTACTAGTAGATATAATTTTTAGTTGATATGACTGTTTTGGCCATCCTGATATGATGTGTTAATTGAGTATTCAAAATACATTGAAGAACTAGAAGCTTTTACAAGAAATTTTTTGTGTTGCTTGTTCTCAAGATGAGTTGATTATATCAGCTAATGTTGGGAGTGAATATCCAAAAATTTGAAAACTATTAAAGGAGAATATGAGTTTATTCACTTGTCATATGACGTATTAAATAAATATATCTATAAGATGGTCACATGTGCGTTTATTGTCAATCTGTAGTTTGATATTAGCAAATTTGCTTGCTCCATATAAATTGAGTTAAGAGCATAATTTTCAGATTGTGTATTTAAGATAGTTCATCTTGGTAATGTTGGTTTATATCCAAGTTGATTTGGCATTGAATGTCCCTAGTAAATAGTTATATTAGTGCTTATGAGAACAAGTTTAATGTGTTGGTTTGTGATATGATATATTACATACAACAATATTTATATGGATCAAACCAATAAATTGTGAATTAATCTCCCATATGCTCAATTGATTAAGGATCAAGAATGAAATATTCATCTAATTATTTTTGATGTATGGTATACGATTAATGGATATACCATGACACACACATATGGATTCTCCAATAAAGATTGGGTATATATATTAGTTTTTCTAACATAAAGGAGAAAGAATAAACGACTTAGAAATATGTTGTGAATTATTATCAGTATGATGCTCATTCAAAAGATAATTCAGGCCAAATACTAGAAGCATTTGCAGACCCCAAATTAATTTCGTATTTCAATTGCAAATGCTCCTATTGATTGTACCTGAAGGATAAAGTCTACCGCATGTATCCAGCGTGATAGATCAATCGGTTCTAAACACAATAATTCTTGAAAAAGAGAGGAGAAAATGATCATAATAAGAAGGTAATATGCTCTTGAAGAGCCTACAACATAACACTTTATGAAACCTTATGAGAGGTTCAGGTACCTGAAAATAATGAAGTAATAAGATCTTAGTAAGTTATGTCGCATTGCGAACCATTACAAAATGAATATCTTAGCTTGTTGATGATATATTCCGTACAATATTGTGCGTCATATTCTAAAAGATTATGAGGATCTAAATTTTACGTCTACTAATCGTATCTTGGCCCAAAACTTAGCCAAAATTCAGTCAACATTCCAAGCAATGAGTTGATGTCACGATCCGTGAGAAGCCCCTACGAGTCGTAGGTGGACCCGTGACGAGGTCGGTACCAGATATGGAAAGCAGTCCTGTTAGTTTAGGAAAAGGATTCTTGTATCTCTATAAATACTTTTTATGTTTATTTTTTTATAGAGAGAGGACGAATAGACTTAATTCTAGGAGGAAAACATTGTAGTAAGCGAATTTGATATCATTGAAAGATAGAATTGAGTTGGTTAAACCTTGTGATCAACCTTTTTTTGAATTCATCTTGTTCTTGCTACTTGTTATTCAATATTTTGTGGTTTAATTGAAGGAATTATTTTTCTCAATCATCTTTGTAAGTATTGTTATATGTTTTCAACAATGAACACAAATCACAACCTTGCAACTATGAGAGGCTAAAACCTCCATAACTAGGGTTGTGGGGACCCATGATGGATTAACTAGCTAGGGTTGCACAAAGTGATTCTAAAACCAATACCAATTACTTATATTGTATTCTCTTCATCTTTAATGTAGCGGTGTACAACGTTAGGAAGTACCTAAATTTTTTACATGCTTTGGTTGAAGAGGTAGAGATTAGGAAAAGAGAATTACAACGGAGCCTTGATCTTGATGATCATTGTATTAACTTGAGTTGTGGTCGCAGGATAGTTATATCTGGAACTTAGTGATACTGGTTAGTTTGCAAAACTCATGAGACTTGGTCGAGTAATTGAGGATAGTCATTCAATAGGGATTGGTAGATAGTTTGAATGAACCTAAGTTATCAATTTTGTAAGTAAGTATTGGTAAAGATCACAAGTGTATACCCAAAGTTGTTATGAACCTATGAGGAACATAAACCTTAATTATCCTTTAATTATTGATTCACAACTATAATCTTGACTGTTGCTTATTTTTATTATTTCTTTTTATTAGAATTTCCCTTTTGTGAAGTAATTACCATACAAGTTCATCTACTGGCTGTAATCTAGATCTTCCATATTCCCTGTGGGTTCGACCCCAACCTATAAGTTTGGGTTCTTTATTGACAACATCCGCTTCATACTTTAGTTGGAAGTGTGGTTTGAGCATTATCAAAAAGTGGCATCGTTGCCGAGTGGATTCAGACAAGCCCTAAGGAGTCAGTAGTACTCTGGTAGTACAGTGTTAACCACAAGTTAAGGAGATCGGTAAGCTCCCTATGAAGGACCAGGGTTCCGATCGTGTAGAAGCAAGTTCAATCAAGCCCAAACCTATAGTTGTTTAATTAGAGGAATAAAGTAGTTAGCTATCCATAATCCGACAGTTATTCATGAGTTATAGAGGTCCAAGTGGGACATTCAGAGTTAGGCCACTTCAGACCTCGCTCTATTCAGCCCAGACTATTAGAGATCATGATCACTATCAGGATCCTCTGATCAGATACGGGCGCATGGCGCGCCTGCAGACAGCCATACAGATTATCCCAGAAGCGAGTAGCATTAGTATGAGGCCCAGAAGCCAGATATTCCCTCGTTATACAGATAGATTGATTAGTCAGTTTCTTTAGTGTAGTAATCCAGTATGAATCCCAGTAAAGCATGTCAGGAGCATGTTATTATGTGCAGTTATTGTTATTAGTTGAGACCTGTAATTGTATTGTTTTGGGTTGGATTACCTGTATAGCTTCCGTGATCTCCCTAAGGTTAATAGCTGTGTCGACTCGTCCGCCAGAGGGAAGGATGATTTTAGCTGGTAGTTGACTCAGTATGACCTGGATAGGGGTAAATAGATTGAGGTGTACTCACTAGGGATAATGGGAGCTCGTGTGGGTTGTTTTATGTTGATTGTACCTTCCGGCTTATGGGAGCCAGGTAAGGTTTACGTTTGTGTTATGTTGCTTTAATTACTAATAGTTAGATAGTAAGACGTTTCATTTGTCGGGTATGACCCCTACCCTTCTTATTACAGTTATGTTTAGTCCTGATTCCACTACTTCCTTCAGCTTCAGTCTGTTTCCTTTACTTCAGCTATGGTCAGCTTAATTTCTTACTTTCAGTCATTTACAGCTATTTCTTTACATACTCAGTACCTGTGGTACTGGCGCCCTCTTTTGGGGTGCTGCATTACTTGCCTGCAGGTACACCTAGACGAGGAGCAGATCCCTCGTAGTTCCAGTCAGCCGCACAGAGCCATCAACTCCCTTCTTCCGGAGCTTGTGTGATAGAGGTTTTCTTCTTTTGTTTGTACAGTATGGGTAGGCCGGGGCCTTGTCCCGACCATCTTATTACTCATAGAGGCTTGCAGATTATATCATTCCCTGTGGTTAGATGTATCGGCCGTGTGGGGTCGTATGTGATGTGGACTATATGTGTTGGCCCTGTGGGTCCTTGTTTAGCTGTTTATTTTCACAGGTGGCTATAGGCCTTGTCGGCCAGGGATTGTATTTACAGCCGTTATATAGCCCGTTGTTTTCTTGATTTCCAGAGTTAGAGTCAGCCTTGCACCAAAGGTGCTTAGGATCAGACAGCTCAGTAGTTCAGGTTCTAGTAGGGCACCTGGTGCCAGTCACGCCTCCCAAGGCGGGGCGTGACAAACTTGGTATCAGAGCAGGTCATAACCCACGGAGTCTACAAGCCTTGCTAAGTAGAGTCTTGTCTATGGATGTGTTGTGCACCACATACTATAGGCAGGAGGCTGCAAGGTATGATAAGATGGTTACTCTTTCTTCTTCTCAGATCGTGCTATAGAGCAAGGTTGTGTAGGGTTAAGTCCCTAAGTTTTCCTTGTTATGTCTGTCTAGGGTAATGTTTGATATAAGACAGACACCATCCAGTTGCAAGATAACTACAGCGGCAGGAGGAGGTATCATTAAGATGCCACAGTCGGGAGATAGTCAGCCTAAGGATGGGAGTGAACGTCCTTGGTCTCCCTAATACTCTCTCGAGGTACCAGGAACCTCACATTGTGATGCATCTAGCAGCACCGTCCCCAGTTCTTTTTTATAACCTCAGAGTAGAAAGTCAGGATTATAGCGTATATACGAGTTAACATATCTATTGGATATACAAGATTTGATCAAGATGGCAGTTAATATTAGATTACCTAATGGATGTGAGAAAGAGAGGGAAATGCAGGATTCCCACCTCCATTCTTTCGAATGTTGTACAGTTCCATATTTCTGTTTCATTGTGGTAAGAAAAGATTATTCCTACCCTTTAGCTTTGTTTCCAGTATAGAAGAGGGCATAAGAATTAAGGCGATGTTGCCCAGAGTAAATAGTAAGCGAAGGTTGGATTTGTTGACTCCAGAAAGTGTTCGAAAAGAGTAGGGAGCCCCAATGTTTATGTAAGTTGTCCAGACCTTCACAGTAATAAGTCAGAAGAGCGGGTAAGACTGCCAGCTTACTCGAAGTGTGTGTAAGAAATCCATCAGCGATAAACTCCCAATAATAGTCAAGTTCAAGTCAGAAAAAGGCTGAATCCGCCGTAACATACTAATGAAGGCAGGATATGCCTGCAAGATAATGGATATGATCTTAGTTGTGATATCGAAAGACAGGGAGGTCATATGAATAAAATGGGTTCGACTGCAAGCAAGAATAAGTATAGGCCGAAACCTGGTCGATAACCTTATTGACAATGTAAGGTGGGTACCATGACCCCCAGAGCTCAGTCTAAGGAAGGTAAGGGAAAAAGCACGAAAACCAGACTTTGGAGGAAATTAGAATCACCTCCAGGTTGATAGAACATCGTATGTTGAGGACTAAGCCTCGGGCTAACAGTTAAGAGATAGTAAGGTTGTAGCCTAGAATGTTGCGGTACATCCGCCTAAGGGGAAAGTAAGAGAGTGCCGAAATGGAGACTCTACTCTAGTGCAACTTGGAAACAAAGCCCAGCGGACAGTTACGGGCCTTCAACATAAGAACAAGCAAGGTCACAAGGTCTGGATGTTGACCTCACGTTCCAAGGGTGGCGGAACTTCAAATAGCAGACCATAGCTAAGGTGCATGTGTTCGTTGCACCCAGAATTTAACAAAAATGCAATGAGATGGTACGAGAGGACAGGAAATATCATTAAATCATGGAAGCAGAGCCCCAGTGACAGGCCAAAAAAGGTCTAATAGCAGGAACCGAGCTATCTAATATAAGAGATGGTCGTTTCTGCAAGGGAGTGGGGGATAATTAATACGAATACCGTCACAGGGTTATCTCACACCAGGTGTAGCATGACCTTATTTGAGTTAGTACAATAAGACTAATGAGGTCAATTCGTGCCTCGCTAGATGAATTTATGCCTCCATTAAGACTTATGTCAGGTTAAATACCTCAGAAATAGATGGAGTGCGTGGAGCCTCAGTGTTTGATAAACTCCGACATAGGGGCACAATCTGCGACTAAATTTTAGGAAATAATGTTACAACAGACGATTACATATGTCAACTTAAGCACGGTTCCTCGTACCCTAATTGGTGGCAAAGTAGGATATACAACTCAGACTCTCGAGGCCCACATAGATGAAAGTGGAAGCCTTCTAGAGGATAACTTCAGGCAGGTAGAGCAAACTTGGACATGTTAAAATGGGCAAGGTATCAGAGAATGTCTGCTGATTGCTCAGAGATGCCAGAATCTTATGCTGATGTGCAGCGGAGAAACCTAGAGTTCAGTGTGGGTGACTTGGTATTCCTAAAGGTTTCACCGATGAAGGGTGTGGTGAGATTTGGTAAGAGAGGCAAGATCAGCCCAAGGTTTATTGGGCCTTATCGAATTCACTAAAGGATAAGCCAGGTGACTTATGAATTGGATTCACTGCCAGAATTAGAACCCGTTCACCCAGTGTTTCACGTATCAATGCTGAGGAAATGTATAGTAGATCCCTCCCGGATTGTTCCAGTCCGAGATGTTCAAATCACTGAGGACTTAGCTTATGAAGAAGCTCCAGTAGCCATACTAGATCGACAGATCCGCAGATTAAGAACTAAAGATGTTGCTTCTGTTAAAGTGTTATGATGAAATAAGAACCGAGAGGAGATGACCTGGGAGGCAGAAGATGATATGAAAACTAGATATCCTCAGTTATTTCAGACTTAGTCAGATTGTGCAGCTAGAGGTATGTTGTCGTTGTTGTGTTATAAGTTGCATTATATACATGTTTATGTGAGATAATTGATTTCAGTCAATTGTGAAATGAATGCCATAGTATTGTGTGGAGTACCTGTATTGGACTTTTTTGTGTTTCAGGATTTTTGGATAGTCCATATTACAGAGGAAACTCTGCTGAAATTTTTCCAGAATAAGAAATTGCAAGTTAAAGTTCTTGCAAGCAGAAGTTAACATTCGAGGACGAATGTTCTTAGGGGGGGAGGATGTTACACCCCGTAAGTTTCTAGCATTTAGTTGGCCTATTCGCATGTTGGTTGAGAGTTTTAGAGTGCCCCATGTGCAAGGAAAGGGCCCAGGGAAAGGCCGAACGAGTGCCAGAACCAAGCTGCCTAGAGGGGCAAAGTGGCACAGAGCAGAATCCGCGCGTTCGCCAACGTGGCACAGAGCTGAAACGGAGCGATGGACAACGTGCCACGTTACCATGTATTCTGCTTCAAGTATATATAGGCCTCACCCTTATGATTCTTGTTTATTTTCATATACCTCACAACCAGTGGAGATAGAGACGAAGGGAATAGATAATTTTCATCTGATTACGCCGCTAAACACCGTCCAAATTCAAATTAACTTCGGGTATCGAGTATAAGGCTGCAGGGAGCATTTCTACGGAGTTAGTTTCGTAAAATTCGCCCGGCAAATCGTCATCCAGCTGAGCCAAAGATGTTGGAATTGCTCCAAACTAGTGTCAATACGATCATAGACTTAAAGTAAGTATTTCTCCCTTCTAGATCTCTCAGAAATCACGAGTTCTTGATCGTCTTTCGATAAGTTGAAGTATAGTAAATATATATATATAAAGTTATTGTTTTCTTTGAATTCAGAAACAAAGTTGGCCCTATTCTTCTATTAATATGATTACAGTTGAGAAGGCCAGTTGAATACGAGTTGATACTCATCAGTTAGTCAGAAATCGGCAAACGAGGTATGTAAGGCTTAACTTTCGGTAAGTATCCTAGTCGTACAGTGTTACGATTTATGTTCTCAAATAAAAATAACGATCTCAGATGCTACAGATAGTTGTTACCATTAGATTGTAATTTGATATGTTGTAATTAGCTGCTATTGACATACGTATATAAAATCAGATATGTTGCGATTAGCTGCTAACAGGGATTACAGTTACATAAATTCTGGTTACCTGTTAGAACACATGTACAGATTGTACTACAGGACTCCTGGTTAAAAGGAAGCAGGTTAAGTGTGATTCACGTTATGAACGCTATAGAAACTCTTTTAATTCTCAGTTTATTGTGATGGTAGACTTATATGTTTGTTGTCAGGCCTAGACTTCAGAGGCTCATAAGAGTTAGTAGCCTGAATCAGTTGGTTAAGTAGTATGGGCGCAGTTAGGCGGTCTGACGACCAGTTGGCGCCTATATTGACTGGAAAGCACCCTTAGAGGTCCTTGGCATTATCGCACGTCCCAAAACAAGAAATAGAGACCGAATAGGTGTATTCTAGAGTTAGCGACACCAGGATTCTCCAATGTATTGAGTGATCGCCCACCATCCCTTTAGCCTTATCAGTGATTGTCAGTCTTAGTCGATCTAACAGTTATCATGTAGGACGCCAGCAAGCCAGCCCAGTCGTCCGAGTCAGATAAACCCATGGGTACCCTAAAGAGGGGTCCACATCAGTAGTTAGTGACGAGCCAGCACCCTAGCCGGTTCTTGTAAGGTATTCAGGTACAGAGTGCCAAGAGAGGGTCAGTCTATATAAAATTGCCTATAAGATTGAGAATTGCCCAAAACAGCAATATAGATCCGAGTGGATTCAGGCAAGGCCTAAGGAGTTAGTAGTACTCTGCTAGTACAGAGTTAACCACAAGTTAAGGAGATCGGTAAGCTCCCTATGATGGACCAGGGTGCTGACCGCGTAGAAGCAAGCTCGATCAAGCCCAACCCTATAGTTGTTTTATTAGAGGAATAAAGTAGTTAGCTATCCATAATCCCATAGTTATTCATGAGTTATAGAGGTCCGAGTGGGAAATTCAGAGTATTGTTAGGCCACTTCAGACCTCGCTCTATTCATCTTAGACTATTAGAGATCATGATCACTATCAGGATCCTCTGATCAGATACGGGTGCATGGTGTGCCTGCAGACAACAATACAGATTATCCCAGAAGCGAGTAGCATTAGTATGAGGCCTAGAAGGCCAAATATGCTCTCGTTATACAGATAGATTGATTAGTCAGTTTCTTTAGTGTAGTAATCTAGTATGAATCCCAGTAAAGCATGTCAGGAGTATGTTATTATGTGCAGTTATTGTTATCAGTTGAGACCTATAATTGTATTGTTTTGGGCTGGATTACCTGTATAGCCTCCGTGACCGCCCCAGGGTTAATAGATGTGTCGACTCGTCCACTAGAGGGCAAGGATACGTTACTCTACGGAGCGGCATGCCGTCCGTAAAGGACAAAGATAGGGAGCCATCTCCTCATATTTTGCCGTGGTTGGCCTATGCACACCCCCGCCGAGCACTTGCACCCTAGGTGTAGATATCAGGAGTCCTCCGGACTCAGGCACAACTATAGTCAGGGGCCCAGCGGGCCCAAGTTGCATACCCAGGGGATCGACAGGATGCTTTTAGCTGGTAGTTGACTCAGTATAACCTGGATATGGGTAAGTAGATTGAGGTGTACTCACTAGGGCTAATGGGGGCCCATGTGGGTTGTTTTATGTTGATTGTACCTTCCGGCTGTCACACCCCGCCTTGGGGGGTATGACTGGCACCTGGTGCCCTACTAGGACCTGACCTGCTGAACTTGTTAAGCCTGGGCGCATCTGGCGCCTGGCTGGCTCTAACTCACATTTCTGGAAACAAAGGGCTATATAACGGCTGTAAATACAGCCCCCGGCCCATTGGCCTATAGCCTTCTGTACCTGTATTACAGCTGACCAGAAACATGTTAATTCTGGGGAACCTATGCGGGCCGACAAGGCCACCATGCTGTCTAGTTATCTGTAACTCAAACATAACATACTGAAAAGCTACGTGACCGGCAAGGTCACCACTACTGGCAAACTATAACCCCACACGGCCATTACAAAAGAAATAAAGGAGTAAAGACAACTATACAACTGCACGGCCTCACACGACCGGCTCATCTGACCACAGGGAATACATACAGACTGCAAGCCTCTAAGAAGAATAATAGAAATGATCGGGACAGGGCCCCGACCTACCCGTACTGTACAACAAAAGGAACTGAACTACACCTCTAGAAATTCAGTCTCCGGATGACAGGAGCTGAATATTCGACCGCTGATGGGGATCACGTGGTATCGCCTGCGCGTCTATGGGTACCTGCAGGCAAGTAATGCAGCGCCCCACTGGGCATCAGTACCGCTGGTACTGAGTATGTAAAGCAAATTGAATACAGCTGAATACAAGTAATATAACTAAAAATTCTGAATAGCAGGAGATAACTGAATCTGTAAGAACTGAAGGGATATCTGAAATCAATAACATAACTATCGAAACTGGAATAAGAAGAACTAGATTAACTATCTGATGGTGTATATCGTACCTATTCTTAATCATGCTGGAGGGAGTAGGTGTCATTTCTGGAGACGTATCATTCTACTACTAATCTACTCATGTCTAATATAACATAACACAACATACATAACATAACCTGGCATACACAACCTTACCCGGCCCCCATAAGCCGGGAGGTACAATCAACACAGAATCTATACCCCTACCCCGGTCATCCCATCTCCTATAGTGGCTATAAGCATCCCGTCGGTCCCCTGGGTATGCACTTGGGATCGCTGAGCCCCTGACTATAACTGCATCTGAGTCCGGAGGACTCCTGAATCTGCACCCGGGCGTATCCGCTCGACTGGGGTGTGTAAGGCCGATCAAGGCACAAATATGGGGAAAAACTGGCATCCCATCTTCGTCCCCTGGCGGGACGGCATGCCACTCCGTAGAGTGACGTATCCTCGTCCTCTGGCGGACGAGTCGATACAGCTATTAACCCTGGGTGGTCATGGATGCTAGGTAATCCAACCCCAAACAATACAACGGTCTCAACTGGTAATACTATCTGTGTATCTCACATGCTGAGGTTACTAGGGGTAAAGTATCATATATATATTACATGTTGGGCTAATGATAGTAATCTGTACGTATTTAATACGTGCTGAGGCAGGTAAAGATATATAAATATGAATATAGTCTCCTGCCGGGCTGTACTGGGCAAATGCTATATAAATAATGTGTTTACTGAAAGCTCTACTGTTTACTAAGTTTCTGTATATACTATATGCTGGACCCGTGATAGAAATAAGTACATACTCCATACATGCTGAGGCTGGAAATACTATAGATGTATGTACGTATATAACCTTTCTACTGAACTACACGGATACTGGCTTTCTATAGTAACATGATTTACTACTCCTGACATGTTTCTTGAACTTTATTTTAGCCTGCTATTCTATTTCTGAAGTACTTACGGATACTGTACTACTTCACGAGGCTTCAGCTAAACACAACAATATCTTAACATGGAATATTACATTATATACTGAGTATACTGGGCAATCTTAATCACTTACGTCTGAATCTATATCGTACGGATGGGTATCGTACACGTTACAACCCAAAACTTCTCATCTTGCACCAATATTCAAAATAACACAATAATCGATTTCTGAACATTCTACTGGTCTATAATTTATTACACTATACTGATATTACCTAACTTGCCGAAGGAAACTATCTTTAAATACCTTATCTTCGACTATTCGTCCGTCGGACGAGGCTCGACCGGTACTTCAACTATTTTCTCCCAACTGCATTCATAAATACGTCAATCAATACTAAATACAACATTATTGTAAAGAGCGGCGTTACTTTCGATTTAATTTATAGCCTAAACTTAGGCTTATCGAAAGACGGTCAAAAACTCGCTATTTTCCAGCGGCCCAGAAGGGAGAATTATTTACTTCTCAGCTAGGAACACATAGACATTAATTTAGAGCAATTCTACTTACTTTAGTTCGGCGGCTCGCCGATTCGTCGGCCGTATTTCGCAAAACTAACTCTGTAGAAATGCTCTCTGCTGCTAAATACCTTGGTATCTAGGATTAATTTGGGTTTGGACAGCGTTTGGCAGCGTAATCGGACGAAAATATTTAATTTTCTTCGTCTTCCCTCGGTTCACAGCGTTTCTGGAAATTTTTATAAGTATTGAATGATTTCCAACCGAAGTGGGGGCGTTATATACTTGGGCCTGGACATGGGCAACGTGTCACGGAGCCATCGCGGAGGCCTCACCTCCGTGACACGCTGCCATCGCGGAGGGGCTCTGCCTCGGCTCCTCCCGCGATGGTTCGACAGGTTTCTCGTCCGATCTTTTCCCGGGCCTTTCCCTAGCACGTATGGCTTTCAAATACGCTTAACCAACGTGCGAACAGGTCATCTAAGTGCCGGGAATTCTATGGGGTATAACATTCTCCCCCCCTTAGGAACATTCGTCCCCGAATGTATACTGCTGTCTAGAGAGCTGTTCACTCTAGTTTCTGGGAAAATTTTGGCAGAGTTTCCCCTGTAATATGGACTATCGCAATGACCTGAAACACAGAAAAAGTCCAATACAGGCACTGCACACAATATTCTACAATCCACTGGACAACTAAATATCACTTCTTTCTTTATCACTTACAACATACATACTAAAAAGTACTGTGTAAATAATGATACGGACATACCTGTCGTCTGACTGTGCCTGAAATAAGTGAGGATATCTGGTTTTCATATCTTCTTCAGCCTCCCACGTCATTTCTTCCCGATTTCTGTTACGCCACAATACCTTGACAGATGCAACATCTTTAGTTCTCAGCCTGCGAATCTGTCTGTCTAAGATAGCTACGGGAACCTCTTCATAGGCTAACTCCTCTTTGACCTGGACATCCTGAACTGGAACTACTGTAGAAGGGTCCCCTACGAACTTTCTTAACATAGAAACATGGAATACTGGGTGAACCGACGCTAACTCTGGAGGCAAGTTTAACTCGTATGCTACGCGGCCTATTCTTCGCCGAATCTGATACGGCCCAATGAATCTTGGGCTAAGTTTGCCTTTCTTGCCAAACCTCATTACCCCTTTCATCGGGGACACTTTCAGATATACCCAGTCGTTTATCGAAAATTCTAGATTTCTGCGCCGTCTATCTGCGTATGATTTATGGCGGCTTTGAGCGGTCAGTAAACGTTCCCGGATAAGCTTTATCTTTTCTTCAGACTGCCGAACAATGTCTGGGCCAACTAATGCTGATTCTCCTATCTCAAACCAGCCCACCGGTGATCTATATTTTCGCCCGTATAATGCCTCAAAAGGCGCCATCTCAATAGCTGAATGGTAGCTGTTATTATAAGCAAATTCAATTAACGAAAGATGTTCATCCCAGCTACCCCCAAAATCTAACACACACGCTCATAGCATATCTTCGAGCATCTGAATTGTACGTTCGGTCTGCCCATCTGTTTGAGGATGGAATGTTGTGCTCAAATTAATCTGCGTTCCCAAACCCTTCTGAAACGATTGCCAGAATCTAGCTGTAAACTATGCTCCCCTGTCTGAAATGATAGATACCGGCACGCCATGCAATCTAACTATTTCTCTGATATACAATTCGGCATAATCCTCAGCTGAGAAGGTAGCCCTTACTGGCAGGAAATGAGCTGATTTTGTCAGCCTGTCAACTATTACCCAAATGGAATCATTTCCGCGTCTAGTACGGGGTAACCCTGTTACAAAATCCATGTTTATTGCTTCCCATTTCCACGTGGGTACCGTTATCTCTTGCGTTAAACCGCCCGGTTTCTGGTGCTCTGCTTTCACCTGCTGACAATTAGCACACCTGGATACAAATTCAGCTATCTCAGTTTTCATACCTGGCCACCAGTAGGTGTCTCTGATGTCGTGGTACATTTTCGTCGCCCCTGGGTGAAGGGAATAGCGAGCGTAGTGTACCTCATGCATGATCTGCCCACGAAGTCCTGCGACATTCGGGACACAAAGGCGGCCCTTACAATGTAGCACACCATCCTCGGTTATCTGAAAATCTGGCTCCTTACCTTTTTGAACTCTATCTCTGAGCTGGACTAAAACGGGATCCTCATACTGCCGTTCTTTTACCTCTGTAACTAACGATGACACTGCAGAATTCTGAATTACTGGTCCATTATTTTCTGTTTCTATTACTCGAACGGCTAGGCCAGCTAACTGATGAATTTCCTTAGCTAATTTCTATTTCTCAGGTCGCAAATACGCCAAGCTCCCCATTGACTTTCGACTCAGAGCATCTGCTACAACATTAGCTTTTCCGGGGTGGTATAGAATATTCACATCATAGTCTTTCAACAACTCTAACCAGCGGCGTTGCCGTAGATTCAACTCCCTCTGGGTGAAAATGTACTGTAAGCTCTTATGATCTGTATAAATGTCAACATGGACGCCATACAGATAATGCCTCCACATCTTCAAGGCATGAATTACTGCGGCCAATTCCAGGTCATGGGTAGGGTAATTCTTTTCGTGTTTTCTCAGCTGTCTGGAGGCATATGCAATTACTCTACCATGCTGCATCAACACACAACCCAATCCGACACCTGACGCGTCGCAATAGACTGAATAACCTTCTGTGCCTTCCGGCAGTGCTAGTACTGGGGCGGAGGTTAACCTATCTTTCAATTCCTGGAAACTCTGCTCGCATGCCTCCGTCCACTAAAACTTTGCTGCTTTCTGTGTCAATTTAGTTAAAGGTGCTGCAATGGTTGAGAATCCCTCAACGAATCTCCGATAATACCCTGCTAACCCCAGAAAACTACGAACTTCAGTCGGGGTGGTAGGCCTAGGCCATGACTTAACTGCTTCTATCTTCTGCTTATCTACCTGTATACCAGCGTCTGAGACAATATGCCCTAAAAAGGCCACTGAGTTAAGCCAGAATTCACACTTTGAAAACTTAGCATACAACTGGCGGTCCCTGAGAATCTGGAGTACTGTCCGCAAATGAGTCCGGTGATCTGCTTCAGAGCGAGAATACACCAGAATGTCATCAATGAATACTATCACGAACAAGTCCAGGAAAGGTTTGAAAATACTGTTCATCAGGTCCATAAAAACTGCTGGGGCGTTCGTTAGCCCGAAGGACATAACCAAAAATTCAAAATGCCCATATCGGGTCCTGAATGCTGTCTTAGGAATATCTCTTTCACGTACTCGGACCTGGTGGTATCCGGACCGCAAGTCAATCTTAGAAAAGTATCTGGCTCCCTGCAACTGATCAAATAAGTCATCAATTCTGGGGAGAGGATACTTGTTCTTTACTGTAACTTTGTTTAGCTGCCGATAATCTATGCACATTCAGAGCGAGCCATCTTTATTTCTCACAAACAAGACTGGTGCACCCCATGGGGAAGTACTCGGCCTAATAAAACCTTTATCTAACAAATCTCTCAACTGCTCCTTTAATTCTCTGAGTTCTGCAGGAGCCATACGATAAGGAGGTATTGATATTGGCTGAGTGCCTGGTAACAAGTCGATAGCAAAGTCTATTTCCCTTTCTGGGGGAATACCAGGTAACTCATCAGGAAATACATCTGGGAATTCATTTACCACTGGGACAGACTGGAGTGTCGGAGATTCTGCTTGGACATCCTAAACTCTGACAAGATGGTAAATGCACCCCTTAGATATTAATTTCCTCGCCTGAAGGTAGGAAATAAACCTACCTTTTGGCGTCACGGTGCTGCCCTTCCACTCCCGTACTGCTTCCCCCGGGAAGTGGAATCGAACCGTTTTGGTCCAACATTCAACATTGGCAAAGCATGGCACTAACCAGACCATACCCATTATGGCATCGAAATCTATCATTTCTAACTCGACCAGATCTACTGTGGTCTGGCGGTCAACAATCTCTACTGTACACCCGCGGTAGATTCGACTAGCTGTGATAGAGTCACCGACGGGCGTAGATACTAAGAAGGGCTGCTGTAATGATTCTGGTACAATACTAAACTTCCGTGCCACAAATGGAGTAATATAGGACAAAGTAGACCCTGGATCAATTAACACATAAGCAGGGTGTGAGCAGATAGTTAGCATACCTGTCACAACATCAGGCGATGCCTCTGAATCTTGCCTCCTTGGTAAGGCATATGTGCGGCTTGGACCCGCACCTGTACTGGAGGTCCCTGATCTGCATCGACCCCTGCCTGCTGAAACTGAGGGCCTGCGCCCAGTCGAAGATGCTGTAGCTCGTGATCCTGTTGATGCCCTATCCTGTCTATCCCGGTCCTCTCGACCCCTGGCTGGGCAATCTTTCATCAAATGGCCTTCTTGGCGGCAATTATAACATGCGGTGGAGCCATATCTGCATGCTCCAGGATGGCGTCGACTGCATATAGGGCAAAGTGGTAGGGTATACCTGCTCTGCTCTGCCCTCCTCTGTGATGGTGAATCTGCCATCTGCGAGCCTCTACCAGTCCCTGACTGTCCCCTGCGGCCGGATCTACCCCCCTGTGACTATGGCGGAGGCGGGGCCCTGGGCGGCCTGTCTGACATTCGGGGCCTGGATCCTCCCCGGGCCTCTCCCTGTAATTCAACTGGCCTATCCCGGTGACGCTGTTCCTGATTAACCCTTCTGACCTCTTGTTGCCGCTGCCTGATGCCGTCAATATTCTGAGCAAATGCTTGAATGCGGGCAATATCCATGTCCTCTCGCAGTGTGGCTGTAGTGCAAATCTCAACATATTCTGGATTCAACCCCGTAATGAAGCGATGCACTCTTGATGCCATAGTATCAACAAAGGCCGGTACATATCGGGCTAAGGAATCAAACTGCAAAGAATATTCCCGAACACTCATGGCCCCCTGTTCTAGATGTAGGAACTGGTCTACCCGGGCCTGTCGAATCTCCCGCGGCAAATAATGATCCAGAAAGGCTCCTGAAAAGCTGGACCAGGTGGGAGGGGAAACATCTCTCCCTCGGGACCTCTCCCAGCTTTCATACCATAGCACCGCAATATCTCGCAACCGGAATGCGGCCAATTCAACTGACTCGGTAGGCGTAGCATGCATAACCCTGAAGATTCTCTGCATCTGATCTAGAAAATCTTGGGGGTCCTCTGTTCGGTCCGTACCTGTGAACTGTGGAGGATTCAGGGCTAAAAATTCTCGGACCCTCGAACTACCGGGCCCTCCTGATGATTCTGCAGCTGTAGATGGCATTGGCTGACGCTGAGCAGCCATCATCTGTGCTAACAAAACTACAGCACTCCTAACCTCCTGATCAGAAGGAGTCAATATAGGGGCTGCTGAAGGTAATGTCGCCCCAAGTGACTCCTGACGTGGTGGAGACTGCTGAGGAGGCTGAGATGATGCCTCTGTAGTGCCCTCTGGTCGGGCTGTCTCCAAAGGAGGGTGAGGCATCCTGCTGGTGCCTTCTCCTGCTGCAACATCTAAGTTCTGACCTGTGATAGGATGGCGCTGGTCTGACATTATCTGTAACCAAAGAGTATGGTAAGATTTTTAGGGACTCAACCCTAAACTGTACCGCTCTACAGCACGACTGAATAAGAATAAAAGACAACCATCCTATCATGCCTTGCAGCCTCCTATCCATAGTATGTGGTGCACAACACATCCATGGACAAGACTCTGCTTAGCACGGCTTGCAGCTCCCTGGGATACGACCTGCTCTGATACCAAGTTTGTCACACCCCGCCTTGGGGGGTATGACTGGCACCTGGTGCCCTACTAGGACCTGACCTGCTGAACTTGTTAAGCCTGGGCGCATCTGGCGCCTGGCTGGCTCTAACTCACATTTCTGGAAACAAAGGGCTATATAACGACTGTAAATACAGCCCCCGGCCCATTGGCCTATAGCCTTCTGTACCTGTATTACAGCTGACCAGAAACATGTTAATTTCGGGGAACCTATGTGGGCCGACAAGGCCACCATGCTGTCTAGTTATCTGTAACTCAAACATAACATACTGAAAAGCTACGTGACCGGCAAGGTCACCACTACTGGCAAACTATAACCCCACACGGCCATTACAAAAGAAATAAAGGAGTAAAGACAACTATACAACTGCACGGCCTCACACGACCGGCTCATCTGACCACAGGGAATACATACAGACTGCAAGCCTCTAAGAAGAATAATAGAAATGATCGGGACAGGGCCCCGACCTACCCGTACTGTACAACAAAAGGAACTGAACTACACCTCTAGAAATTCAGTCTCCGGATGACAGGAGCTGAATATTCGACCGTTGATGGGGATCACGTGGTATCGCCTGCGCGTCTATGGGTACCTGCAGGCAAGTAATGCAGCGCCCCACTGGGCGTCAGTACCGCTGGTACTGAGTATGTAAAGCAAACTGAATACAGCTGAATACAAGTAATATAACTAAAAATTCTGAATAGCAGGAGATAACTGAATCTGTAAGAACTGAAGGGATATCTGAAATCAATAACATAACTATCGAAACTGGAATAAGAAGAACTAGATTAACTATCTGATGGTGTAGATCGTACCTGTTCTTAATCATGCTGGAGGGAGTAGGTGTCATTTCTGGAGACGTATCATTCTACTACTAATCTACTCATGTCTAATATAACATAACACAACATACATAACATAACATGGCATACACAACCTTACCCGGCCCCCATAAGCCGGGAGGTACAATCAACACAGAATCTATACCCCTACCCCGGTCATCCCATCTCCTATAGTGGCTATAAGCATCCCGTCGATCCCCTGGGTATGCACTTGGGATCGCTGAGCCCCTGACTATAACTGCATCTGAGTCCGGAGGACTCCTGAATCTGCACCCGGGCGTATCCGCTCGACTGGGGTGTGTAAGGCCGATCAAGGCACAAATATGGGGAAAAACTGGCATCCCATCTTCGTCCCCTGGCGGGACGGCATGCCACTCCGTAGAGTGACGTATCCTCATCCTCTGGCGGACGAGTCGATACAGCTATTAACCCTGGGCGGTCATGGATGCTAGGTAATCCAACCCCAAACAATACAACGGTCTCAACTGGTAATACTATCTGTGTATCTCACATGCTGAGGCTACTAGGGGTAAAGTATCATATATATATTACATGCTGGGCTAATGATAGTAATCTATATGTATTTAATACGTGCTGAGGCAGGTAAAGGTATATAAATATGAATATAGTCTCCTGCCGGGCTGTACTGGGCAAATGCTATATAAATAATGTGTCTACTGAAAGCTCTGTTGTTTACTAAGTTTCTGTATATACTATATGCTGGACCCGTGATAGAAATAAGTACATACTCCATACATGCTGAGGCTGGAAATACTATAGATGTATGTACGAATATAACCTTTCTGCTGAACTACACGGATACTGGCTTTCTATAGTAACATGATTTACTACTCCTGACATGTTTCCTGAACTTTATTTTAGCCTGCTATTCTATTTCTGAAGTACTTACGGATACTGTACTACTTCACGAGGCTTCAGCTAAACACAACAATATCTTAACATGGCATATTACATTATATACTGAGTATACTGGGCAATCTTAATCACTTACGTCTGAATCTATATCGTACGGATGGGTATCGTACACGTTACAACCCAAAACTTCTCATCTTGCACCAATATTCAAAATAACACAATAATCGATTTCTGAACATTCTACTGGTCCGTAATTTATGACACTATACTGATATTACCTAACTTGCCGAAGGAAACTATCTTTAAATACCTTATCTTCGACTATTCGTCCGTCGGACGAGGCTCGGCCGGTACTTCAACTATTTTCTCCCAACTGCATTCATAAATACGTCAATCAATACTAAATACAACATTATTGTAAAGAGCGACATTACTTTCGATTTAATTTATAGCCTAAACTTAGGCTTATCGAAAGACGGTCAAAAACTCGCTATTTTCCAGCGGCCCAGAAGGGAGAATTATTTACTTCTCAGCTAGGAACACATAGACATTAATTTAGAGCAATTCTACTTACTTTAGTTTGGCGGCTCGCCGATTCGTCGGCCGTATTTCGCAAAACTAACTCCGTAGAAATGCTCTCTGCTGCTAAATACCTTGGTATCTAGGATTAATTTGGGTTTGGGCAGCGTTTGGCAGCGTAATCGGACGAAAATATTTAATTTTCTTCGTCTTCCCTCGGTTCACAGCGTTTCTGGAAATTTTTATAAGTATTGAATGATTTCCAACCGAAGTGGGGGCTTTATATACTTGGGCCTGGACATGGGCAACGTGTCACGGAGCCATCGCAGAGGCCTCACCTCCGTGACACGCTGCCATCGCGGAGGGGCTCTACCTCGGCTCCTCCCGCGATGGTTCGATAGGTTTCTCATCCGATCTTTTCCCGGGCCTTTCCCTAGCACGTATGGCTTTCAAATACGCTTAACCAACGTACGAACAGGTCATCTAAGTGCCGGGAATTCTACGGGGTATAACACCGGCTTTTGGGAGCCAGGTAAGGTTTACGTTTATGTTATGTTGCTTTAGTTAGTTATAGTTAGACAGTAAAACGTTTTGTTTGTCAGGTATGACCCCTACCCTTCTTATTACAGTTATGTTTAGTCTTGATTCCACTACTTCCGTCAGCTTTAGTCCGTTTCCTTTAGTTCAGCTATGGTCAGCTTAATTTCTTACTTTCAGTCATTTACAGCTATTGCTTTACATACTCAGTACCTGTGGTACTGACGCCCTTTTTTGGGGCGTTGCATTACTTGCCTGCAGGTACACCTAGACGAGGAGCAGATCCCTCGTAATTCCAGTCAGTCGTACAAAGCCATCAGCTCCCTTCTTCCGGAGCTTGTGTGATAGAGGTTTACTTCTTTTGTTTGTACAGTATGGGTAGGCTGGGGCCCTGTCCCGACCATCTTATTACTCCTAGAGGCTTGCAGATTGTATCATTCCCTGTGGTCAGAAGTATTGGCCATATGGGGCCGTATGTGATGTGGACTATGTGTGTTGGCCTTGTGGAGCCTTGTTTAGCTGTTTATTTTCACAGGTGGCTATAGGCCTTGTCACCCAGGGATTGTATTTACAGCCGCTATATAGCCCATTATTTTCTTGATTTCTAGAGTTAGAGTCAGCCTTGCACCAAGGTGCTTAGGCTCGGACAGCTCAGCAGTTCAGGTTCTAGTTGGGCACCAGGTGCCGGTCACGCCTCCCATGGCGGGGCGTGACATTTCCTTTGATTTCAGGATAAATGGGTGTTGGAACAATAAATTGCAAAAGGAAGCTGAAAGTGTGCAAACAAAGGGCAAAAAGTGCAGTCCACAGTACGATCTGTAGAATGGACCTACGAGTCGTACTGAGGGCCTTGATAAAAAGTTGAAAGTTTAAACTTGAAGATTGATCCTATGAGACTTGTCACGGATTGTACCATGGTGGTGTGAGTCGTGGTAAGCCAATCGTGATTAAATCCATAACAATTGCACATAAGGCTGATTCTCAGTAAGAGAGCATCTATGACCCGTGAGATGAAGGTATGATTCATACCATACCGGTCATAATGAAGTTTAGAAAAAGTTCAAAAGATCATGATCAAGTCACGGGTGTCAATGTACGAGTCGTACCTTGGCCCAACACTTAGCCAAAAGTCAACCAACATTCCAAGCCACGAGTTGATGTCACGATCCGTGAGAAGCCCCTACGAGTCGTAGGTGGACCCGTGACGAGGTCAGCACCAGATATGGAAAGTAGTCCTGTTAGTTTAGGAAAAGGATTCTTGTATCTCTATAAATACTTTTTATGTTTATTTTTTATAGAGAGAGGACGAATAGACTTAATTCTAGGAGGAAAACATTGTAGTAAGCGAATTTGATATCATTGAGAGATAGAATTGAGTTGGTTCAACCTTGTGATCAACCTTTTCTTGAATTCATCTTGTTCTTGCTACTTGTTATTCAAGATTTTGTGGTTTAATTGAAGGAATTGTTTTTCTCAATCATCTTTGTAAGTATTGTTATATGTTTTCAACAATGAACACAAATCACAACCTTGCAACTATGAGAGGCTAAAACCTCCATAACTAGGGTTGTGGGACCCATGGTGGATTAACTAGCTAGGGTTGCACAAAGTGATTCTAAAACCAATACCAATTACTTATATTGTATTCTCTTTAATGATTCTTAGAGGTGTACAACATTAAGAAGTGCCTGAATTCTTTACTTGCTTTGGTCGAAGAGGTAGAGATTAGGAAAAGAGAATTACAATGGAGCCTTGATCTTGATGATCATTGTATTAGCTTGAGTTGTGGTCCCAGGATAGTTATATCTGAAACTTAGTGATAATGGTTAGTTTGCAAAACTCATGAGACTTGGTTGAGTAATTGAGGATATTCATTCAATAGGGATTGGTCGATCGTTTGAATGAACCTAAGTTATCAGTTCTGTAAGTAAGTATTGGTAAAGATCACAAGTGTATACCCAAAGCTATTATGAACCCATGGGGAACATAAAATCTAGTTATCCTTTAATTATTGATTCACAACTATAATCTTGACTGTTGCTTATTTTTATTATTTCCTTTTATTAGAATTCCCCCTTTATGAAGTAATTACCATACAAGTTCATCTACTGGTTGTAATCTAGATCTTCCATATTTCTTGTGGGTTCAACCCCAACCTATGAGTTTGGGTTCTTTATTGAAAATGTCCGCTTCATACTTCAGTTAGAAGTGAGGTTTGAGCGTTATCAGCTGCTATTAGTAGATTGTGAACAGAACTGTTGTGGTCAGCTGTTTCTGTAGACTATGAATGTATGTATGTTGTGGTTAGCTGCTAGAACACATTCATAGATTATACCGTAGTATCCCTCTTATGTAAAGAACATGCTAAGTGTGATACGTGCTGGGAGCGTCGTAGAAACTCTTCTATTCTCCAGTTCATTATATTAGTAGAATTGTATGTTTAATCACCAGGCCCAGACCTTAGAAGCGCGTGAATAGTCATCAGGTCTGAGTTAGTAAGTTGAATACTATAGGCACAGCTAGGCGATGTAACTACCAGTTTGACGGTTGTGTAGCCAGAAAAGCACGTCCGGAGGCCATTGGCATACCCTTTACGCCCTAGGGCCAAAAATTCAAATAAGAAGGTCATACTTAGAGTCAGCAGCCTAGGGTTGTCTAGCGAGCTGAGTGACAGCCTGCCATCTAGTTAGCTACTATTAGTAACTATTAGCCTAGTTGACTTATCATTCATCCTACAGATCACCAGAAAGTCAGTCAAGTCGTCCAGGTCAAATAGACCCATGGGTACCCTAAGGAAGGGTACCTTATCAGTAGTTAGAGCCGGGCCAACACCTCGGCCGGTTCTTATGAGGTATTAATGTATAGATTGCCAGGAATGGTTAAGTCTACATAAAGTTGCCTATAAGGTTAAGAATCACCTAGAAAAATAATATAAGATCCGATTATACCAAGATGAGGTCTAAGGCACTAGTAAGTACTGTGTTAGTACAGTAATTTCCACAGGCTAAGGATGTCAGTAAACTTCCCATGGAGGATTATGGGTCGATCACTCAAAATCATGTTCGGCTAGTACTAGCCCTACAGTTGTCCTGAGCAGAGGAACTGAGTAGTTAGTCATTCGCGACCCTGCAGTTTTTATGAGCTATAAATGTCCGGGCAGGACATATAGAGAGTTATGTTGGACCACTCAAGACCTCGTCGTGTTCAGTCCAGACTATTAGACATCATGATCACTATCAGGATCCTCTGATCAGATACAGGTGCATGGCGTGCCCGCTAGTGGCTTTACAAATTATCCTAGGGGGCGAGCAACGATGTCGTTAGGCCCAGAAGGCCAGATACGCCTTTTGAGTAACTAGATTTATATTACAGCACAACACCTTGGTCGGGGTTGCCCTCACTTAGGAGCATTCCATGACTACCCCAAGGTTACTAGCTGTGTCGACGTCCGCTAGGGGCGAGATGACGCCGCTCTAAGGAGCGGTATGCCATATGCAAGGGACGAAGATGGGGTCCCAAGTCCTCATATGTTGTGGTTGGCTCTATACACCCCCTTTGAGCCTAGTGCCCGGGGTGCAGATGCCAGGAGTCCACTAGACTCAGACACAGCTGTAGTTCAGGAGCCAAGCGGGCCCAGTTGTAGACCCAGGAGATCGGTAGGTTGGCTACAGTTCCAGTGGAGCCCTAGAAACCTGTATAGGGGTATATATATTGAGATGTGCTCGCCAAGGCTTATGGGGGCCTGAACGAGTTATTCTGTGTTGGTTGTACCTTCCGGCTTATGAGGTCCAGGTGAGGTTCTTGTTTGTATTCTTGTCTTCCAGTTATAGTTTATAAATGCATAATTATACAATCTTAGCTTACGTACATGTAGTGTTGGTTAGATGCAGATTATGAATCAACAAGCATACAGGTTAATCTCCCTGCCTCTCCTTTCTACTCAGTTTTAGTATTTCACAACTTTCATTCAGCCTATTTACTGTCTTACATATTCGGTACATATTATACTGACGCCCAAATATGGGGCGCTGCATTACTTTCCTACAGGTTTAGACAGACAGAGTTCAGAACCTCCAGTAACAGCTGTTTAGAGTCCGCAGTTGGGACAACTCCTTTCATTCGGAGTTTTCAGGTTGTAGAGATTTCTGTATTTCAGTCATATATCATTTTGGGTAGGCCAGGACGCTGTCCCGACCACTATTGTATTCTTAGAAGCTTGCAAACTATAGTCATCAGTTAGTTAGTTATATGTTGGCCGTTTGGGGCCTTAATCAGTTATGTTTCATATGTTGGCCGTGTGGGCCCTAGGATAGTAGTTTGTCTTCATTTCCGTTATAACTAGGCAGCATGGTGGCCTTGTCGGCCCGCATAAGATCCTTCTGTTGCCTATTGTTGGTTAGCTGTTTTCATTTATAGGTGGTTGCTATATGGCCTTGTCGGTCGGAGGCTGTATTTACAGCCGAGATATAGATCGTTGTTTTCTTGAATTGAGTCGCAGGCTAGCTCCAGGCGTGCATAAGCCTAGCCAGGTTAGTTAGTTTCCAGTGTGGCACCAGGTGCCAGTCATGCCTCCCAAGGTGGGGGCGTGACAAACTTGGTATCAGAGTAGTCCGTATCCTAGAGAGTTTGCAAGCCGTGTCTAGTAGATTATCTTGCTTATAAATATGTTGTGCACTGCATTCTATAAGAAGGAGGCTACGAGGCATAATAGTATGGTTACCCTTTCTTCTTCTCAGATCGTTCTATAGAGCCGAGTGATATAGGGTTGAGTCCCTAAGCTTTCGTTGCTATGTCTGTCTAGGAAAAGGTTCGATATGAGACAGACTCCGGCCAACCGCCAGTTAGCTGCAGCAGAAAAAAAAGGGTACCAGTGTGATACCATAGTTGGGGGACGACCAATTTGAGGATGAAGGAAAATGTCTTTTAATTTTCTCAGTATCTTCCTGGGGCACCAGGAATCTCATAAGGTAGTAGATATGCCAGCACCGTCCCCAGTTCTTTTTATAACCTCAGAGTAGGAGGTTAGGAGTATAGTGCATATACGAGTCGACTTATCTATTAGATATACAAGATCTGGTAAGGGCTACAGTTAAACATAGATTACCTGAACGGTATGAAAAAGAGAGAGGATCACGGGATTCTTACCTCCAACCCTTCGAATGTTGCATAGTTCCATACTTCAGTCCCATTATGGTAAGAAAAGGCTATTCCTACCTCCTAGTTTTGTTTTAGTGTAGCAAAGAGCGTAAGAATTGAGGCGATGTTGCCCAGAGTAAATGGCAAAGGAAGGTCGGATTTGTTGACTCCGGAAAGTGTTAGGAAGTGGTGGGGTCCCCTAATGTTTAAGTAAATTGTCTAGACCTTCACGGTAATAATCAAGAGAGCAGGTAAGATTACCAGAACACTCAAAGTGCATGTAAGAGTCCATTAGTAGTAAACCCCCAGTAACAGTAAAGCTCAAGTCAGAAAAAGGCTGAATCCGCCGTAGCATGCTAATGACGGCAGGACATGCCTGCAAGCTAATGGTTATGGCCTTAGTTTGTGGTATCGAAGGACAGGGAGGTCATATCAACAAAATAGGTCCGTATGTGAGTCAGAAGAAATATAGGTCAGTAGACCTTGCCGGTAACATCATTGACAATATGAGGCAGAAGCTATGAACCTTGGAGTTCAGTCTAATGAAAGTAAAGGGAAAGGCGCGAATACCTAACTTTGGGGGAAACAAGAATCACCTCTAGGATGATAGAGCATAGGATTACCGCCAAATATTAACAACTAAGCATCGGGCTAATAGTTAAGAGATAGTAAGGGTGTAGCCTAGAATGTTGCAATATCCCTGCTAGAAGAGAAGATAAGCGAGTGTCGACACAGAGACTTTAACTTAGAACAACCTGGAAATAAAGCCCAGTTGAGAGTCATTGGCCCTCAAGATAATAAGGGGTTAAGTCATAAGACCCAAAGGCTGCCTTGGTGTCCCAAAGGTGGCCGAACTTTGTTAGTAGATTCTAGCTAAGGCATATCATGTCTGTTACTCCCTTCACCCAGAGTTTAATGAAAACATATTAGGCTGTAAGAAAGACCTACTGATGGTATGAGAAAAGGGAGACATTACTAAGTTATAGAGCAGAGCTTCAATGACCAACCCAGGGAAGAATGGACAGCAGAAATCGAGCAGGCCAATCCAGGAGATGGTCGT
The DNA here is from genome assembly GCA_035772735.1 of Datura wrightii. Taxonomy (NCBI): domain Eukaryota; kingdom Viridiplantae; phylum Streptophyta; class Magnoliopsida; order Solanales; family Solanaceae; genus Datura; species Datura wrightii. The sequence continues at coordinate 115,733,533 of JASDFA010000003.1, read as the reverse complement.
GCTTGCAAAAGGAATGGAGAATAGTCAAGTTAATCATAGTTAGAAGGATTCCTCACACTAGGTGTAAATCGACCTCACTTAAGTCAGTATAGAAAGGCTTTCAAAATAAGTTGGGATGCATGTTAAGTTGAATACGACTCCTCGTCCCTAAACAAATAGCTAAGCAGATCACTCGGTTCAAATGCCAGAGATCTGTTGCGGGTGGAGATGTAGGCCCTCTATATGATGACCTGAAGTTGGTAAATCAAAGGCAGTGAACCAGGGTACACTATAACAAACAGAAGGAAGAAGTTAAACTTATCAAGAAATGGGTACCGATAGCCCAGGATGGTCGGAAGTCTTACCCTAATGTACAACATAGGCAGATAAAGATTAGAGCAGCGGCTGAGTATTCCTAAAGGCTTCGCCGATGAAGGGAACTATGAGAATTATAGAAAAGTCAAGCTTAGCCTTAGATTCATTGGTCATATTGTATCTTCCCGAGAGCAAGAAAAGTGGCATAGGGGCTAGAGTTGCCTTCAAAACTGAAATTGGTCCATTCAGTCTTTGGTATGTCAATATTGTGGAACACATCTAAGAGACCCATCCTAAGTTGTGTCCTATTGAGGACGTTTAAGTTATTAAGGAACTAACCTATAAATAGGTTCCATTTGTCATACTAGATTAGCAAGTTCGAAGATTGAGAACTTAAAGATGTAGCCTCAGTTAAAGTACTGTGGAAGAACAAGAATAAAGAAGAGACGACCTGGGAAGCTAAGGAAGATATGAGACCCAGATATCCTCATCTGTCCCAGAATTGATCCAGACTATGCTATTAAGGTAAAGTTATTGTTCAGTTATTATTGTACTATTTATGCTATCCATACAGTTTAGTTGACTACCATTCTGGTGTGGAATAGTTGTTATAGTTCCATGTGAGATACCTGTATTGGACTTTTCTATGTTTTAGCTTCTTCAGATAGTCCATATTACAAGGGAGACTCTGCTAAAAATTTTCCAAATCTTGGTAAAGAAGGTTAACTCCTTTAAGTTTGAGAATGACATTCGAGGGCGAATGTTTCTAAGGAGGGAGGATATTACACCCCATAAAACGTTAACGGTTGGTAGGTGTACGCGTGGATTGGTGACGAGTAAGAAGAGCTTGACGTGTGTGGATAAAGCCTCGGAAGTGGAGTCGGACAGGACCGGTGTGCACAGGGCCAGCGCGACGCGCCAGCCAGCGCGGGGCGCCAGGCCTGCTGCCTCAATGGGAGGCGCGAGGCACACCCCTACCCACCGCCTCAATAACTATATAAAGCCCCTCTTTTCAATTATAAGTCATTTCCAATAATCAAATTCGGCCAGAAAGAGGGGAAAATAAAGATTTCAACCGATTTTCGTCCGATTATGCTACCAAATGCCATCCAAATTCAAATTAACTTTGGGTATGGAGTTCTAAGCCCACAGGGATCAATACTACAGAGTTATTTTCGTAAAATTCACCCGAATGATGGTAACTCCGTCGAGCCAAAGTTTTTGGAATTGCTCCAAACTGATTTCTATATGATCACAGACTTCAAGTAAGTACTTCTCCTTTTTGAACTCTCGGGAAATAATACATTTTTGGCCATGTTCCATTAAGTTGAAATATAGTCAATATTGTAATTAAAAGTTATCCTTTTTTGCAAAATTTAGTATTGAAATTCATCTCTTTCTCCCAGTATAATGGCTACAGCTGAAAGGAGTTGAGGAACCCAAGTGAAAATCATCGGTTATCTGGGAAACGACACCTAAGGTATGTAAGGCTTATCCCTTCGGCAAGTTATTCCCGTCATGTAGCAATACGATGTATGCTTCTAAAGCAATACCATGATTCTGTATGAAGTAATTAGCTGATGCCAGTAGATAATGAGTCGGTCATATACATGCTACGACTAGCTACTATCAGTAGATTGTGAATAGAACTATTGTGGTCAGTTGTTTCTGTAGACTATGAATGTATGTATGTTGTGGTTAGCTGCTAGAACACGTTCATAGATTATACCGCAATATCCCTCATTGGGAAAGAACATGTTAAGTGTGATACGCGCTGGGAGCATCATAGAAACTCTTTTATTCTCCAGTTCATTGTATTAGTAGAATTGTATGTTTAATTATCAGGCCCAGACCTTAGAAGCTCGTGAATAGTTATTAGGTCTGAGTTAGTAAGTTGAACAGTATAGGCGCAACTAGGCTATATAACTACCAGTTTGACGCCTGTAGCCAAAAAAGCACGCCCGGAGGCCATTGGCATACCATTTACGCCCCAGGGCTAGAAATTCAAATAGGAATGCCATACTTAGAGTCAGCAGCCTAGGGTTGTATAGTGAGCTGAGTGACAGCCTGCCATCTAGTTAGCTACTATCAGTAACTGTGAGCCCTAGTTGACATAGCATTCATCCTACAGATTACCAGAAAGCCAGTCCAGTCGTCCAGGTCAAATAGACCCGTAGAACCCTAAGGAAGGGGACCTTATCAGTAGTTAGAGGCCGGGCTAGCACCCCAGCCGATTCTTATGAGGTATTCATGTATAGATTTCCAGGAATGGTTAAATCTATATGAAGTTGCCTATAAGGTTAAGAATCACCCAGAAAAGTAATATAAGATCCGATTAGACCAAGATGAGGTCTAAGGCACTAGTAAGTACCATGTTAGTACAGTACTTCCCATAGGCTAAGGATGTCGTAAACATCCCATGGAGGATTAGGGCCGATCACTCAAAATCATGTTCGACCAGTACTAGTCCTATAGTTGTCCTAAGCAGAGGAACCGAGTAGTTAGTCTTTCGCGACCCCGCAGTTATTATGAGCTATAGATGTCCAGGCAGGACATATAGAGAGTTATGATAGAGCACTCCAGACCTCGCTCTGTTCAGTCCAGACTATTAGAGATTATGATCACTATCAGGATGCTCTGATCAGATACAGGTGCACGGCGTGCCTGCTAGCGGCTTTACGGATTATCCTAGGGGGCGAGTAATGGTGGCGTTAGGCCCAGAAGGCCAGATACGCCTTTTGAGTAACTAGATTGAGATTTCAGCACAGCACCTTGGTCGGGGTTTCCCTTACTTAGGAGCCTTGCATGACCACCCCAGGGTTACTAGCTGTGTCGACGCCCGCCAGGGGCGAGATGACACCGCTCTACGGAGCGGTATGCCGTCCACGAGGGACGAAAATGGGGTCCCAAGTCCTCATATGTCATGGTTGGCTCTATACACCCCCGTCGAGCCTGGTGCCCGGGGTGCAGATATCAAGAGTCCACTGGACTCAGACACAAATATAGTTCAGGGGCCAAGCGGGTCCAGTTGTAGATCAAGGGGACCGGTAGGTTGGCTACAGTACCAGTGGAGTCCTAGAAACCTGGATAGGGGTGTATAGATTGATATGTGCTCGCCAGGCTTATGGGGGCCTGAACGAGTTATTCTGTTTTGGTTGTACCTTCCGGCTTATGGGGGCCAAGTGAGGTTCTTGTTTGTATTCTTGTCTTCCAGTTATAGTTAATAAATGCGTAATTATACAGTCTTAGCTTACGTACATGTAGTGTTGGTTAGATGAAGATTACGAATCATCAAGCGTACAGGTTAATCTCCCTGCCTTTCCTTTCTACTCACTTTCAGTATTTCACAGCTTTCATTCAGCCTATTTACTGTCTTACATATTCGGTACATATTCTACTGACGCCCAAATATGGGGCGCTGCATTACTTGCCTGCAGGTTTAGACAGACAGGGTTCAGAACCTCCAGTAACAGCTGTTCAGAGTCTGCAGTTGGGACAACTCCTTTCATTCGGAGTTTTCAGGTTGTAGAGATTTCTGTATTTCAGTCATAAAGCATTTTGGGTAGGCCGGGGCCCTATTCCGACTACTATTGTATTCTTAGAGGCTTGCAGACTAGAGTCATCAGTTAGTTTGTTGTATGTTAGTCGTGTGGGGCCTTAATCAGTTATATTTCGTATGATGGCCGTGTGGAGCCTAGGATAGTAGTTTGTCTTCATTTCTGTTATAACTAGACAGCATGGTGGCCTTGTTGGCCCGCATAGGATCCCTTCTGTTGCTTGTTGTTGGTTAGCTGTTTTCATTTACAGGTGGCTATACGGCCTTATCGGCCGGAGGCTGTATTTACAGCCGATGTAGCTCGTTGTTTTCTTGAATTGAGTTGCAGGCTAGCTCCAGGCGTGCATAAGCCTAGCCAGGTCAGTTAGTTTTCAGTGTGGCACCAGGTGTCAGTCATGCCTCTCAAGGTGGGGCGTGACAATAAATATATTTGTATTATAGTGAATGTTTGTAAATGTATTTGTATTATAGTGAATGTATATCTTATTTATTTGGAGAAAAGTTAAGGTTAGTTCCCCCCTATAAACAAAGGAGTTATCATTTATTTTATTTTATTCCTAAAGAAAAGTAAATTTTTTCCTTTCTCTATAATATTTTTCTTCGTATTTTATTATTTTATAATAAAAATCATTTTTTTTCTCACATAGATACTTTCTGTTAACGATTTTTGTTATTTTTGGATATCTAAACGAAATATAAGCTCCAGAATTAAATTGATTTTTTTCACATCCTTCTTTTAAGAAATTGTTTTTTAATTGTAGTGCAAGTTATCTAAGAAATAAGGAATATTCAAAAAACTATATATATATGAGAAAATTATATTGTATAACAGTTAGGATAAAAGTATTATCCATTTTATCTCATATTTTAATCTATTATTTCTTTGGTCAAGTTCTTTCCTTTAATTTATTTTTTTTCTTCGTTCATCTTTCTTTTTTTGTTACTTTTTCTTTATTCTGCTACTTCTTTATATTTCTTCTTCATTCTTCTTTTCTTTTTTTATCTGTTACTTCTTTCTTTCTTTCTTTCTTTTTTCATTATCATCACCGTTATCGTCATCATAATTATCATTATCATCTTTTTCTTCTTCTTTCTTCTTTAATAATTTTTATATTCAGATCTATAAATATTATGTGTAAAGTTAATATTTTTTATTATTATAAATTTAAATATTATTAAACAAATGAAATTGAAAAATTTAAAACTCACTTGTTGGAGTTCTTAAAAACTTGAAAACTCACAAGTGAATTTTGAATTTGTTAAAAATTTTAACAAATTGATCAATATGATTTGTTGGTGGGGTCATTTCGAAGTTATGGTTAAAATTTGAAGCCATTTGAAAAAGATTTGACCCATTTTCAATGAAATTTCGTAGTTGAAGTTCGTTAGAAATCAAACATAATTTTTTTTATAAGTTATATAATTTTGTATAATAATGTAAAAGTGTGTATAAATACCTTTTATATACTATTATACACTTTTATAAACGATTTATATATTGTATATAGTAATACATAATATTGGATACTGCATGTAAGTAATATTGCACAAAAAACTATACGGGTATAATATAAAAATATAAATTATATAAATATAATATTTTATATTAAAATGTATATTTTTATAAAATATTACAGAAAAGACAACTAAGATCAGATGTAGAATAAAAATGAGAAATAATAATTTATAGGCAAAAATTTTAAGGGGGTTAAGATTGATTATTTTAATGAGTCAGGGTGAGACATCATCATTGGTTCATTTGGATTCTGCCTTGTGACGAGTTAACTTGATTACTTGAACATAAACCAAGTTAACCCATCATTAAATCACTTTTAAGTTTTACCAAAGCTCATTATATGAATTGGAGTAAAACCTGAATGAATTGGATGGACTATATGAATTTGAGTGAATTTTGCCAACTGCAATTCTATTTCCATCAAAATTTCTTAATTGAAAAATATAACACTGTGAACTAGAAGACACTATATATTACTCTCTTGGTTTAATTTGTTTTTCTTTTTTTTTTTAATCCGTTTTTAAAAAATGTCTTTTTCATTTTTTGAAAACTTTTTAATTTTAATTTTTTATTGATATATTTAAGATCGCAAGATTAAATGATATTCTGACACGTTTTATATATGTTTAATTTAAGATCATAATATTTAAAAGTCTTCTTTATTTTATTAAATTTCGTGTTAAAATTAAAATTAAATAAATAAATTAAAATAAATGGAGCAATATTTTATGAATGTGAACAAAAAAAATCATTGTTTGACCTTTAAAAGACACCTTCGCGTGAGATCTAGGAAAATTGACACATCTTTTGTTCATTTATCAGCTTAATTATTTATTGGTGAATATATTATAAATTACAGTTGAAAATAAAATATAAAAATAAATAAAATATTCAGGCTGAGGCGCGAATATCTCATTTTCTAAAAGAGATTCAAACCCACTGCGGTGTAACCTTCACCAAGCCAACAATAATACTCTTGACTTGTTCTCCTCTAAGATATAATAGCCCAACAACGTTGTATGACTCAAACAATTCTGGATTAGTTGAAGAGTCCAAAGCTCTACAAAAAAAAAAAAAATTCCTTCACTATAAAATTAGTCTCTTTTTGTATAGTGAATTAGGTGAAAAATTAGAATATATTCTTTGTCTCAACTCTCTTTCACTACACTAACCTTAAAATACACTACAATATTTTTCACACTTCTCATCTTCTTCTTCTGCATATATAATCAACATAAGGAAGAAGACATTCTTTATATATGTACAGTATTTATTCCATCTAGTAAATGTCAAAAAGGTGGATAATAACTTGAGGTGTAGTTAGGTAATGTCTCTCTCTCTCTCTCTCTCTCTCTCTCTCTATATATATATATATATATATATATATATATATATATAGGCAATAAAAAAGTAGGGTGGCAACTCTCATAAGTTAGGATTTGTATTTATTTTTTCCTCAATTTTTTGACCTTTTTCTTTTATATTTCTCTTAAAATATTTGCTGAAAATTTCATTTTCATACCTCACACTTTATTTTTATAACCTACATCTTTAATAATCAAAATAACTCACAAACCTTTCATTTCATAATCTCTAAATATTTAAATTATAAATTTATGATAATTTATTATGTTTCCTCCATGTATATTTGTATAAATAAATTGTAAAACAAGAATTATTATCATATTCATATTGTTATAGTTTGTTCGTAGAATATTCTTTTGAGATGGATATAATTTCATATCTATTAAAGCATATAGATAATATTGATCTTGAAGCTATGGTCTAGACCGTGTTTTGATATTTTTCTCTATTCTACTGCACCTAACTCCCATTTTGTCTACATAACCTCATTTGATATAATTTTTCATTTGGTTGGTTGTAGTAAGGAGTCCTCTTATTTATCCTTACCAATAGGTTTTAGCCTTAAAATGTTTGTATCTTCCTTTTTTTAGTATAACGATAAAAACTGTAGAAATTTATGCTTCAATATTTTTTTTGTATAAGTTAAATTTCATATAATATCCTAATATAAGCTTAGAAGGTGTAGTCGTTCAAGAATTATTTTTTGTATGCGTCATACCTTAACATGAAATAACTTATAATGGTATATATTTTTAATTTTATATAATTTTTTATATGCTTATTCTAAGACCCTTTTTTTGGTACAATTTCCTAACTATTCTCTCTCTCTCTCACTCTTTCAGTTGTCTTCTTCAATCATATAAGTCGTAATTTTTATTTTAAAGAGTGAACATATATGACTTAAAAAAAAGATAAGAAGAAGAAGAAGAAGATCATGAACATGACAAATAGTATGGACAAATCGAAGTACAACTATATAGAAAAGTACTTTGTCAGTGCACAGTATACATGGACATGTTCATTAACTTTTGTAATACACTTCTACACTCCTAAAATTAAATTTGATTATACTAACCGAATACTATTTTTGTCATAGTATCAAAGTTTCATTTCAAATTGAAAATAAATTCAAGTTTGAAAGTTTATATTACAAGTAAGAAAGAATTTTTCTTTTAGATATCCTTTCAAATTGAAATCATTATTTGTACCAATTGTTGGTGGACATTTTTTTTAAAAGAAAGAGAAGGGACTATTGAGTTTTTTTAATCATAATATAGAGAACGTAAAGGTGCAATTATGTCAAAAATTAATAATTCTTTTTCTTGATTTTTTAACATATCACATGAATAAATATAAATAGGAAAGATACAGAGTAAAAAAATTGAGATAAAATAAAATTTTGGCTTTAGAGAATGTCAATAACTTCTCTCATTAACCAAAAATAATAATAAAAGTAGGAATATAAAAAAATGACATGACACCTCTCTTTGAGCAAAAGATACAATTTTTCTTATTTATGTGTTATATTAAAAAATTTTAAAAAACCACACTTTTAACTCTCTTAATTATATTAAATATGAAATGTTAAGAAACTAAAAAGTCATTTCTTTAAATCTTTTTTTAATGTAAAATTTAATTTGTCTTTATTTTCCTTATTCCCACAACTTTTTATTATCATAATAAAATCAATCTCATAATTTTTATTGAAGAAAATTAAATTTTTATTAATCTAAAATATTATATACGATTAATTAAGTTCAATAGATTCTTCATAGCATGAAAGTCATATTTATTCTAACAAATGACTTAAAAACTTTTTAAGGTCGAGAAATATATTCATTTTTTTCTTTTTTCTTTTTTAGTTTTTTTGTCATTTATTATATAATTTAAAACTCACCTACAAAACTCTCAACCTTTTATCTCCATAACTCTATATTTTTAATAATCTAAATAATGCTTATATCTTACTCTTTCATAACTCTTAAATATTAATGTATAAATTTATGATACTTTATTGTGTTCCTCCATAAATATTTATATAAATTTATACGTAAAATAAGCACTACAAGAAATATCGTATTTGGTGATACATTTTAAGATGATTATTTTATCAGTGTTATTGTTATTACAAGACTAATACATCTCAAATCTCTATCTAGGTAAATATCCAATTTTCTTTTAAGAACACAATTATCAAAGTCATATTCAATTCAATCGTATAAAATGACTATCTTCAAGGTATAACTTATAAAATTCTCATACTCACTGATAAGTAATCACAATAATTATTCGAGTAATATCACAAATAAAATAATAACAATACATAGCAAATTTTATGCAGTAGAATGTTAAAAACTATTCTGCCAATAAAACTTATTTTTCTCTTTAGATTTATAAGTAGTATTTATTAAGGAATATTTTATTTACTTTGCTATAAAATTTAAATTTATTTGCAATTTATTTAGCGAGATTTTGAAAGAAAAATATGTCAGAAAAATTAAAAATTAAAAATATTAAAATTAAAGTTCAAACTAAGTCACTTAAATACTGAACTATTGTTGTGTCTGTAGTAACTTTTTCTTATTTTTATTTATTTTACTTAAATAAATAAAGTGACACTTTAATTTAATTTAACTTTTGAATATTTATTTTGGCAAAAAACACATGGGTTAAAGTTATAAATTTATTTATTTAGATCATCTTTTGAAAGAAAAACTAACAATAACATTAGGTTTCTCAAAATATACTTTGTGATTATTTTAGTATTTGGATAACTGAAAATATTTAAATTATAAATTTTTAAAAAAATTAAGATTGTGTGAAACGTGAACAAGTCACTAGTTAATAGATATAATATGAAGAACTTGCTATTGTGATTATATAAGTTACAAAAAATAATGACACCATTTTTTTTATTTTATTCCATTAATTATTATGCATTTTATTACAATTTTAATATTAAAATCTATAAACATCAATACTATCGATATATAAATATTCTATACTATTGTAGCATTTTTATACTATTATAGCAAGAATAATATGAAAATAGAAGAGTCACCTGTTACTAAAGAGCATAATCAATGAATTGATATGATATAAAAATTTAATGTGTATATAATTTGAATCTTTTTTTATTAGTTTTTGATTACAACATTGGAGTTTAAGGCTTATCCTAACTTTAGGTGGATCAGCAGAACGGAGTTTTAACTTATCTTTATTTAATAATTTTAATATATATATATATATATATATATATATATATATATTAAATTTAATATTTTAAAAAATATTTTAAGAGATAATTATAATTAATAATAATAATAATAAATTAAAAATTACTTATTAAATTATTTTTTGATTTTTTCAACTAATAAATAAAAATAAATATTTAATTTTAATATAATAATAAATAAGTAAAATTGAATGATGACAGTAGCAAATGATACGAATAAAGGCGAGGAACAACATTGATAATGTTAGGATACACTGTTAATCATGCGGTTTAGTATAGTGTTATGTTTCAGTTTTATGTAAGACTTTCTTTTTATTTATTGGATTAATAAAGTCTTGTTTTAATTAGATTGATTTTGCATGTCTGTCCTTTACTTATATAGTAGATGGTTTAGTGTATAGAGTTTAGCTTATACATAGAAGATTAAATCATCGGTTCTTATAAGTACAAATTTTGCATATGTTCACAATCTAAGATGAGAATTGGACAAATTCATCGGTATGATTGTAGCACAGGATTATATATAATTATCTTGATTATGGAAATGGTATTGTTCCAACTTCTTGTGCTAGTACATTTTGTATGTATTGAACGGACTAAGTAGAGAATAGTTTTTCTCTGACTTAATAAAATAAATTCTCTAGATCATTAAATGTACTTATACTCTTAATCTCGATATAACTATTATGATCAATGTCATTTGCTTGTTGTTTTGATCTGTCAAAGGGTGAAACTCTTTCGCGAGTTAAAATGCTCCCGGTAGGTTGGATGATGACAAATGATATTTGTGAAATTATAGTTAGTTGATGGAATCCATGTCTCGACCTTGAGATTGATGATACCCCTTTATAATTGCTTATAAGTTTTCATGTGAAAAACCCTGCAGGTGGATTCTATATCCATCACATGAAATAAGTTAAGCGTTTGAATAAAGGATTAAATTGATTAATGAATTAAATAGTCAGAAATTTAATTGGATTGGTTGGTATCTGTAATCTTAACATGGGGAGTTAAATAAGAATTTAATAATTGATTTTAAAATTATACCGAGGAGTGCAATTATGAATTTTTAGTGGAATAATCTATGATTTATTATAGTAGGCTAATCAATATTTTGAATTAATACCATAATTGGAAGCCTCACTAATTAAATCTGTGGTCCATGCTATGCCTCATTAATTAAAAAACTAAAAATGGAAGAAACTTATTTTCTTGAAGTAGTAAAATCCTACAAGATTTTGAACAACTTCATAAAAGGTAAGTAGTACACGTTTGAGTTTTATACCCTTAAAAACGTGTAGATTAACAAGGAAAGAAGGAATCCTATATGTTTTGTGATTAGAGTTTTAAGCCCTAAAAACATCATTATAAATGGGGCTTTTTCCTTCTTGAAAAAAGACAATCTTTTCTGAGAAGCAATACTTGTCCGCACAAGTATTCCCCACTCGGAGATTATTGAGGACATAGTAGAAGACTGCAGACCTGGAGAACGAGTTGGACGCGTTGTGTGAAAGCTTCAAGAGGTTAGTATTTCGTAATCTAACTCGTCTTTGTTATCTAGTGATTCCTATAAGATTGTTGATCCTATTCATGCTTGCGTCCGCTGCGCATGTTCTAACAATTGGTATCAGAGCCGACTTACATCTACCTAGATAATTTAAAAATTCATGGAAAATATTACTTTATATATTGTCCTTTTGGCATGAATGCATAAATCGTATCATATATGAAAACGAGTGTTTTATGATAGTTTCTGTGAAACCAAAAAAAATTGCCGAGTCGTGCACGGGCGCTACCCAGTCGCTCGCAGGATGCTGCCCAGGAGTGGCATGCCCCTGCCGAGTCGCGCGCGGCTGCCGATTTTGGTTAGTATTGGAGTTTTCAAATTTTGACGAACTCCGATTGACCTGAAATTTGGTAGGTTCATCGAAAATGACTCACTGAGAAATACTCACGGCTATGTCGTGACTAACGTCGTTTTTTGGCCATTCAGAGTCGTTTTGATGGGTTTTTGGGCATTTTTCTGATTTCTGAAAAATTAAAAATTAAGAAAACATTAGTTTCTTACAACCAGTATTGTTAGGGTTCAATCCTTATGATCTCCACTGGTAATTAACAGTAATGTAATGAGTTTACATGTTGACATTGATCTTCTTTCCCCATCGGATAGATGCATTATGGGATTACTGTGTTTGCTTGTCTCTTGTTGTTGAAAACTTATATTAACTCTCTAACTGAGTTACATGTTGGTTCAATGGAACATAGATTTACATAATTGGATATTTACCTATCTTAAACATGCAGTTTACTCTCCAACTGAGTTAGTTCTGTTTTGATTTATGGGGTAAACATCTGTCATAACTCATATAGTTTGCATAAATGGTTAAGTTTCCCTATCGAATCTAGCTATTCAATATGCATGGTTATACGTGTTATGTATTTACATGAATTTAAATATTCTTGTAGCATGCTTAATGATCTATTTGATATTTTTTTCCTCCCAGATTAATAATGACTTCGTTGAATCCTCTCGCCTCTATTTTAAAAGAAAACAAGTTAGAGGGCCCGAATTATGTTGATTGAAAAAGAAATCTGGATATTCTCCTAACTGCTGAAGGGTATAATTGTGTTGGTTGAGGAATGTCCTGAAAAAACTGAGAATGCCACCATGGACCAAATCAAAGCCTATGAAAAATGGGTTAAGCCTAATGAGATGACGCAATGTTACATTCTTGCCTCAATATCAAATGTTTTGCAACATCAGCATCAGTCCATGGAATCTGCTTACGATATGCTTGAAAGTCTCAAAGAGATGTCCGGTGAGCATAATCGTGCTGCAAAACAGACAACAATGAAATCCCTTTTGAACACTAAGATGGCTGAAGGTTCGTCCGCGAGGAACCATGTTCTTAAAATAATTGGTCTTCTTAATGAACTGAAAATCCTTGGAGCTAAGATTGATAAGGAATCTCAAGTTGAGATGATCCTGCAAACTTTTCCTGATAGATTTCAACAATTTCTCTTAAACTATAACATGAACAAGATGGATCTGTCTCTAGAGAAATTTTTGAATGAGCTGCAAGCGGCCGAGTCCATTATAAAACAACAAACTCCTATTGTGGAATTGAATGTTGAGAGAACTCCTTCTTCTTCTAAGCCAAAAGGCGGACAAAAAAAGAAGAGACCTCACAAGGCATCTGGAATTGCAAATAGTGGTGTGGCTAAGCCCAAAGAAAAGTGCTATCGCAAGAAACCTGGGCATCACAAGAAAAAATGTTCTGACTACCTGGATAAATTGAACAAACAAGGTAATTCTTCTTACTTAAATGTCGTTGAAACTTTTTTAGCAGCCTGTTTCTACGATTCTATGGGCTGTAGATTCGGGAGCCACTAATCATGTCTGCACTTCTTTGCAGGGGTTTCGGGAAACACAATGGCTAAGTGAGAATGAAATTACATTTTTTAAGCCAATGGCGAACCAACACCGACCTTAGCTTTAGGAGACATTAGTATTTCTTTTAGTAGTTCTAGAGTTTTATATTTAAAAGATGTTCTCTATGTACCTTTTATTAGAAGGAATTTTCTTTCAGTTTCAAAATTGATGGATGTTGGTTATAATATATATTTTGGTAATAATTCTGCTGTTATCAAATTTAATAAGCACTTTATCTATACTGCTGCTAGAGTGCACGATCTATTTGTGCTTGAAACACCTTCTAACTTGTTGCAACCAAAGGAACTAAATAACATTAATCTGCCAAATAAATGAAAACATGTTTCTAAATTGAGTCAAACATACTTATTGTACTTGCGTCGAGGTCATATAAATCTAAATAGGATTTCAAAGTTGGTCTCTGATGGACCTTTGAGTTCATTGAAAGTGGAGGCACTGCCAAACTGTGAATCCTGTTTAGAAGGAAAAATGACTAAGAGACCTTTTCCTTCTAAAGGAAATAGAGCTAAAGATAAGTTGGAATTAATTCACTCTGATTTGTGTGGTCCTATGAATATACAAGCAAGAGGTGGTTTTGAGTATTTTGTGACATTCACAGATGACTGCTCTAAATATAGATATGTTTACCTATTGCTCCATAAATATGAATGCTTTGACAAGTTCAAAGAATTTAAGGCAGAAACAGAAAAGCGACATGATAAACATATTAAATCATTACGATCTGATCGTAGTGGTGAATATCTTTCTGCTGAATTCATTAAATACTTATCATATTGTGGAATTACATCTCAATTATCTGCTCCAGGAACACCACAACAAAATGGTGTGGCGGAGAGAAGAAACAGAACTCTTTTGGAAATGGTAAGATCAATGTTGAGTTATTCGGATTTGCCTTCTTCCTTTTGGGGATATGCATTAGACATGACAAAGTACCTGTTGAACTTAGTTCCTTCTAAATTAGTGCCTTTAACTCCAATACAATTTTGGACTAGACGAAAGCCTAGTTTAAGACACATTCGGGTATGGGGTTGTCCAGCCCACATGCTAAAGGGAAAAACTGATAAGTTGGAATCAAGGACAGAAGTATGTGTTTTGTTGGATATCCAAAAGGGATGAAAGGTGATTTGTTTTATTGTCCTAAAGAAAAGAAGGCCATTACTACAACAAATGCCAAGTTTCTAGCAGAGGACTACTTAATAAACCATGTTCCGAGAAGTAAACTCACTTTACAGGAATTAAACAATCGAATAACAAATGATGTATCTCAAGAACAAATCCCACAAGCAAGTATTGACATACCACTCCATTATCATAGTGGGAGAGATGTCAATAGACAACGAGAGGTGCAAGTGCAAAGGTCGGACATCTCACTACCTCAAGATAGTGGGAGCAATGTTGACCAGCCTGCACTTGTCGAGTAGCCTTTGCTTGGGGAAGAAGTTCATGATAATCAGGATTTAGTTCCCGAAAGTGATATTGTGGTTCCACCGTAAGATCAGATTAATGATCTTGTAGTGAGTCATCATATTGGGAGAGTTATTAGAAAACCCATTCAATTTGCGCTCTTGGGAGAATCTTATGATAGAATCCCTAAAGATCCTAATACAAAACCCCTTAGTTACGCCGAAACACTATAAGATATAGATATGCTGAAAAATGGATAGATGCTATGAAATCTGAAGTGGAGTCTATGTACTCCAATCAAGTCTGGGATCTTGTAAAACCACCTGCAGAAGTAAAACCTATTGGATGTAGATGGATCTATAAGAAAAAGAGAGGGGTGGATGGAGAAGTGTAGACTTTTAAAGCTAGGTTTGTTGCAAAAGGATTTACTCAAAAAGAAGGAATTGATTATAAGGAAACCTTTTCGCCGATGGCCATGCTTAAATCCATCAGAATTCTCTTATCCATTGCTGTTCATTATGATTATGAGATTTGACAGATGGATGTCAAGACAACTTTTCTTAATGGAAGTCTTGATGAGTGCATATATATGACACAACTAGAGGGTTTCGTGGAAAGTGGTAATGAGCACATGTTGTAAGCTGAAAAGATCCATTTATGGGTTGAAACAAGCATCTAGGGAATGGAACACTTGTTTTGATAATTCGATTAAGACTTTTGATTTTGATCAATGCGAGAACGAGTCATGCATATATAAAAAGTGGGAGGGAGATAAAGTAGCATTTTTGATACTGTACGTGGATGACATTTTTCTCATAAGAAATAATGTGAGCATGTTGAAATCGGTCAAAGAGTGGTTGTCCTCGCGTTTCGATATGAAAGACTTGGGTGAAGCAGCGCATATCCTTGGGATCAAGCTCATGCTAGATCGCAAGCAAATGATATTAGGCTTGTCTCAAGCGCTATATATTGACATAATTCTTACTAGGTTTAGAATGCAAAATTCCAAAAAGGGATTTCTTCCTTTTAGGCATGGAATTTCTCTATCGAAGGATCAATCTCCTAAAATGACTGACGAGATAGAGAGGATGAGATGGATCCCTTATGCTTCTGTTGTTGGGAGTCTCATGTATGCTATGCTATGTACTATACTTGACATCTTCTTTGCTGTTGGCATGGTTAGTAGATATCAGTCAAATCCTAGGAATGAACAGTGGACTGTAGTGTCACACCCCGCCTTGGGGGGTATGACTTGCACCTGGTGCCCTACTAGGACCTGAACTGCTAGACTACTGAGCCTAAGCACATCTGGTGCCTGGCGGGCTCTAACTCAAATTCATGAAAACAACGGGCTATATAACGGCTGTAAATACAGCCTCCGGCCGACTAGGCCTATAGCCACCTGTACCTGTAATAGCAGCTAACCAGAAACACACTCGTAACAAGGAACCTATGCAATCAGACAAGGCCACCATGCTGTCTAGTTATCTGTAACCCAATAATGGAATACTGAATACCTACGTGACCGGCAAGGTCACCACTACTGACTGGATAAGGCCTCACACGGCCAACATAAACTGAAGTGCTAAACAGCTATAACATACTGCACGGCCTCACATGACCGGCTCAACTGACCACAGGGAAATGCATACAGACTGCAAGCCTCTAAGAATACTGATAAGATGGTCGGGAAAGGGCCCTGACCTACCCGTAATGTACAACAAAAGGAAATGATATAAACCTCTGAAATATCAAGCTCCGGATGACAGGAGCTGATGACTCTGCGCTGGCTGGGATTACGAGGGATCGCCTCCTCGTCTATGAGTAGCTGCAGGCAAGTAATGCAGCGCCCCACCGGGCGTCAGTACCACTGGTACTGAGTATGTAAAATGATAACTGAAGGAAATATCTGAAAACAACAACACAACTGATGAAACTGAAATAAGAAAGAATAGACTAACTGACTGAAAATATAACGCTATGCCTGCTCTTAACTATACTGGAAGGAGTAGGAGTCATACCTGGAGATATATCGTTCTACTATCGATCTACTTGTATCTAGTGTAACATGGCATAACATAACATAACATAACATAATATAGCACATACAAACCTTATCCGGCCCCCATAAGCTGGGAGGTACAAACAACATGCAATCTATACCCCTACCCTGGTCGTCCCATCTCCTATAATAACTATAAGCATCCTGCCGGTCCCCTGGGTATGCACTTGGGCTCGCTGAGCCCCTGACTATAATTGTACCTGAGTCCGGAGGACTCCTGAATCAACACCCGGGCGTATCCGCTCGACAGGGGTGTGTAAGGGCCGACCAAGGCACAATATGGGGAAAACTGGCATCCCATCTTCGTCCCCTGTGGGACGGCATGCCACTCCGTAGAGCGAAGTATCCTCATCCTCTGGCGGACCAGTCGATACAGCTATTAACCGTGGGGCGGTCATGGATGCTAGGTAATCCAACCCCAAGACAATACAATGGTCTCAACTAGTAATACTATCTGCATATCCCACATACTGAAGCTAATGATAATAAAGTATTTATACATATTGTATGCTGAACTAGTGATAGTAATATGTACGAACTTAATACATGTTGAGACTGATATTAGTATATATATATAAATATAATTTTCTACCATACTGTGATGAGTCTAATGCTGAACAAGATATAGTCTTTCTGCTGGAAACCATGCTGTATACTGAGTTTCTATAGTAACATGATTTACTATTTCTACATGCTTTCTAAACTTCATTTTAACCTATCATTCTACTTCTGAGATACCTTACAGATATTACATTGCTTTACTGGGTTTTAACTGAATACGATACTATCCTAACATTCTGTACTACATCACATACTGAGCATGTTGTGTAGTTTCTAACACTTGTATTAGAATTCATATCGTGCTAGCAAGTTTCGCGCTAAATATAACATGATGCTTCTAATATCGTACCAACATTCGTAATAAACATAACACCTGATTTATGAACATTCTACTGGCCTTTAAACTACTTTACTATACCAAGATTACTAACTTGCCTAGGAAACTAGCTTTACATACCTTCGCTTCTGATTTCCCGACTAACTGACGTAGCTTGGTCAGTATTTCCGCTATTCCTCCCAACTGCATTCATATATATGTCAATCAGTACTAAATACAACTTTATTCTAAAGGACGACATCACTTTCGATATAATTATAGCCTAAACTTAGGCTTATCGAAAGACGGTCTAAAACTCGCTATTTTTCCGAAGTCCAGAAGGGAGAAATATTCACTTCATAGCTAGGAATACATAGACATTAGTTTGGAGCAATTCCACTTACCTTAGTCCGGTAGCTCGATGATTCGTCGGCTGTATTTCGCGAAACTAAATCCGTAGGAATGCTCTCTGCTGCTAAATACCTCGGTATCTGAGGTTAATTTGAGTTTGGACTACGTTTGGCAGCGCAATCGGACGAAATTATATTACCCCCTTCGTTCTCTCCTCTCCTCTAGTTTTTCCTCTATGTTTCACTGGAAATTTATAAGTTTAAATGAATTAAAATCGAAGTGGGGCTTTATATACTTGGGCCTGGACAAGGCCAACGTGTCACGGAGCCAACGCGGAGGCTCCACCTCCGTGACACGTTGCCATCGCGGAGGGGCTCTGCCTTGGCTCCTTCCGCGATGGTTCGACAGGTTTCTCGTCCGACCCTTTTCCCGGGCCTTTCTTTAGCACGTATGGCCTTAAAATATGCTTAACCAACGTGCGAATAGGTCATCTAGGTGCCGGGAATCCTACGGGGTATAACATTCTCCCCCCTTAAGAACATTCGTCCTCGAATGTAAACTTCTATTTAGAGGACTTCTCAACTTACCATCTAGGAAAATTTCGGCAGAGTCTCCCCTGTAATATGGATTATGCCAAAAACCTGAAATGCAGAAAAATTCAACACAGGTACGGCACGCAATACTTTAGGATTCACTGGATAGCTAAACATCAATCTTTCTCACTTATTCATACCCAACTATAAGGCATTGCATAAGTAATAATACGGACATACCTGTCGCCTGACTAGGCCTGAAATAAGTGAGGATATCTGGTCTTCATATCTTCCTCCGCTTCCCATGTCATCTTCTCTCAGTTCCTGTTACGCCACAATACCTTGACATACGCAATATCTTTAGTCCTCAATCTGTGAATTTGTCTGTCTAGGATAGCTATTGGAACCTCTTCATAGGCCACCTTTTCTGTAACCTGGATATCCTGGACTGGGACTGCTCTGGACGGGTCTCCTATGCATTTCCTCACCATAGATACATGGAAGACCGGATGAACGGATTCTAATTCTGGAGGCAAGTTCAACTCATATGCTACTCGGCCTATCATTCGACGAATCTGATAAGGCCCAACAAACCTCGGGCTGAGCTTACCTTTCTTGCTGAATCTCATTACCCCTTTCATCGGGGACACTTTCAAAAATACCCAATCATTCACATCGAATTCCAGGTTTCTGCGCCGCACATCTGCATATGATTTCTGGCGGCTCTGTGCAGTCAGTAAGCGTTCTCGGATAAGCTTTACCTTTTCCTCTGACTGCTAAACAACGTCTGGCCCAACCAACACTGATTCTCCTATTTCAAACCAGCCAATCGGCGATCTGCATCTTCGCCCGTATAAAGCCTCAAAAGGTGCCATCTGGATGGCTGAGTGATAGCTATTATTATAAGCAAACTCGTATAGGGGCAAATGCTCGTCCAAGTTACCACCGAAATCTAGAACACACGCTCGCAACATATCTTCAAGCGTCTGAATAGTGCGTTCAGCCTGTCCGTCTGTCTGAGGGTGGAATGCAGTACTTAATTTAATCCGCGTTCCCATACCCCTTTGAAACGATTGCCAAAATCTAGCCGTAAACTGTGCTCCTCTGTCTGAATTAATGGATACCGGTACTCCATGCAATCTGACTATTTCCCGGATATACAACTCTGCATAATCTTCAGCCGAGAAAGTAGCTCTTATTGGCAGGAAATGAGCTAATTTTGTCAATCTATCAACTATCACCTATATAGAGTCATATCTATGTCTGGTACGGGGTAATCCTGCTACAAAGTCCATGTTTACTGCTTCCTATTTCCAGAGAGGCACAGCTATGTCCTGAGTCAAACCGCCTAGTCTCTGATGTTCTGCTTTCACCTGTTGGCAGTTAGGACACTGAGTTACAAATTCAGCAATTTCTCTTTTCATACCTGGCCACCAGAAATTTTTCTTTGATATCATGGTACATCTTCGTCGCGCCTGGATGGAGAGAATAGCGGGCGTAATGCGCCTCGCTCCTAATCTGCTGGCGAGGCCCCAAAATATCTAGAACACAAATGCGGCCTTTACATCGCAACACTTCATCCCCGGTTACCTGAAAATATGTCACCTCTCCTTGCTGAACCTTATGTTCAAGTTGAACCCGGCTAGGGTCTTCATACTGTCGTTCCTTTACTTCCACCACAAAAGACAACACTGCGACATTCTGTATTACCGCTCTGTTGTCCTTTATTTCTGCTATGTGAACGGCTAAACTGGCTAACTGGTGTAATTCTCGGGACAATTCTTGTTGTTCAGGCTGCAAGTATGCCAACTCCCCATAGATTTACGGCTAAGGGCATCTGCTACCACATTAGCCCTTCCTGGATGATACAAAATATTCATTCTTTAAGGCATAAACTACTGCAGCTAACTCCAGGTCATGGGTAAGATAATTCTTTTCATGTTCCTTCAACTGCCTGAAAGCATAAGCTATTACTTTACCATGTTGTGTCAACCCTCTGTACCTTCTGGCTATACTAACACTGGGGCTGATGTTAACCTGTCTTTTAACTCCAGGAAGTCCTGCTCACACACCTCAGTCTGCTGGAACTTTGCTGCCTTCTATGTCAATTTAGTCAGAGGTGCTGCTAAAGTAGAAAATCCTTCCACAAACCCTCTGTAGTACCCGGCTAACCGCACAGATTGCGTACTTCAATTGGAGTGGTAGGTCTGGGCTATGTCTTCACTGCTTCAATTTTCTGTGTATCTACCTGTACACCAGCCTCCGACACAATGTGACCAAAAAGGCTACTGAACTCAGCCCAAATTCACATTTAGAAAAATTGACATATAACTGACGGTCATACTAGTTTATTATACTGGAGAATCTGACAAGTAATCTACTGGTATAGCTAGAGCTTATCTGGCCTTCTGGCCGCATGCTAAGGCTACTTGTTGCTGGGATAACCTGAACGACTATCTACACACCATGTGCCCATATCTGATCAGAGGATCCTGACAATGATCATGATCTCTAATAATCTGGCTGAATAACCTTGACTAACTAAATAGCTGGGTTAAATGATCCGAATGCTGCAGTGGTCTAACGATGCTCTACATGTCCTACTCGGACATCTGTAGCTCATGCATAATTGCGGGGTTGTGGACAGCTAACTGTTTCGTCCTCCTAATTGAACAATTGTGGTGTTGTGCTTAGTCCAACCTACTCTCAGGCGATCCGTCCCTGGATCTTCGTAGGGAACCTACCGATCTCCTTGTCTTAGTAAATACTATGCTAGCAGAGCACTACCAACTTCTTACGCCTTATTCGTACCCCCTTGGATTTATATTACTGTCCTTGGAAATTCTCAATCTTATGAGCCATTCTGTAAAGACTGGCCTTCTGTTAGGGCTCTGTATCTGAATACCTTACGAGAACCAGCTGAAGTACTAGTCCGTCATTGACTACTGATATGGACTCTTTCTTGGGGTACCCACAGGTTTGTCTGACTGAGACGGTCGGCTGACTTGCGGGGTGTTCCGCATAATAGCTGCTAGGTTGACTAAGGCCGACTCTCACCTACAAGGCTGGGAAAACAATGTACGACCACTTAACATTCCCCCCTCTCTTTTGGTGAGGGGTCCTGCAGTACAATCTGTATATATTTCCTAGCAGCTAACCAAAATTTGTGTGACTGTGACCCCCATTATAACTACTTACATCATATCTATCATCTGTAGATATATATATATATATATCAACAACTATGTACAATACATACTGAATTTTTGTGGTGATACGTAATCTCTAACATGCCTTACTGGATTTCATACTGCACATGATATACCGCTCCTACGGTCTAATGATATCTCATATCCTCTCGTATCATTTCATGGGATTTTTTTTCATTCCATTCTGGAAGCAACACACACATGCACTTTAGCTATGATCTGCTATTTGAAATTTCGCCACTCTTATAATGTGGGGTCAACATCCGAACCTTGTGGCCTTACTTGGCATTATATTAAGGCCCGTGACTGTCTGTTGGACCTTGTCTCTGGACCACACTAGATTGGAGTCTCTGGTTCGGTACCCTCTTACCTTCTCCTTGGGTGGACATACCGCAACATTCTAAACTACAACCTTACTGTCTCTTAGTTGTTCGTCTAAGGTTTAGTCCTTAACACACGATGTTCTATCAATCTAGAGGTGATTCTGATTTCCCCTCAAAATCTAGTAATCATACTCTTCACCTTCATCTTCCTTAAACTGGGCTATGGGGTTCAAGGTACCTGCCTTACACTATCAATAAGGTTGCCAGTCAAGTTCCAACCTATACTTCTTCTGACTTGCAGTCGGACCCATCTTATTCATATAATCCCCTTGTCTTTGATATCACAGCTAAAATTATAACTATTATCTTGCAGACATACCCTGCCGTCGTTAGCATGCCACGGCGGATTCAACCCTTTCCTGACTTGAACTTGACTCTTACTGGGATTCCATCATTGACGGATCTCCTACACCCACTTCGAGTAAGCTAGTAGTCTTACTTGCTCTTATAACTTATTACCGTGAGGGTCTGCACAACTTACATAATCATAAGGGCTCCTTACTCTTTCTAACACTTTCTGGAATCAACCAATCCACCTTCCACTTACTGCCTGCTTTAGGCAATATCATCTCAATCCTTATGCCCTTTGCTACACTGGGATCAAAACTAAGGGGTAGGAATGACTTTTTCTTACTGCAACGAAACGAAGACATGGAACTATACCACACATGAAGGAATGGAGGTGGGAATCCTACATTTCCCTCTCTTTCTCACACTTATCTGATAATCTAATATTGTCTACTATCTTAATCAGGTCTTATATATATATATATATATCTAACAAATAAATTGACTCATTTATACGTTATGCTTATGACTTCCTATTCTGAAGTTATCGACATATACTGGGGATGGTACCAATAAAAAGATAACATTGGGAGGTCCCTGTTACCTCCTCCTGCTACTGTAGTTACCTTGTAACTGGCTGATGTTCTCTCCTGTTGCTATATGTGATCTTCTGCCTAGGATAGGATTTCGCTGGTCTGACTTGTATCTGTATTCAAAGAATATGATAAGTTTTAAAAGGACCAACCCTGTACTGTACTGTGCTATGGCACGACTGAGTATGGAAGAAGGGTAACCATCCTATTATGCCTCGCAGCCTCCTGCCTATAGTATGTGGTGCACAACACATCCATAGACAAGACTCTACTTAGCACGGCTTGCAGACTCCCTGGGACACGACCTGCTCTGATACCAAGTTTGTCACACCCCGCCTTGGGGGGTATGACTTGCACCTGGTGCCCTACTAGGACCTGAACTGCTAGACTACTGAGCCTAAGCACATCTGGTGCCTGGCGGGCTCTAACTCAAATTCATGAAAACAACGGGCTATATAACAGCTGTAAATACAGCCTACGGCCGACTAGGCCTATAGCCACCTGTACCTGTAATAGCAGCTAACCAAAAACACACTCGTAACAAGGAACCTATGCAGGCCGACAAGGCCACCATGCTGTCTAGTTATCTGTAACCCAATAATGGAATACTGAATACCTACGTGACCGGCAAGGTCACCACTACTGACTGGATAAGGCCTCACACGGCCAACATAAACTGAAGTGCTAAACAACTATAACATACTGCACGGCCTCACATGACCGACTCAACTGACCACAGGGAAATGCATACAGACTGCAAGCCTCTAAGAATACTGATAAGATGGTCGGGAAAGGGCCCCGACCTACCCGTACTATACAACAAAAGGAAATGATATAAACCTCTGAAATATCAAGCTCCGGATGACAGGAGCTGATGACTCTGCGCTGGCTGGGATTACGAGGGATCACCTCCTCGTCTATGAGTACCTACAGGCAAGTAATGCAGCGCCCCACCGGGCGTCAGTACCACTGGTACTGAGTATGTAAAATGATAACTGAAGGAAATATCTGAAAACAACAACACAACTGATGAAACTAAAATAAGAAAGAATAGACTAACTGACTAAAAATATAACGCTATGCCTGCTCTTAACTATACTGGAAGGAGTAGGAGTCATACCAGGAGATATATCGTTCTACTGTCGATCTACTTGTATCTAGTGTAACATGGCATAACATAACATAACATAACATAACATAGCACACACAAACCTTACCCGGCCCCCATAAGCCGGGAGGTACAAACAACATGCAATCTATACCCCTACCCCGGTCGTCCCATCTCCTATAATAACTATAAGCATCCTGCCGGTCCCCTGGGTATGCACTTGGGCTCGCTGAGCCCCTGACTATAATTGTACCTGAGTCCGGAGGACTCCTGAATCAACACCCGGGCGTATCCGCTCGACAGGGGTGTGTAAGGGCCAACCAAGGCACAATATGGGGAAAACTGGCATCCCATCTTCATCCCCTGTGGGATGGCATGCCACTCCGTAGAGCGACGTATCCTCGTCCTCTGGCGGACCAGTCGATACAGCTATTAACCGTGGGGCGGTCATGGATGCTAGGTAATCCAACCCCAAGACAATGCAATGGTCTCAACTAGTAATACTATCTGCATATCCCACATACTGAAGCTAATGATAATAAAGTATTTATACATATTGTATGCTGAACTAGTGATAGTAATATGTACGAACTTAATACATGTTGAGACTGATATTAGTATATATATATAAATATAATTTTCTGCCATACTGTGATGAGTCTAATGCTGAACAAGATATAGTCTTTCTGCTGGAAACCATGCTGTATACTGAGTTTCTATAGTAACATGATTTACTATTTCTACATGCTTTCTAAACTTCATTTTAACCTATCATTCTACTTCTGAGATACCTTACAGATATTACATTGCTTTACTGGGTTTTAACTGAATACGATACTATCCTAACATTCTGTACTACATCACATACTGAGCATGTTGTGTAGTTTCTAACACTTGTATTAGAATTCATATCGTGCTAGAAAGTTTCGCGCTAAATATAACATGATGCTTCTAATATCGTACCAACATTCATAATAAACATAACACCTAATTTCTGAACATTCTACTGGCCTTTAAACTACTTTACTATACCAAGATTACTAACTTGCCTAGGAAACTAGCTTTACATACCTTCGCTTCTGATTTCCCGACTAACTGACGTAGCTTGGTCAGTATTTCCGCTATTCCTCCCAACTGCATTCATATATATGTCAATCAGTACTAAATACAGCTTTATTCTAAAGGACGACATCACTTTCGATATAATTATAGCCTAAACTTAGGCTTATCGAAAGACGGTCGAAAACTCGCTATTTTTCCGAAGTCCAGAAGGGAGAAATATTCACTTCATAGCTAGGAATACATAGACATTAGTTTGGAGCAATTCCACTTACCTTAGTCCGGTAGCTCGACGATTCGTCGGCTGTATTTCGCGAAACTAAATCCGTAGGAATGCTCTCTGCTGCTAAATACCTCGGTATCTGAGGTTAATTTGAGTTTGGACTACGTTTGGCAGCGCAATCGGACGAAATTATATTACCCCCTTCGTTCTCTCCTCTCCTCTGGTTTTTCCTCTCTGTTTCACTGGAAATTTATAAGTTTAAATGAATTAAAATCGAAGTGGGGCTTTATATACTTGGGCCTGGACAAGGCCAACGTGTCACGGAGCTAACGCGGAGGCTCCACCTCCGTGACATGTTGCCATCGCGGAGGGGCTCTGCCTTGGCTCCTTCCGCGATGGTTCGACAGGTTTCTCGTCCGACCCTTTTCCCGGGCCTTTCTTTAGCACGTATGGCCTTCAAATATGCTTAACCAACGTGCGAATAGGTCATCTAGGTGCCGGGAGTCCTACGGGGTATAACATGTAGTTAAGCATATAATCAAGTATATGAAAAGGACTAGGGATTATATGCTAGTTTTTCACTCATGTGATCTGGTGCCCATTGAGTATACAAATTCAGATTTTCAGTATGATAGATATTTTAGAAAACCTACCTCAAGATATGAGTTTACCTTAGGAGGTGGAGTCATAAGTTGGAGGAATATCAAGCAATCATGTATTGTTGATTCCACCATGGAAGTCGAGTATGTAGCTGCCTCTGAGGTAGCTAAGGAGGCTGTTTGGCTTCAGAACTTCCTAAAAGAGCTGGAGTGATTCCTTTAATTGAAGCACCAATTACACTTTATTGTGATAATAGTGGTGCGGTTGCAAACTCAAAGGAACCACGAAGTCACAAAAGAAGCAAACATATTGAGAAAAAATATCACTTAATTCAGGACATAACTCAGAGAGGAGATGTGAAGGTTTTGAAGATTGCATCGGAGAACAATTTGGCGAACCCATTTACAAAGAGCTTGTCACAGAAGTCTTTTAATAAGCATGTAGAAGGAATGAGCGTTAAAGTTGTAGGTGCATAGTTATGAGTCTAAGTGGGAGATTGTTAGGATATGCTATTAACCATGCGGTTTAGTATAGTGTTATGTTTCAGTTTTATATAAGACTTTTTTATTTATTTATTGGATTAATAAAGTCTTATTTTAAATAGATTGATTTTGCATCTGTGTCCTTTACTTATATAGTAGATGGTTTAGTGTATAGAGTTTAACTTTTACAGAGAAGATTAAATCATTGGTTCTTATAAGTATAAATTTTGTATATGTTCACAATCTAAGATGAGAATTGGACAAATTTATCGGTATGATTGTAGCATAGGATTATATGTAATTTATCTTGATTATGGAAATGGTATTGTTCCAACTTCTTGTGCTAGTACATTTTGTATGTATTGAACGGACCAAGTAGAGAATAGTTTTTCTCTGACTTAATAAAATAAATGTACTTATACTCTTAATCTTGATATAACTATTATGATCAATGTCATTTGCTTGTTGTTTTAATCTGTCAAAGGGTGAAACTCTTTCGCAAGTTAAAATGCTCCCGGTAGGTTGGATGATGACAAATGATATTTGTGAAATTATAGTTAGTTGATGGAATCCATGTCTCGACCTTGAGATTGATGATACCCCTTTATAATTGCTTATAGGTTTTTATGTGAAAAACCCTGTAGGTGGATTCTGTATCCATCACATGAAATAAGTTAAGTGTTTGAATAAATGATTAAATTGATTAATGAATTAAATAGTCAGAAATTTAATTGGATTGGTTGGTATCTGTAATCTTAACATGGGGAATTAAATAAGAATTTAATAATTGATTTTGAAATTATACCGAGGAGTGCAATTGCAAATTTTTAGTGGAATAATCTGTGATTTATTATAGTAGGTTAATTTATTCATTATTTACCACAATTGGAAGCCTCACTAAATAAATCTGTGCTCCCTGCTATGCCTTATTAATTAAAAAACTTGAAAAAGGAAGAAACATGTTTTCTTGAAGTAGTAAAATCCTACAAAATTTTGGACAACTTCATAAAAGGTAAGTAGTACACGTTTGGGTTTTATACCCTTAAAAACATGTGGATTAACAAGGAAAGAAAGAATCCTATACATTTTGTGATTAGGGTTTTAACCCCTAAAAATGTTATTATAAATAGGGCTTCTTCCTTCTTGAAAAAAGACGATCTTTTATGAGAAGAAGTACTTGCCCACACAAGTATTCCCCACTCGGAGATTATTGAGGATATAGTAGAAGACTGCAGACCTGGAGAACGAGTTGGACGCGTTGTGGAAACCTTCAAGAGGTTAGTATTTCGTAATCTAAATTGTCGTTGTTATATAGTGATTCATGTAAGATTGTTGATCCTATTTATTCTTGCTTCCGCTGCACATGTTTTAATAGATAAAACCTTATTATGCCTAAGGTATCCGTCTGATTTTTCAAGTGACAATTCAATTTGGGGTAGTGGAGGACCAACCAATGAACATTGATAATATTTCAGTAATTACACCTGGTATGTATTTATTATTAGCGAAAATGTGAAAGAAATGGATAAGAAAGAACACAAGATTTTATGTGGTTTGGATCAGAATGATCCTACATCCATCAGAGAATAACTGCTTTTATATTATTAACAAAGAAAGTGGAGAGATCCCAAATACATCTAAGAGAATTGCTCTCTCATCTCTCTACACTTACAATGTATTTTTCTATGATTTTTGGGATTGGATTTTACAATAAAGAATGGTCATTCTTTTATAGATGACCAAACTTGACTTCCAAGCACAAAATAAGAAAAAAAATTAAATATAAAATTTATCCTCCACAAATTTTGCTTGTTCTCTAAGTTCATTTCTTAGCTAAGTAAATTGGCACATGGAATTTTCTTCCATATGGATTAGGCCTCACAAAAACCAAACCAACTCTTTCAATCTCCACCTTGGTTTGTGTTCTGAGCAAGCGTATGAACAACTCCGGTCAAAACTTTTAAGCTTACTGGGCAATCCCGTTATAAGAAACAAGAATCAAACCTTTGTTGAGCATACCATATCCACCTAGCGGTTGTTCTCCCAGAGTTGCATCAGTTGATGCGTATTCTTGCCAACTCCTTGCAGTGTGCAAACTTGGCGAGTGCGACTATCTTGGTCAATATGTCTGCAGAGTTATTGTATGTGATAGCCTTTATGACCTTGATAACACCCTCTTCAACAACATATCGAATGATATGAAATATGAAATCAATGTGTTTTGGTGCACTCATGAAATCTTTGATTATTAATCAAATGAATAGCACTTTGACTATCACATTTAAGAGTTGATTCCACCTGAACCAAATTTAGCTCTGCCACCAAAACTTTCACCAGATAGCTTCTTTTAGTGCCTCTGTTGCTTCCATATATTCTGCCTCTGTTGTAGATAGAGTGACAGTCGACTATAAAGTTGATTTCCAACTAACGGCACTGCCAAAGAGAGTAAACATGTATCCAGTTGTGGACTTCCTTCTATCAAGATCCTCGGCATAATCAGAATCCACATAACCGAGAACGAAAATACCTTCATCACTTTTTTGAAAGGTTAGGCCAATATCAGAAGCTCGTTTGAGATATCTCAATATCCACTTGACAGCTTCCCAATGCCTCTTTCCTGGGTTGTCCATGTACCTACTTACCACACTTATAGATTGAGCAATATCTAGACGTGTGCACATCATAGTATACATAATACTACCAACTGCACTAGAATAAGGAACCTTTGACATATGCTCCACCTCATCCTTAGATTAAGGAATTTGTAACTCTAAAAGTCTAAAATGAGGAGCTAGTGGTGTACTTACAGGCTTGCTCATATGTATATTGAATCTCTCAAGAACCTTTTCGATGTACCTCTTCTAAGAAAGATGTACAATACCGTCTTCTCTTGAAATCTCCATTTCAAGGATTTTCTTTATAGCTCCCAAATCTTTTATGTCAAATTCCTTTCTTAATAGTGTCTTCAAAGCATTTATCCCTATGATGTTGTCACGACCCAAACTGAGACCTCGGATCGAGACACGGGACCTAGAACCACGAATGACTCCAAGTCGACCCATGACATGAACATAATAACTAAAGAACATATATCAAGAGAAATCTGATAACTGAAACATGAATGAGCAGAAGTCTAAATACATATCAATCATAACAGAGTCAATACTGACCAAGCCAAAATTCTACATATTGTCTGATAAGCCTCTAACATATTTGAAGAGCTGATGGGACAACATCCCAAACTAGCTAACTAAAGTCTGAAACTGAAGGTAACATAAATCATCACTAACTGAAGGTCCTCGAAGGATGAGGACTCACCAACAATGGGAAACTAGACTAAGCTGCGGGAGATAAGCTAACGGCGAAATTGAGTCTGATCGTTTGAACCTGTATCATGAGACGATACAACATAGAGTATGCAGTCAATACTTGAAATATACTGAGTATGCAAGATAAGTAAAATATGTTGAATAAGTATAAATCGAAATCATACATAAAAACATAAATCACAAGATCATGAGAGTAAAGGATTGAATGTTGGTATATGAAAACACGTATAGTCATAAACTGAACTTCATATCTGAATAGAATGACCCAAAGCTGAAAATAGAATCATATGGCTTTCCATAGCTGAAATCATGAGTAAAAGCTTATAAACTGATCATTGGGTCAAACCTGCTGAAAACATAATATCATAAGTCATAAACATGTATAACTGAAATCATGAGGAATAATGGGAGACTCGTCACAACTGACATCATCATGATAGAGCTTACGTAATTCCCCAAATATCACACTCAAATGGGCAGAGCCATCCAAAGCCTTTCCTGGGCTAAGGATATTACCATGGTATTGATATCAAGCTGAAGGCCCTCTAGCAAGCGGGGAAAAAACTATCTTGAGAGGTCCCCAACTGAATATATAAATCTACATTGGCACATAGTTCTGAGATCGGGAAACCTTGGAACCCCAAGCCTACTCGGTGCTAGACACTACTCCCAAAAACATGCATAGTACTCCCATTATTTTTCAATGAAGCTGGAATCATAATCATATGCATTGTCTAAAATATGAATATGGGGAGTCTTGACTCCAAAAACATATGATAAACTGATCTTATTAGCCTTGGATTAATCATGAAAACCTACTTAACTTGAGTGGGCTTTCCCAAATCTTAAAATCATGCATACTTGAAATAGACTTCATTAGTCCAAATCATAGATTCATACATGGGTAATTCATAAACTTTCATTCATGCTAGATATCTCATCATACTTGAAATCATGAATCATAAACTTGACTTTTCATGAAACTTGCATAATTGGGCATAATTTTTCTAAAACTTAAAATCATGAATTTATAATCAATTTGTATACAACATCTGCCCATGAATCTTAATACATGCTTTGAAACATGAAGAGAATTGACCCATAAATAAATCATAGAGAATTTTATAAAATTGGGTTAAAACCCTATAAGATCATGAACTTGATCTAGAACTTGAATTCATAGAATTGAGGAAAATTTTGAGCATGAGAGTGAAAGGAACTCTTATTCATAGCCCTACATACCTAGGTGAGCTGAATCTACACTTTTCTTTGAAAGCCCAAGAGACTTGGAGAAAATATTGAAGGATTTAAGCTTGATCTTTAAAGGAAAACCTCTAAACTTGCATGTGTGAGAGTTGAATGAATTAGAATAGGTTAAACTCCCCCAAAACCCTCTTTTTAGAGCTTAAACCGATGTTATTAGGATGCTAGAAGCTTAGGATTTATAAAAATACCCTTAATGAATTCGTAGGAAAGTTGTTCTGTTGTCACGACCCGAACATAGGCCCAGATCGAGACATGGGACAAGGAGCCCCGAGAGACTCCAAGTTGACCCATGGCATGAACATAACATCTAACTCAATCAATACAAGCGGAAGATTAATAATAATAAACATAGCTGAAGTCTGAATATAAGATGAAATATGAATATACAATATGAGTCTGAAGCTGAATACAATCTATGTCTGAAAAGCCTCTACTTCTAATGAGTTGATGGGACAAGACCCCAACTAACTCTCTAAGCCTGAAATTAGAAATGTAAAGATATCTAATAAGGAATGGTCCTTAGGAGATGAGGACTCACCGACTGAGAATGTATATGCTACTCTAGAAGGCTGGCTAGCAATGAGGATAAGTGTGAATATTGAAGCTTGTATCATAAAACGATACAACATAGAGTATGCGGTCAGCATGTGGAATGTACCAAGTATGCAAGGTAAGTAAAATTGCTTAAGTAAGTAAAATCATTAAAACATGCATAATATAAAACATAATCAAGATAAGAATCTGAGAGTAGGGATTGCATGCTATTTTCTGAAATCATGATTTGAACATAACTGCATATCATAACTGATTCGAATGACCCAAAGCTGAAAACTGATAACCACGAGTAAAACTGAACATTGGATCAAACCTACATATATATATATATATATATATATATATATATATATATATATCATGAATGATAAACATTCATAATTGAAACCATGAGAAACAATGGGAGAATCGTCATATAACCGACATTACCACGATTGAGCTTACGTGGTCTCGACTATCACACTCAAGTGTGCAGAGCCATCTAAAGCCTTGTCAACGCTAAGGATGCTACCATGATATCGATATCAAGCTGAAGACCCCTTGGGGTATGGGAAAGATCTCAAAGGAGGTCCCAAAATAATTTAAGCATACCTACATTGGTGCGTAGTTCTGATGCATAGGGTTGACTAACCCTTAGCCTACTCGGTGCTAGACACTACTTCCAAAAATATGCATATAATCTTCATTGTTTTTCAATGAAGTTGACCATCATCTAGGGAAGAAGCTGAATAATCACATACATATAAAATTTGAAATCATAAATGAGGAGCCTTGGCTCAAACCATACCACAAGCTGAACATAATTGGGATTCTTGACTCCAAAATCATGTGGTAAGCTAATTCGTGAAATCCTAAATCATACTTGAACATATGGGCTTTCCGAGTACTTAAACATGCTTGAAAATACTTGATTCACTTGAAAACATGATCATAGACATGAGTAACTTGAAAACATGCTTTTCTCATAAATATCTCAATATACTTGAACATACATCATGGATCTAAACTTTCATGAACTTTCATGGATAGGTATCATAATTTATAAAACTTGAAAACATGATTTATAATTGAAAACATTGTAAAACTTTCCCATGAATCATAATTCATCAATAGAACTATCTTTAGATCATACCCATGGTAGAAACTTAGGGAATTCATGCATTGGGTTAAACTCCCGTAGAATCAACATGTAGATTTTCATGAATTAGAGAGGGATTGGGCATGGGTGTGAAAAAATTCACCCATTCGTAGCCCTCCATACCTGAGAGAATTTGATTCTACAACTTTTCTGATTGCCCAAGAAATAATTGAGGAAGAACCTTGAGAGATTGAGCTTGATCACCCCTCTTACTTTTAAACTTGTATGCATGAATTAGGAATAACTTAGAATGACGTAAAACTTCTTAAAACACTTTATTCTAACCTTAAACCAATGTAGTTTAGGCCTTAGGATCATAGGAATTACGGAAAATCCCTTACTAAATTCGCAGGGAAAAACAGAGTGCTAGTCCAAACGAGGGATTGGACGAGTCGTTGTATTGGCCACGACTCGTGGCCTGGAATCATCAAGTGCACTGCCAAAATTTCACTGGGGCTCATCATGGGGGACTTAAT
The DNA here is from genome assembly GCA_035772735.1 of Datura wrightii. Lineage (NCBI taxonomy): Eukaryota > Viridiplantae > Streptophyta > Magnoliopsida > Solanales > Solanaceae > Datura > Datura wrightii. The sequence goes on along the minus strand of JASDFA010000003.1, from coordinate 115,700,177 downwards.
GAGTCATTACTGGTGATCACGACTCGTGGTCACCTCCCGTTGTCTTTACTGCCTATTTTCTTCTTCCTTCACCCTCACCCTTGACCACGACTGACTTAATGAGTTGTGGTGCTGACCATGACTCATGGTCATGTTCGTGGTGACCCAAACACCAGAAATTCCAACTTAATTCCAACTCCTCACCACGAGTCACTTGATGGGTCACAAGACGACTCGTTTTGTGACCTGGTGCAGAAAATCCTGTTTTCTCCGTTTCAACTCTCGGATCTGATCTTAGGGCTTTCGGGATATAACAATATCTCCCCCTTAGGAACATTTTTCCTCGAATTTTGAAAATCATATAGAAAAGTAGAGAAATGCAATCATCATACTCAAATACTGAACATACATGCTGAAACTGACGGAATGACTGCCTCCGAACTGAACTGAATTCACGCATCATACATACATGCTTTGACATGAAAGAAATTGGGACACATGAATTGAACATGGAAACTGAATAGAGTATTAAGGCAAAAACTGATACCTCAAGCTGAGAGTGAGCTGGAAGGGAATAAATGCAGGTATCTAGCCATCATATCTGCCTCGGCTTCCCACTTAGCTCCCTCAACATGCTGATTCCTCCATAAAACTTTAATTGAAGCTACTTCTTTGTTTCTTAGACTTCGAACCTGACGATCCAATATTTTCACTAGAACCACTTCATAACTAAGGCTGTCTTTCACACCGACACTGTCCACCGGAACAACTAGAGCTGGATCACCCAAACTCTTCTTTAAGAGCGATACATGGAATACTGGATGGACTGAAGCAAATTCTGAGGGCAACTCCAACTCATATGCTATCTTGCCAACTTGTTTCACAATCTGGTACGGGCCAAAATAAAGGGGACTGAGTTTCCCTTTCTTTTCGAACCTCATCACTCCTTTCATGGGAGATACCTTCAGAAAACACCCAATCATCGGCTTCAAACTCAAGTTCTCTCCTTCTCATATCCACACTTTTGGTGACTCTGAGCTGTTTTCAACCTGTCCCGTATGAGCTGAACTTTCTCCATAGCTTCATGGATTGAATCTGGTCCGATCATCGCAACTTCACTGACTTCAAACCAACCAATAGGTGATCTACATCTCCGCCCATAGAGAGCCTCAAACGGAGCCATCTGAATACTGGAATGGTAGCTGTTGTTATATGAAAACTTAATGAGAGGCAAATGATCATCCAAACTACCCTTGAAGTCAATCAAACACGCCCTCAACATGTCCTCGAGAGCCTGAATATTTTCGCTCTGCCTGACCATCTGTTTATAGGTAAAATGCGGTACTGAGCTTGACTTGAGTACCAAGTCCCTTTTGAAATGGTCTCCAAAATTGGGAGGTAAACTGAGTACCTTTGTCTGATATGGTGGACAATGGCATTAACTCCCGAATGTACAACTTAGCATAATCCTCTGCTGAATCGGTAGTTTTGACTGATAAGAAATGAGCTGCTTTGGTCAACCTGTCCATGACCACCCAAATGGAATCATACTGCCGACGAGTGCGAGGCAAACCTGTAATGAAGTCCATATTGATCTCTTCCCACTTCTATGTAGGAATGCTAATATCTTGAAGCATACCTCCAGGTCTTTGATGCTCCACTTTCACCTGTTGACTATTCGGACACTTAGCAACAAATTCTGCGATGTCCTTCTTCATGCCATTCCACTAGTTAACTTTTCGTAGGTCATGGTACATCTTGGTGGCACCTGGATGTATCAAATATCTGGAACCATGGGCCTCATGCAACATCCGCTTCCTCAAATCATCGATATCCGAAACAAACAAACGACCCTGATATCAAAGCACCCCATCTCCCCTTTGGAGAAGATCTCTACCTTCTGATTCTAAACGGCTTCCTTCAGTTTTACCAAAATAGGATCCTCGTCTTGTCTCATTGTTACATCAGTCACCAAGGAAGATAATGATTCGTTATAAATAATAACACAACCATCGGTCGAGTCAACTGAATGAACTCCCAACTGTGCAAGTCGATGCACATCCTTTACCAGCTCCTTCCTCCCCTCATCTATATGGGACACACTCTCCATAAAGAGCCTACTAAGAGCATCTTCTACTATATTAGCCTTGCCCGGATGGTAAAGGACACTTGTATCATAATCCTTGAGTAGCTCCAACTACCTCCTTTGGCGCAGATTTAGGTCCTTCTAGGTACACACATATTGTAGGCTATTGTGGTCTGTAAATAAGTCTACACGGACCTCGTACAAATAGTGTCTTCAAATCTTCAAGGAAAATACCACCACTGCCAATTCAAGATCATGAGTCGGGTAATTCTTCTCACGAACCTTCAGCTGCCTAGAAGCGTATGCTATCACTTTACCATAATGCATCAATACAAAACCAAGGCCGATCCTAGAAGCATTGCAATACACCATAAACTCTTTGGTACCCTCAGGTAGGGTTAGCACAGGGGCTGAGGTGAATCGAGTCTTCAACTCCTGGAAGCTCCTCTCACAAGCCTCTGGCCATTGGAAATTCACTTTTTTTTTGGGTCAATTTGGTCAATGGCGCTGCAATAGATGAAAACCCCTCAACAAACCTCTGATATTAACCAACTAAGCCCAAGAAACTCTAGATATCCAAAGGATTCACAAGTTTAGGCCAATTCTTCACCGCTTCTATCTTTCGAGAGTCCATGTTTATACCCTCACTTGACACCACATGGCCCAAAAATGCCACTGAACTCAACCAGGACTCATACTTGCTAAATTTAGCATACAACTGTTGATCCTTCAAGGTCTGTAACACCACCCTCAAATGATAGGCGTGCTCCTCCGCGCTCCAAGAGTATATAAGGATGTCATGTATGAACACGATCACGAATGTCTGTAACACCACCCTAAAATGAGAGGCATGCTCCTCCTTTCTCTGAGAGTATATAAGTATGGCTTGAACACCCTGTTCATCAAATCCATAAAAGCTACAAGAGCATTCATTAGTTCAAAAGACATAACTACAAACTCATAATGACCATATCGCGTCTTGAAGGCTGTCTTCGGGATGTCACTCTCCCGAATCCGGAGCTGATGGTATCCGGATCTGAAGTCTATCTTCGAAAAGCACTTAGCACCCTGAAGCTAGTCAAACAAATCATAAATTCTGGGGAGTGGATACCTGTTCTTGATAGTTACCTTGTTCAATTGTCGGTAATCAATACACATACGAAGAGAACCATCTTTCTTTCAGACAAAAATAACTGGTGCACCCCATGGGGATTTGCTAGGTCTGATAAAGCCCTTGTTTAGAAGGTCCTTCAATTGCTCCTTCAACTCCTTTATCTTGGCTGGAGCCATTCTATAGGAAGGAATATATATAGGCTGCGTATCGGGAAGAAGGTCAATACCAACATCGAATTTTCCTCTTAGGAGGGATTCTCGGTAGATCATCGAGGAACACTTCTGGATACTCACATACTACTTAAACTGACTGGATAGTTGGGTCTCGGACGTAGCATCATTAACCCTAACTAGATGGTGCACGCAACCCTTAGAAATCATCGTTCTAGCCTTAAGGTAGGAAATGAAATGACCTACAGGTACAACTGAACTACCCTTCCATTCTAAGTTGGCTCACCCGGAAATCTGAACTCTACTACTCAGGTTCTACAATTGACTGAGGCATAGCATGCAAATAGCCAATCCATGCCGAGGATAACATCAAAATCGGTCATGGCTAACTCTACTACATCTGCTGAGGTGATTTTTTGAAGAACTATAACAGGGAAATTTCTATACACCCGTCGAGTTATAACTGAATCGCTGACTGGAGTAGAGACTGAGAAGGGTTCTGATAGGATTTCAGGATTGACTCTGAAACTACTAGCAACATAGGGTGTCACAAAAGACAAAGTATCCCCTAAATCTAGAAAAGCATATATATCAAGGTGGAAAACTCATAACATACCAGCGGGGAGACCTCCTGCTCCTGGTGGGACGCTAAGGCATAGAATCTGTTTTGGCACTATCCGCCACCTGTGCTATTAGATACCCCCTGCTGAGCTGGGAGTGCTGGTGGGGCTGCTGAACTAGAAGCTAGAACTTAGCCCCTATCATGGCCCTGTCTAGATGCTGGACAATCCCTAAGTATGTGTCTGGGCTTCCCGCACCCGAAGCACGCACCTGTACCCGCCAAAAACTCACCTGTGTGTCTCCGGCCACACCTATCGCAAATTGGGATACTGGAATCTGTGGGCCTGCTGCTCTGGACTCTTGAGCTTGACCCTCGTCCTCTCTGATCGTGCCTAGATCTGGATGTCACACTCATAGACGATGATGCTGGGGCTGACAATCTTTGGTGAGACAGCTGATGGTGTCCACCACCTGGTCTCTACTGAGAAAACCCATAAACTGTCTGTCCTAGCCCTCTTGGCCTCTCTCTCTCTCACATGCACCTCCTCCATCTGCTGGGCGTACAAGACTATCCGAGAAAAATCCATATCCTGATGAAGCATTGTAGTCCGGCAATCCTTGTCTAAGTAGCCCGCCAATCCATGAACAAACCTTCTCACTCGAGCTCTTTGATCAACCACTAACTCTGGTGCGTACTTGGACAAACGAGTGAACTCTAAGGCATACTCTTGCACTATCATCTTTCCTTGTCTCAGATTCACAAATTCGGTCATTTTCCACTCCCTCATCTCACGAGGAAAGAACCGATCTAGAAAATCGATATGAAACTCATCATAACTGATAGGGCCTGCTCTGATTGCCCTACTATCCTTCCATTGTTAGGACCAAATGTGTGCGACCCCCTTCAACTGATACGAGGCCAAATTGGCACACTCCTCTCCAGTCACCCCATTGACCTGGGTGATCTTTAGAATCTTATCGATAAACTCATGTGGATCCTCGTCCACCTTTGACCCAAAAAGCTCTAGAGGGTTCATCCTTATAAAATCTCTGACTCGTGATGCACTGCATTCCCGTTCTGAGGGACATGTGCTACCGCCTGCTGATTGACCTGGACAGCCAAGGCCTGTGCTAGCATCTGAATGGCTTCCCTGAATTTAGCGTGAGCAACCAGCTCCGGTGCATGGTGCTCATGGGCTGGTGGGGCCTGTTGGTGCCCATCTCTATTGCCATCCTCGTGGCCATTTCTATTCCCATTTCTTCTACTGTTAACTCTGCGTAGAGGCATGATTCTGCAAATTCTTATAGCACGAGTTAGAAGGATAGAGAGACATTTTACCACATGACATAGATCATGAAAGAAGAGAACATTTCCTAAACGTCTAGTAGCTTCTTCGTCATAAGTGTGGCATGCTTCACACCCATGAAAAAGACTCTACTTAACGCGGCTTTTAGACAACCTAGGATACTTCAAAACCTACTGCTCTGATACCAAGTTTGTCACAACCCAAACATAGGCTCGGATCGAGACACGGAATAAGGAGCCTCAACAGACTCCAAGTCTAATCATGGCATGAATGTAACATCTAACTCAATCAATGCAAGAGGAAGATCAATCATAATAAACATAGCAGAAGTCTAAACATAACATGAAATCTGAACATACAACACCAGTCTAAAGCTGAATACAATCTATGTCTGAAAAAGCCTCTACTTCTGATGAGTTGATGGGACAAGACCCCAACTAACTCTCTAAGTTTGAAACTAAAAATGTAAAAATATCTGATAAGGAATGGTCCTTGGAAGATGAGGACTCATCGACTGAGACTGGATATGCTACTCTGGAAGGCTGGCTAGCAACGAGGCTGAGTTTGAATGTCGAAACCTGTATCATAAAATGATACAACATAGAGTATGCGGTCAATACGTGAAATGTACCGAGTATGCAAGGTAAGTAAAACTGCTTAAGTAAGTAAAATCATTAAAACTTGCATAATATAAAACATAGTCAAGATAAGAATCTGAGAGTAGGATTTGCATGCTATTTTCTGAAATCATGGTATGAACATAACTGCATATCATAACTGATTTGAATGACCCAAAGCTGAAAACTAATAATCATGAGTAAAACTGAACATTGGGTCAAATCTACTTAAATATATATATATATATATATATATATCATGATTGATAGACATGCATAACTGAAATCATGAGGAACAATGGAAGACTCGTCATATACGCGGTCCTGACTATCACACTTAAGTGGGCAGAGCCGTCCAAAGCCTTTTCAGGGATAAGGACGCTAGCATGATATCGATATCAAGCTGAAGGCCCCTTGGGGTAGGGGGAAATCTCTCAAAGGAGGTCCCAAAATAATCTGATCATACCTACATTGGCGCGTAGTTCTGAGGCATAGGGTTGACTGACCCTTAGCCTACTCGGTGCTAGACACTACTTCCAAAAATATGCATATGCTCTCCATCATTTTTCAATAAAGTTGACTATCTTCTAGTGAAGAAACTGAATAATCATATATATAAAATCTGAAATCATAAATGAGGAGCCTTGGCTCAAACCATACCTTAAGCTGAAGATAATTGGGAGTCTTGACTACAAAATCATGTGGTAAGCTAATTTGTGAAATCATAAATCATACTTTCACATATGGGCTTGCCCAATACTTAAACATCCTTGAAAATACTTGATTCACTAGACATGGGTAACTAGAAAACATGCTTTCTCATAAATATCTCAACATACTTAAACATACATCATAGATCTCAACTTTCATGAACTTTCATGAATGGGCATCATAATTTATAAAACTTGAAAACATGATTTATAATTGAAAACATTGTAAAACTTACCCATGAATCAACAATAGAAACATGCGTAGATCATACCCATGGTAGAAACTTAGGGAATTCATGCATTGGGTTAAAAGTCCATAGAATCAACATGTAGATTTTCATAAATTAGAGATGGATTGGACATGGGTGTGAAAAAATTCACCCATTCATAGTCCTACATACCTGAGAGAATCTGATTCTACAACTTTTCTAATTGCCCAAGGAATAGTTGAGGAAGAACCTGGAGAGATTGAGCTTGATCACCCCTCTAGACTTTTAAACTTACATGAATGAATTAGAAATAACTTAGAATGACTTAACCATTCTTAAAACACTTTATTCTGACCTTAAAACGACGTATTTTAGGCCGTAGGATCATAGGAATTACAGAAAAGGCCTTACTAAATTTGTAGAAAAAAATAGACTACCAATCCCAACGAGAGACTGGATGAGTCGTCGTTACTGGCCACGACTCGTGGCCTGGAGTCTTCAAATGCACTGCCAAAATTTCACTAGGGCTCATGATGGGGGACTTAACGAGTAGTTGTTGGTGACCACGACTCGTGGTCACCTCTCGTTGCCTTTACTGCCCATATTTTTCTTCCTTCGCCTCGCACTTGACCTCGACTGGCTCAACGAGTTGTGGTGCTGACAATGACTCATGGTCATGTCCGTGGTGACCCAAAATCTAGAAATTCCAACTTAAGTCCAACTCCTCACCATAAGTCACTTAACGACTCATGGTCATCCTGACGGTCACAGGACGACTCATTCTATGACCTGGTGCTGAAAATCCTATTTTTCTCCATTTCAACTCCCGGGTCTGATCTTAGGGCTTTCGGGGTATAACATCTGTCAACTGTCACGAGTTATACCACGTGTCGTACAATCCTCCTACGACTCATGGTATCCTCCCGTAGTGACAAAGTCCAAAACCTCCAATCCTCTAAATATTTCCACGAATCCTATTACAATCTGTAACACCATACTACAAACTGTACCAACAATCAATCACTAGATAACTCCAAAGACTTGCTACAACTCCTGATCATGGGTCGTACCCACATACTACGACTAGTAGTGGGGACTCGTGGTCTAGGGAATAAAATCTCTGATCTAAACCACGGGTCTTCCTACGACCCATACTACCAACCTACGACTCATAGGTTGAGTTATATTGAAGTAATTTTCAAACTTTTCCTACTGATCATATTTTAAATCTCGAGTCTAGTCTTAGGAACTCTCAAGGTATTACAATATCTTCCCCTTGGGAACATTTGTCCCTGAATGTGGGTTAAACATAGTAAAAGACCGGGGAAAGGAACTAGAATCCCAAATACTAAACATATGAAGCTGGAAACTGATGGAGTGACTGACTCCGGACTAAGATACATGACTGAACTGAATTCATGATTCATACATACATACTAAAACATGGAAGGAACTGAGATACATGAACTTGACAGGAAACTGAATAAAATACTAAGGAGGAAACTGGTACCTCATGCTGAAACTAAGTTGGTAGGGAAAAGATGCGAGTATTTACCCATCATATTTGATTCGGCCTCCCACACAGCTCCCTCAACGAGCTGATTCCTCCACAAGACTTTCACTGAAGCTACTTCTTTGTCCATTAACTTTGGAACCCAACGATCAAGGATTTCAACAAGTACCTCCTCATAGGTAAGGCTATCCTTCACACCTATGCTCTCCATCGGAAAAACCAAAATCGGGTCACCAATGCACTTCTTCAACAATGATACATGGAAAACTGGATACACCAAAGCTAACTCTATTGATAGCTCCAACTCATAGGACACCTTGCCAACAAGTCTCACAATCCTATATGGAGCAACGTATCGGGGACTAAGTTTCCCTTTCTTTCCAAACCTCATCTCCCTTCATGGGAAATACCTTCAAGAACACCCAATCATCAACTTTCAACTCAAGTTCTCTCCGCCTAACATCCGCATATGACTTCTGACGACTCGGAGCTATTTTTAGTCTTTCCCTAATAAGATGAACTTTCTCCAAGGCCTCATAAACTGAATCTGGCCCAATCAACATAGCCTTACCTACTTCAAACCAACCAATAGGCGATCTATACCTCTGCCCATATAGAGCCTCAAACGGAGCCATTTGGGTGCTGGAGTAGTAACTGTTGTTGTAAGTAAACTCGATGAGAGGAAAATGATCATACCAACTACCCTTGAAGTAAATCAATCACACTCTCAACATATCCTCAAGAGTCTGAATGGTCTGCTCATCCTGGCCATCTGTTTGCGGGTGAAAAGCCATGCTAAGCTTGACCTGAGTACCAAGTCCCTTCTGGAACAACCTCTAAAACTGAGAGGTGAACTGGGTACCTCTGTCTGAAATGATGGACAAAGGAATTTCGTTCAATTGAACTAGCTCCTGAATGTATAATCTAGCTTAGTCCTCAGCTGAATTGATAGTTTTGACCGGTATAAAATGTAGTGCCTTGTTCAATCTGTCTACAACCACCCATAGAGAGTCATACTATTGACGTGTATGAGGCAATCTTTTGATAAAGTCCATATTAATTTCCTCCCACTTCAAAGTAGGAATACTAATGTGTTGTATCACACCTCCAGGTCTTTGATGCTCAACTTTCACTTGTTGACAGTTTGGACACTTAGCCACAAACTCTATTATGTCCTTCTTCATGCTATTCCACCAATAAACTTTCTGTAGATCTCGGTACATCTTGGTGTCACCTGGGTGGATAGAATATCAAGAACCATGAGCCTCACCTAACATTCAATCTCTCCAGTCATCAACACCCAGAACACACAAATGACCCTGATAATGAAGTACACCATCTCCCACTTGGGAGAAGACCTCCACCTTCTGATTTTGGACCTCTTCCTTTAGCTTTACTAAGATAGGATCCTCGTCTTTCCTAGCCTTGACATCAGTCACCAATGAAGATTCTAATCCATTCTGAATAATGACACCACCACCTTGTTGAATCCACAAGGCGAACTCCTAAACGAGCAAGCCGATGCACATCCTTCACCAACTCGTTCTTCTACCTTCCACACGAGACACACCCTCCATGGACAACCTGCTAAGGGCATCCACCACTACATTGACCTTACCCAGATGATAAAGGATACTTATGTTGTAATCCTTAAGAAGCTCTAACCACCTCCTTTATCGCAAATTCAGTTCCTTTTGAGTGAACACATACTAAAGGCTCTCATGATTTGTGAACACATCCATATGCACCCCATACAAGTAGTGTCTCCAAGTCTTCAATGCGAACACTACCGCTGCCAACTTTGGGTCATGCATTAGGTAATTCTTCTCATTAGTCTTAAGTTGTCTAAAGGCATTCGCAATGACCTTCCTACATTTCATCAACACACAATCAAGACCAACCCTAGAGGCATCACAGTACACAACGAATCCATCTGTGCCTACGGGTGGGGTCAATACTGGGGCTAAAGTGAGTCGGATCTTAAGCTCCTGAAAACTCTTCTCACAGGCATCTAACCATTGGAACATGACTTTCTGCTGGGTCAACTTAGTCAACGGTGCTACAATGGATGAAAATCCTTCAAACAACCTCATGTAATAGCCAACTAAACCTAAGAAGCTCCTCATATCCGAAGGATTAACTTGTCGAGGTCAATTCTTCACTGCCTCTACCTTTAGAGATTCCACCTACACACCCTCACTCGACACCACATGACCAAAAAATGCTACTGAGTCCAACCAAAACTCACACTTGCTGAATTTAGCAAATAGCTAGAAATCCTTGATAGTCTGTAGCACAATCCTCAAATGAGCGGCATGATCTCCTCGCTCCGAGTATATGGGAATGTCGTCTATAAAGACAATCATGAACATATCTAAATACTGCTTGAATACCCTTTTCATCAAGTCCATGAAAGCTGCAGGAGTATTCGTTAATACAAAAGACATAACCATGAATTCATAGTGACCATACCGAGTCTTGAAAGCTGTCTTCGGAATGTTACTCTCCCTAACTCTGAGCTGGTGATTTTGGACCTGAGATCTATCTTTGAGAAGCACTTAGCACCCTGAAGTTGGTCAAACAAGTCATCAATTCTGGAGGGAGGATAATTGTTCTTGATTGTGACTTTGTTCAACTACCAATAATCAATGCACATTTTAAGAGAACCATCTTTTTTCTAAACAAAGAGAACTGGAGCACCCCATGGGGACTTATTAGGCCTGATGAATCCCTTATCTAAAATTTCCTTCAACTGCTCTTTCAACTCCTTTAGCTCAGCTAGAGCCATTTTGTAAGGAGGAATAGATATAGGCTGCATATGGAAGGTCAATACCAAAGTAAATCTCCCGCTTGGGAGGGACTCCTAGTAGATCATCGGGAAGCACCTCAGGATACTCACCTACTATGGGAACTTACTGAAGAGTCGAGGTAATGGATGTCACATCCTTAACCCAAACTAGATGGTACATGCAACCTTTAGAAATCATCTTTCTGGCCTTAAGATGGGAAATAAAGAGACCTACAGGCACAGTTGAACTACCCTTCCATTCTAGAACTGGTTCACCCAGAAACCGAAATTATTGTATGATTCTATAATTCACTGAGGTGTAACACACATGCAACCAATCCACACTAAAGATATCATCAAAATCGGTCATGTATAACTCTACTAAATTGGATGAGGTGACTTTATGAAGGACTCTAACAGGGAAATTTTTGTATACCCATCAAGCTATAACTGAGTCGCTGACTAGAGTAGAGACTGAGAAGGTTTTTGATAGGATTTTAGGACTGATTCCAAAACTAATAGCAATATAGGGAGTCACAAAATATAAGGTATCCCCTAGATCTAACAATGCATATACATCAAGATGAAATACTCACAATATATTAGTGACCACATCTGGAGAGACCTCCTGCTTCTGACGAGATGAGAGGGCATAAAATCTATTCTCACGCTGACCACCACCTACACTAGTGGATGCACCCTGTTGAGCTAAGCGTGCTGGTGGAGCTGCTAAACTGGTGGCTGGGTCACGACCTCTACCATGGCCCTGTCTGGCTAAAGGGTAATCTCTGAGCATGTGTCTGGGCTTCCCACACCCGAAACACACACTTGAACCCACTAGGCACTTTCCAGTGTCTTTCTACCACACTTGCCACAAACTAGGATGCTGGGCTCTCCTGACATGCTCCCCAAACGTCGAGATCCTGATGTCCTTCCCCTCTAATCATGCCTAGATCTAGATGGAACACTGGATGATGAAGGCGTTGGGGCTGATGGTCTCTGGTGAGACTGCTGATGATGTCCGCCACTAGACTTTTTTTGGGAAAACTCAAAGCTACCTATCCTTTCCCTCTTGGCCTCTCTTTCCCTTTCCTTCATCTAATCCACCTCTATCTACTGGGCGTATATAACCAATCAATAGAAGTCTAGATCACTATTCAGCATTCCTACACTCTTTGACGAACGAGTCTTACACTTCATACACAAATCTATTCATACGAGCTATATGATCCACAACCATCTTCGATGCATACTTGGATAGCCGGGTGAACTCCAAGGCATACTCTTGGACATTCATATGGTTCTGCCTCAAGTTGACGAAATCTACTGCTTTTGCCTCGCTCAACTCCCTAGGAAAGAATTCGTCCAAAAAAGCAGTCATAAACTCATCCCAACTCACGGGAAATGAGACCACTACTCTACCATCCATCCACTGACGATACCAAATGTAAGCAACCCCCTTCAGCTGATAGGAGGCTAAATACGCATTCTCCTTCCCGTCACCCCCATAATCTGGGTGATCTTCTGTATCTCCTCAAGAAACTCATGTGGGTCCTCATCCACTTTTGACCCTAGAAACTCAAGGTGAATTCATCTTGAGAAAGTCCCAAACTCTAGTTGCCGCTGCGTTCTCATTCTGAGGGACATGGGCCACCGCCTACTGGTTGACCTAAGCAGTCATAGCCTACGCCAATATCTAAAAAGCCACTCTAAACTTGACATGAGAGGCTTGCTCGGGCAAAGGACCTGCTGGTGCTGACGGGGCTTGCTGGTGCCCATCTCTGTTGCCATATTCATGGCCATTTCCATTACCGTTTCTTCTATTATTTACTTGGCATGGAGGCATGATTCTGCAAATGCGTATAACACGAATTAGAAGGATAGAGAGATACTTCTTCGTAAAACATAGATTATGAAAGAAGGGAAATTTCCTAAAACATTTCGTAGCCTCTTTGTTATAAGTGTGGCGCACTTCACACCCATGAAAAAGACTCTACTTAACATGGCTTTCAGACACCCTAGGACACTTCAAAACCTAATGCTCTGATACCAAGATTGTCACAACCCGAGTTGATACCACCAATCGAGACACGAGACCTAGAACCATGAATGACTCCAAGTCAACCTATGTCATGAACATAATAACTAAAGAACATACATCAAGAGAAATATGATAATTGAAATATGAACGAACGGAATTCTGAATACATATCAATCATAACAGAGTCAACACTGGCCAAGCTGAAATTCTACATATTGTCTGATAAGCCTCTAACATATCTGAAGAGCTGATGGGACAACATCCCCAACTAGCTCAGTAATGTCTGAAACTGAAGGTACCAAAACTTATCACTAAATGAAGGTCCTCAAAGGATGAGGACTCACCAACGATGGGAAATTGGACTAAGCTGTGGGAACTAGGCTAATGGAAGAACTGAATCTGATCGTTTAAACCTTTATCATGAGATGATATAGTATAGAGTATGCGGTCAATACTTGAAATGTACTGAGTATGAAAGATAAGTAAAATATGTTGAATGAAAATAAACCAAAATCATGCATAGAAACATAAATCACAAGATCATGAGAGTAAGGACTATATGTTGGTATATGAAAACATGTATAGTCATAAACTGAATTTCATATATGAATAGAATGAACCAAAGCTGAAAATAGAATCATATGTCTTGCCATAACTGAAATCATGAATAAAATCTTATAAATTGATCATTGGGTCAAACCTGCTGAAAACATAATATCATAAGTCATAAGCATGCATAACTGGAATATGAGGAATAATGGGAGACTTTTCACAACCAATACCATCACGATAGAGCTTATGTGATGCCCCAACTATCACACTCAAGTGGGCAAAGCCTTCCAAAGCCTTTCCAAGGCTATGGACGTTACCATGATATCGATATCAACCTGAAGGCCCTCTAGTGGGTGGGGAAAAAACTCTCTTGAGAGGTCCCCAACTGAATATATAAACCTATGTTGGTGTGTATTTATGAGACTGGGGAACCTTCGAACCCCAAGCTCACACGATACTAGACACTACTCCCAAAAACATGCATAGTACTCCCATTATTTTTCAATGAAGCTGAAATCATAATCACATGCATAGTCTGAAATCTAAACATGGGGAGTCTTGACTTCAAAACATGTGATAAACTAATCTTATTAGCCTTGGCTAGATCATGAAAACCTGCTTAACTTGAGTGGGTTTACCCAAATCTTAAAATCATGCATACTTGAAATAGACTTCTTTAGTCAGAATTATAGATTCATACATGGGTAATTCATAAACTTTCATTTATGCTAGATATGTCATCATACCTGAAATCATGAATCATAAACTTGACTTTTCATGAAGCTTGCATAATTGGGCATAATTTTTCTAAAACTTGAAATCATGAATTTATAATTAATTTTTATACAAAATATACCCATGAATCTTAAAACATGCTTTGAAACATGAAGGAAATTGACCCATAAATAAGTCATAGAGAATTTTACAAAATTGGTTTAAAACCCCATAAGATCATGAACTTGAATTCATGTAATTGAGGAGAATTTTGAGCAAAAAAAAATCTCATTTATAACCCTACATACATGGGTGAGTTGAATATACACTTGTCTTTGAAATTCAAAGAGACATGGAGAAGAAATTGAAGGATTTAAGCTTGATCTTCAAAGGAAAACCTCTAAACTTGTAGGCATGAGAGTTGAATGAATTAGAATAGGTTAAACTCCCTTAAAAACCTTTTTCTAGAGCTTAAAATGACGTCATTAGAAAGTTAGGAGCTTAGGATTTATGAAAATACCCATAATGAATTCGTAGGAAAACTATTCTGTCAGCTGTCATGACTCGTACCACAAGTCGTACAATCCTCCTATAACTCATGGTATCCTCCCATACTGACCATGTCCAAAATCTCTAATTCTCTGAATATTTCCATGAATCCTATTACGATCTGTAACACCATACTATGGACCGTACCATCACCCGTACAATCAATCACTAGATAACTCCAAAGACTTGCTACAACTCCTAATCACGAGTCGTACCCACATACTAAAACTCATAGTCGGGACTCATGGTATGGGGAATATAATCTCTGATCTGAACCACAGGTCTTCCTATGACCCGTACTACCAACCTATGACTCATAGGTTGAGTCCTATTGAAGCAATTTTTCAACTTTTCCTGCGGATCACATTTCAAATCTCGAGTCTAGTCTTAGGAACTTTTGAGGTATTATAGATATTTTTAGTAGAAATAAGCGTATTATCATCAAACAATAGTAAATAAATCATTGAGTTACCAGACATCTTCTTGTGATACACACAGCTATCAAATGCACTCCTTGAGAATCTATGTGTAGTCATGAATGTATCAAACCTCTTGTATCACTATCTTGGGGATTGCTTCAAATCGTACAAAGACTTCTTCAATTGTCATACATGATTTTCTTTTCCCTCATCTAGGAAACCTTTAGGCTGATCCATATAGATTGTCTCTTCTAGATCACCATGTAAGAAAGAAATTTTGACATCAAGCTGTTAAAGCTCTAAGTCAAATTATGCAACCAATGCTAGTAGAACGCGAATTGAACTATGTTACACGACTGGAACCCTTTGAAACCAATGTTGCCTTGAACCTAGTGTCTTCCACTTTTGGAATTTCCTCTTTCTTTCTATAGACCCATTTGCATCCAACTGTCCTCTTCTCCTTTGGCCTTTCGACTAAGACCTATGTTTGATTCTTGTGAAGAGACTCCATCTTCATTCATGGCTAACCGCCATTATGTTGTATCCTTGTAATAAGTTTCTTCAACATATGAGGAGCGCTCTCTGCAGCTACGAATGCATATGCAATCAGATTTGTTTTCTCTATAAGGCATTCCGGTCTCCGTATCTGCCTCTTGTCCCTTCCTTTTGCAATTGTGTACGGTTCATTGACAACACGTTCTTCAAGATTTACATCTTTTGACTCATCAACTTGAGTCTATTAATCCTTTTCCTCAGTAAGCTCCACTAGAAGCTCCACCTGCTCATTGTTCTCATTTCCTGACAACTCCACAGAAACTTTACGAGGATCAAGTATATAGTATTCATCAAAGATAAAATCTATGCTAACTACAAATTTCAGTAAAGACAAACACAAAAGCTTGTACTCTTTTACTCCATCCATATACCCTATGAATATGGCCTTCTTAGCCTTTGGTTCAAGCTTTCCTTCATTAGCATTACAATAAGTTGGACACCCGAATACTCGCAAGTATGAATAATTAGAGGGCTCATGTTACACCCCAAAAACTTTTTGGTAATTATTTGATGTTTTATGATATGTTAAGGGAAGTACGGGTTGTATATTTTCCGTAGATGACAAGGGAAATGTGTACGAACCGGAAACGGAAGAGTATGTGAAGTTCATAAGTAAGGGTCAACTTTAAATAACCATATCTCCTAGTAAATAATGAATTAGAACCCCCACGACCTATCAAAATTAAAGTTCTTTGAGTCTAATTTTAAGAACATAAATCGCTCATCAATCGGAGTTTGTAGTAAAAAGTTATAGATATTTTACCGTGACATTGTCGGGCAGTAAGGAGGCCACCGCCCTAAAAACGGCCACCGCCCAACTTGCTTTATATTTTAAGTCATGACTTATCAAATTATTTTCAATGTTTCCAGAATTAAGGTGCCTGATTATCCTATGAAATTCTCTCAAATTTCCAGCAAACAACTAAGGAAAACACTAAGCGAAACTCCATTAAACTAAAGCTAAGTGAAGGGGATCTATCATAAGGTGAAGGTGGTGTGTTGGTTGTTTTGGCTGCACTTGGGCAGTGTTGCTGTGGTGATTTGCTGCATTTTTGAAGCTTTCCTAAGCTACATATACGTTCACTCTTGGTAGGGAATAAACACAAGTATAAAAGGTAAGGATTCTACTACTATCCTTGCTTGAATTTTTGATTACAAGACTAGAAGTTGGAGGTGTGTTTGGTGTGTTGGTGAACTACTTTGTGGCGTTTTAGACAGCAAGGTTGCTGTATTTTTGGAAAAGAAGTTGAGGCCAATTACTCCTATTTTTAACCAAGAACAGATACCCAGCAAAAGTTAAGTATTTCACCCCTTTTAAATCTCTCAAATTGTAAAGCAAAAATCTAGAAATTGGCAGCTAAGTGAGCTGTCGATGGACTATTTGTGAGCTAAGTATTGCTCATTTTACATAGGATTTTTTGCTGTTTATTTTACTGGAATTATACTTCATATTGCGGGAAAGAATTATAGCAGAACTAAGGTAAAATTTCCTCTTGTTTCTCCCTTAAAAGCTAGTGAAAACTAGTTCAGAAAATGGCTAAATGTTGTTGATGTTGCCGTGTGTTGTTGTTGTATTGTGACTTCCATTGTTTAGTTATATTGGATAAACTTTGTAATATAGATTAAGCTTTTCATTGGCCTATAAAACCACTAGATTAAGGAGGTTTAAGGCTAATCATTGAAATAGGAAATCGGCTAGAGAAACGTTCATCGGAGAAAGGTATGTAAGGCGTTCTTTGTCTCTTGATTTTCAAGCACGAATTCATGCCGAGGATTAGTCCGGAATTCTCCTATACTTGAGATTCTGTAGTAGCATATTATGGTTCCTCCCAGTTGTTAGAATTACTTGGTATTAAGGTGTGTATTTGGTAAAGAGTTGGAACGCATGAATATGAAGCGGAGAGGGCAATTGCCTTATATTATGGTCATAGTTGTAAATTGAGTCTGAAGTCCCCTCGGCGTGGGAACTGTGAGCTGGTCCTTTATATTATGTTATGTATTTTTTGGTGTCAAAGTTGTTTCACATTATGGTTTCTAAAAAATTTGGTAAGCATGGCAAGACGACAACGCGCAGACAAACCTAATAATTGAAATTGGGTTTTAACTCAATAAGGGCTAACGAGGGTAACGAAATGGACTTTCCTTATGAAAGTTACCTACCCTCTTATATTCATCTTTTAAGGTACCTAGGGACATGAGGTGATTCCCCGATCCCTCTTCCTTAAGCCAAGAGACTAATTAATACGTTTTTTAATTAACCGATACGTTAAACTTGGAAGATAGAACCCAAATGGGTAAACTATTGATATTTCTATGGGACCATCTTTATTGGCAGGTTATGCACAATATCTTGATGTTAACATGTTAGACAAAAATCATAATATATATATGGTTATGCTTACATTCAAATTACGCGCTAAAGCGGCAAGGATTGCCTTTAGAAAGTCGCTATATGTTTATTAGAGGTCTTGAGTTATCTAGACCTCCTGAGAATTGCTTAAGGCTTTAAGTAGACACGTCGCATGTTCTTTGAAAGTTGTATATGTGTAAGAAAATTAACCTAAGTGTAAAAGTTGAGGCGCTAGTAGCAAAGGAGAGATAAGAGTAAATGTTAGACCTTTTAAGGTAATATGCGAGGAATATGCCTTCTGTCCGTAGTTGATTTCAAGAATCTTTGAGAGACGTTAAAAAATGAGCAAGACAAGTTTAAGAGACAAGGTTGGAAATTAGGTAAGAAGGTAAGTGCATACAAGAATTGTTGGAATAGTGAACACGAGAGTAAAAAATTATGTAGGGAGTGACAAATCCTGTTTGGAAAAGAATTTAAGATGAATACGAAAAGTAGAGCTAAAGGTTGTTAAATTTGATGATAAGTGTTATGATTGTTACTGAATTAGGCAAATAGCTAGCAAGATTTACCCAGTTCTAAAGACGTTTAGCAAAAGAGTTATAAATAAAGTTGTTTATGTTCAGTTGTGTTAAGCTAATGAAAGGCCAGTAAAGTGTTAACTCCTTAAGAAATAATTAGGATCAAATATTTTGAGATAGTGACTCAAGTTAAAGAGAAGTTCTTCATTGTACTTTTAAACAATTATCTTTGATTATTTGTTCTAAGAGTTGGATTAACTTTTTCAAGTTGGATTAACTTTTTCAAGTTTTAAAGGATTTTATTTTTCTTGGAAGTTTCTAACTGTTTATAATGCTGCTAAGCTTTTCTAAGATCCACATATATTGCAATGTTTCACATGAGCTTTTCCTACTCTGTCTGAAGCACGACTATAAGTCTTTATTTATTTTAAGGCAGCCCCTAGACAGTTGCCTAGAATTTATATATTAAAGAGCTCCAGGTTTGAGATACACAAGTTATGTCTTCCTGTTCATAAGTTACCTGGAAATGTGATATGATGTGCGATGAATGAGGTATGCTCACAATTCTTGATATGAAAGTATGAAAGTCAAACGAGTATAAGAACTAAATGAATGCTAAGATTGTTAATAGAAAATGTTAGGTTAAGTGATTCCTCTCTGCTCCTCGTGTTAGAATTGTGAGGAGATGTTTAAAATCATGAATGTGAGTCTACACATGTCTTTATGATATTCTAGTTCTAGGAACTTCCCTAGAATTCATTCACAACATATGTATGTATTTAAATGCTAAATGAAATACCTATATGTGTATGGAATAATTGTAGTATTAGGGGTCATGGTAAGATCCTACACATGTTATAGTTACTGATCAACATATTTTATGGTTTCCAGTATTCAGATAATTTGTATAAGCTCTGTTAGCTCCATTTATCATGGTAATTAAGATGTATTTTTATTTTACCCCAATGTGGTACACCGACTGGAGATCTATTTATTTTACCCCAGTGTGGTACATTGGCTGGAGATATTATTATTTTACCTTGGTGTGGTACATCGACTGGAGATCTTTTTATTTTACCCCGGTGTGGTACATCGGTTGGAGATAATTTTTATTTTACCCCGGTGTGGTACATCAGTTGGAGA
The DNA here is from genome assembly GCA_035772735.1 of Datura wrightii. Lineage (NCBI taxonomy): Eukaryota > Viridiplantae > Streptophyta > Magnoliopsida > Solanales > Solanaceae > Datura > Datura wrightii. The sequence goes on along the minus strand of JASDFA010000003.1, from coordinate 115,680,282 downwards.
TCTGTTTATTTTACCCGGTGTGGTACATCGACTGGAGATATTTTTATTTTACCCCGGTGTAGTACATCAGATGGACGAATTTTATATATGGATTTACGGTTGGCTGGTCGCTGGCATTACAGTTATAGTTTCTTTCTTGTGCATTACTTAATTGCATTTGCATCTCTTTATAATGTTATTATCAGGTTTCAGTTTCCAGGATTCCAGGTTGTTACCATTCCTTATTCCTGGTTCAGTTATCTTGAGTTCAGTTATGTTATAGTAAGTTGTTATTAATTACAGGTTGCAGAGTTCTAGGTTATATTTTGTCCTCTATATGTTTATGTGCAAAGTTAGTTATTACAGGATTGTTATCTCATGGTTACAGTTTCAGCCTTACATACCAGTACATTTCATTCTTACTGATGTCCCCTTGCTGGGGACCTGCGTTCGTGCCGCAGGTGCAGGTAGAGGTTAGGATGGCCAGTTGAGTAGCAGTTCGTGAGATCAACAGATGGTTGGTATGCTCCTTTCTTCCTGGAGCTAGGGCTTAGTTATTTATGCTTGAGTTTTGAGATGCAGTTATGGGTAGGTCGAAGCCCTATTCCGACCATCAGTCAGTTTACTCTTAGAGGTTTTCTGGACTTAGTGTGTACAATGTTATTTAGTTTGTGGCCTCGTCGGCTTATTGTTGCTTAGTTTAACACTCTAATTGCTTTGGTTGTATTTCAATTATTTACCCCGTTTTGTTGAGACCTTATGGGTCCAGTTTATTCTTCAGTTGATTGTGACAGGTGGCTTGGATGGCCTAAGTGTTACATTTATAGATGTCATATAGCCGGCTTCTCGATCAATCATGAATCGAGTGCCAGTTGTGCCCTACCCCAGTTTTGGGGCGTGACAGTTCACCTGACCATACTTCATTCAAAGACTTAAATTCAATCACTAATGCTGGAGATCAATTGACAATATGAGAATCAGTGTGAACTGCTTCAGCACAAACACTTTGTATGTTTTGTCTTGTAGGAGCATACAACAAGCCTTTTCAAGAATAGTTCTGTTCATCCTCTCGACAACTTCATTCTACTGTGGTGTATTCCTGGCCTTCTTATGTCTTGCGATCCCATGAACATTGCAGAAATCATTAAACTCTTCACTGTAATACTCCAAGCCATTGTCTGCGAAGATACTTGACTTTTTTTTGCTCCATTTGATTCTCAATCAAAATCTTCCACTTTTTAAATGCTTCAAAAGCATAACTTTTTTCCTTCAAGAAACACACCCAAACCTTTCATGAATAATCATCAATGAATATGAGAAGATACCTTTTTCCTCCCTTCGATGGAAGCTTAGAAGGATCCCATAAATCTGAATGGATGTAGTCTAGCATGCCTCCTGTCTTGTGCTTTCCAGTACTGAAGCTGACCTTCTTTTTCTTCCCTAGAACGCAGTGCTCAGAAAATTCAAGTGTGCTAATCTTCTCACCATTCAAAAGGTTATGATTGCTCAGCATCTCCAGTCCTCGTGCACTCATATGACCCAGTCTCATATGCCACAATCTTGCCTTATCATTATTAGATAACTATATGGTAGATGCATTAACATAGCCAACAATGATACTTCCTGCCAGTGTGTAAAGCCTAGCCTCCAGCTTGGCCTTCAACATGACTAAAGAACCTTTAGTCACCTTCATAGTTTCTCCTTCGCTCATGTACTTGTATCCTTATTTATCCAGAGTACCTAGGGAAATCAAATTCTTCTTTAGATTAGAAATATGATAGACTTCTGTAATAGTCCTCACGATTCCATCATGGTAACAAACTCGAGCTGAGCCAATGCCAACTATTTTACAAGTTGCATTATTGCCCATTACTACGGTTCCTACATTTTTCTCATAGCTACTGAACTAATCTCTTCGGAATTTCATATGCAGAGTACAACTAGAGTCTAACACCCATTTGTTGCCATAGACTCCATATTGCATAATGTTGTTAGCACATATTCATTATCAGAATCATGTACCTGTTTAACAATGGATGCACTTGCCTTTTATTTGGACTTTGACATAGGGGAATCTCGTTCAAAGTGCCCCTTCTTGTGGAAACCCCAACACTCTGCATTCTTCTTGTTCAAATAAGATTTTGATCTTTGCTTTGATTTGCTCCTTCCCTGTTGGCTAGTCTGACCTCTCACAAAGAGCCCACTAGCTTCATCATCTTTGTCTCCTTCAAAATGCCTCCGACCAACAAAAGAGTTAAGTGCTTGACGCACTTGCTCAAGGGTGATAGACTATTTTCTATACATAATTGAATTCTCAATATCACGATATTTTGAAGTCACTTGAAATAGCAAAACACATGCAAGTGTCCCCTCATTCTTTTTAATTCCGACAGTCTGTAAGTCCATCAAAAGTTTCTTGAACACATCTAGATGGTCTTGCAACAAAGTACCTAACTCCATCTTAAATGTGTGATGACGTCGTTGTAACAACATCCTTGTTATCACTGATCGGTCCTGGTAAGCCATTGCAGCTTATCCCATAACTACTTGGCCATCTCATCGGTACTTGTACTCACTTCACAGAGCACATTAGGTGCAGGTGACAGTTGGATTACATTTAATTCATCCCCTTAAATCTTATCTTTTTAGAATCCGATGTTCCATCAGGGTACTTTTCATCAATAGCATGAATTGAACCTTCCCTTTGCATTAACGCCATCATCTGGATCTTTCAGATATCGAAGTGTTGCGCCCACTAAATCTATCAATATCAAACTTCAGAGAACTCATCGTTACTTGTCTTCCTCTTCTACTATAGATAGTATTTGAAAATACATAAAATCAAAGTATTTCTTTTTTGATGTGGAAGTTCAGACCGTGCTGCAAGCACAGAGCATAGTCAGACATAACCTTGACTCTGATACCCATTATTAGCAAAAACGTGAAAGAAAAAATAAGAAAAAGACAAGATTTAACTTGGTTTGGATCAGAATGATCCTACATCCACCAGAGAACAACTGCCTTTATATTATTAACAAAGAAAGGAGAGAAATTTTAAATACACCTAAGAGAATTGCTCTCTCAACTCTCTACTCTTACAATATATTTTCTATGATTTTTGGGATGAGATTACAATGAAGAATGGTCATCCTTTTATAGATGACCAAACTTGGGCTCCAAGTACAAAATAATATAAGAAAAAATAAATATAAAATTTATCCTCCACAAATTTTACTTGCTCTCCAAGTTCATCTCTTAGCCAAGTAAATTAGCACATAAATTTTTCTTCCACTTGAATTATGCCTTACAAAAACCAAACCAACTCTTTCACTTATTACCCTAGCGAGCTACTTCTAAATAACAATTATGTGATCATCACTTGTAATTTTACTCTTCCCTAATTAGAGATTTACTTTGTCCATACATAATCTAATGTCTATGAATTAAGGAACAAAATGTTATAAAATATATTTTTATTTGAATGATCACTAAATATTATTGTTGTCCTGCGTTTAAATATGTAAAGAAAAGAAAATGAATAATATTGAATCCACAGAATTCACTATGTGTCCTTAAGGAATTTAATCCCCTCACTGTACTCGAGGTTTTGGATTACTTCCTCTCAGGATAAAACGGATTAACCTGTTAATGGTGTAGTAGTACCTCAAACACCAATAACTTCATCAAACTCAAAGAACGGTAACGAATCACACAATAGACTCGAATTTTGGTTTTTTTCAAAATATGCAGAATGATCTCTAAAATTGCTAGCAAAAGTATCAAAAAGTACTTCAAAAATGAAGGCAAAAGGCCTTTATTTATATCCAAAGAACTAAAGTTAATGGTGTGAAAACACCTATTCAGAAGTGTCGGTTCAGAATTATTACCATTTGGGAAAGAATTATTTCGGCCTGACTTGCAATGGCACTGGCGTTTTGCCGGGAAGGATTTGCGGCCTGCTGGTGCAATGCCAGTTTGTCACAGAATCAATTCTACGCTAGCACCGGCATTTCGCAGGTGAAGACCCACGGCCCACCAATTCAAATACAGAATCCTTCAGCTAGTTCTGCGCTAGCATCGGAGAAACGCAGGTGACGATCCGCAGTTCGCTGGTCCAAGGCAGACACTTATAGTTGCGCGAAATAGTTAATTTGGATTTAAAATAAATTTGATCAAAAAATATATCAAATCAATCAGATCATTTGACCAAATCCAAATCCAAATTCGAAGCCAAAGTAGAAGTCGAGCTGCGCGACGACGACGGCTCGCGGGGAGACCTTATTCTTAGCTCTTTAATAGTTAGAAGATATGCTTCTCAATATAAGCATACACATTTCCCTTTTCCCTACCAATGTGGGACAAAGTTCCTTCTTAAAGGAAATTTCAAATTTCTCTTCCCTCCATTTCCAAATTCACACTCATCACTTAACTCCAACAATCCCTCACATGAATGGGGAATGGCTATATACAAAAACTTTATATGCATGAAAAAATGTGTGATTCGTAAGCAAGAATTAATTGCATCTGGATAAGTGGGTTTCCCCTTGAACTTTCCGTAGTGAACATATATCGGATATACTCGGTCAATCGGTAGATTTGATATCTTCGAACCGTTAAGCTTTGATGTATATCTAGACAACATAAGTCACAAAATTAATCCTTTAACCATCTTATGTTCTCATTGTTTAGTTCATTTCAGCCATGAACACTGCCTGGTTTCATAACTACGTAGAGAATTGGACTGATAGAACTCTCCTTGAAGTGGCTTATACTTCACACTTACATAGGTGATTCCTAAATGTGTTATCCCATAGATACACCATCTGACATATCCTGTGTCAAACTTAGAAATCATTAAAAAGTCTTTAATGCTTTACCCTTGTTACTAAACATTATCTCATCATGAGAATGGACTAAAAGTTATTTTGACAATATTGAACTGTCATCAATGACATTGTTTGATCTCCTTGAACCTAGATCATGGGATCTCCAGACTTCTAGGTAGAGTTACTACCACGATGACTTGTCCTCGGCCATAGTCCCATTCCCTTCAATAATCTTTCAACCGTCTCTCTAGTTAGGCCTTTTGTAAGTGGATCCGACACATTGTCCCTTGACTTTACATAGTCAATTGTGATAATTCCACTAGTGAGCAATTGTCTAACGGTGTTATGTCTCCTCTGTATGTGACAAGACTTTTCGTTATGCATTACTTCCAATCCTTCCGATTGTCGCTTGACTATCGTAATGTATACATATTGGTGCCAACGGTTTGAGCCAGAATGGAATGTCCTCTAGAAAATTCTTGAGCCATTTAGCTTCTTTACTAGCCTTGTCTAAAGATATGAACTCAGAATCCATTGTAGATCGAGCAATACATGTTTTTTTGGATGACTTCCAAGACACTGCTCCTCCACCAATGGTAAACACATATCCACTTTTGTATTTAGTTTCAGTTGATCCAGTGATCCAATTTGCATCACAATATCCTTCAACAATCGTTGGATACTTGTTGTAATGTAAAGCAAAGTTTTGAGTATGTTTTAAATACCCTAAAACTTATTTCATAGACATCCAATGACTCTGATTGGGATTACTTGTGTGTCGATTAAGTTTACTTATCGCATAAGCTATATCTAGTCGTGTACAGTACATAATGTACATCAGACTTGCTAATGCTCTTGCATAGTCCAATTGGGACTTACTTTAACCTTTATTCTTAGAAAGAGCAAGATTCACATCAATTGGTGCCTTTGCAATTTTGAAATCCAAATACTTGAATTTTTCAAATATTGTTTGGATATAATGAGACTGAGATAATGCTAGACCTTTAGGAGTTTTATGGATCTTAATCCCCAATATCAAGTCAACAACTCCTAGATCTTTTATCTCAAATTTACTAGCAAGAATACGCTTGGTAGCATTTATATTAGCAATGTCATTACTCATTATCAACATGTCATCTACATATAGGCAAACAATGACAACTTGATTTTGAGTGTTCTTAATGTAAACACATTTATCACACTCATTAATCTTGAAGCCATTTGACAACATAGTCCGGTCAAATTTTGCATGCCATTGTTTGGGTGCTTGTTTTAGTCCGTACAAGGACTTTACAAGTCGGCACACCTTCTTTTCATTTCCAGGAACTACAAACCCTTCACGTTGTTCCATGTAAATTTCTTCCTCCAAATCTCCATTTAAGAAGACTATTTTCACATCCATTTGATGGATTTCAAGACCGTATACGGCGGCTAACGCAATTAACACCTGAATGAATGTAATTTTGGTTACCGGCGAGTATGTATCAAAGTAATCAAGACCTTCTTTTTGTCTAAACCCTTTGAATACAAGTCTTGCTTTGTATTTTTCAATAGTGCCATCATCTTTAACTTTCCTTTTGAAAATTCATTTACAACCTAATAGTTTGTCCCCTGGAGGAAGGTCAACCAATTCCCATGTATGGTTATTCATTATGGATTCAATTTCACTATTGACTGTCTCTTTCCAATATTGAACTTCCAAAGAAGTTATAGCTTCTTGAAAAGTTCAAGGCCCATTTTCCAACAAAAATGTTAGAAAATTTGGTCCAAAGGATGTAGAAGTCCTTTGGTATTTGCTACGTCTTGGATTCTCCTCATTAGTAAAATTTTTCTTTGTCTCTTCCCGAGGTTGTTTAGATCCTTCTCCAGACAACTCACAATTCTATTTATAAGGATATATATTTTCAAAGAATTCCACATTGTCTTATTTCATTACCGTATTAACATGAATGTCATAATTTTATGATTTATGAACCAGAAATCAATATTCTTTACTATTTGTAGCATATCCTATGAAAACACAATCAATGGTTTTAGATCCTATCTTAACCCTTTTGGGTTTAGGAACTTGTACCTTAGCCAAACGCCCCCACACTTTCATGTATTCAAGGTTAGACTTTCTTCCTTTCCATTTTTCATATGCAATGGATTGTGTTTTGATATGAGGCATTCGATTGAGTATTTTGCTAGCTGTAAGGTAGCTTCCCCCCGCAAGTTCTGGGGTAAACCAGAACTTGTCAACAGAGCATTCATCATCACTTTTCATGTTCTGTTTTTCCTTTCCGTAATCCCATTAGATTGTGGTGAGTAAGGGGCAGTTGTTTGATGAATAATGCCATATTCCAAATATATTTCTTCAAAAGGATTTCATATTCGCCGCCCCTATCACTCCTTATTATTTTGATATTTTTGTTAAGTTATATATAAACTTCATTTTTATATTGTCTGAATGCTTCAATTGCTTCGTCTTTACTTTTGAGTAAGTAAACATAGCAGTACCGTATACTATTGTCAATAAAAATTATGAAAATACTTCTTTCCACCACGAGATGGTATTGACTTCATATTACAAATGTCTGTGTGAATTAAGTCTAAGAGACTTGATCTCCTTTCAACTGACTTATAAGGATATTTAACATACTTAGTTCAACACAGAATTGACATTTTGATTGATTGCATTCAAACTTTTGCAATAGTTCCAAATTGATCATTTTATGCAAGGTCTTATAATTGACATGTCCAAAATGGGAATGCCATAAATCATTTGACTCAATCAAGTAAGAAGAAGCTCTAATTTTATTGCTTTCAACAACAATTACATTCAGTTTGAAAAGGTCCTCAGTTAGGTAACCTTTTCCTACATACACATCATTCTTACTTGTTACAGTATGATTTGAAACAAGAATGCACATAAATCCATTTTTGATGAGAAGACCAGCAGAAACTAAGTTCTTCCTCATTTTTGAAATATGACAGATATTATTGAAAGTCACCACCTTGCCGGATGTCATTTTCAGAAATATTTTTGCATAGACTTCAATCTTGGCTGATGAAGAGTTTTCCATATACATGATCTCGTTGGGTCCAACAGGGGCATAGAAAGCAAATGCTTCTCTGACAGCACAAACATGTCGAGTGGCTCCAGAGTCAAGCCACCAATATGTGGGGCTTCCCACTAGGTTGCATTCAGACACTATAGCACATAAGTCATCAATCTCCATGTTTATTTTGACCATGTTAGCTTGTCCCTTTTTCTTTCCTTTCTTTGGAGCACGACATTCAGCAGCCTTATGTCCAATCTTTCCATAGTTGTGGCAGTTTTCTTTGAATTTCTTCTTGCTAGGAAAATTCTTTGGTGCTTCTTCCTCTTTTTGGGATTAGATGGAGTCGTCTCAATAATATTTTCCCCTATAATTATTGAATTTACCCTTACCTTCCTTTCAGCAGCATTGTTATCTTCTTCGATTCTCAATCAAACGATAAGATCTTCAAGCTTCATCTCCTTGCGCTTGTGCTTTAAATAATTTTTAAAGTCCCTCCATGAAGGAGGTAGCTTTTCAATCATGACTACAACTTGAAAATCTTCATTGATGAACAAACCTTCAATGAACAACTCATTATTAGCACCATAATTAATACTTTTGATAAAAACATTAGTATGAATTATACCTTCAGTAAGGAGATCGTGAATTATCACTTGCAGCTCTTGAACTTGTGTAATAACAGGCTTGCTGTCTATCATTTTGTAGTCCAGAAACTTGTCTGCAACAAATTTCTTTAAACCGACATCTTTCATTTTTGTACTTCTTCTCTAGCGCATCTTAGAGTTCTTTAGAAGTCTTCATATTACTGTATATGTTATATGATCATCCTCCAATCCGCTCTGGTTATAGTTCTTGTACAAAAAATCTGAGTGCTTCCAAGCCTTAATCACCAAGAACAGTTCATTTTCGGGGGTTGATTCCGATAGAACTAGTTTATCCTCCTTAATGAACTTCTGCAAACACAATATGGTCAAATAGAAGAACATCTACTTCTACAAGCATTTGAAGTCAATGCCAGAAAATTTTTTGGGCTTTTCTATCAATGCTGGTGCTTGCACAGCACGGGTGGAAGAGATTCCATTGCTTGTAGAGGCAAACATGGGGTCAGTTGTTCCTGTCATATCTGTTGAACAATAACAGCAAAAGTTAGCAATCGGTGAAGATTCTATTTCTTCAAATCGAAAAACTTTTGACAGAACTAAACTGAGTAATCGGTGAAGTTTCTATATCTTCAAACCGAATTATCAACAATTAGATTTTCTTGGTGAAGTTTTTAAATCTTCAAACCAGCAATCACATTGAGTAGAAAATCACAAGAATTTTAATCTTAATGGGGAGTAGAAAATCCAAAGATTTTAATCTCCAACAATGGAGTAGAAAACCAGAAAGGTCTCCAAAATCAGAAAATAGATGAACACAGGAAAAAATAATTAAATTCCTTAAGCTTGTTGTTGTCCTGTGTTCAAACATATAAAGCAAAAAAAATGAATAATATCTGAATCTATAGAATTCACAGTTTGTCCTTAAGAAATTTAATCCCCTCACTGTAATCTAGGTTTTGGATTACTTCCTCCCAGGATAAAACAGATTAACTTGTTAATGGTGTAGCAGTACCTTAAACACCAATAACTTTGTCGAACTCGAAGAATGGTAACGGATCACACAATAGACTCGAATTTTGGTTTTTATCAAAATATGCAGAATAATCTTTAAATTTGCTAGCAAAAGTCTCAAAAAAGTACTTCAAAAATGAAGGCAAAAGGCCTTTGTTTATAGCCAAAGAACTGAAGTTAACTAGTGTGAAAACACCTATTCGAAAGGTGTTTGTTCGTAATTATTACCGTTTAGGAAAGAATTATGCAAATCTAAAAATATATCAATCAATCAAATCAATTGGCCAAATCCAAATCCAAGTTCAAGCCGAGTGACGACAGCGGCACGAGAGGAGATCTTCTTCTTAACTCTTTAATAGTTATAAGATATGCTTCTCAATATAAGCATACACATTTCCCTTTTCCCTACCAATATGGGACAAAGTTCCTTCTTAAAGGAAATTTCAAATTTCTCTTCCCTCCATTTCCCAATTCACACCCATCACTTAACTCTAACGAATACAACTTTTTTATTTATTATTTTTACTATTATGTTCCATCTCCTCTATAATGATCAAATTCTTAATGCTATCTCCCACTTCCTTCATAATGTTTCCCTTTAATGCCATGTTTATGTCTATTTTTCACATGTCTTATGTAACACTATAAATAGAGGTCTTGAAGATTGTATTAGATACACTTGAAGATACTTAGAAGAAAAAAATATTCTCTTCTCTTATCTCACGACATATCTTGTTTACATTATTATTCTTCTAACTTAATTTTATAACATATTATCAATAAATCTCTAAGCTTATTTTCATTGCAACCTGCAAGTTACATTTCAATTTTTTCAAAGAAAATGGTTTATGTAATATGACATTTGGTGCTTGAATTCAGCTTGAAAAACCAACGGGTTGGGTATGGCGATGGTTGGCTGATCTCTGTCCACAAAGTCCTTTAGGGAAGAAGGTATAAGTCTAAAATATTTATTGTAGTTACTTATTTTATTTATATTGAAAAAAATAGGGTATTATTTTATCTTAATAGTTTATCATGAGCAATTTTTTTTTATGGAGATTCTCGAAAGGAAACACACAACAATTAGAGAATCTTATTTGGTTGTTTTTTTTAATCTCTCACTATTTCTATATTATTTACTTGTTAAATTATTATAATATATTATTTTCTCTAACAATTTTTTTTGTGGTTATTTTGAAATGATTGATTTATTAAGTAGCACTTTGTAGTGTTCAAATTAAAGTTAGACTATCTATCAAGATTATTCACATGATTATGATAAGTATTTGTTGTTATTTTAAAATGCCAATTAGATGTACCAACGGTATATGATTTTGACAGTCATGCCTTGATATATTTACGATCGCATGATAATATTAGAATTTGTCTTGCCTTCATTGCCTAGAAGAAGCGATCATGGATCTCTTGAATTTATGAATCTGTTAAGTTTTAAAATATCAATTGAATATAAAAGGTTAGAGGCTATGTTCTAGTACATTTTGACCTATTATACTATTGGTTGAGGGTCAGACAGTGGATTCAAGCCCTATTATATCAAGAAGATAAGACATTCATTTGAGTTTCGGTGCACTATGTTGATATAATATTGAGTTCAAGTCCCACAGAATTTTGAGCTACCGCACTTTCTTATGGATAAGACATTGAGTTTAAGTCCCACGCGATATATTAGTGAAATAATGATGATTGAGGCAAGATTATGCTCCATGCCGTGAGGGATGTGGTAGTAATATATAATAAGTCTGAATGAAGATAAGTGGTTAAATGAATGAATATAAGCATGGTAAAGGACAAAATAATGTTAATTATCATTGTGATAATTAAAAGGAAGAACATTATGATTTCTTAAAATGGTCCTTCAAAGAGTGAAGGTAATTTGTACCATCAATTTAGTATGGAAGGTGTTGGGCACACGGTGATTGTGTGACCTAATTTGATAAGTTTTACAAGTCCTTCATAAAAATAAAGAAATATAAAGTAGTGGTATACTTGACCATTCAAAGTGATATTGAGGCGTGTCATATAAACGTCAAGGCATTACAATAAGCTTATAATAAAATTTTATGAAGCATGTACAAATGGTTATAGTCCATGGCTTGTGTTAAGAATTCTAAATGCTCACCCGTTCTTAAAAGTGAATGTGTCAAGATGTGATAAAATTTATGAATAAGAATATACACATGTATGATTGGATAAATGCCACAATTCACTTCTATGGAAGGTTTGAAAAAAATAAATGAAAAAAAATTATTTTTGCACAAAGGTCATTGGTCATGTACTTTTAGTACATCACAAATATCATAGCATGTCTTATCATGAACTATCGAAAGTTAAAAGTAAGAAATGGTTCTTTTCAGATTTTGATCATAACCAAAATGAATTTTATTTTGTGGCTGTATGAATTTGTCATTAGTTGTGTACATATGGTACGCTAAAAAAATTTTGCTTGCTTTATAATAAATTATTAAAGACAAAAGTAAAAAAAGAAATAAGTCTTACCAATAATGATTTTAACCATGACAATCAATATAATTTTCTTCCTAAAAAGTGATGTTCACCATACAGATAGTATTATGGAATATGTGGTAGCACATAATTATCTAAAAGCTCCAATAAAGCTAATGTGTTACTATCCTGAGGAATTAAATTATTTTAATATTAGTATTATAGTAAGTCTCAAAAGAAACTTATTTAAATTTAAAAAAAATTGGCCAAAAATGAATTATATTAAGACTATAAATTATGAAAAAATTTAATATCTTTGTATACTATAATCGAAACGGGTTCTAAATATTTATATGAAAGGTTATCCGCCTCTTTCTACTATTTGTAGTATACAAATATGTGCATGGTGATGGAATCATATGTGATAGTAAACTAAAAATTTGCAGAAAATATATCAGCTGGCATGACCGATTGACTATTCTGGTTTAATTGTGATGCAAAAATAATTGATAGTTTATGTGGTTATATATTGAAGAAATAGAAAGTTTTTCACAAATTTTCTTTTACTGCTTATTTTCGTGATAAATTATTTAATGTACCAGCTAATATTAGGATTGTACCCCTTAAATCTTTTAGAATGTATAAAAAGGTGAATACGAGCCCCAATCACCTGCTTCTATGAACTATTTGTTATTATATGATTTTAATAAATGCATTTATGATATGGTCACATGTGCTTTGATATTAACTTGCAATTTAGTTTAGTAAGATTATTTGCTCGAATTGTTAAATTAAGAGCAACATTTCAAATTATAAAATCATGTTGATAATGTTGGTTTATACCTCCAATTATAGCTAAACTGTTGGTTATGAGAATAAAACTCTCAAAAAAAATTTGGTATGAGATGTGTTATTAAAATGTTGTAGCACTTGTATGTATCAAACCACAAAGGTTCCCCTATCACAATTAATTTAGGTTCAGAAATTAAATAGTCTCATATAAAAATTTAAATGTGCAGTATATGATTCAATTGCTCCACCACAATGCACAAAGATGGATCCCCAAACGAGGTTGAACATAAATTTAGTTTTCCCAGCATTAGGAGGAGAGATGATTAATAGCTGAATATTATGTGTAGGATGAATTATCTAGATCTTCAAAAAAAAATATGAACTTAAAGTTCAAGAGATAATTAATTTGCAAATATTACAAACTAATTGCTAGAAGTATTTGCTGACCCAATATTATAATTAACTGCAAATGCTCCAATAGAAATTAGAGTTCTTGAAGGACAAGTCTATGACACACTTAAAGCATGATAGGTCAATCTGTTTCAAAGGTAAAAACTCCTTGAAGAAGGAGAGGAGCAAATGAGATGTTAGAATAATGAGACAAGTGCTTTAAAAAGGGCACCACAACATAATATTTCATAAAAGCTTGACAAAGATTCAGGTACCTGAAAATGGTGAAAAATGAAGAGATCTTGATAAGTTATGTTGTATTGAAACCAATATCAAATGACCGTCGACAATATCTTTGATATAATATAATGCTCAACATTATAATGGTAACGACGACCTTGAATTAAAATCTGTCAAAAAGTGTGGACAGATAAATTATTGGCAAAATAAAATTACGCAATTCAAGTATATTTTATTTTACTTAAAAATTAAAAAATTGAACCTATTGTCAAACCTCAAGGTGTAATGTCAGTGGGTTACAAATAAATTTTCGTACGAAAGGTGAAATAAAAAATAAAGCCATAAGATATAAAGTATGACTTGTATCTTGTGGAATAAATGTTTTTCGCAAAAGTCCTGACATTATTATATAGTGAGGTACTCCTTTGATGGATGCAATGATTTTTTAGGTTGTTTATTAGTCTGACAATACATAGAGAACTTGGTATATTCAAGGGCACTCGCCAACTGCCCAGTAAATGAACACTCTGGCCATAGAGATCAAGTGAAGAAAGTCAGACCTTAAATAGCAGTAGCAAGAAAAAGCATATGCAACAAATCTGGAGTCATAAATGAGACAACTAACTCAATGATGAAACCGCCATAACATTACAAAATAATTAAAGCATCAGTCATTTGAAAAATATTATTGCTGAAAAATAGGTATGCATCACCTCTAAAAACAATTTATTTTTTCCTAACTCATGATAGTAGGAACAATGCATCCGTTGTTGGAAATGCTTTGCTCAAATTAGAAGGATTGATCTTCCATGCGACAGAAGTTAAAAATACGCGTTGCACTCTTTTTCTTGATTGAGATTTTTATCTCGATTGGACTTTTCTTGATAAGATTTTTAATGAGACAACAAATTTAAAGTATATTACCATAAGTATTTACTGGGACTCTAGAGTGAGGGATTTAATTAAAAGGACTCTAGTTCCTGAACCTTCTCCCTTCACATTCATAAATGGGGTAAGAAGGTTTACCTTGTGATAGCCCAAATCACTAGGACTGCCCCGTTGGACCAAAGCATTAGGACTGCCCCACCTAACCAAAGCACCAAGACTGATATAATGAGCTCTGAAATTAAAATTTTATTTTTGGTTATCCCATGTAAAACAATTATGACCTTGTACGAAAAAAGACATTTCAAGCTTGTAAAGAACTGTAGAACACTAGGGTTGTTTTCCCCTCTACAAGAATGAAATAAAATCTTTACATCTTATATTATTTATCTTCACTGTAAATAAATCTCTAAATGTAAGCACTCCAAAAAAACTGAATGACATAGCCCCCGGACTCAAATCATGATGGTTCTAAATGAACTAACAAGTATCCAAACTTATATATATGAATTTCATTGAAATCAAATGATGTATTCTTTAGAATCAACTCGAAGAAGCTCCCACCATAACTATGCAGTATCTGGACTTAAACAGTGAAGGTTCTAAAATACACTTTTTATCTAAAATGAAGTGGAGATGTCTTTCTCGTTATCACCAAACAAAATAAAGGGACCTTCTTTGCAAAGACTCGGGTGGTTATCCTTGTTTTCTTCCTTATAAACCAAACGTCAGACCCCCATCATAAAATGTGTTTGGAAGTCGTATGCCTGAATTCAATCAAGAACTTCATTTTGGAAAAAGGATTATAGAACAAAAAAAATTCTTAAAATCCAACTAAATATTTATTCTAATCCAACGGTATTTTTCTCGGTCGCCTCAAAATAAAACATAATTCTAAAAAAGGGTTTAGGAAGCTAACCCTTATAATTAAGTGTTCTTCTTTAAGGGTTGGGTGTTTGCCCCTGATTTATTTATTATGAATTGAATGTTTATACCTAATTATAACAAGCAAATAGGAGTCCCGAGTATGCTGCGAGCTTGGCTCCAGTAAAAGAATTACAAACAAAAATAATCCTTAAAGGCCAGTCGATGCCCTCAGCTAATCCAAAAGTATTTTTCCCATTATGCTCGAAAGAGAACATAGTTTTGAAAGAGGCTTGAAACATGAAAAATCTTTATGGATAAGTGTTCGACATTTGGTCA
The DNA here is from genome assembly GCA_035772735.1 of Datura wrightii. Lineage (NCBI taxonomy): Eukaryota > Viridiplantae > Streptophyta > Magnoliopsida > Solanales > Solanaceae > Datura > Datura wrightii. Next base: position 115,664,847 of record JASDFA010000003.1, on the reverse strand, counting down.
ATGGAACATTAAAATTTTCTTATGAAACAATCCTTTGTTCCTACTTTATAAAATCTCTTTATTTACATTTGGCCATAGAAAAAATGCGACATCAAATTTTAAGTGTTGAAAATAAAAAAATATAGTTACGAGACTTGAAAATAAGAGGAAAAACTATTACACCCAGAAAAGATTTATGTCACAAAATGGATGTATGTATGAGCATGTCGGGTGATTAAATGATAAGGACTATAAATAGATTGGGGGTGAGTACATTTTTGGTTGGTGAGGAAATGGACTGAGCAAGGCAGGGATAGGCCACAGGGGCCTGTGTGCCACGGGCTGTGTGCCCTGTGTCGGCCTGCGCGTTGGACACCCATGCCTACCACGCCATATATATATATATATATGTTATGACATGTGTGCTGAGTCATGTTATTCATAATCACCATGCAGCAGCTTGTTGGAGACCCCTTTTCTCTATAACTTTCATCAAGTTTGGGAAGATTAAGGCATTAAGACTACAAACACAAATTAATCTTGGGAAAAGATTTTTGAAGTTAAGAAGGACACTTCAACAAGGTTAATGTAATTTAGCTTGAGTGGAGGAAAGCTCTAGTTAGTGGATATGTGGGAGCTTTATTCTAGCAAGATCGAGGTCATCTACAAAATAAAGTAAGTGTTCCCATCCTTCTAATCCGTAAGAATTTAGGAGTAAGCTCCAAATTGAACTTGTTATGACATGAGTGATCATATTTCTTTTGGGTGATGTTGTTGGAAAAAATCTTGACATGTAATAGCTTAGCTTTGGGATTTTTGAGCTAAAGCTTGGTAAGGATCACAAGTTTAGAGTTAAATTGTTGTGGCTAAGTTGAAGTCAATGTTTAGAGGTATGCAAAGGCACCTCTTTTTCTTTTAAATGCACGAATCCTAGTCCTATACTTATTGTTGAGTTATTTATGCAAAGTGTTTGATGAATTGCACCATTTAGTTTCCTAAGTTGAAATATGAAGTGAATTTATTCAAGATTATGAGATTACTAGAAAATTTATGCCATAAAGTGAATGAATGGGCTGCAATATATAACATATAAAGAATATTGTGATATCATTCTTGATTTAAGTTTCCATGTTCTTGCCATATTCTTACCACTTAACTCCTGCCCTATATTTGAACCTAAGAGCCTTAAGTCGTTTAGTTCTTTGTGTTGGAATTGTGATTATAATGATGTATCATAAGAGAATTATATTGATAAATTGCATAAACCAAGGAATGCATGTTCCTAATGAGTTGAGAAGTTGAATGATAGTATCATTAAAGCCGTCTAGAGTAAAGTTGGACTCATGATATGTTTGCTCACTTGGCTATGTTGAAGAGATATAAAGCATGTGGAAGATGAATATTGTGGTTGTTATCGGTGTGGTTTGGTGGATATGACATTGGTTATTAATGGATGGATAGTGTAGTTAAGCCAAGATTAAAGGTGATAGTTTAAAGTCCAAAAGGTATCTTACAAACTTGTTTCCAATCACTAGAAGTTAAGCCATCTACTAGGAGTCCTAAGTGTAGACATCCAAATCCCCTTAAGTTAAATCCTAATCTACAAAATTCCAAGTTGTGAAGTTCGTACTCGTAAGTCTATCTTGAGCCCCAGTCAGTCCTTCGAGCTACGAGTCATGAGTACAGTACATCCATAGGGTAGCTATGTCTTTTCGGCTATTCGCCGCACTAAGTCCATAGGTTGGACATGTATTGCATGTACATATATATATATATATATATATATATATATATATATATATATATATATATTATATTCTTCTATTTGAGTATCAAAATAATTTATCTACGGACCAAGAATTAGAACAGCCTATACCCGGTCCGAGTATCGGAAGGCCTATGGGTGAGCATTGCATTATTACCATGCCCAATCCCAGTATCGGATGAAAGCCCCTATAAGCGAGCGAATACAGATATTTCTTGCATGTCATGCGTACGGTGTTTCAAATTTCAGAGTTACAGGTTGTCTCTCCCTTACCCTTTCTCTTGAACTATTTTTAGTTATCTTTGGTATTGCTTACGTTTATAGTTTCAGCCTTATATACCAGTAATTTTCATTTGTCATGATGTCCTTACTTGGGGACCTACATTCGTGATGCAGGTGCAGGTAGAGGCTCTGATCGCCAGTTGCTATAGGAGTTTCAGTTTGGCTAGAAGTGGTATTCTCTTTTCTTTCTGGAGCGGTAGTATAGTTTTGTTTATGCTTGGGTTTTATTGTACAGTTATGTGTAAGTTGAGGCCCTATCCCAATCATTCAGTATTTTATTACTCTGTAGAGGCTTGTGGACTTGGTTGTGAAGTGTAGTTTAGTTAATGGCCTGTTTGGCTTTTTATTGCTTAACATATCTTATTATTATTAGCCCTGTTAGTATTATGTTTTCTCTCGTATTTGTGTTGAGACCTTATCAGTCAACATGGGAGAGATAGTTGATTGTGACAGGTGGCTTGTTGGGTCCAAATGTTATAGTTTCAATTGTCATACAACTGGTTCATCGGTTCTTCAGGTATCGAGTGCCAGTCGCACCCTTCCCCAGCTTGGGGCGTGAGAGACTTGGTATCAGAGTAAAGTCGAGTACTAGGGAGTCAATAAGTCGTGTCTAGTAGATTCTTTGCTTATGGGTATGTCATGCACCATACTTATAATCAAAAGGCTACATGGCATTTAGGAGTTGTCCTACCTCTTTCATTACTAGATCGTGCAATAGAGCAGATTCATAAGATTATATGATGTCTAAGTCGTGCTATTATTTTCAAGTATGCCTTTGACAAGACAGATGACTGCCAGATTGATCCGCACTACTTCCGGAGAGGGTAGTAACTGCCCTTCTTTTGAGCGGGGGATAGGTTTGAGGCTCAAAGCGAGTCTCTTACTCTAGGTAATACAACTCATATAGCACCATCTAGAGCCACCGCGGGCAGGAGTCCAGCCCCTCTAGTTCATCCAATCCCAGTAGCTTCAAAGGGGGATAGAGTTGTTAACCCTCCAGCACCTATTGCACCCACAGTAGCACTAGAGGGCTAGGGTGTTGGGGGAGCGGTTTTGCTGCTAACCCAAATAATAGTGGAACATGATCAGTAGCTAAAGGCAGTGTCAGGACCCAGAGTCGGTGTATTTGGGGGTTTCAGGGCTCGTGAGTTCTTGAGTTTGAATCCTCTAGCTTTCACGGGATATGTTTCAAATGAGGACCCACAGGACATGATTGATCAGACATATAGAGTGCTCTAGGTGATATAGGCTACGGTAATTGAGGCAGTAAAGTTGGCCGCATTTAGGCTACGTGATGTAGCATTCTGTGGTTTGAGGCCTAGGAGCAGGCCAGGGCATCCAACACAACTTTGACTGAATAGGAGGAATCCTCAAAGGTATTCCTAGATCAGTACTTGCCACAGGAGACTCAAGATGCCCGAGCTGATCAGTTATTGCATCAGAAGCAAGCCAGCATGAGTATCTATGATTACAAACATGCAGTTGGATATATTTTGATGATGGCTTGGCGCCCAGATAGGCTATGGTTTACTTACTTTTGTGTTGGACTTTGATTGGCTAAACATATATGTATGTATGGTTGATATGCTTTTGATAGGTAGGATCAAAACTTAGATAACTTGTTTTTGATTATTTGAAATCGGGAGATTTCGAGAATGAACGGATTAGAAAAAAAAGGTAGTGATATCCCCGTAATGTGAAAACCCCTAGGTGAGAGATGAAAATAATAATTAGTTCATGCTTAAGGGCGTAGTGGGATCAAATTAATTGTATGTAAATTGACCTTTGAGCATTGTTGTTATATATATTATCCGGTGTATAGAATTGTAGAATCATTCCTTCTGAATTAAAATCTTGGACGGCTATTCATATATATTATGCTTAGAGGATGCAATAATTGAGCGGTTAATAGATTACAATTATTACAAAACATGAGTTGAATCCCATAAATTAGGGTAGCTAGACCTTACAAAATGACCTATATGAGCTACGGTTAATACTGCATAGTTTGGGTTGATGTACATTGTTCATATTTATGGTTACACTATGAAAAGTTAATTGTTAAAATAAGCTGTATATGATGTTGCATTCATTATGATGGACATGATAGCGAATGAGAAACTAGATGAGGAAGAAACAAATCATAGGGGAAGCTGGGATGAAGACTGGTCGTAGTACTGCCATCAGTACCATACTAGCGGTTATTGAACTGCTGCAGCGAGACCGTTGTGGTGGCTGTTGCTGTAGCAGAACTCAAACCAGTGAGCGGGCCAAGTTGAATTTCCTTGTAATGTATTAAGGTAACTGATATTATTAATAGTTGGGTATGAAATTGGGTTGCGTAATAACCTTACATAATGACCTATATGAGCTACGGTTAATACTGCATCATTTGGGTTGATGTACATTGTTCGTATTGATGGTTACACTATGAAAAGTTAAATGTTGAAATAAGTTGTATATTATGTTGCATTCATTATGATGGGCTTGATAGCGAATGAGAAATTAGATGAGGAAGAAACAAATCATAGGGGAAGCTGGGATGAAGACTGGTCGTAGTACTGCCAGCAGTACCACACTAGCGGTTATTGAACTGCTGCAGCGAGACCGTTGTGGTGGCTATTGCTGTAGAAAAGCTCAAACCAGTGAGCGGGCCAAGTTGAATTTCCTTGTAACATATTAAGGTAACTGATATTATTAATATTTGGGTATGAAATTGGGTTTCGAATTACGCATGTGATTGTACTCATTGATATGTATATGTAACTCTTGTCGTGTAGGATTTATTGTTTATTGTGCTATGATATGTGTACCGAGATTGAGGGGCAAGTTGATATTAGACGAATGTGTGATTGAGATAATAGAATACGGAGGATTAATCATCAATATGATGGTGAATATGAGGCCTGGGGTCAAAAGATAAAGTACTCGAATGGATAGTTTAGTACGATCAGACAATGAATGAGGATTGGATACTTGAGTGGCTCATGTCAGAGGTGAGCATCCGGCGAGTAGTATCAAAGAGTACACAGACAAGTATTGTTAAAAGAGCATGCGACTGGGTGTATGGATATGAGTACACAGATAGGTATGATAAATGACTCATATGGCTGGGTGTACAATACATAAATTTCTAGAGTCCCATGCAGGTCATGACTGGAAGGACAAGCATAAGACCCTCTGGCATGTGGGTACAGTGATGTGACGGAGGCGTATGCCCGGTATATCATCGATGGATGATTGTGTGACAGAGACTGTGCGGGTATGGATTAATCATACATAGGACTGTAAAGACAGAAATTTAAAATTACACAAGTGCTATACAGAACATACCGACATGATTCGGGTTGAGGTGAGAAACATGTGTGGAATACCGCGTATTGCCACATGGTTCAGGCATGCTATCTTATGGAATTTTTGGAGTATGGAGACATGTATATGGAAAATTGACTTCCTCGTTGTGTCTTGATGGTTTCTATGTGTATTGATAATACTCAAACCATACCTCGTACCAAAGTATGAAGCGTACTTTGTCAATAAAGAATCCAACTAGAGGTTGGGGTTGAACCCACAGGGAATATTGAAGAGCTAGATTAAAGCCAGTAAGTGAACTTTTTGGTTAGTTACTTAGTATTGGGGGTTCTAAAGAAAGTAATAATTAAAACAACTGTTAAAATTTTGGTTGATATCAAGAATGAAGGATAACTAGGATTTGTGTTCCCCATGGGTTCATAACTGCTTCGGGTATAAATACGTGATCATCACCAATGCTTACTTGTATAACTGATAACTAAAGTTCACCCAAACGACTGGTTTGCCCCTGTTGGATGACTATACTAAATCACCAGGACAGGTCTCATGAGCGATTGCAAACTAACCATTATCAATATGTACCAAATATAACTATCCTACGACCACAACTCAAATTAATACAATAATCATCAAGATCAAGGCTTTGTTGTAATTCTCTTTTCATAATCTCTACCTCTCTAGGCTTAAGCAAGTAAAGAATTCGGGCAAGTCCTAACATTGTACACCGTTCAGAAATGTTTAAGCATGAAGAGAATACAATACAAACGTGTTGTATTGGTTTTGAATCACTTTTCTGTAACTCTAGCTTGTTAATCCATCATGGTTCCCACAACCCTAGCTATGGAGGTTTTAGCCTCTCATAGTGCCAAGATTGTGATTTGTATTCATAATTAAACACATAAATCAATACTTTCAATCGTAGATGAGAGAAAAATTTCTTTAAATAAATTAGAGAAATTCTCAAGAACAAAGTATGAAGATCAAGAAGAAATCATGAAAAGGTTGATCACAACTCAATTCTATATTTTTCCTCTTTTCACGCCTCTCTATTACAAAGTAATGATTTTTGATCAACTCCCTAATGTTCTCTAGCTACTTCTAATGTTCTCTCATGAAAATAAAACATAAAACGTATTTATACAGACATAAAAATCCTTTTCCTAGGCTAATAGGGTGAATTTCCATAACTGGTGCCGCCTGTGCGACGATTGATCCTACGACCCGTAGCTAGTTTGTACATGTCGTACCTACTTCCCGTATGTTCTTGACCGACTGAAATTTGGCTAAGTGTTGGACCTTGGTATGACTCGTACATGCTTCCAATGAGTATTACTATGCTTCTGTGGTCTGACTCTGAGAATTCTCAAGATTTCTGAAGATTTTCACGAGTGTGATGGTACGACTCGTACCTTGCCTCCACGACTCGTATTGTCTATCCGTGTCAGGAGTCAGCCTCTTGTGCAAATCTTCTGAATCCTTCCGAAACTCAATGCTAAGGCCCTTACAAGTGTTGTACGACTTGTACTTAGAGTCGTAGGATGCACTCTTCATAATGTAGCCATCTGAAAATTTTCACAATCTGCAGTACGACTCGTAGCATCAACCTACGGCTCGTACTGAGACTTGTGACTTAAGCCTATTTTCTGCACTTTCAGGCTATCTTTTGCACATTCTTGCTCCAACACCTATTTATCCTATAACCAAAGAAAAATTTCCTTATATCCATATAAACATACCTAAGTCCATGTTATTTTCTTAGTTTTGAGCATTGAAAGTGCTATAAACTCACAGTACACCAACACCCTCAACTTAAGACTTGTGCATGTCCTCAGGCAAAGAAAAGAAAAACTAAATACGATGCTCAACTAAGAAAAAAATCTAGGATACTACAGCCAATACTAAACAAAATTTTCACTATACATCCAACAACTTTTGACCATTTTCCCATGAACCAACATCAACTAATGTACTACAAGAAACCACAAAACATGCTAAGAAGGGATCAAGACATGTCATCTAGCTATCAACACGTAATCAAGTCATCACCGATGCTTTTCACACAGACCAATGGTAAAAGTAAACATAATCCATGTACACTCACAACAAATGAAATCCCCACTCACAGATATAGTGTCAGATATTGCAAGGGACTAAACAAGCGAGATGCTCACTCTAACAAAGAAGTTTCAAGTACTATGTATCAGATGCCATAGGCTTGCCCTTATTTTCTATGCTTCGGTCTATCAGATGGTCAGATTAGGATCACCATAGGACTTGCTGTGGCTTATAATGTAGGCTCTAGGGCTGGACATGATAAATATGAGAGATTTTTGAGTGACTATCCCTTTCTTGGCACTATATACATTGGCTTCACCCTTCACCTATTTCACTCTCTATTCTTTTAAATCCCTATCCTCTGTTTTCACCTCTTTTATGTGCATTTGTATGGGTATGGTGTAATTTCAACTTGTTCAAGCATTTTATTTTTTTATTTTGAATTTTCTTTTGCAAGATTTTCAACTTTTTCATCTCTTTTTTTCCGTCACACCACACCTCATTTTTAACCTTTTTTTTCTTTTCTCTCCCTTTTTCTCATTCCCACCATTTATGCACCCTACTCTAGCCACCCTCAACTTAGGAATTTTGCCTATGCTGAGGTTCACAATATCTAAGGAAGGACCAGAGCCAAAATAGGTTCATTATAAAAAATGTGTACGGTTCATCAGTTAATCAAAGAAAATTGGTCTATTGAAGGCTCAAAATTGGGATCAAGGGAATCATATGACTTTGGTAGAGTTATTTAAGCTAAAAGTTTTCTTAACAAAGAACGACCTATGATCATATCCTAACCAATCATCCTTAGCCTATGCAAAGACCAACCAGGCAAGTTCTAGATCTTCAACACAATACTGAACTAAGTATTACACCTCACTTACTCATGGCACATGACTTATATTCACCTTACTTGTTTGATTTACACGTGGATTAACAAGACTCCTCGTGCTAATAAACTAAATGACATCAAAAGATCCACAGAAATCATGCATGCAGTCACAAATACATAGCTTTTCACGACCCAAACCTACATCTAGATCGTAGACACAGGACAAGGGACCCCGAGAGATCCCAAGTCGACCCATGGCTCAATGATATAACTAATCTCATTCAAATAAGCAGAATGATACTCATAAAATATAGCAGGAACGTGATTATAGAATAACATTTGAAAATATTGAACATATACACAACTGAGCACTACATACTTGTCTGAAAGCCTCTAATACATAAGATGGGTTGATGGGACAATATCCCCAACTAACCCGACCAATACTGAAACATAAACAACATGAAAGTCTATCAAAAGTCCCCCGGAATATGAGGACTCACCAATAAGCTTAAAGTGTAAGCTGAGATGGACTAAGGATGAGGATGAGCCTGAGATCCGGACCTTGTATCATGAAAAAATACAACATAGGAAGTATGTGGTCAGTACGTGGAATGTACTGAGTATGCAAGTAAATAAAACGGACATTTTAGAGTAAATAAAACTCGTAAATATTATAAGAGAAGGACATCATGCTTACATCAAATCTTCGAAATAAAACATAAGGCTCATGACTTTCAAATCATTCACAATCCTTCATTTTTATAATCGTAAGTAGCTTTATCAAAAAATAACTTGAGCCAATAACATAACATGACAATGCATAAAACATGCGAAACAATGGGAGGACTCATCATAACCGACACCATCATGGTAGAGCCTTTCATGATGCCCCAACTGTCTCACTCAAGTGGGCGAGCCGACCCTGGCTTACCAGGCGAGGGTCGTGCATTAGGCGTGATTTCACATTTGAGGGGATCATTATCAATACAATGTATCATTAGAGACCCACAGTGGCTCATGATTATGAGACACCGGCTTAGTCCTTTGAATGTCGGGTTGCTCGGTGCTAGACACGGCTCCCAAAAATATGCATATAGGCTCATACGTAAATCAATAACATCATGCATTAAGATTCATTGGATAAAATATAACATTTATCATTATTGATCCCATTTAAAACATGCTTATCGAAGAATCAAATCCCTTTTCATCGGCCAACATCATAAATCGATAAATCATGAAATTCGCTTCATAAATCGTAAATCATTCTTCAACATGTGGGCATTGCCAATACTTCATCCTATTCAATTCTTTCAAAACATACTCATAAACATGGGTAACTTGAAAATCATGCTTTTCCATCATCAATAAACTCAAATTACACAGTATTCATCATAAGTCTTAACTTCCATGAACTTTCGTCAAATGGGCATTTTGGATTTAAAAGCTTGAAACATGATTTAAAGAAAATAATAACAAAACCTTCCCATAATTCATAACTTAATAATTAAAACTCAATTACATCATACCCATAAAGAGAAATCACTTTTTCATGCATTTGAGTAAAACCCCCATAGACTTGAATTGGAGGATTCATGATTGAAATTGAAATTGCGCATGGGTGAGGAAGAATTCCACCCATTTTAAAACCCTACATACCTGGAAATGGTTTGACTCACAGTTCCTTGAATACCCATAAAGAAATTGATGAAAATTTAGGGAAGAAGGCCTTGAATCTCCCAAAAACCTCTCTAATCTTTTGCATGAGAATGGGCATGCAATAGGAACTTAACTCCTCTTATCACACTCAGAGAATATCCAAAACAACATAGATTAGGCCTTAGGGACTTAGGAATTACGAAAACACCCTTATTAAAACACAGGAAATTGCTGGTCATCAGTCCCCATGAGGGACCTAACGGGTCGTTGCCACAGGGGACGACTCGTTGCCATGGTCCATTGAGTCCACTGCCTAAACATCCAAGGGGACCCCACGGGTGACTTCACGAGTCGTGAGGTCAGACGATGACTTGTGGTCACCTTCTGTGGCCTACACTGCCCATCTCGACTTGCCAAAACATCCAAGGTAGACCACGAGTGACCTCACGAGTCGTGTGGTCTGACCACGACTCGTGGTCAAGCCCGTGGCCTCCTCACACAGGCTTTGCCCACGAGTCACCTCACGACTCGTGGTCACTCCTCATCTTGCCTGGATTTAATATCAACCACCAAGGACGATTCTAACCCATTCTGCAAAAAAACGTCGCCATCGATCGAGTCGATCAATTTAACTCCTTGTTTTGCAAGTCGATGGACATACTTCACTGACTCCTCCTTTCCCTCATCCACGTGGGACACACTCTCCATGGAGAGCCTAAAGAGTGCGTCCGCAACCACATTAGCCTTGCCCGGGTGATAGAGGACACTCATGTTGTAGTCCTTAAGTAACTCCAACCACCACCTTTGCCGAAGATTTAGATATTCCTGTGTGAAAACATATTGCAAGCTCTTGTGATCTGTAAATACATCCACGTAGACCCTATACAAGTAATGCCGCCATATCTTCAATGCAAACACCACTGCGACCAACTCAAGATCATGGGTCGGGTAATTCTTTTCATGAACTTTCAGCTATCTTGAGGCATATGATATTACCTTCCCACGCTGCATCAACACACATCCCAGTCCGACTCTCGAAGTATCACAATATACAACAAAGCCATCAGCACCCTCGGGTAAGGTCAACACTAGTACTGAAGTGAGTCGGGTCTTAAACTCCTGGAAGCTTTTCTCACAAGAATTCGACCATTGGAACTTTACTTTTTTCTAAGTGAACCTGGTCAGTGGGGCAGCAATAGATGAGAAACCCTCAACAAACCTTCGGTAGTAGTCGGCTAGGCCCAAGAAACTCTGAATTTTTGAAGGATTCACCGGTCTAGGCCAATTCTTCATCACCTCGATGTTCTGGGAATCTACCCTTATGCCTTCGCTTGATACCCCATGTCCCAGAAATGCCACCGAGTTTGGCCAAAATTCACACTTGCTAAACTTCGCATATAGCTGACGATCCTTGAGGGTTTGCAGCAGTATTCTCAAATGAGTGGCATGCTCCTCCTCACTCTGGGAGTATATAAGAATGTCGTCGATGAACACGATCACGAACATATCCAAATATTACTTGAACACCCAGTTCATCAGGTCCATAAAAGCTGCAGGAGCATTGGTTAGTCCAAAAGACATAAATATGATGTGCCGTGATTTTACGGCACTTTCGACACTTAAAACAAAGAAATTATGCACATTCTGGGTATGTTTATATAGGTATGATGTGTTTTGCGCTTAATATTGTAGGAAAACAGTTTCGGGAGTGAACTGGTTGAATTAATGCTAAAAATAACTTAAAAGGTGACTGCCAGGCACTTCACGAGTCATTGGCAGGAGGCATGACTCGTTGTTTAAGGCGTGGGCAAAAGATGAATTTTTGAAGATGCAAGAAAGTGTACCCGAGGAGTTGAGGAAACGACTCGTTACACCTGGTAGCGAGTCGTGAGGTCAACTGTGAAAGCTGAAAGAGGAAATATTAACAAAGTTTCCAGTGTAGTTGATGACAGACATCACGAGTCGTCACATGAAGGAACGACTAATTGGCAGATCACTGGGACCAACCGTAAGGTGCACTGGACTTTTGTAGGAATGAGACCACGAGGGACCTAATGACTTGTGCTTGGGCACGATGAGTCATTAGGTGAACCATTTCCACAACTGGGTACGTTGTTTAGGAGGACTGTTTTAAGCAAGGAACGACTAGTCACAGGGCCAAATGAATTGTCACCAAGCCCCTTGCCACTGCCGACCTAGTTTCCAATTTTAATTAGGAAAAGGATTTGTTGGAACTATAAATACACAATTTAGGTTTATTTTTGAAGGTGGGATTTTTCTGACAGTTATAGAGTAATTGAAAGAGCCGATTCACTTAGTTTTTTACTAGAATTTTGATATTGATCAATTGTTATTGATTCTAGGAACAAAAGCAACATTGGAGTTTATTCATCTATTGTGGAGTTTTTATTCAATCTACGTGGTTTTTATTCTACGATAATTTGTAAGTTGCAATTATGATTTATTCAACAATTTGTGATTGTGATAATACAAGTATGAGTAGCTAAACAAATAAACTTGGTTTGTGGGAACCAAGATGAATTAACACACATAGGTAAAAACGCTTAGTGATTCTTGAATGGGGTTTTATGGATGTATTATTTTTCTCTTCATTTTGATTGATTCTTGACGGTTGCAAACGTTAGGACTTTCCTTATTCTTGCTTACCGGACCAACAAGGTAAATAATGGGAAAAGAGATTAACAACAGAGATTTGAGGCTATCAACGCTCTAACAGCTTGAACTTGTTCGGGGAAAGCTAATCCAATCTTAAGGGTAAGGGTCAACTAAAGTACACATGTATACGGACCAAGTTCCGTGGTGATAATCATTTAGATAGGGGACCAACCTGTTATACCCCGGGAACCCATGGATCATACTCGAGAGTCAAACGGGGAAAAATCTGAAAAATGTTGCAGCAGTGCAGAACGAGTCGTTAGATGACTCGTGAGGAGACCCCACGAGTATTCAGGTGGCTCGTGGGAAGGTTGGACTATGCTAAGGAGTTGAGGTCCCCACAGGCATGGGAATGACTCATGGTCAGCCATCACAAGTCGTCAGGTCTCCCGTAGGGTGAGATTAAGGGTTACCCAGGAGGTTTGACTAGTGTACCTAACCGATGGGACCCCACGAGTTGTGGCCAGCCCCAACGACTCATGAGGTGGGTCGTGAGCAAGTCTGTAGAAATTTGTTTAAGTATGAGGCAGTGTACTTGACAGAAGATGGTAATGAGCCGTTGCCTCGGGGGACGAGTCATCATGTCCTCCGTTAAGAGCCTAGGTGAAAAGTTCCAGTGGACTTGACAAAATGACCCAACGACTCGTTGTCCTTGGTAACGAGTTGTCAGGTCGCCTATTAGGGTCACCTGGCAGTTATTTTCTGCGAATTTATAAGGGCCTTCTCATAATTTCCTACGCTCTTAGGACCTAAACTTTGTCATTTTGAGGTCGGGATAGGGTCCTTTTAGGAGGAAAAACTCATGCTAAGTCTCATTTGGCTTTTTGCAAGATCAAGAGAACAGAGTAGGAGGGGGTTCAAGTGTCTTCTTCAAGATTCTTCAAGTTTCCACCTAGGGTTTCTCAAGGGTGTTAAGAATTACGTAATTCCAGGTATGTGGGGTTTTGAATGGGTAGTTTAGTCCCTACCCGTGCCCAATTTCTCTCAAATACTTAGTTTAAATTACAAACTCTTGATGGGTCATAACCCAATTTCATGTTTCCTAAAAAAAATCGATATGAGCATGTGGTAGTATGTCCAGAATCATGGGTTCGAATTATTGGGCTATTTTCACTTATTTTCTTCAATATTGATGATTTAATCCCTAAAAGCACATGTACCCTAAGTCATGGGGTTTTTAGTGAAATTCATGATTTTGGTGGTTTCTAAAGCATGATATGAACTTTTGAATTTTAAGCATGTCTTCAATTACTTATGTTATTATGATCATTTTTTCCATAAATTTAAGCATTTCAGGTATGATTGAAATTATGAGCAATGCCCACATCTAGCTTATGATTCATGAACTATGATTTTGGCTGAACCAAGGGCACCATTTCCATGGCTAGTATCACGAATTCTCAAGAAATTTATGATTATCACAATTTAACTAGCCATGCATGTCATGTATGAACTTCATGAGCACGTTGCATGTTCTGGGAGTAGTACTTAACACAGAGTAGGTTCGGGGCCTAGGTTACACCCCGTATCTCAAAACTACATTCCACAATAGGTTATGTTTGGGACCGCCTTAGTGCCTGTCCCCTATGCCCTACGGGGTCTTCATGAGTGATATGTCGCCTTTCATGGTTCATACCCTTGGCAAGGTATTGACGGCCTCCCGACTAGGATTACAAGTCGGGCTCCATGTGTGCTCGTATAGGGAATGTAGGTTATAGAAATCTTGCACTGTTCCTAATTTTTTAATGCTTGTATTATTATGTTCTTTTGGCTCAAGTCGTGTTTATGAAATGTTTTCCCTCATGTTATGACTATGACCGATTTATGGATATTTTGGAAATCTTGAGCCTTACGCCATTTATATATGTGATTTTAGTATTTATGATCATGATGTCCCCACTCCTATAACTTTTATGTTTTCAAGTATTGTGTTGCATAACTCGCATACTCGTTACCTTCCCAGTACTGACCACATATTTTCAGGATCCGGTTCGCAGGTTCAGCATTTCAGTCCCGCTCCCAGCTTTCAGTGGTGAGCCTCATGGTTCGAGGGCTTCATGTTCAGGCCTTGTTTACCCCCTTTTTGCTTTATGGGCTCTTGTCCCTTCAACTCGCCTATTACGATTAGAGGCTTTCAGACTTAACTGTAGTATTACACTATTTATGCTTGGATTGGGTGTTATTGATTCATATATATTTTCTGTTGCGTTTTTATTTTTAGTTTCAAAGATTTTAAGCTAAGTCTTCCGCCTTTTGTGAATGGATTAGATATATGCTCATGCCATGGGTTGAATTAGAGTCTTCGGGGATCCTTGTCTCGTGTCTACGATCCGGGTGTAATGTCGGGTCGTGATACACTTGGTATTAGAGAAATAGGTTCAGATGTGTCCTAGGGAGTCTGAAAGCCGCATTAGGTAGATTCTTTCTCATGGGTGTGAAGCACGCCGCACTTATGATGAAGAGGCGACTAAATGTTTTAGAAAATATCCCCTTCTTTCATGATCTATGTCGTGCGATGAAAACCTCTCTATCCTTCTAGTTTGTGTGTTTAGTGATTGCAGAAAATTATGGATTCCAAGAGGATGAATGGAAGGAGGAACAAAAATGATGAAGGCCACGAGGGTGTCCCTGATAATGGGCGTCGGCATGCCCACCTGTTCAGGATCCCCAAGCACTAGAGCCAGCTGCCCACGCCGAGTTTTGGGAGGCTATACAAATGTTGGCGCAGGCCTTGACCACTCAGATCAACCAGCAGGCTATTGCGCATATTCCACAGAACGGCAATACAGTGACAGCCCAGATCAGGGACTTTCTAAGGATGAACCCTCCCGAGTTTACAGGGGCAAAGGTGGACGAGGATCCACACGAGTTCATTGAAGAGATCTTGAAGGTCACTCAGTTATGGGAGTTACAAATGAGGAGTGTGTTGATTTGGCCTCTTATCAGCTTAAAGAGGTTGCCTATATTTGGTTCAAGCAATGGAAGGACATCCAGAGAGCGGAAGCAGGCCCTAGCAGCTGGGACGAGTTCTAGATGGCCTCTCTTGATAGATTCTTCCCTCGGGTGATGAGGGAATTGAAGGCAGGTAAGTTTGTTAATCTCAAACAGGGAAAGATGGCAGTGTTAGAATATTCACTTGAGTTCACTCGCCTGTCATAGTATGCCCCTGAGTTAGTGATGGACCAGAGGGCGCCGGTGAGTAGATTCGTGTAGGGAGTAGCCGAGTATCTAAATAAGGACTGCAGAACAACCATGCTTCATCAGGATATGGACTACCCACGGATAGTCCTTTATGCCCAGCAGATGGAGGTAGCTCATATGAGGAAGAGAGAAGCCAAGAGGGCCAGAACTGATAGCTATAGGTCCTCCCAACCGAGGCCAGGAGGTGGGCCTCACCAGTAGTCCCAGCACAGGTCTATTACAATAGCACCATCTTCGATCAGTACACTATTCAAGACATAAGGCGAATAGGGGAGCAGGTTCGAGGGGTCAAAATAGCATGCGCACAGAGCGCAAATTCCCATCTTGTGCTAGTTGTGGCAAAAACCACCTGGGGAAGTGTTTGGTGGGCTCAGATGCTTGTTTCGGATGTGGCAAACCCGGACACAAGCTCAGGAATTGCCCCGCAGCCAAGTCAGGGGGTGGAGGAGCCCTCACCCCCACAGCTAGTTCACCAGCCCCAATGGCACGTCCTACGCAGCATGGTACTTTGACTGGTCCAGCTGGCGGCCAGCGCTAGAACTGGTTTTATGCACTTGGCTCTCGGCAGGAGCAGGAGACTTCCCCCGATATGGTCACGGATATATTGCGAGTCTTTCATATTAATCTTATGCTTTGTTAGATCTGGGAGCTACTCTATCTTTTGTGACACCGTACATTGCTAGGAAATTTGGGGTCAGTCCTAAAACATTGTTAGATCCATTTTCCGTGTCTACTTCAATAGGAGATTTAGTCGTAGCGAGGCGGGTATATAGAGGTTTCCCCATGAGTTAGCCAGAGTTACTGAAGAAAAGCGTCTAGATGCAGAAGATGAACGAGCTAGACAACATAGAGGTCCTGAACACCAGCGAAACCAATATTTTGATGAGGAAGATGATGCGGATTTAGATGAAGCCAGTGCCACTAGAGCTATAGTCCCTCCTCCTTTGCCTGTTGGGGAAAAGTTTGACATTACCAGTGCGATGATCCAACTGCTTAATATGAAGGGAATATTTGCGGGTCATGCATCTAATGATGCCCACATTCACCTGACAAATTTCGTGGTTATATGTAAGGCATACAAGCAATCGGGGGTGAGCCAAGATGCTATCAGACTGAGGTTATTTCCATTTCTCTAGGGAGTGAGGCAACGATGTGGCTGGCTAAGTTGTCGAATGATTCCATCACTACTTGGGGAGAGCTTAAGAGAGCTTTTCTTGAAACGTTTTTCCCACCATCCAAAGCATTGCAGTTGAAGGATGAGATATATAACTTAAAACAGCTAAGATCTGAGGCACTCCATGAGACCTGGCTGCGTTTCAACTTGAAGCTCAAATGGGTGCCAAATCACAGAATTCCGGATGATACATTGTTAGAGATCTTTTATAGGTCTATGAATGCTAACACCAAGGTGGTGGCTGATATCGTCTCCGGAGGAACTTTTATGAGTCACACCTATGCAAAGGCTATGGAGCTGCTAGACAGGATGACCAAAACCAACCGAGCTTGGCACACTAGAGAGTCGGAGGTTCCGGCTGGTTCTTATGCGGTTGGTATGTCTGCTGAATAAAGGAGAAAAGATGAAGAGCATGATCAAGATATCGCAGAGATAAATACCACCATGGGTTTCTTTCTAAGCACTTGATGGGAGTCGGAGTAGAAAAGGTAAATGCTTTAGGTTCTCAGGGCAAGGCCCCAAGAAATGATAGTTGCGAGTGTGAGTCTGAAGAAGAAGTCAATTATTTGAATGATCAGAGGGTGGGTTTTCGGACCAATACCCAAGGGTCTAACCAAGACTCTTGGTGTCAAGGTCAAGGGAACCAAGGTCGGAACTTCTACAAAGACAATAATTATAGTCGGGGCCAATACCGAGATAATAGGGACTGGAAGAAGCGCGAGGAGTTCAAAAATGATAGAGGCGGTCTGTACGTTCTACCAAGAAACCGTGAGCCAGAGTAAGTGGTTCAAGGGTTAAGGATATGCTCTCCAAAGTACTCAAGCAGATGGAGACAACAGATAGCCACTTTAAGGAGCTTCGAGCTGATATTTCCTGTTTAAATCAAAAAAGTGGAGTCTCATGCCGTGGCGATCAGGTAGATTGAGAAGCAGATGAGTCAGATGTCTGTTGCAATGAATCAGAGGCAGAAAGGCACACTTCCCAGCAATACTATACAAAATCTGAAAAATGATAGTCACTGCATGACAGTCACTACTAGGAGCGGGAAGGCCACAGTTGATCCCCCGAGGCCAGTTGTAGTTAAGGAGTCAGAGAAGCCCGTGTTGATAAATGATGATGGTGTAGTAGATTTTGAAAACCTACCTTTGGTTGGGAACTCAGATATGCATACTGCTCCGAGTAGTCCAAAGGAGCAAGGAGATGCCCATGGGAAGGAGAAAGAGGCACAACAAAAACTCACAACAATCCCTAGACCTCCTCCTCCTTATCCACAATGCTTCAAGAAGAAAGATGAAGATGGGAAGTATCAGAAGTTTGTCTCTATACTCAAGCAGCTGTCAGTGAACATCCCATTAGTAGAGGCACTTGAGAAAATGCCCGGATATGCCAAATTCATGAAGGACCTCGTCACCAGAAAAAGGACTGTAAGTTTGAAACCTGCCGATAATCTGCACCACTGTGGTGCCATCTCTACCAGGGTTCTAGCTCAGAAGAAGGAAGATCCAGGTGAGTTTACTATACCTTGCACCATTAGGGAGGTTGAGTTTGCAAGGGCGCTCTGTGACTTGGGATCTAGCATAAACCTGATGCCGCTAGCAGTGTTTAAAAAGTTAGGCTTGGCAACTCCCACACCGACATCTATGTGGCTACTGATGGGTGATAGAAAAGTTAAAAAGCAGGTGGGGATTTTGTTTGAAGTACTAGTCAAAGTGGACAAATTCATATTCCCAGTAGACTTCTTGATTCTCGACTGCGAAGTCGATTCTAAGGTTGCCATCAATTTGGGGCGACCATTCCTTGCAACAGGTAAGGCCCTAGTAGATGTGGAGGCAGGCCAGTTTAAATTTAGGTTGGACAAAGAAGAGGTCACCTTCAACATTAGCCAGACCATGAAACAACCATAGGAATTCAGCATAATTTTAGCATTGGAGGATGGAGAAGAGTCACTTGACAAATTTTGAGTAGTCAAGAGACTTCCGTCATGTCGCGACGTTAAATCAGGCGCTGCATGGGAGGCAACCCGTGGAGGTGTTTTGGTGAAGTCTAAGTAGCCAAAATACCTACGTCGTGCCGCGACGTTAAATCAAGAGCTTCTTGGGAGGCAACCCAAGTTGTAAATATAATAAATAAGTAGTGTTCACATTTGTTGATGGGTGCAGGTGAATAAGATGGAAAATTTGAAGTTGGAACCACAAATTGGAACTTCATTCTGGTGTAGAAAAGTCACAGAATGAGTCGTCGTCTGACCTGACAACTCGTTCAAGCAATTCGTGAAGAGAACAACAGAAAACAGGGGAGCAACGGGTGACTTAACGATTCGTGTATTCAAGAAACGAATCATCATGTCCCCCGTCATGTACACTAGAGCAAAGTCTGAATTAAAAGGAAAAGGTTGATAACGGCTTACTCAATGAATCTTTGGGAGACCAAATGATTCGTTAAGTGACCCGTCTTGAAGCTACATCAGCCCAAGGACCACGACTCAGGCGACGACTCATTGGGTGACTCCACGAGTCGTTACTTGACTCATTAGGTCCTAGGTAAGTTATCGAACTCAGGTAAAAGAATGAAGGGTCAAAACGAGTCGTCTCATTACTTAACGACTCGTGTAGTTAGTCATCAGGTATTTTATTTAATTGCTATCCGACTCAATCCAGGAGTGGAATTGGGGTGCTTTTAAGTTATATCAACTAAAAACCCGATTCTTTCCTTTTTCCAAAATCCCACCAGTATCCCATCCCCAAAAACTTCAAATTTCCTTCTTCTCTTCTTCTTCTTCTTCACTCAAACCCCATCGACAATACCTTCACCATTGCATGCCCAGTCACTCAAGAACACTCACGGATAATTACCTCTATCTCTGATCAAGCACATTGTGAGTAATCTTCCCCATGAAAATTTGAATATTGTTGCAGTTAAACAAGAATTGTCGAGGACCCATATTGTGAATGAGCTTGAATGTATTTAAATTAATAATGTGTGTATCTGTGTCTCTTGATGAAAATAAACCCTAGGAAGATTTAAATAAAAATTTCGATCGTATTTCACATGGGTTGATTTTAGAGCTTCTGTGTTTGTGGAATTGAAAATTAGGAAGAAGATGAAGATGACCGTGTGAACTGAAACTCTTGACGACGAGCTACATCACGAGTCGTTGGATCACCAAACAACTCGTTGTGTAGCTTTTCCTGAGTGGAAAAGTTAAGCCAATGAGGCAGTGCACTTAACGATCGACCTAACGACTCATTGCCTTTCACAATGACTCGTTGGGACCATTCATCAAGTACACCGGACCAACTTGAAGGAAGTCCAGTCTGAGACGACGAGTGACCTCATGACTCATTGCCAGTGGCAACGACTCATTTAGTCACCCGTCAGGACCACTAGGCACCAGTTCAAAAATGTTTTCTGTTTCATCTCATCTTGCACACTAACATTGTTTCCACAGGTACAATGGCTCCAAGAGGTACACCAAAGAAAGGCCCAAAAAAGAAACAAACACCTGAGTGCAGTCAACCTTAATATCGTAGACTGCGTGATGATCCATCATCCTCTGAAGAGTTGTGTGGCTCTGGGGAGGAATATGAAGTATCGGAGGAGCAGCTAGTGAGGAGGAAAACTGGGGCTAGGTCTCAACAAACTTCAAATCTGACAGCCCTGGTTGATACTCCCACTCCACTTGCAAAAGATCCGCCCAGCCGCACTGATGAGAATGCTAGGGCTGCAGCTGTACTTGTTCCCGAGGCTTCCACAACTGGGCAAAACACAGAGAGGGTTGATGAATCATATGGTAAGCGAGGGGATTATGATAATGAGCTGACGGAGACCTCGGACTCATGAAATGAGCAACCGAGAAATGTGCGAAGATGGTGTGCCCATGGCATGCGGGCTGTATACAACCGAAATATTGCTCCTAATGAAAAAGGAAATTCGAAGAGGAGCATATACGAGAAGACGAGGCTGGTCACTACAGGGCTTAAAGATCTTCTAGAGCTACAGGCAGTGTTCAATAAATACAAGTTCGGGTGGTAAACAAGCCATCAGGTAGCTACAACTCGTGCTTGGTCCGAGAGTTTTATGTAGCATATGTAGCCACATTGCAGCGGTTGGCATTAGGAGGCCAAGACTGGAAGAAGAGGCTTACATTAAATTAGGTGTTGGTGCGTGAGACTCCAGTTGATATCTATGAGAAGATAATCTCCAAGATGCTGTATGGGCCGGATGATCAGGCTCGTTGAACACGAAAAAATTTGATCATAAGCTATATGAGCTGAAGAAAGTTAGAACAAAGAAGTTGAATAGCCAAGAGCGCATCCAACAGTACACTTGGCTATCTCAGATCATTTCTATGAGAGGTCCGCTAGTGGAATGGCTGCATGATACAAAATCACAGATAAAAAAGGCCACATTGAATTTTTAGGTAAAATTTTTGTGGTCACTGGTGCGGCACAGGCTGGTACCAACCAGTAATGACAACATCCTTTCACTTGACAAAGCAGCTTTGGTAGCAAGCCTAATGGAGGGGTATGACATCAACTTCCCGCGATACATTGCTGAGGAGATTTGAGAGTGGGCAATCAATGACATCACTGCCATTCCGTTTCCATGTTTGATTGATAGACTCTGTCAGGAGTCAAAGGTGCCAATATTTCCATCAGTGGAATAGAGAGTAGTGGTCCAGAAGGTTATCGATATCGGGTTGATTCGAGATGATACAAACCCGGTATCGAGGGCGAGGACTTAGGCAACTGCATCTACTGGAGTGGCAATATTAGCAGAAGCATTTGAAAGCAGGATGTAGACTGATGCAGCACAAATCGCTGAGTTGGCAGCTGAGCCTATGGAGGGCAGAGAGACAGGAAGCCATCCAGAGGCTAAAGATGCAATAGATACCTCCACACATGTCGATGTTCCTGCATCATCATCTACTGCAGCAGCCCTAAAACCACCAGTTGCGCCTCCATGAGCTACCATAGATGGCCTAGTCACGGTTTCACAGGAGTTCTCAGTTGATAAGGCTAGGAAGCTAGCTAACGTCGAGAAGTATAAGTACACACGACTCTACAGGTTAGAGTTCTGATGGAGCAGGTAAAGTCGTGGGTATCAAAGGAGTTGGAGACACTGTCCAGTTAAGTGCATGGCAGACTGGATGCTTTTGAGAGGAGGATGGATGAGCGCCTTGCATAGTTACAGGCGCTGTAGCTATCTAGATGGTACTCAGAGCTAGGAGCTCTACGATCCAAGGTGCGGGACTTGGCCGCACAACAGGTAGCTGCAGTCCCTCCACCAGTACTTCCCATGATAGATGATGAGTTTGAAGAAGAATTGCCACTTATCCTCAGCTTTATCACGGAGGACCCGGTGGCATATGATAAGGGGAAGAGGCCTCATAAGGAGGCAAGTGTTGATGATGATGGATGATTCTTCTCTGCTCCGTCAGCAAAAATGGGAGCAGAGTGATATGGAGAGAGTGCTGCATGAATCGAGAGATGAGGCTCGAAAGAGAGCTGAGACTAAGGTAGTGAGAGTTTGCGGAGAAGGCACGAGCTCTGTTGGATGTGAGAATGCACCGGTTTAAGCCAGTAATATTGGAGATGAAACTGGAGGTGTATCTACATCCTCCACCCACCAGGTAGCTGACACCTAGGTCGCACAAGTATGTCCCTATTTGCTTAGTTTCTGTTTGGTATATATATGCGTCGAGGGCGACACATGCTTTCTTGATGGGGGTGGGGAGGGATACCTGTGCATTATTGTTGCTGAACATAACTCAAGGGTTTTTCTTGCCAGATATCGTTTCCCTCGAGTGTTCCATATCTAGTAGAACCGGCATGTTTCAGATTTTATTTTATATTTTTTTTGTGTCAGTTGGAAGAAAGTAGGAAAACTAAAAGCAGTCAAGAGCTAAAATTGTTGAAAATAACTATTGTTTGATAATTTGATACCCCTCCTAAAAATTTGTATATGTGTATGTGAAAGTTGACAAGTATGACCTTTGTGAATCTTTGCATGGCATTAAAACTGTGAACTTGTTTATCATTATATGGCTTTACCTGAACTAGCAGTTAGTAGAAGTGATGATGTTGACCTGTGCTATGTGTGAGTGAGGTTTAATAGCTGAATTCGATTGTGTGTGTCAATCTAGGACTTGCCTGGTTAGTCATACCGAGATAGAGGATAGAAAACTAAGAAAGGATCATAGGCTGTTTTTGAATTATGAGTCCACTTTAGCCTTAAAAGACCTAACCAAAGTGAATCAAAATCCCTTGATCCAAATGTTTGAGCTTAAATTGACCTTTCTTTTTGTTTACACCAATTTACCTACCTTATTTTATTTTGAATGAATCTGTTTTTGCCCTGGTCCCTCCTTGGACATTGTGAACCTCAGCTTAGGCAAATCGCCTAAGTTGAGGGTGGCTATTATAGGGGTGATTAAGAAGAGTCGGGTGGAAAGAAAATTGGGTAGTGAAAAAGGAAAAGAGCGGGTGCGGTATGCATGATGAAAAGAGAAAAATAAAAATTATTGTCAAATAAGCAAGAAAACAAAAGAAAAATAATGTGTGACATCAATGAGTGTTGAACAAAGAGAAACTGCATCCATAGTTGCAAAAGAAAAGAAAAAAAGAAGCAGTTAAAGGAAAAAAAGGAGAAAATAGGAAAAAAGGTGAAAAGTGGAGCCAAGAGGTGTGTAGTGCCAAGGAGGGTTGCACTATTAATTTCATATGTACCATACCCAAGCCGGAGCCTACGTTACAAGCCTAGAAAGTCCTATAGTGATCCTAGCTACTTTTTCGAAAATCAAGGTATTGAAAGTAAAGGCAAACCTATGGTATTGTATGCATGCAGTTCAAATTTCTTTGTGAGAGCGAGTGAATCTTACCTAATCCCAAGAGAAATATATCGAGTTATTCAAATACACATGTGTAAGTGCGGGACTTCTTTGAGGTGAGAGCATTTGGTCAACAAAATCGTCTGCAAATTGTCTAGGTCAGTGTTATAGATTTATGTGCGTGGTTGCAGCTGACATTATTTTGCCATGTTTTGATTCCTCTGTGTTATGGTTGGAAATTTTGCATATGCATGGTTATTTGAGTTGATACGATGAGGGAGGCATTAGAAAATTTTATTTTGATGTGTAAGTGTGACTGTTGTAAGTTTCCTAGAGTTCTTTCAATTGAAGCGTCGAAGTAGTTTGTTTTATTTATTTCTTCCTGAGGACATGCAAAAATTCTAAGTTGAGGGTGTTGATGTGCCGTGATTTTACAGCACTTTTGACGCTTAAAACCAAGAAATTATGCACATTTCGGGTATGTTTATATAGGTATGATGTGTTTTATGTTTAATGTTGCAGGAAAACAGGTTCGAGAGTGAACTGGTCGAATTAATACTGAAAATAACTGAAAAGGTGACTGCCAGACACTTCACGAGTCGTTGGCAGGAGGCATGACTCGTTGCTTAAGGCGTGGGCAAAAGATGGATTTTTGAAGATGCAAGACAGTGTACCTGATGAGTTGAGAAAACGACTCATTACACCTGGTAACGAGTTGTGAGGTCAACCGTGAAAGTTGAAAGAGGAAATGTTAACAAAGTGGCCAGTGTAGTTGACGATAGACATCACGAGTCATCACATGAAGGAACGACTCGTTGGCAGATCACTAGGACCAACCATAAGGTGCATTGGACTTTTGTAGTAATGAGACCACGAGGGACCTAATGACTCGTGCTTGGGCACGACGATTCGTTAGGTGACCCGTTGCCACAACTGGGTACATTGCTGAGGATGACTGTTTTAAGCAAGGAACGACTAGTCAGAGGGCCAAACGAATCGTCACCAAGCCCCTTGCCACTACCGACTTGGTTTCCATTTTTAGTTAGGAAAAGGATTTGTTGGAACTATAAATACACAGTTTAGGTTTATTTTTGAAGGAGGGATTTTTCTGACAATTATGGAGTAATTGAGAGAGCCGATTTACTTAGTTTTTAACTAGAAGTTTGGTATTGATCAAGTGTTCTTGATTGAAGAAACAAAAGAAACATTGGAGTTTATTCATCTATTGTGGAGTTTTTATTCAATCTACGTGGTTTTTATTCTATGATAATTTGTGAGTTGCAATTATGATTTATTCAATAATTTGTGATTGTGATAATACAAGTATGAGTGCAGAAATATCACTTGATATTTCAACTTAGGAAACTCTATGAGGCAATTCATCAAACACTTTGGATATAATAACTCAACAACAATTCTCAGACTAGGATTCGTGCATTTGTAAGAAGAAGAGGCACCTTTACATACCTCTAAATGTTCACTTCAACTTAGTCGACCCTTCCAAGCTTTAGCACAAAAATCCCAAAGCTAAGCTCCTGCATGTCAAGAATTTTCCCAACAACATCACCCAAAAAGATATGGTCACTCATGTCATAACAAGTTCAATTCAGAGCTTACTCCTAAATTCTTACGGATAAGAAGGATGGGAACACTTTAATTTGTAGATAACCTCGATCTTGCTAGAATTAAGCTCCAACACTTCCACTATCTAGAGCTTTCTTCCACCCAAGCTAAATTACATGTAACCTTGTAGAAGTTCCCTTCTTAACTTCCAGAATCTTTTCCCAATCATCCCCAAAATTGATGAAACTAATATAGGAAAGGGTCTTCAATGAGTTGTTGCATGGTGGTTGTGAATAAAATGACTCACCATACATGTCTTAACATATATATAGGCATGGGATGGTGGGCACATGTGTGCAGTGCATAGGATAATGCGCGGCGGGCAGCTAGGACAATAGGCAAGACTAAGCTCGCATCGCGTAATCCATCCATAGGCAGAGGTCCGCAATGCCTAGGCCCTTGATCTTACTGGCAGCTTCAGCATGCAGGCCCTTGTGGCCTAGCACTGCCATGCTCCGTCTGTTTGTTCACCAACCCCAAACATGCTCACCCCCAATCTTTTTATAACCTATAGTCCTTATCATTTAATCATCCAACATGCTCATACATACATCCACTTAAAGATGAAAATCTTTTCAATGTGTAACATCCTCCCCCTTTTAGAATTATTCGACCTCGTATAAGGGTGAACTTCAATTCCACATCTTTCGGCATATATAGAACTTATGAAATCGGTGAAATGTAAACTTATTAAGTACATAACTTATCATCATGTTGTTGTCGTGAATAGGTGAGGATATTTCCATCCATATCCTCTTCCGCTTCCCAAGTCATCTTCTGTCATGACTCCAAATAAGTGGGTCGTGCGGGCACTTACATCGACTCTACTTGATAGGAGAATCCTTGCGGAACGTTACCATTATTACCCAAATTTCTCATTACTTTTCATTAATCAACAATAGCTCAAAATAAAAATAAAAATACCAACTTTCCAACACTGTGACTCTCCCAAGGTCTAGTCTGGATAGGTACAAGAGCTCTAATAGAACACATGATAAGACCAAAAAGACACAACTTCATCTGATAAGAAGAACATAGAAGCTGATGTTGAGTACTCCATACCAATCAAGGAACTTCAACCTGCCACAACCTACACCAAAAATGAATAATAAGGTAGTATTAGTACACCACATATACCGATAGACATCATCGGCTGACTAAGGTCAGTTAATGCAACAGCAAAATAATCAACATACCATCAATGCTATTAAATTCAAGAACTATTCCACTAATACAACCACTCATTAATTCTTAATAGCTACACTATCTTTTCTTAAGTCTCATCAAGGTTTGTGAAATTTACCTACCTTTCTAATCGATAATCATTCCCTCATTCTACCTCGCTCTATTTTCATTGCAGCAGAGACTCAAGCTGCCACAGGGATTCCACTACCGTGGTAATGTACCCACTGCAACACTATTCCGACCTGCTAGTAACCAATTTTTCCCCTAATTCAGTTCTATCTATTTCTGCTATAAACTCTATAGCGCTACTATCTCCCTTACCATTTACCATGATCGACCAAGTCCGTCTCTACCATTTATTAACCTATTCACTTATCTACAGGATATTTCAATCCTTCTTAATAAGATACGTCAATAATAAGATCTACTCATTCTCTAACGGTAATTCACGTCCTTCTTATTAAACCGGCCATGCTACCTTTCGTAACTCACAACCCAATTAAAATAATACATTAAATCACAATTACGGATTAACTAGTTCAAGCACACATAGAAAACCATCAAGACACAACAACGAAGTCAATTTTGCCCAACATTAAGGTACATGCACATACCTGTGTCTATACCCTGAAAATTCCATAAGATATCATACCTGAACTGTGTTTTCCATACAAGGTATTCCACATATGTTTCTCACCTTAACCCAAATCATGTTGGTATGTTATGTATCGCAGTTTTATAATTGTACCTTTCTCTCTTTACAGCTATATGTATGATTAATCTATACCCGCACAGTCTCTATCACAAAATCATCCATCGGTGATATGCTGGGAAAATGCCTCCATCACATTACTATAAACATATGTCAGAGGGTCTTATACTTGCCCTTTTAGTCATGACCTATAGAGGACTCTATAAATCCATGTACTGTACACCTAACCATATGAGTCCTTTATCAAACCAGTTTGTGTACTCATATCCGTACACCCAGCCGTATGATCTTTTAATCATACCTTGTTAGTGTACTCTCTCATACTGCTCGCTTGGATGCTCACCTCGGGAACGAGCCACTCAAGTATCCAATCCTCATTCATTTTCTGATTGTACTAACCTGTTCATTCGAGTACTTTACCTTTGGGCCCCAGGCCTCAAATTCACCATCACATCGATGATTTACCTTCCATATCAGCCATTATCTTAGTCACACATTCGTTCAATACCAACTCACCCCTTAATATCGAGAAGCACATCATAGACACAACAAATAATAACTCACACACGACAAGAGTTACATATTCATATCAACGAGTACAATCACATGCGTAATTCGGAACCCAATTTCATACCCAAATAGTAATAACATCAGTTACCTTAATACATTACAAGGAAATTCAAATTGGCCCGCTCACTAGTGTGAGCCCGCAGCACCAACATTACTGTCGCCCCAGCGGTCTCGCTATAGTGGCACTGCTGGCAGTACTATGACCAGTCTTCATCCCAGCTTCTCCCACGATTTGTTTCTTCCCCATCTAATGTCTTATTCGCTATCATTCCCACCATAATGAAGGCAGCATCATATCCAGGTTATTCAATAATTAACTTTTCACAGTGCAACCATCAATACGAATAATACACATCAACCCAAACAATGCAGTATTAACCATAGCTCATACAGGTCATTACGTAAGTTCTAGCTACCTTAATTTATAGGATTCAACTCATGTTCTATAATAATCATCATCGATTAATCGCTTAATTATTGCATCCTCTAAGAATAATGTATATGAATAGTCATCCAAGATTTCAATTCAGATGGAATGATTCAACAATTCTATACACCAAAAAATATATTTAACAACAATGCCCGAAGGTTAATTTACATACAATTAATTCGATTGCACGTACACCCTTAAGCATGAACTAATTATTATTGCCATCGCTCCCTTAGGGCTTTTTACATTACGGAAATAGCACTACCCTATTTTTCTAATCTGTTCATTCTTGGAATCTCCCAATTTTACATAATCAATAACATTTTATCTAAGTTTTGATCCTACCCATCAAAAGCATATCAACCATATGCACGTATATGTTTAGGTAATCAAAGTCTGATACAAAAGTGAGTAAACCATAGGCTACCTGGGTGCCAAGCCATCATCGAAGCATTCCCAACTACATGTTTGCATCAATTTCTTGTGTTCTTACAGGAGTTCCTAGCTATGGATGTTGAATCTTTACCTCTTATCCCTTGTTACTTTTCCAAAAAATTATTTTCTATTTTTTGGGCGTTTTTATTAAGCTCTTCTTAAAGACTAGGTTCTTAAAATCCTAAATGGAATGGAATTTGTGGAATTTTATCTAGGTCACCCACTACAGACAAGCACCTTTACCACAGCGGCGGTTCTTCTATGGCAGAAGTGTCCCTCCATGGCAGACACATGCCTGGGCCCACCTTAACTCAGCCAGTTCAAACTTTTTCATCTTTTGCCCTTCAGTTTTTGGGGATTTCATTTCAAATCTCTAAAAATTTAAATTCACCCGCTATTAGGTGATCGGGGTGCTATAACGGCTAAGCAGGTCATTACATTAGATACCAATAAAAATTCCATTCATTCCAGAATGGCACTATAATATAGAGGCGGGGGTTTTTAGCCACCCCAGGTTGATTCTAACATTGGTCATAGATTTACCAACTTCTAGCCGGCACCGGGGATTATCGATTTTATTTCTTGGTCCCCCAAACTGATCGTTGTAGGATCCCTTTATCATACGTTGCTATAACATTTTCCCATATAGGTATGATAATTTCTAGTAGAGCTATAAATCTTCGTCTGGGGTTGACCAAGACTCGAGCACCAAATTATGCAATTACCTCTTCTTCGAGTGTTTCAGATTTTTATTCCTAACTTGGGTGTCCTAGGTATTCCCAATTTGTCGGACTTCTAGGACTGGTTGTTTTTGAAATGGTAGGGACCTGTGGTGGAATTCTAATCATCATATTTTTGGCCTTCTGTTGTAGCGAGCGGATGTTCCGCTATAGCGGTTCTACCGCAACAGAAAAGTGGTTCGCTGCAGCGGACAATGAGGTTAATAAAAGGGGCAGATTGGATGGTTTGAGTTCATTCTCAACTTTTCTTGCTCAACTTTGCACTATTCCTCTCAGTATCCCCAACGATTCTCCCTATTTTCCAGGTAATTCTCTCCCCTATGGCTCTTTTACTTCATTGCTAGTGAATACTTGCGATACCTTGCCTATTTGCTTTCATTTTCGCTTAGTTATAGGGTGATACGAGTGGGTTCTCTTATTTTGAATTCATGGCTAGATTATCATAGCATGCTACTTGTATTTGTTATCAAATGATCTCTAATGTTCTTTGTTTGTTTTTGGTCAATTTTATGTGATTGTGGGGTTGAAAATGTGGGGAGAGGGGGGGTTGAGTGGGATGGTGGTTTGACTTCTTAAAAATTTTTGGGCTTGAATTCATATCGTATTGGGGTGGATGATAGTGGTTAAGGCTTGGGAAAGTCCTCCCCTTGCCTGATCTATAATTAATTCAAAGAAACACGGAGGTTGAAAATTCAACCTCCATTAATAGGGTTCGGAGGTCTGGGGAAGATGATGTCCACTGCAGCAGAACCATGCTTCTTGCAGCAGTATCATGATAGTGAACTTCCCTCCGTTATGGAGAACTCGTTGTGGCGGACTCATGACTGCTGCAGCGGTTTATCTAGCTAGTGACTCCATTTTAAATCCTATTTTCTCTGCCTTTCTTTTTCTTAATCCCTCCATTCATTCTCTAATGCCCATTATTAATGCAAGTTTGATACTATGGCTTCCTTTAACAACAACATCCACACTGAAGACTACATTCATTTCATGAACGATCAGTGTCAGTTCTGACACAATGAGTAGGATGCCAAAAAGATCTACTTCATGAGAGGGGGTTTGTCATGCAGGAAGTGGAGGAGAAAGCACCTGAGTTTTATGCCCTTCTCTAGGAGATAGGTTGGGGCCCATTAGTAGAGGACTCGGGTATGGTCAATGAGTCTTGGGTTAGGGAGTTCTATGCAAACCTTCCAACCATGGTATGGAACCACACGGAGCCAGTGGCCTATGTCAATTGCAGGAAAATTCATCTCACCCCTGCTGCCATTAATGAGGCGCTGGGTCTGCCCAACCCCCCGGAGGAAGAGATGAAAGTCCAAGATGTGGATGGAAACGGGCAGTGGTTGGTGGATACCTTTATGGTGGAGGAGCGGAGGGCTTTAACCAATTGGGGTATTACTAGGACAGGCATCCAGAGCACCCATTTTACTATGGAGGCCAGGAGGTGGCTCAATCTGGTGTCTCTAGGATCGGCCCATCCTCCAATGTTATAGACGTGACTTATCCCCATGCTCTGGTGGTGGCATGTGTATTGAGTGGGGTGAGGGTGAATGTGGGAGCTCAAATTCTGGAGGAGTAGAGGTACTTCTCAACTAAGCCCATCATCATCCTGCCATTTCCTTCTCTTATTACCAGGCTCTGCAAATGGGCTAGAGCGCACCAGGAGTCCAAGGACCTCATCATGGGCTGTGACAGACCTTTTGACACTCTGAGGGTGAAGGGGGATCTGGAAAGAGGCAGGAAGAAGAGGAAATCTGCCTCAGCTGAGAGTGATAGTTGGGACAACACTTCTAGGCCCACAGGACCATTTGAGCAGATCGAGCCCTAGATGACCACCATGCGAGAGTTACTAGGAGGGTTACCCAGGCCTCCTTCCCTTAGTAGGCTTTCGACCAGTAGAATCTCCATTAGCCAACCCTTTGGTGCAACAGTTGCAAACTTAGGAGAGATGCAGGAGGCGATTGCCGCTCTAGCCCAATCCTATATTGAGCTCTGAGAGGACGTGGAGTGGGAGAGGAGGAAGTAGCGTTCTTGGGACAAGATGCTCATCCGCATATGGAAGGGGATCAAGAAGATCCTAAAGACCCTTACTCCTAGTACCAGGACACCCCAGGCGACCAGGTAGGACCACCCCAAGTTCTCCTTCCTCAGCAGTTTCGAGGAGGGTGCGGACAAGAATGCAGGTAGCGACAGTGATGAGACCTCCAGCTAGATAGGTCACAGTGTTTCCCCATCCCCCTTGTTATTTGTTGTTATCACTTGTTTTGTGTAGTCCCCATTTGGGGGCCTGTAAGACAATACTATTTTCTTCTCCTTTTTCTGCTTTTAGATGTTGGTACTTGTTCCTTTGAATGCCCATTTGGCATTGGTTGACATTGGCCATATTGGACCATTTTTATTTTATCACCGTGGTTTTTCTTATACTCGCATTATTTGAATGGTTTTGGTTGCTTGATGCTTGTGGTTTCTATTCCAAACAAGGGAACTAGAAATTCCTGGACTCTGGCATTCTTCCTGGCCATGCCCGCCATGGCGATTGCTTTACCATGATAGCGGACCCGCTATGGAGGGGAGTCATCATTATAGCGAGTCCGCTGTACTAAGACCGGCCGCGCTGCAGCGAAACTCACTAAGCCAAATACCATGGGTTTCTCATTTCCCCCAAGTCACACAAGTCAACCCCACCCACCAGTTTACCTCATATCCTCAATACTTATACATAGTCAGATACCACGCAAGCCTGTCGAGATACCAATTGGAATCTTCTAGATACCAATTGGACTCAACCCAGGCGATCAACATATTTGGATGACACAATGGGAAATAAATAAAGTGAACACTTCCTAAATGCCTTATAGCTTCCTGAAGATTAGATGTGGATGTCTATATACCAATTCACACGAGTCTACTCGACATTGCTCTTGTACTTGTGAGTCCTGTAACCTAGACGCTCTGATACAAACTTATCATGACCCCAATTAAGTGGGTCATGCATGTACCTATATCAACTCTATTCGATAGGAGAACCCTTGCGGAATATTACCATTATTACCCAAATTTATCATTTCTTTTCATTACTCAACAATAACTTAAAATAATATTATAAATACCAACTTCCCAACACCGTGACTCTCCCAAGATCTAGTCTAGACATGTATAAGAGCTCTAATAGAAACATGACAAGATAAAAAAGACACAGCTTCTTCTGAGAAGAAGAACACAGAAGTTGATGCTGAGTACTCCATGCCAATCAAGGAACTTCAACCTGCCACAACCTACACCAAAAAGGTGTAGCAAGGTAGTATCAATACATCACGCGTACCGTTAGGCATCACTTCCAACTAAGGTCAGTTAACACAACAGCATAATAATCAACATACTATCAATGTTATTAAATTCAACAATTATTCCACTCATACAACCACTCATTAATTCATAATAGTTGTACTATCTTTTCTTAAGTCTTATTATGGTTCGTGCAATTTCCCTGCCCTTCTAACCAATAATTACATCCTTAGTCTATCTCACTTTATTTCCACTGCAGCGAAGACTCAAGCCACCACAATGATCCCATTGCCGTGACAATGTACCCGCTGCAGCATTATTTCAACCTACCTGTAACCGATTTTTCCCCTGATTTAGTTCTGTCTATTTTTGCTATAAACTCCGTACAACTACTATCTCTCTTACCATTTACCATGATTGACCAAGTCCTTTCTACCATTTGTTAACCTATTCACTTATCTACAAGATATTCGATCCTTCTTAATAAGAGACATCAATAATAAGATCTACTCATCCTCTCACGGTAATTCACTGCCTTCTTATTGAACCTACCATGCTACCTTCCGTATCTTAAAAACACAATTAAAACAAAACATTAAATCATAATTATGGATTTGCTAATTCAAGTACATGATGTGCTATGAGTTTATAGCACTTTCGACACTCAAAACAAAGAAAATAACATGGACTTACATATGTTTATATGAATATAAGGCACTTTTCCTTTGGTTATAGGATAAATAGGTATTGGAGAAAGAATGCGCAAAAGATAGCCTTAAAGTGTAGAAAATAGGCTTAAGTAACAAGTCTCAGTACGAGCCGTACTGCAGATCCTGAAAAGTTTCAGATGGCTACGTTATGAAGTGTGCATCCTACGAATCTCAGTACGAGTTGTACAATGTTGTTTGAGCCGTAGCATTGAGTCGTGGAATGATTCAAAAGATTTGCACAAGAGGCTGACTCCTGACATGGATAGACAGTACGAGTCGTGGAGGCAAGGTACAAGTCGTACCATTACACTCGTGACAATCTTCAGAAATCTTGAGAATTCTCAGAGTCAGACCAAGGAAGCACAGTACAACTCGTAGGAAGCATGTACGAGTCATACCAAGGTCCAACACTTAGCCAAATTTCAGCTGGTAAACATACGGGAAGTAGGTACGACCCGTACAAACTTGCTACTGGTCGTAGAATCGATCGTGGTACAGGCGGCACCAGTTATGAAAATTCACCCTGTTAGCCTAGGAAAAGGATTTTTATGTCCGTATAAATAGTTTTATGTTTTATTTTCATGAGAGAACATTAGAAGTAGTTAGAGAACATTAGGGAGTCGATCAAAAATCATAACTTTGTAATAGAGAGATGTGAAAAGAGGAAAATATAGAATTGAGTTGTGATCAACCTTTTCTTGTTTTCTTCTTAATCTTCATACTTTGTTCTTGAGGAATTTTCTGATTTATTTAAAGAAGCTTTTCTCTCATGTACGATTGTAAATATTGATTTATTTGTTTAATTATGAATGCAAATCACAATCTTACAATTATGAGAGGCTAAAACCTCTATAGCTATGGTTGTGGGAACCATGATGGATTAACAAGCTAGGGTTACAAAAAAGTGATTCAAAACTAATGCAACATGCTTGTATTGTTTTCTCTTCATGCTTAAATGTTTCTTAACGGTGTACAACATTAGGACTTGTCCGAATTCTTTACTTGCTTAAGCCTAGAGAGGTAGAGATTAGGAAAAGAGAATTATAACAAAGCCTTGATCTTGATGATCATTGTATTAACTTGAGTTGTGGTCACAGGATAGTTATATTTGGGACATATTGATAACAGTTAGTTTGCAATCGCTCACGATTCCTGACCCGGTGATTGAGTATAGTCATCCAATAGGGACGAACAAGTCGTTTGGGTAAACTTTAGTTATCAGTTCTACAAGTAAGCATTGGTGATGATCACGTATGTATATCCGAAGCAGTTATGAACCCATGGGGAACACAAACCCTAGTTATCCTTCATTCTTGATATCAACCAAAATTTTAACAGTTGTTTTAATTATTACTTTCTTTAGAACCCCCAATTTGGAGTAACTAACCAACAAGTTCACTTACTGGCTTTAGTCTAGCTCTTCCATATTCCCTATGGGTTAGACCCCAACCTCTAGTTGGGTTCTTTATTGACAATGTCCGCTTCATAGTTCGGTAGGAGGTACGGTTTGAGCGTTATCAAAAAGTGGCAGCTTTGCTGGGGAATATGGCTAAGACTAGATTATTTGCTTGTATTTGACTTTTGGTTGTTATTTCCTTAATTACATTTTCTTTTTGTTTGTGATACCCATAGGTTATTTTTTGGTAAATTCCAAGCACTCAAAATAGTGGAAATCCCCTGATTCCATTGAACCACGAAATTGAAACACTGCACAGAATGGAAAACTAGGACTAGAGAGATGCCTACATAGCTGAAGAAGCTAGGCAAGCTGAGCTAGCTTGAAAAAATGCACTTCAGGATGCAGAAGATGCCAAAGAGGAGGTTGTTAATGCTGGTCGACATGGGAGGGGCAATAGAGGTCATAGACTTTCCCCTTAGTTCTTCGATGATGAGGACCCAGACATTGATGAAGTTGGGTCAACTGGAGCAATTGTGCCACCACCACTACCCGCTGGGGCCAAATCGACATCACAAGCACCATGATTCAACTGTTAAACATGAAAGGGGAATTCAGTGGTCATGCAGTGGATGACGCCAACCTGCACTTGATGAACATTTTTGGAATATGCAAGACTTTTCCCCTTCTCTCTATCAGGGAAGCCACTTTATGGTTACTGGAGTTGCCTAATGACTCCATAACTTACTGGAGGGAACTCAAGCAGGCCTTTTTGGAGAGATTCTTTGCCCCCTCTAGAATGTTGCAGCTAAAGAATGAGATTTATAATTTCCGACAACTCAAAATTGTGGCACTTCATGAAAGTTGGCTGAGGTTCAAGAAGAAGTTGACAAAGTGCCCGAATGATAAGATTCTAGATGATAGTTTGTCGGAAACTTCTTACAGATCTTTAAACAATAGAGCGAAAGTTGTAGCAGACACAGTGGCAGCTGGAGCATTGATGAGTCACACCTGAGAGCAAGCTGTTACTATCCTTAACAGGGTGACTAAAACAAATAGGGCATGGCATACTAGGGAGGCAAATGTTGCAGCCAGTACATATGTTGTTGGTTCACCTGCAAACCAATGTAAGAAGGAAGAAGAACACGATCGAGAGTTGGCTCATATGCGCACATCATTGGTTTTTCTTACACAACACATCATGGGAGAGAGAGCAAAAAAGTTAAATGCAATGGGGACACAAGGACTGGAGCCGAGGCTGATCACTCTGATTCTGAGGAAGAGGCAAATTTCCTAGACAGCCAGGTGGCAGATTTCCGAGCCAATGCCCAAGTGTCTAGACCAGACAATTGGCGCCAAGGTTCTAGAAACAAAGGTTGGAACCAATATAGAGACAACTACAACCAAAATGGGTACAGAGCCAGGAGCCGCGGTTGTGCGATGGAGAATAGAGAAGAAATTATAGTTATCGCAATAATCGGGCTGGAGTTTATGTGCCTCCCAATGCACGAGAGGGGAGGCTGGGCAGTCAAAGTTAGAGAGAATGATGGCTGAGATGCTGAAAAAGGTGAGGTCCACTAATGATCAATTAAAGAAGATCCATGGTGACATATAAAGTATGGGTTAGAGAGTGAAATATCATGCAATAGCCATCAAGCAGATTGAATAGCAACTTGGGAACCTGTCAGCATCACTAAACCCTAGACAAAAGGGTACACTTCCTAGAAACACTGTCCAGAACCTAAAGAATGATGGTCACAGCATGACTAGGAGTGGTAAGACCACAGTTGACCCTCCCTTTTATGGTTGTAGTTGAGCGGAAGAAAGAGGGCATAATTGAGTAGAATGGAAAGAGTGCTAAGATAGAGAATGCTAAGTTTCCAGAGGCCTCGATAGGTGAGAAAGAACTTGACATTGATCAAGGAGTGACTCAAGAGTGTATCGAGCTATCCTGCGACCACCGCCACCATTCCCTCAAAGAATGAGGAAAAAGGCAGAAAATGGTAAGTTCTGGAAATTCCTATCAATGCTTAAGCAATTATCTGTGAACATACCATTGGTTGAGTTATTGGAATTAATTCAAGGATATGCTAAGTTTATGAAGGACTTGGAGACAAAGAAGTGGTCAGTAAGCTATGAGCTGGTAGACATTGTACATCACTATAGTGCCATAGCTATATGGGTCCTGGCTCAAAAGAAGGAAGACCCAGGTGCTTTCACTATACCTTGCACCATTGGCAATGCCGAGTTCGCAAGGGCACTTTGTGATCTGGAAGCAAGCATAAACCTAATGCCCTTGGAAATGTTCAAGAAATTGAGCTTAGGAGTCCCCACACCAACTACTATGCAGCTACTGATAGCCGACAGAACTGTGAAGAATCCAGTGGGGATCCTGTTTGATGTGCTTGTTAAGGTAGACAAATTCATATTCCCAGCAGACTTCGTGATTTTGGATTGCGAGGTTGATTATGAGGTCCACATCATTTTGGGGCGACCATTCCTTACAACTGGGAGGGCCTTAGTAGATGTAGAAGCGGGCCAATTGAAGTTCAGACTTTACAAAGAAGAGGTCACCTTCAACATCTGCAGGTCAATGTAGCAATCGAAGGAATTTATTATAGTCTCAGCACTTGATGATGAATCCGAGTCACTTGACGAATTCTAAGTAGTCAAGAGACTTGTGTCATGCTGCGATGTTAAATCAGGCGCTTCTTAGGAGGCAACCCAAGTGGTGGTTTGGTGAATTCTGAGTAACCGGGCCACCTGCATCATGCTGCGACATTAAATCAAGCGCTTCTTGGGAGGCAACCCAAGTGATTGAACTAATGTGTGTTCAGTGTGTAGGGAAAACAAATACAGGAGGCCTCATGGTACAAGTCATGATGGGTCAAAATCTTTAAATTTACCCAACTCAGCCCAAATATTTTAAATCTGTCCCTCACTTATCTAAACTTCAAACCTAAAACAGACCCTTATCCCATGCGAACAAAATCAAAGCACAAACTATTACCTATGAATCCCTCACACCCATAACTCAAAGGCAAAGAACAATCAAGCAAATTTTTTTTCTCAAGCAAGTTCATCTCAATCCTAATTTCGTACTACCAGTCGAAGAAAGCAACAAAAAGTAAGTGTATTGTTTTGAATATCAAGAAAACTTATGTGCTTGATGTACTGATGCTAAAACCCCTGTGAGTCTTTATTTTTGCTAAAAAAATTTGAAGGATACAATCACCAGGGTTGTTATTGGACTATGTGCGACTGGGAAAACATTTTTTAAAGTGGATGAACTTGTGCATTGAAGCATTTAAAATTGAGTTACAGGTAGTAACTAAAAGGGGAGGGATGAGTAGTCTGAACTAAAAGTGAACTGAAAATGCCTAGAACTTGGGGAATTTTGAGTACCCAAATCATGAAGAAGAATCCCTGTAAACTGGACAAAATCGAATAAGTCAAGAATAGAGGTATGAAACACAGTACGGTTCATGGTTTGTGACTATGAGTCATACTGTGCATTCGTATCAAAAGCCTAAACAGGGCCAAGATCAGATGAGGAAGAAAGGTCCTTCCTATGGCTCATGGAATCAACCTACAGGTCGTACCATGAGTTGTGGAAAAATATAGAGAAAATTGTAATGTAGGGGCATCCTCAGACTACTCCAGGTACGGGTCGTACCTTCGTGGTACAAGTCATACCTGTGAGTCATAATGTGCACATAGGATTTTTAGGACTTCATACGAGTCGTACCTCCAAGGTACGACTCATACTGTTGACCCATTGGTTGGATAGTGAGAATTTCTCTTCTTATTTTCCTATCTCAGATATGGGATTCTAACTCTCTTCTCAAGAGGTACAATGATGATGAAACACAAAGCATCCAAAGCAGCTGCTTGGAGGATATTACATGATGAAACATCTGAGTCCGAGCTTGAGCAAGTAGGCCACTCCCCTATGGTTTAATTGAGGAGTACCAGGTTGATACATCCGACATTGACGGAACTAGAAGCACTAGGGCAAAGGCAAAAGAAAAAGCCGCCATAGCTACTGCCACATCTACCCAAGCTCCGCAATTTTAGGAGGGAGCTAAAGAAGGTAATCAGGAGCCAGGAAATAAATCAAATGCAGAAGAAGGGTATGAGGAGACCCAATCCAGAGAGGGAATCGACAATGATGACTCAGAGGAGGAAGCTCTTAATGATGTGCAAGAACAGACTCCGTCTAGAGAGAACCGCACTATGTGAAGAGTGTCGGGAGCTAGAGAAATTTATGATCAAGGCACTTCTCTCACCGCCAAAAAAAAGCCGAGGCGGAGCATCCAGGAAGAACCGAGGATCCTCACAAACTCACTGAATGAAGTTGAGGAGATGAAGCGGATATTTAGCTTCTACAACTTCGAGTGGATGGCCAAGACTCCAGCTCAGTATACCGCAGAATTGGTTCGGGAGTTCTACACCAACTATTTGGCCACCATGGAACAAAAGGCTAAAGAGGGGCAGAAAGTAAAAGACCATCCCTGACTAGAGAGTGTCTTGGTTCGAGGACGAGAGATAGACATATTAGAGTGGACCATATCTCGGGTTCTGTATGGACCACAGTTCGTACCTACACGGATGATGCCGGAGTATAAGTACAGGGTGGAGGCAATGAAGCAAATCAGGCAGTTAGGTTTGGAGGAAAGGGAGAGGCAGCTACAATAGTTGGCGGGTATGATTGCTGAGGATAAGGAGGAAGCTAAGTGGGTTACTGGTGGAAAGCAGGTTACAAAGAAATCACTAAACTTCATAGCCAAAGCATGCTAGACACTAGTATGCCACTGGTTAGTACCTACAGTCAACGACAACATATTGAGTGCTGACAGAGCAGCTTTGGTGGCATGCCTCATGTCCCAATATCCTATCAATATACCGAGGATCATCATAGAGGAGATACGAGATCGGGCAGTGGGATTGAACACTACCATTCATTCCCGAGTCTTGTATTCAAACTATGCATAGAGGCAGGGGTATTAATACGACGGGGTGAGGAGCGCCTGATCGGAGGGCAGAGGATAGCAGACATCGGCCTTACTTGGGATGAAATGAACCCAGTGAGCCGAGCCCAGCTTCCACAATAGATCCATTGGTCCAATCAGTAGGGGGAGCATAGGTGAATGCCCCCACCTCACAGGAGCAGAGCGAGACACCGGCTACAGATGTCTCTCTTTCAGAGGTAGCTCCTAGCACTTCAGCTACACCACCGCCTAGCCTACAGACTCAAACTCCAGCAGGGCATGTCTTAGTGCCCCAGGATTTCCTCCAGAAATTGGCCAAAAGGTTGACCATGGCTGAAAGCAAAATTCAAGCTATGATGGAAAACGTGAAGCCATGGGTCAAAGAAGAGATAGACACAGCAGCTCAGGCCTTACATGCTCACCTGGATTGATTTGAGAGCCAGTTCAACATACCTATGGCGGAGCAGACAGATACCAGCAGTCTTCGTGAGGAGTTGAGGGCTCTTTGGAGTTATGTAGCCGAGTTTTCATCACGACAACCGGCAGTCATAACAACCCCCACTCTTCTAGACCTCGATGAAGATCCAGATGAGGAAATTGATTTGGCGGCTTATTGGGAGTTGACGATAGTTGCTGGAGAAAAGGGAAAGAAAAGAGCTTCTGATTAAGTTAGAGAGGAGAGTTTGAGGAAGAGAAGAAAGAAGGAGAGACGAGAACGCAAGCAGGCCAGAGAAGAGAGTCTGTAGACTCATGACTCACATATGTCAGAGTTGCAGGAGCGAGCTAGAGGACCAGGCAACTCTACCATGGCTCAGCCCGAGCTTGCTAGTGGAAAGGATCCTTTGGGCGAGCCACCTTCAGCCTCGATTAACACATCAGCCATGGAGCCAGCTGAGACTACTGAGGAGGTAACCACTCCCCCTATTGATACATCATTGAGTCTGTCGGCCACCTCTAGCGCCACAATTACATTGGAGGTACCTCCTCCGCAGGATAACAGGAGCGCCTAGAGCACCACAAGTATGTTCCTTTCCCTCTTTTCTTGTAGTTCATGTTTTGAGGACAAAGCTTAGTTTTCAAAATGGGTAGGGGGTGTACTTGTGATTTTTGGAATTTTTGGATTCATCCGAGGGTTTTTCTTGTTGTGTTTTCTTTTCCCTCGAGCATGCTATCCACTATGCTCCACCAGGATATGGACTTTCCTCGCATAGTGTTGTACGCCCAACAGATAAAGGTAGCTCACGTGAGGGAGAGGGATGCAAAGAGGGATCGAACAGATAGTCGTGGCTTTTCACATCAGAGGTCCGGTGATGGCTACCGTCCACAGTTTCAGCAAAGGTCACAAGCCCTAGCACCATCATCAACTAGTGCTCCATCCAGACCTAGGGGTGATCAGAGGGGCAGGGCTTCATGGTCGAGGGATCAGAGGGGCACCCAATTAGAGTATACCTCTCCAGCCTGTGGGAAGTGCGGCAAGAGTCGCACCGTGGAGTACCTGCTCATTTCGGATGCTAGTTTTGGATGTGGTAGGTCTGGGTACATGAGTCGAGCGTGTCCATATACTAGACAGTGTGATAATAGGGGTCGTGCATACACCACCAGGACAGCAGCAGCTCTAGCCCGTTCCGCTCAGCAGGGAGCATCGACTAGTGGGGGTAGTGAACAGTGCCAAAACCGATTCTATGCCCTTGCCTCGAGCCAGCCACAGGAGACTTTACCAGATGTGGTCACTAGTATGTTGCGTGTCTCTGATATTAATGTTTATTCCTTGTTAGACCCGGGAGCTACATTGTCTTTTGTGACTGCTCACATTGCTAGTAGCCTTGGAGTTATTCCCGAGACCTTGTCAGAACCGTTTTCAGTTTCTACCCCTGTTGGTGATTTGGTTGTAGCTAGGCGAGTATATATGGGGTGCCCGGTCATGGTGTTGCATAAGGTTACCTCCGCAGACCTTGTGGAGTTAGCCATGACTGACTTTGACATTATTCTTCGCATGGATTGGTTGTTTTCATGTTATGCTCATTAATTTTAGGACCCGTACGGTGGAATTTCATTTTCTGGGTGAGTCAGTGTTGGAGTGGAAGGGTAGTTCGGTGGTACCAGCAGGTCGGTTTATTTCATATCTTAAGGCTAGGAAAATGATCTATAAAGGTTGTATATGTCACCTAGTTAGGGTTAAGGATGTGGAGTCCAAGACCCCGACTATCCAGTCAGTTTCGGTGGTGTGCGAATATCCAAAGGTGGTTCCTGATGATTTGCCTGGTGTTCCTCCGGAGAGGGAAATTGACTTCGATACTAATCTACTGCCAGATACGCAGATCATTTCTATCCCTCCTTACAGGATGGCCCCAGCCAACCCAAAGGAATTGAAGGATCAGTTAAAGGATCTATTGGATAAGGGTTTTATTAGACCGAGCAAGTCTCCATAGGGTGCACCGGTTCTCTTCGTTTGAAAGAAGGATGGTTCCCTTCGTATGTGCATTGATTATCGACAGTTGAACAAAGTCACTGTCAAGAAAAGGTACTCCTTACCCAGGGTTGATGATTTATTTGACCAGATCCAGGGTGCCAGGTGTTTCTCGAAGATAGATCTCAGGTCCGAATATCACCAGCTTAGAGTTCGGGAGTATGATATTCCAAAGACCGCTTTCAGGACTCAGTATAGTCATTATGAGTTTGTAGCTTGATGTCGCCCAAATTACACCTCACAATTGAGATATAAGTGGTCGATTGTCAAATGTAGAACCCAATAAATGTTGAGGTGGATCCCATAGGGAATATGGTAAGAAGTTAAGTTAATGTGAATAACTATTACTATTGAGTTACTTATTTCCAAAGGGGGAAAATATAAAATAATAAACAAAGTAAAATTGCTAAATGCTAAAATCAAATTCGGTTTGTCTTCAATTAACGACTTGACAAGGATTGTGTTCCCCAAGATTTAATAAACACACAACTTATACACTAGTGATCTATTCTAGTTTTTAACATGCAACATTGGTAAGTTAAGTTCACTTAAATGGTTGTGTCACAACCAGAGAGTACACCCGGATCGTAGACACGGGACAAGGAGCCCCGAAGACTCCAAGTCAACCCATAGCA
Organism: Datura wrightii; assembly: GCA_035772735.1. Lineage (NCBI taxonomy): Eukaryota > Viridiplantae > Streptophyta > Magnoliopsida > Solanales > Solanaceae > Datura > Datura wrightii. Next base: position 115,621,904 of record JASDFA010000003.1, on the reverse strand, counting down.
TGAGCATATATCTATTCCATTCACAAAAGGCGGAAGACTTAGCTTAAAATCTTTGAAATTAAAAATGAAAAGGCAACAGAAATTATATATGAATCGGTAACACTCAATCCAAGCATAAATAGCGTAATACTACAATTAAGTCTGAAAGCCTCTAAGAATAATAGGCGGGTTGAAGGGACAAGACACCAACTAACCCCAACATTTTTAAAGCAAACAGGGGATAAACAAGGCCCGAACATGAAGCCCTCAAACCATGAGGACTCACCATTGAAAGCTGGGAGCGGGACTGAAAGCAAGATAGGAACGATGCTGAACCTACAAACGGGATCTGGAAAATATGTGGGTCAGTACTAGGAAGGTACTAGGTATGTGAGGTATGTAACACAATACTTAAAAACATAAAAGTTATAGGAGTGGGGACATCATGATCATAAATACTGAAATCACATATATAAATATCATAAGGCTTAAGAATATCCATAAACCGGTCGTGGTCATAACATGAGGGAAAACATTTCATAAACATGACTTGAGATAAAAGAACATAATCATACATGCATTAAAACATGAGAAACAGTGGGAGATTTTTATAACTGACATACCCCATACGAGCACACATGGAGTCCAACTTGTAAGCCTAGTGGGAAGGCCGTCCATACCTTGCCCAGGTTATGAACCATGAAAGGAGTGATATCACTCATGAAGACCCCGTAGGGCATAAGGGATAGACACTGAGGCGGTCCCAAACATAACCTACGGTGGCACGTAGTTCTGAGATTCAGGGAGTAACCTAGGTCCCCAACCTACTCGATGCTAAGTACTACTCCCAAAACATGCAATATGCTCATCAAGTTCATACATGACATGCATAACTAGTTAAATTGTGATAATCATAACATGCTTGAGAATTCGTGATACTAGCCATGGAAATGGGCCCTTGGTTCGGCCAAAATCATAGTTCATGAATCATAAGCTACAAGTGGGCATTGGCCATAATTTCAATTATATCGAAATGCTTAATTTTATGGAAAACATGATCATAATAACATGAGTAATTGAAGACATGCTTAAAATTCAAAAGTTCATATCATGCTTTAGAAACCACCAAAATCATGAATTTCACTAAAAACCCCATGACTTATGTTACATGTGCTTTTAGTGATTAAATCATCAATATTGAAGAAAATAAGTGAAAACAGCCCAATAATTCGAACCCATGATTCTAGACATACTACCACATGCTCATATCGATTTTTTTAAGGAAACATACAATTGGGTTATGACCCATCAAGAGTTTGTAATTTAAAATAAGTATTTCAGAGAAATTGGGCACGAGTAAGGACTAAACTACCCATTCAAAACCCCACATATCTGGAATTACATGATTCTTAAATCCCTTGAGAAACCCTAGGTGGAAACTTGAAGAATCTTGAAATAGACACTTGAACCCCCTCCTACTCCCTTCTCTTGATCTTGCAAAGAGCTAAATGAGACTTAACATGAGTTCTTCCTCCTAAAACGACCCTGTTCCGACCTCAAAATGACGTAGTTTAGGTCCTAGGAGCTTAGAAAATTACGAGAAGGCCCATACTAATTCATAGGAAATAACTGCCAGGTGACCCTAACGGGCGACCTAACGGCTCATTACCAGGGACAACGAGTCGTTGGGTCATTTCGTCGAGTCCACTGGAACTTTTCACCTGGGCTCTTAACGGAGGACATGACAACTCGTCCCCCGAGGCAACGGCTCGTTATTAGCTTTCATCAAGTACACTGCCTCATCCTTAATCAAATTTCTACAGGCTTGCTCACGACCTACCTCACGAGTCGTTGGGGCTGGCAACGACTTATGGGGTCCCATCCGTTAGGTACACTATTCAAACCTCTCGAGTAACCCTTAACCTCAACCCACGGGAGACCTAACCACTCGTGTTAGCTAACCATGAGTTGTTCCCATGCCCGTGGGGACCTCAACTCCTTAGAACATTCCAACCTTCCCACGAGCCACCTAACAACTCATGGGGTCTCCTCACGAGTAGTCTAACGACTCGTTCTGCACTGCTGCAACATATTCCAGAGTTTTCCCCGTTTGACTCCTGGTCTTATCCTTGGGTTCCCGGGGTATAACAATATCTCCCCCTTGGGAACAATCATCCTCGAATGTTAGAAACATGCAGAAAACTTAGAATCAAACATTCACCATATGCAAATACTGATCATTTATGTAAAAAACTAGCGGAACGACTACCCCCGAAAAGAATTACATAGCTGGACTGAATTCAGACATCACATACATATATCATATCATAAAACAAACTTGCACGCATGAACGGAGCATGAAAAACTGAATAGAGTTTTAGGGAAATTTTTTTTTACCTCAAACTGAAACTGAGCTGGTAGGGAATAAATGGGGGTATTTAGCCATCATATCTTCTTCGGCTTCCCACGTAGCTCCCTCGACATGCTGATTTCTCCATAACACCTTTATTGAGGCTACTTCCTTGTTCCTCAGTCTCCGAACCTGACGATCCAAGATTTCAACAGGAATTTCCTCATAACTGAGGCTATCCTTCATACCAACACTTTCCACCGGGACCACTAAGGTTGTATCTCCCAAGCTCTTGTTTAAGAGCGATACGTGAAATACGGGATGAACTGAAGCTAACTCTGAAGGTAACTCTTACTCATAGGCTACTTTACCCACTCGTCTCACAATACGATATGGGCCAATATAACAAGGGATGAGTTTCCCTTTCTTTCCGAACCTCATTACTCCCTCCATGGGAGATACCTTCAAAAACATCCAATTATCAATCTCGAACTCAAGCTCTCTTCTCCTTACATCCACGTAAGCCTTTTGGCGACTTTGAGACGTTTTCAGCCTTTCTCTTATCAACTGAACTTTCTCCATGGCCTCATGGACTGAATCTGGACCTACTAACGAAGCCTCACCGACTTCAAACCAACCAATGGGCGATCTACACCTTCGCCCGTAAAGAGCCTCGAACGGAGCCATCTGAATACTAGAGTGATAGTTGTTGTTGTAGGCAAACTCAATAAGAGGTAAATGCTCATCCCAACTACCCTTGAAGTCAATAAACAAGCTCTCAACATGTCCTCAAGAGTCTAAATAGTCCGCTTCGCCTGACCATCCATTTGTGGATTAAATGTCGTGTTGAGCTTGACCTGGGTACCAACTCCCTTTTGAAAAGATCTCTAGAATTGAGAGGTGAACTGGGTATCTCTATATGATATAATGGACAAGGGAACTCCGTCAATCTAACCATCTCTTGGATGTATAACACATCATAATCTTCCGCTGAATCGGTGGTTTTGATCAGTAAGAAATGAGCAACCTTGGTCAACCTGTCGACCACAACCCAAATGGAGTCATACTGTCTACGAGTGCGGGGCAGACCTGTTATGAATTCCATGTTGATTTCTTCCCATTTCCACGTAGGAATGTTGATATCCTGAAGTACACCTCCTAGTCTCTAGTGCTCAACTTTCACTTGTTGGCAGTTCGGACACTTGGCTACAAATTCTGCAATGTCCCTCTTCATTCCATTCCACTAGTAGATTTCCCGCAAGGCCCTATACATTTTGGTGGCACCTGCGTGGATAGAATATCTAGATTTGTGAGCCTCTTGCAACATACGGCTCCTCAAATCATCCATGTTCGGAACACATAAGCGACCCTATTACTAGAGTACACCATCTCCCCCTTTATAGAAGACTTCGACCCTCTAATTTTTAATAAATTCTTTCAACTTTACCAATGTTGGATATTCATCTTGCTTAGCCTTTACCTTTGTCGCCAAGGACGACTCTGATCTGTTCTGAACAACTACCCCACCATCGACCGAGCTAACCAACCTAACCCCCAACCGTGCAAGCCGATGCACCTCCTTCACCAGATCCTTCTTGCCCTCACTTAAATGCGACACACTCCTCATAGAGAGTCTACTAAGGGCATCTATTACAATGTTGGCCTTACCCGGTGATAAAGGAACTCATGTCATAGTCCTTAAGTAGCTCCAACCACCTCCGTTGCCGAAGATTGAGATCCTTCTGTGTGAACAGATATTGTAAGCTTTTGTGGTCAGTGAATACATCTACATGAACCCAATACAAATAGTGTCGCCACATCTTCAACACAAACACCACCGCGGCCAACTCAAGATCATGGGTCGGTTAATTTTTCTCATGAATTTTCAGCTATTTGGAAGCATATGCTATGAATTTTCCGTGTTGCATCAATACACATCCCAGTCCGACTCTCAAAGCATCACAGTATACAACAAAACCATCGAAGCCCTCCAGCAAAGTCAACACCGATGCTGAAGTGTGTCTGGCCTTCAATTCCTGGAAGCTCTTCTCACAAGACTCCGACCATTGGAACTTCACCTTTTTTTGAGTCAAACTATTCAATGGGGATGCAATGGATGAGAAACCTTCTACGAAACTTTGATAGTAACCCGCTAAGCCCAAAAAGCTATCTCAGAAGGGCTTACCCGTCTGGGCCAGTTCTTTACCACCTTTATTTTTTGGGAGTACACCCTTATACCTTCACTTGACACAACATGTCCCAAGAATGAAACTGAATTCAGCCAAACTCTCACATTTGCTGAACTTGGCGTATAGCTGGTTATCCTTGAGGGTCTGAAGTGCTACATTCAAATGTGCGGCATGCTCCTCCTCGCTCCTAGAGTATATTAATATGTCATCAATGAACACAATCACGAACGTATCCAGATATGCCTTGGATACCCTATTCATCAGGTCCATAAAAGCTGCAGGGGCATTGGTTAGTCCAAAAGTCATAACAACAAATTCATAATGGCCATACCGGGTTCTGAAAGCAGTCTTCGGGATATTGCTCTCCCGAACCCCGAGCTGGTGATACCCGGACCTGAGATCTATCTTGGAGAAATATTTAGCACCGTGAAGTTGATCGAATAGGTCATCAATCCTGGGTAAAGGGTACTTATTCTTGATGGTGACCTTGTTCAACTGCCTATAGTCAATACACATCCGAAGAGAACCATCTTTCTTCCAGAAAAACAATACTGGGGCACCCCCTGGGGATTTACTTGGTCTAATGAAACCCTTATCCAGCAAATCCTTCAACTGCACCTTCAACTCTTTTAGCTCGGTTGGGTCCATTCGGTAGGGAAGAATCGATATGGGTTGCGTGTTGGGAAGAAGATCAATCTCAAAATCAATCTCCCTCTCGGGAGGAGCACCTGGTAGTTCATCTAGAAATACCTCCGGATATTCACATACCATAGGGACTGACTGAATGGTCGAGGTCTCGGATGTGACATCCTTACCTTAACATAATGGTAAATACAACCCTTGAAAATCATTTCCTTGGCTATGAGATAGGAGACAAAATGACTTACAGGGACGCTAAGCTACCCCTCCATTATAAAGTTGGTTCACTCGGAAATCGAAACTCCACTGCTCGGGTTCTATAGTTAACAAAAGCATAACATGAAAACAAAATCAATCATAGCCAATTCTACCAAGTCTGTAAAGGTAACCTTATGCGATATAGTAACAGGGAAACCTCTATATACCCGCCTCGCTATGACTGAATCCCCTACTGGAGTAGACACAGAAAACGGTTCTAACAAAGTTTCAGGACTAACCCCAAAGTTACTAGCAATGTACGGTGTCACAAAAGACAGTGTAGCTCCCAGAGCTAGCAAAGCATAAACATCAATATGAAGGACTCGCAATATACCCGTGACCACATCGGGAGAAGTCTCCTGCTCCTGCTGAGAGCCAAGTGCGTAAAACCAATTCTGGCGCTGGCCGCCAGCTGGACAAGTGGAAGTACCCTGCTACGTAAGACGTGCCACTGGGGCTGCTGAACTAGCTACGGGGGTGCGGGCTCCTCCACCCCCTGACTTGGTTGTGGGGCAATTCCTAAGCCTGTGTCCGGGTTTGCCACATCCGAAACAAGCATCTGATCCCACTAAACACTTCCCCAGTTGCCACAACTAGCACAAGATGGGAATGTGCGCTTTGTGGGTATGTTATTTTGACCCCTCGGACCTACTCCCTTGCTCACCTTGTGGCCTGAATGGGGTACTGGCCGAAGATGGTGCTGTTGTAATAGACCTGTGCTGGGACTGCTAGTGAGGCCCACCTCCTAGCCTCGGCTGGGAGGACCTGTAGCTATCAGTTCTGGCCCTCTTTGCCTCTCTCTACCTCATATGAGCTGCCTCCATCTATCGGGCATAAAGGACTATCTGTGGGTAGTCCATATCCTGATGAAGCATGGTTGTTCTGCAGTCCTTGTCTAGATACTCGGCTACTCCCTACACGAATCTGCTCACCCGCGCCCTTTGGTCCATCACTAACTCAGGGGCATACTTTGACAGGCGAGTGAACTCAAGTGAACATTCTAACACCGTCATCTTTCCCTATTTGAGATTAACAAACTCAACTGCCTTAAATTCCCTCATCTCCCGAGGGAAGAACCTATCGAGAAAGGCCATGTGGAACTCGTCCCAGCTGATAGGGCCTGCTTCCGCTATCCGGCTTTCCTTCCTTTGCTTAAACCAAATATTGGTGACCTCCTTAATCTGATAAGAGGCCAAATCAACACACTCCTCATTTGTATCTCCCATAACCTGAGTAACCTTCAAGATCCCCTCAATGAACTCGTATGGATCCTCGTCCACCTTTGCCCCTGTGAACTTGGGAGGGTTCATCCTTAAGAAGTCCCTAATCCAGGCTGCCGCTGCATTGCCGTTCTGTGGAACATGAGCAACAGCCTGCTGGTTGATCTGAGCGGTCAAGGCCTGCGCCAACATTTGTATAACCACCCGAAACTCGACGTGGGCAGCTGGCTTTGGTGCCTGGGGCTCCTGAACAGGTGGGGCTTGCTGACGCCCATTATCAGGGCCACCCTCGTGGCCTTCATCATTTCTATTCCTCTATCCGTTCATCCTCTTGGGAGCCATAATTTTCTGCAATCGCAAAACGCATGAATTAGAAGGATATAAAGGTTGTCACCGCACGACATAGATCATGAAAGAAGGGTATATTTCCTAAAACGTTTAGTGGCCTCTTCGTCATAAGTGTGACGCGCTTCACACCCATGAAAAAGACTCTACCTGACGTGGCTTTCAGACTCCCTAGGACACATCTAAACCTATTGTTCTGATACCAAGTATGTCACGACTCGAGAGTACACCCGAATCGTAGACACGAGACAGGAGCCCTGAAGACTCCAAGTCAATCCATGGCATGAGCATATATCTAATCCATTCACAAAAGGCGGAAGACTTAGCTTAAAATCTTTGAAATTAAAAATGAAAAACAACAGAAAATTTATATGAATGGATAACACCCAATCCAAGCATAAATAGCATAATACTACAGTTAAGTTTGAAAGCCTCTAATCATAATAGGCGGGTTGAAGGGAATAGACCCCAACTAACCACAACATTTTTTAAGCAAAAAGGGGGTAAACAAGGCCCGAACATGAAGCCCTCGAACCATGAGGACTCACTACTGAAAGCTGGGAGCGGGACTGAAAGCAAGCCAGGAACGATGCTGAACCTGCAAACTGGATCCTGAAAATATGTGGGTCAGTAATGGAAAGCTACTGAGTATGCGAGTTATGCAACACAATACATGAATATAGGAGTGGGGACGTCATGATCATAAGTACTGAAATCACATATATAAACATCGTTAGGCTCAAGATTTCCAAAATATCCATAAATCGGTCGTAGTCATAACATGAGGGAAAACATTTCATAAACACGAATTGAGCCAAAAGAACATAATAATACATGCATTAAAACATTAGTAATAGTGGGAAATTTCTATAACCGACATATCCCATACGAGGACACATGGAGCCCGACTTGTAAGCCTAGTCAGGAGGCCATGCATACCTTTCCAGGGGTATGAACCATGAAAGGTGTGATATCACTCATGAAAACCCCATAGGGCATAGGGGACAGACACTGAGGCGGTCCCAAACATAACCAACGGTGGCACGTAGTTCTGAGATTCGGGGCGTAACCTAGGCCGCGAACCTACTCGGTGTTAAGTACTACTCCCAAAACATGCAATGTGCTCATAAAGTTCATATATGACATGCATAGCTAGTTAAATTGTGATAATCATAACATGCTTGAGAATTCGTGATACTAGCCATGGAAATGGGGCCTTTGGTTCTGCCAAAATCATAGTTCATGAATCATAAGCTACATGTGGGAATTGCCCATAATTTAAATCACACCTGAAGTGCTTAAATTTATGGAAAACATGATCATAATAACATGAGTAATTGAAGACATGCTTAAAATTCAAAAGTTCATAGCATGCTTTAGAAACCACCAAAATTATGAATTTCACTAAAAATCCCATGACTTAGGGTACATGTGCTTTTAGTGATTAAATCATCAATATTGAAGTAAATAAGTGAAAACAGCCCAATAATTCGAACCCATTATTCTAGACATAATACCACATGCTCATATCAATTGTTTTGAGGAAACATGCAATTGGGTTATGACCCATCAAGAGTTTGTAATTTAAACAAAGTATTTGAGAGAAATTGGACATGGGTAGGGACTAAACTACCCATTCAAAACCCCACATACCTAGAATTACGTGATTCTTAACTCCCTTGAGAAGCCCTAGGTGGAAACTTGAAGAATCTTGAAGAAGACACTTCAACCCCCTCCTACTCCCTTCTCTTGATCTTGCAAAAAGCCAAGTGAGACTTAGCATGAGTTTTTCCTCCTAAAAGGACCCTATCCCGACCTCAAAACAACGTAGTTTAGGTCCTAGAAGCATAGGAAATTATGAGAAGGCCTTTACTAATTCGCAGGAAATAAGTGTCAGGTGACCCTAACGAACGACCTGGTGACTCGTTACCAGGGACAACGAGTTGTTGGGTCGTTTCGTTGAGTCCACTAAAACTTTTCACCTGGGCTCTTAACGGAGGACATGACAACTCATCCCCCGAGGCCACGGCTCGTTACTAGCTTCCATCAAGTACACTGCCTCATCCTTAATCAAATTTCTACAGGCTTGCTCATGACCCACCTCACGAGTCGTTGGGGCTGGCCACCACTCGTGGGGTCCCATCCTTAGGTACACAGGTCAAACCTCCCGAGTAACCCTTAACCTCACCCCACAGGAGACCTGACGACTCGTGGTGGCTGACCACAAGTCATTCCCACGCTCGTGGGGACCTCAACTCCTTAGCACAATCCAACCTTCCCATGAGCCACCTGACGACTCATGGGGTGTCCTCACGAATCATCTAACGACTCATTCTGCACTGCTACAACATTTTTCAATTTTTTCCCATTTGACTCCCGGGGCTAATCCTTGGGTTTCTGGGGTATAATAGGTTGGTCCCCTATCTAAATGATTATCAACATGCAACTTGGTCCGTATGTGGGTGTACTTTAGTTGACCCTTACCCTTAATATCGGATTAGCTTTCCCGGATAAGTTCAAGCTATTAGATGAGGGTTGATAGCCTCAAATCTCCATTGTTAATCTCTTTTCCCATTCTTTACCTCCTTTGTCCGGTAAGTAAGAATAAAGCAAGTCCTAACATTTGCAACCGTCAAGAATCAATAAAAACGAAGAGAAAAATAATATATGCATAAAACCCCGTTCAAGAATTAGTAAGTGTTTTTACCTATATGTGTTAATTCATCTTGGTTCCCACAAACCTTGTTTATGGGTTTAGTGAAAACCTCCACCTTTTGACTTTGCACTGCTTCCTTCAACTTCCTCAAAATCGGATCCTCATCTTGCTTAGATTTGACATCAACCACCAAGGACAAAATTTTGACCCATTCTGCACAACAATGCTACCATCGGTAGAGTCGATCAATCTACTCCCAACCTTGCAAGCTGGTGGACATCTTTCACCAACTCCTTCTTTCCCTCATCCACGTGGGTCATGTTCGGTTCGCGTTATATGGGTATATAACTACACGCAAGTGCATGTGGTCGAACAAGTAGTAAAGTGGCTTAAGTAAGCCAAGTATCGATCCCACAGGGACTGGGATGAAGTGCAATCTGCTCAAGTGTACTATATTTCAATTCTAACAATGCAGACAACAGTGTAACCAAGAGTTTGATATTTTTGATTTCTAATAATTATGTTAAGTCTAAACAATTATCTAATGTGAGTCTGAACTATGAATGTGAGCATGCTGACGTTAAACGAACATGTAATGACATTAATTGTCGATATAATTTGGTTAGCCTTTTCCTCCGGTTGCTAGTCAAGAATTATTTCCAAGGGATTAAAACTCTCGTATTTAACCCCACTTAAGAATCATGAACCATCCACCAACATTTCTGTGATTAAATGCAATTCATGTTCTAGCCATACAAAACCGATTCCTAAATTGACTAATACGACTTTCAGGTATATTTCTATCCTGAAGGTAAATCAATTCTCAATTTTCCCAAACTAAGAAAAGATCATATCCTATTAATTCACAACTTTCCAATTTCTTGCTCTCTCGAGTGAAACCGGACGTTTTAGATGTACATTAACGTAGGCCACACATTAATGCAGTAAGAACAAGAATTAATAGAACAACCATGGAAGAAAAGATGAAAAACCAAAGAATCAATAATCACATTTCATTACAAGTGTTCTTAACCTCAGCAAGAAGATGAATTAGCCACTCATTTGTGGATTAAACATCGTTAAACGAGTGTTAAACATACAAGCAATTGAATTCAAGGAGAAGGAAAGAGAGAAAAACCCTGATAATTTCGTCCCCTCAACTGTCTGTAACCCACGTTCTTGCTCCACCAAGTCAGAATATTGAAAAATGAACCTAAGTGTTCTATTTATACTGGTGGGAATTTTTCCCGGAATAACAAGCAATGTGTCACGGAGTGCATCGCGGAGCACTGCCTCCGTGACACGCTACCGACGCGGACCTTCACTGGAAACTGGGGGTCCAGGGAATAAGGCCCAACGTGGCACGGCGTGCAACGCGGAGTCATGCCACCGTGCCACGGACCCATCGCGAACCCTCTCTGGAAATTGGGTGAAAATTCCCTATCCAAGCAGAAGGCCTCCGCGATGGAAGCATGACACGGCTCCATTGCGGAGCCCCTTTATTTTATGCTTTCCAATGCCTTGTCCCTTGCTCGCATCCGAGTCCAACCCCGATATCTTCCAACATGCATTTTAGCTTCCCGAAATTACATTTTTCCTGCAAAACAATGCTAATCATGTTGGTTAGTATAAATTCACATTTTATTACCAATTACATGAAAATGTATAAACATTGATAGATAAACAAGGCTAAAATGACACCTTTGAGTATCACTTGGGCATATAAATTTGCCCAAGATCACTTACCCCACACTTAAATCCTTGTTCATCCTCGAACAACAATCTTACCCCTCATGCAATTTACATCCCACCCTCGCTACTTTGGTTCGATAATTTAGGTTACGGTCATACCGATTATTCAATACTGCAAATCATCAAGAAAACATGCATGGTCCTATCAATGCAATGACCTTCAATACATCAAGACCTCCTAGACTTAAGAATCGATTCTCGATATTGGCAAACTCATGCAAATCAGCTGATCAAGACATCCGACACAAAAGTTAATCTCTCATCAAACATGTGCCCTCACAACACGAGAGAATTTTCCCCTTTTTGATTAAATGAACTCACAAAATTTCAAGCAGGGGCATATAAACACAATTTCGCTCTCTCTCCCAAAAGAATTCACATGCATCATGTCATGACCCATAAGCTTGCCTTTAGTGTACTACTCCACTAATATAAAGAAGTGTGATGTAAGATCACGTAGAACTTTAACGGGATGTAATGGAAGCTACGGAACTAGTAAGTATTGGGCTAACCAATAATAGCCACTAGCATCCTTAAGCGCTTTTTCAACACATCCCATCAAACTCATGAACATTGTTTCTTTCTTCATCCTCCCATTCTTGAAGTATTTCTTTAGTTTGGCCCATCTTATTAAGCACACTTGACACAACAACAAAGATTATTCATGCACCTTCATTATAGTTTATTTATAACAAGTGCACCTTCAACCTTTTCTTTTCCTCCATCACTCGGCTTTTCTTTTCTTTTCACCATTCTCACTCTTTGACACTTTGGGAAAATGATTTTCTCTTCTTAAGCGCTTAAGAGTTGGATCAAACTTACGGCTAATGAAAAGAAGGGATTAAGCTCAGTTTACACTTTTTGACGAAAGAAAAAATTAATAGGCTAAAGGCTCAACGGGATGACTAGGGTACACAATCCAGGCGGGTATGATAATGAAAAATAGAAACTTTCGGTTAAAAACAAAGAAATGCCTACATCCTTTCCTACAATACACCTCCTTCATTTCGTTTTGTACACACACCAGACAAGTTCTAGACACTTCACAATAGCATGGAATAACAAAACCTCACTTCACACTTATTGCACATGCTCAATTCAAGATGTATTCACAGACTCTTCAATCAACTAATTACAGGAATTCAAACATTAAGCCTCAATCACACTGAATTGAACTCTATGACCTAGGTATCTCAACATATTTACAAAGTTGCATGCTTTCATATGAATCACCTTTGCATTTCAAATATCATGTACGACACACAACCATAATTCCGCAACCATAAAGTAACTACAGGTTTTCGGATGCAACCCACAAAAGAAAAAAAACTGAAAAATAATTGAAAAACCTACTCCGAACGACTACATTTCCCTTAAGACGGTCGTCATCCATCCATCATAGGAAACATCACTAACTAGGACTTCGGTTCAATGGGACCATTCTCGGTAAAAGAACCGAAAACAAACGCCGAGAAATCGAAGAATTGAAAAAAAAAATAAAAATATCGATCATTTCAATTAACAAAAATATCGATCAATTCGATAACAAAAATATGTACAAAATCAGCTAGCAACATTCAGCAACACACAACAGGTTCACATATATTTGCAATACAGAACAACAACTTACAATCACAAATCATAGGGTCAGAAAAATTTATTCACAGGCACAACAACAGATTAGGACATACATACATAACAGCACAACCAGCACCTAACTACTCCCACCCCACACTTAGCTCGAACACTGTCCCCAGTGTTCACAAAAATGAAAATAGCAAAAAAAAATTGGGTGGTGGAACTCCCTGATCAATCAAAGTACTCCACTTCTTCATCGGGTGTTGCTGCTTCATCTCCCATGTCTGAATCACCCCCGTCGTCATCATCGGACTCCATATCGGAGCCTCCCGACGTGTCTCCTTTTCTGTGGGGGCATCATCATCCGTGGGCTCACAAATGCTAGCCCCACTCGACATAGAGCCCGGGCGTTTTCGCCAAAAGGGTAGTCTAGCTCGAGCTGCCATAGCTCCTCCTCTGTTGCCGGCCTCCCGCCTATCCTCAGCTAGAGCATTTGCATCCCATACATGTGAGCCATATACTGATCATCACGAGCCTGTCGCTCGCCAAGTGTAAGCACTGGCCCGTGGGTGGTATCGTGTGCCTTAGTTTTAGTGACATCTAAGGCCCGCCGCTCCATCTGCGGGATATAGTCAAGGGCCTCTTCCTCAACATCTAGTCCCCTCAGGAAGGTGGTGAGTAGCCCACCAAATCCGTCTCTTTGCCCCTGATGCAACCGGGCTCTCTTCATGGTGGAGATAATCACCGCCCCCACGTTGATCTCCAGCCCTTTCATCAGGGCGTACACCAGGCATACAAGATCCCGGGTTACATCTGTCATATGTACCCCCGGGATTAGGCAAGAACAGACAATCTTAAGCCATATTCTGGCTTCCCTGTTCATCTGTGAATAGGGCAAAGTCTGATGGTAGCCCCTCTCCTTGTGCCTGCTCCATCTAGCTGTCGATCGGGTCCCACACAATGTACGTCTAATGTCCGCATATGGTGGAGTGATGTTCAACTGTCGAAGCACGTGGGCGTCTGTGTCCCGCGCCCCTATGATGGCATTGAGGTGGTGGGGCTCAAATGTGACTATTTGCCCTCTGATTTTTATGGTGTGACTTCTTAGAGTCAGGTTCCAATTGGCATAGAATTCCCAAATCAGGTGGAAGTTGCATTCCTTGGGCTCTTCAAAGATGAAGTTGAGCCCAACTGCCTCGATCCGGTGGACAATCCTAGGGAACTCCTATGCCAATGGTTCCCGTGCTATGTGTTCCTCAGGGAAGTACTTGTTTTCCTTGTGCTTGGCATACCACTTCTTCCCCTCATCCGTCACCCACCTGGTTCTGTATTGGCGGTGTTGGCTGCGTGGAACTGCTGGTGCTGCTAGGACTGCTGTGCCCAGTCTAATTCACTTTCTTCCGGCGCCAGATGTTGATGCGCCTTTCCCTTTTTCTTGCCTGCTTGCCATTTTACCTGTCAATCCAAGTAGACAAGATCAATGTTAAGCCACTGAATATTTACTCCGACTAAGATCGGGTTAATCTAGGCTACCCCACACTTAGTCCTTAGCCAAATTTACAACATTCCGACAAGATCATCTTTATTTACATAAATAAACAACCAACTATACAAACATGCTTAGTGCATACGAAGAATTCGACGGTATATATTCTATGTACTACTCAGACTTCGTTCAGCTAACCACCGTCATTACCATCAATCACATTTTATCCCATCGCACTTAGCAAGGAAAAATAAAGAAATGAAACAACAAGAATTTATCTACACGAACATATACAATTCACCCAATTCTTGCAAATTTCAATATTCCCCTAACCCAAGAATCCGTCGGTCTTTTAACATCATAACAATTAGCACATCGACTCATCTCACTCAACATGTGCAACCCGGCATGAATTTCACAAGTTCACTACCTTTTTCCAATTCAAATTCAAAAACAAGCCCTAAATATGATTGTATCAACAAAATTCGATTAAATTATGCAATTAATGAGTTCAAGCAATCACAATGATATTCCGAACATTCATCAACTCTAATTCAATTGAATTCACGTTTAATTTCTACTTAGGGCGAACTTAGCTCACATCACATGCTCAATATTAAAGAAAATCGATAAGAAATGAGATGGAATCGAAGAACATACCTTGAGATTGAAGAATTGAAGAAAACTCGATGAATTTCTTGGCCTATTCCGTGTAACATTGAAGGGGCTGGGGTTTTAGGGGGTTTGGTCGCGGAGTGTGTGAGAAATAAGGAAAAATTGAGGGGGATTCGGGGTTTAAAAGTGGAAAAATCGCGCGGGTCACCCGGCGACCCGATGTGACCCGTCGCGATATACATAGCAACGTGTCACGGAGTGTATCGCGGAGCACTGCCTCCGTGACATGGAGCTTTCGCGAGGGTACTCTGGAATTTTTTTAAAATTCCGGATTTATACCTCAACGTGTCACGGAGGGTAACACGGAGGTCCTCCTCCGTGACACGGAGCTATCGCCCTAGCTCACTGTTTTGCCACTTTTTATTGATTTTCATACCTTAAATTTTCCTTTGCGATTCCTTGCATAATTTCCTTCTGTTCGACCTGAAATTCATTATACTACATGAAATTGGTTAGAATTATAGGTTTCACTATAAATAAAAATAAAACAAAACTAAAAATTTTGTTGTTAAACAAGAAAAAGAAAAAGAAAAATCTATTCACAATTTACATAGAAAAAAAATTCACGGGTTGCGTCCCGTGCAGCGCCTGGTTTACCATTGCGTCTCGACGTCATTCAGCTCAGTTGTCCTCTACGGTGATGGACGTTTTCTCTCAAAAATCGTCCTCCCCCCAGTAGTGCTTACACCTCTGTCCATTGACTAAGAACATGGCACTCCGATCTTCTTGCCACAACTCTACTGCTCCATACGGGGTCATTCTCACCACTTCAAATGGCCCCGACCATTTGGATCTCAGCTTTCCCGGAAACAACTTCAACCTTGAATTGAAAAGCAATACCTTCTGTCCTGGTTCAAAAATGCGGTGCACCACATGCTTGTCATGCCACCTTTTTGTTCTTTCCTTATAGTACTTATCGCTCTCATAAGCATGCCAGCGGAACTCTTCGAGTTCACTGAGTTGCATTAATCTCTTCTTGCCCGCTAGCTCCAAGTCCATATTTAATTTCCTCACGGCCCAGAAGGCTCGGTACTCTAGCTCCACAGGTAGATGACATGCTTTCCCATAGACCAATCGGTATGGTGAGGTTCCTATCGGTGTCTTGTAAGCAGTTCTGTACGCCCACAACGCATCATCAAGTTTGATTGACCAATCGTTCCATTGTGTGTTTACTGTTTTCTGGAGAATCTGCTTCACTTCTCTATTTGACACCTCTACTTGCCCACTAGTTTGGGGGTGGTATGCTGTTGCCACTTTATGGCGCACCCCATACTTGGCTAGTAGTTTCTTGAAACTTGCATTGACAAAATGAGCCCCTCCATCGTTGATAAGGGCTCGGGGTGTCCCAAACCTGGTGAGAATGTGTTTTTTCACAAACTTCGTTACTACGTTGTTGTCATTCCTGGGGCAAGCTATTGCTTCCATCCATTTTGATACATAGTCTACAGCCACCAAGATGTAACGATTACCAAATGACGGTGGGAACGGGCCCATAAAATCAATGCACTATACATCAAAGGTCTCTACTTCCAGTTTATTCTGCAGCGGCATCTCTTGTCTTCTACCAATTGTTCCTGTATGCTGACATCTGTCACACATTTTGACGTATGCCATAGAGTCTCTGAACAGTGTAGGCCAAAAGAATCCTGACTGTAGAACCTTGTGTGTTGTTCGCTCGCCTCCATGGTGACCCCCATACAACGAAGAGTGACAGCTCCTCAACACCTCTACAATCTAACTCTCCGGGATACATCTTCTCATCACCTGATCCGGTCCCTGTTTAAATAAGTATGGTTCATCCCAAACAAAATGCCGGCAATCATGCCTCAATTTCCTTCTCTGTTGGTATGTTGCCTCAGGTGGGTAGACTCCACTCACTAGCAAATTGACTATATCTGCATACCAAGGAACTTCAGCTTCCCCTACTGCCAAGAGTTGCTCATCCGGGAACTCCTCATTGATGGTGTCACTTTCCATCACATGCGAACGACTCTCCAATCGCGATAAGTGATCTGCCACCTGATTCTCGCTCCCCTTTCTGTCCTTGATCTCAAGATCGAACTCTTGCAACAACAGGATCCATCTGATTAGTCTGGGCTTAGCATCCTTCTTGTTAAATAGGTACCGAATCGCTGCATGATCTGTGTACACCACTACTTTTGAACCCACCAAATAGGACCTGAATATGTCAAATGCAAACACCAACGCTAGCATTTCTTTCTCTGTGACTATGTAATTTCTTTGGGCCGTATTCAGCGTTTTGCTTGCATAATAAATAGAATGAAAGATTTTATTTTTCCTTTGCCCCAACACAGCTCCCACAGCCACATCACTGGCATCACACATCAACTCAAATGGTTGTTCCCAATCCGGAGAAGTCAGGATAGGTGCTTCTATCAATTTCTGCTTCAATTCCTCGAATGCTTCCACACACTCATCATTTAACTCAAACTTTACCTCTTTTTCTAGCAATCTGCATAGTGGTCTAGAAATTTTGGAAAAGTTTCTGATGAAACGTCTGTAGAATCCTACATGCCTAAGAAAACTGTGAACACCTTTCACTGACACAGGTGGTGGCAGCTTCTCAATAACCTCGATCTTAGCACGATCGACTTCCAACCCCTTTTTAGACACTTTGTGGCCAAGGACAATACCCTCCTTGACTAAGAAGTGACATTTCTCCCAGTTCAGTACAAGGTTGGATTCCTCACAGCGAGCCAGCACCCTGTCAAGATTCTGCAAACAAATAGCAAACGAATTACCGAAAACAGAAAAATCATCCATAAATACCTCAACAAAATCCTCCACCATGTCGTGGAAAATAGCCATCATGCATCTCTGGAATGTGGAAGGTGCATTGCATAACCCAAATGGCATTCGCCTGAAAGCATATGTCCCATAAGGACAGGTAAAAGTAGTCTTTTCTTGATCCTCTGGGGCTATGGCTATTTGGTTATAACCAGAGTACCCATCAAGAAAACAATAATATTCCTGTCCAGCCAACCTATCCAATATTTGATCAATGGACGGGATAGGGTATTGATCTTTCCTTGTGGCCTCATTAAGCTTCCTGTAATCCATGCAAATCCGCCAGCCTGTGATGGTTCGTGTAAGAATCAGCTCATTTTTCTCATTGATGACCACGGTCATCCCTCCTTTCTTTGGAACGCACTGAATGGGGCTGACCCATTCGCTGTCTGAAATCGGGTAGACCACACCTGCATCAAGCCACTTGATTATTTCTTTCCTCACCACATCCTTCATTGCTGGATTTAACCTTCATTGCGGCTGAACGGTTGGTTTTGCTCCTGTCTCCATGAAAATCCTGTGTGTGCAAAAAGCTGGATTTATACCCTGAATATCTGACATTTGCCAACCCATTGCTTTTTTCCTTTTTCTGAGGACACCCAAAGCTTCTTTCTCCTGTGCCTCTGTCAATTCTGCGGAGATGATGACTGGTAATGTTTCATTTTCCCCCAAAAAGACATATTTTAAATGGGGAGGCAATTCTTTCAATTCCAGCTTTGGTGCCTCCTCAATGGATGGTTTCGACAACGGTTCTAGGGACCTCATCAATGAATTAAATTCCTGTTTCCGTGGATGCCCTTGTGCCTCATTCAACATTTGGACCACCTCATAGGCGTCTCTATCTCCAAAATGATCGGAGTGCATCAACACTCTTTCCAGTTGGTCTTGAGATTCAACAATCTGACGAATTTCTTCCGGTTCAACCACACTTATTTCTGAAAGCTCCTCATGTATTGCTGGCAGCTTCATGGCTTTAAACACATCAAATACCTCAATCTTGTTGTGTGCTCACATTGTTAGCTGCCCCGCAGCTACATCAATCAGCGCTTTCCCGCTCGCCAAGAAAGGACGTCCCAAAATAAATGGGACTTCCGCGTCTGGTTCAAAATCCAGCACAACGAAATATACCGGGAAGATCAGGGAGCCAACTTGCACCAGAACGTCCTCCACAATGCCATTAGGTCTGGCTAAGGACTGATCTTCCAATTGCAAGATCACTGTTGTGGGTCTAGGACTCCCTAGACCCAGCTTTCTGAATACCGATGACGGCATCAAATTAATGCTCGCTCCCAGATCACATAACCCACGAGCTCGGATACTCTGCCCAATAGTGATTTGTATAGTAAAGCTCCCAGGATCTTTGAGCTTTGTGGGAAGTCTGTTTTGTATCCGGGAAGTGCACTCCTCTGTGAGAGCCACCGTAGCATACTCAGTCAACCGACTTTTGGTTGCCACGATGTCCTTTATATACTTAGCATATTTTGGCACTCCCTGCAAAACATCAACAAGAGGTAAGTTAATATGTACCTGTTTCAGCACCTCCATGAATTTCTTTAAACACGCCTCCTCCTTGTGTTTCTTTAATCGTTGAGGGAACGGGGGTGGTGGTCTTTCTAATTTTGCTTCCTTAGTCTTCCCCCTCTCATCACTTTGCTCCCTCTCGACTTCTGCTGCTCTCGATTGTTGAGGTGGTCTTTCTGGTTACACCTCTTTCAGCTGCAAACCACTCCTTGTGGTCACTACATTCACCTGCTTGGGGTTGGGATCTGTGTCGCTTGGAAGTCCTCCTCTAGGTCTGGTGTTTAGGGCTCCAGCAAATTGCCCAAATTGGTATTCAAGTGCCTTGGTAGCTAACTGGTTGTTTTTCACCTCGGCTGCCAATTTGACATAGTCAGCCTGCAATTGATCTTGATTAGCTATCATAGTCTTGAACATCTCCTCAATGCTGGGTGATGGTGGTGGAGGAGGTGCATTGTTGTTTCTGAATTGTGCTTGATAATTCTGCTGCCCTCCTTGGTTCTTTTGCACACCCTGACTTGAACTCTGCCCCTGATGGTTGTTGCTACCCCAGGAGAAATTCGGGTGATTCCTCCAATTGGAATTGTAGTTGTTGCCATACTGTTGGTGGTTGTTCCTTTGTACATTTCCCACAAAGTTCACTGAGTCAGGATTTGCTCCACAACACTCAGTTGAGTGCTCACTTCTTCCGCACACTTCACACCTAATCTGCTGCACTGCATTAACTGGGGCTTGAGGCTGCTTCATTATCATGTTACTGAAGTGGGTGTTGAGTTGATTCTGTAAAGCAGCTATTTGTGCAGCAATAGTTGTAAACCCATCCACTTCTAGAACTCCTGCTGCCTTCCTTGTCCCGCCTCTTGACGAATCAGCATTCCATTCCGGATTGCCCTGCGAAATACGGTTCAACAAGGTATACAACTCCTCATAAGTTTTCTCCTACGCTTGTCCCCCAGCTGCTGAGTCTAGCAATATTTTTGTATGGGGTTCCAAACCCTCTATAAAAGTGTGCACCAACATATCATTGGATTGATGATGATGAGGACAATCCTGCTACATGGACTTGAATCTCTCCCAAGCCTGATATAGATTCTCTCCCTCTCTCTATTTGAAACTTAGAATTTGACTTCTAAGTCTTGCTGTTTTACCAGAAGGAAAAAATCGTATCAAGAACTTCCTTGCAAGATCATCCCACGTCGAAATAGAATTAGGTGGCTCAGCTTTCAACCACCTCTTGGCTTCTCCCAATAGTGAGAATGGGAAAAATGTAAGCCGGACATAATCTGATGACACTCCAGCGGGGATATAAGTGTCACTTATCTCCAAAAAATTTTGGAGATGCTGTTGTGGATCTTCATGAGGGAGACCTGTAAACTGCCCGCTCGTGTGCAGCAATTGCACCATGTTCTGCTTAAGTTCAAACCTCCCTCCTGGCTCAGGTTTGCGGATGCTAGATGTGACATTATTAGCATGTGGGATTGCCACCTTGCGAACCGACCGAGCTGCTACTTCTTCGGGCACTAACACTGCCCGTACGACCGGTGGATTCTGTTGTTGCTCCATGATTGTCTATCTGAGCAACTGCAACTTTCTTTCTAGAGCTTCTCTCCGCTGTCGATGAAATAATCTTTCTGGCTCCAAATTCGAGTCCACCAACTCCTTGTCTCTTGCCAGTGTTCAACAGAAATTAAATCTGCAAAATACAGGCTAAGACCAAGTTGTCAACACTAAGAAAATAAGAATATAGTAAATTAACACTTAAAACAAATTCACCAATTGCCAGTCCCCGGCAACGGCACCAAAAACTTGTTTGGTTTGCGTTATATGGGTATATAACTACACGCAAGTGCACGTGGTCGAACAAGTAGTAAAGTGGCTTAAGTAAGCCAAGTATCGATCCTACAGGGACTGGGATGAGGTGCAATCTGCTCAAGTGTACTATATTTCAATTCTAACAATGCAGACAACAGTGTAACCAAGAGTTTGATATTTTTGATTTCTAATAATTATGCTAAATCTAAACAATTATCTAATGTGAGTCTGAACTATGAATGTGAGCATGCTGAGGTTAAACGAACATGTAATGACATTAATTGTCGATATAATTTGGTTAGCCTTTTCCTCCGGTTGCAAGTCAAGAATTATTGCCAAGGGATTAAAACTCTCGTATTTAACCCCACTTAAGAATCATGAACCATCCACCAACTTTCTGTGATTAAATGCAATTCATGTTCTAGCCATACAAAACCGATTCCTAAATTGACTAATACGACTTTCAGGTATATTTCTATCCTGAAGGTAAATCAATTCTCAATTTTCCCAAACTAAGAAAAGATCATATCCTATTAATTCACAACTTTTCAATTTCTTCCTCTCTCGAGTGAAACCGGACTTTTTAGATGTACATTAACGTAGGCCACACATTAATGCAGTAAGAACAAGAATTAATAGAACAACCATGGAAGAAAAGATGAAAAACCAAAGAATCAATAATCACATTTCATTACAACTGTTCTTAACCTCAGCAAGAAGATGAATTAGCTACTCATTTGTGGATTAAACATCGTTAAACGAGTGTTAAACATACAAGCAATTGAATTCAAGGAGAAGGAAAGAGAGAAAAACCCTGATAATTTCGTCCCCTCAACTGCCTGTAACCCACGTTCTTGCTCCACCAAGTCAGAATATTGAAAAATGAACCTAAGTGTTCTATTTATACTGGTGGGAATTTTTCCTGGAATAACAAGCAACGTGTCACGGAGTGCATCGCGGAGCACTGCCTCCATAACACGCGACCGACGCGGACCTTCACTGGAAACTAGTGGTCCAGGGAATAAGGCCTAACGTGGCATGGCGTGCAACGCGGAGCCATGCCACCGTGCCACGGACCCATCGCGAACCCTCTCTGGAAATTGGGCGAAAATTCCCTATCCAGGCAGAAGGCCTCCGCGATGGAAGCGTGACACGGTTCCATCGCGGAGCCCCTTTATTTTATGCTTTCCAATGCCTTGTCCCTTGCTCGCATCCGAGTCCAACCCCGATATCTTCCAACATGCATTTTAGCTTCCCGAAATTACATTTTTCCTGCAAAACAATGCTAATCATGTTGGTTAGTATAAATTCACATTTTATTACCAATTACATGAGAATGTATAAACATTGATAGATAAACAAGGCTAAAATGACACCTTTGAGTATCACTTGGGCATATAAATTTGCCCAAGATCAGGTCACACTCTCCATAGAGAGCCTACAAAGTGCATCCTCCACCACATTAGCCTTGCCCGAGTGGTAAAGAACATTCATATCATAGTCTTTTAATAACTCCAACCACCTCCTTTGCCAAAGATTGAGATCCTTTTGTGTGACATATATTGCAAGCTCTTGTGATCCGTGAACATGTCCATTTGGACCCCGTACAAGTAATTCCACCATATCTTCAATGCAAACACTACCGCGGCCAATTCAAGATCATGGGTCAGGTAATTCTTTTCGTGAACTTTTAGTTGTCGAGAGGCATATGATATTACTTTCCTATGCTACATCAACACACATCCCAGTTCAACTCTCGAAGCATCACAACATACAACAAAGCCATCCGTACCCTCGGCTAAAGTCTACACTGGTGTTGAAGTGAGTCGGGTCTTCAATTCTTGGAAGCTTTCCTCATAAGCCTCCGACAATTGGAACTTCACCTTCTTCTGAGTCATCTTGGTCAAAGGTGACCGCAAAAGATGAGAAACCCTCAACAAATCTCCAATAGTAACCTGATAGGCCCATGAAACTCTGAATTTCTGAAGTATTCACCGGTCAAGGCCAATTCTTCACCGCCTCAATTTTCTGAGAATCTACTTTTATGCCCTCACCGGATACTACATGGCCCAAAAGTTCTGCCAAGTTCAACCAGAACTCGCACTTGCTAAACTTGGAATACAACTGACAATCCCTGAGGGTCTGAAGCACCACTCTCAAATGAGCGGCATGCTCCTCCTTGCTCCAGGAGTATATAAGGATATCATCGATGAACATGATCACGAACATGTCTAGATATTGCTTGAACACCCTGTTCATCAAGTCCATTAAAGTTGCAGGGGTATTGGTTAGTCCAAATGACATAACTTCAAACTCATGATGGCCATACCGGGTCCTGAAGGCTATCTTTGGGATATCACTCTCCCGGACTCTGAGTTGGTGATACCCAGACCTGAGATCTATCTTCGAGAAACACCTGACACCCTGGAGCTGGTCAAATAAATCATCAATCCTGGGTAAGGGGTACCTGTTCTTGACAGTGACCTTATTCAGCTGCCGATAATTGATACACATTTGAAGGGACCCATCCTTCTTTCAAACAAAGAGAACCGGTGGACCCCATGGGGACTTACTCGATCTAATGAAAACCTTATCCAACAAGTCCTTCAACTATTCTTTTACCTCTTTTAGCTCGGCTAGAGAAATCCTGTAAGGAGAAATGGAGATAGGCTGCGTATCGGGCAATAGATCAATACTGAAATTAATTTCCCTTTTTGAAGGAACACCTGGCTAATCATTGGGGAAAACCTCTCGATACTCACACACCACTAAAACTGACTGAATAATTGGGGTCTCAGACTCTACATCCTTAACCCTAACTAGGTGGTACATGCAACCCTTAGAGATCATTTTCCTGGCCTTAAGGTATGAAATAAACCGACCGACTAGTACAACAGAATTTCCCTTCCATTCTAGAACTAACTCACCCAGAAATAGGAACTCCATCGCACAGGTCCTACAATTAATCGAAACATAACATAAAAACTCTAAAGCTAGGGCTACTATGGTTGTTATATCTCCACCCGGTAAGTTGATCATGGACTTCCAAGCATGGGTGTGTTCCCTTAGGAGATTTAGTATGGCCTATACCCAGTCGACCAAACCAGGTATAATTTCCCAAGTCCAAGGTTTTTATGAAAAGATGAGAAATCACAGTTAGCATGACATGAATAAAAATTAACATGGCATGAATAAGGAAAAACTACTATGATTGGGAAGAGAACACTTATGGAAACTGTTCCAAGCCTCTAGAAAAAGAATATGTGCCACAGAGATGAGATTAGGAGTAGGAGTCATATGAACTGGCCCAACCATCCCAAGTCCATATCATTACCAATATAAGCAAGAATGTTCTTTATGTCATAAAATCGACAAAGAAAACTACCCCCACTAAAGATCTTTGGTTCCTTCTAAGCACACCTAATACCAGAGGCAGAAATCCAAGATGACATTATCAATAGAGGGTACAAAACCTAGGGTGAAAGGATATTTTTATACAAATGAGATGCCAGGTCAATGACTCAAATCCGATCGTACGAACTCGGAGCCTCAATGTAGATCCTTTAATCCTTCCAGGAATAATCCTACAACATCTCGACATTGACTTTAAGATAATAAAAGATACGTACTCCTCTACCAATTTATTTTGATTAATGGCTTCTGACTCCACCTTGGCAGTGCAATCCTGAGAAAAATTCCAATTTGTTATGGTTATATCCCTATTGTGACAGGATATTGATCAAGTTTTTTTTCTTTTTTTCCTTGGAGAAAAAGAACTTCCCTCTACTAACATCTCCTATACAACAATGATAAGTAAAGAAGTGGTTGAAGAATCAGAAACACCAATGGTTAGCATCAATGCATTGCCAGGAGAGGTGAAAGGTTGGATCTTTACATGTGTGGAATAATAGAGATTGGAGATGAATAAAGTAAGGAGTAATGACACAATGACAAAAAAGGATAATGTGAAAATTCTATAGAGAAAAACTATGGAAAAAAAACTTCAGAAAAAATAAGGATTGGCACAGAGTGAAAAAGTAAAGCAGGAAAAGATTTTAAGGGTTGTGAAGAGAGATACAAGTCATCATTTGCATCAATATTTGGAGCCCGTGATAACCCACTCAGTTATTGGGACGTGGCTAAGGGATTTGATGTGAAAGGCCATACACATTCAGAGAAATAAATATAAAAGGGATGCGAGTCAATTAGCATGTATCAAAAGTTTTCGAACAATTTTCTTTCCCATTAAAATATCAGCAACTCTTACATTTCCTAGATATATTTCATTAAGTATCTGGAATGTGGGGGACTATTTGTATATGGTGAAATTCAGGCTTTGTAGGGTGACTAATTAGGATGGGACACGTGGAAGCATCATTTAAGTCGAAGTCAGGTTCTCAAAGGAATCCCTAATCATAGCCTAGAAACATCTGATAACTAATGACACCGATCCATCTTGGACCAGTGGCGCCTTAGTATAACAAGGGCCATTCCATGATTGGGAGATCAACAACATCACTTTTACGAGACCTACTCCTTTAGGTCCCATTTCTTTGCCTGTTCGGTGCATGATCATGATAATATTTGGCTTGAAATAAATCAGTCTCGAGCTCAGTTCCAGACTCAAACACGTGATGATACTCGAGTCTTATTGATAATAGTCTTTTTTTTTGGATGAAAAAGTAGCCTTTTTTAGATGAGTATCCATAACTTATTTTTCCCTTAAGTAAATCCTTGTATAGAAAAAGAAATCCATCACATATTCATGTGAAAACTAAAAACACCATTATCAAGCTCTGAGAATACAAAAGATTCACAATCTTCTTATTATTGTTGCTCTTATCCTTGTTTGTTCATATTTCACCTCTAATCTTATTCTTGTTCTTTGAATAATTTAAATACTTTTATGTGTTCTCATTTATCCATTTGGTCAAAAAATAAAGGATTTTGATTGGCTATAGTTCACTTGCCTTTACCCTATTTTTACAAATTTAATTGTTATCACAAATAAATGATTTTGTGGACAAACAATGTCAAGTATATACCAAACAATGAAAGATGAGTTAGAAAATAATTTGTTGGATCCTAAATACAAATTAGAAGAAATTAATAGAGAAGAAGTATATATAATAGCAAATGCAGGGGAGGATGGATCAGCGGATGAAAATAAAATAATTGATGAGGAAGAATGCTCAAATGGGGACGAGTTAGATTAGTAACTAGTATGTTATTTTTTGTACATAAATTTATGATTATATTTATTATGCTTTTATAATATTTTATATTTCAATACATAGATATATTTATTATACAGATGACAGGTGCAGATAGTCTAGGTACGGTTAAGAGTAAGGTTAAGGCCACAGAAAAAGAAAGTAAGGGTGGAAGTGAGAGGAGATGGTCGAAAGAATTCCATATTAGATCTTCTATACTGCCATCTCTTTCATCATGAGGCTCTGCGACTCCTCACTATATTGGTATGACCCAAGGCTATAGTCAGCCACCTCTACAGTCCTATCCGCGACCTTACTATACGGGTCCACCCCAGGGCTATAGTTAGTCACCTCCACGGGCCCCTTTCATGACTACACTGTGTTATGCTATCCCACAGGGTACTATCCAGTCTCATCCCCCCAGTTAACAACCCACATCTAGTGGTACTCCAATAGCTAGTCCTAGTCCAACCGGATTACATCTTTCTATATCAACTATTCAACTAGTTAGGCTTTTAAGTCTTCATATCTGAGACAATAGCTATGAGCCTGACACTCCTACCACCCATCACTCAGCAACACATGATCTGGATGCTCCAAGCTTGGACAGACAAACATGAATCAGAGGCTCATCCTCCAGCCTAAGGGATTCACGTATGACTTATTCTATTTTACACATAATATATTTATGTTTATCTCCTAAAATTTTTAATTTAACATTTAAGTGTTTTAATTATTGTGTTGCAATTTTACTTCAAGCCATGAGACTACAGCGATAATTGCAAACGTCATTAGAAATCCTTATCAAGGCGTGTACCAAACTTGAGGCAAGATGCCTCTTGAGATAAGACGACAAATCTTAATAAGTTTAAGGTATATATGAATTTATTAAATTAATTCAAACACTATACTTTTGTTGATTAATTCCTTATTATTAAACCCATTTACTTTTTCATTGCAGAAAAAGTGTGTCTAAATTTCAGAACATGACACAATTATTTGTGTGAACTTCAAAAATAACCCAGGAACAAACTGTCCGACTTGTTCTTCTGTGCTCGTAGAGAAAACAAGAGGCTTGATTGAGTTCTACCTAATCGCTGGAAACAATATGCAAGCATTGGGTGGAGGATGTTCGATTTAAGAAGATTAATCATATTGAAAAGAACACAGAGCGTCTGAGAGAGGTCACTCTCTACACACTAGTGGGTCTATCAGCCAAAGTAGTGTGAAGAGAAGACTGATAATTTTTCTTAAGTACTATTATAGAATATTATATTTTTAATTAAATATATTGGACTAAATTTTATTAATTACTTATTTTATTTTATTTGCATGAAATAGAATTGGGGAGGCTAATCACTCAAGATCTATTCAAGGTCACTCACACAAATAAGAAGAAAAATCCCATCGATCTAGACACTTGGGTGGAGCCACAAGCTTAACAGACCTATTTAAGTCATCTAATTAACTTAAAGTACTAATCATTATCTTTTTCTTAATTTATATTTTAATTTTATCTTTTGAAAATAAAATCAATATCAACAATCATTGGAGGAGTTCTTTTGTACTCAGTCAACTGAAATCCTAGCCACGCCACTAACCTAAGAGCAGATTGAGAAAATATGGTTAAATGTTGTTGGTGGCCTAAGGGGAGAGCTTATGGTCTTCCTTAATGAGCATATTATAACTTGTAGTCCGAGCTTCAAGTCATAGCTACTTTCTTAGAGGCAGGATCAATGGATAGTGTGATGATAATGGTCATGAAGCAGAAAATAACTAAGCTATCTAGCTAGCTACAAGCTTCAGAGGCTAGGGAAAAGCAGAGGAACGAGTAGTATCAGGTGTTTAAGGCCCAATTAGATGCATTACTTTCTGCAGGGGCATTTTCAATTTCCCTATGATCTAGTGATGCTTATCCTTATTCTTGATTAACCCATTCTCGACCCCCAAGACACTTCCTACAACATGACGTCCTGTCGGTGACACCCCAAAAGTTTCTAAGATCAGACCCGAGGACTGAAATAGAGAAATCAGAAAATTTTGTACCAATTCACAGCATGAGTCATCCAGTGACCTAACAATCCATTGAGTGACCCATTGGGTAGTGCAAATATGGAGAAAGGGTGTTTTCCAGAAGTCCCAATGAGTTGAGGGATGAGTTGTTCACGCACTTAATGAGTCATTAGGTGACTCGTTAAGGGTGATGTGTGGGGTGAAACTTAGGAATCATAGAGTCTTAACGAGTGGTTAAGAGATCCATTAAGTTTCATGATTAATTGTTAAGTGGAGGCATCAAGTTCAACTCAGAAAGTTGGAAATTTTCCACTGGCAATAGTGGCACCTAACAACTCATTGAGGGACCTAACGAGTCGCTAGGTGAGCAGTTGGATCTGGCAGTGTTATTTTCCTGTCTAATCATTAAGGGTGTTTTCATAATTTTCTATATTTTAACTCCAAAACTAAGTCATTTTGAGCATAATAAGAAGGGTTTTAGAGGCTTTTATTCATCCTAAGCCCTTATTTTACTCCTATCACTCTCATTAGAAGATCAAGCTCTCAAGTGAAGCAAGGATTCCCCATCTTTATCCTCTTTAATCTCTCTTGGGTATCAAACCCTAACAAGAATTCTTTAAACTCGAGTATGTGGGGTTATCAATGGGGGATTTCTTCCACCCTCATGCCCCTTTTTAATTGAAAATATAATTTTCCTAAATCCCTATGCACTAATTCGAAATTTTAGGGTTGGGTTGGATGTTGTTGAAATTCCTTCATATTCATCTATGAAATTAGTTTCTGCTTTATCCAATACATGTTCCTATGATTAAAGTTTCATGTTTCTTTCAAGTCTCTCATGAAATTATGAATTTTAAGTTTCAAGCATAGTTATGAACTCCTAGGGTTATATTTGAATTGAGTTAGATTCTATGATTCTCTTTTGGATTCAAGTCTCTCAAGTTTTATATTATTTTTTATGATCATGATACATGATTTTCATAACAACTCTTCATGAATTTATAAATTTAAAGATATAGTGATTTTCCCAAGTATGCATTGCTTTCATGAAAACCAAGTTTCTGTATCATGGCCAATTGTGGCATTATTTTTCATGGCTAGTTCACGTATATCTAGTTTGATTATGATTTCATGATTTTAAAGTAGCTCATGCAAGATCAGGTATGTTTTCACGATAATAACTATGAGCCATATGCATATTTTTTAGAGTAGTGTCTAGCACCAAGTTGGCTAGGGGTTTAGGAAAACCTTAAGTCTCACAACTATGTATCACCATAGGTATATACTCATGTATGAGGCCTCTCCAGAGAGCATTCCCCCATCCTGACAAGGCACAGGAGTGATATTACGCCTTATCGTTCGTTGCGCTAGAAAGGCTTAGGATGGCTGTGCCTACTTGAGCGAGATGGTTGGGGCATCATGTAGGCTCTATCATCATGGTTTCGATTATGATGAAGTCTCTCATTGTTCCTCATGTTTTTAGTACTCATGTTCATGTATTATAATATTATGTCTTATAACATATTTGACCCATTAATCAGTTTTACGAATTCTCATTGATGTTTTCAAGTATAGTATGCTATATGATTTCTATTTCTAAACCTTAGGTCATTATGTTCATCTTATGATTATGTATATTTTAGATGTATGGCCTTTAACATGTTGTCCTTACCCTCATGATCTATCTTGATTTACATTCATGATTTCATTCTATCGTTTTACTAGCATAGTTTACTTTCTCTACATACTCAGTACATTCAAAGTACTGACCACATACTCTATCCTATATCATCTCATGATATAGGTTTGTGTGGTCCTCCTCAGTCCCAATGTTAGCTCGCCCCACTCAGACCAGCTCAGTTCCCAATATTGGTGAGTCCTTATCATCTGAGGATGTTTATCAGTGTATATTGTCATGTCTTATTTTAGTTTTAGATAGACACGTAGTAGATGACTCAGCGTTGTGATATTGTCATTCTTACTTATTATCTATGTTGTATATATTTCTGCTTATCCATGTTTCTGTTTTAAATTCTGCTTTAGTTCATGCTCTTGAGTTGCTATGCACGTGCCATGGGTTAGCTTAGGGCCATTCATGGTTCTAGGTCTCGTGTCTCGATCTGGGGTCCCAGCTCAGATCGTGAAAAACTTGGTAGCACAGCAAAGGTATAGGTATGTTCCAGGGTGTCTGAAAGCCACGTCGAGTAGAGTCTTTTCCATGCGGGTGAAGCATGCCACACTTATGGGGAAGAGGCTATGAGACATTTTAGGAAAGTTCCCTTCTTTCATGATCTATGTCGTGCGATAGAGTACATCTCTCTATTCCTCTAACTCGTTCTATACGTATTTGCAGAAATATGCCTCCAAATTGAGTCAATAGAAGAAGAAATGACAACAGAAATGGCTATGGCAATGTCAATGGAGACGGGAATCAACCATCCCCACCAGCTCCAACGGATCCCTTTCCTGAGCAGGTTATTCATGCTGAGTTCAGGGCCACTTTTCAAATGTTGGCTCAGGCTATGACAACCCAGGTCAACTAGCAGGCAGTGGCTATGTTCACTAAAATGGGAATACAACAACAGTGAGAGTGCAAGACTTCCTCAGGATGAACCCACTTGAGTTTCTTGGGCCGAAGGTAGATGAGGACCCACATGAGTTCATAGAGGAGGTTTAGAAGATCACCAAGATTATAGGGGTTCTAGAGAGAAGAGTGTAGATTTAGCCTCCTATCAGCTGAAGGGGGTTGCTCATATATGGTACTGACAGTGGAAGGAGAGTAGGGGAGTTTGTGCAGTTCTCGTTGGTTGGGATGAGTTTTTTACCGCTTTCTTAGATAGGTTATTTCCTCGAGAGTTGAGGGAGATGAAGGAAGCCAAGTTCATTAACCTGAAATAAACAAAATGACAGTCTAGGAGTATGCCTTGGAGTTTATCCAGTTGTCCAAGTGTGCATCGGAGATAGTGTACTTAAATATTAGGGCCGACTGTCTTTTCTAGCTGTGGATGACTTGAGAGACTAGATGTTGAGCGAGGCTCATGGTTCTCGGTACTCTATCCATATAGGTGTCGCTAAGATGTATCATGATCCATGGGAAGTCCATTGGTGGCATGGCATAAAGAAGGACATAGTGGAGTTTGTGGCTAAGTGTCTGAATTGCCAACAGGTGAAGGTTGAGCATCAAAGACTTGGAGGTATGCTTCAAGATATGAGCATTTCTACTTGGAAGTGGGAAGAGATCAATATAGACTTCATTATACGCTTGCCTCATACATGCCGATAGTATGACTCTATATAGGTGATTATGGACAGGTTGACTAAATTAGCCCATTTTCTACCGGTAAAAACTACCGATTCAACTGAGGATTATGCTAGATTGTACATTCGGGAGTTGGTTCGATTGCATGGAGTTCCTTTGTCCATCTCTCAGATAGAGGTACTCAATTCACCTCTAGTTTTGGAGATCATTTTAGAAGGGCCTTGGTACGTAGGTGAAGCTTGGCACAGCTTTTCACCCGTATACAAATGGTCAGGCCGAGTGAATCATTTAGACTCTTGAGGACATGTTTAGAGCGCGTGTTATTGACTTCAAAGGTAGTAGGATGATCACTTCCCTTTTATCGAGTTTGCCTACAATAATAGTAATCACTCCAGCATTCAGATGACTTCATTTGAGGCTCTTTACAGGTGGAGGTATAGATCACCTATTGGATGGTTCGAGGTAGGTGAGGCTATGTTGATAGGGCCGGATTCAGTTCATGAGGCCATGGAGAAAGTTTAGCTTATTAGAGATAGGCTGAAAGCAACTCAGAGTCATTAGAAATCTTACGCAGATGTTAGGCAGAGAGAGCTTGAGTTGAGTTTGATGATTGGGTATTTCTGAAGGTATTGCTCGTGAAGGGAGTTATGCGATTCGGTAAGAAAGGGAAACTTAGTCCCCGATATATTGGTCCTTATATAATTCTGAGTCGAGGTTTCAAGGTGGCTTATGAGTTGGAGCTACCAGCAGAGTTAGCTTTGGTGCATCTAGTTTTTTATGTATCTTTATTGAAGAAGTTAATTAGTGACCCAACTTTAGTTGTTCCAGTAGAGAGCATTGGTGTGAAAGATACCGTTACTTATGAGGAGGTTCCCGTTGAGATCCTTAATCGTCAGGTTCGAAAGTTTAGAAATAAGGAAGTAGCTTTAGTGAAAGTTTTGTGGAGAAATCATCTTGTTGAGGGAGCTATGTTGGAAGCCGAAGTTGATATGATGGCTAAATACCTGCATCTTTTTCCTTTCGGCTTAGTTCCAGCATGAGGTACCAGTTTCCTCCTTAGTATCATCTTTATATAAAGTTCATGTCTCTCAGTTCCTTTCATGTTATAGCATGCATGTATGCTTCATGAATTTAGTTCAGTCATTTAAATCAGTTTGGAGTTGGTTACTCCATCGGTTTTTAGCGATGGTTGTTCAGTTTTGGGAATTGCACTTCTTTTCCTAGCCTTCCAGTATGCTTAATATACATTCAAAATGAATGTTCCCAAGGGGGAGATAATGTAACACCCTAATAGTTTCTAAGATCAGACCCAAGGACTGAAATGGAGAAATTAGCAAAATCTGCACCAGGTCATAGGATGAGTCATCCAGTGACCCGTCAAGTGACCTAATGGGTCGTTGAGTGACACGTTGGGTGGTGCAAAGTTGGATAAAGGGTGTTTTCTAGAAGTCCTAATGAGTTGAGGGATGAGTCATCCAGTCACCTAATGATTCGTTAGGTGACTTGTTAAGTGTGATGTGTAGGGTGAAATGTGAGATTCAGAGAGTCTTAACGAGTGGTGAAGCGATTTGTTAAGTGCCATGACGAATCATTAAGTGGAGGCATCAAATTCAGCTTAGAATGTTGGAAATTTTCCAGTGGCAATGGATGGTACCCAACGACTCATTGAGGGACTTAATGAGTCGTTAGGTGAGTCATTGGGTCTGGCAGTGTTATTTTCCTGTCGGATCATTAAGGGTGTTTTCATAATTTCCTAAGTTCCTCACTCCTAAGCTAAGTCTTTTTGAGTATCAGAAGAAGGGTTTTAGAGTGTCACGTCCCGAACCCTGGATGAGACAGGGTACTTGGTGCCACAAGTGACCCCAAGCTAATCCATGGTCTAACATCACACTAGTAAACTAAGTAAACATAAGCGGAAGTTGTGCAATAATAATCATCCAAGAAATACTGGTTTGAAAAGAACAACCATAACTGAAAGAATACAGAACAACTGTGTCTAAGAGCCAACTACTAACTGATGAGTTGCTGGGACAAGCTCCCAAGTAATTCTAAAGTCTAACTAAATAAAGAACTAGCTGAACGAATAACCATCGTCCTCGGAAGAAGAGGAATCACCAAATAACACTGCTGGGTTGATATCATCGGAGAGAACTACTGACAATGCTGAGACTGAGAGTCTGCGTCTGTATCATAGTACGATACTACATAGAAAGTATGCGTCAGTACTTTGAATGTACTGAGTAAATGAGATATACATAAAGCATGGAAAAATAAGCACTAAAAAGAAATAATATGAAATGACCAACTAATACTGAATACTGATAAAAGCTGAGTTATAACTGTATACGGTCAATAATGACACTGACTAGCAGTCATAAACATGTTTTGAAATTGAGTGACTGAACTGAGCTAAACTGAAACTAAAATGAACTAAAATTGAGCCGGACTGAAAGTAAGTTGAACTAAAACTGTGTTTAACTGAACTGTACTGACGAGTGGGTGAGTCTATAACTGACATATAACCATATGAGCCAGACGTGGAGTTCGATGTACCTTGCCAGTGTATAGTGGTTGAGCTGGGTGATCACAAGTCTGGTGCCCATTCGGGATAAACTTAACAGTAGCAACGTAGTTCTAGGAAGCTGGGTGCGCTGGAACCCCAGTCCTCTTAGTGCTAAGTACTACTCCCACTTGATAGTCCTAACTTGACTACTAAACTGATAACGTGAATCTAGGGTCCTCGACTAAATCAGGAACACTTATCTAGAAGTAACCTAAGAGTCTGTAGGACCGGATAACTGAAACTGGTGTTCTAAGATTAGCCAGAGCTACTTATCTAGAAGCATCGTAACCGTCTAGAGAACTAACTGATAACTGAACTAGGGAGTATTACTGAACTGAACTCCTCAAGATCTAACTATTGTCAAATTGTTCAGCTGACTTAATCAGAGATACTGAAAAGGCTAATTTCTGACTGAGGCTGAACTAACATGCCAACTGACTGTGAACTCACATGATGGTAATTACATGGAAATTCAAGAACTAACAAAGTCAAGCAACAATAATATCTAGTCAACTATGCAAGACCCAATTTACTGCATTTATAGAATTAGGGCTAAAACCATTTCACATGAAGAAGATGGCAACATGATCACTACATAGAGAAACATAGCAAGAATTTGTATGAGCAACAACCCACAAAAATTAATTAGAATCTAGTTACAAATTTACCCTAACTCAAATCTTCAGGTCTAGAACTGATAAGAAATTTCAGAAGGACTTTGGGGCACAACGGAAGGGCGATTCCCTTGTTGAATTCCCACATACCTGGTGAAGAATCCTTGAGAAGAAATCTAGAGAAACTTGAAGAACACTGGAAGCCCTAGCTTAGCTCTGCACAGACTATCAGGAACTTCTACATTCTGAAAAAATCAAGAGTTGAGAGAAATGAGAGGGATTAAGGCGATCACCCCTTTAATTCTATCCAAAACGTTCCCAAAATGACGTAGTTTAGGGATTAAAGGTTGGGAAGTTACAAAAATGCCCTTGAAATTCAGACTGTTAAAATCTCACTGCCAGTAGCCATGAGGTCACTGGATGACTCGTGGGCTCCCCTCGTTGCCACTGGCAACTTCTCTTTTTTTTTTTCCAGAGCTTATTTGAATACTTCACCTAACAATTCATCATGACTCCTAACAGATCGTTTCACCACACGATACAACACTCTACAACTAAAATTTTTCAGCCATCCATCTCACCCCACGGGACACCTAACGACTCATTAGGTGTGACAATGACTCGTCACCACCACTTGTCATCGTCACTGGAATTTTCTCTTCCTTCTACTCCTTCCAGATGATGACTCACTTGATGAGTCGTGAAGTGGTGCCACTTCTTGTTCCCTAACTCATTAAGTTCCCAGGAAGTCCCAACATTTACCATCTGAGGCACACACGATGGGTCATTTAATGACCCATCGAGTCACACAATGAGTCACTCCATGACTCGTTCTGTGACTTGTTGCAGGTTTTCATGTTTTCTTTATTTTAGTTCCCTGGTGTGATGTTACAGACTTTTGGGGTATTACAATACCTACCCCGTGGGATCAGTCATCCTCGAATGAAGGCTAAAACTGCTGAAAAACTAGAAAAAGAGTTGAAATTCCCAAATTGAAACTATATGCTGATTTCTGAAGGAGTGACTGACTCCGAACTGAAAAAGGTATTCTAACTATGTTGACACAACTAGTGTGCACAATGAAAACATGAATAGAGCGAATGAGTACAGAATTGAATAGAGTACTGAGGAGGAAATTTTATACTTGATGCTGAAATTGAACTGGAAGGGAATAAATGAGGATATTTAGCCATCATGTCTTCTTCTGCTTCCCATGTGGCTCCCTCAACTAGTTGGTTCCTCCACAAAATCTTTACTGAAACGACTTCCTTGTTTCTTATCTTATGAACCTGATAATCTAGGATATGAACTGGGACTTCTTCATATGAGAGACTATCTTTCACATCCACAATATCTAGTGGCACAACTGAGGTCAGATCATCGATTCACTTCTTCAACAATGATACATGGAAGATTGGGTGCATAGATGCTAACTCTGAAGGTAATTCTAACTCATAGGCCACACTGCTAATTCACCTTAGAATCCTGTAGGGTCTTACATACCTTGGACTGAGTTTCCCTTTCTTTCCAAATCTCGTGAAATTTTTAGATAAAACCCAATAATCTGCAGCAAGTTCTAGTTCTCTTCTCCTCAGATTTGCATATGATTTCTGGCGACTCTGAGCTGTTTTCAACCTTTCTTTGATAAGATGCACTTTCTGCATAGCCCCATGAACTGAATCTGGTCCTATTAAAGTAGCTTCGCCAACTTCAAACCACCTTATAGGAGACCTACACCTTCTACCATATAATGCCTCAAACGGGGCCATCTGAATACTGGAGTGGTAGTTGTTGTTATATGCAAACTCGATGAGAGGTAGGTGATCATCCCAACTGCTCTTGAAGTTGATCACATAAGCTCTCAGCATATCTTCTACGGTCTGAATAGTCCGCACATCTTGTCTATCTGCCTGAGGGTGAAAAGTTGTGCTGAGCTTGACCTAATACCAAGTCCTTTCTGAAATAACTTCCAGAATTGCGAGGTGAACTGGGTTCTCTATCTGAAATGATGGAAAAGGCAACCCCATGCAGTCTGACTAACTCCTGGATGTAAAACCTAGCCTAATCCTCAATTATGTAGTTTTA
The DNA here is from genome assembly GCA_035772735.1 of Datura wrightii. Taxonomy (NCBI): domain Eukaryota; kingdom Viridiplantae; phylum Streptophyta; class Magnoliopsida; order Solanales; family Solanaceae; genus Datura; species Datura wrightii. Next base: position 115,584,892 of record JASDFA010000003.1, on the reverse strand, counting down.
ACTGGGAGGAAATGTGCTGACTTAGTCATCTAATCTACTATCACCCAAATGGAATCATGTTGCCGATGAGTATGAGGTAAACCTGTAACGAAGTCTATATTCACTTCTTCCCACTTCCACGTGGGTATGCTGATATCCTGAGTCATACCCCCAGTTCTCTGATGTTCAAGTTTAACCTGCTGGCAGTTCGGGCACTTAGCCATGAATTCTGCAATATCCCTCTTCATGCCATTCCCAGTAGATTTCTGGTAGGTCTCGATACATCTTAGTGGCACCTGGATTAATAGAATATTTGAAGCTACCTCAAGTTGTCTATGTCTAGAACACATAGTCTGCCCTGGTAGTGAAGTACACTATCTCCCCCTTTGGAGAAGGCCTCCACCTCTTTTCTTAACACTGCTTCTTTCAGCTTGAGTAGTATGGGATCTTCATCCTGCTTTAACTTGACCTCAACAACTAACGAAGATTCTAACCCACTCTGCAGTACTACCCCACCCTCAGCTGAATCCATCAAATACACTCCCAACCGAGCTAACGGGTGAATATCCTTTCTAGCTCTTTTCTACCCCTTCAACATGAGTAACGCTCCCCATGGACATCCTTCTTAAGCAATCCACCACCACATTTTCCTTGCCCGGGTGGTACAACACACTCATGTCGTGATGCTTCAATAACCCTAACCACCTTCTCTGATGAAGGTTCAAATCCTTTTGACTGGACGCATACTGAAGGCTCTTATGGTCGGTGAAAACATCCACGTGAACCCCATACAGGTAATGCCTCCATATTTTCAAATCAAACACCACTGTTGCTAATTCAAGATCATGAGTCGAATAGTTCTTCTCATGAACCTTGCGATAACTAGAGGCATAAGCTATCACCTTACCCTGCTGCGTCAGAATGCAACCGAGGCCAACTCGGGAAGCATCAGAATAGACTACAAACCCATCTGTTCCTTCTGGTAAGGTCAAAACTAGAGTATAGTGAGTCGAGCCTTCAACTCTTGGAAACTCTTCGCACATGCATCTGACCACTGAAACTTCATCTTTTCCTGAGTTAGTTTAGTCAGACGAGATGCAATAGAAGAAAATCATTCCACATACCGTCGATAATAACCGTCTAGACCCAGGAAGCTCCTAATATCTATTGGGGAAGTGTGTCTTAGAAAGTCTTTCACCACTGCTATCTTTTGATGATCTACCTGAATACCCTCATCTGAGATCACGTGACTGAGGAAAGCTATAGACTTTAGCCAAAATTCACATTTGCTAAATTTTGCGAATAGTTGGCAGTCTCTAAGAGTTTGTAACACTATCCTTAGATGGTTAGCATGGTCCTCCTCATTTTTGGAGTATACCAAGATGTCTTCTATGAACACAATGACGAACATGTCTAGATACTATTTGAATACCTCTTTATCAGATCCATGAAAGTTGTAGGGGCATTGGTTAATCCAAATGACATAACCATAAATTCATAGTGACCATACAAAGTTCTGAAGGATGTTTTCGGTATGTCACATTCCCTGACCCTAAGCTGATGATATCCCGACCTGAGATCTACCTTGGAAAAACAACTGGCTCCCTGAGGCTGATTGAACAAGTCGTCAATCCTGGGTAGGGGATACCTGTTCTTAATTGTAACTTTTTTCAGTTAATAGTATTCGATACACATTCTGAGAGTGCCTTCTTTCTTCCATACAAGCAACACTGAGAACCCCATAGAGAGATGTTGTCCTGATGAAACCCTTATCTAGAAGGTCTTTCAGTTATTCCTTCAACTCCTTAAGATCAGCTGGAGCCATTCTTTAAGGAGAAATACAGATGGTCTGAGAGTCTAGAAGAAGGTCTATGCCGAAGTCTATTTCCCGCTGGGGAGGGACTCCAGGAAGATCTTCGAGAAACACGTCAGGGAATTCTCTGACAGTTGGAACTAACTGAATTGTAGGGGTCTCAGAGCTAGAATCTTTGACTCAAACTAGGTGATAGATGCACCCTTTCGAAATAAGCTTCCTTGCCTAAAGGTAGGAAATAAACCACCCCTTAGGCACTGAAACACTAACCATCCATTCTAAGACTAGCTTATTGGGAAACTAAAACCTGACGACTCTAGTTCTGCAATCGACTGAGGCATAATCGGAATGTAACCAATCCATGCCAAGAATGAGGTCAAAATCAACCATGTCTATCTCTAATAGATCAGCTGGAATAACTTTACTCAACATCGAGACTGGGAAGTTTCTATATACCCGACTGGCTCTAATTGACTCACCAACTGGGATAGAGACTGAGAACGATTCTTATAGGACTTCTAGATTGATTTCAAACTGAATAGCTAAATAAGAAGTTATTGCTATTGTGGCTATTGGATCTAGTAGGGAATATATATCTAGATGGAAAAGGCTTAACATACCCGTGACCATGTTAGGTGAGCTCTCCTGATCCTAATGAGAGGACAAAGCGTAAAAGTGGTTTTGATGCTGACCGCCATCTATAACTGAAGTAGTCCCCTATTGAGCTGGATGACCTACTGGGGCTGCTGAAGTAGATTGAGTTTTCCACCATCCTGTTGATGGACACTCTTTTAATCTGTGACCCAACTGCCCACATCCAAAGAAACCCTCTTTGCCCATGCGTAATTAACCTAGATGGTTCTTGCCATACTTAGGACAAGCTGGGTAACGGTTGCTAGCACTGTAACTCTGGGACTGAGAGCCAGATGCTCCACCCTTTCAATCCTTGTGGGATCGGAAAGAAGGGGCACTGGCTAATGTAGGTGATGGAGTTTTCTATTGTTGCTGTTGGCTTAGCAACCATCTTTGGGGCATATCTCGACAACTGAGTGAAATCCAACGATATTCCTCCACTGTCCTGTTACCCTATCTCAAATTCATAAATTCAGCGATCTTGGTCTCCCTCAATTCCCAAGGAAAGAATCTGTCTGGAAATGTCGTAGCGAACTCATCCCACTCTACTAATCCTGCTTTTGCTGGCCTCCCTTCCTTCCACTGATTGTACCAAATCTGAGCCACCCCTTTCAACTGGTAGGCAGCCAAATCAACACTCCCCATGGAACTAACACCCATAATCTGAGGATCTTCAGTAACTCATCCACAAACTCCTGCAGTTCCTCTCCCACCTTAAATCCATGAAAAGATGGAGGGTTCATTCAGGTGAAGTCTCGAACCCTAACAGTTGTTGTAGAATCGTTTGCATTCACTGGAACTACCTGCAGGTTCACTTGGTTGGTCATAGTCTGCGCCAACAGCTGGATCGACGCTCGAAATTCTGCCGAGGACACTTGATCGTCCTGAGGGGCTGCTAGAGCTGGTGGGGCAGGTCAGTTGGCATTTCCATCCCTTCTTCCATTTCCTCATTTTGGAGGCATATTTTCACTGAAATGAATAGAGCATGACTTAGGAGGACATTTTTGGGATTCAACTTCATCGCACGATAAAGAGTATAAACAAAAGGGAGTTTTCCTAATAACGTCTTGTAGCCTCTCCATCATAAGTGTGGCATGCTTCACACCCATAAAAAAAACTCTACTTTATGCGACTTTCAGACATCCTAGGATACTCTAAACCTAGTGCTCTGATACCAAGCTTGTCACATCCCGAGTCTACACCTTGGACAAGACACGTTACTTGGTGCCACAAGTGACCCCAAGCTAACCCATGGTCTAACATCACATTGTTAAACAAAGTAAACATAAGCAGAAGCTGTGCAATAATAATCATCCAAGAAATACTGGTTTGAAAAGAATAATCATAATTGAAAGAATTCAGAACAACTGTGTTTGAAAGCCAACTACTAACTGATGAGTTGCTAGGACAAGCACCCAGCTAACTCTAAAGTCTAACTGAATAAAGAACTAACTAAACAAATAACCATCATCCTCGGAAGATGAACACTCACTAAATAATGCTACTGCTGATATCATCGGAGGGAACTACTAATGATGCTGAGATTGAGAACCTGCGCCTATATCATAATACGATACATCATAGAAACTATGCATCAGTACTTTGAATGTACTGAGTAAGTGAGATATACATAAAGCACGGAAAAATAAGCATTTAACTGAAATAACATAAAATGACCAACTGATATTGAATACTAATAAAACTGAGCTATAACTGTGATACGATCGATAATGAGCCTGACTGACGATCATAAACATGTTTTGAAATTGAGTTACTAAACTGAGCTAAACTGAAACTGAGCTGAATTGATACTGAGATGAACCGAATTGAGCTGAACTGAACTAAATTGTATTGATCAGTGGGACAGTTAATATCCGACATATAACCACGTGAGCTAGATATGGAGTCTGATGTGTACACCCTATCGGAGAAAGCCAATTGTACCTTGCCAGGGTATAGTGGTTGAGCTGGGTAATCATAAGTATGGGACTCATTCGGGCTAAAACCTATAGTGGCAACATAGTTCTGGGAACCTGGGTGCATTAGAACCCCGGTCCGCTCGGTGCTAAGTACTACTCCCACTGGATAGTCCTAACTTGACTACTAAACTGATAGCTCGAAGTTGAGGTCCTGGAATAAGTTAGGGATACTTATTTGGAAGTAACATGAGAGTCTATAGGACTGGATAACTTAAATTGGTGTTCTAAGAATGGCCAGAGCTACTTATATTGAAGCGTCATAACCTTCTAGAGAACTAACTGATAACTGAACTAGGGAGTATTACTGAACTGAACTCCTCAAGATCTAACTATTGTAAAACTAATCAACTAACTTATTGAGTGATACTGAAAAGGCTAATTTCTGACTGAGGCTGAACTAACATGCCAACTGATTGTGAACTCACATGATGGTAATAACATGGAAATTCAAGAACTAATAAACTCAAGCAATGGTAATAACATGGAAATTTAAGAACTAACAGAGTCAAGCAACAATAGTATCTAGTATATGCAAAACCCAATTTACTGCATTTATAGAATTAGGGCTAAATCCATTTCACATGAAGAAGATAGCAACATGATCACTATGTAGAGGAAACATAGCAAGAATTCATATGAGCAACAATCCACAAGAATTAATCAGAATCTAGTTACAAATTTATCCTATCTCAAATCTTCAGGGCTAGAACTGATAAGAAATTTTAGAAGGATTTTGGGGCACAAGGGAAGGGCGATTCCCTTGTTGAATTCCCACATACCTGGTGAAGAATCCTTGAGAAGAAATCTGGAGAATCTTGAAGAACACTAGAAGCCCTAGATTAGCTCTACACTAATTGTCTGGAACTTCTACATTCTGAAAAAATCGAGAGTTGAGAAAAATAAAAGGGATTAAGTTGATCACCCCTTTAATTCTCTCCAAAACGTGCCCAAAAATTACGTAGTTTAGGATTAAAAGGGTGGAAAGTTACAAAAATTCCCTTGGAATTAAGACTATTAAAATCTCACTGCCAATCGCCATGAGGGACCTAACGAGTCGTTAGGTCACTTGATGACTCGTGGCCTCCCCTCGTTGCCACTAGCAACTTTTTTTCCAGAGCTTATTTGATTACTTTGCCTAATGATGCATCATGAATCCTAATGGATCATTTCATCACACGTTACAACACTCTGCAACTCAAGTTTTTCACCCTTCCATCTCACCCCACGGGAAACCTAACGACTCGTTAGGTGTGACAATTAATCATCATCCTCATTTGAATTTTTTTCCTTCCACTCCTTCAAGAAGATGATTCACTTGACAAGTCGTGAAGTGGTACCACGTCTCGTTCCCCAACTTGTTAACTTCCCAGGAAGTCCCAATATTTACTAGCTGAGGCACACACGATAGGTCACTTAATGACCCGCCGAGTCACTCCATGACTCATTCTGTGACCTGGTGCAGGTTTTTCTATTTTCTTCATTTCAGTTTCCTAGTTTGATCGTAGAAACTTTTGGGTGTTATATAGAGGGTTTTATCAATCCTAATCCCTCATTCTACTCCTAACACTCTCATTAGAAGATCAAGATCTCAAGTGAAGCAAGAATTTCCCATCTTCGTCCTCTTCAATCTCTCTTGGGTATCAAACACTAGCAAGAATTCTTCAAGCTCGGGTATGTGGGGTTATCAATAAGAGATTCCTTCTACTCTCATGCCCCTTTTTAATTGAAAACGTGATTTTTTTCAAATCCACATGCCCTAATTTGAAATTCTAGGGTTGGGTTGGATATTGTTGAAATTTGTTCATCTTCATCTATGAAATTAGTCGTTCCTTTATTCAATACATGTTCCTATGGTTAGAGTTTCATATTTCTATCAAGTCTCTCTTAAAATTATGAATTTTAAGTTTCAAGCATGGTTATGAACTCCTAGGGTTATATTTGAATTGAGTTAGATTCTATGATTCTCTTGTGAATTCATGTTTCCAAATTTTATATTATGTTTTATGATCGTAATGCATGATTTTCACAAGAACCCTTCATGAATTTATGAATTTCAAGATATGGTAATTTTTTCAAGTGTGCGTGGCTTTCATGAAAATCAAGTTTATGTATCATGGCCAATTGTGGCATTATTTTTCATGGCTAGTTCACGGATGTCAAGTATGATTATGATTTATGATTTTAAACTAGCCAATGCAAGATCAAGTATGTTTTTATGATAATAATTATGAGGCATGTGCATATTTTCGGAAGTAGTATCTAGCACCGAGTAGGATAGGCATTCACGAAAACCCCAAGTCTCATAACTACATGCCAACAGTAGGTATATACTCATGTATGGGGCCTCTCTAGAGAGCGTTCCCCCTGCCTAACTGGGCTTACGAGTGATATCACGCCTTATCATTCTTTTCCTTGTCAAGGATTAGGACGGCTTTGCCCACTTGAGCAAGATAGTTGGGGCATCATGTAAGCTCTATTATGATGATGTTAGTTATGACGAGGCCTCCTATTATTCCATATGTTTTTAGTACTTATGTTCACGTCTTATAACATATTTGACACATTGATCAGTTTTACAAATTCTGATTGATTTTTTCAAGTATAGTATGCTATATGATTTCTATTTCTAAGCCTTGGTTCATTATGTTTATCTTATGATGAATAGCTTATGATTATGTATATTTTAGATGTATGGCCTTTAACATGTTGTCCTTACTATCATGATCTATCTTGATTTGTATTCATGATCTCATACTATCAATTTACTAGCATGGTTTACTTTCTATACATACTCAGTACATTCAAAGTATTGACCGCATACTCTATGTTATGTCGTCTCATGATATAGGTTCGGGTGATCCTCCTCAGTACCGATGTTAGCTCGCCCCGCTCAAACTAGCTCAGTTCCCAGTCTTGGTGATTCCTTATCATCCAAGGACGTTTATCAGTTTTATTGTCATGTCTTATTTTAGTTTCAGACTTTAGTGAGCTAGTTGGGGGTGTTGTCCCATCAGTTTATTTTACGACTAGAGGCTTGATAACACTCAAACCACACCTCTTACTGAAATGAAAGACGGACGTTGTCAATAAAGAACCCAACTAGAGGTTGGGGTCAAACCCACATGGAATAGGGAGAACTGGATTATAGACGGTAATTGAACTTGTGAGGTAGTTACTTCAAAATAGGGGGATTCTAAAAGAAATCAATAATAAAAACAAGTATCAAAATTCTGATGTTGAGTCAATATTAAAGGATATCTAGGGTTTGTGTTCCCCATGGGTTCATAACCGCTTTAGGTATACACTCATGATTATCACCAATAATTACTTATAGAACCGATAACTTAGATTCATTCAAATGACCGACCAGTCCCTATTGAATAACTATACTCAATCACTCGACCAAGTCTCATGAGCGGCTTCAAACTATCCCTTATCACTAAGTTCAACATTTAACTATCCTGCGACCACAGCTCAAGTTAATACAATGATTATCAAAATCTAGGCTCTGTTGTAATTCTCTTTTCCTAATCTTTACCTCTTCTACTAAAGCAAGTAAAGAATTCGGGCATGTCCTAACATTGCGCACCGTTGAGAAACGTTTAAGCATGAAGAGAATACAATAAAAGTATTTGTATTAGTTTAAAATCACTTTGTATAACCCTAACTTGTTAATCCACCATGGTTCCCACAATCCTAGCTATGGAGGTTTTAGCCTCTCATAGTTGTAAGGTTGTGAATTGTATTCATGATTAAGAACATAAATCAATACTTACAAGAATGAATGAGAAAAATACTTCCTTTAACTATTCAGCAAAATCTGCAAGAACAAGTAGCAAGAACAAGATAAATTCAAGAAAAGATTGATCACAAGTTGAATCAACTCAATTCTCCTACAATTCTCTTCTCCCCTTGTCTTTTTTGATCTTTCCTACTTGTCTACGATTGTCTGCAGAAAAATAAAACCTAAAACGTATTTATACAGACACAAGAATCCTTTTCCTAGGCTAACAGGATGAATTTCCATATCTGGTGTCGCAGTCGTTACGAGCCATGTTACGATCTGTAGCAGCATCCCACGACTCTTAGCCTCCTATTGTACCTTGCATTGTTGGCTGAATTTTTCTAAGTGTTGGATCCATGTACGATTCGTACCTCCATCATACGATCCGTACTGAGCTCCCGTGGTTTGATTCTGAAACTATGAAATTCTTCTTAAATTCATCACGACCGTCATGGTACGACTCGTACCTTCTTCCCACGGGTCGTACTGTCTTTCCGTAGCAGGAGTCTGCACCTTATGCAAATTTTCTGGATCTTGTCACGATTTCATCACCACAACTCGTACCAGCTTGGTATGACCCGTACTGAGACTCGTACATTGCATCTCTTCAACTTAGCCTTCTTCATCTTTTCACGACCATCAGTACGACTCATAGGTCCTTCCTATGGATCATACTATGGTCTGTAATCTGAGCATATTTTTCATCTTTTAGTTTTTCTTTTGCAATTTTTAGGTCCAACACCAATTTATCCTGCAACCAAATGAAAAGTGCCTTATATCCACATAAACACACCTAAGTCCATGCTATTTTCTTAGTTTTGAGCGTCGATAGTATTGTAAATCCTTAGCACATCAACACCCTCAACTTAATACTTTTGCATGTCCTCAGGCAAAGAAAAGAAAAACTACAACATGATGCTCAACTAGAAAATAGACTTAAGATACTACAGCCAATACTCAAACAAACTTGCACTTTCTATAGAAACTCTATTGACCCTTTCTCATGGAACTACATCAGATAATGTATTGCAAGAAACTTCAAAACATCATAAACAGGGATCAAAACATGTCATTCATCTATCAACAGGCAATCAAGTCATCACCAATATTTTCCACATAGACCAATGGTAAAAGAAAACATAATCCATGTACCCTCACACAAATGAAGTTCCCACTCAGATATGAGATGTCATATATAATGTTGGACTAAACAAGTAAGGCACTCACTCTCACAAAGAAGTTACAAGTATTATGTGTCAGATATCATAGGCTTGCCCTTATTTTCTCTGTTTTGGTTTATCAGATGGTCGGGTTAGGATCACTATAGGACTTGATATGGCTTGTAATGTAGGATCAGGGCTAGACATGGTAAAGATGGAAGATTTTATAAGTGACTATTCCTTCCTTGGAACAACATATATTGGCTACATCATTCACCTATTTCATCCTTTTATTCTTTCATTCCCTTTTCTTCCCTTTCTCCCCTTTTTATACATATTTGCATGGGTGAGGTGAGTTTTCAACTTTTTATAGCATTTTCAAATTTCCTTTGGCTTTCTTTTTCAAAATTTTTAGCATTTTTCATCTCTTCTTTTCATCATCTCACCACACTTCATTCTTCACCATTACTTTTTTCTTTCCTTTTCTTTTCCTTTCTTCCGTTCCCACCTTTTATGCACCCCTACTCTAGCCACCCTCAACTTAAGAATTTTGCTTATGTTGAGTTCACAATATCCAAGGAAGGACCAGGGCCAAAACCGGCTCATTGCAAAAAATGGGTATGGTTAATCGGTAAATCAAAGAAATTATGGTCTATTAAGGCTCAAACTTGGGATCAAGGGATTCATGCAACTTTTGGTATGGTAATATAGACTAGAAGTTAGCTAAAAAAAATGGCCTATAATAATATCCTAACCAACCATTCTTAGCCTATGCAAAGACCATCCAGGCAAGTTCTAGATCTTCAACACAATGCTGAACTAACTACTATACCTCATTCACACATGGTACATGAACTATTGTCACCTCACATGTCTGGTTTATACATGGCTTAACAAAACTACTCATGTTGACAAACTAAATCACATCAAAAGATCCACAACAATCATGCATGTTGTCACAAATACATAACTAATGCATCAAAAAAAAATTTTAAACAGGGTCAATGTTTTTCAAAAACCAAAACTAGTGCATTTTTATTGGCTGAGTACTCCTAAGCTACTTTCTAATTAAACAAAAATCACAAAATAAAAAATAAAAATCCTACATATATCAGTTCTACTATATAGCATGCCTGAGGGAAAAGAAACACGGCAAGAAAAACCCTCAGACGAACCAACAATCCCAAAAATCACAAGTACACCCCCTCCCCTTTTTGAAAAGTAAGCTTCGTCCAAAGCATAATCTAGAAGAACATAGAGAAGAGAACATACCTGTGGCACACTAGACGCTGCTTTCATCTCGCGGAGGTGGTACCTCCGCTGTAGTAGTGGCGCTAGCAGTGGCCGGCGTGCTCAAGTATGTGTCAATAGGGAAAGTGGTCCCCCCTCAGTGATTGTGGCTGCTTGGACGACTCTATATCTATCGGGGTTGAATGTGGCTCTCCCTAAGGGTCATGGCCACGGGCAAGCTCGGGCTAAAGTATGGTGGAGCTACCTTTTCCTCTAGCACTCTCATGCAGCTCAGATATATGTGTGTCATGAGTCCGCATGCTCTCTTCTATAGCCCGCTTGCACTCTTTTCTCTCCTTCTTCCTCCTTTTTCTCAAACTCTCCTCGCTAGCATCCTCTGCAGCTCCCTTCTTACCTTTATCAAAAGCCATAGTCTACTCCCAATATGTACCCAAATCAATATCCTCATCAAGCTCGACATCTAGGTCTGAAAGAGTGGGGGCTGCTAAAACTGTTGGTTGTCGTGATGACAACTCAGCTACTTGGCTTCGAAGAGCCCCAAACTTTGCATGGATACTACTCGTATCTGTCTGCTCCACCATCCTCACATTGAATTGGCTCTCAAAACTATCTAGGCGAGCATGTAGATCCTGAGTTGTTTCCTTTATCTCTGACTTGACCCATGGTTTTACATTGTCCATAATCACCTGAATCTTTCGCTCCACTATGATCAATCATTTTTCTAGCTTTTAGAGGAAATCCAATGGTACCAAAGTATATCCTACTAGTGTCTGGGCCTGCATGATGGGTAGTCATGCAACTGAGGTGCTGGGAGCTGACTCTAAATGATCCGGCGTCTGTAGCCGGTGTCTCGCTTTGCTCCTATGTAATGGGGGCATTCACTTGTGCGTCCCCTACTAGCTGGGCTTCTGGGATATCTATGGGAATTCTGGATCTTCATAGCAGGTTCATCTCATCCCGGATAAGGCCTATATCTGCAATTCTTTGGCCTTCAATCAACCGCTCATCACGCCGTGAAACTTCTACCTCCATACATAATCTGAAAACAAGACTCAAGAATGGGATAGTAGTACTTATTCCCACCGCCAAGTCTCGTATCTCATCAGCTATGATCCTCGGAATATTGATTGGGTAACGAGACATGAGGCGTGCAACCAAAGATGCTATGTCAGCACTAAGTGTGTTGTCGTTCACCGTAGGTGCTAACCGATGGCGCACTAGTGTTCAACAGGCTTTTGCAATGAAGTTCAGTGAATTCTTGGTCACCTGCTTTCCACCTATAACCTATTCAGCTTCATCTTTATTCTCAGAAATAACCCCTGCTATCCATTACAGCTGCCTCTGTCGCTCCACCATACCCAGGTATCTAATTTGCTTCATTGCCTCTACCCTATAATCGTACTTTGGCATCATCCTGGTAGGCATGAACTATGGGCTGTATAGCAATCGAGCAACGGTCCGCTCGGATATATCAACTTCTCGACCTCAGACCATAACACTCCCCCAACGAGGCTGGTCATTTATCTTCTTCCCTTCCTTTGCCTTAAACTCCATGGTGGCTAAGTAGTTGGCATAGAACTCCCGAACTATGTTTTCTATGTACTTTCTTGGATTCTTGGCCATCCAGTTAAAACCATAAAAGGTAAAAATCCGCTTCATCTCCTCAACTTCATCCAGTGAGGTTGTGAGGATCTGTGACTCTTCTTGGATACTTCTTCTTGGCTTATTGCTGGCGGTGAAAGAGATGCCTTGCTCATAAATTTATTTAGCTCCTGGAACTCTCCACCAGATTGTACGGCTTGCCTTGGGTGGGGTCTGCTCTTGTGCAACAACAGGAGCCTCCTCCTCTGACTCTTCACTGCAGCTTTCTTCTCCACTTTGGGTCTCCCCTAACCCTTTTTCAGCATTGGAGTCACTTCCTGACCTTTATTGTTCCTCTCGAACTCCTTCCTTAGACTGGGGAGCTTGAGCGGATGTAGCAGTGGTTGCTTCAGCTTGGGACAATTTTGGTTCCATCGGTGTCTGAGGTGTCTACTTGATACTCCTCAATTGAACCACTAGGTGAGTCTCCTACTTTGTCAGACTCCGAGTCAGTTGGTTCATTAATCAGTCTCCTTTGGTCTTTTGTTTGTCTGCCCTGCGTTTGTATGTCATTGTACTGGTAGAGAAAGAAGTTAGCATTCTGTTTTTGAAAAAAGAAGAATTAGAAAGGAGATATTCTAAATTTCATCACGGGTCCTCACTATGGGTAGTACCATGATGGTATGACTCCTGAGAAGTCCGAGAGTGACAACATTTGTTAGTATGACTCGCATGTATGACTCATTCCATAAAGGTACGATCAGTACTAGGAGTCGTCTCATAAAGCCCTACATTGATATTTTTCTAAATTTTTCCACAACTCATGGTACAACCCATAGGCAATTCCAAGAGTTGTAGGAAGGAAATTTTTCTTCGACCATGTTCAGTTTGGTGGTATGAGTGCTCAGTACGACTCGTAGTGGCAACCTACGGTCCGTACTGTGCCTCATACCACTTCAAAATTTTCTTTTCTCAGTTTGCAAGGGTTCTTTTACAATTTTCAGGGTACTCAGATTTCCCCCTAGGTATAGGCACATCATTGACTCAATTTAACCCCAGCCCAATCCTCCCTTTTTTGACCTAATACCCGTAACTCATTAAGTTTCAAAACCTCAGTTCATCAAGAATTTAGCATTTCTTTAGTCGAAGAAGCACATTGTACAACACCTTGATCATTGTCTATTTTCAAACTCAAGTTTTGAGTCTAGTGACTGACACACAGAGGTTTTGACACCATCAATCTCATTATGCGACTCTTAGCAATATTTAACACAACAAACTTACTTAATTGATGCTTCATCAATTGTGAATGATCGAATAGGGTTTTCAGAGCTTGGGTCAAGCATGGTTTTGGGTTGATTTTTTCAGTGGTGTTGAGTTACGGGTAGGAAAAGTGGGTGTGAGTCATGATTTTGAGTGTTTAAACATGGGAAAGGGTGTGTATGGATTTTAAATAGGTGAGGGCAAATTTTAAAAAAATTGGGCCGATTCGGGTAAGATTGCCAGTTTTAACCCATCACGACTCGTACCACGAGTCGCAGAAAGTACCTACGGCTCATCCATTGGACTCGTATGCAACCCTTTTTGAAGTAAACTTACCTAGCTACCTACAAATGCATCCTACGACTCGTACCATCAAGGTATGGTTCGTAGGGTGAATAGTAGGTCAGATCTTGGGATTATTTTTTCTAAACCTCACCACGACTACTACTACGGCTCATAGGATCTCATCACGGGTCGTACTAAGAGCCATAGCAGCTTGTGTTTCAGCCTCCTGTTTTTAAATTTCCCTGCACACTAAGTGCAAGTTAGTTCAATAACTTGGGTTGCCTCCCAAGAAGCGCTTGATTTAACATCGCGGCATGATAGAGGTAGCATGGTTACTCAGACTTCACAAATCTACTACTTGGGTTGCCTCCCGAGAAGCACCTGATTTAACATCATGGCACGACGCAAATCTCTTGACTACTCAGAATTCGTCAAGTGTTTCATACTCATCCTCCAGTGCTGAGATCACACTAAATTCCTTGGGTTGCTTCATTGTCTTGCAGATGTTGAATGTGACCTCTTTTTGATTCAGCCTAAACTTCAACTGGCCAGCTTCCACATCTACTAAAGTTCTTCTGGTCGCAAGGGATGGTCTCCCCAAAATGATGGGACCTCATAATAAACCTCGCAATCCAAAATCACGAAGTCTACTGGGAATATAAATTTATCTACCTTGACAAGCACATAAATTAGGATGCCCACCAGTTTCTTAACTATTCTGTCGGTCATCAGTAGCCACATGTTGGTCGGTGTGGGGGCTCCCAATCCTAATTTCTTGAACACGGCCAAGGGCATCAAATTTATGCTATATCCTAGATCACAGAGTGCCCTTGCCAACTCAACATTGCCAATCATACATGGTATCGTGAAGGCACCTGGGTCTTCCTTGTTTTGTGCTAGGACCCTCGTAGCTATGGAACTGCAGTGATGCACATTGTCAACAGGCTCATAGCTCAAAGATCTCTTCTTCGTCACCAGGTCCTTCATAAACTTTGCATATCCTGGAATTTGCTCTAATGCTTCGACCAATGGTATATTCACAGACAGTTGCTTAAGCATTGAAAGGAATTTATGGAACTTACCATTCTCCACCTTCTTCTTCATCCTTTGAGGAAATGGTGGTGGTGGTCGTGGGATAGCTTTATGCACTGTGTTGTTCCCGCAAGTGTACGGGTCGTACAAGTAATATAGTGGCCCTTTTTAAGAGCTGGATGTCGAACCTACAGGGACTGGACCAATTCATCTAACTATAAAGTTCAAGTGTGACATTAAATGCCGCAAGTGTTGATTATATAAGTTTTCGATAGAGTTAATTAAGTCTAGGGACGGTCAACGAAATACTCTGAATTAATTCAAGGAGAAACTAGAGTTAAAGCCAGATAATCATGCGATACTACGATTTGCAATGGTTTAAGTATGAAACTATCAATTGTCATCTCACATAATTGGAATTGCATGTTCATGGTAATTAGAACCTCTAAACATGACAAACTAGCCTCACTACTACATTGTTGAGCGAGGATGTCATTTCTAGTTTGTGGGCAATTCACTGCGTGGATGTGGTTTATGGGGTTTATGCTCTTGATTAGGGACTTTCGTACCTCTAATCACTTAACTCAACTTAGCCTCACAACTACTTCTTCGAGTGGAGATGTGATAATTCTATGTTGGTGTCTATCTCATCCCATTTTATCAACCAAGAAAGGTATTAGGTATATTTCTATCCTAACACAAATCATATCGTGAGATACAATCTTGCTCCCTACATTTTCTTGTTCTTGCCTAGGTTATCTTTCTCAAGCATGTACCTAAGCTTAACCCACTTGTTTTCATGGTGATCAATCATAAAAACAACCATAATTCAGAATGCAAGACAAAACAACAATCAATAACTTAAAACCAAAACAAAATCACAATCATATCTTGTGGCTTCAACCCTAGAGGAAGGGTTCTAGCCACTCATGTTCGTATAATTACAAGAAAACATAATTAAAGTAACCTACTTACAAGAATTGGTAGAAAAGAAGATGAAATTGATGAAACCTAGGTGAGTTCTCCCACTTCTCCCTCACTCCTTGGCAGTTTTTCAGAAATAAATCGTGACTTTCTCTTTTTAGGAGCTAAGGGACCTATTTATAGTAAATGAGAATTGTGCAAAATTATGCCTGTCGTGGAATGGCTCCATGGCATGGAGTGTACCGCGGAGCACTGCCTCCGTGACACGGAGTGTATCATGGAGCACTGCCTCCGTAACACGGAGGTATCGCGGAAGCCCTCTGGAAATCGCCCAATTTATTCCAACTTTGGTGTTTCGCTCCTGATATCATTCCTCCACTTCACCAAATCATAGATTGGGTCCTCCAGTATATTATTTCCTTCAAAAACAAAGACTAATCATGTTGGTTAATATTTCTTCTCATTTATATAAAAAGGCATGAAAATGTACATAACAGAATACATAAATAATGCAAAACTAAGTTATAAAGTATCACTTGGGCATGTAATTATGCCAAAGATCACAACCCCACACTTAAAGTCTTGTTCGTCCTCAAACAAACCTTTTACATCTCATACACATGAAAACTCACACATAGCTAATTTAGCAAGACAATTCAAGCTACGGCTACAATGATTGTTTAAGATAGCAAGCTAAAAATAGAGCATGCACGATTTAATCATTGAAATGAAATACAAATATGTTAAGACTTCCTAACCTCAAGAATTGACTCTCAATCTAAGCAACTCATGCAAATCAACTGATCAAGAAATCCAACATGAATGCTATCCTTCATTAAACATGTGCCCTCACCACAAGAGAGTTACCCATTTTAACTCATGAATTTTCAAAACACACCATGTATGGGTATATGAATAAAATATTACGCTCGCTCTCACAAAGAATTCACATGCATCATGCAGTGACCCATAAGCTTGCCCTTAGTATTTTACTCCACTAATTTAAGGATGTATGAACGTAAGATCAAGTAGGACTTAATGAGTTGTAATGTAAGCTAAGGGAGGGGTAGGTACTATTCTGGCCAGTAATAGTGCCTATGTTCCCCAAGCACTTTTAATAACTTTAACCTTCATTAAGGATATCTCTTTTCTTACTTCACCCTCATTCTTTTCAATCCTGAATTTTTTTTCTTCTTGTTCCCCTTTGTTTAAGCACACTCAACTTAGTAGTAAGGAGTACTTAAGCAATTTTTTTCATTCATTTATTTTCTTACTCCCTACTAATAATCAACCATTTTCACACAAGTGCACCTTTGTCCTTTTCTCAATTTTTACAACTTGCTACTTTTCCTCCTTTTTCCCGTTTCTCACTCCTTCACTCATCCGGATTTTTCCCTTACACACTTAGGAGTTCTGGATCAAATTCAAGGCTAATGAAAGAAAAAGGACTAAGCTTATGTTTTATCTATCAAAGAATAGGCTTAAGGCTCAATGGGGCTAACTAAGATTCAATATTCAAGGTAGGTAAAGTGAGGGATAAAAATTAGGTTCATTCAAAGAAATGCCTAAATCATTTCCTACAGTCCACATCCTTCATTTCGTTTTATATACACACCAAGCAAGTTCTAGATATTCCACAATATCACGGAATATTCAAAAACCTTACACTCACAACACACGCTCAATTCAAGACACATCCAGTAGACTCTTAACTCAACTAATCACGAGAATTCAAAATTAAGCTTCAATCACATTGAGTCAAATTCACGAGCCTAAGTGTCTCAAACAAAGTTATACACTTCTTACATGCTTCAACACTAACCACATTTGTATCTTACAATCATGTATAGCACATAACAAGAACCTCAAGCCATCAATTAGCTACGGGTTCAAAAACCAAAACCTATTGACTAATTTTTCTCAAGACGGTCATCATCCATCCATCGTCGGAAACAGTCCCTAACTATGACTAAAAACACTATATACAGACAAAGAAAAATTTATTATTATTCGGTTCAAAGACCCCCCCCCCATCGGAAAAGAACCGAAAAGAAAAACCAACGGGTGATGAAGTCATGCTTAATTCAAAAATCTTGTTTCAATATTTCTCCCAAGCATTAATTCACCAAAAATCATTAAGCACAAAATTATTTTAAATTTCCCTCACCCCACACTTGAATCATGTTGTGTCCCCATAGCATCAAATTAAAATTTAAAGAGGGTGAGAAATACTCCCTGAGGCCTTTAGGCCTAGCTAATAGCATGCTTTTCTTCAACTTTGCATAAGTGGGTGTTCGACCCCACACTTTTTCTCTTCCATGCTTGTTAGCTTCCTCCTCCACGGTTACTCAGACTTCCCCTCCATCTGTTCTTAACTTTCCACCAAAAACAACACAAGATAAAAAATAAATAAAATCAACACAAATGCAAGAAATTAAAATGGTACCTATGGTACCCTTGGGTTGCCTCCCAAGCAGCACCTAATTTTCTGTCGCGGCACGACGTATCAAGTTTCACCACTTTTTCCTCCACCTTGAGGATATGAATCTCACACCTAATTTCTTCTCTAATTTTCTCTTATGCTCCCGGGGTGGTGGTGAAAAAATGAAAGGACCAAGCAGTAGATGTCGCCTTTGGCATTTATTGGCCCTTAAGTAAGTGAAGTCATTCTTTCTTTCAGAATTAGCAAATTTCAAAATATATTGGGCTTGTTCCCCCTCTTTATCTTTCTCCACAAGTTTGGAAGACTCTAGTTCTAGGTTGTCAACCAAACTCAATGTCGAAAAATGATTCGAGTGGGGTACAATACACCTCAACTCTGAAACTACATTTTGCTTGACTTTCTTACTTGTATATACCTTCTCCACATTAACATCTAACTCCTCATGAATGTCAAATGGTAGGTACTCTATCTCTTCTTTCAAGAATGGATCGGCTATACGTGTGAGACAATCATGGAGACTCTCTGGAGCTTCCAACAGTTGAGCTTGTTTCAAGAACTCACACTCCTCTTCTCCTTGTAGTCCCTCCTGAGTATTGCATAAAACCGTCACTTGCAAGTCAGAGTAAGCTTCAGCTTCAGCCCTCATCTCCATGAACTTGTTGCTTATCATTTCTAGGGCCTCTCCATTTTCCTCTTGCTGAATTCTCAATGCTTCCCTCTCCTCCTTCATTGCTTCCGTTTGCTCAAGGATCTGTTTTAGCATGTCATCTATTCGAGCTTGGCGTTCCAAGTCCTCATTTTCATCATGCCTATAATCAGCAAAAACAATAGAAGGATCATAGTAGGGGCTTGGGGGAGGGGAGTATGCATTCGGACAACCATCCCAATGGCCATCTTGACCACCACATATATTGCACGTGTCATAGTGTTGCCACAAGTGGGGTCCTTCGCAATTCAGACAAGACTCATCAAAGTAAGAGTATCCACCATTTAACCCATTTATATTCCATGATGTCATGTTAAGAAGGGTATCACATTAAAAACTAAAAATAAAATAAATCTAAAACTAATAAAGAAAAAAATCCAACACTTAAGGAAATTTAAAAATCACACAAAAACAGACAAATTTACTAAACTTCGCTGAGTCCCAGGCAACGGCACCAAAAACTTGGTGTGCCCGCAAGTGTACGGGTCGTACAAGTAATATAGTGGCCCTTTTTAAGAGCCGGATGTCGAACCCACAGGGACTGGACCAATTTAGCTAACTATCAAGTTCAAGTGTGACATTAAATGCCGCAAGTGTTGATTATAGAAGTTTTCAATAGAGTTAATTAAGTCTAGGGACGGTCAACAAAATACTCTGAATTAATTCAAGGAGCAACTAGAGTTAAAGCCAGATAATCATGCGATACTACGATTTGCAATGGTTTAAGTATGAAACTATCAATTGTCATCTCACATAATTGGAATTGCATGTTCATGGTCTTTCGAACCTTTAAACATGACAAACTAGCCTCACTACTACATTGTTGAGTGAGGATGTTATTTCTAGTTTGTGGGCAATTCACTACGTGGATGTGGGTTATGGGGTTTATGCTCTTGATTAGGGACTTTTGTACCTCTAATCACTTAACTCAACTTAGCCTCACAACTACTTCTTCGAGTGGTGATGTGATAATTCTAAGTTGGTGTCTAGCTCATCCCATTTTATCAACCAAGAAATGTATTAGGTATATTTCTATCCTAACACAAATCATATCGTGAGATACAATCTTGCTCCCTACATTCTCTTGTTCTTGCCTAGGTTATCTTTCTCAAGCATGTACCTAAGCTTAACCCACTTGTTTTCATGGTGATCAATCATAAAAACAGCCATAATTCAGAATGCAAGATAAAACAACAATCAATAACTTAAAACCAAAACAAAATCACAATCATATCTTGTGGCTTCAACCCTAGAGGAAGGGTTCTAGCCACTCATGTTCGTATAATTACAAGAAAACATAATTAAAGTAACCTACTTACAAGAATTGGTAGAAAAGAAGATGAAATTGATGAACCCTAGGTGAGTTCTCCTACTTCTCCCTCACTCCTTGGCAGTTTTTCAGAAATAAATTGTGACTTTCTCTCTTTAGGAGCTAAGGGACCTATTTATAGTAAATGAGAATTGTGCAAAATTATGCCTGTTGTGGAATGGCTCCATGGCACGGAGTGTATCGTGGAGCACTGCCTCCGTGACACAGAGTGTATCGCGGAGCACTGCCTCTGTGACACGGAGGTATTGCGGAAGCCCTCTGGAAATTGCCCAATTTATTCCAACTTTGGTGTTACGCTCCCAATATCATTCCTCCACTTCACCAAATCATAGATTGGGTCCTCCAATACATTATTTCCTTCAAAAACAAAGACTAATCATGTTGGTTAATATTTCTTGTCATTTATATAAAAAGGCATAAAAATGTACATAACTAAATACATAAACAAGGCAAAACTAAGTTATAAAGTATCACTTGGGCATGTAATTATGCCCAAGATCACACTGTGTTGCTCCTTGATCCATGTCATGTTCCTTCTCACCTCTCGGGGCGTCTTGCAACTCACCAGTCTCTCTCTCAGCACTTGTATCGTCATTCTCCATTATTCTCTCTTTTTTCCACTCAACTTCAACTAGAAATGGGGGGTCAACTATGGTTTTACCACTCCTAGTCATCACCTCCATACAATGTGCATCGTTCTTTGGATTTTGGATAATGTTGCTAGGTAGTGTACCCTTTTGTCTAGGGTTCATTGATTCTAATAGTTTCCCAAGTTGATCTTCAACCTGCTTGATGGCGGTAGCATGAGATTCCACTTTCTAACCCATACTTGACAAGTCACCTCGGATCTCCTTCAGCTGATCATCAGTGAACCTCACCTTCTTCAACATCTCTGCTATCATGCTCTCCAACTTTGATTGCCCAGCCTCCCCTTCTCATTCATTGGGAGGCACATAGAATCCAGCCTAGTCATTGCGGTATCCGTCATTTCGCCTCCAATCTCCTTTGTGCTCACGACCTCGGCTCCTGTCTCTAAACCTTTTTCTATTGTTGTTGTCTCTATACTGGTTCCGACCTTGATTTCTAGAACCTTGGCACCAATTGTCTTGTCCAGACGATTGGGCATTGGTTCGGAAACCCGCCACTTGGCTGTCCAAGAAATTGGCCTCCTCCTCAAAATCAGAGTGATCGGCTCCTTGCTTCCTTTATTGAGTACCCACTGCATTGACCTTTTTGGCTCTGGCTCCTATAATATTCTTTATCAGCAAGTCCAATGATGTGCGCATATGAGCCAACTCCTAGTCCGCTCTTCTTTTTTCCTTCGTTGGTCTGCAGTCAAACCAACAACATATGTGCCTGCCACTGCATCAGCCTCCCTCATATTCCAGGCCCTGTTTGTCTTAGTCACCCTGTCAAGAATGGTGGCAGCTTGCTCCCAGGTGTGACTCATCAATGCTCCTCCAACCACCATGTCTGCACGGCTTTGGTACTGCTGTTTAGAGACCTGTAAAAAATTTCCAACAAACTATCATCTGGGATTTTATGGTTAGGGCACTTTGTCAACTTCTTTTTCAATCTCAACCAAGTTTCATGAAGTGCCTCAGTCTTAATATGTCGAAAATTATAGATCTCTTCCTTTAGCTGCAACATCTTGGATGGGGGAAAGAATCTCTCTAAAAAGGCTTGTTTAAGCTCCCTCCAGTTGGTTTTGGAGTCGTTGGTCAGCTTCGATAACCACAAAGTAGCTTCCCCTGATACAGAGAAAGGGAAGAGTCTGAACCGTATTTCTTCTTGGCTTACTCCGGGCAATTTGTACGCCTTGCATATTCCTACGAAGTTCATTAAGTGCAGGTTGGCGTCATCCGCTGCGTGGACACTGAAGACCCCTTTCATGTTTAGCAACTAAATCATGGTGCTCGTGATGTCAAATTTTGCCCCAGTGGGTAGTGGTGGTGGCATAATTGCTCCAGTCGATCCGACTTCATCAATGTCTGGGCCATCATCATCATCAAGCTAATAACCCAGCTTCAGCTGTATTCCCCGGCAATGGCGCCACTTTTTGATAACGTTCAAACCACACCTCTTACTGAAGTGAGAAGCAGACGTTTTCAGTAAAAAAACCCAACTAGAGGTCGAGGTCGAACCCACAGGGAATAGGGAGAACAGGATTATAGCCGGTAATTGAACTGTGAGGTAGTTACATCAAAATAGGGGGATTCTAAAAGAAATCAATAATAAAAACAAGTATCAAAATTCTAATGTTGAGTTAATATTAAACGATAACTAGGGTTTGTATTCCCCATGGGATCATAATTGCTTTGGGTATACACTCGTGATTATCACCAATAATTACTTAGAGAACTGATAACTTAGGTTTATTCAAACGACCGACTAGTCCCTATTAAATGACAATAGTCAATCACTCGACCAAGACTCATGAGCGGTTTCAAACTATCCGTTATCACTAAGATCCAGATTAAACTATCATACGACCACAGCTCAAGTTAATACAATGATTATCAAAATCAAGGCTCTGTTGTAATTCTCTTTTCCTAATCTCTACCTCTTTGACCAAAGAAAGTAAAGAATTCGGGCATGTCCTAATGTTGCGCACCGTTAAGAAACATTTAAGCATGAAGAGAATACAATATAAGTATTTGTATTGGTTTTAAAATCACTTTGTGTAACCCTAACTTGTTAATCCACCATGGTTCCCACAACCCTAGCTATGGAGGTTTTAGCCTCTCATAGTTGTAAAGTTATGAATTGTATTCATGATTAAGAACATAAATCAATACTTACAAGAATGAATGAGAAAAACACTTCCTTTAATCACTCAGTAAAATCTTCAAGAACAAGTAGCAAGAACAAGATAAATTCAAGAAAAGTTGATCACAAGTTGAATCAACTCAATTCTCCTACAATTTTCTTCTCCCCTTGTCTTTTCGGGTCTTTCCTACTTCTCTACGATTGTCTACAGAAAAATAAAACCTAAAACGTATTTATACAGACACAAGAATCCTTTTCCTAGGCTAACTTGATGAATTTTCATATTTGGTGTCGCATTCGTCACGATCCATGTTATGATCCATAGCAGCATCCTACTACCCATAGCCTCCTATCGTACCTTGCATTGTTGGCTGAATTTTGCTAAGTGTTAGGTCCAGGTATGATTCGTACCTCCATCATATGATCCGTACTGAGCTCCCGTTTTTTTATTCTGAAACTTTGGAATTCTTCTGATATTCATCACGACCGTCATGGTACGACTCGTACCTTCTTCCCATGGGTCGTACTGTCTTTCCATAGCAGGAGTCAGCACCTTATGCAAATTTTTTGGATCTTGTCACAATTTCATCACCACGACTCGTACTATCTTGGTACGACCGGTACTGAGACTCGTACATTGCATCTCTTCAACTTAGCCTTCTACAGCTTTTCACGACCATCAGTACGACTTGTAGGTCCTTCCTACGGCTCGCACTGTGGTCTGCAATCTGAGCATATTTTGCATCTTTCAGGCTTTCTTTTGCAATTTTTAGGTCCAACACCAATTTATCCTGTAACCAAAGGAAAAGTTCCTTATATCCACATAAACACACCTAAGCCCATGCTATTTTCTTAGTTTTGAGCATCGATAGTGTTGTAAACCCACAACACATCACTGCTTTTCCACGAACATGTAGTAGATGACTCGGTGTGGTGATATTGTCACTCTAACTTATGCTCTATCTTGTATAGATTTCCGCTTATCCACGTTTATATTTTAAATTCAGCTTTAGATCATGCTCTTGAGTTTCTATAGACGTGTCATGAGTTAGCTTAGGGCTATTCATAATTCTAGGTTTCGTGACTCGATCCAGGGTCCTAGCTCAGGTCGTGACACTATCTGAGACGATAATTCAGTGTGAGGTCTTGTAGATGAGTTTTCTTATAAAGATGATTAAGAGGAGCATAGTAACACCCCAAAACTTTCCTAGACCAAACTCAAACTTAGAAGGAAGGAGCAGAAAATTTTATCTCAGCACGACCGAGACAACGAGTCGTTGTCAGCAGTAATGACCCATTGTCTGGGTCGTGGTCAGCCTTGCCAGTTGCCTCCATGAACCAACGAGACATGGGATGATCTGTCATAGGAAGTAACAAGTCGTCCTGTCACTCGTTGTATCCCTGCTCAGAACCTGATAGACCTTTTCGAGGAACGCACGAGCTAGATGATGAGTTATTGCCTAGCTAACGACTCGTGGTGTTAGTCATTAGTTGGGAGTCCAAAGTGTTGTCAAAACTTTTTTCTAGTGACGACGAGTGGTAACAATGACCCATTGTATCACACAATGAGTCGTTGTTTCCATTCGTGATGATAAGTCTAGAAATCCCTCCGTTTTTATAGTGGTGACGACGAGCAAATACAATGACCCGTTGGTTCATCCAAGGAGTCGTTGTGTCATCCGTTAGTGGGGGGTCCAAGTTTTGTCAAAAATCCCTCTAGTAACCACGAGAGGAACAAACAACCTGTTGGTTCATCCAACGAGTCGTTGTCCCCTCTCATTGTCCAATTCCAGGCAGCACAGACTTTTTGTCCTAGGACCAATGATTGATCCCAGCGGGCCGTGGTGTCAAGCAATGACTCGTTGTGTGACTCATTGGATCCCGACGGCAGTTTTTCCAAACTTTCTTCCAGGGGTATTTTGTAACTTTCCACCTTTATAATCCCTAAACCGCGTCATTTTGGGCATGTTTAGGAGGGAATTAAAGGGGTTGATCGATGTATCCCTCTCATTATTTCTCTCAACTCTCAGACTCAATGGGAAGAAGTTCTAGATAGGAATCTCAGAGCTAAGTTAGGGCTTTCAACTTTCCTTGATATTTATTCAGACTTCTCTCAAGGATTCTACTCCAGGTATATAGGAATTCAACATGGGGATTGCCCTTCCTTTGTGCCCCAAAACCCTTTTGTAATTCTTTATCAGTCTTAGCCCGGAATATCAGAAATAGGGTTAGCTTAAGACAGATTATGAATATTCTTGTGGAATGAAATTCTTGTGAATTCTTGCAATGTTCTCACTAATTTATCAAGAATGTTGTTACTCTTTTCATGAAATATTCTTTTAGCCCAAGTTCCGTGAAATGCATTAAATTTGGGTCTTGCCTAGTTGATTGTATACTATTGTTTCTTGACTCTGTTAGTTGTTGAATTCCCATGTTATTACTATCATGTGTGTTTGCAGTTAGTTTGCATGCTAGTCCAGTCTTAGTCAGAAATTAGCATTTTTAGTACCTTTCAGTAAGTCAGCCAATCAATTTGATAATAGTCAGATCTTGAGGAGTTTAATTCAGTAATACTCCCTAGTTTCAGTTATCAATTAGTTCTCTAGACCGTTACAACGCTTTCAAATAAGCATCCCTAACCACTTTTAGAATCATCAATGTTAGTTATCAGCTAGTTCTCTAGACGGTTATGATGCTTCAAGATAAGCAGCTCTGGCCAGTCTTAGAACACCAGTTTACATTTATCCGATCCTATAGACTCTTAGGTTACTTCCAAATAAGTATTCTTGACTTAGTCCAGGGCCCCAACTTTGAGCTATCAGTTAGTAGTCAAATTAGGGCTATCCAGTGGGATTAGTACTTAGCACCGAGCGGACTAGGGTTCCAATACACCCATGTTCCCAGAACTACATTGCCATCGTAGGTCATTAGCCCAAATGGGCCACAGAATTATGATCACCCAGCTTAGCCACTATACCTTGACAAGGTACAGTAGGCTTTCTCTAATGGGGTGTATACATTAGACTCCATGTTTAGCTCACGTGGTTATATGTCGGTTATAGATTCTCCCACTTGTTAGTACAGTTTCAGTTCAGATCAGTCTAGTTTAGCTTAGTTCAGTCACTAGTTCTAGGACATGTTTATGACCGTCAATCAGGGTCATTATTGACCATACCGGTTATAGCTCAGCTTTTATCAGTATTTAGTATCAGTTGGTCATTTCATGTTATTTCAGTTCAGTGCTTATTTTTTTCATGCTTATTGTATATCACACTTAGTACATTCAAAGTACTGACGCATACTTTCTATGTTGTATCGTATTATGATATAGGAGCAGGTTCTTCATCTCCGCATCGTTAATAGTTCCTCCCAATGATTCCAGCAGCAGTCTATTGGTGAGTCCTCATCTTCCAAGGACATTTTCTTTTCAGTTAGTTCAGTACTTAGTCTGACTTTAGAGTTAGCTGGGGCCTTGTCCCAGCAACTCATCAGTTAGTAGTTGGCTTTTAGACACAATTGTTCAGTATTCTTTTTGTTATGTGTACTAATTTCCCAAAATAGTTTTATTTGGATAATTATTTTTTACACAGCTCCCTTTTATGCCTGCTTAATTTACTAGTGTGATGTTATACCATGAGTTAGCTTGGGGCCACTTGTGGCACCAAGTACTGTGTCGCGTCCAGGGTGCGGACTCAGGTCGTGACAAACTTGGTATTAGATCACTAGGTTTAGAGTATCTTAGGTTGTTTGAAAGCCGCATAAAGTAGAGTTTTTTTTATGGGTGTGAAGTGCGCCACACTTATGATGGAGAGGCTACAAGACGTTATTAGGAAAACTCCCTTGTTAATAGTCCTTATTGTACGTTGAAGTTGAATCCCATAAATGTCCTCCTAACTTATGCTCTATTTGTTTCACTGAAATATGCCTTCAAAATGAGGAAATGGAAGGAGGGCTAGCAATGCCAACCGACCTGCCCCACCAGCTCTAGTAGCCCCTCAGGACGATCAAGTGTACTCGACAGAATTTTGAGCGGCGATCCAGCTGTTGGCACAGACTGTGACCAACCAAGTGAACCAGCTTGTGGTTCCAATGAATGCAAATAGGTATACAACAGGTGCTAGGGTTTGGAACTTCACCCGAATAAACCCTCCATCTTTTGATGGATCTATGGTGGGAGAGGACCCGCATGAATTTGTAGATGAGGTGCGGAAGATCACCCGAATTATGGGTGTTAGTTCAGTGGAGAGTGTTGATCTGGTTGCCTACCAGTTAGAAGGGGTAGATCATATTTGATACAACCAGTGGAAGCAAGGGAGGCCAGCAGAAGCAGGATCAATAGAGAGGGATGAGTTTATTACTGCGTTTCTAGACAGATTCGAGGTATGCTTCAGAGATGGTTGCTGAGCCAAGGGCTCGCATGCTCAAATTCATCAATGGAGTGTTAGATTTGGTACCTAAGGAGTGCAAAACTGCAATGCTCATCAAGGACATCGACCTTCCTAGTCTCATCATTCACGCACAGTAGATTGAGGCAAAGAGGTTGAAGGATATTGAGCGGGAGAACAAGCGAGCTAGAATAGGTCAGTCGAATTACGGCCACTAGAGGTCCGGCGGCAGTAGTCACCCACTACAGCAGCAACAGAGGACTCCAACACCCACATCATCAAGTGCCCCTTCTTTCCGATCCTATAGGATCAGAAGGATGGAGCATCTGGCTCTCAATCCTAGAGTTACAGTTCTAGCAACCATTACCCAGCTTGTCGTAAGTGTGGCAAGAACCATTCAGGTGAATGTTGCATGGGCAAAGAGGGTTTCTTTGGATGTGGGCACTTGGGTGACAAGTTAAAAGAGTGTCCATCAACAGGACGGGGAAAAACTCAGTCCATTTAAGCAGCCCCGGCAGGTCGTCCAGCTCAGTAGGGGACTACTTCAGGTATGGATGGTGGTCAGCACCAAAATCGCTTTTATGCTTTATCCTCTCGTCAGGATCAGGGGAGCTCACCTGATGTGGTCACGAGTATGTTACATTTTTTCCATCTAGATGTATATGCCCTACTTGATCCAAGAGCCGCACTATCATTTGTGACTCCCTATGTAGTTGTTCAGTTTAAAATCAGTCCAGAAGTCCTCTCAGAATCGTTCTCAGTCTCTACCCCATTTGGTGAATCAGTTAGAGCCAGCTGGATATATAGAAACTGCCTAGTATCTATATTGACTAAAGTTATTCCAGCTGATCTAGTAGAGCTATACATGGTCGATTTTGACATCATTCTTGGCATGGATTGGTTATATTCCGGTTATGCTTCAGTCGACTGCAGAACTAGAGTCGTCAGGTTTCAGTTTCCCAATGAGCCAATCTTAGAATGGATGGGTAGTGCTTCAGTGCCTAAGGGTCGGTTTATTTCCTACCTTAAGGCAAGGAAGCTTATTTTGAAAGGGTGAACCTATCACCTAGTTTGGGTCGAAGATTCTAGCTCCAAGACCCCAACAATTCAGTCAGTTCCAGTTGTCAGTGAATTTCCCGACGTGTTTCCCGAAGATCTTGCCGGAGTCCCTCCCGAGCGGGAAATAGACTTCTGCATAGATATTCTTCCAGATACACATCCTATATCTATTCCTCCTTACAGAATGGCTCCAGCTGAGCTTAAGGAGTTGAGGGAACAGCTGAAGGACCTTCTTGATAAGGGTTTTATCAGGCCCAACATCTCTTCATGGGGCGCTCTAGTGCTGTTCGTGCGAAAGAAAGATGGTACTCTCAAAATGTGTATCGACTACCATTAATTGAACAAAGTCACAGTTAAGAACAAGTATCCCCTACCCAAGATTAATGATTATTCGATCAACTTCAAGGAGCCAGTTGTTTTTCCAAGGTAGATCTCATGTCGAGATATCATCAGCTTAGGGTCAGGGAATGTGACACAGCGAAAACAACCTTCAAAATCGGTATGGTCACTATGAAATTTTGGTTATGTCCTTCAAACTAACTAATGCCCCAACAGCTTTTATGGACCAGATGAATAGGGTATTCAATAGTATTTGGACATGTTCGTCATTGTGTTTATAAACGAAATTTTGGTATACTCCAGAAATGAGGAGGAGCATGCTAACCATCTGAGGATAGTGTTTTAGACTCTCAAAGACCGTTAGTTGTTCACTAAATTTAGCAAATGTGAATTTTGGCGGAAGTCTATGGCCTTCCTTGGTCATGTGGTTTCAGGTGATGGTATTTAGGTAGATCCTCAGAAGATAGAAGCAGTGAAAAACTGGCTGAGACCCACTTCCCCAACAGATATCAGGAGTTTCCTGGGTCTTGACGGTTATTACTGACGATTTGTAGGGGGGTTTTCTTCTATTCCATCTCCTCTGACTAAGCTAACTTAGAAAAAGGTGAAGTTTCAGTGGTCAGATGCATGTGAGAAGAGTTTCCAAGAGCTGAAGACTCGACTCACTACAGCTCTAGTTTTGACCTTACCAGAAGGAACAGATGGGTTCGTAGTCTATTGTGATGCTTCCAGTGCTAGCCTCGGTTGTGTTCTGATGCACCGGGGTAAGGTGATATCTTATGCCTCCAGACAGCTCACAGTTCATGAGGAGAATAATCCGAGGCATGATCTTAAATTGGCAGCGGTGGTGTTTTCTTTAAAACTATGGAGGCATTACCTTTATGGGGTTCATGTGGATGTTTTCACCGAGTACAAGAGCCTTCAGTACATGTTCAGTCAGAAGGATTTGAACCTTCATCAGAGAAGGTGGTTGGAATTATTGAAGGATTACGACATGAGTGTGCTATACCACCTGGTCAAGGCAAATGTGGTGGCGGATGCCTTAAGCAGGATGTCCATGGGGAGCGTTGCTCATATTGAAGAGGGCAAAAAAGAGCTGGCAAGGGATATTCACAGGTTAACCCGATTGGGAGTGCAGTTGGTGGATTCATCTGAGGGAAAAGTAGTACTGTATAGTAGGTCAGAATCCTTGTTAGTTGTTAAGGTTAAGTCAAAGCAGGATGTAGATCCCATACTGCTTAAGCTGAAGGAAGCAGTTCTAAGAAAAGATGTGGAGACTTTTCCCAAAGGAGGAGATTGTGTGCTTCGTTACCAAGGCAGACTATGTGTTCTAGAAGTAGATGACTTGAGATAGTGAATAATGGTAGAAGCACACAGCTCTAGATATTCTATGCACCCAGGTGCCACTAAGATGTACCGTACCTACGGGAAATCTACTAATAGAATGGCATGAAAATGGATATTACAAAATTTATGGCTATGTGCCCGAACTGCCAGCAGATTAGAGTTGAACATAAGAGATCTAGGGGTATGACTCATGATATCAGCATACCCACATGGAAGTGGGAAGAAGTAAATATGAACTTCATTACAGGTCTACCTCGTACACATCGGCGACATGATTCAATTTGGGTGATAGTAGATCGGATGACCAAGTCAGCACATTTCCTCCCAATTAAAACTACAAATGCAGCTGAGGATTATGCTAGGCTGTACATCTGGGAGTTAGTCAGACTACATGGGGTTCCCTTGTCCATCATTTCAGATAGAGGTACCCAGTTCACCTTACATTTCTTGAAGTCATTTCAAAAAAGACTTGGTACTCAGGCTAAACTCAACATAGCTTTTCACCCTCAAACAGATGACAAGCTGAGCAGACTATTTAGACCTTAGAAGATATGTTGAGAGGTTGTGTGATCGACTTCAAGGATAGCTGGGATGATCACCTACCCCTCATTGAGTTTTCATACAACAATAGCTACCACTCTAGTATTCAGATGGCCCCGTTTGAGGCATTATATGGTAAAAGGTGTAGGTATCCTATAGGGTGATTTGAAGTTGGTTAATATACCTTGATAGGACCAGACTCAGTTCATGAAGCTATGAAGAAAGTGCAACTTATCAGAGAAGGGTTGAAAACAGCTCAGAGCCGATAGAAATCATATGCTGATGTGAGAAGAAAAGAGTTAGAATTTGTCGTAGATGATTGGGTTTATCTAAAAATTTCACCCATGAAAGGGGTGATGAGGTTTGGAAATAAAAGGAAAACTCAGTCTGAGGTATGTAGGACCCTACAGGATTCTAAGGAGAATTGGCAATGTGGCCTATAAGCTAGAATTGCCTTCGGAGTTAGCATCTATGCATCCAGTCTTCCATGTGTCACTGTTGAAGAAGTGCATCGGTAATCTGACCTCAGTTGTGCCACTAGACAGTGTGGGAGTGAAGGATAGTCTCTCTAACAAAGAAGTCCAAGTTCAGATCCTAGACCGTCAGGTTTGTAAGCTGAGAAATAAGGAAGTCGCTTTAGTAAAAGTCCTATGGAGGAACCAGCTAGTTGAGGGTGCCACATGGGAAGCAGAAGCAAACATGATGTCTAAATATCACCATTTATTCCCTTCCAGTTAAGTTTCAGCATCAGGTATTAAATTTCTCCTCAATACTCTATTCAGCTCAGTCATCATCAGCTTTATTCAAGTTTTCACAGTGCACTCTAGTTGTGTTAACCAGTTAGTATGCCTATTCCAGTTCGGAGTCAGTCACTCCTTCAGAAATTAGTTTATAGTTTTATTCTGGGGATTGCAGCTCTTTTACCAGTGTTCCAGCAGTTTTAGCCTTCATTCGAGTAGGAATGATCCCAAGGGGGAGATATGGTAACACCCCAAAACATTTATAGAGCAAACTTAAACTCAGCAGGAAGAAGCAGAAAATTTTGTCTCAGAATGACCGAGACAACAAGTCGTTGTCAGCAGTTATGACCCGTTGTCTGGGTCGTGGTAAGCCCTGTCAGTTGCCTCCAGGAACCAATGACACATGGGATGACCCATCAGAGGAAGTAATGAGTCATCCTGTCACTCGCTGTATCCCCAGCTCAGAAACCCGATAGACCCTTTCGAGGAACCCACGAGCCAGAAGATAAGTTGTTGTCTAGCATAACTGCTCGTGGTGTTAGTCGTTAGTTGGGAGTCCAAAGTGTTGTCAAAACCTTTTTCCAATGATAATGACCCGTTGTATCATACAATGAGTCGTTCTTTCCATCCATGATGATAAGTCCAGAAATCCCTCCGTTTTTCTAGTGGTGGCGACGAGCAGATACAATAACCTATTGGTTTAGCCAATGAGTCGTTGTGTCGTCCATTAATGGAAATCCCTCTGATAATCATGAGAGGAACCAACCCCTGTTAGTTCATCCAATGAGTCATTGTCCCCTCTCGTTGTCCAGTTCCAGTGAGCCCAGACTTTTTGGCCCAGGACCAACGATTGGTCCCAATGAGTCGTGGTGTCAAACAATGACTCGTTGTGTGACCCGTTGGATCCTGACGACAGTTTTTTCAGACATTCTTCCTGGGGTATTTTTGTAACTTCTCACTTTTTTAATTCCTAAACTACGTTATTTTGGGCATGTTTAGAAGGGAATTAAAGGGGTTGATCGATGTATCCCTCTCATTCATTCTCTCAACTCTCAAACTCAGTACGAGGAAGTTCTATATAGGCATCTCAAAGCTAAGCTAGGGCTTTCAACATTCCTTCAAATTTCTTCAAACTTCTCTCAAGGATTCTACTCCAGGTATGTAGAAATTCAACAAGAATGTCATGACCCGAGAGTACAACCGAATCGTAGACAAGGGACAAGGAGTCCGAAGAGATCCCAAGTCAACCCATGGCATGAGAATAACACTAATTCATTCATATACAGTGGAAAACTTAAGTTATCATTCATAAACTAACTGAAAATCATATCATGAATTTGTAGGGAATGACAAACCGAAATACAATTATCACTGACAAAATACTACACATAAGTATGAAAGCCTCTAATCATAAAAAATGGGTTGAAGGGACAAGACCCCAACTAACCCAAACAGTCTGAAAACATAAGATAAACAAGTTCTGAACAGGAAGTCCTCGGATCATGAGGACTCACCACTGGAGATTTAGTGAAACTAAGCACAAACTAGGGACAATGCTGAGCTTGCGAACCAGATTCTGAAAATATATGGGTCAGTACTCAGAAAGTACTGAGTATGTAAGGTATGCAAAATGATGCTTAAAAACATAAAAATTATAGGAGTGGGGACATCATGATCATAAAACTGAAATCGTAAGTATATTGTAAGGCTCAATATTTCCAAAAATATGCATAAACCCATCAAAGTCATAAGATGCAGGGAAAAACATTTCATAAATCATAACTTGAGCCAAAAGAACATAACCGTGCATAATTCAGAACCAAGAGGAACAATGGGAGATTTCTATAACCGACATACTTCATATGAGCACACATGAAATCCGATTTGTACCCCAAGTCGGGAGGCCGTTCATACCTTGCCAAGGGTATGAACCATTAAAGACGTGATATCACTCATGAAGGCCCCGTAGGGCATAGCGGACAGTCACTGATGAGGTCCCAAACATAATCCTACGGTGGTACGTAGTTCTGAGATTCGTGGCGTAAACTTGAAAACATGCTTTAAAATGTAAGAGAAACTTGTTCATATTTTCGGAATCATCTTGACCATGAAATTCACTAAAAATTTTCCCAATATTGGGCATCCATACTTTTAGAGATTTAAATCATGAAATATAAAATATATAAGCAATATTATCCCAAATACTTCAAAATACATAATTTAAACATATTACCACACTTTCATGTAAATTTGTGAGAAATCATGCAATTGGGTTAAGACCCACAAGAATTTTATAACTTAATCGTAGGAAATGGGAAGAAATGGGCATGGGTAGGGTCTAATCTACCCATTCAAAACCTCACATACCTGGAAATTTCATGATTTCCTACTCCCTTGAAGAACCCTAAGTGAAAACTTGAAGAACTTGAAGAAAAATGGCTTGAAACCCTTCCTACTCCCTTCTCTAACACTTGAAATTGCTAAAATGAACTTAACCGGAGTTTTCATCCCTTAAAGACCCTGTTTCAACCTCAAAACGACGTGGTTTAGGGCCCAAAAGCATAGAAAAGTCGAAATTGCCTTTACTAAAATTTCCATGAAAAACAGTTCTGGCCCCGACCATGGGTCGTGCCACGAGTCGTACTATCAAGTCACAACTTGTGGTTACCTCTCGTGGTCACTTCACCCTTTTCCCCAACTTTCTAAATTTAGCTACGACTGGTAACCCAAGACTCATACCACCATCCTATGGGTCATACTGTCAACCGTGGTACCATCCACCCAAGCCACTTCAACTTAACCACAACTCCTCACCACGACTCGTTGCTTCATCCTACAAGTCGTACGATGACTCGTGACAACTCACTCTGGCACCACTAAGATATTCACCATGACTCCTAGCCACGAGTCGTACCATCTCACCATGGTTTGTAGGACTACCCGTGACACAGCCTCAGGCTCGCGGTCTCCTCACGACTCATGTCACGAGTCGTAGGTCCTCACCATGACTCGTACCTCGAGTCGTACTGGTGCAAAATTCCAGGTTTTCTGCAGTTTTTGACTTAAACTCCAAGGTCTATTTGTAGGCCCTTCCGGGGTGTTACAAAGAGGATTGCCCTTCCCTTGTGCCCCAAAACCCTTCGTAATTCTTTATCAGTCTTAGCCCAGAATATCAGAAATAGGGTTAGCTTCAGTCATATTATGAATATTCTTGTGAATTCTTTCAATGTACTCTCTATTTATCAAGCATGTTGTTACTCTTTTCATGAAATATTGTTTTAGTCCTAGTTCCATGAAATGCAGTAAATTTGGGTCTTGCCTAGTTGATTGGATACTATTGTTGCTTCACTCTGTTAGTTCTTGAATGCCCATGTTATTACTATCATGTGAGTTTGCAATCAGTTTGGATGCTAGTCCAGTCTCAGTCAAAAATTAGCATTTTTCAGTACCTTCAGTAAGTTAGCTAATCAGTTTGACAATAGTCAAATCTTGAGGAGTTCAATTCAGTATTACTCCCTAGTTTCAGTTATCAATTAGTGCTCTAGAAGGTTACGACGCTTTCAAATAAGCAGCCCTGACCAGTCTTAGAACAATCAATGTCAGTTATCAACTAGTTCTCTAAACGGTTACGACGCTTCCAATAAGCAACTCTGGTCAATCGTAGAACACTAGTTTACATTTATTCGATCCTACAGACTCTTATGTTACTTCCAGATAAGTATTTCTGACTTGGTCCAGGACCCCAGCTTCGAGCAATCAACTTAGTAGTCAAATTAGGACTATTCAGTGGGAGTAGTACTTATTACCAAGTGGACCGGGGTTCCAGCAGACCCAGGTTCCCAGAACTATGTTTCCTCCGTAGTTTATTACCCCAATTGGGCCCCAGACTTGTGATCACCCAACTTAGCCACTATACCCTGGCAAGGTACATGGGCTTTCTCCGATAGGATGTATATATTGGACTCCATGTTTAGCTCACGTGGTTACATGTCGGTTATAGACTCTCTCACTTTTCAGTAAAATTTCAGTTCAGATCAGTCCAGTTACGCTCAGTTCAGTCACTTAGTTTCAGGACATATTTATGACCATCAGTTAGGGTCATTATTGACTATATCGATTATAACTCAGCTTTTATCACTATTTAGTATCAGTTGGTCATTTCATGTTATTTCAGTTCAATGCTTTTTTTTCATGCTTATTGTATATTTCACTTACACAGTACATTCAAAATACTGATGCATATTTTCTATGATGTATTGTATTATGATACAGGCGCAGGTTCTCAGTCTCAGCATCATCAGTAGTTCCTCCCAACGATTCCAGCAGCAGTTCTATTGGTGAGTCCTCATCTTTTGAGGATGATGTTTTCTTTTCAGTTAGTTCAGTACTTAGTTAGACTTTAGAGTTAGTTGGGGGCTTGTCCCAGCAACTCATCAGTTAGCAATTGACTTTCAAACAAAGTTGTTCAGTATTCTTTTCAGTTATGTTTACTATTTTCCCAAAACATCTTTATTTGGATAATTCTTTTTTCTACAGCTTCCACTTATGCCAGCTTAATTTACCAGTGTGATGTTAGACCATGGGTTAGCTTGGGGCCACTTGTGGCACCAAGTACCGTGTCCCGTCCAGGGTGCAGACTCGGATCGTGACAAGCATATGGCAAACACACCACCACATGATCATTATTCTTAGACTTATCTTGTAGACTAACATAGATATTTGTGTGTAACTTATGGCTTGTATTGCTTTAGATCAATTCTTTGAGTATTCGTGAATATTTTTAGTGTTTTGTGAATAATTTAAGTGCTTCATTGAAGTTTGAAGTAGTTTAGAATGAATTTGACGTAGTGTAGGTTGAAGAATATTAGATATGCTTCTCGTGGTAGCTTGGTGGTTATTAGAGTAATATATTATATTGAATTGGTAGATGAAAAACTATAAAAATAACTATTTGCTTGCAGTTTTTATGGTAGAATTTTTTTAGGGTGGAAAGTCGACCTCATGAAACAAACTTTTTGTAATTTTATTTTTTAAATTTTGCAGAAAATCGACCACCTAAGTTCAGTACATTTTTAAAAAATCATATGTAACCGACCTCGTGTGGTTGATTATCTTTAAACATATATATATATATATATATATATATATATATATAATTTTGACTTCCTGAGGTTGGTTTTTAAATTTTTTTAGATCGTGGGTTAGAAAATAGATATTTTATGGAAAAAAATATACCGACCTTAGGACATTGGTTTACAAAACTGACTAAGAAATTACCAACCTTCCTCCGGAGGTTGGTATTTTTTCAGTCTTTTCAAAAAACCAACCTCTCGAGGTTGATTTTGAGTGTTTTTGTGTAGAGACTGCTTATCGGTTGGTTCGTTTCGATTTTATATGTTAGTGTTTGTAAACATGTAAAATCAACAATAAACTAATTACAAAATATTTGTTATCAATTAATCAGTTAATTTTTTTAACAATTCGATTATCAATTGAACTGATAAGAAAATGTCTTCAAGGGTCAACAACAGACTTGCTCCTCTAGATATTTTTCCTTAATCTTCTTGTTTTCATTTGTTGATATGCGATTTTCGTCTACAATAATGACCTCTTAAGGAAAATAATTTACGTTTTACTTCCACATTAGCATGTAACCCACAACAAATAACTAATGCAAAATGATAACCTCTTAGAATTAATCTGGATTAAGGTCTTTCCTTGACATTACTTTCAGTTTAGTTGAAATTGTATCAGGAAATTTAGTGCTACTAAATGATGGTACATAATAAGATGGATTTCACTTGTCTTTCACCGGAGAAATAACAACACGACTATTCACTTGGTAGAAAATCTCATGTAAGTTATTAACCATAAGTCTATTTAATTATAATTAACTTCAATATATTATAGTCTAGCTAACTTGGGAAAGGAAAATAGAAAATTAGGAATAGAATTTTTAATTCTAAAATCACTTTTATAAATAGGGAGAAAAACATAAATTTGACAGGACCTCATTATTAGTTCATTGATTTAACCTTTAAGTAAACTTAAAAAATCAATAACCAAACGGATAAATCGCTATATAAAAAACAAAAAATTCTTTGAAAATCGTTAAACTAATATAACTCGATATCAATAAATCAAATCAATAGCATATTTTCTAATTTAATTTATTTGTTAAACCAAAATCTACACTCCCCTACTGCAATTATATACTGCAAACTTTTCTTGCAGATGGGATGGAGAGGTTCAAATAAATGTGATCATTACTGAAAGGCCCCACAAAATTCTTGAGAAAGTAAAGAATTAATTTTCATCATTATTCTCATGTTCAATATACCTCTCTATTCTGTCCTTAATTGTCAAATTCCTGTGGTTATATGACTCTTTAAATCGGAATGGAAAAATTCATATTAACAGAAAACAGACAGACCGCCTTGAACCTAATTTAGGAGTATAATTAATATTATTGAAGAAAATGGCTGTCTTGTACGATTGCACTAAAAAGTCCCACAATATATTTATGATTCTTAAACATACTTTTAATGTATGTACGATGTTTGGTTGAACAATAGATCCATGCATGCAACTTGCAAGCATGCATATCAATGTACAAGAACTTATGGTAGATTTGAATTCTTTTGTATTTTACTTCTATTTATTTTCAATCATCTTGATACAAGATGTAAATCATGGCTCCATTACTATGCATCTGTACAACTTTGAAGGGGGTAAATTTGAGTGTACCAAATTTTGTGATCTTCTAAAATTTGCCTAACTTCAGTTTACAAGAAATTGGTTCTTCACGAATTTCTTACTGACCCAATAAAAAAATATAAAGTACTGATAAAATGAAAAACATGTGTTTCTTACTTGAAAAATCATCATGCTCAAAAGGTTTAAGAATCTCTACCTACCTCTGTAGAATTTAACTTCACAATTCAGTGAAACAAATGAGCTAAACTTCGCATTACAACCCTTGCAACTCAAGATTAACCATAAGCCTTATCCCAACAATCACTGGATTGTTTCACCCCCTTCAAGTCAAAAAGCAAATTGTTTATAAATCGATAACTCAATATAATTGAGCTAGAACTGTACTTAATGATCAAAATAATAAAACCAAACCCGACTGTCCAACCTTGTTCATCATACACTTCCAAAAGAATAGCTTTGAACTTTCTAGACTTGAATTTCTCGATTACTCTCCATTGCTATAAAATATCTCAATATATAGAATATGTATCTGCAAAACATCACTTAAACTATATATAAAGCACGTCACAACATATAAAGAAATCCAATCAACTTAGAGATCCACGCAGAAGGACGATATGTAGCCTCCCTACAATCTTTCTAAATTGAAACGACCCGATCAGTCGTTATGGGACGGTTAGAGCTATAGTACCCTGTTAGAGTCCCCATAGTGTAAGTGAGCTAATAAAAACACAAAACGAGGTAGTTAAAACTGAAGTGTGTCTAATCTTGATGTTGGTTATTGTGCATTGTGTTCCGTTAGGGGGTGACCTAGTGAACTAGATCTTCATAGGAAATTTTGAGACTGTGAGTGAATCCATAGCATCGTTTTACAGCTAAATACATGTTTGAAGGTGTTGTGATGTCCTGATGAAACACTTGTGTTTTGAAATGAAAAAATATGTAGTTTAGCGAGCTATTGGTTAGTGAGGAACTGTTACAGCGGTGGGATGTCTCGCTGCAGCGAGACCGTCGTAGCATTCAAGAGGGCCTCCATAGGGTGGTTGGGTAAGTGCCAAAGCTCACAATAGTGAAGCCTTGATCGCTATATAGCGGGTCCACTGCAGTAGATGACGCAAGGCAGAACGCGTATACAAGCCATTTATTTTGAAGTTTTTACCTCATTATTCTAAGGTATGAACTGGCAAAGCTAAAGAGCGATTTTTTCAAGGAAAGGGTAAATTTTATTTTCAAGGTAAGAATTCTCGCTCAATCCTTTCACCTATCATCCCTCCTAACTCCCTAGAATCATTGAAGGCATATTAATAGTGGAATGATGATTAGAACTCTAGAACTATGAAAGTTAGGGTAAACTACATGGGTGTTGGTAGATATTATTGTATGACCTTCTAGATTGTTAAATTACACTTCCTAGGGTGAAATGAATACACTAGTTCCTCATAGGTGATAACTTGAACCCTAGAATTTGAGAAAGCCGAGACCTTTAGCATCTAAAAATCTATTTAAAAGGAAATTGAAGGAGTAGAGACTCCATGAACTAGGACAATATGATAACTGTGGGATTAGATTATCGTAATTAACCCGTGGGTAAGGAATTGAACCTTGAAACAGGTAGAATTTGGTGCATTTGAATTCCCAAACCTATGATAGAAGAGTAGATAATCATATACTCTTATTTGTTTGTTTCTAGACTTTGAGCATTCTGATATTTCTAGGAAAGGAAAGGCTAAAGTGAAGTAACTTGCTTATTCAAGTCTTCAATTGAGGCAAGTTGTGGTTTATTTGAAGTTAGACTTTACTTAGTCTCTCGTATGTAATATGAATTGATAAACATGATTTCATTTTCTATGGATAT
Source organism: Datura wrightii (assembly GCA_035772735.1). Lineage (NCBI taxonomy): Eukaryota > Viridiplantae > Streptophyta > Magnoliopsida > Solanales > Solanaceae > Datura > Datura wrightii. Next base: position 115,544,978 of record JASDFA010000003.1, on the reverse strand, counting down.
AGTTGTGAGTGATATTTGTGACTTGGAAAATTATGTGAATAAACTATGAAACGGTTTAAATTTGTGAATATAGTTTATGATTTGATATGTATTTGTAATAATCAATGTGTTCATGTGATTGTTGTCTTGTGTGATGACTGAATAGAGAGCATAAGTAAATCCATTAATAATGATTGAATAGTACCCACTATTCTGATATGAGTGGCTCGTGTCCGAAGGGAGAATCCGAACGAGCAGTCGCGTACTAATTGAGAAATACACCATTCTTCTAAGGTGAGAGGCTCGTGTCGGAGGTGAGTATCCCGACGAGTAGTTATGATATGAGTGACTCGTTTCTGAGAGGAACATCCTAATGAGCATATAAGTGGGAGCGGTACGATACATGAATTTCTAGAGTCTCCAAGTCATGACTCGATGGGCAGAAAGAAGATCCACTAGCATGTATGTACAGATGTGTAATGAGATTTTGATACAGAGTAAGACTGAGGAGATACAGGGTTATATAGCTATATTCAATATGGTCATGATTCCACTGCATTATTGTGAATTCTTCACATTATAAGCTTGTGATGTTCTGTTTCCTTATTTATAGGATTATGTAATTCATGTTGATAGGTATTGATAGGCTTGAAGTTGATAAATTTATTTTGGTATTATTAATTACCTAATTCAATGTGTGGATGGTTGATTGTCTTTATATTTGTCTTTCTTGCTTTCTTGATTTATATCATATACTTGTTAGAAATCGGAGCCGGTGTATGATGCCTATTAGTACATAGTATTTTGTACTGATGCTACTTCTGTAATTTCTTTGAGTGCAAACTGTGTGCCAGAGACTTCATCGCGACCTCATCTTTAGAGTTTCTAGACTTCTGATCTGAGTGTGAGATGATTCTTCTCCAGGCTGTCGCGAATCTTCTTTATTTAGATGTCTATTTATTCCAAACATTGACTTCATTTATTTTGATTATTATTCTAGGCATTGTTAGTTAGAGTCTTAGTACAATGACTTTCAGATCTTGGGGTTGTAATAGATAGTTTTGACATTATTTGACTTTAGATTCAGTTGTTGTATAATTTTTACGAATTATTTTCTTTTGAGTAAATGATTCTAAAATGGTTGGTTTCCTTGGTAAGATGTGGTTAGCCCACCGAAGGGTTAGTGTGGGTGTCAATCGCGGTGGTTCGGATTGTCACAAGATTGATATCAGAGTTTTAGGTTCGTCGATCTCATTATACAAGGACTTGTGAGGCTTTCTAAATAAAGGGGATCTTCTGCATGATTATCAATTATGCCTTATTCATATACACAAGAGGATCTCTATTGAATATGAGACTTTCTATCACCAACATTAAATAACATGCATTTTAGTTGTATATTTTTATCAAGCCCAGGAGTAATTGCCTGGGAGCTGTTGTTACTTTCATTTGGTGAGCTATTTATGGTTCCCATCGGTTCATGTTTTTGTAAGGATCATTTCAGTATTTCATATTGGACCACACCAGTTCAGGAATCAAACATTGCTTCGATCTCCTTAAATTTTCTCCATTGGAAAGCAGATATATTGTGTCCTTGTAAATTAGCTGACGTCAGAAACTTAAATTCTACTCCCCATTTGAAGAATGAATGAAATACTTTTGAAATTAAAACAAGTTATAGATATTTGTGTGATCGTAAATATTTCGTTACAAGTAAAAAGAAAAATTTAAATTTAAATTATTACTAGATAAAGAAGTGTGTTATTTTTTTAGATCGAATAAAAAGAAAAGAGTTACATAAATTGAGATAAGATGAATTTAATTCTTATAACTTTGTACTACCACTCTGGTCACACACCATTTAATCTTGCTTCTTCATATATACTCTCACTTAGCTTTTCACATTGGATCCATCCACCAAAAGAAAGGAAAGAATAAAAGAAAAACACACATGGTATAATTAATAATAAATTTGGGAGCTAGGTTGAAATGGGAAAATCAGCCTGTTTAGATAAAGAAGGGTTGAAGAAAGGGCCATGGACACCTGATGAAGACAAAAAGCTCTTGGCTTACGTTGAGGTACATGGCTATGGTAGCAGCTGAAGTGAAGTACCTGCCAGAGCAGGTAGTGTTAACTTAATTCAATTTGCTAGCATTGCTCCTCCATCCCTAAGTTTTTTTTTTTCTTTTAGAACATCATAACGGTAGTAATCGGAGGTGGATCTACAATAATCAACGAGTTTTAGTAAGTTATATTGTATATATAAGTTAAAAGCTAGTAATTTATATATATTAAATTTTGAATTTTTTTCTTAATGAAATTTCTTACTGTGGCACTAACAATAATTACTTGTTAGCATAATTTTTAATTTACATTTTCTTCACATTTGAACTATAGGGCTACGGAGATGTGGAAGGAGCTGCAGACTCAGATGGATCAATTATTTAAGGCCTAATATCAAAAGAGGAAAGTTCAGCTCCGAAGAAGAACGAACCATCTTTAATCTGCATGCTCTTCTTGGAAATAGGTAAGAAAATTTTGAATCCAATTAGTCAATATCCGGTTTCATTGCTTATTAAGTGAACAATAACATATTATTTCAATCTTTTTACGGATCAGATGGTCAATAATAGCATCTCACTTTCCAAACAGTGACAACGAGATAAAAAATTATTGGAACACACATTTGAAAAAGAGACTAATCAAGATGGGCATTGATCCCATGACACATCAACCAAAGAGAGATGGTTTCAATTCTAGGTCCATTGCAAGCCTTAGCCACTTGGCTGAATGGGAGACTGCTAGAATTGAAGCAGAAGCTAGGCTTGTTCGAAACAAAAGCACATACGACAGCAAAAATAATAATAGTTCTCATCAACGTCCTCGTAATAATTTGCAGCTCCCTTGTCTTGATATACTAAAAGCTTGGCAAATGTCTCGCACAAAATTACCAACTATAAATGACATTAGTGCAATTCTTCTTGATGATTTTCTCACGAACTCGAGCACAACAACACACAATTCTCCAACACCTTCTACGTTCAATATCGAACAAACTGTTGAGGTTGGTGAAGACTAAATTTTACCATTTGAAAATACAATAACAAAAGATGACGACCTCCAGAAAGAAATTTCCATTATTGACGGGTTGGCTGAGCTTTTTCCAGAATATGGTTGCAGCCAAAACCCTGGAAACTACTCGAGTGGACAGATGGACAGGTATATGGAAAGCTGCTTTGGAAATTTTATGGAAAACAAGAGTAATTGGAACAACATCTCACATTTGCTGACTTCACCAATTGGATCTCCATTATTCTATGATGGTTTTGGATGATTGTATGTTCTTTTTTTTTAACCAGCAAAATATGAATATATCGAGTTTAAGTCAGGAGAGTGGAGTAATCAGGGCAAAACTACAATCAAGTAAGGATGATCAACTGAACACCCTTCGTCCGAATATTAGTGGATAAAAAGTTCTCTAGTGTGCTCATACATTAATAAATGCACACTTGTTTAGCACAACTGATAGTGGTAGCTCAACGGTATACCTGGAGGTCTGCCGTTTGATTCTCACTCCGCATAGCTTTTTGACGTTTTGGTAGTTCTTCTATTTGTTATTGAAGATATTATTGGTCTATTTTTAGAAAAAGAATATATTTATTTGTTCACTCATATATATCTATATCTATATTCTATATATTCTATATATTAGTAAAAGGAGAGTAGTGAAATATGAGGTTAAGTCAAGTGGCGCATTGAGAACTCGCCACTTGACACTTTTACAACAAAAAATATTTTAGATTATTAAATTTATTTAAAATAGTTATTACTAATAATGAAAATATTGTGAACATCTATTACAAAGTTACTAAATGAGGCGTGATATATTTGGATTATTTAAAATATAGAAGATTAAAATATTTTCTATAATTAGAGACATTATATAATTGCAAATCATTATTTGATTAGCAATTATATGATATATATGGGGAAAAAATTATGTTATGATTATAGTTATTATACATATATATATATATATATATATATATATATATATACATATATATATTCGTTCAAATATAATACGAATTTTTAAATCCTTTATATATAAATTCGTAATCATAGTCCTAAAATTACACAATAATTAAAGATGTAATAATCATATTTAATTAATTCTAATCAATTAATTAGTACTATTAGACAAGAAAAGATTGTGAAAAATTATTGCAAAGTCACTCATTATGGTGGTGATATATTTGAATTTAAATCAGCTACTATAATGAAAAAATTAATATAATATATAGATTAGAATATTTCTTATAATACATTCATAACAATATATAATTATTTGATTGACAATTATATGATATATATGAAAGAAATCATGTGATAGTTAGAGTTATTCTAATAGAAAAGATTACTACAACATATTCTATATATTTATAACTTAAATTATACAATTAAAGAATGTGAAAGTTTATTGCTTAGAACTAATTATGGCGTGATATATTTATATTTAAATCAATTACTGCATGTTACATCCCATAAGTTCCTATTATTTAGTTGGCGTATTCGTGTGTAAGTTGAGGGTTTCAAAGTACGAAATGTACAAGAAAGGGATCGGGGAGAGGACGTTTAAGTTCGGAATCGAGTTCGCGTGAAGAAGAGGGCCGGAGGTAGGCCGCGACAGGCGCCGTGTCAAGGGCCCCCCTCCATGATGGGCGTCGTGGCACGCCCGACTTTGGCACGATGGGGGCTATGACACGGACCCCCTTGGCCACCACCCAAATGATATATAAGTTCAATTATTCATTTGACTTCACTTCATATTATAAGTCCCTCGGCCAGAAGCTTCAAGGAACACAACTCCCACATACATTTCCTCTAATTATGCTGCTAAATGCGGTCCAAACGTGAATTAACTTCAGGTATCGAGTTCTAAGTCTGCGGAAAATATTTTCACAGAGTTATTTTCTCGAAATACGCTCGGCAAATCGGAACTCTGCCAAGTAAAAATTATTACAATTGCCCCAAATTAATTCCTAAATGGCCACAGGCTTTAGGTAAGCATTTCTCCCTTCTGAACTCTCGGAAAACTATAGGCTTTCGGCCATATTTCATGAAGTTGAATTACAGTTGCTATTAGTACCAAAAGTTATCGTTTTAGTCGGATTTAATATTGAAATTAGACCCATTCTTTCAGTATTAAAGTTACAACTGAAAAGAACTATTGAATACAAGTGGTAAATCGTCAGCTATTCGGGAATCGACGATCGAGGTATATTAAGGAGAATTCCTTCATCAAGTTACTTCGTATAGTATTGTAATACTGCTTGATCCCTTGTAAGAAAGTCAGAAGTATGTTATTGTGGTTAGTTGCTATTGTTAGTTGAGACTAGTACTTTATGTTTAGTTTGGGATTGAACCTGCCCTGTATAGCCTTCCTTGACCAACCCCAAGGTTACTAGTTGTGTCGTCGCCCTCCAGGGGCTATATGACGTTGCTCCAAGGAGCGATATGCCATCCCAAGGGATGATATAGAGGAACAAGGGCATATTACAGTCCATTCCATGGCTGGACTATTATCTTTATGCCGTATCGACATCACACCCTCATCAAGCCTAGTGTCCAGGGTACATTTATCAGGAGTCCAACGGACTCAGACGCAGTTATAGATCAGGAGCCGAGCGGGCTTAGTTGCAGACCCTGGGGACTGGTAGGATGACTATAGGTACCTGTTGACTTATTTTGGCCTAATTAGGGGTATATAGATTGAAGTGAACTCCCCAGGGCTTATGGGGGTTCCAGGCGGGTTATTCTGTGCTAAATATACCTTCCGGGCTTATGGGGGTCAGGTAAGGTTCTTGTTTGTACTGTTTATTGCTAGTTGTACAGAAGGTTATAAGGTTATATCAGGTTAACTCTCTATCCCTTCTATTGAATTGTTCAGTTTCATTATCAATATTGTTCATTCATTTTCGTTTGCTTCCTTACATATTCAGTACAAATTGTACTGATGCCCATCCTTGGGTGCTGCATTACTTACCTGCAGGTGCGGATCAGGACCTTCTTAGCTTTAAGCCAGAGTTAGCATTACAGTTAGCTCCTTTCCTCTAGAGCTAATAATCAGAAGGTCTGTCCTTTTTGGTTGTATAGTTTATGGGTAGGTCAAGGCCCTGTCTCGACCATTGTTCCCCTCCTAGAGGCTTGTAGGCTACAGATTTCCAGTTGTTCGTTTTATCGTTGGCCGTGTGGGACCTATATATGTTTTATTTTATGTGATGGCCATGTGAGGTCTTGTTTAGCTGTTAGCTAGCGGCCTTGTCGGCTGTAGAATAGGTGTACTTGCCTGATTTTCATTCTGCTAAAACTAGACATCATGATGGTCTTGTCGGCCCGCTTAGGATTCCCTTTTATTGCTTGTTGTTGGTTAGCTGTATTCTTTTACAGGTGGCTATACGGGTTTGTTAGCCGGAGGCTGTATTTACTGCCGAGATATAGCTTGTTGTTTTCTTAAATCGAGTTACAGGCATGCACCAGATGTGCATAAGCCCAGTCAGGTCAGTCAGATCCCAGTATGGCACTAGGTGCCAGTCATGCCTCCCAAGGTGGGGCATGACAAACTTGGTATCAGAGAAGGTTGTATCCCAGGTAATCTACAAGTCGTGTTAAGTAGAGTCTTGTTTATGAATGTGTTGTGCACCACATTTTATATATATGAGGTTGCGAGACATGTTAGGGTGGTTACTTTTCTTTCTCTTCTAGTCATACTATAGAGTTGTGCTATATAGAGTTGAGTCCCTAAGATTACTATATTCTACTTGTCTACAGAGAAATGTTGGACACGCGACAGACTACGACCAGCCGAAAATTAGATACAGCGGCAGGAGAAGGCACTACCAGGGTGCCTCAGTCAGAGCCAACTCGATCCGAGGGCGATAGGGAGACTTCATCTCGGTCTCCCTAGAATTCTCTTCCACGCCATAAGCAGTCTATAGCGGTAGATCTGTCGGCATCACCTCCAGTGGTTCCTATATCGATACCATCAAATTAGGAGGTTAGGATTGTTGTTTTTATGCTAGCTCAGATGATAGTTGCTCAGCGTCAACCAGTGGCACCTATGGCTGCTGAGTCTTCAGGAGGACCTGGTAGTTTGAGGGTCCAAGAGTTCCTCGCTCTGAGTTCCCCGCAGTTCACAGGGACGGACCGAGATAAGGACTCTCAGGAATTTCTGGACCAGTTGCAGTGGATTTTTAGGGTAATGCATGCTGTGCCTGCGGAGTCAATTGAGTTGGCTGTATTCCGACTACGAGATATAACAGTCTTATGGTATGAGGGCTGGGAGAGGTCCCGAGGCAGAGACGCTCCCCCTACGACTTGGCCCAGTTTTTCAGAGGCCTTCTTAAACCACTATTTACCGTGAGAAATCTGACAGGCCTGGTTAGATCAGTTTTTCCATCTAGAGTAGGTCTCGATGAGTATTTGGGAGTATTCTATGAGATTTTATTCCTTGGCCCGATATACACCGGCTTTCGTAGACACTATGTCAGCTAGAGTGCACCATTTTATTATGGGGTTACTTCCAGAGTACGTGGAGACTTGTGTTACGGCTAAGCTGTGAGAGGATATGGATATCGCCCATATTCAGGTATTTGCTCAGAGTATTGAGGGAATTAGGCAGCGTCAGTGGGAGATAGAGACGGCAAATCAGGAGCAGCACTACAGGGTTAGACCTAGTGACACCCAGGCAGAGTTTTAGGGTGGACCTTGACCATGACTATCAGGCAGACCACCTAGATCTCCACCTCCACAGCAGCAGCAGTGTCACAACCTGAACGGAGGCTCGGATCATAGCCTCCACAGCAAGCTAAGAGCGATGCTGAACCTGCAAACTAGATCCTGTATCATAAAACGATACAACATAGAAAATATGAGGGTAAGTACTTGAAATGTACTGAGTATGCGAGGTATGCAAGAAAATAATTAAAACATAAAAGTTATAGGAGTGGGGACATCATGATCATAAGGATTGAAATCATAAGTATATCGTAAGGCTCAAGATTTCCAAAATATTCGTAAACCTGTCATAGTCACAACATAAGAGAACATTTTATAAAAAATAACTTGAGCCAAAAGAACATAATCATACATGCATTAAAACAATGATGAATAGTGGGAGATTTCTATAACCGACATACCCCACATGAGTACACATGGAGCCCGACCTGTAAGCCTAGTCAAGAGGCCGTTCATACCTTGCCAAGGGTATGAACAATGAAAGGCGTGATATCACTATGAAGGCCCCGTAGGTAAAAAAAGGGACAGTCACTGAGGAGGTCCCAACATAACCTATGGTGGCATGTAGTTCTGAGATTTAGGGTGTAACCTGGGCCCCGAACCTACTCGGTGTTAAGTACTACTCCCAAAACATGCAACGTGCTCATAGAAATTAATACATGACATGCATGGCTAGTTAATTCGTGATAATCATAACATGCTTGAAAATTCATAGTACTAGCCATGGAATTGGGCCCGTGGATCGGCCAAAACTATAGTTCATGAACCATAAGCGACATTTGGGCATTTCCCATAATTTCAGTCATACTTGAAATGCTTAAATTTATGGGAAACATGATCATAATAACATGAGTAATTGAAAACATGCTTAAAATTCAAAAGTTCATATCATGCTTGATAAATCATCATAACCATGAATTACACTAAAAACCCCATGATTTGGGCACATGTGCTTTTAGGGATTAAATTATCAATTATTGAATAAAATAAGTGAAAATAGCCTAATAATTTGAAACCCATGATTTTAGACATACTACAACAAGCTCATATCGATTTTTGAGGGAATATGCATTTGGGTTATGACCCATCAAGAATTTGTAACTTAAACATAGACTTGAGGAGAAATTTGGGCTAAACCACCCATTCAAAACCCCACATACCTGGAACTTCTCGATTCTTGACTCCTTGAAAAGCCCTAGATGGAAACTTGAAGAACTTGAAGAAGAACACTTGAATCCCTTTCCTCTTACCTCTCCACTCTTACATGCATCAAATGAGGTTTATCATGAATGATTTCACCTTAAAGACCTTGTCCCGACCTCAAAACAATGTAGTTTAGGTCTTAGGAGTGTAAACAATTACGAGAAGGCCCTTACTAATTCGCAGAAAATAACTGTCGGGAGACCCCAATGGGCGACCTGACGACTCGTTACCAGGGACAACGATTCATTGGGTCATTTCGTCAAGTATATTGGAATTTTTCACTTGGGATCCAATCGGAGGACATGATGACTTGTCCCCCGAGGCAACGACTTGTTACTAGTTTCTGTCAAGTACACTGCCTCATCCTTAATTAAATTCCCTGGCTTGCTCACGATCCACCTCACGAGTCGTTGGGACAGACCATGACTAGTGGGGTGTCATTCGTTAGGTACACTGCTAGACCTCTAATTAAATCCTCAACCTTACCCCACGGTGGACATGACGACTCGTGGTAGCTGACCACGAGTCATTCCCACGCCCGTGGGGACGTCAACTCCTCATCTCAGTACAACCTTCCCACAAGCCATCTGACGACTCGTGGAGTCTTCTCACGAGTCATCTAACGACTCGTCCTGCACTGCTGCAACATTTTCTAGATTTTTCCCTGTTTAACTCTGGGATCTTATCCTTGGGTTTCCGGGGTATAACAATATCTCCCCCTTGAGAACATTCATCCTTCTATGTTAGAAACATGTGGAAAACACATAAACAAGCAATCACAATATACAAATACTGATCATTAAGTCGAAAACTGATGGAATGACTACCTCCGAAAAGAACCACTTAGTTGGACTGAATTCAAACATCACATACATATATCATATCATAAAACAAACTTGTACGCATGAACGGAACAGGAAAAACTGATTAGAGGTTTAGGGCAAAAACTGATACCTCAAATTGAAACTGAGCCGGTAGGGAACAAATGGGTGTATCTAGCCATCATATCCACTTCAGCTTCCCACGTACCTCCTTCAACATGCTGATTTCTCCATAACACCTTTACTGAAGCTACTTTCTTATTCCTCAACCTCCGAACCTGACGATCCAAGATTGCAACAGGAATTTCCTCATGACTGAGGTTATCCTTCACACCAACACTTTCCACCGGAACCACTAAGGTTGGATCTCCCATGCACTTTTTCAAGAGCGATACGTGAAATACGGGATGAACTGAAGCTAACTCTGAAGGTAACTCTAACTCGTAGGCTACTTTACCCACTCGTCTCACAATCTGGTATGGACCAATATAGCGGGGGCTGAGTTTTCCTTTCTTTCCGAATCTTATTACTCCCTTCATGGGAGATACCTTCAAAAAGACCCAATCATCGATCTCAAACTCAAGCTCTTTTCTCCTCACATCTGCATAATACTTTTGGCGAATTTGAGCCGTTTTCAGCCTTTGTCTTATCAACTGAACTTTCTCCATAGCCTCATGGACTGAATCTAGACCCACCAACGAAGCCTCACCGACCTTTAACCAACCAATGGACGATCTACTCCTTCGCCCGTAAAGAGCCTAGAACAGTGTCATTTGGATGCTAGAGTGATAGTTGTTGTTGTAGGCAAACTCAATAAGAGGTAAATGCTCATCCCAACTACCCTTGAAATCAATAACGCAAGCTCTCAACATGTCCTCGAGAGTTTGGATAGTTCACTCTGCCTGGCCATCTGTTTGCAGATGAAATGCCGTGCTAAGATTGACCTGGGTACCAAGTCCCATTTGAAAAGATCTCTAAAACTGAGAGGTGAACTGAGTACCTCTATCTGATATGATGGACAAGGGCACTCCATGCAACCTAACCAACTCTCGGATGTATAATTTGGCATAATCTTTTGCTGAATCGGTGGTTTTGACCCGTAGAAAATGAGCAGCCTTGGTCAACCTGTCCAAACAACCCAAATGGAGTTATACTGTCTACGAGTGTGGGGCAAACATGTTATGAAGTCCGTGTTGATTTCTTCCCACTTCCAAGTAGGAATGCTGATATCCTGAAGTACACCTCCCAGCCTCTGATGCTCCACTTTCACTTCTTGGCAATTCGGACACTTGGCTACAAATTCTGCAATGTCCCTCTTCATGCCATTCCACCAGTAGATTTCCCGAAAGACATGATACATCTTGGTGGCACCAGGATGGATAGAATATCTTGATCTGTGAGTCTCATGCAACATACGGCTCCTTAGATCATCCACGTTCGGAACACATAAGCGACCCTGGTACCAAAGCACACCATCTCCCCCTTTGGATAATACTTCTACCATATGATTATGAACATATTCTTTCAACGTTACCAATGTTGGATCTTCTTCTTGTTTAGCCTTCACCTCCGTTACCAAGGACGACTCTGATCCGTTCTGAAAAACTACACCACCTTCGGTCGAGCCAACTAATCTAAATCCCAACCGTGCAAGTCAATGTACCTCCTTTACCATCTCCTTCCTGTCTTCATTCACGTGCGACACACTCTCCATAGAGAATCTACTAAGGGCATCCGCTACCACGTTGGCCTTACCCGAGTGGTAAAGGACGCTCATGTCATAATCCTTAAGTAGCTCCAACCACCTTTACTGCCGAAGATTGAGATGCTTCTGTGTGAACACATATTGTAGGCTCTTGTGGCCAGTGAATACATCTACATGAACTCCATACAAGTAGTGTCGCCATATCTTCAAAGAAAACACCACCGTGGCCAACTCAAGATCATGGGTCGGCTAGTTTTTCTCGTGAATTTTTAGTTGTCTGGAAGAATATATAATGACTTTCCCATGCTGCATCAATACACATCCCAGTACGACTCTCGAAGCATTGAAGTACACCACAAAGCCATTGGTGCCCTCCGGTAAAGTCAGCACCGGTGCTGAAATGAGTCAGGCCTTCAATTCCTGGAAGCTCTTCTCAGAAGCCTCTGACCATTGGAACTTCACCTTTTTTTGAGTTAATCTAGTCAATGGGGCTGCAATGGATGAGAAACCTTCTATTAACCTCCGATAGTAACCATGTAAGCCCAAGAAGCTCCTAATCTTGGAAGGGTTTACCGATCTGGGATAGTTCTTCACTGCCTCTATTTTTTGGGTGTCCACCCTTATACCTTCGCTTGAAACTACATGTCCCAAGAATGCAACTGAATTCAGCCAGAACTCACATTTGCTGAACTTGGCATATAGTTGGTTATCCTTGAGGGTTTTGAGTGCTACCCTCAGATGTGCAGCATGCTCCTCCTTGCTCCTGGAGTATATCAATATGTCGTCAATGAACACTATCACGAACATGTCCAGATATGCCTTGAATACCCTGTTCATCAGATCCATAAAAGTTGCAGTGACATTGGTTAGTCCGAAATACATAACGACAAATTCATAATGGCCATACCGGGTCCTAAAAGCTGTCTTCGAGATGTCGCTCTCCCGAACCCTAAGCTGGTGATACCCAGACCTGAGGTCTGTCTTGGAGAGATACTTGGCACCCCGAAGCTAATCAAATAGGTCATCAATCCTGGGTAAAGGGTATCTATTTTTGACGGTGACCTTGTTCAACTGCATATAGTTAATACACATCTGAAGGGAACCATCTTTCTTTCGGATGCACAACACTAGGCACCCAATGGAGACTTGCTCGGTCTAATGAAGCCCTTATCCAGAAAATCCTTCAACTTCTCGTTTAACTCTTTTAGCTCAACTGGGGTCATTCGATAGGGAGAAATCGATATGGGCTGCGTGTCAGGTAAAAGGTCAATCTCAAAATCAATCTCCCTATTAGGAGGAGCACTTAGTAGGTTATTTGGAAATGCCTCGGGATACTCACATACCACGGGAATTGACTGAATGGTTGGGGTCTCGGACGTGGCATCCTTAACCCTAACCAAATGGTAAATACAACCCTTAGAAATCATTTTCCGGGCCTTAAGATAGGAGATAAAGTGGCCTACAGGTACCGCTGAACTACCCCTCTATTCTAAAACTGGTTCACTTGGAAACCGGAACTCCACCGTTCAGGTTCTACAGTTAACAGAAGCATAACATGAGAACAGCCAATCCATGCCCAAAATAATGTCAAAATCAGTCATAGACAATTCTACTAAATTCGCGGAGGTAACCTTATGCAATACTGTAATGGGGAAACCTCTATATACTCGCCTGGCTATGACTGAATCCCAACCGGAGTAGAGACAGAAAACGGTTCTGACAAAGTTTTAGGACTGACCCAAAAGTTACTAGCAATGTAAGGTAATACAAAAGACAGTGTAGCTCTCAGATCTAACAAAGCATAAACATCAATATGAAAGACACGCAACATACCCGTAACCACATCGGGAGAAGTTTCCTGCTCCTGCCGAGAGCCAAGTGCATAAAATCGATTCTGCCGCTGGCCGCCAGCTGGACCGGTCGAAGCACCCTGCTGAGTAGGATGGGCCACTGGAGCTACTGAACTAGCTGCTAGAGTGCAGGCTCCACCACCCCCTGACTTGGATGTGGGGCAATTCCTGAGCCTGTGTTTGGGTTTGCCACACCCGAAAATGGCATTTGAGCCCACCAAACACTTCCCTGGGTGGTTTTTTCCACAACTAGCACAAGATGGGAATGTACGCTCTGTGCGCATGCTATTTTTACCTCTTAAACATAAGGCCCTGCTCCTTTGATCGTCTCATGGGCCTGGATGGGGTACTGGATGAAGATGGGGCTGGTGTAATAGACTTGTGCTGGGACTGCTGGTGAGGCCCACCTCCTGGCCTCGACTGGGAAAACCTATAGCTATCAGTTCTGGCCCTCTTGGCTTCTCTCTGCCTCATATGAGTTGCCTCTATCTGTTGGGCATAAAGGACTATCCGTGGATAATCTATATCCTGATGAAGCATGCTGTTCTGTAGTCCTTTTCCAGATACTCGGCTACTCCCTACACAAATCTTCTCACCCACGCCCTCTGGTCCATCACTAACTCCGGGGCATACTTTGACATGCGAGTGAACTCAAGTGAATATTCTAACACCGTCATCTTTCCCTGTTTGAGATTAACAAACTCAACTGCTTTCAATTCCCTTATCTCCCGAGGGAAGAACTTGTCGAGAAAGGCCATGTGGGACTCTTCCCAGCTGATAGGGACTGCTTTGGCTGCCCTGCTGTCCTTCCATTGCTTATACAAAATATAAGAGACCTCCTTTAGCTCATAAGAGGCCAAATAAACACACTCCTCATTTGTCACCCCTATAACTTGGGTGACCTTCAAGATCCCCTCAAAGAACTCGTGTGGATCCTCGTCTACCTTTGATCCTGTGAACTCAGGAGAGTTCATCCTCAAAAAGTCTCTAATCCGAGCTGTCGCTGTGTTACCATTCTGTGGGACATGGGCAACAGCCTGCTGGTTTACCTGAGTGGTCAAGGCCTGTGCCAACATCTGAATAGCTGCCCGAAACTCAGCATAGGCAGCTGGCTCTGTTGGCTGGGGCTCCTGGACTGGTGGGGCTTGCTGACGCTCATGATCATTGTCACCTTCGTGGCCATCATCATTTCTATTTCTCCTCCCCTTCGTTCTTCTAGGAGCAATAACTTTCTGCAATCGCGAATAGCACAAATTAGAAGGATGGAGAGACTTTACATCTCACGACCTGGATCATGAAAGAAGGGAACAGTTCCTAAAATGTTTAGTAACCTCTTCGTCATAAGTGTGACGCGCTTCACACCCATGAAAAAGACTCTACCTAACGCGGTTTTCAGACTTCCTAGGACACATCTAAACCTTTGGCATTGATACCAAGTTTGTCATGACCCGAGAGTACACCTGAATCATAGACATGGGACAAGGAGCCCCGGGGGACACCAAGTCAACCCATGGCATGAGCATATAACTAAACCATTCACATAAGGCGGAAGAATTAGCTTAATAGTCATGAACTAAATAACACAGTGACATGAAATAAAGAAAACAACTATATATGATCCAAGTGTCAATAGTTGAATACTACAAATAGGTCTGAAAGCCTCTATTCATAATAAACGGGTTGAAGGGATAAGACCCCAACTAACCCCAATATTTTGAAAACTAAAATACAGACAAAAATAAAATCTGAACATGAATCCCCCGAATCATGAGGACTCACCACCGAGAATTTAGAGCAGAACTGAGAGCAAGCTAAGAGCGATGCTGAACCTGTGAACCGCATCCCGTATCATAAATTGATACAACATAGAAAATATGTGGGTCAGCACTTGGAATGTATTGAGTATGTGAGGTATGCAAGACAATACTTAAAACATAAAAGTTATAGGAGTGGGGACATCATGATCATAAGAACTGAAATCATAAGTATATCGTAAGGCTCAAGATTTCCAAAATATTCGTAAACCTGTCATTGTCACAACATGAGAGAAAAATATTTCATAAAACATAACTTGAGCCAAAAGAACATAATCATACATGCATTAAAACAATGAGGAACAGTGGGATATTTCTATTACCGACATACCCCACAAGAGCACACCTGGAGCCCGACCTGTAAGCCTAGTCAGGAGGCCATTCATACCTTGCCAAGGGTATGAACCATCAAAGGTGTGATATCACTCATAAAGGCCCCATAGGGAAAAAAGGGACAATCACTGAGGAGGTCCTAACATAACCTACAGTGGCACGTAGTTCTAAGATTCAGGGCGTAACCTGGGCCCTAAGCCTACTCGGTGCTAAGTACTACTCCCAAAACATGCAACGTCCTCTTTGAAATTCATACATGACATGCACGGCTAGTTAATTCGTGATAATCATAACATGCTTGAAAATTCGTAGTACTAACCATGGAATTGGGCCCGTGGATCGGCCAAAATTATAGTTCATGAATCATAAGCGACATGTGGGAACTGCCCATAATTTTAATCATACATGAAAATGCTTAAATTTATGGAAAACATGATTAATTGAAAATATTCTTAAAATTCAAAAGTTCATATCATGCTTGAGAAATCACCATAACCATGAATTTCACTAAAAATCCCATGATTTGGACACATGTGCTTTTAGGGATTAAATCATCAATTATTGAATAAAATAAGTGAAAATAGCCCAATAATTTGAAACTCGTGATTTTATACATACTACAACAAGCTCATATCGATTTTTGAGGGAACATGCATTTGGGTTATGACCCATCAAGAATTTGTAACTTAAACATAGACTTGGGGAGATATTTGGGCTAAACCACCCATTCAAAACCCCACATACCTGGAACTTCTCGATTCTTGACTCCTTTGAAAAGAGTTAGATGGAAACTTGAAGAATTTGAAGAAGAACAGTTGAATCCCTTTCCTCTTACCTCTCTACTCTTACATGCATCAAATGATGTTTATCATGAATGATTTTCCCTTAAAAGACCCTATCCTGACCTCAAAACGACATAGTTTAGGTCTTAGGAGTGTAGGAAATTATGAGAAGGCCCTTACTAATTCGTAGGAAATAACTGTCGGGAGACCCCAACGGGCAACCTGATGACTCGTTACTAGGGACAACGAGTCGTTGGGTCATTTTGTCAAGTCTACTAGAATTTTTCACCTGGGATCCTAACGAAGGACGTGATGACTCATCTCCTAAGGCAACAACTCGTTACTAGTTTCCGTGCAGTACACTGCCTCATCCTTAATTAAATTCCCTGGCTTGCTCATGACCCACCTCACGAGTCGTTGGGACAGACCACGACTCGTGGGGTGTTATCCATTAGGTACACTGCTAAACCTCCTATTAAATCCTCAACCTTACCGCACGGTGGACATGACGACTCGTGGTAGCTGACCACGAGTCGTTCCCACGCCCGTGGGAACCTTAACTACTCAGCTTAGTCCAACCTTCCCACGAGCCACCCACCAACTCGTGGGGTCTTCTCACGAGACGTCTAACGACTCATCCTACACTACTGCAACATTTTCTATATTTTTCCCCATTTGACTCCTGGGTCTGATCCTTGGGTTCCCGGGGTATAACACATTCAAAAACCCTAGGACACTTCAAACCTATGACTCTAATACCAATTGTTTCATGACCCGAACGGAGGCCCAAATTGTAGACATGGGATAAGGGACCCCAAGAGACCCCAAGTCGACCCATGGAAAAAGCATACATCTAACTCATTTGATAAACTGAAGAATATCATCAACATAACTCAGCAGAAGTCTAACTCAACATAACATCAGAATAAGCATCCGAAGCTAACACATACATAAGTTTGAAAAGCCTCTATTCTCGACGAGTTGATGGGCTAAGACCCCAACTAACTCAACACTACCGAAACGGAAAATACATGAGGAAACTGAAAGTTTAGCCCTCGAAGGATGAGGACTCACCAATCAAGAAGGTGCTTACTATGACAACCTTCATGAGCGGGGCTAAGCTTGGGAGTTGGGTCCTTTATCATGAAATCATACGAAATAGAAAGTACGCAGTCAGTACGTGAAATGTACCGAGAATACAAGGTAAGTAAAACCGCTTAAGTAAAGTAAATCATTTAAAGCATTTCATAACATATCAAGAGCTTTCAAATTTGAGAGGAAGAATTCCATGCATTCATTCTGAAATCATAATCTTTTCATAATAATGCCATGCATAACTTCATAACCTCATAACTGACTCGAATGACTCAAGATGAAACATGACATTTATAGAAAAGTTGAACAATGAGTCAAACTTTTCTTTTAATACATGTATGCTTAAAGTAATAATCATGAGTAATGAATATGAAAATCTGAATGATGTAGAGAATGGGAGACTCGTCATTTAACTGATATACCACGATAGAGCTTATGTGATCCCTACTATTACACTCAAGTGGGCAAGGCCGTCCAAAATCTTGCCAGGGTTAAGGACGCTACCATGACATCGATATAAAGATCATGGGCCACTTGGGTCAGGGATAGCTCACAAGGAAGGTCCCAATATCATAATAGTATCAACCTACGTTAGCGCGTAGTTCTGGGGTACAGATTGATCAACCCTTAGCTCGCTCAGTGCTAGACTCTTCTCCCAAAACATGCAATGCTCTACATCATATATAATACGAAGCTCAACATCGTCTATTGATGAAGATCAACAATGGAATCATGCATAAAACTCAACATCATATGAAATGAAGCTCAACATTGTCATTTGACAAAGCTCAATAATGAAATCATACATAGAACCAACATTGTATGAAAACGAAGCTCAATAATACATACATCTCAATTATGAATTCATGCATATGAGCAACTTTATTTCGAAATATACCACAAGCTCAAATATAAGTAGGAGCACCTACTCCAAAATCATGTGGTAAGCTTACTTTAGAGATACTACATCATTATACTTGATATAAGGGCCTTGCCCAAACTTTATCATGCTTGAATCTGCTCAATTCATTTTGAAAATAACATCATAATCATGGGTAGCTTTAGAAACATGCTTTTCATTATCAAATCTCATCATCATCACACATTCATCATCATTCTCTTCTTTCATGAACTTTTCATCCATGGGCATTTAAATTTCATAATTCAAAAAACGCAATTTTTTATTCAAAACAATTTAAAATCTGCTCAAGCTTCACAATTCATCAATATAAATATAATCTAATTGTACCCATGTTTAGAAATTGAAGAATCATGCAATTGGGTAAAACCCCATAACTTGATCATATGAATTTCTCATACTTATCTAGAGATTTGGGCATGGGTGTAGAAGGAAACACCTACTCATAATCCTACATACCTGGAAGGGATGATTTTACCACTTCTCTAATTGCCCAAGATGAGATTCCAATGGAAACCTTCAAAACTTACTCTAAATCGTCTCTTCAAACTCTCAAGTTTGCATGCATGGAATGAATTAACTTATAATAGGTTTTTCCCTCCTCAAACCCTCAAAACGAGCCTTAAACGACGTAGTATAGGCCCCTAGAACTTAGAAATAACGAAAATACCATTACTAAAATTGCAGAAAACTTCTCACTAGACCAAACAACGGACGACCCAATAGGTCTTTGGAGGATACCACGACCCGTGGTATCTGTCCGTGCTGTGCACTTCCCAAGCCTTCTATCAGAATCAGACCACGGATAGACAGGACGACTCGTCCTTAGGTCTAACAGGTCATTTAATTGGTTGTTGATTGCCCTCCTGAACCTTCTGAACTTCCCCACGAGGAGTCTCACCACGACTCATTGTTGGCTCCAATAGATCGTGGTATCCATCCGTCAAGTTCATTGGAGATTTAGGTTCCCTTACCATAACTCACGACAACGGATTGTTTCATGCCACGATGGGTCATTGGATGACTAATTATATTCCCCAGATGCTAAGTACATCTCTTACCATGACAACGAACAATGACTCATTATTTGTTACAATGAGCCTTTACATCAATCATTACTTCCACTGCCATCTAAACACCTGACCCACGACTGCTAACAACGGCTCGTGGTTTGAAACCACGAGTCGTTACTCCACTCGTCCTATGTTATTTTTCCCTAGTTTCCATAGATTTTTTATTTAAACTCCCGGGTCTTATTCTTAGGCACCTCTGGGGTATTACAAGTAGGGTGGTAGATCAGACCGCCAGGGGCAGTCAGGACCCGGTGGAGGCTCACGGGCATCGGGTTTACAGTAGCAGAGAGGGATAGAACAGAGCAGACTCACCATGCCACGTTGTCCTATCTGCAGCCGACGTCATCTTGGGGCATGCATGTATGGTTCTACTGCTTTTTACACCTGTGGACAAGAGGGTAACATGATGAGAGACTATCCAGCTAGAGGTCAGGGTGATCGGGACCGATAGGATAGATCTTCAGTAGGTTAACACGCCCCAGCACCTCCAGCAGGGCGCAGGCCCTCAACTCCAGCTAGCAGAGGCCGAGGCAGGTCAGGGGCATCCAGTACAAGAACTAGTCCGAATCTCACTTATGCTTTACGGGGGAAATAGGAGTTAGAGTCTTTGCTGAATGTTGTGATAGGTATGCTGGACATTTTTTCTCATTCAGTTTATGTTTAAATAGACCCAGGTTCCACTTTGTCTTATGTTACACCATTAGTGGCCCAGAAGTTCATTATAATGCTAGAATTACGTCAGTGACCCTTTTTAGTATCTACGCCCGTTGGTGATTCTATTATATCTAAACGGATCTATCGAGGTTGCACGGTAAGGTTGTTGGTCGTCATACTTTAGCATATTTAGTGGAACTATAAATGATTTATTTTTTTGATGCAATTATGGGTATGGACTGACTAGCACCGTGTTATTCCAACATAGAGTGCTGGACTAAGACAATCCAATTCCACTTTCCGGGGGAGGTAATGCGAGAGTGGAAAGACAATGCAGCTATGCCAAAAGGTAGGTTCATATCCTATCTTCGGGCAAGAAAGTTAATAGTAAAGGGTTGCATCTATCATATTGTTAGGGTACAAGATATGTAAGAAGAATTCCTGACTCTTCAGTTTGTACCAGTAATCAATGAATTTCCAGATGTGTTCCTAGATGAACTCTTGGTATTCCCCTAAAATGGGAAATCGATTTCTCTATCAACTTGTTACCAGGTACTCAGCCTATATCCATCCCTTTGTACAAAATGGCTCCAGCTAAATTGAGAGAACTGAAGGAACAGTTGAAAGATTTTCTAGATAAGGGCTTCATCAGGCCGAGTACATCACCGTGGGGTGCGCCAGTTTTGTTTGTGAGAAAGAAAGATGGCTCCCTCCACATGTGTATAGACTATCGGCAGTTGAACAAGGTTTACCATGAATAATAAATACCCACTTCCCAAGATAGATGACTTGTTTGATCAGTTTCAAGGGGTGAAGTATTTCTCTAAGATCACTTTAAGGTCAAGGTATCACCAGGTATGGATTTGGGAGAAAAATATCTCGAAGACAGCTTTCAGGACCAGGTATGATCATTTTGAATTCCTAGTCATGTTCTTCGGGTTGAAAAACGCCCCAGAGGTGTTCATGGATTTGATGAACAACATTTTCGGGTCGTATTTAGATTTGTTTTTGATAGTATTTATCGATGATATCCTAGTGTACTCCCGTTCAGAAGCAGAACATCGAGATTATTTGCAAATAGTGCTCTAGATTCTCAGGGACCGCCAGTTATATGCAAAATTTTCTAAATGTGAGTTTTGGTTGAATTCTTTAGCTTTTTTGGGCCATATTGTGTCAAATGCTGTTATTCAGGTAGATTCACAGAAGATCGAGGTAGTAAAGACATGTCCTAGGCCTACAACTCCAACTGAAGTACGCAGTTTCCTGGGGTTAGCCAGGTATTACAGAACATTTGTAGATGGATTTTCTACTTTATCAGTGCCTTTGACTAAGTTAACTCATAAAGCACCTAAATTTCACTGACTGAAGCGTGTGAACATAGTTTTCAGGAGTTGAAAAATAGATTGACATCAGCGCTAGTACTAGCTTTGCCAGAAGGTTCAGAGGGTTACACAGTATATTAGTGACACTTCAGGCATTGGGTTAAGATGTGTCCTGATGCGGCACGGTAAGGTAATTGCTTATGCTTCGAGGCAGCTAAGAAAGCATGAAAAGAACTATCCGACTCACGACCTGGAGTTAGCGGTAGTAGTTCACGCCTTAAAATTTTGGAGACATTACCTGTATGGGGTGCACGTGGACATTTTTACTGACCATAAGAGTCTCTAATATATCTTTACACAGAAAGAGTTGAATCTACGACAGCATCGCTGGTTAGAATTGTTGAAGGTCTACGACGTGAATATTTTATATCATCCAGGGAAGGCTTATGTCACAGCAAATGCCCTTAGTAGTAGATCAATGGGAATTTTGGTACATTTGAGGCCTGAACAGCGGGAGCTGACCCAAGAATTACACCAGTTAGCCAGCTTATCCGCCCGAATAGTAGACTCGGGAGGCAGTGGGGTAGTGATTCAGAATATCGTAGTATCATCCCTGGTTGTAGAGGTGAAAGAGCGGCAGTGTGAAGATCTTAACTTGGTACAGCTCAGAGATTAAGTTCAACGAGGTGAAGTATCAGCTTTTGAGGTAACCAAAGACGGGGTCCTGAGATTTAGCGGTTGCCTTTGCATCCTAGATGTAGCAAGGCTCTGCCAGCAGATTATGGCTGAGGTACACTACTCTCGATACTCCCTTCATCCATGTTTGATGAAAATGTATCATGACATAAAGGAAATTTACTGGTGGCCTGGAATGAAAAAGGGTGTAGTAGAATTTGTAGCACAATGCCCTAACTATCACCAAGTAAAAGATAAACATCAAAAACCCGGCGGATTGATACAAGAGATAGAGGTACCTATTTTTGGAAATGGGAAGCAATCAATATGGATTTTGTGATAGGATTACCTCATACCAGGTGTAGATTTGATTCTATTTGGGTGATTGTTGACAGATTAACGAAATCAGCTCATTTCTTGTCAGTTAGGACCACCTTCTTAGCCAAGGACTATGATGAATTATATATCAGAGAGATAGTTCGATTACATGGTGTCCTAACGTCTACCATTTCTGACAGGGGGGCACAATTTACAGCTAGATTCTGGCATTCGTTTCAAAAAGGCTTGGGAACACAGGTTAATTTGAGTACAGTATTCCATCCTCAAATAGATGGACAGGAAGAACGTACAATTTAGATGCTCGAGGATATGTTACGGGCATGTGTGTTAGACTTTGGGTGAAATTGGGATGAACATTTACCCCTTATTGAATTTTCTTACAATAACAGTTATCACTCGGCAATTTAGATAACGCCTTATGAGGCCCTATATGGGCAGAAATGTAGGTCCCCCATTGGGTGGTTCAAAGTAGGAGAATTAGAGTTAATTGGACCAAACATGATCCACCAATCAGAAGAAAAAGTAAAACTCATCAGAGACCACTTGCTGATAGCTCAGAGTCGCCAGAAGTCCTACTCCGATGTACAACGTATAGATCTGGAATTCAATGTTGATGATTGGGTATTTCTTAAAGTTCCACCAATGAAAGGCGTAATGAGATTTGGTAAGAAGGGAAAGCTTAGCCCTAGGTTTAGCGGGCCATATCGGATCCTCCGGAGAATAGGCCAAGTGGCATATGAGCTAGACTTACCTCTAGAGTTAGAATCTGTTCACCCGGTCTTTCACGTGTCAATGCTGCAAAAGTGTGTAGGGGACCCGTCATGAGTTGTGCTAGTTGAGGATGTTCAAGTTATTGAGGAGTTAGCCTACGAAGAGGTTCCAGTATCCATATTAGATCAACAGGTTCAGTAGGTTGAGAACAAAAGATGTCACCTCTGTTAAAGTATTATGAAGGAACAGGTATAAAGAAGAGATGACCTGGGAAGCTGAGGATTATATGAAATCTAGATATCCTCACCTATTGCAGGGTTGATCCAAATTATGCAATTAAAGTGAGGTTGTTGTTCAGTTGTTATTTTACTGATTATGCTATTAGTACTGTTGCTTAGCTACCCCCTTTTATTGTGTAATGATTGTTATAGCGTCCTGCGAGGCACCTATATTGGACTTTTCTACGTTTCAGTTTTTCAGATAGTCCATATTACAGAGGAGACTCAGCTAAAATTTTTCTAAATCTTGGTTAAGGAAGTCAACAATTTTAAGCTTGAGGATGACATTCGAGGACGGATGTTCCTAAGGGGGGAAGGATGTTACACCCCATAAGTTCCTATTGTTTAGTCAGCATACTTGTGTGTAAGTTGAGGGTTTTAAAGTATGAAACATACGAGAAAGGGCTCGGGGAGAGGATATTTAAGTTCAGAATCGAGTTCGTGTGAGGAAGAGGGCCAGAGTCAGGCACCGACAGGCATTGTGTCACCGAACCCCCTCCTCCGTGATGGGCGCCGTGGCACACCCGACTTTTGGTGCGATGGGGCCGTGAAACAGACCCCCTTGGTCACCACCCAAATGTTATATAATTTCAATTACTCATTTGACTTCACTTCATATTATAAGTCCCTCGGCCAGAAGCTTCAAGGAACGCAACTCCCACATAAATTTCCTCCGATTACGCTGCTAAATGCGGTCCAAATGAGAATTAACTTCAGGTATCGAGTTCTAAGTCTGAGGGAAACATTTCCACAAAGTTATTTTCTTGAAATACGCTCGGTAAATTGAAACTCCACAGAGTAGAATTTATCAGAATTGCTCCAAATTAATTCCTAAACGGCCACAGGCTTTAGGTAAGCATTTCTCCCTTTTTGAACTCTTGGGAAATTATAGGCTTTCGACCGTATTTCACGAAGTTGAATTACAGTTGCTATTAGTACCAAAAGTTATCATTTTTGCAAATTTAGTATTGAAATTAGACCCATTCTTTCAGTATTAAAGTTACAATTGAAAAGAGCTGCCGAATACAAGTGGTAACTCGTTAGTTATTCGGGAATCGGTGATCGAGGTATGTTAAGGAAAATTCCTTCGGCAAATTACTTCCTATAGTATTGTAATACAACTTGAGCCCTCGTGATAAAGTCAGAAATATGTTATTGTGGTTAGCTGCTATTGTTAGTTGAGACCAGTACTTTATGTTCAGTTTAGGATTGACCCTGCCCTGTATAGCCTTCCGTGACCAACCCCAGGGTTACTAGCTATATCGTCGCCCTACAGGGGCTATATGACGTTTCTCCAAGGAGCGATATGCTATCCCAAGAGACGATGTAGAGGCCCAAAAGCTATATTACGGTCCATTCCATGGCTGGACTATTATCTTTATGCCGTATTGGCATCACACCCTCATCGATCCTAATGCCCAAGGTATAGTTATCTGGAGGACACCAAACTCAGATGCAGCTACAGATCAGGAGCCGAGCGGGCTCAGTTGCAGACTCAGGGGACCGATAGGACGGCTATAGTTACCTGTTGACTCATTTTGACCTAATTAGGGGTATATAGATTGAAGTGAACTCCCCAGGGCAAATGGGGGCCCCGGGCGGGCTATTTTGTGCTTGATGTACCTTCCGGGCTTATGAGGGCCAGGTAAGGTTCTTGTTTGTATTGTTTATTGCTAGTTGTACAGCAGGTTATAAGGTTATATCAGGTTAATTCTCTATCCCTTCTATTGAATTATTCAGTTTCATTATTAGTATTGTTCAGTCATTTACGTTTGCTTCCTTACATATTCGGTACATATTGTACTGATGCCCATCCTTGGGTGCTGCATTACTTGCCTGCAGGTGCGCGATAGACGCGGATCAGGACCTTCTTAGCTTTCAGCTAGAGTCAGCAGTATAGTCATCTCCTTTCCTCCGAAGCTAATAATCAGAAGGTCTTCCCTTTTTGGTTGTATAGTTTATGGGTAGGCCGGGGCCCTGTCTCGGCTATTGTTCCACTCCTAGAGGCTTGCAGGCTACAGATTTCCAATTGTTCATTTTATCGTTAGCTGTGTGGGGCCTATATATGTTTTATTTTATGTGATAGCCGTGTAGGGCCTATTTTAGTTGTTAGTTAGCACCCTTGTCGGCTGCAGTATAGTTGTAGTTGCCTGATTTTCATTCTGCTAAAACTAGACAACATGGTGGTCTTGTCGGCCCGCATAGAATTTCCTTTTATTGCTTGTTGTTGGTTAGCTGTTTTCTTTTATAGGTGGCTACACAGCCTTGTCGGTCGGAGACTATATTTACAGCCGAGATATAGCTAGTTGTTTTCTTAAATTGAGTTGTAGGAATGCATCAAACGTGCATAAGCCCAGTCAGGTCAGTCAGATCCCAGTGTGGCACTAGGTGCCAGTCATGCCTCCCAAGATGGGGTGTGACACTGCAGAAATAGTATTGATTAGATTATTTTCTATAATTAGAAACATAACAGTATTTAATTATTTAATTGACAATTACATGATATATATGCAAAAAATTATGTCATAATTAGAGTCATTCTAATAGAAAATTTTTCTATAACATTCTATATATTTGTAATTTAAATTATTAAATTAGTATTACTGTACAAGGAAAGATTGTGAACATTTATAAATGCGTAGAGCTAATGATGGAGTGATTTATTCGTATTTAAATAAGATATTGTTATAATTTAAATTAAAATCAGAGATGTACCAATATATAATTATTTGATTGGTAATTATATGATATATATATATATATATATATATATATATGGATTGTGAAAGTTTATTGTTTAGAACAAATTATGGCGTGATATATTTGTATTTAAATCAAATACTGCTGAAATAATATTGATAGATAATTTTCTATAATTAGAGACATAACAATATATAATTATTTGATCGACAATTATATGATATATATGAAAAAAATCAAGCTATAATTAGAGTTATTCTAATAGAAAATATTTCTATGACATATTCTATATATTTATAATTTAAATTATTAAATTAGTATTACTATACAAAGAAAGACTGCGAAAATTTATTAACGCGTAGAACTAATTATGGCGTGATTTATTTGAATTTAAATTAAATGTTGTTATAATTTAAATTTAAATCAGAGATATAACAATATATAATTATTTGACTGGCAATTATATGATATATATGAATTGTGAAAATTTATTGTTTAGAACTAATTATGGCGTGATTTATTTGTATTTAAAACAAATACTGCAAAAATAATATTCATTAGATTATTTTCTATAACTAGAGACATAGCAGTATGTAATTATTTGATGTATAATTATATGATATATATATATATATATGAAAAAATAATTTCATAATTAGAGTCATTCTAATAGAAAATATTTTTACGACATATTCTATATATTTATAATTTAAATTATTTAATTAGTATTACTACACAAGGAAAGATCGTGAAAATTTATTAATGCGTAGAGCTAATGATGGAGTGATTTATTTGAATTTAAAGTAGATACTGTTATAATTTAAATTAAAATCAAAGATGTAGCAATATATAATTATTTGATTGGTAATTATATGATATATATATATATATATATATATATATATATATATATATATATGGATTGTGCAAGTTTATTGCTTAGAACTAATTATGGTGTGATATATTTGTATTTAAATCAAATACTGCAGAAATAATATTGATTAGATAATTTTCTATAAATAGAGATATAACAATATATAATTATTTGATCGACAATTATGTGATATATATGAAAAAAATACGCTATAATTAGAGTTATTATAATAGAAAATATTTTTATGGCATATTCTATATATTTATAATTTAAATTATTAAATTACTATTGCTGTACAAAGAAAGACTGTGAAAATTTATTAACGCATAGAGCTAATTATGGGTGATTTATTTGAATTTAAATTAAATGTTGTTATAATTTAAATTTGAATCAGAGATGTAACAATATATAATTATTTGACAGGCAATTATATTATATATATGAATTGTGAAAATCTATTGTTTAGAACTAATTATGGCGTGATTTATTTCTGTTTAAAACAAATATTGAAAAAATAATATTTATTAGATTATTTTATATAATTAGAGACAACTATGTAAATTATTTGATGTATAATTATATGATTTGTGTGTGTATATATATATATATATATATATATATATATATATATATAAAATAATGTCATAATTAGAATCATTCTAATAGAAAATATTTCTACGACATATTCTATATATTTATAATTTAAATTATTTAATTAGTATTACTGTACAAGAAAATATTGTGAAAATTTATTAATGCGTAGAGCTAATTATGACGTGATTTATTTGAATTTAAATTAGATACTATTATAATTTAAATTTAAGTAAGTGATGTGGCAATACATAATTATTTGATTGGCAATTATATGTTATATATGAAAAATAATTATATCATAGTTAGAGTCATTCCAATAGAAAATATCCATACGTCATATTCTATATATTTATAACTTAAATTATTTAATTGGTATTACTATACAATTAAAAATTGCGAACGTTTATAGCTTAGAACTAATTCTAGTGTAATATATTTGTATTTAAGTCAGATATTGCAGCAAAATAATATTGATTAGATTTTTTTACCACAATTAGAGATATAACATAATATAATTATTTGATTGAAAATTATATGATATATATGAAAAAAAATCATGTCATAATTAAAGTCATTCTGATAGAAAATATTAAATCATGTCATAATTAAAGTCATTCTGATAGAAAATATTTCTACGATATATTCTATATATTTATTATTGTAATTATTTAATTAGTACTACTGTAAAAAAAGATTATGAAAATTTATTATGGCGTTGAGCTAATTATGACGTGATTTATTTAAATTTAAATAAGATACTCCTATAATTTAAATCAGAGACATACCAATACATTATTATTTGATTAGCAATTATATGATTTCAATGGAAAAATATTACGCCATAATTAGAGTCATTATAATAAGAAAGATTTCTATGAAATGTTATATATATTTCAGATGGATTTATTCAACATAATACGAATAGTTCATAGTATATAATATATATAGAGAGAAAAACTACCTTGAAGTCATTACAAATATTAGAAAAAATATGTACTAAAATTTGACTTTATTAGTGAGATATCCGGAAAAAAGATGCAATAGTATTTGAAAGTTCGTGTCCTGCGATTATGGATGACTCCTGATCGTGAAAAGACAGATAATTCAATTTTAATAGAGATGTTACTGCAGGATGAGAAATTCTTTGTATCATCTTATTATCATTATAAATGTATATATTGACTACTCCCTTATGGATATAATATAGATATTGATTTTTTTTAGAGATCATATCTACGCAATTGTGAGTAGGCATGTGTGACTCCCCACCTTGGGAGGCGTGACTGACACATAGTGCCACACTAGGATCTGGACTAACCTGACTGGCTTGATGCACTTCTGGTGCACGCCTATAACTTAATTCAAGAAATTGACGAGCTATATCTCGACTGTAAATACAGCCTTTGGCCGATAAGGCCACCTGCAAAAGAAGACAGCTAACCAACAACAATGCTATAACAGGGATCCTATGCGGGTCGACAAGACCACCATGCTTTCTAGTTATAACTGAATGAAATCTAGCAACTAAAACTAAGCTATAGCCGACAAGGCTTCTAATTGACAGTTAAATGAGGCCTCACACGTCCATCAAATGAAATAAAACATACATAGGCCCCACACGGCCAACAACAAAAGCTAACCACTGCAAATCTGTAGCCTACAAGCATCTAACAGTGGAATAGTTGTTAAGATAGGGCCCCAACCTACTTGTAAACTCTACAACAAAAGAACAAACCTTCTCTAACTATCAACTCCGGAAGAAGGGAGCTGAATGCACTACTAACTCTGGCTGATGCTAAGATGGTCCTGAACCATGTCTATCCGCACCTGTAGGCAAGTAATGCAATGCCCCAAGGATTAGTGTCAGTACAATATGTACCAAATATGTAAGTTAGTAAAATAATAACTGACTGAAAACAGAAGTAATCAAGAAGGAAGGTAAGAATTTAGCCTGAGTAAACTTACCGTCTGAAATATCTAACTAAAACAAGTATATGAATAAAAAACAAAAACCTAATCGGGCCCCCATAAGCCTGATAGTTACAAAAAACACAGAATAACCTACCTGGACCCCTATAATCCCCTGCATGTATAGACAATGCACTTTCCTACTATCTGGCTACTAAAGATTCGTAAGCATATTGTAACTCAGGATTTGCATATTCTCTAAAGTTGTATCTGAACCTGATAGATTCTTGTAGCTGTATCTGTGTCTAAGCCATCTAGGCTATGTAACTGGACCCGAGCCTTGGATTGATTGTGGATCATCGTGTGACTGTTGTAACTAGATCCCGAGCCTTGGATCGACTATGGATCATACTGTAGATGCTGTTTCTGGGCCCTGAGCCTTGGCTCGACTATGGACCATTAATTTAACTGCTGTGGCTTGACCCCGAGTCTTGGCTCGACTATGGGTCATAACATAACTGCTGTAGCTGGACCTCGAGCCTTGGCCCGACTATGGGTTATAATAGAAGCTTTGAAAACTAGATATGGCCCTCACGGCCTTACTCTGGCCCATCCGGAGATCATACTACTCCTACGAGCATAACCCTATAGGCAATAACATCCAATCCCCGAATATCATATACAACAATCAAGATGGCTAGGGATAACTCTGACGAGGGTTACTATATCATTGTTATCATCTCAACTCAATTTATAACAGCTGACCACAATAGGCTTACTCTGAAGTACTATAGATACACAAGTTGTACTAACTTTATGACGAACGTAACTTGCCAAAAGAATAGCCTTACATACCTCGAATGCTGACTTTCGTCTAACTGGCGAGTTTCAACTTGTAAATGGCGATTTCACCAAACTACAGGCTTTATACTGAGAAAATAGGGCTAACTTCAATACTAAATTCGGCAAAAAAATGATAGCTTTCGATAACAATATCAACTATAATTCAACTCTGAATAACTCGGCAAGAACCCGCAATTTCTCGAGTGTTCAGAAGGGAGAAGTGCTTACCTAATTCCTCTGACGGATTAGATTTAATTTTGAGTGATTCTGACAACTTTTACTCGAGGGAGTTACGATATGCCAAGAAAATTTTCGAGAAATAACTCCATAGTAATGCTTCCCATAGGCCTAGAACTCGTTACCCGAAGTTAATTCGTATATGGATGGCCTTTGATAGCGTAACTTGAAGAAAAAAGATCATAACTTGCGTGCTCTCTCTCACTTGATCGTGGGTCTTATGTTAAGAATGAAATAAAATGAGCCAAGGATTTATATATAAATGCATGGGCGGTAGTAGGGGTGGCGCTCCGCGCCGCCCATCGCGCCAAACACCTTGCCGCACCGCGCCCCTCAATGTGCTGCACTGCCTGGCATACCGCGCTGCCCAGCACGCCGGAAGGCTGGCACATCGCGCTGCTCCTTCGTGGTCCGGCCTCACCCAACCCAACTTTCGAGGCTTCTTCCCACATGCGTCAAGTTCTCCTTAATCATTACAAATTCACGCGTATGCCTACTAACCATTAACATTTTATGGGGTGTAACATCTTCCCCCCTTAGGAACATTCGTCCTTGAATGTCATCTTTAGGCTTAAAGGAGTTAACTCTTTTAACTAACATTTAGAAAAATTTCGGCAGAGTCTCCTCTGTAATATGGACTATCCAAAAATCTGAAACGCAGAAAAGTCCAACATAGGCGTCTCATAGGATGCTACAATCAACTAGTCCACAATATAGATGTAGATATCTGAACAGTACTAGCAACATAAGTAATAAAGTAACATCTGAATAACAATCTCACCTTAAATACATATTCTGGGTCAATCTTTGAATAATTGAGGGTATCTAGATCTCATATCGTCCTCAGCTTCCCGGGTCATCTCTTCTTTGTTTATGTTCTTCCACATCACTTTAACGGAGGCTACATCTTTGGTTCTCAGTCTATGAACCAGTCTATCTAATATTGCAACTGGAATTTTTTTCGTAGGCTAGCTCCTCAGTAACATGAACGTCCTCAACTGGCGCAACTCGGGATGGGTCCCCAATACACTTCTGCAACATAGACACATGAAATACTGGGTGAACAGATTCTAGCTCTGGAGGCAACTCTGGATCATATTCCACTCAGCCTATCCTTCGGAGGATCCGATATGGCCCAATGAACCTCGGGCTAATCTTGCCTTTCTTGCAAAATCTCATCACGCCCTTTATCGGTGACACTTTAAGGAATACCCAATCGTTAACATTAAATTCCAAGTCTCTACATCGCACATCGGAGTAGGACTTTTGACAACTCTAGGCTGTTAGTAGCCGCTCTCTGATGAGTTTCACTTTCTCCTCTGGCTGATGAATCATATCAGGTCCGACTAAATCTGCCTCTCCTACCTCAAATCATCCGATGGGAGACCTTCCTTTTTTCCCTAAGGTCTTTTATTGTAGTTCGTGCAGTGATAAGTTTTTTACCGATTTATAATGCCTCATAAGACACCATCTGAATCATAGAGTGATAGTTGTTGTTATATAAAAATTCAATAAGGGGTAAATACTCATCCCAGCTTCCCCTAAAATCTAGCACACACGCTCGTAACATATCCTCGAGCATCTGAATGGTGCGCTCTGCCTGGCCGTCTGTCTGGGGATAGAAAGCTGTACTCAAATTAACTTGTGTCCCCAAGCCTTTCTGAAATGATTGCGAAAATCTAGCTATAAACTATGCCCCTCTATCAAAGATGATAGATGCTGGGACACCGTGCAATTGGACTATTTCATTAATACATAGCTCGGCGTAATCTTCGACTAAGAATGTAGTATGGACGGGCAAAAAGTGAGATGATTTAGTTAACCTATCAAGAACCACCCAAATAGAGTCGAATTTGCATTTGGAACAGGGTAGTTCTGCCAAAAAGTCTGTATTAACTTCCTCCCATTTCCACAGAGGTATAGCCATCTATGAGTTATGCCACCAAGTTGCTGATGTTCAGATTTCACCTGTTGGCAATTAGGACACTGTGCTACAAATTTGGCTAGACCTTTCTTTATCCCAGGCCACCAGTATATCTCTTTTATGTTGTGGTATGATCTTGGGCAGATTTATATGCCCAAGTGATACTCAAACGTATCATTTTCGCCTTGTTTGTTGTGCAATGTGTATATATTCTCATGTAGTTGGTAATAAAATGCGAATTTATACTAACCAACATGATTAGCATTTGTTTTGCAGGAAAATATGATTTTTAGGAGCTAAAGTGTGTGTTGGAACAATATTGGAGTTGGACTCGGATGCGAGCGTGGAGAAGACATTGGAATGCACAAAGTATAGGGGCTCCGCGATGGAGTCGTGCCACGCTACCATCACGGAGGCACACTGCCTGGAGAGGAAATTAAATGGAAAATTCCAGTGTGGCCTCGCGACAGCTCCGTGGCACGGAGATAGGCCTCCGCGTTGGCCTTCGTGCCACATTGAGGCTATTTTACCGGACCCTGGATTTCCAGTGAAGGTCCGCGTCCACGCCGTGTCACGTAGGCAGTGCTCCGTGTTGACCTCCGTGACACGTTGCTTGTTATTCCGGGAAAAATTTCCCACTAGTATAAATAGCACACTTAGGTTTATTTTAATGAGTTCAGACTTGGTGGAGCTAGGACGTGGGTTAGGAGCAGTTGAGGGACGAAAAAGCTAAGGGATTTCTTCTCTTTCTTTCTTCTTTCTATCCATTGTATGCATGATTTACACTTGTTTTAGGATGATCAATCCACAAATGAGTGGCTAATTCTCTTCCTTGCTGAGGTTATGAACATTTGTGATGAATTTTGATTATTAATTTTATGGTTTTCTTCTTCTTCTTCTATGTTGTTCTATTAATTCTTGTTTCTACTGCATTAGTGTGTGGCCGACATTAGTGTACATCTAAAAAGTCCAATTTCACTCGAGAGAGCAAGAAATTGGAAAGTTGTGAATTAATAGGGTATTGTTCTTAACTTGATTTTGGGAAAATTGGGTTTTGATGTCCTTTCCTGATAGAAATATATTTGAAAGCCGTATTAGTCAGTTTAGGAACCGGAATTGTATTGCTAGTTCATAAATTGCATTTGATCACAGAAATGTAGACGAATGGTTTATGATTCTAAAGTGAAATTAAATACGAGAGTTTTAATTTCTAGGCTACTGTTCTTGGCTAGCAACATGAAGAAGAGACTAACCAAATTATTATTATAATCGAATTCATTACTTGTTCTTAACCTTGGCATGCTCATATCCATAGTTTAAATTCACAGTAAATAATTGTTAATAGTTTTAGTATATATATATTTTATAAACAAAAACTTATTTAACTGTTGGTTACGCTGTTGTTAGCATAATTAGAAGTAAGATAAGAATATAGTGTACTTAGGCAATTTTACTTATCCTGAGTCTCCTTGGATCGATACTTGGCTTACTTAGACACTTTATTACTTGTTTGACCACGTGCACTTGCGTGTCGGTTTTACATATACCGAACCAGCCGGACAAGTTTTTGGCGCCGTTGCTGGGGAGACTAGGCAATTGGTGAAATTGTGTTAAGTGTAAATTTACTGTATTTTTGTTTTATTTTCTTAAGTGTTAACAACTTGGTCTTAGCCTGTATTTTGCAGACTTGATTTCTGTGAACACTGGCAAGGGACAAAGAGCTGGTGGAATCTTACTTAGAGCCTGAACGTGAATTTCATAGTCAACGTAGAGAAGCTCTACAAAAGAAGCTGCAGTTGCTCAGACAATCTATTATGGAGCAACAAAATCCACCAGTTGTGCGGGCAGTGTTAGTGCCCGATGAAGCAGCAGCAAGGCCGGTTCGCGAGGTGGCAATCCCACACGCCAACAATGTGCATTCTAGTATCCGCAAACCAGAGCCTGGAGGGAGGTTTGAATTAAAGCAGAACATGGTGCAACTTTTGCACACAAGCGGGCAATTTACCGGTCTCCCTCATGAAGACCCACAACAACATCTCCAAAACTTTTTGGAGATAAGTGACACTTATATACCCGCTGGAGTGTCACCTGATTATGTTCGGCTCACCTTATTTCCGTTTTCCTTACTTGGTGAAGCCAAGAGGTGGTTAAAAGTTAAACCACCCAATTCTATATCAACGTGGGATGATCTAGCACAGAAGTATTTGATTAGATTTTTCCCTTCTAGTAAAACAGCCAGACTTAGAAGTCAAATTCTAAGTTTTAAACAGAGGGAGGGAGAAAATCTATGTCAAGCCTGGGAAAGATTTAAATCCATGTTGCGGGACTGTCCTCATCATCATCAGTCCAATGAGGTGTTGGTACACACATTTAGTGAGGGTTTGGAACCCCATACTAAAATTCGGTTAGACTCAGCAGCTGGAGGGCAAGTGCTGGAAAAGACCTATGAGGAGCTGTACACTTTGCTCAACCGAATTTCACAGGGCAATCCAGAATGGAATGCAGATTCATCAAGAGGTGGAGCAAGGAAAGCAGCGGGAGTGCTTGAAGTGGATGGATTTACAGCTATCGCTGCATAGATAGCCGCTTTGCAAAATCAGTTAAACAACCACTTCAGCAATATGAATTTGAACCAGCCTTCAGTTTCAGTCAATGCAGTTCAACAGATGTGGTGTGAAGTGTGTGGTAGTAGTGAGCATTCAGCTGAGTGCTGTGGTGCAAATCCTGATTCTGTTAACTTTGTGGGCAATGCACAGAGAAATCAACAGCAGTTTGGTTGTGGCTACAACTCAAATTGGAGGAACCTTCCAAATTTTTCGTGGGGTAGCAACAACCAACAAGGCCAAGG
Source organism: Datura wrightii (assembly GCA_035772735.1). NCBI lineage: Eukaryota > Viridiplantae > Streptophyta > Magnoliopsida > Solanales > Solanaceae > Datura > Datura wrightii. The sequence continues at coordinate 115,509,699 of JASDFA010000003.1, read as the reverse complement.
TTCTGGTCAGGGTATGCAGAGAAATCAAGGAGGGCAACAAAACTATCAAGCTCAATTCAGAAATCACAATGCCCCTCCTCCACCACCATCACCGAGCATTGAGGAGATGTTCAAAACCATGATCGCTAATCAGGCACAATTGCAGGCTGACTATGTTAAATTGGCAGCCGAACTGAAGAACAATCAATTGGCGACCAAGGCTCTTGAATATCAGTTTGGGCAATTTGCCAGTGCCCAAAATACAAGACCCAGAGGAGGACTACCTAGCGACACGGATCCTAATCCGAAGCAGGTAAATGCAGTGACCACGAGGAGTGGTTTACAGTTGAAGGAGGTGGAACCGGAAAGACCGCCTCAAAAGTCAGGAGCAGCAGAAGTTGAGGAGGAACAAAGTTCTGATAGGGGGAAGACCAAAGAAGCAGAAGCAGAAAGGCCTCCACCCCTGTTCCCTCAACGACTTAAGAAACACAAGGAAGAGGCGTGTTTCAAGAAATTTATGGAGGTGCTTAAACAGGTACATGTTAATTTACCTCTTGTTGATGTCTTGCAGGGAGTGCCCAAATATGCAAAATATATTAAAGACATCATGGCTAACAAAAGTCGCTTGACTGAGTATGCCACGGTAGCTTTGACGGAGGAATGCACTTCCCGGATTCAAAACAGACTGCCCACGAAACTGAAAGACCCTGGAAGTTTTACTATCCAGCTCACTATTGGGCAGAGTATCCAAGCTCGTGGATTATGTGACTTGGGAGCAAGCATAAATCTGATTCCATCTTCGGTATTCAGAAAGTTAGGTCTAGAGTCCTAGACCTACAACTGTAATCTTGCAATTGGCAGACAGGTCCTTGGCTAAGCCGGATGGCATTGTTGAGGATGTGTTAGTGCAAGTGGGCTCCCTCATTTTTCCGGTCGATTTTATTGTTCTGGATTTTGAACCAGATGCTGAAGTCCCATTTATTTTGGGACGACCCTTTTTGGCAACCGGAAAAGCATTAATTGACGTAGCTGCGGGTCAACTTACAATGCGAGCATATGACAAGGTTGAAGTATTCGATGTGTACAAAGCACCTAAGCTCCTGACGGTGAATGAAGAACTCTCGGTGATCAATGTGATTGATCATGGGAATGCAAATCAGATGAATGATTCCCGAGAGTTAATAGGAAGGCCACCTGATAAGGTTGAGAACTACTGGGGGGAGGACAACGATCGTGACAAATCGTCCATCACCCTGGTAGATAAATGAGCATAAAGGACGTCGAGTCGCGACGGTAAACCAGGCGCTGCACGGGAGGCAACCCGTGAAAAATATTTTCTTTCTTTTTTTTAGGGTAAATAATTTTTATTTTTATTTTTCTTTTCTTGATTAGGTTTAGATTCTTGTTTTAGTTAATATTTTTCATTTTAGTTAGGGAAATCTATTAATCTAACCAATTTTGTTTAGTGAGGTGATTTTCAGGTCTAACGGAGAGAAATATGCATGGAATTGGGAAGAATAAGGCAAGGTATGAAAAAATAATTTAAGGGAAGAAATAGTGCACTGGCGCGTTGGCTCCGTGTCACGGAGGAAGGGCTCCGCGTTACCCTCCGTGACACGTTGAAGGCAAAATTCGGATTTTTTTTAAAATTTCCCGTAAGCCAACGCGTTGGCTCCGTGTCACGGAGGAGGGGCTCCGCGTTACCCTCCGTGACACGTTGCCTTACATTTGGTGCCGGGTCATACCGGGTTGCCGGGTGACCCGCGTGTTTTCTTTAAATAAACCCCCGATTTCCGCCCAAATCTGCCCATTCCCTCTCCCTTCCGCGACCAAAACACCCATTTCCCCCTCCCCAAGCACCGTGCCACGTTACTAGGCAAGGAATTCGTCAAGTTTCTTCGGTTCTTCAATTCAAAGGTATGTTTTCCTCGTTTCTCTCAAATTTTTGGCGATTGTAGTCGACTTTGGGCATGCGAGGTGAGATATATCACCCTAAGTAGAAATTTAACGTGATGTTGAGTTATTTGTGATGGATAAATGTTCGGATTGTTCTAATTAGCATTTGAACTTATCGATTACGTAAATAATTCGAATTTGATTGTAGAATTGTATTCTAGGGCATGGGTTGTTGAATTTGACTTGGGTGACTTGATAATTCGGTAAATTAGATGCCGGGGTGTGTTTGTAAATTGAGATAAGTCGTTGTAAATATTGTATGAATGTTAAGACGACGAATTCTCGAATTTTTGGGAAAGTGCAAAAATTGTGTAAATTGGTTTGATTATTTGGATTCGTTTGTATATAGAATGTTTTTGTCGTTGTTTTTAGTTTTTATTTTTATTGCTTGTGCGATGGTTGAATTGTTAGCGATAGTAGGATTGGGATTAGCTGTATGAAGTCTGAGTAGTATGCTAACTGTTATACTGTCGAAATTTTTTGTGAACGCACTAAGCATAAATTGTATAGTTGATTGTTTTGGTGTAAATAGAGTTATCCTTGCCGTAGTTTCGTAAAAGTAGCTAAGGACTAAGTGTGGGGTAAACGTTGTGTAACCCGACCTTAGCCGAAGTTAACATGTTTATAGCTTAACTTTGTGCTTGTTTGTGTATATTGACAGGTACAATGGCGAGTAGGCAAGATAAGGGCAAGGGTGCTTCTACCTCAGGCACCGGTAGAAAGCGAATGAGACTGGGCACCGCAGTCCCAGCTGCACCAGCTGTTTCGCGCGGCCAACGCTGCCAATACAGAACAAGATGGGTAACCGAGGAAGGGAAGAAGTGGTATGCTAAGCATAAGGAAAGCAAATACTTCCCGGAGGAACATATTGCACGGGAACCACTAGCACAGGAGTTCCCTCGTATTGTGATGAGGATTGAAGCAACTGGGCTCAGTTTTATATTCCAGGAGCCCAAGGAGTGCAACCTACATTTGGTCCGGGAGTTATACGCAAATTGGAACCCGGCCATCAGAAGCCACACAATAAAAATTAGACGGCAGATTGTTACTCTGGAACCCCAGCAGTTCAATGCCATCGTTGGAGCGCGGGACACAGACGCTCACGTTCTCCGCCAGCTAAACATCACCCCACCGTACGCCAACATTAGACGTACGTTGTGTGGGGCTCGATCCACAGCCCGATGGAGTAGACATATGGAGAGGGGTAACCACCAGACTCTGCCTTATTCGCAGATGAACAGGGAGGCCAGGATATGGCTGAAGATTGTATGTTCGTGCTTAATCCCGGGAGTTCACATGACGGATGTGACTCGGGACCGTGTCTGCTTGGTGTATGCCCTTATGAAAGGGCTTGAGATTAACGTTGGGGCGGTAATTATATCCGCCATGAAGAGAGCGAGACTACACCAGGGCCACAGATACAGGTTCGGCGGACTCATCACCACCTTCCTCCGAGGTCTTGATGTCGAGGAAGAAGCCTTGGATTACATCCCGCAGTTGGAGTGTAGGGCCCTCGATGTGACAAAAACTAAGGCCCCCGACACCACACATGGGCCAGTGCTGACTTTGGGCGAGCGGCATGCTCGTGACGATCAGTACATGGCACGTATGTTCGGCATGCAGATGCTTCAGCTACGGATTGGTGGGAGACCAGCCACCGAGGAAGAGTTATGGCAGTTGGAGCTGGATTAACCAATTTGGCGAGAATGCCAGAGCTTTATGCCGGGTGGGACCAGCCTTCGTTGAGCCTACTGATGACGATGTCCCTACTGACGAGGAGACACATCGGGAGGACTCCGATGTGGAGTCCGATGACGACGATGGAGCTGACTCAGACATGGGCGACGAGGCAGCAGCACCAGATGAAGAAGTCGAATATTTCGACTGAGCAGGGAGTTCCACCACCCAAAATTTTACGCTTTGTATTTTTGTGAACAATGGGGACAGTGTTCGATTTAAGTGTGGGGTGGGAAGTAGCTAGGTGCTGGGGCTGGGCTAATCTGCTGTATGCTTTTTCCTTGGTTCGTATGTATGTTTGTGTTTCCCTGTTGTGAACTGATTTGTGTTGTAGATGTATATATTTTTGTGGTTACTGATGTGTGTTATGAAAAGTTATGGTTGCCAGTGTAAATAGTTTATAAATATTTCTTTCTTATCGAAATGATCGATATTTTTCAAAATTTTTGCGAAAATATTTTGCACTTATCAAAATCTTTTGTAAACATTTTTCTATCAAAATGATCGATGTGTTGCAATATTTTTCAGTTTTTATTTTGGGTTTCTCGGAGTTTGTTTTCGGTTCTTTTACCGAGAATAGTCCCATTGAACCGATATCATAGTTAGTGACCGTTCCCTATGATGGATGGATGACGACCGTCTTAAGGGAAATGTAGTCGATAGGAGTAGGATTTTAATTTGTTTTCAGTTTTTCTTTGGTGGATTGCATCAATGAACCTGTAGTTGCCTTATGGTTGCAAAATTTCGTTGCGTGTTGTAACTGATGTTCAAAATGTGAAAGTGATTCATTTGAAAGCATGCAATTTTGTAAATATGCTGAGTTACCTAGGCTATAGAATTTGATTCGATATGAGTGAGGCTTAATTCTTGAATTCATGTAATTGGCTAATTCAAGAGTCTGTGAATACATCTTGATTCGAGCATGTGCATGTTGTGTAAAGTGAGGTATTGTTATTCCATGCTATTGTGAAGTGTCAAGAACTTGCCTGGTGTGTGTACAAAACGAAATGAAGGAGGTGTAGTGTTGGAAAGGATGTAGGCATTTCTTTGTTTTAACCGAGAGCTTCTATTTTTTTTTCTTGTCATACTCTACCTTTTTATGTGATTGTATACCCTAGTCAGCTCTTTTGAGCCTTTAGCCAATTCTTTCTTTCTTTTGTCCAAAATTGTATAAACTAAGCTTTATTCCTTCTTTTCATTAGCCGTAAAGTATATACAAAACTCTTAAGCACTTAAGAAGAACAGAAAATTTTTCCCAAAGTGTCAAAGAGTGAGAAGAAAAAGAAAAGCAGACTGAGGAAAGAAAAGATGAGGTTGAAGAGGCACTTGTTATAATGAAATGATGAGGAGGGTACATGAAAACCCTTTGTTTGGTGTCAAGTGTGTTTGATGAAATGGGTTGTACGAAAGTAAACCAGCATGAATGAGAGGAAAAGAGAAAAAAAGAAGAAACGTTATCCATGAGTCGATGGGAATGTGTGAAAAGGCACTTAAGGATGCTAGCGACTATTATTGGCTAATCCAATATATATACTAGTTCCATAGCCCCGTTACAACCCATTAAAGTCCTACGTGATCCTACATTGCATTTCTTTATATTAGTGGAGTAATACACTAAGGGCAAGCCTATGGGTCATGACATGATGCATGTGAATTCTTTTGGGAGAGTGAGTGAAATTAATTTTTATATGCCCCTACTTGAATGTTTGTGTGTTGCATGAACATGAAAGGGGAAGAATCTCTTGAGTTGTGAGGGAAGATGCTTGATGAAAGATTGATTTTCGTGTCGGATTTCTTGATTAGCTAATGTGCATGAGTTTGCCGATCTCGAGAATCAATTCTTAAAGTCTAGGAAGTCTTGATGTATGAAAGGTCATTGCATTGTAAGACCATGCATGTTTTCTTGATGATTTGCAAAAAATTGAATAATCGGTATGACTGTAGCGTAAATTGTCGCATCATAGTGACAAAGGTTGCGATGTAATTTGCATGAGTTGTGTATGTGTTGTTCGAGGACGAACAAGGATTTAAGTGTGGGGTAAGTGATCTTGGGCAGATTTATATGCCCAAATGATACTCAAACGTATCATTTTCGCCTTGTTTGTTGTGTAATGTGTATATATTCTCATGTAGTTGGTAATAAAATGCGAATTTATACTAACCAACATGATTAGCATTTGTTTTGTAGGAAAATATGATTTTTAGGAGCTAAAGTGTGTGTTGGAACAATATCGGAGTTGGACTCGGATGCGAGCGTGGAGAAGACATTGGAATGCACAAAGTATAGGGGCTCCGCGATGGAGCCGTGCCACGCTACCATCGCGGAGGCACACTGCCTGGAGAGGAAATTAAATGGCAAATTCCAGTGTGGCCTCACGACAGCTCCGTGGCACGGAGATAGGCCTCCGCGTTGGCCTCCATGCCACGTTGAGGCTATTTTACCGGACCCTGGATTTCCAGTGAAGGTCTGCGTCCACGCCGTGTCACGAAGGCAGTGCTCCGCGTTGACCTCCGTGACACGTTGCTTGTTATTCCGGGAAACATTTCCCACTAGTATAAATAGCACACTTAGGTTTATTTTAATGAGTTCAGACTTGGTGGAGCTAGGACGTGGGTTAGGCGCAGTTGAGGGACGAAAAAGCTAAGGGATTTCTTCTCTTTCTTTCTTCTTTCTATCCATTGTATCCATGATTTACACTTGTTTTAGGATGATCAATCCACAAATGAGTGGCTAATTCTCTTCCTTGCTGAGGTTATGAACATTTGTGATGAATTTTGATTATTAATTTTATGGTTTTCTTCTTCTTCTTCTATGTTGTTCTATTAATTCTTGTTTCTACTGCATTAGTGTGTGGCCGACATTAATGTACATCTAAAAAGTCCAATTTCACTCGAGAGAGCAAGAAATTGGAAAGTTGTGAATTAATAGGGTATTGTTCTTAACTTGATTTGGGAAAATTGGGTTTTGATGTGCTTTCCTGATAGAAATATACTTGAAAGCCGTATTAGTCAGTTTAGGAACCGGAATTGTATTGCTAGTTCATAAATTGCATTTCATCACAGAAATGTAGACGGATGGTTTATGATTCTAAAGTGAAATTAAATACGAGAGTTTTAATTTCTAGGCTACTGTTCTTGGCTAGCAACATGAAGAAGAGATTAACCAAATTATTATTATAATCGAATTCATTACTTGTTCTTAACCTTGGCATGCTCATATCCATAGTTTAAATTCACAGTAAATAATTGTTAATAGTTTTAGTATATATATATTTTATAAACAAAAACTTATTTAACTGTTGGTTACGCTGTTGTTAGCATAATTAGAAGTAAGATAAGAATATAGTGTACTTAGGCAATTTTACTTATCCTGAGTCTCCTTGGATCGATACTTGGCTTACTTAGCCACTTTATTACTTGTTTGACCACGTGCACTTGCGTGTCGGTTTTACATATACCGAACCAGCCGGACATGGTACATCTTGTGTGAAAATGTATTGGAGGCTTTCATGATCAGTAAAAATGTCCACATTGTACAACATACAAGTAATGCCTCCATATTTTTAAGGCATGGACCACTACAGCTAACTCCGGATTGTGGGTGGGATAGTTGTTTTTCATGTTTTCTCAATTTCCTTGAAGCATATGCAATTACCTTTCTGTGTTGCATCAAAATGCACCCTAATCCAATGCTTGAAGTGTCGCAATATATAGCATAACCTTATGAACCTTCCGACAAAGCTAACACTGGTGTTGATGTCAATCTATTTTTCAATTTATGAAAACCCTGCTCACAGGCCTCGGTCCACTGAAACTTAGCTTCTTTCTGGGTTAATTTAGTCAAAGGTGCTGACAGGGTAGAAAATATTTCCACAAACATTCTGTAATACTCGGCTAGTCCCAGGAAACTGTGAACCTCTGTTGGAGTTGTAGGCCTAGGCCATGTCTTTACTGCCTCAATTTTTTGTGGATCAACCTGAATACCAGCCTCTGATACAATGTGGCCCAATAAAGCTACATAATTTAACCAGAACTCACATTTAGAAACTTTGCATACAGCTGGCGATCTCTGAGGATATGAAGTACTATTTGCAAATGATCTTTTTGTTCTGCTTTTGACTGGGAGTATACTAGAATATCGTCAATGAATACTATCAAAAACAGATATAAATATGGCCTGAAGATACTGTTCATTAGGTCCATGAACACAGTTGGTGCATTCGTCAACCCGAAGGACATAACTAGAAACTCAAAATGACCATACCTGGTCTTGAAAGCCGTCTTAGGGATATCTTTCTCCCAAACTCGAACCTGATGGTACCCGAATCTCATGTGAATTTTGGAAAAGTATTTTGTCCCTTGCAGCTGGTCAAATAAATCATCTATCCTTGGAAAAGGATATTTATTCTTAATAGTAACTCTATTCAACTGCCGATACTCTATACACATGCATAGGGAACCATCTTTCTTTCTTACAAATAGAACTGGTGCACCCCACGATGAAGTACTCGGCCTAATAAAACCCTTATCTAACAAATCTTTCAACTGTTCTTTCAATTCTTTTAACTCAGCAGGGGTCATTCAATACGGGGGAATGGATATAGGCTGAGTATTTGGTAGCAAGTCTATAGAGAAATCTATTTCTCGCTCTGGGGGAATACCAGGAAGTTCGTCTGGAAACTCATTAACCACTGGAATAGACTGGAGAATCAGGGATTCTTCTTGCATATCCCGAACCCTAATAATATGGTAGACACAACCTTTTGCTATCAACTTTTTCGCCCGAAGATAGGATATGAACTTACCTTTTGGTGTAGCTGTATTACCTCTCCACTCTCACACTATCTCTCCTGAGAAATGAAATTGGACAATTTTGGTCCAGCACTCCACAGTGGCGTAACATGGTGCCAGCCAATCCATGCCCATAATTACATCAAAATCAATCATCTCTACTTCTACTAAATCTGCTACGGTCTGACGACCAACAATCTCTATTGTACAACCCCGGTAAATTCTTTTTGGAATAATGGAGTCACAGATAGGTGTAGACACTGAGAAGGGTCATTGAAGCAATTCTGACACTATATCAAACTTTCGGGCCACTACGGAGTAACATACGAAAAAGTGGAGACCGAATCTATCAAGGAATAAACTGAGTGAGAGCAAACATCTAGTATACCTGTCACAACATCTGGCGATGACTCTGACTCCTGTCGCCCCGGTAGTGCATATGTGCGATTCGGACCGCTGCCTGAGCTGGATGCCCTTGACCTACCTCGGCCTCTGCCGGCTGGAGCTGAGGGCCTGTGCCTTGCATAAGGTGCTGGGGCATATGAACCTGCTGAGGATCTATTCTGTTGGTCTTGACTGCCCTGTGTAACGACCCTGGCCCAACACTATGAAGTATTGTTCGTTCTTGGGCCGAAGCCCATCACAGATTTGTCCCTTCGGATTTTCAACCCAAAATGCGCCTCACGGTATTAGGTTCAGTTCCTTTACTAAATAGCCAAGGACTCTCCCTCTCTTTTCGGATGTGGGATTTGCCTAAGTGAGCCAGGTTTCTCTACTAGCTTTGTCCTTGCACTCATACCAAGTTTGTCATGCCCCAAGTCTACACTCTAGATAGGACACGGTACTTGAAGCCACAAGTGACCCCAAGTTAACCACTGGTCTATCATACACTGGTATTCTGAGTGAAAAAAAATATAGCGGAAGCTTTGGAATAACAACATTAGAACATTTAAGAAAATAAAACTGATAATATAAAGTTTAAGAACATCTGAAGTCTGGAATTAACTATGTGTCTGATAGCCTTCTAATTGATGAGTTGCTAGGTCAAGCCCCAGCTAACTCTAAGTCTAACTAAAATTAATAAATCAACTGAAAGAAAGTAAAACAAGGCCCTCGAATGATGAGGACTCACACTTCGGCTGTAGAAGAGGAGGATCTGAATTGCAACGGCTAACGATGCTGAGTTTGGGAACCTGCAGCTGTATCATGAAACAATACAACATAAAAGTATGCATCAGTACTTTGAATGTACTGAGTAAGCGGGATAGAACATAACACTGGATATAAACAACTGAACTAAATTGACATGCAATGACTAACTAAAATACTGAACTGAAATAACTGAAATATACTAAGATGGTCAAGATGACCCTGTCTAATGGTCAAAGACATGCCCTAAGTCTGAAATACTGTACTGAACTGATCTAAACTGACTAGCCTGAAACTGAACTAGACTACTAGTGGGAGAGTCTATAACCGACATATAACCACGTGAGATAGACATGGAGTCCGATGTATACACCCCATCAGTGGGACCCAATATGCTTTGCCAGGGTATAAAGGCATGGACTGTGAGATCACTGTCTGGGGCCACGAGGCCAATAAATATAACCTACGATGGCAACATAGTTCTGGAACCTGGGTGCGCTGGAACCCCAACCCTCTCGGTGCTAAGTCCTACTCCCACTGGATGATCCTACCATGACTACTACTATCAAGCAGATAGATTGATACTGGGGCCCAATACTATAACTGACTCAGGGATACTATCTGAGAGCACCCTGAGCATCTTATAGGACCGAATTTGGAAACTGGTGTTCTAAGACTGGTCTGAGCTACTCAAAAAGGAGCATCGTAGTCGTCTAAAGAGAAAACTAAAAACTGATATCTGATAACTGGGAGGCACCCCTGACACCTCAAGAATTTACTATAGTCAAACTGATCAGCTGACATTTTTTTCTGGACAATGTTGACACCCAATTTTGACCGACCTGCACTTTAATATGCTGCTTATATATGTATATATTTATTTATTTATTTAACACAAAAATTCGGCTTATTTTTGTATTTATAAAATAATTTATTATCATAATATGGCGAAAATTATTTCAAGTTATATATATATGATTTATATTAATTTAAATTTTGATACTAAATAATTACATCGTATATAATATAATTTATATTAACATTCGCCCTTATTTCGAAATATATTCTTTACTTAATATACTATTTACATAATTTTTCTAAATTTTTACAAATTATTTGACTAATATTATTACTCGAATTTATAAATTATTTATGTAAATAATATGATTTTTATAATATTTGATAACCTGATTTTATATTTTAGTCATTAAATTTTTCGTAAATATAATAATTTAATCATATGATATTTATATAAGTATACTTAAATTTATAATTTATTTATTAATAATAATGTTTATATGATTTTCTTATAATTTAAATTATTTTATTATCTATTTATTAAATTATCTACAAGTGTAGTATATTTATTAATAATCATTTTTTTTTGTTTAGTGGTGACATAATTATTAGTTTTTGTAGTGGGTGATTATTTTTTTAAACTTTAATTTGAATTAATGGCTCCTTTATTTTTTTAGTGCTTTAGCTTTTCCATGTTTTGAGCAAAAGGGGATTTTCTTCTCTTCTTTAAAAGGAGAGAAAACCGAAAGAGAAGGGGGAGACTTAGAAAAAAAAAAGGGGAGACACTTAGAGAGAAAAAAAAAAAGACTTAGAAAAAAAACAAGAACACAAGAGAGAGGGGAGAACACTTAGAGAGACAATTTATTTTATTTTTCATAATACTGCTCTGTTTCTAAAAATTCTTCATCCTCCTTCCACCTCAATACGAGCACTGCTCGGGATCCTCGAGATTCTCGTGATGTTTGATATTCTTTTGCTTTCGTCATTTACCGTTTGAGATTATTTTGCATCTACGACGGTACTAACCTTTAAACAGGTATCATCTTAATTTGGCATTCATTCGGGACGAAAGGAGGCTACCGGAATTTCTTTGATGTTATTTATTTTACTATGCCATAATTATTCATTCTATTTTATGTTTGTAATATTTGTAATAAACTCATAATAGTGAAAGGGGTTATGGGGGCGGGGGTTTATTTTATCGTCTTATTTGTTTTATTAGAAATCATGCCTATAGGAATTAAAATAATTTGATTTGATGCACATAGAAATCATGCCTATAGGTCCTAAATAATTCAATTTAAAATGAGTAACTTTGCCTTCAAAAAAAAAATAAATAAATAAAATAAGTTGTTATATTAGAAATCATGTTTATTAGAACTTGGGCATTTTTAATTCGTAATACCTCGGATTTAAAATTTAGAAGTCCTGTTTATAGGAATAACTAAAGCATTTATTTTGATAAAATCATACCTACAATAATTTATTTCATGTGAATATAAGGTAGCATTTAGAGATTGTGTCTACAATTTGCAAAACAGTTATCTTGCTTGTGCATTCTTAGAAAATCTGTCTTTAAGGATAGAAATCATGCCTATAGGTTTTTAAATTGGAAGCATGTTTAATTACTTATTCTAGTGGAGGCTTATGTGAAACCTTTTGTGCTTCTTTTATTATTTGCTAAATATTTGACATTAATCTCTTTTAACAAAGCCTACGAATTTTAGATCCAAAAATCCAAAGTAGTAGTCCAAACGCCTCTTGGAAATTAAGTTTGGGACGGGTAGGCTATTGTTAGGGCGTTAGTTTTTCTCATCTAGAACGTTATAGGATTTTAATAATTAAAATAATTAGGTGGGTAGACGGGAGATGATGAAACAGACCGGCTATTGCTGACTTCACGCATGAAGCACACCTATTACTCCCATCTTTTCTAAATTCATTTTTTCTAAGAAGCTTTAAATATTTTAAAATTATCATTGCTATGTTCAAATATTGATATATTTTCATCTAAAAGAAATATTTCTTAAAAATATATAATATATACGATTTTCTTAAAATGATTTTTTCTCAAGTTATACATATATATATATATATATATATATATATATTATTCTCTTCAAACTATCTTGATTTTAAAAATAGAATAGAAGGGTGTAGTATCGAATTGGGCCCGTTTTCAGCCTTGTCAAAACCTGATCCCACTAAGTTTTAATTTTAGTTTTTGCTAATTTAGTATTTATGTTAGTATTCTATTTATGTTTAATAATTTACCGACTTTATTTGATCACTTAGATAATCCCTCATTTAATGAGTACGGCCGGGAACCACAATTGTGGACCTCGAAAGGTGCCTAACACCTTCCTTTTGAGGTAATTTAAGCCCTTACCCAACTCTGGTAACTTAGGAAATAAATTAGTTTAGAATGGTGCCCTAACGCACCTTAATCCGTTAGGTGGCGACTCTTCTTTTCCACCCTTAAGAGTCCTCGATGTCGAATCCCGCCTTTTGCCCGCGAGGGGAAAAATGGGGCGCGACAGAATGGCGACTCTGCTGGGGATATTAGGCTTTAACCATTACGTGTTTATTTAAATGGGGTTTAATTAACTGTTAACTTGCTAAGTGTTTGATTTATTTTCTTATTTTTGACTTTATCACGAAGTTACTAACCGTTTTCTTTGTTTTCTTATTGTTTATTATTTCTTATGTAATTGTCGATAAATAAATTGTTGTAATTTTCTTTTATTTATCTGACATATCGCTCATACTTCCCCCACTTGGGAATTTCACACTTTCACACACAATGACGGTTGCGTGGTTTCACGGCCGTTCACCAGTTTAAAACACCTCAAGGATTGTTTGTGATTTGGTCGATCAGCGGTGCGTCGACGGTCATAAGCTTCCTCACTCTCGAGTTGTCCGCTCGAGGGAACCGTGTCATACCCACTTCTACTCTTAGATCGTGACCTTGTACTCCTTTAGCAAGGCTTGCACTTCTTTTAAAACTTAGAAAAATCGCGACGTCCATGGTACGTCAAGATTAAATAGAAACTTGCCCTAAGTCTTAAGGGATCAGTTTTAATCCCGATAAAAGACGATTCATGAATTGTGTGCATCTTAAGATAATTTTGTTTAAAATATCGTCATTGTGCTCCCGGGTGGGTAGGATAGCCTAACCTTTCTTTTATTGCAGGCACAATGAGTCTCCCAACTTCGTATCCAAAATTCGGCATGGTTAGCTTGGTGGTCGAATTTAGGAGATCGCCACCATTTCGACAAAGTATCAGAAGATCCGAAGAAGTTGGATGCAGACGAAGATGTTTTTAAGATTTACTGTTTTATTGTAATTCTTGTGATCTTATATAATAATAAAGTTTATTTTTTGGGGGTTTATTTTGGGAGCAAAATGACGATATTTAATAACAAGTTCTCTTTAACTCGTTAGGCCTACCTCTGGCATAAAAGAGGCCCCCAAATCAGGAAGACGTATAAACGTGTTTAATTTTTTTTATTTACCATGTGAAATATATTTAATGTGTTTGTTTCATCAACTACATGTCATGCTTCAATTTTTTTGTTTATTATTTTGGTCCCCTTCCTAAAATCATGCTTCTATCAAGCCTCGCATCACTTTCATAAGTTTTCCTCCGACATACCATCAACCTTATATCCTCAAAACAATCTTCGTCATGCCTACTCCCTTCCTCAAAATCAACATTCGCATAATACATATGCAACTCATTCAAATCAAGCCATACCGCAAAAAAAAATCGCCCACCATGTTTCATTATTTACCTCATACAGTTACATCCAACATGTCTCATGCTTCAAGAGATCGTACCCTAAGCCCATTTATATCGAGACTGCTCCGGTCATCCATCACATAGATGATTGCGAACTACGTCCGACCTGATTCCTTTCGGATACGTAGGCAACCCATTTTGGGTTCGGTCTCAATCAAATAAATTTTCTTTCTCCTCATATCCCAATCAAATTTCCTCCTCCACCTACACTCCAAAGGCAACCAATTTTTTTTAAATCCTCTGATTCAACAATCGCGCAAGCCCGCGAGACCCCGAGCAAGTTCATCTGAGCAGTATACTCCTTTGGATGAATCTATAATCCAATTGAAAGACATGATCCAACCGCTAATTGATGTCAAGGTGATCCACCCGAGTTAAAACTTGATGCCCTAAATTATCCTCAACTTTATCTATTCTTTTTTTTTTAAACCTTTCGTTCCTTGTATTCTGAACTACGTCGGACCTGATTCCCGTTTAAGAGGGATACGTAGGCGCCCTTATGGGGTTCGGTCTATATCTCAATAAAATTTCCTTTCTCCTTTCCTTTTCCAACTGGGGCAGAATTTTTGAGAGGACCTCAAAAATTCACAACTTTGCGTCATTTGCAACAGAAGTCTACACTGGGGCAGAATTTTTTGAGAGGACCTCAAAATTCAATAGATCGAGCGTTTCTATGTAACTGGGGCAGAAATTTTGAGAAAGATCTCAAAATTTAATCAAGACTCAGTCAAGCCAAGGAGTTGATTTCGAAAAAGGACGTGACATCCAATTTGATCGTCAAACTCATGAGATCGGGATAACAACGGACGAGTAAAGGCACAAATCAGCCTTCCCCATTTTAATCTTATAATCTTTTCTTTGAACGCAGGATGCAACAGGTACCAAATTTGCAATCATTCCATATGGATCTTCAAAGGTATTTTCTAAATTTATTTTTCAAGGGCTAAGCACTGTCCTAGGGTTAAGCGTTACCCTAAATTATTTGTTCAAGGGCTAAGCACTGTCCTGGGGTTAAGCATTACCCTAAATTATTTGTTCAAGGGCTAAGCACTGTCCTAGGGTTAAGCATTACCCTAAATTATTTGTTCAAGGGCTAAGCACTGTCCTGGGGTTAAGCATTACCCTAAATTATTTGTTCAAGGGCTAAGCACTGTCCTAGGGTTAAGCATTACCCTAAATTTATTTTTCAAGGGCTAAGCACTGTCCTAGGGTTAAGCATTACCCTAAATTTATTTTTCAAGGGCTAAGCACTGTCCTAGGGTTAAGCATTACCCTAAATTTATTTTTTCAAGGGCTAAGCACTGTCCTAGGGTTAAGCATTACCCTAAATTTATTTTTTCAAGGGCTAAGCACTGTCCTAGGGTTAAGCATTACCCTAAATTATTTGTTCAAGGGCTAAGCACTGTCCTAGGGTTAAGCATTACCCTAAATTTATTTTTCAAGGGCTAAGCACTGTCCTAGGGTTAAGCATTACCCTAAATTTATTTTTCAAGGGCTAAGCACTGTCCTAGGGTTAAGCATTACCCTAAATTTATTTTTTCAAGGGCTAAGCACTGTCCTAGGGTTAAGCATTACCCTAAATTTATTTTTTCAAGGGCTAAGCACTGTCCTAGGGTTAAGCATTACCCTAAATTATTTGTTCAAGGGCTAAGCACTGTCCTAGGGTTAAGCATTACCCTAAATTTATTTTTTCAAGGGCTAAGCACTGTCCTAGGGTTAAGCATTACCCTAAATTTATTTGTTCAAGGGCTAAGCACTGTCCTAGGGTTAAGCATTACCCTAAATTATTTGTTCAAGGGCTAAGCACTGTCCTAGGGTTAAGCATTACCCTAAATTATTTGTTCAAGGGCTAAGCACTGTCCTAGGGATAAGCATTACCCTAAATTTATTTTTCAAGGGCTAAGCACTGTCCTAGGGTTAAGCATTACCCTAAATTATTTGTTCAAGGGCTAAGCACTGTCCTAGGGTTAAGCATTACCCTATGTTTATTTTTTCAAGGGCTAAGCACTGTCTTAGGGTTAAGCACTACCCTAAATTTTTCGTTTAAAGGCTAAGCATTGTCTCCTAAAATTTAATTTGATTAAGCACTAATTATTAATTACGCCATGCTTATTGACTGACCATTTTATCTAGTTTTTGAGCTTGCAGGCTACGATTGCGTTGTTCTCATGCCTTTTAATCAAGTTAATATCACATCATTTTCAAACTCCCCCCTCTCTTTGATATTCTTATGCTACTCTCCGCTATTTTTAACTTATTATTTTCGTAATACTCCATTCTTATTCAAGCCTCGTGTTGTCAGTTTTTAGGGATCTCTTTCCTCCCTAAATTCAGAACTACACATGGCCTGATTCTCGTGAAACCCGAGATATGTAGGCGACTTGAAACTGAAGTCTCGGTCGCGATATCTTCATGACTTTTCTTCCTTTCACTTGGCCCTACCGAAATTTTTGCCTCGGTCGAACAAAATTGGCTACTAAGTCAACGTTCTTTGCTCGACAATTCATCCTTCATTCCCGAGCAAAGAAGGGGCAGCTGTTGACACCCAATTTTGACCGACCTGCACTTTAATATGCTGCTTATATATGTATATATTTATTTATTTATTTAACACAAAAATTCGGCTTATTTTTTTATTTATAAAATAATTTATTATCATAATATGGCGAAAATTATTTCAAGTTATATATATATGATTTATATTAATTTAAATTTTGATACTAAATAATTACATCGTATATAATATAATTTATATTAACATTCGCCCTTATTTCGAAATATATTCTTTACTTAATATACTATTTACATAATTTTTCTAAATTTTTACAAATTATTTGACTAATATTATTACTCGAATTTATAAATTATTTATGTAAATAATATGATTTTTATAATATTTGATAACCTGATTTTATATTTTAGTCATTAAATTTTTCGTAAATATAATAATTTAATCATATGATATTTATATAAGTATACTTAAATTTATAATTTATTTATTAATAATAATGTTTATATGATTTTCTTATAATTTAAATTATTTTATTATCTATTTATTAAATTATCTACAAGTGTAGTATATTTATTAATAATCATTTTTTTTTGTTTAGTGGTGACATAATTATTAGTTTTTGTAGTGGGTGATTATTTTTTTAAACTTTAATTTGAATTAATGGCTCCTTTATTTTTTTAGTGCTTTAGCTTTTCCATGTTTTGAGCAAAAGGGGATTTTCTTCTCTTCTTTAAAAGGAGAGAAAACCCAAAGAGAAGGGGGAGACTTAGAAAAAAAAAAAGGGGAGACACTTAGAGAGAAAAAAAAAAAAGACTTAGAAAAAAAACAAGAACACAAGAGAGAGGGGAGAACACTTAGAGAGACAATTTATTTTATTTTTCATAATACTGCTCTGTTTCTAAAAATTCTTCATCCTCCTTCCACCTCAATACGAGCACTGCTCGGGATCCTCGAGATTCTCGTGATGTTTGATATTCTTTTGCTTTCGTCATTTACCGTTTGAGATTATTTTGCATCTACGACGGTACTAACCTTTAAACAGGTATCATCTTAATTTGGCATTCATTCGGGACGAAAGGAGGCTACCGGAATTTCTTTGATGTTATTTATTTTACTATGCCATAATTATTCATTCTATTTTATGTTTGTAATATTTGTAATAAACTCATAATAGTGAAAGGGGTTATGGGGGCGGGGGTTTATTTTATCGTCTTATTTGTTTTATTAGAAATCATGCCTATAGGAATTAAAATAATTTGATTTGATGCACATAGAAATCATGCCTATAGGTCCTAAATAATTCAATTTAAAATGAGTAACTTTGCCTTCAAAAAAAAAATAAATAAATAAAATAAGTTGTTATATTAGAAATCATGTTTATTAGAACTTGGGCATTTTTAATTCGTAATACCTCGGATTTAAAATTTAGAAGTCCTGTTTATAGGAATAACTAAAGCATTTATTTTGATAAAATCATACCTACAATAATTTATTTCATGTGAATATAAGGTAGCATTTAGAGATTGTGTCTACAATTTGCAAAACAGTTATCTTGCTTGTGCATTCTTAGAAAATCTGTCTTTAAGGATAGAAATCATGCCTATAGGTTTTTAAATTGGAAGCATGTTTAATTACTTATTCTAGTGGAGGCTTATGTGAAACCTTTTGTGCTTCTTTTATTATTTGCTAAATATTTGACATTAATCTCTTTTAACAAAGCCTACGAATTTTAGATCCAAAAATCCAAAGTAGTAGTCCAAACGCCTCTTGGAAATTAAGTTTGGGACGGGTAGGCTATTGTTAGGGCGTTAGTTTTTCTCATCTAGAACGTTATAGGATTTTAATAATTAAAATAATTAGGTGGGTAGACGGGAGATGATGAAACAGACCGGCTATTGCTGACTTCACGCATGAAGCACACCTATTACTCCCATCTTTTCTAAATTCATTTTTTCTAAGAAGCTTTAAATATTTTAAAATTATCATTGCTATGTTCAAATATTGATATATTTTCATCTAAAAGAAATATTTCTTAAAAATATATAATATATACGATTTTCTTAAAATGATTTTTTCTCAAGTTATACACACATATATATATATATATATATATATATATATTATTCTCTTCAAACTATCTTGATTTTAAAAATAGAATAGAAGGGTGTAGTATCGAATTGGGCCCGTTTTCAGCCTTGTCAAAACCTGATCCCACTAAGTTTTAATTTTAGTTTTTGCTAATTTAGTATTTATGTTAGTATTCTATTTATGTTTAATAATTTACCGACTTTATTTGATCACTTAGATAATCCCTCATTTAATGAGTACGGCCGGGAACCACAATTGTGGACCTCGAAAGGTGCCTAACACCTTCCTTTTGAGGTAATTTAAGCCCTTACCCAACTCTGGTAACTTAGGAAATAAATTAGTTTAGAATGGTGCCCTAACGCACCTTAATCCGTTAGGTGGCGACTCTTCTTTTCCACCCTTAAGAGTCCTCGATGTCGAATCCCGCCTTTTGCCCGCGAGGGGAAAAATGGGGCGCGACAGAATGGCGACTCTGCTGGGGATATTAGGCTTTAACCATTACGTGTTTATTTAAATGGGTTTAATTAACTGTTAACTTGCTAAGTGTTTGATTTATTTTAGAGGGCTAAGCACTGTCCTAGGGTTAAGCATTACCCTAAATTATTTGTTCAAGGGCTAAGCACTGTCCTAGGGTTAAGCATTACCCTAAATTTATTTTTCAAGGGCTAAGCACTGTCCTAGGGTTAAGCATTACCCTAAATTATTTGTTCAAGGGCTAAGCACTGTCCTAGGGTTAAGCATTACCCTAAATTATTTGTTCAAGGGCTAAGCACTGTCCTAGGGTTAAGCATTACCCTAAATTTATTTTTCAAGGGCTAAGCACTGTCCTAGGGTTAAGCATTACCCTAAATTTATTTGTTCAAGGGCTAAGCACTGTCCTAGGGTTAAGCATTACCCTAAATTATTTGTTCAAGGGCTAAGCACTGTCCTAGGGTTAAGCATTACCCTAAATTATTTGTTCAAGGGCTAAGCACTGTCCTAGGGTTAAGCATTACCCTAAATTTATTTTTCAAGGGCTAAGCACTGTCCTAGGGTTAAGCATTATCCTAAATTATTTGTTCAAGGGCTAAGCACTGTCCTAGGGTTAAGCATTACCCTAAATTATTTGTTCAAGGGCTAAGCACTGTCCTAGGGTTAAGCATTACCCTAAATTTATTTTTCAAGGGCTAAGCACCGTCCTAGGGTTAAGCATTACCCTAAATTTATTTTTCAAGGGCTAAGCACTGTCCTAGGGTTAAGCATTACCCTAAATTTATTTTTTCAAGGGCTAAGCACTGTCCTAGGGTTAAGCATTACCCTAAATTTATTTTTTCAAGGACTAAGCACTGTCCTAGGGTTAAGCATTACCCTAAATTATTTGTTCAAGGGCTAAGCACTGTCCTAGGGTTAAGCATTACCCTAAATTTATTTTTTCAAGGGCTAAGCACTGTCCTAGGGTTAAGCATTACCCTAAATTATTTGTTCAAGGGCTAAGCACTGTCCTAGGGTTAAGCATTACCCTAAATTATTTGTTCAAGGGCTAAGCACTGTCGTAGGGTTAAGCATTACCCTAAATTTATTTTTCAAGGGCTAAGCACTGTCCTAGGGTTAAGCATTACCCTAAATTATTTGTTCAAGGGCTAAGCACTGTCCTAGGGTTAAGCATTACCCTAAATTATTTGTTCAAGGGCTAAGCACTGTCCTAGGGTTAAGCATTACCCTAAATTTATTTTTTCAAGGGCTAAGCACTGTCTTAGGGTTAAGCATTACCCTAAATTTATTTGTTCAAGGGCTAAGCACTGTCCTAGGGTTAAGCATTACCCTAAATTATTTGTTCAAGGGCTAAGCACTGTCCTAGGGTTAAGCATTACCCTAAATTATTTGTTCAAGGGCTAAGCACTGTCCTAGGGTTAAGCATTACCCTAAATTTATTTTTCAAGGGCTAAGCACTGTCCTAGGGTTAAGCATTATCCTAAATTATTTGTTCAAGGGCTAAGCACTGTCCTAGGGTTAAGCATTACCCTAAATTTATTTTTTCAAGGGCTAAGCACTGTCTTAGGGTTAAGCACTACCTTAAATTTTTCGTTTAAAGGCTAAGCATTGTCTCCTAAAATTTAATTTGATTAAGCACTAATTATTAATTACGCCATGCTTATTGACTGACCATTTTATCTAGTTTTTGAGCTTGCAGGCTACGATTGCGTTGTTCTCATGCCTTTTAATCAAGTTAATATCACATCATTTTCAAACTCCCCCCTCTCTTTGATATTCTTATGCTACTCTCCGCTATTTTTAACTTATTATTTTCGTAATACTCCATTCTTATTCAAGCCTCGTGTTGTCAGTTTTTAGGGATCTCTTTCCTCCCTAAATTCAGAACTACACACGGCCTGATTCTCGTGAAACCCGAGATATGTAGGCGACTTGAAACTGAAGTCTCGGTCGCGATATCTTCATGACATTTCTTCCTTTCACTTGGCCCTACCGAAATTTTTGCCTCGGTCGAACAAAATTGGCTACTAAGTCAACGTTCTTTGCTCGACAATTCATCCTTCATTCCCGAGCAAAGAAGGGGCAGCTGTTGACACCCAATTTTGACCGACCTGCACTTTAATATGCTGCTTATATATGTATATATTTATTTATTTATTTAACACAAAAATTCAGCTTATTTTTTGTATTTATAAAATAATTTATTATCATAATATGGCGAAAATTATTTCAAGTTATATATATATGATTTATATTAATTTAAATTTTGATACTAAATAATTACATCGTATATAATATAATTTATATTAACATTCGCCCTTATTTCGAAATATATTCTTTACTTAATATACTATTTACATAATTTTTCTAAATTTTTACAAATTATTTGACTAATATTATTACTCGAATTTATAAATTATTTATGTAAATAATATGATTTTTATAATATTTGATAACCTGATTTTATATTTTAGTCATTAAATTTTTCGTAAATATAATAATTTAATCATATGATATTTATATAAGTATACTTAAATTTATAATTTATTTATTAATAATAATGTTTATATGATTTTCTTATAATTTAAATTATTTTATTATCTATTTATTAAATTATCTACAAGTGTAGTATATTTATTAATAATTTTTTTTTTTTGTTTAGTGGTGACATAATTATTAGTTTTTGTAGTGGGTGATTATTTTTTTAAACTTTAATTTGAATTAATGGCTCCTTTATTTTTTTAGTGCTTTAGCTTTTCCATGTTTTGAGCAAAAGGGGATTTTCTTCTCTTCTTTAAAAGGAGAGAAAACCCAAAGAGAAGGGGAGAGACTTAGAAAAAAAAAGGGAGACACTTAGAGAGAAAAAAAAAAAGACTTAGAAAAAAAAAAGAATTAGAGAGAGAACACATCTTCTTTAGAAGATCAATTTTATTCAAATATTGCTATTCCTTTGTTAACATAAGTACTCGGAATTTGCTTGGCTCCGAAGCATTTTTTTTCCGCTCTCTGCTCCTCTTTTAAATTCTATGGCTCCTTTATACCTCATCTATGCATACACTGCTCGGAATCCTTGAGATTCTCATGATCTTAACGCGTTGAGGACGGGTACTAATCAGGGCGTTTTGTTGCATTATTAATCCGTGATTTTTCTTTCAACTTTGTCATTCGTCGGTTAGTTTATTTACCTTTATCAGATTATCATTTACTATGTTAATTTCTTTGATTGCTTTCTTCTCGTGACTGTATGTTTAATCTGCTCTTGATGTGATTTTTCCAAGTTTAGTCAAACTCATGACTAAGAGTATCCGAATATTATTCTTGTATCTATGATTGTACTAACCGTTAAGCAGGTATCGTCTTATACCGACATTCATCAAAGAGTTACCAGGATGAAAGGAGGCTACTGGATTTATTTATTGTTATTTATTTTAATGTCGTAGTTATTCATTCTATTTTGTTCTTTTGTAATATTTGTAATATAAACAATAATAATAGTAAAAATGGGTTTGGGGGCGGGGCGTTTATTTTATCGTCTTATTTGTTTTATTAGAAATCATGCCTATAGGAATTAAAATAATTTGATTTGATGCACATAGAAATCATGCCTATAGGTCTTAAATAATTCAATTTAAAATGCAGCAATTTATTTCATGCGAATTTAGGGTGACATTTTCATACCTAAATTATTTTATTCTTTACAACATTAATTTACTTGGGTAATTTTTGATGATTTGTTGCTGGAATTATTTTAATGAGTAGGTTTTACACGCACTAGACATCATGGCTTTAGGATAAATTTTAACATGGCTACATTCACTAGAAATCATGATCATAGGTTTAATAAAGAGGCCTATTTGAAACCCTAATGTTAATTGTTTGTTTGAATTTACTTGTTTGACATTAATGTCCTTTAACAAAGCCTAAGAATTTTAGAACCCAAAATCCCATTTAGTAGTCCATCCCCTCTTGGATATTAGGATTGGGACGGGTAGACACTTGTTAGGGCGTTAGTCTTTTCCACCTAGATCGCTTAAGCTTAACAATAATAATTAACTAGGTGGGTAGACGGGAGATGATGAAACAGACCGGCTATTGCTGACTTCACGCATGAAGCACACCTATTACTCCCATCTTTTCTAAATTCATTTTTTCTAAGAAGCTTTAAATATTTTAAAATTATCATTGCTATGTTCAAATATTGATATATTTTCATCTAAAAGAAATTTTGTTAAAAATATATAATATATATGATTTTCTTAAAATGATTTTTTCTCAAGTTATACATATACATATATATATATATATTATTCTCTTCAAACTATCTTGATTTTAAAAATAGAATAGAAGGGAGTAGTATCGAATTGGGCCCGTTTTCAGCCTTGTCAAAACCTGATCCCACTAAGTTTTATATTTTAGTTTCTGCTAATTTAGTATTTAAGTTAGTATTCTATTTATGTTTAATAATTCATCGACTTTATGTGATCACTTAGTTAATACCCCCATTTAATGAGTACGGCCGGGAACCACATTTGTGGACCTCGAAAGGTGCCTAACACCTTCCTTTTGAGGTAATTTAAGCCCTTACCCAACTCTGGTTGACTTAGGTAACAAATTAGCTTAGAATGGTGCCCTAACGCACCTTAATTCGTTAGGTGGCGACTCTTCTTTTCCACCCTTAAGAGTCCTCGATGTCGAAACCCGCGCTTTACCCGCGAGGGGAAAAATGGGGCGCGACAGACAACACTGAGGTTGCTAAAAATCTGACTGAGACTAGACTGACATGATTCTAACTGAGACTTGACTGATATAATTCTGACTGAGACTTTATCAAACATTTAAATACACAAACATCTCCAACACTGATGGAATCACGCCACAGGGAAAACTAGTTTAACCCACAAGTTCCTAATTTCTACTGAGCTGTGACTAGGGCTGAATTATGCTACTAGCTGTAATCTTTCACAATTTCAAGAAAATAAGGAATAACTAAGGAATACAAAATTATGAGAAATATCCCCTTTGAATCCACAATGGCACCTGTCTGAAAACTTTTTAAGAAATTCGAAAGCTTAAGGCTAGAATTTACTTTAGCTATAAACTAGTGGAAATATATCTACTTTTCACAAGATTAATATCACACATGAATTAGAAGTTACCTAGCTCATAAATAATTCCACAATCAATAACTTAGGGCAAGAACTAATGGAGAAAATGAGAAAAGATCTTGGGGGGACACAAGGGAAGGATTATTCCCTTGTTGAAATCCCACATACCTGGCTAAGAATTTCCTGAAAAAGAAAACTCGAATTGCTGCAATGGAGGAAACCCTAAGCTTGCTTGGAAGTTCTTGAGAGACTCCTCAATGATCTTTCTGAAAATAAATGTGGGGAATGAGGGGAGAAACCATTCAAACCCTCTAATATCCCCAGAATTTTACCTAAAACGACGTACTTTAGGGATTAAATAGGTAGGAGATTAGAAAAATATCCCTGGGCTAAAATCTGAAATCTGATTGACTGGGTCCCAACGGGTCACTCAACGAGTCATTGGTTGGGACCACGACTAGTTGGGACCTCTCATTAGGTCTACTTCCTAAAAATCACTGAAGTCATCACGAGGGACATAACGACTCGTTATCACTGGCCGCGACTCGTGGCGTCGCTCGTCAAGTACACTGGACAATAATTATCTGAGGCTGGTTACGGGGAACATCACGACCAGTCAATGGTGATCATGACTCGTGGTCATCATCCATCAACCTCACTGGCTCGACTCTTAATTTCCTGACCCCAGTCTGAGTATGAGTAACTTAACGGGTCGTGGGACCTGACCAAGACTCGTGAGGTCTTCCGTTAGGTGCACTGCTTCTACCTTACCATTTCTCCATCCTCCTCCTCACGACTAACCTAACAAGTCATTAGGTCCCATAACGACCCATTAGGTGAGTCATTCTGTGACAAATTTCTACAGATTTTCCAGATTTTTTGATCTAAATCCCAGATCTAGTCTTTGAGTTTCCAGGGCATTACATTATCTCCCTATTAGGAACATTTGTCCTCGAATGTTGGAAGCACACAGGAAAGCAGAGAGTAAAAAATCAAAATTTTCTAATACAGTTCATTTAACTCCAAAACTATCAGAATGACTACCGCCGCTTCAAAATAAATAACTAAACCAAATTCACTTTTCATACATATATCCAAAGTCATTGAAGAAACTTATACACATGTATTGAATCCAATAACTAGATTTGTCTCTAAGGCAAACTAACATTTTAAGCTGTAACAGATTCGATAGAGAAGAAGTGCGGGTACTTCATCATATCTGCTTAGGCCTCCCACGTAGCTCCCTCCGCCTGCTGATTTCTCCATAAAACTTTGACTGAAGCTATTTGTTTATTCCTTAGCTTACGAACCTGACGGCCAAGGATCCCGACTGGAATATCATTGTAAAAGAGACTTTCATTCTCACCAACGCCTCATCAACACCCTTCCGGGGTGAAGTCTTTGGAGACACCTTGTCAGCTACACTAACTTCCTGAATACCACCATAACATTCAAACCTATTACTAAAATCATCTTACTATTCCCCTATAACATATATCATCCAAGAATTTTCCCTGCCTCCTTAGCCGGACTAACAACTATATTCCCTGAACTTCTGCATACTGAGTATCTAAGGTTTAAATAGAATGATGTTCTGAATATATCTGTTACAATAATCATTCCTGTTATGGGTGAACATACCCCTGGCTTAGAGTAAGGAAATCGCAAGTAGGAATCATCCAAGGAGCTTTGTCTTAGCCTACAAATGAAGCAACATGATCTGTTGAACTGTTAAGGAGAATCTGAGGGGATGGGTTCACGAGGCTGAACATATTGTGAGACATGGATCTGTACGTAATGATTCTCATGACATGAAGCTGAGATTTTCGAAATCATGGAGTATAACTGGGATCGCTATCTGAAATGGTTATCTGTAAATTTTAGGGTTCTGAACACAAGCATGGGTAGAATGTAGTGCCAACTGAAACATAAAGGATGAACATTTGAATAGGAAGGTTTGACATCCCAAAGCTGCTATGTCTAGTATCCCTCTACTAGAACACTTAATCCTTAACTTGGACTTCTTAACTTATCATCTTCCCATTAGTTTGAAGTCACCATCTCAAGCTCTTAGATTCTTCCTTACGGCTAGGTTAGCTTCACTAACACTTCATACTCACAACCATTTTATACCGGTCACAGGATAATTCTCATACTAGCATGCTCAAAGGCATCTCATACCTTATACTATGGCTCCTGGGCCTAACAACATGCAGGGGTAAACACAAAAGGTTCATAACATACCTGCAACTAAATCTAGAGTTGTCTGCCATATGCATTAAATGTTGGGCCCTGCTTAGATGGGTGAGCTACTAGAGCTGCTAAAATAGCTGGCTGAGTCTTCTCACGTCCAATAAAAGGGAAATTCTTTATTCCATGGCCCAATCTACCACATCCAAAACATCCTTTCTTACCAAGAAAATAGTTACCGGGGTGGCTCCCTCCACATTTTTCGCAAGCTGGGCGACCTAACAAAGCTCCAGAAGAGGTAGCCGAGGCTCTACCTTTGCCTCTCTTGGTTGTTGGGCAATCTCTATGTTTATGGCCCAACTTTCCACACCAAAAACAACCACTTGAACCAACCATGCATTCTCCCAAATGTTTCTTCCCATAATTCTTGCAAGTTGGGTATGTCACCCCCCTTACTCCGGTTTTGGTTTGAGTGCTAGCTATCAGTGGTGTTGGGGTTGATGATCTCCGATGGGACTGGAAATGAGGTCCATGACTCATCCCCTATTGGGAATAAACTAAGTCCCTTGTCCTTGCTCTCTTGATCCACTTGACCCTTCCATCTTCTTTTAGACCATGAAACTCAAATGAATTCCTTTTTGTGAAGCTTCGAACCCTGGTAGCTATTATCTCTTTAGTAGGACTTGCAGGCATGACTACTTGTTGGTTAACCTGAGTGGTCGTGGCTCGTATTAACACTCTGAGAGCAGCCCCTAGCTTCGCATCTATCACTTGCCCATTTAGAGGGCTTGCTGGAGTTGGTGGGACTTGTGGATTTTCGTTACTGTTTCCTCTTCGACTATAGCTTTCGGGAGGCATTGTCTGCGAACGCGTAAAGAACGAATTAGAAGAAAAACTTTAGAGTTTACACTCTACCTCATGATAAGAATAGTGAATGAAGGAAATTTTCCTAAAATGCCTTGTAGCCTCCTCCTCATAAGTGTGGCGCGCTTCACACCCATGAAAAGGGCTCTACTTGACGTGGATTTCAGACACCCTAGGGCACTCAACGCTAGTAGAGAAACCTGATTCACTTAATCCCACATTGAAAAAGAGAGGGAGAGTCCTGGGCTATTTAGTAAAAGAACTGGACCTAATACTGTGAGGTGCCTTTTGGGTTGAAAGCCTGATGGGACAAATTCGTGATGGGCTTCGACCCAAGAGCGGACAATACTTCACAATGTTGGACCAGGGTCGTTAAAGTTGTATTAGGGCCGACTCTCGACTAGTACGGTGGTGGGAAAAACCTCAGCGAGGACACTGAGTCCCTACTGGGGGTGAGTGTAGGGACAACGCTAGTAGAGAAACCTAGCTCACTTAGGCAAATCCCACATCGAAAAAGAGAGGGAGAGTCCTGGGCTATTTATTAAAGGAACTGGACCTAATATTGTGAGGCGCCTTTTGGGTTAAAAACCCAAAGGGACAAATCCGTGATGGTCTTCGGCCCAAGAGCGGACAATACTTCACAGTGTTGGGTCGGGGTCGTTACACCCTGGCATCTAGTCAGGCAATCTCTCATTATGTGTCCCACCTGTCCACAGGAATAACAGGTGGTGGAACTATACCTGCACCTCCCCGGATGTAGCCTATGACAGGTACTACAACGTGGTACCACTTGTCCCATGTGATCTGGCCCTCTTTGCTGCTGTGAGCCTGACACTCATGAACTCTCATCGGGGCCTGAATGCCCATGACAATCTGATCTGCTGCCCTGCTACTGCTGGAATGGGGGCCTAGGTGGCCTACCTGATAAATGGGGCCTGGGCCCACCCTGAAGATCTACCTGAAAATCTACAGGTCTAGCCCTCCGACGCTGCTCCTGACCTGCCTTTTCTATGGCGTACTGATGCTATCTGAGCTCCTCTATATTCTGAGAAAAGGCCTGAATTCGTGAGATATCCATATCCTCTCGTAGTGTGGCTATAAAGAAAGACTCCACATATTCTGACGCAACTCCATAATAAACCGATGCACCCTAGCTGGCATAGTGTCAATAAATGAGGGTGCATATCTGGCTAAGGAATCAAATCTCAATGCATATTCTCTGACACTTATTCTGTCCTGCTCCAGATATAAAAAATGCTCTACTCTGGCATGTCGGATCTCTCGAGGCAAATAGTGGTCTATAAAAGGCTCAGAGAAGCTAGGCCACATAGGTAGAGGTGCATCTCTACCTCAGGATCTTTCCCAGCTCTCGTACCACCGGACTACTACAACTCATAATCAAAATACTGCTAACTCAATTGATTCTGTGGATGAGGCATGCATAACCCTGAATATTCTCTGCAACTGATCTATGCAATTCTGGGGGTTCTCTCTACGATCCGTTCCTATAAACTGTAGGGGACTCAAAGTAAGGAACTCACGGACTCTCGAACTACCGGGCCCCTCAGTGGGCTCAACGACAGCTGGTACTACTGGCTGAGGCTGACGCTGGGCAGCCATCATCTGAACCAACATATAGAATGCACCTCTGAGCTCCTGATCTAATGGCACAAGAATGGATGGGGGTGGTAATGGTATTTCTGTTGCCCTACCGGACTCTGAGTGTGGTAGTGAGAGCTGGGAGATCGAGGTGATGTCTCCATGTTACCCTTAGATCGGGCTGACTCTGCTTGGGGCCCCCTACTGGTGCCCTCTCCTACTGCCACATCCAATTCTTGACCTGTCGTGGTCCATCGTGCATCAGATATTTCTCTATAAATAAGTAGAATAACATAAGCTTAGGGAGTTACCCGGTACAACACAACTCTATAGCACGACTGGAGGAGAAAGAAGAGTAACCGTACTATTATGTATTGTAGCCTCCTTTTTATAGAATGTGGTGCACAAAACATCCATAGACAAGAATCTACTAGACACGGCTTGCAGACTTCCTGGGATATGACCTGCTCTGACACCAAGTTTGTCACGCCCCACCTTAGGAGGCATGACTGGAACCTAGTGCCACACTGGGATGTGGACTAACCTGACTGGCCTGGTGCACTTTTGGTGCATGCCTATATCTTAATTCAAGAAATTGAAGAGCTATATCTTGGCAGTAAATACAGCCTCTGGCTGACAAGGCCACCTGCAAAAAAAGATAGGTAACCAACAACAATGCTATAATAGGAATCCTATGTGGGCCGACAAGACCATCATGCTGTCTAGTTATAGCTGAGTAAAATCTGGCAACTAAAACTATGCTATAACCAATAAGGACGCTAACTGACAGCTAAACAAGGCCCCACACGACCATCACATGAAATAAAACATACATAGGCCCCACACAGCCAACATCAAAAGCTAATCACTGGAAATCTATAGCCTGCAAGCCTCTAAGAGCGGAATAGTGGTCGAGACAGGGCCCTGACCTATCTGTAAACTATACAACAAAAGAACAAACCTTGTTTAACTATCAACTCCGGAAGAAGGGAGTTGAATACACTACTAACTCCGGCTAATAGTTAAGATATTCCCAAACTATGTCTATCCGCAACTGTAGGCAAGTAATGCAATGCCCTAAGGATGGGCGTTAGTACAATATGCACCAAATATATAAAGTAGTAAAATAATAACTGACTGAAAACTGATAAAACTGAAGTAATCAAGAAGGAAGGTAAGAATTTAATCTGAGTAACCTTACCGTCTGAAATATCCAACTAACAAGTATATAAATACAAACAAGAACCTAACTGAGCCTCCATAATCCTGGAAGGTACAAATAACATAAAATAACCTACCTGGGCCCTTATAAGACCCGACAAGTACAAACAATGCACTTTCTTGCTATCTGGCTACTAAAGGTTCATTAACATACTGTAACTTAGGATTTGCTCATTCTCTAATGTTGTATTTAAGCCTGATAAGCTCCTGTAGCTGTGTCTGTGTCTGAGCCATTTGGGTTATGTAACTGGACCCCAAGCCTTGGCTCGAATATGCGTCATGGTGTGACTGTTTTAACTAGATCCTGAGCCTTGGCTCGACTATGGATCATACTATAGCTACTGTGTTTGTGCCCTAAGCCTTGGCTCGACTCTGGGCCATTAATGTAACTGTGGTGGATCGACCCCATGCCTTGGCTCGACTATGGGTCATAACATAACTGCTGTAGCTGGACCCCGAGCCTTGGCCCAACTCTGGGTTATAATAAAAGCTCTAAAAACTGGAGACGGCCCTAACGGCCTCACTCTGGCCCCTTCGGACATCATATCGCTCCTGCGAGCATAACCCTATAGGCAACAACATCCAAGCCCTGAATATCGTATACCACAATCAAGCTGGCTAGGGATAATTCTGATGAGGGTTACTATATCATCGTTATGGTCTCAACTCAATTCATAACAGCTGACCACAATAGGCTTACTCTGAAGTATCTGCATGATTCGTACTAACTTTATGACGAACGTAACTTTTCGAAAGGATAGACATATATACCTCGAATGTTGACTTTTGTCTAACTGGCGACTTTCAACTTGTAAATGGCGGTTTCACCCAACTACAGTCTTTATACTGAGAGAATAGGGCTAACTTCAATACTAAATTCGGCAAACAATGATAACTTTCGGTAACAATATCAACTTTAATTCAACTCTGAATAACTCAGTGAAAATCCACAATTTCTAGAGAGTTCAGCAGGGAGAAGTTCTTACCTAATTCCTATGGCTGATTAGGATTTAATTTGGAGTGATTTTGAAAACTTTTACTCGACGGATTTCTGATATGCCGAGCGAATTTTTGAGAAATAACTCTATAGTAATGCTTCCCGTAGGCCTAGAACTCGTTACCCAAAGTTAATTCACGTTTGGACAACGTTTGATAGCGTAATTCGAAGAAAAACAATTAGAAGTCGCGTGCTCTCTCTCACTTGATCGTGGGTCTTACATTAAGAATGAAATAAAATGAGCCAAGGATTTATATATATATATATCCATGGGCGGTCGCAAGGTGGCGCTCCGCACAGCCCATCGTACCAAACACCCTGCTGCATTGCGCCCCTCAATGTACTGGCCTGCTTGGCGCGCCGTGCTGCCCAGCGAGCAGGCAGGCTGGCGCGTCGCGCTGGTCCTTCACGGTCCGGCCTCGCCTGACCCTACTTCCGAGGCTTTTTTCCACACACGTCAAACTCTCCTTACTCGTCATAAATTCATGCGTACGCCTACTAACCGTTAACATTTTATGGGGTGTAACAATATGTTATCTGCATGTTCAGAGGTAAAAGCCATGATATGTTATCCGCATGTTTCAAAGTTTATGATGATGATGGACAAATAACAAGTGAAGCTAGAAATGTAGTGTACATTGAAGTTTTTTGTAATTTTATTTGATATGTTATTAAATAAATTTATCATTAATTATTATCTATTATTATTCTCTTATATTTTTTGTCTTAATGTATTTTATAGGTTGGACGTTCTTGCGGAAACTTGAGAAATCATCAATTACTAACTATATGAGAATGAACTCGACAGAGGATCGACAAATCAATTGTGGCAATTTACAGAAAAAGGACCTTAACATTGCAATAAATGTTATGTTAGTTGAAGATATGATGAGAATTGTAGATATAAGTTTTTTCATCATCATTCAAATGCCCATTACTATATCTGATCTTAAAACTTTTTTGACGTGCAATTGTGATTCCTAAAAATGTAAATGGCACCTTGAAAAGTGTTGTGAAGTTTATACTATTTTGTTGCTTTATTTTAATTTATAGTTCTTATAGAAAAAATCATCAATTTCTTAGTTCTAGTCTTTTGCAAAATGCAGTTATAAGCATTTGACTTTTTTATTTTGTTGTGTTTTATATATCTATTAGATATTTTCTGAATGATTAACTTTGAGGTTAAATAGTTGCAGCGTTAATCTGATTCCTAATGACCATCCTTAAAAACTAATTTAAATATGACTCTCTATATTTTCTTTAAAAGTCCAGTAACTTATTTTAGTTGCTTTTCATTTCATTTTTTAAAGTGTCAAATTCAGTAATTATGCTGAAATTTATAGTTATTGTGCTGCTTTATTTTTTTTTAGCTAAGAGATGATTTATAATGAACTAATTTTTATGGGTTATTTATGAAAACATAAGCCAAAGGAGATATTGACATTTATTCCATTAATCTTTTTTGGTTGACCTGTAGGTCAAGTGAATAATCATTTATTCATTTGGTAATTTTGTAAATCTAAATTAGTTTTTTAATCTATATTTTAAAATAATTTTTTCTTAAATAATATCCGCGCATCGCGCGAATACTAATACTAGTCAGTAATTTTTTTTTTTGTACATCAATTCAACTTAAAAGGAATTATTCACTCTTAATGGTCTTTATGCCACATGAATCTAAATTTGTTGACAAATGATAATAACAAAAAAATATCAAGACCTTATATTAAATTCTTTTCTATAAATGGTCTAATGGTTGAAGTAAGTTGTATTTTATGTTTATGGAAATAACTCGAGGGTCTACATTTGTTCATAAAAACTTATGTCATACCTTGGTACGTAGACTTATTCTATACTATTATGATATGATCAATTAATTCTTAGCATGTACTCTTATAATATTATCTCTTGCTTACTTGGGGTTTAAACTATCCTTTGTTAGCTCTTTACATGTACTTCAGCCACAAAAACTTAAGTGGGGAGTTGTTTTCTTTTTTTACCCCTTGAAAACATCACAAAATCCAGAGAGAATTTCATAAAAGAGAATGATAACCCTAAATAGAAGAAAAGTTCAAGAGAGAGCTTTCATTATCGGCCAATATTTCAAATGGGAAAAAGCGTCCATATAGAAACTGACCTCCGGTTTGCATTTACCAGCAATAAAATAAGAGATAAATTTGCCATGTGCAAAATATTTGTAACAAGGGTCTCTTTCGAAAGTGACTCTTTAATTGAAATTTTTGTAATAATTAGAATAAATATGATTTAATAATTTCATAATATAATAATTACATATTTGTTTCTTTGTCATAAAATGTAATTATAAAATTACTGTTTAGTTAGTTACATAGTTAAATTAATTTTTAAAAATAAAGTAAGTTATCAAAAATTAAAATTTCATATTTAAGAAATATATGTTTTTATAAATGATATTAAATTTAATATTTAAAATAGATATTATTTTTTAAAATATATTAATTAATAATCATATATTAAGAACTAGTATTGGAAAAGTAATTGATATATATATATATATATATATATATATTAAATTAATAATATTTTAATTTAACTAATCATAAAAATTAAAAGCACACATTTTGCAAGAACATCATAAAATGCATGTTTGATGAAAAAATTATTTATAAATATAATGTCAAAGCATTATTTAAATGTTTGGTCAAAAAAAATCTATCAATTCTAACTGAAAGATGAACGATATGAAATGTGGAAAAAAATCAATACTGCTAAAGAAAATAAATTGAAAAAAATATAATATAAATGTAAAATCCAACAAAGAAGTTAACATAATATTCTTCTATCAAATTTTAATGTAATAGAAAATAAGTTCAACGTAACATAATTTAAGTAATTTAATTCAACAGAAAAGGAAACATAAGTCTATAACTTCATTCAATAATTTTTTTTTACTTTAATGATATCACAGTTATAAAATGAGAGCAAATAAAAGTAATATTAAAAGATGAAAGCAGTAAAAATAGAGAGACAAGAGAGGAGGGCTTTCTTATTCTTCAAAGTGTGTTCAAGTATTTAGAATGTGATCTCCAATGTTACTATATATAGGATGATATTGATGGATACAAAGAGTTTTCATGAACATGATATTAATCTATTTGAGATCATGAATGAGGTATGAGAGTTATTCGATATAATAAAGATTAGAGGTGGGAGTAGTGGGGATTTATTTCTAGAGTAGTGGACATTCACACAAATTAGTTTCATAACACTCCCCCTTGGAATGTTTATGCCTTGATAGATAATATGCTTTATTAAAATGTTATCAAAAAAAATTTATGGGAAAAAATTCTTGTGAAGAAAAAAGAGTACACATATCTTTTAATACACATTATTTGTTGCCTTGTTAAAAATCTTGACAGAAAAATCCTGTGGGATAAAACTTTAGCTAAGAAAAAATGAGTGTATCACATATTTACTCCCCATGATTAAAACATCTCTTGATATCTCAGAGACAAAAATTCAGTCTTGTATAACAACTTCTCAAATGTTGAGATCAACATTCCTTTAGTGAACTATTCCGCAAAGTATTATTTGAGAGAAATTATTTTTTTCAGAATTCTGCTGAATCACAATAACAGATAACCACAATAGCATGACAAGGCCATATAATAGAATACAAAAATGTCCCTTCAGGCCTACAACAACAAAACTCCAACCACAACGACATCTACGAGCTTTTATGAATATAACATTAATTCAATGATCGAGATAAAACCCCGAACTATCCATAACTCAAACACATGGAAACTACAGAAGACTTAGAGCTTATCGACTTAGCTAGAACTTTTCTTAGCAACCAAGAACTCAATCTACCTACCGATTAGCACCTACAAGCATGAATATGATCTTATCCAAATCCACTCCAAACTTTTGATAGTATAAACGATCAAAGTAAATATAGACCCAATGTGGAGTTGGGTCGAATCTCACAGAGACTATGCTAATCCCGCTCTATCTAGTACTAATTAATATAATATTGCAAGATTGGAGACTATTCGAATTAAGATTGAGTAAATTTAACTACAACTATTGGATGCAGGTTGCTAGGGTTGTAATCAATTTAAGGAATTCTAGGAAAATGACCCTCATTATGGGTCGATCCCTCCAAATCACTCAATATGGATAAATTGAGAATGAGCTATGGTTGAACATATAAGAAAAAGACTTAGACAACCCATGGGTATCTTTTAATAGCATCATAGGTGTCAATTTACTTCAATTTTGTCAAATTGAAAAGAATTCCCTTTTACCCACCTGCTTGTCGCCAAATGGAATTCAACCATGTCTCGTATACCACTAAACAAGGGTTATGCCTTAAGTTATTATTGATCCTCAACCTAAATTTTCTCTTTCAAACCTCATAACGGTGATTGGGCATAATTGTGTGACTTTAATCATCAATCACACACTATAAAGAAGTAATCGATCAAATATTTTTAAACCCATACTTAATTTTATTAAATTAGGATCATTAGAGTTCACAACCATAGATTTGAATTTAGTTACCCATAGCAATAGGAAGAAAAGAATGTAAATAATTAAATATTCTCACTAATGAAATTACAAAATGTAGAAGAAATCTTCAATTGATGAACTTGAATCTTCAAAATTATAAGCTAAATCTAAGAGCTACTATGAAAAGTAAAGCTATTTATCTATCTATCTATCTTTACTCTCTACTAAAATTAATGGCTGAGCTCCTTGTAAAAAATAAGAAAAATCTATTTATACTATATCCAAAAACCAAAAATAATTTGAACCTGGAGGTGCCAGGTGTACAGGGATGGACCGTCCATTGAAAGGATGAACCATCCTTTGTTCCATCGTTTAAAATTAACTTCTGTCAATCAGCTTTCTATTCTTTGATCGGCGGACCATCTTCCAAGAAGACGGTCTACCTATATCTTCTTCATTTAGAATTTTCTTTTTCCTCATATTGAATCCATCCTTCAAGTCGTCACATGAAAACTTCTTCAAGATGGTTTATAGAATCATTAACGCGGCCTAGACGACTGAACATGTAGACCGTCTTTCAGACATATGACCCGTCCTTTGGTTCGTCCTTTGGATATATTTTTCTCTTTAACACCTCTCTTTTTCATCTTGCTTATGTTCCTAAAACATGGCATGATGAGGTTAGTTTTCACTTAATTTATCTCCTAAAGACATGCAAAATACTATTAAATGAAGGAAAGATGTGTCGTAAATTTCCACAACACACCCAACTTAAAGAATTTGTTTGTCCTCAAACAACTAAAATGAGAAAAACTAACCTAAACCTAAACTAATTTCCCAGGATCACAAATTGCAATGACTAGGGTGGTTATTAACAATGGCTATAGAAACATACATTTTAATATAGCCACCCCCTCCATCAATCAAAAATCAATTTTCTCATAACTGTCCCAACTAAACATACAATCTCCACTTACAACACCATATCAACATGCATACACCTAGATTTGAGAAATAAAATATTCCAGCCATTAACATCCATATGCCCTCACAATCAGATCAAAGAAAGTGTCTTTTTCTGAAGTAATGCTAACACACCATATAAGGACATACAAGATCAAAAGAGAAGAGAAATACACTCAACTCTTACAAAGAAGTTCACCAGATAGGTCAAAACTACCATATGCTTGTATGTTTACTCTAGTTCCATTCCTTTCAGATATCCGGATTGAGATCATACAAAGGCTTGTCTAAGCTTGTAATGAGGGTCAAAGGGTTGGTAGGATACAAATATGACTTTTAGCGACTCATTTACCATCCTTGAACACTTCAAACTTTTCCACAATCTTACTTTTTTGGTCCCTTCTTTCACCCCTTCTCTTATTTTGGAAACTTTTCACACCCCAAAGTGTTTTTGTGAGATCAAATTCTATTCTTCTCTTTTTCTCTTTTATTTTATTTTTTTCTTCTTTTTAGCTCATTACTCAATAACACTTTGTGATATGATCAAACATCCATATTTTGATCTTTTTCTTTCTTTTCCACCTTATCACCCCCAACTTATGATTTTTTGCTCATTTTCATTACTTTTTCGAGTATCAAGGAGGATGAGTTCAAAAGAGGGTCAACATGAGAATAAATCCTGGCTTTCATTGCTATTGATCAAGAAAAGGTCAAAGGCTCAAAAAGGGAGACTAGAGATACATGCATCATTTGGTAGGTCTATTTAGGCACATGTGGCTTGTGAAACATAAATAAGCCCTAAGTTCATCTCTACAACCTATAGTCAATCCTAAATTTAAGCACAAGTAGCAAGAAAAGTTGATGTATCCAAACGCACACGAAAGTGTATACAATCGTCAAGTAATATAGAAT
Source organism: Datura wrightii (assembly GCA_035772735.1). NCBI lineage: Eukaryota > Viridiplantae > Streptophyta > Magnoliopsida > Solanales > Solanaceae > Datura > Datura wrightii. Next base: position 115,472,070 of record JASDFA010000003.1, on the reverse strand, counting down.
AGTAAAGTCTAGATAATGTACCTACAGGGACTTGTTAGATCGTTCGTCCAATTTAAACTCTTCAAACTACTCAAAAATAAATGAATGATTCTTGGTGAATTGCATATACTACTAACTAAAAAATTCAAGACTTAATAAAATATGTAAATGGTCGGTTGGTTCTCGGATGATATAAAAGATCCAGTGTCTTGGTAATTTCTATAACCCAGTTGAAGCATCAAATTGTTATACTCGTTCGATTTTCTGAGTTACTAATTGCAGGTTTAGATTACTTAATTGAGCATTGTTCTAGATAACTCTAAGACTACTTGACTATCCCTACGCCTAATTCCTATGGCCACAGTAAAATAATGAAGTGCATGAAATATTTCGTCTGTATCAACTAAGCAAGACTAATGGGTATACTCCTATCCACATTAGTGAATCATTCTCCTTTTCCTATTAGGTTCACAAAAAAGTCCTATTTCTTCTTATTTCCCTTGCAATTCCCTTTTCCAAGTTCAATTAGTGAGTCGTAGATAGTGCGTAATTATATTATCAAATAATCAAACAATTCAACTCAAAAAAATCTCAATATTAGAAGCTTTAATCAATATAAACAAAAGTCAACATTCAACCTTCATGTTCATGCAAAGACCCTAGAACTAAAGTGTTTAGCAACTCATAATTCCAAAAAGATTAATAGAATTCATGTGTTTATAAGAGAAAGATCATAAATAGCTAGGAGAAGAAGTAACCCAAAGAGAAACTCCTCTAGCCCTTGCTCTCCTCTCCAAATACGTCGTCTCCCCTCTAACAAATGCCCTAGTGATGTATTTATATACTTGGTAACAAATTTTCCTCTTTTGCTTAAGTTACTCAGCTTTTGGATTTTGAAAAATATCTCTCGAATAGAGGCTGGCGTGCCACTTCACTCAATGAGCCAAACTTGGCTTGAACTTCTTCTGAAATTTGGCTCCTGACGTGCCACTTCAGCCATTTCACCAAGGTGTTATAAAAAATTCTGTAGTTCAGGTATTGGCGCGCCACTTCTCTCAATGCACCAGAGTATTAGAGAATTTTTTGGAGTTTATACTTCTCTGGCATGCCACTTCTCTCAATTCACCAAGGTGTTGATAGAAATTCTTCTGATGTTTAGTGTTTAGCGTGCCACGCCAGCTATCTCGGTAGAGTGTTAGAATTTTTCTTCTGAATTTCATGGCCTAGCGCACCACGCTGGTAAATGCACTAACTTATGAACTTGTATTTTTCTAAATTTTGGGCTCTAGTGCACCATGCCAGCCAATGCACCAGCTTTATTTTTTTCCAGGAACACCTCCAAAGTTGCTCCACGCTCCGAACCTTCCTTTATAGCTCTTTTGGGTTGATTTTCCACCATATTTACGTATTAAGTACCTATAAAGTCACAACATAGGAATACAAGCGTAACCCATAAAAATGATACTCAAAGAGATGATAAAAGTACTAAAATGCAAGGAAAATAGAGACTAAAATACATACTTTTGGCCTCTCATCACCACCCCACACTTAAACCCTTGTTGTCTTCGAGCAAGCAACTTAAGCTCTATACCTTATCCCTGTATGGACTACACCAGTTGAACAAGTCTGCTCAGACTACGACTACTAGGACCATATAGACATTGAAAGTTTTAAACACAACATGCCTCAACTTTCCAAATAAGCTCAAATAAAACCTTTTAACAAAATTTAACCTCAAGAACTGAATCAAGCTCTTTGAATATTGGCTAACAAACATATATCACCTAATTAAGAAATAAAACATATTTCACCTATCCCGTTTCAACCACGTTCCCTCACAAACAAGAGAGTTGCCTACAATTTCTCACAAGTATGTGAAAGAATCACATGTATGGGTGTATAAATAAAGAAATTCACACTCGCTCTTACAAAGAACTTCTCATGAAACATATGATGAACCATAAGCTTGACCTTTATGTAAATACTTTACTAATATAAGAATGTCAAAGTTAGAATCAAGTAAGACTTAAATAGTTATAATGTAGGCTAAGGAATGGGTAGAAATTATTTGGCCAGAATAGTGACTAACCTGCTTAAGAACCTTAATACTTTACAACTTTCTCTGTTTTAGCACACTCTTTGATACTTTTACTTTACTCCTTATGCCTTCCCTTGATTAAAATCTTTGTAACTTTAGTAACGTGTAAGGAGTTCATGACACTATTTATTCTTTTCAGCTAATTCATTCTCTTCTCTTATCTCCTATTAACATTATATTCCTTGGTTTACATTTTTCACCTTTTATCTTTTATTCTAACTTCCACACTTTAGCTTCCCTTTTTTTTAACTTGTGCTCCTTTCATACATAATTTCTCTTTTTCAATTTTTAAATTACCTTAGGAGTCATTATATCAAATAAAGGTCAATAGAATAAAAATGGATTTAGCTTTTAACATGGCTACTAAAAGAATAGGCTAAAGGCTCAACATGACTGACTAAGGGTATCACGAATGGGTAGGTAATTCATAGGATAAAAGTAGGCTAATCAAAGAAACACCTATATCATCCTAAATACAACACCATTCATTTCATTTAGCACACACACTGAGCAAGTTCTAGACATCAATATGAAAGAATGGAATGTATATAAATTATCTCACACACATGACACATATTCAACTCAAGACAAATTTATTCAGACCCTTAATTAGGCAAACAATAGAAAGAATTCCATATCAAACCAATACAGCCACACAAGAGTCTAGAAAATGAGCCTAGGTATCTCAGAAAGGTCATTCATTTTTCCATAGCATATTTCCAACTTGCAAAATCAATACTTACATCTTTGGTCAAATTAGCACATAACTTGAGAACCTACCATTCAAATGGGTTCCTAATTCCTAACGTTCCTCAAGAAGGTCATCAACCATCCATTTTCAAGGAAAGCCTATTCTTATCCTAAAGAAATAAAAATTAAAACTACTCCTAAAAATAAAAATACTTTACCCGGTTCAAATGTCTCCCCTTCGGAAAAGAACCAATGCCAAAAAAAAGTAAAGGGTGGATGAGGTATGTCATTTTAAAATTTTTTAAATAAAAACTTGATGGAATACTCACCCTTAACCTCAAAATTTCGAAATATATCCCTTCACCCTACACTTAAATTCATGCTCTGTCCTTAGAGCATCTATAAAATAAAATAAGACATGGGTGAGAAATACTCCCTAAGGCCCTCTAGTGACTAGCTAGTAGCATGTCTCTTGGATTCATGGGCCATATGACTCCACACATAAGCTCAAGATGTGTTCTTTAGCTTTAACTTCAGCTACTAAGACTTCCCCTTCCCTGCACACCAAAAACAAATAAAAGTGGCACTATATATATAAGAAAATTAGAAAAACTAGACTATTACTGATTGGGTTGCCTCCCAACCAGTGCCTAATTTAATATCACGACACGATGCAAGTCTTAGCTCAAGATAACCTCTTCCGTTGCCTCCTTTTTTGGTGGTTTCTCAAATTCTATTCTTCTTCTCTTTTGCTCCACCTCAACACCATTTAGATCATCCTCTACCCACATACCAGTTGTGAGCAACTTGACTTTGCTCTCTCCTATTACAACAACACTGGGTCTTTCTCTTCCTCTTTCTCCACCCCATAGTTAACCTGGATGACCTCTGTGATCATACAAAAGTCTTTGTAGTACGAAGGTTTAGAGATAGCTTTGTACACATTAAAAGTGGCCTCCTCATCGTGTACTCTTATCTTGATCTTTCTTACTCTGACATCAATGATGACCCCTCTAGTATATAGGAATGGTCACCCCAATATGACTTGCACCTTTTTGTTTGCTTTAAAATCAAGAATTATAAAGTTTGCAGGAATCACAAACTTACCAACTCGAATAAACACGTCCTCAATAATGCTGTCTGGAGTGATATATGATCTATCGACCAGTTGTAGAGTGATAGTAGTAGGCCTAGGTTTTCCCAAACCGAGTGTATTGAATACAAATAAGGGCATCAAATTGATACTTGCCCTCATATCACACTGAGCTTGCCCCACTTCACTTTCACCAATTTGTGTGAGGAGGGTGAAACTCCTTCGGTCTTTTAGCTTTTGGTTAATCTTACTCAATACCCTTGAGCTTCACTCTTCAATAAGTGTAACTGTTTCAAACTCGGCCAATCTCTGCTTGCAATCAACAACATCCCTCAGATACTTTTCATATTTTGGCATCTCCTTTAGAGCATTAATCAAAGGAATGTTTATGTGTAGCACCTTGAAAATATCAAGGAACTTCTTAAACCCAGCGTCATCCTTGCTTTTCTTATCATTGTTTTTCTGCAACCTTTGCGAAAATGGTGGTGGAGGCTTTAAATTGCATTTTTAGTCTGCTAAGCAACCTTTACCTAAATTTCTCTCTTTTGTGCAGACTTTATGGTGGGTGCTGGAGTTAGCCTCTATGGGAATGGTGGGGAAGGCATACGTTTCTTCCACACAAATTTTCTTTTTCTCTCTAGCAGCGCTGTATCTTCTTCATGTAAATGCGGAGCTACAAATAACTCCTTTCCACTTTTTAATGAAATGGCGATCACTTGCTTAGGATTCTCCTTTGTGTTGCTCGGTGAGGTAGCTGTAGGCCTAGCATGCTGCAAAGAAGGAATCTATCGCATCTGCCTTTCCAACTCATGTATGGACTTCTGCATCTCATTTATAATGGTTGAGTTGAAACTTGTTTGTTCTTTGATGTAGTATGCTATTGTTGTGCTATCATTTGCTTCATCATCTTCTCTAGAAAACTACTCATTTCTTAAGGTGGAGGCTGCTGAAAGCTTGTCTGAGGTCTGTAACGATTTTGAGTTCCCTCCCACACTTGTCTCTTTGCATTCTAATTAAAATTATTAGCAAACTGGAGTCCCTGGTTACTATAACCTCTATTTTGTTGCCCCACCTAGTAAACCGGTTATGGGTTTAATCGGAAACTCATATAAGCATGACCCTCTCCACAGAGCTCACAAGCTATTTTTACCTGCTTAACTTGTTGAAGTTGTGGTGCAGCTACCAACATATGTATCCCACTCACAAGCTGACCAATGTCTGACCAGATAACTGTGACATCATCAACCTCTAACATCTCTGGTCCCTGCTGATTATTAAACGTTCTGCTCAGCTCCTGATAGTATTGACTACCTGCAGACATTAAATTCAATGATTCCTCAATTTCATCATAGCTCTTGGACAAAATTTTCCCTTGAGCTGTAGCATCTAGCAATATCTTGGATTCATGCCTCAGTCTTTCGATAATGTTATGGCCAATAATTTTCTTGGGCTGCATATGATGTGGACAATCTCTTAGATAGATTTTATATCTCTCCCAAGACTGAGCTAAAGCCTCTCCATCTTTCTGAATGAACCTTGAGATCTTCCCTCTCAATTCTTTTGTTCTTCATAAAGAGAAAAATCTATTGAGGAATTTATTTGGAAAAATCTTCCAAGAGGTGATAGATCCTGCAAGCTCATTCTGTAGCCACTCTTTTGCTTCCCTAATCAGTGAGAAAGGAAAGACTGTCAACTTCACATATTCATCTGAGACATTCTGATAGTGAAAATTTTTTCTTAGCTTAATGAATGTGACTTAGTGCTTATGAGGGTCTTCATGTGGTTTACCCTGATATTGATATGTATTCTACACCAGCCGCAATGTATCTTCTTTTAGCTTAAAATTTTTTGTGATCTCAAGCTTGACAATAGCCTTTGATGCAATCTCCAGGCTAGGCCTGACGAAGTTTAACACAGGAATCTTCACCGGTGCTACCTCGCAAGCCGATCTCGCTTCCCTATTTTCTACAAGGTCAGGATTATGAATTCCTTCTACCATTTGTCTACGCTCTCGGAGTGTTCTCTTGATTTTAGGTTCAAGCGAAATCAAGGGATGGCCTTGACTCTAAGTATCTAGCATACACTAACATGTGACCTGAGGTGCACCAAAAATAAGAAAATAAATAAAAACTGAACAACTAAATAAAAATTCAAACTAAAAAAACAATATGTGCCAAGTCCCTCGCAACAACACCAAAAACTTGATGCATCCAAATGCCCAAGTAAGTGTACGCGATCGTCAAGTAATATAGGACATTGAAGTCTAAATATCGTACCCACATGTACTTGTTAGGTTGTTCATCTAGTTTAAACTCTTATTCAAACTATTCAAAAATAAAGGAATGATTCTCGGTGGATTTCTTATACTACCAACTAAACAAATTCAAGACTTAAGGAAATGCTTAAATGGTCGGTTGGTTCTTAGATGATATAAAAAACCTAGGGTCTTGGCAATTTCTACAGTCAAGTTGAAGTATCAAATTGTTATACTCATTCTCTTTCCTGAGTTACTAGTTGGAGGTTGAGATTACTTAATTGAGCATTATTCCCGATAACTCTAAGACTATTTTACTATCCTTACACCTATATTCCTATGGTCGCAGGAAAATAGTGAAGTGCGTGAAAGATTTCGTCTAAATTAATTAAGTAAGGCTAATGGGTATATTCCTATTTACATTAGAAAATCAGTTCCCTATTAGGTTCACAAAAAAATCCTATTTCTTCTTATTTCCCTTGTAATTCACTTTCCAAGTTCAATTAGCAAGTCATAGATAGTGCTTAATTATTTTGTAAAATATTCAAATAATTCATCATAAAAAGAAATAAACAACTCAATAATTGAAAGCTTTAATAAATATAAACAAAAATCAACATTCAGCCTTCATGTTCATGAAAAAACCCTAAAACTAAAGTGTTTAGCCACTCATGATTTCCAAAAGATTAAGGGAATTCATGAGTTTACAAGAGAAAGATGATAAAAAGTTAAGAGAGGAAGTAACTGGAAGAGAAACTCCTCTAGCCCTTGCTCTCCTTTCCAAAAATGTAGTCTCCTCTCTAACAAATGCCCTAGTGATGTATTTATATGCTTGGTAAAAAATTTCTCTTTTTCCCTTAAGTAACTCAACTTTTGGACTTAGAAAATATCTCCTGGATAGAGGTTGGCGCACCACTTCACCCAATGCGCCTGACTTGGCTTGAACTTCTTCTGAAATTTGGCTCTTGGTGCACCTCTTCAGCCATTTGATCAAGGTATTAATATTAAATTCTTTAGTTCAAGCGTTGGCGTGCCACTTCTGTCAATGCGCTAGAGTGTTAGAAAATTTTCCGGAGTTTATTCTTCTCTGGCGCGCCATTTCTCTCAATTCACCAAGGTGTTGATCAAAAATTCCTCTGAAGTTTAGTGCTTGGCGCGCCACGCCAGCTGTCTTGACAGAGTGTTAGAAATTTTCTTTTGAATTTCATGGCTTGGCATGCCACGCCAACCAATCCACCATTTTTTGGACCCATATTTTTCTGATGTTTTAGGCTTTAGCGCACCATGCCAACCAATGCACCAGCTTGGTTTTGTCCAGGAACACCTCCGAAGTTGCTCCAAAGCTCCAAACTTTTGATCTTTTTGGATTGATTTCCACCATATTTACTTATTAAGCACCTACAAAATCACAATATAGGAATACAAGCACAATTCATAGAAATGATACTTAAAGCGATGAAAAAAATACTAAAAGGCGAGGAAAATAGAGACTAAAATACATACTTTTGGCCTCTCATCACAAGTTCTAGAGTGTGACCAAATCAAGTGAACAAGAAACATTCCTTTCCATACATTGTCATATGGATGTAAAAATAACTAAATACATCTCTCTCTTCTAGGGATACACCACCAACATTTTCATGTTACTAATGGAGGTATACAAGTTAATATCAAACAACTACGGTAAAAGTTTTGAGGGAGGCATTGTTTTCAAAAATTAACATAAGCATGTAAGTAACTCAATTGCCACCAGAACCTATGTCAAAAATAATTTATTCAACCAAAGACGACTTGAAAAGTAGGATGGTACCCTTAAGAATATCGTCTAATAACCTATCATCGGGGCCACACATTATGACACTTTAACTACATTATTGTGCCAGATTCAACAAAAAGTAAGCCTCCCGAAAAAGAGTCATGGCTAAGAAAACCAAGGAGGACTCTACACTACAAAAGCAAAAAGAAGCTATACTATGGAAGAGGTAAAAATGGACTAGAATGGATTAACATCATACACAATCATAAACTCTATCAAAAGCATAATATCACACAAATTAAAGTTCTCAAATCAAGCATCATACAAGCAATTGCCACACAAGGCCAAATAATGCCTACCCCAACCCTAAAAATGGTGCAGTGCAGTCAATGCACATATAAAATAGAATGATAGAGTAAGAGTGGCAAAAACTCCCTGTAGTGCTTAGATCACACTACTCAAGATCATCCTGAGGTGGTAATGATGGGATGGCCTCTGAATCGTGAGCTAACCTCGAGTTTAAATGCGTGAAATCTTTATCACCCTATTGAGGGCCTCTTCCTCTTCTAGGGTAATATCTAGAACAACTTTTGGTGCCTCCTAAACTAGACTCTTGCCCTTATCTAATGGAAGGGATGAAGCAACTATTTGGGCTTGAGTTTTAGCAGGTATCTGCTTCTGTGGAGTGCTGGTATTGGTGGCCCTAAGGACTGGGACTGATGGTGGGATGGACCAAGCCTGATCTAGGTGGATTGGAACTACACGGGGAATAAAATCTATGATACTAGCAACGGGCGGTGTCCAGACCCCAGCGGTATCTGAACCTCCTCTGGCTGCCTGTCTCACATCTACAAGTCCAGGATGACAACTTTGGTCTCTACTAAATCAGCTCGAAGGCTCTAGGTACAACTCTTTTAGGTGACATTACCTAAGATCATGCAACAATTTATCATAACATGAAATTGGGGTAACATGAAATCAGAAAAAGAAAGCAATGAATGGTTGGAAAGATGGTCCGCATTCTGAAGAGATGGACCATACCTTGTTCTATCTATTGACCCTATAATTTCAAGTTCTCTATTTTAATAGATTGTTTATGGTGCCAACCATCCTTCCAAAAGGCGGTCTTCTTAAGCCGTACTTTGACTCAATTAATTTAGGTTTTCGGGTTTAAAAGAGGGAAACAAAGATGGTTTGTATTTGTAAAAGACGGTCCGTCACTTCCTCCGTTGTATGGGGGTTCCACATAATTCCAAGTTTTTGGGAAATTTATTTTTGAAAGAACAAACATGGGATAAAGCTATACCAATTTTAAGCTCATTAAACAATTTATCGTCCATGTTCAAGCTCAAACAAACAATCATCTAAGCCCCATCCAATTTTCTAGAGAATTTTAGCCAAGTTCTCCCCTGTGTCATAATCCAAACATAGGTTCAACAATACTACAAGTCAAGACATTCATTGTGAAGATCAAACAAGAGAATAAATACCTTGATAACTTCTCGAGTGTTGGTGTGCTTGAATGAGAAAATGCACGAAATAATGGCTTCAAAACCCTAGGCTACATGCTTAGTGCTTTTGTGTGTGCTTGAGTACACGATGCAAGCACAAAAATCAAGAAAGAAAGCATTAAAATGGAGTTTTTTAGTAAAAATGGGAGAGATAAAGGGGAAAATACTGGGAGAGACGGAAGGGAGTAGGTATATCGGGCAAAGGGTGCGCGCGATACCCTTTTAATTTCAATTATAACTTATGAGTCGGGTCGGTTTATCCCATGAGTGGTTTATTAAATATCAACCCAATCGATTTTAAAGGGACTTGAACCAAGTTCATCTCAAAAAGGACCCATACTAATATTTTTTTTAAAATCCCAAGACGATCCAAAAGGCGGACCGTCTAGCTAGAGTACAGTCTGCACAATTGACCGTCTCTTGGCTTTTCTTACCAAAATCCCTTATCTAAAGGATAGTAGAGAATGCAATCCATCCTTTAAAAGGACGGTTTGCCTGTTCCTCCGTCGCTTGCATATCAAAATTCTTTTTTTTTTAGTATTAGATCAATTTCCTCCATCTTTCCAAGTATGCCTTCACATATCAACACCCATTAGTCCAAAAATTCTTGGGTTGCTTCTTAAGAAGCACTTGATTTAATATCGCAACACGATATAGAAACTACACATGGTGTAGAATCCCTTGGGTTGCCTCCCAAGAAGCACATAATTTAACATCATGACATGATACAAGATACCTGGATCACGCACTTGGTGAGCTGTCCTTGGGACGGGACTTCCTCACCCATTTCCTACTTTTCAAGCCACATAGGTCCTACTTCTCCCATTTTGATTCAGCCTTATTTCTCTTAGGTGTTGCAACAATGGTATGTTCAGCTACTTCATTAGTACTCTTCTCCATGTTAGCCACAAAAATGTCCCCAACTCTTATGGGCAATAAATGACTTCTCCCGGATTTGAAGGTGATGCTTTCATTCTTGACCTGAAACGTGATTTTGTGTTTTTTCAAGTCCATTAGGGCCCTCCCCAGAGCCAGAAAAGGTCTTCCAAGTATGATGAAAATATGCTGGTCTGCATCATAGTCCAGAACCACAAAATCACCCGGAAGCACAAACTTTCCAACTTTTTCCAGCACTTCTTCTACCACCCCCACCAGTGTCTTGATTATCGTATTGGCCATTTAGAGCTGGATAGAGGTGGACTTCAACATGGACAACCCAGACCTCTTGTAAATAGCTAGAGACATCAAATTAATACTTGCCCCATTTTCATAAACGGCATGCAACCAATCATATCTACCGATCCTACAAGGAATGATAAATTCTCCTAGATCTCCTTTCTTCTCAACACACATGCCGCCAATAATGGCACTCACTCTATGCGTCACCAGAATCAGCTCCTTTTAGTCATACGACAACTTTCTTGTCAGTAGCATCTTCAAGTACTTACCAAAATTGTGAATCTCTTTGATGGAATCTATAAATGGTACCTGAAGTGTTGCATCTTTTGGTCACTCAATGCGCTTTGACACTTTTGCATCAAGAGGTTGTTAGGATATTCTTTTTGAAAAATGAGGAACAAGCAAAGGAAAATATTTAGCAAAGTCATCTATACCTTCCTTGGCCTTTCCTCTATATTTTGAAGCAACTGAACTATCTTTTACAACTTCCTCTATTGGTGGCTTTTTGACTCCACTCTCGAATATCTCATCAATAGAAGGATTTCTCGGCCCCTCATCTTGGTCATCAACTTCAAGCACAATTTTAGACTCTTTGTCAACCACACAATCCTCAACTTCAATATTTTTGGATTGCACAATCTTGATACTCCTTATGACAATGGACATGCATTGAGCATTGGAAGGTCCGGCATGTCCTTCCCAATTAGCCACTATGTCACTAGGAAGATGGCCATTTTTCTTCATATTTTGGTCATGGAAAAGACCCCAAACCTATTGCTCTAGGTTTTTTATGTACGCGGTGTGAGAACCTACAATCTTTGTAAGGCTCGTTAGGTAATCAACTGATCTCTCTTTGTTAGTAAACACCTTCTCCAACATTCCTTCAATCTTTGAGCTTCCATGATCTTGGAAAGGACCCTTCCTTCAATTTTGAGAGTTAGAAGTGGACCTCTCGGTTGAACATAAGAAGATGAGCTTCAATTCTTATAATTTGCACCATTGTGCCAACCCTGATTTGGGATACCATAATTATTTAATGGATTAATTAACCTTGACCAGGTGGTTGAGGTCTCCGTTGGCCTTGTAATGATGAAGATGGGTGCCCTTGCTGATAATACAGTCTATAGCCACCAAATAAGTTGCCAACATAGATGGCGTCTTCAACTTTCATAAGAGGTGGCTCCTGGAATGGTTGATATTGATAGGAAGGAGGGGGCATCCATGCTCATATTGAGCACCACTCACAGTCTCTTTAATTGTATGCACCTTATTGACCTCAGCCTCGGTCAACTTCTTGGTGAGAAGGATTGTATTGGTGGCCATGGCAGCTGTTATCTAATCACAATTTTTGTTCTCCTTCATCAAGTGAGACGATGAAGGAGTACCCACATTTAGCACTTCATTTTGATCCTCTCCATACTATGTATAGTTGTGCTTTGCAATCCGGTCCAATAGGATGGTAATTCGATTAAATGTCTTATCCATGAAACACCCTTTCGCTAAATTATTTGCAAGTGACTGCATCAACCGGTCCAAACCTGTATAGAACTTCTCAAGCAAAATATGCTTGGGGAACCCATAGTTAGGCGCCCGAAGTATATATTGCTTAAAACTTTCTCAAGTTTCAAATAATTGCTCCACAAGGAGCTACCTGAAATAGAAGATCTTGTCATGCTGCTTTGCCTTCTTGCTATGTGAGAACCACTTCTTAAGAAAGACATTCAAGAGCTCTTTCCATTTATGGATTGAATTCGGAGGTAGCCTTTTCAACCATTCTCTGGCTTCATTGGCCAAAGAGTATTTGAATACTCTAAGCCGAATGTCATTACCGGAAATATTATTCTTCTTGTAGAAGTTGCACACCTCATAGAAATTCTTCAAATGTCGATGAGGGTCGTTTTCCATGGAGTTATGAAACCGCCCATCCACCTTAAGCATGGTGTAGATGCTTTTGTCTATCTTGAAAGATGTTGCATTCACCCTTAGTGGAACAATGATGCTTGCATAGTCAACTTCATCATTGACTTCCACAAACACGTTCTCCAATTCTTTTGGCCAAGTGATCATGGTCCTGTTCTAAACAACAAAACTAGAAAAAGAAGGTAAAATAATAGTGCTAAACAACCAAACTAAATTGTAGGGCTAGATAGAGCTTATATCGTAGTCCTCTGTAACAACGCCATAATATTTGATCCTGCTCAAATCCACTTTAAAACTTTTGGTAGTGTAAATGATCAAAGTAAATATAGAACACAACATGGATATGTGGTTGAGTACCACTGATGACTATGCTAAACCCACTATACCTAGCACTAATCAATATAGTATTATAAGATTAGAGACCATCCGAATTAAGATTGAGTAAATTTAACTGTTGCTATTGGATGCAAATTTCTAGGGTTGTAATCAATTTAAGGAAATTACAGGGAAGTGACCCCAATTATGGGTTGATCCCCTTAAATCACCCAATATGGATAAATTGAAAATGAGCTATGGTTGAAAAAGCAAGCAAAAGAATTGGAAATCCATGGGTATTGTTCAATAGCACCATATGTGTCAATCTACTTTAATTTTGTCAAATTAAAAAGAACTCCCTTCTACCCAATTGCTTGTTGCCAATTGAAATTCAATCTATGTCTAGGAGAATCCATTGAACAAGTGTTATGCCTTGAGTTGTTGATGTCACACCCCATCTTGGGAGGCATGACTAGCACTTAATGCCACAATAGGACCTAGGCTGACTTGGTTGGCGTATGCACCTCTGGTGCCTACAAGCAACTCAAAACAAAAAAAAACAAATTGCTATATCTCGGCTACAAACACAGCCTCAGGCAAACAAGGCCACACAACACCTGTAAAAGAAAATAGCTAACCCCACAAACATAACAATAAAGGGATCCTATGCAGGCCAATAGGACCACCATATTGTCTAGTTATAACAGAATGAAAACAGGTGGTCATATTCATGCTATAGCCGACAAGACTGCTAACTAGCTAGCTTAACTAGGCCCTACACGGCCAACACGCAAAATATAACATACGTAGTCCCCATACGGCAGCAACTAAGTAATAGAAGACTATAATCTATAAGTCTCTAAGAGTGAAAATATTGGTCGGGAAAGGGGCCCAGCCTACCCAAAACTATACAACAGAAAGAGCAAACTTCCACTACCTGGCAACTCCGAATGAAAGAAGCTGACCAATCTACTGACTTCGAAGAGTTGCTAACGGAGGTCCTAAAACCTATTTGTCTAAACCCGCAGGCAAGTATGCAGCTCCCAATGCATGGGCGTCAGTACAATATGTATTGAATATGTAAGGCAGTAATAAAAGCTAATAAGAGCTGATAAAGAACTGCAAGTAAATGGAAAGTAGGGTAGAAATTAACCTGCAAGCTCTCTCATACATAACCTGCATCTAGTAAATCACTACATGAATATGAGCTGGAGCTGTACGACTATACATTCATAAGCTATATCTAATAAGCAGGTATACACATAAGAACCTAACCTAGCCCCATAAGCCTGGAAGGTACAAGCAACACAAAAATAGCCTACCAGGGTCCCCATAATCCCTTGCAAGTATAATTCAATCTATATACCCCAAACAAGGTCCTTATGATTCTACTGGTAACTATAGCCAACCTACCTAGCTCTATGGTCTACATACGATCCTCCTGGACTCCTATAACTGTGTCTGATCCCGTTGGGCTCCTGTAACTACAACCTGGAAACACAAGGCCCGATGGAGGATCAATAATGCCAGTATGGAATAAAATGAGGTCCATACGTGGATGGACTTAAATATTGTCTTATAGGCCTGAATATAGTCCCTTCGGACATCACATAGCTCGTCTGAGTGATATCACATAGCTCCTCTAAGTGATCCATAGCCCCCTAGGTGGCGGTATAGTTAGCAACCCTGAAGTAGGTCAATGGAAGGCTATCCTAGGTGGGATTACTCTCGATCGAAGTACTATATTTTAGTCTCAATCTAGCCCCTCAAAAGGCGTATTTGGACCTTTAGGCCTAGCACGACCACTACTTGCCCCTAGAATAGTCTGTATAGCTGCCAACAGGCACACCCCATGGGCCAACACCTGACCAGAGGGTCCTGGCAGTGGTTATAATCTCTACCGGCTTGGATAGAATAGGGCGAGGTCCGAAGTGGCCTAAGCGATACTTTGAAGGTCATGCTAGGACAATGATAGTTCATAAGCGAACAACCAGGTCGCAAGCGGCTGTCTATATGATTTCTTTGCATAGGATGACTATAGGGCTGCTACCAGCCGAACACGTCCCTAAGTAGTCAGCCATAACTTCCCACAGGCAACATGCTATAATTCTTAGCCTAGCGGTCATGCTGTGATACTAAGATTCTAGTCCCTTAGACACTAACTTGATCTATCCAAATTTCAGATGGCTCCTCTGGACGATTCATAGCCTCGTAGAAAGGTATATCTTGACCTAGCCCTATGCAACAACATGTACATGAGCATCTATAAGAGTCTCCTGGGGCGTTGGCCCCACCTCTGACTACTAGTAAGGTTCCCTCATTAAGGTATCAATTAATCTGTCAAACTTGTAACAACTGGAGTAGTTTCCAGAGCGACTTGTAGGACAAGCATTGAGTTGGCTGAAACTAACGGTCACTAATAGTAGTCAATATGGCAAGTTGACGCTTAGTTCACTAGGAAACCCTGGTGCCACTGACTCGAAGGTAAGACTACCCTATCTAAATTCTAGCCCTGTAGGTGTCAAGGTATGCCAACGGCCTCTGGGCGAGCTTTACTGAAAATATAGGCGTCAAACTGAAAGTTAATCGCCCCGCTACACCCTATGTTGTCCAACTTACCAAGTTAGGCCCAAAAACTAACCATAAAATTCTAAGGCCTTGGCAAGATAGCAAAACATCACAATACCTCTAAATGGTAAATGAGTGAATGGGGAACTCTCTATGATGCACCCAACGTTAGTCACACTTAACATACCCTTTCCCGACGAGGGATACTATGGTATAATCTCACTACGTCTTATAGCAGCTAATGACAACATACATAATCATTATCTACTAGCAACTACTAATCACAACATATAAGATCATTATCTACTTTCGAGGGCATAGGTTGTATAACTATACGCTGAGAATAACTTGTTGAAGAGATAAGCCTTAAACATACCTCGAATGCAGACTTTCGTTCACCCAAATAGTTTCCAACTTGAAGACAGTGATTTCACCAAATTGTAGCCGTTACGCTGAGAGAATACAACTATTTTCAATAATAAGAACGACTAATAATAGTATCTTTCAAAAAAATTAACTTCAAATCAAACTTCAATCAATTCGGCCGAAAGCTTTCAAATTCCAAAGAATTTAGAAGGTACAAATGCTTACCTATTACTTGTAGCTGCTTAGGACTCAATTAGAAGTGATTCCAAAAACTTTTACTCAGCGGGGTTCCGGTACTCCAACCAAGTTTCCAAGAAATAACTCCATAGGGACGTTCCTCATAGGCCTGGAACTCGTTATCCAAGACAAATTTGCATTTGAATGGAGTTTAATGGCATAATGTGGTGAAAAACCGATGAAACCCTCGTGAAATACTCTCCCTATTCATTGCTCTCCATTAGGGAAATATATAAAATGATTCAGCTAACATACACTTAAATATATACAGGTGGGAGGGGGTGCTGGGGGTCCGCAACCCCCCCATCGTGCCAGGGCTGAGGCACGACGTGTCGCTCCCTGTGCTGAGGTGGGTTGTGCGACATAGTTCCCCTTATTCCTTCCCTCTGGCTTTGGCCTCTCGCTCGATCAGTTTCATACTCACGTGGTCCTCTCTCGAGTCTTCTCTTGCATCCGTTGTACCTTAAAAATCTCAACATACATACACACGCATCGGTTAAACAATAGGGACTTACGGGGTGTAACATCATCCCTCCCTTAGGAACATTCATCCTTGAATTTAATCTAAAGCTTAGGAGAATAAACTCTTTTAGCTATTGTTGGAAAAATTTCGGTAGAGTCTTCTCTATAACATGGACTATTCAGAAACTTGAAAAATAGAAAAGCCAAAACCAGGCGCCTCACACGATACTACCTGCAGCTGAATGTCACATTAATACCATATGTATCTAAACAACTAGTAACAATAGCAACAAAGTCAACAGTATGACATCTGAAACTATCTTGCCTTAACTAAAGTTGTCTAAGCTGTGTACTATTATCGTAGGGCGTGGAATAATAGAAAATATCTAGACTTCACATCATTCGAAGTTTTTCAATTCATCCCTTTTATACTCCTATCCCTCCATATGATTTTACTAGACTACAACCTTGGTCGTCGAGATAGTCCCTATGGACCTGACGATCTAGTGTTCCTGTTGAGGACTCTACGTGGGATGACTCTTCTATAACCTGGGAATCCTTGAATGGGATAACCTATGAAAGGTCCCCTAAGCACTGGCATAGCATTGATGAACTCATCCTAGCCTTCGAACACAACTCTAACTCATAGGTCACTTGAGGATCCATATAGCTTAGTGAATCTAGAGCTGAGTTTTCCCTTCTCGCTAAATGTCACAACGCCCTTCTTTGGTGAAGTATTCAAAAATACCCCGTCGTTGCCTCAATCTCCAACTCCCTACACCTTATATTGAAATCAATCTACTGAAGACCCTAGGCTGTCAGTAAATGCTCTCTCATGAGCTCAATCTTCCCTTCTGATTGGTGCATCTTGCTAAGCCCATTAACCCCGATTCCCTTACTTCAGAGCATCTCATACCATCCTGTGTGGGATATGCAATTCTACCCATATATAGCCTCATAAGGCGTCATCTTAATGCTGAAATGGTGATTGCTATCCTATACAACTCCATAAGAGGTAGATGGTTATCTCATCTTCCTTGAAGTCTTTTATACACCCCCGTACCTATCTTTGAGCATCCCTTTAGAATGACTTCGAAATTCCAGCTGTAAACTGTGCCCCTTCGTCATAGATAACAGACACGAGGATATCATATAGCTGGACTATCTCTTTAGTATTTAACTCAGTGTAATATTTATTTGAAACGCGATTCTGACCGGCAAGAAATGAGTTGACCCCATTAGCCTTTCAACAATGACTCCAATAGGGTTAAGTTTACACCTAGTACGAGGTAACACTGTAGCGATATTCGTACTAACTACTTACCACTTTCACACAGGCACAAATATCTTCTGAATTAGCCTACTCGATTTCTGATGTCCAACCTCTCCTAGTTAGCCATTGGAGCTCTATGCCAAAACTCGATAATATCCTTCTTCTTCCTATGCCACCAGTAGATCTCTTTTATAACTTGATGCGTTTTTTGTCAAACCTGGGTGGAGGGAATAACAGACATGGTGTACCTTTGCTACAGTCTACTAACGAAGCCTTGCCACATTTGGAACGCAGAGTCGACCTTTGGGTCTCAAGACTCCGCCCCCTATTATCTCACAGGCCGACAACTCTCTGCTGGGCCTTGTTTCTGGGCTGTACTTGGCTAGGGTCTCCTTACTGTTACTCCTTTTCCTCAATAACTAAAGATAATACTGTAGTATTCTAGGTCACAATCACACTACCCTTTTGATGTCAGCCTGATGCTTATTTCTCGACATTCAACGGTGATTCCAAGCTCTACCAGCCCGCTACCACCTAGAGGTGGTTCCACTCTTCTCCGTAGCTCAATGTTCATGTCTTGTCCTTACTTCTATAGTCTAAAAATCAGGGTTCGTGCCCCAGGCACCGTAAGTCTACCAACCTGTATCGTCCTAACCCGCACTTGGGACGGTTCCCATCATATAATCCCTCTGTCCTTCAACACAATAAACTAGGGCCATAGCCAGTATTCTTCAAGTATTCACTACTGCCATCAACATACCGCGGTAGGATTAATATCTTTCTGACCTGAGTTTTACTATTGCTGGGGTTCTATTTCTTATGGGCTCTCACATATACTCGGCTGTTGGCATTCTTACCTGCCCTCCGATTTACTGATGTGAGGGTCTAGGTGACTTAAGTTATGGGGGTCTTAACCACTTTCTAACACCTTCCAGGAATCAATGGATCTAGCCCTCCTTTACTATTTACTCTTACCAACCTGACGTTAATACTCATGCTCCGTTCTATACTGAGAGAAGTTCTGGGAGGTGAAAAATAACCATATCATACTTATGGTAGGGATAAGGAATGAAACTCAACAAACTCTAAAGGCTGGAGGTAAAAATTCCACAATTTCACTACCTCTTACACCTTTCAGGTGATCCACAGTAGCTGTTATCCCTATCTAATACTGAGTATCTTCTGAATAATCCAAATATGTATATATTACACTCCTGACCTCCTGTTCTGAGGGTATAGGAATGGATGGAATGGTAATGGCATGTCTGTTACCTTATGAGGTTCTTGTTGCTCCGTGAAAATGCTGGGGAGATTAAAAAGACGTCCCCCTTTTCACCTTCAGGCGGGGCTGTCCTCCAACTATGGTACCTCGCCGGTACCCTCTCCTGCTGCTGTATCTGACTTGCTACTAGCTGTAGTTTGTCTTATGTCAAACATTATTCTAGACATACATAATAATAAAAGTTTAGAAACTCATCCCTATACAATATTTCTCTATAGCACGATCTAAGAAGAAGGAGGGGTAACCATACTATCATGCTTCGTAGCCTCCTACTTATAAAATGTGGTGCACAACATATTTATAAACAAGAATCTACTCGACACGACTTGAAGATACCCTAGGATACGAAGTTTCTCTGATACCAAGTTTGTCACGCCCTACCTTGGGAGGCATGACTGGCACCTAATGCCACACTAGGACCTGGGCTGACTTGGCTGGGCATATGCACCTCTGGTGCCTACCAGCAACTCAAAACCAAGAAAACAAACTGCTATATCTCAGCTGCAAACATAGCCTCGGGCCAACAAGGCCATGAAACACCTATAAAATAAAACACCTAACCCAACCAACATAACAATAATGGGATCCTATGCGGGCCGACAAGACCACCATGCTTTCTAGTTATAAAAGAATGAAAAAAGGCGATCATATTCATGCTATAGTCGACAAGGCTGCTAACTAACTAGATAAACTAGGCCCCACATGACCAACACGCAAAATATGACATATGTAGGCCCCACACGGCCAAAAAAAACCAACTAATGGAAGACTATAGTCTGCAAGCCTCAAAGAGTGAAAATATTGGTCGGGACAGGGCCTCGGCCTACCCAAAACTATACAACAGAAAGAGCAAACTTCCACTACCTAGAAAATCCGAATAAAAGGAGCTGACCAATCTACTGACTTCGAAGAGCTGCTAACGAAGGTCCTGAAACCTGTCTGTCTAAACCTGCGGGCAAGTATGCAGCGCCCTATGCGTGGGCGTAAGTATAATATGTACCAAATATGTAAGGCAATAATAAAAGCTAATAAGAGCTGATAAAGAACTAAATGTAAATGTCAAAAGGGTAGAAGTTAACCTGTAAGCTCTCTCATATGTAACTAACATCTAGTAAATCACTACATGAATATGAGCTGGAGTTGTATCACTATACATTCATTGACTATATCTAATAAGAAGGTATACAGACAAGAACCTAACCTGGACCCCATAGGCCTAGAAGGTACAAGAAACATAAAAATAACCTACCAGGGCCTCCATAAGCCCTGAAAAGTACAATTCAATCTATATACCCCTAACAAGGTCCTTATGATTCTAGTGGTAACTATAGCCAACCTACCTAGCATCAAGGTCTTCATTTAAGCCTGCTAGACTCCTATAACTATTTCTGAGCTCGTTGGGCTCCTGTAACTACACCCTAGGCACCCAAGGCTCGAAGGAGGGTCAGTAAAGCCAGTACGGCATAAAAAGAGGTCCATATGTGGATGGACTTAAAGATGGCCTTATAGGCCTAAATATAGTCCCTTCGGACATTTGATGAGTTGAAAATTTACCAACTCGTTAGGCTCTTAAGCATGAGGTTTTGCCTATTTTTAAGTCATCTATGTGTATTTTATGCCCTTTCTCTTTAATTCTTTGTAGGTACTTCACGTGAGTAGAAAAAGCATGAAATTGAGCAAAACACATGAAGTTTGAGATGGAATTTGATGAGTTAGCATATGAACGAGAGGAGCCAAAGATAATTGAAGATTTGAGCTCAAAAAGAGGTGAAGGACATGCTTTGAATCGGCTAAACGAGGATCAGAAAGGGAGAAATACGGGTGAAATGCCGAAGTTACTGCCCAGACCGGCTAACCAACAGGCTTTTCGCGGGTTGGCATCGGCTATTCACCGATAGTTCACAGGTTGGCACCAGCTATTCATAGGTTGGCATCGGCTGTTCGTAGGTTGACACCGTCTATTCGCAGGTGGGCACCGACTATTCGCAGGTTGGCACCGGCTGTTCGTAGTTTGGCACCGGTTGTTCGCAGTTTGAAGGGCAAGTGACCCAATTTTGTTGATGGAAGGGCAAAAACGTCCAAAAAAGTTCCCAAAGCTCCTAAAAGCCTCCATGGGAACTTTTGGAAGGTTGCACACAAGAAAGTACAGATATTTAGATAGTTTTCATTGTATACCACTCGTTCATTCAATTAGATTTCATCTTCTTTATAAATTTTTACTAGAATCTTTTCCTCCATAGATTTGTAGAGTTAGGTAACACTTTTCTTCTTCTTTTTCTTTAACCCATTTTGGGGGAATTCCACCATTGTTGTAAGAGCTTTTTGAAGCTAATGTGAGTAATGTGAGGGGAATCCTCTTGGTATTTTTTCTCTACCTTTAAATATGTTTGACTAATTTTCTAGCCAAAGGTATATTCATGGTGGGTTTATTAATTTTATTTGGTTTTGATAAATTGATCTTGGATTATTATTGAATTATAGATCTATTATCTTCTACCAAGTTATAATTGCTAAAGTTGATGGTTGCAAACATTAATTGTGCTTTACTTTTCTTGCTTTTGCTTGAAAGAGAGAGGTGAGAATTGAGTGAGAAGGTAATAGTGAGGAATTGGAGTGTTTGTGTGAGGGATTAAGCTAGGGATAGCTAAGACCCACATTTTCACTTCATTAAAGGGCTAGGCTAGAAATAACTAGTCTTTCTTCAAGCTTTTGTAGTTGATAACTTGATTTTGCTTTGTAGTTTGAAGGAATCCAAGACATAAACATTCTCGCGGTTGGAACATAAGAGAATGTGAATTATCCACTGCTATATATGTTAATTTTGAGTCTAAGGCATTGAAGAAATTCCCGATTTGATTGTGATCTCATCTATAGAATGCTCAGACTCTCACTTGTGATTACTTCAATTGGAATTCCCCCAATTAGTTTTAGTTTAGAATTATATAGTTATTCCATTTACTTATCCCCCAATTTTACTTTTCAAATGTTGAACAACTATGCACTCTAGTTTGAATTAGTTTATAACTCTTGAATTATCGACTCGATTCTCTGTGGAATTCAACCCCGACATCCGTCGGGATATTTGTTTTGAAAATATGACCATTTATGCTCTTTTGTAAAAGAGGAGTGTAGTTTGGACGTTGTCAAAAATGGCGTTGTTGTTGGGGAATTGAGTTGTGATAAGCCATTAGTTATTTATTGATTTGAACTAGTTTTGCATTTTTGTTTTACATTTTGTTTTTCTTTTATTTTTATTTTTTTTGATTGTTTGTAGTTAAATGATGGCATCATGGAATGCAAGGAGGTTTGTTAGTGGCAACCACTATTATGATGACCCATTTCCCTATTGTGGAGGACCACACTATTGCCAAAATTGCAAACATGCCCCTAGAAGGGATATGAGTGCACCTTCTCCTTCCTATGATGGGAATAGATGCACATTATGTGGTAGTCTTGTGAGACATTGGGATAGATGTCCAAATGGGGTCACTTCTTGTAATAGTGGCTATGATAGAAGTTGTGCTCCTAAGTTTGATAGGAATGAAGCCATAGAAAGTGAGGGAAAGAGAAATACATGTGGGTGCATGGAAGCGATGCTCCAAGACTTTTTGTAGAGGGAGTCTAATGTGGAAAAGAAGGTAAACCCCTCCATGCCCATGGAATCATAAACTCCTCAAGAAGAAATATGTAAAACTCTAAAAGAAGAAGAGAAGGAGACATTGAGGAGCATAACAAGAAGAAGTGAATAAAGGGGCATAGCTCAACTTGACTCATGGGAGGAAACTCGAAGTGATGATGAAGAAGGAGTCGGGGTGAACTTTCAAGAAATCATAGAGGTATTCCAACCAATCAGCATTGCAAAAATGCAAGATGCCGAAGTTGAAGAAGTGACACTAGAGCCCCCCAAGTGGCATCCAACAAACCATGCTTAAGGACTCTAGTGCACTTGAAGAGGAGGATGTCAAGAAAGAAGCATGCTTGAAAGGGGAGCGACTTAGACCGCCCTCTTATCATTTTTTAACATTTAACATGGATAACAAAATGGAGTCTGAGGAGACCAAGTCAATGGAGGAAGATGAGGAGGAAGATCAAGGTGGCTTCATCTTGGAGTATGCAATGCCAATAAGGCCAAAGCGCCTCCCTCCTTTAAGGGCCAAGAAACATAAGATGAAACATCCATTTCTTGTTCCCTTGATTCTTACAACACCACCCCTCAAGAGAAGTATAAGAATGGAAAATAAGCTAAGAGTGCTATCCAAATGCTCAAAGTGGAGAGAAAAGTGGTGAAGTTGACATCATCGAGCCACGACGAGAACTAAGGCGCTTCTTGGGAGGCAACCCAAGTGCTTTTACTTGTTTTTTTTACTTTTTACTTTTGTTTTTTCTTACTTGATATTTGTGTTGTCTTTGTTTGTGCAAGGGTTCAATAGGTATGGAATGTGACGAAGGCGGGAGAAGCCAAATTCAAAGTGAGCAACTGGCACTAAACCGATAAAGTGCAAGTTCAAATGCTCGAAACACAGATGTCAAATAGAATGGCTGGAAGAAAAATTGCTTAAGCAGTGGAACATCGGTGTTAGACCGGCGAAATGCCGGTTCAAAGGAACGAAATGCCGGTCGAACGCCGGTTATGAGCAGAAGGCCCAAGAGTTCTTTCACCTATTCCTTCCTTACTTTGTTTTACCATGCGCATCGAGGACAATGCTTTATTTGTGTTAGGGGGTGAAGTCTGAGTAACCCACTTATTAAGTGATGCACGATAGGGCCCTATGATAGATTGGGTGATGTCATTCTTAAGGGAAAATCGTCATTACTTGCTAGTAGTATAGCCTTTTTAGATAGTAGTCTTTGAATAAACTCCAAGGGTTTTCCTTGTAATACAATTCTTTCCCAAGGAGCGATTTCTTTGTATTTTCTTTTTGTTATTGAACAGGGTTGGCACTTCTCGATGATAGATTTAGAGGCGACTTTCTTAAGGGAAAATGTCAAGTCTAGAGTCTTGTCGAGTCTTTTGTCCACTTATTTGATGGGTACCACCAACATTTATTGCTTTGAATTGTGCATGAGTTTTGAAAAGAAAAGAGGGGCATCTAAATGTGAAAATGAGCACTCTCTTGTCATGAATTATACATTCCTTGCTTGGCTTTTTGATCCTTAACTAGCTTGTAAAAATTCATTCTCTTAATGTGATGAAGGATGTATGTGAACTCCTTTGATTGTGATACCTTATGCGGTGAGGATTTTGGCTTAATTCTTGTGTATGCATAATTTTCTAGAACTTTCCCTAAGTGTGATTGAAGGAAAAATGATAGATGGGGCTGCACTTAGAACATGATCTTAGGCCCTCTTTTGTTATTCACTTCACCCAAAATGACCTCCTTGGACATTTAATCATTGATAGCCAACATTTGAGCTGTGAACCCTTTCTTGAAAACCACATTACAAGCCTAATGAACATTTTTGATCCTACTCTTTGGCATATGTCCTCCCTAATCGCTATTGATGAAAGATTGAAAAATGGGGTTTGCAGCCCATGAAATCGGGAGCTATAAGGAAATTAATGTGAAATGAGGCAAAAGCCTAAGTTTGGGGGTTTGCAAGAGAAGAGAAAAAAATGAGAGATTCAATGTGAGGTAGCACAAAAATTGTGATGAAATGAATGAATCAATGGGTTGAAAGACCTTCAATCACCAAAAGAGAAAGAATAGTAAAAAGGTGCTATCTCTCGCATAGATAGGGCTAAATGTGAATCCATAGGTGTTATAAGGGTGGCTTGTGTCACACAAAAGATGAATATGATGAACAAAGAGAAATAAGGTGGAGTCATCTAAATAAGATGATGGGATGTTACAAACATTTGTAAAGGCATTAGGGAGGCTTTAGTCACTAAAGCTAGACATTTGTCCTACCCTTACCCCTAGCCTTCATTATGGCTCACAAGTCCTAATTGATTTTGAGTGTCGCGACACTACATTAGTGGCGAGATACATGAAGGGCAAGCCTATGGGTCAATTTTTATGCACTTGAATTTCTTTGTAAGAGAAAGCACTTTTGTATCATCTTATAATCCCTATGTGTGAAATGCTCAAAAATGTGTGAGATTCTCTCTTCTTGTGAGTGATATTATTTCCTTGGGGTACATGTTTAAAATTATTTTCAAAAGAGAGGTATGATTGAGGCAAGCATGTAGCAAACTTTAAGGCAAGCTTTAAATGTTAATTGTCAATGAATTGAGATGTTTTTTGAACTTGTTTTGATGAACTACGCCCCTTGTTTGAATGGAAGGAATGCATGCAAGATATGCTTAATGAATGTGGTCACCTATTCAAGCTTGTGCAACATGGTTTGAGTCTTTTCTTTTTCTTGCGTTGGTGTACAATGTGGGTTGTCTTGAGGGTTGATCATTTTATATACAATTACTGTAGTGCTCTAAGCTAGCAATGTCCTCTTGTGAAAGAATGTCTTGATTGGCCCTTGATGTATAGCATGTTGTTCATTTGCTCAACTGTAAAGAATGGGTTCACTTAAGGACAATCAATGGTTCATGTTTGGGGGTTTGATGAGTTGGAAATTTACCAACTCATTAGGCTCTTAAGAATGATTTTTTGCCTAGTTTTTGAGTTGTTTATATGGATTTATACTCTTTCTCTTTAATTATTTGTAGGTATTTCATGTGAGTAGAGAAAGCATGAAATCGAGCAAACCATATGAAGTTTGAGATGGTATTTGATGATTTAGCATATGAAGGAGAGGAGCCAAAGATAATGGAAGATTTGAGCTCAAAAAGAGGTGAAGGACATGCTTTGAATCGGCTAAACGGGGATCTGGATGGGAGAAATGCGGGTGAAATGTTGAAGTTACTGCCTAGACTGGCCAACCAACCGGCACTTCGCGGGTTGGCAACTGCTATTTGCCGGGGGTTCACAGGTTGGCACCAACTATTCACAGGTTGGCACTGGCTATTCGCAGGTTGGCACTGGCTGTTCGCAGGTGGGCACCGATTGTTCACAGGTTGGCACCAGTTGTTCGTAGGTTGGCACGGGCTATTCGCAGGTGGTCACCGACTGTTTGAAGGTTGGCACTGGCTGTTCACAGTTTGGCACTAGCTGTTCGCAGTTCGAAGGGCAAGTGACCCAATTTCAGTGATGGAAGGGAAAAAACATCCAAAAAGGTTCCCAAAGCTCCTAAAGGCCTCAAAGGGCACTTTTGGAAGGTTGTACACAAGAAAGTACAAATATTTAGATAGCTTTCATTGTACACCACTCATTCATTCAATTAGACTTCATTTTCTTCATAGAATATTTTGTAGAATCTTTTCTCCATAGATTTGAAGAGTTAGGTAGCACTTTTCTTCTTCTTTTTATTTAACCCATTTTGGGGGAATTCTACTATTGTTGTAAAATCTTGTGGAGCTAATGTGATGAATGCGAGGGAAATCCTCTTGGTATTTTCTCTCTACCTTTAAATATGCTTGACTAATTTTCTAGCTAGAGGTATATTCATGGTGAGTTTATTAATTTTATTGGGTCATGATAAATTGCACTTGGATTATATTGAATGATAGATCTATTATTTTCTTTCAAGTTATAATTGCCAAAATTGATGGTTGAAAATATTAATTGTGCGTTACTTTTCTTGCTTTTGCTTGAAAGAGAGAGGTGAGAAGGTAATAGTGAGGAATTGGAGTGTTTGTCTGAGGGATTAGCTAGGGATATTTAAGACCCACATTTTCACTCCATTAAAGGGCTAGACTAGAAATATCTAGTCCTTCTTCAAGCTTTTGTGGTTGATAACTTGATTTCTCTTTGGTGTTCAAAAGAATCCAAGGCATAAACATTCTCGCGGTTGGAAACCAAGAAAATGTGAATTATCCACTACTATCTATGTTAATTTTGAGTCTAAGGAATTGAAGAAATTCTCGATTTAATTTTGATCTCATCTATAGAATGCCCCTAACCTCTCACTTGTGATTACTTCAATTGGAATCCCCCCCAATTAGTTTTAGTTCAGAATTAGATAGTTATTCCCTTTACTTTCCCCCAATTTTACTATTCAAATGTTGAACAACTATGCACTCTAGTTGAATTAGTTTATCACTCTTGACTTATCGACTCAATTCTCTATAGGATTCGACCTCGACATCCTTCTGGATATTTATTTTGACACAACGACCGTTTATGGTCTTTCATAAAAGAGGAGTGTAGTTTGAACGTTATCAACATCACATAGCTCCTCTAAGTGATCCATAGCCCTATAGGCGGCAACATAGTTAGCAACCCTAAAGTTGGTCAATGAAAGGCTATCTTAGGTGGGGTCACTCCCAACTGAAGTACTACATTTTAGTCTAAATCTTGCCACTCAAAAGGCGTATCTGGCCCATTAGGCCTAGCGCGACCACTACTCGCCCCTAGAATAGTCTGTGTAGTTGCCAACAAGCATACTCCATGTGCCTACACCTGGCCAGAGGGTCCTGGTAGTGGTTATAATCTCTGACGGCGTGGATAGAGTAAGGCGATGTCTGGAGTGGCCTAAGCGATACATTAAAGGTCATGCTAGGACAATGATAGTTCATAAGGGAAAAACCAGGTCGCAGGCGACTGTCTATATGATTTCGTTTCTTGGGACTACTATAGGACTGCTACCAACCGAATACGTCCCTAAGCAGTCAGCGCTAACTTCCCACAGACAACATGCTATGATTCTTAGCCTGAAGGTCATGCTGTAATACTAAGATTCTAGTCCCTTAGACACTAACTTGATCTATCCAGATTTTGGATTGCTCCTCTGGACGATTCATAGCCTGGTAGACATGTATATCTGGACCGAGCCTTATGTGGAAACACATACATAAGCATCTATAAGAGTCGCCTGAGGCATTGGCCCCACATCTAACTACTAATAAAGTTCCCTCCTTAGGATATCAACCAGTCTATCAGACTTGTAAAAACTAGTGTGGTTTCCTGAGAAGCCTATAGGAAAAGGAATGAGTCAACTGAAAGTAACGGTCACTGACAGTATCCAATCATACTGTCGCTTAGTTTACTAGGCCTTCTCCCCCATGCGTCATACCCTAAAACTCTCTACATACGTACGCACGCATCAGTTGGACTTACTGGGTATAACCGTTGATTGATGCTAACCTAACCTAAGTTTGCTCTTTCAAGCCTCATAAAGGTAATTAGGTAGGATTGGATGACTTTCATCACCAATCGCACACTACAAATAAATAATCAATCAAATGTTCTCTGAACTTGTTTTGATGAACTATGCCCCTTGTTTGAATTGAAGGAATGCATGCAAGATATGCTTAATGAATATGGTCACCTATTCAAGCTTGTGCAACATGGTTTGAGTCTTTTCTTTTTCTTGAGTTCGTGTGCAATGTGGGTTGTCTTGAGGCTTGATCATTTTATATACAACCACTGTAGTGCTCTAAGCTTTAGCAATGTCCTCTTGTGAAAAAATGTCTTGATTGGCCCTTGATGTATAGCATGTTGTTCATTTGCTCAACTGTAAAGAATTGGTTCACTTGAGGACAATCAATGGTTCATGTTTTGGGGTTTGATGAGTTGGAAATTTACCAACTCATTAGGCTCTTAAGAATGAATTTTTGCCTAGTTTTTGAGTCATTTATATGGATTTATGCTCTTTCTCTTTAATTCTTTGTAGGTACTTCAGGTGAGTAGAGAAAACATGACATCGAGAAAACCACATGAAGTTTGAGATGGAATTTGATGAGTTAGCATATGAAGGAGAGGAGCCAAAGATAATGGAAGATTTGAGCTCAAAAAGAGGTGAAGGACATGCTTTGAATAGGTTAAACGCGGAACCGGAAGGGAGAAATGCGGGTGGAATGCAGAAGTTACTGCCCAGATTGGCTAACCAACTGGTACTTTGCGGGTTGGCAACGGCTATTTGCCGGGGGTTCACAAGTTGGCACCAGCTATTCACATGTTAGCACCGGCTATTCGCAGGTTGGCACCGGCTGTTTGTAGGTGGGCTCTGGCTGTTAACAAGTTGGCACCAACTGTTCGTAGGTTGGCACCAGCTATCGCAGGGGGCACCGGCTGTTCGCAGGTTGGCATCGGTTGTTCACAGTTTGGCACTGGCTGTTCGCAGTTCAAAGGGAAAGTGACCCAATTTTGGTGATGGAAGGGCAAAAACATCCAAAAAGGTTCCCAAAGCTCCTAGAAGCCTACAAGGGAACTTTTGAAAGGTTGTACACAAGAAAGTACAAATATTTAGATAGATTTCATTGTACACCACTCATTCATTCAATTAGACTTCATCTTCTTCATAGAATTTTTTGTAGAATCTTTTCTCCATAGATTTGTAGAGTTAGGTAGCACTTTTCTTCTTCTTTTTCTTTAACCCATTTTGGGGGAATTCTACCATTGTTGTAAGAGCTTGTGAAGTGAAATTGTGAAGCTAATGAGATTAATGTGAGGGGAATCCTCTTCGTATTCTCTCTCTACCTTTAAATATGCTTGACTAATTTTCTAGCTAGAGGTATATTCATGATGGGTTTATTAATTTGATTGGGTCATAATAAATTGCACTTGGATTATTGTTGAATTATAGATCTATGATCTTCTTTCAAGTTATAATTGCTAAAATTGATGGTTGCAAATATTAATTGTTCTTTACTTTTCTTGCTTTTGCTTGAAAGAGAGAGGTGAGAATTTGGTGAGAACGTAATAGTAAGGATTTGGAGTGTTTGTCTGAGGGATTAGCTAGGGATAGTTAAGGCCCACATTTTCACTCCATTAAAGGGCTAGGCTAGAAATATCTAGTCCATCTTCAAGCTTTTGTGGTTGATAACTTGATTTCTCATTGGAGTTCAAGAGAATCCAAGGAATAAACATTCTCGCGGTTGGAAAAGAAGAGAATGTGAATTATCCACTGCTATCTATCAGAATTTTGAGTCTAAGACATTGAAGAAGTGCCCGATTTAATTTTGATCTCATCTATAGAACGCCTCTAACCTCTCACTTGTGATTACTTCAATTGAAATCCCCCCAATTAATTTTAATTCAGAATTAGATAGTTATTCCCTTTACTTTCCCCCAATTTTACTTTTCAAATGTTGAACAACTATGCGCTCTAGTTTGAAGTAGTTTATAACTCTTGAGTTATCGACTCAATTCTCTATGGGATTCGACCCCGACATCCTTCGGGATATTTGTTTTGACACAACGACCATTTATGGTCTTTCATAAAATAGGAGTATAGTTTGAACGTTATCAACATCAGATAGCTCCTCTCAGTGATCAATAGCCCTGTAGGCGGCAACATAGTTAGCAACCCTAAAGTTCGTCAACGAAAGGCTATCTTAGGTGGGGTCACTCTCGACTGAAGTACTACATTTTAGTCTAAATCTAGCCACTCAAAAGGTGTATCAAGACCATTAGGCCTAGTGCGACCACTACTCGCCCCTAGAATAGTCTTTGTAGTTGCCAACAAGAACACCCCATGTGTCTACACCTGACTAGAGGATCCTGGCAGTGGTTATAATCTCTAACGTCCTGGATAGAATATGGAGAGGTCTGGAGTGGCCTAAGCGATACTTCAAAGGTCATGCTAGGACAATGATAGTTTATAAGAGAACAACCAAGTTGCAGGTGACTGTCTATATGATTTCTTTGCTTGGGACGACTATAGGGCTGCTACCAACCGAATACGTCCCTAAGCAGTTAGCGCTAACTTCCCACAGGCAACATGCTATAATTCTTAGCCTGACGGTCATGCTGTGATACTAAGATTCTAGTCCCTTAGACACTAACTTGATCTGTCTAGATTTTGGATTGCTCCTCTGGAAGGTTCATAGCCTCATAGATAGGTATATTTGGACCTAGCCTTATATGGAAACACGTACATAAGCATCTATAAGAGTCGCCTGAGGCATTGGCCCCACATCTAACTACTAATAAGGTTCCCACCTTAGGGTATCAACCAGTCTGTCAGACTTGTAAAAACTAGTGTGGTTTCCTGAGCAACCTAGAGGAAAAGCACTGAGTCAACTGAAACTAACGGCCACTGACAGTAGCCAATAATATTGTCGCTAAGTTCACTAGGCAACCCTGGTGCCACTGACTCGAAGGTAAGACCACCCTATTCAAATTTTGGCCCTAGAGGCGTCAAGGTACGCCAACGGCCTTTGGGTGAGCTTTACTAACAATATAGGCATCAAACTAAAAGTTATATCACCCGGTTATGCCCTTTGCTGTCCAACTTACCATGTTAGGCCTAATTTCTAACCATAAACTTCTAAGGCCTTGGCACGATAGCTAAACATCAGAATACTTCTAAATGGTAAAATGACTGAATGGAGAACTCTTTATGACGCCCACAATATTAGTCACACTTAACATACCCTTTCCCAAAGAAGGATACTATGGTATAATCTCACTACGTATTATAGCAGCTAATCATAACATAAAAGATCATTATCTACTTTTTAGGGAATAGGTCGTATCACTATACGACGAGAATAACTTATCGAAGAGATAAGCCTTAACATATCCCGAATGCCGACTTTCGTTCACCCAAATAGTTTCCAACCTGAAGCCAGTGATTCCACCAAATTGTAGCCCTTACACTGAGATAATACAACTATTTTCAACAATAAGAATGACCAATTAAAATATCTTTCAAAAACATTAACTTCAAATCAAAACTTCATTCAATTCGGTCGAAAGCTTACAAATTCCCAAGAATTTAGATGGTAGAAATGCTTAGCTATTACTTGTATCCACTTAGGACTCAATTAGAAGTGATTCTGACAACTTTTACTTGGCGGGGTTCCGGTACTCCGAGCGAGTTTCGAAGAAATATCACTGCAGGGATATTCCTCGTATGCTTGGAACTCGTTATCCAAGATGAATTTGCGTTTGAACGGAGTTTAACAGTGTAATATGACGAAAAACAAATGAAACCCTCGTGAAATACTCTCCCTAGTTGTTGCTCTTCATTTGGGAATATTTAAAATGATTCACCAAACATACACTTAAATATATATAGGTGGCAGGCAGTGTAGGGGGTCCACGACGCGTCCCTCATCACTCCAGGGCTGAGGCGTGACGCGCTGCTCCTTGCACCGATGGGGGTTATGCGGTGTGGCGCCCCTTACGACTTGTCTCTAGGTTCAACCTCCTTCTCTATCAGTTTCATACTCACGCGGGTCCTCCCTCGGGCCTTTCCCGCATGCATCGTACCCTAAAACTCTCAACATATGTATGCACGCATCGGTTGGACTTACTGGGTGTAATAGTTGATTGATGCTAACCTAACCTAAATTTGCTCTTTCAAGCCTCATAAAGGTAATTGGGTAGGATTGGATGACTTTCATCACCAATCGCACACTACAAATAAATAATCAATCAAATATTCTTAAACCCATACTCAATTTTACTAAATTAAGATCATTAAGGTTCACAACCCTAGATCTGGGTTTAGTTACCCATAACTAGAAGAAAAATATAACTTAAGTAATTAAACATTCTCACCAATGGAGCTGCAAAATGTAGAAGAAATATTCAATTGATGAACTTGGATCTTCAAAATTACATGTTAAATCTAAGATCTACTATGAAAGCTATCTACCTATCTCTACTCTCTACTCAAAATAATGGCTGAAAAGCTCCTTGAAAAAAAGAAGAAAAATCTATTTATACTATGTCTCAAAAGATGCAAAATAATTTAAATTTGGAGGTGCCAAGTGTGTAGGGATGGAACATCCATTGATAGGATGGACCGGTCTTTATCCCTTCGTTTAAAATTAACTTCTATCAATTAGCTTTTTGTCCTTTGATGGGTAGACCATCTATTGCTTCATTATTTAGAATTGCCTTTTGCCTCATCCTGAGTCTGTCCTTCAATGTCTTGTGGAAAGATGGTCCGTCCTTTAACTCATCATTTGAGGACTTCTTCAGGATCGTTTCTGGAATCATTGGCTCGACCTGTATGGCTAAACATGTGGTCTATATTTTAGGAAGATGGCCTGTCCTTTGGTTCATACTTTGGACAAATTTTTGGCATTAACACCTCTCCTCTTCATCTTTCTTAGGTTCCTAACACATGACATAATGATATTAGTTTCCAATTATTTAGCTCCTAAAGACATGCAAAATGCTATGAAATGAAGCAAAGATGTGTCATAAAGTTTTTGACACATCAGAATGCAACGCCTCCAACTAGGGTGTCAGTATGGAGATATACAAGTATATAAGGAGAAAATTATAACATGATTTAGATTTAAAATCAAAAAATATATAATGTCAATAGGAATTCAAGGACATCAATAGCAACATATTCAAGAATCAAGTAATATAGACATAGCCTACCAAGCCCCCTAAAGCCTGACAAGCCCAACTTACTTGTCATCACCAGTACCACACATTATTCATCCAACCTCTAACCTGACTCAACTCTAGGCCTCTTAACAACCTCAATAACCCTCATGTGACATCTAACATCCATAGCCATCAAATAAATAGAAATACAATGTAAATAACATAACACACATAACGGTTCATTATCACAGCTTTTCCAGAAACCTTCATGGCCTTCCAAGCATCCACAATCGCGAGAATGACCTTGCCGAAAACTTTCACGGCCTTATAGGTCTTCATAAGCCACGGGCTCAACCTAGCTAGAAACTATCATGGCCTTATAGGTTATTACAGAGCCTCCTAAGGCACCCTACAATTCACAAGACCATAACAACAACAATAATATACTCAAACACAAGTTTAACCAGCCCACAATTGGCTATCAGTTCCCACCACCGAACTGCCACAACGTAGCACTAAACTAACTTATCTAGCCATCTATTGACCTATTTCATGGCAACCAAAAAATCATAACTTAACAAATATATCTCCAAAGCTTATCCCCAACCCAAAAACTACCATATATAACACAACCCTTAATTGAACATAACCAATACTAACCTCAATTTCATGACAATCGAAAGCGACTATTCGAGAACAACCAAAGCCACAACAAGCTCACTAACTTATCTCTTAATTGATCCATCCAGCTAGCCATACATACAACTTACTACTACATCAAAACAGCCCCCAAAATATAGCCAAAAAGCCCCTAGCTCAACCCAAAAGGGTGACAAACCACATCACAACACAAGCCAATTTTAATGCGTTCTATTCCCTCTCCGACTCATGAAAAATGACTAATTTTAATGCCCAAATACATGACATCAATTAATGAGGGAAAGGTCACAATCCAGAAGCCCAAACAACAAGATTTTAAATATAAATTTGTATCCACAAGGTAGAAAATTCTTATGACAACACTAAGATCTTGTATTCAACAAAAATCATGTCGGAATGAAAGAAAAAGAGACCACATACCTCTACGATGCTGAATCAAATTTAGCTAAAATCCTCGCTATCCATACCAAGAAACACTTCCTTAAGAATACTTCAACACCACAAAACACTTCCTAGAGGCAGTTCTCAAACACCACAAAAAATGCAGCTACAAGCACCCAACAAGAAGACAACGTAAACACAACATAAACAACGAGATTCCTATGAATATAATTATATAAACTTCAACCAGAAGCTCTAATGATACATACAAGTTCATAAATAGAATACCAAGATAGAAATCAATGGGAAAGAGTACTCACCTAGCAGTTACACACGAACAAGCCACAACAAGATCAACATGACGAGATAAACACGAACTAGATGAAGGATTACAACTTTCGAGCCTTAAATTCAAAATTGAACCATTGATTTATGGCTCAATATCATAAAGATCATTAAGAAAATACATAGAAGAGAGTTTCCACTATCTTCACACTTCTGGAAATGAATTTGGGATATGACCACTGACTGAGGAGACTTTATATGTCCTCTGACTTGGCCCGCTATGACGTGTCTGCTTGTGCGGTCTCACAAAAACACGAATATCTCTCTATTTCGAAGTGGTATTGGCGAAAAATTAATTCATTGGAAACTAGACTCATTGACCTTTAATTTGATAGGTCGTAAGACCCCTAATTCTTATACATTGGGAGAAAAGCTCCAAGATATCTGATCCAAATTTTTGAGAATTTTAAGAAAGCGATAAGTTTTATAGACTTTTATTCTACAACTTTATTGATGTAAGATCTTATAAGAACATAGAGTGATTCAAATACAATATCACACTTTCTTATTAGCATACAAAGTACTCTTAATTCTACCTCAAAGTACTGGTTTATTGCTTAAATTATATGGGTGTTACAAGTAATAAATTCATTCTAATATTTGGTTTCACTCAAATATCTTCTACCAAAAGTAAAATTATATCTTGTCTCTATATTAATAAAAAATATTATATTATGAATAATAATAGCAGGATACATAAGTGAACCAATTGCACTGAGACATGATACTTTCTAACTATTTTTATTAGATCAAATTTGATCTTTATTTATGCTAAGTGATGTAACAACCATTGGAGTATTCAATGAAATCACTTTAAAACAGTTTAAATCAGTCAAGAATTTTTATATAAGTGTCACTGTCCAGATGGAATAACAATAATTCATTACACATTAATAATTTTTATATATTCCCAGACTGATATAAATGTCATTGCATCTACTGTAGGAGACCACACCTTCATATAATAATGTTAGGACTTTTGAGATAAAATAAATACATTTATTCCACAAGGCACAAGTGATGTGCTGTGAGTTGACAACACTTTCGACGCTTAAAACAAGGAAATAAGCATGGACTTAGGTGTGTTTATAAGGATACGAGGCACTTTTACTTTGTTTTCAGGGAAAATAGATGTTGGAGGTGAATTGTGCAAAAGATGGAGAAAAATGCAGAAAAGTAGCTTAGTATGGATCTCAGTACGAGCCGTACTGAGAGTCCTGGAAAGGTCCAGGACTAAAGTATGAGGCAAAGGCAGCTTACAACTCATGGTACGAGCTGTACCATCCTAGTACAAGTCGTACCATAGCAGTCACAGTAAATTCCAGAAGGTTTTGCACAGTCCAAATACCTTGGTACGGATAGAAACCACGAGTCGTGAGGCCTACCTAATACCCATCCTAAGGAACTGTGGAAGAGTTCAGAAAAAGAGATGATTGGTAGAACTCAAGGTACGAGAAGGAGTCACGGATCGTGGAACTAAGGCACGAGTCATACCAAGCCATTCGTGGAGGTTAGTAGAGAAATTCAGAACGTTCAAGTTCAAGCCACGGGAAGATTGTACAACTTGTAGGTTCTTGGTACGAGTCATACCAGAAGTCAACACTTGCCATATTCAGCAAAAGTCACCCAGTGTACGAGTCAAGGTACGACCTGCTTAATCCTGTTACGGGTCGTATATGAAGGCGGTAACAATTTTTTGTAGTTTCCCTGTTTACTTAGGAGAAGGTTCCAATTATTTGTATAAATACTTTTAGGCTACTTTTAGTAAAGAGACCAGATTAGAGAGTCGAACATCAAGTTTTACATTGAGAGACAAGTTGTTGTTAACTTTAATTCATGTCTTGGAGATTTTCTTCTTTTGATTTTTTCCTTATTCTTGATTTATTCAACATCAATACTAGCAATAATCTAGAATGTTTTCTTTTCAATCATCTTTGTAAGTATTCAATTATGTGTTTGTCTATGAATGCTAATAACGATCTTACAATCATGAGAGGCTAAAACCTCTACAACTAGGTTGCGGGAACCATGGTGGATTAATGAAGTAGGGTTACACAAAGTGATTCTAAACTAATTCTAAACACTTGTATTGTATTCTATTCAGCTTTAATGTTTCTTAACGAAGCGCAACACTAAGACTTACCAAATTCTTTACTTGCTTGAATCTAGAGAAGTAGAGAGTAGAAAAAGAGAATTACAACAAAGCCTTGATCTTTATGGGTCATTATATAACTTGAGCTGCAGTCGCAAGATAGTTAATTTAGAAAAAAATGATAATGGTTGAATTGAAATTACTCATGAGACCTAACCCCGTGATTGAGTATAGTCATCCAATAGGGACGAACCAGTCATTTGGATGAGCCCTAGTTATCAGTTCTACATGTAAGCATTGGGATAGATCACAAGTGTAAACCCAAAGTAGTTATGAACCCATGGGGAACACTTACTCTAGTTAATTGGAAATGTTGATAACAACAACCAATTCTTACTTTCTTTTTATAATTATTTTTATAAACCCCCTTTTGAGATAACATACTTAAAAGCTTAAATATCTGCATTATTCTATATCTTGACCATATTTCCTAAAGGATTGACCCCCAACCTTTGCTTGGTTCTTTATTGACAATGTCTCCTTCATGCTTTATCAAGAGTGTGAGTTTGAGCTTTATAAAAAAGTGGCACCATTTCCAGGGTATACAACTTAAGATTAGATTAATTGCTTATGTTTAACTTTTAGTTATTATTTCCTCATTTACATTTTATTTTTGTTTTTGACACCCATAGGTTGTCTCTTGGTGAAGACCAAGTACTCGACGGAGCAAAAACCTCTTGATTCCTCTTGATCTTAAATTAGAGCGAACATTGTGGAGAATGGAGAACCTTGAGAAAAGAGAGGCCCGTCTTGCTGAAGAAACTAGGAAAGATGAGCTAGCTCGGTAAGCTGCACTTCAGAAAGTCGAGGATGCTCTGGATGAAGTCGTGAATGTTGGCCATCATGGAAAGGGCAATAGAGGCTAGAGATATACTCCTTGGTTCTATGATTAGAATGACCCAAATATTGATGAAGTCGGGTCAAATAGAGCTATCATACCATCACCTTTGCCAGCTGGGACAGAGTTTGATATCACTTGCACCATGATACAGTTGCTGAATATTAAAGGCATTTTTAGTGGTTATGCTGCTGATGATGCCAACCTGTACTTGATGAACTTCATTAGAATATGCAAGGCTTATAGGTTGCTCGATGTAAGTCAGGATGCAATAAGGTTGAGACTCTTCCCCTTCTCTCTTTCTAGGGAGGCCACTTTATGGTTATGAGTTTCCCAGTGACTCCATTACCAACTAGAGGGAGCTTAAACAGGCTTTCCTAGAAAGTTTCTTCCCACCCTCTAGGATCCTACAACTTAAGGATGAGATCTATAACTTCCAACAACTAAAAATGAAGGAACTTTATGAAACTTGATTGAGTTTTAAAAAGAAGCTGACCAAGTGCCCGAACCATAAAATTTCAGATGACGGTTTGTTGGAGATTTTTTACAGGTCCTTGAATAACAACACAAAAGCTGTAGAAGATACTGTGAGGGAAGGAGCACTGATGGGTCACACATGGGAGTAAGCTGCCATTATTCTTGACAGAATGACTAAGACTAACAGGGCCTGACACTCCGGGGAAGAAGAAGAAGCTGTAGGTACATATGTTATTGGTATGACTACAAATCAACGTAAAAAGAAGAAGGAGCATGATTAGGAGCTGGCTCATATGCAAACATCATTATACCTACACACGGAGAATATTATGGGTGTTGGTGCTAGAAAGGTAAATGTAGAGGGAGCTTAGGGACAGGAACCAAGACAGGAGCATTCAAATTCCACGGAGGAGGCAAACTTCTTGGATAATCAGGTGGCAGATTTTTGGGCCAAAGACCAAGGGTCTGGAAAGGAAACTTGGCGCCAAGGTTCGAGAAATCAAGGTCAGAACCAATATCAGGACAACTACAACCGCAATGGGTGTAGAGATATGAGCCGAGGCAGTGAGCGAGAGAGAGAATGGAGAAAGAATGATAGTTATCACAATGATCGCACAGGCTTGTATGTTCCTTCTAATGCACGTAAGGGTGAGATTTGACCCTCATGATTGGAGAACATGATGGATGATATGCTCAAAAAGGTAAAATATACCGATGATCAATTGCGGAATATTTAGGCAGATATATTGGGTATGAACCAAAAAGTTTAATCACATGCAACTGCGATCAAACAGATTGAGCAGAAGCTCGAACAGATGTCGGCATCTCTAAACTAGAGGAAAAAGGGAACACTTCCTATCAACACAGTGCAAAATCTAAAGAATGACAGTCACTATATGACTGTAATGACTAGCAGTGGAAATACCATAATTTTGACCCCCCCTCTGTCAGTTGTAGTTGTGATGGAAAAGCAAAAGGAGATTGAGCTGGCTGAGGAAGATGAGGTTATTGAGCATGAGCTCACAGATGAGGCTAATTTGACTAGGGCTCTAGTTGGTGCAAAGGAGTTTGAAAGTGATAATTGTAAGAAGCAATAAGGCATGAAAATTTATAAGGCTATCCCTTGACCACCTCCGCCATTCCCTCAAAGGATGATGAAAAAGGCAGAAGATGGTAAGTTCCAAAAATTTCTCGCTATGCTTAAACAATTATCTGTGAACATACCATTGATCGAGGAAATAGAGAAGATGCCTGGATATGCCAAGTTTATGAAGGACCTTGTGATCAAGAAAATGTTCGTGAGCTATGAGTTGGTAGGTAACTTGCATCATTACAGTGTCATAGCTTCACGGGTCCTTTCTTAAAAGAAGGAGCATCTAGGCGCCTTCACCATTCCGTGCACGATTGGTGATTTTGAGTTTGCAAAGGCACTTTGTAATTTAGGCGCAAACATCAACCTAATGTCATTATCTATATTCAAACAACTAGGCTTGGGAACCCCCACACCGTTGTCAATGTGGCTATTGATGGCAGACCGTACAGTTAAAAATCCAGTGGGGATCTTAGTTGATGTGCTTGTCAAGGTGGACGATTTCATCTTCCCAGCAGACTTCGTAATCCTAGATAGCGAGGTCGATTTTGAGGTCCCCATTATCTTGGGGCGACCATTCCTAGCCACAGAGAGAGCCTTGGTAGAAGTGGAAGCTGGCCAACTAATGTTCAGGATAAATAAAGAGGAGGTCATCTTTAATGCCCATTCTTACTTCTGTAGGTTTCCCGATAATAGGGATATCTGCGAGAACTCTTACCCATATCATACCATTTCTTCAGATGAAGCAGCCCAATGAGTTCAAGGTTGTCTCAAAATCGATGATGATTGTGAGTTTATTGATGAATTTTGAGTAGTCAAGAGACTTACATCATTTCATTATGCTAAATTAGGCATTGCATGGGAGGAAACTCATGGAAGGTGAAGTCTGAGTAGCCATAGGTATGTCTCTTTCCCTTTTCCTACATATTTATGCTTCGGGACGAAGCATGTTTTACATAAGGGGAGGTGTACTTGTATTTTTGGGATTTTTATTTTGCTTTTCTTTTTCCTTGGGCATGAATCTAGTAGAACCGGTATGTTTAGGTTGTTTTCGTTTAATTAAATGTAGCTTAGAATTACTTTGTAGCCAATAAATGCACTAGTTTTATGTTTTTGAAAAAATTGACCCTGTTTGAAATTTTTTTTGATGTTAGCTGTGTAGCTAATTAATATTGCACGGCTTCTGTGGATCTTTGTATGACATTTAAATTTTGAGAATGAGTAGTTATGGCTTAGCCGTGCATGAACTAGATAGGTAGATTCAGTGCAAACCGGTACAATGAGTGATTAAGAATGTACACCTAGTTTAATACTGCATAGAGCATCTAGAACTTGCCTGGTTGGTCATTGCATAGGCTTTAGGATAGTTGGTTAGGAGATGATCATAGGCTGTTATTGATTTTAGCCACTTCAGCTTCAACTACCCTACAAAAAGATGATGAATCACTTGATCCCGAGTTTAAGCCTTATATCTGTAATACCCCGAAAGCCCTAAGATCATACCCGGGAGTTGAAATGGATAAAATAGGATTTTCTACACCAGGTCACAGGACTAGTCGTCCAGTGACCCGTTGGATGCGCCACACGTCGTTAAATGACTCATGGGGAGAAGGTCAGACTTGGTTGAGTTTTGGGATTTGAGGTTGACCACGGGTGGGACCACGAGTCGTGGTCACCACCACAAGTCGTCTAGTGGGTCGTGGTTAGAGATTGGTTTGAAGGATGAATGTTCTGGCAGTGCACCTAATGACCAGTCACCACGAGTTGTCGGGCATACCACGAGTCGTGGTGTCCCTCATGGTGACAAGTGAAGATGGAATTCCAGTGCAGGCAATGAGTGGTGACCACAAGTTGCGGTCAGGGATGACGGGTCGTCTTGTACCTTGTTGGAACTGGCAGTGTGTTTTTCCCTACGAATTTATTAA
The DNA here is from genome assembly GCA_035772735.1 of Datura wrightii. Classification (NCBI taxonomy): domain Eukaryota; kingdom Viridiplantae; phylum Streptophyta; class Magnoliopsida; order Solanales; family Solanaceae; genus Datura; species Datura wrightii. The sequence goes on along the minus strand of JASDFA010000003.1, from coordinate 115,430,928 downwards.
GGGCTTTTATGTAATTCCTAAGTTCCTAAGGCCTAAACTATACCGTTTTAAGGTCAGAATAGAGTGTTTTAAGAGGGGTAAGTTTATTCTAGGCTTATTCACTTCATGCATGCAAGTCTAGAAGCTCCTAAGGATGATCAAGCCTAAATTCCTCAAGTTCTTCCCCAAATTCTCATTGGGAAATCAAGGAAGCAGTGAAATCAGATTTCTACAGGTGTGTAGGGTTATGAAAGGGTGTAATTGTCCACACCCGTGCCCGATCCCCTTTCAATTCATGAAAATTCTAGTTGATGAATCTATGGGGTTTTTACCCAACATGTGAAGTCATGAGTATGATCTAAGTACGTTTCAAATGTTTAATTATGGTTAGTTGACATACATTACAATGTTTTCAATTATAAATTATGTTTTCAAATTTTATAAATTATGATGCCCAACCATGAAAGTTCATGAAAGTTGAGATCTATGAAATATGTATTCAAGCATGATGAGATGTTTATGAATAAAGTATGATTTCAAATTACCCATGTCTATGTTCATATTTTCAAATGATCAAGTTTATGTAAATCATGTTTAAGTATTGGGCAAGCCCATATTTTCATGAATTTATCCAAACTTCATTTATTAGCTTACCACATGGATTTTGGAGTCTAGACTCCCACTATTTTCAGCTTGTTGTATGGTTTGAGCCAAGGCTCCTTATGTTAGGATTTTAAATTTATGTATGTATGTTATGAGTCAGCGTCACTAGACGATGGTTCAGCTTCGTCGAAAAATAATGGATAACATATACATGTTTTTGGAAGTAGTGTCTAGTACTGAGTAGGCTAAGGATCAGTCAACCCTATGCCTTAGAACTACGCGCTAACATAGGTATGTTTAGATTATTTGGGACCTCCCTTGTGAGTTTCCCCTTCCCCCAAGGGGCCTTCAGCTTGATATTGACACCATAGTAGCAGTCTTAGCCCTGGAAAGGCTTTGGACGGCTCTGCCCACTTGAGTATGATAGTCGAGACCACGTAAGATCTATCGTGGTAATGCCAGTTATATGACGAGTCTCCCATTGTTCTTCATGATTTCAGTTATGCATGTTCATCAGTCATGATATTTTGTTTTCAGCAGTTTTGACCCAATGTTCAGTTTTACTTATGTTTATAATTTTTCAACTTTGGGTCATTCGTTTCATTTATGATATTTAGTTATGTTCAGATAATGATTTTAGAAAATAGCATGCAAGCCCTACTCTCAAAATCTTATCTTTATTATGTTTTATAATATGCATGATTTATGATTTTATTTACTTAGCGGTTTTATATACCTTGTATACTCGGTACTGATCACATACTCTATGCTGTATCATTTCATGATACAGACTCGGACATTCAGGCTCAGTCCCATCATTAGCCAGACTTGTAGCTTTAGCACTTATCAGCCAGCGTTGGTGAGTCCTCATCTTTCGAGGGCCCTTCTTTTCAGTTGTATCTAGGACTTTTAGTTTCAGACTTTAGTGAGTTAGTTGGGTCTTGTCCCATCAACTCATCAGTAGTAGAGGCTTTTAAGACATAACACTCAATCATCTTCGATTTTGAGTTATGTATTTCGATGTTATGAGATTATCAGATTTTCTTTATACTAATTATGTTGATCTTCCTCTTTATTATGATTGAATGAGATGTTATGTTCATGCTATGGGTCAACTTAGATCCTATCGGGGTTCTTTGTTCCGTGTCCCATTCCAGGCCTATGGTTTTTTTGTGTTGTCAAAGATTTGAACAATGAAAATAGATGGCGAGTGCCTGATCAAATTTATCAAGTCATGTAGGAACAAGGTTCAAGTCTACCGGTTTCATATTGTGACAAACTTGGTATCAGAGCATTAGGTTTTGAAGTGTCCTAGGGTGTCTAAAAGCTGCATTAAGTAGAGTCTTTTTTATGGGTGTGAAGCATGCCACACATATGACGAAGAGGCTACGAGATGTTAAGGAAATGTTCCCTTCTTTCATAATCTACGTCGTGCAATGAAATGTTTCTCTATCCTTCTAACACATTCTATACGTGTTTGCAGAATCATGCCTCCTCGCCGAGTTAATGGAAGAAGAAACGGGAATGAAAATGGCCATGAGAATGGCAATGGAGATGGGCACCAGCTGGCCCCACCAGCCCATGAGGAGAATGTGCCCGAGCCGGTTGCTACGCTGAGTTTAGGGTAGCCATTCAGATGCTAGCTCAGGCCTTGACCGCCCGAGTCAATCAATAGGTAGTAGCATATGTCCCTTAGAACGGGAATGCGGCGACGACAAGAGTCAGAGATTTTCTAAGGATGAACACTCTGGAGTTTCTGGGATCAAAGGTGGACGAGAATCCACACGAGTTTATTGATGAGTTTTTAAAGATCACCCAGATCATAGGGGTGACCGGAGAGGAGTGCGCGATCTAGCCTCGTATCAGTTGAAAAGGGTTTCGCACATCTGGTTCATGCAATAGAAGGATAGTACGGTAGTTGAAGCAGGTCCTATTTGTTGGGATGAGTTTCATGCCTACTTTCTGGATCGGTTCTTCTCTCGTGAGATGAGGGAGATCAAAGCAGCTGAGTTTGTGAACCTAACGCAAAGGAAGATGACATTTTAGGAGTATGCCTTGGAGTTCACTCATCTGTCAAAGTATGAACCTGAGATGGTGGCAGATCAGAGAGCCCGAGTGAGCCGGTTCGTGCATGGGGTAGTAGACTACTTATTCAAGGTTTGCCGGACTACGATGCTTCATCAGGACATTGAATTTTCTTGGATAGTCCTATATGCCCAGAAGATGGAGGCGGTATAGATAAGTGACCAAGAGAGAGAGTCCAAGAGGGCCAGGACTGATAGCTTCGAATTCTCCCAGTAGAGACCTAGCGGGCACCGTCAGCAGTCCCACCAGAGATCTTCAGCCCCAGCTCCTTCAGCTATGAGTGTGCCATCCAGATTTAGGCACGATTAGAGGGGATGAGCATCTGGATCTAGGGGCCAAAGTAACACACCCGCAGAGACTAGCCCTCTAGAGTGTAGCAGATGTTGCTAGAGATACATAGGTCAGTGCTTAGCTGGTTTAGGTGCTTATTTCGGGTGAGGGAAGCCTGGACATATGCTTTGGGATTGTCTAGCAGCCAAACAGGGTCATGATAAGGGCTTAGGCCCAGCCTCCAGTTCAGCAGCTCCACCAGCATGTCCAGCCCAACAGGGAGAATATACTACGTTGGGTGGTAGTCAGCGTCAAAACAAATTCTATGCCCTAGCATCCCGTCGAGAGCATGAGGTCTCCCCGGATGTAGTCACTGGTATGTTATGAGTATTCCACCTTGATGTATATGCACTGTTAGATCCAAGGGAAACTTTATCTTTTGTGACACCCTACGTTGCTAGTAGTTTCAGAGTCAGTCCCAAAAAATCTTATCAAAACCCTTCTCATTCTCTACTCCAGTCGGTGATTCAGTTATAGCTAGACATATATATAGAAATTTCCCTACCACAGTCCTTCAGAAAATCACCTCAGCAGATTTAGTAAAGTTAGCCATGACCTATTTTGATGTTATCCTCAGCATGGATTGGTTGTATGCATGTTATGCCTTGATCAATTGTAGAACCCGTGCAGTAGAGTTTAGATTTCTGGGTGAACCAGTCTTAGAGTGGAAGGGTAGTTCAGTTGCGCCTGTAGGTCACTTCATTTCCTACCTTAAGGTCAGAAAGATAATTTGTAAGGGTTATGTGTACCATCTATCTAGGGTTAAGGATGTTACATCCAAAACCCCGACTATCCAATCAGTCCCTATAGTGTGTAAGTACCCAGAAGTGTTTCTAGATGATTTACCAGGAATCCCTCCCGAGCGGGAGATCGATTTTGGTATTAAACATCTTCTCGACACATAATCTATATCTATTCCTTCTTACAAAATGGCTCCGGCTGAGCTAAAGGAGTTGAAGGAACAGTTGAAGGACCTCTTAGACCAGGGATTCATTAGACCTAGCAAATCCCCTTGGGGTGCACCAGTTCTCTTTGTCTGCAAGAAGGATGGTTCTCTTCGTATGTGCATTGATTTTCAGCAATTGAACAAGGTTACAATCAAGAACAGGTATCCTCTCCCCAGGATTGGTGATTTGTTTGACCAGTTTCGGGTGCTAAGTGCTTTTCAAAGATAGACCTCAGATCCGAATACCATCAACTCAGAGTTCGGGAGAGTGACATCCCAAAGATAGTCTTTAGGACTTGGTATAACCACTATGAGTTTGTACTTATGTCTTTTGGACTAAGGAATGCTCCTGTAGCTTTTATGGATTTGATGAACAGGGTGTTCAAGCCACACTAGGATATGTTTGTGATTGTGTTCATAGATGACATCCTTAATACTTTGGAGCAAGGAGGAGCATGCCTATCATTTGAGAGTGGCGCTATAGACACTGAAGGATCATTAATTATATGCTAAATTTAGTAAATACGAGTTTTGGTTGAACTTGGTGGCATTTTTGGGTCATGTGGTGTCGAGTGAGAGTATATAGTGGGCTCTCAAAAGACAGAAGTGGTGAAGAATTGGCCTAGACCAGTGAGTCCTTCAAAGATTAGGAGTTTCTTGGGTTTAGCTTGTTACTATCAGAGGTTTGTTAAGGGATTTTCATCCATTGCATCCCCGCTAACGAAATTGACCTAGAAGAAAGTGAAATTTTAATGGTCAGAGGCTTGTGAGTAGAGCTTCAAAGAGTTGAAGACTCAAATCATCTCAGCACTGGTGTTGACCCTACATAAGGGTACCGATGGGTTTATGGTGTATTATGACGCTTCAAGAATCAACCCTGGTTGTGTACTCATGCAGCATGGTAAAGTTATAACCTATGCTTCTAGACAACTGAAAGTTCATGAAAAGAATTACCCGACTAACGACCTCGAGTTAGTAGCGGTAGTATTTGCCTTGAATATTTGGAGACACTATCTGTACGGGGTCCATGAAGATGTGTTTACGGACCACAAGAGCCTACAATACGTATTTACCCCAAAGGATCTGAATCTACATCAAAGAAGGTGGTTGGAGCTTTTGAAGGATTATGATATTAGTGTTCTCTACCATCTGGGCAAGGCAAATGTGGTGGAGGACGCTCTTAGCAGGCTTTCCAAGGAGAGTTTATCCCATGTAGATGAGGAAAGGAAGGAGTTAGCGAAGGATGTGCATCGACTTTCACAGCTAGGGGTTCGTCTTGTTGACTCGATAGATGGTGGTGTCATTGTTCAGAGTACGTTAGAATCATCCTTAGAGATCGAAGTAAAAGCTAGGCAAGACGAGGATCCTATTTTTGTAAAGTTAAAGGAAGCCATTAAGAATCAGAAGGTAGAAGTCTTCTCCAAAGTGGGACATGGAGTGCTTCGATATCAGGGTTGCTTGTTTGTTTCAAGTGTTGATAATTTGAGAGATTGGATGTTGAACGATGCTCATGGTTCCAAATACTCTATACATCCAGGTGCCACCAAGATGTACCGTGACCTACGGGAAGTCTATTGGCGGAGTGGCATGAAGAAGGATATATCAGAATTCGTGGCTAAGTGTCCAAACTGTCAACTGGTGAAAGTAGAACATTAAAGACCTGGCGGTGTGCTCCAATACATTTGTATCCCTACTTCGAAGCTGGAGGAGATCAATATGGAATTCATTATGGGGTTGCCATGTACTCTTCTATAGTATGACTTTATTTGGGTGGTTGTGGACAGATAAACTAAGGTAGCTCCTTTTTTACTGATCAAAACTACCTATTCCATGAAGGATTAGGCTAAGTTGTACATTTGGGAGTTAGTTCAGTTGCAAGGAGTGCCATTGTCCATCATATCAGATAGAGGTACTCAGTTTACCTCCCAGTTTTGGAGATCGTTTCAGAAGGGACTTGGTACTCAGTTCAAGTTTAGCACATCATTTCACCCGCAAATAGATGGTCAGGTGGAGCAGACTATTCAGAGTCTCAAGGACATGTTGAGAGCATGTGTGATTGATTTCAAGGGTAGTTGGGATGACCATTTTCCTCTCATTGAATTTGCATATAAAAACAACTACCATTCTAGCATTCAGATGGCTCCGTTTGAGGCTCTCTATAGGCAGAGGTGTAAATCGCCTATTGGTTGGTTTGAAGTCACTGAAGCTACAATGATAGGACCAGATTCAGTCCATTAGGCTATGGAGAAGGTTCAGCTTATAAGGGACAATTTGTAAATAGCTCAGAGTCGCCAAAAGTCCTATGCGGATATGAGAAGGAGAGAACTTGAGTTTGAAGTTGATGATTGGGTATTTCTAAAGGATCTCCCACGAAGGGAGTAATGAGATTCAACAAGAAAGGGAAACTCAATCCCTGTTATGTTGGTCCATACTGGATAGTGAAATGGGTTGGCAAAGTAGCATATGAGTTGGTGTTGCCCTTAGAATTAGCTTGAGTCCATCCAGTTTTCCATGTATCAATTTTAAAGAAGTGTTTGGGTGATCTAGCTCCTGTTGTTCTGGTGGACAGTGTCGGTGTGAAAGATAGCCTTAGTTATAAGGATGTTCTAGTAGAAATACTTGATCATCAGGTTTGTAATCTATGAAACTAAGAAGTAGAGTCAGTCATGGTTTAGTGGAGGAATCAGTATGTTGAGGGAGCTACATTGGAAGTCGAAGAAGATATGATAGTTAGATACCTACATTTATTTCCTTTAAGCTCAGTTTCCACTTGAGGTATCAGTTTCCTCCTTAATACTCTATTCAAATTCATGTTCAGTTCATGTGCCCCAATTTCTTTCACGTCAATGAATGTATGTGTGATTCAATAATTCAGTTTAGTCATGTAGTTCAATTCAGAGCTAGTCACTTTGTCAGTTTTTAGCTTTTATGTTCAGTATCTGAGTATGATGATTGTATTTCTCTGCTTTTCATGAATATTTTTCCACATTCGAGGATGAAACTTCCTAAGGGGGATATATTGTAATACCCCGAAAGCCCTAAGATCAGACCCAGAAGTTGAAACAGAGAAAATAGGATTTTCTGCACCAAGTCATAGGATGAGTCATCCAGTGACCCGTTGGGTGCGCCACGAGTCGTTAGGTGACTCACGGGGAGAAGGTCAAACTTGGCTGAGTTTTGGGATTTGCGGCTAACCATGGGTGGGACCACGAGTCGTGGTCACCACCACGAGTCGTCCAGTGGGTCGTGGTCAGAGATTGGTTTGAAGAATGAAATGTTCTGGCAGTGCACCTAACGACAAGTCACTACGAGTCATCGGGTAGACCACGAGTCGAGGTGTCCCTCATGGTGACCAATGAAGATTGAATTCAAGTGCAGGAAATGAGAGGTGAACACGAGCCGTGGTCAGGGACGATGGGTCGTCCAGTCCTTCATTGGGACTGGTAGTGTGTTTTTAATTTATTAAGGGCTTTTCTATAATTCCTCAGATCCTAAGGCCTAAACTACGTCAGTTTAAGCTCAGAATAGAGTGTTTAAAGCGGGGTAAGTTCATTCTAGACTTATTCACTTCCATGCATGCAAGTCTAGAAGCTCCTAAGGGTGATCAAGCCTAAATTCCTCAAGTTCTTACCCAAGTTCTCATTCGGCAATCGAGGAAGTTATGAAATCAGATTTCTGTAGGTATGTAGGGTTATGAATGGGTTAATTTTCCACGTTCATGCCCAATCCCCTCTCAATTCATGAAAATTCTAGTTGATGAATCTATGGGATTTTTACCCAACATGTGATTTCTCTAAGTTTCAATCATGGGTATGATCTAAGTACATTTCAAATGTTGAATTATGATTAATGAGCATATTTTATGATGTTTTCAATTATAAATTATGTTTTCAAATTTTATAAAGTTGATATCTATGAAATATGTATTCAAGCATGATGAGATGTTTATGAAGAAAGTATGATTTCGAATTACCCATGTCTATGTTTATGTTTTCAAATGATAGAGTTTATGTCAATCGTGTTTAAGTATTGAGCAAGCCCATATGATCAAATATGTTTCATGAATTTATCTAAATTTCATGTATTAGCTTACCACATTGATTTTGGAGTCTAGACTCTCACTATTTTCAGCTTGTGGTATGGTTTGAGCGAAGGCTCCTCATGTTATGATGTCAAATTTATGTATGTATGTTATGAGTCAGTTTCGCCACTAGACGATGGTTCAGTTTCATTGAAAAATGATGGAGAGAATATGTATATTTTTTTGAGTAGTGTCTAGCACCGAGTAGACTAAGGGTTAGTCAATCTTAGGCCTCAAAACTACGCACCAATGTAGGTATGTTTATTTTATTTAAGACCTCCCTTTTTATTTTCCCTTGCCCCCAAGAGGCCTTCAGCTTGATATCAATATCATAGTAGCGTCCTTCTCCCTGACAAAGCTTAGGATGGCTCTGCCCACTTGAGTGTGATAGTCGGGACCATGTAAGCTCTATCATGGTAATGTCGGTTATATGACGAGTCTCCCACTACTCTTCATGATTTCAGTTATGCACGTTCATCAGTCATGATATTATATTTTCAGTAGGTTTGACCAAATGTTCTGTTTTACTTGTGATTATCAGTTTTCAGCTTTAGGTCATTCGATTCAGTTATAATGTTCTTTTATTTTCATATTATGATTCAGAAAATAGCATGCAAGCCCTACTCTAAGAATCTGATCTTAAGTATGTTTTATAATATGCATGATTTATGATTTTGCTTTCTTAGAGGCTTTACTTACCTTACATACTCGGTACATTTTATGTACTGATCGCATACTGTATGTTGTATCGTTTCATGATACTGGCTCAAACATTCAGGCTCAGTCCTGTCATTAGCAAGACCTGTAGCTTTAGCACTTATTAGCCAGAGTTGGTGAATCTTCATCTTTCGAGGACCCTTCTTTTCAGTTATATCTAGTACTTTCAGTTCAGATTTTAGTGAGTTAGTTGGGGTCTTGTCTTATCAACTCGTCAGTAGTAGAGGTTTTTTAGACATAGCAGGTAATCAACGTAAGTTTTTAGTTATGTATTTCGATGTTATGAGATTATCATATTTTCGCAATACTGATTATGTTGATCTTTCGCTTTATTATGATTGAGCGAGATGTTATGTTCATGCCATGGATCGACTTGGAGCCTCTCGGGGTTCTTTATCCTGTGTCTTGATGCGGGCCTATGTTCGGGCTGTGACAATAGTAATCATTTTTCTTTGATTAATCTTTAAACCTCACCCATTATTTATAATGAACCTGTTTTGGCTGTGGTCCCTCCTTGGACATTATGAACCTCAACTCAGGCAAAATGCCTAAGTTGAGAATGACTATAGTAGGGGTGCATAGATTGTGGGGAGGTGAAAAAGGGAAAGAAAGGAAAAAAATTAAAGATGAGGTGTAGTGTGACAAGAAAAGAAATAAAAAAAGAGCTGAAAAAGAAAAATGAAAAGAAAAGAAAATACAAGAGAAAAAGAATGAAAATGATGAGAAAAACATACCACACTCATATATTGCATGCAAATAGAGGAAAGGGAGGAAAAAGTTGCAAAAGTGAAAAATGGGGTAAAAAGTGTAAAGTGGAACCACAAGTATGTAGTGCCAAGGAGGGTTTAGTCACTTAATTCCATATTCACCATACTCATCCCGAAGCCTACATTACAAGCTGAACAAAGTCATATAGTGATCCTAGCTTAACTGTCCGAAGAGCCGAAATAGAGAACATAGGGGTAAGCCTATGCTATTCGATGTGCAGTATTTGGAACTTCTTTGGGAGAGTGTGAGACCCATTTCTTTAGTCCCAAGCTCATTATTTTATATATCTGTGAGTGTTGGGGACTTCATTTGCTGTAAGGGTACTTGGCTTTTGTTGTATTTTACGAATTATCTGTGTGAATGTCATTGGTGAAAGCTCAATTCTCTTCTTATATTTGGGTACCATATCTTGATCCCTGCATGTCATTGATTGTGGTTACATGTGCGTATATCTGACTTACTTTGAACAGAAAAGGGGCTATTAGCTGATTATGGCTCATAGTGCAAATTTTGTTGTGTTGGCTGTAGGTGTTCTAGGTTTACTTTCTAGTTAAGAGTCATTTTTAGATTTTATTTTTTTTTGCCTGAGGACATGCAAAAGTTGTAAGTTGAGGGTGTTGATATGCTGTGAGTCGACAACACTTTCGACACTTAAAACTGGGAAATAAGCATGGACTTTGGTGTGTTTATATGGATATGAGGCACATTTCTTAGTTTTCATGAAAAATAGATGTTGGAGCTAAATTATGTAAAAGATAGAGAAAAATACAGAAAAGTGGCTTAGTACGGATTTCAATACGAGTCATATTGAGAGTCGTGAAAAGGTCCAAGACCAAAGTATGAGGCAAAATCAACTTATGGCTCATGGTATGAGCCGTACCATTGTAGTCGTAGTAAACTCCAGAAGGTTTTGCACATGCCAAGTACCCTGGTACGGGTAGCAACCACGAGTCGTGAGACCTACCTAAGACCTGTACCAAGGAACCATGGAAAAGTTCAAAAAAAGTGAAGATTGGCAGAACTCAAGGTACGATAAGGAGTCACGGATCGTGGAACTAAGGTATGAGTCATACCAAGCCATTTGTGGAAGTTAACAGAGAATGACAGCAAGTGCAAGTTAAAGCCACGGGAAGATTGTACGACTCGTAGATTGATGGTACGATTCATACCAGAAATCAACACTTAGATAGATTCGGCAGAAGCCAGCAAATTTATGAGTCAAGGTATGACCCATACAATCTTGTTAGAGGTCGTATGTGAAGGCGAAGACCCTTTTTGGCAGTTTTCCTATTTCCTTAGGAGAAGGTTCCAATTATTTATATAAATATTTTTTAGGTTATTTTCAGTAGAGAGAGAAGATTAAAGAGTTGAACATCAATTTTTACATTGAGATACTAGTTGTTGTTAACTTTAACTCAAGTCTTGGAGATTTTCCTATTTTGATGTCTTCCTTGTTCTTGAATTATTCAACATCAATTCTTGCAATAATCAAGCAGGTTTTCTTTTCAATCATCTTTGTAAGTATTCCATTATGTGTTTGTCTATGAATGCTAATAACGATCTTATAATCATGAGAGGCTAAAACCTCCACAACTATGGTAGTGGGAACCATGATGGGTTAACGAACTAGGGTTACACAAAGTGATTCTAAACCAATGCTAAATTGTATTCTCTTCATCTTTAATGTTTCTTGATGAAGCACAACGGTAAGACTTGCCCGAATTCTTTACTTGCTTGAACCTAGAGAAATAAAGATTAGGAAAAAAATTACAAAAAAGCCTTGATCTTTATGGGTCATTGTATAACTTGAGCTTCTGTCGCAGGATAGTTAATTTGGGACAAATTAATAACGGTTGAATTGAAATTGCTGATGAGACCTAACCTGGTGATTGAGTATAGTCATCCAATAAGGACGAATCAGTCGTTTGGATGAAGCCTAGTTATCAATTCTACAAGTAAGCATTGGGATAGATCACAAGTGTAAACCCGAAGTAGTTATGAATCTATGGGAAACACTTACCTTAGTTAATTGGAATCTTGATAAACAACAATCAATTCTTACTCTTGTTTTATAAACCCCATTTTGGAGATAACATACCTAAAAGCTTAAATACCTGCATTATTCTATATCTTGACCGTATTCCCTGAGGGATCGACCCCAGCCTTTGTTAGGTTCTTTATTGACAATGTCGGCTTCATGCTTTATCAAGAGTGTGAGTTTGAGCATTATCAACAAGTCATAATTTATATTTTACAGTTTTTTTATTCTACTATCTCACAAAAATCTACTTGTACTCCACTTGCATTATACCTTCGTGTTAGGACTATTAATTCAAAACATCACTTTTTCTAAGTGAAATATACTATACTTTAATTACGTATTTTAATTTGGCTAATTATTTACCCATCACACTTTTTAAAAGATTTGAATTCAAGATCCCCATTACTATTTATATCATTGAGCGCTACATTATATCAAAGATACCATTGATATTCATTTGATATCGGTTCCAACGCCACATAATTTATCAAGATATCTTCATTTTTCATCATTTTCAAGTACTTAAATCTTTGTCAAGGTTTTATAAACTATCATGTCATAGTGCTCTTTTACAACGCTTGCCTCATTAACGTGACTATTTTTATCATTTGATCATCATATTCTTTCTAAAAATTTTACCTTTGAAACCCATTAATTTATCACGCTTCAGGCTTACTATAAATTTATCCTTCATGCATTTATTATTGGAGCATTTACAGCTGAATTATAATATAAGGTCAGTAAATGCGTCTGACAATTGACTTGAATTATCTTTTTAATGAGGATCATACCAATGATAATTCATTACATATAACTTATTTTTCAGCTTCTTATCCTCTCTCCTCCTAATGTTAGAAAATATATAACATTTACCCCCAATCTTAATTGGGGGCTTATTTTTGTGTGCGATGGTGGAGTAATTGAATCATATATACCACACTTTTAAATATTTTAGATGGAAATCATTTGATTTCTGACCTTAAAACAACTATTTGATTTCTGACCTTAAAACAATCATATAGGGGAACCTTGCTGGCTAGATGAGTGCAAGTGTTGCTACATGTTAGAAACACATCTCATACAAAAATTTTATTTTAGAATTTTATTCTCATGACCATGGTCTAGCTATAATTGGATGCATATAATTTCTACTTAAACCAACTTGGATAAAAGCCAACGTTATCAACATAATTTTATAGTTGGAACTGTACTTTTAATTTAATAATTTGAGCAAATAACCCTGCAAAATTCAAATTACAAGTTGATATCAAATGCATGTGTCACCATATCATAGATGCAACTATTAAATTATATAATAGCAAATGGTCCATAGGGAAAGTGTACACGCCCATATTCTCCTTTCTATACGTTTCAAAAATTTAGGGGATACAATTTCAATCTTAGTTAGTGTAATGATCAATTTATCATCAGAACAAGCAGCACAAGAGGACTCATGAAGAATTTTCTATTTCTTTAATATATAACCATATGAGTTCTCTAATTTTTCCGTTATATTTTAACCGCGATGGCCAATCGGTCACTCCAACTGATATTAATTTCAGTAAACCTCTAATTTATTATCACATATGATTCCATCATTATGTTCATATTGATGTACCCTCTCCCCCCCCCCCCAAAAAAAAAAAAAAGAAAATATAGATAATTTTTCACGTAAATATTTATAACCTACTTCGATTGTAGTAATATGAAGATATTAAATTTTTTCATACTTTGTAGTCTTAATGTAATTTATTTTGGCCAACGCCTTCGAAACTTAATAAGTTTCTTTAGAGACTTACTACGATCCCAATACTATAAACAATTTCATTCCTCCAGATAATAACACATTAGCTATTCTGGAGCTCTCAAATAATTATGTACTATCACATATTCTATAACACCATCTCCTTAGGAGAAAATCATATTATTATTTTCATGATCAAAATCATTATAGACAAGACTCATTTTTTTCTTTACTTTGCCTTTTATAATCTTTTATAAGGTCTGATAAATTTTTTGTTGGTGTATCATATTTACACAATCAATGGCAAATTCATACAAGCACATAATAATATTTATTTTTGTCATGACCAAAATTAGGCAAAAATTATTTCCTTCTTTTATACTTTGATAAATGATAAGACATGGTACGATATTTATAATGTACTAAAATTACGTGACCAATGACCTTCGCGCCATAATATATTTTTTTTAAAATTTCTTTCAATCTCCCATAGAGCCCAGTTGTAGGATTTATCCATACATGTGGATGTCCATATCCATAACTTCTATCACATCTTGACATGTTCACATTCAATTACAGTTGAGCATTTATAATGCCTATTACAAATCACATTCTTTTCAAGAAATTGAGTATAATTATTTGTACATGATTCATAAAATTTTATTACAAGCTCATTGTCATATCTAGAAATTTATTATATTGATATTATACACCTCAATATCATTTTGAAAGATCTAGTGGCCTCCACTTTCTATTCCTTTATCTTAACTGAGAATTTATAAAACTTACCAAATTAGGTCGCAGGACAACCGGGTGAAGACCTTTCATGCCAAATTGATGACATAAATTACTTTCACCTTTTAAAGGACTATTTGGAGAACCCATAATGTTACTCAAATAAGAATAGGACAACTAAATAGCATTTTCAAGGTAATTGGGGTTAAATATTTTCATCTTATTGGGGATAGCATGGGATCCGTAGTCAGAGAAAATCATTCCTTTGATTAAACACACTGCCAATCAAATTTTATCTCCTATTATAGTGTGTTTCTAAGGGGAGGGGGGATGGCACACACGTAGGAAGGAAGTTTAAGTTTGATGAGTATTGTTATTTTATCCATGTTCACCCATATTAATATATTCAACCACTTATCGTCTTTCACATTTATTACACACCGCATGCCAATGTCACCCATATTAATATATTCAACCACTTATCGTCTTTCACATTTATTACACACCGCTGCCACATTGGCATGACGGAAGAGCAAATAAACGGAGTGCGTTTATAACTTTTCATCAATAATATATTATTTTGCCATACTAAACTTTATATCAACAATATGGTGCATAAAGACACAAACTCAATGTCTTACCCATATAAAGGTGTGTTAGGATATAATTTATTGGGTCTCGAACCCAATAACTTATCATCATGGTACACATGCAGGAAGGAAGTTTGAGCTTGATGAGTATTGTTATTTTATCCATCCTTGCCTATATTAATACATTCAACCAGTTATCTTCTTTAAAATTTATTATGAACTGCTGCCATATTCACATGAGGGAATAGAGCAAATAAATGGAGCGGGTTTATGATGTTTCAATTAAAATATATAATTTTACTTTAATAATTTTATATCAATAAATATAGTGAATTAAGGTTCAAACTCAATGCTTTAAACATATAAAGACGTGTTAGGCCATAATTTATTGTGTCTCGAACCCAATATCTTATCATCATGGTACACATGCAGGAAGAAAGTTTAAGCTTGATGACTATTGTTAATTTATCCATCCTCGCCCATATTAATATATTCAACCACTTGTCTTCTTTGAAATTTATCATGAACTACTACATCATTCACATGAGGGAATAGAGCAAATAAATGGGCCGAGTTTATGACTTTTCAATAAAAATATATTATTTTTCCTTAATAATTTTATATCAATAATATGGTGAATGCCTTACCCATATAAAGGCATGTTAGGCCATTATTTATTAGGTCTAAAACCTATTATCTTATCATCATAGTGCACCAAAATGCAAATCGATGTATTACCTTTTTGGCCCATTAGGACTTGAATTTATCGTCTTACCCTCAACTGTTGACATAATAGGAAAAGATGTAATAGGACTCACCCTTTAACCTTTAAGAATTATACCACTACTAGAGATTATAAATTTTTTTTTACCAATATGTATAAAAAAATTTACCAATATGTATATAAAAATTCTTCCAATAAATAGAAATATGAAACTATAGATAATATATTTTCAATTAAGAAGAATGTGACAATTAAGCTGATCGTAATTGATAGTATGTGAAATATAAGTTTTATCGAAAATAGATAAATGAAACGAAATGAATTCCTATAATAAATTTTAATAAAACATTGTCTCTTCTACCGTCTCAAAATAGCCGCAAGGTTTTTCCATAGCCATGTAAATAATTCATTCTTAGAGAGCAAGGACATGAATAATAAATTGTTAGAGAAAGACTGGTCAACTCAAAAAAAATAATATAGAGAAGGCATATAAGTGTAACGGGTGGTGTCATGACCCGTGCCAAGGTCCTGGATGCCACACGAGACCATAGCCACGAATGATTTCAAGCTAACTCATGGTACAGGCATAATATAAACATAAACTAACAAACTAACTGGAAGAAAAACATGAGATATATCACAAATGGAATAAGTCTAAAATACCATGAAATGAGAAACCGAGACAACATAAGCCAACTTGCTGAACATCTAAACATAATAGTCTGAAAGCCTCTAAACATCTGATGAGCTGAAGGAATAGATTCTCGACTAGGTATACATAATCTAATAACTGAAATGACTAGGAAAAACATAAAACAAAACTCTTTCTCTTGGATGATGAGGACTGACCAACTCTGACGCTGATCAGGGATTGGAACATAGCTAGCAGCGAGGCTGAGACTAAACACTCGAACCTATATCATGAGATGATATAGCACAGAACATACAATACTGTGAATGTGTGAGCTTGGAGAATAAGTAAAACATGAGAATAGGGGCGTTATGCTAGAAATCATGATCTTGATATAGACATAGAACGTGAGATTTATAATATACTGACATACAGTGACCAAGGTTTAAAAGATAAATATATAACTGAGTGTGTCTTAAATCATAAATAAGTTCACAAACTAATCAGTGGGCTAAGTCCAAAATACCATAAGTCAATAAAACATAAAAATTTAAAATGGGAGATTCTTATAACCGACATACTCTAAATGAGCATCATGGAGCTCAACCTGTAAGCTTGGTCGGGAGGGTATTCATACGTTGCCAAGGATAAGAACAATGAAGTTGTGAATTAACTAATGTGCCTATTTGGGTAATGGAGACACTCTCAACTGGCAAAGGCCCCTTCATACCTATGGTGGCATGTAATTTTGGGACCTAGATTATCTGAACCCATGTCTGCTCAGTGTTAAATACTACTTTCAAAACATACATAGATTCTCATAATCATACTTGCAACATGATAGATTTTGCATAGAATAGTTTAAATTCATGTAAATTACTAAATTCCTTGAAGGACTAAACTAGCCATGAAATACTATGCTAATTCTGCAGCTATGATACTTAGCATTGAAATTTTTGAGAATCATACTTGATAAATTGAAACATGCTAAATTGAATGTAGTGAAACATAAGAGTTTTTTAAAGAATCCAACCCAATCACTAATTATAAAATACATGTAGAATCATGAAAGAAATAATTGATAAAGGAATTTAGAGTTATTATATCATAAGGATTTTAGCCCTAGAAATCATGGTATTCAAAATTTTCCACATTGAAGAATTGAAATCATAGGTTTTAGCTTGGGAATAAGGGTGAAATGTGTCACGACCCGAATATAGGCGCGGATTGAGATATGGGATAAGAAACCACGAGAGGCTCCAAGTCGATCCATGGAATGAATCGTAACACCTAACTCAATCAATAAAAGTAGAAGATCAACATAATAAACATAGCGGAAGTCTGAACATAACATAACATCGAAATACATACACGAATCTAAAGTTGATTATATACGACGTCTGAAAAGCTTCTAATTCTGATGAGTTGATGGGAAAAGACCCCAACTAACTCTCTAAGTTTTAAACTGAAAATATAAAGATAATTGATAAGGAATGGTCCTCGGGAGATGAGGACTCACCAGCTGAGACTGGATGCTAACTCTAGAAACTGGCTAGTGATGGGGCTGAGTCTGAAGATCGGAGCCTTATCATAAAATCATACAACATAGAGTGTGCAGTCAGTATGTGGAATGTACCAAATATACAAGGTAAGTAAAACTGCTTAATTAAATAAAATCATTTAAACAAGCATAATATAAAACATAATCAAGATAAGATTCTGAAAGTAAGGCTTGCATGATAATTTCTGAAATCATGATCTGAACATAACTGCATATCATAATTGATTCGAATGTCCCAAAGTTGAAAATTGATAATCGTAAGTAAAACTGAACATTGGGTCAAACCTGTTGAAAACATATATAATGACTGATGTCCATGCATACTGAAATCATGAGGAACAATGGGAGACTCATTATATGATTGACATTACCACGATAGAGCTTACATGGTCCCGACTATCATACTCAAGTGGGCAGAGCCGTCCAAAGCCTTTCTAGGGCTAAGGATGCTACCACGATATCGATATCAAACCCAAGGCCCCTTGGGGGAAGGGGAAAGATCCAAAGGAGGTCCCAAATAATCTGATCATACCTACGTTGGCACGTAGTTCTAAAGCATAGGGTTGACTGACCTTTAGCCTACTTGGGGCTAGACATTACTCCCAGAAACGTATGCATACTCTCCATCATTTTTCAATGAAGCTGACCTCGTCTAGTGACGAAGCTGAATAATAACATACATGCATAATCTAAGATCATAACATGAGGAGCCTTGACTCAAACCATACCACATGCTAAAAAATAATGGGAGTCTTGACTCCAAAACCATGAGGTAAGCTAATATGTGAAATCATAAGTCATAGATAATCATATGGGCTTGCCCAATACTTTAACATGCTTGAAATCAACTTGATTCACTTTGAAAACCTGAAGATAACATGGATATTTCGAAATCATACTTTCCTCATAAACATCACATCATACTTGAACATATATATCATAGATCTCAATTTTCATGAACATTCATGGATGAGCATCATAGTTTAGAAAGCATTAAAATGTAATTTATAATCTAAAACATTGTAAATTCAATCCATCAATCATAATTCATCAATTAAAACATGCTTGAATTATATCCATGATAGAAATTTAGGGAATTCATGCATTGGGTTAAAACCCCATTGGATCAACATGTAGATTTTCATGAATTAGAGAGGGATTGGGCATTAGCATGAACAATTTTACCTATTCATAACCCTACATACATGAAAGGATTTAATTATCTCACTTTCTTGATAGCCCAAAGAGAATTGCGGAAGAACATGAAGAAGCTAGACTTGATCACCTCTCAAAACCCCTAAACTTACATACATGAGTTAGGATAGGTTTACAATGGCATAACCCCTCTTAAAACACTCTATTTCGAGCTTAAAACGATGTAGTTTAGGAGCCTAAGTGTTAGGAATATAAAAAATACCCTTAATAAATTTCCTGGAAAAACATCTCTACCAGTGACAACGGGTTTCATAACGGACCACTACAGGCTCCAACGGTCCGTTACACCACTCGTTGCTACACCCTAAATCAGGTCTCAGATCCCCTTACCATGACAGGATAGAATGAGTTGTTACAAGTTCCGACGACTCGTTGCTGCTAGTCGTTGTCACTGCCGCCTTAACCTAGAATTCTTTCCAATGGTGCTGACAACGTCCCATTGCATCCAACAACGCGTTGTACCACGACTCGTCACTTCCCCTTGATCTAAAACCACCCTCACAATGATTTCCTTCAACAACTCATTGTAACATCTAATAGGTCATCCTGAGACCTGTCACTACCAATTCCAGACCTGCAGTATCTCATTACGGGCACATCCAACGAGTCGTTATTCCATCCAATGACTCGTGCAACGACCCGTTTTGAGAAAATTTTCCATATTCTGCTATTTTTCATTTTTAAATCCCAGGTCTCATCTTAGGCACTTCTAAGGTATTACAATATCTCCCCTTTGGGAACATTCTTCCTCGAATGTGGAGAAATATAAAGAAAACAGAGAAATATAATCGTCATACTTAAACACTGAACATATATGCTGAAAACTGGCGGAGTGACTGATTCCAAATAGAAATACATGACTAAACTGAATTATCGAATCACACATACATCAATTTACATGAAAGAAATTGAGGTACATGAGTTGAACATGAAACTGAATAGAGTATTAAGGAGGAAACTAATACCTTAAACTAAAACTAAGCCGGAAGAGAATAGATGTGGGTATTTAGCCATCATATCTATTTCGATTTCCCACGTAGGTCCCTCAACATGTTGATTCCTCCATAAAACCTTGACTGGAGCTACCTCCTTGATCCTTAGCTTATGAACCTGCCGATCCAGTATCTCCACATGAACCTCTTCATAACTAAGGTTGTCTTTCACACCGACACTATCCATCGGAACAACTAGAGCTGGATCACCCAAATACTTCTTTAAGAGTGATACATGGTAAACTGGATGGACTGTGGCTAATTCTGAGGGAAACTCCAACTCATATGCTACCTTGACAACCCATTTCACATTCCGGTATGGGCCAACATAATGGGGACTGAGTTTTTCTTTCTTTCTAAACTTCATTTCACCCTTCATGGGAGACACCTTTAGAAACACCAGTCATCGACTTCAAACTTAAGTTCTCTCCTTCTCACATACGCATAGGACTTTTCGCGACTCTGAGTTGTTTTCAACCCTTCCCTTATAAGTTGAACCTTCCCCATAGCCTCATGAACGGAATCCGATTCTATCATTGAAGCTTCACCAACTTCAATCCAACCAATAGGCGATCTACATCTCTACCCATAGAGAGCTTCAAACGGAGCCATCTGAAAGCTGGAATGGTATCTATTGTTATATGAAAACCCAATAAGAGGCAAATGATCATCCCAACTACCCTTGAAGTCAATCACACACACTCTCAACATGTCCTCGGGAGTATGAATAGTTCACTACGCCTAACCATCAGTTTACGGATGAAACATTGTGCTAAGCTTGACCTGAGTACAAAGTCCATTTCGAAAATATCTCCAAAACTGGGAGGTAAACTGAGTGCCTCTGTATAATATGATGGACAAGGGCACTCCATGCAACCGAACTAGCTCTCGAATGTATAACTTAGCATAATCCTCCGCTGAATTGGTAGTCTTGACCAGTAGGAAATAAGCTCCTTTGGTCAACCTGTCCATGATCACCCAAATGGAGTCATACTATTGACTAGTGCGAGGCAAACCTGCAATGAAGTCCATATTGGTTTCCTCCCACTTCTAAGTAGGAATGCTAATATCTTGAAGCACACCTCCAGGTCTTTGATGCTCATCATTCACCTATTGACGATTGGGACACTTAGCCACAAATTCTGCTATGTCCTTCTTCATGCCATTCCACCAATAGACTTCTTGTAGGTCACGGTATATCTTGGTGGCACCTGGATGTATGGAATATATGGAACCATGAGCCTCGTGCAACACTCGATCTCTCAAGTCATCAACATCCAGAACACACAAGTGACCCTGATATCGAAGCACACTATCTCTTCCTTTGGAGAAGACCTCTACCTTCTAATTCAAAATAGCTTCCTTCAGCTTTTCCAAAATAGGATCCTCGTCTTGTCTAGCTTATACATCAGTCACCAAGGATGATTCTGATTCACTCTAAACAATGACACCACCATCGTTTGAGTCAACCAAACGAAGTCGCTGCACAACCTTCACCAGATCTTTTCTCTCCTCATCTACATGGGACACACTGTGATGCCTAAAAACTCAAAGGCTAGACCTGGGACTTAAATTAGAGAAAACTAGAAAATCCCCACCATGTCATAGAACGAGTCATTCTGTGACTCACGGGGAGTGACCCCAAGTTGTTAAGTGACTCTTGGTGAGGCTTGGGTGTTTAGTTTGAAAAATTGATGTTTGGGTGACTACGAGTCATGGTCGCTGACCACGAGTATGGTCACTGATCATGAGTCGTGATATGACCCGTGGTCAAGGATAATTTGTAGCAAGGATATGTGAGGCAGTGTACCCAACGGGTCCTCACCATGAATCGTTTGGGACACCATGAGTCGTGGTGTCACCCGTCGGGACACCATGGCTTTTTAGACAGTGTGATCCACGAGAGGTGACCACAAGTCGTGGTCACCACCCACGACTTTTTAGGTCCCTCGTGGTGATCTTCAGTGTACTCCAGGCAGTGTAGTCCACAAGTGTGACCACGAGTCGTTAGGTCACCCGTGAGGACTGACACTAAGTTTTCCCGGCGAGTTTTAAAGGGTCTTTCAGTAATTTCCTACTCTCATAAACTTTAAACTACGTCATTGTAGTCATAATTTTAGACTTATTAGTGGGGTTAAATGGTTTTTTCCTCATTTCCCACTCAGACCTTTAGAAAATAGATCACAGAATTCTCTTAGAGACTCTTAGAGAGAGAACTAGTTCAGTCTACTTCTCATCATATTCTCAAGAATTTTTTTCTAATTTCTTTATTAGGTATATGGTAATTCAACAAGGGGACAGTTCTTCCCTTGTGTCCCCTAAAACCCTTCTCAAGTTTCTCTATAAAATCCTAGCCCTGAGCTTTCGAGTGTAAGGAGAATATATGTCAGTTTTCTTTGAATTCACATAGAATGATATCCATGATTATTTTAGATATGATTTCCATTATTTCATGTTTAAATTGATGTTATTCTCGTAAAAGTGAATTCTAGCCTTGCAGACTTTCGAATGTTAAAGAAATTCTTGGTAATGCTTCATTTAATCCATGCGGAATTATTATGTTCTATAAATTATGGATATTTTTCCACCAGTTAGTGACGGTATTGATGTTTATCCCTATTCATTGAATTTAGCCCTAGTCCTTAAGAGTAGAAAAGACTAGAATCTTGCTAAAGTGTTTAAATCTTAAATTTCCTTGATTGTATCAGGGTGGTGAATTCGCATATTATTTTATATGTTAAATTCTTAGTTAGATAAATGGTTGCCTAGCTTTAGTTAAAAGTGTGAAAAAAATACTCGATTTCTATCAGAAATGTCAGCTGATCAGTTTGATTATAGAATTTTCCTGAGGTGTCAGTATTACTTCCTAGTTGTCAGAATCAAATTCAGAATTTTGTTTATTGGTCCACTAGGCGGTCATGACACTTTAGATATATTTCTCTGACTAGCCTTAGGACCCCAGTTCAAATTACAATTTTTTCTTAGACGATTACAACGCTTCTAGATAAGTAGCTTTGACCAGTCTAGAACCCCAGTTTTGAGCTATCAGCTTAGTATTTAGTCTAGTATTATCCAGTGGGAGTACGCCTTAACACCAAGCGAACCGGGGTTCCAATGCACCCAGGTTCCTAGAACTACGTTGTCAACATAGGTTTCAGTATTTATTGGCCTGATTGGCCCCAGAATTTTGCTATCACCCAGTTCATGCATTTATACCCTGGAAAGGCGTATTAGGTCCTATCAGTGGGGCGTATACATCGGACTCCACATCTAGCTCACGTGGTTACATGTCGGTTATAGACTCTCCCACTAGTTAGTTTAGTCTAGTCTTAGTTCAATTCAATTTAGATTAGTATTCCAGTCTTAGAACATTCTTTGACCATCAGACAGGGTCTTCTAGACTACCTCAGTATTTTAGCTATTCAGATCGGTAGCGTTAGCTATCCATTGTATGTATTTCAGTTCAGTATTTCTGTTTTTATTTATTCTATTGTGTATGATTTCTCTCACTTACTCAGTACATTCAAAGTACTGATGCATACTTTTATGTTGTATCATTTTATGATATAGCTGCAGGATCTCAGTCTCAGCTTCGTTAGCCAACCGTTCATCGAAGACCTCAGCTTTACCAGTTGGCGAATCCTCATCCTTCGAGGACAAAGATATTCATTTCAGTTATATTTTCATTTCCTTCTATTTAGATTTGGTGTTAGCTGGTGGCTTTTCCCAGCAACTCATCAGTCATAGTGGCTTTCAGACTCAAATTGGTATTTCAAACATGTAGTATTGTTTTAATATTTTCAAACACTATAAATCAGCTTTGTTTCTTTCATGAAATTACATTTCTTCTTAAAAATTCTATTGTATGTATTTTTATATTACTCAGAATGCCAGTGTATGATAGAATAGGGGTTGACTTGGGGTCACCTGTGACTTCCAGTACCATATTTCATCTAGGGTGTAAACTCGGGGTGTGACAAACTTGCTATCAGAGCACTAGGTTCAGAGTATCCTTGGATGTCTGAAAGCCGCATCGAGTAGAATCCTCTTCATCAGTCTGAAGCGCTCCTCACTTATGATGGGGAGTCTATGAGATGTCATTAGGAAACTTCCCTTTATTTCATACTCCTTATCATGCGTTGAAATTCAGTTCTAGAATCAATCTCCAAACTTGTGCTCTGCTTCGTTTCAATGAACCGTGCCTCTCGATATGGTAATAGAAGGAGGGCCAGTAATGCTTAGCGGCCTGCACCACCAGCCCCTTAGGATGACTCGGTATCTATCGTAGATTTAGGGTGGCCATTTAGCTGCTCGCCCAAACTGTGACCAACCAGGTGAACCAATAGGTGGTTCCAATCAATAATAACAATTCCACAGCAGCTACCTGAGTGCGGGATTTCACTAGGATGAACTCTCCGGACTTTTAAGGATCTAAGATGGGAGAGGATCCATAGGGATTTATGGACGAGATTAAGAAAATCACCTAAATCATGGGTGTCAGTCCCTCAGAGAGTGCCAACTTGGCTGCCTACCAACTGAAAGGGGTAGCCCAGGTCTTGTACGTGCAATGGAAGGAGGGAAGGCCAGCAGAAGCAGGACCGGTGGAATAGGAGGAGTTCACTACAACCTTCCTAGAAAAAATTTTCCCTCGAGAGCTTAGGGAGGCCAAGGTAGCAGAGTTCATGAACCTGAGACAGTGAAAAAGGACCGTAGAAGAGCATGCTTTGGAATTCACCAAGTTGTCCAAATATGCTCCTGAGATGGTGGCCTCGCAAGCAAAAATTTGTATATGGGGAATCGAACCTGGTCCTCAAAGAGTGCAGAACAACGATGCTGATCAAAGATATCAACCTCTCTAGTCTGATTGTCTATGCCCAACATATTGAGGCCGAAAAACTGAGGGAGATAGAGAGAAAGAATAAGCGGGAAAGGACTGGACAATCAGATCATGGCCATTAGAGGTCTGGCAATAGCGACCGTCCACAGTAGTAGCAACAGCAGCAGCAGAGGGCTCCTACGCCCAGCTCAGCCAACGGCCTCTCTTTCGGTGCCGCCAGGATCAAAGGGGTGGAGCATCTGGCTCTCAGTATCAGAGTTACAGTGCTTGTAACAGGTATCCAGCTTGCCCCAAGTGAACCAAGAATCACACAGGAGAGTGTATTCAGGGTCGAGAGGGCTGTTTTGGTTGTGGACAGCTTGGGCATTGGCTTAGGGAATGCCCGTCAGCAGGACGAGGGAGATCACAATGAACTACCTCAGTAGCTCTAGCAGGCCAACCGACTTAGCAGGTTAACACAACAGGTACGAAGGGAGATTAATTCCAAAACCATTTTTATGCATTATCAACTCGTTAGGATCAGGAGAACTCACCGGATGTGGTCACGGGTATGTTATGTCTTTTCCATCTAGATGTATATGCCCTGTTTGATCCAGGGGACACACTATCATTTGTAACTCCCTACGTAGTAGTTCAATTTGATATCAGTCCAAAAGTCCTCTTAGAACCCCTCTCAGTCTCCACCCTAGTTGGCGAGTCAGGTTAGAGCCAGCCGGGTGTATAGAAACTGCCCAATCTAAATCTTCAATAAAGTCATTCTAGCTGACCATGTAGAGTTAGACATGGTATACTTCGACCTCGTTATTGGCATGGATTGGTTACACTCTGGTTATGCCTCAGTCGACTACAGACCTAGGGTCGTAAGGTTTCAGTTCCCTAATGAGCCAACTTTAAAATGGTCGGGTAGTAGTTCAGTGCCAAGGAGTAGGTTTATTTCCTACCTCAAGGACAGGAAGCTTATTTCTAAGGGATGTATTTATCATCTGGTTCAGATCAAGGATTATGACTCTAAGACCCCAACTATCCAGTCAGTCTCTGTTGTCAGCAAGTTTCGAGATGTGTTCCCCGAAGATCTTCCTGGAGTTCCTCTTGAACAGAAAATTGACTTCAGCATAGATCTTATTCCAAATACTCAGCCCATCTCAATCCCTCCTTATAGAATGGCTCCGTCTAAACTTAAGGAGTTGAAGGAGCAGCTAAAAGATCTTTGTGATATGGTTTTTTTTCATACCCAACATCTCTCCCTGGGCTTCTCTAGTGCTATTCATGCGAAAGAAAGACATTTCCCTCAGAATGTGCATCAATTACCATCATTTCAACAAGGTCACTATCAAGAACAGGTATCCCCTACCCAGAATTGATGACCTGTTCGACCAACTTCAGGGAGCCAGCTATTTCTCCAAAATAGATCTTAGGAAGGGGTATCATCAGCTAAGAGTCAGAGAGTGTGACATACCAAAAATAACTTTCACGACTTGGTATGGTCACTTTGAGCTTGTGGTTATGTCCTTTGGATAACAAATGCCCCTGCAGCCTTTGTGGACCTGATGAACAGAGTCTTCAAGTAGTATTAGGCTACGTTTGTCATCGTATTTATCGACGACATTCTAGTATATTCCAGAAATGAGGAAGAGCATGCCAATCACCTGAAAATAATGCTTCAGACACTCAGAGACCGCCAATTGTTCTCCAAGTTTAGGAAGTACGAATTCTGGTTAAAGTCTATGACTTTCCTAGGTCATGTGGTCTTGGGTGAGGGTATTCAGGTTTATCCTCCAAAGATAGAAGCAGTGAAATACTGGACCAAACCCACCTCCCAAACAGAAATAAGAAGTTTCTTGGGTTTGGCCGGATATTACTGACGCTTTGTTTAAGGCTTTTCTTCTATAGCATCTCCACTGACTAGGCTAACTCAGAAGAAGGTGAAATTTCATTGGTTAGATGCATTTTTAGAAGGGGCTTGGCACCCAAGTCAAGCTCAACATGGCTTTTCACCCACAGAAAGATCGGAAAGCTGAGTGGACTATTCAGACCCTAGAAGATATGAGGGCGTGCGCGATTGATTTCAAAGGCAGCTGGGATGACCACTTGCCTCTTATCGAATTTGCGTACACTAATAGTTATCACTTCAGCATCCAGATGGCCCCGTTTGAGGCATTGTATGTTAGAAGGTGAAGGTTTCCTATTGGATGGTTCAAGGTTGGTGAAGCTACTATAATCAGGCCAGACTCAGTTCATGAAGCTATGTAGAAGGTACAACTCATCAGAGAAAGATTAAAAACAGCTCAGAGCCATTAGAAATTCTATGCTGATGTGAGGAGAAGAGAATTTGAGTTTGCTGTGGATGATTGGGTCTATATGAAAATTTCACCCATGAAAGGGGTGATGAGGTTTGGGAAGAAGGGAAAGCTCAGTCGGATATATATAGGACCCTACAAAATATTTAGGCAAATTGGCAAAGTAGCCTATGAGCTGGAATAACCTGCAGAGTTGGCTTCTGTGCACCCAGTCTTCCATGTGTCACTGTTGAAGAAATGCATTGGTCCGTGGAGTGGCATGAAGAAGGATATATCAGAATTTGTGGCTAAGTGTACGAACTTTCAGTAGGTGAAAGTAGAGCATCAAAGACCTGGAGGTGTGCTTCAATACATTTGTATCCCTACTTGGAAGTTGGAGTAGATCAATATGGAATTCATTACTGGGTTGCCTTGCATTCGTCTACAGTATGAATCTATTTGGGTGGTTGTGGACAGGTAAGGCAGCTAATTTTTTTCTGGTCAAAACTACCAATTCCGTGAATGATTATGCTAAGTTGTACATTTGGGAGTCAGTTCGGTTCCATGAAGTGCCATTATCCATCATATCAGATAGAGGTACTCAATTTACCTCTCAGTTTTGGAGATCGTTTCGAAAGGGACTTGGTACTCAGTTAAGGCTTAGCACATCATTTCACCCGCAAATAGATGGTCAGGTGGAGCAGACTATTCAGACTCACGAGGACATGTTGGGAGCGTGTGTGATTGATTTCAATGGTAGTTGGGATGACTATTTTCCTCTCATTGAATTTGCATATAACAACAACTATCATTCTAGCATTCAGATGGCTCTGTTTGAGGCTCTCTATAGGGCAGAGGTGTAGATCACCTATTGGTTGGTTTGAAGTCACTGAAGCTTCAATGATAGGACCAGATTCAGTCCATGAGGCTATGGAGAAGGTTCAACTTATAAAAGACAAGTTTAAAATAGCTTAGAGTCGCCAAAAGTCCTATGCGAATATGACAAGGAGAGAACTTTAGTTTGAAGTTGATGATGGGTATTTCTAAAGGTGTCTCCCATGAAGGGAGTAATGAGATTCAGAAAGAAAGGGAAAATCATTCCCTGTTATGTTGGTCCATACCGGATAGTGAAATGGGTTGGCAAAGTAGCATATGAGTTGGTGTTGCCATCGGAATTAGCTTCAGTCCATCCAATTTTCCATGTATCACTTTTAAAGAAGTGTTTGGGTGATCCAGCTCTTGTTGTTCTGGTGGACAGTGTCGGTGTGAAATACAACCTTAGTTATAAGGAGGTTCTGGTAGAAATAATTGATCATCAGGTTCGTAAGCTAAGAAACTAAGAGGTAGAGCCAGTCATGGTTTTGTGGAGGAATCAACATGTTGAGAGAGCTATGTGGGAAGCCGAAGCAGATATGATATCTAGATACCTACATTTATTTCCTTTTAAGCTTAGTTTCCACGTGAGGTATCAGTTTCCTCCTTAGTACTCTATTCAAATTCATGTTCAGTTCATGTGCCCCAGTTTCTTTCATGTCAATGAATGTATGTGTGATTCAAGAATTCCCCATGTTGTTCAATTCGGAGCCAGTCACTTTGTCAGTTTTCAACTTGTATGTTCAGTATTTTAGTATGATGATTGCATTTCTCTGCTCTTCATGAATGTTTTTCCATATTCGAGGATGAAAGTTCCCAAGGGGGATATATTATAATACCTCAAAAGCCCTAAGATCAGACCCGAAAGTTGAAACAGAGAAAATAGGATTTCCTGCACCAGGTCATAGAACGAGTCGTCTAGTGACCCGTTGTGCGCGCCACTAGTTGTTATGTAACTCATGGGGAGAAGTTCAAACTTGGATGAGTTTTGGGATTTGCGGCTGACTATGGGTGGGATCACGTGTCATCCAGTGGGTCGTGGTCAGAGATAGGTTTGAAGAATGAATGTTCTGGCAGTGCACCAAATGACCAGTCACCACAACTCGTCGGGCACACCACGAGTCGTGGTGTCCCTCATGGTGACTAGTGAACATTGAATTCCAGTGCAGAAAATGAGAGGTGACCACGAGCCGTTGTCAGGGACGATGGGTCGTCCAGTCCCTCATTGGGACTGGCAGTGTGTTTTTCCCTTCGAATTTATTAAGGGCTTTTTCGTAATTCCTAAGATTCTACGGCCTAAACTACGTCTGTTTAAGCTCAAATAGAGTGTTTAAAGCGGGGTAAGTTCATTTTAGGCTTATTCATTTCCATGCATGCAAGTCTAGAAGCTCCTATGGGTGATCAAGCCTAAATTCCTCAAGTTCTTCCCCAAGTTCTCATTCGGCAATCAAGGAGGTTGTGAAATCATATTTCTATAGGTACGTAGGGTTATGAATGGGTGTAATTATTCACATTAATTCCCAATCCCCTCTCAATTCTTGAAAATTCTAGTTGATGAATCTATGGGTTTTTTACCCAACATGTGATTTCTCTAAATTTCAATCATGGGTATGATCTAAGTACATTTCAAATGTTGAATTATCAAAATAAGCATATTTTACAATGTTTTCAATTATAAATTATGTTTTCAAATTTTATAAATTATGATGCCCATCCGTTAAAGTTCATGAAAGTTTATATCTACGAAATATGTATTCAAGCATGATGAGATGTTTATGAAGAAAGTATGATTTCGAATTACCCATGTCTATGTTTATGTTTTCAAATGATCAAGTTTATGTCAAACATGTTTAAGTATTGGCCAAGCCAATATGATCAAATGTGTTTCATAAATTTATCTAAACTTCATGTATTAGCTTACCACATGGATTTTTTAGTGTAGACGCTCACTATTTTCAGCTTGTGGTATGGTTTGAGCGAAGGCTCCTCATGTTATGATTTCAAATTTATGTATGTATGTTATGAGTCAGCTTCATCACTAGATGATGGTTCAGCTTCGTTGAAAAATGATGGAGAGCATATGCATATTTTTGGGGGTAGTGTCTAGCACTGAGTAGGCTAAGGGTTAGTCAATCCTAGGCCTCAAAACTACGCGCCAACATAGGTATGTTTATTTTATTTGGGACCTCCCTTGTGAGTTTCCCCTGCCCCTAAGAGGCCTTCAGCTTGATATCATTATCATAGTAGTGTCTTTCGCCCTGATAAAGCTTTGGATGGCTCTGCCCACTTGAGTGTGATAGTCGGGACCATGTAAGCTCTATCGTGGTAATGTCGGTTATATGACGAGTCTCCCATTATTCTTCATGATTTCAGTTATGCATGTTCATCAGTCATGATATTATATTTTTAGCAGGTTTGACCTAATGTTTAGTTTTACTTGTGATTATTAGTTTTCAGCTTTAGGTCATTCGATTTAGTTATGATGTTCAGTTATGTTTAGATCATGATTTTAGAAAATAGCATGCAAGCCCTCCTCTAAGAATCTTATCTTAATTATGTTTATAATATGCATGATTTATGATTTTACTTTCTTAGCAGCTTTAGTTACCTTACATACTCAATACATTCCATGTACTGACCGCACACTATATGTTGTATCATTTCATGAGACAGGCTCGGGCATTCAGGCTCAGTCTCGTCATTAGCCGGACCTGCAGCTTTAGCACTTATCAGCTAGAGTTGGTGAGTCCTCATCTTCCGAGGGACCTTCTTTTCAGTTGTATCTAGTACTTTCAATTCAGATTTTAGTGAGTTAGTTGGGGTCTTGTCTCATCAACTCGTCAGTAGTAGAGGCTTTTTAGACATAGCATGTAATCAGCTTCAGTTTTGAGTTATGTATTCCAATGTTGTGAGATTATCATATTTTCGCTATACTGATTATGTTGATCTTCCGCTTTATTATGATTGAGTGAGATGTTATGTTCATGCCATGAGTCGACTTGGAGCCTCTCGGGGTTCTTTATCCCATGTCTTCATCCGGCTTTATGTTCGATCATGATAATATTAGCCATTTTTCTTTGATTAATCTTTAAACCTTACCCATTGTTTATAATGAATCTGTTTTGGCCGCGGTCCCTCCTTGGATATTGTGAATCTCAACTCAGGCAAAATGACTAAGTTGAGGATGACTATAGTAGGGGTGCATAAATTGTGGGGAGTTAAAAAAGGAAAAGAAAGGAAAAAAGTTAAAGATGAGGTGTGGTGTGACAAGAAAAGAAAGAAAAAAAGAGCTGAAAAAGAAAAATGAAAAGAACACAAAATATATGAGAAAAAGAATGAAAATGATGAGAAAAACACACCACATTCACATATTGCATGCAAATAGAGGAAAGGGAGGAAAAAGTTGAAAAAGTGAAAAATGGGGTAAAAAGTGTAAAGTGGAACCACAAGTATGTAGTACCAAGGAGGGTTTAGTCACTTAATTCCATATTCACCATACTCAGCCCGAAGCCTACATTACAAGCTGAACAAAGTCATATAGTGATCCTAACTTTACTGTATGAAGAGCTGAAATAGAGAAAATAGGGGCAAGCCTATGGTATTCGATGTGCAATATTTGAAAATTCTTTGGGAGAGTGTGAGTCCCATTTCTTTAGTCCCAAGTTCATTATTTTATATATCTGTGAGTGTTGGGGACTTCATTTTTTTTAAGCGTACTTGGCTTGTGTTGTATTTTATGAATTATCTTTGTGAATAGCA
Source organism: Datura wrightii (assembly GCA_035772735.1). Classification (NCBI taxonomy): domain Eukaryota; kingdom Viridiplantae; phylum Streptophyta; class Magnoliopsida; order Solanales; family Solanaceae; genus Datura; species Datura wrightii. The sequence goes on along the minus strand of JASDFA010000003.1, from coordinate 115,399,441 downwards.
TTGATGATATCTTAATTCTATGCTAATATTTGGGTACCATATCTTGATCCCTGCATGTCATTGATTGTGGTTACATGTGTGTATAACTGACTTAGTTTGAAAGGAAAAGGGGCTATTAGCTGATTGTGGCTCATAGTGAAAATTTTGCTGTGTTGGTTGTAGGTGTTCTAGGTTTACTTTCTAGTTAAGTGTCGTTTTTAGTTTTTATTTTCTTTGCCTGAGGACATGCAAAAGTCGTAAGTAGAGGGTGCTGATATGCTGTGAGTTGACAATATTTTCGACACTTAAAACTGGGAAATAAGCATGGACTTTGGTGTGTTTATATGGATATGAGGCACATTTCTTAGTTTTCATGAAAAATAGATGTTGGAGCTGAATTATGTAAAAGATAGAGAAAAATACAGAAAAGCGGCATCCAATAAGGACGAATCAGTCGTTTGGATGAACCCTAGTTATCAGTTCTACAAGTAATCATTGGGATAAATCACAAGTGTAAACCCGAAGTATCCATGGGAAACACTTACCTTAGTTAATTGAAAATCTTGATAAACAACAATCAATTCTTACTCTTGTTTTATAAACCCCATTTTGGAGATAACATACCTAAAAGCTTAAATACTTGCATTATTCTGTATCTTGACCGTATTCCCTGAGGGATCGACCCCAGCCTTTATTGGGTTCTTTATTGACAACGTCGCCTTCATGCTTTTTCAAGAGTGTGAGTTTGAGCATTATCAACAAGTCATAATTTGTATTTTACAGTTTTTTTATTCAACTATCTCACAAAAATCTACTTGTACTCCACTTGCATTATACCTTCGTGTTAGGACTATTAATTCAAAACATCACTTTTTCTAAGTGAAATATACTATACTTGAATTAAATCTTTTAATTTGACCAATAATTTACCTATCACACTTTATAAAAGATTTGAATTCAAGATTCCCATCACCATTTATATCATTGAGCGTTACATTATATCAAAGATACTATTAATATTTATTTGATATCAGTTCCAATGCCACATAATTTATCAAGATATCTTTATTTTTTTTTTATTATTTTCAAGTACTTAAATTTTTGTTTTGTTTTTATAAACTATTATGTCGTAGTGCTCTTTTACAACGCTTGCCTCATTATCATGACCATCTTGATCAATTGATCATCATATTCTTCAAGAAATTTTACCTTTGAAACCCATTAATTTATCACGCTTCAGGCGAACTATAAATTTATCCTTCATGCATTTATTATTGGAGTATTTACAGCTGAATTATAATATAAGGTCAGTAAATGCGTCTGGAAATTGACTTGAATTATCTTTTTAACGAGGATCATACTAATGATAATTCATTACATATAACTTACTTTTTCAGCTTCTTATCCTCTCTCCTCCTAATGTTAGAAAATATATAACATTTACCCCTAATCTTATTTTGGGGACTTATTTTTGTGTGTGATGGTGGAGCAATTGAATCATATATACCACACATTAAATATTTTAGATGAAAATTATTTGATTTCTGACCTTAAAACAATCATATAGGGGAACCTTGCCGGCTAGATGAGTGCAAGTGTTGCTACATGTTAGAAACACATCTCATACAAAAATTTTATTTTGGAATTTTATTCTCATGACCATGGTCTAGCTATAATTAGAGGCATATAATTTCTACTTAAACCAACTTGGAAAAAAACCAATATTATCAACATAATTTTATAGTTGGAACTATACTTTTAATTTAATAATTTGATCAAATAACCCTGCAAAATTGAAATTACAAGTTGATATCAAATGTAAATGTCACCATATAATATATGCATCTATTAAATTATATAATAGAAAATGGTCCACAAGGAAAGTGTACATGCCCAAATATTCTCCATTCTATACGTTTCAAAAATTCAGGGGATACAATTTCAATCCTAGTTAGTGCAATGATCAATTTATCATGAGAACAAGCAGCACAAGCGGACTCATGAAGAATTTTCTATTTCTTTAATATATAACCATATGAGTTCTCAAATTGTTTTGTTATATTTTAACCACGATGGCCAACCGTCACTCGAACTGATATTTATTTTAGTAAACCTCTACTTTATTATCACATATGATTCCATCATCATGTTCATATTGATGTACCCCCCCCCCCAAAAAAAATAAAAAAAAGAAAATATAGATAATTTTTTCACGTAAATATTTATAACCTGCTTCGATTGTAGTAATATGAAGATATTTAATCTTTTCATAATTTGTAGTCAATGTAATTTATTTTGGGCAATGCGTTCGAAACTTAATAAGTTTCTTTTGAGACTTACTAAAATACCAATACTATAAACAATTTCATTCCTCCAGATAATAACACATTAGCTATTCTGGAGCTCTCAAATAATTATGTACTACCACATATTCTATAACACCATCTCCTTAGGGATAAAATCATATTATTATTTTTATGATCAAAATCATTATAGAAAACACTCATTTTTTTTTATTTATTTTGCCTTTTATAATCTTTTATAAGGTCTGATAAAATTTTGTTGGCGTATCATATTTGCACAATCAATGACAAATTCATAGAAACACACAATAATATTTATTTTTGTCATGACCAAAATTAGGCAAAAATTATTTCCTTCTTTTACACTTTGATACATGATAAGACATGGTATGATATTTATAATATACTAAAATTAGGTGATCAATGAGCTTCGCGCCAAAATATATTTTTTTACAAATTTCTTTCAAATCTCCCCTAGAGCCTAGTTGTAGGATTTATCCATACATGTGGATGTCCTTATCCATAACTTCTATCACATCTTGACAAGTTCACATTCAAGGACAGTTGAGCATTCATAATGCTTATTACAAATCACATTCTTTTCAAGGAATTGACTATAATTATTTGTACATGATTCATAAAATTTTATTAGATGCTCATTGTCATATCTTGAAATTTATTATATTGATATGATACACCTCAATATCATTTTGAAAGATCTAGTGTCCTCCACTTTCTATTCCTTTATCTTAATTGAGGATTTATAAAACTTACAAAATTAGGTCACAGGACAACCGCGTGAAGACCTTTCATGCCAAATTGATGACAAAAATTACTTTCACCTTTTAAAGGACTATTTGGAGAACCCATAATGTTACTCAAATAAGCATAGGACAACTAAATAGAATTTTCATGGCAATTGGGGTTAAAGATTTTCATTTTATTGGGGCTAGCATGGGATCCATAGTTAGAGAAAATCATTCCTTTGATGAAACACACTGCCAATCAAATTTTGTCTCCTATTATAGTGTGTTTCTGGGGGGATGGGGGATGGCACACACATTGGAAGGAACTTTGAGTTTGATGAGTATTGTTATTTTATCCATGTTCACCCATATTAATATATTCAACCACTTATTGTCTTTCATATTTATTACGCACCGCTGCCACATTGGCATGAGGGAATAGAGCAAATAAATGGAGTGCGTTTATGACTTTTAATCAAAAATATATTCGTTTTCCATAGTAAACTTTATATCAAAAATATGGTGCATAAAGACAAACTCAATGTCTTCCCCATATAAGAACCCAATAACATGGTATACATGCAGGAAGGAAGTTTGAGTTTGATGAGTATTGTTATTTTATCCATCCTCGCCTATATTAATACATTCAACCAGTTATCTTCTTTCAAATTTATTGTGAACTGCTACCATAATCATATGAAGGAATAAAGCAAATAATTGGAGCGAGTTTATGACATTTCAATTAAATTATATTATTTTACCTTAATAATTTTTATATTAATAAATATAGTGCATTAATATTCAAACTCAATGCCTTACCTATATAAAGGCGTGTTAGGCCATAATTTATTGGGTCTCGAACCCAATATCTTATCATCATTGTACACATGCAGGAAGAAAGTTTAAGCTTGATTACTATTGTTATTTTATCCATCCTCGCCCATATTAATATATTCAACCACTTGTCTTCTTTCAAATATATCATGAACTGCTACCACATTCACAGGAGGGAATAGAGCAAATAAATGGAGCAAGTTTATGACTTTTCAATAAAAATATATTATTTTGCCTTAATAATTTTTATATTAATAATATGGTGAATTAAGACTAAAACGCAATGCCATACCCATATAAAGGCGTGTTTGACCATAATTTATTAGGTCTCAAACCTATTATCTTATCATCATAGTGCACCAAAATGCAAATCGATGTATTACCTTTTTGATCCGATAGGACTTGAATTATCGTCTTACCCTCAACTGTTGACATAATAGGCCAAGATGCAATAGGACTCACCCTTGAACATTTAACAATTATACCACTACTAGTGATTATAATTTTTTTTTACCAATATGTATATAAAAATTCTTTCAAAAAATAAAAATATGAAAATACAGATAATATATTTTCAATTAAGAAGAACATGACAAATAAGCTGATCGTAATTGATAGTATGTGAAATATAAGTTTTATTGAAAATAAATAAATGAAACAAGATGAATTCCTATAATTAATTTTAATAAAACATTGTCTCTTCTACCGTCTCAAAATAACCGTAAGGTTTTTCCATAGACATGTAATAATTCATTTTTAGAGAGCAAGGACATGAATAATAAATTGTTAGAGAAAGAACAGGTCAACTCAAAAAATTATATAGAGAAGGCATATAAGTGTAACGGGTGGTGTCACGACCCATGCCGAGGCCCTGGATGCAACACGGGACCACAGCCACGAATGATTTCAAGCTAACTCATGGTACAAGCATAACATAAACATAAACTAACAAACTAAGTGGAAGAAAATCATGAGATATATCATAAATGGAATAAGTTTGAAATACCATGAAATGAGAAACCGAGACAACATAAGCCAACTTGCTGAACATCTAAACATAACAGTCTGGAAGCCTCTAAACATCTGATGAGCTGAAGGAACAGATTCTCAACTAGCTCTACATAATCAAAAAACTGAAATGTCTAGGAAAAACATTAAACAAAACTCCTTCTCTTGGATGATGAGGACTAGCCAACTCTGACGCTGATCAGGGATTGGAACATAGCTAGCAGCGAGGCTGAGACTAAACACTCGAACCTATATCATGCGATGATATAGCACATAATATGCAGTACTTTGAATGTGCTAGGCTTGGAGAATAAGTAAAACATGAAAATAGGGGCGTTATGCTAGAAATCGTGATCTTGGTATAGACATAAAATGTGAGATTTATAATATACTGAAATACATTGACCAAGGTTTAAAACATAAATATAAAGCTGAGCGTGTCTTAAATCATAAATAAGTTCATAAACTAATCAGTGGGCTAAGTAAAAAATACTATAAGTTAATAAAACATAAAAATTTAAAGTGGGAGATTCTTATAACCGACATACTCCAAATGAGCATCATGGAGCTCAACCTATAAGCCTGGTCGGGATGGTGTTGATACCTTGCCAAGGATAAGAACAATGAAGTGGTGAATTAACTCATGTGCCTATTTTGGTAATGGAGACACTCTCAACTGGAGAAGGCCCCTTCATACCTATGGTGGCACGTAATTTTGGGACCTAGATTATCTGAACCCGTGTCTGCTTAGTGTTAAATACTACTTTCAAAACATACATAGATGCTCATAATCATACTTGCAACATGATAGATTTTGCATAGACTAGTGTAAAATCATGTAAATTACTAAATTCCTTGAAGGACTAAGCTAGCCATGAAATACTATGCTAATTCTACAACCATGATACTTAGCATTGAAATTTTTGAGAATCATACTTAATAGACTAAAACATGCTAAACTGAATGTAGTGAAACATAAGAGTTTTTTAAAGAATCCAACCCAATCACTAATTATAAAATACATGTAGAATCATGAAAGAAATAATTGATAAAGGAATTTAGAGTTATTAGATCACAAGGATTTTAGCCCTAGAAATCATGGTATTCGAAATTTGCCGCATTGAAGAATTGAAATCACAGGTTTTAGCTTGGGCATAAGGGTGAAAGGTGTCACAACCCGAACATAGGCGCGGATCGAGATACGGGACAAGGAACCCCAAGAGGCTCCAAGTCGATCCATGGCATGAACGTAACATCTAACTCAATCAATAAAAGCAGAAGATTAACATAATAAACATAGAGGAAGTCTGAACATAACATAATATCAGAATATAGACACGAATCTGAAGCAGATTATACGCTACGCCTAAAAAGCCTCTAATTCTGATGAGTTGATGGGACAAGACCCCAACTAACTCTCTAAGTCTGAAATTGAAAATATAAAGATAACTGATAAGGAATGGTCCTCGGGAGATGAGGACTCACCAGCTGAGACTGGATGCTAACTCTAGAAACTGGCTAGTGATGGGGCTGAGTCTGAAGATCAGAGCCTTATCAAAAAATGATACAGCATAGAGTATGCAATCAGCACGTAGAATGTATCGAGTATGCAAGGTAAGTAAAACTGCTTAAGTAAATAAAATCATTTAAACATGCATAATATAAAACATAATCAAGATAAGATTCTGAGAGTAGGGATTACATGATATTTTCTGAAATAATGATCTAAACATAACTGTATATTGTAACTGATTCGAATGACCCAAAGCTGAAATTTGATAATCATAATTAAAATTGAATAGTGGGTCAAACCTGCTGAACATATATATCATGATTGATGTCCATGCATACTAAAATCATGAGGAACAATGGGAGACTTGTTATATGATCGACATTACCACGATAGAGCTTACGTGGTCCCGACTACCACACTCAAGTGGGCAGAGCTGTCCAAAGCCTTTTCAGGGCTAAGGATGCCATCGCGATATCGATATCAAGCTCAAGGCCCCTTGGGGGAAGGGGAAAGCTCCAAAGGAGGTCCCAAATAATTTGATCATACCTACGTTGGCACGTAGTTCTAAAGCATAGGATTGACTGACCTTTAGCCTACTCGGTGCTAGACATTACTCCCCAAAATATGCATGTGCTCTCCATTATTTTTAAATGAAGCTGACCGTCGTCTAGTGACGAAGATGAATAATAACATACATGAATAATCTAAAATCATAACATGAGGATCCTTGGCTCAAACCATACCACAAGCTAAAAAATAATGGGAGTATTGACTCCAAAACCATGTGGTAAGCTAATATGTGAAATCATAAGTCATACATAATCATATGGGCTTGCCCAATACTTTAACATTCTTGAAATCAACTTGGTTCACTTTGAAAACCTAAACATGACATGGGTATTTTCAAATCATACTTTCCTCATAAACATCACATCATACTTGACCATATATCTCATAGATCTCAACTTTCATGAACATTCATGGATGAGCATCATAGTTTAGAAATCTTTAAAACATAATTTATAATTTAAAACATTGTAAAATCAATCCATCAATCATAATTCATCAATTAAACCATGCTTGAATCGTACCCATGATAGAAACCTAGGGAATTCATGCATTGGGTTAAAACCCCATTGGATCAACATATAGATTTTCATAAATTAGAGAGGAATTGGGCATGAGTGTGAACAATTTCACCCATTCATAACCCTACATACCTGAAAGGAACTAGTTCTCTCACTTTCTTGATAGCCCAAATAGAATTGAGGAAGAACTTGATGAAGCTAGACTTGATCACCTCTCAAAATCCCAAAGCTTGTATACATGAGTTAGGATAGGTTTAGAATTACATAACCCCTCTTAAAACACTTTATTTCTAGCTTAAAATAATGTAGTTTAGGACTCTAAGGCTAGGAATATAAAAAAATACCCTTAATGAATTTCCTGGAAAAACTGCTCTGCCAATGACAACGAGTGTCATAACGGACCGCTACAGTCTCCAACGGTCTGTTGCACCACTCGTTGCTACGCCCTGAATCAGGTCTCAGACCCCCCTACCTTGACTGGACAAAATAATTCATTACAAGTTCTGATGACTCATTGCTGCCAGTTGTTTTCACTGCTGCGTTAACCTAGAATTCTTTCGAACGGTGCTGAGAACGGCCCGTTGCATCCAACAACGGGTCGTACCACGTCTCATCACTTCCCCTTGATTTAGAACCAACCTCACAATGATTTCCTTTAACAACTCATTTTAACATCTCATAGATCATCCTAAGACTCGTCACTACCAGCTCCAGACCTGCAGTATCTCATTACGGGCACATCCAACGAGTCGTTAGTCCCTCCAATGACTCGTGCAACAACCTATTTTGAGAAAATTTTTCATATTCTGCTACTGTTCATTTTTAAACCCCAGGTCTCATCTTAGGAACCTTTAAGGTATTACAATATCTCCCCCTTGGGAACATTCATCCTCGAATGTGGAGAAAGATAAAGAAAACAGAGAAATATAATCGTCATACTCAAATACTGAACATACATGCTGAAAACTGGCGGAGTGACTGATTCCAAATAGAAATACATGACTAAACTGACTTCCTGAATCACACATACATCCATTTACATGAAAGACATTGAGGTACATGAGCTGAACATGAAACTGAATAGAGTATTAAGGAGGAAACTAATACCTTAAGCTAAAACTAAGCCAGAAGGGAATAGATGTGGGTATTTAGCCATCATATCTACTTCGGCTTCCCACGTAGGTCCCTCAACATGTTGATTCCTCCATAAAACCTTGACTGAAGCTACTTCCTTGTCCCTTAGCTTACGAACCTGCTGATCTAGTATCTCCACATGAACCTCTTCAAAACTAAAGTTGTCTTTCACACCGACACTGTCCATTGGAACAACTAGAGCTGGATCACCCAAACACTTCTTTAAGAGTGATACATGGAAAATTGGATGGACTGAGGCTAATTCTAAGGGAAACTCCAACTCATATGCTACCTTGCCAACCCATTTCACAATTTGGTACGGGCCAACATAGCGGCGACTGAGTTTTCCTTTCTTTCTGAACATCATTACTCCCTTCATGGGAGACACCTTTCTAAACACCCAAACATCGACTTCAAACTCAAGTTCTCTCCTTCTCACATACGCATAGGACTTTTGGAGACTCTGAGTTATTTTCAACCTTTCCCTTATAAGATGAACCTTCCCCATAGCTCATTGAAGGAATCCGGTCCTCTCATCGAAGCTTCACCGACTTCAAACAAACCAATAAGAGGTCTACATCTCTGCCCATAGAGAGCTTCAAATGGATTCATCTGAAAGCTGGGATGGTAGCTGTTGTTATATGAAAACTCAATGAGAGGCAAATGATCATCCCAACTACCCTTGAAGTCAATTACACACACTCTCAACATGTCCTTTAGAGTCTGAATAGTTCACTCTGCCTGACCACCAGTTTGCGAATGAAACGCTGTGCAAAGCTTGACCTGAGTACCAAGTCTATTTTGAAATGATCTCCAAAACTGGGAGGTAAACTGAGTGCCTCTTTCTAACATGATGGAAAGGGCACTCCATGCAACCAAACTAGCTCTCGAATGTATAACTTAGCATAATCCTCCGCTGAATCGGTAGCCTTTACAAGTAGGAAATGAGTTTCTTTGGTCAACCTGTCCATGATCACCCAAATGGAGTCATACTATTGACGAGTGCGAGGCAAACATGCGATGAAATCCATATTGGTTTCCTCCCACTTCAAAGTAGGAATGCTAATATCTTGAAGCACACCTCCAGGTTTTTGATGCTCAACCTTCACCTATTGACGATTGGGACACTTAGCCACAAACTCTACTATGTCCTTCTTCATGCCATTCCACCAATAGACTACTCGTAGGTCACGGTACATCTTGGTGGCACCTGGATGTATTGAATATCTTGAACCATGAGTCTCGTGCAACATCCGATCTCTCAAGTCATCGACATCCAAAACACACAAGTGACCCTGATATCAAAGCACACTATCTCCCCCTTTGGAGAAGACCTCTGCCTTCTATTTCAGAACAACATCCTTCATCTTTACCAAAATAGGATCCTCGTCTTGTCTAGCTTATACATCAGTCAACAAGGATGATTCTGATCCATTCTAAACAATGACACAACCATCGGTTGAGTCAACCAAACGAACTCCCAACCGTGCAAGTCGATGCACATCCTTCACTATCTCCGTTCTCTCCTCATCTACATGGGACACACTGTAATTCCCTAGAAACTCAAAGGCTAGACTCGGGACTTAAATTAGAGAAAAATGAAAAATTTGTACCAGATCATAGAACGAGTCATTTTGTAACCCGTGGGGAGTGACTATGAGTCGTTAAGTGACTCGTGGTGAGGCTTGGGTGTTTAGTTTGAAAAATTAATGTTTGGGTTACCAAAGGTGTGACCACGAGTCATGGTTGCTAACCACGAGTCATGGTCACTGACCACGAGTCGTGATATGACCCATGGTAAAGGATAATTTGTAGCTGAGAAATGTGAGGAAGTGTACCCAATGGGTCCTCACCATGACTCTTTTGGGACACCATGAGTCGTGGTGTCACCTGTGGGGACACCATGGCTTTTTAGACAGCTTGATCCATGAGAGGTGATCACAAGTCTTGGTCGCCAACCACGACTTCTTAGGTCCCTTGTGGTGACCTTCAGTGTACTCCAGGCAGTGTAGTCCACGAGTGTGATCACGAGTCATGGTCACTAACCACGACTCGTTAGGTCACTGTGAGAACTGACACTCAGTTTTTCCCGGCGAGTTTTCAAGGGTCTTTCAGGAATTTCCTACTCTCCTAAACTTTAAACTACATCATTTTAATCATAATTTCATACTTATTAGTGCGGTTAAATGGTTGTTTTCCTTATTCCCCACTCAGACCTTCATAAAACAGATCATAGAATTCTCTCAGGGACTCTTAGAGCAAGAACTAGGGAAGTCTACTTCTCCTAAGATTCTCAAGGAATTTTACCTCATTTCTTTATCAGGTCTATGGGAATTCAACAAGGGATAGTTCTTCCCTTGTGTCCCCCACAACCCTTATGTAGTTTCTCTGTAAAATCTTAGCCCTGAGCTTTCAAATATGAAGAGAATATATGTCAATTTTCATTGAATTCACATATAATGATATCCATGATTATTTCAAATATGATTTCCATCATTTCATGTTTAAATTGATGTTATTTCCGTAAAAGTGAATTCTAGCCCTGCAGACGTTCGACTGTTAAGAAATTCTTGGTAATGCTTCATTTAATCCATGTGGAATTATTATGTTATATATATTATAGATATTTTTCCACCAGTTAGTGACAGTATTGATGTTTATCCCTATATATTGAATTTAGCCCGAGTCCTTAAGAGTAGAAAAGACTAGAATCTTTCTAAAGTGTTTAAATCTTAAATTTCCTTGATTATATCAGAGTGGTGAATTCCCAGATTATTTTATATGTTTAATTCTTAGTCACATAAATGGTTGCCTTGCTTTAGTTAAAAGTATGAAAAAATTACTTGATTTATATTAAAAATGTCAGTTGATCAGTTTGATTGCAGAATTTTCCTGAGGTGTTAGTATTACTTCCTAATTGTCAGAATCATATTTAGTATTCAGTTTATTGGTCCACTAGGCGGTGATGACACTTTAGATATATTGCTCTGACTAGCCTGAGGGCCTAGTTCAGATTACAGTTTGTTCTTAGACGATTACCACGCTTCTAGATAAGCAGCTTTGACCAGTCTAGAACCCAGTTTCAAAATCTAGTCTAATAAGACTCTCAGGGTACCCTCAGATATGTATCCCAGATTAGTCTTGGGCCCCAGTTTTGAGCTATCAGCTTAGTATTTAGTGTAGAATTATCTAGTGGGAGTAGGACTTAGCACCGAGCAGACCAGGGTTCCAACGTACCTAGGTTCCCAAAACTACATTGTCAGTGTAGGTTTCAGTATTTATTAGCCTGATTGGCCCATGAATTCACCCAGTTCACGCGTTTATACCTGGCAAGGCATATTGGGTACTATCGGTGGGGTGTATATATCGGACTCCACATCTAGCTCACGTGGTTACATGTCAGTTATAGACTCTCCCACTAGTTAGTTTAGTCTAGTGTTAGTTAAGTTCGGTTTAGATCAGTATTCTAGTCTTAGAACATGCTTTGATCATCAGATAGGGTGTTCTAGACCACCTTAGTATTTCAGCTATTCAGATCGGTAGCATTAGTTGTCCATTGCATGTCTTTTAGTCAGCATTTCTCATTTTATTTATTCTATTGTGTATGGTTTCTCTCACTTACTCAGTACATTCAAAGTACTGATGCATACTTTTATGCTGTATCATTTTATGATACAACTGCAGGATCTCAGTCTTAGCTTCGTTAGCCGACCGCTCATCGAAGACCTCAGCATTACAAGTTGGTTAGTCCTCATCCTTCGAGGATGGAGATATTTATTTCAGTTATATTTTCATTTCTTTCTATTTATATTTGGAGTTAGCTGGGGACTTTTCCCAGCAACTCATCAGTCATAGTGGCTTTCAGACTCGGAATTGGTATTTCAGACTTGTAGTGTTGTTTTAATATTTTCAAACACTATGAATCAAATTTGTTTCTTTCATGAAATTACATTTCTGCTTTAAACATCTACTATATGTATTTTTATATTACTCAGAATGCCAGTGTATGATAGAACGGGGGTTGACATGGGGTCACAAGTGACTTCAAGTACCATGTTTCATCCAGGGTGTAAACTCGAGGTGTGACAAACTTGGTATCAGAGCACTAGGTTCAGAGTATCCTTGGACATCTGAAAGCCGCATCGAGTAGAGTACTCTTCATCAGTGTGAAGCGCGCCACACTTATGTTTGGAAGTCTATGAGATGTCATTAGGAAACATCCCTTTATTTCATACTCCTTATCGTGCAATCAAATTTAGTTCTAGAATCATTCTCCTAACTCGTTCTCTTCTTCATTTCAATGAACCATGCCTCCCGATGTTGTAATGGAAGGAGGGCCGGTAATGCTTAACGGCCTGCACCACCAGCCCCTTAGGATGACTCGGTATCTACCGTAGATTTAGGGCGGCCATTCAGCCGCTCGCCCAAACTGTGACCAACCAGGTGAACCAACAGGTGGTTCCAATCAACAAAATTAACTGTTCCGCGGCAGCTACCCGAGTGTGAGATTTACAAGGATAAACCCTCTAGACTTTCATGGATCTAAGGTGGTATAGGACCCACATGGATTTATGGATGAGATTAAGAAGATTACCTAAATCATGGGTGTCAATCCCTCAGAGAGTGCCAACTTGGCTACCTACCAGCTGAAAGGGGTAGCCCAGATCTGGTACAAGAAGTGGAAGGAGGGGAAGCCAACAGAAACAGGACCGGTGAAATGGGAGAAATTCACTACAACCTTCCTAGACAGATTTTTTCCTCAAGAGCTCACGGAGGCCAGGGTAGCAGAGTTCATGAACCTGAGACAGTGAAACAGGACTGTAGAAGATCATGCTTTGGAATTCACCAGGTTGTCCAAATATTCTCCAGAGATGGTGGCCGAGCCAAGGGATCACATGCCAAAATTTTTAAATGGGGAGTCGAACCTGGTCCTCAAAGAGTGAAGAATAGAGATGCTGATCAAAGATATAAACTCTCTAGTCTGATTGTCTATGCCCAACAAATTGAGGCCAAATAATTGAGGGACATGGAGAGAGAGTAAGCGGGAAAGGACTGGCCAATCAGACATGGCCATCAGAGGTCTGGAAGTAGCAATCGTCAAATACAGCAGCAGCAGTAGAGGGATCCTACGCCCAGCTCAGCCAGTGCCCCTATCTTTCGGTCCCACCAGGATCAAAGGAGTGGAGCATCTGACTCTCAGTCTCAGAGTTACAGTTCCGGTAACAGGTATCCATCTTGCCCCAAGTGCAGCAAGAATCACACAGGAGAGTGTCTTCAGGGTCGAGATGGCTGTTTTTGTTGTGGACAGCTTGGGCATCAGCTTAAGAAATGCCAGTCAGTAGGATGAGGGAGATCACAATCCACTACCTCAGCAGCTCCAGTAGGACGTCCAACTAAATAGGCTACCACATTAGGTACGAAGGGATATTACCGACAAAACCATTTTTATACATTATCATCTCATTAGGATCAGGAGAACTCACCGGATGTGGTCACGAGTATGTTATGTCATTTACATCTAGATGTATACGCCCTACTTGATCCGAGGGCCACACTATCATTTGTAACTCCCTATGTAGTGGTTTAGTTTGATATCAGTCTAGAAGTCCTCTCAAAACCCTTCTTAGTCTCCACCCCAATTGGCGAGTCAGTTAGAGCTAGCCGGGTGTATAGAAACTGCCCAATCTCAATCTTCAATAAAGTCATTCCAGCTGACCACGTAGATTTAGACATGGTCTACTTCGACCTCATTCTTGCTATGGATTACTCTGGTTATGCCTTAGTGAATTACAGAACTAGGGTCGTCAGGTTTCAGTTCCTTAAAGAGCCAGCTTTAGAATGGTCGTGTAGTAGTTCAATGCCAAGGGGTAGGTTTATTTCCTACCTCAAGGCCAGGAAGCTTATTTCTAAGGGCTGTATTTATCATCTGGTTTAGGTCAAGGATTCCGACTCTAAGACCCCAACTATCCAATCAGTCCCTGTTGTCAACAAGTTTCCAGATGTGTTCCCCGAAGATCTTCCTGGAGTTCCTCTTGAACAGGAAATTGACTTCGGCATAGACCTTATGCCAAATACTCAACCCATCTCCATACCTTCTTATAGAATGGCTCCGGTTGAACTTAAGGAGTTAAAGGAGCAGCTAAAAGATCTTTTTGATAAGGGTTTTGTCATACCCAACATCTCTCCCTGGGGTGCTCTAGTTCTATTCATGTGAAAGAAAGACATTAACTTCAGAATGTGCATTGATTACCATCATTTCAACAAGGTCATTGTCAAGAACAGGTATCCCCTACCCAGAATTGATGACCTATTTGACTAACTTCAGGGAGCCAGCTGTTTCTCCAAAATAGATCTTAGGAAGTGGTATCATCAGCTAAGAGTCAGAGAGTGTGACATACCAAAAACAACTTTCAGCACTTGGTACGGTCACTTTGAGCTTGTGGTTATGTCCTTCAGACTAACAAATGCCCATGTAGCCTTTGTGGACCTGATGAACAGAGTCTTCAAGTAGTATCACGCTATGTTTGTCATTGTATTTATCGACGACATTCTAGTATGCTCCAGAAATGAGGAAGAGCATGCTAATTACCTGAGGATAGTGCATCAGACACTCAGAGACTGCCAACTATTCTCCAATTTCAGTAAGTGCGAATTCTGGTTAAAGTCTATGACTTTCCTAGGTCATGTGGTCTCGGGTGAGGGTATTCAGGTTGATCCTCAAAAGATAGCAGCAGCGAAAGACTGGACCAGACCCACCTCCCCAACAAAAATAAGTAGTATCTTCTGTTTGGCCGGTTATTACCAACGCTTTGTTGAAGGCTTTTCTTCTATAGCATCTTCACTGACCAGGTTGACACAAGAAGGTGAAATTTCAGTGGTCAGATGCGTATGAGAAGAGTTTCTAGGAATTAAAAACTCGACTCACTACCACTCTAGTGTTAACACTACCAGAAGGATCAGATGGTTTTGTAGTATATTGTGATGCTTCCTGAGTTGGACTCGGTTGCGGTGTGATGTAGCGAGGCAAAATGATAGCCTACGCCTCCAAACAGCTCAAGGTTCATAAGAAGTATGGAGTTGCAAGTGGTAGCATTTGCATTGAAAATATGGAGACATTACATATTCTGGGCTCATGTTGATGTTTTCATAATCACAAGAGCCTTCAGTATGTATTTAGTCAGAAGGAATTGAATCTTTGTCAGAGAAGGTGGTTAGAGCTCCTGAAGGATTATGACATGAGTGCGCTATATCACTCGGGAAAAGCCAATGTGGTGGCTAATTCCCTAAGCAGAGTGTCTATAGGTAGCATGGCTCATGTTGATGAAGGCAAAAAGGAGTTGGCGAAGGATATTCATAGACTAGCTCGGTTAGGGTGCAGTTGGTTGACTCAACTGAGGGTGGTGTAGTGATGCCAAGCGGGTCAGATTCCTCTTTGGTTGTTGAATTTAAGTCCAAACAGGATGAAGATCCCATTCTACTTAAACTCAAGGAAGTGATTCTCAGGAAGGAGGTTGAGGCTTTCTCCAAAGGGGGAGATGGTGTGCTCCGTTATCAAGGTAGATTGTGCGTACTGGATGTCAGTAACTTGAGACAGTAGATATTGGCTGAAGCACACAACTCGAGATACTCCATCCACCCTAGTGCTACTAAGATGTACCACAATTTGTGGGATATTTAATGGTGGAACGACATGAAGAGAGACATTTCCAAATTCGTAGCTAAGTGCCCAAACTGCCAGCAAGTCAAGGTAGAGCATCAGAGACTGGGAGGTATGACCAAAGATATTAGTATACCCACGTGGAAGTGGGAAGAAGAAAATATGGACTTTATTACAGTCCTACCTCGAACTCGTCGGCTACATGATTCCATCTGGGTAGTAGTAAACCGGATGACTAAGTAAGCATATTTCCTCCCAATTAAAACTACAGATTCAACTGAGGACTAAGCTAGAATTTACATGCTGGAGTTGGTCCAGCTTCATCGGGTGCAATTATCCATCATCTCAAACGGAGGTACCCAATTTATCTCACATTTTTGGAAGTCTTTTCAGAAGGGACTTGGAACCTAGGTCAAGATCAGCATGGCTTTTCACCCCCAGAAACATGGGCAAGCTGAGCGGACTATTCAGACCCTAGAAGACATGCTGAGGGCATGCGCGATTGATTTCAAAGGTAGCTAGGATGACCACTTTCCTCTTATCGAGTTTGTGTACATTAATAGTTATCACTCTAGCATCTAGATGGCCCCATTTGAAGCATTGTATGTCAGAAGGTGCAGCTTTCCTATTGAATGGTTTGAGGTTGGTGAAGCTACTATAATCGGGCCAGACTCAATTCATGAAGCTATGCAGAAGGTACAACTCATCAGAGAAAGATTGAAAACAACTCAGAGCCATCAGAAATCCTATGCTGATGTGAGGAGAAGAGAATTGGAGTTTTCTGTGGATGATTGGGTCTATCTGAAAATTTCACCCATAAAAAGGATGATGAGGTCTGGCAAGAAGGGAAAGCTCAGTCTGAGATATCTAGGACCCTCCAGAATTTTGAGGCGAATTGGAAAAGTAGCCTATGAACTGGAATTACCTATAGAGTTGGCTTCTGTGCACCTAGTATTCCATGTGTCACTATTGAAGAAATGCATTGGTGATCTAACTTCAATTGTGCCCTTGGACAGTGTAGAAATAAAGGATAGTCTCTCATACGAGGAGGTCCCAGTCCAAATCCTTGACCGTTAGGTTCGTAAGCTGAGGAACAAGGAGGTAGGTTCAGTCAAGGTATCATGGAGAAATCAACAGGTTGAGGGAGCTACACGGGAGGCCGAAGCAGATATGATGTCCAGATACACACACTTGTTCTCTTTTGGATTAGTTTCAGTTTAAGGTACCAATTTTTTCCCTAGAACTCCATTCCGTACATGTGTTCCAGTTTCTTCCATGTAAATAAACATGTGCATGATTAGTGAATTCAGTTCAGACTTGTGATTCAGTTTAGAGATAGTCATTCCGCTAGTTTTCAGCTTCCATGATTAGTATTCATGTATGAAAGTTGCTATTCTATGCTTTCCTATTTGTTTTCGAGCATTCGAGGATGAATGTACCAAAGGGGGAGATATTGTAATGCCCTAGAAAATCAAAGGCTAGACCTGAGACTTAAATCAGAGAAAACAAGAAAATCTGCACCAGGTCACAGAACGAGTCGTTCTATGACCCGTGGGGAGTGGCCACGAGTCGTTAAGTGACTTGTGGTGAGGCCTGGGTGTTTAGTTTGAAAATTTGATGTTTGGTTTACCACGGGTGTTACCAAGAGTCATGGTCACTGACCATGAGTCGTGATATGACCCATGGTCAAGGATAGTTTGTAACCGGGAAATATGAGGCAATGTACACAATGGGGTCTCACCACGACTCGTTTGGGACACCACGAGTTGTGGTGTCACCCGTAGGGACTCCATCGCTTTTTAGACAGTGTGGTCCATGAGAGGTGACCACGAGTGTTGGTCACCAACCACGACTCATTAGGTCCCTCATGGACCTTCAGTGTACTCCAGGTAGTGTAGTCCATGAGTGTGACCATGAGTCGTGGTCACTGACCACGACCCATTAGGTTACCCGTGAGGACGACACTCAGTTTTTCCTGGCGAGTTTTCAAGGGTCTTTCAATAATTTTCTATTCTCCTAAACTTTAAACTACGTCATTTTAGTCATAATTTCAAACTTATTACTGGGGTTAAATGGTTTCGTTCCCCATTCCCTACTCAGACCTTCAGAAAACAAATCGTAGAATTCTCTCAGGGACTCTCAGAGCAAGAACTTAGGGCATTCTACTTCTCTGCAGATTCTCAAGGATATTTGTCGGATTTCTTTATCAGGTATGAGGGAATTTAACAAAGGGAGTTCTTCCATTGTGTCCCCCAAAACCCTTTTGTAGTTTCTCTATAAAATCTTAGCCCTGAGCTATCGAATATGAAGAGAATATATGTCAGTTTTCATTAAATTCACATAGAATTATATCCTTGATTATTTCAGATATGATTTCCACCAGTTCATGTTTAAATTGATTTTATTCCCTTAAAAGTGAATTCTAGCCCTGCAGACTTTTGAATGTTAAGAAATTCTTGGTGATGCTTCGTTTAATCCATGTGGAATTATTATGTTCTATAAATTATGGATATTTTTTCACCAGTTAGTGACAGTATTGATGCTGATCCCTATACATTGAATTTAGCCCTAGTCCTTAAAAGTAGAAAAGACTAGAATCTTGCTAAAGTGTTTAAATGTTAAAAGTTCCTTGATTATATCAGTATGGTGAATTCCCAGATTATTTTATATGTAAAATTCTTAGTCAGATACATGGTTGCCTAGCTTTAGTTTAAAGTGTGAAAAAATACTTAGTGTCTGTTAGAAATGTCAGTTGATCAGTTTGACTACAGAATTTTTCTGAGGTGTCAGTATTACCTCTCATATCAGAATCAGATTTAGAATTCAGTTTATTGGTCCACTAGAAGGTCATGAAACTTTAGAGTATATAGATCTGACTAGAATTAGGACCTCAGTTCAGATTACAGTTTGTTTTTAGACGGTTATGACGTTTCTAGATAAGCATCTCTGACCAGTCTAGAACCCAATTTCAGAATTTGGTCCGATAAGACTCTCAGGGTACTCTCAAATATGTATCCCTGACTAGTCTTGGGCCCCAATACCAAGCTATCGTCTTAGTATTTGATCACGGGTAAAAATAGCATGCCCGAGATACGCTTTGTGACTTAAATTAGTCTTGTTTATCTAAGTTATCGTATACATTTTCATGTAATTTTATATGAAGTGAAGATATGTGCTAACCAACATGATTAGCCTTTGTTTTGTAGGTTTTGATGACTTTTGAGTAACTAATCCATGAGTTGGTGAAGTAGATGCTTGGAAACGGAATTAACACGCGAACGTCGGCAAAGAGGAGGTACAAAACATCCCACCTGCGCGTTGGCAGCGTACCACGGCAGGCAGGCCGATCACAACAGCCCACCTGCGCATTGGCAACGTACCACGGCAGGTTGGCTGCGTGACCAAGAGATGCCAACGCGCTGCCCAAGCAGCGTGACACGCTGCCAAAGCGGCAGGGTGCTGCCCGGGCCAATTTCGGGTGATTTCCAGAGGGCTTCCGCGTCCGTAGCGTGTCACAGAGGCCGGGCTCCGCGATGCACTCCGTGACACATTGCTTGTTATTCCGGGAAAGAGTCCTACTACTATAACTAGCACACTTAGGTTTATTTTTCAGAATTGAGACTTGGTGGAGCAAGGACGTGGGTTACAGGCAGTTGAGGGACGAAAAGTTCAGGGTTTTTTCTCTCTTTCTTTCTTCTCTAATTCAATTGTTTGTATGATTAACACTTGTTTTAGGATGATTAATCCACAAATGAGTGGCTAATTCCCTTCCTTGCTGAGGTTATGAACACTTGTGATGAATTTTGATTATTGATTATATTGTTTTTCATCTTTTTCTTCCATGTTGTTCTATTAATTCTTGTTCTTACTGCATTGGTGTGTGGCCTGCATTAATGTACATCTAAAAAGTCCGATTTCACTTGAGAGAGCACGAAATTGGAAAGTTGTGAATTATAGGATATTGTTCTTTACTTGATTTGGGAAAATTGAGTTTTGATGTGCTTTCCTGATAGAAATATACTTGAAAGCCGTATTAGTTAATTTAGGAACCGGAATTGTATGGCTAGAACATGAATTGCATTTGATCACAGAAATGTAGACGAATGGTTCATGATTCTTAAGTGAGATTAAATACGAGATTTTTAATCTCTTGGCAATTGTTCTTGGCTAGCAACTGGAAGAAAAGATTAACCAATTTATGATGATAATCAGTTCATTGCATGTTCTTTAACCTCGGCATGCTTTTATCCATAGTCCAAATTCAAAGTAGATAATTGTTTGTAGTTTAGTATAAAATTTATAAATCAAATTATTCACTTTTTGGTTGTTTAGTTGTCAGCATATTTAGAAGTAAAAATATAGTATACTTGAGCAGATTGCACTTATCCCAAGTCTCTGTGGGATCGATACTTGGCTTACTAAAGCCACTTACTACTTGTTCGACCACGTGCACTTGCGTGTCGGTTTTATAATACCCATACTACGCAGGCCGAACAAGTTATTGGCGCCGTTGCCGGGGACTTGGCAATTGGTGAATTTGTTTTAAGTGTTAATTTACTATATTTTTTTCTTAAGCGCTGACAACTTGGTCTTAGTGTTTGTTTTAATTCTTTTTCATTTTATTTTTTTTCTCTTTCGGATACCCTTATTGACATGACATCGTGGAATACAAATGGTTTAAATGGTGGATACTCATATTTTGGCGAATCTTGTCTGAATTGCGGAGGACACCACTCGTGGAAACACTGTAACACGTGCACTATATGTGGTGGTCAAGATGGCCATTGGGATGGCTGTCCGAATGCATATTCCCCTCCCCCAAGCCCCTACTATGATCCTTCTGTTGTTTTTGCTGAATATAGGCATGCTGAAAATGAGGACTTGGGACGCCAAGCTCGAATAGAAGACATGCTGAAACAACTCCTTGAGCAATCAGAAGCAATGAAGGAGGCGATGGTGGTATTGAGAATTCAGCAAGAAGAGAATGCACAGGCTCTAGAAAGGATGAGCATCAAATTCACGGAGATGATTGCTGAGGCTGAAGCTTGTGATAAATTGCAGGTGATAGTTTTAGCCGATATTCAGGAGGAACTACAAGAGGAAGACAAGGGTGAATTCTTGGATGAAGCCCAACAATTAGAATCTCTTGAGTGTCCCCGTAATGGGCTCACACTTATGGAAAATCCATTCAGGGAAGAAGAGATAGAGTATCCCCCATTTGACATTAATGGAGAGATAGATGTCGATGCTGAGAAGGTGTTTACAAGTAAGGAGGTAAAGCACAATGCAGTTTCAGAGTTGAGGTTTATTGGACCACACTCGAAGCATTTTTTGACATTAAGTTTGGTTGACAACATAGAAATAGAGCCTTCCAAGCTTATAGAGAAATGTCTAGAGGAGGACCAAGCCCCGTATATTTTGAAATTTGCTATCTCAGAAAGACAAAATGACTTCGCTTACTTAAGGGCCAATAGGTTCAAAAGGCAACATCTACTGCTTGGTCCTTACAATTTTTCACCACCACCCCTGGAGCATAAGAGGAAATTAGAGAAGAAATTAGGGGTGAGATTCATATCCTCAAGGTGGAGGAAAAAGCGGTGAAACTGGATACGTCATGCCGCGACGTAAAATTAGGCGCTGCTTGGGAGGCAACCCAAGGATACCATGCGTACCATTTTAATTTCTTGCATTTAAGTTGATTTTATTTATTTTTCATCTTGTGTTGTTTTGGTGGAAAGTTAAGCACAGATGGAGGGGAAGTCTGAGTACCCGTGGAGGAGGAAGCTAACAAGCATGGAAGAGAAAAAGTGTGGGGTCGAACACCCACTTGTGCAAAGTTGAAGAAAGGTATGTTGTTAGCTAGGCCTACAGGCCTCAGGGAGTATTTCTCACCCTTTTTAGATTTTAATTTGATGCTATGAGGACATAGCATGATTTTAGTGTGGGGTGAGGGAAATTTCAAATTTTTGTGCTTAACGATTTTTGGTGAATGTAATGCTTGTGAGAAAATTGAAATTTTTTTTTCAGTGTGTTAAGCATGAATTCATCACCCGTTGGTTTTTTTTTTCGGTTCTTTTCCGACAGGGGGTCTTTGAACCGAAGAATAAAAATTTTCTTTTTCTTTCTTTCCTTGGTCTGTATATAATGTTTTTTTAGTCATAGTTAGGGACTGTTTCCGACGATGGATGGATGACGACCGTCTTGAGGAAATATTAGTCGGTAGGTGTTGGGTTTTTGAAACCATAACTAATTGGTGCTTGATGTTCTTTTTATGTGCTATACATGGTTGTAAGATGCAAGTATGTTAAGTATGAAGCATGCAAGTGTATAACTTTGTTTGAGACACTTAGGCTCTTGAATTTGACTCAATATGATGGAAGCTTAATTCTGAATTCTTGTGATTAGTTGAGTAAGTGTCTACTGATTGTGTCTTGATTTTAGCATGTGCCATGAGTGTAAGGTTTTTGAGTATTCTATGCTATTGTGGAATGTCTAGAACTTGCCTGGTGTGTATATAAAACGAAATGAAGGATGTGAATTGTAGGAGATGATTTAGGCATTTCTTTGAATGAACCAATATTTATCCCTCATTTTACCTACCTTGAAAAATTAATCCTAGTTAACCCCATTGAGCCTTGAGCCTATTCTTTGACAGCTGCAACATAAGCTTAATCCTTTTTCTTTCATTAGCCTTGAAATTGAACCAAAACTCCTAAGCGCTTAAAGGAAAAATCCGAAAGAGTAAAGGAGTGAGAAGAATGAAAAAGAAGGGAAAGTAGCAATTGTAAGAGTTGAGAAAGGTCGAGGGTGCACTTGTTTGAATATGGGTGAGTATTAGTAGGGAGTAAGAAAATAAATAAATGAAAAGTTACTTATAGAACTCCTTACTAATAAGCTAAAAGTGCCTAAAGAAAGGGGGGAACAAAAGAGGATAAAGAAAGATGAAAAGAGAAAAAGGTGAAGTGCAGGAAGGGAAGTTTGTAATGAAGGCGTGATGTATTGAAAGCGCTTAGGAAAGATAGTCACTATTACTGACCATAATAGTACTTACCCGCACCTGAGTTACATTACAACCTAAAAAGTCCTACTTGATCTTACATTCATACATCCTTAAATTAGTGGAATAAAACACTAAGGGCTAGCTTATGGGTCATTACATGATGCATGTGAATTCTTTGTGAGAGTGAGTGTAATTCTATGCATGTACCCACACATGTTGTGATATAAAAATTGTTTTTGCGTGTGAAATTGGGTAACTCTCTTTCCGTGAGGGGCACATGTTGAATGAAGGATATAATATAGGTGAGATTTCTTAATCAGTTGATTTGCGTGAGTTTGCTAAGATTGAGAGTCGATTTTTGAGGTTAAGAAGTCTTAACATAGTTGTACTTCATTTCAATGATCAAATCAGGCATTCTCTCTTTTTAGCTTGTATCTTACGTAATCATTATAGCCATAACTTGAATTATCTTGCTAAATTAGTTATGTGGGAGTCTCCATATGCATGATATGTAAAAGGTTGTTCGAGGACGAACAAGGCTTTAAGTGTGGGGTTGTGATCACGGGCAAAAATAGAATGCCCGAGATACGCTTTATGACTTAAATTAGTCTTGTTTATCTAAGTTATCGTATACATTTTCATGTAATTTTATATGAAGTGAAGATATGTGCTAACCAACATGATTAGCCTTTGTTTTGTAGGTTTTGATGACTTTTGAGTAACTAATCCATGAGTTGGTGAAGTAGATGCTTGGAAACGGAATTAACACGCGAACGTCAGCAAAGAGGAGGCACAAAACAGCCCACCTGCGCGTTGGCAGCGTGCCACGGCAGGTAGGCCGATCACAACAGCCCACCTGCGCGTTGGCAACGTGCCATGGTAACTTGGCTGCGCGACCAAGAGATGCCAACGCGCTGCCCAAGCAGCGTGACACGCTGCCAACGTGGCAGGGTGCTGCCCGGGCCAATTTCGGGTGATTTCCAGAGGGCTTCCGCGTCCGTAGCGTGTCACGGAGGCCGGGCTCCGCGATGCACTCCGTGACACGTTGCTTGTTATTCTAGGAAAGAGTCCTACTACTATAAATAGAAAACTTAGGTTTATTTTTCAGAATTGAGACTTGGTGGAGCAAGGACGTGGGTTACAGGCAGTTGAGGGACGAAAAGTTCAGGGTTTTTTCTCTCTTTCTTTCTTCTCTAATTCAATTGTTTGTATGATTAACACTTGTTTTAGGATGACTAATCCACAAATGAGTGGCTAATTCCCTTCCTTGCTGAGGTTATGAACACTTGTGATGAATTTTGATTATTGATTATATAGTTTTTCATCTTTTTCTTCCATGTTGTTCTATTAATTCTTGTTCTTACTGCATTGGTGTGTGGCCTACATTAATGTACATCTAAAAAGTCCGATTTCACTCGAGAGAGCACGAAATTGGAAAGTTGTGAATTAATAGGATATTGTTCTTTACTTGATTTGGGAAAATTGAGTTTTGATGTGCTTTCCTGATAGAAATATACTTGAAAGCCGTATTAGTCAATTTAGGAACCGGAATTGTATGGCTAGAACATGAATTGCATTTGATCACAGAAATGTAGACGGATGGTTCATGATTCTTAAGTGAGATTAAATACGAGATTTTTAATCTCTTGGCAATTTTTCTTGGCTAGCAACTGGAAGAAAAGATTAACCAATTTATGATGATAATCAGTTCATTGCATGTTCTTTAACCTCGGCATGCTTTTATCCATAGTCCAAATTCAAAGTAGATAATTGTTTGTAGTTTAGTATAAAATTTATAAATCAAATTATTCACTTTTTGGTTGTTTAGTTGTCAGCATATTTAGAAGTAAAAATATAGTATACTTGAGCAAATTGCACTTATCCCAAGTCTCTGTGGGATCGATACTTGGCTTACTAAAGCCACTTACTACTTGTTCGACCACGTGCACTTGCGTGTCGGTTTTATAATACCCATACTACGCAGGCCGAACAATATTCAGTCTAGGATTATCTAGTGGGAGTAGGACTTAGCACCAAGCGGGCCGGGATTCCAACGCACCCAGTTTCCCAAAACTACGTTGCCAATGTAGGTTTCAGTATTTATTGGCCTTATTAGCCCCAGACTTTTGTGATCACTCAGTTCATGCCTTTAATCCCTGGCAAGGTATATTGGGTCCTACCGGTGGGGTGTATACATCGGACTCCACATCTAGCTCACATGTTTACATGTGGGTTATAGACTCTCCCACTAGTTTGTTTGGTCCAAACTCAGTTTAGTTCAGTTCAGATCAGTATTACAGACTTAGAACATGCTTTGACCATCAGACAGGGTCTTCTAGACCACCTCAGTATTTCAGCTATTAAGATCAGTAGCGTTAGTTGGTCATTGCATGTCTTTTAGTTCAACATTTCTCTTTTTATTTATTCTATTGTGTATGGTTTCTCTCAAATACTCAGTCCATTCAAAGTACTGATGCATACTTTTATGTTGTATCATTGTATAATACAGCTGTAGGATCTCAGTCACAACTTCGTTAGCTGACCGCTCATTAAAGACCTCAGCTTTACCAGTTGGTGAGTCCTCATCCTTCGAATGGAGATTTATTTGTTTCAGTTATATTTTCATTTCCTTCTATTTAGATTTGGAGTTAGCTGGGGGCTTTTCCCAACAACTCATCAGTCATAGTGGCTTTCAGACTTAGATTGGTATTTCATACTTGTAGTGTTGTTTTAATATTTTCAAACACTATGAATCAACTTTGTTTCTTTCATGAAATTACATTTCTTCTTTAAACTTCCACTGTATGTATTTTTTATATTACTTAGAATGCCAGTGTATAATAGACCAGTGGTTGACTTGGGGTCCCCTGTGACTTCAAGTACTGTGTTTCATCTAGGTTGTAAACTCGGGGAATGACACACACTCTCCATAGAAAGCTTGCTAAGAGCGTCTACTACCACATTAGCCTTGCCCGGATAGTAAAGGACACTCATATCATAATCCTTGAGTAGCTCCAACCACCTCCTTTGATTAGATTTAGATCCTTCTGAGTAAACACATATTGTAGGCTCTTGTGATCCGTAAACGCATCTACATGGATCCTGTACAAATAGTGTCTCCAAATCTTCAAGGCGAATACTACCACCGCCAATTCGAGATCATGAGTCGGGAAATTCTTTTCATGGACCTTCATCTTCCTGGAAGCATATGCTATAACCTTACGATCCTGCATCAATACACAATCAAGGACGATCCTCAAAGCATCACAATATACCACAAACCTAACGGTACCCTTGGGTAGGGTCAACACAAGTGCTGAGGTGAGTCGAGCCTTCAATTCTTGGAAGCTCTTCTCAGAAGCCTCTAACCATTGGAACTTCACCTTCTTCTGGGTCAACATAGTAAATGGGGCTGCAATAGATGAAAATCCCTCAACAAATCTTCAATAACACCCAACTAAACCCAAGAAACTCCTGATATTCGAAGGATTCACTGGTCTAGGCCAATTCCTTACCACCTCTACCTTTTGCTAGTCTACCAATATACCATCACTTGACACCACATGACCAAAAAAGTGCCATTGAGTTCAACCAAAACTCGCATTTATTTAATTTAGCATACAAGTAGCGATCCTTGAGGGTCTGTAGCACCACCTCAAATTAGCGGTATGCTCCTCCTCGCGAACATATCCAAGCATAGCTTGAACACCCTATTCATCAAATCCATAAAAGCTATAGGAAAATTCGTTACTCCAAAAGACATAATTACAAACTCGTAATGAGCATACCGAATCCTCAAAGCTATCTTCGGAATATCGTTCTCCCGAACTATGAGCTGATGGTATCCGGATCTGAGGTCTATCTTTGAAAAGCACTTAGCACCCTGAAACTAGTCAAACAAATCATAAATCCTGGGGAATGGATACCTGTTCTTGATGGTGGCCTTGTTCAATTACCGATAATCAATACACATACGAAAAGAACCATCTTTCTTTCAGACAAAGAGAACTGGTGCACCCCATGGGTATTTGCTAGGTCTGAGGAATCCTTTGTCTAGAAGGTCTTTCAACTGCTGCTTCAATTCCTTTAGCTCGGCTGGAGCCATTCTGTAAGTAGGAATAGATATAGGTTGCGTATTGGGAAGAAGGTCAATACAAAAATCAATTTTCCTCTCAGGAGGTATTCCCGATAAATCATCTGGGAACACTTCTAGCTACTCACATACTACTGGAACTAACTAGATAGTTGGGGTCTCAGACGTAGTATCCTTAACCCTAACTAGATGGTACACGCAACCCTTAGAGATCATCCTTCTAGCCTTAAGGTAAGAAATGAAACGACCTACAAGAACAACTGAACGACCATTTCACTCTACGACTGGCTCACTCAGAAATCTAAACTCTACTGCTCGGGTTCTACAATTGACTGAGGCATAGCATGCAAACAATCAATCCATGCTGAGAATAACATCAGAATAGGTCATGGATAACTCTACTAAATCCACCGGGGTGACTTTCTGAAGGACTATGATCGGGCAATTTCTATACACCCGTCTAGCTATAACGGAATCACCAACTGGAGTAGAGACTCAGAAGGGTTCTGATAGGATTTCGGGACTGACTTTGAAACTACTAGCAACATAGGGCATCATAAAAGATAAAGTAGCCCCTAGATCTAACAAGCATATACATCAAGGTGTAAAACTCATAACATACCAGTGACTATGCCTGGGAGACCTCCTGCTCCTAGAGAGATGCTAGGGCATAAAATCTATTTTGGTGCTACCTGCCACTTGTGCTAGTGGATGCGCCCTGCTGAGCTGGGTGTGCTAGTGGAGCTACTGAAATGGAAGCTGGGCCTCAACCCCTATCATGGCCCTATCTACCTGCTGGGCAATCTCTAAGCATATGTTCGGGAATCCCACACCCAAAGCAAGCACCTGTACCTGCTAACACTGACCTGTGTGTCTCCGGACACACCTGTCGCAAACTGGGATACTAGAATCTGTAAGCCGGCTGCTTTGGCCTCTAGATCCTAATGCTCTTCCTCTCTGGTCGTGCATAGATCTTGATGGCACACTCATAGCTGACGATGCCGGGGCAACGATCTCTAGTGGGACTGCTGACGATGCCCACCATCTGGTCTCTACTGAGAGAACCCATAGCTGTCTGTCCTGGCCCTCTTGGCCGCTCTTTCTCACATGCACCGCCTCCATCTGTTGGGTGTACAAGACAATTCGGGGAAAATACATATCCTGATGAAGCATCGCACTCTGGTAATCCTTATCCAAGTAGTCTGCTACTCCATGAATAAACCTGCTAACTCGAGCTCTCTGATCAACCACTAACTCTGGTGCGAACTTTGAAAGATGAGTGAACTCTAGGGCATACTCCTGAACTGTCATCTTCCCTTGTCTCAAATTCACAAATTCGGCTTCTTTCAACTCCCTCATGTCATAAGGGAAGAGCCGATCTAGAAAAGCAACATGAAACTCATCCCAACTGATAGGGCCTGCTCTGACTATGTCACGACCCGAATGGAGGTCCATATCACAACACGGGATATGGAGCCCCAAGAGACCCCAAGTCGACCCCTAGCATAAGCATACATCTAACTCAATCAATGAAATTGAATAATCAACAATATATTCATAACATAAGTATAAACATAAACATAACATCAGACTACAAAATCCGAAGCTGAATTAATACATTTGTCTGAAAAGAGTCTAAACATGATGAGTTGATACGACAAGACCCCAACTAACTCAGCAAAAACTGAAACTAAAATACATAAAGGAAAGCTGGATCGTCTAGTCCTCGGGTGATGAGGACTCACCCACAATATGAATACTAACTCTGATAAGCTGACTACGAACGGGGATAAACCTGAGAGCCAGGTCTGTATCATGAAATGATACAACATAGAATATGTAGTTAGTACGTGAAATGTATCGAGTATGTAAGATAAGTAAAATCGCTAAAGTATGTAAAATCATTTAAAACCAATGCATAATGTAAACATAAACATTAAGAATCTGAGAGTAGGGCTTGCATGCATTCTTTCTGAAATCATGATCTCTTTATAACATAACATGACATAACTTCATAACATCATAATTGAATCGATTAACTCAAAGATGAATTCTGAAATTTATAAGTAAAGCTGAACATTGAGTCAAACCTATTTAGAACATGCATTTACATAAATCTCATGAGTAATGAATATGCATATCTGAAATCATGAGGAACAATAGGAGACATGTCTTTTAACTGACATACCAAGATAGAGCTTACGCGGTCCCAACTATCACACTCAAGTGGGTAGAGCCGTCCAAAGCCTTGTCAGGGCGAGGGACGACACCATGATATCAATATCAAGCTGAAGGCCTATTCGGGTAGGGGAAGCTCACAAGGGAGGTCCCGATGTAATATATATAATAGTATCAACATACATTGGCATGTAGTTCTGAGGTACAGAGTGATCGACCCTTAGCCTACTCGGTGGTAGACGTTACTCCCAAAAACATGGATATGCTCTACATCATTTTATAACGAAGCTCAACATCGTCCATTGACAAAAGTTCAATACTCAAATACATCTCAAATATGAAATCATGCATATGAGAAGCTTTAGCTCAAGACATACCACAAGCTGAAAAATATAATTGGGAGTCTTGGATCCAACACTATGTGGTAAGCTATACATATGAAAGGCTTAAACTCAAAACATATCACAGGATGAAAATATAATTGGGAGACTTCGCTCCAAAACAATGTGGTAAGCTCAATTTGGGAAAATCATCATTCATACTTAACATGTGGGCATTCCCCAAAGGTTTATCATACTTAGAAATACTTAATTCTCATTGAAAACATAATTGGAAACATGGGTAGATTAAAAACATTCTTTTCATTATACCATCTCATCATCATCATATATTCATCATAAATCTCATCTTTCATGAATATCTCATCAATGGGCTTTTAAATTTATACAACTAGAGACATGAGTTTAAATTTAAAACATTATAAAAATTGCCCATGCTTTATAATTCAACACTAGAATCATAATTAAATCATACCCATGTAGAGAAATAGAAGATTGATGCATTTGGGTTAAAACCCCATAGAGTATACATAGGAGTTTCATACTTTAGAGTGGGATTAGGCATGGGTGTGAAGGGAATCACCCATTCATAACCCTACATACCTGTTGGTAGCTGATTCTTACACTTCCTTAGATGCCCAATAAGAAATTGAAAAGAAACTGATGAATGCTAGGCTTGATCACCCTCTCTAGTCTTCTACCCTGCATGCATGAATGAATAAGGCCTAATAATGAACGTAACCCCTTTAAAAGTCACTACACATAACTCAAAACGACGTAATTTATGCCCTAGAAACTTAAGAATTACGGAAAAGCCCTTCCTAAATTCGTAGAAAATAACTGCCAGGTGGTCCAAACTAGGGGCCTAACGACTCGTTACCCTGGGCCATGACTCGTGGAGTTTTCCATCAAGTACACTGGTCATCTGATCACTAAGGCTCGTCATGGGAAACCTCACGACGCGTTCCTGGTGACCACGACTCGTGGCCACCATCCATGAAGTGCACTACCTAAGATTCAACAAAAACCTTCCTTGCTTGACCACCACTCACCCCACGAATCGTGGGGACTGACCATGACTCATAGGGTCCTCCCGTCAAGTGCACTTCCTTCCTTCTTCTCTTTTCTTTCCTTATTCACCCAACGACTGATGCAATGACTCGTGGGGCCTGACCATGAGTCGTGGTCACGTCTGTGGGAATCATTTATCCCAAAATTTCCAGACTTCTCACTGTCCTCCCCACAAGTCCCATCATGACTAATGGGCTGCACCAACGAGTCATCCCACGACTCATTTTCTGTGGTGTCAGTTTTTAAAATTTTCTCTGTTTCAACTCCTAGATCTTATCTTTGGGCTTCGGGGGTATAACATATCTCCCCCTTGGGAACATTCATCCTTTAATGTTGGAAAACACACAGAAAAGTAGAGAGATGCAATTATCATATTCAAATACTGATCATTTAAACCAAAAATTAACGGAATGACTACCTCCGACTCAAACCACAAAACTAAACTAATTCCATGATTCACATACACATCCATATACATAAAAGAAACTCGCGCACATGAACTAAACATGAAAACTAAATAATGTCTGAGTGCAAAACTGATACCTCAAGCTGAAACTAAGCCGATAGAGAATAAATGTGGGTATCTAGCCTGCATATCTGCTTCAACCTCCCATGTCACTCCTTCAATATGTTGATTCCTCCATAACACTTTAGTTGAAGCTACTTCCTTGTTCCTTAGCCTTCGAACCTGTGGATACAATATTTCCACAAAAACCTTTTCATAGCTAAGTCTGTCTTTTACACCAACACTGTCCACTGGGACAACTAGAGCTGGATCACCCAACCACTTCTTTAAGAGCGAATGAAACACAGGATGCACATAAGCTAATTTTGAAGGCAACTCAAACTCATAAGCCACCATGCCAACACGTCTCACTATCTGGTATGGGCCAACATAACAAGGACTGAGTTTCCCTTTCTTCTCGAACCTCTCACTCCCTTCATGGGAGATACCCTCTCTTTGACTTCAAATTCTAATTCTCTTCTTCTCACATTAGCATAAGACTTTTGGTGACTCTAGGCAGTTTTCAACCTGTCCCTTATCAATTGAACCTTCTCCATTTCCTCATTAGCCGAATCCGACCCTATCATTGCTGCCTCACCAACCTCAAACCATCCGATGGATGATCTATATCTCCGCCCATAGAGAGCCTCGAACGACGCCATCTAAATAGTAGAGTGATAGTTGTTATTGTAGGCAAACTCGATCAGGGGCAAGTGATCATCCCATCCACCTTTGAAGTCAATCACACATGCCCTCAACATTTCCTTGAGGGTCTGAATTTTCCACTCCACATGACCATCCGTTTTTAGGTGAAATGCTTTACTGAGCTTAACCCGTGTACCAAGTCCTTTTTGAAAAGACTTCCAAAACTAAGAAGTGAATTGAGTACCTCTATCATAAATGATGGATAAGGGAACTCCATGCAATCAGACTAACTCTCGGATATATAGATTGGCATAATCCTCCACTGAATCGTGGTCTTAACGGGTAGAAAATGTGCATCCTTGGTCAACCGGTCAACCACAACCCAAATGGAGTCATATTGCCGACGAGTACGAGGCAGACCTACGATGAAATCCATATTAATTTCTTCCCACTTCAAAGTAGGAATGCTGAAATCCTGAAGTACACCTCCCGGTCTTTGATGCTCAACCTTTACTTGTTGACAGTTCGAACACTTGGCTACGAATTCTGCAATATCCCTCTTCATTCTATTCCACTAATAGATTTCCCGCAAGTCACGGTACATCTTGGTGGCACCTGGATGGATAGAGTAACTAGATCCATGAGCCTCATGAAACATCCAGCTCATCAAATCATCGACATCCGGAACACATAGGCGACCCTAGTACTAAAGCACACCATCTCCCCATTGGGAGAAGACCTCTACCTGATGATTTTGAAGGGCTTCCTTCAACTTTACCAAAATTGGCTCCTCATCATGTCTAGCTTTCACATGAGTCACCAAGGATGGTTCTGATCTGTTCTGCACAACAACACCGCCATCGGTAGAGTTGACCAACCTAAGTCCCAACCTTGCGAGTTGATGCACATCCTTCACCAACTCCTTCTTTTCCTCATCCACATGGGACACACTCTCCATAGAGAATCTACTAAGTGCATCTGTTACCACATAAGGCTTACCCAGATGGTAAAGGACACTCATATCGTTGTTCGCGTTCTGCTGCTCGGTATATATTATACACTGACACGCAAGTGTACGTGGTCAAACAAGTGGCTAAGTAGCCAAGTATCGATCCAAGGAGGCTGCTCTAGATATGCAAAACTGCCCAGTTTACTATATCTCTATTCTATTTCTAACTATGTTAACAACAATCCAACCAAGATTTGAGTGAGTTTTGTTTCTAAACTAATTATCTACTAAAAGTAATAACTACTATTTACGTTGAGTTTAGACAATGGATATGCACATGCCAAGGTTAAGAACGAGTAATGAACTTGATAATCATGATAATTTGGTCATCTTCTTCTTCATATTGCTAGCCAAGAACGTTTGCCTAGAAATTAAAACTTCCGTATTTAATTTCACTTTAGATTCATAAACCATTCGTCTACATTTCTGTGATCAAATGCAATTTATGACCTAACACTACAATTCCGGTTCCTAAATTGACTAATACGGCTTTCGAGTATATTTCTATCAAGAAAGCACATCAAAACCCAATTTTCCCAAATCAAGTTAAGAACAATACCCTATTAATTCACAACTTTCCAATTTCATGCTCTCTCGAGTGAAATTGGACTTTTTAGATATACATTAATGGTGGCCAGTCAAGAATGTAATAAGCATAAGAATTAATAGAACAACATGTAAGAAGAAGAAGAAACCATATCAATTATTACCAACATTCATTACACAAGTTCAAAACCTCAGCAAGAAAGGAATTAGCCACTCATTCTTGGATTAATTATCCTAGAATGAGTGTGAATCATGCATACAATTGAAGGAAAGAAGAAGGGAAGAGAAGAAAACTCTTATCTTTTCTATTCTTCAACTGCCACAAAACCACGTTCCTGCTCCCACTTCTGAACTCAGGCTAAAAAACTAAAACTAAAAAACTCTCTTTTAAAAATAACCTAAGTGTGCTATTTATACTAGTGGGAAATTTTTCCCGGAATAACAAGCAACGTGTCACGGAGGCCAACGCGGAGCACTGCCTCCGTGACACGGCGTGGACGCGGACCCTCTCTGGAAATTGCAGGGTCCGGATAATTGGCCTCAACGTGGCACGGAGGCCATCGCGGAGGCCTATCTCCGTGCCACGGAGCTGACGCGTAGGCACACTGGAAATTGCCACTTTTATATCTGCCCAGGCAGTGTGCTACCGCGAAGGCAGCGTGGCACGGCTCCATCGCGGAGCCACTGTAAAATGTGCCATCCGAGGTCTTTTCCACGCTCGCATCCAAGTCCAACTCCGACATAGTTCCAACACGCATTTTAGCTCTTAAAAATCACATTATCCTGCAAAACAAATGCTAATCATGTTGGTTAGTATAAATTCACATTTTATTACCAAATACATGATATTATATACACATTGCACAACAAACAAGGTAAAAATGATACGTTTGAGTATCACTTGGGCATATAAATCTGCCCAAGATCACTTACCCCACACTTAAATCCTTGTTCGTCCTCGAACAACACATACACAAATCATGCACATCACATCTCAATCTTTGTCACTATGGTGCAACCATTTACGTTACGGTCATACCGATTATTCGATTTTTGCAAATCATCAAGAAAACATGCTTGGTCGTACAAGACAATGACTTTAATACATCGAGGCTTCCTAGACTTTTAAGAATTGATTCTTGATATCGACGAACTCATGCAAATCAACTAATCAAGAAATCCGACACAAAAATCAAACTGTCATCAAGCATGTACCCTCACAACTCGAGAGAAACTTCCCCTTTTATGCTCGTGCAGCACACAACATGCAAGTAGGGGCATATAAAAATTAATTTCACTCTCTCTCCCAAAAGAATTCACATGCATCTGTCATGACCCATAGGCTTGCCCTTAGTGTATTACTCCACTAATATAAAGAAATGCAGTGTAGGATCAAATAGGACTTTCAATGGGTTGTAACTAGGCTATGGATCTAGTATATATATACTAGATTAGCCAATAATAGTCGCTAGCATCCTTAAGCGCCTTTTCAACTCAATCCCATCGACTCATGGAAATT
The DNA here is from genome assembly GCA_035772735.1 of Datura wrightii. NCBI lineage: Eukaryota > Viridiplantae > Streptophyta > Magnoliopsida > Solanales > Solanaceae > Datura > Datura wrightii. The sequence continues at coordinate 115,364,275 of JASDFA010000003.1, read as the reverse complement.
GTTCCTCTCTTTTCTCTTTTTCTCCCATTCATGTCGGTTTACTTTCATACAGCCCATTTCATCAGGCACACTTGACCCCAAACGGAAGGTTTTCATGTACCCTCAATTTCATTTAATTACAACTAGTGCCTCTTCAACATCATCTTTTCTTTCCTCACTTTTCTTTTCTTTTCTTTTCACTCTTTTCACTCTTTAACACTTTGGGAAACAATTTTTTGTTCTTTGTAAGCGCTTAAGAGCTTCTTATACACTTTAAGGCTAATGAAAAGAAGGAATAAAGCTTAGTTCATACAATTCTGGACAAAAGAAAGAAATCGGCTAAAGGCTCAACGGGCTGACTAGGGTATACAACATATAAAAAGGTAGAACTTGACAAGAAAACAATGGAAACTAACGGTTAAAACAAAGAAATGCCTACATCCTTTCCGACACTACACCTCCTTCATTTCGCTTTGTACACACGCCAGGCAAGTTCTAGACAATTCACAATGACATGGAATAGCAAAACCTCACTCACACTTCATGCACATGCTCGAATCAAGATGCATTCACAGACTCTTTAATTAGTCAATTACATGAATTCAAGATTAAGCCTCAATCATACTGAACCAAATTCTATAGCCTAGGTAACTCAACATATTTACACAATTACATGCTTTCAAACGAATCACTTTCACATTTTGAACATCAATTACACACGCAACAAAATTTTAGCAACCATAAGCAACTACAGTTTATTGATGCAATCCACCAAAGAAACTAAAACAAAACATCTACTCCTATCGACTACATTTCCCTTAAGACGGTCGTCATCCATCCATCATAGGGAATGTTCACTAACTATGACATCGGTTCAATGGGACTATTCTTGGTAAAAGAACCGACAAAAAACTCTGAGAAACCCAAAAATAAAACTTCAAAATTTTTGCAACACATCGATCATTTCGATGAAAAAAATATTTACAAAATAAGTTGATAAGTGCAACATCGTTTCGCAAAAATTTGAAAAATATCGATCATATCGATAGAGAAAAAATATTTACAAAATTTACAAAATATTTACAAAGGCAACCATAACTTTTAAAAACACACATCATTAGCCACAAACAAATATATACACGTCATTCACAAATCAGTTCACAACAACAGGGAAAGCACAGACATACATAAACGTCAAGGAAGAATATACAGTAGATTTAGAGCCTATGACCCAGCACCTAACTACTCCCCACCCCACACTTAAATCGAACACTGTCCCCAGTGTTCACAAAAATACAAAGCACAAAATTTTGGGTGGTGAAACTCCCTGCTCAGTCGAAATATTCGACTTCCTCATCCGGTGCTGCGGCCTCGTCGCCCATATCTGAATCAGCTCCCTCGCCGTCATCGGACTCCACATCAGAGTCCTCACGACGTGTCTCCTCATCAGTAGGGACGTCGTCGTCAGTCGGCTCCACAAAGGCTGGCCCCACCTTGCATAAGGCTCTGGCGTTCTCGCCAAAAGGGTAGTCCAGCTCCAGCTGCCATAATTCATCCTCGGTGGCTGGTCTCCCACCTATCCGTAGCTGCAGCATCTGCATACCGAACATACGGGCCATATACTGGTCGTCACGAGCATGTCGCTCGCCCAGAGTCAGCACAGGTCCGTGTGTAGTGTCGGGGGCCTTGGTCTTTGTCACATCAAGGGCCCTCCGCTCCAACTGCGGAATGTAATCCAAGGCTTCTTCCTCAACGTCGAGGCCTCGGAGGAAGGTGGTGATGAGTCCGCCAAACCCATATATGTGGCCCTGGTGTAGTCTGGCTCTCTTCATGGCGGATATTATAACCGCCCCCACATTAATCTCAAGCCCTTTCACAAGGGCATACACCAGGCAGACACGGTCCCGGGTCACGTCTGTCATATGTACTCCCGGGATCAAACACGAACATACAATTTTTAGCCAGATTCTGGCCTCCCTGTTCATCTGCGAATAAGGCAGAGTCTGGTGGTAACCCCTCTCTTTGTGTCTACTCCATCGGGCTGTGGATCGAGCCCCACACAACGTACGTCTAATGTCGGCGTACGGTGGGGTGATGTTGAGCTGGCGGATAACGTGGGTGTCTGTGTCCCGCGCTCCAACGATGGCATTCAGCTGCTGGGGTTCCAGAGTGACAATCTGCCCTCTGATTTTAATAGTGTGGCTTCTGATGGCCGGGTTCCAGTTGGCATAAAATTCCCGGACCAAGTGAAGGTTGCACTCCTTGGGCTCCTGAAAAATAAAGCTGAGCCCAGCTGCCTCAATCCTCTGTACGATGCGAGGGAACTCCTGTGCGAGTGGTTCCCTTGCAATATGTTCCTCCGGGAAGTACTTGTTCTCCTTATGCTTTGCGTACCATTTCTTCCCTTCATCTATGACCCATCGTGTCCCGTATCGGCGGTATTGACCGCGTGGAACAGCAGGTGCAGCTGGGACAGCAGTGCCCAGTCTCATTCTCTTTCTGCCGGTGCCTGAGGTTGAAGCACCCTTGCCTTTATCTTGTCGGCTGGCCATTGTACCTGTCAATTTACACAGACAAGCACAACGTTAAGCTAAAAACTTGTTAGTTTTGGCTAAGGTCGGGTTAAACAAAATTTACCCCACACTTAGTCTTTAACAATATTTACAACATGTTAGGAAGGATAGATCTATTTACACCCCAAACACAATCACTATAAACATATTGCTTAGTGCGTTCACAAAAATTCGACAGCATAACGGCTAGCGAACTACTCAGACTTCATACAGCTAACCCAATCTTACTATCGACAGCTATTCACCCATAGCACTTAGCAACGATAACAACAACAAAATAGAAACAACAATACAAACATTTTATATACACTAATCTAAGCAATTCAACCAATATACATATTACGCAATGTCCCACAAAAATTCGAGAATTAGTCGTCTTTCACCAATTATACAATATTTACCACGACTTATCTCAAATAATAAACACACCCCGGCATCAATTTCGTCAAACTATCAAGTTACCCAAGTTAAAATTCAACAACCCCAAGCCCTAGAACTCAATTCGACAATCAACAATGAATTATTCAATCAATCGATAAGTTCACCCGTCAACTACAACAATCCGAACACAATCAATCGCAAAATAATTCACGTCATGTTTAATTTCTACCTAGGGTGATATATCTCACCTCACATTCTCAAAATCGACAAAAATCGCCAAAAATTTGAGATAGACGATGAAAACATACCTTGAAATTGAAGAATCGATAAAGACTTGATGTTTTCCTTGCCTCTTAATGTGGCACAGAGCTTGGGGGTAGGGGAATGGGTGTTTGGTCGAGGAGGGAAGAGGGAATGGGGAAAATAGGGGCGAAATCGGGGGTTTTTATTAAGAAAACACGCGGGTCACCCGGAAACCCGGTGTGACCCGGCACTGGGATAAGGGCAACGTGTCACGGAGGGTAACACGGAGGCCCTCCTCCGTGACACGGAGCCAACGCGTTGGCTTACTGGAATTTTAAAAAATTCCAGCTTTTCCTTCAACGTGTCACGGAGGCCAACGCGGAGCATTGCCTCCGTGACACGGCGCCAACGCGCCAGTGCTCTGTTTCACTATCAACTTTTATTTTTCATACCTCGCCTCGTTTTCTCGATTCCAAGTATTTTTCCTCCGGTATACCTGAAAATCACCTCACTAAACAAAAATTGGTTAAATGACTAGATTCCCTACTAAAAAAATAAAAATTACTAATTAAAATGCACATCTAAACCTAGTCAAGAAAAAGAAAAGAAAATAAAATAAAAGAAAAACTTTACACTAAGGAAAAAGAAAGAAAAATATTTTTTACGGGTTGCCTCCCGTGCAGCGCCTGGTTTAACGTCGCGGCTCGACAGCCTTTACGCTCAATTTTCTACTAGGGAGATGGACGATTTGACCCGATCATGGTCATCTCCCCAGTAGTTCTCAACCTTGTCTGGTGGCCTACCTAGTAACTCTCGGGAATCACTCAATCCATTAGCATTCCCATGATCAATCATGTTGATCACCGAGAGTTCCTTATAGACAGTCGGGAGCTTAGGTGCCTTGTACACGTCGAACACCTCAACCTTGTCATGTGCTCGCATTGTGAGTTGACCCGTAGCTACATCGATCAATGCCTTTCCGGTTGCCAAAAATGGTTGTCCAAAAATAAATGGGACTTCTGCATCTGGCTCAAAATCCAGAACAATGAAATCTACTGGAAAAATGAGGGAGCCTACCTGCACTAGCACATCCTCAACTATGCCATCCGGCTTAGCTAAAGACCTGTCTGCTAGCTGCAAGATCACTGTTGTAGGTCTAGGACTCCCTTGCCCTAACTTTCTGAATACCGAAGATGGCATCAGATTTATACTTGCCCCCAAGTCGCATAACCCACGAGCTCGGATACTTTGCCCAATCGTCAGCTGGATAGTAAAACTTCCAGGATCCTTCAGTTTAGTGGGCAACCTGTTCTGAATACGGGATGTGCATTCCTCCGTTAAAGCCACCGTGGCATACTCGGTCAAGCAACTTTTGTTGGCCACGATGTCTTTGATATACTTTGCATATTTTGGCACACCCTGCAAGACATCAACAAGAGGTAAGTTAACATGTACCTATTTAAGTACCTCCATGAATTTTTGGAAACACGCCTCCTCCTTGTGTTTCTTAAGTCGTTGAGGGAACGGGGGTGGAGGCCTTGTTGGTTCAGCTTCTTTGGTCTTCCCCGTATCTGAGGTTTGTTCTCCCTCAACATCTGCTGCTCCTGACTTCTGAGGCGGTCTTTCCGGTTCCACCTCCTTTAATTGTAAACCACTCCTCGTGGTCACTGCATTTACCTGCTTAGGATTGGGATCCGTGTCGCTAGGTAGTCCTCTCCTTGGTCTAGTATTTTGGGCACTAGCAAATTGCCTAAACTGATATTCAAGAGCCTTGGTTGCCAATTGATTGTTCTTTACTTCGGCCGCCAGTTTGACATAGTCAGCCTGCAATTGTGCCTGGTTGGCAATCATGGTCTTGAACATTTCCTCAATAGTCGGTGATGGTGGTGGAGGAGGGGCATTGTGATTTCTAAACTGATTCTGATAGCCTTGTTGCCCTCCTTGGTTTCTGTGCATACCCTGCCCTGAACCCTGGCCTTGTTGATTGTTGCTACCCCACGAAAAATTTGGATGATTCCTCCAATTCGAGTTGTAGCCACCACCAAACTGCTGTTGATTCCTCTGTGCATTGCCCACAAAGTTGACAGAATCAGGATTTGCACCACAGCATTCGGCTGAATGCTCACTACTACCACACACTTCACACCACATCTGTTGGACTGAATTGACTGAGGCTGACGGCTGGTTCAAATTCATATTGCTGAAGTGAGTGTTTAACTGATTTTGCAAAGCAGCTATCTGAGCAGCGATAGCTGTGAATCCATCCACTTCAAGCACTCCCGCTGCTTTCCTTGCTCCACCTCTTGAAGAATCTGCATTCCATTCCGGATTGCCTTGTGAAATTCGGTTGAGCAAAGTGTACAGCTCCTCATAAGTCTTCTCCAGCGCTTGCCCTCCAGCTGCTGAGTCTAACAAAATTTTAGTGTGGGGTTCCAAACCCTCAATAAAAGTGTGGACCAACACCTCATTTGTCTGATGATGATGAGGACAGTCCCGCAACAAGGACTTGAATCTTTCCTAGGCTTGATAAAGATTTTCTTCTTCCCTCTGTTTAAAACTTAGAATCTGACTTCTAAGTTTAGCTGTTTTACCTGAAGGGAAAAATATGATCAAGAACTTCTTTGCAAGATCATCCCACGTTGATATAGAGTTGGGTGGTTCAGCTTTTAACCACCTCTTGGCTTCACCAAGTAAGGAAAATGGAAATAAGGTGAGCCAAACATAATCAGGTGACACTCCAGCGGGGATGTAAGTGTCACTTATCTCCAAAAAGTTCTGGAGATGTTGTTGCGGATCTTCGTGAGGGAGACCGGTAAACTGCCCGCTAGTGTGCAAAAGTTGCACCATATTTTGCTTTAACTCAAATCTCCCCCCAGGCTCTGGTTTGCGGATGCTGGAATGTACATTATTAGCGTGTGGGATTGCCACCTCGCGAACCGGCCTGGCTGCTACTTCCTCGGGCACTAACACTGCCGCACAACTGGTGGATTGGGTTGCTCCATCATAGACTGTTTGAGCAACTGCAACTTCTTCCAAAGAGCTTCTCTACGTTGACTGTGCAATTCACGTTCTGGCTCTAAGTAAGATTCCACCAACTCCTTGTCCCTTGCCAGTGTTCACAGAAATAAAAATCTGCAAAATACAGGCTAAGACCAAGTTGTTAACACTTAAGAAAATAAAAATACAAATACAGTAAATTTACACTAAACAAAATTTTACAAATCGCCTAGCCTCCCCGGCAACGGTGCCAAAAACTTGTTCGCGTTCTACTGCTCGGTATATATTATACACCGACACGCAAGTGTACGTGGTCAAACAAGTAATAAAGTAGCTAAGTAGCCAAGTATCGATCCAAGGAGGCTGCTCTAGATATGCAAAACTGCCCAGTTTACTATATCTCTATTCTATTTCTAACTATGTTAACAACAATCCAACCAAGATTTGAGTGAGTTTTGTTTCTAAACTAATTATCTACTAAAAGTAATAACTACTATTTACGTTGAGTTTAGACAATGGATATGCGCATGCCAAGGTTAAGAACGAGTAATGAACTTGATAATCCTGATAATTTGGTCATCTTCTTCTTCATATTGCTAGCCAAGAACGTTTGCCTAGAAATTAAAACTTCCGTATTTAATTTCACTTTAGATTCATAAACCATTCGTCTACATTTCTGTGATCAAATGCAATTTATGACCTAACACTACAATTCCGGTTCCTAAATTGACTAATACGGCTTTCGAGTATATTTCTATCAAGAAAGCACATCAAAACCCAATTTTCCCAAATCAAGTTAAGAACAATACCCTATTAATTCACAACTTTCCAATTTCATGCTCTCTCGAGTGAAATTGGACTTTTTAGATATACATTAATGGTGGCCAGTCAAGAATGTAATAAGCACAAGAATTAATAGAACAACATGCAAGAAGAAGAAGAAACCATATCAATTATTACCAACATTCATTACACAAGTTCAAAACCTCAGCAAGAAAGGAATTAGCCACTCATTCTTGGATTAATCATCCTAGAATGAGTGTGAATCATGCATACAATTGAAGGAAAGAAGAAGGGAAGAGAAGAAAACTCTTATCTTTTCTATTCTTCAACTGCCACAAAACCACGTTCCTGCTCCCACTTCTGAACTCAGGCTAAAAAACTAAAACTAAAAAACTCTCTTTAAAAAATAACCTAAGTGTGCTATTTATACTAGTGGGAAATTTTTCCCGGAATAACAAGCAACGTGTCATGGAGACCAACGCGGAGCACTGCCTCCGTGACACGGCGTGGACGCGGACCCTCTCTGGAAATTGCAGGGTCCGGATAATTGGCCTCAACGTGGTACGGAGGCCATCGCGGAGGCCTATCTCCGTGCCACGGAGCTGACGCGCAGGCACACTGGAAATTGCCACTTTTATTTCTGCCCAGGCAGTGTGCTACCGCGATGGTAGCGTGGCATGGCTCCATCGCGGAGCCACTGTAAAATGTGCCATCCGAGGTCTTTTCCACGCTCGCATCCAAGTCCAACTCTGACATAGTTCCAACACGCATTTTAGCTCTTAAAAATCACATTATCCTGCAAAACAAATGCTAATCATGTTGGTTAGTATAAATTCGCATTTTATTACCAAATACATGATATTATATACACATTGCACAACAAACAAGGTAAAAATGATACGTTTGAGTATCACTTGGGCATATAAATCTGCCCAAGATCAATCGTAGTCTTTGAGTAGCTCCAACCACCTCCTTTGTCGAATATTAAGATCTTTCTGCATGAAAACATATTGCAAGCTCTTGTGGTCCATAAATACATCCACATAGACCCTATACAAATAATGTCGCCATATCTTTAAGGCGAATAACACCGCTACCAATTTAAGATAATGGATTAGATTATTGTTATCATGAACTTTCAACTGTCTGGAGGCGTAGGCTATGACTTTCCTGTGCTGCATCAATACACACCCAAGTTCGTTCCTTGAAGCATCGCAATACACCACAAATCCCTTGGTACCCTTGGTAGGGTCAACATGCTGAAGTAAGTCAAGTCTTTAACTCTTGAAAGCTTTTCTCACAAGCCTCTGACCAATGGAACTTCACCTTCTTTTTAGTCAATTTGGTCAAAGGTGTTGCAATAGATGAGAAACCCTCAACAAATCTTAGATAATAGCTGGCTAGACCCAAGAAACTTTGAATATCTGAAGGGTTCACAGGTCTAGGACAATTCTTCACCGCCTCAATTTTTTGAGAATCCACCTTTATACCCTCAATTGATACCACATGGCCCAAAAATTCTATGGAGTTTAACCAAACCTCGCACTTGCTGAATTTGGCATATAATTGACAATCCTTGAGATTCTGAAGCACTACTCTCAAATGAGCGGCATGCTCCTCCTCGCTCCGAGAGTATATCAAGATGTCATCAATAAACACAATCAAGAGCATGTCCATGTATGGCTTGAACACCCTATTCATCAAGTCCATAAAAGATGCAGGAGAATTTGCTAGTCTAAAAGGCATAACTAAAAACTCATAATGACCATATTGCATCCTGAAGGCAGTCTTCGGGTTGTCACTCTCCCGAACTCTGAGCTGATGATACCCGGATCTGAGATCTATCTTTGAGAAACACTTGGCACCCTGAAGCTAGTCATAAAAATTATCAATCCTAGGTAGAGGATACCTATTCTTGATGGTGACTTTGTTTAATTTTAGATAATCAATACATATGCAAAGATAACGATCTTTCTTTCGGACAAAGAGAACTGGTGCACCATATGGGGACTTGCTCAGTCTAATGAAACCCTTATCTAACAAGTCCTTAAACTTCTCTTTCAAATCCTTTAGCTCGGCTGGAGCCATTTTGTAAGGAGGATTGGATATAGACTGTGTGTTGGGAAGAAGGTCAATACCAAAATCAATCTCCCACTCGGGAGGAACACCTGGCAAATCATCAGGAAAGACATCTGGATACTCACGTACTACTGGAACTGATGGATAGTCGGGGTCTTGGGCTCAACATCCTTAATCCTAACTAGATGGTACATATAACCCTTAGATGTCATCTTTCTGGCCTTAAGGTAGGAAATGAAATGACCTACAGGCACAACTGAACTACCCATGCATTCTAAAACTAGTTCACCTAGAAATTTAAACTTTACTGCCCGAGTTCTACAATTAACTGAACCATAGAATGCAAATAGCAAATACATGTTAAGAATTACATCAAAATCGGTCATGGCTAACTCTATTAAATCTGCTGAGGTGACCTTCTGAAGGACTAAGATTGGGCAACCTCTTTATACCTATCTAGCTATAACTAAGTCACCTACTGGAGTAGAAACTGAGAAGGGTTCTGAAAAGACTTCGGGACTGACTCTAAAGCTATTGACCACATAAGGTGTCACGAAAGAGAAGGTAGCCCCTAGATCTAACAAAGAATAAACATCAATATGGAAAACTCGTAACATACTAGTGACCATATCTGGGGAGACCTTCTGCTCCTGACGGGATGCTAAGGCATAGAATCTGTTATGACGCTAACCCCCAGCCATATTGGTGAACGCCCCTTGATGTTCTAAGCGTGTAGGAGGGGCTGCTGAACTAGAAGCTGGGCCTCGGCCCCCAACCTAGTCTTTTCCTAATGCTGGACATTCTCTAATCATGTGTTCGGGCTTCCCACACCCAAAACAAGCACCTGAACCTGCCAAGAACTGTCCCATGTTCCCCCGACTACATCTACGATAAGATGGGATGCTAGAATCTGCGGGCCCGCTGCTCTGACCCCTAGAGCCTGAAGATCACCCCCTTTGATCATACCTCGATCTGGATGGCACACTCAATGTTGATGATGCTAGGGCTGATGATCTCTGGTGGGTCTGCTGTCGGTGCCCACCTCCTGACCTCAGCTGTGAGAATATGTGGTTATAGGTCCTGGCCCTCTTGGCCTCTCTCTCACTCAGATGTGCTGCCTCCATCTACTGGGCATACAAATATATCCAAGGGAAATTCATATCCTGAGAGTAAGGCTTGCATGCTATTTTCTGAAATCATGATTTGAACATAACTGCATATCTTAACTGATTGGAATGACCCAAAGTTGAAAACTGAAAATCGTAAGTAAAACTGAACATTGGGTCAATCCTGCTGAAAACATATATCATGACTGATGTACATGCATACAAAAATCAGGAGGAATAATGGAAGACTCGTCATATAACTGATATTACCACAATAGAGCTTACGTGATCTCGACTATCACACTCAAGTGGGCAGTGCCATCCAAAGCCTTGCCAGTGCTAAGGAAACTACCATGATATCGATATCAAGCTCAAGGTCCCTTGGTGGCAGGGGAAAGCTCCAAAGGAGGTTCCAAATAATCTGATCATACCTACATTGACGCGTAGTTCTTAGACATAGGGTTGACTAACCTTTAGCCTACTCGGTGCTAGAAGGTCCCTTGGTGGCAGGTGAAAGCTCCAAAGGAGGTTCCAAATAATCTGATCATACCTACATTAACGCGTAGTTCTTAGGCATAGGGTTGACTAACCTTTAGCCTACTCGGTGCTAGACATTACTCCCAAAAACATGGATTTGCTCTCCGTCATTTTTCAATGAAGCTGACCATCGTCTAGTGATGAAGCTTAATAATAACATACATGCATAATTTGAAATCATAATATAAGGAGACTTGGCTCAAACCATACCACAAGCTGAAAAATAATGGAAGTCTTGACTCAAAAACTATGTGGTAAGCTAATTCGTGAAATCATAAGTCATACATAATCATATGGGCTTGCTCAACTCTTTAACATGCTTGAAGTCAACTTGATTCACTTTGAAAACCTGAATATAACATGGGTATTTTTGAAATCACATTTTCCTTATAAACATCACTTCATAACTGAACATATATCTCATAGATCTTAACTTTTATGAACATTCATGGATGAGCATCATCGTTTAGAAAACTTGAAAACCTAATTTATAATTTAAAATATTGTAAAATCATCCCATCAATCATAATTCATCAATTAAAACATGCTTAAATTATACCCATGATAGAAACTTAGGGAATTCATGCATTAGGTTAAAACCCCATAGGATCAACATGTAGATTTTCATTGATTAGAGAGGGATTGGGCATGGGTTTGAACAATTTCACCCATTCATAATGCTACATACCTAAAAGAATCTAATTCTCTCACTTCTTGATAGCCCAAAGAGAATTGAGGAAGAACTTGTAGAAGCTAGACTTGATCACCTCTCAAAACCCCTAAGCTTGCATGCATGAGAAGGATAGGCTTATAAAGACATAACCACTCTTAAAAAACTCTATTTTGAGCTTAAAACGACATAGTTTAGGACCCTAGGGCTTAGGAATGATAAAAATACACTTAATGAATTTCCTAGAAAAACATCTCTAATAGAGACAACGGGTGTCACAATGGACCGTTACAGGCTCCACCGGTCTGTTACATCCCTCATTGATACACCCTGAATCAGGTCTGTATTATACCCTGAAAACCCTAAGGTCAGACCCGAGAGTTAAAACGGAGAAAATAGGATTTTCTACACCAGGTCACAAAATGAGTCGTCCTATGACCCGTTAGGATGACCATAAGTGACTTGTGGTGACGTGTATGACTTAAGTTGGAAATTCATGTTTTGGGTCACCACCAACATGACCATCAGGCATGATCAGTACCACGACTCGTTGAGTCAGTCATGGTCAAGGATGGTGGAAGGAAAGGGAATTTTGGGTAGTAAGGGCAATGAGAGGTGACCACGAGTCAAGGTCAGCAATAACAACCTGTTATGTTCCCCGTGGTGAGACCCTCATTGGGACTGGCAGTCTGTTTTTCCCTGTGAATTTAGTAAGGGCTTTTCCATAATTCCTATGATCCTAAGGCCTAAATTGCATCGTTTTACCCTCTGAATAGTGATTTTTAAGAAGGGTAAGTTCATCCTAAGTTATTCCTAATCCATGCATGCAAACTTAGAAGTCTACAGAGGTGATCAAGCTTAATTCCTTCAAAGTTCTTCTCAACTCTTCCTTGGGCAATCAGAGGAGTTGTAGAATCAGATTATCTTAGGAATGTAGGGTTATGAATGGGTGATTTTGTTCACACCCATTCCCAATCTCTCTCTAATTCATGAAAATCTATATGGTGATCCTATGGGGTTTTACTCAATGCATGAATTTTCTATATTTCTACCATGGGTATGGTCTAAGCATGTTTCTATTGTTGAATTATGATTTATGGGCAAGTTTTATAATCTTTTCGATTATAAATCATGTTTTCAAGTTTTATGAATCATGATGCCCATTCATGAAAGTTTTGATAATTGAGATCTATGATGTATGTTCAAGTATGATGACAGATTTATGATAAAAGCATGTTTATATGTTACCCATGTCTATAATCATGTTTTCAAGTGAATCAAGTATTTTCATGCATGTTTAAGTATTGGGCAAACCCATATGTACAAGTATGATTTGTGATTTCATGAATTAGCTTACCACATGGTTTTGGAGTCAAGACTCCCAATTATGTTGAACTTGTGGTATCGTTTGTGCCAAGGCTCCTCATGTTATGATTTCAAATTATGTATGTATATGATTATTCAGCTTCGTCACTAGATGATGGTCAGCTTCTTTGAAAAACGATGGAGAGAATACGCATGTTTTTAGGAGTAGTGTCTAGCACCGAGTAGGCTAAGGGTCAGTCAACCCTATGCCTTAGAACTAAGAGCCAACATAGGTATGATCAAATTATTTGGGACCTCCTTTGGAGCTTTCCCCTGCCCCAATGGGCCTTCTTCTTGATGGTATTGTTTTTAGCCTCAGCAAGGCTTTAGACAGCTCTGCCCACTTCAGTGTGATAGTCGGGACCACGTAAGCTCTATCATGATAATTTCGGTTATATGACAAGTCTCCCATTATTCCTCATGATTTCAGTTATGCATGTTTATCATTCATGATATATATATATATATATATATATATATATATATATATATATATATATATTTATATATGTTCTAAAGCAAGTATAACACAATATTCAGTTTTACTTATGATTATTAGATTTCAGCTTTGGGTCATTCGATTCAGTTTTGTTCAGTTCATAATTTCAGAAAATAACATGCAAGCCCTACTCTCAAATTCTTCTCTTGATTTTATTTTACATTATGCCTGTTTTAATGATTTTACTTATTTAAGCGGTTTTACTTACCTTGCATACTCTATACATTCCACGTACTGACTGCATACTCTATGTCATATCATTTTATGATACAGGCTCCGATATTCAGACTCGGTCCCCTCACTAGCCAATTTTAGAGTTAGCACCCAGTCTCCATTGGTGAGTCCTTATCTATTGAGGGCCCCTTTCTATTAAGTTGTGCTTACATATCTTCAATTTTAACCTTAGAGAGTTAGTAGGGGTCTTGTCCCATCAAATCATCAGAATTAGAGGCTTTTCAGACAATACATTGTATTTCGCTTTAGACTTGTGTTGTATGTTCAGATTTTATGTTATGTTTAGACTTCCGCTATGATTATTTTGTTGATCTTCCACTTTTATTGATTAATTTAGAAGTTATGTTCATGCCATGGATCGACTTGGAGTCCCTCGAGGTTCCTTGTCCCGTGTCTTGATCCAGGCCGATGTTCGGGTCATGAAAAACTTGGTATCAAAGCATTAGTTTTTGAAGTGTCCTAGGGTGTCTGAAAGCCACGTTAAGTAGAGTCATTTTCATGGGTGTGAAGTGCACCACACTTATGATGAATAGGTTATGAGACATTTAGGAAATGTTCCCTTCTTTCATGATCTATGTCGTGCGGTGAAATGTCTCTCATTCTTCTAACTAGTGCTATTCGTGATTGCAGAATCATGCCTCCCGATGAGTCAACAGCAGAAGAAATGGAAATGGAAATGGCCACGAGGATGGAAATGGGGACTGGAACCAACAGTCCCTACCAGCCCATGAGCACTATGCACCTGAGCCAGTTGCCCATGCGGAATTCAGGGCAACCATTCAGATGCTAGCATAGGCCTTGATCGCCCAGATCAATCGGCAGGCGGTAGCGCATGTCCCTCAAAATGTAAATGCGACAGTAGCACGAATCAGAGATTTCCTACAGATGAACCCTCCATAGTTTCTTGGGTCAAAGGTGGACGAGGATCCACATAAGTTTAGGAGTGAGATTCTAAAGATCACCCAGGTTATGGGGGTGACTGGGGAGGAGTGTACCAATTTGGCCTCATATTAGTTAAAGGGAGTCATGCACATTTGGTTCAAACAGTGGAAGGATAGTAGGGTAGTCGGAGCAGGCCCTATCAATTGGGACGAGTTTTATGCTACTTTTTTAGATAGTTCTTCCCTCGTGAGATGAGGAAGTTGAAGGCGGCCGAGTTCATAAATCTGAAGCAGGGAAAGATGACGGTCCAGGAGTATGCCTCAGATTTCACTCACCTGTCCTAGTACACCCCAGAGTTAGTGGTTGATCAGAGGGCTCGAGTGAGCAGGTTTGTTCATAGGGTGGCGGACTATCTAGACAAGGATTGTCGGACTGCGACGCTTTATCAAGATAGGGATTTTCCTCGGATAGACTTGTATGCCCAAAAGATAGAGGCGGTGCATATGAGGGAGAAAGAGGCTAAGAAGGCCAGGACAGATAGTTTCGGGTTCTTTCAGTAGAGACCAGTTGGTGGACACTTCAGTAGTCCAACCAAAGATTATCAGCCTCAACATCATTGGCTATGAGTGTGCCATCCATATCTAGGCACTAACAAAGAGAACAAGCATCAGGCTCTAGAGGCCAGAGTAGTAGGCCCACAGATCCTAGTATCCCAGTTTGCAACAAGTGTGGCCGGAGACACATGGGACAGTGTTTAGCGGGTCCAGGTGCTTACTTCAGGTGTGGGAATCTCGTACATATGCTCATAGATTACCCAGTAGCTAGACAGGGCTATGATAGGGACCAAGGCACAGCTTCTAGTTTAGTAGCTCCATCAGCACGCCCCACTCAGTAGGGGGCTTCTACTAGTACAGGTGTCGGACATCACCAAAACATATTTTATGCCTTAGCATCCCGCTAGGAGTAGGAGGTCTCCCAGAGTAGCCACTGGTATGTTACTTGTTTCCCATCTTGATGTATATGCTTTGTTAGATCCAGGGGCTACCTTGTCTTTTAAGACACCCTATGTGGCTAGTAGTTTTGGAGTAAGCCTTGAAATCTTATCAGAACCCTTCTCAGTCTCTACTCCAGTGGGTGATTTAGTTGTGGCTAGAAGGGTATATAGAAATTGCCCGGTCACAGTCCTTCAGAAAGTCACCTCAGTAGATCTAGTAGAGTTAGCCATAACCGACTTTGATGTTATCCTTGTCATGGATTGGTTATTTGCATGCTATGCCTCAGTTAATTGTAGAACCCATGCGGTAGAGTTTTGATGTTCGGGTGAGCGAACCTTAGAATGGAAGGGTAGTTCAGCTGTGCCCGTAGGTCATTTCATTTCCTACCTTAAGGCTAGAAAGATGATCTCCAAGGGTTGCGTGTACCATCCAGTTAGGGTTAAGGATGCTACATCCGAGACCCCGATTATCCAGTCCGTTCAGTAGTGCGTGAGTATCTAGAAGTCTTCCAACATGATCTACTAAGAATCCCTCCCAAGCGGGAGTTTGACTTCGGTATTGACCTTCTTCCTGATACGTAGGCTATATCTATT
The DNA here is from genome assembly GCA_035772735.1 of Datura wrightii. NCBI lineage: Eukaryota > Viridiplantae > Streptophyta > Magnoliopsida > Solanales > Solanaceae > Datura > Datura wrightii. Next base: position 115,348,359 of record JASDFA010000003.1, on the reverse strand, counting down.
CCTCCTTATAGAATGTCCCCAACCGAGTTAAAGGAGTTGAAGGAGTAGTTGAAAGACCTTTTAGATAAGGGGTTCATCAGACCGAACAAATCCCTATGGGGTGCACCACTTCTCTTTGTCCGCAAGAAAGATGGTTCTTTTCTTATGTGTATTGATTATCGACAACTGAACAAGGTTACCATCAAGAACAGGTGGATACTCCCCAGAATTGATGATTGGTTTGACAAACATCAGTGTGCTAAGTTCTTTTCAAAGATATATCTTAGATTCGGGTACTATCAGCTAAGGGTTCGAGAGAGTGACATCCCAAAGACAGCCTTCAGGATGCGATGATAATGCTCAAACCACACCTCCTTCGAAAGTATGAAGAGGACGTTGTCAATAAAGAACCCAACTAGAGGTTGGGGTCGACCCCCCAGGGAATATGGAAGATCTAGACTAAAGCAAGTAAGTGAACTTGTTAGGTAGTTACTCCAAATAGGGGGTTTCTAAAGAAAATAATAGGTAAAAACACAATTACTCCAAATAGGGGGTTTCTAAAGAAAATAATAGGTAAAAACACAGTTAAACCTTTAGTTGAAATCAAGAATGAAATATAACTAGGATTTTGGGTTCCCCATGGGTTCATAACTGCTTCGGGTATACACACGTGATCATCACCAATGCTTACTTGTAGAACTGATAACTTAGGTTCATTCAAACGACCGGACAATCCCTATTGAATGACTATACTTGTTAGGGAACCCAAAGATCAGACCTAGGAGTTGAATGGGAAAAATATGGAAAATGTTGTAGCAGTGCAGAACAAGTCTTTATAAGACTCATGAGGAGACCCCACGAGTCGTCAGGTCACTCGTTGGAAGGTTGGACTGAGCGGAGGAGTTGAGGTCCCCACGGGCATGGGAACGTCTCGTGGTTAACCGCCATGAGTCGTTTGGTCTCCTGTGGGTGAGGTTAAAGGTTACCTGGGAGGTTTGACCAGTGTACCTAACGGATGGGACCCCACGAGTCATGGCAAGTCCCAACGACTCGTGAGGTGAGTGAGCAAGCCCATGGAATTCTAGTGGAGATGAGGTAGTGTACTTGACGAAAGGGTGTAACGAGTCATGGTCACTGGGGACGAATCGTTAGGTCCCCCGTTGCGAGCCCAGTGGACCTGGTATCCAGTGTGCTTGACGGGTCACAGGACGAGTCGTTTCCCATCCTGACGAGTCCTCAGGTCACCAGTTAGGGTCACCTGGCAGTTATTTCTTGCGAATTAGTAAGGGCCTTCTTGTAATTTCCTATGATCCTCAAACCTAAAATACGTCGTTTTGAGGTCAGGATAGGGTCTTTTAAGGGGAAATTATCCATGATAAACCTCATTTGGTACTTGTAAGAGAAGAGAGGAAAGAGGAAAGGGATTCAAGTGTTCATCTTCAAGTTCTTCAAGTTTCCATCTAGGGCTTTTCAAGGGAGTTAGGAATCAATGAGTTCCAGGTATGTGGGGTTTTCAATGGGTAGTTTAGTCCCTATCCATGCCCAATTTTCCCTAATTCTATGTTAAAAGTTACCAATTCTTGATGGGTCATAACCCAAATGCATGTTTCGTCAAAAATCATTATGAACATGTTGTAGTATGTCTAAAATCACGGGTTTAAATTATTGGGCTGTTTTCATCTGTCTTATTCAATATTTGATGATTTAATCCCTAATAGTACATGGGCCCAAATCATGGGATTTTTAGTGAAATTCATGGTTATGGTGATTTCTCAAGCATAATATGAACTCGTGAATTTAAGCATGTTTTAAATTATTCATATTATTATGATCATGATTTTCTTATAAATTTAAGCATTTCAGGTATGATTGAAATTATGGGCAATGCCCACATGTCTCTTGTGATTTATGAACTAAGATTTTGGCCGATTCATGGGCCTAATTCCATTGCTAGTACTACAAATTTTAAGGCATGTTATTATGTCACGATTTAACTAGCCACGCATGTCATGTATGGATTTTATGGGAATGTTGCATGTTTTCGGAGTAGTACTTAACACCGAGAAGGTTTGGGGCCTTGGTTACGCCCCGAATCTCAGAATTATGTGCCACCGTAGGTTATGTTAGGACCGCCTCAGTGTCTGTCCCCTATGCCCTATGGGGTCTCCATGAGTGATATCACGCCTTTCATGGTTCATGCCCCTGGCAAGGTATGAACGGCCTCCCGACTAGGCTTACAGGTCGGGCTCCATGTGTGCTCGTATAGGGTATGTCGGTTATAGAAATCTCAGACTGTTCCTCATTTTTGTAATGTATGTATGATTATGTTCTTTTGGCTCAAGTTATGCTTTATGAACTGTTTTCCCTCATGTTATCACTATGACAGGTTTATGGATATTTTGGAAATCTTGAGACTTATGATATATTTATGATTTCAATATTTATGATCATGATGTTTCCACTCCTATAACTTGTATGGTTTCAAGTATTATTTTGCATACCGCATACTTAGTACATTCCAAGTACTGACCCTCATATTTTCTATGTTGTATCATTTTATAATACAGGCTCCGGTTAACAGGTTCAGCATCTCTCCTAGCTTGCTCTCAGATCTGCTCTTAGTTCTCAGTGATGAGTCCTCATGATCCGAGGGCTTCATGTTCGGATCTTGTTGTCTTTGATTTTTTAGTATGTTTGGGTTATTTGGGATCTTGTCCCTTCAACCTGTCTGTTATGATTATAGGCTTTCAGACCTACTTGTAGGAATCAACTTTTTATGCTTGGATCATGTTTTATTGTTTCTTATATTTCATTTCATGGTTTCATTTAGTTCGTGATTATTAAGCTAAGTCTTCTGCCTTATGTGAATCGTTTAGTTATTTGCTTACAGCATGGGTTGACTTGGGGTCCCTCGGGGCTCTTTGTCCCATGTCTACGATCCGGGTGTACTCTCAGGTCGTGACAAACTTGGTATCAGAGAGATAGATTCAAATGTGTCCTAGGGATTTTGAAAGCCGCGTTTGGTAGAATCTTTTTCATGGGTGTGAAGTGCGGCATACTTATGACGAAAAAGCTACTAAACGTTTTAGGAAATATCCCCTTCTTTCATGATCTATGTCGTGCGGTGAAAACTTCTCCATCCTTCTAACTCGTGCTATTTGCGATAGCAAAAAACAATTATGGCTCCTAGAAGGATGAACTGAAGGAGGAACATAAATGATGAAGGCCACAAGGGTGTCCATGATAATGGGCGTCAGCAAGCCCCACCTGTTCAGGAGCTCCAGGCACAAGAGCCAGCTGCCCACGTCGGGTTTCTGGCGGCTATTCAAATGTTGGCAGAGGCCTTGACCGCTCAGGTCAACCAGTAGATTGTTGCGCATGTTCCACAGAATGGCAATGCAGCGACAGCCCGGATTAGGGACTTTCTAAGGATGAACCCTCCCGAGTTCATAGGGGCAAAGGTGGACGAGGATCCACACGATTTTATTGAAGGGATTTTGAAGGTCACTCAGGTTATGGGAGTGATAAATGAGGAGTGTGTTGATTTTGCCTCTTATCAACTTAAGGAGTTTGCCTATATTTGGTTCAAGCAATGGAAGGACAGACGGGCAACAGAAGCAGGCCTTATCAGCTGGGACGAGTTCCTCATGGCCTTTCTCGACAGGTTCTTCCCTCGGGATATGAGGGAATTGAAGGCAGCTGAGTTTTTTAATCTCAAAAAGGGAAAGATGACGGTGTAAGAATATTCACTTGAGTTCACTCGCCTATCAAAGTATGCCCTTGAGTTTGTGATGGACCAGAGGGAACGGGTGAGTAGATTAGTATAGGGAGTAGTCGAGTATCTGGACAAGGAATGCAGAAAAACCATGCTTCATCAGGATATGGACTACCCATGGATAGTCCTTTATGCCCAGCAGATGGAGGCAGCTCATATGAGGCAGAGAGAGGCCAAGAGGGCTAGAACTGATAGCTACAGGTCCTCCCAGTCAAGGCCAGGAGGTGGGCCTCACCAGCAGTCCCAGAATAGGTCTATTACACCAGCACCATCTTCATCTAGTACCATATCTAGGCCACAAGACGAGTAGGGGAGCAGGACCTCAGGTTCGAGGGGTCAAAATAGCATGCTCACATTCCCATGTTGTGCTAGTTGTGGAAAGAACCACCCAAGGAAGTGTTTGGTGGGATCAAATGCTTGTTTTGGGTCTGGCAAAGCCGGACACATGCTCAAGAATTGCCCTGCAGCCATGTCAGGGGGTCGTGGAGCTCGCACTGCAGCAACTAGTTTAGCATCCCAGTGGCACATCCTACTCAGTAGGGTACTTCGACTGGTCCAGCCAGCGGCCAGTGCCAGAACCAGTTTTATGCACTTGGCTCTCGACAGGAGCAGGATACTTCTCCCGATGTGGTCACAGGTATGTTGCGAGTCTTTCATATTGATGTTTATGCTTTGCTAGATCCGCGAGCGACACTGTCTTTTATGACACCTTACATTGGTAGTAACTTTGGGGTCAGTCCTGAAACTTTGTCAGAATCATTTTTTGTGTCTACTCCAGTTGGGGATTCAGTCGTAGAGAGGTGGGTATATAGAGGTTTCCCCATTGCTGTATCACATAACGTTACCTGCCACAGACTTGGTAGAATTGGCTATGATTGATTTTGACATTATTTTAGGCATGGATTGGTTGTTTTCATGTTATGCTTCTGATAATAGTAGAACTCGAGCTATGGAGTTTTAATTTTCGGGTGAACCAATTTTAGAATGCAGGGGTAGCTTAGCAGTTCCTGTAGGTCGCTTTATCTCCTACCTCAAGGCCAGGAAAATGACTACCAAGGATAGTATTTACCATTTGGTTAGGGTTAAGGATGTCATATCCGAGACCCCGACCATTCATTCAGTCCCTGTGGTAAGTGAATATCCCTAGGTATTTCCAGATGAACTACCAGGTGCTCCTCCTGAAAGGGAGATTGATTTTGATATTGATCTTTACCCGACACACAGCCCATATCAATTCCTCTACCAAATGGCCCCAGCAAGGCTAAAAGAGCTAAAGGAGTAGTTGAAGGATTTTCTGGATAAGGGTTTCATTAGACTGAGAAAATCCTCATGGGGTGCCCCAGTTTTGTTTGTTCGGAAGAAAGATGGTTCTCTCTGAATATGTATTGACTATAGGCAGTTGAAAAAGGTCCCCGTTAAGAATAGGTACCCTTTACCCAGGATTGATGACCTATTTGATCAACTTCAGGGTGCCAAATATTTCTCCAAGATAGACCTTAGGTCCGGGTATCACCAGCTTAGGGTTCGGGAGAGTTACATCCCGAAAACTGCTTTCAGGACCCGGTATGGCCATTAAGAATTCATTATTATGTATTTTGGAATAATGAATGCCCCTACAAAATTTATGGATCTGATGAACAGGGTATTCATGGCATATCTGGAGATGTTCGTGATAGTGTTCATTAATGACATATTAATATACTCTAGGAACGAGGAGGAGCATGCCGCATACTTGAGGGTAGCACTCCAGACCCTCCAGAATAACCAGCCAAGTTTAGCAAATGTTAGTTTTGGCTGAATTTCGTTGCATTCTTGGGACATGTAGTGTCAAGTGAAGGTATAAGGGTGGACTCCTCGAAAATAGAGGCGGTAAAGAACTGTCCCAGACGGGTAAATCCTTCAAAGATCAGGAGCATTTTAGGCATAGGGGGTTACTATTGGAGGTTCATAGAAGGTTTCTCGTCCTTTGCAGCCCCATTGACCAGATTGACTCAAGAAAAGGTGATGTTCCAATGGTTCGAGACTTGTGAGAAGAGCTTCCAGGAATTGAAGGCCAAACTCACTTTTGCATCGGTGTTGACCTTACCGGAGGGCTTCGATGGTTTTGTTGTATATTGTGATGCTTCGAGGGTCGGACTGGGATGTGTATTGATGCAACATAGGAAGATAGTAGCATATGCTTTCAGACAGCTAAAAATTCATAAGAATTACCTGACCCATGATCTTGAGTTGGCCGCGGTGGTGTTTTCTTTGAAGATGTGGAGACACTACTTGTATGGGGTTCATGTAGATGTATTCAGTAACCACATTAGCTTACAATACGTGTTCACGCAGAAGGATCTTAATCTTCATCAACGAAGGTGGTTGGAGCTACTTAAGGACTATGAGATGAGTGTACTTTACCATCCGGGTAAGGCCAACGTGGTAGCGGATGCCCTTAGTGGACTCTCTATGGAGAGTGTGTCGCATGTGAGTGAAGACAAGAGGGATCTGGTGAAGGAGGTGCATCGATTTACAAAGTTAGAAGTTAGATTAGTTGGTTCGACCATTGGTGGGGTAGTAGTCCAAAATGGGTCAGTGTCGTCCTTGGTAGCGGAGGTGAAGGATAAACAAGATGAAGATCCAACATTGGTAAAGCTGAAAGAAGTTGTTCAAAGTCCGAAGGTAGAAGTCTTCTCCAAAGGGGGAGATGGTGTGCTTCGGTACTAGGGTCGCTTATGTGTCTCGAACATGGGGGATTTGAGGAGTCAGATGTTGAATGAGGCTCACGGATCTAGATATTCTATCCATCAAGTATCCACAAAAATGTATCATGCCTTGCGAGAAATCTACTAGTGGAATGGCATGAAGAGGGATATTATAGAATTCGTAGGCAAGTTCCTGAATTTCCAACAAGTGAAAGTTGCGCATCGGAGACCGGGGGTGTACTCTAAGATATTAGCATTCCTACTTGGAAGTGGGAAGAAATCAATATGGACTTTGTAACCAGTTTACCCCACACTCGTAGGCAGTATGACTCTATTTGGGTTGTGGTCGACAGGTTGACCAAGGCTTCTTATTTCTAACCGGTCAAAACCACCGATTCAGAAGAAGATTATGCTAAGTTATACATCTGAGAGCTAGTTATATTGCATGGAGTGCCCTTGTCCATTATATCAAATAGAGGCACCCAGTTCACCTCTCATTTCTGGAGATCTTTTGAAAAGGGACTTGGTACCCAGGTCAAGCTCAACACGACATTTCATCCACAAACAGATGGTCAGGCGGAGCGGACTATCCATACTCTTGAGGACATGTTTAGATCTTGTGTTATTGAGTTCTCCTACATCTACAGCTATCACTCAGGCATCCAAATGGCATCGTTCGAGGCTCTCTATGGGCGAATGTGTAGATCGCCCATTGGTTGGTTTAAATTCGGTGAGGCTTCGTTAGTGGGTCCAGATTCAGTCCATGAGGCTATGAAGAAAGTTCAATTAATAAGAGGAAGGCTGAAAATAGCTCAAAGTCGCCAAAAGTCTTATGCAGATGTGAGGAGAAAAGAGCTTGAGTTCAAGATCAATGATTGGGTGTTTCTGAAGGTATCTCTCTTGAAGGGAGTTATGAGATTCGGAATGAAAGGGAAACTCAACCCCCGCTATATTGGCCCCTACCGAATTGAGACGAGTGGGTAAAGTAGCCTATGAGTTAGATTTACCTTCAAAGTTAGCTTCAGTTCATCCTATATTCCACGTATCGCTCTTGAAAAAGTTCTTGGGAGATGCAACTCTAGTGGTTCCACTGGAAAGTGTAGGTATGAAGGATAGCCTCGGTTATGAGGAAGTTCTCGTTGCAATCTTGGATCGTTAGGTTCGAAGACTAAGGAACAAGGATGTAGCTTCAGTAAAGGTGTTATGGAGAAATCAGCAAGTCGAGGGAGCTACGTGGGAAGCTGAAACAGATATGATAGCTAAACACCCCCATTTGTTCCCTACCAGCTCAGTTCCAGTTTGAGGAATCAAATTTCCCTAAACCTCTATTCAGTTTTTCATGTTTCGTTCATGCATGCAAGTTTGTTTTATGATATGATATATGTATGTGATGTCTGAATTCAGTCCAGATATGTAATTCTTTTAGGGGGTAGTCGTTCCGCTAGTTTTCAACATAAATAATCAGTTTTTGCATATGGTGGTTGTTTGATCCTGAGTTTTCTGCATGTTTCAAACATTCGAGGACGAATGTTCCCAAAGGGGAGATATTGTTATACTGCGGGAACCCAAGAACCAGACCCGAGAATCAAATGGGAAAAATCTAGAAAATGTTGTAGCAGTGTAGAATGAGGCGTTAGACGACTCGTGAGGAGACCCCACGAGTTGTCAGGTCGCTCGAGGGAAGGTTCGACTAAGCTGAGGAGTTGAGGTCCCCATGGGCGTGGGAATGACTCATGGTTAGCAACCACGAGTCTTCTGGTCTCCCGTAGGGTGAGGTTAAGGGTTACCTGGGATGTTTGACCAGTGTACCTAATAGATGGGACCGCACGAGTCGTGGCCAGTCCCAACGACACGTGAGATGAGTCGTGAGCAAGCCCATGGAATTCTAGTGGAGATGTGGAAATGTACTTTACTAAAGGGAATAATGGGTCGTGGTCACTAGGGACGAATCGTTAGGTTCCCTGTTTTGAGCCCAGTCGACCTGGTTCCAATGTGCTTGATGGGCGACGCGACGAGTCGTTGCCCATCTCCCGTTAGCGTCACCTGGTAGTTATTTTCTGCGAATTAGTAAGGGCCTTCTAATAATTTCCTACACTCCTAAGACATAAACTACGTCATTTTGAGGTTGGGATAGGGTCTTTTAAGGGTAAATCATCCATGATAAACCACATTTGATACTTGTAAGAGTATAGAGGAAAGAGGAAAGGGATTCAAGTGTTCATCTTCAAGTTCTTCAAGTTTCCAGCTAGGGCTTTTCAAGGGAGTTAGGAGTCAAGGAGTTCCATATATGTGGGGTTTTGAATGTGTAGTTTAGTCCCTACCCATGCCCAATTTCTTTCTAATTCTATGTTGAAAGTTACCAATTCTTGACGGTCATAACCCAAATGCATGTTTCCTCAAAAATCGATATGAGCATGTTGTAGCATGTCTAAAATCACAGGTTTGAATTATTGGGCTGTTTTCATCTATCTTATTCAATATTTGATGATTTAATCCCTAAAAGTACATGTGCCCAAATCATGGGGTTTTTGTGAAATTCATGGTTATGGTGATTTCTCAAGCATTATTTGAACTCGTGAATTTAAGCATGTTTTCAATTACTCATGTTATTATGATCATGTTTTTCTTATAAATTTAAGCATTTCAAGTATGATTAAAATTATGGGCAATGCCCACATGTCGCTTGTGATTTATGAACTAAGATTTTGGCTGGTTCATGGGCCCAATTCCATGGCTAGTACTACGAATTTTCAAGCATGTTATGATTATCACGATTTAACTAGCCACGCATGTCATGTATGAATTTTATGGGCACGTTGCATGTTTTAGGACTAGTACTTAACACCGAGTAGGTTTGGGACCTATGTTACGCCTCGAATCTTAAAACTACGTGCCACCGTAGGTTATGTTGGGACCGCTTTAGTGTCTTTCCCCTATGCCCTACGGGGTCTTCATGAGTGATATCACACTTTTCATGGTTCATACCGTTGGCAAGGTATGAACGGCCTTCTGACTAGGCTTACAGGTCGGGCTCCATGTGTGCTCATATGGGGTATGTCGATCATAGAAATCTCTCACTGTTCCTCATTTTTGTAATGCATATATAATTTTCTTCTTTTGGATCAAGTTATGTTTTATGAACTGTTTTCCCTCATGTTATGACTACGACAGGTTTATGGATATTTTGGAAATCTTGAGCCTTACGATATATTTATGATTTCAGTGTTAATGATAATGATGTCCCACTCCTATAAACTTTATGTTTTCAAGTATTGTTTTGAAAACCTCGCATACTCAGTACATTCCAAGTACTGACCCGCATATTTTCTATGTTGTATCATTTTGTGATACAGGCTCCAATTCACAGGTCCACCATCGCTCCTAGCTTTCTCTGAGATCTGCTCTCAGTTCTCAGTGGTGAGTCCTCATGGTTCGAGGGCTTCATGTTTGGATCTTGTTGTCTTTGAGTTTTTAGTATGTTGGGGTTTGTTGGGGTCTTGTCCCTTTAACCCGTCTATTATGATTAGAGGCTTTCAGACTTACTTGTAGTAATCAACTATTTATGCTTGGATCATGTTTTGTTATTTCTTATATTTCATGTTATGGTTTCATTTAGTTCATTATTATTAAGCTAAGGCTTCCGCCTTATGTGAATGGTTTAATTATGTGCTTATAGCATGGGTTGACTTGGGATCCCTCGGGGTTTCTTGTCCCGTGTCTATGATCCGGGTGTACTCTCGGATCGTGAAAATACTCAATCATCGGGTCAGGTCTCATGAGCGATTGCAAATTAACCGTTATCAATATATTCCAAATTTAACTATCCTACGACCGCTATTATCAATATGTTCCAAATTTAACTATCCTATGACAACAACTCAAGTTGATACAATGATCATCAAGATCATGGCTTTGTTGCAGTTCTCTTTTCCTAACCTCTACCTCTCTAGACTCAAGAAAGTAAATAATTTGGGCATGTCTTAATGTTGTACACCGCTAAGAAACACTTAAGCATGAAGAGAATACAATACAAGTGTTTTGCATTGGTTTCGAATCACTTTTATGTAACCCTAGCTTGTTAATCCACAATGGTACCCACAACCCTAGCTATAGAGGTTTAGCCTCTCATAGTTGCAAGATTGAGATTTGCATTCATATTTAAATACATAAATCAGTACTTACAATTATGGATGAGAGAAAAACTTCTTTTTTGATTAATCATCAAAATCCTCAAGAACAATATGAATATCAAAAGAAAACCAAGAAAAGGTTGATCACAAGTTGAACAAGTCAATTCTCGCGTCTAAGTCTCCTCAATTTCGTCGCTAATCAATTGTAATCACTCCTAGTTACCTCTCTCTCATGAAAATAAAACATACAACGTATTTGTACAGACATAAAAATCCTTATCCTAGGCTAACAGGGTGTATTTTCATAACTGAAGCCGCCTGCAGCACGACTTGTCCTACGACCCGTAGTAGGTATGTACGGGTCATACCTGCTTCCCATAGGTCATTGGCTAGCTGAAACTTGGTATGACTCGTACATTCTTCCTACGAGTCATACTGATCTTCTGTGTATTGACTCTGCGACTTTGAAATTTTTCTAAAGTTCATCACGAGTGCTATGGTACGACTCGTACCTTGCTACCACAACTCGTACCGTGTATCTGTAGCAGGAGTCATCCTCTTGTGCAATTTTCTGAATCTTCCCACGACTTCTTCACTACGGCCCATACAAGCTTTTTATGAACTGTACTGAGCATCATAGGATACACCTTTCTATCCTTAGCCTTCTGAAACTTCTCATGACCAGCAGTACGACTCATAGCACCTTCCTACGGCTCGTACTGAGGACTGTGAGTTGAGCCTATTTTGTACACTTTCAGGCTATCTTTTGAACATTTTTTCTCCAACACCTATTTATATTGTAACCAAAGAAAAAGTGCCTTATATCCATATAAATATACCTAATTCCATGTTATTTTCTTGGTTTTGAGCGTCGAAAGTGCTGTAAACTCACAACACATCAACACCCTCAATTTAAGACTTTTGCATGTCCTTAGGCAAAGAAAAAGGAAAACTAAACACGACGCTCAACGAGAAAATAATCCTAGGATACTGCAGCCAATACTAAAAAATACTTGCACTATACGTTCAACAATTTTCTGACCCTTTTCCATGAAACAACAAATCAGCTAATGTACCACAAGCAAGCACAAAACATGATAAAATGGGATCAAGACATGTCATCTAGTTATCAATAGGTAATCAAGTGGTCACAAATTTTTTTCACACAAACCAATTTTAAAAGTAAGCATAATCCATGTGCCCTCACAACAAATGAAGTCCCCACTCACATATATAGAGTCAAATATTGCATGGGAATAAACAAGCAAGGCGTTCACTCTCACAAAGAAGTTTCAAGTATTATGTATCAGATACCATAGGCTTGCCCTTATTTTCTCTGCATCAGTTTATCAGATGATCGTATTAGGATCACTATAGGACTTGCTGTGGCTTATAATGTAGGCTTTTGGGATGGACATGATAAATATGAAAGATTTTATAAGTGATTATCCCTTCCTTGGCACTACATACATTAGCTACACCATTCACCTATTTCACCCTTTTTACTTTTCATTCTTTTTCTTCCCTTTTCACCTCTTTTATGTACATTTGTATGGGTGTGGTGTATTTTCAACTTTCTCCAACATTTTTTTCTTTTGAAACTTCTTTATCAAGATTTTCAACTATTTTTTTCATTTCCTTTTTTTTTCTTCACACGACACCTCATTTTTAACCTTTTCTCTTTTCTCTCCCTTTTTCTCGTTCCCATCACTTATGCACCCCTACTCTAGCCACTCTCAACTTAGGCATTTTTCCTATGTTTAGGTTCACAATATCCAAGGAAGGACCAGGGCTAAAATAGATTCATTATAGAGAAATGGGTACGGTAAATCGGTAAATGAAAGAAAAATGGTCTATTAAAGGCTCAAAATTGGGATCAATGGAATCATATGATTTTGGTAGGATTATTTAGGATAAAAGTGAGCTTTAACAAAAACGACTTATGATCATATCCTAACCAACCATCCTTAGCCTATGCAAAGACCAACCAGGCAAGTCCTAGATCTTCAACAGAACACTGAACTAAATACTACACCTCACTCACTCATGGTACATGACTTATATTCACCTCACCTTTATAGTTTATACATGGATTAACAATAATCCTCACGCTAATAAACTAAATGATATCAAAAGATCCGCATAAATCATGCATGCAGTCACAAATATATAGCTAATGCATCAAAAGATTTTAAATAGGGTCATTTTTTCAAAAATTAAAACTAGTGCATTTTCATTGGCTGAGTACTCCTAAGATATTTCCTAATTAAACAAAAATAACAAAATAATAAATAAAATCCTAAACATGTCGGTTCTACTACATAACATGTTTGAGGGAAAAGAAACATGGCAAGAAAAACCTCGGATGAATCAAAAATCTCAAAAATCAAAAGTACACCCCCTCCCCTTTTTGAAAATTAAGATTTGTCACCGAAGAATGAACTACAAGAACATAGGGAAGGGAACATACCTGTGGCGCTCTAGGTGGTCATGTCGTCCTGCGGAGGAGGTACCTCCGTTGTAATTGTGGTACTAGTGGTGGTCGGCGCACTCCATAAAGTATCCACAGGGGGAGTGGTTACCCCCTTAGTAATTTTGGCTGCTTCAACGGCCTCAGTGTCAATATGGGTTGAATGTGGCTCACCCGAAGGGTTACGGCCACTAGCAAGATCGGGCTGAATCATGGTGGAGCTGCCTTCTCCTCTAGCTGCTCCTGTAGCTCTAACATATGTTCGTCATGAGTCTGAAGGCTCTCTACTCTGGCCTGCTTGCGTTCTTTTCTCTCTTTCTTCTTCTTCCTCAGACTCTCCTCTCCAATATCCTTAGCAACACATTTTTTCCCTTATCTCCAGCAGCTACCGTCAGCTCCAAATAAGCCGCCAAGTCAATCTCCTCATCAAGCTCTGCATCTAGGTCTGGAAGAGTGGGGCCTGCTATAACTGTCAGTTTTCATGATGACAACTCGACTACTTGACTCCAAAGAGCCCCCAACTCCTCACAGAGACTGTTGGTGTCTGTATGCTCTACCATCCGCACATTAAAGTGGCTCTCAAATCTATCCAAGCGAGCATGTAGATCCTGAGCTGCTTTATCTATCTCCGCCTTGACCCATGGCTTTCTATTTTCCATCATAGCTTAAATCTTACACTTTTCCATGGTTAACCGTTTGGTGAGTTTCTAGAGGATGTCATGAGGCACCAAAGTCTATGGTCTAGGTTTTGGTGCAGCTGAGGTACTGGGAGCTGACTCAGAATGACCAACATCTATAGGCGATGTCTCGCTCTGCTCCTATAAAGTAGGGGAATTCACCTGTGGGCCCTCTACTAGCTGGACTGCTGGAATCATGATGGGAATCCTGGCTCGGGTTACCGGGTTCATCTCATCCGTGATAAGGCCTATGTCCGCATTCCTTTGGTCACCAATCAGCCGCTCCTCACCCCATTGTATTGGCACCCCTACCTCTGTGCATAACCTGAATACAAGACTCAGGAATGGGATAGTAGTGCTTACCCCCACCACCCAGTCTCGTATCTCCTCTGCAATGACCCTCGGGATGTTGATAGGGTAACGGAACATGAGGCATACCACCAAAGCTGCTCTGTCAGCACTCAATGTATTGTCGTTGACTATGGGTGCTAATCGGTGGCGTACTGGTGTCCAGCAGGCTTTATCTATGAAGTTGAGCGAGTTCTTTGTTACCTTCTTTACGCTAGTAACCCAGTCTGCTTCTTCCCTATTCTTAGAAATCACCCTTTCCATCCATTGTAGCTACCTCTTCCATTCCTGCAAACCTAAATTCCATATCTGCTTCATTGCCTCCACCCTGTAGTCATACTCAAGAATCATCTGTGTAGGCACGAACTGTGGTCCATAAAGAACCCGAGAGATGGTCTACTCTAATATGTCTACCTCTCGTCCTCGGACCATCACACTCTCCAGTCGAGGCTGGTATTTTATTTTCTACCCCTCTATTGCCTTTTGCTCTATGGCGGCCAAATAGTTGGCGTAGAACTCCCAAACCAATTCTGCTACATACTAAGCTAGAGTTTTTGCCATCCACTCAAAAATATAAAAGTTAAATGTCCGCTTCATCTCCTCAACTTCATTCAGTGAGTTTTTGAGGATTCGCGGTTCTTCCTCGATGCTTCGTCATGATTTGTTCTTAGAGGTGAGAGAAATGCCCTTCTCATAAACCTCTCTGGCTCCCGACACTCACGACAAGACTGTGCGGTTTTCTCTGGGTGGGGTCTGTACATGTGCAGCATTTGGAGCCTCCTCTGCTGATTCATTGCTGCCACTTGCTTCACCTGATTGGGTCTCCTCAGACCCTTCCTCTTCATTCGAGTCATTTCTAACTCCTGATTAACTCCTCTAGCTCCCTCCTTAGACTGGGGAGCTTGGGAAGATGTGGTATAATACGCCATAGAGGCCTAAGAATAGACCCGGGAATTGAATTTGAAAAGTGTAGAAAACTGGTAAAAAAAACACAAGACGGGTGACCCAACGACTCGTGGTTGGCTAGCACGAGTCATCATACACTATCATGGTTTGGGAAGTTTAGGGAAGCAATGGAGACAACAGACAGTGTAATGACTCGATGTCAGGTACAACGAGTCGTTGTTGCTAGTGGTTGGAAGGACTGGACTTAGGCTGAGGGGGAAACAATGGGGCATCCCGTGATTTGTTGTGAGAGGCAATGGTCTGTTGTTTCTAGTCATTGTTTGAGGGTTGAGGATTTTAGTACATTCAACGGATGGAGACCAAGACTCGTTGGATGCCATCACGTGTCGTGGTGAGGCTCGTGGAATGAAAAGTTAGATTTGGTCAAGGGGTTGACAACGGTCGATCCAACGACCCGTTGATTGAAGCAACGACTCATCCTGACGATTCATGGGAAGAATCTGAGGATGTCATGATGCAGTGGACCCAAAAACTAGATACCACGAGTCGTGGTATGTTGCTACAACCCGTTGGGTCGTTCGTTGGTCCGTCCGGAGCAGTTTTTAGGGAAATAATTTTAAGGGCATTTTCAACTCTTCCGTGTTTTAAGACCATAAAACTATTTTGGATATTTTTTGAGTGAGGTAAGATGATTTAAGTCCTTTATACATGCCCATTCTCATGCAAAAGATTAGAGAGATTATTGGAAGATTCAAGATCTTCTTCCCCAAGTTTCCATCTATTTCTTTGTGGGTATTCAAGAAACTTCGCATCAATCCATTTCTAGGTGTGTAGGCTTTTAGAATTGGTGAAATTCTTCCACAACATGCCCAAATTTTAATTTAAATCATGAATCCTCCTATTCAAGTTCTATGGGGTTTTACGCAAATTCATGAAAATGTGATTTCTCTTTATTGTTATGATTTAATTGAGTTTTAATTATTGAATTATGAATGATGGGCAGGTTTTATATTATTTTCTTTAAATCATGTTCAAGCTTTTTAAATCTAAAATGCCCATTTGATGAAGGTTCATGAAAGTTATGGTTTACGATGAATATGCAATATTTTGAAATTATTGATGACGAAATAGCATGAATTCAAGTTACCCATGTTTATGAGCATATTTGTAAAGAATTGAATATGATGAAGTATTGGGTAATCGCCACATGTTGAAGAATGATTTATGTTTTGTGAAGCGAATTACATGACTTATTGATTTATGATCTTCACCAATGAAAAGGGCCTATGATTCTTGGCTAAGCATGTTTTAAAGGGGATCAGTGATGATAAATGTTATATTTTAGCCAATGAATCTTAATGCATGATGTCATTTATTTACGTATGAGCCTATATGCATGTTTCTGAGAGCCTTGTCTAGCACCGAGCAGCCCGACGTTCAAAGGAGTACGCCGGTGTCTCATAACCACATGTCGTCGTGGATTTCTAAATGATATGATGTATTGATAATGATCCCCTCTAATGTGATATCACGTCTAATGCTCGACACTTGCCTAGCAAGCCAGGGTCGGCTCTTCCCACTTGAGCGAGATAGTGGGGCATCATGAAAGGCTCTACCATGATGGGGTTAGTTATGATGAGTCCTCCCATTGTTCTGTATGTCTAATGCATCGTTATGTTTATGTTATTGGCTCAAGTTATATTTTGATAAAGTTTACTTAGGATTACAATGATTAATGATTTATGAATGATCTGAACATCTTGAGCCTTATGTTCTCTTATGAAATTTATGATAAAAGCATGATGTCCTTCTCCTATGTTTATTTATGAGTTTATTATACATTTAACGTCCATTTTACTTACCCTGTATAATCGGTACATTTGACGTACTCACCGCATACTTTCTATGCTCTATCATTTCATGATACAGGGTGCGGATCTCAGGCTCATCCTCACCCTTTGTCCTTCCCAGCTTACGCTTTCAGCTTATTGGTGAGTCCTTATCTTCTGAGGGCTATTTGACAGACTTTCATGTTATTTATGTTTCAATATTGGTCGGGTTAGTTGGGGATGTTGTCCCATCAATCCATCTTATGTATTTGAGGCTTTCAGATAAGAATGTAGTACTCAGCTATGAATATGTCCAGTATTTCCTAATGTTATGCTAGGATTACGTTTCCGCTATGTTTTTATGATTTTCATTTCGCTTATTTGAATGAGGTTAGTTGTATGCATGTGCCATAGGTCGACTTGGGGTCTCTCATGGTCCCTTGTCCCGTGTCTATGATCCGGGTCTATGTTTGAGTCGTGACAAACTTGGTATCAGAGTAATAGGTTTGAAGTGTCCTTGATCTTGGGCAAATTTATATGCCCAAGTGATACTCAAAAGTGTCATTTTAGCCTTGTTTATCTATCAATGTTTATATATTCTCATGCGATTGGTAATAAAATGTGAATTCATACTAACCAACATGATTAGCATTGTTTTGCAGGAAAAATGTAATTTCGGGAAGCTAAATGCATGTTGGAAGAGATCGGGTTTGGACTCGGATGCGAGAAAGGGACAAGGCATTGGAAAACACAAAATAAAAGGGCTCCGCGATGGAGCCGTGTCACGCTGCCATTGCGGAGGCCTTCTGCCTGGATAGGGAATTTTCGCCCAATTTCCAAAGAGGGTTCGCGATGGGTCCGTGGCACGGTGTCCTGGCTCCGCGTTGCACGCCGTGCCACGTTGGGGCTTATTCCCTGGACCCCCAGTTTCCAGTGAAGGTCCACGTCGGTAGCGTGTCATGGAGGCAGTGCTCCGCGATGTACTCCGTGACACGTTGCTTGTTATTCCAGGAAATATTCCCACCAGTATAAATAGAACACTTAGGTTCATTTTTCAATATTCTGACTTGGTGGAGCAAAAACGTGTGTTACAGGCAGTTGAGGGGACGAAATTATCAGGGTTTTTCTCTCTTTCCTTCTCCTTGAATTCAATTGCTTGTATGTTTAACACTCATTTAACGATGTTTAATCCACAAATGAGTGGCTAATTCCTCTTCTTGCTGAGGTTATGAACACTTGTAATGAAATGTGATCATTGATTCTTTGGTTTTTCATCTTTTCTTCCATGGTTGTTCTATTGATTCTTGTTCTTACTGCATTAATGTGTGGCCTACGTTAATGTACATCTAAAAAGTCCGGTTTCACTTGAAAGAGCAAGAAATTGGAAAGTTGTGCATTAATAGGATATGATCTTTTCTTGGTTTGGAAAAATTGGGAATTGATTTACTTTCAGGATAGAAATATACCTGAAAGTCATATTAGTCAATTTAGGAATCGGTTTTGTATGGCTAGAACATGAATTGCCTTTAATCACAGAAATGTAGGTGGATGGTTCATGATTCTTAAGTGGGGTTAAATACGAGAGTTTTAATCCCTTGGTAATAATTCTTGACTAGCAACCGGAGGAAAAGGCTAACCAATTTATATCGATAATTAGTTTCATTACATGTTCGTTTAACCTCAGTATGCTCACATTCATAGTTCAGACTCACATTAGATAATTGTTTAGACTTAGCATAATTATTGGAAATCAAAAATATCAAACTCTTGGTTACACTATTGTTTGCATTGTTAGAATTGAAATATAGTACACTTGAGCAGATTGCACTTCATCCCAGTCCCTGTGGGATCGATACTTGGATTACTTAAGCCACTTTACTACTTGTTCCACCACGTGCACTTGCGTGTAGTTATATACCCATATAACGCGAACCGAACAAGTTTTTGGCGCCGTTGGCAATTGGTGAATTTGTTTTAAGTGCTAATTTACTATATTTTTATTTTCTTAGTGTTGAGAACTTGGTCTTAGCATGTATTTTGCAGATTTAATTTCTGTTGAACACTGGCAAGAGACAAGGAGCTGGTGGACTCGAATTTGGAGCCAGAAAGATTATTTCATCGACAGCGAGAGAAGCTCTAGAAAAAAGCTGCAGTTGCTCAGACAGACAATCATGGAGCAACAACAGAATCCACTGGTAGTACGAGCAATGTTAGTGCCCGAAGAAGTAGCAGCTTGGCCGGTTCGCGAGGTGGCAATCCCACATGCTAATAATGTCACATCTAGCATCCGCAAACCTGAGCCAGGAGGGAGGTTTGAACTTAAGCAGAACATGGTGCAATTGCTGCACACGAGCGGGCAGTTTACAGGTCTCCCAAAGATCCACAACAGCATCTCCAAAATTTTTTGGAGATAAGTGACACTTATATCCCCGCTGGAGTGTCATCAGATTATGTCCGGCTTACATTGTTCCCATTCTCACTATTGGGAGAAGCCAAGAGGTGGTTGAAAGCTGAGCCACCTAATTCTATTTCGACGTGGGGTGATCTTGCAAGGAAGTTCTTGATACGATTTTTTCCCTCTGGTAAAACAGCAAGACTTAGAAGTCAAATTCTAAGTTTCAAACAGAGAGAGGGAGAGAATATATATCAGGCTTGGGAGAGATTCAAGTCCATGTTGCGGGATTGTCCTCCTCATCATCAATCCAATGATGTGTTGGTGCACACTTTTATAGAGGATTTGGAACCCCATACAAAAATATTGCTAGACTCAGCAGCTGGTGGACAAGCGCTGGAGAAAACTTATGTGGAGCTGTATACCTTGTTGAACCGTATTTCACAGGGCAATCCGGAATGGAATGCTGATTCGTCAAGAGGCGGAACAAGGAAAGCAGCAGGAGTTCTAGAAGTGGATGGGTTTACAGCTATTGCTGCACAGATAGCTGCTTTACAGAATCAACTCAACACCCACTTCAATAACATGACAATGAACCAACCTCACGCCCCAGTTAATGTAGTGCAGCAGATTTGGTGTGAAGTGTGCGGAAGCAGTGAGCACTCAGCTGAGTGTTGTGGAGCAAATCCTGACTCGGTAAACTTTGTGGGAAATGTAGAAAGGAACAACCACCAACAGTATGGCAACAGCTACAATTCCAATTGGGGGAATCACCCGAATTTCTCCTGGGGTAGCAACAACCATCAGGGGCAGAGTTCAAGTCAGGGTGTGCAAAGGAACCAAGGAGGGCAGCAGAATTATCAAGCACAATTCAGAAACAATAATACACCTCCTCCACCACCATCACCCAGCATTGAGGAGATGTTCAAGACTATGATAGCTAATCAAGCTCAATCGCAGGCTGACTATGTGAAACTGGCAGCCGAGGTGAAAAACAACCAGTTAAATACCAAGGCACTTGAATATCAATTTGGGCAATTTGCTGGAGCCCAAAACACCAGACCTAGAGGAGGACTTCCGAGCGACACAGATCCCAACCCCAAGCAGGTGAATGCAGTGACCACAAGGAGTGGTTTGCAGCTGAAAGAGGTGGAACCAGAAAGACCACCTCAACAATCGGGAGTAGCAGAAGTCGAGGGGGAGCAAAGTGATGAGAGGGGGAAGACTAAGGAAGCAGAATCAGAAAGACCACCACCCCCGTTCCCTCAACGATTAAAGAAACACAAGGAGGAGGCGTGTTTCAAGAAATTCATGGAGGTGCTTAAACAGATACATATTAACTTACCTCTTGTTGATGTTTTGCAGGGAGTGCCGAAATATGCTAAGTATATAAAGGACATCGTGGCAAGCAAAAGTCGGTTGACTGAGTATGCTACGGTGGCTCTCACAAAGGAGTGCACTTCCCGGATACAAAACAGACTGCCCACAAAGCTCAAAGATCCAGGGAGCTTTACTATACAAATCACTATTGGGCAGAGTATCCGAGTTCGTGGGTTATGTGATCTAGGAGCGAGCATTAATTTGATGCCATCAACGGTATGCAAAAAGCTGGGTCTAGGGAGTCCTAGACCCACAACAGTGATCTTGCAATTGGCAGATCGGTCCTTAGCCAGACCTGATGGCATTGTGGAGGGCGTTCTGGTGCAAGTTGGCTCCCTGTTCTTCCTGGTAGATTTCGTTGTGCTGGATTTTGAACCAGACGCGGAAGTCCCATTTATTTTGGGACGTCCTTTCTTGGCGACCGGGAAAGCGCTGATTGATGTAGCTGCGGGGCAGCTAACAATGCGAGCACACGACAAGGTGGAAGTGTTCGATGTGTACAAGGCACCCAAGCTCCCGACTGTGTAGGAAGAACTCTCAGTGATCAATGTGATTGATCAAGTCGATAATGAGCAGATTAAGGATTGATGAGAGTTATTGGGAAAACCACCGGAATGGTGTAAGCACTACTGGGGGGAGGACAGTTTTTGAGAGAAAACGTCCATCACCCTAGAGGACAACTGAGCTGAATGATGTCGAGCCGAGACGGTAAACCAGGCGCTGCACGGGAGGAAACCCGTGAAAAGTTTTTCTTTGTAAACTGTGAATAGATTTTTCTTTTTCTTTTTTTTGTTTAACAACAAAATTTTTAGTTTTGTTTCATTTTTATTTTGAGTGAAACCTATAATTCTAACCAATTTCTTTGAGTAGAATGAATTTCAGGTTTAACGGAGGGAAATTATGCAAGGAATCGCAAAGGAAAATTCGAGGTATGAAAATCAATAAAAAGTGACACGTTGAGGTATAAATCCAGAATTTTAAAAAAAATTCCAGAGTACCCTCGCGAAAGCTCCGTGTCACGGAGGCAGTGCTCCGCGATGCACTCCGTGACACGTTGCTATGTATATCGCGACGGGTCACACTGGGTCGCCGGGTGACCCGCGTGATTTTTCCACTTTTAAACCCCGATTCCCCCTCAATTTTTCCTTATTTCTCACACACTCCGCGACCAAACCCCCTAAAACCCCTCCCACTTCAACGTGACATGGAATAGGCCATGAAATTCATCGCGTCTCCTTCACTTCTTCAATCTCAAGGTATGTTCGTCGATTCCATCTCAATTCTTATCGATTTTCTTTGATATTGAGCATGTTATGTGATCTAAGTTCGCCCTAAGTAGAAATTAAACGTAAATTCAATTGAATTAGTGTTGATGAATGTTCGGAATATCATTGTGATTGCTTGAACTCATTAATTGCATAATTTAATCGAATTTTGTTGATACAATCATATTTAGGGCCTTTTTTTGAATTTGAAGTGGAAAAAGGTAGTGAACTTGTGAAATTCATGCCGGGTTGTACATGTTGAGTGAGATGAGTCGATGTGCTAATTGTTATGATGTTAAAAGACCGACGGATTCTCGGGTTAGGGGAATATTGAAATTTGCAAGAATTGGGTGAATTGTATAGGTTCGTGTAGATAAATTCTTGTTGTTTTCATTTTTTGTTTTTCCTCGCTTAGTGCGATGGGATAAAATGTGATTGATGGTAATGACGGTGGTTAGCTGTACGAAGTCTGAGTAGTACATAGAATATATACCGTCGAATTCTTCGTATGCACTAAGCATGTTTGTATAGTTGGTTGTTTATTTGTGTAAATAAAGATGATCTTGCCAGAATGTTGTAAATTTGGCTAAGGACTAAGTGTGGGGTAGCCTAGCTTAACCCGACCTTAGTCGGAGTAAATATTCAGTGGCTTAACATTGATCTTGTCTACTTGGATTGACAGGTAAAATGGCAAGCAGGCAAGAAAAGGGGAAAGGCGCATCAACATCTAGCGCCGGAAGAAAGCGAATCAGACTAGGCACAGCAGTCCCAGCAGCACTAGCAGTTCCACGCAGCCAACGCTGCCAATATGGAACCAGGTGGGTGACGGATGAGGGGAAGAAGTGGTATGCAAAGCAGAAGGAAAACAAGTACTTCCCCGAGGAACACATAGCACGGGAACCATTGGCACAGGAGTTCCCTAGGATTGTCCACCGGATCGAGGCAGTTGGGCTCAACTTCATCTTTGAAGAGCCCAAGGAATGCAACTTGCACCTGATTAGGGAATTCTATGCCGATTGGAACCCGACTCTAAGAAGTCACACCATAAAAATCAGAGGGCAAATAGTCACATTTGAGCCCCACCACCTCAATGCCATCATAGGGGCACGGGACACAGACGCCCACGTGCTTCGAAAGTTGAACATCACTCCACCATATGCGGACATCAGATGCACATTGTGTGGAACCCGATCGACAGCTATATGGAGCAGGCACAAGGAGAGGGGCTACCATTAGACTTTGCCCTATTCACAGATGAACAGGGAAGCCAGAATATGGCTTAAGATTGTCTGTTCTTGCCTAATCCCGGGGGTAAATATGACAGATGTAACCTGGGATCGTGCATGCCTGGTGTACGCCCTGATGAAAGGGCTAGAGATCAACGTGGGGCGCTGATTATCTCCGCCATAAAGAGACCCCGGTTTCATCAGGGGCACAGATACGGATTTGGTGGGCTACTTACCACCTTCCCGAAGGGCCTAGATGTTGAGGAAGAGGCCCTTGAATATATCCCGCAGATGGAGCGGCGGGCCTTAGATGTCACTAAAACTAAGGCAACCGACACCACCCACGGGCCAGTGCTTACACTTGGCGAGCGACATGCTCGTGATGATCAATATATGGCTCGCATGTATGGGATACAGATGCTCCAGCTGAGGATAGGCGGGAGGCCAGCAACAGAGGAGGAGCTATGGCAGCTCGAGCTAGATTACCCTTTTGGCGAACACGCCAGGGCTCTATGCCGAGTGGGGCCAGCATTTGTAGAGCCCACGGATGATGATGTCCCCACAGATGAGGAGACACGTCGGGAGGACTCCGATGTGGAGTCCGATGATGACAACGGGGGTGATTCAGACATGGGAGATGAAGCAGCAGCACCTGATGAAGAAGTGGAGTACTTTGATTGATCAGGGAGTTCCACCACCTGATTTTTTTTTTGCTATTTTAATTTTTGTGAACACTGGGGACAGTGTTCGAGCTAAGAGTGGGGTGGGAGTAGTTAGGTGCTGGTTGTGCTGTTATGTATGTATGTCCTAATCTGTTGTTGTGCCTGTGAACAAATTTTTCTGACCCTGTGATTTGTGATTGTAAGTTGTTGTTCTGTATTGCAAATATATGTGAACCTGTTGTGTGTTGCTGAATGTTGCTAGCTGATTTTGTACATATTTTTGTTATCGAATTGATCGATATTTTTGTTAATCGAAATGATCGATATTTTTAAATTTTTTTCAATTCTTGGGTTTCTCGGCGTTTGTTTTTGGTTCTTTTACCGAGGATGGTCCCATTGAATCGAAGTCATAGTTAGTGACCGTTCTCTATGATGGATGGGTGAAGACCGTCTTAAGGGAAATGTAGTCGTTAGGAGTAGATTTTTTAATTATTTTTCAGTTGTTTTTCTCTTTCTTGGGTTGCATCCCAAAACCTGTAGTTACTTTATGGTTGCGGAATTATGGTTGCGTGTCGTACGTGATATGTGAAATGAAAGGTGATTCGTATGAAAGCATGCAACTTTGTAAATAAGTTGAGATACCTAGGCGATAGTGTTCGAGTCAGTGTGATTGAGGCTTAATTTGAATTCCTGTAATTAGCTGATCGAAGAGTCTGTGAATATATCTTGAATTGAGCATGTGCAATAAGTGTGAAGTGAGGTTTTGTTATTCCATGCTATTGTGAAGTGTCTAGAACTTGCTTGGTGTGTGTATAAAATGAAATGAAGGAGGTGTATTGTAGGAAAGGATGTAGGCATTTCTTTGTTTTTAACCGAAAGTTTCTATTTTTCATTATCATACCCGCCTGGATTGTGTACCCTAGTCAGCCCGTTGAGCCTTTAGCCTATTAATTTTTTTCTTTCATCAAAAAGTGTAAACTAAGCTTAATCCCTTCTTTTCATTAGCCGTAAGTTGATCCAAAACTCTTAAGCGCTTAAGAAGAGAAAATCATTTTCCCAAAGTGTCAAAGAGTGAGAATGGTGAAAAGAAAAGAAAAGCCAAGTGATGGAGGAAAACAAAAGGTTGAAGGTGCACTTGTTATAAATAAACTATAATGAAGGTGCATGAATAATCTTTGTTGTTGTGTCAAGTGTGCCTAATAAGATGGGCCAAACTAAAGAAATACTTCAAGAATGGGAGGATGAAGAAAGAAACAATGTTCATGAGTTTGATGGGATGTGTTGAAAAAGCGCTTAAGGATGCTAGTGGCTATTATTGGTTAGCCCAATACTTACTAGTTCCATAGCTTTCATTACAACCCGTTAAAGTCCTACGTGATCTTACATCACACTTCTTTATATTAGTGGAGTAGTACACTAAAGGCAAGCTTATGGGTCATGACATGATGCATGTGAATTCTTTTGGGAGAGAGAGCGAGATTGTGTTTATATGCCCCTGCTTGAAATTTTGTGAGTTCATATAATCAAAAAGGGGAAAATTCTCTTGTGTTGTGAGGGCACATGCTTGATGAGAGATTAACTTTTGTGTCGGATGTTTTGATCAGCTGATTTGCATGAGTTTGCCAATATTGAGAGTCGATTCTTAAGTCTAGGAGGTCTTGATGTATTGAAGGTCATTGCGTTGATAGGACCATGCATGTTTTCTTGATGATTTGCTGTATTGAATAATCGGTATGACTGTAACCTAAATTGTCGAACCGAAGTAGCGAGGGTGGGATGTAAATTGCATGAGGTGTAAGATTTTTGTTCGAGGATGAACAAGGATTTAAGTGTGGGGTAAGTGATCTTGGGCAAATTTATATGCCCAAGTGATACTCAAAGGTGTCATTTTAGCCTTGTTTATCTATCAATGTTTATATATTCTCATGTGATTGGTAATAAAATATGAATTTATACTAACCAACATGATTAGCATTGTTTTGCAGGAAAAATGTAATTTCGGGAAGCTAAAATGCATGTTGGAAGAGATTGGGTTTGGACTCGGATGCGAGCAAGGGACAAGGCATTGGAAAGCACAAAATAAAGGGGCTCCGCGATGGAGCCGTTTCACGCTGCTATCGCGGAGGCCTTCTGCCTGGATAGGGAATTTTCGGCCAATTTCCAGAGAGGGTTCGTGATGGGTCCGTGGCACAGTGGCCTGGCTCCGCGTTGCACGTCGTGCCACGTTGGGCCTTATTCCCTGGACCCCCAGTTTCTAGTGAAGGTCCGCATCGGTAGCGTGTCACGGAGGCAGTGCTCCGCGATGCACTCCGTGACACGTTGCTTGTTATTCTGGGAAAAATTCCCACCAGTATAAATAGAACACTTAGGTTCATTTTTCAATATTCTGACTTGGTGGAGCAAGAACGTGGGTTACAGGCAGCTGAGGGGATGAAATTATCAGGGTTTTTCTCTCTTTCCTTCTCCTTGAATTCAATTGCTTGTATGTTTAACACTCATTTAACGATGTTTAATCCACAAATGAGTGGCTAATTTCTCTTCTTGCTGAGGTTATGAACACTTGTAATGAAATGTGATCATTGATTCTTTGGTTTTTCATCATTTCTTCCATGGTTGTTCGATTGATTCTTGTTCTTACTGCATTAATGTGTGGCCTACGTTAATGTACATCTAAAAAGTCCGGTTTCACTTGAAAGAGCAAGAAATTGGAAAGTTGTGAATTAATAGGATATGATCTTTTCTTGGTTTGGGAAAATTGGGAATTGATTTACTTTCAGGATAGAAATATACCTGAAAGTCGTATTAGTCAATTTAGGAATAGGTTTTGTATGGCTAGAACATGAATTGCATTTAATTACAGAAATGTAGGTGGATGGTTCATGATTCTTAAGTGGGATTAAATACGAGAGTTTTAATCCCTTGGAAATAATTCTTGACTAGCAACCGGAGGAAAAGGCTAACCAATTTATATCGATAATCAGTTTCATTACATGTTCGTTTAACCTCAGCATGCTCACATTCATAGTTCAAACTCACATTAGATAATTGTTTAGACTTAGCATAATTATTGGAAATCAAAAATATCAAACTCTTGGTTACACTATTGTCTACATTGTTAGAATTGAAATATAGTACACTTGAGCAGATTGCACTTCATCCCAGTCCCTGTGGGATCGATACTTGGCTTACTTAAGCCACTTTACTACTTGTTCGACCACGTGCACTTCTGTGTAGTTATATACCCATATAATGTGAACCGAACACTAGGGTGTCTGAAATCCGTGTTAAGTAGAGTCTTTTTAATGGGCGTGAAGGACACCACACCTATGACGAAGAGGCTACTAGACGTTTAGGAAACATTCCCTTCTTTCATGTTCTATGTCGTGCGATGAAAAGCCTCTCCATCCTTCTAATTCGTGCTATTCGCGATTGCGGAATTATGGCTCCTAGAACAATGAATGGAAGGAGGAATGGAAATGATGAAGGCCACGGGGGTGGCAACGACCATGGGCATCTGCAAGCCCAACTTGTTCAAGAGCCCCAGGCACCAGAGCTAGCTGCCCACATAGAGTTTCGGGCGGCTATTTAGATGTTGGCGCAGGCCTTGACCGCTCAGGTCAACCAGCAGGCTGTTGCGCAGGTGCCACAGAATGGCAATGCCGCAGCGGCTCGGATTAGAGACTTCTTGAGGATGAACCCTCTTGAGTTCACAAGATCAAAGGTGGATGAGGATCCACACGAGTTCATTGAAGGGATCTTGATGGTCACTCAGGTTATGGGGGTGAAAAATGGGGGGTGTGTTGACTTGGTCTCTTATAAGCTTAAAGAGGTCGCTCATATTTGGTACAAGCAATGGAAGGACAACAGGGCAACAGGAGCGGGCCCTATTAACTGGGATGAGTTCCACATGGCCTTTCTCAACAAGTTCTTCCCTAAGGATAAGAGGGAGTTGAACGCTGCTGAGTTTGTGAACCTTAAGCACGGGAAGATGAAAGTGCTAGAGTATTCGCTTGAGTTCACTTGTTTGTCAAAATATGCCCCAGAGTTAGTGATGGATCAGAGGGCGCGGGTGAGCCGATTCGTTCTTGGTGTGGCTGGTTATTTAGACAAGGATTGCAAGACTGCCATGCTTCACCAGAATATGGACTTTCCTCGAATAGTGTTGTAAACCCAGCAGATGGAGGTGGCTCATGCGAGGGAGAGGGAGGCAAAGAGAGCTTGAACGGATAGTCGTGGGTTTTCGCATCAGAGGTCCGGCAGTGGCTACTATCAACAACTCCAACATAGGTCACTAGTCCTAGCACCATCATCAGCTAGTGTTCTATCAAGGCCCAAGAGTGATCAGAGGAGCAGGGCTCAGGGTCGAGGGGTCAGAAGGGAACCCAGTTAGAGTATACCTCTCCAGCCTGCGGGAAGTGCATCAAGAGTCATACCGAAGAGTGCCTGCTCGGTTTAGATGTTTGCTATAGGTGTGGTAAATCATGGAACATGCACCGAGTGTGCCCATATGCTAGACAAGATGATGATAGGGGTCATGCACAAACTACCAAGACAATAGTAGCTCCAGCCCATTCTGCTCTACAGGGAGCATCGACTAGTGACGGCGGTGGACAGCGCCAAAACCGATTCTATGCCCTTGCCTTATGCCAGGAGCAGGAAACTTCCCTAGACGTGGTCACTGGTATGTTGCGTGTATTTCATATTGATGTTTATGCATTGCTAAATCTGGGAGCTACCTTGTCTTTCGTAACTCCTTACATTGCTAGTAGCGTTGGAGTTAGTCTCGAGTCCTTGTCAGAACCGTTTTCAATTTCGACCCCTATTGGTGATTCGGCCATAGCTAGACGAGTATATAGAGAATGCCCAATCACTGTGTTGCATAGGGTTACATCTACAGACCTTGTAGAGTTATCCATGACTGACTTTGACGTTATTCTCGGCATGGATTGGTTGTTTGCATATTATGCTTCAATTAATTATAGGACCCATACGGAGGAATTTCATTTTTCGGGTGAGTCAGTGTTGGAGTTGAAGGGTAATTCGGCGGTACCAGTAGGTCGGTTTATTTCCTACCTTAAGGCCAGGAAGATGATCTCTAAAGGTTTCATGTACCACCTAGTTACAGTTAAGGATGTGGAGTCCGAGACCCCGACTATTTAGTCAGTTTCAGTGGTGTGCGAATATCCAGAGGCATTTCCTGATGATTTGCCCGGTGTTCCTCTAGAGAGGGAAATTGATTTTGGTATTGATCTATTACCCGATACACAACCTATCTCTATTCCTCCCTACCGGATGGCTCCAACCGAACTAAAGGAATTGATGGATCAGTTAAAGTACTTGTTGGAAAAGGGTTTCATTAGATCGAGCCAGTCTCCACGGGTGCACCAGTTCTATTTGTTCAAAAGAAGGATGGTTCCCTTCGCATGTGTATTGACTATCGACAGTTGAACAAAGTTACCATCAAGAATAGGTACCCCTTAACCAGGATCAATGACTAGTTTGACTAGCTTCAGGGTGCCAAGTGCTTCTCTAAGATGGATCTCAGGTCCGTCTATCACCAGCTCAGGGTTCGGGAGAGTGACGTCCCAAAGACCGCTTTCAGGACTTGGTATGGTCACTACGAATTTATTGTTATGTCTTTCGGACTAACCAATGCCCCTACAGCTTTTATGGATCTAATAAACATGGTGTTAATGGAATATTTGGACATGTTCGTGATTATGTTCATTGATGAAATCTTGGTATACTCACGGAGTAAGAAGGAGCATGCCACACATTTCAGAATAGTGCTGCAAACCCTCAAGGATCGTCAATTGTATGCAAAGTTTAGAATGTGTGAATTTTGGCTAAACTTAGTGGCATTTCTGGGTCATGTGGTATCAAGCAAAGGCATAAGGGTAGGTTCCCAGAAGATTAAGGAGGTGAAGAATTGGCCTAGACCAGTGAATCCTTTAGAAATTCGGAGTTTCTTGGGCTTAGAAGGCTACTACGGAAGATTTGTTTAGGGCTTTTCATCAATTTTAGCCCCATTGACCAGGTTGACTCAGAAAAAGGTGAAGTTCCAATGGTCGGATGCTTGTGAGAAAAGCTTCCAAGAATTGAACACCCGACTCACTTCAGCACCAGTGTTAACTTTACCAGAGGGTACTGATGGCTTTGTAGTATATTGTGATGCTTCAAGATTTGAACTAGGATGTGTGTTGATGCCGCGTGGGAAGGTAATAGCATATGCCTCGAGACAGCTGAAAGTTCACGAAAAGAATTACCTGACCCATGATCTTGAGTTGGCCGCGGTGGTGTTTTCATTGAAGATATGGCGGCATCACTTGTATGGGGTCCACGTGGATATATTTACGGATCACAACAGCTTGCAATATGTGTTCACAGAGAAGGATCTAAATCTTCTGCAAGGAGGTGGTTGGAGTTACTAAAGGACTACGACATAAGTGTCCTCTACCATCCGGGCAAGGCTAATGTGGTTGCGGATGCGCTTAGTAGGCTCTCTATGCATACTGTGTCCCGTGTGGATGAGGGAAAGAAGGAGTTAGTGAGATGTCCATCGACCTGGAAGGTTAGGAGTTAGATTGATCGACTCGACTGATGGCGGCGTTAGTGTGCAAAATGGGTTAGAATCGTCCTTAGTGGTCGATGTCAAATCTAATCAAGATGAGGATCTGAATTTGAGGAAGCTGAAGGAAGTAGTGCGGAGTCAAAAGGGGGAGGTTTTCTCCCAAGGGGCAGATGGTGTGCTACAATACCAGGGTCGACTATATGTTCTATGTCGATAATTTAAGGGTTCAGATATTGCATGAGGCACATGGTACAAGATATTCTATCCATTTGGGATCCACGAAGATGTATCGGTACTTGTGATAAATATAATGGTGGGATGGTATGAAGAAGAATATTGCAGAGTTTGTAGCTAAATGTCCAAACTGTCAGCATATGAAAGTCGAGCATCAAAGGCGGGAGGTGTACTTCAGGATATTAGCATTCCCACTTGGAAGTGGGAGGAAATAAATATGGATTTCATTACAGGCCTACCTCGTACTTGTCGACACTATGACTCCATTTGGGTGGTGTAGACAGGTTAACCACGGCGGCACACTTCCTACCGATCAAGACCACTGATTCAGCGAATGATTATGCCAAGTTGTATATGTAGGAGTTGGTTTGACTTCATGGAGTGCCATTGTTTGTCATCTAAGACCGAGATACTCAGTTTACCTCTCAGTTTTAGCGGTCTTTTTAGAGAGGACTTGGGACGCAAGTTAAGTTTAGTATAGCCTTCAATCCGCAAATAGACGGCCAGGCAGAATGAACCATTCAGACCCTCGAGTATATGTTGAGGGCATGTGTTATAGATTTCAAAGGTAGTTGGGATGATCATTTGCCCTTAATCAAGTTTTCTTAAATAACAGCTATCACTCTAGTATCCAAATGGCACCGTTCAAGGCTCTTTATGGGTGAAGGTGTAGATCTCCCATGGGATGGTTTGAGGTTGGTGAGGCAGCTATGATAGGGCCAGATTCAGTTCACAAGGCAATGGTGAAGGTTCAGTTGATCAGGGACTGGTTGAAAACCGCTCAGAGTCGTCAGAATCATATGCCAATATGAGGAGAAGAGACTTGGAGTTTGATGTGGACGACTGGGTATTTCTAAAGGTATCTCCCATGAAGGAGGTCATGCGGTTTGGGGATAAGGGGAAACTCAGCTCCTGATATATTGGCCCTTACCAGGTTATGAGGAGAGTTGGTAAGGTGGCGTATGAGTTGGACTTGCCTTCAGACTTAGCTTCAGTTCGTCCCGTGTTTCATGTATCGCTCTTGAAAAAGTGCTTGGGTGATCCAACTTTAGTAATCCCGATAGACAGCGTTGGTGTAAAGGATAGCCTCAGCTATGAACAAATTCCGGTGAAAATCATAGATCATCATGTTCGTAAGCTAAGGAACAAAGAAGCAGCTTCAGTTAAAGCATTATGGAGAAATGAACTTGTTGAGGGAGCTATGTGGGAAGCTGAAGCGGATATGATGGCTAGATATCCACATTTGTTCTCTACCAACTTAGTTCCGACCTGAGGTACCAGTTTTTGCCTTAAGCCTCTGTCTAGTTTTTATGTTCATCTCATGTGTGCAAGTTTCTTTTATGTGTATGAATGTGTATGTGATGTATAAGATCAATTCAGCTATGTGGTTTTATTCGGAGGTAGTCATTTTGTGAAAATTTCGATTAAAATGCTCAGTATATGGCTATGATAAATTGTATGTTTTTGTTTTCTTCTTGTTTCCTACATTCAAGGATGAATGTTTCCAAGGGAAAGATATTGTAATACCCCAGAGAGGCCTAAGAATAGGCCCAGGAGTTGAATCTGAAAAGTGCGGAAAACTGGTAAAAACATCACAGGACGGGCGACCCAATGACTCGTGGTTGGATACCATGAGTCGTCGTAAGCTGTCGTGATTTGGGAAGTTCAGGGAAGCAGTGAAGACAACGAATGGTGTAATGACTCGTTGTTTCTAGTCTTTGTTTGAGGGTTGAGGATTTCAGTGCATTCAACGGATGTAGACCACAACTCGTTGGATGCCACCACGAGTCATGGTGAGGCTCGTGGAAAGGAAAGTCAGATTTGGTCAAGGGGATGACAACAGTCGATCTAACGACCCATTGATTGAAGCAATAAATCTTCCAAATGAGTCGTGGGAAGAATTTGAGGATGTCATGATACAGTGGACCCAACGACTAAATACCACGAGTCGTGGTATGTTCTAACGACCCGTTGGGTCATTCGTTGGTCCGTGCGAAACAGTTTTTAGGGAAATAATTTTAGGGGCATTTTCAACGTTTCCACGTTTTAAGACCCTAAAACTACGTTTTTTTGGATATTTTTCTGAGTGTGATAAGATGAGTTAAATCCTTTATGCATGCCCATTCTCATGTAAAATCTTAGAGAGATTTTTGGGAGATTCAAGGTCTTCTTCCCCAAGTTTCCATTTATTTCTTGGTGGGTATTCAAGGAACTTCGCATCAATCCATTTCCAGGTATGTATGGTTTTAGAATGGGTGAAATTCTTCCTCACCCATGCCCAAATTTTGATTTAAATCATGAATCCTCCTATTCAAGTTCTATGGGGGTTTTTACCCAAATGCATGAAAATGTGATTTCTCTTTTTGCGAATGATTTAATTGAGTTTTAAATATTGAATTATGAATAATGGGCAGGTTTTATGTTATTTTCTTTAAATCATGTTTAAAGCTTTTTAAATCTAAAAATGCCCATTTGATGAAGGTTCATGAAATCTATGATTTACGATGAATATGAAATATTTTGAAATTACTAATGACGGAAAAACATGAATTCAAGTTACCCATGTTTATGAGCATATTTTGAAAGAATCGAATATGATGAAGTATTCGGCAATGCCCACACGTTTAAGAATGATTTATGATTTATGAAGAAAATTACATGACTTATCGATTTATGATGTTGGCCGATGAAAAGGGCCTATGATTCTTGGCTAAGCATGTTTTAAAGGGGATCAATGATAAATGTTATATTTTATCCAATTAATCTTAATGCATGATGTCATTGATTTATGTACGAGCCTATATGCATGTTTTTGAGAGCCATGTCTAGCACCGAGCAGCCCGGCGTTCAAAGGACTACGCTAGTGTCTCATAACCACGTGCCACCGTGGGTTTTTAAATGATCTGATGTATTGATAATGATCCCGTCAAATGTGATATCACGCCTAATGCATGACCCTCGCCTGGCAAGCCAGGGTTTACTCTGCCCACTTGAGCAAGATAGTGGGGCATCATGAAATGCTCTATCATAATGGTGTCAGTGATGATGAATCCTCCCATTGCTCCGCATGTCTCATGCATCATTATTTTTATGTTATTGGATCAAGTTATATTTTGATAAGTTTACTTATGATTACGATGATTAATTATTTATGAATGATCTGAAAGTCTTGAGTCTTATGTTCTTTTAGGAAATTTATAATACAAGCATGATGTCCTTCTCCTATGTTTATTTATGAGTTTATTATACTTTTAACATCCATTTTACTTACCCTTCATACTCAGTACATTCCATGTACTGACCGTATACTTTCTATGTTGTATCGTTTCATGCTATAGGGTCCGGATCTCAGGCTAATGCTCACCCTTAGTCCATCCCGGCTTACACTTTCAGCTTATTGGGGAGTCCTCACGTTTCGAGGGTCGTTTGACAGACTTTCATGTTATTTATGTTTCAGTATTGGTCGGGTTGGTCGGGGATGTTGCCCCGTCAATCCATCTTATGTATTAGAGGCTTTCAAACAAGAATGTAGTACTCAACTATGAATATGTCTTGTATTTCCTGATGTTATGCTATCATTACATTTCCTCTATGTTTTTATGATTATCATTCCGCTTGTTTGAATGATCTTAGTTGTATGTATGTTCCATGGGTCGACTTGGGGTCCCTTGTCCCGTGTCTACGATCCGGATGTACGTTCGTGTCGTGACATGTGGCAGGGGCTGCTTCAGCTTGTGCTTTTGCTTTTGCCCTAGTAATTCTGGTTCCGTTATTATTTGAAGTATCCACCTGGTAATCCACAACTGAACCACTAGGGGAGTTTCCTGATTGCCCAGCCTCGGACTCAGATATTTCATCAATTAATGTTCTCCGAGCTGTTGCTTTGGATTCTTTATGCTTCATTGTCATTGTTCTTGTAGAGAAGAAAGTTATAATTCCATATTTGATAAAAAATAACAAGAAAAGAACACTGTCAGATTCTTAACATGCGTTGACAGTACGGGTCGTACCCTGAAGATACGATTCGTATGAAGGCCCAGAAACTCTATATGCATGTTACGACTCACAGGTACGACTCGTACTATGAAGGTACGACCAATACCTTGAGTCATCTGATGAATCCTCAACATTATCATTTCCTTTGTATTTTTCCACGACTCATGGTATGACCCTTAGGTTGATTCCACGAGTCGTAGGAAGGACTCTTCTGATTAGCCTTGTTCAGTTCTTTAGTACGAATGCTCAATACGACTCGTAGTGACAAACTATGAACCATACTGTGCTTCATACCACTTGGGCTTATTCATTTTTTGTTCAGTTTAAAGGAGTTCTTTTTCACAATTTGGGTACTCAGATTTCCCCAGGTATAGGCATATCATTCAATCAATTAAACACTACTCATCCCTCCCCCTCTTAATCACTACCCATAACTCAACTTTTAAAAACTTCAATTCACAAGTTTAACCCAATAAAAAGATAATGTTTTCCAGTTACTCATGGTTTGATAAGATCCCTAATCATTGTATTTTTGAAAATTTTCGAGCAAAGTCAATACTCATAGGTGTTTTGACAGTGAAAGCTTCAAGCAAGTTAAGATTTTTTTCGATATTCATTGCATCACTTACTTATTGCTTCTTTCTTCGATTGGTAATCACAAATTTGGGTAGAGTCATGCTTAATTTGATCACGAAATTGCTCGAAGACTCCTAGATTTTGAGTTATGGGTGTGAGAGGTTTGAAGGTAGGGTTCATAGGTGGGTTTCGTTTGCCTGGGAAGAAGGGTCGTGTGAGGTGTTTGATTTAAAATAGGAAAAGGGGAGGTTTGTAAACCTGGGTCGAGTCGGGTGATTTTTAAACTTTTGACCATCATGACTCATGCCATAAGTCATATGAAGGATGTACAACTCGTCCCTTGGACCCATGAGTCAAAGTTTTTGAAAACATACTTGGGGACCTACGAGTACCTCCTACGACTCGTACAAGGTAGGTACAATTCGTATGATGACTCGGAGGTCGTTGCTTTGAATTACATCTTTGAACCTCACCACACCTCCTGCTACGGCTCATAGGATGCTGTCACGAGCCGTACTAAGAGCCGTAGCAGCTGCTTTTTCAGCAGTTTTTCTGCCTCCATGTTTTGTTTTCCCTACATAGTAAGAACACATTAGTTCAATAACTTAGGTTTCCTCCCAAGAAGCACTTGATTTAACATCGTGACACAATGCAAGTGGCCTGGTTACTCAGACTTCACCAAGCCACCACTTGGGTTGCCTCCCAAGAAGCGTCTAAGTTAACGTCGCGTCACGACAGAAGTCTCTTGACTACTTAGAATTCGTCAAGTGACTCATACACATCCTCTAGTGCTGAGATTACACTGTATTCCTTGGGTTGCTGCATTGTTCGGTAGATGTTGAAAGTGACCACTTCTTTGTTTAGTCTGAACTTTAGTTGGCCAGCCTCCACATCTACTACAGCCCTCCTAGTTGCAAGGAATGGTTGCCCCAAAATGATGAGGACCGCATAATCAACCTCACAATCTGAAATCACGAAGTAGGCTAGGAATATGAATTTGTCCACCTTGACTAGTACATCGAACAGGATCGCCACTGGCTTCTTCATAGTTCAGTCGACCATCAGTAGCCACATAGTGGTCGGTGTGGGTGATCCTAAGCCCAATCTCTTGAATACTGCCAAGGGCATCAGATTGATTCTTTCTCCAATATCACAAAGTTCCCTTGCGAACTCGACATTGCCAATGGTGCACGGTATAGTGAAAGCACTTGGATCTTCCTTCTTTTGAGCCAGGACCTGTGTAGCCATGGCACGACAAATGATGTACATTATCTACCAACTCATAGCTTACAGACCTCTTCTTCGTCACCAAGTACTTCATAAACTTATCATATCCCGACAATTGTTCCAATGCCTCTACCAATGGTATGTTCATAGATAGTTGTTTAAGCATCGAAAGGAATTTCTAGAACTTACCATTTTCCTCCCTTTTCTTAATTCTTTGAGGGAATGGTGGCGGTGGTCGTGGGATAGCTTTGTGCACTTGAGTTGCTTCCTGCTCAATGACAGGTTCCTTCTCCTCTATCGGGGCCTCTGGCAACTCAACACTCTCCATCTCAGTACTTTTATCACTTACCTCAATAATGCTCTCTTTTTTCCGTTCAACTACAATCGGAAAATGGGGGTCAACTGTGGTCTTACCACTCCTAGTCATCACTGCCATGTAGTGGCCATCATTCTTTGGGTTCTGGATGGTGTTGCTAGGCAGTGTACCCTTTTGTCTAGGGTTTAGTGACGCTGACAGTTGCCCAAGTTGCTGCTCAATTTTCTTGATGGAGGTTGCATGAGATTCCACTCTCTGACCTATACTAGATATGTCACTGCGGATCTCCTTGAATTGCTCATCAGTTGATCTCACCTTCTTCAGCACCTCAACCATCACACTCTATAACTTTGATTGGCCAGCCTTCCCCTATCGTGCATTAGGAGGCACATAAACTCCAGCTCGATCATGGCGGTAGCCATCATTTCTTCTCCATTCTCCATCGCGCTCATGACCGTGGATCCTATCTCTATACCCGTTTCGGTTGTAGTTGTCTCTATATTGGTTCCAACCTTGGTTTCCAAAACCTTGGCACCAATTGTCTTGTCCAGACACTTGGGCATTGTCTTGGAAACCCGCCACTTAACTATCCAAGAAATTTACCTCTTCCATGGAGTCAGAGTGAACAGCTCTCGGCTCCATTCCTTGTGTCACTACTGCATTTACCTTTTTTGCTCCTTCTCCCATGATGTGCTTTGTAAGAAAATCCAATGATGTGCACATGTGAGCCAACTATTGGTCGCGTTCTTCTTCCTTCCTACGTTGGTCTGCAGTCAAACCTACAACATATGTACCGACCGCTACATCGGCCTCCCTTGTAGGCCATGCCCTGTTTGTCCTAGTCATCTTGTCAAGGATTGTAGCAGCTTGCTCCCAAATGTGACTCATCAAAGCTCCTCCTGCCACCGTGTCTACAACTGCTTTTGTGCTATTATTTAAAGACCTGTAAAAAATTTCCAACAAACTATCATCTAGGATTTCATGATTCAGGCATTTTGTCAACTTCTTCTTGAACCTTAGCCGGGTTTCATGAAGTGCCTCTATCTTGAGTTTTTAAAATTTTTAGATCTCGTCCTTTAGCTGCAACATTCTAGAAGGAGGAAAGAATCCCTCCAAAAAGGCTTCCTTGAGTTCCCTCCAGTTAGTTATGGAGTCGTTGGGCAACTCCGATAAACATTAAGTGGCTTCCCCTACTAGAGAGAAGGGCAAAAGTCTGAGCCGAATGGAATCTTTGCAAATTCCAGGCAACCTATACGCCTTGCATATTCCTACGAAGTTCATCAAGTGTAGGTTGGCGTCATCCACTTCATGACCATTGAACCCCCCTTTCATGTTTAAGAATTGAATCACGGTGCTCGTGATGTCAAATTTGGCCCCAGCGGACTGTGGTTGTGGCACAATTGCTCCAGTCGACCCAACTTCATCAATGTCTGGGTCCTCATCATTGAAGAACTGAGGGGCAAGTCTATAACCTCTGTTGCCTCTCCCATGTTGACTAACATTAACTACCTTTTCTCTGACATCTTCCGCATCCTGATGTGCAGCATGCCAAGCTACCTCAGCTTGCCTAGCTTCTTCAACTATGCGGGCATCTCTTTATTCCTGGTTCTCCATCCTGTGCAGTGTTCGTTCAATTTCTGGGTTAAACGGAATCAGGGGATCTCCAATACTGCGAGTGCTTGGCATTCATTCGAAAACAACCTGTGGGTATCAAAAACAAAAAGAAAATGTAATTAAGGAAATAACTACCAAAAAATTCAAATATAAGCAAATTATCTAGTCATAGCTGTGTTCCCCAGCAACAGTGTCACTTTTTGATAATGCTCAAATCATACTGATCTTCCATGACTTGACTTTGAGAATTTGAAATTTTTTTGAAGTTCATCACGAGTGCTTTGGTATGACTCGTATCTTGCTGCCACGACTAAAACAATCTATCTATAGCAGGAGTCAGCCTCTTGTGCCATTTTCTGAATCTTCCCACGACTTCTTCACTACGACCGATAAAAGATTTGTACGACCCATAATGAGAGTTGTAGGATGCACCTTTCCATCTTTAACCTTCAGAAACTTCTCACGACCAGTAGTACGACTCTTAGCACCTTCCTAAGGCTCGTACTGAGGACTTTGAGTTAAGCTTATTTTCTGCACTTTCAGGCTATCTTTGCACATTTTTTCTCCAACACCTATTTATCCTATAACCGGAGAAAAGTTTCCTTATATCCATATAAATATACCTAAATCCATGTTAGTTTCTTAGTTTTGAGCGTCGAAAGTGCTATAAACTCACAACACATCACGTGGTATTGTCATTATGAGTTTGTAGTCATGACTTTTGGACTAACAAATGCTCTTGCATATTATATG
Source organism: Datura wrightii (assembly GCA_035772735.1). Taxonomy (NCBI): domain Eukaryota; kingdom Viridiplantae; phylum Streptophyta; class Magnoliopsida; order Solanales; family Solanaceae; genus Datura; species Datura wrightii. The sequence goes on along the minus strand of JASDFA010000003.1, from coordinate 115,309,346 downwards.
GACTTGATAAATAGGGTTTTCAAGACATACTTTGATATGTTTGTGATTGTGTTCATAGATGACATCCTTATATATTCTCGGAGCTAGGAGGAGCATGCCGCTCATTTGAGGGTGGTGCTACAGACTTTCAAAGATTGCAAACTATATGCTAAATTCAGTAGTTGCGAGTTTTGGTTGAACTCATTGGCATCCTTGGTCCATGTGGTGTCAAGTGAGGGCATAAAGGTGGACTCTCAGAAGATAGAAGAGGCGAAGAAATGGCTTAGACCGATGAATCCTTCAGATATCAGGAGTTTCTTGGGCTTAGTCGGTTATTATCGAAGATTTGTGCAGGGATTTCATCTATTGCAGCACCATTGACAAAAATGACCCAAAAGAAAGTGAAATTCCAATGGTTGGATTCTTTTGAGAGGAGCTTCCAGGAGTTGAAGAGTCGACTCACCTCGACACCGGTGTTAACCCTACCCGAGGGTACCGACTGGTTTGTGGTATATTGTGATGCTTCGAGGGTCAGCCTTGGTAGTGTATTAATGCATGTCACGCCCTGAGACTACACCTTGGATGTAACATGGCACTTGAAATCACAAGTGACCCCAAATCAACCCTTGGTCTATCATACACTGGTATTTTGAGTAAAACATGCACATCGGAAATTTTGAAGTAATAATATAAAAACATTTTTGATGAAATTTAAGACAAAACTTAAAACAACGAAATTTGAAAATCTTTAGTCTGAAAGCCTTCTAACTGATGAGTTACTGGGACAAGCCCCCAGCTAACTCTAAGTCTAAATAAAAATTGAAATCTAACTGTAAGAAAATGAACTAAGGCCCTCGAATGATGAGGACTCACACTTCAACTGAGATACAAAGTCTGAACTGAAATGACGTGCAATGACCAACAAGTAAACTGAACTGACTAGTGGGAGAGTCTATAACCCACATATAACCACGCGAGCTAGACGTGGAGTCCGATGTATACGCCCCATCGGTAAGACCCAATATACCTTGCAAGAGTATAAAGGCATGAACTAGGTGATCACAAAAGTCTAGGGCCAATCAGGCTAAGTAATACTGTAACCTACACTAGGAACGTAATTTTGAGAACCTGTATGTGTTGGATCCCTAGCCCGCTCGGTGTTAAGTCCTACACCCACTGGAAAACCTAAACCGATCTACTAGGTTGAAAGCTCGAAACTAGGGTCCAAGACTAGTCAGGGAGATATAACTGAAAGTACCCTGAGAGTCTTATAGGACCATATTCTGAAACTAGGTTCTAGACTGGTCAGATCTGCTATTTGGAAGCATCGTAATCGTCTAAGAACAATCTGTAAACTGAAATGGTGTCTTGGGGCTGGTCAGAGCTATATATCTAAAATGTCATGACCGCCTAATAGTCCAATAAACTTGATTCTGAGTCTGATTCTGATAACTGGGAGGCACCACTGACACATCGGGAAAAAATTAAAGTCAAACTGATTAGTTTACAATTTCTGTAAAGCTCTGAAGAGGTTCTACATTCTATCTGAACTAAACTACTAAGAAGCTAATAGAGAACTCAGCTCATTCCAACAACGCGGGAAATTTCATAATATAGAGAAATTTTCAGAATTAAAGAAATCTCATCCAATAGGGCTAAAATCATTCTCATCAATGGAATAATTACTCATCATATGTATAATAAGAATTACTAGGAAATTCAGCCCAAAACATACTTCACAAACTAGAGGAAATTTAATACACAAATAATCTTTACTTGAGAATTTAGGGCTGCAAATCATTTGGCAAGAACATAAACAATTTACTTAAGCACTGATGAACATCATATGAATAATAAACATGGATAACAACCCAATTGAAATTAATGAAAACCAACATGAAAATCTATTTCATATTTGGAAATCTCAAGGCTAAACTGATAGGGAAATAATGAGAGAATTTTTTTTTTGCGGGGGAGGGGGGGGGGAGGGGGGGAGGGGGAGGGGAGGGGACACAAGGGAAGGACAATTCCCTTGTTGAATTCCCACATACCTGGCTAAGAATTCCCTGAAGAAGAAGATCTGAACTACTGCGATGAAGGAAAACCCTAAGTCTGCTTGAGAGTTTCTTGGGAGAACTTTCAATAAGTTTTTTTGTGAGAGTAAACGTGAGAATGAGGGGAGGAACCGTCCAAACCTGCTAATAAGTCTGAATTTTGGTCCAAAACGACATAGTTTAAAGCTTACGAGAATAGGAAATTACTAAATAGACCTTAGAAAATCCCTGGAAAAACTGCCAGGTGACCCTAACGGGTGACCTAACGAGTCGTGGTGACTGACAAAGACTCGTTATCACATCCATTGAGTACACAACCTGGATTGCCTTCTAGGTGACCACGAGGGGCCTAACGAGTTGTGGTCACTGACCACGACTCGTGGTCACCAGTCGTGGACCTCACTGACTCACTTCTGAAATTCTATATTAGGCTTTACCACGAGTCACCTGATGAGTCGTTGCCACTGATGACCGCTCGTGGTCACACTCGTTAGGTGCACTACCTAACAACTGACTAGGGCTAATAATGGGGGACATGACGAGTCGTTACAGGTGACCACAACTCGTGGTCACCATCCGTCAAGTAGACTGCTTCTCACTTCACACTTCTAATTCCTCCTTTCCACGACCGACCTAACGAGTAGTTAGGTCTCACAATGACTCGTCAGGTGGGTCGTTTTGAGACATTTTCTGCTGATTTTCTAGATTTTCTAATTTAAGTCTCGGATCTAGTCTTTGAGTTTTCGAGGTATTACAATATCTCCCCCTTGGAAACATTCACTGTCGAATGTTACAAAACACACAGGAAAGCATAGAATAACAATCAAAGTTCCAGATACTATTCGTTTAACTCCAAAACTGACGGAATGACTACCTCCATTCCAAAATACGTTACTGACCTGAATTCTCTTTTCGTACATACAATCAAAAACAAAAAAGGGAATTGAACACCTGGACTGAGTCATGAAAATTAAATTGAGTTCTAGGGTCAAAACAAATATCTCAAGCTGTTCTAGGGCCGGTAGAGAATAAATGGGGGTATTTGGCTACCATATCTTCTTCGGCCTCCCACGTAGCTCCTTCAACCTATTGATTTCTCCATAAAACTGTGACTAAATCTATCTCCTTATTCCTTATCTTACGAACCTGACGGTCCAGGATTTGGACTAGTGCTTCCTCATATAAGAGACTATCTTTTATTCCTCCACTGTCCAATGGCACAACTGAGGTTGGATCTACGATGCACTTCTTCAAAAGTGACATATGGTAAACTGGGTGTACAATTGCTAATTCTGACGGTAATTCTAGCTAAGAGGCTACATTGCCGATACTCCTCAAATTTTGTAAGGCCCCACATACCTCAGAATGAGTTTTCCTTTCTTACCAAACCTCATCACCCCTTTCAAGGGTGAGATTTTCAAGTAAAACCAGTCATTAGCTTCAAACTCAAAATCTCTTCTCCGCACATCGGCATAAGATTTCTGACGACTCTAACCTATTTTTAATCTTTCTCTAATGAGCTGAACTTTCTGCATTGCGTCATATACTGAATCTAGCCCTATCAAGGTAGCTTCACCAACCTCGAACCACCATATAGGAGATCTACACCTTCTCCAATATAATGCTTCAAATGGGGCCATCTGAATGCTAGAATGGTAGCTATTGTTGTACGAAAACTCGATAAGAAGCAAATGGTCATCCCAATTACCCTTGAAATCGATCGCGCACGCTCCTAGAATATCTTCTAGGGTCTGAAATAGTCTGCTTATCTTGCCCATCGGTCTGCGGGTGAAAAGCTGTGCTGAGCTTGACCTGAGTGCCTAGTCCCTTCTAAAAGGACTTCAAAATGTGTGAGGTAAATTATGTTCCCCTTTCTGAAATGATAGCCAAAGGCACCCCATGGAGTCTGAATAACTCATAGATGTAAAGTATGACATAGTCCTCAGCTGAATCTGTGGTTTTAACTGGAAAGAAATGAGCTGAATTAGTCATCCGATCTACTATTAACTAGATTGAGTCATGCTGTCGACGAGTGCGAGGTAGACCCCAAATGAAGTCCATGTTCACTTCTTCGCACTTCCATGTGGGTATGCTGATATTCTGGGTCATACCTCCTGGTCTCTTGTGTTCTACCTTGACTTGATGGCAATTCAGGCACTTAGCTACAAATTCAATGATATCTCATTTTCTGTCATTCCACCAGTAAACATCCCATAAATCACGATACATCTTAGTAGCACTAGGGTGAATGGAATATCTGGAACTATGTGCTTCAGCCAATATTTGCTGCCTCAACTCACCAACATCTTCTACACACAACCTTCCCTGGTAACGGAGCACACCATCTCCCCCTTTGGAGAAAACCTCAACCTCCTTCCTGAGAACTGCTTCTTTAAGTTTAAGTAGGACAGGATCTTCGTCCTATCTTGACTTAACTTCAACTACCAAGGATGAATCTGACCCGCTTTGCATTACCACACCACCTTCGGATGAATCCACCAACTGCACCCTTAACCAGTCTAGGTGTTGAACATCTTTCACTAACTCCCTCTTTCCTTCCAAAATGTGAGCCACATTCCCCATAGAACGTTGGCTTAGGGCGTCAGCAACCACATCGGCTTTACCCGGGTGATACAGCACACTCATGTCATAGTCCTTTCGCAGCTCCAATCACCGTCTCTGATGCAGGTTTAGGTCCTTCTGGAAGAACACATACTGAAGGCTCTTGTGATCTGTGAACACATCCACGTAAGCCCCATAAAGGTAATGTCTCCATATTTTTAGTGCGAATACCATGTGCCAACTCCAAGTCATGAGTTGGATACTTCTTCTCATGAACTTTGAGTTGTCTGGAGGCATAGGCTATCACCTTGCCCCGCTGCATCAAAACGCAACCGAGTCCAACTTTAGAAGCGTAAAACTAAACAAACAACCCATCTGATCCATCCGGCAAGGTTAAAACTAGAGCGGTAGTGAGTCGAGTCTTCAACTCCTGAAAACTCTTCTCACACTCATCTGACCACTAAAATTTCACTTTTTTCTGAGTTAGCTTAGTCAGAGGAGATGCTATAGAGGAGAAACCTTCCACAAACTATCGGTAATATCCAGCTAAGCCTAGGAAAGTCCTAATTTCAGTAGGAGAGGTAGGTTTGGGCCAATCTTTCACTGCTGTTATCTTGTGAGGATCTACTTGTATTCCTTTACTTGAGACCACATGACCCTGAGTGTCTGTAATGCTATCCTTAGGTGATTGGCATGCTCTTCCTCATTTCTGGAGTACACCAGAATGTCGTCGATAGATACAATTATGAACATATCCAGGTATTACTTGAAGACCCTATTCATTAAATCCATGAAGGCTGCTAGGGCGTTTATTAACCCATAGGACATCACCACAAACTCGTAGTGACCATACCGAGTTCTTAATGCTATTTTTGGTATGTCACTCTCTCTAACCCTTAATTGATGGTACCCTGACCTAAGATCGATTTTTAAGAAACAACTGGCTCCCTGAAGTTGGTCAAACAAGTCATCAATTCTGGGTAGAGGATACCTATTCTTGACTGTGACATAGTTAAGCTGGTGGTAATTTATGCACATTCTGAGGGTATCGTCTTTCTTACGCGCAAATAGTACTGGAGCACCCAGGGAGAGATGTTGGGTCTGATAAAACCCTTACCAAGAAGATCTTTCAGATGCTCCTTCCATTCTGTAAGGAGGGATAGAGATGTGCTGAGTATCTAGGAGGAGATCTATTAAAAAATCTATTTCCTGTTCAGGGGGAACTCTGGGAAGATCCTCCGAAAAAACATTTGGGAATTCGCTGACCACAGGAACTGACTGGATAGTTGGGAACTCAGAGTTGGAATCCTTGACCTGAACTATATGGTAGATACATCCATTGGAGATGAGTTTCTGGGCCTTAAGGTAGGAAATAAACCTACCCTTAGGTGTTGAACTGCTACCGGTCCATTCTAACACTAGTTCGTTTGGAAACAAGAACTTGAGAACTCTAGTTCTGCGATCAATTAAGGCATAGCAGGATTGTAACCAATCCATACCAAGGATAAGGTCAAAATCGACCATGTCTAACTCTACGAGGTTAGTTGGGATCACTTTATTCAAGACTAAGACTGGGCAGTTTGTATACACCCGGTTGGCTCTAACTGACTTGCCAACTGGGGTGGAGACTGAGAATGGTTATGAAAAGACCTCTAGACTGATATTAAACTGGACTGCTATGTAGGGAGTCACGAATGAAAGATGGCTCCTGAATCTCGAAGGACATATACGTCTAGATGAAAGAGACGTAACATACCCGTGACTACGTCAGGTGAGCTCTCCTGATCTTGATGGGAAGACAGAGCATAGAAATGATTTTGGTGCTGACCGCTTTCTGCACTTGATGTGTTGAACTGCTGAGCTGGTAGGCCTGCTGGAGCTGATGATGTAGTAGATTGTCATCTCCCTCACCTTACTGATGGGAACTCCCTAAGTTGATGTCCAAGCTGTCCACAACCAAAACAACCCTCTCGACCCTGAAGGCACTCTCTCGTGTGGTCCTACCACACTTGTGAAAAGATGGATACTTGTTCCCGATACTGTGGGCCTGAGGCTGAGCACCAGATGACCCACCCCTCCGATCCTAATGGGACCAAAAGTTTGGGGCGCTGGTAGAATGGGTGTTGGGGCTCTGTGTTGCTATTGCTGCTACTGTTGCTGCTGTGGGTGTCTACTACTGCTAGACCTCTGATGACCTAAATCTGAATGGCTAGTCCTTGCCCGTTTGTTCTTCCACTCCATATCCTTCAGCTTTTCGACCTCAATCTGTTGGGCATAGACAATCAAGCTGGAGAGGTCCATATCCTTAATCAGCATCACTGTCCTACACTCCTTGAGGATCAAGTTCGACACCCTGTTCACAAATTTCAGCATGCGAGCCCTTGGCTAGGCTACCATATCTACAGCGTACTTAGACAGCCTAGTAAACTCTAGAGCATACTCCTCCATGGTTCTATTGCCCTGTCTCAAATTCATAAACTCCGCCATATTTTCCTCCCTCATCACCCGAGGGAAAAACCTATCAAAGAAAGCTGTGTGGAACTCCTCCCACTCTACTGGTCCTGCTCTCGCTGGTCACTCCTCTTTCCACTGCTCATACCAAACCTGAGCTACCTCTTTTAACTGATAGGTAGCCAGGTCAGCACTCTCAAAAGAGGTAACACCCATAATGTGGGTTATCTTTCTGATCTCATCCATTAACTCCTAGGGATCCTCCCCTACTTTGGATCCCTGAAAAGATGGAGAGTTCATATGGGTAAAGTATCACACCCTCGCAACTGTTGCAGACCTTTTGGTGTTCATCAGCACCACCTACTGGTTCACATGGTTGGTGACTGTTTGGGCTTGCAGTTGAATGGACGCCCTGAATTCAGCGGTAGACACCAAATCATCTTGAGGAGCAATCGGGGCTGGTGGGGCAGGTCTGTTGGTGTTACCGGACCTTCTTCCATTACCACGTCTGGGAGGCATGGTTCACTAAAATGAAATAGAGCACGAGTTAGAAGGGAATTTCTGGAATTGAACTTTAATGCACGATAAAGAGTATAAACAAAAGAGAGTTTTCTTATCAACATCTCGTAGCCTCCTCTTCATAAGTGTGGTGCGCTTCACACCCATGTAAAGGACTCTACTTGATGTGGCTTTCAGAAATTTCGTGGATACTCTAAACCTAGTGCTCTGATACAATGTTTTTCACGCCCCGAGACTACACCCTGGACATAACACGGTACTTGATGTCACAAGTGACCCCAGAGTCAACCCTTGGTCAATCATATGCTGGTATTCTGAGTAAAACATGCACAGTGGAAATTTTGAAGCAATAACATAAAAACATTTTTGATGAAATTTAAGACAAAAGTTAAAACAATGAAGTTTGAACATCTGTAGTTAGAAAGCCTTCTAACTGATGAGTTACTGGGACAAGCCCCCAGCTAACTCTAAGTCTAAATAAAAATTGAAATCTAACTATAAGAAAATGAACTAAGGCCCTCGAATAATGAGGACACACACTTCAACTGTCACTGAGGATATGTATCATGGAGGCTAAAGTTGTTGGATCTGGGAACCTCCACCTGTATCATGAAATGATACAACATAAAAGAATTCATCCGTACTTTTAATGTACTGAGTAAGTGGGATAAAACATAACTGAGACATAAATTATGAACTGAAATGACGTGCAATAACCAACAAGTAAACTAAACTGAACTACCGATGTAAATTGACATGGTCAAAAGGACCCTGTCTGATGGTCAAGGCATGTCCTCAGTCTAAAAGTACTATGTCTGAGATACTGAACTGAACTGAGCTAAACTGATAGAACTAGAACAAAACTGACCTGCTTATTCTGCAATTGGACTGGACTAACTAGTGGGAGTCTATAACCGACATACAACCACCTGAGCTAGACATGGAGTCCGATGTATACACCCCATCAATAGGACCCAATAGACCTTGTCAGGGTATAAAGGCATGAATCGGAACATAACAAATGTCTAGGGGCAATCAGGCCAAGTAATACTATAACCTATGCTGGCAACGTAGTTTTGGGAACCTGGGTGAACTGGAACCCCAAACCACTCCGTGTTAAGTCCTACTCCCACTGGAAAACCTAAATTATACTACTAAGCTGATAGCTCAAAACTGGAGTCCAAGACAAGTCAGGGACATATAACTGAAAGTACCCTAAGAGTCTTATCAGACCAGATTCTGAAACTGGGTTCTTGACTGGTAAGAGCTACTTACTCTAGAAGTGTCCTAACCGTCTAAGAACAATCTATAAACTAAACTAGGGTCCTGAGGCTGGTCAGAGCTATATATCTAAAATGTAATGACAGCCTAATGCACCAATAAACTAGATTTTGAGTCTGATTCTGATAATTGGGAGGCACCACTAACACCTCGGGAAAAGACTGAAGTCAAACTGATCAGTTGACAATTTCTGTAAAGTTTTGACGAGGTTCTACATTCTATCTGAACTAAACTACTAAGACTCTAATAGAGAACTCAACTCATTCCAACAACACGGGAAATTTCATAATATAGCAAAATTTCAAGAATTAAAGTAATCTCATCCAATAGGGCTAAAATCATTCTCATCAATGGAATAATTGCTCAACATATATATAATAATAATTACTAGGAAATTCAGCCTAACACATACTTCACAAACTAGACGAAATTTAATACACAAACAATCTTTACTCGAGAATTTAGGGCTTTAAATCACTTGGAAAGAACATCAACAATTTATTTAATAACTGATAAAGATCATATGAATAATAAACATGGATAATAACCCAATTGAAATTAAAAAAAACAAACATGAAAATCTTTTTCATATTCGAAAATCTCAAGGCTAAATTGATAGGGAAATTATGAGAGAATTTTGGAGGGGACTGTTCGGTCTGTTCGGTTGGTATTATATATTATAAACTGACACGCAAGTGCACGTGGTTAAACAAGTAATAAAGTGGCTAAGTAAGCCAAGTATCGATCCAAGGAGGCTCAGGGTATGTAAAATTTGCCTAAGTATACTATATTCTTATCTTACTTCTAACTATGCTAACAACAACGTAACCAACAGTTAATTGAGTTTTTATTTATAAAATCTATATATACTAAAACTATTAACAATTATTTACTGTGAATTTAAACTATGGATAAGAGCATGCCAAGGTTAAGAACAAGTAATGAATTCGATTGTAATAATAATTCGGTTACTCTCTTCTTCATGTTGCTAGCCAAAAACAGTAGCCTAGAAATTAAAACTCTCGTATTTAATTTCACTTAAATCATTCGTCTACATTTCTGTGATCAAATGCAATTTACGACCTAGCAATACAATTTCGGTTCCTAAAATGACTAATACGGCTTTCAAGTATATTTCTATCAAGAAAGCACATCAAAACCCAATTTTCCCAAATCAAGTTAAGAACAATACCCTATTAATTCACAACTTTCTAATTTCTTGCTCTCTCGAGTGAAATTGGACTTTTTAGATGTACATTAATGTCGGCCAAGCACTAATGCAGTAAGAACAAGAATTAATAGAACAACATGAAAGAAGAAGAAGAAAACCATATCATTTACAATCAAAATTCACTACACGTGTTCAAAACCTTAGCAAGGAAGAGAATTAGCCACTCATTTGTGGATTGATCATCCTAAAACAAGTGTAAATCATACATACAATTGATTGAAAGAAGAAAGGAAGAGAAGAAATCCCTTAGCTTTTTCGTCCCTCAACTGCTGCTAACCCACGTCCTAGCTCCACCAAGTTTGAACTAATTAAAATAAACCTAAGTGTGCTATTTATACTAGAGGGAAATTTTTCCCGGAATAACAAGCAACGTGTCACGGAGGTCAACGCGGAGCACTGCCTCCGTGACACGGCGTGGATGTGGACCTTCACTGGGAATCCAGGGTCCGGTAAATTAGCCTCAACGTGGCACGGAGGCCAACGCGGAGGCCTATCTCCGTGCCACGGAGCTGTCGCGAGGCCTCACTGGAATTTGCCATTTAATTTCCTCTCCAGGCAGTGTGCCTCCGCGATGGTAGCGTGGCACGGCTCCATCGCGGAGCCCCTATAATTTTTGCATTCCAATGTCATTTCCATGCTCGTATCCAAGTCCAACTCCTATATAGTTCCAACATGCATTTTAGCTCCTAAAAATCACATTTTCCGGCAAAACAAATGCTAATCATGTTGGTTAGTATAAATTCACATTTTATTACCAATTACATGAGAATATATACATATTGCACACAAACAAGGCGAAAATAATACGTTTGAGTATCACTTGGGCATATGAATCTGCCCAAGATCACTTACCCCACACTTAAATCCTTGTTCGTCCTCGAACAACACATACACAACTCATGCAAATTACATCCCAACCTTCGTCACTATGGTGCGACCATTTACGTTACGGTCATATCGATTATTCAATTTTTGCAAATCATCACGAAAACATGCTTGGTCTTACAATACAATGACCTTTAATACATCAAGACTTCCTAGACATTAAGAATTTATTCTTGATATCGGCAAACTCATGCAAATCAGCTAATCAAGAAATCCGACACAAAAATCAATCTTTCATCAAGCATGTGCCCTCACAACTCAAGAGAATCTTCCCCTTTTTGTTCATGCAACACACAAACATTCAAGTAGGGGCATAGAAAAATTAATTTCACTCTCTCTCCCAAAAGAATTCACATGCATCATGTCATGACCCATAGGCTTGCCCTTAGTGTATTACTCCACTAATATAAAGAAATGCGATGTAGGATCAAGTAGGACTTTAATGGGTTGTAACGGGGCTATGGATCTAGTATATATATTGGATTAGCCAATAATAGTCGCTAGCATCCTTAAGCGCCTTTTTAACACATTTCCATCGACTCATGGACATTGTTCCTCTCTTTTCTCTTTTTCTCCCATTCATGCTGGTTTACTTTCGTACTGCCCATTTCATCAAACACACTTGACACAAAACAAAGGGTTTTCATGTACCCTCAATATCATTTAATTATAACAAGTGCCTCTTCAACATTATCTTTTCTTTCCTCACTCTGCTTTTCTTTTTCTTTTCACTCTTTTCACTCTTTAACACTTTGGGAAACATTTTCTTTTCTGTGTAGTGCTTAAGAGCTTCGTATAGACTTTAAGGCTAATGAAAAGAAGGAATAAAGCTTGGTTTATACAATTTTGGACAAAAGAAAGAAAGAAATCGGCTAAAGGCTCAACGGGCTGACTAGCGTATACAACATATAAAAAGGGAGAATTTGACAAGAAAAAAATGGAAACTATCGGTTAAAAACAAAGAAATGCCCACATCCTTTCCAACACTACACCTCCTTCATTTCGTTTTGTAAACACACCAGGCAAGTTCTAGACAATTCACAATGGCATGGAATAACAATACCTCACTTCACACTTCATGCACATGCTCGAATCAAGATGCATTCACAGACTCTCTAATTAGCCAATCACATGAATTCAAAATTAAGCCTCAATCATACTGAATCAAATTCTATAGCCTAGGTAACTCAACATATTTACCAACTTGCATGCTTTCGAACGAATCATTTTCACATTTTGAACATCCGTTACACACGCAACGAAAGTTTTGCAACCATAAAGCAACTACAGTTCATTGATGCAATCCACCAAAGAAAAATTAAAAACAAATTAAAATCCTACTCCTACCGACTACATTTCCCTTAAGACGGTCGTCATCCATCCATCATAGGGAACGGTCACTAACTATGACATCGGTACAATGGGACTATTCTCGGTAAAAGAACCGAAAACAAACTCCGAGAAACCCAAACAAAATAAAAACCGAAAGATTTTGCAACACATCGATCATTTCGATAGAAAAATATTTACAAAAGATTTTGATAAGTGCAAAATATTTTCGCAAAAATTTTGAAAAATATCGATCATTTCGATAAGAAAGAAAATATTTACAATATTTACACTGACAACCATAACTTTTCATAACACACATCATTAACCACACAAACAAATATATAAAGATACAACACAAATCAGTTCATAACAGGGAAAGCACAAACATACATACAAACCAAGGAAAAGCATACAGCAGATTAGAGCCCAAGTCCCAGCACCTAGCTACTCCCCACCCCACACTTAAATCGAACACTGTCCCCAGTGTTCACAAAAATTACAAAACAAAATTTCGGGTGGTGGAACTCCCTGATTAGTCGAAATATTCGACTTCTTCATCTGGTGTTGCTGCCTCGTCGCCCATATCTGAGTCAGCTCCATCATCGTCATCGAACTCCACATCGGAGTCCTCACGACGTGTCTCCTCATCAATAGGGACATCGTCATCCGTCGGCTCCACGAAGGCTGGTCCCACTAGGCATAAGGCTCTGGTATTCTCGCCAAATGGGTAATCTAGCTCCAGCTGCCATAATTCTTCCTCGATGGCTGGTCTCCCACCAATCCGTAGCTGAAGCATCTGCATGCCGAACATACGTGCCATGTACTGATCGTCACGAGCATGTCGCTCGCCCAAAGTCAGCACTGGCCCGTGTGTGGTGTTGGGGGCCTTCGTTTTTGTCACATCGAGGGCCCTCCGCTCCAACTGCGGAATGTAATCCAAGGCCTCTTCCCCAATGTCGAGGCCTCGGAGGAAGGTGGTGATGAGTCCGCCAAACCCGTATCTGTGGCCCTGGTGTAGTCTGGCTCTCTTCATGGCAGATATAATGACCGCCCCAACATTAATCTCAAGCCCTTTCATAAGGGCATACACCAAGCAGACACGGTCTCGGGTCACATCCATCATGTGAACTCCCAGGATCAAGCACGAACACACAATTTTCAGCCATATTCTGGCCTCCCTGTTCATCTGCGAATAAGGAAGAGTCTGGTGGTAACCCCTCTCCTTATGTCTACTCCATCGGGCTGTGGATCGAGCCCCACACAACGTACGTCTGATGTCGGCGTACGGTGGGGTGATGTTTAGCTGGCAGAGAACGTGGGCGTCTGTGTCCCGCGCTCCAACGATGGCATTAAATTGCTGGGGTTCCAGAGTGACAATCTGCCCTCTGATTTTTATTGTGTGACTTCTGATGGCTGGGTTCCAATTTGCGCAGAACTCTCTGACCAAATGAAGGTTGCACTCCTTGGGCTCCTGAAAGATAAAGCTGAGCCCAGCTGCCTCGATTCTCTGCACAATACGTGGGAACTCCTGTGCAAGTGGTTCCCGTGCAATATGTTCCTCGGGGAAGTACTTGTTTTCTTTATGTTTCGCGTACCACTTCTTCCCTTCATCGGTTACCCATCTTGTTCCGTATTGGCGGTGTTGGCCGCGCGGAAAAGCTAGTGCAGCTGGGACTGCAGTGCCCAACCTCAATCTTTTCCGTCTGGTGCCTGAGGTAGAAGCACCCTTGCCCTTGTACTGTCGACTTGCCATTGTACCTGTCAATATACATAAACAAGCACAAAGTTAAGCTAAATACAAGTTAACTTAGGCTAAGGTCGGGTTAAACTAAGTTGACCCCACACTTAGTCCTTAACTATATTTACAATACTTCGGCAAGGATTACTCTATTTACAACCCCAAACACAAGCAACTATAAGGTATATTGCTTAGTGCGTTCACGAAAAATTTCGACAGCATAACGGTTAGCGTACTACTCAGACTTCATACAGCTACTCCCAATCCTACTATCGTAAGCAATCCAATCATCGCACTTAGCAACAAAACAAAAAAAACAAAAACAACAACGAAAATTCTATTTACATACAAATCTAAATAATCAAACCAAATTACAAAATTTTCGCATTTTCCCCAACAATTCGAGAATTCGTCTTCTCTTAACATTCATACAATATTTACATCAACTTATCTCAATTTACAACCATACCCCGACATCTAATTCATCAAACAATCAAGTTCCCCAATTCAATTTCAATAACTCAAGCCCTAGAATGCAATATTTCAATCAAATTCGAATTATTCACATAATCGACAAGTTCAAACGCTAATTACAACAATCCGAACATAATTGATCACAAAATAATTCAACATCATGTTTAATTGCTACTTGGGGTGATATATTTCACCTCACATGCTCAAATTCGACTAAAATCGCCAAAAACTTAAGAGAAACGATGAAAACATACCTTTTAGTTGAAGAATCGAAGAAATTTGACGTTTTCCTTGCCTATTAGCGTGGCACGTTGGTTGGGGAGGGGGAATTGGGTGTTTTGGTCGCGGAGGAGGAGAGAAATGGGGAGAAAAAGGGCAAAACTTAGGTTAATTTAAAGAAAAACACGCGGGTCACCCGGCAGCCCGGTGTGACCCGGCACTGAATAAAGGGCAACGTGTCACGGAGGGTAACGCGGAGCCCCTCCTCCGTGACACGGAGCCAACGCGTTGGCTCTCTGGAAATTTTTAAAAAATCTGATTTTGCCTTCAACGTGTCACGGAGGGTAACGCGGAGCCACTCCTCCGTGACACGGAGCCAATGCCCCAGTGCACTGTTTCTTCAATAAAAATTATTTTCATACCTTGCCTTATTTTTCCCGCTTCCATGCATATTTTTCTCCGTTAGACCTGAAAATCACCTCACTAAAGGAAATTGGTTAGATTAATAGATTTTCCTAACTACCATGAAGAAATACTAACTAAAACAAAAAATTTGTACGAAATCAAGAAAAAGAAAAAGAAAATAAAAATACAAATTAATTACACTACTAAAAGAAGAAAAATAGAATATTTTTCTTTTCACGGGTTGCTTCCCGTGCAGTGCCTGGTTTACCATCGCGGCTCGACGTCCATTATGCTCAATTATCTACTAGGGTGAGGGACGATTTTTCACGATCCTTGTCCTTCCCCCAGTAGTGCTCAACCTCATCTGGTGGCCTTCCTGTTAACTCTCTGGAATCATTCATTATATTAGCATTCCCATGATCAATCACGTTGATCACCGAGAGTTCTTCCTTCACCGTCGGGAGCTTAGGTGCCTTGTACACGTCGAATTAATGCTTTTCCGGTTGCCAAAAAGGGACGTCCCAAAATAAATGGGACTTCAGCATCTGGTTCAAAGTCCAGAACAATAAAATCGACCGGAAAAATGAGGGAGCCCACTTGCACTAACACATCCTCAACAATACCATCCGGTTTAGCTAAGGACCTGTCCGTTAGCTGCAAGATTACCGTTGTAGGTCTAGGACTCCCTAGACCTAACTTTCTGAATACCGAAGATGGCATCATATTTATACTTGCCCCCAAGTCGCATAATCCACGAGCTCGGATACTTTGCCCAACAGTCAGCTGGATAGTAAAACTTCCAGGGTCTTTCAGTTTCGTGGGTAGTCTATTCTGAATCCGGGAAGTGCATTCCTCCGTTAAAGCCACCGTGGCATACTCAGTCAAACGACTTTTGTTAGCCACGATGTCTTTAATATATTTTGCATACTTTGGCACTCCCTGCAAGACATCAACAAGAGGTAAGTTAACATGTACCTGTTTAAGCACCTCCATGAATTTCTTGAAACACGCCTCCTCCTTGTGTTTCTTAAGTCATTGAGGGAACGGGGGTGGAGGCATTTCTGATTCTGCTTCTTTAGTCTTCCCCCTATCAGAACATTGTTCCTCCTCAACATCTGCTGCTCCTGACTTTTGAGGCGGTCTTTCTGGTTCCACCTCCTTCAACTGTAAACCACTCCTCGTGGTCACTGCATTTACCTGCTTCAGATTAGGATCCGTGTCGCTAGGTAGTCCTCCTCTGGGTCTTATATTTTGGGCACTAGCAAGTTGCCCAAACTGATATTCAAGAGCCTTGGTCGCCAACTGATTGTTCTTCACTTCAGCTGCCAATTTAACATAGTCAGCCTGCAATTGTGCCTGATTAGCGATCATGGTCTTGAACATCTCCTCAATGGTAGGTGATGGTGGTGGAGGAGGGGCATTGTGATTTCTGAATTGAGCTTGATAGTTTTGTTGCCCTCCTTTATTTCTCTGCATACCCTGACCAGAACCTTGTCCTTGTTGGTTGTTGCTTCCCCACGAAAAATTCAGATGGTTCCTCCAATTCGAGTTGTAGCCACTACCAAACTGCTGCTGATTCTCTGTGCATTGCCCACAAAGTTAACAGAATCAGGATTTGCACCACAGCATTCAGCTGAATTCTCACTACTACCACACACTTCACACCACATCTGCTGGACCGCATTTACTGAAGCTGAAGTCTGGTTCAAATTCATATTGCTGAAGTGGTTGTTTAACTGATTTTGCAAAGCGGCTATCTGTGCAGCGATAGCTGTAAACCCATCCACTTCAAGCACTCCCGCTGCTTTCCTTGCTCCACCTCTTGAAGAATCTGCATTCCATTCTGTATTGCCCTGTGAAATTCGGTTGAACAAAGTGTACAGCTCCTCATAGGTCTTTTCCAGCGCTTGCCCTCCAGCTGCTGAATCTAACAGAATTTTAGTGTGGGGTTCCAAACCCTCAATAAATGTGTGTACCAACACCTCATTGGACTGATGATGATGAGGACAGTCCCGCAACATGGATTTAAATCTTTCCCAGGCTTGATATAAATTTTCTCCCTCCCTCTGTTTAAAACTTAGAATTTGACTTCTAAGTCTGGCTGTTTTACCAGAAGGGAAAAATCTAATCAAAAACTTCCATGCAAGATCATCCCACGTTGATATAGAATTGGGTGGTTCAGCTTTTAACCACCTCTTGGCTTCACCAAGTAAGGAAAACGGAAATAAGGTGAGCCGAACATAATCAGGTGACACTCCAGCGGGTATATAAGTGTCACTTATCTCCAAAAAGTTTTGGAGATGTTGTTGTGGATCTTCATGAGGGAGACTGGTAAATTGCCCGCTTGTGTGCAAGAGCTGCACCATATTCTGCTTTAATTCAAACCTCCCTCCAGGCTCTGGTTTGCAGATGCTAGAATGTACATTGTTAGCGTGTGGGATTGCCTCCTCGCCAACCGGCCTTGCTGCTGCTTCATCGGGCACTAACACTGCCCTCACAACTGGTGGATGTTGTTGCTCCATAATAGATTGTCGGAACAACTGCAGCTTCTTTTGTAGAGCTTCTCTACGTTGACTATGAAATTCACGTTCAGGCTTTAAGTAAGATTCCACCAGCTCTTTGTCCCTTGCCAGTGTTCACAGAAATCAAGTTTGCAAAATACAGGTTAAGACCAAGTTGTTAACACTTAAGAAAATAAAAATAAAAATACAGTAAATTTACACTAAACACAATTTCACAAATTTGCCTAGCCTCCCCGGCAACGGCGCCAAAAACTTGTTCGGTCTGTTCGGTTGGTATTATATATTATAAACCGACACGCAAGTGCACATGGTCAAACAAGTAATAAAGTGGCTAAGTAAGCCAAGTATCGATCCAAGGAGGCTCAGGGTATGTAAAATTTGCCTAAGTATACTATATTCTTATCTTACTTCTAACTATGCTAACAACAACATAACCAACAATTAATTGAGTTTTTGTTTATAAAATCTATATATACTAAAACTATTAACAATTATTTACTGTGAATTTAAACTATGGATAAGAGCATGCCAAGGTTAAGAACAAGTAATGAATTCGATTGTAATAATAATTCGGTTACTCTCTTCTTCATGTTGATAGCCAAGAACAGTAGCCTAGAAATTAAAACTCTCGTATTTAATTTCACTTAAGAATCATAAACCATTCGTCTACATTTCTGTGATCAAATGCAATTTACGACCTAGCAATACAATTTCGGTTCCTAAAATGACTAATACGGCTTTCAAGTATATTTCTATCAAGAAAGCACATCAAAACCCAATTTTCCCAAATCAAGTTAAGAACAATACCCTATTAATTCACAACTTTCTAATTTCTTGCTCTCTCGAGTGAAATTGGACTTTTTAGATGTACATTAATGTCGGCCAAGCACTAATGCAGTAAGAACAAGAATTAATAGAACAACATGAAAGAAGAAGAAGAAAACCATATCATTTACAATCAAAATTCACTACACGTGTTCAAAACCTTAGCAAGGAAGAGAATTAGCCACTCATTTGTGGATTGATCATCCTAAAACAAGTGTAAATCATACATACAATTGATTGAAAGAAGAAAGGAAGAGAAGAAATCCCTTAGCTTTTTCGTCCCTCAACTGCTGCTAACCCACGTCCTAGCTCCACCAAGTCTGAACTAATTAAAATAAACCTAAGTGTGCTATTTATACTAGAGGGAAATTTTTCCCGGAATAATAAGCAACGTGTCACGGAGGTCAACGCGGAGCACTGCCTCCGTGACACGGCGTGGACGCGGACCTTCCCTGGGAATCCAGGGTCCGGTAAATTAGCCTCAACGTGGCACGGAGGCCAACGCGGAGGCCTATCTCCGTGCCACGGAGCTGTCGCGAGGCCTCACTGGAATTTGCCATTTAATTTCCTCTCCAGGTAGTGTGCCTCCGCGATGGTAGCGTGGCACGGCTCCATCGCGGAGCCCCTATAATTTGTGCATTCCAATGTCTTTTCCACGCTCGTATCCAAGTCCAACTCTGATATAGTTCAAACATGCATTTTAGCTCCTAAAAATCACATTTTCCTGCAAAACAAATGCTAATCATGTTGGTTAGTATAAATTCACATTTTATTACCAATTACATGAGAATATATACATATTGCACACAAACAAGGCGAAAATAATACGTTTGAGTATCACTTGGGCATATGAATCTGCCCAAGATCAGGGACACAATGAAAGGACAGTTCCCTTGTTTAATTCCCACATACCTAGCTAAGAATTACCTGAAGAAGAAGACCTGAACTATTGCGATGATGGAAAACCGTAAGCTTGCTTGAGAGTTTTTTGAGAGAACTTTCAATAAGTTTTTTCTAAGAGTAAACATGAGAATGAGGGGAGGAACCATCCAAACCCTCTAATTAAAGTCTGAATTTAGGTCCAAAACATCATAGTTTATATCTTAGGAGAATAGAAAATTACGAAATAGCCCTTAAAAAATCACTGGGAAAACTGCCAGGTGACCCTAACGGGTGACCTAACGAGTCATGGTGACTGATCACGACTGATGGTCACGCCCATTGAGTACTCTGCCCGATTTCCAGGTAGGTCACCATGAGAGACCTTGACGTGCCCGATTCGCGTGTCCGCAAGTGTACAGGTCGTGCAAGTAATATAGTGGCTCTTTTTAAGAACCTAATTGTCGAACCCACAGGGACTGGACCCATTCCTCTAACTATCCATTTCTAGTGTGATCTTAAATACCTCAAGTGTTGGTTATAGACATATCAATTGAGATTAATTAAGTCTAAGTTTGGGTCAACGAAATATTCTGAAATTACTCTAGGAGCAACATAGAGTTAAAACCAGTTAATCATGCGATACTACGATTTGCAATGGGTTAAGCATGAAACTATCAATTGTTATTTCACATAATTAGAATTGCATGTTTATGGTCTTTTGAGCTTCTAAACATGACAATCTAGCCTCGCTGCATCATTGTGAGCGAGGAGTTTAATTTCTAGTCGCGGGAAATCAATTATGTTGTGGTTTACGGGGAAACGATTAGGGACTTTCGTGCATCTAACCTTTTAACTCAACTTAGCCTCACAACTACTTCTTTGAGTGGTGATGTGACATCCCAAGTTGGTCTTTCATAACCCCCGTGTCTCAACCAAGCACGGTGTTAGGTATATTTCTATCCTGACACAAAAACCTCTCCCGAGATACAAACATGCTGCTCATATTCTCATGTCCTGACCTAGGTAATGCTTTCTCAAGCTATTACTCAAGCTAACAAATATGTTTCCATGGTGATCAATCATAAAAACAACCAACAATCCAGAATGCAAGACAAAAACAACAATCAATAACTTAATTCCAAATTAATTTCATAAAATCACAATCATAATTCATGGATTCAACCCTAGAGGAAGGGTTCTTGCCATTCATGTTTGTAAAACTACAACTAACTGCTACTAAACTAACATACTTACATGAATTTGGTAGATGAGAAGGGAATTTGACAAACCCTAGATGAGTTCTCCCACTTCTCCCTTCAGTCGTAGGTAGTTTTTCAGAATAAAATCGTGACCCCCCCAGATTTAGGAGTTAAGGGTCCTATTTATAGTAAATGGAGAATGTGCTTAATTTAGCTTGTCGTGGAACGACTCCGTGTCACGGAGTGTATCGCGGAGCACTACCTCCGTGACACGGAGGCAATGCAAAAGCTCTCTGGAAATCACCCGAAATTTGGCCTCGGCAGCACCCTGCCGCGTTGGTAGCGCGTCACGCTGCTTGGGAAATGCGTTGACACCTCCATGTCATGCAGCCAGCCTGCCGTGGGACGTTGCCAACGTGCAGGTGGGCTGTAGTGATCAGCCTGCCTGCCGTGGCACGTTGCCGACGTGCTGGTGGGCTGTTTTGTGCCTCCTCTTTGCCGACGTTCACGGGTTAATTCCGTTTCCAAGCCTCTACTTCACCAACTCATGGATTAGTTACTCAAAAGTCATCAAAACCTACAAAACAAAGTCTAATCATGTTGGTTAGAACATATCTTCACTTCATATAAAATTACATGAAAATATATACAATAACTTAGATAAACAAGACTAATTTAAGTCATAAAGCGTATCTCGGGCATGCTATTTTTGCCCATGATCAGACCTAACAAGTCGTGGTCGCCATTCGTGGACCTCACTACCTCACTTCTGAAGTTCAATATTAGGCTTTACCACGAGTCACCTGATGAGTCATTTCCACTGATGACGACTCGTGGTGACACTCGTTAGGTGCACTATCTAACAACTGACCAGGGCTAATAATAGGGTACATAAGGAGTCGTTATAGGTGACCAAAACTCGTGGTCACCATCCAGAAAGTACATTGCTTCCCACTTCACACTTCCAATTCCTCCTTCCCACGACCGACCAAACGAGTCATTAGGTCTTAATATGACTCGTCAGGTGGGTCGTCCTGAGAAATTTTTTGCAGATTTTTTGGATATTTTGATTTAAGTCCCAGATCTATTCTTTGAGTTTCTAGGGTATTACAATGCATCATGATAAGGTTATAGCATATGATTCCAGGTAGCTAAAGGTTCATGAGAAGAATTACTCGACTCATGATCTGGAATTGGCAGCGAGGGTATTTTCCTTGAAGATGTAGAGACACTATTTGTACAGGGTCCGTGTAGATGTGATTATAGACCACAAGAGCCTATAATATGTGTTTACCTAGAAGGATCTAAACCTACGCCAAAGGAGGTGGTTGGAGCTACTCCAGTATTATGATATAAGTGTCCTTTCCTATCTGGGTAAGGCCAATATAGTAGCAGACACAATTAGTAGACTCTCTATGGATAGAGTGTCCCATGTTGATGGGGGAAGGAGGATCTTGTGAAGTATGTGCATCGACTTACAAGGTTGGGAGTTTGTTTAGTTGACTCGATCGATGGCAGTGTTATTTTCTAGAACGGATCAGAACCATCCTTGGTGACTGATGAAAAAACTAGACAAGATGAAGATACTATTTTGGTAAAGTTAAAGGAAGCCATTTAGAATCAGATGTTAGAGGCCTTCTCCAAAGGAGGAGATGGTGTCCTTCGATATCAGGGCTGCTTGTGTGTCCCAGACATTGATGATTTGAGAAATTGGATATTGCATGAGGCTCATGGTTCCAAATATTTGATACTTCCAGGTGCCACCAAGATGTACCCTGACCTACGGAAAGTCTATTGGTGGAATGGCATGAAGAAGGGCATAGCGGAGTTTGTGGCTAAATGTCCAAATTGTCAGCAAGTGAAGGTTGAGAATCAAAAACTGGGAGGTGTGCTTCAAGACATCAGTATCCCTACTTGGAACTGGGAGGAGATTAATATAGACTTCATCACAGGGTTACCTCACACTCTTCGACAGTATGACTCCATTTGGGTGGTTGTGAACATGTTGACCAAAGCCACTTATTTTCTACCGATCAAAACCACTGATTCAGTGGAGGATTATGCCAAATTGTGCATTTGAGAGCTAGTTCAGTTACATGGAGTCCCCTTGTCCATCATATCAGACAGAGGTACTCAGTTTATCTCCTAGTTTTGGAGGTTGATTAAATAGGGACTGAGTACTCAAGTCATGCTTAGCACAGCGTTTCATCGGAAAACTGATGGTCAGGTAGAGTAGACTATTCAAACTCTTGAGGAAATGTTAAAAAAGTGTATGATTGAGTTCAAGGGTAGTTGGGATGATCATTTTCCTCTCATTGAGTTTGCATATAACAACAACTACCATTCCAGCAGTCAGATGGCTCTGTTTGAAGCTCTCTACGGGCAGAGATGTAGATCAACTATTGGTTGGTTTGAAGTCGGTGAAGCTGCGATGATAGGACCAGATTCAGTACATGAGACTATGGAAAAAGTTCAGCTCATAAGGGATAGATTGAAAATAGCTTAGAGTTGCCAAAAGTCCTATGCAGATGTGACAAGGAGGGAACTTTAGTTTGAAGTTGAATATTGGGTATTTCTAAAAGTGTCTCCCATGAAGGGAGTGACGAGGTTCGGGAATAAAGGAAAACTCAGTCCCCATTATGTTGGCCCGTACCAGATTGTGAAACGTGTTGGCAAGGTGGCATATGAATTGTGGTTGCCCTCAGAATTAGCTTCCATTCATCCTGTTTTTCATGTATCACTCTTAAAGAAGTGTTTGAGTGATCCAGCTATGGTTGTTCCAGTGGAAAGTGTTGGTGTTAAGGACATCCTTAGTTATAAAGAGGTTTTGGTGAAGATATTAGATCGACAGGTTGGTAAGCTAAGGAACAAAGAAGTACCTCGAGTCAAGGTTTTATCGAGGAATTAGCATGTTGAGGGAGATACATGGGAAGCTGAAGTAGATATGATGGCTAGGTACTAACATCTATTCCCTTCTATCTCAGTTTTAGCTTGAGGTATCAATTTTTTTCCCTAAACTCTATTCAGTTTCACGTTCATCTCATGTAACTCAATTTCTTTTAAGTAAAACATGTATGTACGATTCATGAATTCAGTTCAGTTATGTAGTTTAGTGTGGAGGTAGTCATTCTGTCAGTTTTCAGCTTATATGATTAGTATTTGAATATGAAAATTGTGTTTCTCAGCTTTTCTGTGTGATTAAACATTCGAGGACGAATGTTCCCAAGGGGGAGATATTGTTAAACCCCAAAAATCCTAAGATCAAACTTGGGAGTTGAAATAGAGAAAACAAGATTTTTTGCCCCAGGTCATAGAATGAGCCGTCCTGTGACCCGTCAGGATGACCACGTGTCGTTAAGTGACTCATGGTGAAGTGTATGACTTAAGTTGGAAATTTAGGTTTTGGGTCACCACGGACATGACCACGAGTCGTGGTCAGCACCACGACTTGTTGAGTCAGCCGTGGTCAAGGTTGGTGGAAGGAAAGAGAATTTTGGGTAGTAAGTGCAACGAGAGGTGACCACGAGTTGTGGTCACTAGTAACGACTCGTTATGTTCCCTGTGGTGAGCACCAGTTGATGTTTTGGCCGTGTACTTGATGACTTGTGGCCACGACTCGTGACCAGTGGTAAGGACTTGTCCAGTCCCTCGTTGGGACTGGCAGTCTATTTTTCCCTACGAGTTTAGTAAGGGATTTTTTGTAACTCCTATGATCTTAAGGCCTACTTCGTTTTACACTATGAATAGTGAGTTTTAACATGGGTAAGTTCATCCTAAGATATTCCTAATTCATGGATGCAAGCTTAGAAGTCTAGAGAGGTGATCAAGCTTAATTCCTTCCAAGTTCTTCTCAATTCATCCTTAGGCAATCAGAGGAGTTGTAGAATCAGATTCTCTCTGGTATGTAGGGTTATGAATGGGTGAATTTGTTCACACCCATGCCCAATTCCTCTCTAATTCATGAAAATCTATATGTTGATCCTATGGGGTTTTACCCAATACATGAATTTTCTATGTGTCTACCATGGGTATGATATAAGCATGTTTCTATTGTTGAGTTATGATTCATGGGCAAGTTTTACAATGTTTTCAATTACAAATCACGTTTTCAAGTTTTATAAATCATGATGCCTATCCATGAAAGTTCATGAAAATTGAGATCTATGATGTATGTTCAAGTATGATGAGATATTTATGATGAAAAACATGTTTTCAAGTTACCCATGTCTATGATCATGTTTTCAAGTGAATCAAGTATTTTCAAGCATGTTTAAGTATTGGGCAAGCCCATATGTTCAAGTATGATTTATGATTTCATGAATTAGCTTACCACATGGTTTTGGAGTCAAGACTTCCTATTATGTTCAGTTTGTGGTATGGTTTGAGCCAAGGGTCCTCATGTTATAATTTCAGATTATGTATATACATGATTATTCTGCTTCGTCAATAGATTATGGTTAGCTTTATTTAAAAATGATGGAGAGCATATGCATGTTTTTGGGAGTAGTGTCTAGCATTGAGTAGGCTAAGTGCAATACCCCAAAAGTTCCTAAGATTAGACCCGGGATCTATAATTTGAAAATTGGCTGAAACTGGGAAAAACCCATAGGACGGATGACCCAACGGATCGTTGGTCCAACCAACGACCCGTGGGAAGTAGTCGTGGGAAGGGCCAGGTCTGGTGACAGTGGAAACAACGAGTGATGTAACGACTCATTGTTGGGAACAACGAGTCGTCATTTGTAACTGTGGTGGGTACTAGACTTTAGGATTAAGGGATATAACATGCCATCCCAAGACCCATCGTGAGAGGTAACGGGTCGTTGTCACGAGTCGTCGTATGGGATGTTAATATTTTCCAGTGGACCTAACGGAAGATAACCATAACTCATTTGAGGTAGCAACAATTCATGGTGAGGCTTGTTGTGGGGAAAAGTACAAGATATGTAGGAGGAAACAACAATCGAATCAATGAACCGTTGAATGTAAGGACAACTCATCCTGTTGAGTCGTGGAATCAGAACTGAGATTAGGAAGTTGGCAGTGCAGATGATGGATGGATACCACGAGTCGTGGTATCCTCCAACGACTTGTTGGTACGCCCGTTAGTTCACCCAGTGCATATATTAATGGTTTTTCATTAAGGATACTTTCGTCATTCCTATGCTCTAAAGTCCTAAACTACACCGTTTTAAGTTATTTTTTGAGTGTATTAGAATAGGTTAAGCCCTTCTAGCCTATTCATTCTCATGCATGCAAAGTTAGAAAAGTTTAGAGATGATCAAGCTAGTTTTCAAGGTGTTCTTCATCGATTTCCCTTTGGGCTTTCAGGAGTGGTTAGAATTGATCTTACCCAGGTATGTAGGGTTATGAATGGGTGTTTTCATTCACACCCATGCCCAATCTCTCTTAATTAATGAAATTTGATCAAAAATCATATGGGGTTTTGATTTAAATCTTGTGGAATTCTAATGATCTATTGATAGGTTATTTTCTTTGGTGATTTACATTATATTTTCTGAATTACGATAAGATTCTACAACTATTCTGAT
The DNA here is from genome assembly GCA_035772735.1 of Datura wrightii. Lineage (NCBI taxonomy): Eukaryota > Viridiplantae > Streptophyta > Magnoliopsida > Solanales > Solanaceae > Datura > Datura wrightii. The sequence goes on along the minus strand of JASDFA010000003.1, from coordinate 115,283,236 downwards.
ATTAAAATTATAGATTTCAATCTCTCCTAAATTAATCCTAATTTTGCATGTTCTATGATTAATCGAGTTATGATCTTTACTTAAATTGTTGATATTCATAAACCCATCATGATTTATTATTTGAAATATGGATTTATTCAAATACCCATTATGATTTGAGGATTTGCAAAGTATATGTATGATCTACAAGTATGCTGAATCCCATGATTTTCGATTATGTTTTTGGCTGATTAATGGGCCTTAACCTCATGGATAGTTCACTAATTTACAAGCATATTTATGATTATCATGAATTAACTAGCCCATGAATCTCATGCATATTATACCATGAGAACTATATATGTTTTGGGAGTAGTATTTAACACCAAGTAGGTTCGAGGCATAAGTTCTGCCCCGAATCTCAAAACTACGTGCCACTATAGGACATGATGGGACCTCTGTTGTGATTGTCCCCTTGCCTTAATGGGCTCTTTTCATGGTGATATCACACCTTTCATGGTTCTAAACTTGGCAAGGTACGAACTCCCTCCCGACTAGGGTTAGAGGTCGAGCTCCATATGTGCTAGTATGGGGTATGTCGGTTATGAGAATCTCCCACTATTCCTCATAATTTATGCATGTTTATGATTATGTATATTGTCTCAATACATGTTCAATAATGTTTTTCTCTTATGATTATGACTATGACTTAATTATGAATGTTTTTAAACCTTGAGCCTTATGTTATCATATGTTATTTATCTTATGAGCATGTTGTGCTACTTTTATGATCATTTATGAGCTTTTTATATATTTTTAAATATCCTTCTTACTTACCTTAAATACTCGATACTTTCCACATACTGACCACATACTTTATATACTATATTGTTTCATGATAAAGGACCCGGCTCTCCGGCTCATCCCCATCAGTAGTCCCTTTCAGAGTTACCTATCAGCCCTTTTGGTGAGTCCTCATGTTTTGAGGGCCATATGTTTAGACAGTGATGTTTCTTTGTTTCAGTTTTTTTTGCCGGGTTAGTTAGGGAATGTTGTCCCTTCAACCCATCTGGTATGATAGAGGCTTTCAGAGTGATTATACTACTCAGCTGACATGTATCTTTAGTATGTTGCGCTTATCATGCTATGTTATGTTACATTTATGTTGTCGCTATATAATTTGTTCAGTATTCCGCTTCAGGTGTTATGAAGTTAGATCAATGTTCATGCCATGGGTCGACTTGGAGTATCTCGGGGCTCCTTATCCCGTGTTGCGATCCGGGCCTCCGTTCGGGTCGTGACAAACTTGGTATCAGAGCAATAGGTTTGAAGTGTCCTAGGTTGTCTAAAAGTTGCATTAAGTAGAGTCTTTTTCATGGGTACAAAGCGCGCCACACTTATGATGAAGAGGCTACAAGACATTTAGGAAATGTTCCCTTTTTTCATGATCTATTTCATGCGATAAAAAGTCTTTCTATCCTTCTAATTCGTGTTATTTGCGATTGCAGAATCCTAGCTCCTCAAAGAATGAATTGTAGGTGAAATGGGAATGGTGAATGCCATGAGGATGGAAACGGTAATGGGCACCAGCAAGCCCCACCAGTTCAGGAGCACCAAGCACTAGAGCTAGTTGCCCATGCTGAGTTTCGGGAAGCTATCCAGATGCTTGCACAGGCCTTGACCGCTCAGGTCAATTAGCAGGTTGTTGTGCATATTCCACAGAATGGCAATGCGGCGGTTGCTCGGGTCAGAGATTTCTTGAGGATGAATCCGCCAGAGTTCCTGGGATCCATGGTATATAAGGACCCGTATGACTTCATCGACGAGATTCTAAAGATCACCCAGGTCGGGGGGTGACAAATGGAGAGTGTGTTGATTTGGCCTCTTATTAGGTGAAAGGGGTGGCATATATTTGGTTCAAGCAATGGAGAGATGCTAGGGCGGTAGGAGCAAGCCTATAGGTTGGGAAGAGTTTCATGCTGCCTTTCTGGATCAGTTCTTCCCTCGTGAGATGAGGGAACTGAAGGCGGCCGAGTTTGTAAATCTGAAGTAGGGTGATATGTCAGTTCATTAGTATGCTCTGGAGTTCACCCATTTATCCAAGTATATGACAGAGTTGGTGGCAGACCATAGGGCTCTAGTGAGCCGATTTGTGCATGGAGTGGCGGACTACCTAGATAAGAATTCTAGGATCGCCATGCTGCATGGGATATAGATTTTCCCCGTATAGTGTTGCATGCCCATCAGATGGAGTCAGTGTATCGAAGGCAGAGAGAGGCCAAGAGGACCAGCACAGAAAATTATGGGACTTCTCAGGCTAGATCCGGGGGTGGACAACGCCCACAGTCTCAGCACAGATCTTTTGCTCCAGCCCCATGATGAACCAGTACACCATTTAGATCATGAGGGTATCGGAGAAGCAGGGCTTCAGATTCGAGAGGCCAAGGTGGAAAGCAGATAGAGCGCACTTTCCCAGCTTGTGCGGGGTGCGGCAAGAATCACCCAGGAAGGTTCCTAGTTGGGACAGATGCTTGTTTCGGGTGTGGCAAACCTAGACACCGACTCAGGAATTTCCCTTTGGCCAGATAAATGAGTGGCGGAGCCCGTATGCTAGCCGCTAGCTCAGCTGCTCCAACAGCACGTCCCCCTCAGCAGGATGCCTTAACTAGCTCAGCCGGTGATCAGTTCCAAAACAGTTTCTATGCCCTTGCGACCCATCAGGAGTAGGAGACTTCACCAGATGTGGTTACTGGTATGTTACAGGTGTTTTATCTTGATGTTTATGCTTCATTAGATCTAGGGGCTACCTTGTCTTTTGTGACACATTACATTGCTAGTAGCTTTGGAGTTAATCCCGAGACTCTGTCAGAATCATTTTCAATTTCTACTCCTGTTGGTTATTCGGTTGTAGCTAGGAGGGTGTATAGAGGATGCCCGATCACCATATTGCATAAAGTCACCTCCGTAGACCTTATAGAGTTAGCCATGACTGACTTTGATATTATTCTTGTGATGGATTTTGTATGCGTGTTATGCTTCTATTAATTGTAGAACCCGTGCAGTGGAGTTTCTTTTTCCAGTAAGTCAGTCTTGGAGTTGAAGGGTAGTTCGGCCGTGCTCATAGGTCGTTTAATTTCCAATCTTAAAGTCCAGGAAGATGATATCCAAGGGTTGTATGTATCATCTAGTTAGGGTTAAGGATGTTGAGTCCGAGACTCCGACTATCCAGTCAGTTTCAGTGGTGCATGAGTACCTACAAGTGTTCCTGGATGACTTACCAGGCATTCCTCCTGAGACGGAAATTGATTTTAGTATTGACCTTCTACTCGACACGCAACCTATATCTATCCTTCCTTATACGATGGCTCCAATCGATCTAAAGGTGTTGAAAGGACCTTTTATATAAGGGTATCATTAGATCGAGCAAGTCTCCATTGGGTGCACCAGTCTTATTTGTCTGAAAGAAGGATGGTTCCCTTCGGATGTGCATCGACTATTGGCAATTGAACAAAGTCACTGTCAAGAACAAGTATCCTCTACCCAGGATTGATGATTTATTTGATAAGCTTCAAGGTGCCAAGGATTTTTCAAAGATAGATCTCCGATCCGGGTATCACCAACTAAGAGTTCGGGTGTGCGATATCCCGAAGACAGCCTTCAGGATGTTGTATGGTCATTATGAGTTTGTAGTTATGTCTTTTGGACTAATGAATGCTCTTGCAGCTTTTGTGGACTTGATGAATAGGGTGTTCAAGCCATACTTGGATATGTTCGTGATTGTGTTCATCGATGACATTCTGATATACTCTTTGAGCGAGGAGGAGCATGTTGCTCATTTGCGAATAGAGCTTCAGGCTCTCAGGGATCGTTAGTTATATACCAAATTCAGCAAGTGTGAGTTTTTGTGAACTCCATAGCATTTCTGGGCCATGTGGTTACACGTGAGGGTATAAAGGTGGATTCTCATAATATAGAGGTGGTAAAGAATTGGCCTAGACCGGTGAATCCTTAGGATATTCAGAGTTACTTCGATTTAGCTGGCTATTATCGGAGGATTGTTGAAGGTTTCTCATCCATTGCGGAACCTTTGACCAAATTAACCTAGAAGAAGGTGAAGTTCCAATGGTCGGAGGCTTGTGAGAAGAGCTTCCAAGAGTTGAAGATCGGCTTACTTCAGCACTACTGTTAACTCTCCCTGAGGGTACTGATGGTTTCGTGGTGTATTGTGATTCTTCCAGAATTGGGCCTGGGTGTGTATTGATGCAACGTGGGAAAGTGCTAGCATATGCCTCTAGACAGTTGGAAGTCCATGAAAAGAATTATCCGACCCGTGATCTTGAATTTGCCACGGTGGTATTCGCATTGAAGATATGGCGACATTAGTTGTATGGGGTCCACATGGATGTGTTTACGGACCGTAAGAGCTTATAATATGTGTTCACTCAGAAGGATCTCAATCTTCGACAAAAGAGGTTGTTGGAACTACTCAAGGGTTACGATATGAGTTTCCTTTACCATTCAGGTAAGGCTAATGTAGTAGCGGATGCACTTAGCATACTCTCTATGAAGAATGTGTCCCATGTCGATGAGGGGAAGAGGGAGCTGGTGAAAGATGTGCATCAAATCGCTAGGTTGGGACTGAGGTTGGTTGACTCGGCTGATGGCGATGTTGTTTGTCTAGAACGGATCAGAGTCGTCCTTGGTGACTGATGTGAAATCTAGACAAGATAAGGACCTGATTTTTGTAAAGTTGAAGGAAGCCATTCAAAGTTAGAAGGTTGAGGTCTTCTCCCAAGGAGGAGATGGTATACTTCGGTACTAGGGTCGCCTATGTATTCCAGATATTGATAATTTGAGGAGCTGGATGTTGCATGAGGCTTATGGATCTAGGTATTCTATCCATCCGGGTGCCACAAAGATGTACCGTGACTTATGGGAAATCTATTGGTGGAATGGCATGAAGAAGGATATTATGGAATTCGTAGCCAAGTGTCCGAACTGTCAGCAAGTAAAGGTTGAGCATCAATGGCCGGGAGATGTACATCAAGATATTAGCATTCCTACTTGGAAGTGGGAAGATATTAACATGGATTTCATAACAAACCTCGTACTCTTCGAAAATAGGATTCCATTTGGGTTGTGATAGACAGGTTGACAAAGGCTGCTCATTTTCTACCGGTCAAAACCACGGACTCAGCGGAGGATCATGTCAAACTATATATCCGGGAGCTAGTGCGATTGCATAGAGTTCCCTTATCAATCATTTCAGATAGAGGTACTCAATTTACCTCTCGATTTTGGAGATCATTTAAAAAATGGCTTGGTACGTGGGCTAAGCTCAACACAACATTTCACCCTCAAACAGATGGTCAAGCGGAGCAGACAATCCAGACTCTCGAGGACATGTTGAGGGAATGCGTCATTGACTTCAAGGGTGGTTGGGATGATCACTTTCCCCTGATCGAATTTTCCTACAATAACAACTATCACTCTAGTATTCAGATGACACCGTTCGAGGCTCTCTATGGGCGGAGACATAGATCACCCATCGGATGGTTTGAGGTTTGTGAGGCGACAATGATAGGGGCGGATTTGGTTCATGAAGAAATGGAGAAGGTTCAGTTGATAAGAGATAGGTTTAAAACTGCCCAGATTCACCAAAAGTCTTACGTTGACGTGAGAAGAAGAGAATTAGAATTTGATGTCAATCACTAGGTATTCTTGAGGGTGTCTCCTCTGAAAGGAGTGATGAGGTTCTGAAAGAAAAAGAAACTTAGTCCTCGCTATGTCGGCCTATACTGGATAGTGATACGTGTTGGTAAGGTGGCTTATGAGTTGGAGTTGCCTCCAGAATTATCTTCCGTGCATCTTGTATTGCATATATCACTTTTGAAGAAGTGTTTGGGTGATCCATCCCTAGTTGTCCCGGTGGACTGTGTTAGTGTAAAAGACAACCATAGTTTTGAGGAGGTTCCCGTGGAAATATTGGATCGTCAGATTAGGAGGCTAAGGAACAAGGAAGTATCTTCAATCAAAGTGTTATGGATGAATCAGCATGTTGAAGGAGCTACATGGGAAGCTGAAGCGGATACAATGGCTAGATACCCACACTTATTATCTACCGGCTCTGTTCCTACTTGGGGTATCAGTTTTTCCCTAAAACTCTATTTAGTTTTCATGTTCAGTTCATGTGTTCAATCTTCTTTTATGTATATGGATGTGTATGTGAATCATGAAATTAATTCAGCTATATGGTTTGAATCAGAGATAGCCATTCTGTTAGTTTCGATTTTAATGCTCAATATTTGTGTGTGATGATTGAATTTCTCTATTTATGCTTGTTTCAAACATTCGAGGATGAGTGTTCCCAAGGGGGAGATATTGTAATATCCCAAAAGTGCCTAAGATTATACTCGGCATTTTATAATTTGAAAATTGACTGAAACTAGGAAAAACCCACTAGACCGACGACCCAACGAATTGTTCGTCTAACCAACGACCCGTGGGAAGCTGTCGTGGGAAGGGCTAGGTCTAGTGACAGTGTAAACAATGAGTGATGTAACGACTCGTTGTTGGGAACAATGAGTCATCATTTGTAACCGTGGTGGGTATTGGACTTTAGGATTAAGGGATATAACAGGCCATCCCACAACCCATCATGAGAGGTAATGGGTCGTGGTCACGAGTCTTCGTATGGGATATTAATATATTCCATTGGACCTAATGGAAGGTAACCGCGACTCGTTGGAGGTAGCAAAGAGTCGTGGTGAGGCTCGTTGAAGGGAGAAATACAAGATTTGTAGGAGGAAACAATGATCGAATCAATGACCTGTTGAATGTAAGGATGACTCGTCTTGTTGCGTCATGGGATCGAAACTAAGATCAGGAAGTAGTTTGCAGATAACAGAAGGATACCACGAGTCATGGTATCCTCCAACAACTTATTGGTAAGTCCGTTAGTTCACCCAGTGCAGATTTTTAGGGTTTTTCATTAAGGGTATTTTTGTCATTCCTATGCTCTAAGGTCCTAAACTACGTCGTTTTAAGATATGTTCTGAGTGTATTAGGATAGGTTAAGCCCTTCTAGCCTATTCATTCTCATGCATGTAAAGTTAGAAAAGTTTAGAGGTGATAAAGATAGCCTTCAAGGTGTTCTTCATCAATTTCCCTTTGGGCTTTCAAGGAGTGGTGAGAATTGATCTTACCCAGGTATGTAGGGTTATGAATAGGTGTTTTCCTTCACACCCATGCCTGATCTCTCTTAACTCATGAAATTTGATCAAAAATATTATGGGGTTACGACTTAAAATCTTGTGGAATTCTAATGATCTATTAATGGGTTATTTTCTTTTGTGATTTATATTATATTTTCTGAATTACGATCAAATTCTACAACTATTTTGATATTAACATTATTGATTTCGATTTCTCCTAAGTTAAGCCTAATTATGCATGTTCTATGATGAATCGAGTTATGATCTTTACTTAAATTGTTGATATTCATAAACCAATCATGACTTATTATTTGAAATATGGATTTATTCAAATACTCATTATGATTTGATAATTTTCAAAGTATATGTATGATCTATAAGTACGCATGAATCCCATGATTTTCGAATTATGTTTTTGGCTGACTCACGGGCCTTAACCTCAGGGATAGTTCACGAATTTACAAGCATGTTTATGATTTTCATGATTTAACTAGCCCATGAATCTCATGCATATTATACCATGAGCACTATATATGTTATGGGAGTAGTATTTAACACCGAGTAGGTTTGAGGCCTAGGTTTTTCCCCGAATCTCGATACTACATACCACCGTAGGACATGATGGGACCTCCTTTGTGACTATCCCCTTGACCTAATGGGCCCTTTTCATGGTGATATCACGAATTTCATGGTTATATCATTGGCAAGGTACGAATGCCCTCCCGACTAGGGTTACAGGTCAGGCTCCATGTCTACTCGTATGGGGTATGTCGGTTATGAGAATCTCCCACTGTTCCTCATGATTTATGTATGTTTATGATTATGTATATTGTCTCAAGACTGTTCAATAAATTTTTTCTCTTATGATTATGATTACGACTGAATTACGAATGTTTTGAGACCTTGTGCCTTATGTTATCATATGCTATTTATTTTATGAGTATGTTGTCCTACTCTTATAATCATTTATGAGATTTTTATATATTTTTAATGTCCATTTTACTTACCTTGCATATTCGGTACATTTCACATACTGACCGCACACTTTCTATGTTGTATCATTTCATGATACAGGACTCGGCTTTCAAGCTATCAACTTTCCTTAGCAGATTGCTAACCAGGAGCGGTCATGCGAATCGTTACTTCATTCCATGACTCATACCATGAGTTGTTCTGAGGTGATTCTTTCTATTTTTCTTCTAATCACATTTTAAATCCCAAGTATAATCTTAGGCACATCCAAGGTATTACAATATCTCCCCCCTTGGGAACATTCATCCTCGAATGTGGGCAAACATACTGAATAAAAAGGGAAAGGAACTGCCATCCCAAATATTGAACATCTGAAGCGAAGAACTGACGGAGTAACTGACTCCGAATTGAAATACATGACTAGATTGAATTCGTGAATCACACATACATGCACTAACATAAAGGAAACTGAGAGACATAAACTAGATATGAAACTCAATAAAGTACCTAAAGATGAAACTGGTACCTCAAGCTAGAACTAAGCCAGAAGGAAAAAGATGTTGGTATTTAGCCATCATATCTACTTCGGCTTCCCACGTGGCTCCCTTAACAAGCTGATTTCTCCACAGATCCTTTATTGAAGCTACTACTTTGTTCCTCAACTTTCAAAACTAACGATCAAGGATTTCAACTCAAACCTCTTCAGAGCTAAGGTTATCATTCACACAAATGCTCTTCACTGGTACAAACAAAGTCGGGTCACCAATGCATATTTTCAAGAGTGACACATGAAAGACTGGATGTACTGAAGCCTCTCTGAGGGCAACTCAAACTCATAGGCCACCTTGCAAACACATCTCACAATCCTGTACAGGTCAACATATCGTGGACTAAGATTCCCTTTCTTTCTGAATCTCATCAGCACCTTCATGGGAGATACTTTCAAGAACACCCAATCATCAGCTTCAAATTCAAGTTCTCTCCTCCTCACATCTGCATAGGACTTTTGACGACTCTGAGCTATTTTCAACCTTTCCCTTATAATTTGAAATTTCTCCATAGCCTCATGAACTAAACCGGCCCTATAAACATAGCTTCACCTACTTCAAATGTACAAATACGTGAACTACACCTCCGCCCATAAAGAGCCTCAAAAAGAGCCATTTGAATACTGGAGTGGTAAATGTTGTTGTAACCGAACTCGATAAAAGGTAAATGATCATCTCAACTACCTTTGAAGTCGATCACACATGCTCTCAATATATCCTCAAGAGTCTAAATAGTTTGCTCAGCCTGACCATCCATCAGCGGTGAAAAGTAGTGCTAAGCTTGACCTGAGTACTAAGTCCTTTTTGAAATGACTTCCAAAACTGCAAGGTGAATTGAGTACCTATATCTGATATAATGAACAAGGGAACACCATGCAATCAAACTAAATCCCAAATATACAACATAGCATAGTCCTCAGCTGAATCAGTAGTTTTGACCAGTAGGAAATGAGTTGCTTTAGTCAACCTATCCACAACCACCCAAATAGAGTCATATTGTCGGCATGTATGAAGAAACCTTATAATGAAATACATATTGATCTCGTCCCATTTATATGTGGTGATACTGATATCTTGTAGCACACCTCCCAGTCTTTGATGCTCCACTTTCACCAGTTGACAGTTTAGACACTTGGCCACGAATTCTGCTATGTATTTCTTCATGCCATTCCACCAATAGACTTCCCGTAAGTCATGGTACATCTTGGTGTCCCCTGTATGTATAGGATATCGAGAACCATTAGTATCATGCAACATCCATTCTCTCAAGTCATCAACACTGGGGACACACAAATGACCCTAGTAATGAAGTACACCATCTTACCCTTGAGAGAAGACCTCTACCTTCTGATTCCAAACCGTTTCCATCAACTTTACCAAGATAGGATCTTCATCTTATCTAGCCTTGACCTTAGTCACCGAAGAGAATTCTGAGCCATCCTGAACAATGACACCACCATCCGTCGAATCCACAAGGTGAACCCCTAATTGTGCAAGCCGGTAAACATCTTTCACCAACTCTTTTCTTCCATCTTTCATATGAGAAACACTCTTCATGGATAGCCTGCTATGAGCATCCACCACTACATTGGCCTTTCCCGAAGGATAAGGACACTCATGTAATCCTTGAGAAGATTTGACCACCTCCTTTGTCGAAAATTCAGGTCCTTCGGGGTAAACACATACTGAAGACTCTTGTGGTACGTGAACACATCTACATGCACTCCATACAAATAGTTCCTATGAATCTTCAGTGCAAACACCACTACTGCCAATTCTAGGTCGTGCGTCGAGTAATTCTTCTCATGAGTCTTAAGCTGTCCAGAGGCATACGCAATGAATTTTCCATGCTGCATCAACACACAACCAAGTCCGACCCTAGAGGAATCAAAGTACACCATAAATCCATCTGCACCCTTGGGTAGGGTCAATATCAGGGCTGAAGTGAGTCAAGACTTTAACTCTTGAAAACTCTTTCTGACAGACATCCGACCACTGAAATTTGACTTTCTTCAGGTTAAGTTAGTCAACGATGCTGGAATGGATGAAAATCCCTCAACAAACCTTATGTAGTATCCATCTAAAACCAAGAAAGTCCTTATATCCGAGGGTTAACTGGTCTAGGCCGATTCTTTACAACTTCTATCTTTTGGGAGTCCACCTGTACACCCTCACTCGACAATGGTCCAAAAATGTTGTTGAGTTTAGCCAAAAATCACATTTGCTAAATTTAGCAAACAGTTGGCGATCCTTAAGAGTTTGTACCACAATCCTCAAATGAGCGGCATGCACTTCCTCGCTCCGAGAGTATATGAGAATATCATCTACGAACACAATCACGAACATGTCAAAATATGGCTTGGACATCCTGTTCATCAAATCCATAAAAGTTACAGGAGTATTCGTTAGTCCAAAAGACTTAACTACAATCTCATAGTGACCATACCGAGTCCTGAAGGCTTTCTTCAAGATGTCACTCTCCCTAACACTAAGCTGGTGATAATCAGACTTGAGATCTATCTTTGAGAAGTACTTAGCAGCCTGAAGTTGGTCAAACAAATCATCTATCATGGAAGAGGATACTTGTTCTTGATTGTACCCTTGTTCAACTGCCAGTAGTCAATGCACATACAAAGAGAACCGTCCTTCTTCCGAACAAAGAGAATTGGTGCACCCCATGGAGATTTTCTAGGTCTGATGAAACCCTTGTCTAGGAGATGCTTCAACTATTCTTTTAACTCCTTTAGCTCAGGTAGAGCCATTATGTAAGGAGGAATAGATATAGGCTATGTATAGGGAAGAAGGTCAATACCAAAGTCGATATCCCGCTTGGGAGGGACTCCAGGTAGATTATCTGGGAAAACCTCCAGATAATCACACACTAAAGGAATTTACCGGAGAGTTGGGGTCTCGAACGTGGCATCCTTAACCCGAACTAGATAGTAAATATACCCCTTCAAAATTATCTTTTTGTCCTTGAGGTAGGAAATAAAGCGACATACTGGCACAACTGAACTACCCTTCCACTCTAGCACTATCTCTCTCGAAAACCAGAACTCTACCTTTCGAGTTCTACAATTCACTTAGGCATAACATGCATGCAGCCAATCCATGCCAAAGATAACATCAAAATCTGTCATGTCTAACTTTACTAATTTTGCTGAGGTGACTTTCTGAAGTATTATGATAGGGTAATTTCTGTATCCCCGTCGAGCTATAACTGAGTCACCTACTGAAGTAGAGACTGAGAAGGGTTCTTATAGGATTTTAGGACTGACTACAAAACTACTAGCAACATAGGATGTTACAAAAGATAAGGTAGCCCCTAGATCGAATAATGCATAAACATCCAGATGAAATACTCGTAACATACTAGTGACCACATCTGGAGAGACCTCCTGCTCCTGAAAAGATGAGAGGGCATAAAACATGTTCTACCGCTGACCACCACTTGCACTAGTTGATGCATCCTGCTAAGCTGATCATACTGGTGGAGCTGCCGAACTAATGACTGGGTCTCAACATCTACCATAGCCCTGTCTGGAAGCTAGACAATCTCTGAGCATGTGAATGGGCTTCCTACACTCGAAAGATGCACCTGAACCTGCTAGGCACTCTCCGAGGTGCCTCCTGCCACACTTTCTGCACACTGGTAGACTAGGATCTCCTTACCTACTCCCTTGACATGTGGAGCCTAATGGCCATCCCATATGATCACACCTAGACCTGGATAGCACGTTGACTGATGATGGTTCTAGAACTAATGGTCTCTGATGAGACTGCTGACGATGCCCGCCATTGGGCTTCTATTGGGAAGACTCAATACTTCTTGTCCTATACCTCTTGGCCTCTCTCTCCTTATCCTTCATCTGATCTGCCTTAATCTGCTAGGCTTATATGACCAGTGGAGAGAAGTCCATGTCAGTGTTCAGCATCACCATCCTACACTCCTTGACCAGTGAGTCAGATGCTCCATATACAAATCTGTTCATTTAGGCCCTCTGGTCTGCCACCATCTCCGGCATATACTTGGATATGCGGATAAAATCCAAGGTGTACTCTTGAATTGTCATGTCATCTTGTTTAAAATTGACAAACTCTACCACCTTTGCCTCCCTAAACTCCCTAGGGAAGTATCTGTCTAATAAAGCTATCATGAACTCATCCCAACTCACGGGAACTACGCCTACTGCTTTATTGTCCCTTCTTTGACAGTACCAAATATAAGCAATCCCCTTCAGCTAATAGGAGGCTATGTCTGCGCTCTCTTCTCTTGTAACCCCCATAATTTTGGTGATCTTTTTTATCTCTTCTAGGAACTCATATGGGTCCTCATCCACTCTTGACCCAAGAAACTCAGGGGGATTCATCCTTAGGAAATCCTAAACTCCAGCTGCTGCTGCACTCTTCTTTTTGTGGGACATGGGCCACCCCCTACTGGTTGACCTAAGTGGTCAAAGCCTAGGACAACATCTGGAGAGCTGGCCTAAACTCGGCATGAGAGACCTACTCGGGCACATGATCCGCTGGGGCTAGTGGGGCATGCTGGTGCCCATCTCCATTTTTATTCTCATGACCATTTCCATTTCCATTCATTCTTCTATTAACTCAGCGAGGAGGCATGATTCTGAAAATGCATATAACATGAGTTAGAAGGATAGAGAGATACTTCACTGCACGACATAGGTCATAAAAGAACCTAAAACTTTCTTAGCCTCTTAGTCATAAGTGTGGAGCACTTCATACCCATGAAAAAGACTATACTTAACGCAGCTTTTAGACACCTTAGGACACACTAAATTTTTTCTCTAAAACTAAGTTTTTCATGACTCGAACATAGGCTTTGATCTAGACATGGAACCTAGAACCATCTAGGTCGACCCATGGCATGAACATGAAAACTAAAGCTCAACATAAATAAAGTGGAAGACAAAATTTTGAAATAGCGAAACTCTAAATAGTAAAAATTTAAACAACGGAAAATCTCAAAACAAAGAATCTGATGCGGGATATACAAACTATGTTTGATAAGCCTCTAAAGTACTGATGAGCTGATGGGAAAATACCCCAACTGACTCCCTATAAGTCTGAAACTGAAAATGAAAAAACTCCACTAAATTAAACTCCTTGAAGGATGAGGACTCTCCAACAAGTTGTCTGGAATGAACTCTAGTATCTGACTAGCGACAGGACTGAATCTGAGCATCTGAGCCTGTATCATAAAATAATATAGCATAGAGTATGCGTTCAGTACTTAGAATGTACTGAGTATTCTAGGTAAGTAAAATAGGATAAGTAAGTAAAACTTAAATCATGCATATCTTAAATTATAACATTATAAAATTCTAAGAATAAGGGTTGTATGCTGATATCTGAAATCATGTGTAAACATAAACTGAAGTAAGTGCATATGGCTTGCCATATCTGAAATCATAGGTAAAAGCTCATGAACTGATCCTCGGATCAAACCTACTGAAAACATGATATAATATTTAATAATATATGCATTACTAAAATCATGAGGAATAATGGGAGACTAGTCTTAACCGACAACCACCATGTACGAGCATACGATGATCCCACATCTTCCCCACATGGAGGAGATCCATACTAATCCTTTCCAGGGCAAAGGATTAAGTAAGGTGTGATATCACGATGGGCCCTTGGGCCGGGGGAAACTCTCGAGAGAGAGACACAAAAGTATACCTATGTTGGCACATAGTTCAGGAGACTGGGGAACTTTGGAACCCCAAGCCTACTCGGTGCTCGATACTACTCCAAAAACATGTATAATACTTATATAATCATAGATCAAAACATAACTTGAATCATATCATATGGGGAGTCTTGACTCCAACACATGAGAAAACTAAACTTATTAGCCATTGCTAAATCATGAGATTTTGCTTAACTTTAGTGGGCTTGCCCAAATCATAATTTTATGCTTGCATGAAATAGATATCATAAGTAAAATCATAAATATATTCATGGGTAATTTAAAAACATTCATATATACTAGAAATCTTATCATACTTTGAAGCATAAATCATAAACTCAACTTGTCATGAAACTTGTATAATTTTGAATCCTATTCTGAAAACTTGAAATTCATGAATTGTAATCAAAATAGGCATAAAACTTTCCCATGAATTTAAAACATCATTTAAAACATGAAGGGAATTGACCCATGAATTAATCATTGAGAACTTCATAGAATTGGATTAAGAAACCATAGAATCATACACTTGAATTCATAAACATGAGATAGGAGTTGGGCACGAGAGTGAAGGGAAACTCTCATTCATGACCCTACATACCTGGTTAATCTGACTCTACACCCTTCCCTGAAAGCCCAAGAGATTTGGGGAAGAACTTGAAAATTCTACACTTGATCTCCTTTGGGATTCTCTAATCTTGCATGTATGGGGAGGGAATAGGTTAGAATAGGCTAAACCCTCTTAAAAAATCCTCCTAACTGAGCTTAAAATGACGTAGTTTAGGGCTTATGAGCTTAGGAACTATGAAAATGTCCTTATGAAATTTGCTGAAAAACTGATCACTACCGAAGCAACGACTCACACCACGAGTCGTACCCTAATACCATGACTCGTGGGTTCATTCTGTTTTTGCCACTACTTCATTCCTGAGTTTCTAGAATTTCCCATAGATCACACAATGAATGGTACCATCATCTCACTAGTTATTGGACCCATCTATTACCACTATTGGGAAAATTTCCTACTCCTTCGTACGGGTGTGAGTAATGACTCGTTCCTCACAATAGGTCATACCTTGACCCGTACGTTCCAACCCTGTCGCCCCAAATGCAACCAATGAGCCCTTACCATGATCTGTGGTTCCTTACCATGAATCATGTCACGGCTCGTACCTTCCATCCTTACAGTCCAGATCCAAACACTGAATCCAATCCATTAATAGTTACTTGGTCCCACAAGTCATTACTGACTCGTTGCTATCAACTTTCCTCAGAAGATTGCTAACTACGAGGGATCCTATGACCTCTTACTTCATCCTATGAATTGTACCACAAGTCGTTCTAAGGTGATTCTTCCTATTTTTCTACTATCATATTTCAAATCCCGAGTTTAGTATTGGGCACTTTTGGGGTATTACACTATGCCTGCACCTCGCGCTAGGCCTTGCCCTTCTTGGCTTGGGCTTTTCCCTATGCACAGATCAGCTGTTTTGCACCCCGTTTATGGAATTCATGCCCGAAATTCATTGAAAATTATGACTTAACACTTGCACACTTGAAAAAACACATAAAAATAAGAAAATCATCTTAGGGTTGCCTCCCAAGTAGCGCCTGATTTAACTTCGAGGCACGACGCAGGTATCTTGATTACTCATACTTCATCAAGATACCTATTGAGGGTGTGGTCACGTTTTTACCACTAGTGTTACCACGCTAACCTGTGACACACCAGAAAAAGAAAATAAAAATGTAAAATATGAAATAAAGTCTAAAAGTTCAACACAAGAAATTAATCTAATCCTAAATCGTATTCCCTTGAAACGGTGCCACTTTCTGATAATGCTCAAACTTATACTCCAGATAAAGCATGAAGCAGACATTGTCAATAAAGAACCTAATAAATGTTGGGGTCGATCCCGCCAGGAATGTGCTTAGGATATAGAATATTTCTAGTATTTGAGCTTTTGAGTCATTTATTTCCTATAGGGGGGGAAATATAAAAGTAACAAGTGACAATGTTGAGAAGTTGAATGTTGATCTCAGATTAACATAATTAACTAGGGTAATTGTTCCCTATGGATTCATAACTACTTCAGGTTTTACACTTTTGATCTATCCCTAATACTTTACTTGTAGAATTGATAACTAGGGTTCATCCAAAAGACTGGTTCGTCCCTATTGGATGACTATACTCAATTACTGGGTTAGGTCTCATGAGGGATTTCAATTCAACCATTATCAATTTATTCCAAAATTAACTATCCTACGACCACAGCTCAAGTTATACAATGATTATAAAGATCAAGGCTTTATTGTACTTCTCTTTTCCTTATTTCTACCTCTCTTGGCTCAAGCATGTAAAGAATTCTGGCAAGTCTTAACGTTGCTCACCATTGCGAAATGTAAAAGGTGAAGAGAATATAATACAAACGCTTAGTATTGGTTTAGAATCACGTCGTGCAAACCCTAATTCATGAATTCACCATGGTTCTCTCAACCCTAATTGTGGAGGTTCTGGCCTATCATAATTATAAGTAAATTAATAGAGTTCATATACAAACACATAATTTAATATTTACAACAATGATTTGAAGAAAAACCCACTTAATTGTTGCAAGAAATTAGGAAGAACAATTGAATAAAAAATATCTCAATGTATTTCGTGAACTAAAACATCACTTCCCCTCTCTCCATTCGCTAATTACATAGAAATAAAGGGTATTTATAATAGTAGGTTTATACCTTCTTTGTTCTTTTATGGATTTGATTTGGGATTTGTAGCTTATTTTCCTAGTTGAAGAAGGATTAACTTGCTGGCCGCTGGACAGGGTTGGCGCGCCACGCCTGGCATCGCGTAGGAATAAGCACTGTGTCGCGCCCTTGGTCACACTGCATTGGTTGTGCATTGCGCCTTCGGCCGCACAAGATGGGCTGCTCACCGCACTGTTGTTCATGCAGGTATGGCTAATGTGGTGCTAAGTGTCAAGGTTCGCTTTGTTTAGTCCAACTTTTTTCATCTTTTTTCAAAAAGACTCAAATACACCCAATTCCATCTCTTTAAGCCCTGAAAGCATATAATCATGTGTGTTAGCTCTATTTCACAAATATATATCATAAAACATATGCAAACACACATAATATATTCTCAAAACATAGTAAAGTATGGGAAATATATGGCTAACAAGTTTGTAAATACACCCTTCATCACACACCAATACTCTCTAAAGGTACAACTAGAGTTGGATCGCCAATGCACTTCTTCAACAAAGATACATGGAAAACTGGATACTAATGCCAACTCTGCAGGCAACTCTAATTCATAGGCCACATTGCCAATGCGCCTTAGAATCTTGTAAGGACCAACATACCGGGGGATAAGCTTCTCCTTCTTGCCAAACCTCATCACCCCCTTCATGGGTGTCACCTTTAGAAACACCCAATCATCAACTGTAAACTCAAGCTCCCTCCTCCTTACATCTGTATATGATTTTTGACGACTCTGAGCTATGTTCAGCTCTTTGCTAATAAGCTGAACTATCTCTATGGACTCATGAACTGAATCTGGCCCTATCAATGCATCCTTTCCTATCTCAAACCACCCAATAGGTGATCTATATTGATATCCTAAGTTATACCTCCCAATCTTTGGTGTTCAATCTGAACCTGCTGCCAATTCAAAATCTTTGCCACAAATTCTTCGATATCCCTCTTCATACTATTCCACTAATGAACATCTCGTAGGTCATGGTACATACTGGTAGTACTTGGGTGGATAGAATACCGAGAGCTGTGAGCCTCTCTCAACATCCGCTGTCTCAAGTCATCATTTTTAGAACATACAATAGGCCCTAATAGCAGAGTACACCGGCTCCCTTTTAGGAGAAAACCTCAACTTTCTGATTTCGGACTACTTTCTTCAATTTAACCAAACTAGGATCCTCATCTTATTTTGCCTTAACTTCCACTACTAACGAAGAATTCAAAGCATTATGGACCATGACACTACCATCTGTCGAATCCCTTAGGCAAACCCCTAAGTGAGCAAGCCTATTGGCATTTCTAACCAACTCCTTTCTCCTATCCTCAACATAAGAAACACTCCCCATGGACAATTTGCTAAGGGCCTCAACTACTAAGTTGGCCCTATTAGATGATAAAGAACACCGATGTGGTAATTCTGGAGAAGTTCAAGCCATCTCCTCTACTGAAGATTCATGTCCTTCTAGCTAAAGTCATACTGAAATCTCTTATGGTCACTCAACACATCAACATACACCCCGTACAAATAGTGTCTCCAAATCTTCAAGCCAAATGCTACTACTGCTGAGTTAAGGACATATATTAGGTATTTCTTCTCATAAGTCTTAAGTTTTCTAGAAGAATAAGAAATGACCTTACCATATTGCATCAACACACACCCAAGGCTAACCCTTGAGGCATTATAATACACCATAAAGTTGTATGTGCCCTCTGGCAGGGTCAAGATTAGAGAGAAAATGAGTCGAGTCATTAACTCGTAAAAGCTCCTTTCATAAGCATCGGGCACTTGCAACTTTACCTTCTTTTGAGTCAATTAGGTTAGAGGAGAGGCAATTGATGAAAATCCTTCTATAAACCACAAATAGTAACCAGCTAAACCCAAAAAGCTTCTAATGTCGGTGGGAATGATTTTTTACGAGTCTACATGAACATCCTCACTAGATACCACATGTCCAAGAAATGCAACTGACTTAAATCAAAACTAGCACTTGTTGAACTTGGAAAATAACTAAAGGTCCTTAATAGTCTGCAACACAACCCTCAAATAATCAGCATATTCCTCCTCACTCCGAGAGTATACAAGGACACGTTGTCTATGAAAATGATGAAAAACATATCTAATACTTCTTGAACACCATGTTCATCAAATCCATAAAAGCTACAGGAGCATTCATTAGTCCAAAATACATAACTATAAATTCATAGTAATCATACCAAGTCCTGAAGGCTATTTTCGAAATGTCACACTCTCAGGCTCTAAACTGGTAGTAGCTAGATCTGAGGTCTATCTTTAAGAAGCAACTAGTGCCCTGAAGCTAATCGAACAAGTCATCAATTCTTTGAATAGGACACTTATTCTTTATTGTGACTTTGTTCAATTAGCGGTAGTCGATGCACATCATTAGAGGACCATCTTTCTTTCGCATGAAAAGGACTGAAGCACCCCAATGGGTATTATTGGGTCAGATAAAACCCTTATCTAGGATATCCTTCAACTCCTTAAGCTAAGCTAAACTCCAGGTAGATCATCTATGAATACCTCTGAAATTCACAAACAATTGGGACTGATTGATGAGTCAAGGTTTAGGACTTGGAATACTTTACCCAAACTAAGTGGTATACATACCCCTAGGAAAGCATCTTTTGGGCCTTAAGATATGAAACAAAGTGACCTATAGGCACCATGGAACTGTGCTTCATTCTAGGATTGGTTCACCTAGAAATTGAAATTCTACTACTCGAGTTCTATAATTGACTGAATAATAAAAGGAATACAACCAACGCATGCCAAGGATAACATCAAAGTCGGTCATGTCTAACTCCATTAGAAATGTTGTGGTGGATTTTTGGAGGAGCATAACCGGGTAGTTTCTATATAACCTCTGTGCTAAAACTAACTCACCGATAGGAGTAGAGACTGAAGAAGGTTCTGAGAGGATTTCGGGACTGACATCGAAGTTTATAGCAACATAGGGGGTGGCGAAGGATAATATGTCCCCTAGATTTAGCAATACATAAACATCAAGGTGAAAAACTCGTAACATACCCGTGACCACATCTGATGAGTTCTCAAGATCCTAACATAGTGAAAGTGCATAGAAACAATTCTGGTACTATCTTCCACCTTCACTAGATGAGGCACTATCACGATACGAATCTACACGCTGGGCACGACATAGTACTTAGGATCACAAGTGACCCCAAGCTAACCCATGGCATAACATACTACTGATACTTTGAATATAGTATGAATTCTATAAGCGGAAGCTTTATAAGGCAAAACTGAACAAAATCCTATTAAGTGAAACAAGACATCTGATAACATACTGAAATTTATACAACTACTATAAAACAACTGAATTATTACCTGTCTGAAAGCCATCTAAGGACTGACGAGTTGCTGGGACAACCCCAAGCTAACTTTAAAGTCTGATCTAAAATATCAAAATATAAATAAAATTGGGAATGAAACTCTAGCCCTCAGAAAATGAGGACTCACCATTGAACTCCACTAATCTTTGTTAGAGAAGGACTAATAACGATGGTGAGATTGACAACCTACAACTTGTATCATAGTACGATACAGTATAGAGAGCATGCATCAGTACCTTTTAGTAAGTGAGATATGAAGTAAATGTAAAGATACTGAGAATCTGTAAGCTGAACTAACAAAACATACAACGACCATAATTGGAATCATAAATACTGAAATCATCTGGAGAGCTGATAATCCTGTAAGTACTAATAACTATCTGAAGGTGATGCGTAGATCTTGAGAGCTGAAAGACTAGACTGAACTGAAGACTATGACTGTGGAGTAAGTTGTCCTGTGCTATACTGTGGCATAGACTTTAACCAACATGTAACCATGTTAGCTAACCATGGATTCCGATGTATACTCCTCATAGGAGAAGGCCCACTATACCTTTCCAAGGTATAGTAGCTTAGTTTGATGATCATTGTCTGATGCCCATTCAAGCTAATAACCTACGATGGCAATGTAGTTCTAGGAACCTAGTTGCGCTAAACCCCAACTTCTCTTGATGCTATGCTCTACAATCACTAGAAGTCCTAATTATTCTTATTAGGCCGATAGCTCGAAACTGATATCCCAAGACTTAAGTAAGAAGTACGTGTTTTTAAGTGTTCTGAGAGTCTAAGGGCCCCAAAAAAATTATGTTCCAAGACTCGTCAGAGCTACTTTATCTAAAAGTGTCGTAATGGTCTAAATAACACTAAAAAACTGATAACTGGTACTATTGAGGTTACTAAGTTCCTCATGACTAAAGTAGTCAAACTGATCAACTGATATTTCCGTTGAACACTAAATATACTATGTATTGACTGAGACTTTGAGACTGGATAAATCAAAGACTAACTTCTAATCATGCATATTTACTAACATTGGTAATTTAAAGGAACTATTCTGTCAAACAATATTAATGTCTGAATTTTCAATTATACAAGTCCCATTCTAGTCATATCGAAATATTAGGGCTAAAATTTTTATTGTATGAAATGAGATACCAAGCATGAATTACAACTAATACAAATCATGGAAAAACATCAGGAGTTATAACAAAGAGGAAAATCATAATCAGTCTGAAGAACAACCCTAGTTTTGATTGTATATACGGCTGGAATTAATAGAATTTCTGTAAGAATTTTGGAACACTAGGGTGAAAGAAATTCCCTTGTTGGAATCCCACATACCTGGAGTAGAAATTCCTTGAGAAAGCACCTGGAAATCTTAAGAAAGAGAGGAAGTCCTAGTTCTTATTTGGAAGGGTTTGTGGTTATTCGATGAATTTCTAAGTTACATTTTTGAAAGAATGGGGGGAGAGGGTTTGCTAATCCTATAAAACCCTTATAAATAATCCCACCACGATGTAGTCCAAGAGAAAGAATAATAGGTTTTTACAAAAATGCCCCTAAAAAGAGTTTTAGAAATCCTGCCCGTTAGGTGGTACGACTCAAGCTATGAGTCATATCAGGATCATACTATCCACTCCTTCACCCATGGCTAAGGGTCCTGCTCAATACTATTCGCTGAAGCTTTCCACGAAAGCCTCCTACGATCCGTACCAGGATCCTACGGTTCATACTACAATATGAAATTTCGCCCTGAACATCTCTCTAATTCAACTCATGGTTGGCTTATACGATCCGTATCAACATTCCACGAGTCATACCATGGCTCGTAGTTACCCAGAAGTTCCCTGACCATTTCTTTAAACTTTTCCATGACTGGTCAGTACGATTTGTACCACAGTGGTACGAGTCATAACATGTAATTATGGTTTCTCTTAGTCACCCCCACTAATTTCCTTGATCCTCCTATTATGAGTCCAAGTACGACTTGTACCTCCATTCTACGAGTCATACTGTGGCTCGTTCTGAGGTGTTTTTTCAAATTTTCTGTATGATCAAGTTTTAAATCCAAAAACTAGTCCCAGGGATTTCTGGGGTGTTACAGCAACCCTGTTGGGATGGGCGAGTTGTTGGAGCTGCTTAATAGGTGGCTTGGGTACGACTGCTTACATCACCTTGGCTGGTTGATGGAAAATTGCTGAGTCTGTGACCAAGCTTATCATATCCAATGCACACATACTTTCCAATCAACCCCTCTTCAGGGTGGTTCCTTCTACACTTCTTACAAGATGGAAAACTGCATCCTCTGGACATGCTTCCTTGAGACTTAGAGCCTAGTGCTCTACCCTGCTGATAACCTCTAGTCCTAAGATATGGGATGCTCGCTGATAAAGGCACTAGGGATGATGATTTGTGATAAGACTGCGCCCAATTCCCACTGCCTGTTCTTTGTTGTGAGAACTCAATGTTTCCCGGCTAACCCTCTTGGTATCCCTTTCCTTCTCCTTTAGCTTCTCTTCCTCAATCTGTTGGGTATGAGTTATGAGCTGAGAGATATCCATATGCTAGATAAGTATAGTGGTCCTACACTCACTCCTTGACCACTAAGTTTGACACTCCTGATACAAACTTGCTCATTCAAGCCCTCGGCTTGGCCACTATCTCCGGAGCATACTTAGAAAGCTAATTGTACCTTAGGGCATACTCCTGAACCATCATTGAATTCAATTTAAAGTTAATAAACTCCTCAGGCTTTGCCTCCCTCACCTCACAAGGAAAGGACCTGTCCATGAAGGCTTTCACGATCTCATCCCAATCAACTTGCACTGCACCTACCCAAAGTCCTTCCTTCCACTACTTATACCATATATGAGCTACCCCCTGCAACTGATAAAATGCCAAGTCTGCACTCACCTCTCTGATGATACCCATGATCTAAGAGATCTTCTACACCTCATCAATGAACTCCTATAGATCCTCATCCACCTTCAGACCATAGAACTCTGGTGGGTTCATCCTAGTGAAGTCTTGCACCCTTGCCGCTGCATCATTTTTGTTATGATTCACAAGTGCAATCGCCTGCTGATTGACCTGAGCAACCATAGCCTGTGCCAACATTTGGAAGGCAGCCACGAACTCCACATGGATAACTTGTTCATTCATAGGGTCTACTGAGTGGTAGAGCTGCCTGATTTTCATTATCATTTCTCCTTTTGTTGGCTCTTCTAGGAGGAATTTCTTTGTAAATGCATATAGCACGAGTTAAAAGAGCAAAGAGAGATGGACTTTATGACATGATATGGAATATTAAAGAAGAGAATTCCTAAAAATGTCTTGTAGCCTCTTCTTTGTAAGTGTGGTGCACTTCACAACAATGAAAAAGACTCTACTTAACACGGCTTTCAGGTACCCAAGGTCACTCTTAAACTTGAGGCTCTGATACAAAGTTGATCATGACCCGAGCCGAGGCCCTCAACGCAACACAGGACCTAGATTCGTGAAAGACTCCGAGCTAAACCATGGTACAAGCATAAATAAAAATAAACTAACAAACTAAGGGGAAGAAGATCATGAAATATATTATAAATAGAATAAGTCTAAAATATCATGAAATAAAAAATCGAGACAATATAAGCCACTCACTGAACATATAGACCTAATAGTGTGAAAGCCTCTAAAAGTCTAATAAGCTGAAGGGACAGGTTCCCAACTAGCTCGACATAATTTGAAAACTGAAATGACAGGAAAAACATAAAACTAAACTCTTGCCCTCAGATGATGAGGATTTACCAACTTAGACGCTGATCAGGGATTGGAATGTAGATAGCAGAGGGGCTAAGACTGAACACTTGAACCTATATCGGGAGATGATATAGCACAAAATATGCGTCAGTTCTTTGAATGTGTTGAGTATGAAGAATAAGTAAAACATGAGAGTAGGGGAATTATGCTTGAAATTATGATCGTGATATAGTCATAAAATGTGATATTTGTAATATACTAAAATATAGTGACCCAAGGTTTAAAACATAAACATAAAGTTGAGCGTATCTGAAATTATAAATACGTTAATAAACTAATCAGTGGGCCATGTACAAAATATCATAAGTCAATACATCATAAAATATGAAAGTCGGAGATTCTCATAACTGACATACTCCAAGAGCGCATCATGGAGCTCGACCTATAACCCTGGTCGAGAGGGTGTTCATACATTTCCAAGGGTCAGAACCATGAAGGCGTAAATTCACTCATGAGCCCATTAGGACAAGAGAGACACTTACAGCTGACGAGGACCCCTTCATACCTAGAATGGCATGTAGTTTTGGGACATAGGTTATCTGAACCCGTATTCGCTCAATGTTAAATACTACTCCAAGAATATACATAGGTGCTCATAATCATGCTTGAAACATGTTAGGTTTTGCACAGGCTAATTTAAAATCATGTAAATCACTAAATTCCTTAAAGTACTAAACTAGCTATGAAAAACTATGCTGATTCTGCAGCCATGAAACTTAGTATTGAAATTTATGAGAATCATACTTAATTGAGTTAAACATGCTAAAATGAATATAGTGAAATATAGGAGTTTTTCAAATAATTCAACACAATCATAATTATAAAATACATGTGGAACATGAGAGAAATAATTCATCAAGGAATTTAGATTTTTTTGATCGAAAGGGTTTTATCCCTAGAAATCATAAAATTCGAAATCTGCCATATTGAAGAATTGAAATCATAGGTTTTAGGTTGGGATTTGGGCATAATGCTGAAAGGAAATACTTGTTGATAATTCCACATACCTGGGCTTGATGATTCCTTGACAATAGCTTGAAACCCAAGAGATTGGACAAGAAGATTCCTAGGTGTTCTTGAGAGCTTGAGAGGTAGAATTTCTTGAATTATCGATGATATGAAAAGGGAATGAGCTAATAGACTATTAAAACCCTTTAAATTTCCCTTAACAAAACCTAAAATGACCTGGGTTAGGAGTTAAAAATATAGAATGTTACAAAATACTCTTGAGATTTTGAATTGAAAATTTGTCCCACCCCCCAAGCCTCACGAATTGCGCCACGAGTCATTGGGTCATACCATGACTTGCGGTGACCTCTCATTGCCACTGAACCATCATGGCCAAATTCTGAACTTCCTACCATAGTTAATCAGGATTACTCATCCTTAGACATCACGAGTCGTGATGTGCACTCGTGGTCATTGGGTTGATTTTAAAACCACTTCTGAACCTCACCCAATGACTCGTCAGAATGAGCCATTACTTTCCACCATAGATCGTTATCTGGCTCTTGGTCTCTAGGAGAGAAATTGACAAGTTTCAGGACTTTGACAACACTACTCAGAACAAGTGACATAACGAATCGTCACTCACTCCTATGACTCGTTAGATGAGTCGTTCTATGGGGATAATGCCAATTTTCTTGTTGGTATCTACTTCAAGTGTAGAATCTGATTTTAGGAACTTTGGGTGAGTTACAGGTAGTCATACTGTACATGAGATTCTAAGCTTACAAATATGGTGAAAAGTTCTCTTTTCTCTCTCTTCATAAACGATTAGCCCTAATAGAAACTTAGTTCATTGGCTACGGACGATCACCAGAAATAGTTATAGCAACAACCAAATCATAGGAAATTCAGCGCGATAAGGATAACAAAAAATCAAAAATAACCAATAAGCGCAAAAGAGAGACATATCACACCCCCAACTATAGAATTACATTGTTCCCAATTTATACATTAAGAACAAAGGATTGTAGGAACTCCCAGATGTGGCTACTCTTCATCATCATCATCATTAACCGCCTCATTGTCCTCATTATTCCCTTCATCCCCAAGGTTTTCCTCATCATCCACCCTCAGTCTGTCAAATAAATCATCAATGAGACCTAGGGCTGTAGGTGGGATAGCCATGGCTTCATCAAGTAAGCTCATGTGGGGGTCCTCGCTTGGTGAGAAGCTTTAATCTAGGTGTAACGTGTGTGTTTTCATGGTGATCAATCATAAAAACAACCATAATTAAGAACCTAAGACAAAACAATGATCAATAACTTAAAACCAAAACAAATTCACATATTCACAATCATACCTTGTGGATTCAACCCTAGAGGGAGGGTTCTAGCCACTCAAGTTTCTATAATTACAAGAAAACATAATTAAAGTAACATACTTAAGTGAATTGGTAGAAGAGAAGATGAAATTGATGAACCCTAGGTGAGTTCTCCCACTCTCCCTCACTACTTGGCAGTTTTTCAGAATAATTTCGTGACCAAGTGTTTTTAGGAGCTAAGGGACCTATTTATAGTAAATGAGAATTGTACAAAATTATGCCCGGCATGGAATAGCTCCATGTCACGGAGGTTATCACACAAATATGCCTCTGTGACACGGAGGAATCGCGTATGCACACTGGAAACTCATAAAACCGTCGCCAGGCAGCTGTTCGGCTAATTTGTGGCGTGTAAAACGACATGCAAGTGCACGTGGTCGAACAAGTAGTAAGTGGCTTTAGTAAGCCAAGTATCGATCCCACAGAGACTTGGATGAAGTGCAATTTGTTCAAGTGTACTATATTTTACTTCTAAAAATGCAGACAATAGTGTAACCAAAAGTTTGATAGTTTGTTTT
The DNA here is from genome assembly GCA_035772735.1 of Datura wrightii. Classification (NCBI taxonomy): domain Eukaryota; kingdom Viridiplantae; phylum Streptophyta; class Magnoliopsida; order Solanales; family Solanaceae; genus Datura; species Datura wrightii. The sequence goes on along the minus strand of JASDFA010000003.1, from coordinate 115,256,027 downwards.
ATAATTTTTATACTAAAGCTAAGAACAATTATCTACTTTGAATCTGAACTATGAATGAGAGCATGCTGAGGTTACACGAACATGTAATAAATTAATTATCATCATAATTTGGTTAATCTTTTCCTCCAGTTGCTAGCCAAGAACATTTTCCAAGAGATTAAAACTCTCGTATTTAACCTCACTTAAGAATCATGAACCATCCGTCTACATTTCTGTGATCAAATGCAATTCATGTCCTAGCCATACAATTTCGGTTCCTAAATTGACTAATACGACTTTCAGGTATATTTCTATCCTGAAATCAAATCAAGACTCAATTTTCCCAAACCAAGTAAAGAAACCAGACTTTTTAGATGTACATTAACATAGGCCACACATTAATGCAGTAAGAACAAGAATTAATAGAACAACATGGAAGAAAAGATGAAAAACCAAAGAATCAATGATCAATTTTCATCACAATTGTTCATAACCTCAGCAAGGAGAGGAATTAGCCACTCATTTGTGGATTAAACATCTTAAAATGAGTGTTAATCATACAAGCAATTGAATTAAAGAAGAAAGAAAGAGAGAAAAAAACCTGATATTTTTGTCCCTCAACTGCCTGTAACCCACGTCCTTGCTCCACCAAGTCAGAATATTGAAAAATGAACCTAAGTGTTCTATTTATACTGCTGGGAATTTTTCCCGGAATAACGAGCAACGTGTTACAGAGTGCATCACGGAGCACTGTCTCGGTGACGTCTCGTTACTGGTGATCACCACTCGTGGTCACCACTCGTCAGGTGAACTGCCATAAACTCAGTCAAACTTTTCCCTGCTGGCCACGACTCATCCCATGACTCATGGGGCCTGATCACGACTTGTATTATCATCGTTGGAGATCCAAATTCCCAATTTTCAACTCATCTCCTGAGCCTCACCACGAGTCACATCACGACTAGTGGTATGCTTCCATGGGTCACCTCACGACCCGTTCTGTGCCCTCATGCCAGTTTTAAATTTTTCTCTATTTCAATTTCTGGGTCTGATCTTTGTGCACCTGGGGTATAACAATATCTCCCCCTTGGGAACATTCATCCTCGGATGTTGAAAAACATATAGAAAAGCAGAGAAATGTAATCATCATATTTAAATACTGATCATTTAGGTTGAAAATTGATGGAATGACTATCTGCGATTCAAACTACATAGATGAACTGATTTCACGAATCACACATACATCCATATACATAAAAGAAACTTGGGCACATGAACTGAACATGAAAACTAAAAAGAGTCTTAGGGTAAGAATTGACACCTAAAGATGGAACTGAGTCGGTAGAGAATAAATATGGGTATCTAGCCATCATATCCGCTTCCTCATCCCACATACCTCCTTCAACATGCTGATTCCTCCATAACACTTTCACTGAAGCTACTTCCTTGTTCCTTAGCCTTCGAACCTGACGATCCAATATTTCCATCGGAACCTCCTCACAATTGAGACTGTCTTTCACACTAATACTGTCCACCGAGAAAACTAGAGCTGGATCACCCAAACACTTCTTTAAGAGCGACACATGAAAAACAGGATGCACAGAAGTTAATTCTGAGGCAACTCCAATTTATAAGCCACCTTGCCAACACGTCTCACTATTCGGTACGAGCCGATGTAGCAGGGACTAAGTTTCCCCCTCTTTCTGAACCTTATCACTCCCTTCATGGGAGACACCTTCAGAAATACCCAATCATAAACTTCAAACTCAAGTTCTCTTCCTCTCACATCAGCATAGCTCTTTTAGCGACTTTGTTCTATTTTCAGCCTGTCCCTTATAAACTGAACTTTCTCCATAGCCTCATGAACTAAATCTGGTCCTATCATCACCGCTTCACCATCCTCAAACCAACTAATGGGCAATCTACATCTCCACCCATAGAGAGCCTCAAACGGCGCCATCTGAACACCGGAATGATAGATTTTACTGTATGCAAACTACATAAGAGGCAAATGATCATCGCAAATACCCTTGAAGTCAATCACACATTCTCTCAACATGTCCTCGAGGGTCTGAATTGTCCGCTCCTCTTGTCCATCCGTTTGCGGGTGAAATATGTTGTGCTGAGCTTAGCCTGAGTACCAAGTCCTTTTTGAAATGACCTACAAAACTGAGAGGTAAATTGAGTACCTCTGTCTGATATAATGGACAAGGAAACTCCATGAAATCAAACTAGCTCCCAGATATATAGTTTGCATAGTCCTCCGCCGAATCCGTGGTTTTGACCAGTAGAAAATGAGCGGCCTTGGTCAACCTGTCTACCATAACCCAAATGGAGTCGTATTGTCGACGAGTGCGAGGTAAACCTATGATGAAGTCCATATTAATTTCTTTCCATTTTCAAGTAGGAATGCTAATATCATGTAGCACAACTCCCAGTCTCTAATGCTTGACCTTCACTTGTTGACAGTTTGGGCACTTAGCTACGAATTCTGTGATGTCCTTCTTCATGTCATTTCACCAATAGACTTCCCGTAAGACATGGTACATCTTGGTGGCACTTGGGTGGATAGGATACCTGGTGTATCCATGGGCCTCGTGCAATATCCAGCTCCTAAAATCACCCACATTCGGAACACATAAACAACCCTGGTATCGAAGCAAACTATCTCCCCCTTTGGAGAAGACCTCTACCTTCTGATTTTGAACCGCTTCCTTCAACCTTACCAGAAAAGGGTCCTCATCTTGTATAACTTTTAATTCAGTCACCAATGACGATTCTGATCCATTCTGAACAACAACAACAACACCGGTCGAGTCAACCAACCTAACTCCCAATCTTGCGAGTCGATGCACATCCTGCACCAGCTCCTTCTTTCCCTCATCCACATAAGACACACTCTCCATTGTGAGTCTATTAAGTGCGTCTGCTACTACATTAGCCTTGCCCGGATGGTAAAGGACACTCATATCATAGTCCTTAAGTGGCTCCAACCACATCCTTTACCGAAGATTGAGATCCTTCTGTGTGAACACATATGTAAACTCTTATGATCCGTAAACACATCCATGTGAACCCCGTGCAAATAATGTCGTCGTATATTCAATGCGAATACCACGCAGCCAATTCAAGATCATGGGTCGGGTAATTCTTCTCGTGAAATTTTAGTTGTCTAGAGGCATATGCTATAACTTGTCCGTGCTGCATCAATACGCACCCAAGTCTAATCCTTGAAGCATCACAATACACTATGAACCCATCGGTACCCTCGGGTAGGGTCGACACTGGTGCTGAAGTAATTCGAGTCTTTAACTCTTGGAAGCTCTTCTCACAAGCCTCTGACCATTGGAATTTCACCTTCTTTTGAGTCAATCTGGTTAAGGGTGCTGCAATATACGAGAAACCTTCCATGAATCTTCGATAGTAGCTAGCTAAACCCAAGAAGCTCGGAATATCCGAAGGATTCACCGACCTAGGCCAATTCTTCACCTCTTCTATTTTCTGAGAGTCCACCTTTATGCCTTCGCGTGATACCACATGGCCCAAAAATGTCATTGAGTTCAACTAAAACTCACACTTGCTGAATTTGGAATATAATTGGCGATCCTTGAGAGTTTGCAGCACTACTCTCAAATGAGCGGCATCCACCTCCTCGCTCCGAGAGAATATCAGGATGTCATCAATAAACACAATCATGAACATATCCAAGTATGGCTTGAACACCTTGTTCATCAAGTCCATAAAATCTGCAGGAGCATTTGTTAATCCAAAAGACATAATAATAAACTCATAATGACCATACCGGGTCCTAAAGGTTGTCTTCAGGATATTGCTCTCCCGAACTCTGAGCTGATGGTACCTAGACCTAAGGTTTATCTTTGAGAAACACTTGGCACCCTGAAGCTGGTCAAATAAATCATCAATCCTAGGTAGAGGATACCTATTCTTGATGATGCCATTGTTCAATTATCGATAATCAATGCACATATGAAGAGGACCATCTTTTTTCTGGTGCACCCCATGGGGATTTGCTCTGTCTAATGAAACCCTTATCTAACAGGTCCTTCAACTATTTCAATTCCTTTAGCTTGGCTGGAGCCATTCTGTAGGGAACAATAGATATAGACTGCGTGTCGGGAAGAAGGTCAATATCGAAATCAATTTTCCTCTCGAGAGGTAAACCCGGTAAGTCATCAAGGAACACTTCTGGATACTCGCATACTACTAGAACTGACTAGATAGTCGGGGTCTTGGTTGTCATGTCCTTAACCCTAACTAGATGGTACACACAACCTTTAGATATCATCCTTCTGGCCTTAAGGTAGGAAATGAAACGACCTACAGGCACAGCTGAACTACCCCTCCACTCTAAGACTGGCTCACCTGGAAATCTTAATTCTACTTCCCGGGTTCTTCAATTAACTGAGGCATAACATGCAAATAGCCAATCCATGCCGAGGATAACATCAAAACCGGTCATGGTTAACTCTATCAAATCTGCTAAGGTGGCTTTCTGACTGAGACTGGGTAACCTCTATACACCTGTCTAGATACAACTGAATCACCTACTGGAGTAGAGACTAAGAAGGGTTCTGACAAGACTTCGAGACTGACTCCAAAGCTACTAGCCACATAAGGTGTCACAAAAGACAAGGTAGCCCCAGGATCTAACAAAACATATACATCAAGATGGAAAACTTGTAACATACCAGTAACCACATCGGGGGAAGTCCCCTGCACCTGACGGAACATGAGGGAATAGAATCTTTTCTAGAGCTAACCGCTAGCTAAACTAGTCGAAGCACCCTACTGTGCAGGACGTGTTGTTGGAGCTGCTGAACTAGAAGCTGGGCCTTGACCCCCATCGTGACCTTATCTCATTGTTGAGAAATCTTTGTGCATGTGTCAAGGCTTCCCACACCTGAAAAAAGCACCCGAACCTGCCAAGCACTAGCCTTTGTGTCCCCGACCACACCTGCCGCAAACTAGGATGCTAGAATCTGCGGGTCTGCTGCTTTGACCCCTCGAGCCTGATGCTCGCCCCCTCTGATCATGCCTAGGTCGGGATGGCACACTCACTGCTGAAGATGTTGGAGCTAAAGATCTCTTTTGGGTTTGCTGTAAGTGCCCACCGCCTGACCTCTGCTGTGAGAATCTTTACGTATCGGTCCTGGCCCTCTTGGCCTCTCTCTCCCTCATATGTGATGCCTCCATCTGCTAGGAATACAAGACTATCCAAGGAAAATCCATATCCTGGTGGAGCATAGCAGTCCTATAATCCTTTTAAAAATAGCCCACCACGCCATGAACGAACTTGCTCAACCGCGCCCTCTGATCAGCCACTAACTCTAGGGCGTACTTCAATAGGAGAGTGAACTCAAAGGTATACTCTTGTACTGTAATTCTCCCTTGCTGAAGATTCACAAAATCGGTTGCCTTCAGCTCCCTCATCTCCTGAGGGAAGAACCTATCTAGGAACGCAATGTGGAACTCTTCCCAAGTGACAGGACCTACTCTGGTGGCCTTACTATCTTTCCATTGTCGAAACCAGATATGTTGGACCCCTTTCAACTGGTATGAGGCCAACTCCTCACACTCAACTCCATTCACCCCCATGACTTGGGTGATCTTCACAATCTCATCATGAATTCATGCGGGTCCTCATCTACTTTTGAACCGAGGAACTTTGTCGTTTTCATTCTCCAGAAATCACTAACTTTAGCCGCCACGGCATTGCCATTTTGCAAAACATGTGCAATTGCCTACTGATTGACCTGAGCTTTCAAGCCCTTCACGAGCATCTGAATAGCTGTCGGAAACTCTACATGCGCAACTGGCTTAGGTGCGTGGTGCTCCTGGACTGGTGGGGCCTACCAGTGCCTATTTCCGTTGCCATCCTCATGGCCATCTCTATTCCCATTCCTTCTACCATTTACTCTTGGAAGAGCCATGATTCTGCAATCATGAATAGCATGAATTAGAAGGATAGCGAGATATTTCATCGCATGACATAGATCATGAAAGAAGGAAATTTTTCCTAAGCATCTCGTAGCTTCTTTTTCATAAGTGTGGCATGCTTCACACCCATGAAAAAGACTCTACTCAATGCGTCTTACAAGCACCCTAGGACATTTCGAACCTATTGCTCTGATACTAAGTTTTTCACAACCTCGATGAAGGCCCGGATCGCAACACGGGACAAGGAGCCCCGAGAGACTCATGGTCGACCCATGGCATGAACATACATCTAACCCAATTACTAAAATTGAAGATTCAACATAATAATCTTAGCGGAAGTATGAAATAAACATAACATCAGAATACACAATATGAAGCTGAATACATCTTTTTTGTACGAAAAGCCTCTAAACAAGATGAATTGATGGGAAAAGACCCCAACTAACTCGAATAAGCTAAAAACTAAAAATACATAGAGAAATCTGATTAAGTATGATCCTAGGGAGATGAGGACTCACCAACAAACATAAAATTCTATATCTGAAGAACGACTATGAACGGGGCCGAGTTTGAGTGTCGGGTCATGTATCAGAAATGATATAGCATAAAGTATACGATCAGTACGTGGAATGTACCGAGTATGCAAGGTAAGAAAAAACGCTTAAATAAGTAAAGTCATTCAATAAAAACATGCATAATATAAAAATAAACAATAAGAAACTGAGAGTAGGGCTTGCATTCATTCTTTCTTAAATAATGATCTCATCATAACATAACATAACATCGTGACTGAATCGACTGACTCAAAGTTGAAATATGATAGTCATGAGTAAAACGGAACATTGAGTCAAACCTTCTTTAGAATATATATAGATTTATAAATCTCATGAATAATGAACATGCATAACCGAAATCATGAGGAACAATGGGAGACTCGTCTTTTAACCGACATACCGCGATAGAGCTTACATGGTCCCAACTATCACACTCAAGTGGGTAGAACCATCCCATCCCTTTTTAGGGCTAGTGACAATACCATGATATCGATACCAAGCTCGTGGCCCAATCAGGGTAGGAGATAGCTCACAAGGGAGGTCCCGAAGTAATATATAAGAATAACCTACGTTGGCGCATAATTCAGAGGCATAGGGTGATTGACTCTTAGCCTACTCTTTGCTAGACACTACTCCCAAAAATATGCATATGATCTCTATCATTTTTCAATGAAGCTTACAATCGTCAATTAACGAAGCATAATAATCAAATACATCTCAAACATGAAATCATGCATATGAGAAGCTTTAACTCAACCCATACCTCAAGCTGAAAGATAATTGGGAGTCTTCGCTCCAAAACCATGTGGTAAGCTTAATTCGGGAAATCATAAATCATGCTTGAACATGTGGGCATTGCCCAATACTTTCTCGTGCTTGAAAATACTCAATTCACATTGAAAACATGATTATAAACATGGATAGCTTGAAAACATATTTTTCATCATAATATCTCATCATAATCATACATTCATCATAAATATCATATTTCATGAACTTCTCATCAATGGGCTTTTAATTCATAAAACTTGAAACATGAATTTAAGTGAAATAACATAAAATTTGCCCATGATTCATAATTTAGTGGTAGAAACATATTTAAATCATATCCATGTAGAGAAATTAGAAATTTCATGCATTGGGTTAAAACCCCATACATTTGACATAGGAAATTCATGATTTAAAGGGGGATTGAGCATGGGTGTGAGCAGATGCACCCATTCATAACCCTACATACCTGATAACAACTGATTCTTACATTTCCCCGATTGCTCAAGAGGAATGGAAGAGAATTTGAAGAAGAACAAGCTTGATCACCCCCTCTAACCTTCTGTCTTTGCATGCATGAATGAAAAAGGCCTAAAATTAACTTAACCCTCTTAAAAGACATCATTTTCATAACTTAAAATGACGTAGTTTAGGTCTTAGGACCTTTTGAATTATGGAAAAGCCCTTACTAAATTCGTAGAAAATAACTGTTAGTGAGTCCCCATGAGGGACATGACGACTCGTCTCCTCTGGCCAAGACTCGTGCCATGATCCATAAAGTACACTCCTTATCAAGTCATCTGGGCTCGTCACAGTTGACTTCATGACTCATTACTGCTGACCACGACTCGTGGTCACCACTGGTTAGGTGCACTGCTATAATCTCAGTAAAACTTTTCCCTACTAGCCACGACTCATCCCACGACTCATGGGGCCTGACCTTGACTCATGGTCTCATCCGTGGGGATCCAAATTCCCAATCTTCAAATCATCTCCTAAGCCTCACTATGAGTCACATCATGACTTGTGGTCTGCTCCCATGGGTCACCTCACGACCCGTTCTGTGCCCTGATGCTAGTTTTAAATTTTTCTCTGTTTCAACTCCCGGATCTGAACTTTGGGCTTTCGGGGTATAAAAATTTTCCGCTCGGGGGACTCCAGGAAGAGCTTCAGGAAATACTTCGGGGAACTCATTTACAACTGAAACTGACTGAAGTGTCAGGGTCTCGAAAGTAGAATCTTTCACCCTGACCAAGTGATAGATATACCCCTTTGAGATCATTTTCCTAGCTTAAGGTATTAGATGAAATAACCCTTAGGCGCTGGCATACTATCCTTCCATTCTAGGATTGGTCCATTAGGAAACTAAAACCTAATGACCCTAGTTTTGTAGTCAACTAAAGCATAAAAAGAATGTAGCAGTCCATGCCAAGAATAAGGTTGAAGTCGACCATATCAAACTCTCCTACTTCAACTAAGGTGACTTTATGCAACACTATAACCGGACAATCTCTATACACCCGACTAGCTCTAACTGACTCACCAATCAGATTAGAGGTTGAAAATCGCTCTGAAAAGATTTCTAGACTAATATCAAACTGGATAGCGATGTAGGGAGTCACGAAGGAAATCGTGGCTCCTGGATCTAGTAAAACATACACATCTATCTGAAAAAGATGTAACATATCAGTCACTATGTTAGAGAGTTCTCCTGGTCCTGACGGGAGGATAATGTATAAAATCACTTCTGGTACTGACCACCACCTGTGCAAAAGGTAGCACCCAACTGAGTTGGACAATTGAACAGAACTGCTAATGTAGTGGATTGGGTCTTCCTCCATACTGCTGACGGTCAATCTCTCAATTTGTCACTCAACTGGGCACAACCAAAACAACCCTCTTTGCCCAGAAGATACTCACCCAGGTGGTTCTTACCCAACATAGGACATGCTGGAAAAGTGCGGCTGCTGGAGACGTGGCTTTAGGACTAGGAGCCTGATATCCCACCCCTCTAATCCTTACAGGACCCGGAAGATGGAGCACTGGCTGAAGAAGGTACTGGAGACCTCTGTTGCTGTTGTTCGAGGTGATTACCATCGCGTGACCTATAAAGAGAATACTCAAACTGACGTATCCTAGCCCACTTACATTCCCTTTCCATCTCCTTCAGTTTCTCCGCCTCTAACTGTTATGCATGGATGATGAGACTAAAGATGTCTATGTATTTGACGAGCACCATGGTTCTACACTCCTTGACCACCAAGTCTGAGACTCCATTCACGAACTTGAGCATGCGAGCCCTCGACTCAGCAACTATTTTCATAATACCATGACAGTTGAGTGAATTTTACTGCATACTCCTGTACTGTCATGTCATTTTTCCTTAGCTTCATAAACTCAGTAGCCTTAGCTTGCCTTAACTCCCGAGGAAAGAACCTCTCCACAAATGCAGTCACAAACTCTTCCATTCCATTGGACCTGCACAATTCTGCCTTCCCTCCTTCACCTGCTTATACCTAATCTGAGTCACCCCCTTTAACTAATAAGAAGCCAGATATGCACTTTCTATAGAAGTAACACCCATGATTTGGGTGATCTTCTGCCACTTATTAATGAACTCCTACGGGTCCTCATCAGTCTTAGACCTATAAAATTCTTGGGGATTCATCGGAGGAAAATTCCAAACTCTGGCAACAGTTGCAGGCCCATTAGCATTTACTGGCACATCGACCTACTGGTTAACCTGGTTGGTCATTGCTCGAGCCAGCATCTGAATAGCAGGCCGAAACTCTGTATGTGACACCTGATCATCTTGATGGGCTACTGTAGCTGGTGGGGCCGACTGATTAGCATTGCCAGTCCTCCTTTCATCTCCTCTCTTGGAAGTCATCGTCAACTGAAAAGGAAAAGAGCACAAGTTAGAAGGATGTATTAGAGTCTAAAACTCTACGCACGATATGAATTATGAACAAAGGGAATTTTTTCTAAAAACTCCTTGTAGCCTCCTCCTCATGAGTATGGCGCTCTTCACGCTCATGAAAAGACTCTACCAAATGTTCCTTTTAGATAACCTAGGATACTCTAAACCTGATGTTTTGATACCAAGTTGTCACGACCCGAGTTAACACCCTGGATGCGACACAGTACTTAGGATCATAAATGACCCCAAGAAAACCAATGGTAAAGCATACTTCTACTAAGACTAATCTAGTAAAAATAATAATAAGCAGAAGGTCACTAAAGTAACCAGAAAATACTGATTTATAGAAATAATTTAAACAAACACTGAAGAAAAAACAAAATGAATCTATACATACTATCTGAAAGCCTTCTAAAAAGAATTGATGAGTTATTGGGACAAAACCCCGGCTAACTCTAATATCAGGAAACCAATCTGAAAACCCATAAACTGAAATGGAAACTCTGGCCCTGGGCAGATGAGGACTCACCGCTGGAAGCTGTTGGAGAACATTGAGAGGAAGTAGCTGCGGTGCTGACGCTAGGTACCTGAGCCTATATCATAAAACTATATAGCACATAAAAATATGCGATCAGTATTTTAAATGTATTTATCTGAAAAAGCCCCTATTCATAACTCTTACAGGGATAGAATAGAAAAGGTTTTTGAGGGAAATTTTTGGGACCCAAGGATGAAAGAATCCCTTTATTGAATTCTCACATAACTAATGGAGAATTTCTCTAAAGAAGCTCTTTGAATCTAGAGAGAAAATCAGAATCCTGGCCCTTGCCCTGAGAAGTCTGTCTAAGTTTTCTACTTACTAGTCTTAAGAGAAAAGTGAGAAATGAGGGAGGAAGATTGACTAACCCTCTGAATCCTCTGATAATATACTCCAAGTAGTTTAAGTGCTGGGAGCTTTGGATTTGACAAAAATACCCCTAGGTGACCATTAAGAACTGATTGTCCAGATCTAATGAGCCTCACAATGACTCGTTAGTTGTAACCACGACTCATTGGTGCCAGCCGTTGTCTCTGGTCTTGAAACTTCCCTTTTCTGGACCCTCACGATGAAAGACACAAGGACTCGTGGGTTGAAACAATAGGTCATCGTCACTACTCGTTATCACTGGAAGAGTTTTGATTAGATTCTTGATATCCCCTAATGGACGGACAGGATGACCCGTTATTCGAAACAACGGTTCATTGTTTCCATCTGTTGTCACTAAGGTGACTTGCATATTTTTTGGATCTCACTCAACGGGTATATAGGACGAATTGTTATATCAAACAACGACTCGTCGTCTGGGCTGTTGTTTGATAGGAGGATTCAGCAGGTTTCTGGACTGGGTTTCAACGAGCAAAAGGACGACTGGTTACTTCATGCAATGAGTCATTCTACGACTCATTGGTATCCTAGAGGAAATTTTTCGGAGCTTATAATGACTCTTCTGAAGGATTGAGTCATTCTGAGGCAAGAACTTTTTTTCGTTTTTCATTCCAAGTCTGAGTTTGGTCTAAGAAACTTTTGAAGTGTCACAATTTCCCTTACACCAAAAATTATTTCTTTATTTTCTTAAAAACCTCCATTATTAGTCCATTTGAAGCTTCAATTTTAATTTGAATATTTTTTGTTCTTGTATTTTTAGTGATGTGGTTGAAATTTTTTGGATACTTATGAATGATTAGTGTATAAATATGAGAAAAAAATGGAGGTGATCTTAATTTGCATGGAGTTAAAAAAAAAATTATTGCGATGTTATATGTTATTTGTATGTTGAATATATGTCATGTGTATGTCGTGGATATAACACTAATGCATATGATATACATTTTATATATATATATATATATATATATAAAAGATGTACACATAAGTATATAGTCGGGGTCTAAGATATACACAAAACACACACCATTACAAAATATTATCTTCACCCTATTTTTACTACTATAACCACCAATCAATCTACCATAACACAGTAACAGATACTGACATGCATCTGAGTTGGGGTTGAGGATGACTTAGCTTTCAAACCATAACTTACCACTGCCAATAACTGATCTTTCCAATTGTTAAACACTCGACTTCAATTAATTCCTCCTACAATATTATCCTCTTCTCACATAATTTAGATAAATATTTATGATTTGTTAAGACGGGTTGAGGATGACTTAGCTTCCAAACCATAACCTACTTTTGCCAGTAACTGATATTTCAAATTGTTAAACACTCGATGTCAATTAATTCCTCCTATAATGTTGTCCTCTTCTCAAATAATTTAGATAAATATTTTCGATTTGTTATCGTCTTGTGCTTTTGGTTTTTTGGTTTGGGTTTGTTCGCAGAAGAATCTTCCTCAGAATGAAAAACAAAGAAGAGTGAAAGAAATTCGAAATACAAATTCTTTTGATGACTAAGAGAGAGAAGGGTGTCAGTAAGAGCAATGATGGGAGGTCTAAGTTTTATCGAAATTTGAGCTTAAAGTCAAGCAACATAATAGTTAAGTTAAATTAATATAAAATGAAAAATATTATTAAGTTGGATAATTATTTGAAGATCTATATAAGAATATAATTAGTTCTTTGAAATTGTCATGTAAAATATCCACAAAATAACAGATTATAAAATAAAAAATATTATTAAGTTGGATAATTATTTCAAAATCTATATAAGAATATAATTATTTCATTGAAATTGCCATGTAAATATCCACAAAATAAGAGATAATTACGTTCCAATACCACTTGGTGATATAGTTTACAAGCCCAACTCAGTTATTACCTGTGTAGCTATTAACTTAGTCACAATCCAAAATTTCTATTGAGCCATGAGGGTGCTATCATCCTGATAGGTGTACTCCATTTCTTCATTGATTAATTAATAAGTTAAATAATATAAAATAAGCAATTAGCTCTTAAAAAGAGGGAATAAATGATTCTAAAATCAAAACAACCCCAAAACCTAGTTACACTATTACAAAAGCATCTACGAGTATTAAATAAATTTAAAAAAATAAAAACGAATGTCTAGAAGGAAATAAGACAGGAATAAATAGAGAGTCTCTTGAATTTAGTGCTGTCAAAGAAAAAACAATTCACCCTGGACTCAATCGAAATAAATCTCAAATGATATGAAACTCAAGTACCTCTGGCACCTAATTCAGTTCAGGCATGCTAAAAGGTGCAATAAGTATAAAGTGAGCAGGAAAAACACGTGTACTCAACAAACTTTGAAAACTGACCCTTTGTAGAAGTGATGACAAGATATAATTCTAACAATTTTTTTCAACAGTTATAAATATACTTTTATAATAACTCAGCATAACAACAGTTTATAAATGTGATTATTATCAACAACATTAAAATAAATAAGACATATGTTATCTAAAATTAGCTACACCACTAATGATATCACAATATGTCTCGATATAGTTACCGCATCAACTACATCACTAATAATATCACAATAAGTCTCACATATACTGAGTTAAGTTAATATCATAACCATCCCGATACTTCAATACTCAGCTCAATGTGCAATGCAATGAAGATAAAATATAATGTAATGCAATAAAGATAAAATGTAATGCAATGCATTGGCCAAGAATCACCATAAATCTGCTTTATCTATCAGATAGTCCGAACCCATGGGGGATAAGCGAGGTTCATGTACCTACCGAAACCGTTTCCAATTGACAATAACATATGCCAGAATTGTTTTCCATAAGAAATAAAAAATTGTTAGAACTATTTCCCATTGGTAATAACACATATATACCGGGACTATTTTTCCTTGGCAATAACACTCGCTGAAATCATTTCCCATCGGCATCATAATTTTATATATATATATATATATATATATATATTTCATATAATGACATTGATACCCGCATAAATACACATCATCCTATTTATATGGGACACTCTACTATGTATTACCCTTAAATTCATTTAGTATATCAAAACTAACACCTCAAAGAATCAAGAAATCTCTACTTGCCACAAACAGAAGTTCATATATCAAATTATGAACATTCCCTTTCTTAGTACTCCCCAACGGTCAAAATCTGTTTAAATATATAATACATAAGAATATGAATTCAATGATACCTATATTGCTATATTTATATTTGGCTCGAAAAATCAAATTAAAAAGTCATCCGAAGCTCCGGAATCGAATCTGACATTTTTTTCATATTATGTTTACCCATAATGAAATAAACTTGCACATCAAATTTCAGCTAAAACGGGTCATTATTCAACCCCAAAATCAAGAGTTCTTACTCTAAGAACTTTAGGCCTAAAAATTTCTTAATTCCTCATAATTTCTCCATTTTTCTACCAAACGTTTATCCATAATTATGTAATAATCTCAAAGAAAATATTAATAATCATTACCTTAATATTTTAGAAAAATTTCTATTTTCTCTTCTTTTTTCCTCTCTTTTTTCTCCTTTTCTTTTCTTTTCTTTTCTTTCTCCATATTTTCTCTTCTACTTCTGCATTTTTACTTCTTTTACGTGCTGCTTCGCCTATCTTGATCCCCTTTTCTTTTAATTTTCATTTTCTTCTTTTTATTATTGAGCTTGGTCCACCTTTTGTTATTATCATTATTTATTATTTTTAATATTATTATTAATATTATGAAAATCTTTATGTCTTTTTCTTTTGGTCAATTACCCAATAACTTCTAATTAATTTGGATTGTTATATTTTTCTAGACTTAAAGATAACGTTCAACCTCGAACTTACCTAATCTTTTTTGAAGTGTCAATATGTGAACACTCACTATGCATGTCTTGCTTGTGCTTTCACGATAACTATCTTCTCTGAAACTCATCTGATTACTTCGAAAATCTTGTCACACATCCCTACAAGTTATAAATCACATATAAAAGCTATGAGGGGGTTAAAATGGAAAAAAAATATAAAATTCCCAAAATGACTCGAAGGGTCGTTATATCATCCATTACTAAAACACATGTTCTTGCTAAAACATAAAGAGAAAGAAAGTACCTGAATTATCGAAAAGCGAATAATATTTTCTCCTCATGTCGGACTCAACCTCCTAAGCGGCTTCGTCCATAGGATGATGCCTCCACTGCACCTA
Source organism: Datura wrightii (assembly GCA_035772735.1). Lineage (NCBI taxonomy): Eukaryota > Viridiplantae > Streptophyta > Magnoliopsida > Solanales > Solanaceae > Datura > Datura wrightii. The sequence continues at coordinate 115,240,696 of JASDFA010000003.1, read as the reverse complement.
TATAGATGCAATCTCCTTTTATCTCATCTTTCTAACCTGCTTATCTAGAGTAGTTATATGCTCTTTCTCAAATGTTAGATTTTGGTCTAACTGTACCGAGTTTCACTAAATTACATAAGAACCATCTCCACGGTATTTCTTCAACATCAAAATATGGAATGCTGGGTGAATACTTGATAAGTCTAGTCGTCTGATAAGTCATCTTGCTAATACGCTGAAGTACTTCAACAGACCAATGAACCTAGGACTAAGCTTGCCTTTCTTTTCAAATATCATAGCACCCTTCATAGCTGATACTTGTAGCAAAGTCTTCTCCCCAACCATGAAATCTCAATCACGAACCTTTTGAACCGCATAACTCTTTTTCTACTCTGGCTATGAGAAGTCTGTCATGAATCTACTCGATCTTGTCTATGTAATCCCTTAACATGTCTGCACCCCAAGGCCTAAACTTGAATGCATCAATTATTCCAAGCAAAGAACGACATCTGCTACCATACAAGGCCTCAAATGAGGCCATCTGGATGCTGGAATCATAATTATTGTTACTAGGAAACTCGGGTAATGACAAAAATTGGTCCTAATGACCATTGAAATTAATCACACACACCCATAGCATGTCCTCCCATACCTGAATACTCCATGGACTAGCCATCCATCTGTGGATAAAAAGTTGTGTTAAGCTCACTTGAATATTCAACTCTGTTTGCATAGACTTTCAGAAGTTGGATGTGAATTAACTACCTTGGTTTGAAATGATGGAAAAGGAAACACCCTGTAAAATCACCATCTCCTAGATATATATCCTCTCTAACCTCTCTGCATTATATGAAGTTTGAACCAGCACAAAGTGAGCTGATTTGGTCAATCTATCCATGATGAACCAAATAACATCAAATTTTCTCAAAGTTTGTGGCAATCCTACCATAAAATCTATGGCAATCAACTCCCACTTTTACTCAGGTATAGGAATCCTCTAAGTTATACCACCTAGTCTTTGGTGATCATAGTTCACTTGTTGGCAGTCAAAACATCAAGAGACATACTCTACAATCTCCCTCTTTATTCGATACCAACAGTAACAATGCTTCATATCATGATACATTTTCATTGCTCCTCGATGAATAGAGTTTCTAGAGCTATGAGCCTCTCTCATAATCAATATGGTCAAATATCACTCAGATCGTGAAATGGTACTTAGGATCACAAGTGACCCCAAACAAGCCCATAGTAAAGCATACTTTTACTAAGACTGATCTGCTGAAAATAATAATAAGCAGAAGCTGACTAAAGTAACAAGCAAATACTAATTTATAGAAAAAATTTGAACAAACACTGAAAAAAAAACCAAGTTGAATCTATACATACCGTCTAAAAGCCTTCTAAAAAGAACTAATGAATTACTGAGAAAAATGCCCAGCTAACTCTAATATCTGGACACCAAACTGAAACCCCATAAACTGAAATGGAAACTCCGGCCCTCAGTAGATGAGGACTCACCGCTGAAAAGCTACTAGAGAATCACTAAGAGGAACTAGTTGTGGTGTTGAGACTGGGTACCTGAGCCTATATCATAAGACGATATAGCACATAGAAATATGTGATCAGTATTTTTAATGTACTAAGTATTTGAGATGAAAATAAAATATACATATACTTGATAATAGTAAGCTAAATTGTAATACTGCAAAAATAGACTGGACTCTGAAAGTCTGGACTGGACTGAGAACAATGACTGCACTGAAATGAACTATATTGTGGGAGAGCCTATAACCGATATATAACCACGTGATATAGACGTGGAGTTTGATGTATAAACCCCATCAAAGATAGCCCACTGTACCTTGGCAGGGTATAGTGGCTAAGCTATGTGATCATTTTTTGGGGCCCATTCGGGCTAATAACCTATGGTGGCACGTAGTTCTAGAAATATGGGTGCACTAAACCCCGGCCCGCTCGATGCTAAGTACTACTTTCACTGAAAACCTATTTATGTTTAACTGGTTGATAGATCAAAATTGATGTCCTAGGACTAAGTCAGAACTGCTTATTTGAAGCATTCTGAGAATCTAAGAACTTGAAAGAAACTGTATTCTATGGCTTGTCAGAACTGCTTTGTCTATAAGTGTTGTGATAGTCTAAAAAATGACTATCAGGCTGATAAACTGATACTACTGAATTTAATCAAAGATTGATAAAGAGTCAAACAGATAATCTAACATTTTCAGAGAATGCTAAGTATATTCATAGCCAAAAATAATAACTTTAGATCAAACCATACAAGTTGAGGATTTATGCTCAATTAACATTCCATGAGAAAGATACAACATTCCACACCAACTTTTAAATCATGCAAGAATCAAGCCAAATATCAAAATAAACTAGGGGGAATATCATATTATGAAATCTACCTCGAAAAGACAATGATATGCTAGGGTGATAAAAATTAGCAAGACAATTGGAGTTTAAGAACACACATAATTTATCTGAAAAAGCCCTAATTCATAACTCTTATAGGGCTGAATAGAAAAGATTTCTGAGACAAATATTTGGGAGACAAGGATGAAAGAGTCCCTTGTTGAATCCCCACATACCTAAAGGAGAATTTCTCTGAAGAAGCTCTTGAAATTTGGAGAGGAATTCAGAACCCTAGCCCTTGCAATGAGAAGTCTGCTTGAGTCTTCTACATACTAGTCTTGAGGGAAAAGTGAGAAATGAGGGAAAAAGATCAACTAACCCTCTTAATCCCCTGATAATATACTCCCAAATGATGTAGTTGAGGTGCTAGGAGCTTAGAAATTTGACAAAACTACCCCTAGGTAACCATTTAAAAAACTAACTGTCTTGATCAAATAAGCTTTACAACGAGTCATTAGTTGTGACCACAACGAGTCATTAGTTGTGACCACGACTCATTGGTGCCATCGTTATCTCTGGTCTAGACATTTTCCTTTTGTTGACCATGATGATGAAAGACACAATAACTCATTGGTTGAAACAATAGGTCATTGTCACTACTCTTTATCACTGGAAGAGTTCTGATTAGATTCTGGATATCCCCTAGCGGGTATAGGATGACCCGTTATCCGAAACAAAGGGTCATTATTTCCATCCGCTATCATTGGGGTGACTTACACATTTTCTATATCTCACTCAATGACTACATAGGATGAGTCGTTATATCAAACAATGACTCATTGTTTGGCCCATTATTTGAGAAGAGGATTTAGCAGGTTTCTAGACTTGGTTACAACGAGCTACAGGACAAATCGTCACTTCATCCAACGATTCATTCTATGAATCATTGGTACCCTGGAGGATTGTCAGAGATTACAATGAATTATTTGACGTGTCCTTTTTCCTGACAATGACTTGTTGGTTGAGTCATTCTAAGGAAAGATTTTTTTTTTGGTTTCTTTTCTGATTTTTCATTCCAATTATGAGTTTGGTCTAAGAAACTTTTAGGGTGTTATACCAAATTAACAACTCTAGGAACATAAATATGACCCTTGATTCTCAAAACACCCTCTAGATCTATGATTGCTAATTTAGCTTAAGCCTTTAACACCTTTTCTTGAATCATCTTCAAGTTTTCATCTTCGAATTGTCTAGACTTGATCTAATCTAATAAAGAGATTATGCCTCAACACGAGCAATAACCCTACTAGGCCTTGAAATGTCAAGTCTCACAAAGCTATTAGCCAAGGACTCAACATCCATAGCCGAAGGACGCTCCTCTACTCGCAACATAGTCAAGTCGTCCATACTAACATACTTCTTACTCAAAGCCTTTGCTACCACATTCACATCGCCCATGTGATATAAGATAGTGATATCATAATCCTTAAGCAGGTCCAACCATTTTTTTGCCCTCAAATTTAAATCTCTCTAACTAAAAATGTGCTAAAGACAGCTATGATTCATGAACACACCACAATACACTCTATATAGATAATGCCTTCAAATTTTCAAGGAAAAGATATAACGACTCATTTGGTCGTTATAGGATGATTAAGGCCATAGTACCCTCGTTAGAATTTTCTTAGTAAAAATTAATCTAATAAAATTCAAAGATTTGGAGGTTTAAACATTGAAACTTGTCTCTAATCACAATGAATTGTGTTGTGTTGTGTTTCATTAAGGGGTGACCTAGTGAACTAGACCTCCCTATAAAATTCTAAAACTATGAGTGAATTGTAGCAATGTTATATAATGGGTTACGGATCTACTTTCGATCGTAATGTCTTGAGTTGATATTTGTGTTGTGAAATGAAACTTTATATAGTTTTACCAAGATACTGATTAACAAGGCACTGCTGCAGTAGAGGGTTTTTCGCTGCAGCAAGACCACCACAGCGATTGGAGTTTGACCGTCGCAGGTATCAGCGAGATATCAGGTCTTGCCATAACAAGGCCTTGGTTACCAAAGTAGGTCTACTACAGCAAAGGTGATGAACATTGCACTGAATGGCGTGAGGAAAAAATATGCATTTAAGTCAGTCATTTTGAGTTTTTCACCTCATAATCTCAAAATTCAAACCCAGAGACCTGCGAGGCAATTTTTCCCTGGCTAGGGAATAATTCTCCTTTCAGGTAAGTTTACCCCGATAATTATTTCATCTAGTAATCCTCTAATATCCTAGAAACATTGAGGGTGGCTTTAATGATGAATTATGGGATAGAACCCTATAACTTATGAAAGTTACCGAAAATTGAATGAGGGATGATACTTATAAGTTTTTATGCTTCTACATTGTTAGTTAAAACTTCCTAAGATGGAATTGGATGTTTCAATGCATAATCATGGTAATTTGGGACTTAGATTCCAATAAAGAGGATACTTTTAGCATAAAAACTACTACAAAGGGGGTTAAAGGAGTAGAAGCTCGATGATTTAGGGCTATATAATTATTGGAAAACTAGACTAGTGAATTATCTCTTAGGTAATTATTTAAACCTTGATAACTACTACAATTATGTGGTTTTGATTTCACAAAACTATTATTTGAAGAGTAGATTATAAATACTCTTGAATTATTTATTTTTAGATTTTGAGCATTCTGAGGTTGTGAGGAAAGAAAAGGCTCATGTGAAGTAGCTTGCTCGTCTATGTTCTTTGGTTGAAGTAAGTTATGATTTATTTATAGCTAGACAATGATTAGTCATTTGTACTTGTTATGAGTTGACAAAGCATGCAATATTGATCTTTGAACGTAGACTGTGATTGAAAGAAGTTGATCTAACAATGCTTGTATGAATAAGCTGTTAAATTGTTGAAGCTTGTTTGGATATAACTTGTCATTTGGTGTGTACTTGTGATAATCAATGTGTGCTTATCATTATTATCTTTAGTGGTGACTAAATAGAGAACATAGTAAGATAATTATTCTAAAATGGGTGGCTCGTGTCCAATGTGAGCTTGCAGACTAGAGGTTTGTGTGGAGTGGGTACCGCTTCGATATAGAATATGGTTCAGATATGAGTGGCTTGAGTCTAGTGTGAGCTTATGAACGAGCAATTATGTGATGGGCTTGGTACCACACCAGTAATGATATCAGTGGCTTGAGTCCACTGTGAGCTTAAGGATGATCGATTGTATGTGGACAGGTACCACGCCTGTACGATACATGGAAACCTAGGGTCCCTTGCAGGTCATGACTAGTTGGACAATATTAAAAATCCACTAGCATGTGTGTACAGATGAGTGGCAAATATGTGTTTAGATATTGTACAGAATGAGACTGATGAGATATAAAGGCTGTACAACTGTGATTCAGTATGGATATAATTCCATGATGGTGTTGTGATTGCATTATGCTTGTAAATTCTTGTGATGTCTTTTTATATCTTGTTTAGAGACTTATATGTCCCATGTTGATTGGCACTGTTAGGTCTGAGTTTGGTGCATTTACTTGGGTGTTTGATTTCCTGAATTATTGGTAACATGCTGTTATATCTGTCTATTACTTTCATCGATCATGTGATGTACACTTGTTACTAATCTGAGTCGGCCTATGATGCCCACCGTACATAATATTTGTACTGATGCTACTCCTGCACTTTTCATTGAGTGCAGACTGTGTTCTAGAGTCTTCTTTGCAACCTCAAATCTAGTGTTCATAGTTGACTAATCTGAGGGTGAGATATTCCTATCCATGTTACCATATATCTTCCCTTAGATAGATGTCTACTCCATTCACTTATGTTTTCTTTTTCCTTTGCTACTCTTAAACATTGCTTGCTAGTTAGAGTCCTTGTATGATGACTTTTGGTTTTTGATATTGTAATAGCTAGACTTCCGTAAATTATTTTATAATTATTTAAAACTTTAATATTTGTTTTTCTAATGCCTTATTTTTGGTTAAATGAATCGACAACTGTTGGGTTAATTGGTAAGTTCTGATTCGCCCATTGGAGGGTTAGTGTGGGTGTAACCACGGTAATTGGATCGTGACGAAAAAGCACCGCTGCAAACTCTAAGCAATGAGTAAGGTAGTTCTTCTCGTGAACTCTTAACTGTCTCGAAGCATACACTATCACCTTACCTTTCTACATCAAAATACATCCAAAACCAATCTTCAAAGCATCACAATACACCATGAATCCTTCACCTTTCACAGGTAACATTAAAATCATTGTCGAAGTTAACAAAGTGTTGAGATTTTAGAATATCGCCTCAAACCACTAAAAATTTATATGTTAGTCAATTTCATCAATAGATATGCAATAGATGAGAATCCTTCCATAAACTATTTGTAGCAACCATTCGAGCATACAAACTCTAAATCTTAGTAGGTGACGTAGGGCTAGAATAATCTCTAATAACCTCGATCTTCTTTGGATTTATCATAATACACTCATTGGTCACCACATGCCCCAATAGTTTCATAGAATTGAGCCAAAACTTATACTTAGAAAACTTGCATAAAGTCACTCTTTATTCAAAGTATGGCGCACAATTCTCAAATATTCCTCATGCTCCTCTCTACTATGAGAGTAGATGAAAATATCATCAATGAATACTATAACGAAGAAATCCAAATAGGATTTAACATACCATTAATCAACTCCATGAATTTTTTTGGGGTGTTAGTCAATCTAAAAGGCATAACCAAGAACTTATAGTATCTATAACGGCTCCTGAAGGATATCTTAGGGATATCCTCCTTGCTAATCCTTAGTTAATGGTAACCAGACCTCAAATCAGTCGTAGAGAATCCCAAAATGCCATGAAGTTGATCAAACAAATTGTCAATACACGGAATGAGATACTTGTTCTTAATTGTCACCTTTTTCAACTGTCTAGCATTGATACATAACCTTATGGTGCAATTCTTATTCTTCACAAATAGGACAGAGCATTCCAAGGAGAAACAATTGGCCTAATAAAGCCTTTATTCAACAAATCTTGCAACTTCTTGTAATTCCTTCAATTCCACTAGATCCTTCTGATACGGAGGAATATAAATGGGTTGAGTACCCAACTCTAAGTCAATATCAAAATCAATATCATGATCGGGTGGAATGCTTGGAATATTAGCTAGAAACACCTCTCGTACCAACTCCAAAGGGGGAGTATCGATATTAGTATCACGAACATAAGCCAAATAGGTGAGACACCCCTTCTCAACCATAAGCTGAGTCTTTAGAAGCTAAAATTAAATTCCTTTAATACAGACGAAGAGTACCCTGCCACTTATATTTAGGATTATTCGGCATATCTAAGGTCACTATCTTGGCATAATAGTCTAGATCTGCATGATGGGGATAAAGTCAATCCATACCTAATATGATATTGAAATCTATCATATCAAATATAATTAAGTCTATCCACATGTCTTCTACTATCAAGTCAACTACACAGGAATGATATAATCCGTCCACCAGTACATACCATCTAGGGGCCTAGGAATATATACATGCACAGAAGAAAAGTCGTAAAGCATATCCAAGTCTAAAACAATGTTTGTGGTACATAAATGGAAGTATATATATGGTTGAATAAAACTGTAACAATTGAGAGCATACTGAAACAATACCTGGAACAACAATAATGAAGGCCTCTACTTTCAGTGAAGGAACTTGAGAACCCTAGTTACTTTAACATTTAGTTATTTACTGATATAATATCCCTAATTTCTAGTACATTGGTCCATAGTATGTAGGGAGATTCTTAAAGACTATATGCATATTTCTATGAATGTTCTTGTTTAGAATCACACAAGTATCCTTTCCAAAATCCTTTAACTAAGGAATCCTTATTCCCTTTAGGTTTATAAGTTTACCGACCCAATATAGATGCTCGAAATTTCTATAATGAATTGTTTTTCTTGATTTTAACTAATATTATTGATCCTCTCATCTGATTAATTGATCCTTTCAAGCTTACATTTGTCTTTAAGATATCAGCTTTGTACCATTTTATTACTAAATTACTAACTTGTCATTAATACACTATGTCATAAGACTATTGTAATATACCAAAGGAAATTGAAATCTTCTTGTCCAAATCACACCTCAATCAAACAATCCTAGCTATGCCCAGCCTCCTCAATTGCATTCTTCAAAGTCATGACAGTTATTACCTAGTTATCTTGCTAACTATATCACAACATTGTGCACTATGTCACGTAATATTATCTCATGATGCTGGTGTGCGAATTTGAATATGTGTCCTCAACATTTATGAAAGAATAAGAAATGAAAGAATGAATGTTTCCCTAAAGTCCTTTAGTCTCTCGAAGATAAGTAATGGATGTCTCCATATCGATCAAACTATAGTAGACTCTACTTGTGTACTTAGTGGGACCTACAAACCATGCTCTAATATTTATTTTGGTAACGACGCAAAATTCAATTGAGTCGTAAGGGTGTAATACCCCAAAAACCCCTAAGATCACACTCGAGGGTTCAAATGGAGAAAATTGGAAATTCTGCACCAAGCCATAGGATGAGTCATCCAGTGACCCGGCAGGAGACTTCATGAGTCGTTAAGTGACTCGTGAAGTGGAGGGGGAGTTGGCTAAGATTTGGAGTCTGGGGGTTGACCACGAGAGAAGCCACGACTTGTGGTCAAGGCAGCAAGTCGTTAAGTCAGTCGTGGTCAGAAGCTGACTTGGATGTTGAATTTTTGGAGTGTTCCTAATGACTAGGTCACCATGAATCATTAGGAACACCACGATTCGTGGTCCCTCGTGGTGATTGACAGTGTACGTTTTCCAGTGTTGGCGATAGGGAACAGGTAACGAGTCGTCGTCATGGGTAACAACTCATCTAGTCCCTTATTGGGACTGGCAGTGTGATTTTCCTGTGAATTTATTTAAGGGCTTTTCCATAATTTATAAGCTCCTAAGTTCTAAACTACAATATATTAAGCTCAATTAGAAGAGTTTTAGGGATACTTAGCCTATTCTAGACCTCCCCATTCCATGCATGAAAGATCAAGGAGTCCATTGAAGAGCAAGCTAGAAGATTCTCTAGGTTCTTCCTTAGTTCACTAGGATTCTCAAGGGAGATTGTGAAATCAAAGTGCCCAGGTATGTAGGATTATGAATGGGAGTATTCCTCTACTTCCATGCCCAAAATTCTCTCCTAAATTCATATAATTCTAAGTTGATGAATCTATGGGGTTTTAACCCAATTTGTGAAATCTCTAAGTATCTATCATGCGTACATTCTCTTCATGTTTCTAATGTTGTTTTCAGATTCATGGGCATGTTTTATAATGTTTTCAATTACAAATTTATGATTTCAAAATCTTACAATTATAATGCCTAATTATGATAGTTCATGAAAAGTTGAGATTATGATCTATGCTTTCCAATATGATGAAATATTTATAATGAAAGTATGATTTCGAATTACCCATGTTTATATCCGTGATTTTGACTATCTAAAGTATGTATAAATTTAGGCAAGCACATATGAACAAGTATGTTTGATGATTTACTTCATTTTCATGTTATTAGCTTAGCACATGGTTTTGGAGTCCACACTCCCACTTTTCAGCTTGTGATATTGTTTAAGCTTAAGGCTTCTAACGATTTGTTTTCAGAATATGCATGTATGATTATTATTTATCTTGATCGAAGACGATGGTTCAACTTCATTGAAAAATGATCTAGAGCATATACATTTATTTGGGAGTAGTGTCTAGTACCGAGTTGACTAAGGGTTTAGTCAAACCTGTGCCTCAGAACTATGTGCCAATGTAGGTATGTTTAGATTATTTGGGACCTCCCTTGTGAGCTTTCCCCTTCCGCCAAGGGGCCTTTATCTTTATATCGATGTCATGGTAGTGACCTTAGCCCTGGCAAGGCTTTAGACGTCTCTGCCGACTTGAGTGTAATAGTCGATGTCGGTTATATGATGAGTCTCCCATTGTTCCTCAAGATTTTCAGTTATGATGATCATCAGTTATGATAATATGTTTTCAGCAGGTTTAACCCAATGTTCAGTTTTACTTATGATTATCAGTTTCAGCTTTGGGTTATTTGAATCAATCACGATATTCAGTCATGTTTAAATCATTTTTTCAGATAATAGCATGCAATCCTTTCTCTGAAAATCTTATCTTGAATATGTTTTATGATATATGATTTCAGTTTTTATTTACCTAGCGGTTTTACTTACCTTGTATACTCGGTACATTCCATATATTGACCGCATACCCTATGCTGTCATGACCCGAACTAGGACCCGGATTGAGACACGGGAGTAGAAACCCTGAGAGGCTCCAAGTTCAATCATGGCATGAAGGTAACATCTAAACTCAACATAATAAAGCGTAAATTCAACATACTTAATTGCGGAAGTTTGTATATATAACAAGCTAGAACGGAATCACGAATGACAATTTGATATCTACATAATGTTTGAAAGCCTCTAACATACTGATGAGCTAATGGGACATCATCCCCAACTAACTTGACAAAGTCTATAGCTGAAAGGAACAACTATAGATAACTGAATGTCCTCGAAGCGTGATGACTCACCAACACCAGCTGGACAGGTCAGAGAGGGAAGCAGGGGCAAATGATGCGACTGAGACTAATCCGTCGGATCTGTATCATGAAACGATACAACATAGAGTATGTGGTCAGTACTTGAAATGTAGCGAGTATGCAAGGTAAGTAAAATGGACATTTAAAATATATAAGAGTTCATAAGAGTAGGACAATATGATCATAACGTAAATATCATAATGTAACATAAGGGCTTAAGGTTTTCAAAACATTCATAAATCAGTAATACTCACAATCATAGGGGAAAAGCTTCATTAAACAAGACTTGAGTCAAAGTAACATAAACATAATCATGCATAAATCATGTGGAACAATGGGATATTCTTATAACCAACATACTACACATGAGAACACATGGAGCCCCACCTGTAAACCCCAAGTTGGAGGGTATTCATACCTTGCCAAGGGTAGAACCATGAAAATAGGTGTGATATCACTCATGAAGGACCCATATGGGAATAAGAGAATAGTTCAAGGGAGGTCTCATCATGGCTACGCTGGCACGTAGTTCTGAGACACGGAGTATGCTTGAATCGCAAATCTACTCGATGTCAAATACCACTCTCAAAACATATATAGTGCTTATATTATAGTAGGAAAAACATACATGACATTCATGGGCTAGTTTAAATCATAATAATCAAAAACATGCTTGAAATACGTGAACTAGCCATGTAATAAGGCCTGTGAGTCGGCCATAATCATAAGTCCATAAATCATAAAATTCATGCATATTGGTAAAACATGTACATACTTGATATTTCATAAATCCATGATAATTACTTGAGAGAAATCATATCATAAAGCATAAATCATACTTGGGCTAATTTAGATCAAGATTATAATGAAATCATAACTTGACTTTTCATAACATCATACGTAATTAGGCATAGTTAGATTTAAATTTTAAATCAATAAATTTATATTCAAAAGTCATAAAATATGCCCATAGATCATAAAAGATGGTTTAAAATATGAAAGGAATTGACCCATAGGTAGATCACAGAGAATTTTACAAAAATGGAATAAACCCTCATAGATCATGAAACTTGAATCTACAATTGAAATTCATGAAAATTGAGAAGAGTTTTGAGAATGAGAGTGATAAGAACTCTCATTAATAGCTTCACATACTTGGGTAAATTGAATTCACACACCTACTTGAAAACCCAAAGAGAATTGGAGTGAATTTGATGAAATCTCTCAAACTTAATCTTTAAGGAAGGCTCTAGATTTCATGCATGGAGTGGAGATACTTAGAATGAACTTAACCCCCTTAAAATACACTATTTAGAGCTTAAAATGATGTATATTAGGACCCTAAGGCTTGGGAATGACGAAAATACCCTTGATGAAATCTCTGGAAAAACTGCACTGCTAGTGGCAACGGGCATCACAACGGGTTGTTCTTTGATACCCGGCCATTACTTCATCCACCACTATTAAATTCTCTGATCTTGATTCAATGACTCAAAAGAACGGGTCTCTACTCCAAATGATGACTCGTTACTGCCTCCTGTTACCCTGCTAGATTCCAACTTAAGTCTCTAACAATGACTGGTTAGGACGAGTCGTTACGAGTCCCAATGACCCATCATTTTTGGTCATTACCACCACTGACCATCTTCAGGAGTTGCTCTAAATGGCCACTTACAATGACTCATTGTTCCCAACAACGAGTCGTCCCCAAGACTCGTGCCAGCCTCCTTTACCCAAGACCATCCACCTAACGATCCATTCCAATGGTCCGTGGCTTATACCAACGGGTTGTCCTAAAACTGTTATTTCCATGCCATTCCCTGTAGATTCTCACCATGGGCACTTCCAAGGGGTCATTAGTCCTGCCAACGACCCATACCACGATTAGTTCTGAGAAATTTTTCATATTTTTCTGCTACTTTTCATTTAAAATCCCGAGTCTATTCTTAGGCACTTCTGAGGTATTACGCATGTTGTATCATTTCATGATACAGGCTCGGACGTGTAGGTTCAGTCCCACCGCTAGCCAAATTGTCAAAGTTAGCATTTCACAGCCTATTGGCGAGTCCTCATCCTTCAAGGACCTTGTTATCAGTACTTTCAGTTTCAGTTTATTAGTGAGTTAGTTGGGGTCTTGTCCCATCATCGCATCAGGCTATAGAGTCTTATGAAAAATAATATGTATTCAACTTCGGATTAGTATTATGTTTTTCGTTGTTCAGATGTTATTGGAATTTTATACTTTTGTTATTTTCCATGTTAGATTTTCTGTATGTATTATGTTAAGCTTTAGTTTTCATGTTCATTCCATGGGTTGACTTGGAGCCTCTCGGGGTTCTTTGTCTTGTGTCTTGATCCGGGCCTATGTTTGGATTGTGAAAAATTTGGTATCAAAGCATTACGTTTTGATATGTCCTAGGGTGTCTAAGATTTGCATTAAGTAGAGTCTTTTTTAGTTGTGTGAAGCGCGACATACTTATTACAAAGAGGCCACGAAACGTTTTAGGAAACTTCCCTTCTTTCATGATCTATGTCGTATGATGAAATGTCTCTCTATCCTTCTAAATCGTGCTATACGTGTTTGTAGAATCATGCCTCCTCACTGAGTTAATGGAAGAAGAAATAGAAATGGAAATGGCCATGGGAATGACAACGCAGATGGGCACTAGCGGGCCCCATCATCCCTCGAGGATCATGTGTCCGAGTAGGTTGCCTATGCGGAGTTTAGGGCAACCATCCAGATGTTGGCACATGCATTGACCGCCCAGGTCAACTAGCAGGCGGTAGCGCATGTTCCCTAGAATGGGAATGTGGCAGTAGCAAGAGTCAGGGACTTTCTTAGGATGAACCCTTCGGAGTTTCTCGGATCGAAGGTGGAAGAGGATCCACACGAGTTTATTAATGAGATTTAGAAAATCACCCAAATCATGGGGTTGACAAGGGAGCAGTGCGTAGACCTAGCCTCTTATCAGTTGAAAAATGTTGCCCATATCTTGTTCAGATAGTGGAAGGATAGCGGGGCAGTTGGACTGGGACCCATTGGTTGAGATAAGTTTCCTATTGTGTTTCTGGATCAGTTCTTTCCCTGAGAGATGAAGGAGATCAAAGCAGCTGAATTTGTGAACTTGAGGTAGAACAACATAATGGTCTAGGAGTGTACTTTAGAGTTCACCCTCCTATCCAATTATGCACCTGAGACGATGGAAAATTAGAGGGCTCGAGTGAGGCAGTTCGTGCATGGGATAACAGACTATTTGGTCAAGTAATTTCGTACAACGCTTCAGATCCTACTCCTCTACAATTTTTGGCCCATATTCTGGGTGTGCCATGGGGAAATATTTCCATGATAATGGAATGCATGGTCTAATAGAGATTCATTCTATGAACATGAACAAGTTGGACAAGCCAATGTAGGCGATGCTTTATCAGGATATCAATCTCTCACGGATAGTTCTATACGCCCAGCAGATAGAGGTGGTACAGAAGAGTGAGCGGGAGAGAGAAGCCAAGAGGGCCAGGATCGATAGTCTGTGGTTCTCCCAGCAAAGGCCTGGTGTGGGCATCATCAACAGTCCCATCGGAGATCATCAACCCCAGCGTCGTCAGCAGCAAGTGTGCCATCCAGATCTAGGCGCGACCAGAGGGGACGAGCATTAGGCTCTCAAGGTCAGGGGAGAAGATCCATAGAACCTAGTATTCCAGCTTGTGACAGATGTGGCAGGAAGAATACTGCTCAGTGCTTAGCATGTACAAGTGCTTGTTTCGGGTGTGAGAAACTCGAACATATGCTCAAAGGTTGTCCAGTAGCTAGACAGGGCCATGGTAGAGGACGAGACCCAACCACTAGTTCAGTAGCCCTACCAGCACGCTCAACTTAGCAAGATGCCTCCACTAGTGCAGGTGGTAGTCAGCGTCAGAACAGATTCTATGCCCTCACATCTCGTCAGGAGCAGGAGGCCTTTTCAGATGTAGTCACTGGTATGTTATAAGTATTCCACCTTGATGTATATGCTTTGTTAGACCCAGGGGATAATTTATCTATTGTGATGCCCTATGTTGGTAGCAGTTTCAGAGTCAGTCCCAAAATCCTATCAGAATCCTTCTCAATCTTTACTCCAGTCGGTGATTCAAGTATAGCTTAACGGGTATAGAAAAATTTCCCTTTCACAGACCTTCAAAAAGTCACCTCAGCAGATTTAGTAGAGCTATCCATGACAGAATTTGATGTTATCTTTGGCATGGATTGGCTACATGCATGTGATGCCTCAGTAAATTGTAGAACCCATGCGGTAGAGTTTCAATTTTCGGGTGAGCCAGTCCTAGAGTGGAAGGGTAGTTTAGCTGTGCCTATAGGTTGTTTCATTTTCTACCTTAAGGCCAGAAAGATGATTTCTAAGGGTTGCGTGTAACACTTAGTCAGGGTTAAGGATGCTACATCCAAAACCACGACTATCCAGTTAGTTCCCGTAGTGTATGAATATCTAGAAGTGTTTCCAAATGATTTATCAGGAATTTCTCCCAAGAGGGAGATCGAATTTGGTATTGACCTTCTTCCTGATATGAAGCCTATATCTATTCCTCCTTACATAATGACTCCAACTGAGCTAAAGTAGTTGAAGGAGTAGTTGAAGGATCTCTTAGACAAGGGTTTCATCAGACCTTGGAAGTCCCGGTGGGGTGCCCCAGTTCTCTGTTTTTTGAAGAAGGATGGTTCCCTTCGGATGTGCATTGATTATTGGAAATTAAACAAGGTCACAGTTAAGAATAGGTATTCCCTCCCCAGGATTGATGACTTGTTTGACCAACTTTAGGGTGCCAAGTATTTTTCAATGATAGATCTCAGATCCGAATATCATCAGCTCCTGCAGCCTTCAGGACTCGGTATGGTCACTATGAATTTGTAGTTATGTCTTTTAGACTAACGAATGCTCCTGCAGCTTTTATGGATTTGACGAACAGGGTGTTCAAGTCATATCTGAATATGTTCGTGATTCTGTTCATAGAAGATATTCTCATATACTGTCGGAGCGAGGTGGAGCATACCATTCATTTGAGGGTGGTTCTACAGACTCTTAAGGATCGCCAGATGTATGCTAGATTCTGCAAGTGCATGTTTTGGTTAAACTTGGTAGCATTCTTGGGTCATGTGGTCTTAAGTGAGGGTGTACAGGTGGACTCTCAGAAGATAAAAGTTGTGAAGAATTGGCCTAGACCAATGAGCCCCTTGGATATGAGGAGTTTCTTGGGCTTAGCTGGTTACTACAAGAGGTTTGTGGAAGGATTATCATCCATTGCAATACCTTTGACTAAGTTGATCCAGAAGAAAGTGAAGTTTCAATGGTCAGAAGCCTATGAGAAAAGCTTCCAGGAATTGAAGACTCAACTCACCTTCGCACAAATGTTGACTCTACTTGAGGGTATTGATGGGTTTGTGGTATATCATGATGCCTCAAAGATCAACCTTGGTTATGTATTAATGCAGCACGGTAAAGTTATAGCCATGGTTCCAGGTAGCTGAAAGTCCATGAGAAGAACTATCCGACTCATGACTCGAGTTAGCAGTGGTAGTATTTGCCTTGAAGATTTAGAGACACTATTTGTGTGGGGTCTATGTGGATGTGCTTATGGACCACAAAAGCCTACAATATGTGTTCACCTAAAAGGATCTAAATCTACGTCAAAGGAGGTGGTTGGAGCTTTTTATGAATAATGATATAAGCTTCCTTTATCATCTAGGAAAGGCTAATATGGTGGTAGATGCTCTTAGCAGGCTTTCAATGGAGAGTGTGACCCATGTAGATGAGTAGAGGAAGGAGTTCATCTTGTCAACTCGACGGATGGTGGTGTCATTATTTAGAATGGATCAGAATCCTCTTTGGTGACTAAAGTCAAGGCTAGGCAAGATCTGGACCAGTGTTGGTAAAGTTAGAGGAAGTTGTTCAGAATTAGAAGGTGGAGGTTTTCTCCCAAGGGCGAGATGGAGTATTACGATATCAGGGTCGTTTATGTGTACCGGGTGTTGATGAATTGAGGGAGAGGATGTTGCATGAGGACCATGGTTCCATATATTCCATACATCCAGATGCCACCAAAATGTACCGTGACCTATGTGAAGTTTATTAGTGGAATGGCATGAAGAAGGACATAGCAGAATTTGTGGCAAGGTGTCTGAAATGTCAATAGGTGAAAGTTGAGCATCGAAGACCCGGAGGTGTGCTTCAAGACATTAGTATTCCTACTTGGAAGTGTGAGGGATTCAATATGGACTTCATTACAAGGTCGCCTCGTACTCGTCGACAGTATGACTCTATTTGGGTGGTTGTAGACAGGTTGACAAAAGCAACCCACTTCCTACCAGTTAAAACTACTAATTTAGTGAAGTATTATGCCAAATTGTACATTCAGAAGTTAGTTCAGTTGCTTGAAGTGCCCTTGTCCATCATATCAGATAGAGGTACTCAGTTTACCTCCTAGTTTTGGAGATTATTTCAGAAGAGACTTGGCACTCAGGTCAAGCTTAACACAACTTTTCACTCGCAAATAGACAGTTAGACTGAACGAACCATTCAAACTCTTGAGTACATGTTGAGAGCATGTGTGATTGATTTCAAGGGTAATTGGGATGATCATTTACCTCTCATCGAGTTTTTATATAACAACAATTACTATTCCAACATTCAGATGGCTCCATTCAAGGCACTTTACGGGCGATGGTCTAGAACGCATATTGGTTGGTTTGAAGATGGTGAAGCTGTGTTGATAGGACCACATTTAGTTCATGAGGCTATGGAGAAGGTTTACCTTATAAGGGATAGGTTGTACATAGCTCAGAGTCGCCAAAAGTCCTATGCGGATGTAAGGAGGAGAGAGCTTGAGTTCGGAGTTAATGATTAGGTGTTTTTGAAGGTGTCTCCCATAAAGGGAGTGACGAGATTTGAAAAGAAGGGAAAATTTAGTCCTCGTTATGTAGGCCTGTAGTGGATTGGGATATGTGTTGGCAAGGTGGCCTACAAGATGGAGTTTCCCTCAGAATTGGCTTCAGTAAATCCAGTTTTCCATATGTCGATTTCAAAGAAGTTCATGGGTGACCTAGCCGTGGTTGTCCCGGTGGAGAGCGTATGTGTGAAGGATAGCCTTAGCTATGAAGAGGTTCTGATTGAAATACTTGATTGTTAGGTTTGGAAGATAAGAAACAAGAAAGTAGCTTTAGTAAAGGTTTTGTGGAGGAATCAACATGTTGAGGGAGCTACGTGGGAATCCAAAGCAGATATGATGGCCAAATACCTGCATCTATTCCCTTCCGATTCAATTCCAGTTTGAGGTATCAGTTTCCTCCTTAGTACTCTATTCAGTTTCATGTTCAATTTATGTGTCTTAGTTTCTTCCATGTTAATGTATGTATGTGTGATTCATGAATTCAGTTCAGTCATGTATTTTAGTTTGGAGTCAGTCACTCCGTCAGTTTTTAGCTTTGGATGATCAGTATTTCAGATGTCAGTTCTGTTCCCCAGCTTTTCAGTATGTTCATTCACATTTGAGGATAAATCTTCCCAGGGGGAGATGTTGTAATATCTCGAAAGCCCCTAAGATTAGACATGAGGGTTCAAATGGAGAAAATTGGAAATTCTGCACCAGGTGACAACACGAGTCGTCCAGTGACCCATCAGGAGACTTCATGAGTCTTTAAGTGATATATGAAGTGGAGTGGGAGTTGGCTAAGATTTGTGGTCAAGGGGTTGACCACGAGATAAGCCACAACTTGTTGTAAGGGCAATGAGTCGTTAAGTTGGTCATGGTCAGAAGCTGACTTGGAATTTGAATTTTTGGCAGTGTTCCTAACGACTGGGTCGCCACGAGTCATTAGGAACACCACAAGTCGTGGTGTACCTCGTGGTGAATTGCAGTTTAAATTTTCCAGTGTTAACAATGGGAACAGGTAATGAGTCGTCATCATGGGTAACAACTCGTCCAGTCCCTCGTTGGGACTGGCAGTATGATTTTCCTGCGAATTTATTAAGGAGTTTTTCATAATTTCTAAGCTCCTAAGTCCTAAACTACATCGTTTTAAG
Organism: Datura wrightii; assembly: GCA_035772735.1. Taxonomy (NCBI): domain Eukaryota; kingdom Viridiplantae; phylum Streptophyta; class Magnoliopsida; order Solanales; family Solanaceae; genus Datura; species Datura wrightii. Next base: position 115,221,624 of record JASDFA010000003.1, on the reverse strand, counting down.
CTCAGTTACAAGGGTTTTAAGGATACTTAGCCTATTCTAGACCTCCCCATTCCATGCATGCAAGATCAAGGAGTCCATTAAAGAGCAATATAAAAGATTCTCTAGGTTCTTCCTTAATTAAATTGGATTCTCAAGGGATATTGTGAAATCAAAGTACCAGGTATTTAGGGTTATGAATGGAAATATTCCCTCACTCCCATGCCCAAAATTATCTTCTAAATTCATGTGATTCTAAGTTGATGAATCTATGGAGTTTTAACCCAATTTGTGAAATCTCTAAGTATCTATCATGGGTAAATTCTCTTCATGTTTCTAATGTCGTTTCCAGATTCTTAGGCATGTTTTATAATGTTTTCAGTTACAGATTTATGATTTCAAAGTCTTACAATTATAATGCCCAATTATGAAAGTTCATGAAAGGCTGAGATTATGATATATGCTTCCAAGTATGATGAAATGTTAATGATGAAAGTATGATTTCGAATTACCCATGTTTATATCAAAGATTTTGACTGTCTAAAGTATGTATAAGTTTGGCAAAGCCCTTATGATGAAGTATGTTTCATAATTTACTTCGATTTCATGTTATTAGCTTACCACATTGTTTTGGAGTCCAGACTCGCACGTTTCATCTTGCGGTATAGTTTTAACAAAGGATCCTCATGATATGTTTTCAGATTATGCATGTATGATTATGATTCATGTTTGTCGAAAGATGATGGTTTAGCTTCATTTAAAAATAATGGACAACACATGCATGTTTTTGGAAGTAGTCTCTAGCACCGGGTAGACATAGGGTTCAGTGAACCCTGTGCCTCAAAACTATGTTCCAATATAGGTATGTTCAGATTATTTGGGACCTCCCTTGTGAGCTTTCCCTACCCTCAAGGGGCCTTCAGCTTGATATCGATATCATGGTAGTGCCCGTAGCCCTAGAAGGGCTTTGGACGACTCTGCCCACATTAGTGTAATAGTCAGGACCACATAATCTTTATCGCGGTAATATCGGTTATATGACGAGTCTCTTATTGTTCCTTATGATTTTTAGTTATGCAAGATCATCAGTTATGATAATATGTTTTCAGCAGGTTTGACCCAATGTTCAGTTTTGCTTATGATAATATGTTTCAGCTCTGGGTCATTCAAATCAGTTACGATACTCAGTCATGTTTAAATCATGTTTTCAGATAATAGAATGCAAGTCTTACTCTTAGAATCTTATCTTGAATATGTTTTTGATATGCATGATTTCAGCTTTTACTTATCTAGTAGTTTTACTTACCTTGCATACTCGGTAGATCCACGTACTGATCGCATACCCTATGTTATATCATTTCATGATACAGGCTCGGACGTCTAGGTTCAATCCCGCCACTAGCCAGATTCTTGGAGTTAGCATTTCTCAGCCTATTGGTGAGTCCTCATCCTTCGAGGACCTTTTTATCAGCTCGTTATCAGTACTTTCAGTTTCAGTTAGTTAGTGAGTTGGGGTCTCATCCCATCACTCGTCAAGCTATAGAGGAGGCTTATCAGACATAGTATGTATTCATTTTCGGATCAGTATTATGTTTTCCGTTGTTCAGATGTCATTGGAATTTCAAACTTCTGCTATTTTACATGTTAGATTTTCCGCATGTATTATGTTGAGCTTTGGTTGTGATGTTCATGCCATGGGTCACTTGGAGCCTCTCGGGGTTATTTTTACCGTATCTCAATCGGTCCTATGTTTGGATCGTGACAAAGGGCACCCAACGTTCCCATAGGTAAAGATGGCAATGGGATGGGGTGGATGTAGAGTGGGGCGGGGTTTCCTCTATGTGCGGTAGAGAGGATCCGTTTTTACGTGGGTGTGATATGGGTTGAAACTTTTTAAAAATATTTTAGTGCGGGTGTGGGGCGGGTTGCGGGTTCTCCTGAAATTTCGGCAAAGGGAATTATAATTTGCAGCAGGGACTAAGCAGAAAAGAAAAAATAATATAAATACAACTCGTATAAACTAGAGTACAATAAAATATAAATGATTGCTGCCTAATTTTTCTTTCAAAAAGTTATCTTAGAATACTTTGTTCTTAAAAGCACTGCATTGAAGAAAAATCGGCACTAAATTTTTAGTGTTCGGTTACGTTGGTATATTTCCTTGATAATTCCTTCTTTTTTTTCCATAGACGTTGTTGCACTGTTCAATAATTGAGTCAATGATAGAAATGTTGTACCATGATAATAAATAGTATACTCTTAGATTAATAATGGCAAACTTTGTATGTTTTATTTCATAATAAACTCAGTATCATAGTAAATACTATTCAGCGAAAAAATGACTTTTATACATATTCAGTTTTAAAAAACTTATGTGGTGTAGGGCGGGGCGAATTTATGTGGGGCGGGTTAAAATCATACATTTTTGATATGCGGGGCAGGGCGTGCTGAAGTTTTCGCGGGTTCATGTGTGTTTGCCCCGCAACCTCCCCGCCCCACCCCATTTGACATCCCTGCCCATAGGCGCACCCTATTTCTTTGTTGACTAATTGACAATTTAAATAATGAAAAAAATAATATAAAATAAGCAGCTAACTCTTATAAATGCGTAATAAATGAGTCTAAAATTAAAACAAATTCAAAACCTAGTGACACTAGTACAGGGGCATCTATGAATACCAAATAAGTCTGATAAACTAAAACGACTATCTAGAAGAAAATAAGATAGGAATAAATAGAGTCTCTGGAATAAAATTCTGTCGAAGAGAAAACAACTTACCCTGAACTCTAACCGCAATAAATCTTGATTAGGTAGAAACTAAAGAACCATTAGTACTTCATTCAGGTCCTGCACATAAAAAGGTGCAACAACTATAGAGTGAATATAGGAAATACGTGTACTCAATAGGCTTTTTTAGCAAACCCTTTCTAGAAGTGATGATGAGATATAATTTAACAATTTCTTTTCAGTATTTATAAATATACTATAATAATAGTTTACCACACAATAGTTTACAAATTTATTATCAACACAATAATATAACTAATACATATATTACTCAAAATTAGCTACATCACTAATGATATCATAATATACCTCAATATAGTCACCACATAAGCTACACCATTGATAATATCACAATAAGCCTTAAATATACTGAGTCAGATTAGTATCACATCTATCTCATCATTTCAACACTTAGCTCAATATAAATAGAATGAAGATGAAATGTAATGCATTGGCCAATAATCTATATACATCTGCTACCTTTTGTTAGATAGTCTGCCATGTACCTGCCAGAACCAGTTTTCATCATCAATAAAATATGTTGGAATCATTTTTCATTAGTAGTACCACATGCCAAAGTTATTTTTCATAAGGAATAACACATATGGAAACTTTTTTTCATCGGGCATTATTAAAATATGAATTTCAACAAAATAACTCAATATGTACAATTAGTCAATAATTATCATGCAACAATAAGAGTGATATAAATATCTATTCAAAAAATATTTAACACAACTCCATCAATAAACCTTAAAACCAAGGAATATCATGTCTAAATCTTGTATAACATAGTGCATAAGTCTTAGTAAATCAATCACATCACAAGAGTGTGTGTATATATGTGTGTGCACGTGTATGCGCGCACATGCACATGCACATATGTAGATAATATCATCTAAATATATCCAAAGCATGACATGTGTACCCACATAAATGCTAGTCATATCATTCATACGGGACTTCCTTACTACTCATTATGCTTAAATTCATTTAATATATCAAAACTAACATTTCAAAGAATCAAGAGATCTCTACTTGCCTCAAATAGAAGCCCAAGTATCAAATTACAAACTTGCCTTTTGGTAACACTCTCGAATGATCAAATTTACTCAAAAATATAATCTCCCTATGAATATGAATCGACTGACACGCATATTGCTATATTTAGTTTCAACTCAAAAATTCGGATCAAAATTTCATTCCAAACCCAGAAGTCAAATATGAAATTTTCTTTTAGATTATGTTTACCCTTAATAAAACAAACTTGCACATCAATTTCAGTTAAAATGGATTATTATTCGACCCCCAAATCAAAATTTCTTACTCTAAGAATCCTAGGCTTAAAACATCCTTAGTTCCTTATAAGTTCTCCATATTTCTACCATAAACTTTACACATAATTTTATAATAATATTTTTAAATAAAATTAATATCTTGATTTTTTGGGATGAAAATTTCTATTTTTCTCTCTTTTTCTCTTCTTTTCTCCGTTTCTTCTATTTTCTTTCTTGTATTATTCTTTTTATATTCAAATTTTTAAGCTCGAGGCCCATTTTATTCAGTCAACAACAAAAGAAATACAATTTTTTGGCTGGCCCAAAAGGACCTGCCCAATACATATCTGCCCTGACCCATCAAAATATCCCTATCCCCTTTATATGTTGTTTTCCACCCACCAAAACCCGATAATCTAGGTCTAGCTTCTCCTCCCCTCCGATATCTTTCCCTTATTCAGTTTCCAATTCCAGCTCATGCTGCTCTGGGTGATAAATTTTGTGCCTGAGATCTCCATTAAAGAGCTCAAATCTGTAACTCAAAAGGTAACTCTCTCCTCTGTCATCCCCCTGTCTTCTCGTGTTGATTTCTTATTCAATCTTCAGATGGCTTGTCCAATGAGGTTTTTCCAGGAGTAGAGTCATACAACTATTGGTGTAGCTGCCGGTATTCCAGGAATAGGGAATATGAGGTTGCCTTAACCCTCCCACCTCGCCGTTGCACCGAACGTTGTTGGTATCAGATCTATCCGACTCCATTACTCCCCCTTTTGCTGGTTTCACTTTTTGTGAGCTGCTATAGTGTAGACTAGGTAGCCTGTTCTCTCTCTTTAAGTTGTAAATTAGCTTTTGTGCACATAGCTATAGGGGACACCAGTGATCTCTACTGTTGATGTAATTCTGGTACTATCCTCCTTGTTTATTCGTAGCTATGGTATTTGTGATTTATCCATGTTTAAGATACTTTTGCATGTGACTGGAAGTTGTTAAAATAAATTGAAAATTATCTTATCTCCATGATCGAATGCTTCATTAGCTACAGCATCTGTGATTAGCTTCTCGATATATATGTGTTATTGTGATATTTCCTTTGTTTAGCATCTCCATGATTTCCTTGATGTCTTCAGTGATTTCCCATGGAGTCTTCCATGTTTTTGTGAGCATTTTCTTGAGACTTAATGAATCAATCTCAAGAATAATGCTAAGTTCCCTGCTACTGCAATACTGCACTGCATTCTTCACTACCTGTACCTCTGCCTTCATGTTGCTGCTGATGCCTATTTTCTTTGCCTTTGCATAGATTGATTCCCCTCTAGCATCTCTTAAGAAAAAGCTATAAGTGCTCAGTCTTGGATTGCCTCTACGTGCTTCATCTGTGTTCACTTTTATGTAGGATTCCGTTGGAAGTTCCCACTTAACTACCTTATGGTAGAGCCTAGACTTATAGTGTTGGAGAGTAGTCACAATTCCTTCCAACTGAGTTCGCACTAATACCCAGGGATATCTTACTATTATGTACATTTGAACAGTTTGATGAATCGTCAAAATCATCCTTGATATATTAGTCTCCTTTTAATTCCTGTTATCATTTCTCCTTTTCCACAACTGCCACATAATCATTACTGGCATTGCGATATACAACTCCTTTAGCTTTGTTGGGGTCGGAATCTTCCACCAAGTAGTTATCAAGTGATATAGTTGCATTTCATCTGGATTAAAACCTGCACATAAAGAAAACCGCTTCCATAGTTGTAAGGCTATAGGAGTTGTTAATAATAGATGTCCTACAGTTTCCAGTTTATGCTTCTCACAACTTGTATTATCATCCTCCTATAATTATCATTTGTTGGAATTCTCAAATTACAAACCCTCCACATAAAGAAACTCGTTTTAAAAGGAATTCCTTTAATCCATATATTAGCTAACCATTCCTCCTCTTCTCTCCTTGTCCTCACCATTTGATAGGCACAGCTAATTTTAAATTCTCCTTGGTTATTTACCATCCACCAGTTTATATCCCCTTCCCCATTTGTTCTTGGTTTAACATGCCTTATCACATGTTCAATCATCTCCTCTGAAATCTTACTCCTCAACTTGTCTTTATTACATTTCCCATTATGGATGAACTCCTTAACCTCCACTTCTTCCTTCTCCACCTTGTCTTCTGTAAAATACAGAGCCCTCTGCTAAATTCAATTATCAAACCAAAAGCTGGCATCTCTAGTTTTTATTTGCCACCAAATATCATGCTCCACTTCGTCTCTAACTTGTATCATTTTTTTCTATACATTTGAAGCTCCCCTTCCACTTGCTAAAAGAGGATGTGCTTTTTTGCAATATTTGTTCCAATGAAAGGCACTCCATATAGAGTCTATTGAAGCTCTAAATCTCCACCATATTTTATCCATCAAAGCCTTATATACATCAAAGAGTGATCTAAAATCCAAACCTCCTTGCAACTTTGGATAGCACATTTTATCCCAAGCCACCCAATGTTTCTCTGTAACCCCTCCGATTTACTCCAAAAGAACTTGGCAAAAATTTTATACACCCAATTAAGCACTTCTTTAGGAGGGCTTATAGTAGAAAGTAGATTTATTGACATTGTTTGGAGGACATGATTTATCAACACATACCTCTTTCCATAAGATAAGAACTTGTTTTGCCATGCCATTAATCTTCTTGAGATCTTCCTAGTTAGATCCTCAAAATGTTCTTTCTTCATCCTTTTATAAAAGACTGGGCATCCTAAGTAAGTCAGAGGGAAGAATCTTTGGTTAATCCCTGTTCCCCTTCTAATCCTTTGAGTTATCACCAATGGAGTATTCTCATGTAGGTATAAGAAGCTCTTGTTCATGTTAATCAATTGCCCCGAAATCTTCTCATAATCCATCAACACTTTTATCATGCTGTTTATGGAAATCTTATCACCTGAACAAAATAGGATTGTATCATCTTCATAAGACAGATGATTAATCTCTAGGCTCCATTTACGCAATCCAAATCCCCTAAAGTTAGGATTAGAATGAATATTGTTCAATCCTCTAGCTAGGACTTTAGCTGCACTAAAAAATTGGGTAGGGGATAAAAGATCTCCTATTTTAATCTCCTAGAGGATCTAAAAAACCATTAGATTGCCCATTCACTATTACAAAATACCAAATATTGGACACCAGTCTCCACACCATGTCAATAATTACTTCTGAAAACCCAAAGCTCCTATGAACTTTTGTGAGATAGATCCATGACACCATATCATATGCCTTGGCCATGTCATGTTTTACCACTGCATTGTGCCACTTCTTCCTTATATTAATATCTTTGATGATTTATTGAGCTAACAATATATTTTTTGTGATAATTCTACCCCTCACAAAACCAAATTTATTTCTAGATATAATAAGAGGAAGGACCCCAACAATTCTATCATGTAGCACTCTTGACAAAACCTTGTTCACAAAGTTGCTCAAACTTATAGGCCTATAGTCCCTAAGGTACATAGCCTTCTCCTTCTTTGAGATCATAACCAGATTGGTATGAGTAATGTAACTAGGGATCTCCTATCAACAAAAGAATGCCCTTACCTTATTTTTGATGTCCGGCCCTACAATGTCCCATCACTCTTGAAAAAATCTGCCTAAAAACCCATCTGGACCACTGGCACATTCCCCAATAAGCTCAAATACCACCTTTTTAACCTTCTCTTGACTTGAAATTCTATCCATCTCACTATTATGATCCTCTGAGATCATCTTAGGAATTATGTTTAGCATGGTAAACTCTACTATGTCATTCTGCTTGCAAAACTACTCTTCAAAGAATATGGCTGTTGCCCCTGCTATAGCCTCTTTTGAATTTAAAACCTATCCTTCAGAGTCTTTAATTTCCCTTATATACAATCTTCTTCTTCTTTCTTCCACATATGAGTGAAAGAATTTTGTGTTACAATCACCCTCTGTGAACCATTTCATTTCTGATTTTTGCTTCCAATACTCATGCTCAATATTCCTATACTTATTCAAATCAGCTTCAACTTTGGCTAGTTGGATTCTACTTTCTACTGTAGGAGTCATTTCCACCTAAATTTCCTTAACCTTTATAGTATCCTCCAACATGGCAATCTGCTAGAATATATTCCCATAGGTTAGTTTCCTCTACTTTATGAAGGTCATCTTTACTTTCTTCATTTTTGCCTTATACACAAAAAATGGATTTCTCACAAAATATATATGTCAGATTTCCTCCACCACTTTCCTAAATTGATTTTGTTCGATCCAGAAATTCTGAAACTTGAAAGCCCTCTTAATTGACTCTCTTCTGTGTTGCATAAGACATGTAATGGAGCATTGTCAGACCCTTTTCTTATAGTGATGAACTTCACTATTAGGCAACAACTCTAGATACTCCTAATTCCTTAATATTCTATCCATTGTTATACCTCAGAGGTCCAAAAATCATACCCGAGAGTTGAAACGAGGATAATGTAAAAGTGATATTGCAGACTCAGGATGAGTCGTGGGACAACTCATGAGGATAGCCCACAAGTCATTAGGCTACTCGTGGTGAGGCGTCGGAGGAGTTTGGGAAGTTTGAAGAAAGATTGTCCCCACGGGCGTGGCAATGACTCATGGTCAGACTCCACGAGTCGTTAGGTCAGCCGTAGGGTGGGGAGAAGGAAAATAGAAGAGAAAAGGATAGTACACTCAACGATTGGTGACCATAAGTCGTGGTCACCGAGTCATTATGTTGTCCGTTACGAGCCTTGGAGATCATACAAGTAGTGTACTTAACGATCTCGGTGATGGGTCATTGCCCCGGACCACGAATTGTTAGATCGTCCTTTACGACCACCTGACAGTAATTTCCTGCGAATTTAGTAAGGGCCTTTTCATAATTTCTAAGTTCCTAAAGACTATACTACGTCATTTAAGACTTGTTTTAGTGGATTATAAGAGGGAAAACCTATTCTAAGATTATTCCTTCCATGCATGCAAGCTTGAGAGGTTATCTAGAGAAATTCTCCAAGGTTTTCATTCAAATCCTTCTTGAGAAATCAGAGGACTAGTAGAATCAATCCCTTCCAGGTATATAGGGTTATGAGTGGGTGTCTTCTTCAACACCCATGCCCAATTTCTATCAAAATATGAGAGTTTCCTATGATCAAGTGTGGGGTTTCTACCCAAATGCATGAATCTTAAATTTTTTACATGGGTATGCATTGATAATGATTTTATTATGAAATTGTGAAGCATGGGATGATTTTATAATGATTTCAACTAAAAGCTATATTTCTAGCCTTTTGAATGTTGAAGCCCATTGATGATATGATTATGAAAAGTGAGATTTGTGAAGCAGATGTGATAATGATGAGATATTATGATGAAACGTATGATTTGAATCTAGCCATGTCTGTAATTATGTTTTCTATGAGAATTGAGTATTTCAAAGTATGATAAAACTTTGGGCAATTCCCACATGTTAAGTTTAAATGATGATTTTCCCGAACTAAGCTTACCATATTTTTTGGAGCGAAGCCGCCCAAATTTTATATTCTAGCTTATGGTATGTTTTGAATTAAGTCTTCCTATGCATAGCTTACCACATGATTTTTGGAGCAAAAGCTCCCATGTACGTTTCCATCTTGTGGTATATTTTGAACTAAAGCTTTCATATGCATGATTTCGTATTTGAGATGTAATTGATCATTGAGCTTTGTTATATATGATGTAGAGAATATGCATATTTTTGGGAGAAAAGTGTAGCACCGAGAAGGTTAAGGGTCGATTACCCTATGCCCCAAAACTACGCGCCAATGCAGGATGATATGATTCTATTAGTGGCACCTCCCTTGTGAGCTATCCCCGACCCTAATGTCCCTTCAGCTTGATATCGATATCATGGTAGCATCCTTAGCCATGGCAAGGTTTTGGACGGTTCTGCCCACTTAAGTGTGATAGTCGGGACCACATAAGCCCTATCGTGGTATGTCGGTTAGGTGATGAGTCTCCCATTGTCTATATGATTCAGATTTGCATATTCATTAGTCATGGTTATTATTTATACATGCATGTTCTAAAAGCAAGGTTTGACTCAATGTTCATCTTTTCTATAACTGTCATATTTCAACTTTGAGTCATTCGAGTCTGCTTCAGTTATAAAGTTTAGTATTTTCATGTTATGAAAGGATCATGATTTCAGAAAGAATGCATGCAATCCCTACTCTCAGTCTATTGATGTTTATGTTTAATTAATGCAATGTGTTTTAAAAGATTTTTCTTACTATAGTAGTTTTACTTATCTTGCATACTCGGTACATTTCACGTACTGACGCATACTTTCTGTGCTATATCATTTCATAATATAGGACCCGACTCTCAGTTTCAGCCCCGCTCTTAGACAGTTCATCAGACTTAGCTTCTGCCTATCGGTGAGTCCTCATCTTCGGAGGACCAAACTATCTATCTTTTCTTCATCTATTTCAGTTTTCAGCTTGTTGAGTTAGTTGGGGTCTTGTCCCATCAACTCGTCATGTTTAGAGGCTATTCAGAAATATGTATGTATTCAGCTTTGGATTTATATTCTGATGTTATATTCAAGTTAGACTTCCACTATGAATGTGTTGATGGTTATTTAGTTCTTGATTGAGTTAGTTATATTCTTATGCCATGGGTCGACTTGGGGTCTCTCGGGGCTCCTTGTCCTGTATCGCAATCCGGGCCTCCGTTCAGGTCATGAAAAACATGGTATCAGAGCCATAGGTTTGAAGTGTCCTAGGGTGTATGAAAGATGCATTAAGTAAAGTCTTTTTCATTGGTGTGAAGCACACCACAATTATGACAAAGAGGCTACGAGACGTTTAGGAAATGTTCCCTTCTTTCATGATCTATATAATGCAATGAAAAGTCTTTCTATCCCTCTAATTCATGCTATTCACGATTGCAGAATCATGGCTCCTTGAAGAATAAATGAAAGGAGGAATGGAGATGGTGAGGGCCACGAGAATGGCAATGGTCATGGGCATCAGCAAGGCCCTCCATTTCAGGAGCCCCAGGTAGCGGAGCCAGCTGCCCATGCTGAGTTCCGGGCCGCTATTCAGATGCTTGCGCAAGCCTTGACCTCTCAGGTCAATAAGCAGGCCCTTGTGCATATTCCAAAAAATGATAATGCAGCAGCGAGTCGATTCAGAGACTTTTTGAGGATGATTCAGTCGGAGTTCCTTGGGTCCAAGGTAGATGAGGACCCACATGAGTTTGTCGATGAGATTGTCAAAATCACCCAGGTCGTGGGGGTGAACGGGGTTGAGTGCGTCGAGTTGGCTTCTTATCAGTTAAAAGGGGTTGTGCACATCTAGTTTTCCTAATGAAAGGATAGCAAGGTCACAGGAGCAGGTCGGGTCACTTGGGAAGAGTTTCATGTTGCATTTTAGACTGGTTCTTCCCCCGAGAGAAGAGGGAGCTGAATGCAACCGAGTTCGTAAATCTAAAGTTAGGGAGAATGACTGTATAAGAGTATTCACTTGAGTTTATTTGACATTTGAAATATGACCCAGAGTTGGTAGCCGATCAGAGGATGCGGGTGAGTAGATTTGTACATGGGGTAGCAGGATATTTGGACAAGGACTGCAGGATTGCAATGCTCCACCAGAATATGGAGTTTCCCTGTATAGTATTGTACGCCCAACAGATGGAGGCGGTTAATTCAAGCGAGAGAGAGACCAAGAGGGCCAGGACCAAGGACCAGAGATTCTCTCAGTAAAGGTCCGATGGTGGGCACTGGTAGCAAACTCACTATAGAACATTCGCCCCAGCTTCATCAGCATTGAGTGTGCCATACCGACCTATGCATTATCAGAGAGGGCGAGCATCAGGCTCGAGGGGTCAGAGTAGCAGACTCGTAGATTCCAGCATCCCAACTTGTCGCAGGTGTGGTCGAGGGCAGACAAGCCAGTGTTTGGAAGGTTCAGGTGCTTGTTTCGGGTGTGGGCAACCCGGACACATGCTCAGAGATTGTCCAGCAATGAGGTAGGATCAAGTTGGGGGTCGAGGCCCAGCTTCTAGTTCAGCAAACCCTCCCGCATGCTCAGCACATTAGGGGGCATCTACTAGCATAGCTGGCGGTCAGTGCCAAAATAGATTCTGTGCTTTGGCATCCCATTAGGAGCAGGAGGTCTCCCCGGATGTAGTCACTGGTATGTTGCGAGTTTTCCATATTGATGTTTATGTTTTGTTAGATCCGGGGGCTACTTTGTCTTTTATGATACATTATGTGGCCAGTAGCTTCAGAGTCTAGTCTCGATGTCTTGTCAGAACCCTTCTCAGTTTCCACTCTAGTAGGTGACTTAGCTATAGTTAGATAGGTGGATAGAGTTTGCCAAGTCTCGGTCCTTCATAAGGTCACCTCAGCAGATTTGATAGAGTTAGCCATGACCGATTTTGATGTTATTCTCATCATGGATTCGCTATTTGCATGCTATGCTTCAGTTAATTGTAGAACCCGGGCAGTAGAGTTTAGGTTTCAAGGTGAGCCAGTCTTAAAATGGAAGGGTAGTTCATCTTTGCCTGTAGGTCGATTCATTTCCTACCTTAAGGACAGAAATATGATTTCTAAGGGTTGCATGTACCATCTAGTTAGGGTTAAGGAAGTCGAGTCTGAAACCCAAACTATCCAGTCAGTTCCTATAGTACGTGAGTATCCAGAGGTCTTTCCTGATGATTTTCTAGGTGTTCCTCCCGAGCGGGAGATTGATTTCGGTATTGATCTTCTTCCTAACACGAAGCCTATATCTATTCCCCCCTACAGGATGGCTCCAGCCGAGCTAAAAGAGTTGAAGGATTAGTTGAAGGACCTATCAGATAGGGCTTCATTAGACCAAGCAAGTCTCCATAGGGTGCACCAGTGTTATTTTTCTGGAAGAAGGATGGTTCGTTGGATGTGCATTGACTATTGGCAATTAAACAAGGTCACTATTAGGAACAAGTATCCTCTACAAAGGATCGATGATCTGTTTGATCAGCTTTGGGGTTCCAAGTGTTTCTCAAAGATAGATCTCAGGTCCGGATATCATCAGCTCAGAGTTCGAAAGAGTGATACCCCGAAGAAAGCCTTCAGGACACGGTATGGTCATTATGAGTTTCAGTTATGTCTTTTGGACTAACAAATGCACTTGCAGCTCTCATGAACCTGATGAATATGGTTTTTAATAAATATTTGGACATGTTCATGATTGTGTTCATTGATGACATCCTTATATATTCGCGAAGCGAGGAGAAGCATGCTGCTCATTTGAGAATAGTGCTTCAGTCCCTCAAGGATCGCCAAATTGTATGCTAAGTTCAGCAAGTGCGAGTTTTGGTTGGACTGTGTGGCATTTTTGGTCCATGTGGTATCGAGTGAGGGCATAATGGTAGATTCTCAAAAAATTGAGGTGTGAAGAATTGGCCTAGATCGGTGAATCCTTCGGATATTAAGAGTTTCTTAGGTTTAGCTGGTTACTATCAGAGGTTTGTTGAGGGTTTCTTATCTATTGCAGCACCGTTGACCAAGTTGACTTAGAAGAAGGTGAAGTTCCAATGGTCGGAGGCTTGTAAGAAGAGCTTCCAAGAGTTAAAGACTCGACTCACTTCAGCATTAGTGTTAACCCTACCCGAGGGTACATATGGTTTTGTGGTGTATTTTGATTCTTCAAGAATAAAACTCGGGTGTGTATTGATGTAGCAAGGAAAAGTGATAGCATATGCCTCAAGATAGTTAAAAGTCCATGAGAAGAATTACCCGACCTATGACCTAGAGTTGGCAGCGGTGGTATTCGCATTGGAAATATGGCAACATTATATATATGGGGTCCATGTGGATGTGTTTACGGACCACAAGAGCTTACAATATGTGTTCACGTAGAAAGACCTCAATCTACGACAAATGAGGTGATTAGAGTTACTCAAGGACTATGATATGAGTGTTCTTTACCATCTGGGTAAGGTTAATGTGGTAGCAGACGCACTTAGTAGGCTCTCTATAGAGAGTGTGTCCCATGTGGATGAGCAAAAGAAGGAGTGGTGAAATATGTACATCGACTCACAAGGTTAGGAGTTAGGTTGGTTGACTAGACCGATGGCGGTGTTGTTGTCCAGAATGGATTAGAATCATCCTTGGTGACTGATGTGAAAGCTAAACAAGATGAGGATCCAATTTTGGTGAAGCTGAAACAAGTCATTCGAAATCAGAAGGAGGAGGCCTGAGCGTTTCGAATGTCGATGACTTTAGGAGTCAGATTTTTCATGAGGCTCATATATCCAGATATTCTATCCATCCGGGTGACACCAAGATGTATCATGACTTACGAGAAATATATTAGTGGAACGGCATGAAGAAGGATATTGCAGAATTCGTAGCCAAGTGCTCGAACTGTTAGCAAGTAAAGGTTGAGCATCAAAGGCCGGGAGGCATACTTCAGGATATCAGAATTCCTACTTGGAAGTAGGAAGAGATTAACATGGATTTCATTACAGGCCTACCTCGTACTCACCGACACTATGATTCTATTTGGGTGGTGGTAGATAGGTTGACCAAGGCTACACATTTCCTACTGGTGAAAACCACAGACTCAGCAGATGATTATGCCAAGTTGTATATCAAAGAGTTGGTTCGACTACATTGAGTGCCCTTGTCCATTATTTCAGACCGAGGTACTCAGTTTACCTCCCAGTTTTGGTGGTCTTTTCAGAGGGGGCTTGGGACTCAGGTTAAGCTCAGTACAGCCTTCCATCCGGAGATCGATGGCCAAGCGGAACGAACAATCTAGACTCTCGAGGAAATTTTGAGACTATGTGTGATGGACTTCAAAGGTAGTTAGGATGATCACTTTCCCTTGATTGAGTTTTCTTATAATAACAGCTATCACTCCAGTATCCAGATGGCACCGTTCGAGGCTCTTTATGGGCGAAGGTTTATATCTCCCATCGGTTGGTTTGAGGTTGGTGAGGCAGCAATGAGAGGGCAAGATTCGGTTCATGAGGCTATAGTGAAGGTTCAGTTGATAAGGGATAGGCTGAAAACCGCTCAGAGTCGTCAAAAGTCATATGCTAATGTGAGGAGGACGGAGTTGGAGTTTGAGGTGAACGATTGGGTATTTCTGAAGGTGTCTCCTATGAAGTGAGTCGTGTGGTTTGGGAATAAAGGTAAACTCAGTCCTCGCTATGTTGGTCCCTACTAGGTTATGAGAAGAGTTGGTAAGGTAGTGTATGAGTTATACTTACCATCAAAGTTATCTTCCGTGCATCATTTATTTCATGTGTCTCTTTAGAAGAAATGTGTGGAAGACCCAGCCTTATTAGTCTCGGTGGACAGCGTTGGAGTAAAGGATAGCCTTAGCTACGAGTAGGTTCCAGTCGAAATATTGGATCATCAGGTTCGGAGGCTGCGGAACAAAGAAGTAGCTTCAGTTAAAGTATTATGGAGAAATCAGCATGTTGAAGGAGCTAGATGGGAAGCCGAAGCGAACATGAAGGCTAAATACCCCCACTTATTCTCTACCAGCTCAGTTTCAACTTGAGGTATCAGTTTTGCTCTATGACTCCATTTAGTTTTCATGTTCAGTTCATGTGTTCCAGTTTCTTTTATGTATATGGATGTGTATGTAAAGCATGAGATCGGTTTAGCTATGTGATATGAATCGGAGATAATCATTCCGTAAGTTTTCGGTTTAAATGATCAGTATTTGAATATGATAATTGCATGTTTCTATTTCCTACTTGTTTCCAACATTCGAGGACGAATGTTCCCAAAGGGGAGATATTGTTATACCCCGAAAGTCCAAAAATCAGACCTAGGAGTTGGAATGAGGAAAATGTAAGAGTGATGTTGCAGACTCAGGATGAGCCATGGGATGACTCGTGAGGACAACCCACGAGTCGTCAGGTGACTCGTGGGGAGGCCTAGGAGGAGTTTGGGAAGTTGGAAGAAAGAGGATCCCCATGGGCGTGGCAACGACTCGTGGTCAGACCCCACGAGTTGTTAGGTCAGCCGTGGGTAGGGGAGAAGGAAAAGAGAAAATAGAAGGATAGTTCACTCAATGACTGGCGACCACGAGACGTGGTCACCCTAATGAGTCGTTATGTTGGCCGTTACGAGCCTAGGAGATCAGACAAGCAGCGCAGTTGACAAGCTAGGTTACGAGTCGTTGCCTTGGACCATGAGTCGTTACGACCACCTGGCAGTAATTTCCTGCGAATTTAGTAAGGGCCTTTTCGTAATATCTAAGTTCCTAAAGCCTATACTACGTCATTTAAGACTTTTAGTGGGTTTTAAGAGGGGAAAACCTATTCTAAGATTATTCCTTCCATGCATGCAAGCTTGAGAGGTTGAAGAGGTTATCTAGAGCAATTCTCCAAGGTTTTCATTCGAATCCTTCTTGGGAAATTAGAGGAGTGGTAGAATCAATCCCTTCTAGATATATAGGGTTATGAGTGGGTGTCTTCTTCCATACGCATGCCCAATTTCTATAAAAATATGAGAACTTCCTATGATCAAGTATGGGGTTTCTACCCAAATGCATGAATCATAAATTTCTTTACATGGGTATGCATTGATTATGATTTTATTATAAAATTGTGAAGCATGGGATGATTTTATAATGATTTCAACTAAAAATTATATTTCTAGCCTTATGAATGTTGAAGCCCATTGATGATATGATTATGAAAAGTGAGATTTGTGAAGCAAATGTGCTAATAATGAGATATTATGATGAAAAGTATGATTTGAAGCTACCCATGTCTGTAATTATGTTTTCCATGAGAATTGAGTATTTCGAAGTATTATAAAGCTTTGAGCGATGCCCACATATTAAGTTTAAATGATGATTCTCCCGAACTAAGCTTACCATATTTTTTGAAGCAAAGCCTCCCAAATTTTATATTCTAGCTTGTGGTATGTTTTGAATTAAGTCTTCATATGCATATCTTACCACATGATTTTTGGAGCAAAGGCTCCCATGAACTTTCCATCTTGTGGTATATTTTGAACTAAATATTCTCATATGCATGACTTCGTATTTGAGATGTAATTGATCATTGAGCTTTGTCCATGGACGATGTTGAGATTCATTATATACGATGTAGAGCATATGCATGTTTTTGGGAGAAGAGTCTAGCACCGAGCTGGTTAAGGGTCGATTACCCTATGCCCCAGAACTTTGTGCCAATGTAGGATGATATGATTCTATTAGTGGGACCTCCCTTGTTAACTATCCCCGGCCCTAATGGCCCTTCAGCTTGATATCAATATCATGGTAGCATCCTTAGCCCTGGCAAGGTTTTGGATGGCTCTGCCCACTTTCCATATAAGTTCTATCGTGTTATGTCGGTTAATTGACGAGCCTCCCATTATCTATATGATTCAGATTTTCATATTCATTACTCATGGTTATTATTTTATACATGCATGTTCGAAAATCAAGGTTTGACTCAATGTTCAACTTTTCTATAAATGTTATATTTCAACTTTGAGTCAGTTTGATGATATAAAGCTATGTATTGACATGTTATGAAAGGATCATGATTTCAGAAAGAATGTATGCAAGCCCTACTCTCAGTCTACTGATGTTTATGTTTAATTAACACATTGTGTTTTAAAAGATTTTTCTTACTTTAGTGGTTTTACTTACCTTGCATACTCGGTACATTCCATGTACTAACCACATACTTTCTATGTTTTATCGTTTTATCATATAGGACCCGACTCTCAAGTTCATCCCTGCTCTTAGATAGTTTATCGGAGTTAGCGCTGCCTATCAGTGAGTCCTCATCTTACGAGGACCAAACTATATATCTTTTCTTCATGTATTTCAATTTTCGTCGTGTTTACTTAGTTGGGGTCTTGACCCATCAACTCGTCATGTTTGGAGGCTATTTAGACATATGTATGTATTAAGCTTCGGATTTGTATTCTGATGTTATATTCAAGTTAGACTTCTGCTATAAATGTATTGATGGTTATTCAGTTCTTAATTGAGTTAGATATATGCTTATGCCATGGGTTGACTTGGGGTTTGTCGGGGCTCATTGTTTCGTGTCGCGATCCGGGCCTCCGTTTGGGTCATGACATCCAGCCTCTTGAGTATATGCTCCCTTTCAATTCTTCCATTCCACCAAGTGAATTTTCTTCCTGTGGTTGCCAATTCCATTAGTGCACAGTTGTTGATGCATTGGGAAAAGTCCATATCCTCACCCTGAGAGAATGGTAATCCCCCTTGCTTTTCCTCCTGATTCAGTATCATCTTGATGTCCCCTCCTACCATCCATGGAATTTGGATCCTACCTGATAGTTCTTCAATATTCTTCAATAATTCCAGCCTACCAACAGCCAGGCATCTTATATACACAACAGTTGCTAGGAAGGTAATCTTCCCTACTTTGAAGCTTGTTGTTAGCTGTTGAATTGTACCTGAGATAACTTGTCCTTCCAAATCCTCTCTACAAAACAACCAAATCTTTGAAGAACAGTTAACCACTCCATATTTTAATCCTAACTTTCTTCTGTAATGAACTATTTCTTCAGGACCTTGAAAGGGCTCCATGATAGCTACAAATGAGTAGTGATGCTTTTTGTTCAAGTCTATTAACCTCTCAAGAGAATTCTGAGTATTAATAGATCTGATATTCAAAAGTAGTATCTTACTAATCATTAGTCACAATTGGTGTTTTTGTCCTTGCTTCTCCTTGTTTGAACCTATAAAAGGGAGAGTGTTCTGCCATTTGTTCTTTTCCCCTCTTGCCTTCATCATATCTCCCCGTCTTGGAGATAAATCCCCTACTTGAATAACATTATTTATATTTAACACAATCTCTTCATCTTCTTTATGCTGCTGTGATTGATGTTTCTATGTGATAGTCATCTCTTGTATATATGGCACCTGTCTTTCCTTTTTTCCTGCACTATAATGCTGAACGTATTTGCTGCATTGGATTTAGCATCTACCCCTAGATCTTCCCTCCATGGGTTCCATATCACCAAATAAGTGCCCTTCACCTCCCGCCTTCTTTTTGAGGAGTTTTCTTGTCTTTCCTCAACTTGTTGCTTCATATCCATGTCCCCTTGTTTGATCTGATTGTTGTTGTTGTCTCCATCTTTTCTTTGTTGTTCCTCTGTAGTAGGTGTTCCATTATTTGTGACAGTTGTCTCCTCCTCCACCTAATCCTGTGTCTTATCCTGTTCCTTCAAATCATCAAATTTATTTGATGTGTTTATGGTGTTATCATTTGGTACTGCTCTTTGGCTCCACACCTTCTCCTTATCCCTTACATTATTTCCTTACCTTTTTCCATGCCCATTCCAACCCCTCTGTCTCCCTTTTTGTCTCTAGAACTCCTCCCCCTATCCCTGTTAACATTTGTGTTTTCTCCTCTTTGCATCTCACCACACCCTGTTGTTGTCTAGTCACATTATTTTTTGGTTGAGGCTTCTCCCTATCCTCTCTCTTCGGATATAGCTCAAGGTGTATTATGAAACATTCATTCTCATCATGACCCTGAATTCTGCAGTTCTTAGAGTATTTGGGCACATAATCATACTTTATTCTTATCCATTAGGATACAACCTCCCTATTGTATTTTCTCATGCCAATATTGATCCGCTTGGAAAATTCTCTTAGCAGATCCACTTCCACCTTAACTCATGCACAACTAGGGCATGTTTTATTTATCGTAGCCATATCCACATGCAATGGCTTTCCAACTGCTGATGCAAGTGAAAATACCACTTCTTTCATAAAGAAATTAGGAGGTGATAATGGAAAGGAGATCCACGCTATAACAACTGATGTCTCCTCCGAATCAAACATTAGATCCCACTTCAAAGTTCACATTGGGTACATCCAATTCCTTTGTGTGATATAGAAGGCTGGCTTTGATGGTAGTCTCACATAATCCTCCATATTCGATGTCTTGATCAAAACATGCATATTACTCAACAGCCCAGTGGAGCATTCCCCCTTCAACTCACACTTTTTGGGATGATTCTTCTCAGATCCTGTATCTTTGTCCACCCGTAGAAAAATTTTCCATCCACAGCAAATTGGAGATTCTCTATATGGATCATTTGATTGACCTCCTCCTCCTCCCATATTACTCTAGGTACTCTATGAAGGTATGTGACTGGTTTGATAGGTAAAGGTTTGTGGGTTATGGTAGCAGGTCGAAGTGTCACAACATAGTTCAATTGATTAGTATTGACAACTCCATCATCTTGTGAGGTTTTCCAAATGAAGAGGTGGCCGTGGACACCCTAATAGTCATTGGTTAGGCAAACTAATTAATCGATGGCTAGGCAAAATAGGTTTTCCGGTGGCTGAGATTTTTTTTGCTAATTATTTTGTATTTTTTCCTTTGTGGGCTTGGCCCACTACTACATGCCTCACTCGTACTCTAAAGACTAACTATCTTCTTCAAACCTCATCTGATCACTTTGAAATCGTGGAACTGATAACATCCAAATCCACTCCATAATTTAACAAAAAAGTGTAAAATGTCCCATACAATATAATTACCTAACTATGGTCTGGGTCAAATCCCATAGAGACTTAGTATTTGGTTAGCTACAACAGTGAGTGAATAAATGATTCATTTCCTTAAGATTCTTTTCTAGTTAATTAGAAATGAGAAAAGTGAAATTAAATAGGAATCTAGTTGCAAGAGGTCTAAATCAATAAGAGATGAAACAAAGGTTGTGTCCCCATTTAGGGTTGATCCACCTAAATCACTCAATTAGATTCATTGATAGCAGGCTTCTATTCATATGCAGATAATTACTAAGCAATCACTTAATGTTTCTCAATAATCAAGCTATATTTATCTATATTAATACTTTCAAATCAATAAAAATTTTGTACAAACTGATTATATCTTACCAAGCAGACTCAATTTACTTCTAAGCGTATCAATTAGAAAAGGGTTATGCCTTGAGATCTTGTTGATAAACCCTACCAAATGCTAATTAGCTCTTTCAAGCATAATTAGCACAAATTGACATTGCTCGGTGTTTGCAACCACCAACCTTAACAAGAAAATCAACGATCAATCAAATATATTAACGCCCACTATCAATTGATAATAATTGAGATCCTTAGGTTGTGTTTCACAATCTTAGATAAGAATTTAGCTACTCATGGTAGAATAAGAGAAAGAAATCTTTGAATTAAACAGGATTCACTTAAAAAGAGTTGAGACAAAGCTTGAGTTAAAACCCTAGAAGTTAATCTTCAAAAAATGACATACAAAGCACTGGATGATCTTCCAAATCTGATTCTAAGTGATAATATTCGAGCTCCTACAAAAATTCCAAAATATTCTATTTATACCAATGCTAAAATCCAAAATCCAAATTAATTTCAAACTGTCCAAATACAACTTATGAACCGTATATTTAGTTTACGATCCATATCTTGCTCCGCAAAAAAAAAATATGTAATCTGTTGGTGGCCCTAAATTAATCTGCTCTTTGTAGAATGAAACTTCAAAATGTAAACTCTATGATCTTTCAGTTGCGGAACCATTTACGATCGATACTTTGAATCTACGGACCATATCTACTTTAGTATGTTAGAGTCACAAGTTGCATAGTCTTTGATTCTCACTATGTATTGACCAGTTATGGTTTGTATATAACATCTATGCTCATAACTATCTTTATATATTGCACACAAACTTTTAATTTCATTGAAGTTGATCCATGGTTCATTATATAAACCGTAGATTGATTCTGTGGCCGTTTGTCAGCACTTTTTAGCAGATTTCTAGACTTGTTGCATCTTTATTTCAAATTATGGTGTTCCTGAAATTCAGCAAAATAACATTAGTATGAACTTATAATACTATTTAAAGACAGGCAAAACTCTATAAAAAGAAGTACAAAATGTGTCATCTGACACATCAACACCCCCAACTTAAAGTCTTTACTTGTCTTCAAGAAACTAAAATAAGAAAATCTACTCAATACTCATGTTTGGGTCTCACAAAGTGTAATATCTATGTTGGTTTTGAAAAGTAGCTACAAGCATTTATTTTTTGAATCAACCACCCCTATATCATGTAAAAATAGAAGTTCTGAAAATCATCAAGACTAATCATGCAATCTCTAGTTATGACATCATATCCAATTAGATAACTAATTTATACAAGACACCTAATTTGAAAAGAAATTATTGTTGGCCATGTTCATCCATATGCCCTCACTTAAGATGAAGGACTTTGTCAATTTTTATCAGAAGAACAAACAATCAATCAAAAGTACAAAACATCAAAAGAGAAGAAAAAAATACTCAACTCTCACAAAGACACTTATAGGTCATGTCATGACTACTATAAGCTTTTCTTTATTCTCAAATGCCTCTATCTTTGGAAACATGAATTGAGATTAGATAAAGGTTTTTCTAATCTTGTAATAATGGTTCATGGGACAGATAGGATAGATATATATAGAGATTAGTGACTTGGTACCCTCCTTGAGCACTATATTACCTTCCTATTTGCTTTTTGCTTTTGTTCCCTTCTATCCCTTCCTTTACTTCCTTTGAGTTACCATAACCCAAAGCACTATTGGTGAGATTTTTCTTTTTCTCTTTCTTTTATTTTTCACACATTTCTTGCTCATTATGCTTCGAAAAGTGGTTTAAACACCCATTTTTATCCTTTTTTTAAACTTATTTAGCCCCCAACTTATACCTTTTTATATCACTATTCATTTTCTAGTGTCAAGGAAAATGGGTTCTGTCACGACCCCAGCTGGTCTTCGAATCGTGATATGGAGCCTAGAACCATGAATGACTCCGAGCTAACTCATGGAAAATACATAGCATGAATAAGAGCATTACTATGCAGAAATAAAGCATGAACGTGGTATAAATGGAAGTCTGCATAGAATATCAACATGAATGAAGAAACGAGGCAATATTGCTAAACCATTTATACGTAGAAGATGGAAAGCCTCTAAATATCAGATGAACTGATGGGACAACACCCTTAACTAGCTTGCTAAGTCTGAAACTAAAAGACGTGAACAAAAGAAACATAATCAAAAAACTGATGTCCTTGGATCATGAGGACTCACCAAGACTGGGATATTGCTGGACTGAGCTAGAGCGAGCTAATGATGAGACTATGACGAATCACCCGAACCTATATCATGAGAAGATATAGCATAGAATATGCGGTCAGTACTTTAGATTGATTGAGTATGTAGAGAAAGTAAAACATGCTAGTAAACCGATAGTTTGAAATTATGAATATAAATAAGATAAAGCATGAGAGTAAGGAAAACATGATAAACATCATATTCTTGAAGTAATTATAATCATGATATATTCATCATAATCTAAACATAATGACCCAAAGTTTATAAATAGAAATCATTTAATGTACCATACTTAAAAACATAAGTGAAAACTCATAAACTGATCAATGGGTCAAATATGCTGTAAAACATAATACCATAAGAATTTAACATAAGTAACTAAAAAAATAAGGAACAATGGGAGGCTTCATCACAATCAACACCATCATGATAGAGCTTACATAATGCCCAAACTATCTCGCTCATGTGAGCAGAGTCGTCCCAAGCTTGCCAAGGCTATGAACGATTAAGGCGTGATATCACTTCTGAATCCCCATAGGGTTTGAACATGAATATATTCCTACAGTGGCACGTAGTTCTTAAAATCAAAGTTTGCCTGAACCCCTAGCCTACTCAGTGCTAGACACCACTCCTAAAAAATATGCACATGGCTCATAATCATTTTCCTGAAAATATACTTGAACTTGCATGGGCTAGCCGAAACATGAAATCATAATCATACTTGACATGTGTGAAATATTCATGAAAAGATGCCATAGAGTTAGCCCATGATACTTGAACTTGAATTTCATGAGAATAATACATGCTTGAATAAAACTTCATAACTTTGAAATAATGGAATCATAAGTTTAGAAATTCATAAATATTCATGCATACTTTGATAATTCATCATACATGAAATCATGGGCCCATAAGCTTGAAATTCATAAATCATATAAAATAGGGCATAATCTTCATAAACTTAAAATTATGAATTTAGGGAGTAAATTGAGGGTAAAATCTACCCTAATAGCCCATAAATCATCAGTTGAAATATGGGAGAACTGAACCCATAGAGATAGCATGGATGATTGCATTGAGTTGGGTTAAACCCTAGAATTTTAACATTGACATGCTTAGGGACTTTGAAATCATAGAATCTGGATGAATTTGCGAATGAGGGTGAAAGAATTTACCCCATTCATAAGCCTACATACCTGGATAATTGACTCTGAAGTTTTTCTTGAAAATCCAAGAATGATTTGAAGAGATTTGATGAAGAACCCTATCTTGATCTTGAGAGGACCTTCAATCTACTGTTGTTTTGAAATAGTGAGGACTTAGGCTAGGTTAAAACCCTTTATACACTCTTTAAGAACCCAAAATAACTTCATATAGGGGTTAGAAACTTAGAAAGTTAAAAAAATACCCATGGAAAAACATAATTAAAAAGTTGAATTTCAGGTACCACGAGTCGTACTACGTGTCATATAATGACTCATGGTTTTCTTCCATTGCTTTCCAGTCCCATTTTCTGATTCTCTAATTCTCATACAATGAAAACTCACCATGACTCATTATTTCCTACAACGAGTGATACCATGACTCGTTACATCGGCTTTCCCCTAGCAGATCCAAGCCATGACTCCTAACCACAAGTTGTACCATCCAACCGTGACTTGTGGTATGGGCCAGTTTACCTTCAGTCTGTATCTGGGCTTACTCAGGACGAATGATACCACGATTCGTCACTACCTCTTCCAACTTATACCATGAGTCTTCATCACCAGATCAGGAGAAGCTGTTGCATATTACGACTGCTCCCATGACCCGTGACTTAAAACCACGACTCATACAATGAGACATTCTGAGGAAAATTGTAGATTTTTCTGTTGATTCTGCTATAAGTTCAAGGCTTAATTGTGGGTAATTTTTGATTTTCACAAGTTAAAAAGAGGATCAATTATTAATTGGCTTTGATTATCTTGTGGTTGATCAACAAAATGGGTCACAGTCACAAAAGGTGTAACACCTCAGAATTTCAGACTTTAAAACCATTCTAGGTATGTAGATAGACCCAAACCCAATGAATTTTATGGAAACTAAGTGTTAAGATCAATAATTAAGTGTGATAAGTGAATTCGATGCAAGTTAAGGTCATAAGGAACATCTAGCACAAAGTTGAGTTGACACCGATTGAGTTTTAGTATAAGTTGTTATAAGGGTCAACTTCAATTGATCATAACAACTAATTTACAAAGTATTTTTGAGTTATTCAATCCATCAAATTGAATCCCTTTGAGTCTTTTTTACAACACGTCCAACCTTGTGTCAATCGGAGTTCAAAGTAAAGTTATGAGCATTTTAGTGAAGTACTATCAAGGGGCACATAGTCACTGGATGGGTCAAAGTAAATGACGTGTGAAGTTACCAAAAATGATCATAAGGATATTTTAGGGAATTCCTGTGGTTTAACTACCTAACCCAGTGGTTTGGGATTCCTAAAGGTATTATTCAAGTACTCCTAAAGCCTAAATACTCTTTCCTCACATTCCATTTTGAATTCAAGGATCAAAGCTCTCAAGTTCTTCAAGAAGCTAGGAAGTCTTCTTCTCTAAATTAGGGTTCTTTAAGATTAAGTCTAAGGTTTTATTTTTTCAGGTATGTAAGGCTAACCTAGGTGAGGATTACTATTTATCCTTATGACCTACATCTATGCAAGAATTCATTGAGTTAAAGCTAGGGTTTTTACCCAATTCTTGAATTGTCTTCTTCTCTCAAGGCTCAAGAACACGTAGGGCTCCTCTCCAAGGGCTTCAAGATTCAAGTAGTAGTAGGGATTTCTCCAAGCCAGGTATATGGGACTTTAACAAAGGTTTTCTTTCACCCCTGTTTCCCAATTATTTTTGTAAACCCTAGCAAATTCAATTCTCTAGAAACCATGTCTTAGGGTTTCCATTCTACGAATGATTTCTCTCATATCTTTCATATTTTAAAGGTTATCACGATAAATAGCATATAATATTCATGATTTCACTCTCAATTTCGTGTTGTATACCTATGAATTGATACTAGCATGATTTCCAAGGTTTAGCCCATGATTTAACACTGTTTTCCAAAAATATGTCCGTTTTTAATACAAATGATCTTAGTATTCATGATTTACCATATGATTTAGACATATGATTTTGTCATGATTTTAGTATGATCAGTACATTTGTGGTTCTTTAGACTCTTAGGACATTTATAGATAAAGTAGTTCTGACACGTCTTATAACATCAGTTTTAAGCCATCGGTATTAGTATGTTCATGATTCTTTAGACTCTCGAGACACTTTTGAACAAATTAGTTCTAAGTTCTGACAAGTCTTATAACACTAGCTTTAGATTGTCAATATTTAGATTCAGTTGGGAGTAGTGCTTAGCACCGAGTAGGATGGAGTTTAGCGCACCCAGGTCTCAGAACTACTTGCCATTGTAGGATAAGGGATCCTCGATAGTTCAGAGTGTCTCCCTTTACCCGAGAAATACTGGATCCTCAGTAGTTGAGAGTGTTTCCCTTGCCTCAATAGGCTCATGAAATAGTCCTCATTAGTTGAGAGTATCTCCCTTAACTTATAAGTGATATCACACCAGTCATGGTTCTTACCCTTGATAAGGTATGAACACCCTCCCAACCAAGGTTATAGGTCGATCTCCATGACACTCATATTGGAGTTTGTCGATTGATAGGCTCTCCCACAATACAATTTCAGTTTCAATTTCAGTATAGTCCTTACCAGTTACAGTTTTCAGTTACTGTTACAACTTTAGTTTTTAGTGCTTACATATGATCTTAAAATCAATTTACACTATTTTCAAACTTGCATGTCATGATAATATTTATGCATATCAGATAGGGTCATTATCAACTTATGTATTCAGTTATATTCTGAGCACACACTTTCTCAAATAACAAGCATGTTTTAAACTTTCATTAAATACCCTATACACTCAATATATTTACAGTATTGACTGCATACTCTCTACGCTATATCATCTCATAATATAGATTCATGTTTTTAAACTCAGCCTTGCGGTTAGACACGTTTTCGGACTTGATCAGCTAGCAGTGGTAAGTCCTCATCTTTTGAGGACTAGAGTTATCTAATTTATTTTAGTTTTTTTGTCTTGTTTTAGTTTCCAAACTTTGGAGTTAGCTGGGAACTTGTCCCAACAGCTCATCAGTGATAAAGGCTTTCAAATATAGATTTAGTATGTTCAGCTTTGTGACTCAGTGTTTTTTTCATACTATATCCTCATGCATAAATGAATTGTTTACATCTAAGCGAACATCCCCCCAGTTTTCTAATTAAATTTAGATAATGTTAGTAATATGCTACATCATAGGTTAGCTTGGGGTCACTTGTGGCTCTAGGCACCGTGTTGCATCCAGGGTATAGACTCAAGTCATGAAAAACTTAGTAGAGAATCAGGTTTAGGTATGTCCTAGGTTGTCTAAAAGTCGAGTTAAATAGAGTCTTTTTCATGGGTGTGAAGCATGCCACAGTTATGAGGAAGAGGCTGCAAAATATTTTAGGTAATTTTCCTTCTTTCTTTGCTCTAGTTCGTGCGATAGAGTTTAACTCTATAAAGACTTCGTCCTAACTCGCGCATTCACGTGCTCCAAAGTATAAAAACATTTAGAGGAATAAGATGTGCTCTCAAACAATTTCTTCCCATAGGAGTTAAGAGAAGCTAAGGTATAACAACTCGTGAACCTAAAGAAAGGCACCAAAAGAGTGGAGGAATAGTACAACAGAAGTATGAAGCCTTTCGAGGAAGCCTTAGAGACAAATGAGAAGTAACTGCTACAGATGATGATCCCACTCTGCCTCCTTGGTTCCATAAATATTAACTTCATGTCATGAAAGTTGTCTTGTATGTAAAATCATGTCTCATAGTATGCTCAGCTCTATCAACGCAGTCCTTAAGATTACCCTTAACAGCTCATAAGATCATACTACACCATGTGTATGCTTAGTTTAGATTTCCTGAATGATTCGTGCTTGTGATTTCCTCTCACCCTTGTATACGTTCACCCATCATAGAAATGATATGTTATACCCCGGAAGCCCAAAGATCAGATCCGGGAGTTAAAACAGAAAAAAGTTTAAAAATTGGCACTAGGCATAGAACGAGTCATAAGATGACCCGTTAGTGCAGCCCATGAGTTGTGACGTGACTCATGGGAAAGTGATGTCGCCTAAATTACACCTCAGAATTGAGATATAAAGCGGTCGATGTCAAATATAGAACCCAACTAAGGTTGGGGTCTATCCTATAGGGAATATGGGAAGAACTTAAGTTAATGCGAATAACTGTTACTATCGAGGAACTTATTTCGTAAGGGGAAAATAAATAGACTATGAAATATGCATAAAAACTACTAACTACTTAAATCAAATTCGGTTTGTATTCAATTAACAACTTTATTAGGATTGTGTTCCCCAAGACTTCATAACCACAAGGATTGTAAACTAGTGATCTATTCCAGTGTTTAACATGCAATATCGGTAAGTTAGCTTCACCTAAATGGTTGGTCCCCTATCTAGATGATTATCACCACGCAACTTGGTCCGTACACGGGTGTACTCTTAATTAACCCTTACCTAGCTACCCCCATACAAATTCAATCTATTAGATGAGGGATAGCCTCAAATCTCCGTTAATCCCTTTTCCCATTCACTACTTCCTTGGCCCGGTAAGTAAGAATAAGACAAGTCCTAAAGTTTGCAACCGTTAAGAATCAATTAAAATGAAGGAAAAAACAATACATGCATTAAACCCCATTCAAGAATCACTAAGTATTTAACTTATATGTGTTAAAAAACCCTAGTTATGGGTTTAGCTACTCATGTTTGAATGATCACAATCACAAACTATTGAATAACTCATAATTGGAACTTACAAATTATCATAGAAGAAAACCATGTAATTGAATAAAACTCCAAAATTGATGAACAAATTCCAATGTTGCTTTTGATCCTCAAATTCAAGAACAAAATTGTAAAACTTGTTTCTTGACACAAGAATAATTGTACAACACTAAAATCCTACGTGAAAAATAGTAACAATAAGCTGTCCCTCGAAAATAAAACTAAACAGTGTATTTATAGTTCCAAGAAAACCTTTTCCTCACTAAAACAGGAAACCATGTCGTCAATGATCACGGGCTTGGTGATGATTCATTAGGACCCATGAAGAGTCGTGCCTTGCTAAAAGTTAGTCATCCTCAACATCAAACCCAGTTGTGGCAACGGGTCACCTAATGACTCGTTGTGCCTGTCCATGAATCGTTAGGCACCTCATGGTCTAACTCCTTCAAAATTCTAGTGTATCTCACGGTTGGTTCCAATGCTCTACCAAAGAGTTGTTTAGTCAACTAACGACTCGTTAGGTCGTTCATCAACTTCACTGGCTACTTCTTCACTAATTCCTCTCCAGTCCTCACGACTGTCTTCACGACTCGTTACCACGTGTAACGAGTTGTTCCCACGACTTCAGCAATGAGTTGTGCTTAGTGCCAATGACTCGTGAAGTGCATGGAAGTCAGCTGTTCAGTCATTTTAAGCATTAATTTTCCCAGTTTACTTTGGAACCTATTTTCCGGCAACATTACACACAAAACACATTATACCTATATAAACATACCCGAAATATGAATAATTTTTTGGTTTAAAGGGTCGAAAGTGCCATAAAATCACAACACATCAACACCCTCAAATTAGAACTTTTGCATGTCCTCAGGCAAAAATAAAATAAAATCAAATAAACTAAACTACTTCGACGCTTCAATCAAAAGAACTCTAGGAAACTTACAACAGTCACATTTATCCATCAAATAAAATTTTTCTAACCCCTCCTTCATCATACCAACTCAAATCACAATGCATATTAAAAATTTCCAACCATGACACAGAGGAATCAAAACATGGCAAAACACTGTCACTTGCAATCATGCATATAAATGTATAACACTGACCTAGACAATTTGCAGACGATTTTGTTGACCAAATGCTCTCACCTCAAAGAAGTCCCATACTCACACACGTGTATATGCTTATTTTTATATATTTCTCTTGGGACTAGGTAAGATTCACTTGCTCTCACAAAGAAATTCTAACTGTGTGCATGCAATACCATAGGCTTGCCTTTACTTTCAATACCTCGATTTTCAGACAAGTAACCAGGATCACTATAAAATTTCTAGGCTTGTAACGTAGGCTCATGTCTGGGTATGGTACATATGGAATTAGTATCTTAACCCTCCTTGGCACGACACACTTCTTGAGTCTACTTTTAGCCTTTTTTCTATTTTCTCCCTTTTTCCGTTATTTTCTTCTTCTTTTATTTGCATTTGCAACTACGCGTGTGGTTTCTTTCATTCAAACATTCATTGATGTCACATCTTTCATTTCTTTTATTTTCTTTCTCTTTGACAACCATTTTGTTTCTTTCTTTTCTTTTTGTTATACATACAAAACCCGCTCTTTCCTTTTCATTACCCAAATTTTCATTCCACCCTACTCTTTTTAATCACCCCTAAAATAGCCACCCTCAACTTTGATGATTTGCCTGAGTTGAGGTTCACAATGTCCAAGGAGGGACCAGAGCCAAAAAAGGTTCATTCTTAATAAAAGAATTAAGGTGAATTGGTGTAAACAAAAAGAAAGGTCAATTTAAGCTCAAACATTTGGATCAAGGGATTTTTATTCTCTTTTGGTAGGTCTTTTAAGGCTAAAGTGGGCTCATAAATAAAAAATGACCTATGATCCTTTCCTAGTTTCCTATCCTCTATCTCAATAAGACTGACCAGGAAAGTTCTAGACTGACACACACAACCGAATTTATCTATTAAACCTCACTCACACATAGCACATGCCAATATCATCACTTCTACTGACTGCTAGTTCAGGTACAACCATATAATGGTAAACATGTTCACAGATTCAATGCCATGCAAAGATTCACAAAGGTCATACTTGTCAAGTTTAACATACACATATAAAAATTTCGGAGGGGTATCAACTTATAAATCAACAAAAATCAACAATTTAAGCTCTTGACCACATTTAGCTCACCTAACTTTCTTCCGACTGACACAAACAAACACTAAAAAAAAACCTAAACGTGCTGGTTCTAATAGATATGGAACACCCGATGGAAAAGATATCCGTCCAGAAAAAACCTCAAGTTATGTTCAGCAAAAGCATGCACAGGTATCCCTCCCCACCCCCATCAAGAAAAGCATGCGTCATCCTCGACGCGTATATATCAAACAAAACTAGGGAATTAGGGAACATACCTATGCGACGTAGGTGTTAGCTATCTATTCCGTGGAGGGTGTAGATACGCCTCCAATGTTATCTCCAACATTACCGGCTTGACACAGTGCATTTTCATATCCAAATGAGCTT
The DNA here is from genome assembly GCA_035772735.1 of Datura wrightii. Lineage (NCBI taxonomy): Eukaryota > Viridiplantae > Streptophyta > Magnoliopsida > Solanales > Solanaceae > Datura > Datura wrightii. Next base: position 115,190,023 of record JASDFA010000003.1, on the reverse strand, counting down.
GTGCCTTCTCCATGAGCTCTCGCTGCCTTAGTTTCGTCTCTCTGTTGAGCTTTCTCTCTCGAAACATGCAATGCTCTCTCCATCTCACTCTGCTTTCATTTTAGCTGATAGAGCAGAGAAGAATCTTCTTCAAAACATTCCTTCTCGTGAGGCCTCTTTCCCTTATCATGTGCCACCGGCTCCTCAGTGATAAAATCAAAAATCGGTGGTAACTCTTCATCAAACTCATCATCTATCACAGGAAGTACCGATGGAGGTACTACAATTACCTATCGTGCGGCCACATCCCACACCTCGGCTCTGAGTGCTCCTAGCACTGCATACCATTTTTCCATTTCAGGCACCTATAACTGTGCAAGGCGCTCATCCATTCTTCTCTCAAAAGCGTCCAATCGGCCATGCACAAAACTGGACAATGCCTCCAACTCTTTCGTCACCGAAGGCTTTACCTTCTCCACCAGAACATTAACCTGTAGAGCCGTGTATGCCTGCTGCTTTTCGGCCTTAGCTAGCCGCCTAGCCATGTCAACCAAAAACTCCTGATAAATCGTAATTAGACCGGCCGTGGTGGCTAATGGAGGAGCAACTGGTGGTCTAGGAGCTGCTGCTGTGGATGATAACTCAGCAATATCAGCAGGTGTGGAGGTGTCCGATGCATCTGTAGCCTCAGGCTGGCTACCTATCTCTCTACCCTCAATAGGCTCCAACTCAGTGAATTGTGCAGCATCAGTTTGCATACCGCTGCCAAATGCCTCTGCTAATATGGTCTCTCCAACGGTGCAACTACCTGAGTCCTTTCTCTCGATACTGGGTTTGTGTCATCTCAAATCAACGCGATATATGTTATCCTCTATACCACCATTCTCTAATCAACTGATGGCAAGTCCGGCACCTTTGACCCTAACAGAGTCTGTCAATCAGACAGTGAAAGGAAATTGTAGTACTATCATTGATTGCCCGCTCTCTAATCTCCTCAGCAATGTACGGCAGGAAATTTATGGCATATCCCTACATTATACATGCTACCAATGCTGCTCTTTTAGGTTAGAGGATGTTATCATTATTGGTTTGTACCAGCCTGTGCCGCAGCTATGACCATAAAAATATGTCCTGAAAGTTGAGTGTGTCCTTCTTTATCTGAGACTCGGTGTCGTGCAATCATTCAACCAGCGAACCTCTTGTAGCAATGATCCGAGACAGCCACGTATATTGTCTGATGTGCTCCTGGCTATTCAGCTTTTTGGTCTTGACTTTCTTCAACACATATAGCCTGTGGTCGAACTCAGCGGTGTTCATCGGAGCATGAGAATCTATCCCATACAGCATCCTGGAGATTGTCATCTCAGATATATCTACAGGAATCTCTCGAACCAACACCTGCGTCAAAGCAGGCCTCTTTTTCCAATCTTGGCCCCCTAATGCCAAACGTTGTAGTGTGGCCACATAGGCTGCATAGAAATCTTTGACTAAGCATGGGATTTAGCTTTCTGATGGCTCGGTCAACCACCGGAACCTGTACTTTTCAAACACAGCTTGTAGCTCTGGAAGGTCTTTCAGCCCCGTAGTGATCAGCCTCGGCTTCTCATATATGCTCCTCATTGGATTTCCTTTGTCATTAGGAACAATATCTCTATTATATATGGCCCTCATACCATGAACACACCATCTCTGCACGTTTCTTGGTTTCTTGTTTGATGTGTTAGAGGTCTCAGTAAGTTTATCATCAGAGTCCCCTCACTGAGTATATGACTCGTCAGCTATCTTTGTGTTTTTCCCAGCTATGGGGCCTCGGGAGCAAGTGCAGCTGCAACCTTGACATTATCATCAGTGCGACTGGGCAGATCCCTCACAAGTGGAGTAGGAGCGTCGACCAGGGCTGTCAGATTTGAAGTTTGTTGAGCTCTAGCCCTAGTTGATCTCCTCACTAACTGCTCCTCTGATACATCATATTCCTCCTCAGAGCCACTTGACTCTTCAGAAGAGGATGGCTCATCCCCAAGTCTGCAGTATGATGGTTGACCTCTTTTCGGCACTTGTCTCTTTGCCGAACCTTTCTTTGGTGTACCCCTCGGAGCCATTGTACCTGTTGAAACATTGTTAGTACATGAGATGAGATGAAAAAAATAACATTTTAAAACTGCTTCCCAGTGGACCTGACGAGTGACTAAACGATTCATTGCCATTGGCAATGACTCGTGAGGTCCCTCGTTGTCTCAAACCATCCTTTCTTCATGTTGGGCCAGTGTACTTGACGACTGGGCCCAACGAGTCATTACAAAAGGCAACGAGTCATTAGGTACACTATCTTCTTGATATAATTTTTCACTCAGGACGAGCTACACAACGAGTCGTTCTATCATCTAACGACTCGTGATATAGCTCGTGCTCAAGAGTTTCAGTTCAACCAACTTCATTCATCTTCTTCCACTTCCTATTATTCAACTCCATAAACACATAACATAATTTCTCAAATCAACCCATGTAAATTCAATCGCAATTCATTTGTTTAATCTTCCTAGGGTTCATTATCATCATGAGACAAAGATTGAAACAAGTATAAAATTACTTGAAATAACTTTGATTTCATTCAGAACATGGGTCAGCAAAATTCTTATTTAAATGCAAAGACATTCACAATTTAGTGGGAAAAATTACTCACAAGATGCTTGATCAGAGATGGGAGTGCAAACATGTGTGCGTATGAATGGTTGGAGTGCATCTTAAGGGTTTTTTCGACGAGTTTGGGAATGAAGAAGAGGGAATTTTGAAGTTGTAATGTTTCTTGATTCAAACTCAAGTGGGAATTTGAAGAATAAAAGAAATCGGGTATTTGTAAATTAAATTAGATTTTACCCTGATTCTAGTCTGGTTCGGGTCGGATGTCAAGTATTTTTAAAATGTAGGATGACCTACCAAATGAGTTTTTACATGTTGAAATGACTCATTTGACCCTTCGTGTATTGACTTGAGTTCAACTAACTTACCTGGGACCTACGAGTCAAGCAACGACTTATGGTGTCATCCAACGAGTCGTGGCCTGAGTCGTGGTCCTTGAACTATTGTAGCTACTTGACGGGTCACTTAACGAATTGTTTGGTCTCCCAACAATTCATTGAGTGACTCGTTATCACCCTTTTCCACTTGGTTCTGCCTTTTGTCCAGTATACATGACGGAGGACCTCACAATTTGTTTCTTGAAGAGACAAATCGCTGAGTCACCCGTTGCTCCCCTGTTTTCTTCGATTCTCTTCATGATTTGACTGAATGAGTCGTCAGGTCAAACGATGACTCGTTCTGTGAAATTTTGCACCAGAACTTAAGTTCCACATTTTGGTTCCAACTTCAAATTTTCCATCTTAATCACCTACACCCATCAACAAACTTAAACACCATATTGTTCTTACATTTTCAACTTGGGTTGCCTCCCAAGAAGCGCTTGATTTAACATCGTGGCACGACGTGGGTATTTTGGCTACTCAGACTTCACCAAAACACCACCATGGGTTTCCTCTCATGCAAAGCCTGATTTAATGTCGCGGCACGACGCAATTCCCCCAAGTTACTTAGACTTCATTCAGGGTCCAAAGATCTATCAGTTTGAGTTCTTCACTTCTCCCTAAATAAGCTTTCACCCGCTGACCATTTACTTTGAACCACTTTCCTTCATGGTTTTCTAGTTCGATTGCCCCATGGGAAGATACTTGGACCACTCAATTAGGTCCCAGCCACTTAGACTTCAACTTACCCGAAAACAAACGAAGTCTAGAATTAAATAGTAACACCATATCACCCGGACTGAATTCTCTTCTCTCAATCTTCTGGTCATGTTGAATTTTCATCCTTAATTTGTAAATTTCAGAACTCTCATAGGCTTTCAACCGAAATTCATCAAGCCCATTTAACTGATCAAGCCTCAATTTTGTAGCTTCATTCTAGTTATATTTAGCTTTTTTTGCTTTGTGCTTAACTTCGACCGGAAGATGACATGATTTACCATAGACAAGCTGATATAGAGACATACCTATAGGAGTCTTGGAGACAGTCTGATAAGCCTATAAAGCCATCTAGCTTTTTTTCCCAATCGGTCCAGTTTGCATTCACAGTGTCGCCAAGATAGTCTTTATTTCCCGATTGGTAACTTCAACCTGCCCACTAGACTGCGGATGGTGGGGTGTAGCCACCCTGTGTTTGACCCCATATTTTTCCAATAAGACGCAAACCAACCAGTTATAGAAGTGTGAACCCTCATCACTAATGATTGCTCTGGGAGTCCCGAATCTAGAAAAAATATTCCACTTCAAGAATGTTGTGACACTCTTCCCTTCATTGTTTGGAAGTGCAACTTCTTCCACCCATTTCGAAATATAGTCAACAACAACTAGTATGTACTTCATCCCGTTTGAGGTCACAAATGGGCCCATGAAATCAATGCCCCGTACATCAAATAGCTGAATGACTAGGATGGGAGTAAGAGGAAGCTCATGTCTCCGTGAAATGCCTCCTTGCATTTGAAATGCATCACATGCCTTGGCGAAATCATGCGCATCTTGGTGGATGGTTGGCCAATAGAACCCACATTGCAGAATTTTGTGGGCTGTGCGAATCCCGCTGTGTTGGCCTCCAACAGGGGATGACTGGCAGGCCTCCAATATACTCATTATCTCCACCTCGGGCATGCATCTTCGAAAACCCCATCATGACATATGCGAAATAAGTAGGGCTCATCCCAAAAAAATTTCTGCACATCAGACATAAACTTCTTCCTTTGGTGAAAAGATAAGTGCTCCGGTACAACATCACTCACCAGATAATTAGCAAAGTATGCAAACCATGGGATGAGATCTTGTGATGCCGCTAGAACCTGCTCCTTTAGGAATACATCATCTATGTCATGCTCATCTCTAAGTGATTCATCAGGTTCCAATCTAGATACATGATCCGCAATCTAATTTTCTGTCCCTTTATGATATTTTACCTCAACCTCAAACTCCTATAGCAGCAGAACCCATCAAATCAACCGTGGCTTGGCATCCTTCTTTTCCATCAGATATCTCAAAGTTGCATGGTCTGTGTGGACTATCACCTTAGTTCCGAGCAAGTATGCCCGAAACTCAAATGAAAAAATTACAGCCAACAGCTCCTGTTTTGTCACGGTCTAATTTTTTTGAGTTGTATTAAGAGCCTTGCTAGCATAATAAATTGGATGAAAAATTTCTTCACGCCTTTGACCCAACACAACTCCTAGGGCCACACCGCTAGCATCACACATAACCTCAAAAGGAAAAGACCTGTCAGGCGCCACTATAATGGGGGCAATGATCAATCTCTCTTTAAGACATTCAAACGCCTTCAGACATGCCTTTTCAAAAATAAAATTCACCTCCTTCTTGAGTAGTTTACCCAATGGATGTGCAATTTTGGAGAAGTCCTTGATGAATCTTCTTTGACAACCTGCATTATCCAAAAAGCTTCGAATACCTTTCACGAAAAATGGAGGTGGAAGACTAGAAATTACCTCAATCTTGGCCTGTCTACCTCCATACCCTTACAAGAAATCTTGTGGCCTAGCGCTATACCTTTCATGACTATGAAATGGCACTTTTCCCAACTAAGCACCAAGTTTGTCTCTTCACATCTCTGAAGCACCTTGCTCATATGAGCCAAACACTCCTCGAATGAATCAACCACCACCAAAAAATCATCCATAAAGACTTTAATGATGTCTTCCACAATGTAAGAAAATATGGACATCATGCAATGCTGAAAAGTGGCGGGTGCATTACATAACCCAAACAACATTCTCTTAAAGAAAATGTACCATATGGACAAGTGAGCGTGGTATTCTCTTAGTCTTCAAGGGCTATAAAAATCCGATTGTACCCCGAATAACCATCAAGGAAACAATACCATTCTCTGCCTGCAAGTCTGTCTAACATCTGGTCCATGAATGGCATCGAAAAGTGATCTTTTTGCGTCCAACGATTCAACTTTCTGTAATCCATGCATACTCTCCAACCGGTGACTGGTCTTAGAGGAATGTGCTCATTGTTAGCATTTGGGACCACCGTGATTCCTCCCTTTTTTGGTACACACCGGACTAGGCTCACCGATTTGCTATATGCAATAGGATAAACCATACCTGCATCCAACCACTTTATGATTTCCTTCTTGACCACCTCTTGCATAGGTGGATTCAACCTATGCTAATGCTCATACTCGGAATACAATCTGGTTCTAGCTGGATCTTTTGAGTGCAAATATCGGCTGGGATTCCAATAATATCTGCGATAGTCCACCCTATGGCTTTTTGTATCACTTCAAAACAGAGACCAAAGCCTCCACTTGCCATTCCTCCAAGTCAGTTGCAGCAATGATCAGTAAAGTGTTACCGGATCTAAAAAATACATATTGTAAATGAGACGGGAGCGTTTTGAGCTCCAACACCAGAGTCTCCTCAATAGATGGCTTGGCCGGTGGGGTCACCCGATTCTTCAAATCAAGATCGATTTTCTTTGGAGCATAAGTGTATGAACCCATGCCAGCAAGTGCATTTACAATCTCCTCACCCCCATGAATCTCCTCAGCACCAATATCCATTAAAACGGCTGCTAGGTCATAAAGAATCAATAACTCCTCCATGGGCAAGACCTGTTAAATCAAAAAACAAAAACAGAAAAGTGAAAAGGAAACAAGAACCAATAGTAAATCAAACAAAATTAACAAAACCCTTAGTTGTATTCCCCGACAACGGCGCCAAAATTGAATGTCGCCCAAGTTAACCCTCGCAATTGAGATATAAAGCGGTCAATGTCAAATATAGAATCCAACTAAGGTTGGGGTCGATCCCACAGGGAATATGGAAAGAACTTAAGTTAATGCGAATAGTTGTTACTATCGAGTTACTTATTTCCTAAGGGGGAAAGAAATAAACTATGAAATATGCGTAAAAACTACTAACTGCTTGAATCAAATTCAGTTTTTATTCAATTAATGACTTGACTAGGATTGTGTTCCCCAAGACTTTATAACCACAAGGATTGTACACTAGTGATCTATTCTGGTGTTTAACATGCAATATTAGTAAGTTAGGTTCACCTAAATGGTTGGTCTCCTATCTAGATGATTATCACCACGCAACTTGGTCCGTGTACGGGTATACTCTTAATTAACCCTTATCCTTAATATCGGATTAGCTATCCTTGGACAGGTACAAGCTATTAGATGAGGATTAATAGCCTAAAATCTCTGTTGTTAATCCTTTTTCCCATTCACTACTTCGTTGGTCCGGTAAGTAAGAAAAAGGCAAGTCCTAACGTTTACAATAGATAACAATCTATTAAAACGAAGGGAAAAACAATGCATGCATTAAACCCTTTTCAAGAATCACTAAGTAGTTAACCTATATGCGTTAATTCATCTTGGTTCCCACAACCCTAGTTATGGGTTTAGCTACTCATGTTTCAATGATCATAATCACAAACTATTGAATAACTCATAATTGCAACTTACGAATTATCGTAGAAGAAAACCAAGTAATTGAATAAAACTCCAAAATTGATGAATAAATTCCAATGTTTCTTTTGATCATCAAATTCAAGAACAAAATTGTAAAACTTGTTTCTTCACCCAAGAATAATTGTACAACATCAAAATCCTACGTGAAAAATAGTAACAATAAGTTGTCCCTCGAAAATAAACCCAAAAAGTGTATATATAGTTCCAAGAAAACCTTTTCTTAACAAAAATTGGAAACTAGGTCAGCAGTAATCACAGGCTTGGTGACGATTCGCTAGGACCCATGACGAGTCGTGCCTTGCTAAAAATTAGTTGTCCTCAACATCGAGCCGAGTTGTGGCAACGGGTCCCCTAACTACTCGTTGTGCCTGGGCACAAATCGTTAGGCACCTCGTGGTCTAACTCCCTCAAAATTCTTGTGTATCTCACAATTAGTTCCATTGCTATGCCAACGAGTCGTTTAGTCAACTAATGACTTGTTAGGTCATCCGTTAACTTCACTAGCTACTTCTTAACTAAATCCTCTCCAGTCCTCAGGACTGTCTTCATGACTCGTTACTAGGTGTAACGAGTCGTTCCCTCAACTCGTCAAGCACACTATTTTTGCATCTTCAAAATTCATCCTTTGCCCATAACCTTAGCAATAAGTTGTTCTTAGTGCCAATGACTCGTGAAGTGCCTGGCAGTCACCTGTTCAGTCATTTTAAGCATTAATTTTCCCAGTTCACTTCCAAACTTGTTTTCCTCCAACTTTATACACAGAACATATCATACCTATATAACCATACCCAGAATGTGTATAGTTTCTTAGTTTTAAGCATCGGAAGTGTCGTAAAATCACGGCACATTAGGAGGCCCGGTGAGGTACTGGAAATTTGAGGAAAAGGGTCCCCACGGCATGACAATGACTCCTGGTTAAGCCCCACGAGTCGTTAAGTCAGTTGTGGGTTTGGTGAATAAGAAACGAGAATGAAGGCAGGAAATGTACAGGACGGGAGGACCCCACGAGTCATGGTCAGTCCCCACGATTCATGGGGTGAGTCATGGCCAAGAAAAGAATAATTTTGAAAGCTCAGGCAGTGCACTTCACGGATGGTGACCACGAGTCGTGGTCACCAGGTCATGAGTCGTCATGTCTCCTATTAAGAGCCCAGGAGACTTGTTTAACAGTGTACCTCATGGATCAGACCATGAGTCATGGCCTAGGGTAACGAGTTGTTAGGTCCCTCTTTGGGACCACCTGGTAGTTATTTCCTACGATTTTCCTAAGGGTGTTTCGGTAATTTCCTAACCTCCTAGATCCTAAACAAAGTTATTTTTGTTATTTTAAGGGGATTTAGAGGGGAAAAATGGTTTCCCCCCTCATTCCCACTAATATTCAGAAAATATACCGTAACCTTTCCTCTTCAGAAGCTCTCAAGAAAGACTAGGGTTTCGTCCATTTGTAGCATTCCAAGATTCGTTCAAGGAAATTCTAACTCATGTATGTGGGAATTCTATAAGGGGATAGTTCTTTCCTTGTGTCCCTTAAAACCCTTCTCAAATTTCTCTGTGGATCCTTGCCCTGAGTTTTCAAATGTGAAGGGAATAAATGTTAATTTATTTTAAATTCACATAGATTGATATCCATTATTATTTTAGACATGATTTCCATTAGCTCATGGTAAATTGATGTTATTCTCACAAAAGAGAATTCTAGCCCTGCATATTTTCGAATGATAAGAAATTCTTGGCAATGCTCCATTTAATCCATATGGAATTGTATTGTTATATTAATTATGGGTATTCCATCACCATTTAATGATGGTGTTCATGCTTATCTTTGTGCATTGAATTTAGCCCAAGTTCTTGAGGGTAGAGCAGACTAGAAATTGTGCTGAAATGATAAACCTTGAAATTTCCTTGATTATACAAGTGCGGGGGTTTCCTATATTATTATATATGCTAAATTCTCAGTCAGATTCATTGTTGTCTGGACTTAGTCAAAATGTGAGAATACTCAGTGTCAGTCAGAAATGTCAGCTAATTAGTTTTACTACAGAATTCCCTAAGGTGTTAATATTACCTCCCAGTTATTAGAATCAAATTTAGAATTCAGTTTATTGGTCCCTTAGGCGGTCATGACACTTTAGAAAAATAGCTCTGACTAGCCTTAGGACCCTAGTTCAGATTATAGTTTGTTCTTAGACGGTTATGACGTTTCAAGATAAGCCGCTTTGACCAGTCTAGAACCTAGTTTCAAAATCTGGTCCAATAAGACTCTTAGGATACTTTCAATTATATATATCCATGACTAGTCTTGGGCCCCAGTTTGAGCTATCAGCTTAATATTTAGTCTAGGATTATCCAGTTGGAGTAAGACTTAGCACTGAGCGGACCGGGGTTCCAGCACACCTAGGTTCCCAAAACTACATTGCCAGCGTAGGTTTCAGTATTTATTGGCCTATTTGGCCTCAGACTTTTCTGATCACCCATCTCATGCCTTTACACCCTGCCAAGGTATATTGGGTCCTACTGGTGGGTTGTACACATCAGACTCCTCATTTAGCTCACGTGGTTACATGTCGGTTATAGACTCTCCCACTAGTTAGTTCAGTCTAGTCTCAGTCTAGTCCGGTTCAGATCAGTATCCCAGACTAAGAACATGCTTTGACCATCAGACAGGGTCATCTAAATGACCTCAGTATTTCAATTATTCAGATCAGTGGCGTTAGTTGGTCATTGCATGTCTTTCAGTTCAGCATTTCTCTTATTATATATTCTATTGTGTTATGTTCCATTCACTTACTCAGTACATTCAAAGTACTGATGCATACTTTTATGTTGTATTTTGTTATGATAAAGTTGCAGGATCTCAGTCTCAGCTACGTCAGCCGACCGCTCATTGAAGATCTCAGCTACCTCAATTGGCGAGTCCTCATCCTTTGAGGATGGATCTTATTTGCTTTAGTTATGCTTTCATTCTTTTCATTTAGCTTTGGAGTTAGCTGGGGGTTTGTCGCAGCACTCATCAGTCTTAGTGGCTTTTAGACGTAGAGTTGTTTTTAGATTCAGATTGGTTTTATTGAATAGGTAGCCTTGTTCTAATATTTTTAAGTATTTATATTTTTACTTTAAAATTTCCACTATATGTATTTTATGTTACTCAGAATTCTAGTGTATGATAGACCAAGTGTTGACTTGGGGTCACTTGTGGCTTCAAGTACCGTGTTCCATGTAGGGTGTAGACTCGGGGCATGACACACTTGGTATCATAGCACTAAGTTCAGAGTATCCATGGATGTCTGAAAGGCGCATCGAGTAGAGTCCTCTTCATGGGTGTGAAGCGCGCCATACTTATGATGGGGAGGCTATGATATGTCATTAGGAAACTTCGCTTTATTTCGTACTCCTAATCGTGCATTGAAATTCAAGTTCCAAAATCATTCTCCTAACTCATGCTCTGCTTTATTTTAGTGAATTATGCCTCCATGACGCGGTAATGGAAGAAGGGCCAGTAATGCCTAGCAGGACTGCCCCACCAGCCCCGGCAGCCCCGCAGGATGACTTCGTATCTACCATAGAATTTACGGTGGCCATCCAGCCGCTCACAAAAACTGTGACCAACCAGGTGAACTAGCATATGGTGTCGGTGAACACAAATGGATCTGCAGCAGCTACTAGGGTGCGGGACTTCACCCGAATGACCCCTCCATCCTTTTAGGGATCCAACGTGGGGGAGGACTCGCAAGAGTTTGTGGACGAGATTAAAAATATTACCCACATAATGGGTGTCAGCTCCTCTGGTAGTGCTGACCTTACTGCCTACCAACTAAAAGGGGTAGCCCAGGTCTGGTATGAATAGTGGAAAGAGGGGCAACTAGCGGGAGTAGGACCAGTGGAGTTGGAGAGGTCAACAAAGCCTTCCTACACTGATTTTTCCTCGAGAGCTCAGGGAGGCCAAGGTAGTGGATTTCATGAACTTGAGATAGGGAAAGAGGACCTTAGAAGAGTATGCTTTGGAGTTCACCAAGTTGTCTAAATATGCTTAAGAGATGGTGGCCGAGCCAAGGGCTCGCTCGCTGAAATTCATAAATGGGGTGTCAAACCTAGTCCTCAAGAAGTGCAGAACAGCGATGCTGATCAAAGATATCAACCTCTCTAGTCTGATTGTCTATGCCCAGCAGATTAAGGCCAAACAACTAAGGGACATGGAGAGAAGGAATCAGCGGGCAAGGACTGTCTAGTCAGATCATGGATTTTAGAGGTCTGGCGGTAGCAACCGCCAACAGCAGTAGCAACCGCCAACAGCAGTAGCAACAACATCAGAGGGCTCCAACGCCCAATTCAGCCAACGCCCATACCTTTCGGCCCCGCCAGGATCGGGGCGTGGAGCATCTAGCACTCAGTGTCAGAGCTACAGTGCCAGAAACAGGTATCCAAGTTGCCCCAAGTGCGGCGAGAATCACCTAGGAAAGTGTCTTCAGGGTTGGGAGGGTTGTTTTGGTTGTGGACAGCTTGGGCATTGACTTAAGGAATGCCCGTCAGCTGGACGGGGGAGATCACAATCAGCCACCTCAGCAACTCCAACAGGCCGACCAGCTCAATAGGCTAACACATCAGGTATGGAGGCTGTCAAGGCCAAAAGCATTTTTATGCACTATCATCTCGTCAAGATCAAGAGAATTCACCAGACATAGTCACGGGTATGTTATGTCTTTTCTATCTAGATGTATATGCCCGCTTGATTCGGGGGCCACACTATTATTCATGACTCCCTATGTAGCAGTTTAGTTCGACATCAGTTCAGAAGTCCTATCAGAACCCTTCTCAGTCTCTACCCCAGTTGGCGAGTCAGTTAGAGCAAGCCAGGTGTAAAGAAACTGTCCAATCTCTGTCTGCAATAAAGTCATTCCAGCTGACCTTTTAGAGTTAGACATGGTCACCTTCGACCTCATTCATGGCATGGATTGGTTACACTCCGGTTATGTCTCAGTCGACTGTAAAACTAGGGTCGTCAGGTTTCAGTTCCCTAATGAGCCAGCTCTAAAATGGTCGGGCAGTAGTTCAGCGCCAAAGGATAGGTTTATTTCCTAGCTTAAGGACAAGAAGCTTATTTCTAAGGGATGTATTTAACATCTAGTTCGGGTCAAGGATTCTAATTCTGAGACCCCAACTATCCGGTCAGTCCCTGTAGTCAGAGAGTTTCCAGATTTGTTCCCCGAAGATCTTCCCGGAGGTACTCCTGAACGGGAAATTGACTTCGGCATAGACCTTATTCCAGATACTCATCCCATCTCCATTCCTCCTTATAGAATGGCTCCGACTGAACTTAAGGAGTTAAATGAGTAGCTAAAAGATCTTCTTGATAAGGGTTTTGTCATACCCATCATCTCTCCCTGTGGTGCTCCAGTTCTATTCATGCGAAAGAAAGACGGTTCCATTAGAATGTTCATCGATTACCGTCAGTTGAACAAGGTCACAGTCAGGAACAGGTATCCCTATCCAGAATTGATGACCTGTTCGTCCAACTTCAGGGAGCCAGCTATTTCTCCAAAATAGATGTCAGGTTGGGGTATCATCAACTAAGGGTTAGAGAGTGTGACATACCAAAAATAGATTTCAGGACTCAGTATGGTCACTTCTCGTTCATGGTTATCTCTTTTGGACTAACAAATGCCCTTCAGCCTTTATGGACCTGATGAATAGAGTCTTAAAGTAGTATCTGGATATGTTCGTTGTTGTATTTATCGATGATATTCTGGTATACTCCATAAATGAGGAAGAGCATGCCAATCACCGGAGGATAGTGCTTCAGATGCTCAGAGACTGCTAGTTGTTCGCCAAGTTCAACAAGTGTGAATTGTTGTTGAAGTCCGTGACTTTTTTGGGTCATGTGTTCTTGGGTGAAGGTATTCAGGTTGATCCTCAAAGGGTAGCAGTAGTGAAAGACTGGCCCATACCCACCCCCCAACAAAAATCAGATGTTTCATGGGTTTGACTGGTTATTACAGACGCTTTGTAGAAGGCTTTTTTCTATAGCATCTCCGTTGACTAGAGGGACTCAGAAGAAGGTGAAATTCCAGTCACAGATGCGTGTGAGAGGAGTTTCTAGGAGTTAAAAACTCAACTCACTAATGCTCTAGTATTGACTCTACCAGAAGGATCGGTTGGATTTATAGTATACTGCGACGCTTCCAGAGTTGGACTCGATTGCATTCTGATGCATCGGGGGAAGGTGATAGCCTACGCCTCTAGACAGCTCAAGGTTCATAAGAGAAATTATCCAACTCATGACTTGGAGTTAGAAACAGTAGTGTTTGCATTAAAAATATGGAGACAATATCTATACGGGGCTCACATTGATGTTTTCACCGATGACAAGAGCCTTCAGTATGTATTAAGTCATAAGGACATGAATCTTCACCAGAGGAGGTGGTTAAAGCTCCTGAAGGATTATGAAATGGGTGTGATATATCCCTAGGGCAAAGCCAATGTGGTGGCTGATTCCCTAAGTAGAGTGTCTATGGGTAGCGTGGCTAATATTGAGGAAGGGAAAAAGGAGTTGGCGAAGGACATTCACAGACTAGCTCGGTTAGGGGTGCAGTTATTTAACTTAGTTAAGGGTGGAGTGGTGATGCAAAGCGGGTCAGACTCCTCTTTGGTTGTTGAAGTTAAGTCCAAATAGGATGAAGATCCCATTCTACTTAAACTCAAGGAAGCGGTCCTCAAAAAGGAGGTTAAGGCTTTCTCCAAAGCGGGAGATGGTGTGCTCCTTTATCAGGGAAGATTGTGTGTACCGGACGTCCATGACTTGAGACAGTAGATATTGGCTGAAGCACACAGCTCAAGATACTCCATCCACTCTAGTTTTAGTAAAATGTACCGCGATTTGCGGGAAATTTATTGATGGAACGACATGAAGAGAGACATCGCCGAATTCGTAGCCAAGTGCCCGAACTATCAGCAAGTCAAGGTAGAGCTTAAAAGACCAGGAGGTATGACCCAAGATAGCAGCATACCCACATGGAAGTGGGAAGAAATAAATATGGACTTTATTACAGGTCTACCTCGAACTCGTTGGCAACATGATTGCATTTGGGTAGTAGTGGACCGGATGACTAAGTCAGCACATTTCCTCCTAGTTAAAACTATGGATTTAGCTGAGGATTATGCTAGAATTTATATCAGGGAGTTGTTCAGGTGTCATGGGGTGGCATTATCCATCATCTCAGATAGAGGTACCCAGTTCACCTCACATTTCTAGAAGTCTTTTCAGAAGAGAGTTGGCACCCAGGTCAAGCTCAACATAGCTTTTCACCCGCAGATAGATGGACAAGATGAGCAAACTATTCAGACCCTAGAAGATATGTTGAGAGTGTGTACGATTGATTTCAAGGGAAGTTGGGATGACCACTTGCCTCTTATCGAGTTTGCATACAACAATAGTTATCACTCCAGCGTCCAAATGGCCCCGTTTGAGGCATTGTATGGTAGAAGGTGCAGGTCTCCTATTGGATGGTTTGAGGTTGGTGAAGCTACAATAATCAGGCCAGACTCTTTTCATGAAGCTATATAGAAGGTACAACTCAAAAAGAAAGATTGAGAAAAGCTCAAAGCCTTCAGAAATCTTATGCTGATGTGAGGAGAAGAGAATTAGAGTTTGTTGTGAATGATTGGGTCTATCTGAAAATTTCACCCATAAAAGGGGTGATGAGGTTTGGAAAGAAGGGAAAGCTCAATCTGAGATATGTGGGACCCTATAGAATTTTGAGGTAAATTAGCAATGTAGCCTATAAACTGGAATTACCTTAAGAGTTATCTTCTGTTCACCCAGTATTCCATCTGTCACTATTGAAGAAGTGCATTCTTGATCCAACTTCAATTGTGCCATTGGATAGTGTAGAAATAAAGGATAGTCTCTCATACGAGGAGGTCCCAGTTCAGATCCTTGATCGTCAGGTTCGTAAGCTAAGGAACAAGGAGATAGCTTCAGTCAAGGTCTTATGGAGAAATTGGCAGGTGGAAGGAGCTACGTGGGAGGCCGAAGCAGATATGGTGGCCAAACCCACACTTATTCTCTACTGGCTCTGTTACACCTTGAGATATTAGTTTTTCCTTAGAACTCAATTTAATTTTCATGTTCAATTCGTGTGTTCATGTTTCTTCTATGTTTATGAATGTATGTTTGAAAAGTAAATGCAGTTCAACTATGTAGTTTGAATCGTAGGTAGTCATTTCAGTAGTTTTTATTTTAAATGATCAGTAATTAAATATGATAATTTCATCTCTCTTCTTTTTTGTGTGTTTTGCAACATTCGAGGATGAATGTTCCCAAAGGGGAGATATTGTTATACCGCGGAAGCCCAAAGATCAGACCCAGGAGTTAAAATAGAGAAAATTTTAAAAACTGGCACCAGATATAGAACGAGTCATGAGATGACTCGTTGGTGCAACCCACGAGTAATGATGTGACTCGTGGGGAGGCTCGGTGTGGAGCTGGAAATTTAAGGAAAAGGGTCCCCACGGGCATGACAACAACTCGTGGTTTGGCTCAAAGGTTGTTAAGTTAGTCGTGGGGTGGGTGAGTAAAAAGAGAGAAAGAAGGCAGGTAGTGTACATGACGGGAGGACCCCACGAGTCGTGGTCAGTCCCCACAATTGGTGGGGTCAGTCATGACCATGCATGGAATGATTTTTGAAAGCTCAGGCAGTGCACTTCACGGATGGTTACCACGATTCGTGGTCACCGGGTCACGAGTCATTATGTCTCCCGTTAAGAGCCCAAGAGACTTGTTTAACAGTGTACCTCACGGATCAAACCACAACTCGTGGCCTAGGGTAATGAGTCGTTAGGTTCCTCATTGGGACCACCTGGTAGTTATTTCCTGCGATTTTCCTAGAGGTGTTTTTATAATTTTCTAACCTCCTAGATCCTAAACTAAGTTATTTTGGGTTATTTTGAGGGGACTTAGAGGGGAAAATGGTTTTCCCCCTTATTCCTACTCATCTTCAGAAAATATACATGTAATACCCCGGAAGTGCCTAAGAGTAGGCCCGAGAGTTAAAAGTTTAAAACTGTTGAAACTGGGAAAAATATTGTAGAACACCTTGTGGATCATTGATCCAACCAATGACCCATTGGGATGATTTGTGGAAAGTATCTGGTCTGGGGGCAGTGAAAGCAACGACCGATGTAACGACTCTTTGTGGGAAACAATGAGTTATCATTTGTAGCCGTGGTGGGAGATGGAATTTAGCATCTGAGAAGTAACGGGTCATCGCATGACCCGTCATGAGTTACCAAGTATCATGGTTAGCAGCCATCGTTTGAATGGGATATTTGCAGTGGGTTGATAGAAGGAAACCACAACTCGTTGGTGGATGTAACAAGTCATGGTGAGGTTCGTTATATGATGAGTTTCCAAGTTTGTAGGAGGAAACAACGATCGATAGACCGACTCGTTACTGTAGCACAACCCGTCATTTTAAGTAGTAGGTTAGACCGAGACCTAGGCCTGGATAGTGTCTAGAACGGATCGTCACCCTGGTTCGTGGTATCCTCCAATGACCCATTGGTTCATCCAGTGAAGAATTTTCTGTGTAATCATTAAGGGAATCTTCATCATTCCTACGTCCTAAGGCCCTATACTATGTCGTTTAAGGCTTATAATGGTGTGTTTTAGGAGCGGAAAAGCTATCCTAAGTCATTCCTTTCATGCATGCAAACTTAGAGAGTTAAGGGAGGTGATCTAGAGCAAGCTTTCTAGGTTTCCATTCAAATTCTTCTTGGGCAATAAAAGAAGTGGTGGAATAAAGCCCTTTTAGGTATGTAGGTTTATGAGTGGGTGTTTTTTTCCTCACCCATGTCCAATTTCTATATAAGTTATGAGAATTTTCTATGATCAAGTTATGGGGTTTTTACCCAAGTGCATGAATCTTCTATTTCTATATATGGGTATGATTAAATTGTGTTTCCACTATCGAAATATGAAGCATGGGCAGATTTTAAATTATTTTTAATCGAAAAATCATGTTTCTAGTCTTTATGAAATTTAAGGCCCATTGATAAGAAGATCACAAAAGAAGAGATTCGTGATGAATGTATGATGATGATGGGATATGATGATGAAAAGCATGATTTAAAGCTACCCAAGATTATGATATTGCTTTCAAAGAGATTTGAGTAATTTCAAGCATAAAAAAATTTTGGGCAAGGCCCTTACGTCAAGTATGTATGATGTATTATCTCTAAAGTAAGCTTACCACATGGTTTTGGAGAAAAGACTCCCAATTATCTTTAAGCTTGTGGTATGTTTTGAACTAAAGCTTCTCATATATATGATTTCATATTTGAGATGTATTTCATTATTGAACTTTGTCAATAGAAAATGTTGAGCTTCGTTATCACACGATGTAAAGTATATGCATGATTTCATATTTGAGATGTATTTAATTATAGAGCTTTTCCAATGGACAATGTTGAGCTTTGTTATAAAACAATGTAGAGCATATGCATGTTTTTTGGGAGAAGAGTCTAGCACCGAGCGGGCTAAGGCTCGATCACTCTGTGCCCAAAAACTACACGACAATGTAGGTTTACATTTTTATCTATATATTATTTTGGGACCTCCCTAGTGAGCTATCCCCTACCCCGATTGGGCCCTGAGCTTGATATCGATATCGTGGTATCGTCCTTAGCCCTGGCAAGGCTTTAGATGGCTCTACCCACTCGAGTGTGATAGTTGGGACCACATAAGCTCTATTGTGGTATGTCAGTTACGTGACGAGTCTCCCAGTGTTCCTCATGATTCAGTTATGCATATTCATTACTCATGATTATTATATACACATGCATGTTCTAAAAGCCAGGTTTGACTCAATGTTCAGCTTTTGATAAATTTCAGCTTTGAGTCATTCAAGTCAGTTTGATGTTATAAAGATATATATTGCCTTGTTATCAAAAAATCATGATTTCAGAAAAAATGCATACAAGCCCTACCCTCAGATTCTTAAAGCTTATGTTATGCTATAAAGTGTTTTAAATGATTTCCTTTACTTAAGCGATTTTTACTTACCTTGCATACTCGGTACATTCCACGTACTAACCCGTATACTCTATGTTGTATCGTTTCATGATACAGGACCCGGCTCCTAGGCTCAGCCCCGTTCATAGTTAGTTTTCAGAGTTAGCACCTACGTGGTTGGTGAATCCTCATCTTTCGAGGGCTGGACTTTTAGCTTTCCTTATGTGTTTTAGTTTCAGTATTGTTGAGTTAGTTGGGGTCTTGTCCCATCAAATCGTCATGCTTAGAGGCTTTTCTACTTCGGATGATGTATTCTGATGTTATGGTTGAGTTATACTTCCGCTAAGTTGTTATGTTGATTCTTCTATTTGTTGATTGAGTTAGATGTATGCTTATGCCATGGGTCGACTTGGGGTCTCTCGGGGTTCCTTGTCCCGTGTCGCGATCCGAGCCTCCGTTCAGGTGGTGACAATACCGTAACCTTTCCTCTTCAAAAGCTCACAAGAAAGACTAGGGTTTCCTCCATTTACAGCAGTCCAAGCTTCGTTCTTCAAGGAAATTCTAACTCAGGTATGTTGGAATTCAACAAGGAGATAGTTCTTCCCTTGCGTCCCCCAAAACCCTTCTCTAATTTCTCTGTGGATCCTAGCCCTTAGTTTTCGAATGTGACGGGAATAAATGTTAATTTTCTTTAAATTCACATAGAATGATATCCATGATTATTTTAGAATGATTTTCATCATCTCATGATTAAATTGATGTGATTCCCACGAAACAGAATTCTAGCCCTGCAGATTTTAGAATGATAAGAAATTCTTGATAATGCTTCATTTAATCCATGTGAAATTGTATTGTTATATTAATTATGGGTTTTTCCCACCAGTTAGTGATGGTGTTGATTCTTATCCTTGTGAATTGAGTTTAGCCCTAGTTCTTGAGGGTAGAGCAGACTAGAAATTATGCTGAAATTATAAACCTTGAAATTCCCTTGATGATACCAATGTGGGGGTTTCCCATATTATTTTATATGCTAAATTCTCAGTCAAATACATGGTTGTCTAGCCTTAGTCAAAATGTGAGTATACACAGTGTAAGTCAGAAATGTCAGCTGATTAGTTTGACTACAGAATTTCCCGAGGTGTTAGTATTACCTCGCAGTTATCAAAATCAGATTCAGAATTTAGTTTATTGGTCCACTAGTGTTATACCCCGTAGAATTCCCGGAACTTAGACGACCTACTCGCACGTTGGTTAAGCATATTTGAAAGCCATACGTGCTAGGGAAAGGCCAGGGAAAAGATCGGACGAGAAACCTGTCGAACCATCGCGGGAGGAGCCGAGGCAGAGACCCTCCGCGATGGCAGCGTGTCATGGAGGGGAGGCCTCCGCGATGGCTCCGTGCCACGTTGCCCTTGTCCAGGCCCAAGTATATAAAGCCCCCACTTCGGTTGAAACTTATTAATCCTTATAAATTTTCCAGAATAGCGCAGAAGCAGAGAGAAAACGTAGGAAAATTAAATATTTTCTTCCGATTACGCTGCCAAACGCTGCCCAAACCCAAATTAATCCTAGATACCAAGGTATTTAGCAGCAGAGAGAATTTCTACGGAATTAGTTTCACGAAATACGGCCGACGAATCGGCGAGCCGCCGAACTAAAGTAAGTAGAATTGCTCTAAATTAATGTCTATGTGTTCCTAGTTGAGAAGTAAATATTTCTCCCTTCTGGGCCGCTGAAAAATAGCGAGTTTTCGACCGTCTTTCGATAAGCCTAAGTTTAGGCTATAAACTATATCGAAAGTGACGTTGCCTTTTGAAATAATGTTGTGTTTAGTATTGATTGACGTATTTATGAATGCAGTTGGGAGAAAACAGTAGAAGTACCGGCCGAGCCTCGTCCGACGGACGAATATTCAAAGATAAGGTATGTAAAGTTAAGTTTCCTCGGCAAGTTAAGTAGCATTGAAGCAGTATAGTAATTTACAGACCAGTAGAATGTTCGGAAATCGATTATTGTGTTATTATGAATATGGGTGTAATATGAGCAGTTTTGGGTTGTAACGTGTACGATACCTATCCGTATGATATAGATTCGAATATAAATGATTAAGATTGGCCGTATATTCAGTATGTGATATAATATGCCCTGCCAAGATATTGTTGTGTTTAGCTGAGACCTCGCAAGGTAGTACAGCATCAGTAAAGCATTCTAGATATAGAATAGTAACTGTATATGGTTTAGAAAGCATGTTAGAAATAGGAAACCATGTTAATACAGAAACCTAGTGAACAGCATAGCCTTCAGCAGAAACACCCGCTTGTATAGCCTTTGCCCCAGTACAGTTAGACAGGGAATTATATTCATATTTATACTTACCTGTCTTAGCAAGTATCAGACACCTACAGATTGCTATTATTAGCCCAATACATGATTTATATAATACCTTACGCCTATTTGTTTTGGCTTATGAGATACACAGACAGCATGACTAGTTGAGACCGTTGTATTGATTGGGGTTGGATTACCTAGCATCCCTGACCGCCCAGGGTTAATGGCTGTATCGACTCGTCCGCCAGAGGACGAGGATACGTCACTCTACGGAGTGATATGCCATCCCGCAAGGGGACGAAGATGGGATGCCAGTTTCCCCATATTGTGCCTTGGTCGGCCCTTATACACCCCCGTCGAGCGGGTACGCCCGGGGTGTTGATTTAGAGTCCTTCGGACTCAGGTACAGTTATAGTCAGGGGCTCAGCGAGCCCAAGTGCATACCCAGGGACCGGCAGGATGCTTACAGCCACTATAGGAGATGGGATGACCGGGGTAGGGGCATAGATTATGTGTTGATTGTACCTCCCGGCTTATGGGGGCCGGGTAAGGTTTGTATGTGCTGTGTTATGTTATGTATGCTATGCTATGTTATATTAGACGCGAGTGGGTTGGTAGTAGAATGATACGCCTCCAGGTACGATTCCTACTTCCTCCGGTATCAGTAAGAGCAGGTGCGATCCACTTCATCAGACAGTTAAGTTATTCCTCCTAATTCTGCTTCATCAGTCATATTATTGCTTTCAGATGTTGTTTTCCGTTATATTATTTCAGTTGCTTTACATACTCAGTACCAGTGGTACTGATGCCCAGTGGGGCGCTGCATTACTTGCCTGCAGGTACTCCTAGACGAGTAGGTGATTCTACGTGACTCTCTATCAGCGGTTGACTATTCAGCTCCAGTCATCCGGAGGCTGAATTTCAGAGGTGTAGTTCAGTTCCTTTTGTTGTGTATAGAATGGGTAGGTTGGGGCCCTGTCCCGATCAGTTCTATTACTATTCCTTGAGGCTTGCATTCTGTATGAGATCCCTGTGGTCAGATGAGCCGGTCGTGTGGGGCCGTGCAGTTGTATATTTGTCTTTACTCTTTCTTACTTCTGTGATGGTCGTGTGAGGCCATAGTTGTCAGTAGTGGTGACCTTGCCGGTCACGTAGCTTCTTTTTGTGCTTTTTGATTAAGCAGCAGATAACTAGACAGCATGGTGGCCTTGTCGGCCTGTATAGGTTTCCCTGAGTTACTATATTTCTGGGTAGCTGCCAAGACAGGTACAGAAGGCTATAGGCCAATGGGCCGGGGGCTGTATTTACCGCCGTTATATAGCCCTTTGTTTCGAGAAATCTGAGTTAGAGCCAGCCAGGCGCCAGACGCGCCCAGGCTTAACAGTCTAGCAGGTCAGATCTTAGTAGGGCACCAGGTGCCAGTCGTACCCCCCACCAAGGCGGGGTGTGACAAACTTGTTATCAGAGCAGGTCGTATCCCAGGGAGTCTGCAAGCCGTGCTAAGTAGAGTCCTGTCCATGGATGTGTTGTGCACCACATACTATGGGTAGGAGGCTGCAAGGCATGATAGGATGGTTGTCTTTTATTCTAATTCAGTCGTGCCATAGAGCGGTACAGTATAGCGTTGAATTCCTAAAATCTTACCATATTCTTTGGCTACGGATAATGTCAGACCAGCGCCATCTCGTCACAGGTCAGAGCTTAGACATTGCAGCAGGGGAAGGCACCAGCAGGATGCCTCCCCCTCATTTGGAGACAACCCGATCAGAGGGCTCTACAGAGGCTTCATCTCAGCCTCCTCAGCAGTTTCCACCACGTCAGGAGCCGTTAGGAGCGACAGTATCTTCAGCAGTCCCTATACCGATGCCTTCCGATCAGGAAGTTAGGAGTGCTGTAGTTATGATAGCACAGGTGATGGCTGCTCAGCGGCAGCAAATGCCATCCACAGTTGCAGAAGCATCAGGAGGGCCCGGTAGTTCGAGGGTCCGAGAGTTCTTAGCCTTGAATCCCCCACAGTTTACAGGCACGGACCGCACCGAGGACCCCCAGGATTTTCTGGATCAGATGCAGAGAATCTTCAGGGTTATGCATGCTACACCTACTGAGTCAGTTGAATTGGCCGCATTTCAGTTGCGAGATATTGCGGTGTTATGGTATGAAAGCTGGGAGAGGTCCCGAGGGAGAGATGTTCCCCCTCCCACCTGGTCCAGCATTTCAGGAGCCTTTCTAGATCACTATTTGCCGCGGGAGATCCGACAGGCCCGGGTAGACCAGTTCCTACATCTGGAATAGGGGGCCATGAGTGTTCGGGAATATTCCTTGCGGTTTGACTCCTTGGCTCGATATGCACAAGCTTTCGTGGATACCATGGCATCCAGAGTGCACCGTTTTATTATGGGGTTGAACCCAGAGTATGTCGAGACTTGTATCACGGCCACACTGCGAGAAGATATGGATATTTCCCGAATCCAGGCATTTGCCCAGAATATTGAGGGCATCAGACAGTGACATCGGGAAATCAGAAGGGTTAATCAGGAGCAGCGTCGCCGGGATAGGCCAGCTGAGTTACAAAGAGAGGCCCGGGGAGGACCCAGGCCACGATTGTCAGACAGGCCGCCCAGGCCCCCGCCTCCGCCACAGTCACAGGGAGGTAGATTCAGCCGCAGGGGGCAGTCAGAGGCTGGTAGAGGTTCGCAGACGGCAGATTCACCGTCACAGAGGAGGGCGGAGCAGAGTAGGTATACCCTACCACTTTTCCCTATATGCAGTAGACGTCATTCTGGAGCATGCAGGTATGGTTCCACCGCATGCTATATTTGTGGCCAAGAAGGCCATTTGATAAGGGATTGCCCAGCCAGAGGTCGTGAGGACCGGGACAGACAGGATAGGGCATCAACAGGATCACGAGCTACAGCATCCTCGACTGGGCGCAGGCCCCCAGTTTCAGCAGGCAGGGGTCGAGGCAGATCAGGGGCCTCCAGTACAGGTGTGGGTCCAAGCCGCACATATGCCTTACCAGGGAGGCAAGATTCAAAGGCATCGCCTGATGTTGTGACAGGTATGCTAACTATCTGCTCACACCCTGCTTATGTGCTAATTGATCCAGGGTCTACTTTGTCCTATATTACTCCATTTGTGGCATGGAAGTTTAGTATTGTACCAGAATCATTACAGCAGCCCTTCTTAGTATCTACGCCCGTCGGTGACTCTATCACAGCTAGCCGAATTTACCGCGGGTGTACAGTAGAGGTTGCTGATCGTCAGACCACAGTAGATCTGGTCGAGTTAGAGATGATAGATTTCGATGCCATAATGGGTATGGATTGGTTAGTACCATGTTTTGCTAATGTTGAATGTTGGACCAAAACGGTCCGATTCCACTTCCTGGGGGAGGCAGTACGGGAGTGGAAGGGCAGCACCGCGATGCCAAAAGGTAGGTTTATTTCCTACCTTCGGGCGAGAAAGTTGATATCTAAGGGGTGCATTTACCATCTTGTCAGAGTTCAGGATGTCCAAGAAGAATTTCCGACACTCCAGTTTGTTCCAGTGGTAAATGAATTCCCAGATGTATTTCCTGATGAGTTACCTGGTATTCCCCCAGAAAGGGAAATAGACTTTGCTATTGACTTGCTACCAGGCACTCAGCCAATATCATTACCTCCTTATCGTATGGCTCCTGCAGAACTCAGAGAATTAAAGGAGCAGTTGAAAGACTTGTTAGATAAAGGTTTTATCAGGCCGAGTACTTCCCCGTGGGGTGCGCCAGTCTTGTTCGTGAGAAAGAAAGATGGCTCGCTCCGAATGTGCGTAGACTATCGGCAGCTCAATAAAGTTACAGTAAAGAATAAGTATCCGCTTCCTAGGATTGATGACCTATTTGATCAGTTACAGGGAGCCAGATACTTTTCTAAGATTGACTTGCGGTCCAGATATCACCAGGTCCGAGTACGTGAGAGGGACATCCCTAAGACAGCATTCAGGACCCGATATGGACATTTTGAATTTCTGGTTATGTCCTTCGGGCTAACAAATGCCCCAGCAGTTTTTATGGACCTGATGAACAATATTTTCAGACCTTTCCTGGACTTGTTCGTGATAGTATTCATTGATGATATTCTGGTGTATTCTCGCTCTGAAGCTGATCACCGGACTCATTTGCGGACAGTGCTCCAGATTCTCAGGGACCGCCAGTTGTACGCAAAATTTTTGAAGTGTGAATTCTGGCTTAACTCAGTAGCCTTTTTAGGGCATATTGTCTCAGTAACTGGTATACAGGTAGACAAACAGAAGATAGAAGCAGTTAAGTCATGGCCTAGGCCTACCACCCCGACTGAAGTTCGTAGCTTTCTGGGGTTGGCAGGATACTATCGGAGGTTCGTTGAGGGATTCTCAACCATTGCAGCACCTTTAACAAAATTGACACAGAAAGCAACAAAGTTTCAGTGGACGGAGGCATGTGAGCAGAGTTTCCAGGAACTAAAAGACAGATTAACCTCCGCCCCAGTACTAGCACTGCCGGAAGGCACAGAAGGTTATTCAGTCTATTGCGACGCGTCAGGTGTCGGATTGGGCTGTGTGTTGATGCAGCATGGTAGAGTAATTGCATATGCTTCCAGACAGCTGAGGAAACATGAAAAGAATTACCCTACCCATGACCTAGAATTGGTCGCAGTAATTCATGACTTGAAGATGTGGAGGCATTATCTGTACGGAGTTCATGTTGATATTTATACAGATCATAAGAGCCTATAGTACATTTTCACTCAGAGAGAGTTGAATCTGCGGCAACGCCGCTGGTTGGAGTTGTTAAAAGACTATGATGTGAATATTCTATACCACCCCGGAAAAGCTAATGTTGTAGCAGATGCCCTGAGTCGTAAGTCAATGGGGAGTTTAGCGTATTTGCGACCTGAGAAGCAGAAGTTAGTTAAAGAAATTCATCAGTTAGCTGGGCTAGCCGTGCGAGTAATGGAAACAGGAGATAATGGGGCCGTAATTCAGAATTCTGCAGTATCATCGTTAGTTGCAGAGGTAAAAGAACGACAGTATGAGGATCCCGATTTAGTCCAGCTTAGAGATAGAGTTCAGAAGGGTAAGGAGCCAGATTTTCAGACAACCAAGGATGGTGTCCTACGCTGTAAGGGCCGCCTTTGTGTCCCGAACATCTCAGGCCTTCGTGGGCAGATTATGCACGAGGTACACTACGCTCGCTATTCCCTTCATCCAGGGGTGACGAAAATGTACCACGATATCAGAGACATCTATTGGTGGTCAGGTATGAAAGCTGAGATAGCTGAATTTGTGTCTAGATGTTCTAATTGTCAGCAGGTAAAAGCCGAGCACCAGAAACCGGGCGGTTTGACGCAAGAGATAACGGTACCTATGTGGAAATGGGAAGCAATAAACATGGATTTTGTAACAGGGTTACCCCGTACTAGACGTAGAAATGATTCCATTTGGGTAATAGTTGATAGGCTGACAAAATCAGCTCATTTCCTGCCAGTGAGGGCTACCTTCTCAGCTGAGAATTACGCCGAATTATATATCAGAGAAGTAGTTAGATTACATGGAGTGCCGGCATCTATCATTTCAGACAGAGGGGCACAGTTTACAGCTAGATTCTGGCAGTCATTTCAGAAAGGTCTGGGGATGCAGATTAATTTGAGCACAACATTCCATCCTCAGACAGACGGGCAAGCTGAACGTACAATACAGACGCTCGAAGATATGCTACGAGCGTGTGTGTTAGATTTTGGGGGTAGCTGGGATGAACATCTTTTGTTAATCGAATTTTCTTATAATAACAGCTACCATTCAGCTATCCAGATGGCGCCTTTCGAGGCATTATACGGGCGAAAGTGTAGATCGCCGGTGGGCTAGTTTGAGGTAGGCGAATCAGCATTAGTTGGCCCAGATATCGTTCGGCAGTCCGAAGAAAAGATAAAGCTTGCCCGGGAACGTTTACTGACCGCTCAGAGTCGTCAGAAGTCATACGCAGATAGACGGCACAGAAATCTAGAATTTTCGGTAAACGACTGGGTATATCTGAAAGTGTCCCTGATGAAAGGGGTAATGAGGTTTGGCAAGAAAGGCAAGCTTAGCCCAAGATTCATTGGGCCGTACCAAATTCGGCGAAGAATAGGCCGCGTGGCATATGAGTTAAACTTGCCTCCAGAATTAGCATCTGTTCATCCAGTATTCCACGTTTCCATGTTAAGAAAGTTCGTAGGGGACCCTTCTATAGTAGTTCCAGTCCAGGATGTTCAGTCACAGAGGGGTTAGCCTACGAAGAGGTTCCCGTAGCTATCCTAGACAGACAGATTCGCGGGCTGAGAACTAAAGATGTTGCATCTGTCAAGGTATTGTGGCGTAACAGAAATCGGGAAGAAATGACGTGGGAGGCTGAAGAAGACATGAAAATCAGATATCCTCACTTATTTCAGGCCTAGTCAGACGATAGGTATGTCCGTATTATTATTTACACAGTACTTTATGGTATGTATGTTGTAAATGATAAAGAAAGAAGTGGTATTCAGTTGTCCAGTGGATTGTAGAATATTGTGTGCAGTGCCTGTGTTGGACTTTTTCTGCATTTCAGGGCGTTGCGATAGTCCATATTACAGGGGAAACTCTGCCAAAATTTTCCCAGAAACTAGAGTGAACAGTTCTCTAGACAGCAGTATACATTCGGGGACGAATGTTCCTAAGGGGGGGAGAATGTTATACCCCGTAGAATTCCCGGCACTTAGACGACCTACTCGCACGTTAGTTAAGCATATTTGAAAGCCATACGTGCTTGGGAAAGGCCCGGGGAAAGATCGGACGAGAAACCTGTCGAACCATCGCGGGAGGAGCCGAGGCAGAGCCCCTCCGCGATGGCAGCGTGTCACGGAGGGGAGGCCTCCGCGATGGCTCCGTGCCACGTTGCCCTTGTCCAGGCCCAAGTATATAAAGCCCCCACTTCGGTTGAAACTTATTAATCCTTATAAATTTTCCAGAATAGCGCAGAAGCAGAGAGAAAACGTAGGAAAATTAAATATTTTCATCCGATTACGCTGCCAAACGCTGCCCAAACCCAAATTAATCCTAGATACCAAGGTATTTAGCAGCAGAGAGCATTTCTACGGAATTAGTTTCACGAAATACGGCCGACGAATCGGCGAGCCGCCGAACTAAAGTAAGTAGAATTGCTCTAAATTAATGTCTATGTGTTCCTAGTTGAGAAGTAAATATTTCTCCCTTCTGGGCCACTGAAAAATAGCGAGTTTTCGACCGTCTTTAGATAAGCCTAAGTTTAGGCTATAAACTATATCGAAAGTGACGTTGCCTTTTGAAATAACGTTGTATTTAGTATTGATTGACGTACTTATGAATGCAGTTGGGAGAAAATAGTAGAAGTACCGGCCGAGCCTCGTCCGACGGACGAATATTCAAAGATAAGGTATGTAAAGTTAAGTTTCCTCGGCAAGTTAAGTAGCATTGAAGCAGTATAGTAATTTACAGACCAGTAGAATGTTCGGAAATCGATTATTGTGTTATTATGAATATGGGTGTAATATGAGCAGTTTTGGGTTGTAACGTGTACGATACCTATCCGTATGATATAGATTCGAATATAAATGATTAAGATTGGCCGTATATTCAATATGTGATATAATATGCCCTGCCAAGATATTATTGTGTTTAGCTGAGACCTCGCAAGGTAGTACAGCATCAGTAAAGCATTCCAGATATACAATAGTAACTGTATATGGTTTATAAAGCATGTTAGAAATAGGAAACCATGTTAATACAGAAACCTAGTGAACAACATAGCCTTCAGCAGAAACACCCGCTTGTATAGCCTTTGCCCCAGTACAGTTAGACAGGGAATTATATTCATATTTATACTTACCTGTCTCAACAAGTATCAGACACCTACAGATTGCTATTATTAGCCCAGTACATGATTTATATAATACCTTACGCCTATTAGTTTTGGCTTATGAGATACACAGACAGCATGACTAGTTGAGACTGTTGTATTGATTGGGGTTGGATTACCTAGCATCCCTGACCGCCCAGGGTTAATGGCTGTATCGACTCGTCCGCCAGAGGACGAGGATACGTCACTCTACGGAGTGATATGCCGTCCCGCAAGGGGACGAAGATGGGATGCCAGTTTCCCCATATTGTGCCTTGGTCGGCCCTTATACACCAACGTCGAGCGGGTACGCCTGGGGTGTTGATTTAGAGTCCTTCGGACTCAGGTACAGTTATAGTCAGGGGCTCAGCAAGCCCAAGTGCATACCCAGGGACCGGTAGGATGCTTACAGCCACTATAGGAGATGGGATGACCGGGGTAGGGGCATAGATTCTGTGTTGATTGTACCTCCCGGTTTATGGGGGCCGGGTAAGGTTTGTATGTGCTGTGTTATGTTATGTATGCTATGCTATGTTATATTAGACGCGAGTGGGTTGGTAGTAGAATGATACGCCTCCAGGTACGATTCCTACTTCCTCCGGTATCAGTAAGAGCAGGTGCGATCCACTTCATCAGACAGTTAAGTTATTCCTCCTACTTCTTCTTCATCAGTCATATTATTGCTTTCAGATGTTGTTTTCAGTTATATTATTTCAGTTGCTTTACATACTCAGTACCAGTGGTACTGACGCCCAGTGGGACGCTGCATTACTTGCCTGCAGGTACTCCTAGACGAGCAGGTGATTCTACGTGACTCTCTATCAGCGGTTGACTATTCAGCTCCAGTCATCCGGAGGCTGAATTTCAGAGGTGTAGTTCAGTTCCTTTTGTTGTGTATAGAATGGGTAGGTCGGGGCCCTGTCCCGATCAGTTCTATTACTATTCCTAGAGGCTTGCATTCTGTATGAGATCCCTGTGGTCAGATGAGCCGGTCGTATGGGGCCGTGCAGTTGTATAGTTGTCTTTACTCTTTCTTACTTCTGTGATGGTCGTGTGTGGCTATAGTTGTCAGTAGTGGTGACCTTGCCGGTCACGTAGCTTCTTTTTGTGCTTTTTGATTAAGCAGCAGATAACTAGACAGAATGGTGGCCTTGTCGGCCCGTATAGGTTTCCCTGAGTTACTATATTTCTGGGTAGCTGCCAAGACAGGTACAGAAGGCTATAGGCCAATGGGCCGGGGGCTGTATTTACAGCCGTTATATAGCCCTTTGTTTCCAGAAATCTGAGTTAGAGCCAGCCAGGTGCCAGACGCGCCCAGGCTTAGCAGTCTAGCAGGTCAGATCTTAGTAGGGCACCAGGTGCCAGTCGTACCCCCCCCAAGGCGGGGTGTGACAACTAGGCGGTCATGAAAATTTATAACAATAGCTTTGACTAGCCTTAGGACCCAGTTTAAATTATAGTTTGTTCTTAGACGGTTATGACGCTTCTAGATAAGCCGCTCTGACTATCCTAGAACTCAGTTTCAGAATCTGGTCCAATAAGACTCTCAGGGTACTTTCAGTTATATATATCCTTGACTAGTCTTGGGCCCTAGTTTTGATCTATCATCTTAATATTCAGTCTAGGATTATCCAGTTGGAGTAGGACTTAGCACCAAGCGGACCGGGGTTCCAGCGCATCCAGGTTCCCAAAACTACGTTGCCAGCATAGGTTTCAGTATTTAATGGCCTGTTTGGCCCTCGAATTTTGTGATCACCCAGCTCATGCCTTTATAACCTAGCAAGGTATATTAGGTCCTACCGATGGGGTGTATTCATCGGACTCCACGTTTATCTCATGTGGTTACACATCAGTTATAGACTCTCCCACTAGTCAGTTTAATCTAGTCTCAGTCTAGTCCAGTTTAGATAAGTATCCCAGATTTAGAACATGCTTTGACCATCAAACAGGGTCTTCTAGACCACCTCAGTATTTCAGTTATTCAAATCAATAGCGTTAGTTGGTCATTGCATGTATTTCAGTTCAGCATTTCTCTTATTATTTATTCTACTGTGTTATGTTCCCCTCACTTACTTAGTACATTCAAAGTATTGACGCATACTTTATGTTGTAGCGTTTTATGATACAACTGCAGGATCTCAGTCAAAACTACATTAGCCGACCGTTCATCGAATATCTCAGCTACCTCAGTTGGTGAGTCCTCATCCTTCTAGGAAGGAGCTTATTTGGTTTAGTTATGCTTTCATTCTTTTCATTTAGCTTTGGAGTTAGTTAGGGGTTTTTCCCAACAGCTCATCAGTCTTAGTGGCTTTTAGACGTAGATTGTTTTCAGACTCAGATTGGTTTTATTAAATATGTAGCCTTGTTCTAATATTTTTAAGTATTTATATTTTTACTTTAAAATTTCCACTGTACATATTTTATGTTACTCAGAATGCCAATGTATGATAGACCAAGGGTTGACTTGGGGTCACTTGTAGCTTCAAGTACCGTGTTCCGTCCAGGGTGTAGACTCGGGGCGTGATAGATGGTTGCAATAGGTATTTTTAGAATGACTTGTTGTATGTGCATCTTAGATGCTTGGTATATAGGAGTACAGGAAGTCCAGTTCTTAGGCATACTACGGAGACAGAGAAATTGTTGGATGGTATAAGCTATAAAGGAGCCATAAGTTGATTTTAGTGATAGCCTTTGATGGTGTGGTAGTATTCAAGGAAGTTAGTGCACCTAACAATGTATATCTAAAAGTTTCACCCACAAAAGGTTTGATGAGGTGTTGGTGAGGATGAAAATCTCTTTTAAAAGGAGTTTTCAATTGAGATTCTCTACTAGGTTCGTAAGTTGGGGGAAACAAGGAAGTGGTTTCAATGAAGGTTTTATGGAGAAATCAACCAGTAGATGGAGCTACTTAGGAAGATGAAGCAAACATGATGGTCAAGTATCCATATTTGTTCCTTCCTAATAAAAAATCATTGTGAGGTAATAGGTTTCTCTTGTATCATTCTTATTAGTTTCGTATTCCATCTAGTTTCCATTGAGTTCCTTAGTGTGATTGAGTGTTGTATGAGTTAAGTTTGAGTACTTTAGTTATTTTAGTTGTTGTCTAATCCTAGTATCAGTTTTCACTTGAGGACGAATGATCCCAAGAGGGAGATATTATAATCCCTCAGACTTTCGAGCTAAGTTTGAAACCATTCTAGGTATGTGGATAGATCCAAATTCAATGAATTTTATGAAGACTAAGTGTTAAGATCAATTATTAAGTGTGATAAGTGAATTCTTTGAAAATTAAGGTCATAAGGAACCTCCAACACAAAGTTGAGATAAGAGTATTCTCACCGAGTGAGTTTTCGTATATGTTCTTATAAGGGTCAAAGTAAAATAACCATAACTCCTAATTAACAAAGGAATTTTGAGTAATTAAACCCATCAACTTGAATTTGTTTGTGTCTTGGTTTCAATGCGTCTGACCTTGCATCAATCAGAGTTTGGAGTATAAATTTATGAGCATTTTAGTGAAACACTATCAAGGGACATGTAGTCACTGGATGGATCAAACTAAATGACATATGAAGTTACAAAAACTGATGTTAAGGTTATTTTAGGGAATTCCCACGATTTAATTGCCTAAACCCAGATGGTTTGGGATTCCTAAAGGTATTATTCAAGTACTTGTAAATCCTAAACACTCATTCCTCACCATCTCAATTAGAATTCAAGGATCAAAGCTCTCAAGTTCTTCAAGAGGTTAGGAAGTCTTTTTCTCCAAATTAGGGTTCTTCAATCTTGAGTCAAAGATTTTATTTTTTTAGGTATGTAAGTCTAACCTAGGTAAGCATTCCTATTCATCCTTATGCTCAATATCTATGCAAGAATTCATTGAGATTACAACTAGGGTTTTTACCCAATTCTTGAATTGCCTTCTTCTCTTAAGGCTCAAGAACACCTAGGTCTCCTCTCCAAGGGCTTCAAGATTCAAATACTAGTAGGGATATCTCTAAGTCAGGTATGTGGGACTTCAACGAGGGTTTTCTTTCACTATACCCTTGTGTCCCAATTATTTTTGAATACCCTGGAAAATTCAAGATTCTAGAAACCATGTCTTAGGATTTTCATTCTATGAATGATTTCTCTCACATCTTTCATGTTTTCAAGGTTCTCATGATAAATAGCATATAATGTTCATGATTTCAATATCAATTGCGTGATGTATACCCATGATTTTTATACTAGCATGGTTTGCAAGGTTTAGCCCGTGATTTGACATTGTTTTCAAAAAATATGGTCCTTTTTGAATACATGATTCTACCATGATCTCAATATGCATGATTTACAGTATGATTTACAACTATGATTTTTTCATGATTTCAGTAAGATCAGTACATTTATGGTTATTTATACTCTCAGGACACTTTAAGATAATATAGTTCTGGCTCGTCTTAAACCATCAATTTTGAGCCTTAAGTATTAGTATGTTCATAGTTCTTTAGATTCTTGGAACACTTTTAGACAAAGTAGTTCTGACTAGTGTCCGGCTGGTTCGGTATATGTAAAACCGACACGCAAGTGCACGTGGTCAAAAAGTAATAAAGTGGCTAAGTAATCCAAGTATCGATCCAAGGAGACTCAGGATAAGTAAAATTGCCTAAGTACACTATATTCTTATCTTACTTCTAAGTATGCTAACAACAGTGTAACCAACAGTTAAATAAGTTTTGTTTATAAAATATATCTATACGAAAACTATTAACAATTATTTACTGTGAATTTAAACTATGGATATGAGCATGCCAAGGTTAAGAACAAGTAATGAATTCGATTATAATAATAATTTGGTTAATCTCTTCTTCATGTTGCTAGCCAAGAACATTAGCCTAGAAATTAAAACTCTCGTATTTAATTTCACATTAGAATCATAAACCATCCGTCTACATTTCTGTGATCAAATGCAATTTATGAACTAGCAATACAATTCCGGTTCCTAAACTGACTAATACGGCTTTCAAGTATATTTCTATCAGGAAAGCACATCAAAACCCAATTTTCCCAAATCAAGTTAAGAACAATACCCTATTAATTCACAACTTTCCAATTTCTTGCTCTCTCGAGTGAAATTGGACTTTTTAGATGTACATTAATGTCGGCCACACACTAATGCAGTAAGAACAAGAATCAATAGAACAACACAGAAGAGGAAGAAGAAAACCATAAAATTAATAATCAAAATTCATCACAAATGTTCATAACCTCAGCAAGGAAGAGAATTAGCCACTCATTTGTGGATTGATCATCCTAAAACAAGTGTAAATCATCCATACAATTGATAGAAAGAAGAAAGGAAGAGAAGAAATCCCTTAGCTTTTTCGTCCCTCAACTGCTCCTAACCCACGTCCTAGCTCCACCAAGTCTGAACTCAGTCTAAAAACTAAAAACTGATTAAAATAAACCTAAGTGTGCTATTTATACTAGTGGGAATTTTTCCCGGAATAACAAGCAACGTGTCACGGAGGTCAACGCGGAGCACTGCCTCCGTGACACGGCGTGGACGCGGACCTTCACTAGAAATCTAGGGTCCGGTAAAATAGTCTCAACGTGGCACGGAGGCCAATGCAGAGGCCTATCTCCGTGCCACGGAGCTGTCGCGAGGCCTCACTGGAATTTGCCCTTTAATTTCCTCTCCAGGCAGTGTGCCTCCGCGATAGAAGCGTGGCACGGCTCCATCGTGGAGCCCCTATAATTTGTGCATTCCAATGTCTTTTCCACGCTCGCATCCAAGTCCAACTCCGATATAGTTCCAACACGCATTTTAGCTCCTAAAAATCATATTTTCCTGCAAAACAAATGCTAATCATGTTGGTTAGTATAAATTCGCATTTTATTACCAACTACATGAGAATATATACATATTGCACACAAACAAGGCGAAAATAATACGTTTGAGTATCACTTGGGCATATAAATCTGCCCAAGATCACTTACCCCACACTTAAATCCTTGTTCGTCCTCGAACAACACATACACAACTCATGCAAATTACATCCCAACCTTCATCACTATGGTGCGACCATTTACGCTACGGTCATACCGATTATTCAATTTTTGCAAATCATCACGAAAACATGCTTGGTCTTACAATACAATGACCTTTAATACATCAAGACTTCCTAGACCCTAAGAATTGATTCTTGATATCGGCAACCTCATGCAAATCAGCTAATCAAGAAATCCGACACGAAAATCAATCTTTCATCAAACATGTGCCCTCACAACTCAAGAGAATCTTCCCCTTTTTGTTCATGCAACACACAAATATTACTCCACTAATATAAAGAAATGCAATGTAGGATCAAGTAGGACTTTAATGGGTTGTAACGGGGCTATGGATCTAGTATATATATTGGATTAGCCAATAATAGTCGCTAGCATCCTTAAGCGCCTTTTCAACACATTCCCATCGACTCATGGACATTGTTCCTCTCTTTTCTCTTTTTCTCCCATTCATGCTGGTTTACTTTCGTACTGCCCATTTCATCAAACACACTTGACACAAAACAAAGGGTTTTCATGTACCCTCAATATCATTTAATTATAACAAGTGCCTCTTCAACATCATCTTTTCTTTCCTCACTCTGCTCTTCTTTTTCTTTTCACTCTTCTCACTCCTTGACATTTTGGGAACATTTTCTTTTCTTTGTAAGTGCTTAAGAGTTTTGTATAGACTTTTACAGCTAATGAAAAGAAGGAATAAAGCTTGATTTATACAATTTTGGACAAAAGAAAGAAAGAAATCGGCTAAAGGCTCAACGGGCTGACTAGGGTATACAACATATAAAAAGGTAGAGTTTGACAAGAAAAAAATGGAAACTATCGGATAAAAACAAAGAAATGCCTACTTCCTTTCCAACACTACACCTCCTTCATTTCGTTTTGTATACACACCAGGCAAGTTCTAGACAATTCACAATGGCATGGAATAACAATACCTCACTTCACACTTCATGCACATGCTCGACTCAAGATGCATTCACAGACTCTCTAATTAGCCAATCACATGAATTCAAAATTAAGCCTCAATCATACTGAATCAAATTCTGCAGCCTAGGTACTCAACATATTTACCAACTTGCATGCTTTCAAACGAATCATTTTCACATTTTGAACATCAGTTACACACGCAATGAAATTTTTGCAACCATAAAGCAACTATAGTTCATTGATGCAATCCACCAAAGAAAAATTAAAAACAAATTAAAATCCTACTCCTACCGACTACATTTCCCTTAAGACGGTCATCATCCATCCATCATAGGGAACTGTCACTAACTATTACATCGGTTCAATGGGACTATTCTCGGTAAAAGAACCGAAAACAAACTCCGAGAAACCCACAATAAAAACCGAAAAATTTTGCAACACATCAATCATTTCGATAGAAAAATATTTACAAAAGATTTTGATAAGTGCAAAATATTTTCGCAAAAATTTTGAAAAAAAATATCGATCATTTCGATATACAGAAATATTTACAAAATATTTACCTTGGCAACCATAGCTTTTCATAACACACATCAGTAACCACAAAAATATATACATCTACAACACAAATCAGTTCACAACAGGGAAACACAAACATACATACGAACCAAGGAAAAAGCATACAGCAGATTAGCCCAGCCCCAGCACCTAGCTACTTCCCACCCCACACTTAAATCGAACACTGTCCCCAGTGTTCACAAAAATACAAAGCACAAAATTTTGGGTGGTGGAACTCCCTGCTCAGTCGAAATATTCGACTTCTTCATCCGGTGCTGCTGCCTCGTCGCCCATGTCTGAGTCAGCTCCATCGTCGTCATCGGACTCCACATCGGAGTCCTCTCGACGTGTCTCCTCGTCAGTAGGGACATCATCATCAGTAGGCTCAACGAAGGCTGGTCCCACTCGGCATAAAGCTCTGGCGTTCTCGCCAAATGGGTAATCCAGCTCCAACTGCCATAACTCTTCCTCGGTGGCTGGTCTCCCACCAATCCGTAGCTGAAGAATTTGCATGCCGAACATACGTGCCATGTACTGATCGTCACCAGCATGTCGCTCGCCCATAGTCAGCACTGGCCCGTGTGTGGTGTCGGGGGCCTTAGTTTTTGTCACATCGAGGGCCCTCCGCTCCAACTGCGAGATGTAATCCAAGGCTTCTTCCTCGACATCAAGGCCTCGAAGGAAGGTGGTGATGAGTCCGCCGAACCCGTATCTGTGGCCCTGGTGTAGTTTGGCACTCTTCATGGCAGATATAATTACCGCCCCAACGTTAATCTCAAGCCCTTTCATAAGGGCATACACCAAGCAGACACGGTCCCGAGTCACATCAGTCATGTGAACTCCCGGGATCAAGCAAGAACATACAATTTTCAGCCATATTCTGGCCTCCATGTTCATCTGTGAATAAGGCAGAGTCTGGTGGTAACCCCTCTCCTTATGTCTACTCCATCGGGCTGTGGATCGAGCCCCACACAACGTACGTCTGATGTCGGCGTACGGTGGGGTGATGTTTAGCTGGCGGAGAACGTGAGCGTCTGTGTCCCGCGCTCCAACAATGGCATTGAACTGCTGGGGTTCCAGAGTAACAATCTGCCCTCTGATTTTTATTGTGTGGCATCTGATGGCCGGGTTCCAATTTGCGTAGAACTCCCGGACTAAATGTAGGTTGCACTCCTTGGGCTCCTGGAATATAAAGCTGAGCCCAGCTGCTTCAATCCTCTGCACAATACGAGGGAACTCCTGTGCTAGTGGTTCCCGTGCAATATGTTCCTCCGGGAAGTACTTGCTTTCCTTATGCTTAGCATACCACTTCTTCCCTTCCTTGGTTACCCATCTTGTTCCGTATTGGCGGCGTTGGCTGCAACAGCTGGTGTAGCTGGGACTGTGGTGCCCAGTCTCATTCGCTTTCTACCGGTGCCTGAGGTAGAAGCACCCTTGCCCTTATCTTGCCTACTCGCCATTGTACCTGTCAATATACACAAACAAGCACAAAGTTAAGCTATAAACATGTTAACTTCGGCTAAGTTCGGGTTACACAATGTTTACCCCACACTTAGTCCTTAGCTACTTTTACGAAACTATGGCAAGGATAACTCTATTTACACCAAAACAATCAACTATACAATTTATGCTTAGTGCGTTCACAAAAAATTTCGACAGCATAACGGTTAGCGTACTACTCATACTTCATACAGCTAATCCCAATCCTACTATTGCTAACAATTCAACCATCGCACAAGCAATAAAAACAAAAACTAAAAACAACGACAAAAACATTCTATATACAAACAAATCCAAATAATCAAACCAATTTGCACAATTTTCGCATTTTCCCCAACAATTCGAGAATTCGTCGTCTTTTAACATTCACACAATATTTACACGACTTATCTCAATTTACAAACACACCCCGGCATCTAATTTACCGAATAATCAAGTCACCCAAGTCAAATTCAACAACCCATGCCCTAGAATACAATTCTAGAATCAAATTCGAATTATTTACGTAATCGATAAGTTCAAACGCCAATTAGAACAATCCGAACATATATCCATCACAAATAACTCAACATCATGTTAAATTTCTACTTAGGGTGATATATCTCACCTCGCATGCCCAAAGTCGACTAAAATCGCCAAAAATTTGAGAGAAACGAGGAAAACATACCTTTGAATTGAAGAACCGAAGAAACTTGATGACTTCCTTGCCTAGTAACGTGGCACGGTGCTTGGGGAGGGGGAAATGGGTGTTTTGGTCGCGGAAGGGAGAGGTAATGGGGAGATTTGGGAGGAAATCGGGGGTTTATTTAAAGAAAACACGCGGGTCACCCGGCAACCTGGTATGACCCGGCACCAAATGTAAGGCAACGTGTCACGGAGGGTAACGCGGAGCCCCTCCTCCGTGACACAGAGTCAACGCGTTGGCTTACTGGAAATTTTAAAAAAATTCGGATTTTGCCTTTAACGTGTCACGGAGGGTAACGCGGAGCCCTTCCTCCATGACACGGAGCCAACGCGCTAGTGCATTGTTTCTTCCCTTAAATTATTTTTTCATACCTTGCCTTATTTTTCCCAATTCCATGCATATTTCTCTCCGTTAGACCTGAAAATCACCTCACTAAACAAAATTGGTTAGATTAATAGATTTCCCTAACTAAAATGAAAAATATTAACTAAAACAAGAATCTAAACCTAATCAAGAAAAGAAAAATAAAAATTATTTACACTAAAAAAAAGAAAGAAAGAAAATATTTTTCACGGGTTGCCTCCCGTGCAGCGCCTGGTTTACCGTCGCGGCTCGACGTCCTTTATGCTCATTTATCTACCAGGGTGATGGACGATTTTTCACGATCGTTGTCCTCCCCCCAGTAGTGCTTACATCTCTGCCCATTTACCAAGAACGTAGCACTCCTATCTTCTTGCCATAGTTCTACCGCCCCGTGAGGGGTCATTCTTACCACTTCAAATGGTCCAGACCATTTAGACCTCAGCTTACCAGGAAAAAATTTCAATCTTTAATTAAAAAGCAAAACTTTCTGTCCCGGTTCGAAAATGCGATGCA
The DNA here is from genome assembly GCA_035772735.1 of Datura wrightii. Classification (NCBI taxonomy): domain Eukaryota; kingdom Viridiplantae; phylum Streptophyta; class Magnoliopsida; order Solanales; family Solanaceae; genus Datura; species Datura wrightii. The sequence goes on along the minus strand of JASDFA010000003.1, from coordinate 115,150,678 downwards.
CCACATGCTTATCATGCCATCTTTTAGTTCTTTCCTTGTAGTACTTCGCACTCTCATAGGCATGCCAGCGAAACTCATCAAGTTCGCTAAGCTGCATCAGTCTCTTTTTGCCCGCCAGCTCTGAGTCCATATTTAATTTTCTGACAGCCCAGTAAGCTCGATGCTCAAGTTCTACCTGGAGATGACATGCTTTGCCGTAAACCAATCAGTATGGTGACGTTCCAATCGGTGTCTTATAAGCAGTTCGGTAGGCCCACAACGCATCATCGAGTTTGCTTGACCAATCATTTCGTTGTGTATTCACCATTTTTTGAAGAATCTGCTTCACCTCCCTATTTGACACCTCTACTTGCCCGCTAGTTTGGGGGTGATATGCTGTTGCCACTTTATGGCGCACCCCATACTTAGCTAGTAATTTCTTGAAACTTGCATTGACAAAATGAGCCCCTCCGTCACTGATAATTGCTCGGGGTGTCCCAAACCTTGTGAGGATGTGTTTTTTCACAAATTTCGTTACTACCTTGTTGTCATTTCTGGGGCAAGCTATTGCTTCCACCCATTTAGATACATAATCTACAGCCACCAAGATGTAACGATTTCCAAATGATGGTGGGAATGGACCCATGAAATCAATGCCCCATACATCAAAGGGCTCAACTTCTAGTATGTTCTGCAAAGGCATCTCTTGTCTTCTGCCAATTGATCCTATCCGCTGACACCTATCACACATTTTGACATACGCCATAGAGTCTCTGAACAGGGTTGGCCAAAAGAAACCTGACTGAAGAACCTTGTGTGCTGTTCTCTCTCCCCCTTGATACCCTCCATACAACGAAAAATGGCAGCCCCTTAACACTTCTGCTATCTGACTTTCTGGGATGCATCTTCTCATCACCTGGTCTGGCCCCTGCTTGAACAAATATGGCTCATCCCATACATAATGGCGGCTGTCATGCCTCAACTTCCTTCTTTGCTGGTCTGTCGTTTCAGGTGGGTAAACTCCGCTCACTAGCAAGTTGACTATGTCAGCATACCAGGGAACTTCAGCTTCTCCCACTGCCAAGAGTTGCTCATCTGGGAAGTCTTCATTTATGTCATCACTTTCCATCATATGCGACCAACTTTCCAGTCGTGATAGGTGATCTGCTAATTGGTTCTCACTCCCCTTTCTATCTCTAATCTCAAGGTCAAATTCCTGTAACAATAAGATCCATCTGATCAATCTAGGCTTAGCATCCTTCTTGTTGAATAGTTATCAAATAGCTGCATGATCAGTGTACACTACCACTTTCGAACCCACCAAATAGGACCTGAACTTGTCAAATGCAAACACCAGAGCTAGCATTTCCTTTTCTGTGACTGTGTAATTACTCTGGGCCGTATTTAGTGTCTTGCTTGCATAATAAATAGAATGAAAAATTCTATTTTTCCTTTGTCCCAATACAGCTCCCACAGCCACATCACTGGCATCACACATCAGCTCAAATGGTTGTTCCCAATCAGAAGAAGTAAGTATAGGTGCTTCTATCAATTTCTGCTTCACCTTTTCAAACGCTACAACACACTCATCGTTCAACTCAAACTTTACCTCCTTTTGTAGCAGTCTGCACAGCGGTCTAGAAATGTTGGAAAAGTTTTTTATGAACCGTCTGTAGAATCCTGCATGCCCCAGAAAACTACGCACACCTTTCACTGACACTGGTGGTGGCAATTTTTCAATAACCTCAATCTTAGCATGATCGACTTCCAACCCCTTTTTAGACACTTTGTGGCCCAGGACAATTCCCTCCTTCACTAAGAAGTGGCATTTCTCCTAGTTTAACACAAGGTTGGATTCTTCACATCAAGCCAGCACCCTGTCAAGATTCTGCAAACAGGTAGCAAATGAATTACCGAAAACAGAAAAATCATCCATAAATACCTCAACAAAATCCTCAACCATGTCATGGAAAATAGCCATCATGCATCTCTGGAGTGTGGCGCGTGCGTTGCACAACCCAAACGGCATCCGCTTGAAAGCATATGTCCCATAAGGACAGGTAAAAGTAGTCTTCTCTTGATCCTTAAGAGCGATGGCTATTTGGTTATAGCCAGAGTACCCATCAAGGAAGCAATAATACTCCTGCCCTGCCAATCTATCAAGTATTTGATCAATAAAAGGAATGGGGTAATGATCTTTCCTCGTGGCTTCATTTAGCTTTCTATAGTCCATACAAATCCGCCAGCCTGTGACGGTTCCTGTAGGGATCAACTCATTTTTCTCATTGGAAACTACAGTCATCCCCCCTTTCTTAGGAACGCATTGAACGGGACTGACCCACTCACTGTCTGAAATTGGGTAGACCACACCTGCGTCAAGCCACTTAATTATTTCTTTCCTTACCACATCCTTCATTGCTGGATTAAGTCTCCTCTGCGGCTGAACAGTTGGTTTAGCTCCTGTCTCCATGAATATCCTGTGTGTGCAGAAAGCTGGATTGATACCCTGAATGTCAGACATTTGCCAACCCATTGCTTTCTTCCTCTTTCTTAAGACCCCCAATGCTGCCTTTTCCTGTTCCTCCATCAAGTCTGCATAGATGATAACTGGTAAGGTCTCTCCCTCCCCTAAAAAGATATATTTTAGATGGGGAGGCAATTCTTTCAGCTCCAACTTCGGTGCCTCCTCAACAGACGGTTTCGGAAACGGCTCTAGTGATCTCATCAATGACTGGAATTCATGTCTCCTCGGATGATTAGGTGCTCCATTCAATAATTGGACCATTCCACAAGCTTCACTATCCCCAAAATGATCAGAATGCATCAACGCTCTTTCCAATGGGTCTTGAGGTTCAACAACCTGCCTAATTTCTCCGTGTTCAGCCACACTAATTTCCGAAAGCTCCTCATGTATAGCCGACAGCTTCATGGCTTTTAGCACATCAAATACCTCTACTTTGTCATGTGCTCGCATTGTAAGTTGACCCGCAGCTACGTCAATTAATGCTTTTCCGGTTGCCAAAAAGGGTCGTCCCAAAATAAATGGGACTTCAGCATCTGGTTCAAAATCCAGAACAATAAAATCGACCGGAAAAATGAGGGAGCCCACTTGCACTAACACATACTCAATAATGCCATCCGGCTTAGCCAAGGACCTGTCTGCCAATTGCAAGATTACAGTTGTAGGTCTAGGACTCCCTAGACCTAACTTTCTGAATACCGAAGATGGCATCAGATTTATGCTTGCCCCCAAGTCGCATAATCCACGAGCTAGGATACTCTGCCCAATAGTGAGCTGGATAGTAAAACTTCCACGGTCTTTCAGTTTCGTGGGCAGTCTGTTTTGAATCCGGGAAGTGCATTCCTCCATCAAAGCTACCGTGGCATACTCAGTCAAGCGACTTTTGTTAGCCACGATGTCTTTAATATATTTTGCATGTTTGGGCACTCCCTGCAAGACATCAACAAGAGGTAAATTAACATGTACCTGTTTAAGCACCTCCATAAATTTCTTGAAACACGCCTCCTCCTTGTGTTTCTTAAGTCGTCGAAGGAACGGGGGTGGAGGTCTTTCTGCTTCTGCTTCTTTGGTCTTCCCCCTATCAGAACTGTGTTCCTCCTCAACTTCTGCTGCTCCTGACTTTTGAGGCGGTCTTTCCGGCTCCACCTCCTTCAACTGTAAACCACTCCTCGTGGTCACCACATTCACCTGCTTCGGATTAGGATCCGTGTCGCTAGGCAGTCCTCCTCTGGGTCTTGTATTTTGGGCAATGGCAAATTGCCCAAACTGATATTCAAGAGCCTTGGTCGCCAACTGATTGTTCTTCACTTCGGCTGCCAATTTAACATAGTCAGCCTGCAATTGTGCCTGATTAGCGATCATGGTTTTGAACATCTCCTCAATGGTAGGTGATGGTGGTGGAGGAGGGGCATTGTGATTTCTGAATTGAGCTTGATAGTTTTGTTGCCCTCCTTGATTTCTCTGCATACCCTGACCAGAACCTTGGCCTTGTGGGTTGTTGCTACCCCACGAAAAATTTGGATGGTTCCTCCAATTTGAGTTGTAGCCACTACCAAACTGTTGCTGATTTCTCTGTGCATTGCCCACAAAGTTAACAGAATCAGGATTTGCACCACAGCACTCGGATGAATGCTCACTACTACCACACACTTCACACCACATCTGTTGGACCGCATTGACTGAAGCTGAAGGTTGGTTCAAGTCCATATTGCTGAAGTGATTATTTAACTGATTTTGCAAGGCAGCTATCTGTGCAGCGATAGCTGTAAATCCATCCACTTCAAGCACTCCTGCTGCTTTCCTTGCTCCACCTCTTGATGAATCTGCATTCCATTCTGGATTGCCCTGTGAAATTCGGTTGAGCAAAGTGTACAGCTCCTCATAAGTCTTTTCCAGCGCTTGCCCTCCAGCTGCTGAGTCTAATAGAATTTTTGTATGGGGTTCCAAACCCTCAATAAATGTGTGTACCAACACCTCGTTGGACTGATGATGAGGAGGACAGTCCCGCAACATGGATTTAAATCTTTCCCAGGCTTGATATAGATTTTCTCCCTCCCTTTGTTTAAAACTTAGAATTTGACTTCTAAGTCTGGCTGTTTTACCAGAAGGGAAAAATCTAACCAAAAACTTCCGTGCAAGATCATCCCACGGTGATATAGAATTGGGTGGTGATCTTGGGCAGATTTATATGCCCAAGTGATACTCAAACGTATCATTTTTACCTTGTTTGTTGTGCAATGTGTATATAATATCATGTAATTGGTAATAAAATGCGAATTTATACTAACCAACATGATTAGCATTTGTTTTGCAGGTAAATGTGATTTTTAGGAGCTAAAATGCATGTTGGAACTATATCAGAGTTGGACTTGGATGCGAGCGTGGAAAAGACATTGGAATGCACATTTTATAGGGGCTCCGCGATGGAGCCGTGCCACGCTACCATCACGGTAGCACATTGCCTGAACAGGAATTAAAATGGCAATTTCCAGTGTGCCATCGCGTCAGCTCCGTGGCACGGAGAGAGGCCTCCGCGTTGGCCTCCGTGCCAAGTTGAGGCTAATTTACCAGACCCTGAAATTCCAGTGAAGGTCCGCGTCCACGCCGTGTCACGGAGGCAGTGCACCGCGTTGGCCTCCGTGACACGTTGCTTGTTAATTCGGGAAAAATTTCCCACTAGTATAAATAGCACACTTAGGTTTATTTTAAGTAGTTTTTAGTTTTTTAGACTGAGTTCAGAAGTGGAGAGCAAGGACGTGGGTTAGGAGCAGTTGAGGAACGAAAAAGCTAAGGGATTTCTTCTCTTCTTTTCTTCTTTCTATCAATTGTACGTATGATTTACACTCATTTTAGGATGATCAATCCACAAATGAGTGGCTAATTCTCTTCCTTGCTGAGGTTTTGTCACTTGTAATGAATTTTGATTATAATTGATATGGTTTTCTTCTTCTTCTTCCATGTTGTTCTATTAATTCTTGTTCTTACTGCATTAGTGTGTGGCCGACATTAATGTACATCTAAAAAGTCCAATTTCACTCGAAAGAGCAAGAAATTGGAAAGTTGTGAATTAATAGGGTATTGTTCTTAACTTGATTTGTGAAAATTGGGTTTTGATGTGCTTTCCTGATAGAAATATACTTGAAAGCCGTATTAGTCAATTTAGGAACCGGAATTGTATTGCTAGGTCATAAATTGCATTTGATCACAGAAATGTAGACGGATGGTTTATGATTCTAAAGTGAAATTAAATACGAGAGTTTTAATTTCTAGGCGAATGTTCTTGGCTAGCAACATGAAGAAGAGATTAACCAAATTATCATGATTATCAAGTTCATTACTTGTTCTTAACTTTGGCATGTTCATATCCATTGTCTAAATTCACAGTAAATAGTTGTTATTAATTTTAGTATATATAGTTTAGAAACAAAAACTCAAGTAACTGTTGGTTACATTGTTGTTAGCATAATTAGAAGTGAAATAGGAATATAGTAAACTAGGCAACTTTACATATCTTGAGCCTCCTTGGATCGATACTTGGCTACTTAGCCACTTTATTACTTGTTTGACCACGTGCACTTGCGTGTCGGTTTTTAACCCCTAACGGAACACCCGAATAGGTGGTTCAGCTTTTAACCACCTCTTGGCTTCACCAAGAAAGGAAAACGGAAATAAGGTGAGCCGAACATAATCAGGTGACACTCCAGCGGGTATATAAGTGTCACTTATCTCCAAAAAGTTTTGGAGATGTTGTTGTGGGTCTTAATGAGGGAGACCGGTAAATTGCCCGCTTGTGTGCAAAAGTTGCACCATGTTCTACTTTAATTCAAACCTCCCTCCAGGCTCTGGTTTGCGGATACTACAATGTACATTGTTGGCGTGTGGGATTGCCACCTCGCGAACGGCCTTGCTGCTGCTTCATCGGACACTAACACTGCCCGCACTACTGGTGGATTTTGTTGCTCCATAATAGATTGTCTGAGCAACTGCAGCTTCTTTTGTAGAGCTTCTCTACGTTGACTGTGAAATTCACGTTCAGGCTCTAAGTAAGATTCCACCAGCTCTTTGTCCCTTGCCAGTGTTCACAGAAATCAAGTCTGCAAAATACAGGCTAAGACCAAGTTGTTAACACTTAAGAAAATAAAACAAAAATACAGTAAATTTACACTTATCACAATTTCACCAATTGCCTAGTCTCCCCGGCAATGGCGCCAAAAACTTGTCCGGCTGGTTCGGTATATGTAAAACCGACACGAAAGTGCACGTGGTCAAACAAGTAATAAAGTGGCAAAGTAAGCCAAGTATCGATCCAAGGAGACTCGGGATAAGTAAAATTGCCTAAGTACACTATATTCTTATCTTACTTCTAATTATGCTAACAACAGTGTAACCAACAGTTAAATAAGTTTTGTTTATAAAATATATCTATACTAAAACTATTAACAATTATTTACTGTGAATTTAAACTATGGATATGAGCATGCACAGGTTAAGAACAAGTAATGAATTCGATTATAATAATAATTTGGTTAATCTCTTCTTCATGTTGCTAGCCAAGAACGTTAGCCTAGAAATTAAAACTCTCGTATTTAATTTCACTTTAGAATCATAAACCATCCGTCTACATTTCTGTGATCAAATGCAATTTATGAACTAGCAATAAAATTCCGGTTCCTAAACTGACTAATACGGCTTTCAAGTATATTTCTATCAGGAAAGCACATCAAAACCCAATTTTCCCAAATCAAGTTAAGAACAATACCCTATTAATTCACAACTTTCCAATTTCTTGCTCTCTCGAGTGAAATTGGACTTTTTAGATGTACATTAATGTCGGCCACACACTAATGCAGTAAGAACAAGAATCAATAGAACAACATAGAAGAAGAAGAAGAAGAAAACCATAAAATTAATAATCAAAATTCATTACAAATGTTCATAACCTCAGCAAGGAAGAGAATTAGCCACTCATTTGTGGATTGATCATCCTAAAACAAGTGTAAATCATGCATACAATTGATAGAAAGAAGAAAGGAAGAGAAGAAATCCCTTAGCTTTTTCGTCCCTCAACTGCTCCTAACCCACGTCCTAGCTCCACCAAGTCTGAACTCAGTCTAAAAACTAAAAATTGATTAAAATAAACCTAAGTGTGCTATTTATACTAGTGGGAATTTTTCCCGGAATAACAAGCAATGTGTCACGGAGGTCAACGCGGAGCACTGCCTCCGTGACACGGCGTGGATGCGGACCTTCACTAAAAATCCAGGGTCCGGTAAAATAGCCTCAACGTGGCACGGAGGCCAACGCGGAGGCCTATCTCCATGCCACGGAGCTGTCGCGAGGCCTCACTGGAATTTTCCCTTTAATTTCCTCTCCAGGCAGTGTGCCTCCGCGATGGTAGCGTGGCACGGCTCCATCGCGGAGCCCCTATAATTTGTGCATTCCAATGTCTTTTCCACGCTCGCATCCAAGTCCAACTCCGATATAGTTCCAACACGCATTTTAGCTCCTAAAAATCATATTTTCCTGCAAAGCAAATGCTAATCATGTTGGTTAGTATGAATTCGCATTTTATTACCAACTACATGAGAATATATACATATTGCACACAAACAAGGCGAAAATAATACGTTTGAGTATCACTTGGGCATATAAATCTGCCCAAGATCAACTAGTCTTAGAATACCAGTTTCAGATTATCAGTATTTATATTCAGTTGAGAGTAATACTTAGCACCGAGTAGGCCAGGGTTTAACATGCCCAGATCTTGAAACTACGTGTCACCGTAGAATAAGGGATCCTCATTAGTAGAGAGTGTCTGTCATTACTCGAGAAATACAGGATCCTCTCTAGTTGAGAGTGTTTCCCTTGCCTCAATGGGATCATGCAGGAGTTCTTGTTAGTTGAGAGTGTTTCCCTTGCCTTAATGGGATCATGCAGGAGTTCTTGTTAGTTGAGAGTGTCTCCCTAAACTTATGAGTGATATTACGCCAGTCATGGTTCTTACTCTTGGAAAGGTACGAAAACCCTCCCAACCAAGATTATAGGTCAGGCTCCACGAGGTTAATAGGCTCTCCCACAATACAGTTTTAGTTTTAGTTTCAATATAGTCCTTACTAGTTACAATTTTCAATTATAGTTATAGCTTTAGTTTTTAGTGCATGCACATGACCCTTAAAATCAGTTTTATGCGTGTTTTCATTAACTATTTTCAGACTAGCATGTTAGGACAATATTTATGCATCTCAGATAGGGTCATTGTGTTATACCTCAACTTATGCATTCAGTTATATACTAGATTACTATAACACATTTTAAACTTCCATTGTATATCCCATATACTCATTATATTCAAAGTATTGACCGCATACTCTCTATGCAATATTATTTCATGATATCGATTCGAGTATTCAGACTTAGCCCCACGGTTAGACATGTTTCGGACTTGATTAGCTAGCAGTGGTAAGTCCTTATCTTCCAAGGACTAGAGTTATCTACTTCATTTATGTTATTATGTCTTATTTTAGTTTTCAGACTTTGGAATTAGTTGGGAACTTGTCCTAGCAGCTCATTAATAGTTAAGGCTTTTAGATATTGATTTAGTGCATTCAACTTTGTGACTCAGAGTTTTCATTAGACTAAATCTTTATGCATAAATGAATGGTCTACATTTCAGCCAGTGTCCGCTCAATTTTCTATTTAAATTCAAATCATGTTAGTAATATGGTATGCCATGGGTTAGCTTGGGGTCACTTGTGGCTCTAGGCATTATGTCACGTCTAGGATATAGACTAAGGTCGTGACAAAAGGAGACACTAGGGATATATTCATTACTTGGTAGGCTCATCTAGGAGAATGGGGCTTTTGAAACAAAAAAAAGGTCTAAGTTCATCTCTACAACCCAATGTATCCTAGGCTAAAGAATGAGTAACCAAACAAGTTCTAGAGTGTAACAATAACAACTGAACAAAACAAGCATCCTCACCCTTCATTGGCACATGAATATCAAATAGATTGTTCATTTTTCACTCTCAAATAGGTGATCTATGGTAGAATTATCACAAGTAAATGTGATCTCATTTAGAGTATCAGCCTAGTCACTCAACTCATCCATTATGTCACAAATAGAAGTCTTATATGTCAATACAAAATAGTTGTGGTGAAAATTTTAAGGGGGGGGCAAATTTTCACAAATAATCACATAGGCATATTTTAAGCTCATTTGCCACCAACACCTAAGTCAAAAACACTTTATTTAACTAAGAGGGACACATACATAAATTGGTACCCTTAAGAAAGTCTCCTAGCAAGCTATGATCGAGACCAATCACTCTGACACTTCTACCACATTATTTTGTCACATTCATTAGAAGTTAACCCTCCCGCAAAAGAACCATGACTATGAAAATCCGAGAGGATTCTAAGACAAAACCAATAACCCTACATCTAAGCTACACACCAAACAAAACAGTAAACCATAAAAACCAAATTAACCATCACAAAAAATGAAAAAGCTTTCAAGAGATGCTTCACCCCTAACTTAAACACATGACATTTCCACTATCATGACCCGAGCATAGACCTCAAATACGAACATGGAACCTTGAACCACAGATGACTCCAAGCTAATCCATGGTACAAGCATAACATAAGCATAAGCATACATTAAACAAAAATATACCACAAGTAAAAGCATAAGCGGAAGTCTGAGATATCACAAAGCGTAAATGGAGACAACAAGTCAACACCATTGAGCATCTATACATCATAGTCTGAAAAGCCTCTAAAACATAGCATGAGCTGATAGGGCAAGCCCCAACTAATTCTGCTAAGTTTGTAATTGAAAAGACATAAAAGGAACATAAACCAAAAACTAACATCCTTGGACAATGTGGACACACCAAGAGCTTGGTTGAATTGGAGCAAGAGTGAAGCTAATGATTGGTGGTAGTCAATGCACATTCTGAGAGAACCATCCTTCTTTCGTACAAAGAGGACTAGAGCACCCCACGGGACTTACTAGGCATGATGAAATCCTTATCTAAGAGATCCTTCAACTTTTCCATTAACTCCTTTAGCTCAGCTAAAGCCATTCCGTAAGAAGGGATGAATATGGGTTGTGTATTAGGGAGAAGGTCTATACTAAAGTCAATCTCCCACTAGGGAGGAACTTCTGGTAGATCATTTGGGAACACCTTTGGATATTAACAAACCACTAGAACTAACTGAAGAGTCGGGGTTTTAGACATAGAATCTTTAACCCAAACTAAATGATATACACACCCCTTGCAGATCATCTTCTTGGCTTTAAGATAGAAAACAAAGTGACCTACATGCACTACAGAACTACCCTTCTATTTTAGGACTGGTTCTCCTAGCAATCGAAATTCTACCGTTCAAGTTCTACAATTGACTGAAGCATAACAACAATACAACATATCCATGCTGAAGATAACATCAAAATTGGTCATGTCTAACTCTACTAGATAAGCTGAGGTGACTCTCTAAAGTATTGTAACTAGGCAATTTTTGTATATCCATTGTTCTAAAACTGACTCACCAACTGGAATAATGACAGAGAAAGGTTCTGAGAGGATTTCAGAACAGACACCAAAACTGATAGCAACACAGGGAGTCATGAAGGATAATGTGGCCCCTGGATCTAGCAATACATAAACATCAAAATGAAAAACTCATAACATACCAGTGACCACATCAGTGAACTCTCCTGGTCCGATCGGGATGAAAGAGCATAAAAGTGGTTTTGGTGTTGTCTGCCACCTGCACTAGAAGATGCACCGAGCTAAGATGGGCGAGTTGTTGGAGCTGCTGAAGAGGTAGTTGGGACACGAACTCCACCATCATCTTGTCTGGATGAAGTATAATCTCTAAGTCTGTGTTTGGGCTTCCATGCTCGAAGCAAGCATCTGAACCAACTAAACACTCTCTAGGGTGGTTCATACCACACTTTTTGCAAGCTAGGAAAACGCGTCCTTCTAATTTGCTCTCTTGCATCTTAGAGCCTAGTGATCTACCCCTCTGATCATCTCTGGCCCTGGATGGAACACTGATTGATAATAAAGTTGGGGCTAATGACCTCTAATGGGACTGAGAATGGTGCCCACCACCTGTCCTCTATTGTGAGAACTCGAAGTTCCCTGTCCTAGCCCTCTTGGTCTCCCTCTTCTTCTCTTTCAACTTCTCCTCCTCAATCTGATGGGCATGAATCATGAGTCGAGAGATATCCATATCCGTAATTAGCATAGCGGTCCTACACCCTTAACCACTAAATATGAGACCCCTAATATAAACTTTCTCATACGAGACCTCGGATTAGCAACCATCTCCGGGGCATACTTGGAAAGCTGGGTGAACTTCAAGGCATACTCCTAAATCGTCATGTTGTTTTGCTTTAGGTCGATGAACTCTGCAACCTTTGCTTCCCTCATCTCTCAAGGAAAGAATCTATCCAAAAAGCTCCTCACAAACTCATGCCAACCAACAAAACCACGCCAGCCCTATCACCTTCCTTCCACTATCTGAACCAAATATGAGCTACCCCCTCCTCTCCTAAAATCCTCATAATCTAGGTAGTCTTATGGATCTCCTCAATAACTCTTATGGATCCTCATCCACCTTTGAACCATGAAACTCTTGCGATATTATTAAGATGAAGTCTCACGCTCTAGCCACCACAGCACCCCTATTAGGGTTCACATATGCAATCGCCTATTGGTTAACCTGGGCCGTCATAGCCTGTGAAAACATCTAAGACAGCCCTAAACTAAGCATGAGTCACCTGCTCATTGAAAGTATTCATTGGAGCTGGTGGGGCTGGCTGATATCCATTACCATTACTATTTCAATTCCTTCTTCCATTGACTCAATGGGGAGGAATTTTCTACAAATACGTATAGCACGAGTTAGAAAGGTAAGAGAGGTTGACTTTATCGCACGGCGTAGAATCATGAAAGAAGGGAAGTTTCCTAAAATGTCTTGTATCTTCTTCCTCATAAGTATGGTACGCTTCATACCCATGAAAAAGACTTTACTTAAAGCGTCTTTTTGGCACCCTAGGACATACCTAAACCTGATGCTCTGATACCAAGTTTTTCACGACCTGAGCATAGACCTCGAATACAACATGAGGCCTAGAACCACGAATGACACCAAGATAACCCATAGTACAAGCATAACATAAGCATAAGCATACATTAAGTACAAATAAATCATAAGAAGAAGCATAAGATAAGTTTGTGATATCATAAAGCATAAACGTAACAAGTCAACACCATTGAGAATCTATATATCATAGTCTGAAAAGCCTGTAAAACATAGGATGAGCTGATGGGACAAGCCCCCAACTAGCTCTATAAAGTCTATAACTGAAACGACATAAAAGGGATATAAATTAAAAACTGACGTCGTCGGATGATGAGGCCTCACCAAGAGCTGGGATGAACTGGAGCAGGAGTGAACCTAACGATGAGGCTGGGAATGATCATTCGAACCTATGCCATGAGATGATATAGCGAAAAAGTATATGATCAGTACTTTGAATGTACTATGTATGTAGGTTTCATGACTGGAGCATGGACACCATACGACGACATAGGACCTAGAACCATGAATAGATCCAAGCTAACCCGTGGCACATACATAACATGAACAAGAGCATCACTAAGTGAAAATAGAACATGAACATTATATAAGCGGAAGTCTGCATAACATAAAGACATAAGCATAAACACGTGTCAACAACGCTGAACTATTTATACATAGTTGTTTGAAAAGCCTCTAAAAAAATGATGAGCTGATAGGACAACACCCCTAACTAGCATGATAAGTCTGAAACTAAAAGACATAAACAAAAGAGACATAATAAAAACTGACATCCTCGGATCATGAGGACTCACCAAAATTGGGATCGAACTGGACTAAAGTGGGAGTGAGTTAATGTTCGGACTGAGTCTGATCACCCGAACCTATATCATGAGACGATATAGAATTGAGTATGGGGTCAGTATTTGGAAAGTACTAAGTATGTAGAGAAAGTAAAACATGCTAGTAAAATGATAGTATGAAATCATAAAAATAAATCAAGAACATGAGAGTAAGGGAAACATGCTAAAAGCCATATCCTTGAGCTAATCATAATCATAAGATATCCATCGTAAGCTAAAACATAATGACTCAAGGTTTAGAAAATAGAAATATTTTCATGTATCATACTTGAAATCATAAATGAAAACTCATAAACTGATAAATGAGTCAAATATGCTATAAAATATAATATCATAACACATGAACATGAGTAACTAAAAACATGAGGAATAATGGGAGGCTTCATCATGATCGGCACTATCACGATAGAGCTTGCATGATACCCCAACTATCTCGATCAAGTGGGCAAAGCCGTCCGAATCCTTTCCAGGGAAAAGAATGATAAATGTGTGATATCACTGACATGCCCTCGAGCAGGGGAAACACTCTCTTGAGAGGTCCTAAATAAGAATATATATCTATGGTGGTGTGTAGATATGAGACTTGGGTCCTCGGAATCCCTGGCCTACTTAGTGATAGACACAACTCCCAAAACATATTGATCTTGGGCAGATTTATATGCCCAAGTGATACTCAAACGTATCATTTTTACCTTGTTTGTTGTGCAATGTGTATATAATATCATGTAATTGGTAACAAAATGCGAATTTATACTAACCAACATGATTAGCATTTGTTTTGCAGTAAAATGTGATTTTTAGGAGCTAAACTGCATGTTGGAACTATGTCGGAGTTGGACTTGGATGCGAGCGTGGAAAAGACCTTGGATGGCACATTTTATAATGGCTCCGCGATGGGGTCGTGCCACGCTGCCATCGCGGTAGCACACTGCCTGGGCGTGAAATAAATTGGCACTTTCCAGTGTGCCTGCGCGTCAGCTCCGTGGCACGGAGATAGGCCTCCGCGATGGCCTCCGTGCCACGTTGAGGTTAATTATCCGGACCCTGCAAATTCCAGAGAGGGTCCGCGTCCACGCCGTGTCACGGAGGTAGTGCTCCGCGTTGGCCTCCATGACACGTTGCTTGTTATTCCGGGAAATATTTCCCACTAGTATAAATAGCACACTTAGGTTTATTTTAAAGAGTTTTTTTTTTGGAGATTGGAGACGGAGTTCAGAAGTGGAGAGCAGGAACGTGGGTTTTTGGCAGTTGAAGAATAGAAAAGCTAAGAGTTTTCTTCTATTCCTTTCTTCTTTCCTTCAATTGTATGCATGATTTACACTCATTTTAGGATGATTAATCCAAGAATGAGTGGCTAATTCCCTTCTTTGCTGAGGTTTTGAACTTGTGTAATGAATTTTGGTGATAATTGATATGGTTTCTTCTTCTTTTTGCATGTTGTTCTATTAATTCTTGTGCTTACTACATTATTGATTGGCCACCATTAATGTATATCTAAAAAGTCCAATTTCACTCGAGCGAGCACGAAATTGGAAAGTTGTGAATTAATAGGGTATTGTTCTTAACTTGATTTGGGAAAATTGGGTTTTGATGTGCTTTCTTGATAGAAATATACTTGAAAGCCTTATTAGTCAATTTAGGAACCGGAATTGTAGTGCTAGGTCATAAATTGCATTTGATCACAGAAATGTAGACGAATGGTTTATGATTCTAAAGTGAAATTAAAAACGAAAGTTTTAATTTCTAGGCAAACGTTCTTGGCTAGCAACATGAAGAAGAGGATGACTAAATTATCATGATTATCAAGTTCATTACTCGTTCTTAACCTTGGCATGTGCATATCCATTGTCTAAATTCAAAAGTAAATAGTTGTTATTAATTGTAGTATATAAATAGTTTAGAAACAAAAACTCACTCAACTCTTGGTTGGATTGTTGTTAACATAGTTAGGAATAGAATAGAGATATAGTAAACTAGGCAGTTTTACATATCTAGAGCAGCCTCCTTGGATCGATACTTGGCTACTTAGCCACTTTATTACTTGTTTGACCACGTGCACTTGCGTGTCGGTTGATAATATTTAATACTAACCGAATCAGCACCGAACAAGTTTTTGGCGCCGTTGCCGGGGAGGCTAGGCGATTTGTAAAATTTTGTTTAGTGTAAATTTACTGTATTTGTATTTTTATTTTCTTAAGTGTTAACAACTTGGTCTTAGCCTGTATTTTGCAGATTTTTATTTCTGTGAACACTGGCAAGGGACAAGGAGCTGGTGGAATCTTACTTAGAGCCAGAACGTGAATTGCATAGTCAACGTAGAGAAGCTCTTCGGAAGAAGCTGCAGTTGCTCAAACAGTCTATGATGGAGCAACCAAATCCACCAGTTGTGCGGGTAGTGTTAGTGCCCGAGGAAGTAGCAGCCAGGCCAGTTCGCGAGGTGGCAATCCCACACGCTAATAATGTACATTCCAGCATCCGCAAACCAGAGCCTGGAGGGAGATTTGAGTTAAAGCAAAATATGGTGCAACTTTTGCACACTAGCGGGCAGTTTACCGGTCTCCCTCACGAAGATCCGCAACAACATCTCCAGAACTTTTTGGAGATAAGTGACACTTATATACCCGCTGGAGTGTCACCTGATTATGTTCGGCTCACCTTATTTCCATTTTCCTTACTTGGTGAAGCCAAGAGGTGGTTAAAAGCTGAACCACCCAACTCTATATCAACGTGGGATGATCTTGCAAGGAAGTTTTTGATCAGATTTTTCCCTTCGGGTAAAACAGCTAAACTTAGAAGTCAGATTCTAAGTTTTAAACAGAGGGAAGGAGAAAATCTTTATCAAGCCTGGGAAAGATTCAAGTCCATGTTGCGGGACTGTCCTCATCATCATCAGTCCAATGAGGTGTTGGTACACACTTTTATTGAGGGTTTGGAACCCCACACTAAAATTTTGTTAGACTCAGCAGCTGGAGGGCAAGCGCTGGAGAAGACTTATGAGGAGCTGTACACTTTGCTCAACCGAATTTCACAAGGCAATCCGGAATGGAATGCAGATTCTTCAAGAGGTGGAGCAAGGAAAGCAGCGGGAGTGCTTGAAGTGGATGGATTCACAGCTATCGCTGCATAGATAGCTGCTTTGCAAAATCAGTTAAACACCCACTTCAGC
Organism: Datura wrightii; assembly: GCA_035772735.1. Lineage (NCBI taxonomy): Eukaryota > Viridiplantae > Streptophyta > Magnoliopsida > Solanales > Solanaceae > Datura > Datura wrightii. The sequence goes on along the minus strand of JASDFA010000003.1, from coordinate 115,134,051 downwards.
AATATGAATTTGAACCAGCCTTCAGCCTCCGTCAATGCAGTCCAACAGATGTGGTGTGAAGTGTGCGGTAGTAGTGAGCATTCAGCTGAATGCTGTGGTGCAAATCCAGATTCTGTTAACTTTGTGGGCAATGCACAAAGTAATCAACAGCAGTTTGGTAGTGGCTACAAGTCGAATTGGAGGAACCATCCGAATTTTTCGTGGGGTAGTAACAATCAACAAGGCCAAGGTTCAGGGCAGGGTATGCACAGAAACCAAGGAGGGCAACAAGGCTATCAGACGTATTTCAGAAATCATAATGCCCCTCCTCCACCACCCTCACCAACTATTGAGGAGATGTTCAAGACCATGATTGCCAACCAGGCACAATTACAGGCTGACTATGTCAAATTGGCAGCCGAAGTAAAGAACAATCAATTGGCAACCAAGGCTCTTGAATATCAGTTTGGGCAATTTGCTAGTGCCCAAAATACTAGACCAAGAGGAGGACTACCTAGCGACACGGATCCCAATCCTAAGCAGGTGAATGCAGTGACCACGAGGAGTGGTTTACAATTAAAGGAGGTGGAACCGGAAAGACCGCCTCAAAAGTCAGGAGCAGCAGATGTTGAGGGAGAGCAAATCTCAGATAAGGGGAAGTCTAAAGAAGCTGAACCAGCAAGGCCTCCACCCCCGTTCCCTCAACGACTTAAGAAACACAAGGAGGAGGCGTGTTTCCAGAATTTCATGGAGGTACTTAAACAGGTACATGTTAACTTACCTCTTGTTGATGTCCTGCAGGGTGTGCCAAAATATGCGAAGTATATCAAAGACATCGTGGCTAACAAAAGTCGTTTGACTGAGTATGCCACGGTAGCTTTAACGGAGGAATGCACATCTCGTATTCAGAATAGATTGCCCACAAAACTGAAAGACCCTGGAAGTTTCACTATCCAGCTGACTATTGGGCAAAGTATCCGAGCGCGTGGATTATGCGACTTGGGGGCAAGTATAAATCTGATGCCTTCTTCGGTATTCAGAAAGTTAGGTCTAGGCAGTCCTAGACCTACAACGGTAATCTTGCAGCTAGCAGACAGGTCTTTGGCTAAGCCGGATGGCATTGTTGAGGATGTGTTGGTGCAGGTAGGCTCCCTCATTTTTCCGGTCGATTTTATTGTTCTGGACTTTGAACCAGATGCTGAAGTCCCATTTATTTTGGGACGACCCTTTTTGGCAACCGGAAAAGCATTAATCGATGTAGATGCGGGTCAACTCACGATGCGAGCACATGACAAGGTCAAAGTGTTCGACGTGTACAAGGTACCTAAGCTCCCGACTATTTATAAGGATCTCTCGGTGATCAACGTAATTGATCATGGGAAGGCTAACAGATCGAGCGATTCCCGAGAGTTACTAGGTAGGCCACCGGACAAGGTAGAGCACTACTGGGGGATGATCATGATCTGGACAAATCGTCCATCCCCCTAGTAGATAAATGAGCTTAAAGGATGTCGAGTCGCAACGTTAAACCAGGCGCGGCACGGGAGGCAACCCGTGAAAAATATATTTTTTCTTTTTCTCTTTCTTTAGTGTAAATTTTTTTTTTTGATTTTTATTTTCTTTTTCGTGACTAGGCTTAGATTTGCATTTTATTTAGTAATTTTTTATTTAGTAATTTAGTATTTTTTTTATTTTATTTTTAGTAGGGAATTTATTAATTTAACCAATTTTTGTTTAGTGAGGTGATTTTCAGGTATACTGGAGGAAAAATACTTGGAATCGAGGAAACGAGGCGAGGTATGAAAAATAAAATTTGATGGTGAAACAGAGCACTAGCGCGTTGGCGCCGTGTCACGGAGGCAATGCTCCGCTTTGGCCTCCGTGACACGTTGAAGGCAAATCTGGATTTTTCAAAATTCCAGTAAGCCAACGCGTTGGCTCTGTGTCACGGAGGAGGGGCTCCGCGTTACCCTCTGTGACACGTTGCCTTTATCCAGTGCCGGGTTACACCGGGTTTCCGGGTGACCCGCGTGTTTTCTTAATAAAAACCCCCGATTTCGCCCCTATTTTCCCCATTCCCTCTTCCCTCCGCGACCAAACACCCATTCCCCTACCCCCAAGCTCCGTGCCACTTTAATAGGCAAGGAAAACGTCAAGTTTTCGTCTATTCTTCAATTCCAAGGTATGTTTTCATCGTCTATCTCAAATTTTTGGCGATTTTTGTCAATTTTGAGCATGTGAGGTGAGATATATCACCCTAGGTAGAAATTAAACATGACGTGAATTATTTTGTGATTGATTATGTTCGGATTGTTGTAGTTGACATTTGAACTTATCGATTGATTGAATAATTCGATTTTGATTGTCGAATTGTATTCTAGGGCTTGGGGTTGTTGAATTTTAACTTGGGTAACTTGATAGTTTGACGAAATTGATGCCGGGGTGTGTTTATTATTTGAGATAAGTCGTGGTAAATATTGTATAATTGTTGAAAGACGACTAATTCTCGAATTTTTGTGGGAAATTGCGTAATATGTGAATTGGTTGAATTGCTTAGATTAGTTGTATATAAAATGTTTGTATTGTTGTTTCTATTTTGTTGTTGTTATTGTTGCTAAGTTCTATGGGTGAATAGCTGTCGATAGTAGGATTGGGTTAGCTGTATGAAGTCTGAGTAGTTCGCTAGCCGTTATGCTGTCGAATTTCTGTGAACGCACTAAGCAATATGTTTATAGTTGATTGTGTTTGGGGTGTAAATAGAGCTATCCTTGCTAAAATGTTGTAAATATTGTTAAAGACTAAGTGTGGGGTAAATTTTGTTTAACCCGACCTTAGCCGAAGCTAACAAGTTTTTAGCTTAACGTTGTGCTTGTTTGTCTAAATTGACAGGTACAATGGCCAGCCGACAAGATAAAGGCAAGGGTGCTTCAACCTCAGGCACCGGCAGAAAGAGAATGAGACTGGGCACGGCTGTCCCAGCTGCACCTGCTGTTCCACGCGGTCAACACCGCCGATACAGAACACGATGGGTTACCGAGGAAGGGAAGAAGTGGTACGCAAAGCATAAGGAGAACAAATACTTCCTGGAGGAACATATTGCAAGGGAACCACTTGCACAGGAGTTCCCTCGCATCGTACAGAGGATTGAGGCAGCTGGGCTCAGCTTTATCTTTCAGGAGCCCAAGGAGTGCAACCTTCACTTGGTCCGAGAATTCTACGCCAACTGGAACCCGGCCATCAGGAGCCATACTATTAAAATCAGAGGGCAGATTGTCACTCTGGAACCCCAGTAGTTTAATGCCATCGTGGGAGCGCGGGACAAAGACGCCCACGTCCTCCGCCAGCTAAACATCACCCCACCGTACACCGACATCAGACGTACGTTGTGTGGGGCTCAATCCACAGCCCGATGGAGTAGACACAAAGAGAGGGGTTACCACCAGACTCTGCCTTATTCGCAGATGAACAGGGAGGCCAGAATCTGGCTAAACATTGTATGTTCGTGTTTGATCCCGGGAGTTCATATGACAGACGTGACCCGGGACCGTGTCTGCTTGGTGTATGCCCTTATGAAAGGGCTTGAGATTAATGTGGGGGCGGTCATAATATCCGCCATGAAGAGAGCCAGACTACACCAGGGCCACAGATACGGGTTTGGCGGACTCATCACCACCTTCCTCCGAGGCCTCGACGTTGAGGAAGAAGCCTTGGATTACATTCCGCAGTTGGAGCGGAGGGCCCTCGATGTGACAAAGACCAAGGCCCCCGACACTACACACGGACCTGTGCTGACTCTGGGCGAGCGACATGCTCGTGACGACCAGTATATGGCCCGTATGTTCGGCATGCAGATGCTGCAACTACGGATAGGTGGGAGACCAGCCACCGAGGATAATTATGGCAGCTGGAGCTGGACTACCCCTTTGGCGAGAACGCCAGAGCTTTATGCAAGGTGGGGCCAGCCTTTGTGGAGCCGACTGATGACGACGTCCCTACTGATGAGGAGACACGTCGTGAGGACTCTGATGTGGAGTCCGATGACGACGATGGAGCTGATTCAGATATGGGCGACGAGGCCGCAGCACCGGATGAGGAAGTCGAATATTTCGACTGAGCAGGGAGTTCCACCACCCATATGTTGTGCTTTGTATTGTTGTGAACACTGGGGACAGTGCTCGATTTAAGTGTGGGGTGGGGAGTAGTTAGGTGCTAGGTGATAGGCTCTAAATTTACTGTATAATTTTTCCTTGACGTTTATGTATGTCTGTGCTTTCCCTGTTGTTGTGAACTGATTTGTGATTTATGTGTATATATTTGTTTGTGGCTAATGATGTGTGTTTTTGAAAGTTATGGTTGCCTTTGTAAATATTTTGTTAATTTTGTAAATTTTTTTTTTCTTTTCTTTATCGATATGATCGATATTTTTCAAAATTTTTGCGAAAAGATTTTGCACTTATCAAAATATTTTATAAATATTTTCTATCGAAATGATCGATGTGTTGCAAAAATTTTGAAGTTTTATTTTTGGGTTTCTCGGAGTTTGTTTTCGGTTCTTTTACCGAGAATAGTCCCATTGAACCGATGTCATAGTTAGTGACCGTTCCCTATGATGGATGGATGACGACCATCTTAAGGGAAATGTAGTCGATAGGAGTAGATGTTTTGTTTTTAGTTTCTTTGGTGGATTGCATCAATAAACTGTAGTTGCTTATGGTTGCTAAAATTTCGTTGCGTGTTGTAATTGATGTTCAAAATGTGAAAATGATTCGTTTGAAAGCATGCAATTTTGTAAATATGTTGAGTTACCTAGGCTATAGAATTTGGTTCATTATGATTGAGGCTTAATCTTGAATTCATGTAATTGACTAATTAAAGAGTCTGTGAATGCATCTTGATTCGAGCATGTGCATGAAGTGTGAGTGAGGTTTTGCTATTCCATGTCATTGTGAATTGTCTAGAACTTGCCTGGCGTGTATACAAAACAAAATGAAGGAGGTGTAGTGTCGGAAAGGATGTAGGCATTTCTTTGTTTTAACCGTTAGTTTCCATTTTTTTCTTGTCAAATTCTACCTTTTTATATGTTGTATACCCTAGTCAGCCCGTTGAGCCTTTAGCCGATTTCTTTCTTTTGTCCAGAATTGTATGAACTAAGCTTTATTCCTTCTTTTCATTAGCCTTAAAGTCTATAAGAAGCTCTTAAGCGCTTACAAAGAACAGAAAATGTTTCCCAAAGTGTTAAAGAGTGAAAAGAGTGAAAAGAAAAGAAAAGCAAAGTGAGGAAAGAAAAGATGATGTTGAAGAGGCACTAGTTGTAATTAAATGATAGTGAGGGTACATGAAAACCCTCTGTTTTGTGTCAAGTGTGCCTGATGAAATGGGCTGTATGAAAGTAAACCAGCATGAATGGGAGAAAAAGAGAAAAGAGAGGAACAATGTCCATGAGTCGATGGGAACGAGTTGAAAAGGCGCTTAAGGATGCTAGCGACTATTATTGGCTAATCCAATATATATATACTAGATCCATAGCCTCGTTACAACCCATTAAAAGTCCTATTTGATCCTATATTGCATCTCTTTATATTAGTGGAGTAATACACTAAGGGCAAGCCTTTGGGTCATGACATGATGCATGTGAATTCTTTTGGGAGAGAGAGTGAAATTAATTTTTATATGCCCCTACTTGCATGTTTGTGTGCTGCACGAACATAAAGGGGAAGTTTCTCTCGAGTTGTGAGGGTACATGCTTGATGAAAGATTTATTTTCGTGTCAGATTTCTTGATTAGTTGATTTGCATGAGTTTGCCGATATCAAGAATCAATTCTTAAAAGTCTAGGAAGCCTTGATGTATTAAAGGTCATTGTATTGTACGACCAAGCATGTTTTCTTGATGATTTGCAAAAATTGAATAATCGGTATGACCGTAGCGTAAATTGTTGCACCATAGTGATGAAGGTTGGGATGTAATTTGCATGAGTTGTGTATGTGTTGTTCGAGGACGAACAAGGATTTAAGTGTGGGGTAAGTGATCTTGGACAGATTTATATGCCCAAGTGATACTCAAACGTATCATTTTTACCTTGTTTGTTGTGCAATGTGTATATAATATCATGTAATTGGTAATAAAATGTGAATTTATACTAACCAACATGATTAGCATTTGTTTTGCAGGAAAATGTGATTTTTAGGAGCTAAACTGCATGTTGGAACTATGTCGGAGTTGGACTTGGATGCGAGCGTGGAAAAGACCTTGGATGGCACATTTTATAATGGCTCCGCGATGGGGCCGTGCCTCGCTGCTATCGCGGTACCACACTGCCTGGGCGTGAAATAAATTGGCACTTTCCAGTGTGCCTGCACGTCAGCTCCGTGGCACGGAGATAGGCCTCCGCGATGGCCTCCGTGCCACGTTGAGGTTAATTATCCGGACCCTGCAAATTCCAGAGAGGGTCCGTATCCATGCCGTGTCACGGAGGCAGTGCTCCGCGTTGGCCTCCGTGACACGTTGCTTGTTATTCCGGGAAAAATTTCCCACTAGTATAAATAGCACACTTAGGTTTATTTTAAAGAGTTTTTTTTTTTTGGAGTTTGGAGACGGAGTTCAGAAGTGGAGAGCAGGAACGTGGGTTTGTGGCAGTTGAAGAATAGAAAAGCTAAGAGTTTTCTTCTCTTCCTTTCTTCTTTCCTTCAATTGTATGCATGATTTACACTCATTTTAGGATGATTAATCCAAGAATGAGTGGCTAATTCCCTTCTTTGCTGAGGTTTTGAACTTGTGTAATGAATTTTGGTGATAATTGATATGGTTACTTCTTCTTCTTGCATGTTGTTCTATTAATTCTTGTGCTTACTACATTATTGATTGGCCACCATTAATGTATATCTAAAAAGTCCAATTTCACTCGAGAGAGCACGGAATTGGAAAGTTGTGAATTAATAGGGTATTGTTCTTAACTTGATTTGAAAAAATTGGGTTTTGATGTGCTTTCTTGATAGAAATATACTTGAAAGCCTTATTAGTCAATTTAGGAACCGGAATTGTAGTGCTAGGTCATAAATTGCATTTGATCACAGAAATGTAGATGGATGGTTTATGATTCTAAAGTGAAATTAAATACGAAAGTTTTAATTTCTAGGCAAACGTTCTTGGTTAGCAACATGAAGAAGAGGATGACCAAATTATCATGATTATCAAGTTCATTACTCGTTCTTAACCTTGGCATGTGCATATCCATTGTCTAAATTCAAAAGTAAATAGTTGTTATTAATTGTAGTATATAAATAGTTTAGAAACAAAAACTCACTCAACTCTTGGTTGGATTGTTGTTAACATAGTTAGGAATAGAATAGAGATATAGTAAACTAGGCAGTTTTACATATCTAGAGCAGCCTCCTTGGATCGAACTTGGCTACTTAGCCACTTTATTACTTGTTTGACCACGTGCACTTGCGTGTCGGTTGATAATATTTAATACTAACCGAATCAGCACCGAACACATATATATTACTCTTAATCATATTCTCTGAACATAGCGTAAATTTGTTTTCTTCGGAGTCTTGACTCCAAACAACTCTGTAAAACTAATCATAGAAGCCTTGGCTCAAATCATGATTGTTACACCCTAAGAATTTTTGATGATTATTTGATATTTGTATGCTATGTTAAGGGAAGTCGAGTATATATATTTGTCTTAAGAGAGGACGAAAACATGTACAAATGTGTAATACCCTGGAAATGCTTAGGAGTAGACCCGGGAAGCTAAAATGCAGAACTGCTGAAAGTTGGGGAAAAGTTGCAAAATGAGAGGTACAACGACTCGTGGTAAGTAACCACGAGCCGTTGTGAGCAGTCATGGAATGGGGTTAGGCCTAGTGACAGTATAGATAACGGGCATTACAACGACCCGTTGTGAGGAAGGATGACCCTTTAGTTGGAGTCGTAGTAAGCTAGTGGACTTTTCCAGGGGAGACGACGGATGTAAACCACGGCCCGTTGTAGGACACAATGAGTCATGGTTAGGCTCGTTGTGAAAGAGTTCAGATTTTCAAAAGAGGGAAATAACGACTGGTTCAATGACTTGTTGGAACCTAGAATGACTTATCTTGTTCATTCGTGGTTTGAATCCAAGATATGGCTGGGACAGTGCATAGCACGGGTAGATACCACAGGTGGTGGTATCCTCCAATGACCCGTTGGTTTACCCGTTTTTTGGCCCAGTGATCAGTTTTCTTCTAATACAATTAGGGCATTTTAGTTATTTCCTAGTCCTAAGGCCCTATACTACAACATTTAAGGCTCGTTTTGAGGGGTTTTGAGAGGGGAAAAGCCTACTCTTAGTTATTCTTCCCATGCATGCAAGTTTGAAGGATTGAAGAGGTGATTCAACGCCAAATTTCAAGGTTTCCTTCGGAATCTTAGCTTGGAAAATTATAGGGTGTTAGAATTCACCATTTCCAGGTATGTAAGGCTATGAATGGGTGCTTCCATCCATATCCATGCCGAATTTGTATCAAAATATGATGAAATGTCTATGATAAAGTATGGGGTTTTACCCAATTGTATAACTCTACAATTTCTATACATGGGTATGATTAGATTGCATTTATGTTATCGAATTGTAAAGCTTGGGAAGATTCTAAATTGTTTCAGTACACAAATTGCTTTCCAAATCTTGAATTTAAAATGCCCATGGATGAGAAGTTCATAAAAGTAGTGAATGACGATGAATGCATGATGATGTTGAGATTTAATGATGAAAAACATGTTTCTAAGCTACCCATGATTATGATGTTGTTTTCAAAAGGAAATGAGTAGATCCTAGCATGATAAAGCTTTAGGGAATGCCCACATGTTGATTTAAGGTAATGATTTTTTCGACATAAGCTTACCACATTGTTTGAAGTGAAGTTTCCCAATTTTTCATAAATTCTAGCTTGTGGTATGCTTTTAAATAAAGATTCTCATAGGCATGAATGTATAGTTGAGATGTATCTCATTATTGAGCTTTGTCAATAGACAATTTTGAGATTCATTTCATATGATGTTGAGTTATGCATGATTTCAATTGAGCTTCATCTTTAGACGATGTTGAGCTTCATCAATTGATGATGTTGAGCTTTGTTATATATGATGTAGAGCATTGCATGTTTTGGGAGAAGATTTTAGCACCGAGTGGGTTAAGAGTCGATCGCCCTATGCCCCAAAACTACGCGCCAATGTAGGTTGATATTATTATATTATTGGGAGCTCCCTTGTGAGCTATCCCTGGTCCGACTGGCCCTTAAGCTTGATATCAATATCATGGTATCGTCCATTGCCCTTGAAAGGTTATGGACGGCTCTACCCACTTGAGTGTAATAATTGGGACCACGTAAGCTCTATCATGGTATGTCAGTTAAGTGACGAGTCTCCCACTTTCTATATCTTCCAGGTCTGTATTTTCATTACTCATGTTGATTACCTTATGTCTGCATGTTCTAAAAGTAAGGTTGGACTCATTGTTCAGCTTTTGATATAAATTTTATGTTCATCTTTGAGTCATTCGAGTAAGTCATGACATTCTAAAGCTAAGCATGATCATGTCATGATAGGGTCTTGACATCATTCTTAAGGGTTTCTTTCAACGCCTTACAATTTTTTCTCATCAGGAACCTCTGGTGTTGGATGTAGATTTTGAACTTTAGGATGGACTTCACCGCTTTTATTTTAAAGGGAAAGAGGAAGCCCCAGATGTCAACTTCTTTGATGATGACCAAGAAGATATTTCCCAATAGCGGTCCTCCTTTTGTCAAACTTATAGACCAGGTATTTATTCCTCTCCTTCAAGTTCTACTACGATTTCGATTTCAAAATAAATGCGTGTAGCCCTTGTACTTATACTTGAATTCTTATGATATGGTATGAATGTTTTAAATGATTTACTTTTCTAGAGCGGTTTTACCTACCTTGCATACTCAGTATATTCCACGTACTCACCGCATACTTTCTATGTTGTATAGTTTCATAATACAGGACCCAGCTCTTAGGCTCATCCCCGTCAGTAATCTATTCAGAGTTAGCTATCAGCCCTTTTGGTGAGTCCTCATGTTTCGAGGACTATATGTTCAGACCTTGATGGTTTGTTTTGTTTCAGTTTTTGTCGGGTTAGTTGGGGATGTTGTCCCATCAACCCATCTGATATGATAGAGGCTTTTAGACTAATTGTAGTACTCAGTTGTTATGTATTTTAGTTGTTCCGCTTATCAAGCTATGTTATGTTATGTTTTTCTTCCTCTATATTATAAGTTTAGTATTCTGTTCTAAGTTATATGAATTTAGATGAATGTTCATTCCATGGCTCGACTTGGAGTCTCTCGGGACTCCTTGTCCTGTGTTACGATCTGTGTCTACGTTTGGGTTGTGAAAAACTTAGTATCAGAGCCATAGGTTTGATGTGTCCTAGGGAGTCTGAAAGCCGTGTTAGGTAGAGTCTTTTTCATGGGTGTGAAGCGCGCCACACTTATGACGAAGAGGCTACTAGACATTTTAGGAAATGTTCAGCTCTTTCATGATCTATGTCGTGCGATGAAAAGCCTTTCAATCCTTCTAATTCATGCTATTCAAGATTGCAGAATCATGGCTCCTCGAAGGATGAACGGAAGGAGGAATGGAGGTGGTGAGGGCCACGAGGATGGACTCGTCCATGAGATCAGCCAGCCCCACCAGTTTAGGAGCTTCAGGCACTAGAGCTAGTCGCTCATGCTGAGTTTCGAGCTATCATTTAGATTCTTGCGTAGGCCTTGATCACTCAGATCAATAAGCAGGCCATTGTGCATATTCCACAAAATGGAAATGTGGAAACGACCAGAGTCAAGGACTTCTTGAGAATGAACCCACCGGAGTTTCTGAGGTCCAAGGTAGACGAGGACCCACATGATTTCATTGATGAGATTGTCAAGATCACCCAGGTTATGGGGGTTAGTAGTGTTGAGTGAGCAGAGTTGGCCTCCTACTAGTTAAAGGGGGTTGTACATATTTGGTTCCGCTAGTGGAAGGACAGCAAGGTCGCTGGAGTAGGTTCGGTCACATGGGAGGAGTTTCAGGTTGCATTCCTCGATCGGTTCTTCCCTCGAGAGATGAGGGAGTTGAAAGCAGTTGAATTTGTGAATTTTAAGCATGGAAGGATGACTGTTTAAGAGTACGCCCTTGTGTTCACCCACCTATTTACATATGCCCCAGAGTTAGTGGCCGATCAGCGGGCGCGGGTGAGCAGATTTATGCATGGTAATAGGATATTTTGACAAGGACGACAGGACAGCTATTCTCCATTAGGAAATGGACTTCCCTCGCATTGTGTTGTACGTTCAGCAGATGGTGGCAGCACATTCGAGGGAGAGGGAGGCCAAGAGGGCCAGGACTAAGCACCACAGATTCTCTCAGTAGAGGTCCTGTGGTGGGCACCGACAGTAGACCCACCAGAGATCATCATCCCCAGCATCTTCAGCATTGAGTGTGCTATCTAGGCCCAGACATGATTAGAGAGGGCGAACGTTAGGCTCGAGGGGTCATAGCAATGGGCCCGCAGACTCCAACATTCCATCTTATCGTAGGTGCGACCGAGGGAACACAGGTTAGTGTTTGGCAGGGTCAGGAGCTTATTTTGGGTGTGGGCAGTTAGGACATATGCTCAGAGATTGTCCCGCTACGAGATACGATCAAGTTGCGGGCCGAGGCCCAGCTTCTAGTTCAGCAGCCCCACCCCCCACACACCTCACATTAGGGAGCATCTACTAGCACAGCTGGCGGGCAGCGCCAGAACATATTCTATGCCTTAGCCACTCGTCAGGAGTAGGAGGCCTCACCAAATGTAGTCACCGGTATGTTTAGAGTCTTTCATGTTGATGTATATGCATTGCTAGATCCGGGGGCTACCTTATTTTTTGTGACACCATATATAGCCAATAGCTTCGGAGTCAGTCCTGATGTCTTATCAAAGACCTTCTCAGTTTCGACTCCAGTAGGTGACTCAGTTATAGCTAGACGGGTGTATAGAGATTTCTCGATCTCTGTTCTTCATAAGGTGACCTCAGTAGACTTGATAGAGTTAGCCATTACCGATTTTGATGTTATTCTCAGCATGGATTGGCTATTTGCATGCTATGCTTCAGTTAATTGTAGGATCCGGTCTGTAGAGTTTAGATTTTTGGACGAGTCTGTCTTAGAATGGGAGGGTAGTTCAGCTGTGCCTGTAGGTCAATTTATTTCCTACCTTAAGGCCAGAAAGATGATTTCTAAGGGTTGCATGTACCATATAGTTAGGGTTAAGGACGTTGAGTCCAAGACCCTGACTATCCAGTCCATGCTTGTAGTACGTGAGTATCAAGAGATCTTTCCTGATGATTTGCCAAGTGTCCCTCCTGAGCGGGAGATTGATTTCGGTATAGATCTTCTTCCTAACACACAGCCTATATCTATTCCGCCTTACAGAATGGCTCCAGCCGAGCTAAAAGAGTTGAAGGATCAGTTGAAGGATCTGTTATGTAAGGGCTTTATTAGGACGATTAAGTCTTCATGGGGTGCACTAGTCCTGTTCATTCGGAAGAAAGATGGTTCTCTTCGGATGTGCATTGACTATAGGCAGTTGAACAAGATCACCATCAAGAACAGGTATCCTTTATCCAGGATCAATGATTTGTTTGACTAGCTTCAGGGTGCCAAGTGTTTCTCCAAGATTGATCTCAGATGCGGGTATCACCAGTTGAGGGTTTGGGAGAGTGACATCCGGAAAACTACCTTCAGGACTCGGTATGGTCACTATGAATTTGTTGTTATGTCTTTTGGGCTAACCAATGCCCCTGCAACTTTTATGGATCAAATGAATAGGGTGTTCATGGCATATTTGGACATGTTCATGATTGTGTTCATTGATGATATCCTTATATACTCTCGAAGAGAGGAGGAGCATGCCACTCACTTGAGAATAGTGCTTCAGACCCTCAAGGATCATCAGTTGTATGCAAAGTTCAGAAAATGTGAGTTTTGGTTGGACTTAGTGGCTTTTCTAGGCCATGTGGTATCAGGTGAGGGCATAAAAGTAGACTCTCAGAAGATCGAGGCAGTAAAGAACTGGCCCAGACCGGTGAACCCCTCAGATATCAGGAACTTTTTGGGCTTAGCAGGTTACTATCAGAGATTCATGGAGGGTTTTTCATCTATTGCCGCACTGATCATGGGCAAAAATAGCATGCCCGAGATACACTTTATGACTTAAATTAGTCTTGTTTATCTAAGTTATTGTATAAATTTTCATGTAATTTTATATGAAGTGAAGATATGTGCTAACCAACATGATTAGCCTTTGTTTTGTAGGTTTTGATGACTTTTGAGTAACTAATCCATGAGTTGGTGAAGTATAGGCTTGGAAACGGAATTAACACGCGAACATCGGCAAAGAGGAGGAACAAAACAGTCCACCGGCGCGTCGGCAACGTGCCACGGCAGGCACGCTGATCACAACAGCCCACCTGCATGTTGGCAACGTGCCACGGCAGGTTGGCTGAGCGACCAAGAGGTGCCAACGCGCTGCCCAAGCAGCGTGACACACTGCTAACGCGGTAGGGTGCTGCCGGGGCCAATTTCGGGTGAATTCCAAAGAGCCTTCGCGTTAGTGGCGTGTCACGGAGGCAGCGCTCCGCGATGCACTCCGTGACACGTTGCTTGTTATTCCGGGAAAAATTCCTACTACTATAAATAGCACACTTAGGTTTTATTTGAGATATTCTGACTTGGTGGAGCAAGGACATGGGTTACAGGCAGTTGAGGGACGAAAATATCTGGGTTTTTTGTCTCTTTCTTTCTTCTTTACTTCAATTGCTTGTATGATTAACACTCATTTTAAGATGTTTAATCCACAAATGAGTGGCTAATTCCTCTCCTTGCAGAGGTTATGAACAATTGTGATGAAATTTGATCATTGATTCTTTGGTTTTTCATCTTTTCTTCCATGTTGTTCTATTAATTCTTGTTCTTACTGCATTAATGTGTGGCCTACGTTAATGTACATCTAAAAAGTCTGGTTTCACTCGAGAGAGCACGAAATTGGAAAGTTGTGAATTAATAGGATATGTTCTTTACTTGGTTTGGGAAAATTGAGTCTTGATTTTCTTTCAGGATAGAAATATACCTGAAAGTCGTATTAGTCAATTTAGGAACCGGAATTGTATGGCTAGAACATGAGTTGCATTTGATCTCAGAAATGTAGACGGATGGTTCATGATTCTTAAGTGAGGTTAAATACAAGAGTTTTAATATCTTGGCAAATGTTCTTGGCTAGCAACTGGAGGAAAACATTAACCAAATTATGATGATAATTAATTTCATTACATGTTCGTTTAACCTCAGCATGCTCTCATTCGTAGTTCAGACTCAAATTAGATAATTGTTTTAGCTTTAGCATAAAAATTATAAAACAAACTATCAAACTTTTGGTTACACTGTTGTCTGCATTTTTAGAAGTAAAATATAGTACACTTGAGAAAATTGCACTTCATCCAAGTCTCTGAGGGATCGATACTTGGCTTACTAAAGCCACTTACTACTTGTTCGACCACGTGCACTTGCGTGTCATTTTATATACCCACAAATCACGCGAACACGCACCATTGACCAAGTTGACTCAGAAGAAGGTGAAGTTTCAATGGTCGGAGGCTTGTGAGAAAAGTTTCCAAGAGTTGAAGACCCGACTCACTTCAACACTAGTGTTGACTCTACCCGAGGGGACGGATGGCTTTGTATTGTATTGTGATGCTTCGCGAGTTGGACTCGGGTGCGTGTTGATGGAACATGGGAAAATGATAGCATATGCATCGAGACAGTTGAAAGTTCATGAAAAGAATTACCCGACCCATGATTTTAATTGACTGCAGTGGTGTTTTCATTAAATATAAGGTGGCGTTACTTGTATGGGGTCCACGTGGATGTATTCACAGATCGCAAGAGCTTGCAATATGTGTTCACATAGAACACCTCAATCTTCGGCAAGGGAGGTGATTGGAGCTACTTAAGGACTATGATATGAGTATTCTTTACAACCCAGGCAAGGCTAATGTGGTAGAGGACGCACATAGTAGACTGTCTATCGAAAGTGTGTCCCACGTGGATGAGGGAAGGAAGGAGTTGGTAAAAGATGTCCATCGACTTGCAAGGTTGGGAGTTACATTGTTCGACTTGGCCGATGGCGGCGTTGTTGTGCAAACCGACTCAGAATCGTCCTTTGTGGTTGATGTCAAATCTAGACAAGATGAGGACTCGATTTTAGTAAAGCTAAAGGAAGCCATTCGAAGTCAAAAGGTGGAGGTTTTCTCCCAAGTGGGAGATGGTGTACTACGGTACCAGGGTCGTCTATGTGTTCCAGACATCGATAATTTAAGGGATCGGATATTGCATGACGCACATGGATCTAGGTATTCTATCCATCCGGGTACTACCAAGATCTATCATGATGTGGGAAATATATTGGTGGAATGACATGAAGAAAGATATTGCAGAATTCGTAGCCAAGTGCTCGAACTACCAGCAAGTGAAAATTGACCATCATAGGTCGGAGGCGTACTTCAGGATATTAGCGTTCCCACTTGAAAATGGGAAGAGATTAATATGGATTTCATTACAGGCCTCCTTGTACTCGCCAACACTATGATTCTATTTGGGTGGTGGTAGACAGGTTGACCAAGGCTGCACACTTTCTACCGATCAAAATCGTAGATTCAGCGGATGATTATTCCAAATTGTATATTCGAGAGCTGGTCCGGCTTCATGGAGTGCCCTTGTCAATTATTTCAGTTTACCTCTCAGTTTTGGCGGTCTTTCCAAAATGGGCTTGGGACTCAAGTTAAGCTCAGGACAGCATTCTATCCACAAACAGATGGCCACGCGGAACGGACAATTCAAACTCTCGAGGACATGTTGAGAGATTGTGTGATGGACTTTAAAGGTAGTTGGGATGATCACTTTCCCTTGATCGAGTTTGATTGCAATAACAGCTATCACTCCAATATCCAAATGGCACCATTCGAGGCTCTTTACAGGCGGAGGTGTAGATCGCCCATCGGATGGTTTGAAGTTGGTGAGGCAGCCATGATAGGGACTGATTCAGTTCATGAGGCCATGGTAAAGGTTCAGTTGATAAAGGATAGGCTAAAGAACGCTCAGAGTTGTCAGATCACATACTGATATGAGGAGAAGAGATTTGGAGTTTGAGGTGGATTATTGGTATTTCTAAAGGTATCTCCCATGAAGGGAATAATGCGGTTCAGAAAGAAAAGGAAACTTAGTCCCCGCTATGTTTGTCCCTATCGGGTTGTGGTGAGGGTTGGTAAGGTAGCGTATGAGTTGGGCTTGCCATCGGAGTTATCTTCAGTTCATCCCATGTTTCACATGTCACTTTTGAAGAAGTGTTTGGGTGATCCAACATTAGTAGTTCTGGTGGACAGCGTTGCTGTAAAAGACAGCTTCAGTTATGAAGAAATTCCCGTTGAAATCTTGGATCATCAGGTTCGAAAGCTAAGGAACAAGGAAGTAACTTCAGTTAAGGTATTAAGGAGAAATCATCATGTTGAAGGAGCTACATGGGAAGTCGAAGCGGATATGATGACTAGATACCCACATTTGTTCTCTACGAGCTCAGCTTAATCTTGAGGTATCAGTTTTGCACTCAGACTCTATTTAGTCTTCATGTTTAAATTATGTGCACAAGTTTCTTTTATGTATATGGATGTACGTATGATTGGTGAATTCAGTTCAGCTGTGTGTTTTGAATAGGAGGTAGTCATTTTGTCAGTTTTCGATTAAAAGTGATCAGTTTGGAATATGATTGATTGTATGTTTGTATTTTTTGCTTGTTTCCAACATTCTTGGACGAATGTTCCCAAGGGGGAGATATTGTAATATCTCGAAAGTTCCTAGGAATAGACTCGGGAAGCTAAAATGCAGAACTGCTGAAAGTTGGGGAAAAGTTGCAGAATGAGAGGTACAACGACTCGTGGAAAGTAACCACGAGCTGTTGTGAGTAGTCGTAGAATGGGGTTAGGCCTGGTGACAGTGTAGATAACGAGTGTTACAACGACCCGTTGTGAGGAAGGATGGCCCATTGTCTGGAGTCGTGGTAAGCTAGTGGACTTTTTCAGGGGAGACGACGGATGGAAACCACAACCTGTTGTAGGACACAACGAGTCGTGGTTAGGCTCGTTGTGAAGGAGTTAAGATTTTTAGAAGAGGGAAATAACAACTGGTTCAGCGACCCATTGGAACCTAGAACGACTAATCCTATTCTTCCGTGGTTTGAATCCGAGATATGGCTGGGACAGTGCATAACACAGGTAGATACCAGGGGTTGTGATATCCACCAACGACCCATTGGTTCACCTGTTGTTTGGCCTAGTGATCAGTTTTTCGCAAATTTAGTAAGGGCATTTCCGTCATTTCCTAGACCTAAGGCCCTATACTATGTCGTTTAAGGCTCGTTTTGAGGGGTTTTGAGAGGGAAAAAGCCTACTCAATGTTATTCTTCCCAAGCATGCAGGTTTGAAGGATTGAAGAGGTGATTCAAGGCCAAATATCAAGGTTTCCATTGGGAACTAGTATATATTGGATTAGCCAATAATAGCCACTAGCATCCTTAAGCGCCTTTGCAACACATTCCCATTAACTCATGGACATTGTTTCTCTCTTTTCTTTTTTTTTCATCATCCCATTCTTGATGATTTACCTTAGTAAGGCCCATTTCATTAAGCACACTTGACACAATAACAAAGATTATTCATGCACCTTCATTATCGTTTATTTATAACCAGTGCACCTTCAACCTCTTCTTTTCTTTCCTCACTCTGCTTTTCTTTTTCTTTTCACAACTCTCACTCTTTGACACTTTGGGAACCTTATTTTCACTTCTTAAGCGCTTAAGAGTTTTGTATTGACTTTACGGCTAATGAAAAGAAAGAATAAGCTCAGTTTATACTTTTTGGACAAAAAGAAAGAAATAATAGGCTAAAGGCTCAAAGGGATGACTAGGGTATGCAATCACATAAAGGGGGAGTATGACAAGAAAAAAATAGAAACTCTCGGTTAAAACAAAGAAATGCCTACATCCTTTCCTACAATACACCTCCTTCATTTCATTTTGTACACACACCAGGCAAGTTCTAGACACTTCACAATAGCATGGAATAACAATACCTCACTTCACACCTTATGCACATGCTCGATTCAAGATGTATTCACAGACTCTTCAATCAGCTCATTACATGAATTCAAACATTAAGCCTCAATCACACCGAATCGAACTCTACAGCCTAGGTATCTCAACATATTACAAGATTGCATGCTTTCATACGAATCACTTTTGCATTTTGAATATCAGGTACAACACACAGCCAAAAATTCATAACTATATAGTAACTACAGGTTCCGGGATGCAATCCACCAAAAAAACAACTGAAAATAAATTAAAATCAGTACTCCTACCGACTACATTTCCCTTAAGA
Source organism: Datura wrightii (assembly GCA_035772735.1). Taxonomy (NCBI): domain Eukaryota; kingdom Viridiplantae; phylum Streptophyta; class Magnoliopsida; order Solanales; family Solanaceae; genus Datura; species Datura wrightii. The sequence continues at coordinate 115,115,555 of JASDFA010000003.1, read as the reverse complement.
CGGTCGTCATCCATCCATCATAGGGAACAGTCACTAACTATGACGTCGGTTCAATGGGACTATTCTCGGTAAAAGAACCGAAAACAAACGCCGAGAAACCCAAAAATTAAAAAAAATTGAAAAACATTTGCAAAACATCGATCATTTTGATAGAAAAATTATTTACAAAATATTTTAAATATGAACAAAATATTTTTGCAAAATTTTAAAAATATCGATCATTTCGATAAGCAAAAACATTTACAAAAATTTTACAGACTCAACTGGCAACATCAACATTCCACAACACAAATCAATTCCACAAACATGTACAGATACATAACAATTTAAAAATTCACAACCACAGGGAAACATACATACAAAAATACAGAGGAAAACATACAAGCAAACCAGCCCAGCCCAGCACCTAACTACTCCCCACCCCACACTTAAACCGAACACTGTCCCCAGTGTTCACAAAAATTAAATAGCACAAAGTCGGGAGGTGGAACTCCCTGGTCAGTCAAAGTATTCCACTTCTTCATCAGGTGCTGCTGCCTCATCTCCCAAGTCTGGGTCGCCTCCGTCGTCGTCATCGAACTCTACATCGGAGTCCTCCCGACGTGTCTCCTCGTCCGTGGGGATGTCATCGTCAGTGGGCTTTACAAAGGCTGGCCCCACTCGGCATAGAGCCCTGGCGTTTTCGCCAAATGGGTAATCTAGCTCGAGCTGCCATAGCTCCTCCTCTGTGGCTGGTCTCCCACCTATCCTGAGCTGAAGCATTTGCATCCCATACATCCGCGCCATGTACTGGTCATCACGAGCATGTCGCTCGCCAAGTGTCAGCACTGGCCCGTGGGTGGTGTCGGGAGCCTTAGTTTTGGTCACATACAAGGCCCGCCGCTCCAACTGCGGGATGTAATCCAACGCCTCCTCCTCAACGTCGAGGCCTCTAAGAAAGGTGGTGAGTAGTCCACCGAACCCATACCTGTGGCCCTGTTGTAGTCGGGCTCTCTTCATGGCGGTATAATGACCGCCCCAACATTAATCTCCAGCCCTTTCATCAGGGCGTACACCAGGCAAACACGGTCCCGGGTCACATCAATCATGTGTACCCCCGGGATTAGGCACGAGTAGACTATCTTCAGCCAGATTCAGGCTTCCCTGTTCATTTGAGAATAAGGCAGAGTCTGGTGGTAGCCCCTTTCTTTGTGTCTGCTCCATCTAGCTATAGATCGAGCCTCACACAGTGTGCATTTGATATCGACATACGGTGGGGAAATATTCAGCTGGCGGAGAATGTGGGCGTCTGTGTCCCGCGCTCCTATGATGGCATTTAGCTGTTGGGGTTCCAGAGTGACTATCTGCACTCTGATCTTAATGGTGTGGCTTCTGATTGCCGAGTTCCAATTAGCATAGAACTCCCGGACCAAGTGTAGGTTGCATTCTTTGGGCTCCTGAAATATGAAACTTAGCCCAGCAGCCTCGATCCGTTGAACTATTCTGGGGAACTCCTGTACTAATGGTTCCCGTGCTATATGCTCCTCAGGGAAATATTTGTTTTATTTGTGCTTAGCATACCACTTCTTCCCCTCATCAGTCACCCATCTCGTTCCGTATTGGCGGCGCTGGCCACGTGGAACTGCTGGTGCCGCTAGGACTGCTGTGCCCAGTCTGAGTCTTTTCCTTCCGGTGCCTGAAGTTGATGCACCCTTACCTTTATCTTGCCTTCTTGCCATTTTACCTGTCAACACAAGTAACCAAGCTTAATGTCAAGTTAAATGAATATTAACTTCGGCTAAGGTCGGGTTACGCTAAGTTTACCCCACACTTAGTCCTTAGCTACAGTTACGATACTACGGCAAGAATAATTTTATTTACACCAAACAACCAACTATACAATCTGGCTTAGTGCGTTCAAACGAAAATTCAACGGTATAACTTCTGCGTACTACTCAGAATTCGTACAGCTAATCCCAATCACTACCATCGCTAGCATTTCAACCATCGCACTTAGCAAAGAAAAACAAAGAATCAAAACAACAACAAAAATTCTATACATATGAACCTATACAACCAACCCAATTTGAACAAATTTCGACATTTTCCCCAAAACCCGAGAATTCGTCGTCTACTAACATTCAAACACTTGTTACAACGATTCATCTCATTCAACAAGTACACCCCGGCATAGAATTCACGAATTCAACACATTACCAACTTCAAATTCAACAACAAAGCCCTAGAATTGATTTCCGCAATCAACTTCCAATAATTCATGTAATCGACAAGTTCAAACAATCATTACAACATTCCGAACTTTTATCAATCAATAAATAACTTGAATTCATGCTTAATTTCGACTTAGGGTGATTTATCTCACCTCCCATGCTTAATTTCGAATGAAATCAACAAAAACTTGAGAGAGAATCGGAAGACATACCTTGTCGTTGAATAAGCGAAGAAAACTTGGTAAGTTGTTGCCTTAAGCCGTGGCACGTTGATGGGAGAGGGGTTTTGGGATGTTTGGTCGCGGAGGAAAATGAAAATGAGGGAAAAAGGGAGAAATCGGGGTTTAAAAGGTAGAAAACACGCGGGTCACCCGGCAACCCGGTGTGACCCGTCACAATTTATACGGCAACGTGTCACGGAGTGCATCGCGGTGCACTGCCTCCGTGACACGGAGCCATCGCGATAGCCTTCTGGAAATTTTGAAATTTCCGGATTACACCTCAACGTGTCACGGAGGGTAACGCGGAGGTCCTCCTCCGTGACACGGAGCTATCGCCCCAGCTCATTGTCTTCTACATTTTTTTAACTTTTCATACCTCGCCTTTTCCTTCACGATTCCGTGCACATTTTTCTCCGTTTGACCTGAAAATCATCTCACTAAATAAAATTGGTTAGAATAATAGGTTTCACCTAACTAAAACAAAAAATACTAACTAAAAGGAAAAATGTTTGTACTAAATCAAGAAAAAGAAGAAAGAAAAAAAAAGAAAAATCTATTTACACTTTACAAAATGAAAGAAAACAACAAATTTTCACGGGTTGCCTCCCGTGCAGCGCCTGGTTTACCGTCGCGGCTCGACGTCATTTACGCTCAATTGTCCGCTAGGGTGATGGACGATTTCTCACGATCATTGTCCTCCCCCCAGTAGTGCTTACACCTATCCGGTGGTCTTCCCATCAACTCTCGGGAATGCTTCATCTGCTTAGCATTACCATGATCAATTACATTGATCACCGAGAGTTCTTCATGTACCATCAAGAGCCTGGGTGCTTTATACACATCGAACATCTCTACCTTGTCATGTGCCCGCATTGTAAGTTGCCCCGCAGCTACATCGATTAATGCTTTCCCGATTGCCAAGAAGGGTCGTCCCAAAATAAATGGGACTTCTGCGTCTGGTTCAAAATCCAGAACAATGAAATCTACCGGAAAAATTAGGGAGCCCACTTGCACTAGAACATCCTCAACAATGCCATCCGGCCTAGCTAAGGATCGGTCTGCCAACTGCAAGATTACGGTTGTAGGTCTAGGACTCCCTAAACCCAACTTTCTGAATATCGAAGATGGCATCAGATTTATGCTTGCCCCCAAGTCACACAATCCACGAGCTCGGATGCTTTGCCCAATAGTAAGCTGGATAGTAAAACTTCCAAGGTCTTTTAGCTTTCTGGGCAGTCTGTTTTGGATCCGGGAAGTGCACTCCTTTGTTAAAGCCACCGTAGCATACTCAGTCAAACGACTTTTGTTGGCCACGATGTCCTTTATGTATTTGGCATATTTCGGCACTCCCTGCAAGACATCAACAAGAGGTAAGTTAACATGTACCTGTTTAAGCACCTCCATGAATTTCTTGAAACACGCCTCCTCCTTGTGTTTCTTGAGTCGTTGAGGGAACGGGGGTGGAGGTCTTTCTGATTCATCTTCTTTGGTCTTCCCCCTTTCCAAACTTAGCTCTCCCTCAACTTCTGCTGCTCCCGAATTTTGAGGTGGTCTTTCTGGTTCCACCTCCTTCAGCTGCAAACCACTCCTTGTGGTCACTGCATTTACCTGCTTCGGATTCGGATCCTTGTCGCTCGGCAGTCCTCCTCTGGGCCTTGTATTTTGGGCACTAGCAAATTGCCCAAATTGATACTCAAGAGCCTTGGTCGCTAACTAGTTATTTTTCACTTTGGCTGCCAATTTAACATAGTCAGCCTGCAATTGTGCTTGGTTAGCGATCATGGTCTTGAACATCTCCTCAATGCTGGGTGATGGTGGTGGAGGAGGTGCACTGTTATTTCTGAATTGAGATTGGTAGTTCTGTTTCCCTCCTTGATTCCTTTGCATACCCTGACCTGAACTTTGGCCTTGATGGCTGTTGCTACCCCATGAAAAATTTGGATGATTCCTCCAATTTGAATTGTAGCCACTACCATACTGCTGGTGATTTCTTTGTGCATTACCCACAAAGTTTACCGAATCAGGATTTGCTCCACAACACTCAGCTGAGTGCTCACTGCTTCCACACACTTCACACCACAATTGCTGGACTGCATTAACTGGAGCTGACGGCTGGTTCAAAGTCATGTTGCTGAAGTGGTTGTTCAATTGATTTTGCAAGGCAGCTATCTGTGCAGCGATAGCTGTAAATCCATCCACTTCAAACACTCCTGCTGCTTTCCTTATTCCACCTCGTGAAGAATCAGCATTCCGTGCTGGATTGCCCTATGAAATCCGGTTTAGCAAGGTATACAGCTCCTCATAAGTCTTTTCCAGTGCTTGCCCTCCAGCTGCTGAATCTAGCAATATTTTGGTGTGGGGTTCCAAACCCTCAATAAATGTGTGCACCAACACGTCATTGGACTGATGATGATGAAGACAGTCCCGCAACATGGATTTAAATCTCTCCCAGGCTTGATATAAATTTTCTCCCTCCCTCTGTTTGAAACTTAGAATTTGACTTCTAAGTCTTGCTGTTTTGCCAGAGGGAAAAAACCTTATCAAGAACTTTCGTGCAAGATCATCCCACGTTGAAATAGAATATGGTGGCTCAGCTTTCAACCACCTCTTGGCTTCACCGAGTAATGAGAACGGAAATAATGTAAGCCGAACATAATCAGGTGACACTCCAGCGGGTATATAAGTGTCACTTATCTCCAAAAAGTTTTGGAGATGCTGTTGTGGGTCTTCATGAGGGAGACCAGTAAATTGCCCGCTTGTGTGCAACAGTTGCACCATATTTTGCTTGAGTTCAAATATCCCTCCAGGCTCTGGTTTGCGGATACTGGATGTAACACTGTTGGCATGTGGGATTGCCACCTCGCGAATCGGCCTTGTGCTGCTTCTTCAGGCAATAACACTGCCCTCACAATCGGTGGATTTTGTTGCTCCATAATGGTCTGTCTGAGCAACTGCAGCTTCCTTTGTAGAGCTTCTCTCCGTTTACTATGAAATATACGTTCAGGCTCTATATAAGATTACACCAGCTCTTTGTCTCTTGCGAGTATTCACAGCAATTAAGTCTGCAAAATACAGGCTAAGACCAAGTTGTCAACACTTAAAGAAAAGAAAATACAAATACAGTAAATTAACACTTAAAACAATTTCACCAATTGCCAAGTCCCCAGCAACGGCGCCAAAGACTTGTTCGGTTGGTTCCTTAGGTATCTAAACCGACACGCAAGTGCACGTGGTCGAACAAGTAGTAAGTGGCTTTAGTAAGCCAAGTATCGATCCCTCAGAGACTCGGATTAAGTGAAGTTTGCTTAAGTATACTATACTATATTTTAATTAACTTCTAAATATGCTGACAACAACGTAACCAAAAAGTGAATAATTTGTTTTCTAATTCTATACTAAAACTTCTAACAATTATCTACTTTGAATTTGGACTATGGATAAAAGCATGCCGAGGTTAAAGAACATGTAATGAACTTGATTATCATCATAAATTGATTAATCTTTTCTTCCAGTTGCTAGCCAAGAACATTAGCCAAGAGATTAAGACTCTCATATTTAATCTCACTTAAGAATCATAAACCATCTGTCTACATTTCTGTGATCAGCAATATCCAGCCCCACCTGTCCAGGAGCCCTAAGCACCAGAGTTAGCAGCCCATGTTCGGTTTTGGGCCCCTATTCAGATGCTTGCGTAGGCCTTGACCGCTTAGGTCAATGAGCAGGCCATTGCGCATGTTCCACAAAATGCCAATGCAGCGACGGCTCGAATTAGAGACTTTTTGAAGATGAACCCATCGGAGTTCCTTGGGTCCAAGGAACTCCGATGAAGGACCCATATGGTTTCATTTATGAAGTTGTCAAGATCACCCAAGTCATGGGGGTGAGTAGTGTTGAGTTCACAGAGTTTGTGTCCTACCAGTTGAAGGGGGTTGCGCATATTTGGTTTTGCCAATGGAAGGATAGCAAGGTCACAAGAGCAGGTCCGATCACGTAGGAGGAGTTTCATGTTGCATTCCTAGATTGGTTTTTCCCTCGGGAGATGAGGGAGCTGAAGGTAGCTGCGTTTGTAAACTTGAAGCAGGGAAGAATGACAAAGCAAGAGTATTCCCTTGAGTTCACTCGCCTATCGAAATATGCCCCAGAGTTAGTGGATAACCAGAGGGCACAGGTGAGAAGATTTGTGCATGGCATAAAAGGGTATTTGGACAAGGAGTGTTGTATTGCTAGGCTCCATTAGGATATGGACTACCCTCGGATTGTGTTGTACGTCCAGCAGATAGAGGTGGTACATTCGAGAGAGAGGGAGGCCAAGAGGGCCAGTACTGAGGACCACAGATTCTCTCAACAGAGGTCCGACGGTGGGCACAGACAGCAGAATCACTAGAGAGCATCAACCCTGGCATCTTCAGCATTGAGTGTGCCATCCAGGCCTAGACATGATCAGAGAGGGCGAGTAGTAGGCTCGAGGGTCAGAGCACCAGACCCACAGATTCTAGTATCCCAGCCTGTCGTAGATGTGGTCGAGGGCGCACAGGCCAGTGCTTGGCAGGTTCAGGTGCATGTTTTGGGTGTGGGAAGCCTGAAAACATGCTTAGAGATTGTCCAGCTATGAGGCACGATCAGGTTGGGGGTCGAGGCACAACTTTAGTTCAACATCCCCTCCTACAACACAGCTGGCGGTCAGCGCCAGAACAGATTCTATGCTTTAGCATCCCAACAGGAGCAGGAGGTCTCCCTGGATGTGGTCACCGGTATGTTGCGAGTTTTCCATACTAATTTATATGCTTTGATAGGCTCGGGGGCTACCCTGTCTTCTGTGACACCTTATGTGGTCAATAGCTTCGGAGTCAGTCCTGATGTCTTGTCAGAGCCCTTCTCAGTTTCCACTCTAGTAAGGTGGCCCAGTCTCAGTCCTTCGTAAGGTCACCTCAGCAGATTTGATAGAGTTAGCCATGACCGATTTTGATGTTAGTCTTGGCATGGATTGGTTATTTGCACGCTATGGTTCAGTTAATTGTAGAACTCGGGAAGTAGAGTTCATATTTTTGGGTGAGCCAGTCGTAGAATGGAGAAGTAGTTCAGCTGTGCCTATAGGTCGATTCATTTCTTACCTTAAGGCCAGAAAGACGATTGCTAAGAGTTGCATGTACCATCTAGTTAGGGTTAAGGATGTCGAGTTCGAAACTGCGACTATCTGGTCCATCTCAGAAGTACGTGATTTTCTAGAGGTCTTTCCTGATGATTTGCCATGTGTACTTCCTGAGCGGGAGATTGATTTTGGTATTGATATTCTTTCTGACACCCAACCTATATCTATTCCACCCTACAGGATGGCTATAGCCAAGCTAAAGGAGTTGAAGGATTAGTTAAAGGACCTATTAGATAAAGGCTTCATCAGACCGAGTAAGTCTCTATGGGGTGCACCAGTTTTATTTGTCTTAAAGAAGGATGGTTAGCTTCGAATGTGCATTGACTATCGGCAATTAAACAAGGTAACAGTTTAGAACAGGTATCCTTTACCTAGGATCGATGATCTATTTGATTAGCTTCAGGCGGACAAGTTTTTCTCAAAGATAAATCTCAGGTCCGAGGATCATCAACTCATGGTTTGGGAGGGCGATATCCCGAAGACAACCTTCAGGATACGGTATGGACATTATGAGTTTGTAGTTATGTCTTTTGGACTATCGAACACTCCTGTAGCTTTCATGGACCTGATGAACAGGGTGTTCAAGTCGTATCAAGACATGTTCATGATTGTGTTCATTGATGACATCCTTATATACTCTCGGAGTGAGGAGGAGCATGCCGCTGATTTGAGATTAGTGTTGCAGACTCTCAAGGATCGCCAATTGTATGCCAAGTTCAACAAGTGTGAGTTCTTCTTGGTCTCCATGGAATTTCTAGACCATGTGGTATTGAGTGAGGACATAAAAGTAGATTCTCAGAAAATCAAGGTGGTGAAGGATTGGCCTAGACCGGTGAATCCCTCGGATATTTTGAGCTTCTTGGGTTTAGCCGGCTACTATCGTAGATTTGTTGAGGGTTTCTCATTTATTGCAGCACCTTTGACCAAGTTGACTAATAAAAAGGTGATGTTTCAATGGTCGTAGGCTTGTGAGAAGAGCTTCCAAGAGTTGAAGGCTCGACTTACTACCGCACCAGTGTTGACACTACCCGAGGGTACAGATGGCTTTGTGGTGTATTATGATGCATCAAAAATTGGACTTGGGTGAGTGTTGATGCAGCATGGGAAAGTTATAACATATGTGTCACGCCTCGCCTTGGGAGGCATGACTGGCACCTGGTTCCCTACTAGGACTTGGACTGCTGGACTACCGAGCCTGAGCACTTCTGGTGCCAGGCTGGCTCTAATTCTGGATTTATGAAAACAATGGGCTATATAATGGCTGTAAATACAGCCTCTGGCCGACAAGGCCTATAGCCACCTGTAGGAATATAGAAGCTGCCCAAAACAACTGAACATAAGGGAACCTATGCGGGCCGACAAGGCCACCATGCTGACTAGTTATCACCAAAAAGTAGAATCAAGTGCTAAACTGATCTGTGACCGACAAAGTCCGAAACTTACAACTGAACAAGGCCCCACACGACCATCACATGCAAACTAAAAATATACACATGGCCCCACACAACCGGTACAACTAACCATAAGGAATATACAATCCGCAAGCCTCTAAGAATAATAAGATGGTTGGGATAGGGCCCCGACCAACCCCATACCGTACAAACAAAAAGGGAAGTAAACCTTTAGCTGTCAAGCTCCGGATGATAGGAGCTGAAGACTCTATACGCTGGCTTGACTACGAGGGATATGCTCCTCGTCTATGAGTACCTACGGGCAAGTAATGTAGCGCCACAAAACGGGCGTCAGTACCACTGGTACTGAGTATGCAAAGAAATAACTAAAAATAACTGAAAGTAAACAATAATACTGATAGATACTGAAGTAATAGGAGATGGGCTGAGACTGACTAAAAAGAGCGTAACTTTACTGAAGAGAGTAAGAGTCATACCTGATAACATGGCAGTCTACTTTCTATCTATTAATAACTAACACAACATAGCATACAAGAACCTTACAAGCCCCCATAAGCCGTAAGGTACCAACCAGCAAACAATCTATATACCCCTACCCATGTCATACTCTCCACCTAGTAACTATGAGCATCTTGTCGGCCCCCTGGGTGTGCAACTTGGGCTAGCTGGGCCCCTAACTATAGTTGTATCTGAGTCTGGAGGATTCCTGAAATCTGAAATCTGAAATCTGAAATCTGTAATCTAAAATCTGAAATCTACACCCCGGGTGCACGCGCTCGACAGGGGGTGTGGTGTAGTGCTGATCAGCCTGCTATGGGGAATCTGCATCCCATCTTCGTCCACTGGTGGACGGCATACCACTCCGTAGAGCGATGTATCCTCACCCTCTGGCAAGCGAGTCGACACAGCTATTAACCTTGGGTCGGTCAAAGAAGCTCTAAGGGTGCCCAACACAGAACAATCATGTCTCCACAGAGAGCAATAGGCACATGTAAAATATATACTGGATCTAATAATAATATTTATGTTTTGGTATTCTATTCCGAATCTCATATTGATATGTACTGAATCTGATAATGAAATATACTGAATCTGTAATAATATTTCTGGAATATTCTACTGGGACTTATACTATTTTACTGAATTTCATGCTAAACACTGTATTATATTTCTAACATGCTTACTAAATTTCATACTGAACATAATATACGACTTCTGAAACACTCTGCTGAAATTCATACTATTTTTCTATACTAGAACTACTAGCTTGCCGAAAGAAACTGACTTTACATACCTCAACTGCCGACTTTCTAATTAACTGGCGTAGCTCGACTAGTATTCAGCTATTTCTCCCAACTGTATTCATATTCACAAAAGAATAGAATTAATTCTACTTTACTTTGGAAAGAAACCATATTATGGCTATACCTACTGCCTATTCTTCAACTTATCGAAGAACGACCAAAAACTCGCTATTTCTTGGGGGTCTAGAAGGGAGAAATACTCACTTTAACGCTGGGAGTATATTAACACAGGTTTGGAGCAATTCCACTTAACTTAGCTCAGCGTGACGACGATTCGCCGGTCGAATTTTGCAAAACTTACTCCGCAGGAATTCTCCCGGCAGCTTTATACTTCGCTACTCGAAGTTAATTTGAGTTTGGACTGCGTTTGATGGTGTAAATGGAAGAAAATTTAATCAAACCCTTCGTTCCCCTCTGTTTCTATTCATTTACTGGAAATTATATGAAGGGAAAATGATTTAAAACGAAGTGGGAGCCTTATATACTTGGGGCCTTTAAGTCGCATTTGTCGAATGCGATTTATAAGTCGCATTTGTCGAATGCAATTTATATGTCGCATTTGCCTTGCGACGCTCCGACTTGGCGCTTGTCCAGTCTCTCCCCGGGCCCTTTTCTTGCATGTATGACATTCTAAAACTCTTAACCAACATGCGAATAGGCCAACTAAGTGTCAAGAACATACGGGGTGTAACATCCTCCCCCCTTAAGAACATTCGTCCTCGAATGTTAACTTCCGTTTACAAAATTTTTTAACTTGCTCTACCTTTTCTGAAAAAATTTCGGCAGAGTTTCCCCGTAATATGGACTATCTCAAAAAATCCTGAAATGCAGAAAAGTCCAATACATGTACTCCATATAATACTATAGCATCCATTACATAATAAACTGAAGTCAACATCTCACTCATACACATGAATATAAAGCAACTCATAAAATAGCAATATCAACATACCTCTGCCTAACTAAGTCTGAAATAACTGAGGGTATCTGGCTTTCATATCTTCTTCTACTTCCCAAGTCATTTCCTCTAGGTTCCTGTTACACCATAATATTTTGACAGAAGTAAAATCTTTATTTCTTAATCTGCGGATCTGCCGGTCTAGTATGGCTACTAGAACTTCTTCATAGGCCAACTCCTCTGTAACCTGAACATCTTGGACTGGGACAATTCTGGAGGGATCTCCTATGCACTTTCTAAGCATTGATACATGGAAAACTAGGTGGACAGATTCTAACTCTGGAGGTAAGTCTAACTCATATGCCACTTGGCCTATTCTTCGGCGAATCTGATAAGGCCCAACAAAAACCTTGGGCTTAGCTTGCCTTTCTTGCCAAATCTCATTACACCCTTCATCGGTGAAACCTTCAGAAACACCCAATCACCCATATTAAATTCCAAGTTTATGCACCACACGTCAGCATAAGATTTCTGGCAGCTCTAAGCAGTCAGTAAATGCTCTATGATAAGCTTTACTTTTTCCTTTGACTCATGAATGATATCTGGCCCAATTAATGCAGATTCTCCTACCTCAAACCAACCAATTAGAGATCTTCTCTTTCGCCCATATAATGCCTCATAAGGCACCATCTGAATAGATGAATGGTAACTGTTATTATAGGCAAACTCAATGAGTGGTAAATGTTCATCTCAGCTACCTCCGAAATCCAACACACATGCTCGCAACATATCCTTGAGAGTTTGAATGGTGCGTTCTACCTGCCCATCTGTCTGTGGATGAAAAGTTGTGCTCAGGTTAACCTGCGTCCCCAAGCCTCTCTAAAATGATTGCCAGAATTTAGCTGTAAACTGCGCCCCTCTGTCGTAGATAATGGACATTTGAACACCATGCAACCTGACTATTTCTCTGATATACATCTCAGCATAATCCTCGACGGAAAAGGTAGCCCTTACTGGCAGAAAATGAGCTGATTTTGTTAGTTTGTCAACAATCACCCAGATCGAATCATATCTACATCTGGTCTAGGGTAATCCTGCTACAAAATCCATATTTACTGCTTCCCATTTCCATAGAGGCATAGCTATATCCTGAGTTAGTCCGCCTGGTTTCTGATGTTCAGCTTTTACCTACTGGCAGTTGGGACACTGAGCTACGAATTCTGCTATCCCCTTCTTCATTCCTGGCCACCAGTAGATTTCTTTTATATCGTGGTACATTTTCGTCGAACCTGGGTGGAGAGAATAATGGGCATAATGTACCTCGCCCATAATCTGCTGGTGAAACCCTGCAACGTCTGGAACACAAAGGCGATCTTTATATTGCAATACCCCATCCTCAGTTGTCTGAAAATCTGTCACCTCTCCTTGCTGAACTCTTTTTCTAAGCTGAACCAGGCTAGGATCTTCACACTGTCGTTCCTTTACTTCTGCAACTGAAGACGACACTGTAGTGTTCAGGATTACCGCTCTGTTGTCCTCTGTTTCTGCTACATGAACGACTAAATTGGCTAACTGATGCAATTCCCGAGCTAATTCCCGCTGCTCAAGCTGTAAGTGTGCCAGACTTCCCATAGATATACCGCTAAGGGAATCTGCCACCACATTAGCTCTCCCTGGGTGATACAAAATATTCACATCATAGTCTTTCAACAGCTCTAACCAGCGACATTGCCGCAAATTCAATTCTTTCTGGGTGAAGATATACTGTAGGATCTTATAATCAGTGAAAATATCCACGTGGACGCCATACAAGTAATGTCTCCATATCTTTAAGGCGTGAATCACTACGGCTAATTCCAGGTCATAGGTCGGATAGTTCTTTTAATGTTTCCTCAGCTGTCCAGAAGCATAAGCAATTACTTTACCATGCTGCATCAACACACATCGTACTCCAACACCCGAAGCGTCACAATAAACTGCATAACCTTCTGTACCTTCTGGCAATGCTAACACTGGAGCTGATGTTAACCTGTCTTTCAATTCCTGGAAGCTCTGCTCACATGCCTTAGTCCATTAAATTTTGCTGCCTTCTGCGTCAGTTTAGTCAGAGGTGCTGCTAAGGTGGAAAATCCTTCAACAAACCTTCTGTAGTACCCTGCTAACCCCATGAAACTGCGTACCTCGGTCAGAGTGGTAGGTCTGGGCCATGCTTTTACTGCTTCTATCTTCTGCGTATCTACCTGTATACCAGCATATGAAACGATATGACCCAAAAGGCTACTGAATTCAGCCAAAATTCACATTTAGAGAACTTGGCATACAATCGACGGTCTCTGAGAATTTGGAGCACTGTCCGCAAATGATCCTAGTGGTCTGCCTCTGAGCGAGAATACACTAGAATATCATCAATAAACACTATCACGAAAAAGTCCAGGTATGGTATGAAAATAATGTTCATCAGGTCCATAAACACGTTTGGAGCATTCGTTAGCCCAAAGGACATGACTAAGAATTCAAAGTGGTCGTATTTGGTCCTGAAGGTAGTCTTTGGAATGTCCCTTTCACGACCCGAACCTGATGATATCCGAACCTTAGGTCAATTTTGGAGAAATATCTGGGTCCCTGTAACTGATCAAATAAATTATCTATTCTCGGAAGCGGATACTTATTCTTGACTGTGACTTTATTCAATTGCCGATGTATACACATGTGGAGGGAACCATCCTTCTTTCTCACAAACAAAACTAGCACACCCCAAGGTGAAGTACTTAGCCTGATAAAGCCCTTGTCTAAAAAATCCTTCAACTGCTCCTTTAGTTCTCTGAGTTCAGCAAGAGCCATGCGATAAGGGGGAATTGATATGGGCTGAGTGCCCGGTAATAAATCAATTGCAAACTCTATTTCCTTTTCTGGGGGAATACTAGGTAACTCATCTGGAAATACATCGGGGAATTCATTCACCACTGGAACAGACTTGAGAGTCGGAGGCTCTACTCGAACATCCTAAACTCTGACATTATGGTAAATGCACCCCTTGGCTATCAACTTTCTCGCCCAAAGATAGGAAATAAACCTACCTTTTGGTGTAGCTGTACTGCCCTTCCACTCTTGTACTGCCTCCCCTGGAAAGTGGAATCGGACCATCTTGGTCCTGCATTCTACATTGGCATAGCATGGAGCTAACCAATCCATACCCATAATGGCATCAAAATCAACCATTTCTAACTCTACTAAATCTGTTGTGGTCTGACGGCTAGCAACCTCTACTGTACACCCTCGATAAACCCTTCTGGCTATGATAGAGTCACCGAAGGGTGTAGATACTGAAAAGGGTTGTCGAAGCAATTCTGGTACAATACTGAACTTTCGAGCCACTAATAGGGTAGCATAGGAAAAGGTAGATCCCGGATCGATTAATACATAAGCAGGGTGAGAGAAAATAGTCATCATACATGTCACAACATCTGGAGAAGCCTCTGAATCCTATCTCCCTGGTAATGCATAGGTACGACTTGGGCCCGTACCTGAACTAGAGGCCCCAGATCTGCCTCGGCCTCTGCCTGCTGAAATTGAGGGTCTGTGCTCTGCCGGGGCTGCTGGAGCTCACGACCCTGTTGATGCCCTATCGTGTCTATCCTGGTCACCCTGACCCCTGGCTAGACAATCTCTCATCACATGACTCTCCTGTCGACATATATAACACCCTGTGGAGCCATATCTGCAAGCTCCAGAGTGGCGTCAGCTGCAAATAGGGAAAAGTGGTGGTGTATACCTGCTATGCTCTTCTCTCCTCTGCTGGGGTCAATCTACTGTTCGAGAACTTCCGCTGGACTCTGACTGTCCTCGGAGATTGAATCTACCCCTCTGCTGCTGTGAAGGAGGGGGGGGTCTAGGTGGCCTATCTGACAACCGTGGACTAGGCCCTCTCCGAATCTCCCCTTATAACTCATATGACCTGTCCCTACAGCGCTGTTCCTGACTTGTTCGTTTGATATCCTGTTGCCGCTGTTTGAGGCCCTCAATAGTCTGAAGAAAAGCCTACACTCGAGCAATATCCATATCTTCCCGCAAAGTAGCTGTCATACAGGCCTTAATATATTTTGGGTTCAGCCCCATAATAAACCGGTGGACTCTGGATGGCATGGTGTCTACAAAGGCCGGAGCATAGCGAGCCAAAGAATCGAACTGCAGGGCATATTCTCGAACACTCATCGCCCCCTACTCCAGGTGTAAAAACAGGTCCATCCGAGCCTGTCGGATCTCTCGTGGTAGATAACGGACAAGGAAAGCCTCTGAAAAGCTGGACCAGGTCAGAGGGGCAACATCTCTCCCTCGAGACCTTTCCCAACTCTCATGCCACAACACAATAATATCCCGCAGTTGGAATATCGCCAATTCAACCGACTCTGTAGATGTAACATGCACTACCCGGAAAATCCTCTGCATCTGATCTAGGAAGTCCTGGGGGTCCTCTGTCCGATCTGACCTTGTGAACTGCGGGGGACCTAGTGCAAAGAAATCTCAAACCCTTGAACTACCTGGCCCACCTGATAACTCTATAGCTGTAGGTGGCATTGACTAGCGCTGAGTAGCCATTATTTGTGCTAACATAACTACAGCACTCCTGACCTCCTAGTCAGATAATGTAGGTATAGGAACTGTCTGAGGTGGTGTCGTCCCGAGTGACTCCTGATGGGGTGGAGACTGTTGAGAAGGTCAGGATGATGCCTCTGTATCGCTCTCAGATCGGGTTGATTCTAATCAAGACTGGGGAATCCTGCTGGTGACCTTTCCTGCTGCTGTATGCAATCTTCGACCTGTGATAGGATGTCGCTGATCTGACATTTTATCTGTAAACAAAGATTATAGTAAGGTTTAGGGACTCAACCCTATACTGTACTGCTCTATGGCACGATTGAATGTGAAGAAAGAGTAACCATCCTATCATGCCTTGCAGCCTCTCGCCTATGGTATGTGGTGCACAACATATCCATAGACAAGACTTTACTTAGCACGACTTGCACACTCCCTAGGATACGACCTGCTCTGATACCAAGTTTGTCACGCCCCACCATGGGAGGCATGACTGGCACCTGGTGCTCTACTAGGACCTGGACTGCTTGACTACTGAGCCTAAGCACTTCTGGTGCCAGGCTGGCTCTAATTCTGTATTTATGAAAATAACGGGCTATATAACGATTGTAAATACAGCCTTCGGTAGACAAGGCCTATAGCCACCTGTAGGAATATAGAAGCTACCCAGAACAACTGAACATAAGGGAACCTATGCGGGTCGACAAGGCCACCATGCTGACTAGTTATCACTAAAAAGTAGAATCAAGCCCTAAACTAATCTGTGACTGACAAGGTCACCAACTGACAACTAAACAAGGCCCCACACGACCATCACATGCAAACTAAAAACATACACACGGCCCCACACGACAGGTACAACTAACCACAGGGAATATACAATCCGCAAGCCTCTAAGAATAATAAGTTGGTCGGGACAGGGCCCCGGCCTACCCATACCGTACAAAAAAAAGGGAAGTAAACCTTTAGCTGTCAAGCTCCAGATGATTGGAGCTGAAGACTCTGTACGCTAGCTGGAACTACAAGGGATCTTCTCCTCGTCTATGA
This sequence comes from Datura wrightii, assembly GCA_035772735.1. Lineage (NCBI taxonomy): Eukaryota > Viridiplantae > Streptophyta > Magnoliopsida > Solanales > Solanaceae > Datura > Datura wrightii. The sequence goes on along the minus strand of JASDFA010000003.1, from coordinate 115,098,721 downwards.
GTACCTCCAGGCAAGTAATGCAGCGCCCCAAAACGGGCGTCAGTACCACTGGTACTTAGTATACAAAGCAATAACTAAAAATAATTAAAAGCAAACGATAATACTAGTAGATACTAAAGTAATAGGAGACAGGCTGAGGATTGAAAAGAGCGTAACTTTACTGAAGAGAGTAAGAGTCATACCTGATAACATGGCGGTCTACTTTCTATCTATTAATAACTAACACAACAGAGCATACAAGAACCATACAAGACCCCATAAGCCATAAGGTACCAACCAGCTCACAATCTATATACTGCTACCCAGGTCATACAATCCACCTAGTAACTATGAGCATCCTGCCAGCCCCCTGGGTATGGAACTTGGGCTTGCTGCGCCCCTGACTATAGCTGTATTTGAGTCCGAACGACTCTTGAAATCTGAAATTCGAAATCTGCACCCGGGGCGCAAGCGCTCGATAGGGGGTGTGGTATAGTGCTGATCAGGCTGCTATGGGGAATTTGCATCTCATCTTCGTCCTCTGGCGGACGGCATGCCACTCCGTAGAGTGACGTATCCTCACCCTCTTACGGGCGAGTCAACACAGCTATTAACCCTGGGGCGGTCAAGGAAGCTCTAAGGGTGCCCAACACAAAACAATCATGTCTCCACAGATAGCAATAGGCACATGTAATATATATATTGGATCTGATAATAATATTTATGTTCTGCTATTCTATTCTGAATCTCATATTGTAATGTACTGAATCTGATACTGAAATATACTGAATCTGTAATAATATTTCTGGAATATTCTGCTTGGACTTATACTGTTTTACTGAATTTCATGCTGAACATTGTATTATATTTCTAACATGCTTACTAAATTTCATACTGAACATAATGTATGGCTTCTGAAACACTCTACTGAAATTTGTATTATTTTTCTATACTAGAACTACTAGCTTGCCGAAAGAAACTGGCTTTACATACCTCAACTGCCGACTTTCTGATTAACTGGCGTAGCTCGACTAGTATTCAGTTATTTCTCCCAACTGTATTCATATTCATGAAAGAATAGAATTAACACTAGTTTAGAGCAATTCCACTTACCGTAGCACGGTGTGACGATGATTCGCTGATCGAATTTCACGAAACTAACTCCGCAGGAATGCTCCCGGCAGCTTTATACTTCGCTACCCAAAGTTAATTCGAGTTTGGACTGCGTTTGACAGTGTAAACGGAAGGAAATTTAATCAAACTCTTCGTTCCTATGTTTTTGTTTGTTTACTAGAAATTATATGAAGGGAAAATGATTTAAAACGAAGTGGGAGCCTTATATACTTGGGGCCTTTAAGTCGCATTTGTCGAATGCGATTTATAAGTCGCATTTTCCTTACAACGCTCTGACTTGGCACTTGTCCGGTCCCTCCTTGGGCCCTTTTCTCGCACGTATGGCATTCTAAAACTCTTAACCAACATGCGAATAGGACAACTAAGTGTCAAGAACTTACGGGGTGTAACAATATGCCTGTGGATAGTTGAAGGTCCATGAGAAGAATTACCCGACCTATGATCTTAAGTTGGCCGTGGTGGTGTTCACATTGAAAATATGGGGGAATTACTTGTATGGGGCCCATATGGAGATATTTATGGACCACAGGAGCTTGCAATATGTGTTCACGCATAAAGATCTCAATCTTCAGCAAAGGAGATGGTTGGTGCTGCTAAAGGACTACGACATGAGTGTCTTTTGCCACCCCAGTAAGGCTAATGTGGTCGCAGACACACTTAGTAGGCTCTCTATGGAGAGTGTGTCCCACGTGGATGAGGGAAAGAAGGAACTGGTGAGAGATGTCCATCAACTTGCAAGGTTGGGAGTTAGATTGGTCGACTCAACTGATGGCGGTGTTGTCGTGAAAAATGGATCAAAATCGTCCTTGGTGACTTATGTTAATGCTAGAGAAGATGAAGATCCGATTTTTGTAAAGCTGAAAGAAGTCATTCGAAGTCAAAAGGTGGAGGCCTTTTCCCAAGGGGGAGATAGTGTGCTGCAGTACCAGGGTCGTCTATGTGTTCCAGATGTTGATAATTTAAGGGGTCAGATATTGCATGAGGCTCATGGATCAAGGTACTCTATTTAGGTGCCACCAAGATGTATCATGATTTGCGGGAAATATATTGGTGGAACGACATGAAGAAGGATATTGCGGAATTCATAGCCAAGTGCCCAAACTGTCAACAAGTAAAGGTCAACCATCAAAGATCGGGAGGCGTACTTCAGGATATTAGCAGTCCTACTTTGAAGTGGGAAGAGATTAATATGGATTTCATTACAAGTTTGCCTCGCACCCGTAGACAATATGACTCCATTTGGGTTGTGGTGGACAGGTTGACCAAGGCTGCTCATTTTCTACCTGTCAAAACTATCGATTCAGCGGAGGACTATGCCAAGTTATACATCCGGGAGTTGGTTCGATTACATGGAGTGCCCTTGTCTATTATATCGGATAGAGGTACTAAGCTTTCCTCTTAGTTTTAGAGGTCCTTCCCAAAGGGACTTGGTACTCAGGTCAAGCTTAGCATAGCGCTCCATCAGCAAACAGATGGTTATGAGGAGCGGACTATTCAGACTATGGAGGATATGTTGAGATCCTGCCTCATTGGTTTCAAAGGTAGTTGGGATGAACACTTTCCTCTGATCGAATTCGATTATAATAACAGCTATAACTCCAGTATCCAGATGGCACCGCTCGAGGCTCTCTATGGGCGGATATGTAGATTGCCCATCGGATGGTTTGAGGTTGGTGAGGCGGCTATGATAGGGTCGGATTCGGTTCATGAGGCTATGGTGAATGTTCGGTTGATAAGGGACAGGCTGAAAACCGCTCAAAGTTGTCAAAAGTCCTATGCGGATGTAAGGAGAAGGAAGTTCGAGTTTGAGGTGGACGATTGGGTGTTCTTGAAGGTATCTCCCATGAAGGGAGTCATGTGGTTTGGGAAGAAAGGAAAACTCAGCCCCTGCTACGTTGGTCCTTACCGGGTTATGAGAAGAGTTAGTAAGGAAGCATATGAGTTGGACTTGCCCTCAGAGTTATCTTCCATGCAACCTGTGTTTCATGTATCTCTTTTAAAGAAATGTTTGGGAGATCCAACTTTAGTGGTTCCGGTGGATAGCGTTGGTGTAAAGGATATCCTTAGCTATGAGGAGGTTTCGGTGGGAATACTAAATCAACAGATTCGAAGGTTATGGAACAAAGAAATAGCTTCAATTAAAGTATTTTGGAGGAATCAACATGTTGAAGGAGCTATGGGAGAAGCCAAAGCAGATATGATGGCTAAGTACCCACACTTATTCTCTACCAGCTCAATTCCAACTTGAGGAATCAGTTTTGCTCTATTATCTAATAAGTTTCCATGTTCAGTTCATGTTCACACGTTTGTTTTAGGTTATGATAGATGTATGTGATGTCTTAATTCAGTTCAGCTATGTAGTTCTTTTTGGAGGAGTCATTCCATTAGTTTTTGGATTAAATAATCAATGTTTGCATATGATGATTGCATGTTTCTGCATTTTCTATGTGTTTCTAACATTCGAGGATGAATGTTCCCAAGGGGGAGATATTGCAGTACCTCGGGAATCCAAGGATTAAACTTGGGAGTCAAAATAAAGAAAAACTGAAATTTCACACCAGATCACAAAACGAATCGTGCGAAGGCTCGTGAGGAGTGACCATGATTCGTGAAGTGAATTGTGGTCCATCAGGGTTGGCATGGTGTGTTGAGAAGACCACGGGTATGACCACGACTCGTGGTCAAGCCTCATGACTCGTGAGGTCTCCCGTGGCCTAAGCTAGTTGTTTGGCAAGGAGGCATTGGGAAGTAAAAGCCACGGATGGTGACCACGAGTCATGGTGTCTACTGTGAGGTCCCCTAGTTGTTTTTGGGCAGTGCACCAGATGACTCATGGCCACGAGTCATGGCCTGTGAGAACGAGTCGTCCATTCCCTCGTGGGGACAAGCAGTCAGCCAAATTTTGGGATTTTAGCAAGGGCTTTTTTGTAATTGCTAAGTCCTAGAGGCCTAGACTACGTCATTTAAGGCTCGTTTTAGTGGGTTTCAAGAGGGGTAAACCTATTCTATGTTAACTCCTTCCATGCATGCAAACATGAGAGGTTGAAGAGGTGATTCAAGGCTAGTATCGAAGGTTTCCACCAAATTTCCACTTGGATAATCAAAGATTTGGTTGAATCAATCCCTTCCAGGTACGTAGGGTTATGAGTGGGTGTCTTCTTCCAAACCCATGCCCAATTTCTATCTAAGTATGAGAAATTCCTATGATCAAGTAATGGGATTTTCACCCAATTGCATAATTCAATTTCTATACATGGGTTCGATTAGATTATGTTTTTATTGATGAATTGTGAAGCATAGGCAGATTTTAAATTGTTTTCAATCAAAATTGTGTTTTCTAGTTTTATGAAATTAAAGGCCCATGGATGAGAAGTTCATGAAAGAAGGGAATGATAATGAATGTATGACGATGATAAGACTTGATGATGAAAAGCATGTTTCTAAAGCTACCCATGATTATGATATTGTTTCAAAATGAATTGAGTAGATCCAAGCATGTTAAAGTTTTGGGAAAAGCCCTTATATCGAGTATGATAATGTAGTAACTCCAAAGTAAGCTTACCACACGATTTTTGGAGTAAAGGCTCCCACTTATTGATCTTGCGCAAATTCATATGCCCAAGTGATACTCAAAAGTACCATTTTAGCCTTGTTTATCTACCAATGTGTATACATTCTCATGTAATTGTTAATAAAATGTGAATTTATACTAACCAACATGATTAGCATTGTTTTGCAGGTAAAATGTAATTTTGGGAAGCTTAAATGCATGTTGGATGATATCGGGGTTGGACTTGGATTCAAGCATGGGATAAAGCATTGGACAACATGAATTAAAGGGGCTCCGCGATGGAGCCGTGTCACGCTGCCATCGCGGAGGCCTTCTGCCTGGATAGGGAAATTTCGCACAAATTCCAGAGAGGGTCCGCGTCTGGTCCGTGGCACGGTGGCTTGGCTCCGCGTTGCACACCGTGCCACGTTGAGCTTTAATTCCTGGACCCCCAGTTCCAGTGAGGGTCCGCGTTCGTAGCGTGTCACGGAGCAGTGCTCCGCGATGCACTCTGTGACACGTTGCTCGTTATTCCAGGAAAAATTCCCAGCAGTATAAATTGAACACTTAGGTTCATTTTTCAATATTCTGACTGGGTGGAGCAAGAACGTGGGTTACAGGCAGTTGAGGGACGAAAATATCAGGGTTTTTTCTCTCTTTCTTTCTTCTTTAATTCAATTGCTTGTATGATTAACACTCATTTAAAGATGATTAATCCACAAATGAGTGGCTAACTCCTCTTCTTGCTGAGTTTATGAACAATTGTGATGAAATGTGATCATTGATTAGTTGGTTTTTCATCTTTTCTTCCATGTTGTTCTATTAATTCTTGTTCTTACTGCATTAATGTGTGGCCTACGTTAATGTAGATCTAAAAAGTCCGGTTTCACTCGAGAGAGCAAGAAATTGGAAAGTTGTGAATTAATAGGATATGATCTCTACTTGATTTGGGAAAATTGGGAATTGATTTACTTTCAGGATAGAAATATACCTGAAAGTCGTATTAGTCAATTTAGGAACCGGATTTGTATGGCTAGAACATGAATTGCATTTAATCACAGAAATGTAGGTGGATGGTTCATGATTCTTAAGTGAGGTTAAATACGAGAGTTTTAATGTCTTGGCAATAGTTCTTGGCTAGCAACTGGAGGAAAAGATTAACCAAATTATGACAATAATTAATTTCATTACATGTTCGTTTAACCTCAGCGTGCTCTCATTCATAGTTCAGACTCAAAGTAGATAATTATTTTAGCTTTAGTGTAAAAATTATAAAACAAACTATCAAACTCTTGGTTACTCTATTGTCTGCATTTTTAGAAGTAAAATATAGTACACTTGAGCAGATTGCACTTCATCCAAGTCTCTGTGGGATCGATACTTGGCTTACTAAAGCCACTTACTACTTGTTCGACCACGTGCACTTGCGTGTAGTTATATACCCATATAACGAAACAGCCAAACAAGTTTTTGGCACCGTTGCCGGGGACTTGGCAATTGGTGAATTTGTTTTGAGTGTTAATTTACTATATTTTTATTTTCTTAGTTTTGACAACTTGGTCTTAGCCTGTATTTTGCAGACTTAATTTCTGTTGAACACTGGCAAGAGACAAGGAGCTGGTGGAATCATATATAGAGCCAGAAAGGATATTTCATAGTAAACAGAGAGAAGCTGTACAAAGAAAGCTGCAGTTGCTCAGACAGACGATCATGGAGCAACAACAGAATCCACCAGTAGTACGGGCAGTGTTAGTACCCGAAGAAGTAGCAGCTCGGCCGGTTCGCGAGGTGGCAATCCCACATGCTAATAATGTCACATCTAGCATCCGCAAACCTGAGCCAGGAGGGAGGTTTGAACTTAAACAAAATATGGTGCATTTGCTGCACACTAGCGGGCAGTTTATTGGTCTCCCTCATGAAGATCCACACCAACATCCTCAAAATTTTTTGGAGATAAGTGACACTTACATCCCCGCTGGAGTGTCATCAGATTATGTCTGGCTTACATTGTTCCCATTCTCACTATTGGGAGAAGCCAAGAGGTGGTGTAAAGCTGAGCCACCGAATTCTATTTCTACGTGGGATGATCTTGCAAGGAAATTTTTGATACGATTTTTTCCCTCCGGTAAAACAGCAAGACTTAGAAGTCAAATTCTAAGTTTCAAACAGAGAGAGGGAGAGAATTTATATCAGGCATGGGAGAGATTCAAGTCCATGTTGCGGGGTTGTCCTCATCATCATCAGTCCAATGATGTGCTGGTGCACACTTTTATAGAGGGTTTGGAACCCCACACCAAAATATTGCTAGACTCAGTAGCTGGAGGGCAAGCGCTGGAGAAAACTTATGAGGAGTTGTATACCTTTTTGAACCATATTTCGCAGGGCAATCCAGAATGGAATGCTGATTCATCAAGAGGCGGGACAAGGAAAGCAGCAGGAGTGCTAGAAGTGGATGGGTTTACAACTATCACTGCACAGATAGCTGCATTGCAAAATCAACTTAACACCCACTTCGGCAACATGACAATGAACCAGCCTCAAGCCCCAGTTAATGCAGTATTGCAAATGTGGTGTGAAGTGTGTGGAAGCAGTGAGCACTCAGCTGATTGTTGTGGAGCCAATCCTGACTCGGTAAACTTTGTGGGTAATGCGCAAAGGAACCACCAACAGTATGGTAATAGCTATAATTCCAATTGGAGGAATCACCCTAATTTCTCATGGGGTAGCAACAACCATCAGGGGAAAGGTTCGGGTCAGGGTGTGCAAAGGAACCAAGGAGGGCAGCAGAATTATCAAGCACAATTCAGAAACAACAATGCACCTCCTCCACCACCATCACCCAGCATTGAGGAGATGTTCAAGACCATGATAAGGTCTTGATAGCTAACCAAGCTCAATTGCAGGCTGACTATGTGAAATTGGAAGCCGAAGTGAAAAACATCCAGTTAGCTACCAAGGCACTTGAATATCAATTTGGGCAATTTGTTAGTGCCCAGAACACAAGGCCTAGAGAAGGACTGCCGAGCAACACGGATCCCAATCCCAAGCAGGTAAATGCAGTGACCACAAGGAGAGGTTTGCAGCTGAAAGAGGTGGAACCAGAAAGACCACCTCAACAGTCGGGAGCAGCAGAAATTGAGAGGGAGCAAGGTACCGAGAGGGGGAAGACTAAGGAAGCTGAATCAGAAAGACCTCCACCCCCGTTCCCTCAACGCTTAAAGAAACACAAGGAGGAGGCGTGTTTCAAGAAATTCATGGAGGTGCTGAAACAGGTACATGTTAACTTACCTCTTGTTGATGTTTTGCAGGGAGTGCCAAAATATGCTAAGTATATAAAGGACATCATGGCAAACAAAAGTCGGTTGACTGAGTATGCTACGGTGGCTCTAACGGAGGAGTGCGCTTCCCGGATTCAAAATAGACTGCCCACAAAGCTCAAAGACCCTGGGAGCTTTACTATCCAGATTACTATTGGGCAGAGCATCCGAGCTCGTGGATTGTGTGATTTGGGAGCAAGTATAAATTTGATGCCGTCATCGGTATTCAGAAAGTTGGGTCTAGGGAGTCCTAGACCCACAACAGTAATCTTGCAATTGGCGGATCGATCCTTGGCCAGACTTGATGGCATTGTGGAGGACGTTCTGGTGCATGTTGGCTCCCTAATTTTTTCCAGTAGATTTTGTCGTGCTGGATTTTGAACCAGACGTGGAAGTCCCATTTATTTTGGGACGTCCTTTCTTGGAAATCGAGAAAGCACTAATTGACGTAGCTGCGGGGCAGCTAACAATGCGAGCACACGACAAGGTGGAGGTGTTCGATGTGTACAAGGCACCCAAGCTCCCGATGGTACATGAAGAACTCTCGGTGATAAATGTGATTGATCAAGGTGAGAATAAGCAGATTAAGGATTCAAGGGAGTTGTTGGGAAAAGCACCGGATCGGTGTAAGCACTACTGGGGGGAGGACGGTGATCGAGAGAAATCTTCCATCACCCTAGAGGACAACTAAGCTTAACGACGTCGAGCTGCGACGGTAAACCAGGCGTTGCACGGGAGGCAACCAGTGAAAATTTTTTCTTTCTTTTTGTAAAGTGTAAATAGATTTTTCTTTTCTTTTTCTTTTTCTTGATTTACTACAAAATTTTTTATTTTAGTTTTTGTTTTATTTGTATTTAGAGTGAAACCTATAATTCTAACCAATTTTGTATAGTGAGATGAATTTCAAGTCAAACGGAGAAAAATATGCACGGAATCGCGAAGGAAAATTCGAGGTATGAAAATTAATAAAAAGTGGCAAACAGTGAACTGGGGCGACAACTCCGTGTCACGGAGGTGGACCTCCGCGTTACCTTCATGACACGTTGAGGTATAATCTGGATTTTTTAAAAATATATCCAGAACAGGCTCGCGATGGCTCCGTGTCACGGAGGAAGTGCACCGCGATGCACTCCGTGACACGTTGCCGTGTATATCGCGACGGGTCACACCGGGTCGCCGGGTGACCCGCGCGATTTCCCTATTGTTTTAACCCCGAAAACCCTCCCTTTTCCCTTATTTTTCAATCTCTCTGCGACCAAACCCCCCAAAACCCATCCCCTATCAACGTGACACGGAGTAGGCCAAGAAATTCAACAAGTTTTGTTTGATTCTTCAAAGTCAAGGTATGTTTTTCAATTTTCTCTCAAATTCTCTTTGAATTTCTCCGATATTGAGCATGTGAGGTGAGCTAAATTGCCCTAAGTAGAAATTAATCATGAATTCAATTGAATTGTTGTTGATGAGTGTTCGAAATGTCGTTATGATTGCTTGAACTTGTCAATTGGATAAATTAATCGAATTTACTTGATAATATCAATTCTAGGGCTTGTATTTTGAATTTGAAGTTGAAAATGTAGTGAACTTGTGAGTTTCATGCCGGGATGTATATGTTGATTGAGATGAGTCTATGTACTAATTGTTAGGATGTTAATAGAACGACGGATTCTCGGGTTAAGGGAATGTTGAAATTTGTAAGAATTTGGTTGGTTGTATAGGTTTGTGTAGATAAATTTTTGTTGGTTGTTTTCGTTTCTTTGTTGTTCCTTGATAAGTGCGATGGGTAAAATGTTAGCGATGGTAGTGATTGTGATTAGCTGTACGAAGTTTGAGTAGTACACGGAAGATATACCATCGAATTTTTCGAACGCACTAAGCATGATTGTATAGTTGGTTATTGTGTGTAAATAAAGATAATCTTGCCGTATTGTTGTAACTGTAGCTAAGGACTAAGTGTGGGGTAACCTAGCTTAACCCAACCTTAGCCGAAGTTAATATCCGTTAGCTTAACATTGATCTTGTCTACGTGGGTTGACAGGTAAAATGGCAAGCAGGCAAGAGAAAAGGAAAGGTGCATCAACTTCGGGCGCCGGAAGGAAGCAAATCAGACTGGGCACAACAGTCCCAGTAGCACCAGCAGTTCCACGCGGCCAACGCCGCCAATACGGAACAAGATGGGTGATTGATGAGGGGAAAAAGTGGTACGCAAAGCACAAAGAAAACAAATATTTCCCCGAGGAGCATATAGCACGGGAACCATTGGCACAGGAGTTCCCTAGGATGGTCCACCGAATCGAGGCAGCTGGGCTCAATTTCATCTTTGAAGAGCCCAAGGAATGTAATTTGCAAATGGTTCGGGAGTTCTATGCCAATTGGAACCCGACTATCAGAAGCCATACCATCAAAATCAGAGGGCAAATAGTCACTTTGGAGCCTCACCACCTCAATGCCATCATAGGAGCGCGGTACACAGATGCCCACGTACTCTGACAGCTGAACATTACCCCACTGTATGCGGACATCAGACGCACATTGTGTGGGACTCGATCGACAGCTAGATGGAGCAGACACAAAGAGAGGGGCTACCACCTTACTTTGCCCTATTCACAGATGAACAGGGAAGCCAGAATATGGCTGAATGTTGCTTCCCTGTGAGTTGTGAATTGTTAAGTTGTTGTTCTGTATTTGTAAATTTATGTTAAATTGATGTGTGTTGCTGAATGTTGCTAGCTGATTCTGCACATATTTTTGTTATCGAAATGATCGATATTTTTTTTAAAAAAAAAAAATTTGAAAATATTTTGTACATATTTTTTCTATCGAAATGATCGATATTTTTGACTTTTTTGTTACTCTTGGGTTTCTCGGCATTTGTTTTCGGTTCTTTCACCGAGAATGGTCCCATTGAACCGAAGTCATAGTAGTGACCGTTCCCTATGATGGATGGATGACGACCGTCTTAAGGGAAATGTAGTCGTTAGGAGTAGATTTTTTTCAATTATTTTTCAGTTTTTTTTTTTGGTGGGTTGCATCTCAAAACCTGTAGTTACTGTATGGTTGCGAAATTCTGGTTGCGTGTTGTACATGATATTTAAAATGCAAAGGTGATTCGTATGAAAGCATGCAACTTTGTAAATATGTTGAGATACCTAGGCCATAGAGTTCGATTCAGTGTGATTGAGGCTTAATGTTTGAATTCCTGTAATTAGCTGATTGAAGAGTCTGTGAATACATCTTGAATTGAGCAAGTGCAAAAAGTGTGAAGTGAGGTGTTGTTATTCCATGCTATTATGAAGTGTCTAGAACTTGCCTGGTGTGTACAAAATGAAATGAAGGAGGTGTATTGTAGGAAAGGATGTAGGCATTTCTTTGTTTTAACTGAGAGTTTCTATTTTTCCTTGTTGTACCCAATTTGATTGTATATTCTAGTCAGCCCGTTGAGCCTTTAACCTATTATTTTTTTTCTTTTGTCATAAAGTGTAAACCGAGCTTAATTCCTTCTTTTCATTAGCCGTAAAGTCTATACAAAACTCTTAAGCGCTTAAGAAGAGAAAATCATTTTCCCGAAGTGTCGAAGAGTGAGAATGGTGAAAAGAAAAAGAAAAGCAGAGGGAGAGAAGAAAAGAAAAGGTTGAAGGTGCACTTGCTATAAATAAACTATAAGGAAGGTGCATGAATAATCTTTGTTGTTGTGTCAAGTGTGCTTAATACGATGGGCCATACTAAGGAAAAACATCAAGAATGGGATGATGAAAAAGAAAAAAAAAGAAACAATGTCCATGAGTTGATGGGATGTGTTGAGAAGGTGCTTAAGGATTCTAGTGGCTATTATTGGCTAACCCAATATTTACGAGTTCCGTAGCTTCCATTACAACCCGTTAAAGTCCTACGTGATCTTACATCGCACTTCTTTATATTAGTGGAGTAATACACTAAGGGCAAGCTTATGGGTCATGACATGATGCATGTGAATTCTTTTGGGAGAGAGAGCGAAAGTGTGTTTACATGCCCCTGCTGAAAATTTTGTGAGTCATATGAGTAAAAAGGGGAAGATTCTCTTGTGTTGTGAGGGCACATGCTTGATGAAAGATTAATTTTCGTGTTGGATATCTTGATCAGCTGATTTGCATGATTTTTCCAATATCGAGAGTCGATTCTTAAAGTCTAGGGGGTCTTGATGTATTGAAGGTCATTGCATTGATAAGACCATGCATGTTTTCTTGATGATTTGTTGTATTGAATAATCAGTATGACCGTAGCCTAAATTGTCGAACCAAAGTTGCGAGGTTAGGATGTAAATTGAATGAAGTGTAGGATTGTTGTTCGAGGACGAACAAGGATTTAAGTGTGGGGTAAGTGATCTTGGGCAAATTTATATGCCCAAGTGATACTCAAAAGTACCATTTTAGCCTTGTTTATCTACCAATGTGTATACATTCTCATGTAATTGTTAATAAAATGTGAATTTATACTAACCAACATGATTAGCATTGTTTTGCAGGTAAAATGTAATTTTGGGAAGCTTAAATGCATGTTGGATGATATCGGGGTTGGACTTAGATGCGAGCACGGGATAAAGCATTGGACAGCATGAATTAAAGGGGCTCCGTGATGGAGCCGTGTCAAGCTGCCATCGTGGAGGCCTTCTGCCTGGATAGGGAAATTTCGCCCAAATTCTAGAGAGGGTTCGCGTCTGGTCCGTGGCACGGTGGCTTGGCTCCGCGTTGCACACCGTGCCATGTTGAGCTTTAATTCCTAGACCCCCAGTTCCAGTGAGGGTCCGCGTTCGTAGCGTGTCACGGAGGTAGTGCTCCGCGATGCACTCCGTGACACGTTGCTCGTTATTCCGGGAAAAATTCCCAGCAGTATAAATAGAACACTTACGTTCATTTTTCAATATTCTGATTGGGTGGAGCAAGAACGTGGGTTACAGGCAGTTGAGGGATGAAAATATCAGGGTTTTTTCTCTCTTTCTTTCTTCTTTAATTCAATTGCTTGTATGATTAACACACATTTAAAGATGATTAATCCACAAATGAGTGGCTAATTCCTCTTCTTGCTGAGGTTATGAACAATTGTGATGAAATGTGATCATTGATTAGTTGGTTTTTCATCATTTCTTCCATGTTGTTCTATTAATTCTTGTTCTTACTGCATTAATGTGTGGCCTATGTTAGTGTACATCTAAAAAGTCCGGTTTCACTCGATAGAGCAAGAAATTGGAAAGTTGTGAATTAATAGGATATGATCTCTGTATTAGTCAATTTAGGAACCGTATTTGTATGGCTAGAACATGAATTGCATTTAATTACAGAAATGTAGGTGGATGGTTCATGATTCTTAAGTGAGGTTAAATACGAGAGTTTTAATCTCTTGGCAATAGTTCTTTGCTAGCAACTGGAGGAAAAGATTAACCAAATTATGATGATAATTAATTTCATTACATGTTCGTTTAACCTCAGCATGCTCTCATTCATAGTTCAGACTCAAAGTAGATAATTGTTTTAGCTTTAGTATAAAAATTATAAAACAAACTATCAAACTCTTGGTTACACTGTTGTCTGCATTTTTAGAAGTAAAATATAGTACAGTTGAGCAGATTGCACTTCATCCAAGTCTCTGTGGGATCGATACTTGGCTTACTAAAGCCACTTACTACTTGTTCGACCACGTGCACTTGCGTGTAGTTATATACCCAGATAACGAAACAACCGAACACTTATCTTTGAGCTTGTGGTATGTTTTAAATTAAAGCTTCTCCTATGCATGAATTCACAATTTGAGATATATGTTATTATTAATATTTGGTTTTCATTTGATGTCGAGTCTATGCATGATTTCATTATTGAGCTTGTCAATAGACAATGTTGAGCTTCATTTTCATACGATGTTGAGTTTATACATGATTTCACATTTGATTTTCATCAACAGATGATGTTGAGCTTCGTTATATATGATATAGAGCATTGCATATTTTGGGAGAAGATTCTAGCACCAAGCGGGCTAAGGGTCGATTACCCTATGCCCCAGAACTACGCACCAACATAGGTTGATACTATTGTATTATTGGGACCTCCGTTGTGAGCTATCCCTGGCCCTAATGGCCCATGAGCTTCATATCGATATCATGGTAGCATCCTTAGCCCTGGAAAGGTTTTGGATGGCTCTGCCCAGTTGAGTGTAATTGTCGGGACCACATAAGCTCTATCGTGGTATGTCAGTTAAGTGATTAGTCTCCCATTGTCGATATGATTTAGATTTTCATATCCATTACTCATGGTTGTTATTTTATACATGCATGTTCTAAAAGCAAGGTTTGACTCATTGTTCAACTTTTCTTATAAATGTCATATTTCAGCTTTGAGTCATTCGAGTCAGTTATGATGTTATGAAGCTGTGTATTTTCATATTATGAAATGATTATGATTTTAGAAAGAATTTATGCAAGCCCTCCTCTCAGATTTGAAAGCTTATGATATGTTATGAAATGCTTTAAATGATTTACCTTACTTAAGAGGTTTTACTTACCTTGCATACTCGGTACATTCCACGTACTGACCTGCATACTCTATGTTGTATCGTTTCATGATATAGGACCTAGCTCCCAAGCTCAGCCCTGCGTATAGTCAGTTGTCAGAGATAGTGCTTGCTTGGTTGGTGAATCCTCATCCTTCGAGGACTAGACTTTCAGTGAGTTAGTTGGGATCTTGTCCCATCAACTCGTCCAGATTAGAGGATTTTCAGACTTATTTATGTATTTAGCTTCGGGTGCTTATTCTGATGTTATGTTGAGTTAGACTTCCGTTGAGTTTATGTTGTGGACTCTTCAGTTTATTAATTGAGTTAGATGTAAGCTTGTGCCATGGGTCGACTTGGGGCCTCCCGGGATCCCTTGTCCCTTGTCTATGATCGGGGTCTCTGTTTGGGTCGTGAAAATTTGTATGGGGTACATGTAGATATTTTTACTAACCATAAAAGCCTCCAGTACATTTTCACGCAAAAAGAGCTGAACTTGCGACGATGCCACTGTTTGCAATTGTTGAAACACTATGATGTGAACATCTTGTATCACTTAGGGAAGGATAATACTATAGCAGATGCCCTCAACTGCCGATCCATGGGCAGTTTGGCACATCTGAGACCAGAAAAATGAGAAAATAGCCCAAGAATTACACTGACTAGCCAGTTTAGCAGTTTGGATAGTGGATTCAGAGGATAATGGGGCTATAATTCAGAATACAACAATATCATTGCTGGTGGGAGAGGTAAAAGAACGGCAGTCTGAGGATTCTCATTTAGCACGTCTTAGTGATAAGGTTCAACAGGATGAATTATCAGCTTTTGAGGTAACCAGAGACAGGTTTCGAGATACAGAGGTTGCCTCTACGTTCCAGATGTAGCAGGGCTCCTCCAGCAAACTATGGTAGAGGTACACTACTCTTGTTACTCTCGTAATCCAGTTTCGACGAAGATGTACCACAATATAAAAGAGATATACTGGTGGCCTGGATTGGATAAAGGTGTAGCGAAATTTGTACTGCAGTGTCTGAACTGCCAACAGGTGAAAGATGAACATCAGAAACCCGGCGGCCTAACTTAGGAGATGGCTATACCTATGTGGAAACAGGAGGCAGTCAATATGGACTTTGTGACAGGGCTACCCCGTACCAGACGCAAATTCGACTCTATTTGGGTGGTTGTTGATAGGTTAACGAAATCAGCTACTTTCTTCCAGTCCAGACTACGTTCTCAACTAAAGATTACACTGAGTTATATATTAAACAGATAGTCCGATTGCACGGTATCCCATCATCTATCATCTAAGATAGAGGGGCACAGTTTACAACTAGATTTTGGCAATCATTTCAGAAAGGTTTGGGGACACAGATTAATCTGAGTATAGCATTCCATCGTTAGACAGACGGTCAGGCAGAGCGCACCATGAAGACGCTCGAGGATATGTTACGGGCATGTGTGCTAGATTTTGGGGGAAGTTGGATGAACATGTACCCCTTATCGATTTTTCATATAATAACAACTACCATTCATCTATTCAGACGGAACCTTATTAGGCATTATATGGGTGGAAATGCAGGTCCCCATCAGATGGTTTGTGGTCGGAGAAGCAGTGTTAGCCAGACCGGATATGATTCACCAGTAAGAAGAGAAAGTAAAACTTATCAGAGAGTAGTTACTGACAGCGCAGAGTTGTTAGAAGTCCTACTCTGCTGTGCAGTGTAGAGACTTGGAATTTAATGTTAACGAATGGGTATTCCTTAAAGTGTCACTGATGAATGGCGTGATGAGATTTGGCAAGAAAGGCAAGCTTATCCCTAGATGTATTAGACTGTATCAGATTTTCCGAAGGATAGGCCGAGTGGCATATGAATTAGAGATGCCTCTAGAATTAGAGTCTGTTCACCTAGTCTTTCATGTGTCTATGTTGCGAAAGTGCGTAGGAGACCTATCTCGAGTTATGCCAGTTGAGGAAGGTCAAATCACAGAGGAGTTATCCTATGAAGCGGTCCCAGTTTCCATACTAGATCGACAAGTTTGTACACTGAGAACTAAAGATGTAACCTCCGTTAAAGTGCTGTGGAGGAACAGAAATAATGAAGAGATAACCTGGGAAGTTGAGGATGATATGAGATCTAGATACCCTCACTTATTCCAGGATTGACCCAGAATATGTAGTTGAGGTGAGATCGTTATTCAAATGTTACTTTATTATTTATGTTGCTAATACTGTTCAAATATCTACCTTTAAATTGTGGACTAGTTGATTGCAGCATCCTGTGAGACGCCTATGTTGGACTTTTCTGCATTTCAGGTTTTCAGATAGTCCATATTATAGAGGAGACTACCAAAATTTTTCTGAGCACTAGTTAAAAGAGTTAATTCCTTTAAGCCTAAATATGAAATTCAACGATGAATGTTTCTGGGGGGGGGGAGTTGGGAGGATGTTACACCTCATAAAATATTGACGGTTAATAGGCGTACACATGGGTTATATTGAGTAAAGAGAGCTTGACACGTGTGGAAAGAGCCTCGGAAGTAAGGTCGGGCAAGGCCAGGCCGCAAGGGCCAGCGTGACACGCCAACAAAAAAGGCCTAAAATCCATATAATCAACTCATGAACTAATAAAAAAACTCAAGTTTAAGAGCCTAACGAGTTGGTAAATTATCGACTCATCAAACCCCCAAACTTGAACCTTTTCTTGTCCTCAAGTAATGCAATACTCATTCATTGAAAAATATGCCACCTCTATTCAAACTTAAATACCACCAATCACCTGAACTATGACAACCCAAAAATATACTCACCCAACTCACCAAAAAAGAGAAGAAAATATCCCAAGAGACCAAAACAATGAAGATGTTTCAAGCAGGCTACCACTTTCCACCAACAAAGCTCATGAAAGGATTAATTTAGTAAAACAAGGGCATTGCTCAACCATGAAACATACATAGTATCTCAAGTTATAATTAGTGCACATTCAAAGTTTTCCATAGAGTTTGCACTTCTCATGCCCTATTCCCACATTAACTCTTAAAGCTCTTCTGCCCCAAAGAAGGATTGATGCCACTCACCAAAATAAGAATCCCTATTCTTTTTTTGCTCATGTGATCATCTGAATGCACACAAGCGATTGATTGGAAGAGATTCACACTCACTCTCCCAAAATAAATCTTCATGCACACACATGACCCATTGGCTTGCCCTTCATGTAATTCGTGACTAATGTAGAGTAGTTGCACTTATAATCATTTAGGGCTTGGGATTTATGATGTAGACATGAGGTAAGGGTAGGATACAAATTTTGTTGTAGTGAATAGATCCTCCAAAATACTTTTTGTGAACATACTTTACATCAACTCCTTTCACTCACTTCACTTTATTTGACTTCTTTCCTTGTTTCTAACTTTCATTTCTTTAGTAACCCTCCTTATAACACCTTTGGCTTTCACAACTAGTATTATCACCTTAAGAGGAAGCACAAGTTCAAAAAAAATATTTTTCTCTTTTGATTTATCCTTTGGTGCATTTTGACACTATGTGGTGCCTCCTCCAACTGAAATTCTTATCTTCCCTTTTTTGCACACCCCCAAACTTATGCTTTTGCCTCATTTCTCATTTTTTTATCACTCCCTCTTTCTTAGGATTAAAGCCTCATTTTATCACTATCTTGTCACTAGCATTTAGGGAGAATGGGTGCCAAAGAGAGGTATTAAGAATGGTCTTAAGGCTTGTAATGTGGTTGCCAAAGAAAGGGTCTATGGCTCAATGCTGGCTAACAAGGATCAATGCTCATGGAGGGTATAGAGTGAAGTGGCTAGACAAATGAAAGCCTAAACTCATGTTCTCGGCGCAACTACATCTAGGATTTCGCCTTGAATCACATTTGGGGAAAGTTCTAGACAAGATGTTATGCATGAGATTCATCAATAATTTCCTCACTACACAAGGCATCACCCTTAAAGGGTCTACAAGAGTCATTCTCAACACAAGGTATCAAGTTAGGACATCAAAGCAGGTAAACATAATAAGTCAAGCAAAGAATTTACAATGTATGACAAAGAATGCTATACTATGGTGCCAACACTTGCTCATTATCTTCATTTTCATGCCCTTATTTTAAAATTCCATTTCAACCATTTTTTCCAGTGGTGCTCTCAAAACAACTTCATGAAAGACTTAAAACAACATGGCATTTTCCGTTAAGAATGTCTCTACTCAATCTATCATCGGTAAATGCCAACCCAGTTTGACAACGAAAATAAAAAAAATAAAAAAATGCTCCTCGGGAAAGAACCGTGGTCTAAAGAAAACCCTTAGAGTTTTAATTACTACACTACTATTTACAAACGCGAAAAAGGAACAATTCTTTGGGTCATTTCATGCAAAGTTTCACAATTCAAAACAAAGACCCCATTTGATCACTAATCATCAACCATCAAAACTAAACCAAGTCATTCATTCATTTTCTTATTTTCAAAGCAAAACACACCCGACAAGGGAAATCATCAATCATCAAAAGAAAACAACAGCCCTATAAAGGCTCAACTCAATCAATTTGATAAAAAAAAACATAAAAATAGCCCAAGAAACATCCATCCAAGACCCCATCATCAACTGTGCTCATCCCTCCGCCACTTAAGAGAGTACATTGTCCCCAATGTAAATATGCAAAAGAGAAAGGGATAAGAAACTCCCTGAGTGGGTCATTCTTCTTGATCATCAGCCTCTACATCACCTGCACCACTGCCACTGGCCTCACCTAGCCTAGCAAAATCATCTCTCAGGCCCTCGAAGAGATCATCAATCGAATCGTGAACTGAGGAAGGAGCAGCCATTGCAGTATCCAAGGCGCTCATATCCGACACTTCTATTAAAGTCTGATTCTTCCACTCATGTACTTCAATCTGGAGGGAGGTGATTGCCCCTTCAACCACATCCACCCTCTTGCATAGCATGGTGACACTCTCGTATAATGAATTGATCTTCTTTTTGATGGTTTGGGCAATGAGTGTGGGGAAGCTCTTAGACAATCTATGAAGTTGGCTTTCGTGAGAGTTTGTCATCTCCACAAGTCTATGGAGACAACTTGGTTGAGAGGATTGCAGAGAGGGAGATGCTCCACACTGAGGCATGTTGCCTGATGCTTGGCTTGACATTTCTGGTTGGGCATGTTTGACTCTGGGCTTGTGGTCATTGGTCTGACCCATGGGAAAGGGATCCTTCCTGCAATACAAAGGCTTGCAATCTCTTTATTTTCATTGCCGGTGCCTTGGAATCTCTCTTTCGATCGATGGTTATCACTCCTTGAGTAGCGGAAGGGGTTTCATCAGGGAATAGAGGCACTCCAGCTTGTGAGCAAAGGTGGGAAATTAGAATGGTGTAGGACATTGAAGTGTTGGACTGCCGAGCCTTTTTCTTCATCTACTGGGCAACAATTTCCCTGAAGTTAATAGGGACTCCCATCATGAAGCAGGCAATAAGAATAGGAGTTTGTAGGCTAACCCTCTACTCATTTTTGGAGGGGATGATCCGAGCACAAATAAAATCCAGCCACAGCTTAGCCTCGAACTTCAAATCGTGGCAAGAGATTTCACCACCCATTGAGGCCCATAGAGGGGTGTCAACAACAATAATGCGAGCTACCCAAGCAAATTGATCCTTCATATCAGCTACCCGGGCCATATACTCAGTACCGGATTCAACTTCGTCTTCCCAAAAAAAGGAGTTGATAGCAGCTAGGGTAATGTCAACTTCCACCCCCTTAGCATAACTAACGACAAGAGTGGAAAATCATCGACATTGCCTCACTGCTGCATGCTATCTTGTCAGGCTTGATATGAGATGTTGAACTCCGTCACCATGCTAGAGTAGTAAGGAGGGAGTGGGTTGGCAAATGCATTCCATTTCCGTTTTGTGAATTGGGAAATGATGTTGGGAAGATCACCCCTGAATCTCGCTAAGTCAAACCACTTCTCCACTATGATGGATCAGCCTTGACATATGACATAGTGCTCTTGCATGTTAGGGACACAAAAAATGATTGCCTCCTTGGTGTTGACATGCGGTGGAGAAGCCTTTTCTTTTCCCTTTCCCTTACTAGAAGATGAGGATGGGGCTTTTCCTTTTCCTGTATTCCTAGATGAAGACATGGTTTTTCTATAAGAATAATGATAGTGACAGCTATTCCAAGAGGAAATTAAAATAACAAAAACTAGTCTAAGGATGAACTGAGAAACAAGGGTAAGCAAACATCCTTTAAAGAACCAACAGAGCCAGCAAAGCACCGGCGAGCCGCAGGAGCAATTTGTGGAACGCCGCTTGCCCTCCGATGCATAATATAAAACTGGGCAACTGAAGGGTATATCGGCGATTAGGCAGTAAATTGCTGGTACAAATTCGTGAACTGCCAATGTAACGCGGGATCCACTCAGTGTCTTGAAGCCAATTTTAAAAGGAAACCGGTGTTCCATCGGTGATTTGCCGAACCTGACCGGCAAAATGCCGGACCTCATCGTCCCCAAATCGACTTTAAACAAATCAAAGGCACCCATTAGCACACACCCACACATAGTATGATAAAATTACCACTACTAAATTTAAACACAATCTCATGATAGTTTTCCCTTAAGAATGACGTCACCTGGTCTATCACCGGGCCAAACATTGCATTTTATTCCGATTGGGTTACTCAGACTTCATCCATGTCAAAATTTCACGCACATAAAACACATATTTCCCATTTCGTTCAACAACTAGAGAATATTCATGAGTGCAATAAGAAAGGGAAACAAAGTATTAACACTAAAGAATTAAGTACCAATGAGAAAATCAAGATAAGGTCAAAAAAACTTTTACCACAAAGTAGGACTGCTTGCACACTTGAACTTCAAAAGCTTAGCTAATTCTCAACAATGGCACTTCAAGAGTTATGTAGTAGAGGAAGGGACTGTGAGTGAAGTGAGTGTGTTAGTGAATTGATAGAGAGCTTTTTGTAGGTGAGAGGTGGAAGATTGGTAGGCTGAGGGGAAGGTGGAAATGTTGGTGTGTTGGTGGGAAGTGGGAAGGTGTAAAGGTGGAAAAGTGGAAAGGTTAAAAAGAGAGAAATATGGGGAAGTGTGAATGTTGGGTAATGGAGAAAAAAAATGGAATGGAAAATTGGTGAAAAAGGGGAATTAAGGGAATATTTGCAGAATAGGGAGGCTTATCAGGTATATGGGATTTAGTGGGTCCCCTTTTTAATTTCCCTTTTGAAAGTAATTCATACCTCGACCGGCTCTACATTCGACGGTTTGCAGAAGCACACCGGCGTTCCACTGCTATAATTTTCCTCTGCAGAGTATTTGTGTCCAGTTCTCTGTTTCTCAACCGGCGACCCGCCGGCGGTTAATAGATTGGATCAGCAATCCATCGGTGACCCTCCTCTTAGGTGCCCAAGCTTCAAGTCTTCTGTGTTACATTGGCAACCCATCACTTCAGTAATTCTCCAATGGGTCCACCGGTCATTTTAAGCTTCAGCCTTCTGTTTTGCACTTATCTTTAACGGCGGTTTGCGCTTATGGATCAGCGACTCACCGATTCAGCACCAGTCCTCTGTATGTGGTTTTTTTCTTCATTTGTTCCTCATTTCATAGCTCCTACAAAAACAAAAACAATAAAGACATAAAATAATTCACTAAACACTTGGGTTGCTTCCCAAGAAGCACCTTAGTTAACATCGTGGCACGATATACATCTCATTCAACACCTTTTTTCCGATGAATCATCATCTGGCTCTGTCTCCTTCAGCTCCAATCCCTTGTCCTCCTCCTCATTTTACAACACTCCTATTAGATTGCATTCGGGGGGCATTTCAGCTGATGGACACACCTTGAAGGTGACTTCCTTACTTCCAGCACAGAATTTTAGCTCCCCAGGCTCCACATCCACCACGGCTCTCCCCATAGCTAACAATGGTCTTCCCAAAATAATGGGAACCTCTACATCTATTTTTCAATCAAGGATAACCAAATCAGCAGGTAGGATAAATTTATCCACTTTTACCAACACATCTTCTAACACCCCCACCGGTCTTTTTATGGACCTATCTTCCATGAGCAACCTCATCGACCTTGGCTTTGTGCTTCCGAGTCTCAATTTCTTGAAAATGAGCAGGGACATTAAATTTATGCTGGCACCAAGATCACATAGAGCTTTTTTAAACAAACATATCCCAATTGTACAGGGGATTGTGAAATCTCTTGGGTCTTCCCGCTTGGGGGCAAGGTTACTCATCATCACCACACTACAATGGTGTGTTTTCTCCCCATTACCTGCATCAACCACATTTTTCTTCTTCAGCAGTTCTTTCATAAACTTTGCATAACCTAGCATTTGGAGTAGAGTGTCCACTAACAATATATTTATGGACAACTGGCTAAACATGTCAACAAACTTTCTAAACTGTTCATCCTTCTTTTTCTTGGAAAAATATTTTTGATGAGGAGGTGAGATTCTTGATTCAACCTTGTCTTCAATTGGGGCTTTCATGCTCGCCTCATCATTATCAGCACGTGAGAGGATTTCGTCATCCTTTCCCTCTCCTTCCTCTTCAATCTTTTCCTCACTCCTTGGAGTCATTGGCATTTTGTCGACTTCATCTTCTTCATTCGATTTCGGTTTGTTAACCTCTTTGGGCTTCACTGGTGCATCTCTAATCACCTTGCCACTCCTAGTGATAATAGAAAGCATTGACTATCTTTCTTTGGATTAGGCGTTGTGTCACTAGGGAGCGTTCCCTTCATCCGGAGGTTCATTTGAGCCGATAAGTGATTCATTTGCGCCTCCAAATGCTTTATGGAGGCTGAATGTGAACGCACTATTTGGGCAAGGTTAGACATCTCCCCTCTTAATTCTTTAACCCCAATCTCAGTTGACTCCACTTTCTTTAGAACACTAGATAACATTTCTTTAATTTTTGAGCTACCCACGTCACTCACGTCCTACTGACTGTGGGATTTCCCAATTTTTGGAAGGGGAACATACGGGTTCAAACTTCGGTGATAGCGATCACCCTCTTGATTCGGCTCCCTGTTACCCCACCTTTCATTTCTTTTGGGCCATCTCTGCTGCTCATGATTTCTCCAACCTTGACTGTCATCCCTTGGGCGCCATGGGCCTTGGTTTGCTCCTTGGAATCCATGTCGAGGACCTCCAATTTGGTTTCCCATGTATTTCCACTCTTCTTCATATCTCGGCGGTGACGATTCTCCATCATATTTAAAAGGACCTTGCACTCCCACAACATTTACCACCTTGGGCCCTACTCCCATTACATGTTTTGTCATCAATTCCAGTTGTGTTATCATCTTGGAAATATTTTCATCCTGCTCTTCATCCTTTTTTTGCAATTCAGCCGCTAACGCACTTGAGCTTATCTAGTGGGTGGACACATTTGTTTCTCTCATGTGCCAAGCTTATTGGTCTTTGTCAATCTGTCTAGAAAGGCTATGGCCAACCCATATGCTTGATCCGTAATAGAACCACCAGCTAGGTTGTTGGTGACGGACTTGTTGATGGAATCAAGGTCCCTGTAGAAGCTTTGGAGAAGCAATCCATTTGGAAGTCCATGATTTGGGCAAAGAGCAACCTTCTTTTTGAACCTTAACCATGCCTCGTGCAAAGGCTCTCCCAGTTCTTGCTTGAAATTTGTGATGTCATCCCTCAACTGCAGCATCTTTGATTGAGGGAAAAAATGATCCAAGAAAGCCTCGGCTAACTCTTTCCAAGAAGTAATACGACCCGGAGGGAGTTCCTCCAGCCACATTATTGCCTCCCCCATCAGTGAGAAAGGAAAGAGTCTTAACCTGATTGGCTCTTGACTAATATTTTTAATATTGAAGGGCTGGCATATCTCCAAGAAGTTTCTCAAATGCTGATTTGCGTCCTCACTTGGTTTCCCACCAAAGAGTCCCTTCATTTGCAACTAATGCAGCATGGTGCTTGTGACATGAAATACCGCATTCCCTACCATTGGTTGTAGGCAAATGGCTCCCGCAATTTCCAGCATCACCGGATTATCCTCATCGTGTTCCATATTACCTTCCACTGAGCTATCCCCTGCTTGGGAGTGATGATTCATGTGGTGGTGACATCCTAATAACACAACAAACTCATGTCAAGTATCTACGATGCAAAACTATTTCAACTTATCAATCAACAAGAATATCAAGCGGTAGTCCCCGACAATTGTGCCATTTTTGATAACGTCCAAAACATATCCTTCATGAAAAGAATATACACGGCCGAAGTATCAAAACAAGTAACCTGATGAGTGTCAGGGTCAAATCCATTAAGGACTAGTGAATGATAGTTACAAGTGTCAGTTTAAAAATTAAACTTAGCTTGCACCACGTAGAGTTAACATAAAAATAAATGAAATGGGGGAATAAAATTTTCAGTGAATTGTATTTGGTAATTTAGTGGAATAAAATAGCAAGATCAGAAAAATTGTCAACAAGAGTGTGAAAGACTAGAGGTGTAGTGTAGATGATATACTAACTAGATCGAGACATGCTAGGTCATCTTATAAGTTCAACAAGTGTAAATAATCTCGGGAAGTGGGTAATTACAACTTTTCAGCCTTCTAACTACCTCTTACTACAATTTTGTCAAAACTCTAGCCACGATTTAGCTCAACCCGATTAGATTTGGATTAGCAGCTGCACTAATTTCTAGCTATTACCTGCTAATAAGGAATGAGACTGCAATTTTAGCTATTTGTAGCCTAATTTCACAATATATTATCCATACCTATTATTAAATTCTCTTCAAATAATTAATTATTCTTTTACAAGCAACAATCAAGCAAGAATAAATAGACCCATATCATAATCAATGTATCATCCTTTATAGATTGAAGAGAATCTAACAAATTTACACTTATTTGAATAATATGAAGACGACTCGAGCAATATCCACTCTAATTAATTATTCATCATCACACACCTCTAGTTAATGATTTAGCTACTCATGATTAAGAAATTCGAAAGCACATTCATCAATAACTTCAGTGAATTTAATTGCAAGAGTAGTCAAATCAAATTCACAAAATAGTCTCCAACAATGGCAAAAACTTACTATTACAAAGAAGAAGTAGAGAAGAGTACTTTTTCCAAGTTTACCAATCAAAATCTCCCTATCTTTGCTTAGAGGATGTTCTGAAGCTCAAAAAGGAAACAATGATGTGATATATGCTTTTCTCTCTCTCAATATCTCTCTATCTTTCTCTATCTTTCTGTATTTTAGTACACAGTACTTTATCTGCTATTTATATCTTGAAAAGTAGGGCACTTTTTATCTCTTTTTCC
Organism: Datura wrightii; assembly: GCA_035772735.1. Lineage (NCBI taxonomy): Eukaryota > Viridiplantae > Streptophyta > Magnoliopsida > Solanales > Solanaceae > Datura > Datura wrightii. The sequence goes on along the minus strand of JASDFA010000003.1, from coordinate 115,072,879 downwards.
ATATTGGACAGTTATATCCCTGAGCACAATTTTGGAATCGGCGGAGACACCGACAAGGTTCGCCGGTCCCAATTCGTTAACCGCTGGGTGTCTTATCTAGGCCTTCACTCAACTCCAGTGAGCATCGGCGGTTCATCCGAGATTTAGTAGATACCAATCCGTGAACGGTCGGATCTTTATGCTACTTTTTAGAAACTTGGGTGTCTTTCGGAGAGTCGCCGCTAGCAACTTGCAATTCACCGGTGGAATTATTCCTCAGAGGCAGTGATAATCGGCCTTTGACTGACGTTTCACCGGTCTTTATCGGTGGACCGCCAATTTGCTCTCACTTGCTTCTTTTTGCTATATTTTTTTCTCTTTTCTCCACATTTATTCGTATGCACACAAAAAAAGCAAAAAGGGCATAAAATCCATGTAATCAACTCAAGAACTAAGGAAAAACTCAAGTTTAAGAGCCTAATGAGTTGGTATATTACCGACTCATCAGGGTATGCCAATAATATTGGTTGTAGTCCAACCTATTGCTTGAATATGCTTCCTTAGGATTTCAAGGAGTGTCTCCACTTGTAGTTAATTGAGTTTAGTCGAGATGATTATATTCAATGTTTCATTCAAATCGTGTTACATATACCTCAAATAAGCAGGCAACGATTTTAGCTCTAAAATTGTCGGTACGAGGATTGATGGTTGTGATGGTGGAATTGTACAATTCTTGAGATCAAGGTCAAGCTTCTTTGGTTGGAAGGAATAGGACCCCAACCCTTTTATAGCCAGACATACCTCTTCTAACCCTTCACTTCTTCTTCCATCAATATTCAAGAGAATGCCTTCTAGCATCTCCTTAAAAAATGACTCTTCCACCCCTCATTCTATATCTTCCTCCTCGACATTGTTTGGAATTGGGGTGGTATCTTCCTTAATCAGCCCGTGGATTAGCATGCTTCCCATTTCTTCCATTTGAGATGCTAACAAGTTCATTCTCTCCTCTAGTTGTCTGATGGAAACTTCATGATCCTTCACCGTCTCGGTGAGGTCTAGAAGTTCACCTTTTAGCTCCTGAATCCCCGAATCAGTTGAAACTACTCATTCTAGCAACACTTCAAGCATTCATTTCAGTTTGCGAGTACAAGGACTCTTTTCTTCCCTAACTACTTGACTCAGCTATACCATTATAGTTTCGACCTTGACTCTTATCACAAGGACACCAATAACCTTGGTTGGCCTGTTGGTACCTAGAGTGGATACCCATCATACATTTTGTGAACAACTCAATTTTCTTCATTACTACTATTAACACAACATCATTTCTCTCTTCCCTTCTCCACATTTCATCAATCAATTAGAGAGATTCAGCATAAGAAGACACCTCGGGGTTTCAGATTAGCCTTTCAAAGTGGCTCATCTTCACAACCCTAATCAGTCAACAAAAATAACAAAAATTATAGAAATAGCAGCACATGCTTAACTAGTTCTAATAAACAAATACCTATAGGCTATAAATGCCCATTCCTTGACAACGATGCCAAAATTGATAACGTACAAATCTACTCCTCAAATGAGAGACTGTAAACAATCGTATACATTATAATTTTTCCTACTAGGAGTCAGGGTCGAATCCATAGAGAATGGGAGTGATTTCTACTAAATTCATAAATTAATCTAAACTAACTACCATCATTGCATCACAATTTATAAAGTAAATGTTTTGGGAAAAAAATAAGATAACTATTGGATTCTAAAAGCAATATGAAAATAGGGTAATGCAAATTGAAGCAACAATGCAAGCAAGTACTAGGGATGTGATATTGATGGGGCATTGATAGGATTTGGGTTAATTTGTACGTCTCAAGAACCAACTACAGTCATGAATAGCCATGGATTAGTTGCACCTAATGTTTTTCAACCAGTTTGGTACATTCTACTTGGATTCTTTGGAACCCCAAGTTCACATAATAAATTACCATATTGGCTTGGAGAAGAATTAAGTTATTTCTAGCCTTAACCTTTGAATGAGTTATGAAAATGGGTCTTGGCTATCTCTAGCCCAACCCGACACTTTCACAACTCAAATCCCCACTAACGCTTTCTCACCCATATCCTACTTCCCTTTTTTAAACCAAAAGCAAGATAAATAAACACAATCTATGTTTGCAACCATAAATATTTCGATTGAAACCTAGAGAAAGCATTAAATTAATGCATAATAGGTGATTCTAAGACTAAAAAATAACACCCAACCCATTCTAAACCCCTATCAAGCAGACATTCCTAGCAATCAAATTAGTTACTCATGAATGGGATAAGATGATTATATCAACAAATGAATCATTAACATTCATCATTGAGTAGTAAAATTATGCTTGAAAGTATGCTCTGATGGTGAGTTCTTACCTAACATTTTGAAGAAGACAAGCTCTCACTTCTCTCTATACAATAATTGATATTCAGAAAGTTCTCCCTCTTTGCTAATATCAAGGTGTATATAAATTAGGATAAGTCTACTCCTCCTTTCTTGTGCAAAAATTCCCATTTTTCCCTAAGAAGCTTCCAAAATATTCTTGTGCCAGAGCTGGACAATTTTACCATTTTCAGTATGGACTCACTTGTGCGGCACTTGCATTTCGCAGATGTCATGACCTGAGCTGAGACATTGGACGAAGACAGGGGGACCTAGAAGCACGAACGACTCCAAATCAAATCATGGCATGAACATAGCGGCTAAAGAACAAAAATTAGAGGAAACTTATAAACTAAAACTGATTAAGCTGAAGTCTATACATGAAGTTATTATAAACTGAATCAACACTGAGGAGCTGAGTTCTTACAGATTGTCTAAAAGGCCTCTAACATAACTGATGAGCTAATGGGTCAGCATCCCCAACTAGCTCGACAAAAGTCTATAACTAAAATAACAAAATAACAGCTAAACTGAATGTCCTCGGAAGATGAGGACTCACCAACACTGGCTAACAAGACTGATATGGAAGCAGGATTAATAGCGTGGTTGAGTCTTATATCTAAAACCTGTATCATGAAATGATATAGTATAGAATATGCGGTTAGTACTTTTAATGTATTGAGTATTCAAGGTAAATAAAACGGACTAATAAACTACATAAGAGTTCATAAAAGTAGGACATTTCAAAAATGAAGTGATAATCATAACATAAACATGAGGGCTCAAGGTTTTCAAAACCATTCATAAACTAGTAATAATCGTAATCATAAGAGAAACCTTATAAAATATAGCTTCAGTCAAAGTATTGTATTCATGATCATGCATAAAACATAAGGAACAGTGGGAGGACTCGTCTTAATCGATACCATTATGATATAGCTTACATGATGCCCCAACTTTTTCACTCAAGTGGGCAGAGCCATCCCAGGCTTGCTAGGAAAGGGACGTTAATGATGTCATATCACTAATAGGGACCCACCTAGAGTCCATGAATATAAACCTACATTGGCGTGTAGTTTTGAGACCATGAAGTTTACCTGAATGTCGGGCCTACTCGGTGGTAGACATGGCTCCAATAACATGCACATGAAGGCTCATATAATAATCGTGAAACAATACATGAAGTTCATGGCTATTTAAATCATAACATACTTTTTTCATACTTGAAATACATGATTAGCCATGAAATACGGGCCCGTGAGTCGGCCAAAATTATAAACTCATAAATCATGAATAGCATACATTCTTGAGAAGATCACCATACTTGAGATTCAAAAATGCATGAAGAGTATTAGTAGGAAATCATATCATAAATCATAAATTAGGGCTTATGAGAATCAACATCATAATAGAATCATAAACTTGACTTTTCATGAAGCTTGCATATTTGGGCATAATTTTTTCTAAAATTTGAAATAATGAATTAATAATCAAAATAGGTATAAAATCTGCCCATAGATCTTAAAATATACTTTGGATCATGGGGGGAAATGAACCATAAATAAATCATAGAGAATTTCATGAAATTGGGATAAAACCCATAGGATCATACACTTGAATCTACACTGAATTCATGAACCTAAGGAGAAATTTGGGCATGAGAGTGAAAGAAAAATCTCATTCATAGCCCTACATACCTGTGTAAACTGATTCTTACCTTGACTTGAGAAGCCTAAGCGATTTGGAGAAGAATAGGAGGATTTCTAAGCTTGATTTCAATGGAACCCTCCAAACTTGCATGCATGGGAGTTGAATTTATTAGATTAGGTTAAACACCCTTAATACCCTCCTTTCAGGGCTTAAAACGATGTAGTTTAGGGCTCAGGAGCATAGGATTAATGAAAATACCCTTAATGAATTCGCAGGAAACACTGCTCTATCAGCTATCACGAATCATACCATGAATTGTACAATCCTCTTAAGTATCGTGCTATCCTCCCGTATTAACCAAGTACAAAACCTCCAACTCTCTGCATATTTTCATGAATCGTACTATGGTTTGTAACACAATCCTACGAGTTATACCATAACTTGTACCATCAATCACTAGATAACTCTGAAGACTTGCTACAACTCCTAATCACGGCTTGTACCCACATACTATGACTAGTAGTGGGGACTCATGGTCTGGGGAAAAAAAATCTCTAACCTGGTCCACGGGTATTCCTACGACCTGTACCACCAACCTACGACTCGTAGTTTAAGTCGTACTAAGGCAAAAATGTAGATTTTCTGCTGAACTCATTTCCAATCCTCTCATCTAGTCTTAGGAACCTTCAGGGTATTACAATATCTCCCCCTTGGGAACATTCATCCTTGAATGTAGACTAAACGTACTGAAAAAACTAGGGAAGGAAACTAAAATCTCAAATACTGAACATCTGATGTTGGAAACTGACAAAGTGATTGACTTCGAACTGATATACATGACTTAACTGAATTCATGAATCACACATACATGTACTTACATGAAAGAAACTGAGAGACATGAAATAAACATTAAACTAAATAGAGTACTAAGGAGAAAATTGATACCTCATGTTGAGTTGTGTCGAAAGGGAATAAACGCGGGTATCTAGCTATCCTATCTGCTTTGGCTTCCATGTAGCTCCTTCGACAAGCTGGTTCCTCCACAAGACTTTCACCAAAGCTACTTCTTTGTTCCTCAACTTCCGAAACTCATGATCAAGGATCTCAACTGATACCTCCTTATGACTAAGGTTATCCTTCATACCTACGCTCATCACCAGGACAATCCAAGTCAGATCACCAATGCACTTCTTCAACAATGACACATGGAAAACTGGATATACTGAAGCCAACTCTACTAGTAGCTCCATCTCATAGGCCACCTTGCAAACACATCTCACAATCTTATCAGGACCAACATATCGGGGACTAAGCTTTCCTTTCTTCCCGAATCTCATTACTCCCTTCACGGGACACCTTCAAAAACACCCAATCATCAACTTCAAACCCTGTTCACTCCTTCTCACATTAGCATATGACTTTTGACGACTCTGAGTTATTTTCAACCTTTTCCTTATAAGTTGAACTTTCTCCATAGCCTCGTTTGAATTTGGCCCTATCAATATAGCCTCACCTACATCAAATCAACCACTAGGCAATCTGCATCTCCGCTCATAAGAGCTTCAGACGGAGCCATATGAATGCTGGAGTGCTAGTTGTTGTTGTAGAAAAACACGATAAGAGGTAAATGATCATCCCAACTACCTTTGAAGTCAATTACACATGATTCAACATATTCTCGAGTGTCTGAATGGTCCACTATTCCTAACCATCCATCTGTGGATGAAAAGCTGTGCTAAGCTTGACCTGAGTACCAAGTCCTTTCTGAAACGATCTCCAAGACTGTAAGGTGATAGAGTACCTCTATTTGAAATGACGGAAAAGGGAAATCCATGCAACCAAACTAACTCTCTAATATTGATATCTTCCCACTTCCAAGTGGGGATACTAATGTCTTATAGAATACCTCCTGGTCTTTGATGCTCCACTTTCACTTGTTGACAATTCGAACACTTAGGCATAAACACCGCTATGTCCTTCTTCATGCCATTCCACCAATAGACTTTCCGTAGATCATAGTACATCTAGTGGCACTAGGGTGGATAGAATATCACAAACTGTGAGCCTAATGCAACATCCTATTTTCAAGTCATCGACATCTAGAACACATGAATGACCCTGATATCGAACCACATCAACATGGACCCTACTAGTCATAGTATGTGGACACTACTAGTCATAGTATATAGGGTCCATGTTGATGTGGTTACGGACCCATAATCAGGAGTTGTACCCACATACTATAAATAGTGCTTCCAAATCTTCAATCCGAACACCACTGCTGCCAACTCTAGGTCATGCGTCAGGTAGTTCTTCTCATGAGTCTTAAGATATCTAGAGACATACGCAATGACCTTATCGTGCTACTCAACACACACCTAAGACAAACCTTAGAGGTATCATAATACACAACTAATCCATTTGTACCTCAGGTAGGGTCAACATTGGGGTTGAAGTGAGTCAAGTCTTTAACTCCTGAAAGCTCTTGTCACAAGCATCCGACCATTGAAATTTGACTTTTTTCTGAGTCAGCTTAGTCAATGTTGCAACAATGAATGAAAATCCTTCAACAAACCTCCTGTAGTAGCCAACTAAACCCAAGAAATTCCTGATATTCGAAGGACTAACTGGTCTAGGCAAATTCTTTACAACTTCTATCTTTTGGATGTCCACCTGGACACCCTCACATGACACCACATGGCCCAAGAATGCCACTGAGTCCAACGAAAAGTCAGACTTGCTGAATTTATCAAATAACTAGCGATTCTTGAGAGTCTATAGCATAATCCTCAAATGAGTGGTATGCTCTTTCTTGCTTCAAGAGTATATGAGGATATCGTCTATGAAGACAATCATGAACATATCCAAATATGGATTGAACACCCTGTTCATCAAATCCATAAAACTTGAAGGAGAATTCATTATTCCAAGATATAACTACAAACTCATAGTGACCATACCGAGTCCTAAAAGCTTTCTTCTAAATGTCACTCTCCCTAACTCTGAGCTGGTGATAGACGGACCTGAGATCTATGTTTGAGAAGCACTTAGCACCCTAAAGTTGGGCAAAAAGGTCATCAATTCTAGTGAGGGGTTACTTGTTCTTAACTGTGACCTAGTTCAACTGTCGTTAGTTAATGCACATACAAAGAGAACCATCCTTTTTTCGAAAAATAAGAACTGGTGCACCCTACAAGGACTTGCTAGGTCTAATGAATCCTTTGTCTAAAAGATCCTTCAAATGCTCCTTCAACTCTTTTTGCTTGGCTGGAGCAATATAGAGGAATAGACATAGGCTGTGTACATCTGGATGAAGGTCAATACCAAAGTCAATCTCCCGCTCGGGAGGGTCTCCTTATAGATCATATGGGAAAACTTCTGGATATTCACATACAACAAGGATAGACTGAAGAGTCGGGGTCTCGAATGTAGCATCCTTAACCCAAACTAGATGGCAAACACAACCCTAGAAAATCATCGTTCTGGCCTTAGGGTAGAAAACAAAATGACCTACAGGCGCGACTGAACTACCCTTCCATTCTAGGACTGGCTCAATTGGAAATCAAAACTCTATCATACGGGTTCTAGAATTCACTAAGGCATAACATACATGCAACCAATCCATACCAAAGATGACATCAAAATCAGTCATGTCTAACTCTACTAGATCGGCTGAGGTGACTTTCCGAAGGACTATGATAGGTCAATTTTGGCATACCCATCGAGCTATAACTTAGTCACCGACTGGAGTAGAGACTGAGAAGGGCTTTCAAAGGATTTTGGGACTATCTCTGAAACTAATAGAAACATAAGGAGTCACAAAAGATAAAGTATCCCCTAATAACGTCCAAAATATACTCTTCACACAAATAGTATAAACGGACGCTATATCAAAACAAATATCCTGATGGATATTGGGGTCGAATCCCATAGGGACTAGTGGATGATAAGCAAGAGTGTTGATTGAGAAATTGAATTTAGCTTATACCTCTTAGGAATAACATAGAAATAAATAGCTTGTGGGAGATTAACATTTATAATAGAATATAACTTCTAATTTGGCTGATTATGATAGCAAAATTAGCAAGGTTGTTGGCAAGAATGTGAAAGATTAGAGGTGTGGTATAGGTGATATGCTAACTAAACAGGGTCATGCTAGGTCATCTCATAAGTTCAATTAGTGTAAATAATCTCAGAAAATTGGCATTTATGCTTTTCAGCCTTATAAATACCTTTTGCTAGAGTTCTTTCGAACATCTAGACAACATTAAGTCAACCCAATCAGATTGGGATTAATAACTGTACTAATTTCTATCTATTAGCTATTTATTAGGAGTGAGAATGTAATTTTGGCTATTTCTAGTAAAATTTCACAATCTCTCATCCATACCCACTATTAAATTCTCTCCCAATACTCAATTCTTCTTTTGCAAGAAACAATCAAGTAAGAACGATTAGACCCATCTCAATACCAATGGATCTTCAATTATAGATTGGAGAGAATCTAACAGATTTACACTTAGTTAAAAAATATTGAGATGACTCTAGCAATACCCACTCTAATTAAGCATTCATCATCACACACCTCTAGTTAATTATTTAGCTACTAATAATTAAGAAATTCCAAAGCACATTTAACAATAAACTCATTGAATTCAATAATAAGAGTAGCAAAATCAAGCTCAACAAGAAGTCTTCAACAATGGCAGTACCTTGCTAAGAAGAAGAAGAAGGAGAAGAAGGAGAAGAAGAAAACAGTTCTTTTGAAATTTCACCAGTCAAATTCTCCCTTTATTCTCAGCCAAGATAATGTTCTAAAAGCTAAAAATTAAAATCTCATGAGTACACAGTTCTTTTCCCTAGAATATATCCAAAAAATGGGGTATCTTCTATATCTTTTTTCATGCTGGATAATTATGCCTCTGATCAGCGTTCTGGAACCGGTGGAAGTACCAGCGGTTCACCGATTGAAATCTGCGGACCACCGGCTATGCTTTTTGTGCCGTCAGTGAATTCCAGTAATATTCGGCAGTCCCTTCGGCATTTCGTCGATCTCCATCGGTGCACCGCCGGTTCTTTGCTCTTCAATCTAGAAATTTCAGGTGTCATTCGGTGACTGGACTGGTGAGTCACCGGTAGAAACTCGAATTCATCCGTGGCTTTGTTTCCTATAGGAAATGTTTATCGGCTTTTGACCGACGTTTCTCTAGTCTTCTTCGGTAGAGCACTGAATTTCATCCCACTTCCTTATTTTTTCTCCATGTCTTACTCTTTTCTTCACATTAGACATCTGCACACAACAAAGGCAAAAAAGGCATAAAATCAACATAAACAACTCAAAATCTAAGCAAAAACTCAGGCTTAAAAGCCTAATGAGTTGGTGAATTAGCAACTCATCAAACCCCCAAACTTGAACCATTTCTTGTCCTCAAGTAATATAATTATCATCAATTGAAAAACATGTCACTCCACATAAGTTTAAACATCAACAACTACCTGATCTATGACAACCCAAAAGTGCTCACCAATCTCATTGAAAAAGAGAAGAAAATTCCCCTAAAAACTACAAAAAGGAAGATATTTCAAGAAACTACCACCATTCACAAACATGATTCGCAAGAGTTTTCATTTCGTTGAAAAAGGGCATTGCTCATCCATGAATCACACATAGCAACTCAATTCATAATCATTGCACATTTAAAACCTATTTTAGAGCTTGCATTTCTCATGCCTTATACACAATTTATCTTTAATGCAATTGTTCCCTCAAAAGGGGTGATGCCACTCACTGAAGAGAGAATGCCTATTTTATTCATGACTTAATGCATTCACACAAGGGATTTCACAAAGATAAGATTGCACTCACTCATCCCAAAGAAATCTGCATGAACCCAACTCTACCCACAGGCTTGCCCTTCGTGTAAATCGCCACTAATGTAGAGCAACTACACTTAAAATCACTTAGGAATTATGGGTCATGATGTAGGATAGGTAAAAGGGTAGGATAAATGTTTATCTTTAGTGACTAATTCCTCCCTAATGCCTTTATAAATACTTGCAACATCCCGCTATCTTATTGAAATTACTCCACCTTATTTCTCCTTATCATTATTTTCATCCTTTGTGTAATACCAACCACCCTTTTAACACCCATGAATTCCACAATTAGCCTTTTGTATGCTAGATATAGTGCCTTTTACCATTCTTTTCTCTTTTGATGATTCGAGATCTTTCAACCCAAATGATTCATTCATTTTCATCACAATTTTGGGTGCTACCTCACATTGAAATTATCACTTTTCCCTTTTCTCTTGCAAACCCCCAAACTTAGACTTTTGCCTCATCTCACATTCATTTCCTTATCTCTCCCCAATTCATTGGCTTGAAGCCCCCATTTTTCATTATTTTATTACTAGCAATTAGGGAGGATGGGTGCCAAAGAGAAGGATTAGAAATGGTCATTAGGCTTGTAATGTGGTTTTCAAGAAAGGGTCCGAGGCTCAAACATTGGTTATTAAATATTAATGCTCAAGGAGGTCATTTTAGGTGAAGTGACTGTTCGGGGTCGAATGGAAGACTACACACAAGTGCACATGGTCGAACAAGTAGTAAAGTGGCTTAAGTAAGCCAAGTATCGATCCCACAGGGACTGGGCGAGGGTAACAATCTACTCAAGTGTATACTTTAACTCTACAAATGCAGACAACAATGTAAAGAAGAGTTTGATATTTGATCTTGGGCAAATTTATATGCCCAAGTGATACTCAAAAGTGTCATTTTAGCCTTGTTTATCTATCAATGTGTATACATTCTCATGTAATTGGTAATAAAATGTGAATTTATACTAACCAACATGATTAGCATTGTTTTGCAGGTAAAATGTAATTTCAGGAAGCTAAAATGCATGTTGGAGGATATCGGGGTTGGACTTGGATGTGAGCAAGGGACAAGACATTGGACAGCATAAAATAAAGGGGCTCCGCGATGGAGCCGTGTCACGTTGCCATCGCGGAGGCCTTCTGCCTGGATGGGAATTTTCAGCCCAATTCCAGTGTGGGCTCGCGATAGGTCCGTGGCACGGTGGCTTGGCTCCGCGTTGCACGCCGTGCCACGTTGGGCTTTATTTCCTGGACCCCCAGTTCCAGTGAAGGTCCGCGTCCGTAGCGTGTCACGGAGGCAGTGCTCCGCGATGCACTCCGTGACACATTGCTTGTTATTCCAGAAAAAATTTCCACCAGTATAAATAGAACACTTAGGTTCATTTTTCAATATTCTGACTTGGTGGAGCAAGAACGTGGGTAACAGGTGTCCGGCTGGTTCGGTATGTGTTAAAAACCGACACGCAAGTGTACGTGGTCAAACAAGTAATAAAGTGGCTAAGTAGCCAAGTATCGATCCAAGGAGGCTGCTCTGGATATGCAAAATTTCCTAGTTCACTATATTTCTATTCTATTTCTAACTATGCTAACAACTATCCAATCAAGAATTTAGGGAGTTTTGTTTCTAAACTAATTATATACTAAACTTAACAACTATTATTTACGTTGAATTCAGACAATGGATATGCTCATGCCAAGGTTAAGAACGAGTAATGGAGTTGATAATTATGATAATTTGGTCATCCTCTTCTTCATATTGCTAGTCAAGAACGTTTGCCTAGAAATTAAAACTTCCATATTTAATTTCACTTTAGAATCATAAACCATTCGTCTACATTTCTGTGATCAAATGAAATTTATGACCTAACACTACAATGCCGGTTCCTAAATTGACTAATACGGCTTTCAAGTATATTTCTATCAAGAAAGCACATCAAAACCCAATTTTCCCAAATCAAGTTAAGAACAATACCCTATTAATTCACAACTTTCCAATTTCATGCTCTCTCGAGTGAAATTGGACTTTTTAGATATACATTAATGGTGGCCAATCAAGAATGTACTAAGCACAAGAATTAATAGAACAATATGCAAGAAGAAGAAGAAACCATATCAATTATTACCAATAATCATTACACAAGTTCAAAACCTCAGCAAGAAAGGAATTAGCCGCTCATTCTTGGATTAATCGTCCTAGAATGAGTGTAAATCATGCATACAATTGAAGGAAAGAAGAAGGGAAGAGAAGAAAACTCTTATCTTTTCTATTCTTCAACTGCCACAAAACCACGTTCCTCTCTCCACTCCTGAACTCTGCTAAAAACTAGAACTAAAAGAAGACTCCTTTAAAAATAACCTAAGTGTGCTATTTATACTAGTGGGAAATTTTTCCCGGAATAACAAGCAACGTGTCACGGAGGCCAACGCGGAGCACTGCCTCCGTGACACGGCGTGGACGCGGACCCTCTCTAGAAATTGCAGGGTCCGGATAATTGGTCTCAACGTGGCACGGAGGCCATCGCGGAGGCCTATCTCCGTGCCACGGAACTGACGCGCAGGCACACTGGAAATTGCCTAATTAATTTCTGCCCAGGCAGTGTGCTACCGTGATGGCAGCGTGGCACGGCTCCATCGCGGAGCCAGTGTAAAATGTGCCATCCAAGGTCTTTTCCACTCTCGCATCCAAGTCCAACTCCGACATAGTTCCAACACGCATTTTAGCTCCTAAAAATCACATTATCCTGCAAAACAAATGCTAATCATGTTGGTTAGTATAAATTCGCATTTTATTACCAAATACATGATATTATATACACATTGCACAACAAACAAGGTAAAAATGATACGTTTGAGTATCACTTGGGCATATAAATTTGCCCAAGATCACTTACCCCACACTTAAATCCTTGTTCGTCCTCGAACAACACATACACAACTCATGCAAATTACATCCCAACCTTCGTCACTATGGTGCGACATTTTACGCTACGGTCATACCGATTATTCAATTCTTGCAAATCATCAAGAAAACATGCTTGGTCGTACAAGACAATGACCTTAATACATCGAGGCTTCCTAAACTTTTAAGAATTGATTCTTGATATCGGCAAACTCATGCAAATCAACTAATCAAGAAATCCGACACGAAAATCAATCTTTCATCAAGCATGTACCCTCACAACTCGAGAGAAACTTCCCCTTTTATGTTCGTGCAACACACAAACATGCAAGTAGGGGCATATAAAAATTAATTTCACTCTCTCTCCCAAAAGAATTCACATGCATCATGTCATGACCCATAGGCTTGCCCTTAGTGTATTACTCCACTAATATAAAGAAATGCAATGTAGGATCAAATAGGACTTTTAATGGGTTGTAATTGGGCTATGGATCTAGTATATATATATTGGATTAGCCAATAATAGTCGCTAGCATCCTTAAGTGCCTTTTCAACTCATTCCCATCGACTCATGGACATTGTTCCTCTCTTTTCTCTTTTTCTCCCATTCATGCTGGTTTACTATCATACAGCCCATTTCATCAGGCACACTTGACACAAAACAGAGGGTTTTCATGTACCCTCACTATCATTTAATTACAACTAGTGCCTCTTCAACATCATCTTTTCTTTCCTCACTTTGCTTTTCTTTTCTTTTCACTCTTTTCACTCTTTAACACTTTGGGAAACATTTTCTGTTCTTTGTAAGCGCTTAAGAGCTTCTTATAGACTTTAAGGCTACTGAAAAGAAGGAATAAAGCTTAGTTCATACAATTCTGGACAAAAGAAAGAAATCGGCTAAAGGCTCAACGGGCTGACTAGGGTACACAACATATAAAAAGGTAGAATTTGACAAGAAAAAAATGGAAACTAACGGTTAAAACAAAGAAATGCCTACATCCTTTCCAACACTACACCTCCTTCATTTCGTTTTGTATACACACCAGGCAAGTTCTAGACAATTCACAATGATATGGAATAGCAAAACCTCACTCACACTTTATGCACATGCTCGAATTAAGACGCATTCACAGACTCTTTAATTAGTCAACTACATGAATTCAAGATTAAGCCTCAATCATAATGAACCAAATTCTCTAGCCTAGGTAACTCAACATATTTACAAAATTGCATGCTTTCAAACGAATCATTTTCACGTTTTGAACATCAATTACAACATGCAACGAAATTTTAGCAACCATAAGCAACTACAGTTTGTTGATGCAATCCACCAAAGAAACTAAAAACAAAACATCTACTCCTATCGACTACATTTCCCTTAAGACGGTCGTCATCCATCCATCATAGGGAATGGTCACTAACTATGACATCAGTTCAATGGGACTATTCTCGGTAAAAGAACCAAAAACAAACTCCGAGAAACCCAAAATTAAAACTTCAAAATTTTTGCAACACATCGATCATTTCGATAGAAAATATTTGCAAACTATGTTGATAAATGCAAAATCTTTTCGCAAAAATTTTGAAAAATATCGATCATATCGATAGAAAAAAAATATTTACAAAATTTACAAAATTTTTACAAAGGCAACCATAACTTTTTAAAGACACACATCATTAGCCACAAACAAATATATACACATCATTCACAAATCAGTTCACAAGAACAGGGAAAGCACAGACATACATAAACGTCAAGGAAGAATATACAGCAGATTTAGAGCCTATGACCCAGCACCTAACTACTCCCCACCCCACACTTAAATCGAACACTGTCCCCAGTGTTCACAAAAATACAAAGCACAAAATTTTGGGTGGTGGAACTCCCTGCTTAGTCGAAATATTCGACTTCCTCATCCGGTGTTGCGGCCTCGTCGCCCATATCTGAATCAGCTCCATCGCCGTCATCGGACTCTACATCAGAGTCCTCACGACGTGTCTCCTCATCAGTAGGGACGTCGTCGTCAGTCGGCTCCACAAAGGCTGGCCCCACCTTGCATAAAGCTCTGGCGTTCTCGCCGAAGGGGTAGTCCAGCTCCAGCTGCCATAATTCATCCTCGGTGGCTGGTCTCCCACCTATCCGTAGCTGCAGCATCTGCATGCCGAACATACGGGCCATATACTGGTCGTCACGAGCATGTCGCTCGCCCAGAGTCAGCACAGGTCCGTGTGTAGTGTCGGGGGCCTTGGTTTTTGTCACATCAAGGGCCCTCCGCTCCAACTGCGGAATGTAATCCAAGGCTTCTTCCTCGATGTCAAGGCCTCGGAGGAAGGTGCTGATGAGTCCGCCAAACCCGTATCTGTGGCCCTGGTGTAGTCTGGCTCTCTTCATGGCGGATATTATAACCGCCCCCACATTAATCTCAAGCCCTTTCATAAGGGCATACACCAGGCAGACACGGTCCCGGGTCACGTCTGTCATATGCACTCCCGGGATCAAACATGAACATACTATTTTTAGCCAGATTCTGGCCTCCCTGTTCATCTGCGAATAAGGCAGAGTCTGGTGGTAACCCCTCTCTTTGTGTCTCCTCCATCGGGCTGTGGATTGAGCCCCACACAATGTACGTCTGATGTCGGCGTACGGTGGGGTGATATTGAGCTGGCGGAGAACGTGGGCGTCTGTGTCCCGCGCTCCAACGATGGCATTCAGCTGCTGGGGTTCCAGGGTGACAATCTGCCCTCTGATTTTAATAGTATGGCTCCTGATGGTCGGGTTCCAGTTGGCGTAGAATTCCCGGACCAAGTGAAGGTTGCACTCCTTGGGCGCCTGAAAAATAAAACTGAGCCCAGCTGCCTCAATCCTCTGCACAATGCGAGGGAACTCCTGTGCAAGTGGTTCCCTTGCAATATATTCCTCCGGGAAGTATTTGCTTTCCTTGTGCTTATTATACCATTTCTTCCCTTCGTCGGTGACCCATCGTGTTCCGTATCGGCGGTGTTGACCGCGTGGAACAGCAGGTGCAGCTGGGACAGCAGTGCCTAGTCTCATTCTCTTTCTGCCGGTGCCTGAGGTTGAGGCACCCTTGCCTTTATCTTGTCGGCTAGCCATTGTACCTGTCAATTTACACAGACAAGCACAATATTAAGCTAAAAACTTGTTAGCTTCGGCTAAGGTCGGGTTAAACAAAATTTACCCCACACTTAGTCTTTAACAATATTTACAACATTTTAGCAAGGATAACTCTATTTACACCCCTAAACACAATCAACTATAAACATGTTGCTTAGTGCGTTCACAAAATTTCGACAGCATAACGGCTAGCGAATTACTTAGACTTCATACAGCTAACCCAATCCTCCTATCGACAACTATTCATCCACAGCACTTAGCAACAATAACCACAACAGAAATAAGAACAACAATACAAACCTATTATATACAACTAATCTAAGCAATTCAACCAATTCACATATTATGCACTTCCCCACAGAAATTTGAGAATTAGTCGTCTTTCCACAATTAAACAATAGTTACCACGACTTATCTCAACTACTAAACACACCCAGGCACCAATTTCATCAAACTATCAAGTTACCCACGTTCAAATCCAACAACCCAAGCCCTAGAACTCAATTCGACAATCAATATTGAATTATTCAATCAATCGATAAGTTCAAACGTCAACTACAATAATCCGAACATAATCAATCACAAAATAATTCACATCATGTTTAATTTTTTACCTAGGGTGATATATCTCACCTCACATGCTCAAAAGTGACAAAACTCTCCAGAAATTTGAGATAGAAGATGAAAACATACCTTGGATTTGAAGAACCGAAAAAACTTGACGTTTTCCTTGCCTATCAATGTGGCACGGAGCTTGGGGGTAGGGGAATGGGTGTTTGGTCGCGGAGGGTAGAAGGAATGGGGAAATTTGGGCGAAAATCGGGGGTTTATTTAAAAGAAACACGCGGGTCACCCGGAAACCCGGTGTGACCCGGCACTGGGATAAGGGCAACGTGTCACGGAGGGTAACGCGGAGCCCCTCCTCCATGACACGGAGCCAACGCGTTGGCTTACTGGAATTTTTAAAAAAAATTCCAGATTCACCTTCAACGTGTCACGGAGGTCAAAGCGGAGTATTGCCTCCGTGAGACGGCGCCAACGCGCCAGTGCTCTGTTTCACCATCAAATTTTATTTTTCATACCTCGCCTCGTTTCCTCGATTCCAAGTATTTTTCCTCCGGTATACCTGAAAATCACCTCACTAAACAAAAATTGGTTAAATTCATAGATTCGCTACTAAAAAAAATAAATAAAATACAAATTACTAATTAAAATGAAAATCTAGGCCTAGTGAAGAAAAAGGAAAGAAAATAGAATAAAAGAAAAACTTTGCACTAAGGAAAGAAAATTTTTTTTTTCACGGGTTGCCTCCCGTGCAGCGCCTGGTTTAACGTCGCGGCTCGACAGCCTTTATGCTCAAGTGTCTACTAGGGAGATGGACGATTTGTCTCGATCATGGTCATCTCCCCATTAGTTCTCAACCTCATCTGGTGGTCTACCTCGTAACTCTCGGAAATCAGTCACTCCATTTGCATTCCCATGATCAATCACGTTGATCACCGAGAGTTCCTTATAGACAGTCGGGAGCTTAGGTGCCTTGTACACGTCGAACACCTCAACCTTGTCGTGTGCTCGCATTGTGAGTTGACCCGCAGCTACATCGATCAATGCCTTTCCGGTTGCCAAAAATGGTCGTCCCAAAATAAATGGGACTTCTGCATCTGGTTCAAAATCCAGAACAATGAAATCTACCGGAAAAATGAGGGAGCCTACCTGCACTAGCACATCCTCGACAATGCCATCCGGCTTAGCTAAGGACCTGTCTACTAGCTGCAAGATCACTGTTGTGGGTCTAGGACTCCCTAGCCCTAACTTTCTGAATACCGAAGATGGCATCAGATTTATACTTGCCCCCAAGTCGCATAACCCACAAGCTCGAATACTTTGCCCAATCGTCAGCTGGATAGTAAAACTTCCAGGATCCTTTAGTTTAGTGGGCAACCTGTTCTGAATACGGGATGTGCATTCCTCTGTTAAAGCCACCGTGGCATACTCAGTCAAACGACTTTTGTTGGCCACGATGTCTTTGATATACTTTGCATATTTCGGCACACCCTGCAAGACATCAACAAGAGGTAAGTTAACATGTACCTGTTTGAGTACCTCCATGAATTTCTGGAAACACGCCTCCTCCTTGTGTTTCTTAAGTCGTTGAGGGAACGGGGGTGGAGGCCTTGCTGGTTCAGCTTCTTTGGTCTTCCCCGTATCTGAGGTTTGTTCTCCCTCAACATCTACTGCTCCTGACTTCTGAGGCGGTCTTTTCGGTTCCACCTCCTTTAATTGTAAACCACTCCTCGTGGTCACTGCATTTACTTGCTTAGGATTTGGATCCGTGTCGCTAGGTAGTCCTCCCCTGGGTCTAGTATTTTGGGCACTAGCAAATTGCCCAAACTGATATTCAAGAGCCTTGGTTGCCAATTGATTGTTCTTTACTTCGGCTGCCAGTTTGACGTAGTCAGCCTGCAATTGTGCCTGGTTGGCAATCATGGTCTTGAACATTTCCTCAATAGTCGGTGATGGTGGTGGAGGAGGGGCATTGTGATTTCTGAACTGATTCTGATAGCCTTGTTGCCCTCCTTGGTTTCTGTGCATACCCTGCCCTGAACCTTGGCCTTGTTGATTGTTGCTACCCCACGAAAAATTCGGATGATTCCTCCAATTCGAGTTGTAGCTACCACCAAACTGCTGTTGATTCCTCTGTGCATTGCCCACAAAGTTGACAGAATCAGGATTTGCACCACAACACTCAGCTGAATGCTCACTACTACCAGACACTTCACACCACATCTGTTGGACTGCATCAACTGAGGCTGAAGACTGGTTCAAATTCATAGTGCTGAAGTGAGTGTTTAACTGATTCTGCAAAGCAGCTATCTGTGCAGCGATAGCTGTGAATCCATCCACTTCGAACACTCCCGCTGCTTTCCTTGCTCCACCCCTTGAAGAATCTGCATTCCATTCCGGATTGCCTTGTGAGATTCGGTTGAGCAAAGTGTACAACTCTTCATAAGTCTTCTCCAGCGCTTGCCCTCCAGCTGCTGAGTCTAACAAAATTTTAGTGTGGGGTTCCAAACCCTCAATAAAAGTGTGTACCAACACCTCATTTGACTGATGATGATGAGGACAGTCCCGCAACATGGACTTGAATCTTTCCCAGGCTTGATAAAGATTTTCTCCTTCCCTCTGTTTAAATCTTAGAATCTGACTTCTAAGTTTAGCTGTTTTACCTGAAGGGAAAAATCTGATCAAGAACTTCTTTGCAAGATCATCCCACGTTGATATAGAGTTGGGTGGTTCAGCTTTTAACCACCTCTTGGCTTCACCCAATAAGGAAAATGGAAATAAGGTGAGCCGAACATAATCAGGTGACACTCCAGCGGGTATGTACGTGTCACTTATCTCCAAAAAGTTCTGGAGATGTTGTTACGGATCTTCGTGAGGGAGACCGGTAAACTGCCCGCTCGTGTGCAAAAGTTGCACCATATTTTGCTTTAACTCAAATCTCCCCCCAGGCTATGGTTTGCGGATGCTGGAATGTACATTATTAGCTTGTGGGATGGCCACCTCGCGAACCGGCCTGGCTGCTACTTCCTCGGGCACTAACACTGCCCGTACAACTGGTGGATTGGGTTGCTCCATCGTAGACTGTTTGAGCAACTGCAGCTTCTTCCGGAGAGCTTCTCTACGTTGACTATGCAATTCACGTTCTGGCTCTAAGTAAGATTCCACCAACTCCTTGTCCCTTGCCAGTGTTCACAGAAATAAAAATCTGCAAAATACAGGCTAAGACCAAGTTGTTAACACTTAAGAAAATAAAATACAAATACAGTAAATTTACACTAAACAAAATTTTACAAATCGCCTAGTCTCCCCGGCAACGGCGCCAAAAACTTGTCCGGCTGGTTCGGTATGTGTTAAATACCGACACGCAAGTGTACGTGGTCAAACAAGTAATAAAGTGGCTAAGTAGCCAAGTATCGATCCAAGGAGGCTGCTCTGGATATGCAAAATTTCCTAGTTCACTATATTTCTATTCTATTTCTAACTATGCTAACAACTATCCAATCAAGAATTTAGGGAGTTTTGTTTCTAAACTAATTATATACTAAACTTAACAACTATTATTTACGTTGAATTCAGACAATGGATATGCTCATGCCAAGGTTAAGAACGAGTAATGGAGTTGATAATTATGATAATTTGGTCATCCTCTTCTTCATATTGCTAGTCAAGAACGTTTGCCTAGAAATTAAAACTTCCGTATTTAATTTCACTTTAGAATCATAAACCATTCGTCTACATTTCTGTGATCAAATGAAATTTATGACCTAACACTACAATGCCGGTTCCTAAATTGACTAATACGGCTTTCAAGTATATTTCTATCAAGAAAGCACATCAAAACCCAATTTTCCCAAATCAAGTTAAGAACAATACCCTATTAATTCACAACTTTCCAATTTCATGCTCTCTCGAGTGAAATTGGACTTTTTAGATATACATTAATGGTGGCCAATCAAGAATGTACTAAGCACAAGAATTAATAGAACAATATGCAAGAAGAAGAAGAAACCATATCAATTATTAGCAATAATCATTACACAAGTTCAAAACCTCAGCAAGAAAGGAATTAGCCACTCATTCTTGGATTAATCGTCCTAGAATGAGTGTAAATCATGCATACAATTGAAGGAAAGAAGAAGGGAAGAGAAGAAAACTCTTATCTTTTCTATTCTTCAACTGCCACAAAACCACGTTCCTCTCTCCACTCCTGAACTCTGCTAAAAACTAGAACTAAAGGAAGACTCCTTTAAAAATAACCTAAGTGTGCTATTTATACTAGTGGGAAATTTTTCCCGGAATAACAAGCAACGTGTCACGGAGGCCAACGCGGAGCACTGCCTCCGTGACACTGCGTGGACGCGGACCCTCTCTGGAAATTGCAGGGTTCGGATAATTGGTCTCAATGTGGCACGGAGGCCATCGCGGAGGCCTATCTCCGTGCCACGGAACTGACGCGCAGGCACACTGGAAATTGCCTAATTAATTTCTGCCCAGGCAGTGTGCTACCGCGATGGCAGCGTGGCACGGCTCCATCGCGGAGCCAGTGTAAAATGTGCCATCCAAGGTCTTTTCCACGCTCGCATCCAAGTCCAACTCTGACATAGTTCCAACACGCATTTTAGCTCCTAAAAATCACATTATCCTGCAAAACAAATGCTAATCATGTTGGTTAGTATAAATTCGCATTTTATTACCAAATACATGATATTATATACACATTGCACAACAAACAAGGTAAAAATGATACGTTTGAGTATCACTTGGGCATATAAATTTGCCCAAGATCAACAGGCAGTTGAGGGGACGAAAATATCAGGGTTTTTCTCTCTTCCCTTCTTCTTGAATTCAATTGCTTGCATGTTTAACACTCATTTAACGATGTTAAATCCACAAATGAGTGGCTAATTCATCTTCTTGCTGAGGTTATGAACAATTGTAATGAAATGTGATCATTGATTCTTTGGTTTTTCATCTTTTCTTCCATGGTTGTTCTATTAATTCTTGTTCTTGCTGCATTAATGTGTGGCCTACGTTAATGTATATCTAAAAAGTACGGTTTCACTCGAGAGAGCAAGAAATTGGAAAGTTGTGAATTAATAGGATATGATCTTTTCTTGGTTTGGAAAAATTGGGAATTGATTTACTTTCAGGATAGAAATATACCTGAAAGTCGTATTAGTCTATTTAGGAATCGGGTTTGTATGGCTAGAACATGAATTGCATTTAATCACAAAAATGTAGGTGGATGGTTCATGATTCTTAAGTGAGGTTAAATACGAGAGTTTTAATCTCTTGGCGATAGTTCTTGGCTAGCAATCGGAGGAAAAGACTAACCAAATTATATCGATAATTAACTTCATTACATGTTCGTTTAACCTCAGCATGCTCTCATTCATAGTTCAGATTCAAATTAGATAGTTATTTTAGATTTAGCATAAAAATTATAAAACTAAATATCAAACTTTTGGTTACACTGTTGTCTGCATTTTTAGAATCTAAATATAGTACACTTGAGTAGATTGCACTTCATCCCAGTCCCTGTGGGATCGATACTTGGCTTACTTAAGCTACTTTACTACTTGTTCGACAACGTGCACTTGCGTGTAGTTATATACCCATATAACAAAGACCGAACAAGTTTTTGGCGCCGTTACCGGGGACTTGACAATTGGTGAATTTGTTTTAAGTGTTAATTTACTATATTTTTGTTTTCTTAGTGTTGACAACTTGGTCTTAGCCTGTATTTTGCAGACTTAATTTCTGTTGAACACTGGCAATAGACAAGGAGCTGGTGGACTCGTATATAGAGCCAGAAAGAATATTTCACAGTAAACGGAGAGAAGCTCTACAAAGAAAGCTGCAGTTGCTCAGACAGACGATCATGGAGCAATAACAAAATCCACCGGTAGTCCGGGCAGTGTTAGTGCCCGAAGAAGTAGCAGCTCGGCCGGTTCGCGAGGTGGCAATCCCACATGCTAATAATGTCACATCTAGCATCCGCAAACCTGAGCCAGGAGAGAGGTTTGAACTTAAGCAGAATATGGTGCAATTGCTGCACACTAGCGGGCAGTTTACTGGTCTCCCTCATGAAGATCCACAGCAGCATCTCCAAAATTTTTTGGAGATGAGTGACACTTACATCCCCGCTGGAGTGTCATCAGATTATGTCTGGCTTACATTGTTCCCATTTTCTCTATTGGGAGAAGCCAAGAGGTGGTTGAAAGCTGAGCCACCGAATTCTATTTCTACGTGGGATGATCTTGCAAGGAAATTCTTGATACGGTTTTTTCCCTCCGGTAAAACAGCAAGACTTAGAAGTCAAATTCTAAGTTTTAAATAGAGTGAGGGAGAGAATTTATATCAGGCCGGGGAGAGATTCAAGTCCATGTTGCGGGATTGTCCTCATCATCATCAGTCCAATGATGTGCTGGTGCGCACTTTTATAGAGGGTTTGGAACCCCACACAAAAATATTGCTAGACTCAGCAGCTGGAGGACAAGCGCTGGAGAAAACTTATGAGGAGCTATATACCTTGTTGAACCATATTTCGCAGGGCAATCCGGAATGGAATGCTGATTCATTAAGAGGCGGGACAAGGAAAGCAGCAGGAGTTCTAGAAGTGGATGGGTTTACAGTTATTGCTTCACAGATAGCTGCATTACAAAATCAACTTAACACCCACTTCAGCAACATAACAATGAACCAGCCCCAAGCCCCAGTTAATGCAGTGCAGCAAATGTGGTGTGAAGTGTGTGGAAGCAGTGAGCACTCAGCTGAGTGTTGTGGAGCCAATCCTGACTCGGTAAACTTTGTGGGAAATGTACAAAGGAACAACCATCAGTAGTATGGTAATAGCTACAATTCCAATTGGAGGAATCATCCTAATTTCTCCTGGGGTAGCAACAACCATCAAGGGCAAAGTTCGGGTTAGGGTGTGCAAAGGAACCAAGGAAGGCAGCAAAATTATCAAGCACAATTCAGAAACAACAATGCACCTCCTCCACCACCATCACCCAGCATTGAGGAGATGTTCAAGACCATGATAGCTAACCAAGCTCAATTGCAGGCTGACTATGTGAAATTGGCAGCCGAAGTGAAAAACAACCAGTTAGCTACCAAGGCACTTGAATATCAATTTGGGCAATTTGTTGGAGCCCAAAACACAAGGCCTAGAGGAGGACTTCCTAGCGACACAGATCCCAATCCCAAGCAGGTGAATGCAGTGACCACAAGGAGTGGTTTGCAACTGAAAGAGGTGGAACCAGAAAGACCACCTCAACAATCGGGAGCAACAGAAGTTGAGAGGGAGCAAAGTATTGAAAGGGGGAAGACTAAGGAAGCTGAATCAGAAAGACTACCACCCCCGTTCCCTCAACGCTTAAAGAAACACAAGGAGGAGGCGTGTTTCAAGAAATTCATGGAGGTGCTGAAACAGGTACATATTAACTTACCTCTTGTTGATGTTTTGCAGGGAGTGCCGAAATATGCTAAGTATATAAAGGACATCGTGGCAAACAAAAGTCGGTTGACTGAGTATGCTACGGTGGCTCTAACGGAGGAGTGCACTTCCTGGATTCAAAACAGACTGCCCACAAAGCTCAAAGACCCTGGGAGCTTTACTATACAGATTACTATTGGGCAGAGCATCCGAGCTCGTGGATTGTGTGATTTGGGAGCGAGCATAAATTTGATGCCGTCATCGGTATTTAGAAAGTTGGGTCTAGGGAGTCCTAGACCCACAACAGTAATCTTGCAATTGGCGGATCGATCCTTAGCGAGACCTGATGGCATTGTGGAGGACGTTCTGGTGCAAGATGGCTCCCTAATTTTCCCGGTAGATTTTGTCGTGCTGGATTTTGAACCAGATGCGGAAGTCCCATTTATTTTGGGATGTCCTTTCTTGGCGACCGGGAAAGCACTAATTGACGTAGCTGCGGGGCAGCTAACAATGCGAGTACATGAGAAGGTGCAGGTTTTCGATGTGTACAAGGCACCCAAGCTCCCGATGGTGCACGAAGAACTCTCGGTGATCAATGTGATTGATCAAGGCAATGATGAGCAGATTAAGGATTCACGAGAGTTAATGGGAAAACCACCGGATCGATGTAAGCACTACTGGGGGGAGGACGGTGATCGAGAGAAATCGTCCATCACCCTAGAGGACGACTGAGCTTAACGACGTCGAGCAGCGACGGTAAACCAGGCGCTGCACGGGAGGCAACCCGTGGAAATTTTCTTTTTTTTTGTAAAGTGTGAATAGATTTTTCTTTTCCTTTTTCTTGATTTACTACAAAATTTTTCATTTTAGTTTTTGTTTTATTTTTATATAGAGTGAAACCTATAATTCTAACCAATTTTGTATAGTGAGATGAATTTCAGGTCAAACGGAGGAAAATATGCACGGAATCACAAAGGAAAATTTGAGGTATGCAAATTAACAAAAAGTGGCAAAACAGTGAGCTGGGACGATAGCTCCGTGTCACGGAGGTGGATTTCCGAGTTACCCTCCGTGACACGTTGAGGTATAATTCGGATTTTTTTAAAATTTCCAGAACAGGCTCGCGATGGCTCCGTGTCACGGAGGCAGTGCACCGCGATGCACTCCGTGACACGTTGCCGTGTATATCGCGACGGGTCACACCAGGTCCCCAGGTGACCCGCGCGATTTTACTACTTTTTAACCCCGAAAAACCCTCCCTTTCCCTTATTTTTCAATCACTCCGCGACCAAACTTCCCAAAACCCATCCCCCTTCAACGTGACACGGAGTAGGCTAAGAAAATCATCGAGTTTGCTTAAATTCTTCAACTTCAAGGTATGTTCTTCGATTTCCATCTCATTTCTTGTCGATTTTCTTCGATATTGAGCATGTGAGGTGAGCTAAGTTTTCCCTAAGTAGAAATTAATCATGAATTCAATTGAATTGCTGTTGATGAATGATCGGAATGTTGTTATGATTTCTTTAACTCATTAATTGCATAAATTAATCGAATTTGCTTGATATTATCATTTCTAGGGCTTGTTTTTGAATGTGAAGTGAAAAATGTAGTGAACTTGTTAAATTCATGCCGGGATGTACATGTTGAATGAGATGAGTCGGTGCGCTAATTGTTAGGATGATAAAAGACCGACGGATTCTCGGGTTAGGGAAATAGTGAAATTTTGCAAGAATTGGGTTGGTTGTATAGATCATGTAGATAAATTCTTGTTGTTGTTTTTGTTTTTGTTTCTTTGTTTTTCCTTGCTATGTGTGATGGATAAAATGTTAGCGATGGTAGTGATTGGGATTAGCTATATGAAGTCTGATTAGTACACAGAAGATATACTGTCGAATTCTTCGAACGCACTAAGCATGATTGTATAGTTGGTTATTGTGTGTAAATAAGTATGATCTTGCCGTATTGTTGTAACTGTAGCTAAGGACTAAGTGTGGGGTAACCTAGCTTAACCCGACCTTAGTCGAAGTTAATATCCGTTAGCTTAACATTGATCTTGTCTACTTGGGTTGACAGGTAAAATGGCAAGCAGGCAAGAGAAAGGGAAAGGCTCATCAACATCTGGCGCCGGAAGGAAGCGAATCAGACTGGGCACAGCAGTCCCAGCAGCACCAGTAGTTCCACACGGCCAACACGCCAATACGGAATGAGATGGGTGACGGATGATGGGAAGAAGTGGTACGCAAAGCACAAAGAAAACAAATACTTCCCCGAGGAGCATATAGCACGGGAACCATTGGCACAGGAGTTCCCTAGGATGGTCCACTGGATCGAGGCAGCTGGGCTCAACTTCATCTTTGAAGAGCCCAAGGAATGCAATCTGCACTTGGTTCGGGAAGTCTATGCCAACTGGAACCCGACGATCAGAAGTCACACCATAAAAATCAGAGGGCAAATAGTCACCTTGGAGCCCCACCACCTCAATGCTATCATAGGGGCGCGGGACACAGACGTCCACGTGCTCCGACAACTGAACATTACCCCACCGTATGCGGACATCAGACGCACCTTGTGTGGGACCCGATCGACAGCTAGATGGAGCAGACACAAAGAGAAGGGCTACCACCAGACTTTGCCGTATTCACAGATGAACAGGGAAGCCAGAATATGGCTGAAGATTATCTGTTCCTGCCTAATCCCGGGGGTACATATGACAGATGTAACCCAGGATCGTGTATGCCTGGTGTACCCCCTGATGAAAGGGCCGGAGATCAACGTTGGGGCGGTAATTATCTCCACCATGAAGAGAGCCCGGTTGCATCAGGGGCAAAGGTACGACTTTGGTGGACTACTCACCACCTTCCTCAGGGGCCTAGATGTCGAGGAAGAGGCACTTGACTATATCCCGCAGATGGAGCGGCGGGCCTTAGATGTTACTAAAACTAAGGCTCCCGACACCACCCACGGGCTAGTGCTTACACTTGGCGAGCGACACGCTCGTGATGATCAGTATATGGCTCGCATGTATGGGATGCAGATGCTCCAGCTGAGGATAGGCGGGAGGCCGGCGACAGAGGAGGAGCTATGGCAGCTCGAGCTGGACTGCCCCTTCGGTGAAAATGCCAGGGCTCTATGCCAAGTGGGTCCAGTATTTGTAGAGCCCACGGATGATGACGTCCCCACAGACGAGGAGACACATCGGGAGGACTCCGATGTGGAGTCCGATGATGACGACGGGTCTGATTTAGACATGGGAGATGAAGCAGTAGCACCTGACGAAGAAGTGGAGTATTTTGATTGATCAGGGAGTTCCACCACCTGATTTTTGTGCTATTTTAATTTTTGTGAACACTGGAGACAATGTTCGAGCTAAGTGTGGGGTGGGAGTAGTTAGGTGCTGGGCTGTGCGGTTATGTATGTATGCTCTAATCTGTTGTCGTGCATGTGAAATTTTGTTGTCCCCTGTGATTTATGAATTGTTAAGTTGTTGTTCTGTGTTGTAAATTTATGTGAAATTGATGTGTTTTGCTAAATGTTGCTAGCTGATTTTGTATATATTTTTGTTATCGAAATGATCGATATTTTTAAAATATTTTGTACATACTTTTTTCTATCGAAATGATCGATATTTTCAACATTTTTTTACTTCTTGGGTTTCTCGGCATTTGTTTTTGGTTCTTTTACCGAGAATGGTCCCATTGAACCGAAGTCATAGTAGTGACCGTTCCCTATGATAGATGGATGACGACCGTCTTAAGGGAAATGTAGTCGTTAGGAGTAGTTTTTTTTAATTATTTTTTAGTTTTTTTCTTTGGTGGGTTGCATCCCAAAACCTGTAGTTACTGTATGGTTGTGAAATTCTGGTTGCGTGTTGTACATGATATTTAAAATGCAAAGGTGATTCGTATGAAAGCATGCAACTTTGTAAATATGTTGAGATACCTAGCCATAGAGTTCGATTCAGTGTGATTGAGGCTTAATGTTTGAATTCCTGTAATTAGCTGATTGAAGAGTCTGTGAATACATCTTGAATTGAGCATGTGCAAAAAGTGTGAAGTGAGGTGTAATTATTCCATGCTATTGTGAAATGTTTAGAACTTGTCTGGTATGTGTGCAAAACGAAATGAAGGAGGTGTATTGTAGGAAAGGATGTAGGCATTTCTTTATTTTAACCGAGAGTTTCTATTTTTCCTTGTCGTACCCACCTTGATTGTATACCCTAGTCAGCCCGTTGAGCCTTTAGCCTATTATTTTTTTCTTTTGTCAAAAAGTGTAAACCGAGCTTAATCCCTTCTTTTCATTAGCCGTAAAGTCTATACAAAACTCTTAAGCGCTTAAGAAGAGAAGATCATTTTCCCAAAGTGTCAAAGAGTGAGAATGGTGAAAAGAAAAGAAAAGCAGAGTGATAGAAGAAAAGAAAAGGTTGAAGGTGCACTTGTTATAAATAAACTATAATGAAGGTGCATGAATAATCTTTGTTGTTGTGTCAAGTGTGCTTAATAAGATGGGCCAAACTAAAGAAAAACATCAAGAATGGGATGATGAAAAAAAAGAAACAATGTCCATGAGTTGATGGGATGTGTTGAAAAGGCGCTTAAGGATGCTAGTGGCTATTATTGGCTAACCCAATATTTACTATTTCCGTAGCTTCCATTACAACCAGTTAAAGTCCTACGTGATCTTACATCGCACTTCTTTATATTAGTGGAGTAACACACTAAGGGCAACCTTATGGGTCATGACATGAAGCATGTGAATTCTTTTGGGAGAGAGAGCGAAATTGTGTTTACATGCCCCTACTTAAAATTTTATGAGTCATATAAGCAAAAAGGGGAAGATTCTCTTGTGTTGTGAGGGCACATGCTTTATGAGAGATTAATTTTCATGTTGGATATCTTGATCAGCTGATTTGCATGAGTTTGCCAATATCGAGAGTCGATTCTTAAAGTCTAGGAGGTCTTGATGTATTGAAGGTCATTGCATTGATAGGACCATGCATGTTTCTTGATGATTTGTCGTATTGAATAATCGGTATGACCGTAGCCTAAATTACTGAACCAAAGTAGCGAGGTTGGGATGTAAATTGCATGAAGTGTAGAATTGTTGTTCGAGGACGAACAAGGATTTAAGTGTGGGGTAAGTGATCTTGGGCAAATTTATATGCCCAAGTGATACTCAAAAGTGTCATTTTAGCCTTGTTTATCTATCAATGTGTATACATTCTCATGTAATTGGTAATAAAATGTGAATTTATACTAACCAACATGATTAACATTGTTTTGCAGGTAAAATGTAATTTCGGGAAGCTAAAATGCATGTTGGAGGATATCGGGGTTGGACTTGGATGCGAGCAAGGGACAAGACATTAGATAGCATAAAATAAAGGGGCTCCGCGATGGAGCCGTGTCACGCGGCCATCGCGGAGGCCTTCTGCCTGGATGGGAATTTTCAGCCCAATTCCAGTGTGGGTTCGCGATGGGTCCGTGGCACGGTGGCTTGGCTCCGCGTTGCACGCCGTGCCACGTTGCACGCCGTGCCACGTTGGGCTTTATTTACTGGACCCCCAGTTCCAGTGAAGGTCCGCGTCCGTAGCGTGTCACGGAGGCAATGCTCCGCGATGCACTCCGTGACACGTTGCTTGTTATTCCGGGAAAAATTCCCACCAGTATAAATAGAACATTTAGGTTCATTTTTCAATATTCTGACTTGGTGGAGCAAGAACATGGGTTACAGGCAGTTGAGGGGACGAAAATATCAGGGTTTTTCTCTCTTCCCTTCTTCTTGAATTCAATTGCTTGTATGTTTAACACTCATTTAACGATGTTTAATCCACAAATGAGTGGCTAATTCATCTTCTTGCTGAGGTTATGAACAATTGTAATGAAATGTGATCATTGATTCTTTGGTTTTTCATCTTTTCTTCCATGGTTGTACTATTAATTCTTGTTCTTACTGCATTAATGTGTGGCCTACGTTAATGTATATCTAAAAAGTACGGTTTCACTCAAGAGAGCAAGAAATTGGAAAGTTGTGAATTAATAGGATATGATCTTTTCTTGGTTTGGGAAAATTGGGAATTGGTTTACTTTTAGGATAGAAATATACCTGAAAGTCGTATTAGTCAATTTAGGAACCGGGTTTGTATGGCTAGAACATGAATTGCATTTAATCACAGAAATGTAGGTGGATGGTTTATGATTCTTAAGTGAGGTTAAATACGAGAATTTTAATCTCTTGGCGATAGTTCTTGGCTAGCAACCGGAGGAAAAGACTAAACAAATTATATCGATAATTAACTTCATTACATGTTCGTTTAACCTCAGCATGCTCTCATTCATACTTCAGATTCAAATTAGATAGTTATTTTAGATTTAGCGTAAAAATTATAAAACTAAATATCAAACTTTTGGTTACACTGTTGTCTGCATTTTTAGAATTGAAATATAGTACAGTTGAGCAGATTGCACTTCATCCCAGTCCCTGTGGGATCGATACTTGGCTTACTTAAGCCACTTTACTACTTTTTCGACCACGTGCACTTGCGTGTAGTTATATACCCATATAACAAACCCCGGACAATATTTTGGTTTCTAATTTTATGCTAAGTCCAAAAGGAGTATATAATTTGAGTCTGAACTATGAATGTGAGCATGCTGAGGTTAAAGAACATGTAAAGAAATAAATTATCGATACAATTTTGGTTAATCTTTCCTCCGGTTGCTAGTCAAGAATTATTGACAATGGATTAAAACTCTCGTATTTAACCCAACTTAAGAATCATGAACCGTCCACCTACATTTCTGTGCTTAAACGAAATTCATGTTCTAGCCATACAAAACCGATTCCTTAATTGACTAATACGACTTTCAGGTATATTTCTATCCTGAAGGTAAATCAATTCTCAATTTTCCCAAACTAAGAAAAGATCATATCCTATTAATTCACAACTTTCCAATTTCTTGCTCTCTCGAGTGAAACCGGACTTTTTAGATATACATTAACATTGGCCACACATTAATGCAGTAAGAACAAGAATCAATAGAACAACAATGGAAGAAAAGATGAAAAACCAAATTGATCAACAATTACATTTCAATACAATTGTTCTTAACCTCAGCAAGAAGAGGAATTAGCCACTCATTTGTGGATTAAACATCGTTAAATGAGTGTTATACATACAAGCAATTGAATTAAAGAAGAAGGAGATAGAGAAAAACCCTGAGATTTTCGTCCCCTTAACTGCCTGTAACCCACGTTCTTGCTCCACCAAGTCAGCATTTATTAAAAATGAACCTAAGTGTTCTATTTATACTAGTGGGAATTTTTCTCGGAATAATAAGCAACGTGTCACGGAGTGCATCGAGGAGCACTGCCTCCGTGATACGCCACTGACGCGAACCCTTACTGGAAATTGATTGTCCAGGTATTAAGGCCCAACGTGGCACGGCGTGCAACGCGGGGCTAGGCCAACGTGCCACGACCCCAATGCGCACCTTCACTGGAATTTGGCAAAAATTCCCTATCCAGGCAGAAGGCATCCGCGATGGCAGCGTGACATGGCTCCATTGCGGAGCCCCTTTAATTTGTGCCTTCAAATGCTTTTTCCCTTGCTCACACCCGAGTCCAACCCCGATCTCTCCCAACACGCATTTTAGCTTCCCAAAATTATATTTCACCTGCAAAACAATGCTAATCATGTTGGTTAGTATAAATTCACATTTTATTATCAATCACATGAGAATGAATAAACATTGATAGATAAACAAGGCTAAAATGACACATTTGAGTATCACTTGGGCATATAAATTTGCCCAAGATCACTTACCCCACACTTAAATCCTTGTTCGTCCTCGAACAACAATCTTACACCTCATGCACTTTACACCCCATCCTGGCTACTTTGGTTCGACAATTCAGGCTACGGTCATATCGATTATTTAATACAACAAATCATCAAGAAAACACGCATGGTCTTATCAATGCAATGACCTTCAACACATCAAGACCTCCTAGACTTAAGAATCGACTCTTAATATTGGCAAACTCAAGCAAATCAGCTGATCAAGATATCCGACACGAAATTTAATCTCTCATCAAGCATGTGCCCTCACAACACAATAGAATTTTCCCTTTTTAATGACATGAACTGAAACGATTACATGCAGGGGCATATTGACACAATTTCATTCTCTCTCCCAAAAGAATTCACATGCATCATGTCACGAACCATAAGCTTGCCTTTAGTGTATTACTCCACTAATATAAAGAAGTGTGATGTAAGATCACGTAGGACTTTAACGGGTTGTAATGTAAGCTACAGACTAGTAAATACTGGGCTAGCCAATAATAGCCACTAGCATCCTTAAGCGCCTTTTCAATACATCCCATCAAACTCATGGGCATTGTTTCTTCCTTCATCATCCCATTCTTGAAGTCTGTCTTTATTTTGGCCCATCTTATTAAGCACACTTGACTCAATAACAAAGACTATTCATACACCTTCATTATATTTTCTTTATAACAAGTGCACCTTCAACCTTTTCTTTCCTTTCATCACTCTGCTTTTCTTTTCTTTTCACCATTCTCACTCTTTGACACTTTGGGAAAATTATTTTCTCTTCTTAAGCGCTCAAGAGTTTTGGATCAAATTTATGGCTAATGAAAAGAAGGGGTTAAGCTCGGTTTAGACATTTTTGACAAAAGAAAAAAAATAATAGGCTAAAGGCTCAACGGGCTAACTAGGGTGTACAATCAAGGTTAGTACGATAATGAAAAAGAGAAACTTTTAGTTGAAAACAAAGAAATGCCTACATCTTTCCTACAATACACATCCTTCATTTCATTTCGTACACACAGCAGGCAAGTTCCAGACATTTCATAATAGTATGGAATAAACAAAACCTCACCCCACACTTATTGCACATGCTCAATTCAAGACGTATTCACAGACTCTTCAATCAGCTAATTACAAGAATTCAAACATTAAGCCTCAATCACACTGAATCGACTCTATGGCCTAGGTATCTCAACATATTTGCAAAGTTGCATGCTTTAATAGGAATCACCTTTGCATTTAAAATATCATGTACAACACGCAACCGGAATTCCGCAACCATAAAGTAACTACAGGTTTTGGGATGCAACCCACAAAAGAAAACAACTGGAAAATAAATGAAAAAAAATCTACTCCTAACGACTACATTTCCCTTAAGACGGTCGTCATCCATCCATCATAGGGAACGGTCACTACCTAAGACTTCGGTTCAATGGGACCATTCTCGGTAAAAGACTGAAAACAAACGCCGAGAAACCCAAGAATTGAAAAAAAAATTAAAAATATTGATCATTTCAATAAAACAAAAATATGTACAAAATCAGCTAGCAACATTCAGCAGCACACAATAGCATCACATTTAATTACAATACAGAACAGAAACATCACAATCACAGGGTCACAAAATTTTTCCACAGGCACGACAACAGAACAGAAACATACACAACAACACAACCAGCACCTAACTACTCCCACCCCACACTTATCTCGAACACTGTCCCCAGTGTTCACAAAAATTAACATCGCACAAAAAATGGGTGGCGAAACTCCCTGATCAATCAAAATACTCCACTTCTTCATCAGGTGCTGCTACCTCGTCTTCCATGTCTGAATCGCCCCCATCGTCATCATCAGACTCCACATAGGAGTCCTCACGACGTGTCTCCTCATCTGTGGACATCATCATCCGTGTGTTCTACAAAAGCTGGCCCCACTCGGCATAGAGCCCTGGCATTTTCGCCAAAAGGGTAGTCTAGCTCAAGCTGCCACAACTCCTCTTCTGTTGCCGGCCTCCCGCCTATTCGCAGCTGGAGCATCTGCATCCCGTACATGCGAGCCATGTACTAATCATCCCGAGCATGTCTCTAGGCTAGTGTAAGAACTGGCCCGTGGGTGGTGTCGGGTGCCTTAGTTTTGGTGACATCTAAGGCCCGCCGCTCCATCTACGGGATGTAGTCAAGGGCCTCTTCCTCAATATCCAGGCCTTTCAGGAATGTGGTGAGTAATCCACCAAACCCGTATCTATGCCCTTGATGCAAACGGGCTCTCTTCATGGCGGAGATAATCAGCGCCCCCACATTGATCTCCAACCCTTTCATCAGGGCGTACACCAAGCATACACGATCCCGGGTTACATCCATCATATGCACCCCCAAGATTATGCAGGAACACACGATCTTAAGCCATATCCTAGCTTCCCTGTTCATCTGTGAGTAGGGCAAGGTCTGATGGTAGCCCCTCTCCTTATGTCTGCTCCACCAAGGCGTCGATCGGGTTCCAAACAAAGTGCATCTGATGTCCGCATATGGTGGAGTGATATTCAGCTGCCGAAGCACGTGGGCATCTTTGTCTCGCGCCCCTAGGATAGCATTGAGGTGGTGGGGCTCAAAAGTGACTATTTGCCCCCTTATTTTGATGGTGTGACTTCTGAGAGTCGGGTACCAGTTGGCGTAGAATTCTCGAATCAAGTGCAAGTTGCATTCTTTGGGCTCTTCAAAGATGAAGTTCAGCCCAGCTGCCTCGATCCTATGGGAAATCCTGGGGAACTCCTGTGCCAACGGTTCCCTTGCTATGTGTTCCTCGGGGAAGTACTTGCTCTCCTTGTGCTTCGCATACCATTCCTTCCCCTCCTCTGTCACCCACCTGGTTCCGTATTGACGGCGTTGTCCGCGTGGAACCGCTGGTGCTGCTGGGACCGCTGTGCCCAGTCTGATTCTTTTTCTTCCGGCGCCAGATGTTGATGCGCCTTTTCCCTTGTCTTGCGTGCTTGCCATTGTTCCTTTCAAACCAAACAGACAAGTTCAATGTTAAGCCAACTAACATTAGCTTCTACTAAGGTTGGATTAAGCTAGGCTACCCCACACTTAGTCCTTAGCTAAAATTACAACATTACGGCAAGATCGTACTTATTTACACAAACAAACAACAAAACATAAAAAATATGCTTAGTGCATTCAGAGAATTCGAGGGTATATATTCTATGTACTACTTAGACTTCGTACAACTAACCACAATCCTTACCATCGCTAACATTTTATCCCATCACACTTAGCAAGGAGAAACAAAAGAAAAATTTAACTACATGATCCTATACAATTCACCCATTTCTTGCAATTTCCAATATTTCCTTAACCCGAGAATCTGTCGGTCTTTTAGCATAGTCACAGTTAGCACAACCAACTCATCTCACCCAACATGTACAACCCAACATGAATTTCACTAGTTCAACTCAAATTTTCCATTTCAAACTCAAAGGCAAGCCCTAGCTATGGTTTTATCAAAAATTCAATTAAGCTATGTAATTATCGAGTTCAAGCAATCACAATGATACTCCGAATATCAATCAACAATAATTCAATTGAATTTAAGCTTAATTTCTACTTAGGGCAAGTTTTGCTCATATCACCTGTTCCACATCGAAAAAATTCGACAAGAATTGAGATAGAGTTGAAGAACATACCTTGAATTCGAAGAAATAACGAAAACTTGATGAAATTATGGGCTAAGTCCGTGTCACGTTTTTGGGATGTTGGTCGTGGAGGCCATTGAAAATGAGGAAAAATGAGGGGGGAATCGGGGTTAAAAAGTGGAAATTTTGCACGGGTCACCCGGCGACCCGGTGTGACCCGTCGCGATATACACCTCAACGTGTCACGAAGGGTAATGCGGAGCATACCCTCCGTGACACGGAGCCATCGCGTAGGTGTTCTGGAATTTGTAAAAATTCCAGAATTACCTTCAATGTGTCACGGAGGGTAACGCGGAGGCCCTCCTTCGTGACACGGAGCCATCTCCCTAGCTCACTGTTTTCCCACTTTTTATTATTTTTCATACCTCGGATTTTCCATTGCGATCCCTTGCATATTTATCCTCCGTTCAACCTGAAATTCATCTTACGACAAGAAATTGGTTAGAATTATAGGTTTCACTCAAAATAAAAATAAGAATAAAAATAAAAACTAAAAATTTTGTTGTTGATCAAAAAAAAATCTATTCACATTTTACAAAGAAATATTTCACGGGTTGCCTCCCGTGCAGCGCCTGGTTTACCGTCGCGACTCGACGTCATTCAGCTCAGTCATCTTCTAGGGTGACGGACGTTTTCTCTCGACCACCGTCCTCACCCCAGTAGTGCTTACATTGCTCCGGTGGTTTTCCTAATAACTCTCGTGATTCAACTATCTGCGCATCATCAGCTCGATCAATCACGTTGATCACCGAGAGTTCCTCGTAGACCGTCGGGAGCTTGGTGGCCTTGAATACATCAAACACTTCAACCTTGTCTTGTGCTTGCATGGTTAGCTGCCCTGCAGCTACATCAATCAACGCTTTCCCGGTTGCCAAGAAGGGACGTCCCAAAATAAATGGGACTTCTGCGTCTGGCTCAAAATCCAGCACGATGAAATCTACCGGGAAGATAAGGGAGCCCACTTACACCAGCACATCCTCCACAATGCCATCAGGTCTGGCTAAGGACCGATCCGCTACTTGCAAGATCACTGTTGTTGGTCTAGGACTCCCTAGACCCAGCTTCTTGAATACCGATGACGGCATCAAATTAATGCTTGCTCCCAAATCACATAATCCGCGAGCTCG
Source organism: Datura wrightii (assembly GCA_035772735.1). Classification (NCBI taxonomy): domain Eukaryota; kingdom Viridiplantae; phylum Streptophyta; class Magnoliopsida; order Solanales; family Solanaceae; genus Datura; species Datura wrightii. The sequence continues at coordinate 115,036,272 of JASDFA010000003.1, read as the reverse complement.
GATACTCTACACAATTGTAATTTGTATAGTAAAGCTCCCAGGATCTTTGAGCTTTGTGGGCAATCGGTTTTGTATCTAGGAAGTGCACTCCTCCCTGAGAGCTACCGTGGCATACTTAGTCAACTGACTTTTGTTCGCCACGATGTCTTTAATGTACTTTGCATACTTCGGCACTCCCTGCAAAACATCAACAAGAGGTAAGTTAATATGTACCTGTTTCAGCACCTCCATGAATTTCTTGAAACACGCCTCCTCCTTGAGTTTCTTTAATCTTTGAGGGAACGGGGGTGGTGGTCTTTCTGATTCAGCTTCCTTTTTCTTCCCCCTCTCATCACTTTGCTCCCTCTCAACTTCTGCTGCTCCCGATTGTTGAGGTGGTCTTTCTGGTTCCACCTTATTATGCTGTAGACCACTCCTTGTGGTCACCGCATTCACCTGCTTGGGGTTGGGATCCGTTTCGCTCGGAAGTCCTCCTCTAGGCCTGGTGTTTTTGGCTCTAGCAAATTGCCCAAATTGATATTCAAGTGCCTTAGTAGCTAACTGGTTGTTCTTCACCTCGGCTGCCAATTTCACATAGTCAGCCTGTAATTAAGCTTGGTTAGCTATCATCGTCTTGAACATCTCCTCAATGCTGGGTGATGGTGGTGGAGGAGGTGCATTGTTTTTTCTATATTGTGCCTGATAGTTCTGCTGCCCTCCTTGATTCCTCTGCCCCCCTGACTCGAACTTTTCCCTTGATGGTTGTTGCTACCCCAAGAGAAATTGGATGATTCCTCCAGTTGGAATTGTAGCTGTTGCCATACTGTTGGTGGTTGTTCCTCTGTACATTTCCCACAAAGTTCACCGAGTCAGGATTTGCTCCACAACACTCAGTTGAGTGCTAACTACTCCCGCACACTTCACACCAAATATGCTACACTACATTCACTGGGGCTTGAGTCCGGTTCATTGTCATGTTACTGAATTGGTTGTTGAGTTGATTCTTTAAAGCAGCTATCTGTGCAGCAATAGCTGTAAAACCATCCACTTCTAGAACTCCTGCTGCTTTCCTTGTTCCTCCTCTTGACATATCAGCATTCCACTCCGGATTTCCCTGCGAAATACAGTTTAACAAGGTATACAACTCCTCATAAGTTTTCTCCAATGCTTGTCCCCGAGCTGCTGAGTCTAGCAAGATTTTTGTGTGGTGTTCCAAACCCTCTATAAAAGTGTGCACCAACACATCATTGGATTGATGATGAGGAGGACAATCCCGCAACATGGACTTGAATCTCTCCCAAGCCTGATATAGATTCTCTCCCTCTCTCTGTTTAAAACTTAGAATTTGACTTCTAAGTCTTGCTGTTTTACCGGATGGAAAAAATCGTATCAAGAATTTCCTTGCAAGATCATCCCACGTAGTAATAGAATTAGGTGTCTCAGCTTTCAACCACCTCTTGGCTTCTCCCAGTAGTGAAAATGGGAACAATGTAAGCCTGACATATTCTGATGCTGTTGTGGATCCTCATAAGGGAGACCTGTGAACTGCCCGCTAGTATACAGCAATTGCACCATGTTTTGTTTAGGCTTGAACCTCCCTCCTGGCTCAGGTTTGCGGATGCTAGATGTGACATTGTTAGCATGTGGGATTGCCACCTCGCGCACCGACCTAACTGCTATTTCCTCGGGCACTAACATTGCCCTTACTACTGGTGGATTCTGTTGTTGCTCCATGATTGTTTGTCTGAGCAACTGTAGCTTTTTCTGTAGAGCTTCTCTCCGCTGACGATGAAATAGTCTTTCAGGCTCTAAATATGATTCCACCAGCTCCTTGTCTCTTGCCAGTGTTCAACAGAGATTATATATGCAAAATACAGGCTAAGACCAAGTTGTCAACACTAAGAAAAAGAAATATAGTAAATCAACACTTAAGAAAAATTCACCAATTGCCAGTCCTCGGCAACGGCGCCAAAAACTTGTTCGGGGTCGAATGGAATACTACACGCAAGTGCACGTGGTCGAACAAGTAGTAAAGTGTCTTAAGTAATCCAAGTATCGATCCCACAGGGACTGGGCGAGGGTAACAATCTACTCACGAGTCACTATACTTTAACTCTACAAATGCAGACAACAGTGTAAAGAAGAGTTTGATATTTTGGTTTCTAATTTTGTGCTAAGTCTAAAATGAGTATATAATTTGAGTCTGAACTATGAATGTGAGCATGCTGAGGTTAAATGAACATGTAAAGAAATAAATTATCGATACAATTTTGGTTAATCTTTCCTCCGGTTGCTAGTAAAGAATTATTGCCAATGGATTAAAACTCTCGTATTTAACCCAACTTAAGAATCATGAACCGTCCACCTACATTTCTTTGATTAAATGAAATTCATGTTCTAGCCATACAAAACCGATTCCTTAATTGACTAATATGACTTTCAGGTATATTTCTATCCTGAAGGTAAATCAATTCTCAATTTTCCCAAACTAAGAAAAGATTATATCCTATTAATTCACAACTTTCCAGTTTCTTGCTCTCTCGAGTGAAACCGGACTTTTTAGATATACATTAACATTGACGACACATTAATGCAGTAAGAACGAGAATCAATAGAACAACCATGGAAGAAAAGATGAAAAACCAAATTGATCAACAATCACATTTCAATACAATTGTTCTTAACCTAAGCAAGAAGAGGAATTAGCCACTCATTTGTGGATTAAACATCATTAAATGAGTGTTAAACATACAATCAATTGAAATAAAGAAGAAGGAGATAGAGAAAAACCTGAGATTTTCGTCCCCTCAACTGCCTGTAACCCAGGTTCTTGCTCCACCAAGTCAGCATTTATTAAAAATGAACCTAAGTGTTCTATTTATACTAGTGGGAATTTTTCCCGGAATAACAAGCAACGTGTCACGGAGTGCATCGCAGAGCACTGCCTCCGTGACACGCCACTGACGCGGACCCTTACTAGAAATTGATAATCCAGGTATTAAGGCCCAACGTGGCACGGCGTGCAACGCGGGGCTAGGCCAACGTGCCACGGCCCCAAAGCGCACCTTCACTGGAATTTGGCAAAAATTCCCTATCCAGGCAGAAGGCATTCGCGATGGCAGCGTGACACGGCTCCATCGCGGAGCCCCTTTAATTTGTGCCTTCAAATGTTTTTTCCCTTGCTCACATCCGATTCCAACCCCGATCTCTCCCAACACGCATTTTAGCTTCCCAAAATTATATTTCACCTGCAAAACAACGCTAATCATGTTGGTTAGTATAAATTCACATTTTATTATCAATCACATGAGAATGTATAAACATTGATAGATAAACAAGGCTAAAATGACACATTTGAGTATCACTTGGGCATATAAATTTGCCCAACATAACTTACCCCACACTTAAATCCTTGTTCGTCCCTGAACAACAATCTTACACCTCATGCACTTTACACCCCATACTGGCTACTTTGGTTCGACAATTCAGGCTACGGTCATATCGATTATTTAATACAGCAAATCATCAAGAAAACACGCATGGTCTTATCAATGCAATGACCTTCTACACATCAAGACCTCCTAGACTTAAGAATCGACTCTTAATATTGGCAAACTCAAGCAAATCAGCTGATCAAGATATCCGACACGAAATTTAATCTCTCATCAAGCATGTGCCCTCACAACACAAGAGAATTTTCCCTTTTTAATCACATGAACTCAAACGATTACATGCAGGGGCATATTGACACAATTTCATTCTCTCTCCCAAAAGAATTCACATGCATCATGTCACGAACCATAAGCTTGCCTTTAGTGTATTACTCCACTAATATAAAGAAGTGTGATGTAAGATCACGTAGGACTTTAATGGGTTGTAATGTAAGCTACGGACTAGTAAATACTGAGCTAGCCAATAATAGCCACTAGCATCCTTAAGCGCCTTTTCAATACATCCCATCAAACTCAGGGGCATTGTTTCTTCCTTCATCCTCCCATTCTTGAAGTCTGTCTTTATTTTGGCCCATCTTATTAAGCACACTTGACTCAATAACAAAGACTATTCATACACCTTCATTATATTTTCTTTATAACAAGTGCACCTTCAACCTTTTCTTTCCTTTCATCACTCTGCTTTTCTTTTATTTTCACCATTCTCACTCTTTGACACTTTGGGAAAATTATTTTCTCTTCTTAAGCGCTTAAGAGTTTTGGATCAAATTTACGGCTAATGAAAAGAAGGGGTTAAGCTCGGTTTACACATTTTTGACAAAAGAAAAAAAATAATAGGCTAAAGGCTCAACGGGCTAACTAGGGTGTACAATCAAGGTTGGTACGATAATGAAAAAGAGAAACTTTCAGTTGAAAACAAAGAAATGCCTACATCCTTTTCTACAATACACATCCTTCATTTCGTTTCGTACACACACCAGGCAAGTTCTAGACATTTCATAATAGCATGGAATAAACAAAACCTCACCCCACACTTATTACACATGCTCAATTCAAGACGTATTCTCAGCTAATTACAAGAATTCAAACATTAAGCCTCAATCACACTGAATCGACTCTATGGCCTAGGTATCTCAACATGTTTACAAAGTTGCATGCTTTCATAGGAATCACCTTTGCATTTCAAATATCATGTACAACACGTAACCAGAATTCCGCAACCATAAATTAACTACAGGTTTTGGGATGCAACCCACAAAAGAAAACAACTGGAAAATAAATGAAAAAAAAATCTACTCCTAACGACTACATTTCCCTTAAGACGGTCGTCATCCATCCATCATAGGGAATGGTCACTAACTAAGACTTCGGTTCAATGGGACCATTCTCGATAAAAGAACCAAAAACAAACGCCGAGAAACCCAACAATTGAAAAAAAATATAAAAATATCGATCATTTCAATAAAACAAAAATATGTACAAAATCAGCTAGCAACATTCAGCAGCACACAACAGCTTCACATTTAATTACAATACAGACCAGAAACATCACAATCACAGGGTCACAAAACTTTTCCACAGGCACGACAACAGAACAGAAACATACACAACAACACAACAAGCACCTAACTACTCTCACCCCACATTTATCTCGAACACTGTCCCCAGTGTTCACAAAAATTAACATAGCACAAAAAATGGGTGGTGGAACTCCTTGATCAATCAAAATACTCCACTTCTTCATCAGGTGTTGCTGCCTCGTCTCCCATGTATGAATCGCCCCCATCGTCATTATCGGAGTCCTCACGACGTGTCTCCTCATCTGTGGACATCATCATCCGTGGGTTCTATTAAAGCTGGCCCCACTCAGCATAGAGCCCTGGCATTTTCGCCAAAAGGGTAGTCTAGCTCGAGCTGCCACAACTCCTCTTCTGTTGCCGGCCTCCCGCCTATTCGCAACTGGAGCATCTGCATGCCGTACATGCGAGCCATGTACTAATCATCCCGAGCATGTCGCTCGGCTAGTGTAAGAACTGGCCCGTGGGTGGTGTCGGGTGCCTTAGTTTTGGTGACATCTAAGGCCCGCCGCTCCATCTACGGGATGTAGTCAAGGGCCTCTTTCTCAATATCTAGGCCTCTCAGGAATGTGGTGAGTAATCCACCAAACCCGTATCTATGCCCTTGATGCAAACGGGCTCTCTTCATGGCGGAGATAATCAGCGCCCCCACATTGATCTCCAACCCTTTCATCAAGGCGTACACCAAGCATACACGATCCCGGGTTACATCCGTCATATGCACCCCCAGGATTAGGCAGGAACACACGATCTTAAGCCATATCCTGGCTTCCCTGTTCATCTGTGAGTAGGGAAAGGTCTGATGGTAGCCCCTCTCCTTATGTCTGCTCCACCAAGCCGTCGATCGGGTTCCACACAAAGTGCGTCTGATGTCCGCATATGGTGGAGTGATATTCAGCTGTTGAAGCACGTGGGCATCTTTGTCTCGCGCCCCTAGGATAACATTGAGGTGGTGGGGCTCAAAAGTGACTATTTGCCCCCTTATTTTGATGGTGTGACTTCTGAGAGTCGGGTTCTAGTTGGCGTAGAATTCTCGAATCAAGTGCAAGTTGCATTCTTTGGGCTCTTCAAAGATGAAGTTCAGCCCAGCTGCCTCGATCCTATGGACAATCCTGGGGAACTCCTGTGTCAATGGTTCCCTTGTTATGTGTTCCTCGAGAAAGTACTTGCTCTCCTTGTGCTTCGCATACCATTTCTTCCCCTCCTCTGTCACCCACCTGGTTCCGTCTTGACGGCGTTGGCCGCGTGGAACCGCTGGTGCTGCTGGGACCGCTGTGCCCAGTCTGATTCTTTTTCTTCCGGTGCCAGATGTTGATGCGCCTTTTCCCTTGTCTTGCCTGCTTGCCATTGTTCCTGTCAAACCAAATGGACAAGTTCAATGTTAAGCCAATTAACATTAGCTTCTACTAAGGTTGGATTAAGCTAGGCTACTGCACACTTAGTCCTTAGCTAAAATTACAACATTACGGCAAGATCGTACTTATTTACATAAACAAACAACAAAACATAAAAAATATGCTTAGTGCATTTAGAGAATTCGAGGGTATATATTCTATGTACTACTCAGACTTCGTACAACTAACCACAATCCTTACCATCGCTAACATTTTATCCCATCGCACTTAGCAAGGAGAAACAAAAGAAAAATTTAACTACATGATCCTATACAATTCACCCATTTCTTGCAATTTCCAATATTTCCTTAACCCGAGAATATGTCGGTCTTTTAGCATTGTCACAGTTAGCACAACCAACTCATCTCACCCAACATGTACAACCCAGCATGAATTTCACTAGTTCAACTCAATTTTTCCATTTCAAACTCAAAGGCAAGCCCTAGCTATGGTTTTATCAAAAATTCAATTAAGCTATGTAATTATCGAGTTCAAGCAATCACAATGATACTCCGAATATCAATCAACAATAATTCAATTGAATTTAAGCTTAATTTCTACTTATGGCATGTTTTGCTCATATCACCTATTCCACATGGAAAAAATTTGACAAGAATTGAGATAGAGTTGAAGAACATACCTTGAATTCGAAGAAATGACGAAAACTTGATGAAATTATGGGGCTAAGTCTGTGTCACGTTTTTGGGATGTTGGTCGCGGAGGCCATTGAAAAATGAGGAAAAATGAGGGGGGAATCGGGGTTAAAAAGTGGAAATTTTGCGCGGGTCAACCGGCGACCCGGTGTGACCCGTCGCGATATACACCTCAACGTGTCATGGAGGGTAACGCGGAGCATGCCCTCCGTGACACGGAGCCATCACATAGGTGTTCTGGAATTTGTAAATATTCCAGAATTACCTTCAACGTGTCACGAAGGGTAACGCGGAGGCCCTCCTCCGTGACACGGAGCCATCGCCCTAGCTCACTGTTTTGCCACTTTTTATTATTTTTCATACCTCGGATTTTCCTTTGCGATCCCTTGCATATTTATCCTCCATTCAACCTGAAATTCATCTTACGACAAGAAATTGGTTAGAATTATAGGTTTCACTCAAAATAAAAATAAGAATAAAAATAAAGACTAAAAATTTAGTTGTTAATCAAAAAAATAAATTTGTTCACATTTTACAAAGAAAAATTTCACGGGTTGCCTCCCGTGCAGCGCCTAGTTTACCGTCGCTGCTCGACGTCATTCAGCTCAGTCATCTTCTAGGGTGGCGTACGTTTTCCCTCGACCACCGTTCTCACCCCAATAGTGCTTACATCGCTCCGGTGGTTTTCCCAATAACTCTCGTGATTCAACTATCTGCGCATCATCAGCTCGATCAATCACGTTGATCACCGAGATTTCCTCGTACATAGTCGGGAGCTTGGTGGCCTTGAATACATCAAACACTTCCACCTTGTTGTGTGCTTGCATGGTTAGCTGCCCTCAGCTACATCAATCAACGCTTTCCCAGTCGCCAAGAAGGGAGGTCCCAAAATAAATGGGACTTCTGCGTCTGGCTCAAAATCCAGCATGACGAAATCTACCGGGAAGATAAGGGAGCCCACTTGCAGCAGCACATCCTCCAAAATGCCATCAGGTCTGGCTAAGGACCGATTCGCTAGTTGCAAGATCACTGTTGTTGGTCTAGGACTCCCTAGACCCAGCTTCTTGAATACCGATGACGACATCAAATTAATGCTTTCTCCCAAATCACATAATCCGCGAGCTCGGATACTCTGCACAATTATAATTTGTATAGTAAAGCTCCCAGGATCTTTGAGCTTTGTGGGCAATCGGTTTTGTATCCGGGAAGTGCACTCCTCCGTGAGAGCTACCGTAGCATACTCAGTCAACTGACTTTTGTTCGCCACGATGTCCTTAATGTACTTTGCATACTTCGGCACTCCCTGCAAAACATCAACAAGAGGTAAGTTAATATGTACCTGTTTCAGCACCTCCATGAATTTCTTGAAACATGCCTCCTCCTTGTGTTTCTTTAATCTTTGAGGGAACGGGGGTGGTGGTCTTTCTGATTTAGCTTCCTTTTTCTTCCCCCTCGCATCACTTTGCTCCCTCTCAACTTCTGCTGCTCCCGATTGTTGAGGTGGTCTTTCTGGTTCCACCTCGTTAAGCTGCAAACCACTCCTTGTGGTCACCGCATTCACCTGCTTGGGATTGGGATCCGTGTCGCTCGGAAGTCCTCCTCTAGGCCTGGTGTTTTTGGCTCCAGCAAATTGCCCAAATTGATATTCAAGTGCCTTAGTAGCTAACTAGTTGTTCTTCACCTCGGCTGCCAATTTCACATAGTCAGCCTGCAATTGAGCTTGGTTAGCTATCATCATCTTGAACATCTCCTCAATGCTGGGTGATGGTGGTGGAGGAGGTGCATTGTTGTTTCTATATTGTGCCTGATAGTTCTGTTGCCCTCCTTGATTCCTCTGCGCCCCCTGACTCGAACTTTGCCCTTGATGGTTGTTGCTACCCCAAGAGAAATTCGGATGATTCCTCCAGTTGGAATTGCAGCTGTTGCCATACTGTTGGTGGTTGTTCCTCTGTACATTTCCCACAAAGTTCACCGAGTTAGGATTTTCTCCACAACACTCAGCTGAGTGCTCACTACTCCCGCACACTTCACACCAAATCTGCTGCACTACATTCACTAGGGCTTAAGTCTAGTTCATTGTCATGTTACTGAAGTGGTTGTTGAGTTGATTCTTTAAAGCAGCTATCTGTGCAGCAATAGCTGTAAAAACATCCACTTCTAGAACTCCTGCTGCTTTCCTTGTTCCTCCTCTTGACGTATTAGCATTCCACTCCGGATTTCCCCGCGAAATACAGTTTAACAAGGTATACAACTCCTCATAAGTTTTCTCCAATGCTTGTCCCCGAGCTGCTGAGTCTAGCAAGATTTTTGTGTGGTGTTCCAAACCCTCTATAAAAGTGTGCACCAACACATCATTGGATTGATGATGAGGAGGACAATCCCGCAACATGGACTTGAATCTCTCCCAAGCCTGATATAGATTCTCTCTCTCTCTCTGTTTAAAACTTAGAATTTGACTTCTAAGTCTTGCTGTTTTACCGGATGGAAAAAATCATATCAAGAATTTCCTTGCAAGATCATCCCACGTAGTAATAGAATTAGGTGGCTCAGCTTTCAACCACCTCTTGGCTTCTCCCAGTAGTGAAAATGGGAACAATGTAAGCCTGACATATTCTGATGACACTCCAGCGGGGATGTAAGTGTCACTTATCTCGAAAAAATTTTGGAGATGCTGTTGTGGATCCTCATGAGGGAGACCTGTGAACTGCCCACTAGTGTGCAGCAATTGCACCATGTTTTGTTTGGGCTCGAACCTCCCTCTGGCTTAGGTTTGCGGATTCTAGATGTGACATTGTTAGCATATGGGATTGCCACCTCTCGAACCGACCTAGCTGCTATTTCCTCGGGCACTAACTTTGCCCTTACTACTGGTGGATTCTGTTGTTGCTCCATGATTGTTTGTCTGAGAAACTGTAGCTTTTTCTCTAGAGCTTCTCTCCGCTGATGATGAAATAGTCTTTCAGGCTCTAATTATGATTCCACCAGCTCCTTGTCTCTTGCCAGTGTTCAACAGAGATTATATCTGCAAAATACAGGCTAAGACCAAGTTGTCAACACTGAGAAAAAGAAATATAGTAAATCAACACTTAAGAAAAATTCACCAATTGCCAGTCCTCGGCAACAGCGCCAAAAACTTGTTCGGGATCGAATGGAAGACTACACGCAAGTGCACGTGGTCGAACAAGTAGTAAAGTGGCTTAAGTAAGCCAAGTATCGATCCCACAGGGACTGGGCGAGGGTAACAATCTACTCAAGTGTCACTATACTTTAACTCTACAAATGCAGACAACAGTGTAAAGAAGTGTTTGATATCTTGGTTTCTAATTTTATGCTAAGTCTAAAATGAGTATATAATTTGAGTCTGAACTATGAATGTGAGCATGCTGAGGTTAAATGAACATGTAAAGAAATAAATTATCGATACAATTTTGGTTAATCTTTCCTCCGGTTGCTAGTAAAGAATTATTGCCAATGGATTAAAACTCTCGTATTTAACCCAACTTAAGAATCATGAACCGTCCACCTACATTTCTTTGATTAAACGAAATTCATGTTCTAGCCATACAAAACTGATTCCTTAATTGACTAATACGACTTTTAGGTATATTTCTATCCTGAAGGTAAATCAATTCTCAATTTTCCCAAACTAAGAAAAGATCATATCCTATTAATTCACAACTTTCCAATTTCTTGCTCTCTCGAGTGAAACCGGACTTTTTAGATATACATTAACATTGACGACACATTAATGCAGTAAGAAGAAGAATCAATAGAACAACCATGGAAGAAAAGATGAAAAACCAAATTGATCAACAATCACATTTCAATACAATTGTTCTTAACCTAAGCAAGAAGAGGAATTAGCCACTCATTTGTGGATTAAACATCGTTAAATGAGTGTTAAACATACAATCAATTGAATTAAAGAAGAAGGAGATAGATAAAAACCTGAGATTTTCGTCCCCTCAACTGCCTGTAACCCATATTCTTGCTCCACGAAGTCAGCATTTATTAAAAATTAACCTAAGTGTTTTATTTATACTAGTAGGAATTTTTCCCGGAATAACAAGCAACGTGTCACGGAGTGCATCGCGGAGCACTGCCTCCGTGACACGCCACTGACGCGGACCCTTACTAGAAATTGATAATCCAGGTATTAAGGCCCAACGTGGCACGGCATGCAACGCGGGGCTAGGCCAACGTGCCACGGCCCCAACGCGCACCTTCACTAGAATTGTGCAAAAATTCCCTATCCAGGCAGAAGACATCCGCGATGGCAGCGTGACACGGCTCCATCGTGGAGCCCCTTTAATTTGTGCCTTCAAATGCTTTTTCCCTTGCTCACATCCGAGTCCAACCCCGATCTCTCCCAACACGCATTTTAGCTTCCCAAAATTATATTTCACCTCCAAAACAACGCTAATCATGTTGGTTAGAATAAATTCACATTCTATTATCAATCACATGAGAATATATAAACATTGATAGATAAACAAGGCTAAAATGACACATTTGAGTATCACTTGGGCATATAAATTTGCCCAAGATCAGTGACTACCAAAAGGAGGCCTAAGATCATTTTCTAAGTGCAACTACATCTAGGATTTCGCCTTGAGTCACACTTGGGGCAAGTTCTATACAAGAAAATGTGCATGGGATTCCCAAAATTCCTTACCACACAAGGAATCAGTCCTCAAAAGAGCACAAAACTCATTGTCGACAAAAAATCTTGGTTTAATACATCAGAACATGCAAATTCATAAGTCAATCAAGAAAACTACGAAGTATGACAAAGAGTGCTATGGTATCAATTCAAACATTTGCTCATTATCATTTTCATTTTCCTGCCCCATTTTAAAACCCCATTTCAAAAACATTTCTAGTGGTGCCTCTCAAAATTGCTCCATAAAAGACTTAAAAACAACATGGCATTTTTCCTTAAGAAATTCGCTCAATCTATCATCGGGAAATGCCAACCCGGTTCAACAAACAAAAGAGAAAGAAAACAAATGAATGCTCCTCGAAAAAGAATAGTGGTATAAAGAAAACCCTTGGAGTTTTGATTTCTACCCTAAAATTTACAACGGAAAACAAGAAAACAAGAAAACTTGGGTCCTCAAGTAGTAAGCAATTCAAAACAAGGACCCCATTATCACTCTTAGTACACATAAAAACTTTTGCAAATTGCAAAACATACACCCCCCTTACATAAAACCAGACATTGCCCCCAATGTAGAAAAAATAACAGACAATAAGGTGAAGGAGGCTTCTTGATTGAATTAGTGGTTAGGACGAGGCCCCCAAGAATACGTGGTTGCATCAAAGTGCCAAGAAGCCGTTTCTTCGGCAGTCGATCGCAATGGATCAGGTCGGAGTTCCACTAGTTTCTCAGGTCTTAGCACCACCCATTTTTTTAGAAGAGTATGAAGCTCATGGTAAGAAGTCGTTGCCACTCCGCCCGGTTTCTACAATGGATCTATGTCATACAGTGAGAGCATTGGAGGTGGTGGTGGTCGGCTATGATATAATTCCTCATCCGACACTATTTCTAACGAGCGATTGCTGTAGGTCCAAGATGGATTAGGTTGCTGGTAGATGGAGGTTCACTGAGTGAAGCCACATCTTTTCTCAAAGAAATCACTTCGCTCTCAAGGACCTCAACTATGGAACATAAGCTTTTCAAGATATCTTTAGCAGGTTTCATGGCTTTCTTGATGGCAAGTTGTATCATGGATGGGATAGCCTTAGCTAGATTCACAAACTAGCTCTCATGTACTTGGGCCCTTTATGCTACTTTGAGAAAATCAGGAGTTGTGGGTGTGGGGACGACAACTGTATGGAACTAGGAAGCCGATATGTGAGAAGAAGACGAAGGTTGTGGTGGAATCCTATTCTCTGTACACTTTGGTCACTTCATAGCTGGAGCATCTTTGTCAGTTTTATTAGCCAATGTAATCACTCTATTGGCCTGCACAGTCCTATCCAATGGTCGAAACAAATGGCATGCAGCCCGCACACATAACATACTCACGAGGATAGGGAATGGAAATGTCATGGCCTGCTGGTTGACTCTTCGTTTGAATTGATTGGCAATAAGCTCCCCAACATTGATGTGTACATGATCCATGATGCAATAGATAAGAATGGAAACTTAAATTGGGACTTCCGTTCTATTCTGAGAAGGTATTAGCCTTGCACAAACAAAGCTTAACCACATGCGAGCTTCAAATTTCAAGTCACGACAATTAATCAGACCCTTGGAGATTTCCCATTGAGGTTGACCAATTGCAATCATGTTGGCTACCCATTGGAACGGGTTAACTTTATGTTCCACCTTCTCGCGGAATGTCGAGTGTGATTGGATCAGCTGAGCCTAATAAAGTGAATTGATAGCCTCTGGAGTTATAGGAACCTCTTGCCCACGCACCCATACCGACGGTAGGTATGGTAATGATTCTGTGCGACCCTTGTGCTTTAGGAGCCATTGCCTTGCCTTTTATGATGCATAGAATTCCCACACCAATTATAGAAAATATGGGTCAACCTATATGGCGAATAGACCCCAATTGCGCATCCCAATCTGTTCGTAGATATCTTGGAAGGCACTTTTGAAATAGTCCACTTCAAATTGGGCTTCTACATGGATGGATCGCTTCTCCTTGAAAGCAACATAATACTCCTCCATTGTTTCCAACCCAAATCGAACTTGTGTCCTGCTGGTGTGCATTGATGCTTGTTCTTTGTGAGATTGCAAGGAAACAGACATGATGATGCAAACTAAGGTTAGAATTGTGCACATATTTTTAAACCCAGAGAAAAGCAAAAGGAAAGAATTTAGGTTCGATAATTATAGACTTCAGGTGACATTGACGAACCATTGGTTAAAGGCGAATGTAGATCCGCGAATCGCCGATGTGAGGCAGACCTGGGATAAGCATCAAACTTATCGACGCCCCACCGACGAAATGTCGATCATGATCTGTGAAGCACCAGTGCTCTGTAGACTGATGCCAGCATGCAGTATTGGGCAAGTCAATTCACGAGATAATTGGGGATTCCCGGATTACAAGCGGCGGTCCACCGGTGGCCGACTTGTATGTAATTAACCTACAAGCCACACCTACATAGATGTACACCAATTTTAACCTAACCCAATAAAATGACAAGTCGCCCTTAAGAAAGGTGTCAATCGATCTATCATTGGGAAACTTGAGAGAGTGTCCTGCTCATACTACACCCGAATACCATGTGACACCCACGTGAAAAAAAATCCAACCATATATAGAAAAGAAAAGCATAAGATAAACACACAAGAAACAAAATATCACCAATAGTACTGGGAACCTTAGAGAGTGAATGACAAAGACCTTACCGATTAGGTGAATAGCCACAACTAACAACCTCTGTTTACTACTGGTATGTTGAGATTATAATAGAGTGAAAGAGATGGATGAATGAAAGTTGTTGGGGGTATTTAAATTAAAAGGAGGGGAATTTGATTGGGTGGGTGTCACGACCCGAACGTACACCCGGATCGTAGACACGGGACAAGGAGCCCCGAGAGACCCCAAGTAGACCCATGTCATGAGCATACATCTAATTCATTCACATAAGTGGAAGACTTAACATAAGGAAACGAAATCATGAAACAATAATGGAGACAAGACAATACATGATCCATACATGACGACTCAGTACAATTTATAGTCTGAGAAGCCTCTAATCATGAAAGATGGGTTGAAGGGACATTACCGGAACTAACCCTACAATATTGAAACTGGAAGAGAACAATAGAGTCTAAACATATGGCCGTCGGAACATGAGGACTCACCAAATGAGATAATAGAGAACTCTGAGGAGCTACTGAGGAGGTTGAGCTTGAGAGCCGGATCTTGTATCATAAAATGATATAGCATAGAAAGTATGTGGTCAGTATGTGAAATATATAGAGTATGCAAGGTAAGTAAAATGGACATTTAAAACTTATAAAACTCATAAATGATCATAAGAGTAGGACATCATGCTCATATAGTAAACATCGTAACATAACATAAGGCTCAAGGTTTTCAAAACATTCGTAACACAAATGTAATCATAATCATAAGAGAAAAGCTTTACTTAACATGAGTTGAGCCAAAATACATAATCATACACATTCATAAATCATGAGGAATAGTGGGAGATTCTCTTAACCAACATACCCCATATGAGCACACATGAAGTCCGACTAGTAAACCTAGCCGGGAGGCCGTTTTGTACCTTGCCAAGTGTAGAACCATGAAGGGCGTGATATCAACATTAAAAGGCCATTTGGGCCAAGGAAAGTAACAAAGGAGGTCCTAGCATACCTACGGTGGAACGCAGTTTGTGAGATCCGAGGCATAACCTGGGTCCTGAACCTACTCGGTGTTCGATAGTACTCCTAAAACTTATATAGTGCTCATAGTATAACATGCATGAATTCATGGTCTAGTTAAATCATGCTAATCATAAACATACTTGTACATACGTGAACTAGCCATGAAACAAGGTCCGTTAGTCGGCCAAAACATAATTCATGAATCATAAAGTTCTTACATACTTATAGATCATACATATAGCTTGAAATTCATAAAATCATGATGGGTAATTGATTAAATCATCATTTTAAGTCATAATTCAAGCTGATCATTTAAATCAAAAACTGACGGAATGACTACCTCCGAAAAGAATTACATAGCTAAACCGAATTCAGACGTCACATACATCTATCATAACATAAATAAAACTTGCACACATGAAGTGAACATGGAAACTGATTACAGAATTAGGGCAAAAGCTGATACCTCAAACTGAAACTGAGCTGGTAGGGAACAGGTGAGGGTATATAGCCATCATATCCGCTTCGTCTTCCCACATAGCTCCCTAAACATGTTGATTTCTCCATAACACCTTTACTGAAGCTACTTCTTTGTTCCTCAGCCTTCGAACCTGAAATCCAAGATTGCAACTGGAATTTCTTGATAACTGAGGCTATTTCTCACACCAACACTTTCCACCGGGACAACTAAAGCTAGATCACCCAAGCACTTTTTCAAGAGTGATACCCGAAAGACGGGATGAACTGAAGATAACTCTGATGGCAAGACCAACTCTTCTCATAACTAGATAGGAACCAACATAGCGGGGGCTTCGTTTTCCTTTCTTTCTGAATCGCATGACTCCCTTTATGGGAGACACCTTCAGAAATACCCAATTGTCCACCTCGAACTCCAACTCTCTCATCCCCACATCAACATATGACTTTTGACGACTCTGAGTAGTTTCAGCCTTTCCTTTATCAACTGAACCTTCACCATAGCCTCACGAACTGAATCTGGACCTATCATTGCTACCTCACCAATCTCAAACCATCCGATGGGAAATCTACATCTCCACCCATAGAGAGCCTCCAACGGTGCCATTTTGATACTGGAGTGATAGTTGTTATTGTAAAAAAACTCGATCAGAGGCAAATGCTCATCCCAACTATCCTTGAAATCAATGACGAAGGCTCTCAACATATCCTCCAGAATTTGAATAGTCCGCTCCGCCTGACCATTTGTTTGCGGATGGAATGCTGTGCTAAGCTTGACCTGAGTACCAAGTCCCTTTTGGAAGGACCTCCAAAATTGAGAGGTAAATTGCGTGCCTCTATCCACTATAACAGACAAGGGCACTCTATGCAACCGCACCAACTCTCCGTTGTATAACTTGGTATAGTCCTCTGCTGAATCGGTAGTTTTGATCTGTAAAAAGTGTGAAGCCTTGGTCAACCTGTCTACCACCACCCAAATAGAATCGTAGTGTCGGCGAGTACGAGTTAGGCTTATAATGAAATCCATATTAATCTCTTCCCACTTCTAGGTGGGAATGCTAATATCCTAAAGTACGCCTCCCGGCCTTTAATGCTCAACTTTTACTTGCTGACAGTTCGGGCACCTAGTTATGAATTCCGCAATATCCTTCTTCATGCCACTCCACCATTATATTTCCCGCAAATTATGATACATCTTGTTGTCACCTGGATGGATAGAATAACTAGATCCATATGCCTCCTACAATATCCAGCCCCTCAAATTTCAACATCTAGAATGCATAAATGGCCCTGGTATCGCAACACCCCATCTCCCCCTTGGGAGAAGACCTCTACCTTTTGACTCTGAATGGATTCATTCAGCTTTACCAACATCGGATACTCATCTTGTCTAGATTTCACCTCTGCCACCAAGGACGATTCTGATCCGTTTTGCACAACAACGCTGCTATCAGTCGAGTCGATCAATCTAACTCCCAACCTTACAAGTCTATGGACATCTTTCACTAACTCCTTCTTTCCTTCATCCACGTGCAACACACTCTCCATAGAGAGTCTACTAAGTGCATCCACTACCACATTGTCTTTACCCGGGTAGTATGAGACACTCATGTCGTAGGTTTTGAGTAGCTCTAACCACCTCGTTCGCCATAGATTGAGGTCCTTCTGCATGAACACATATTGTAAGCTCTTGTGGTCTGTGAATACATCTACGTGGACCCCTTACAAGTAATGTCGCCATATTTTCAATGCGAACACCACCACTACTAACTCCAGATCATGGGTTGGTAATTCTTCTCATGGATCTTTAATTTCCTGGAGGCATATGCTATTACCTTTCCCCACTGCATCAATACACACCCGAGCCTACTGAAGGATTGAAATACACACAAAATCATCCGTACCCTCAGGTAGTGTCAACACAGGTGCGGTAGTGAGTCGGGTCTTTTACTCTTGGAAGCATTTCTCACAAGCCTCCGACCATTGAAACTTTACCTTTTTCTGAGTGAACTTGGTCAAAGGTGTCGCAATTGATGAAAAACCCTCGACAAATCTCCGGTAGCACCCAATCTAGGCCTAAGAAACTACGAATATCTGAAGGATTCACTGGTCTAGGCCAATTCTTCATCGCCTCAATTTTCTGAGAATCTACCTTTATGCCCTCGCCTAATACTACATGGCCCAAAAATGCTACCGATTTAAACCAAAACTCGCACTTGCTGAACTTTGCATACAACTATCGATCCTTGAGGATCTGGATCACTACCCTCAAATTAGTGGCATGCTCCTCCTCGCTCCGAGAGTATATGAGGATGTCGTCAATGAACACAATCACGAACATGTCTAGATATGGCTTGAACACCCTGTTCATAAGGTCCATAAAAGTTGCAGGAGCATTGGTTAGTCCAAAAGATAGAACACCAAACTCATAATGGCCATACCGCATCCTGAAGGCTGTCTACGGATATCACTCTCTCGAACTCGGAGCTGATGATACCCGAACTTAAGATCTATCTTTGAGTAACACTTGGCACCCTGAAGCTGGTCAAACAAATAACTGATACTGGGCAAAGGATACCTATTCTTAACGATGACCTTGTTCAATTGCCGATAGTCAATGCACATCCGAAGAGAACCATCTTTCTTCTGGACAAATAACACTGGTGCACCCTATGGAGACTTGCTCAGTCTGATAAAGCCCTTATCTAACAGGTCCTTCAACTAATTATTCAACTCTTTTAGCTCAGATGGAGCCATCCTAAAAGGAGGAATAGATATAGGTTGCATATCGGGTAGAAGGTCAATACCAAAATCAATCTCCCACTCGGGAGGAACGCCTGGCAAATTATCATGGAAGAACTATGGATACTCACACACAATTAGGACTGACTGGATAGTCGGGGTCTCGGACTCAACATCCTTAACCCTAACTATATGGTACATGAAACCCTTCGAAATCATCTTTCGAGCCTTAAGATATGTAATAATCGACTTGCTAGAACAACCGAACTACCCCTCCACTCCAAAACTGATTCACTCGAAAAATGAAATTCCACCGTACGGGTTCTACAATTTACAAAAGCATAACACGCATACAATCAATCCATGCAAAGAATAATATCAAAATCAGTCATGCCTAACTCTACAAGGTCTGTGGAGGTGAATTTATGCAATATAGTGATCGGGCATCACTTATAAACCCGCCAGCTACAACCGAATCATCAATAGAAGTAGAAACCAAAAAATAGTTCTGAAAGAGTCTCGGGAATAACTCCAAAACTACTAGAAATGTAAGGGGTCACAAAAGACAAGGTAGCTCCCGGATCTAGCAAAGCATAAACATCAATATGAAAAACACACAACATACCTGTGACCACATCTAAGGAGACCTCCTACTCCTAACGGGGTGCTAAAGCATAAAACTTTTTTTGACACTGGCCGCTGGTTGAACTGGTTGAGGCACCCTGCTGAGGGGGAAGTGCTACTGGAGTGACAGATCTGGATGCTGGCAAATAGGCTCCATTCGACCCCTGATCTGGCTGAAGGACTATCTCTGAGTCTGTTTCCGGGATTTCCACACACGAAACAAGCATCCAAGCCAACTAGGAACCTCTTAGGGTGATTCTAGCCAAACCCCGCACAAACTAGAAAAGAGCGCTCCACCTGCATGCTACTCTAGCCTCTCGACTCTGAAGCTCTACTCCTCTGATCCCCTCTGAATCTAGATGGCATGCTTGTCGATGATGGAGCTGGAGCGATAGACCTATGTGAGGACTGCTGATGCTGTCCACCCCCTGACCTAACTTGATAAGTCCCATAGCTGTCGGTCCTAGCCCACTTGGCCTCCCTCTGCCTCCGGTAGACTGACTCCATCTTCTGTGGATACAACATAATGCAGGGAAAGTTGATATCCCGATGCAACATAGTGATCCTACAATCCTTATCTAAATAATCCACCACCCTATGAAGAAAATGACTTACTCAAGCCCTCTGGTCCGCCACCAACTTTGGAGCATACTTGGATAATCAGGTGAACTCCAATGCGAACTCCTGAATGGACATGCCACCCTATTTCAAATTAAAAAACTCGGCAACCTTGAGCTCCCTCATCTCTTGAGGGAGGAGCCGATTCAAAAACGCCGCGTCGAACTCTTCCCAACCTTACGGGCCTGCACCACTACCCTCGCATCTCTCTACTACTTGAACCATATGTGAGCCACCCCCTTTAGCTGATAGGAGGTCAAGTCAACACATTCCCCATTGATCACCCCATAACGTTAGTGATCTTCAAAATCTCCTCAATGAAATCATGTGGATCCTCGCCCACTTTCGACCCTGTGAATTCAGGAGGGCTCATCCTCAAGAAAGCACTTACCCTAGCCTATGCTGCACTGCCATTTTGAGGGTAATGCGCCACTGTCTAATTATGAACCCGGGCATCCATTGCCTGTGCTAGCATCTAAATCGCTTCCCTAAACTCAGCGCGGGCAGCTGGCTCTTGTGCATGCTCCTCATGAACGGGTAGGTCTAGTTGATGCCCATCACTATTGGCACCCTCATGACAATTTCCGTTTCCATTTCTTCAAACGTTAACTCAGCGTGGAGGAATGATTCTACAAACGCGAATAGCACAAATTAGAAGGGTAATGTACTTTTATCACATGACATAGATCATAGAGAAGGGAACATTTCCTAAACATCTAGTAGCCTCTTCATAATAAGTGTGGTGGGCTTCACACCCATGGAAAAGACTCTACTTAAGGCGGCTTTCAGCCACCCTAGGACACTTCAAACCTATGGCTCTGATACCAAGTTTGTCACGATCCGAACGTACACCCGGATCGTAGACACGGGACAAGGAGCCTTGAGAGACCCCAAGTCGACCCATGGAATAAGAATACATCTAATTCATTCACATAAGCAGAAGACTTAACATAACGAAACGAAATTATGAAATAATAATGGATAAAAGACAATACATGATCTATACATGACGACTGAGTACAATTTATAGTCAGAAAAGCCTCTAATCATGAAAGATGGGTTGAAGGGACAATACACCAACTACCCCTACAATAGTTAAACTGGAAGAGAACAATAGAGTTTGAACATATGGCCCTCGGAACATGAGGACTCAACACATAAGCTGATAGCGAACTCTGAAGACCTACTGAGAAGGGTGAACTTGAGAGCCAGGTATTGTATCATGAAATGATACAACATAGAAAATATGCAGTCGGTACGTGAAATATATCGATTATGCAAGGTATGTAAAACAAACATTTAAAACTTATAAAACTCATAAATGATCATAAGAGTAGGACATCATGCTCATATCATAAACATCGTAACATAACATAAGGCTCAAGGTTTTCAAAACATTCGTAATACAAACGTAATCATAATCATAAAAGAAAAGCTTTACTTAACATGACTTCAGCCAAATACATAATCATAAACATTGATAAATCATTAGGAACAGTGGGAGATTCTCTTAACCGACATACCCCATATGAGCACACATGAAGTCTGACTAGTAAACCTAGCCGAGAGGTCTTTCATACCTTGCCAAGGGTAGAACCACGAAGGGTGTGATATCACCATGAAAAGGGCCATTTGGGACAGGGACAGTCACAAAGAAGGCCCTAGCATACCTACGGTGGCACGTAGTTTATGAGATCTTGGGCATAACCTAGGCCCTGAACCTACTCGGTATTTGATACTACTCCCAAAATATATATAGTGCTCTTAGTATAACATGCATGAATTCATGGTCTACTTAAATCATGCTAATCATAAACATACTTGTACATACGTGAACTAGCCATGAAATAAGGCCCGTGAGTCGGCCAAAACATAATTCATGAATCATAGAGTTCATACACACTTATAGATCATACATATAGCTTGAAATTCATAAAATCATGATGAGGTAATTAATTAAATCAACATTTTAAGTCTTAATTCAAGCTGGGCTCGTAAATATCATTGATGAAAAAGTAGATCATAAATCGACTAATCATGGGTCATGCATAATTAGACTTAATTTCAAGATAATTCAATAATCGATAACATTATAAATAAATTAAATTACAAAATCCGATCGAAACCCCATAGAATATGATTAGGTTCGAAAATAAAAAACCCATTAACAATCGTTAGATTTTTATATGAATACACTTAAAAACCCAATAAATTTTTGATAGAATTTTCATGAAAACATGGAGAATGGGCAAGGGTGTGGAAGGAAACAACCATTGATAGCCTTACATACCTGAAAACAACTGATTTCTTAACCTCTCTTGAATGCCCAAGAAGGAATTGGAAGGATTTGAAGAGGAAAGCCTTGAATCACCCTTTATCACATTTCTATACTCTTGCATGAAGGAATGAAGACTTAGATTAACTTATCCCTATAAAAACCCATCTTTCATAAGCTAAAACGACATAGTTTAGGGCCCTAGGACATAGGAATTACATAAATGCCCTTACTAAAATCGTAGAATTTTGCTGATTGGTAGTCCCCACGAGTGACTGGCCGACTCGTGACCAGGGTTAACGACTCATGGACTGGAGTTGTGAGATACACTTCCAAAAATTCACCATGGGAAACCAGGAAGGACTCCACAAATTGTGGTGAGTGACCACGACTCGTGGTCACCATCCATGGTCCACACTGCCCAACTGTCCTTGTGAAGCATCCAGTCCATGCCACGGGTGACCGCACGAGTCGTGTGGCCTGACCATGACTCATGGTCATGCCCGTGGTGACCCCCCGACTAGTCCATCTCCCTTCTTGACCATGATTCACTTCACAACTCGTGGTCACTCCTCATGAGCCACTTCACGAATCGTTCTATGATCTGGTGCAAAATTTTAGCTTTTCACCATTTGACTCCCAGGTCTGATCCTTGGGTTCCCGGGGTATAACAGTGAGTAGATGGTAGTCATTTATGGAGAATATGTAGGGAAGTGGGGTTTTTAGGAGAATGAAAAATGGTAGGAAAAATTGGGAAGTGTGAAGGTGGGACAAACTTCTGAAGAAGGGAAATATTCCAACTCCGGGCGTACTGCCGATCGGCGAAGTGGACTGGTGATTCGCATATGTGGCCGCCGCTAATATTACTTGAGCATGATTCTAGAAACTAGATTGGTGACTGAGTGGCATGTCGCAGAATGTGTCCGGAATTTGCTGGATGAGAAACCGATGACAGGTCTACTCCTAGTACACTTGTTGACATCAGCAACTGACCGGCGGTTCACACTTTTAAGCGACGCTTCGCAATCTAGCCTTGAATCCTTCAGTGCACCGTACAAGGTCGGCGCCTCATTGATTGTTCAGGAATGCAACCTGCGCTTTGCCGGTCTGGCGCCGGCCAACCCTGTCCATGTTCTTCTTGAAGTTCACCAACCTAACCTAGAAAATCAAAAACAACAATACTTATAAGAAGAGTTAGAAAATAAAAATGCTCGGGTTGCCTCCCAAGAAGCGCCTTAGTTAACGTCATGGCACGACGAAGGTCACTCAGTACCTATGGTTCATCTAGATATGTGACCTCTATTCGGTCAACTTCTTCCAACATCCCCAGATATCTTAACTCATTGACCATTCACTCTAAACTTGCTCTCATTCTCTCCATGGAGTTCTATGGCACCATTCTCATACACCTAAGATACCTTAAAAGGGCCTGACTATTTGGATTTTAATTTCCCGAGGAATAGTTGTAACCCTGAATTGAACAACAACACCCAGTCCTATTGAGCAAAACTATGCTACAACACTTTTTGGTCATGATAATGTTTCATTCTAACTATGTAAATAGTTGCATTCTCATATTCCCTCATTCTGAATTCATCTAACTCATTCAGAAATGAACTCGTCCTTGGACAGCTCTTCCCCATTTAGGATTTAAGCTTTTCAATTCCCACAAGGATTAGTGTTCTAACTCAACAACAAGGTGACATGATTTTCCAAACACCAGCTAGTATGGAGACATCCCTATCGGCATTTTAAATGCAGTATGATATGTCCACAAGGCATCATCTAACATCCGCGCCCAATCAGTTCTGTTAACATTGACTGTTTTAGTCAAGATAGATTTTATTTCCCGATTTGAAACTTCCACTTGGCCGCTGGTTTGTGGGTGATAAGGGGTGAACACTTTGTGTTTCACACCATATTTAGCTAGCATTGTGATAAATACTCGATTGCAAAAATGGGATCTTTCATTGCTAATGATAGCTCTGGGAGTACTGAATAGCGAGAAAATATATTTTTTCAAAAAGGGTTGTTACGCTCCTCCCTTAATTATTGGATAGTGCAACAGCTTCCACCCATTTGGAGACATAATCAACTGCTACCATGATATATGTGTTTCGCTAAGAGCTCAAAAAAGGGCCCATTAAGTCGATCCCCCATACATCGAAGAACTCAACCTCTAAGATTAGTGTTAGCGGAAGTTCATGCCTCCTTGAAATACTCCCTATCCTTTGACATCAATGACATTGTTTCACAAAGTCATGGGAATTTTGATGTAATGTATGCCAATAAAACCCACGTTGTAACACCTTTTTTGTTGTCTGAACAATCCCATAATGACCCTCAACAGGTGAAGAATGAAAAGCCTCCAAAATTGGGACCATCTCTACTTCTTGAACACACCGTTGTATTAAACCCTCTGTACAACTTCGGAAGAGGTAAGGTTTGTCCCAATAAAATTTCCGAACATCATGCATGAATTTCTTCTTTTGTTGAAAGTTCAAGCCTTCGGGTATAATGTTGCTGGCCAAGTAATTAACAAAATCGGCAAACCACAGTGTTAGATCATTGGTTGAGGTTAGAATACGCTCATCTGGGAAGGATTCATTGATCTCCTCATGTGCTCTTGGCTAACCACTTGTTTCTAGGAGAAATAGATGGTCGAGCACTTAATTAAAAATCCCTTATGATCCTTCACCTCAAAGTCAAATTCCTGTAACAACAGAACCCACCTGATTAGTCTCGATTTAGCATATTTCTTGGCCATTAAATACCTATGTGTTTCATGGTCTCTGTGCACCACCACATTCGTTCCTAACAAATATGCCCGGAACTTTTCAAATGCAAACACAACAACAACTAACTCCTGCTACGTTACTGTGTAGTTTGTTTCTGCATCATTTAGGGCCTTGCTAGCATAGTAGATTGGATAAAATATCTTATCTCTCCGCTGACCAAGGACTGCTCCTAATGCCATCCCACTGGCATCGCACATGAGCTCAAAGGGTTTTGACCAATCAGTTTCTATAATAATTAGTGAGGAAATCAACCTTTCCTTCAACTCCACAAATTCCTTCAAGTACTCCTCATCAAATTGAACTTTGCTACTTTCTCCAGCAGCCGAAATAGAGGATGTGCTATCTTAGAAAAGTCTTTAATAAACCGGCAGTAAAAACCCGCATGTTCAAGGAAACTCCTAACTCCCTTTATGATGCACGGTGGAGGTAACTAAGTAATAGTGTCAACTTTTCCTTGGTCCACCTCAATCTCTTTTTCAAAAATCTTGTGTCCCAATACAATCCCTTCTTTTACTATAAAATAACATTTTTCCCAATTAAGGACCAAATTTGTTTTTTTTTTTTGCATCTTTTTAATACCTCCTCTAAGTGAGTCAAATAGTCATCAAACGAGTCCCCTACAACTGAAAAGTCATCCGTGAAGACTTCCATAGTATCTTCCGCCATATCTGAAAAAATGGACATCATGCATCTTTTGAAAGTGGCGGGGGCATTGCGAAGAACAAATGGCATCCTCTGGAATGCGAAAGTTCCATAGGGAAATGTAAACGTGGTTTTTTCTTAATTCTCGGGTGCAATCAAAATTTTATTGTATCCCGACTATCCATCCAAGAAATAATAGTACTCCTTATAGGCCGGTCGGTCTAACATTTGGTTAATGAAGGGCACTGGGAAATGATCCTTCTTTATCCAGGAGTTTAACTTGATAATCCATGCAAACTCTCCGTCCGGTGATTAGGCGAGTGGCAATTAATTCATTCTTTTCATTAGGGACAACCGTAATGCCTCATTTCTTATACACACACTGCACAAGGGTTACCCAGCTGCTGTCTGCGATAGGATATATCACACCTGCATCTAGCCATTTAATAATGTCCTTTTTGACCACCTCTTGCATAGGTGGGTTCAAACGCCTTTGATGCTCAACTGATGGGCTGCAATTTTCTTGAAGATTAATCTTGTGAGTGCAAATCCTCGAAGGAATACCAATGATATCAGCTATTGACCACCATATAGCTCGAATGTGCCTCTTCAATACCATGATGAGTTTTTATACTTGATAAGGAGTTAGTTTTGCTGAAATGATGACCGGGAGCGTCTTATTGTCCCCCAGATATGCATATTGCTAGTGAGTGGGAAAGGGTTTGAGCTCCAGCTTCAGAGATGCCACAATGGATGGCTATGAAGAAGAAGTTGTGCAATTTTTTAAGTCGAGGTCAAGCTTCCTTAGTTGGAAAGGATAATTTCTTATCTCTTTATGCACTTGATGAACCTCCTCAAATTCTTCACCTTTCAAAAAGAAATTAGCAATCATTTCTCCTACTACCTCTTCCTCGATTTCCCACTCGAATATATCATCGTCCATGATGGCCTGAGGTGCAGAAGTGTTGGTTTCTGTTGTTTGAGTCACCACCTAAGATGCTAACTCACTTATCCTATCCTCCAATTGATGTATTATTACCTCATGACTCTTCATAGTGGTCTTAAGGTCTAATAATTTACTCCACAAGTCCTAAATTCCTTCTTTAGTTGAAAGGACCTTTCCAAGCACCACTTCAAGAGTGCTTTCCACATGGGGTGGGACTGACTCATCGCTCGCCTGGCTACTCGTATTAACTGACCAAACATTGTTCCGACCTTGATTTCCATGATAAATGTACTCATAGTTGTTGTTGGCTTGGTTGTATCTTGGATTGAAACCCTTCATATAGTTCATTAACAACTCAATCTGCTTCATCATGACCAGCAATATTATGTCTTTCTTCCCCTCTATACACCATATCTTGTCTGCTAGCTTGATAGTCTCCACACAAGGCACCCCCTCGGGGTCTTGTGACCACCTTTCAAAGTTTCTCATGAGCCACATAGTGATAGGTTAATAGGAACAACTGTGGTGTAAAACTAATTCAAATCAACAAATCAACACAAGAGTATCAAGAGCTAGTCCCCGGCAACGATGCCACTTTTGATAACATCCAAAATATACTCTTCATGCAAAGAGTATAAACGATCATTGTATCAAAACAAATATCCCGACAGATGTCGGGGTTGACTCCCATAGGGATTAGTGGATGATAAGCACGAGTGTCAGTTAAGAAATTGAATTTAGCTTGCACCACTTAGGAATAACTCAGAAATAAATAGGTTGGGGAGATTAACAATTATAATTTAATATAACATCTGATTTTGCCGGCTATGGTAGCAAAATTACCAAGGTTGTTGACAAGAATGTGAAAGACTAGAGGTGTGGTGTAGATGATATGCTAACTAAATAGGGTCATGCTAGGTCATCTTATAAGTTCAATAAGTGTAAATAATCTCGGAAAAATAGGCATTAAATGCTTTTCGACCTTATAAATACCTCTTTCTAGAGTTCTTTCAAACCTCTAGACAGCATTAACTCAAACTGATCAGATTTGAATTAATAGCTGCACTAATTCTAGCTATTAGCTATTATTTAGGAGTGAGAATGTAATTTTAGCTATTTCGAGCCCGATTTCACCATCTCTTATCCATACCCACCATAAAATTCTCTCCCAATACTCAATTTTTATTTTGCAAGCAACAATGAAGTAAGAACAATTAGACCCACATCAATGTCAATGGATGTTCAATTATTGATTGGTGAGAATCTAACAAATTTACACTTCGTTAAATAATATTGAGATGACTCTAGAAATACCCACTCTAATTAAGCATTCATCATCACACACCTCTAGTTAATGATTTAGCTACTCATAATTAAGAAATCCAAAAGGACATTTAACAATAAACTCATTGAATTCAATAACAAGAGTATCAAAATCAAGCTCAACAAGAAGTCTTTAACAACGGAAGTACCTTGCTATGAATAAGAAGAAGAAGAAGAAAAAGAAAATAGTTCTTTTAAAATTCCACTAATCAAATTCTCCTTGTTTATCTATACCAAGATAATGTTCTAAAAGCTAAAAATTGAAATCTCATGAGAACACAGTACTTTTCTCTAGAATATATCCAAAAATAGGGTATCTTCTATCTCATTTTTCGTGTTGGAAAATTTTACCCTTGATCAGCGTTCTGGCACCAGTGGAAGTACCGACTGTTAGCTGGTTGAAATTCGCGGATCGCCGGCTGCGCTATTTGCGCCTTCAGTGAATTCCAGTAATCCTCGGCGGTCCCTTCGGCATTTTTCCAATGTGCATCTGTGTAATGCAGATTCTTTTATCTTCAATCCAGCAAGTTCAGGTGTCATTCGGTGAATGGACCGGTGAGTCGCCGATGGAAACTCGCGCTCGTCGGTGGCTTTGTTTCCCTGAGGTAGTGTTTATCAGCTTTTGACCGTCATTTTTCCGGTCTTCTTCGGTGGAGCGCCGAATTTCATCCCACTTCTTTCTATTTGCTCCATATCTTGATATTTTCTTTACATTAGACATTTGCACACAACAAACGCAAAAAGGGCATAAAGTCCACATAAACAACTCAAAAACTAAGAAAAAACTCAAGATTAAAAGCCTAATGAGTTGGTGATTACCAACTCATCAGCCCCTAGATCTAACAATGCATACAAATCAAGATGAAATACTCGCAACATTCCAGTGACTACATCTTGAGAGACCTCCTGCTCCTGACATTATGAGAGGGCATAAAACTTGTTCAAACGTTTTTCACCACCTGCACTAGTGGATGCACCTTGCTGAGCAGGACGTGTTGCTGGAGCTGTTGCTGAACTAGTAGTTTAGGCTCAACCCCTGCTATCGCCTTGTCTAACCAAAGGACACTCCCTGCGCATGTTCCTGGGTTTTCCACACCCGAAGCAAACATCTAATCTGACTAGGCACTCTCCTATGTGGTTCTTACTGTATTTTTTGCAGACTAGAAAGGTGTGCTCTATCGGTGCATCCCTTTGTCCCCTCAAACTTGATGCCTTAGTCCTATGATCACCCCAAGGATTGGATGGGACATTGGCTGATGACAGCGCCGGGGCTAATGACCTCGGGTGGAACTATGGATGATGTGTAACACCTTGAATGTTTTTAAGGTCACACCCCAGACTTTAAATAAGGAATCAGTAGGGAAGTGGAAAAATTTTCCTCAGAACAAGTCGTGGAATGACTCGTTAGGTAACCTAACGGGTTATGGTCAGGCCCTTGAGGAATAGTCAGGAGGTACAGCAGGTCCAGTGACCACCAGCGACATGGCGAGTCGTCGGGTCAAGTAATGACTCATCAAGGCAGTCGTGGGAAGGAGAAACAAGAATCGTGGGCTTTAGTGGCAACGAACGATCCAACGAGTTTTTAGGCAGGAGAAGACTCATTAAGTTGGCCGTCGAGTCGAGGATAGAGTTCAAGGATGGGGTTCCAGGTAGTGGAGATAACTGAAGGTGGTCACGAGTCATTAAGACAGCTAACAACTTGTGAAGTCAGTCATCAGTAGATTCAAGGGAATTTGGAGAAAATTGTCCAATGTACTCCATTATGGGGCCCCACGAGTCGTTGCCAACCCCATGACTCGTGGTGTGCCTCGTGGGGACTGGCAGGTGGATTTTTCTAGCATAAAATCCTATGCTTATAACTCCTAAACTACGTTGTTTTGAGAATTTTATGGGACGTTTTTAGGGGTTTTTCTGGCCTAACCTCTAAATCCCTCAAGACATTCCCTCAACTCTTCTTCCTCCTCTCTCAAGACTCAAGGATTGATCAAGGGTTCTGTTCAAAGGCTTCAAGGTTCAAGTTCAAGTGGTGTTTTCTTCATAGCAGTTATGTCGGACTTCAACAAGGATCTCCTTCCATCCTTGTGCCCCAAATTTTTGGTACTAAAATCAAACTTCCTTGATTTTCTAGAAAGAATGATCTAGGGTTCGATCTGTGGATAATTCTCATATGGCTCCTACGAATCCTAAGACCCATTATGTTGGATAGTAATGTACGCCTGTGAAATTACTTTCAAAATCTCGAATGATGTACTTGATGTGGGATTAGCCTGAATAAGGAATTTTCACCATGAACTAGTCTAGAATATCAAATGGAATTTCATAAATAAATCATATGCTCTTATCATGAAGTTATATCCTTGTTAAAGTATATGTAAATCACATGGGTTTAGAAAATCTAGATAATATGTCACATTGTATGTGTCGGAATATGATTAGAACTTATGGGCATTGACCAATGTGGAGAATGCACATGTTTTCACTATGATTACGATGTAAATGTATTGGCTATGAATTGAACTTATGGTAATGGCACGATTATCGAATTTTCACCGTGATTTAGAGTAAATTTCGAAATTGGCTTTTTATGAAATATTCATATGCTTACACCATGATCTCATTGTACAGGTTCAAGGTACGAGTTTATTATTTTGTCTTTCCATAAATCTAGAATATATGAATCATATACATGTTAAAGTATGAATTGGACATATGGATCCAACCTGAATCTAAAATATACATCATATGTTATGAACTCGGGATTTGAATGTTGTGGATGTGTAAAGTATGATTTGAACAGACAGATGTTTCATGAATATAAAATGTGTGGATTAAATGATGATTTGGTACCACAATGATATGAATTATGATGATAAGCATGAGAATGAGCCTTTATACTTTTGGGCTTGCTTTTAGTAGAAAGTAGCCTTAATCAATTCTTAAAGAATGCAATGTGATGAAATCAGTAAATGCTCATGTCTCTGATTACCTGTAGTACTTAGACTAGATGAATAATGTCAGATATATATTCTTCATGTTCTAGTACAGTCAGGGACTCTCCAGACTGAGAATGTTTCCCTTAGTTCAGTTGGGACTCTACATAGTTGAGAATGTTTCCCTTAGTCAGTCAGGGACTCTCAATAGCTGAGAATGTTTACCTTAGTTCAGTTGAGACTCTCCACAGCTGAGAATGTTTCCCTTAGTTCAGTTGGAACTCTCCATAGCTGAGAATGGTTTTCCTTAGTCAGTCAGGGACTCTCAATAGCTAAGAACGTTTCCCTTAGTACAGATTGGGACTCTCCATAGCTGAGAATGTTTCCCTTAGTCATTCAGGGAGTCTCAATAGTTAAGAATGTTTCCCTTAGTTAGTTAGGGACTATCCATAGCAGAGAATGACTCCCTTAGTTTATGTTATGAGTTTGGCTCAGTTCTGTATAGTTCAAACTTCAGTTTAAATTAGATATAGTAGAATGTTGTCTCAGTTATCAGTAGATAGCCAGTACAGTATATGGTATCAGTTTCAGCTTCAGCTTTCTTTATATGTTCAGTACATGACCCTTATGTATGAGTTTGATGATGCTTCAGAATGAGAGTTCCAAATAAAAGTTTCATGTCGATATGTGTATGTAAGTCAGAAGGGATTGTTTCATTCTAATTCAGCTATATGTCAATGTACTCAATTTATTTCCTTCTTGTGTACTTGGATGTTTTAGTTTATTTACGTTTCCCGCATGCTCAGCACATCCCAAGTACTGACTGCATACCTTTATGTGCTATATAATTTCATGATATAGATTCAGGTTTCCAAACCTAGCCTCGCAGTTGGACACATTCCTTTTCTATCGTAGCGGATTGTGGTGAGTCCTTATCTCTCGGGGATGAGATCTATGTTTCTTATTTCAGTTATATTCCTTTTTTTTCAGACTTTACGAGTTAGCTAGGGACTTGTCCTAGCAACTCATCAGTTTAGTAGGGGCTTTCAGACATGTATAAATAGATTCAGTCAATGTACCAGAGTTTCATTAGATTATGTCTTTTGAGTTTTAAATTTTACACTTATAGTTAGCTTACGCTTATTTATGTTTCTGTTAGCTGTTTCTATTGTTAAGTGTTATGCTATGGTTATGTTATGGGTTGAATTGGAGCCTCTTGGAGTTCCTTATCCCGTGTTACGGCTAGGGTGTAAACTCGGGTCGTGACATAATGTCCGCCACTAGACCTCTACTGGGAGAACCCCAAGCTGCCTATCCTGGCCCTCTTGGCCTCTCTCTCCCTTTCCCTTATTTGATCCACCTCAATCTGCTGGGCATATATCACCAATTGGGAGAAATCAAGATCATTGTTTAACATTGCGATCCTGCACTCTTTTACCAGCAAATATGACACCAACATACACAAACCTATTCATGCAAGCTCTCTGATCTGCCACCATCTCTGGTGTATATTTGGACAGCCGGGTGAACTCCAAGGCGTACTCTTGGATACTCATATCATTTTGCCTTAACTTGACGAACTGTGCCGCTTTTGCCTCCCTCAACTCCTTAGGAAAGAATCTGTCTAAGAAGGCTATCATGAACTCTTCCTAGCTGACAAGAACTGCTCCTACTACTCTACCATCCCTCCACTAATGGTACCAAATATAAGCAACCCCCTTCAGCTGATAGGAGGCTAAGTCTGTTCTCTCTTCTCCCATCACCCCCGTTATCTGGGTAATCTTTTGAATCTCTTCCAGAAAATCATGTGGGTCCTTATCCACTCTCGACCCAAGAAATTTAGGGGGATTCATCTTGAGGAACTTCCAAACTCGAGCTGCCACTGCGTAAAATGAGCCACTGCCTGCTGATTAACCTGAGCAGTCAAGGCCTGACACAACAATTGAAAAGCATCCCTAAACTTGTTATGAGAGACCTGCTCGGGTAAAGGACCTACTGGTGCTGGCGGGGCTTGCTGATGCTCATCTCCATTTCCATCCTCATGGCCATTTCTGTTCCCGTTACTTCTTCCATTCATACGGCATGGAGGCATGATTCTACAAATGGGTATAGCACGAGTTAGAAGGATAGAGAGATTCTTCATCACACGACATAGATCATGAGAAAAAGAGAAATTTCTTAAAATGTCTTGTAGCCTCTCCCCTATAAGTGTGGTGCACTTCAGACCCATGGAAAAGAGTCTACTTAACACGGCTTTCAGACACCCTAGGACACAACTAAACCTTTTCTCTGATACCAAGTTTGTCATGACCCGAGCTAAGATCCTGGATGGAGACATGGGACCTGAACCACGAATGGCTCCAAATCGACCCATGGCATGAACATAGTGGCTAAAGAATATAAATGAGCGGAAACTGATAAACTAAACATTAATAAGCAGAAGTCTACACAGAGTACTCATAAAGTGAATCAACACTTACAAGTTGAGTTCTTATGTATTTTATGAAAAGCCTTAACATAACTGATGAGTTGATGAGACAACATCTCCAACTAGCTTGTCAAAAGTCTGTCACTGTAATAACAAAATAACAACTAAATTGAATGTCCTCGGAAGATGAGGACTTACCAATACTAGCTAACAAGACTGATACAGAAGCAGGACTAATGGCGTGACTAAGTCTGATCTCTCGAACCTGTATCATGAAATGATACAACGTAGAGTATGCAGTTAGTACTTTGAATGTACTGACTCTGCAAGGTAAATAAAACAAACTGATAAAATACATATGAGTTCATAAGAGTAGAACATTTCAAACACGAAATAATAATCACAACATAAATATGAGGGCTCAAGGTTTCCAAAACTATTCATAAACTAGTCATAATCATAATCATAAGAGGAATCTTGTAAATCATAACTTTAGCCAAAGTATCATTAATGTGAAAATGGATCAATCATGAGGGAACAATGGGAGGATTCCTTTTAACAAGAACCATCATGATAAAGCTTACATGATGCCCCAACTTTCTTGCTCAAGTGGGCAGAGCTGTCCCGGGCTTGTCAGACAAGGGACGTAAATGGCGTGATATAACTAATAAGGACCCACCTAGAGTCCATGAATATAAACCTATGTTGGACATGGTTCTGAGACCACAAATTTCACCTGAATGTTGGGCCCACTTGGTGCTACACACGACTCCTAAAAACATGCACATGAAGGCTCATGTAATAATCGTGAAATCATACATGATGTTCATGGATATTTAAATTATAACATACTTCATCATGCTTGAAATACAAGATTAGCCATGAAATAAGGGCTCGTGAGTCGGCCAAAATCATAAACTCATAAATCATGAAGAACATACATGCTTGAGAAGATCACCATACTTGATATTCATAAATTCATGAAGAATATTTGTAGGAAATCATATCATAAATCACAAATTAGGGCTTATGAGAATCAACGCCATTATAGAATCATAAACTTTACTCTTCTTGAAGCTTGCATATTTGGGCATAAGTTTTTCAAAAATTTGAAATCATGATTAATAATAAAAATAGGTATAAAATTTTCCCATAGATTTTAAAATATACTATGAAACTTGAGGGGAATTGACCCATAAATAAATCATAGAAAATTTTATGAAATTGGGATAAAATCCCATAGGATAATACACTGGAATCAACACTTGAATTCATGAACTTGAGGCGAAATTTGGGCATGAGAGTGAAAGGAAAATCTTTCATAGCCCTACATACCTGGGTAAACCGATTCTTTTCTTGACTTGGAAAGCCCAAGAGATTTGGAGGAGAATTGGATGATTTCTAAGCTTGATCTTCGATGGAACCCTCCAAACTTGCATGCATGGAAGTTGAATGAATTAGAATAAGTTAACTCCCCTAATACACTCCTTTCAGGTCTTAAAATGATGTAGTTTAGGGCTTAGGAGCTTAGAACTTACAAAAATACCCTTAATGAAATCGAAAGAAAAACTGCTCTATTAACTATCACGAATCAAACTATGAGTCATACAATCCTCTTAAGACTCGTTGTATCCTCCCGTACTGACCAAGTCCAAAACCTCCAACCCTTTGCATATTTTCACAAATTGTACTATGATCTGTAACACAGTCCTATGTGTCATACCATCACCGGTACCATCAATCACTAGATAACTCCAAAGACTTTCTACAATTTCTGATCAGGGTCATACCCACATACTACGACTTATAGTGGGGACTCGTGGCCTGGGGAACAAAAATCTCTAACCTGGTCCACGAGTCTTCCCACAACCCGTATCACCAATCTACGACTCGTAGGTTAAATAGTAGTGAGGAAAAAATGAGGATTTTCTGCTAAACTCATTTCCAATCCTCTCATCTAGTCTTAGGAACCTTCAGGGTATCACAAGTCTCTTTCAGCTCTGGTTTAGAGACTCCTGGGTCTATCCTATTTCGCAGGTGCTCTTCAGCTCTTGACTAGTGTAATCCTGCGCCTGACCTGCATTTTGCAGATGCCGACCTGTGAACCACGGGTCTTCTTCCTCCAGCACTTTTCTTTTTAGTTCAATTCCTCTAATTTTCCTA
Organism: Datura wrightii; assembly: GCA_035772735.1. Classification (NCBI taxonomy): domain Eukaryota; kingdom Viridiplantae; phylum Streptophyta; class Magnoliopsida; order Solanales; family Solanaceae; genus Datura; species Datura wrightii. Next base: position 115,000,892 of record JASDFA010000003.1, on the reverse strand, counting down.
TTTAAGTTCAATACCTACAAAAATCAAATAGAAAGGGCATAAAACCTTCCAAATGAGTTGAAAACAAAGGAAAAGCTCATGTTTAAAAGATAAATGAGTTGGTAAATTACCAACTCATTAGCTATTTTGCATGATTTATGAACTTCAAGCTTATAAGTCTATGATTTCAAGTATGATAAATTAAATTATTTTTTATTGTCATAATGCATGATTTCCACAAGAACCCCTCATGAATTTATGAATTTTAGAGTATGATGATTTCCTCAAGTATGCATGGTTTTTATGAATATAAATTTTATGATCATGGCTGATTCACAAGCTTATTTTATGGCTAGTTCATGTATTTCTAGCATGTTTATGAACCTCATGATCTCAACTATCCCATGTACTTCAAGCATGTTTCATGATTATGATATTAGTACTATATATGTTTTGGGAGTAGTATTTAACCCCGAGTAGACTAGGATTATAGCACACCTAGGTCTCAGAACTATGTGCCAACATAGCCATGATAGGGTCCTCCACGTTAGTGTATCTCGCCCGAATGGGCCACCCATGAGTGATATCCCGACGTTTTTCATGGTTCTACTCTTGGAAAGGATTTATAGGTCGGGATCCATTTTTTCTCACGTAGGGTATAGTGATTATAAGAATCTCCCACTATTCCTCATGACTTATGATACTATATTTTATAGCATATTTGACTCATTAATCAGTGTATGAGTTTTCACTTATGATTTCAAGCATGAAACGCTATTGATTTCTATTTCTAAACCTTGGGTCATTATATTCAAATTACCATGGATAGCTTATGATTATATATACTTCAGATATATGGCTTTTAGCATGTTTTCCTTACTCTCTTGATTTATCTTGATTTATACTCATGATTTCAGACTAACACTTTACTAGCATGTTTTACTTACCTTACATACACGATGCATTTTAAAGTACTGACCGTATAATCTATGATATATCATTTCATGATATAAGTTCGGGTGACCAGTTTCAGTCTCATTGTTAGCCCATTCTCACTTTAGTCCAGCTCTATTCCAAGGACATTATCAGTTTTATATTATTAGCATGTCTATTTGGTTTTGGACTTAATGAGCTAGTTGGGGATGTTGTCCCATCAACTCATCCTAGTAGTAAAGGCTTTTCAGACAATCATGTATACACAATTCAACATTATTGACTCATGTAACCCTTATGTCTTTCTGTTGATAAGCTATGTAGACTTCCGCTTACATTATGTTTACGCTTTACTTTGCCTTAGTAATGCTCTTGTTCATGCTATGTAAGTGCCAAGGGTTAGCTTGGAACAATTCGTTGTTCTAGGTCCCATGTCTCAATCCAGGGTCCATGCTCAGATCGTGACACAAGTCATCCACCTCCAGAACACATAGCGGACCCTAATATTGGAGTAAACCATCTTCCCATTGGGAGAAAACCTCCAATTTTCAATTTTAGACCGCTTCCTTCAACTTGACCAAAATAGGATCCTCATCTTGCATAGCTTTACTTCTGAAACCAAAGAAGACCCTGCACCATTCTACACGACAACAACACCATCTACTGAATTGGTAAAATGAACCCCCAAGTGTGCAAGCCTATGGACATCATTCACCAACTCTTTCCTCCCATCCTCAACATGGGACACACTCTCCATAGACAACCTACTAAGAGCATCCGCCACTACAATTGCCTTACTAGGATGGTGAAGGATACTCATGTCGTAATCCTTGACAAGCTCAAGCCATCTTCTTTTGCACAAATTTAGATCCTTCTGAGTAAACACATACTAAAGGCTCTTATGGTTTGTCTATACATTAACATGCACCATAAATAGTGCCTCCATATATTCAAGGAAAACACCACTGCCACCAACTAAAGGTCGTGTGTTGGGTAATTCATATCATGGATCTTAAGCTATCAAGAAGCATAATCTATCACCTTACCATGCTGCATCATCACACACATGAGGCAAATTCTAGAGGCATCACAATACACTACAAAGTCGTATGTGCCATTTAGTGGGGTCAAGATCGAAGTTGAAGTGAGTCAAGTCATTAACTCGTGAAAAACACTTCTAGCAAGCATCAAACCATTGAAACTTGACCTTCTTCTGAGTTAACTTGGTCAAAGGTGAGGCGATGGATGAAAATCTCTCTATGAACCTTTGATAGTAGCCAATTAAATCAAAAGAGCTCCTAATATTGGTGGGAGTGACAGATCTAGGCCAGCTCTTCACCCACCTCAATATTCTGAGAGTATACCTGAATATCCTCACTAGATACCACATAACCAAGGAACACAACTTATTTTAGCCAAAACTTAAACTTGCTAAGCTTAGCAAATAGTTGATTGTCCTTAAGAGTCTATAACACAATCCTCAAATAAGCGGCATGATCCTCCTCATTCCTAGATTATATGAGGATATCATCTATGAAAACAATGATGAACATATCCAAATACTGCTTTTACACCCTGTTCATCAAATCCATAAAAGTTGCAGGAGCATTCGTTAGTCCAAAAGACATAACAACAAACTCAAAGTGACTATATTGAGTCTTTAAGGCTGTCTTCACAATGACACTCCCTAATCCTGAGCTGGTGATAGCTAGATCTGAGGTTTATCTTTGAAAAGTATTTGGCACCTTTAAGCTGGTCAAACAAGTCATCAATCCTGGGGAGGGGATACTTATTCTTGATGGTAACCTTGTTCAATAAGAAATAATTCACACTATGAGATAACTATCCTTCTTCCAAGCAAAGAGAACTAGAGCACCCCACAAGGACTTACTAGGCCAGATGAAACCGTTATTGAAGCGATCCTTCAACTATTCATTTGACTCCTTTAGATTAGATGGAGCCATTCTGTAAGGAGCAATGGATATTGGTTTCATATTGGGGAGAAGGTTGATCGCAAAGTCAATCTCCCACTTAGGAGGGAATCCTAGTAGATCATCCGGAACACCTTTAAATACTATAAAGAACAAAAATAATTGAAGAGTAAGGGTTTAGGGCTTAGAAACCTTAACCCGATCTAAATGATATACAAAACACATGGAGATCATCTTCCTGGCTTTAAGATAGGAGAAAACAACCTACAAGCACTGCTGAACTATCCTTCTAATCTAGGAATGGTTCACCCGAAAATCAAAACTCTATTGATTATGTTCTACAAAAGATGGTGGCATAACTTCAATACAACTAACCCATACCAAAAATGACATCAAAATTAGTCATGTCTAACTCTACCAAGTCGGATAAGGTGACTATCTAGAGAACTGTAACAACAATTTTTGTATACCAATCATGCTATAACTGACTCACTAATAGGAGCAGAGACTAAGAAGGATTCTTATAGGATTTTGAGACTGACACTGAAGCTGATAGACACATAGGGAGTCAGAAAGGATAATGTATCCCCTAGATCTATCAATGCTTAAACATCATGTTGAAAAACTCATAACATACCAATGACTAGATTTAGTGAACTCTCTTGCTCCTGATATGATAATAGTGCATAGAATAGGTTCTAGTGTTGTCTGCCATCGACACTAAAAAATGCGCTATGCTGAGATGGGCAAGCTGCTGGATTTGTTGAAGTGGTAGATGGAGCATAGCCTCTACCGTCACCCTGTCTAGCTAATTGAAAATCCTTGAATCTTCTTTTGAGCTTTCCATAGTCGAAGCAAGCATCTAAGCCAACAAAGCACTCTCCTGGGTGGTCCGTGCCACACTTCCTATAAGTTAGGAATGTGCACTCCCTTTACATGCTCCTCTGACCTCGAGAGCTTGATGCTCTACCTCTATGATTACCTGTAGGCCTAGATAGGACACTGGCTCATGATGGAACTGGGGCTGATGACCTCTGCTGAGACTGTGGACAATTTCCACCACCGATCCTCTACAGGGAGTACTCAAAGTGTCCTGTCCTAGCCCTATTTATCTCCTTCTCCTTCAACTTCTCCTCCTCGATTTGTTGAGGTTGAATCATTATTTAAGAGATATCCATATCATTGATAAGCATAGCAGTCCTACACTCCTTGACCACTAAGTCGGAGACTCCAGATACAAATTTGCTCATGCGAGCCCTCAGCTCGGCAACCATCTCCGGAGAATTCTTGGACAACTGAGTGAAATTCAGTGCATACTTCTAAAATAACATGTTGTTCTGCCTTAAGCTAAAGTCTGCATTTCATAAGGACAAAAGCGTAAATATAACCCAATAATATTGCACTTGTATACACATGATAGTTTGAAAAGCCTCTACTACTATGATGAGCTGATGGGACAACACCCCCAACTAGCTCACTAGGTTGGAAACTGAAAGAAAGCATAACAAGCATAAACTGATAAACATCCTCGGATGATGAGGACTCACCAAAAGCAGAATAGAGCTGAACTGAGTGGGTACCAGCCAGCGACGAGGCTAAGAAGAACCACCCGAACCTATATCATGAGATGATATAGTACAGAGTAAGCAATTAGTACTTTTAATGTACAGAGTATGTAGGGTAAGTAAAACATTCTAATAAAATGATATTGTGAAATCATGAGTAGAAGTCAAAAATTTCATAAGAGTAAGGACTGCATGCTAAAAGCCATAGATCTAACGGATACATATTCATAAGGTATTCACCGTAATCTGAACATAATGACCCAAAGTTTAAAAATAGAAATCATATGATTTGTCATGCTTGAAACCATAAACGAAAGTTCATAAACTGATCAATGGGTGAAATGTGCTATAAAACATAATATCCTGAATCCTGAACATGAGTAACTGAAATCATGAGGAACATTGGGAGACTCTTCATAACTAATAACCATCATGTATGAGCGCACGATGATCCCACATCTTGCCCACGTGGAGGAGAGTCATTCTAAGCTTTCCCAGGCAAAGGATGAATAAGGTGTGATATCACGGGGATGCCCTCAGGCAGGAGGAGCACTCTCTTGAGAGGTCCTAATAAAATATATCCTACGTTGGCATGTAGTTCAGAGATCGGAGTCCTCAGAATCCCTGTCTTAATCGATGCTAGAAACTACTCCTAAAACATGCATATTGCTTATATAATCATATTCTTAAAACATAACTTAAATCTAAATATTGGGAGTCTTGACTCCAAAACACATCGTAAACTGATCTTGTAAGCCTTGGCTAAAATGATGATAAGCATACTTAACTTTGCATGAGCTTGTCCAAGTCATGTAATCATACATACTTGAGATAGACTTTATAATTCATAATCATGAAATCATAAGTTGAGAATTCATGAACATTCATGAAAACTAGATAACTCATCATGCTTGAAATCATTGACTCATAAGCTTAATGTAATAAATCATGCATAGTAGAGAATAATCTTCATAAAACATGAAAATATGAATTGATAATCCAATTGAGTGTAAAATATTCCCATTAGTATTAAATCATTAATAGAAATGTGAGGGAATTGGACCCATAGACAAAGCATGGTATTTGCATAAAATTGGGTTAAACCATAGAATTTCAATAAACTTAATTGGAGACTTCAATTCATGAATTAGAGAATAAATTAGGTATGAGAGTGGAATAAAGACCCCATTCATGTCCTACATACCTGGGTAACTTGATTTCTAAGCTTTCCTTGAACACCCAAGAAGTTTGGGGAAGAAATTGATGAGGAGCCCTAACTTGATCTTGGAAGAGAATTTGATCTTCTAATGAGAGTGTTAGGAGTAGAATGAGAGGATAGGATGAATATATCACTTAATACACTCTTTAGGACGCTTAAAATGATGTAGTTTCGGAGTTAGGAACTTAGGAATTATGAAAACACCCTTAATGAATAGACTGGAAAAAGACTCTACAGACCCAATGACCCACTTGATGATCCATCCAGTCAAGTAACGAGTCTTCATCTGATCCGTCACCACTGGAGAAAAAACCAAACCCTTATCTTTCCTTTACTCAATGAGTCACTTAACGAGTGATCAGGGAACTTGGCAACTCACTGATGAATAGGAAATTTACCAACTCATTAGGCTCGTAAGCATGAGTTTTTGCCTAGTTTTTATATCATTTATGTGGATTTTATGTTCTTTTTTCTTCAATTACGTGAGTGGAGAAAGCATGAAATCGAGCAAAACACATGATGTTTGAGATGGAATTTGATGAGTTAGCATATGAAGGAAAGCAGCCAAAGATAATGGAAGATTTGAGCTTAAGAAGAGGTGTAAGGACACATTTTGAATTGGCTAAACGTGGATCCAAAAGGGCAAAATGCGGGCAAAACACCGATGTTAATTCCTAGACCAGCTAACCAACTAGCTCTTCGCGGGTTGGCACCGACTATGCGCTGTTGGATCACAGGTTGGCACCGGCCATTCGCAGTTCGATGGGAAAGTGACCCAATTTTGTTGATGGAAGGGAAAAAGCCACCAAAAAGGTTTCGAAAGCTCCTATAAGCCTCCAAGGGAACTTTTGGAAGGTTGTGAACACAAAATTATGTATATTTTATAATCCGTATTGTACACCACTGAAGAAGGCATGCAAAAATTAATTCATCTAACCTTCATCTTTTTCATAGAATTTTTGGTAGAATCTTTTCACCATAGAATTGTAGAGTTAGATAGAAGTTTTTTTTTTTTTTGTTTAACCCAAATTAGGGGAATTCCACCATTATTGTAAGAGATTGTGAAGAAAATTTGTGAAGCTAATGTGATGAACGTGAGGGGAATCCTCTTGGTATTTCTCTCTACCTTTAAATATGCTTAACTTATTTTCTAGCTAGAGGTATATTCATGGTGGGTTTATTAATTTGATAGGGTTTTCATAAATTTATTTTGGATTCCTATTAAAATTGTAGATCTATTATCTTCTCCCAACTTATAATTGCTAAAATTGATGGTTTGAAAACATGAATTGTGCTTTACTTTTCTTGTTGTTGCTTGAGAGAGAAAGGTGAGAGTTGAGTGAGAAGATAATAGTGAGGAATTGGAATGTTTGTGTGTGATATTATGTTAGAGATAGTTAAAATCCACATTTTCACTCCATCAAAGGTCAAGGCTGGAAATAGCTAGGCCTTCCTCAAGCTTGTGTGGTTAATTACTTGAATTGGCTTTGGGGTTTGAAAGAACCCAAGGTATAGATATTCTTATGATTGAAAAATAAGAGAATGTAAATTATCCATCGCTATCTATGATAATTATGAGTCTAAGTCATTGAAGAAATTCCTGATTTAATTGAGATCTCATCTATAGAATGCCCCTAGCCATATCACTTGTGATTGCTTCAATTGGAATCCCCCCCAATTAGTCTTAGTTTAGAATTAGATAGTTATTTCCTTTTAATTAACCCCAATTTTTTTTAAAATGTTGAACAATTATACATTCTAATTTGAATTAGTTTATAACTGTTGAATTATCGACTCAATTCTCTGTGGGATTTGACCTCGACATCCATCGGGATATTTTTTTTGATACAATGATCGTTTAAGATCCTTCATGAAGAAGAGTGTATTTTGGTCGTTATCAAAAATGGAACCATTGCCATAGAATTGAGTTGTGATAAGCCATTAGTTATTTATTGATTCGAACTAGTTTTGCATTTTTGTTTTACATATTGTTTTGTTTTCATTTTTGTTTTTGTTTTAGTTTGTTTGAAATTGTATGATGGTATCGTGGAATGAAAGGAGGTTTGTTGGTTGTAACCTTTATTATGATGACCCATGTTCCTATTGTAGAGGACCACACTACTGGCAAGATTTCAAATATGCCCCTAGAAGGGAGACGAGTGCACCTTCTCCTTCCTATGCATAGATGCACACTATGTGGTAGTTATGGGAGACATTGGGATGGATTCCCAATTGGGGTCACTTCTCGTTATAGTGGTTATGATGGATGTTGTGCTCTTAGGATTGATAGGAATGAAGCCATGGCAAGTGAGGGAAAGAGAATACATATGGGGGCATGGAAGCCATGTTCCAAGATTTTTTGCAGTGGGAGTCTAATGTGGAAATGACCCCTCCATGCCCATGGAATCATCAACTCCTCAAGAAGAAAGCTGTAAATCTATACAAGAAGAAGCGGAGGAGACATTGAGGAGCATAACAGGAAAAAGTGAACAATGGGGCATAGCTCAACTTGACTCAAGGGAGTAAGCTCAAAATGATGATGAAGAAGGAGTTAAGTTGAACTTTGAAGAGGTCATAGAGTTGTGCCATCCAACCAACATTGAAAAAATTCAAGATGTCAAGGTTGAAGAAGTGTTACTAGAGTCTCCAAATGACATCCAACAAGTCATGCTCAAAGACTGCAGTGCACTTAAAAAGGAGGATGTCAAGCAAGAAGAAAGCTTGAAAGTGGAGCGACTTAAACAACACTCTTATCATTTTTCAACATTGAACTTGGTTGAAAAAATGGAAACTGAGAAAATCAAATCATTGAAGGGAGTTGAGGAGGACGATCAAGGGGGCTTTATCTTAGTGTATGTCATTCCAATTACTTAGCGATTTTACTTACCTTGCATACTTTGTACATTCAACATACTGACCGCATACTTTATGTTGTATCATTTCATGATACAGGCCCCGATAGTCAGGTTCAGCCCCGCTGCTAGTCAGATCAACAGAGTAGCATCCCCCACCTAGAGTTGGTGAATCCTCCTCCTTTGAAGACCCGTCTATTAGTTGTATTCAGTATTTTTAGTTTCAGTTTTTGTGAGTTAGTTGGGTCTTATCCCATCAACTCATTATCTGTAGACGCTTATCAGACATAGCATGTTTTCAATTTCAGATTTCTGTTATGTATTCAGGTATTTGATATTATCAGATTTCTCGAGTTCAACTATTTCATATATGCTATACTTTCGCATTATTCTGTTGAGTTTAGATGTCATGTTCATGCCATGGGTCAACTTGGAGCCTCTCGGGGTTCTTTTTCCAGTGTCTCAATCTGATCCTATGTTTGGGTGGTGACAAACATGAACTTGGTATCAGAGTATTAGGTTTTGATGTTTCCTAGGATGTCTGGAAGCCACGTTAAGTAGAGTATTTTTCATGGGTGTGAAACTCCCTACACTTATGGCACCGAGGCTACAAAATGTTTTAGGAAATGTTCCCTTCTTTCATGGTCTACATCGTGCGAAGAAATGTCTCTCTATCATTCCAACTCGTGCATATGCATTTGCAGAATCATGCCTCCTCGCCGAGTTAACGGAAGAAGAAATGAAAATGGACAAGAAAATGGAAATGGGGATGGGCATGAGAATGTGGCCCATACAGAGTTTAGGGCTGCCATTCAGATGCTAGCTCAGGCTTTGACCGCCCAAGTCAACCAACAGGAGGTAGCACATGTACCATAGAATGGGAATGTGGTAGCAGCAAGAGTCAGAGATTTTCTAAGAATGAACCCTCCAGTTTCTCAAGTCGAAGGTAGACGAGAACCACCATGAGTTTATTCATGAGATTTAGAAAATCACCCAAATCATGGGGGTGATAGGGGAGGAGTGCATTGATTTAGCCTCTTATCAGCTGAAAGGGGTAGCACACATCTAGTTTAGGTAATGGAAGGATAGAAGGACAGCTGGAGCGGGTCCCATTGATTGAAATGAGTTCCATACCGTGTTATTGGATCAATTCTTTCCCCGAGAGATGAGGGAAATCAAAGCAGCAGAATTTGTGAACTTTAGGTAGAACCACATGACAGTCCAGGAGCATGCTTTGGAATTCACTCGCTTGTCAAAGTATGCACTTGAGATGGTGGCAGACTAGAGGGCTCGAGTAAGTCGATTTGTGCATGGGATAACAGATTATTTGGTCAAAGATTGCTGGACCGTGATACTTCATCAGGACATTGATTTCTCATGGATAGTTCTATATGTTAAGCAGATGGAGGCGGTGCAGGTGAGTGAGCGGGAGAGAGAGGCTAAGAGGGCCAGGACTAATAGCTTTGGATTCTCCCAATAGAGAGTTGGTGGTGGGCACTGTCAGCAACCCCAACACAGTCAGTAGTGAGTGTGCCATCCAGATCTAGGAATGACCAAAGGAGATGAACATCAAGATCTTAAGGTCATGGGAGCAGATCTGTGGAAGCCAGTATTCCAGCTTGTGATAGGTGTGGCCAAAGGCATATGGGTCAGTTCTTAGCAGGTTTAGATGCTTGTTTCAGGTGTGGGAAGCCTGGACAAATGCTCAAAGATTGTCCAGCAGCTAGACAAGGCCATGGTAGAGGCCGAGACCCAGCCACTAGCTTAGCAGCCCCACCAGCATGCTCAATTCAGAAAGGAGCCTCCACTAGTGTAGGTGGTGGTTAGCATCAGAATAGATTCTATGCCCTCGCATCTCGTCAGGAGCAGGAGGCCTTTCAAGATGTATTCACTAGTATGTTATGAATATTCCACCTTGATGTGTATGCATTATTAGATCCAGGGGCTACCTTATCTTTTATGACACCCTATGTTGCTAGTAGTTTTGGAGTCAGTCCCGAAATCCTATCAGAACCCTTCTCAATCTCTACTCTAGTAGGTGATTCAATTATAGCTCGATGGGTATATAGAAACTTGTAATACCTCAGAAGTGCCTAATAGTAGAACAAAGGGTTAGCAATTTAAAACTGCTGAAAACTGGGCAAAAGTTACAGGATGAGGGGTGTAATGACTCGTGGCTGGAGAACATGAGAAATTGTTTGGAGTCATGTTTTGAGGAGCCCAGGTGGCAGTGTAAGCCATGATCGATGTAGTAAGGCCCTCCTGGAATTCCTTCTAGAGCCTGTTGAATAATCTTTATGGATTCTGTCATTTCCCCGATTCGTACTAAATAACGAGCTAGTGAATCCCCTTCTCGTTGCCATTGAACTTGCCAATAAAATTCGTTGTAAGACTCATAATGATCAACTTTACGAAGATCACATTCTATTCCGGAAGCTCGTAGCATTGGTCCCGATAAACCCCAATTTAATGCCTCGTCTCCCCCAATAATGCCTATGCCTTCAGCTCGTTCTAAAAAAATAGGATTCCGGGTAATAAGTTTTTGATACTCAGCAACCCCTGTTAAAAAATAATCGCAAAAATCCAAACATTTATCTATCCAGCCATAGGGTAGATCGGCAGCCACTCCTCCGATACGAAAATAATTATGCATCATTCGCATACCGGTGGCAGCTTCGAAGAGGTCATATATCAATTCTCTTTCTCGAAAAATATAGAAGAAAGGGGTCTGCGCACCAATATCCGCCATAAAAGGACCGAGCCATAACAAATGAGAAGCTATCCGACTCAACTCCAACATAATGACTCTAATATAGCTAGCCCTTTTAGGTACTTGAATATTGCCTAATTGTTCGGGTCCATTTATGGTTATTGCTTCTATGAACATATTAGATAAATAATCCAAACGTGTTACATAAGGCAAATATTGTATAATTGTTCGGTTTTCCGCAATTTTCTCCATCCCTCTATGTAAATAACCCAATATTGGTTCGCAGTCGACAACATCTTCACCATCTAGAGTAACGATGAGTCGTCGTTTATAGTCATGGTGTGAGGAGGACTTCATCAATTGGGGACGCAATGGGTCACCCAACGACCCATTGTGAGCTATGACGGATCGTTGTCACCAGTCGTGGGTTGAGTAGTGAATTTTCCTGTAGGTCTAATGGAAGGTAAGCACGACTCGTTGGAGGGTGCAACGATTCATGGTGAGGCTAATTATAAGGTGAGGACCAAAGTGGTAGGAGGATACAACGATTAAAGGAACGACCCGTTGCGAGTAGGGATGACTAGTCCTGTCAAGTCATGGGATTGAAATTGAGATTTGGGAACTTCAGCAGTTTGAACAACAGAAGGTCACCACGAGTCGTGGTAAGGACCAATGACTCGTGGTGAGGGTCGTGGGTTCCAGTTTAGCCATATTTTTAAGTTTTCATCATGGGCATTTTTGTAAACTCCTACACTTTTAACTCCTAAACTATGTCATTTTGGATTCTATCTTTCAAGATTTTAAGGGATTTTCATGCCTAAACCCTCATTCTCTCAATTCTCCTTCTTCCTTCTCTCTTCTCAAAAAAATTCTAGGGTTTCATTAAGGTGTTCTTCAAGCTTCAAGGAAGATTTTCTAGTGGGATTTTCATCTACCAGGTATGCGGGTTTTTCAAGAGCAACACTCTTCCATCCTTGTTCCCCAAAAATATTTTCATTAAATACCAATTTCGATAATTCTAGAAAATCATAATATAGGGTTTCTAAAAAGGGTAAGTTCTCCCTTATTTTTCTTATATGCTAATATCTAGTGCGATTATAAATTTAGTTGGATTAATTACTGATGGGTTAACTTGATTTATGAAATATAGGTTAGGTATGTATGTGTGTAGTATGTTCTTCCTAAATTGATTTGAGCATTGAATGGGAATTGTTTATTTCTCCCTTGAATATCGTACAAATTCATGATAATAATGGAAGGGTGGAAATATTGTATGATTAACCCTAATGACTTGATTATGATATTGATGACCATGTTAGGTTGCGTAGGAGTTGTGGGCTTGAGTAACTGGAAGTAAATTATGTTATTATCGCCATGTTTTCGATTGAATCGACTAGGCATGACTAGATTTCATCTATATTGTTGAACTATGAAGCTTGGGCGGATTCAATATTGTTTTCCCCCGTAAAATTGTTATTAGAATCTAAAATGCTCCCGGCTAAAGAGTTCATCAAAGGAGTGATTATGACAAGTGTGTGGAATGTTTGTAGACCTAAATAAAACAAAGTCATGAACCTTGATAGTGTATGAGTTGAATTTTATAAACCATGTGTGATCTAATATTACCTATTGAATGTGGTTAATCCGGAATTGATATACCATGATAGAATAATGCTAGTACCAATTTATAGCATGCTCATTTGGGGTGAGAGGTTAAAGCTAATGAGGAAATTGGCTCTATGATGACGTAAATCATGATGTTACAGCCTGTGACTAATATGTCAACTTGTTGAGCCAGTGCCTATTATAAGATAATTCTAGTCTTGTTAAAGATGAGTATTGTATGATAAAAGTGGTGAATGTTCTAGTCTCTGATTAGCTGTAGTATATTAGACTAGCTTAGTCATTAGTGGAGTATGTCCTTTCTTAGACGTTAGTGGAGTATGTTTTCTCTTAGTTGTTAGTTGAGTATGTCTTCTCTTAGTCGTTAGTGGAGTATGTATTCGCTAGTCTGTCAGTGACTCTCTATATCAGAGCTTTCGCTCCCTTGGACAGTCAGGGACTCCCCCTAAGGTAGTCAAGGACCCTTATGATATCAGTCATGACATTGCATCTCTTATTACTGCTTTTGGTGCATCAATTGATTTATAACAATGCATGTCCTTATAATGTGGTTATGATGATATGAAAATGTGAATCTCTTATAAGGTTGTCGTATCTCATTTCAATTACATTGCCATTCATATGTTTTACATTACTTCCTTCTTGTATATCTATTATGAGTTACTTTAGTTACATTTCCTGCATACTCAGTATATTCCAAGTACTGACTGCACGCCTCTTATGCTATATCATTTTATGATATAGATTTAGGTCTCCAGGTTCAACCGCGTGGCTAGGTACGCTCCTTTCTCTCCCAGTTGCTTGTGGTGAGTCCTCATCTTTCGAGGATGTGGTTTATGTTCTTGTTTTATTATGTTTCAATTTTCAGACTTTGGGAGTTAGCTGGGGGCTTGTCCCAGCAGCTCATCAATTAATAGAAGGCTTTCAGATTTGTTTAGACAGATTCAATATTGTATTTAAGTGTTGTTAAGATTTCTATTAATGGCTTATATTAGATTTTTGTTATCAGCTTCCGCTTATCCATGTTGTTAGCCGTCTTTTATGTTAAGTGTATTCTATGAATATACCATGGGTCGACTTGGAGCCTTTAGGGGTTCCTTGTCCCGTGTCTACGATCTGAGTGTGAACTCGGGTTGTGACAAAACTACCTTATCACTATCCTTAAGAAAGTCACCTCAGCAGATTTAGTAGAACTAGCCATGAAAGATTTTGATGTTATCTTTGGTATGAATTGGCTACATGCATGTTATGCCTCAATAAACTATAGAACCCATGCGGTAGAGTTTTGGTTTCGAGGTGAGTTAGTCCTAGATTGGAAGGGTAGTTTGGTTGTGCTTGTAGGTTGCTTCATTTCCTACCTTAAGGCTAGAAAGATGATTTCTAAGGGTTTCATATACCATCTAGTTAGGGTTAAGGATGCTACATCCGAAACCCCGACTATCCAGTCAGTTCCTGTAGTTTGTGAATATCCTAAAGTGTTTCCAGATGATTTACCAAGAATTAGAGGGAGATCGATTTTGGTATTGACCATTTTCCTAATACACAACCTACGTCTATTTCCTCCTTATAGAATGGCTCCAGCAGAGCTAAAGAAGTTGAAGGAGCAGTTGAAAGATCTCTTAGACAAGGGTTTCATCAGATCTAGCAAATCCCCATGGGGTGCACCAGTACTATTTGACCGAAAGAAGAATGATTCCCTTTGAATGTGCATTGATTATCGGTAATTGAACAAGGTCACCATTAAGAACAAATATCCTCTCCCTAGAATCGATGACTTGTTTGACCAGCTTCACGGTGCCAAGTGTTTTCAAAGATAAACCTCAGATCTGGGTATCATCAGGGTTCGGGAGAGTGACATTCCAAAGACAGTCTTTAGGACTCGATATGGTGATTATGAGTTTGTAGTTATGTCTTTTGGATGAACCAATGCTCCTGTAGCTTTTATGGATTTGATGGACAGGATGTTCAAGCCGTATTTGGACATGTTCGTGATCGTGTTCATAGATGATATTCTCATATACTCTGAGAGCGAGGAGGAGCATGACACTCATTTGATGGTGGTACTACAGACTCTTAAGGATTTCCAATTATATGCTAAGTTCAACAAGTGTGAGTTTTGGTTAAACTCTGTAGCATTTTTGGGTCATGTGGTGTGAAGTGAGGGTGTAAAAATGGACTCTCAATAGATAGGAGCTCTGAAGAATTGGCCTAGACCAACTAGTCCTTCAGATATCATGAGTTTCTTGGGTTTAGCCGATTGCTACTGGAGGTTTGTTGAAGGGTTTTCATCCATTACAACACCATTGACTAAGTTGACCCAGAAGAAGGTGAAGTTTCAATGGTCGGAGGCTTCTGAGAAGAGCTTGCAAGAGTTGAAGACTTGACTCACCTCAGCACCAGTGTTGACCTTACCTGAGGGTACCGATGGGTTTGTTGGATATTGTGACTCCTCAAGGATCGGCCTTGATTGCGTATTAATGAAGCATGGTAAGGTTATAGCATATGCTTCCAGGCAGTTGAAGGTCCATGAGAAGAATTATCAAACTCATGACCTAGAGTTGGTGGCGGTAGTATTTGCCTTGAAGATTTAGAGACACTATCTATATGGGGTGTTTACGAACCATAAAAGCCTACAGTATGTGTTTACCCATAAGGATCTAAATCTACGTCAAAGAAGGTGGTTTGAGCTCTTTAAGGATTATGACATGACTTTCCTTTATAATCCCGACAAGGCTGTGATGGTAGACGCTCTTAGCAAGCTTTCTATGGAGAGTGTTACCCACGTAGATGAGGAGAGGAGAGAGTTAGTGAAGGATGTGCATCGGCATGCTCAGCTAGGAGTTCATCTTGTTCACTCGACAGATGGTGGTGTTATTATTCAAACTAGATTGGAATCTTCCTTGGTGACCGAGGTCAAAGATATACATGATGAGGATCCTATTTTAGTAAAGTTGAAGAAAGTCGTACAGAATCAGGAGGTGGAGGTTTTCTTCCAAGGGGGAGATGGTGTACTGCGATATCAGGGTCATTTGTGTGTATCGGGTGTTGATGACTTGAGGGAGCGGATGTTGCATGAGGCTCATGGTTCCAGATATTCTTTACATCCAGGTGCAACCAAGATGTACCCTGACCTACGGGTAGTCTATTGGTGGAATGGAATGAAGAAGGATATAGCGAAACTTGTGGCTACATGTCCGAATTGTCAATAAGTGAAGGTTGAGCATCAATGACCCTGAGGTGTGCTTCAAGACATCAGCATTCCTACTTTGAAGTGGGAGGAAATCAATATGGAAATCATTATGGGGTTGCCTCATACTCGTCAACAATATGACTCTATTTGGGTTGTTGTATCCAGGTTGACTAAAGTAGCTCATTTTCTAATGGTCAAAAGTATCGATTCAGGGGAGGATTATGCTAAACTGTACATTCAGGAGTTAGTTCGGTTGCATGGAGTACCCTTGTCCATTATATCATATAGAGGCACTCAGTTTACCTCCCAGTTTTGGAGATCATTTCAGAAGGGACTTGGTACTCAGGTCAAGCTTAGCACAACATTTCACCGCTAATGGATGGTCAGGATGAACGAATCATTCAAACTCTTGAGGACATGTTGAGAGTGTGTGTGATTGATTTTAAGGGTAGTTGGGATCACCATTTACCTCTCATTGAATTTGCATATAACAACAGTAACCATTCCAGCAATCAGATGGCTCCTTTTGAGGTTCTTTAGGCAGAGATGTAAATCACCTATTGGTTGGTTCGATGTCAGTGAAGCTACCATTGATAGGCCCATATTCAGTTCATGAGGCATTGGAGAAAGTTCAGCTTATAAAGGAGAGGCTGAAAACAGCTCAAAGTCGCCAAAAGTCCTATGTGGATGTGAGGAGGAGAGAACTGGAGTTTGAAGTTGATGATTGGGTATTTCTGAAGGTATCTTCCATGAAGGGAGTGATGAGGTTCGGAAAGAAAGGGAAACTCAGTCCCTGTTATGTTGGCCCATACCGGATTGTCTGACGGGTCTCAAGGTAGCGTATAAGTTGGACTTTCCCTCAGAATTGGCTTCATCATATCCAATCTTTCATGTATCGTTCTTGAAGAGGTCTATGGGTGATCCAACTTTTGTTGTCCCGGTGAAAAGCGCAGGTGGAAGGATAGTCTTAACTATGTGGAGATTTCAGTGTAAATACTTGATTAGCATGTTCGAAATCTAAGAAACAAAGAAGTAGCTTCAGTAAAGATTTTATGGAGGAATCAACATGTTGAGGGAGCTACGTGGGAAGCCGAAGTAGATATGATGGATAAATACCCGCATCAATTTCCTCCCGGTACAGTTTCAGCTTGAGGTATCAGGTTCCTCCATAGTACTCTATTCAGTTTCATGTTCAGATCATGTGTTCCAATTTTTTTCATGTCAATGTATGTATATATGATTCATGAATTCAATTCAGTCATGTATTTCAGTTCGGAGTCGATCACTCTGCCAATTTTTAGCTCTAACTGTTCAGTATTTGGTGTGACAGTTGCATTTCTCATCTTTTCAGTATGTTCATCCACATTCAAGGATGAATGTTCCCAAGGAGGAGATATTTTAATACCCTGAAATCCCTAAGATCAGACCCGAGGGTTGAAACAGAGAAATAAAATTTCTGCACCAAGTCATAGGATGAATCGTTTAGTGACCCATGAGGTGCACCATGATTCATTAGGTGACTCATGGAGTAAAGGGAGAGTTGGTTGGATTCTTTAAATTTGGGGTTGACCAAGAGACTAGCCACAACTCATGGTCAGTGCAACAAGTCATGGAGTCAGCCGTGGTTCGGAGTAGGTTTGAAGATGGAATTTTTGGGCAGTGAACCAAATGACTCGTCACCACGAGTCGTCCCTCAGACAATGAGTCGTGCAGTCGCTTGTTGGAACTGGTAGTGTGATTTTTCTTGCAAGTTTAGTAAGGGCTTTTCTATAATTTTTAAGTTTCTAAGACCTGAACTAAGTTGTTTTAAGCTTAGATAAGTGTATTTTAAGAGGGTTTATCTCATTCTAACCCTATCCCTCTCCATGCATGCAATACTAGAAGTTTCTAAGGGTGATCAAGCCTAGAAGTTCATCAAGTCTTCTTCAATTTCCTTTGGGCACTTAAGAGGGTTATGAAATCATAAGTACCTAGGTATGTAGGGTTATGAATGCGTGTATCCATCCACTCACATGCCCAATTCCTTCTCAAATTCATGAAAATTCTAAGTTGATGAATCTATGGGGTTTTAACCCAACTTGGAATTCTCTAGGTATGTATCATGGGTATAGTCTATTCATGTTTCTAATGTTTAATTATGATTCATGGGCATGTTTTATTATGTTTTCAATTACAATTCATGTTTTTAAAGTTTTACAAATTGATGCCCAATTATGAGAGTTCATGAAAAGATGAGATTTTGATCTTATTTCTAAGAAGGATGAGATATCTATGACGCAAGTATGATTTCGAATTACCCATGTCTATTGTTCGGTCTGTGTGTTATAGGTATCTAAACCGACACGCAAGTGCACGTAGTCGAACAAGTAGTAAGTGGCTTTAGTAAGCCAAGTATCGATCCACGTAGACTCTGGATAAGTGAAATTTGCTCAAGTATACTCTATTTTTACTTCTAAGTATGCTGACAACAACGTAACCAAAAATTGAATAATTTGTTTTATAAATCCTATACTAAAACTACTAACAATTATCTACTTTGAATTTAAACTATGGATATGAGCATGCCGAGGTTAAAGAACATGTAATGAACTGATTATCATCATAAATTGGTTAATCTTTTCTTCCAGTTGCTAGCCAAGAACATTAGCCAAGAGATTAAAACTCTCGTATTTAATCTCACTTAAGAATCATAAACCATCCGTCTACATTTCTGTGATCAAATGCAATTCATGACCTACCAATACAATTCCGGTTCCTAAATTGACTAATACGACTTTCAAGTATATTTCTATCAGGAAAGCACATCAAAACTCAATTTTCCCAAATCAAGTAAAGAACAATATCCTATTAATTCACAACTTTCCAATTTCGTGCTCTCTCGAGTGAAATCGGACTTTTTAGATATACATTAATGTAGGCCACACACCAATGCAGTAAGAACAAGAATTAATAGAACAACATGGAAGAAAAAGATGAAAAACCATATAATTCAATAATCAAAATTCATCAAAATTGTTCATAACCTCAGCAAGGAAGGGAATTAGCCACTCATTTGTGGATTAATCATCCTAAAACAAGTGTTAGTCATACAAACAATTCAATTAGAGAAGAAAGGAGAGAAAAAACCCTGAACTTTTCGTCCCCCAACTGCCTGTAACCCACGTCCTTGCTCCACCAAGTCTGAATTATGAAAAGTGACCCTAAGTGTTCTATTTATACTAGTGGGAATTTTTCCCGGAATAACAAGCAACGTGTCACGGAGTGCATCGCGGAGCACTGCCTCCGTGACACGCCGTGAACGCGGACCTTCAATGGAAATTAGGGGTCCGGGAATAAAGCACCAACGTGGCACCGCGTGCAACGCGGAGGCTAGCCACCGTGCCCCGGAGCTGTCGCGAGCCTCCACTGGAAATTGTGAGATTTTTCACCCTCCAAGCAGAATGCCTCCGCGATGGCAGCGTGACACGGCTCCATCGCGGAGCCCCTTTAATTTGTGCAGTCCAATGCGTTTTTCCGTGCTCGATTCCAAGTCCAACTCCGATATCCTCCAACATGCATTTTAGCTCTTCGAAATCACATTTTACCTACAAAACAATGCTAATCATATTGGTTAGTATAAATTCACATTTTATTACCAATTACATGAAAATGTATACACATTGCTAGATAGACAAGACGAAAATGATACTTTTGAGTATCACTTGGGCATATAAATCTGCCCAATATCACTTACCCCACACTTAAATCCTTGTTCGTCCTCGAACAACAAACACACAATTCATGCAATTTACATCCCAACTTTCGCCACTATGGTGCGACAATTTAAGCTACGGTCATACCGATCATTCAATATTGTGAATCATCAAGAAAACATGCATGGTCTCAACAATGCAATGACCTTCAATACATTAAGACTTCCTAGACTTTAAGAATCGACTCTCGATATCGGCAAACTCATGCAAATCAGCTAATCAAGATATCCGACACGAACATCATTCTTTCATCAAGCATGTGCCCTCACAACTCAAGAGAATCTTCCCCTTTTTGCTCATGTGACACACAAACATTCAAGTAGGGGCATGTAAAAAAAATAATTTCACTCTCTCTCCCAAAAGAATTCACATGCATCATGTCATGACCCATAAGCTTGCCCTTAGTGTATTACTCCACTAATATAAAGAAATGCAACGTAAGATCACGTAGGACTTTAATGGGTTGTAATGGAAGCTATGGAACTAGTATATATTGGATTAGCCAATGATAGCCACTAGCATCCTTAAGCGCCTTTTCAACACATTCCCATCAACTCATGAACATTGTTTCTCTCTTTTCTTTTTTTTTCATCATCCCATTCTTCATGATTTACTCTAGTATGGCCCATTTCATTCATCACACTTGACACAATAACAAAGGATTTTTCATGCACCTTCATTATCATTTATTTATAGCAAGTGCACCTTCAACCTTTTCTTTTCTTCCCTCTCTCTACTTTTCTTTTTCTTTTCACCATTCTCACTCTTTGACACTTTGGGAAAATCTTATGTTGGGCAATTGGAGGGTGTTAGAATTCACAGTTTCTAGGTATGTAAGGCTATAAGTGGGTACTTCCTTCCATACCCATGTGCAATTTCTATCAAAATATGATGAAATGTCTATGATAAAGTATAGGGTTTTACCGAATTGTATAACTCTACAATTTCTATACATGGGTATGATTAAATTGCATTTATATTGATGAATTGTAAAGCTTGGGTAGATTCTAAATTGTTTCGATACACAAATTTTTTTCCAAATCATGAATCTAAAATGCCCATGGATGAGAAGTTCATAAAAGTAGTGAATGATGATCAATGCATGATGATGTCGAGATTTAATGATGAAAAACATGTTTCTAAGCTACCCATGATTATGATGTTGTTTTCAAAAGGAAATGAGTAAATCCAAGCATGATAAAGCTTTGGGCAACACCCACATGTTTATTTAAAGTAATAATTTCCCGACATAAGCTTACCATATTGTTTGAAGTGAAGTTTCCTAATTTTTCATAAATTCTAGCATGTGGTATGTTTTGAAATAAAGCTTCTCATAGGCTTGAATGTGTAATTGAGATGTATGTCATTATCGAGGTTTGTCAATAGACAATGTTGAGCTTAGTTTCATATAATGTTGAGTTATGCATGATTTCATATTGAGCTTCGTCATTAGACAATGTCGAGCTTCGTTAATTGAAGATGTTGAGCTTCGTTATATACAATGTAGAGCATTGTATGTTTTGGGAGAAGATTCTAGGCGGGTTACTATGCCCTAGAACTACGCGCCACCGTAGGTTGATACTATTATATTATTGGGACCTACCTTGTGAGCTATCGCCGGCCCGACTGGACCTTAAGCTTGACATCGATATAATGATATTGTCCATATCCCTGGCAAGGTTATGGATGGCTCTACCCACTTAAGTGTGATAGTTGGGACCACGTAAGCTCTATGTGGTATGTCGGTTAAGTGACGAGTCTCCCACAGTCTATATCTTCCATATCTGCTTTTCATTACTCATGATGATTACCTTATGCCTGCATGTTCTAAAATAATGTTTGACTCATAGTTCAGCTTTTGATATAAATGTTATGTTCAGCTTTGAGTCTTTCGAGTTAGTCATGATGTTGTAAAGATAAGCATGATCATGTCATGATAATACTTCTATTTTAGAATAAATGCATGTAGCCCTTCTACTTATACTTGAAAGCTTATTGTCACGCCCCGCCCTGGGAGGCATGACTGGCACCTGGTGCCCTACTAACACCTGGATTGTTGGACTACTGAGCCTAAGCACTTCTGGTGCTAGGATGGCTCTAACTCTGGATTTATGGAACAAACGGGCTATATAACGGCTGTAAATACAGCCTCCGGCCGACTAGGCCTATAGCCACCTATAAGACAACAACAGCTAACCAGAACAATAGTAGTTTAAAGGAACATATGCGGGCTGACAAGGCCACCATGCTGTCTAGTTATTTCAAAGTAATGGAAACAAGTACCAAGACGCTATGTGACCGACAAGATCACCACTACCTACTGAATAAGGCCGCACACGGCCATCACAAATAAACTGTAACATACTCACGGCCCCACACGACCGGTACAACTAACCACAGGGAAAATACAATCTGCAAGCCTCTAAGAATACTGATAAGATGGCTGGGACAGGGCCCCGGCCTACCCATACTGTACAACAAAAGAAAGGAATAAACCTCTAGCTGTATAGCTCCGGATGACAGGAGCTGATGACTCTGTGCGCTGGCTAGAATCACAAGGGATCGGCTTCTCGTCTATGAGTACCTGCAGGCAAGTAATGCAGCACCCTAAACGGGCGTCAGTACCACTGGTACCGAGTATGCAAAGCAAACCAAACATATCTGAAGTTAAGCAGTAATACTGATAGTTACTAAAATGACAGAGGATAGCTAAAATTGTCTGGAATAGCAGAATCTGTACTGAGCTTAACTGTACTGGAAGGAAGATAAGAATCATACCTTTCGATGGGCGTCCTGCTATCTATTAATTTTATAAGTGACATATATATATATATATATATATATTTAATAAGTAACATATATATATATATAGCATACAAGAACCTATACCAGCCCCCATAACCCGGAAGGTGCCAATCGACATGCAATCTATATACCCCTACCCGGGTCAAATCATCCAAAAATAAATTCACTCCACTCACCTAATAACTACGAGTACCCCACTGGCCCCCTGGGTATGCAGCTTGGGCTCTTTGGGCCCCTGACTATAACTATATCGGAATCCGGAGGACTCCTGTAACTGTAATCTGAGATCTGTATCTGTAATCTGTAATCTGTAATTTGTGCCCTAGACGTAAGCGCTCGGCAGGGTATGCTATAATGCTGATCAACCTGCTATGGGGAATGCTGCATCCCATCTTCGTCCTACTACGGACGGCATGCCACTCCATGGAGTGACGTATCCTTACCCTCTAGCGGGCGAGTCGACACAACTATTAACCCTGGGGCGGCAAGGAAGCTCTAAGGGTGCCCACATAACACAATTAGGTGTCAACAAACAACAATAATCACATATAACATGAATAATAAATCTGATTATACGGTTCATGCTTTGATATTCTATTCTTATTCTTTGGCTGGATTAAACTGAATCTGGTACTGAGTCTTAAATAATATCTCACGGTTTAATGCTGATTTACTGACTTTTATTCTGAATATGGCATAACAATACAAACATACTTAATACTCGACTTCTGGAACTTCCTTCTGGATTTATTCTGTTTTACTATAATAAAATTACTAACTTGCCGAAGAAACTAGCTTTACATACATCAGTTGCCGACTTTCTGACTAACTGATGTAGCTCGACCAATATCCAGATATTTCTTCCATCTGCATTCATATTCATAGAAAATAGAACTAAATTCCTCAATATTCCGAAAGAGAACACTACTTATATATGTACTGCCCAAACTTTGACTTATCAAAAAACAGTCGAAAACTCGCTATTTCTTGGAAGTCCAGAAGAGATAAATACTCACTTTAATGCTGGTAGTGTATTAACTCCATAGGAATTTTCTCTGCAGCTTTATACTTCGGTACCCGAGGTTAATTTGAGTTTGGACCGCGTTTGACGGTGTAATCGCAAGGGATTTTATGAAAACCCTTCGTCTCCCCTATTTTTCTTCGTTCTGTGGAAATGAAAAATGGAAAGTGACCAAAAAAAACTGAAGTGGGGCTTTGTATACTTGGACCTGAACCCCCCCCCCCTTTCCGTGGCACGTTGGCCATCGCGGAGCGAAAGCCTCCGTGACACGCTTCCTGTCGCGGAGGGGCTTTGCTCTACTTCCTCTTTAAGTTGCATTTGTTGAATGTGATTTATAAGTTGCATTTGTCGAATGCGATTTATAAGTCGCATTTTCCTTGCGATGCTCCGACTTGGCGCTTGTCCGGTCTTCCCCCGGGACTTTTCCTAGCATGTATGGCATTCTAAAACTCTTAACCAACATGCAAATAGGCCATCTAAATGTCAAGAATTTACGGGGTGTAACACTTATGATATGGTATGAATGTTTTAAATGATTTACTTTTCTAGAGTGGTTTTACTTACCTTTCATACTCAGTACATTCCATGTACTGATCGCATACTTTCTATATTGTATCGTTTCACTATACAGGACCCAGCTCTCTGGCTCATCACTGTCATAATCTATTCAGAGTTAGCTATCAGCCCTTTTGGTGAGTCCTCATGTTCCGAGGGCCATATGTTCAGACCTTTATGTTTTTTTTGTTTTAGTTTTTGCCGGGTTAGTTGGGGATGTTGTCCCATCAACCCATCTGGTATGATAGAGGCTTTAAGAATAATTGTAGTACTCAGGTGTATGTATTTTAGTACGTTCCGCTTATCAAGCTACGTTAGTTACGTTATGTATCTACTATATTGTAAGTTAAGTATTCCGCTCTAAGAGATATGAAGTTAGATGAGTGTTCATGCCATGGGTCGACTTGGAGTCTCTCGGGACTCCTTGTCCCATGTTACGATCCGGGTCTACGTTCGGGTCATGACAAAATGGAAAAGCAAAAAGTATGTGAAGTTCATAAGTAAAGATCAAGTTTAAACAACCAATCCCAATATATAACGAGTTAGGAGTTGTAAAACCTGTCAAATTAAAGGCATTTGAGTCAATCAGTGTTTGGAGTAAAAGGTTATAGGTATTTTATGATGGCACTATCGAGTAGTGACGTGGAAACCGCCCAAACCCCTTTATATCTTGAGTTTTGTATTATCAGAACACTTACAACTTTTCCAAATTTGAGGTTCTTGCTTATCCTCTGTAATTCTCTCAAATTTCTAGAAAACAACTAACGGAAAAAAGGAGAAACCTCAAGTAGAACTCAAGAAAATACAAGACAAGTTAAGACGTTGGTTTCAAAGTATGCTAGGTGTATTTATGGAGCTCATTTTGGGAGTTGTTTTGGGAGAAGTTGCTGCGTTTTAAGAGCTGATTCTACTGCTTATTTATCCACCTTGATGTAGGGATTAAATCCAAGAGTAAAGGTAAGGATTTCACCCTCGTTAAATCACTCAAATTGCAATCAAAAGGACTGAATTTTGGTAGCTATGTGAGCTGCCGATTGGACTGTTTTGAGCTCAGTTTTTGCTCTTTTTTATTTTTGGTTTTTTGCAGTTTCTTTGGCTGGAAAAATACCTCATATTTAGAGGAAGTATTACATCAGGATTTAGTTAGTTAATCCTCTTATTTTTTCCCCTCAAAAGCTAATGGAAACAAGTAGAGAAAATAGCTAAATGTAGTTAATATTGCTATGTGTGTTGTTGTTGTGGCTACTGTTCGTGTGGTGTTTTGGCTGGATATATTGACTTGAAACAGCCTTTTCATTTGTTTATAAACACAAGTAATTGATGGGGACAAGCGCTGGTTTTTGAAGGAAATAAGTGACTAAATAAACCTCGTCGAAACAAGGCGTGTTAA
Organism: Datura wrightii; assembly: GCA_035772735.1. Taxonomy (NCBI): domain Eukaryota; kingdom Viridiplantae; phylum Streptophyta; class Magnoliopsida; order Solanales; family Solanaceae; genus Datura; species Datura wrightii. Next base: position 114,975,367 of record JASDFA010000003.1, on the reverse strand, counting down.
GGCATCCTATGCTCGTTGTTCAAGCACGAAGATCTACTGCCGAAAGGGCCAATATTCGTGTATCTTCACACTCATATTGAAGAAAATATAATTCTTCCCAAAGGACCGAAAGTTCATTACATTGAGTTTGAATTGTTAAACATGTTTTGAACAAGTAAATGTGAGATGAAATACGTGTTACTTTCAATTGTGTTGTAGTTACAAATCAAGTCTGAAGTTCCCTAATTGTGGGCAGTGTGAGCTGGTTTTTTACTGTATGTTATATATATGTGATGTTAAATGATTTTAAAGGTTTGGTTGCTAAATGAAATTGGTGAACGAGACAAGATGACAACGTGTAAATTATTTTAAGCTAAGTAAAGATGTCGCAAGCTATTAAGTGTAAATGAGCTTATTGAAGTAGAATTTCCTTGTTATTGTTGTGCTTTATCTTATGCGTATGTTGTGAAGTATGCCAGGTCAAGTGGAAATTTCATAATCCCTTTCCCTTAAGCCGAACAATAAGCTAGCGAGTCTCCAAGCTCTAATGTCTCTTAGAACACGATCTATAAATCTTGTTGAAACTCTTAGGTCATTTGTAGTTCCTTATGATTTACATGAGTCTTGAATACATGCATTTAAGTTCTATTTTCTAGTTTTACATGTTATAAGTGCTCATTTGCAGTTATGCATTATGAAGGAGGCCTATGCAGGCCACAAATTTAGTATTCGTCATTTCTATGTTGTATGTGTTAAATTGACCGAGTATATGGCTCCGTTTATGATTATGATTAAGATTTATTGATTTTACCTACCGACTGGAGGTATTTTTAGTTTACTCCAGTGTGCTACACTAGCTAGACGGATTTTACCCTAGTGTGGTATACCAGCTAGAGGCATTTTTATTTTTACCCCGGTGTGGTACACTGGCTGGACAAATGTTATATGGATTTTATGATCGATTGGCCACTGGCATTTTAGTTATATTTTATATTGTGCATTCCTTGGTTGCATTTACACTTCAATATTGAGTTATTTTCAAGTTTCGGTTACTAGGATTCTAAGTTGCTGCTATTCCTTATTTTTGGCTCAATTATCATTGTTATTTTATATGTTTATAGTGTTTGGCCTTACATACCAGTACATTTTATTCATAGTGATGTCACTTTATCTGGGACCCCTCCTGCAATTGTGCTACAGGTACAGGCCGAGACTTAGATCATCAAATGCAGTATGAGCCAAATTTCAGCGAAGTAGTGGTATGCTCCTCTCTTTCAGGAGCAATATCCTAGTTTTGATTACTTTAAGTTTTGTGTACAGCATAGGTAGGTTGAGGCTCTATCCCATACATTTCAATTTGTTTACTCTATAGAGGCTAATGTGGACTAGCTTATATAGTTGTTTTGGTTGTGTAGTCGTGTAGACTTTCCATCGCTATGTTTAGTTTTATTGTAGCCTTGTCGGCTTTCTAGGTCACTTATTTGTTATTATTGAGGACTTATGGTCTAGTATTTATCTTGGTTTGTTGTGATAGGTAGCTTGGTTGGCCTTAGTATTACATTTACAAACGTTATATAGCAAGCTTCTCAATCAATCATGAATGGTGTGCCAGTTGCGCCCTACCCCATTTTTTGGGCATGACAGACTTGGTATCAGAGCAAACTAGTGTCCTAGGGAGTCCACAAAGTCATGTCTAGTAGAGTCTTGCTTATGGATATGTTGTGCACCATACATAAAATCAAGAGGCTACAGGACATCTAGGAATTATTTCACTTCTTTTACTAATAGTTCGTGTTATAGAGCGAGGTCATAAGTACTGTGATATCTAAATCATGTTATTATTTCAGCGTATGCCTGTGATGAGAATTATGACTATGAGGTTTATCGGCACAGTCGTATGAGAGGGTACTAGTCTCCTTCCAATGGATCAGGGAGACAGGTTAGAGGCTCAGAGTGAGTCTCCTGGCCCAGGTATTACAGTTCCTCTAGCCCCATTTGGAGTAGTGGCAGATAGACCTCCAGCTTCTCCCGCACCAACAATTCCTGATGCTGGTAGAGTGGTAGACCCTTTTGCTCCTTGGTGCCTTTGGTGTTTCTAGAAGGACAAGGTCTTGAGGGAGCTGTTTAGTTGATGGATTGTATAGCCATAGGTTAGGAGCGACGATTAGAGGCGATAGAGAGACATAGAGGCACAGCAACTGAGAGTTCCAAGGCCCACTAGTTCCTGAGTTTGAGCCCTCCTATATTAACCAGATTAGACCTGAGCGAGGATCCTTGGGACTTTATTAATTTGACATATACGGTCCTGAAGGTGATGCGAGCTATAGTGACTAAGGAAGTAGAGTTAGTGGCCTTCAGACTATATAATATGGCTATGTTGTGGTATGAGACTTGGCCTCGATCGAGAGGAGTCGATGCACCGCCAACAGAGTGGGAAGAGTTCTTTGAGGCCTTTATGCACCACTATCTGCCCCAAGAGCTTCGACAGGCTTGAGCTGAGCAGTTTTTGCGCCTAGAGCAGGACAGTATGAGTGTGTGCGAGTATTTTCTTCAGTTTACTTCCCTTTCCAGGTATGCTCCGCATATGGTTAAGATGGTGGAGGATAGACTTAATTGATTTATGTTAGGGCTACGACTTCATATAGCTCGAGATTGTTTAGGAGTATCTACTCAGGAGTACATGGACATGGTATGAATTTAGGATTTCTCCTTGAGGGCAAAGGATTTAGTTCATCAATTATGAGAAACTTAGAGACAGTAGGAGTAAAGAAAGAGAGCTAGGATCGTGGGTCCTTACAGAGGACCGTAGAGTGACCCAGGGGCTTAGTCATCCAGGCAACTGTAGGGATTTCCCCACCTTAGTTTCAGGGATCGAGAAGAGACCAGGGCCCAGCTCCATCTAACTCTCAACGGCCAGAGGAGACCACCATTTCCACCTTGTCCTTAGTGTGAGAGATCCCATTTAGGTCAGTTTCGTCAGGGACAGAATGTATGCTATCATTGTGGGCAGCTAGGGCATTTTATGAAGGATTATTCAGATAAGGTAGATGCAGATTAGGCGCGATCAAAGTGATTAGCGGTTACTTCGTAATCCTTAATTCGTCCTCCCAGTACTAATCCTCAGTTGGTAGAAGGTTGTGGTAGAGGTACAGTGAGAGAGGCTTTTGGTTTTGGGGCAACCCAAAATCGATTTTATACTTTGGGCAGCCAGTAGGACCAAGAGGCCTCACTTGATATTGTTATAGGTACTTTGATTATTTATTGGTGTGCAGTATATGTCTTGCTTGATCTTGGTTCTACATTCTCTTACTTTACACCATTGGTTGTGAGTTAGTTTGAGACAGTCCCTGAGTTATTGTCTATACCAGTTATTATTTCTACGCTAATTCGTGAATCTGTGTTAGCTACACAAGTTTACTGAAATCGTGTAGTATTGATATGTGATAGATTGACCTTAGTTGATATATTTGAGCTTGAAATGGTTGATTTTGATGGGTATGGATTAGTTGGCGACATGTTGTGCTAATGTTGATTGCAGAGCCAAGGTTGTTAGATTCCATTTTCCCAGTGAACCAGTTCAGAAATGGCAAGGTATTGCTACTATGCCTAAAGGTAAGTTTATTTCATACCTTAAGGCTTAGAAGTTTATATCCAAAGGTTGTATTTATCACTTGGTTCGAGTAAGAAACTTCAAACATGAGCCTGTGACTCTCTACTCAATTTCTATTGTAAATAAGTTCCCCAAGGTCTTTCTTGAGGATTTTCTTGGAATTTCTCCTAAAAGGGAGATAGATTTTGCTATTGATTTACTTCCCGGAACTCAGCCGATATCCATACCTCCGTACAAAATGGACCTAGCAGAACTAAAAAAAATTAAAGAAGCAATTGAAAGATTTTCTCGAGAAGGGTTTTATCTGGCCTACTGTGTCGCAGTGGGGTCCACCAATGTTGTTTGTGAAAAAGGAAGATGGGTCATTGACAATGTGCATTAACTATAGCTAGCTGAAGAAAGTGACCATTAAAAATAAGTATCCACTTCCCAGGATTGATGATTTTTTTTATAAGTTACAGGGTGCCAGATTCTTTTCGAAGATTGATTTGAGGTATGGATACCATCAACTTTGAGTTAGGGAAGTTAATATCCCTAAGACTGCTTTCAGGACCCAGTACGACCATTACGAATTCCTGGTGATGTCATTTGGTCTTACTAATGCCCCGGCGGATTTTATGGACCTAATGAATCAAGTTTTTAGGCCCTTTATTGATGTATTCATGATCATCTTCATTGATAATATTCTGATTTACTAGCGATTAGAGGCTAAGCAAAAAGATCATGTGAGAGAAGTACTGCAAACTCTCCAAGAGCACAGTTTATATGTTAAATATTCTAAATATGAGTTTTGTTGTAGCTTTTCTTGCCCATGTGATTACAACTAAAGGTATAAGAGTGAATGGCCAGAAAATAGAAGCTGTGTAGAACTGGCCTAGACCCTTGAATCCTATAGAGGTTCATAACTTTTTAGGGTTAGCAGGTTATTATCGCCGATTTGTGGAAGGTTTCTCTACTATCTTTGCGCCATTGACAAATTTGACTCATAAAGCAACTAAATTTCAGTGGACAGAGGCATGTTAGAGAAGTTTTCATGAGTTGAAGGATAGGTTCACTTAAGCACCTGTCCTAACTCTTCCAGTAGGTGTCGAGGGTTATATGTGTATTGTGATGCTTCTAGATTTCAGCTAGGTTGTGTTCTGATGCAACACAACAGGGTTATTGCTTATGCCTCTAGACAATTGAGGAATCACGAGAAAAATTACCTTACCAATGATCTTGACTTGGCCGCAGTGGTATTTGCATTGAAGATTTGGCATCACTACTTATACGGGGTACATGTTGATTTCTTCACAGATCATAAGAGCCTCCAATACTTGTTTCAATAGAAAGAGTTGAATTTGAGGAAAATAAGATGATTAGAGCTACTAAAAGATTATAATATGAGTATCTTTTATCATCCAGGAATGACAAATATTGTACATGATGCGCTAAGTCGGAAGTGTATGGGTACGTTGAGTCATATTTAGATTGACAAGATTGAAATGGTGAAGACTCTACACTAGCTGGATGACTTACAAATTTGGTTACTGAATGCCGAAGATGGGGGTGTTGTTGTCCAAAACACAGTAGAATAGTCCTTGGTAGCGAAAGTTAAGCAATGACAATATGATGATGTAGAGTTAGTTTTACTGTGAGACAGTATACCGCAATAGAAGTAGAGCCAATTTGATTGTGGACAGGACAGAGTTCTTAGATACCAGGGCCATCTATATGTGCCGAATATGGGTGAGCTACGGGAATAGATTATGAATGAAGCTCATTACTCTTGATATCAGTACACCCAGGTGCCACGAAGATGAATTGTGACCTGAGGCAGCTATATTGGTGGAACGACATGAAAAAGGATATTTAAGGTCTTGTGACTCAATGTCTTAATTGCTAGTAGGTGAAGGTTAAGTACTAGAGGCCTAGAGGTCTAATGCAGGATGTAGAAATTTCAGCTTGGAAATGGGAGGTGATTAATATGGATTTTATTACAGGATTTCCTCGAACGAGCAGGAAGCATGATTCTATATGGGCAATAGTTGATAGTGTGACTAAATTAGCTCACTCCTTTCGAATCAACACTACACATGTTGCATAGGAGTATGCTAGGCTTTATATACGGGAGATAGTTCTCCTATATGGCATCCCCTTATCCATTATTTGTGACAGAGGTGCTCAATTCATAGTAAACTTTTGAAAGTCTTCCCTAAAAGGGGTAGGCACTCAGGTAAGCCTCAGTACCACATTTCATCCTCAGATAGATGAACAGGCTAAATGCACTATTCAGATACTTGAAAATATGTTGCGTGCCTGTGTTTTAGATTTTGGTAGAAGCTGGGATAATCATGTTTCCTTGATTGAGTTCACCTATAATAACAGCTACTAGGAGAGTATTCCGATAGCCCCATATAAAGCTTTATATGGGTGAAAGTGCAGGTCATCTGTAGGCTAGTTCAAACTTGGTGAGGCAGAGTTATTAGGGCTAGACTTAGTGTAGCAGGCTATTGACAAGGTTAAACTTATTAGGGATTGACTTCAGACATCCCAGAGCAGGCAGAAGTCTTATTCGGATGTATGTGGTCGAGCATTGGAGTTTGTTGCTGATGATTAGGTCTTCCTGAAAGTGTCACCTATGAAAGGTGTCATGTGATTTGGCCGAAAGGGCAAGCTGAGCCCTAGATATTTTGGGCCTTACAGAGTTATCCACCAGTACGCAGAGTATCCTATTAGTTGGAGTTGCCACCAGAGATAGCAGCAGTCCACTTAGTATTTCATGTGTTGATGTATTGTGGTGAAGTGATAACTTCGAGGAAGTCACTTGGGAGGCTGAGGAAGAAATGAAAAAGAAGCATCCTCACTTGTTATGATGTCGATATGATATTGAGGTATGTATTTGATACCTAAGTAACTAAGTATATATTTTGAGGCATGTAAGTGAAGTTAATTCTTATTCGAGGATGAATGTTCCTAAGGAGAAGGGGATGTTACGCCCCAAAAAAATGTTGGTGATTTTTTGATGTTTTTATTCTATGTAAAGGGATGTACAGGCTATATATTGGTCCTAGGTGAGGAGAGAAACATGTACGAATGGAAAAGCGAAAAGCATGTGAAGTTCATAAGTTAGGGTCAACTTAAAATGACCATATATCTGAATATAAAATGAGTTAGGAGTCCTACAACCTATCAAATTAAATTTATTTGAGTCTAGTTTCTAGAACATCAAGCCGTTTTTCAATAGGAGTTTGGAGTAAAAAGTTATAGGCATTTTATGGTTGCCACCGCCCAAACCCCTTTATATCTGGAGGTTTGTTTTATGAGATAACTTTCAACTTTTCCAGGTATGAGATTCTTGCCTACCCTCTACAATTCTCTCAAATTTCCAGCAAGAAACAAAGGGAAAACAAGGAGAAACCTCAAGCACAACTCAACCAAATACAAGAAAAGGTAAGAAGTTGGTTTCCAAGTGTGCTAGATGTGTTTGTGGAGGTCGTTTTGGCAGGTTTTTTGGGAGAAGATGTGTATTTTAAGAGCTTATTATACTTCTTATATATCCACCTTAAAGTAGGGATTAAATGAAAGAGGAAATCTAAGTATTTCACCCTCTTTAAACCCTTCAAATTGCAAGCAAAACGGCTGGAATTTGGCAGCTAAGTGAGCTGCCGATTGGACTGTTTTGAGCTGAGTTTTTGCTCGTTATTATTTTGGGATTTTGGAAGTTTATTTGGATGGAAATATATATATCATATTGAGGGTAAGGACTACATAATAATTTAGGTAATTATGTCTCTTCTTTCCCCCCCTCAAAAGCTAATGGAAACAAGTAGAGAAAATGGCTAAATGTTGTTAATGTTGCCTTGTGTGTCATTGTTGTGGTTTTGGTTGGTGTGACTTTTAGGCTGGATATATTGTCTTGAAAGAGCATTTTCATTTGGTTATAAACACAAGTAATTGAAGGGGATAAGTTCTGGTAGTTGAAGGAAAGAAGCGAATAAAGAAATCTCGTCGAAACAAGGTATATTAAGGCGTCCTATCCTCGTTGTTTAAGCATGAATATATACTGCCTAAAGTAACAATATTATTGTTTCTTGGCACTCATATTGAAGGAATTATAATTCTTCCGAAAGATACAAAAGCGCATGACATTGAGTTTGAATCAATAAACATGTTTGGCACAAGTAAATGTGAGACGAAACACGTGTTTCTTCCAATTGTGTTGTAGTTATAAATCAAGTTTGAAGTCCCCTTATCGTGGGTACCATGAGCTGGTCCTTTACTGTGTGTTATATATGTGATTTTAAATGTATTTAAAGGTCTGGTTTCTAAGTAATATTTGGTGAAAGATCCAAGATGATGACATTTAAACGATTTTAAGCTAAGTAAACATGTCACAAGCTATTAAGGGTAAATGATCTTATTGAACTAGAATTGCCTTGTTATGGTTGTCCCTTATCTTATGTATATGATATGAAGTACGCCAAGAGAAGGGGATATTTCATAATCCCTTTTCCTTAAGCCGAATGACAAGCTAGAGAGTCTCCGAGCTCTAATATCCCTTTGAACAAGATCTATAAATTTTGTTGAAACTCTTAGATAATCTGCGGTTCCATATAATTTATACATGTCTTGGATACATGCATTTAAGTGTTATTTTCTGGATTTATATGTTATATATGCTCACTTGCAGTTATGTGTTACGAAGGTGTCATGACTCGAACGTAGACACGGATCGTAACACGGGACAAGGAGTCCCAAGAGAATCCAAGTCGACCCATGGAATGAACATTCTTCTAACTTCATATAACTTAGAGTGGAATACTGAACAAACGATATAGCGGAAACATAACGTAACTTAACATAGCATGATAAGCGGAACATGCTAAAATACATAACAGCTGAGTACTACAATTAGTCTGAAAGTCTCTATCATATCAGATGGGTTGATGGGACAACATTCCTAACTAACCCGGCAAAACTGAAACAAAAAGAACATCAAGGTCATAACATATGGACCTCGGAACATGAGGACTCACCAAAAGGGATGATAGCTAACTCTGATTGGACTACTGATAGGGATGATCCTGAGAGTCGGGTCCTGTATCATGAAACGATACAACATACAAAGTATGCGGTCGGTATGTGAAATGTAACGAGTATGCAAGGTAAGTAAAATGGATATTTAAAATATATAAAAAAACCATAAATGATCATAAGAGTAGGACAACATGCTCATAACATAAATATCGTAATATAATATAAGGCTCAAGGTTTTCAAAAAATTTGTAATATAGTCATAATCATAATCATAAGAGAAAAGCGTTATTGAACATAACTTGAGCCAATATACATATTCATAAATATGCATAAATCATGAAGAACAGTGGGAGATTCTCTTAACTGACATACCCCATATGAGCATACATGGAGCCCGACTTGTAAACCTAGTCAGGAGGTCGTTCATACCTTGCTAAGGGTAGAACCATGAAGGGAGTGATATCACCATGAAAAGGGTCATTTGGGTCGGGGACAGTCACAAGGGAGATCCCAACATACCTACGGTGGCACATTGTTTATGAGATACAGGGCAAAACCTAGGCCCTGAACCTACTCGGTGTTAAATACTACTCCCAAAACATATATAGTGCTCATAATATAACATGCATGAATTCATGGGCTACTTAAATCAAGATAATCATAAACGTACTTGTACATATGTTAACTATCCATGACATAAGGCCCGTGAGTCGGCCAAAATATACTTCATAAATCATAGGGTTCATGCATATATGTAGATCATACATATAACTTAGAAATCATTAAATCATGATGGATAATTGAATAATCTCATTTTTCTAATCATAAATATTTCCGGGTTTGTAAATATTATCAATTGAAGAGAAGATCATAAATCAATTCATCATAGATCATGCATAATTAGGCTTAATTTGGTAGAAATCGAAATCAATAATTTCATAACCAAAATAGTTGTAAAATCTGATCAAAATTCATAAAATATGATGAAATTTTTGAAATATAAAAACCCATTAGTAAATCATTAGAATTCCTCAAAATTCAAGTTAAAACCCTATAAGATTTTTGATCAACTTTCATAAATTATGTGAGATTGGGCATGGGTATGAACAGTTGCCCTTTCATAACCCTACATACCTGGGTTGATGATCCCTTGACTTTCCTTGAAGAGTTCAAGAAGATTTGAAGAGGTTGTAGAAGAACCCTAGCTCCTTTCTTGAGAGAAAATCCAACTATTGATCTTTCGGAGAGGGTGAGAATTTAGGCTAGGTTAATCCCTTTAATCTGGCCTTAAGGGAGCCTAAAACGGCGTTATTTAGAAGTTAGAAGCATAGGAGTTTACCAAAATACCCCCAAACTACCAAAAAAGGAGATAGAACTGGCAGTTCCAACGACAAACAAGACGGGTCGTTGGTTGCTACAACGGCCCGTTCTGAGGTTCGTTGTTAGCTGTTGCTACTTCACTAAATTACTCATAACGTTTTACTCCGAACTCCGATTGATGCAAGCTCAGATGTGTTGGAAAGAAGACTTAAAGGGATTCGATTTGAGGTGCTGAATCATACAAAAACATTTTGTCAAATGAGAGCTATGGTCATTTGAAGTTGACCCTTTTTAGAACTTATACAAACACTCAATCGGTAAAGGGGCTCTCAACACAACTTTGTGCTAGAGATTCCTTATGACCATAATTTTCATGTAATGGACTTCTTATACTGATAAATTGATCTTAACACCTTGCTTCCATAAATTCATCATCTCGGGTCTATCCATATACCTAGAACAATTCTGAACATAGCCCGAGATTTTCAACAAACTAGCAGAACCAACAACCTATTCAACGGGCCGTGGTAACAAACAAAGAACCATTGGTCCATGCGTTGGTTTCCCCCATTCTTCATCTGAAATTCTCTTAATTTGCTTCAACGACCATAAATAACGAACTTTTTGATCAAGCCACGGTCCATACAATCCGCTCGTGGGTTCTGGGAAAATTTCTGACAGCTTTCTGGTAATGAAACAACGAGCAATTCCAATGACCCGTTGGACCCTACAATGAACCGTATTGTGGTTCGTTGTTTGGTTCTGGTATTGTTTTCTTGCTGTTTTTGGTGGTAACCTTTGAGTCTAGCCTAGGGAACTCTTGGGGAGTTACATTATCTCCCCCTTGGGAACATTCATCGTCGAATGTAGATTAAGTATACTGAAAGGCTAGGGAAGGAACTGCAATCCCAAAACTAAACAATTGAAGATGAAAACTTATGGAGTGAATGACTCCGGACTGAGATTCCTGACTGAACTGAATTCATGAAACATACGTGCATGCTAAGATATGAAAGGAACTGAGAGACATGAACTTGACATGAAACTTAATAGAGCACTAAAGAGGAAACTGATACCTCAATCTAGAACTGAGCCGGAAGGGAAAAGATATGGGTTCTCAGCCATTCTATCTACTTCGGCTTCCCATGTAGCTCCCTCAATAATATGATTTCTCCACAGAACCTTCATCAAGGACCTCGACCAATACCTCCTCCTAAGTAAGGTTGTCCTTCACCTCAATGTCCTCTACCGAAATCACTAAAGATGGATCTCCAGTGCATTTCAACAAGGACACATGAAACATTGAATGCACTAAAGCTAACTCCGCTTGTAGCTCCAACTTATAGGTCACCTTTCCAACATGTCTCACACTCCTATATGGCCCAACATACTAGGGACTAAGCTTCTCCTTCCTTCCAATCCTCAAGAATCAAGAAATCTCTACTTGCCTCAAAACAAAGCTCAAGCATCAAATTACGAATTTGCCCTTTCGTATCCCTTCTGAATGATTAAAATCTGGTCAAATACATATTCTACATAAGAAAATGAAATCATGAACACCCATATTGATATACTTCTATCCTGGCCCAAGAAGTCAATCTCGAGCCCGCAAGGGAAAAACTGGAATCTTATTTGAAAATCATGTTATCCATAATGTAAAGAACTCAATTATGAAATTTAATCCAAAACGGAGCTCAAATCGACTTTGAATTCATCAAAATACAGTCTCTTTACTCTAGACCCAAAATCCTCAATGTTCCTCCAATAAATTCCCAAATGCAAATAAAAATCAACCAACGAAATCATGGAGAAATACCAAATTAAGGTTTAGATACTTACCCCCTTGTTAAATAGAGAAGAATGCTGTAAAAATCACCCAATTTCGAGCTTTAGAACTCCAAATATACTCAAAATACAAAATAAACACAGTTTGTGCAAAAATACACTGTTCAGGTATTTATATAGGGCTGCACTAGCAACTTTAATTTTTACTAAGATGACCATAACCTCATCATACGAAATCGAAATGCGACGATTCTTTTTTCTATAGTTCCCAAATAATGATAAGGATCTACTCATTCAATCTAAACTCCATTTGGTGCTAGTTTGCCTAGTCAGACATTATTTTTTCTAGTTTAAGAATTATTTCATCTTTTTGTAATAAAACCCAATCTTGACTTGTCGAAATTGCACCAAACTTTTAAGATAATTCCTATAATTCATGCTAATAATTTTGAAAACCTCGGAATAATTTTTCGATCTCAAAAAGTAAAAATGAACCTCTGAGTTGTCACATTTTATGCTTAAAATCATGTTAAATACACAAAACATTCAAATCCACCCGAAACTCATTTGGAATCCTCCGGTCACAAACCAAACATGCAATTCAATCATAAAACACATTCCAGACCTGTTGAAATCATCAAATCACCGATATGAAGTCATTTTCATTGAAAGTTGACTGTGGACAAACTTAGCTTCCTCAAAGATCATAAATTCAACCAAAAGTTCAAATCACTCCCGAACACCTCGAAATCCATGAAAACTATCCAACTAAGTCATAATTCACCATGCAGAACTAACAGAGCATTAAGAATCCAAATTCGAGCTTGTTAACATGAAATGTTGACTTTGGTCAAACCTCTCAAACTTCAAACCTTCCAAAAACCAAAAGTCTTACCCAATCTTCATTGGATCATCTCGGGAATGGTGTCATCAATCTCCTCAAGTCATAAATAGAAAAATAAGGATACGAAAAGGTTCAAACTAGGGAAATGGGTCAAAATCACAAAGTGAGTTGTTACACTTCAAGGCTTGCTTGATAATTGTGCTTCCTGAAGTTCTACATACTTGACACTTATGGAAGGGATAGGGAGTTATCCTGAACGTACACATTTTAACCATCATTTCCACCATGGGGGAATATTCATAGGGCTTATAGTAAGTAAATTATGAGCATGAACCATTCAAGAAATCTAAGCTGGGCATATACTTGATATATATAATCTTATGAGCCGATAAGGCAAATCTTAAGGACTGAGTCCATAGAGATGAGCATGTTGAGAGACATGAGTTTACATACATGACAAGGGACATGACATGAAGCTTAGATCTATGGAATCATGGAAGAAGACTGGAATCACCATCTAAAGTAGTTGCATCTCATTCTATGAATCTGAGTACGAATACACGTAAGGAGTACTTGGAACTTAGACATGGGAATAACATGTTCATACATGACATGAGTAGAGTATCACATAGAATGAAGTACGAAAGGACACCTGAATAAGCGTGGATCGATCTCCCATAGTTACTAATCCTAGACCTTCACAATTGAAACTCAAGGCTTGACCTGGTCCTTCACTTTATGATCTCCCCCTTAGCATAAACGTCATCATTCTGAGGATTGGTCCCCTTCTTAAGGCTAGGAAAAAATCACTATCTCTTGACTTCCCATTTACCTCTAATATTATCACGGAAGGCTTCATACTTCTCCAGTCGTACTCCCCCACTCTTTTGGTTCCCTACTTAAAGTTCACGAATTCTTATATCTTAGCTTTTCTTAACTCCTGCAGGGAGAAATGACTCGAGAGAGCCTCTTTTTCCACTAACTGGCGTTATTCTTTTGAGTGTGAATACATGAGTTAGAAGGATAGAAAGATATTTCATCACACTACATAGATCATGAAAGAAGGGTACATTTCCTAAACGTCTAGTAGCCTCTTCTTCATACATCTGGAGTGCTTCACACCCATGAAAAAGACTCTACTTAATGCGGCTTTCAAACATCCTAGGACACTTCAAAACCTAATGCTCTGATTCCAAGTTTGTCATGACCCGAATGTAGACTCAGATCGTTAAACAGGACAAGGAGTTCTGAGAGTCTCCAAGTCGACCAATGGCATGAACATTCATCTAACTTCATATCACTTAGAGAGAAATACTGAACATGCGATATAGAAGAAACATAACATAACATAACATAGCATGATAAGTGGAACGTGCTAAAATACATAACAGTTGAGTACTACAATTAGTCTAAAAGCCTCTATCATATCAGGTGGATTGATGGGACAATATCCCCAACTAACCCGACAAAACCGAAACAAAAAGAACATCATGGTCTAAACGTGAGGACTCACCAAAAGGGCTGATAGCTAACTCTTAATGGACTACTGATGGGGATGAGCCTGAGAGTGGGGTCATGTATCATAAAACGATATAGCATAGAAAGTATGCGGTCAGTACGTGAAATGTACCGAGTATGCAAGATAAATAAAATGGACATTTAAAATATATAAAAGCTCATAAATGATCATAAGAGTAGGAAAACATGCTCATAACATAAAAATCGTAATATAACATAAGGCTCAAGGTTTTCAAAACATTCGTAATACAGTCATAATCATAATCATAAGAAAAAAGCTTTATTGAACATAACTTGAGCCAATATACATAATTATAAATATGCATAAATCATGAGGAACAATGGGAGATTCTCTTAACTGACATACACCATATGACCACATATGGAGCCCGATTTGTAAACCTAGTCGGGAGGCCGTTCATACCTTGCCAAGGTTAGAACCATGAAAGGAGTGACATCACCATGAAAAGGCCGTTTGGAACAGGGACAGTCACATGGAAGGTTCCAACATACCTACGGTGGCACGCAGTTTATGAAATCCAGGGCAAAACCTAGGCGCCGAACCTACTCGGTGTTCAATACTACTCCCAAAACATATATAGTGATCATAGTATAACATGAATGAATTCATGGGCTAGTTAAATCATGGTAATCTAACATTCTTGTACATACGTGAACTAGACATGACATAAGGCCCTGAGTCGGCCAAAACAAACTTCATAAATCGTAGGGTTCATGCATACTTGTAGATCATACATATAACTTATAAATCATTAAATGATGATGGGTAATTTAATAATCTCATTTTTCAAGTCATAAATAATGTTGGGTTGGTAAATATCATCAATTGAAGAGAAGATCATAAACCGATTAATCATAGATCATGCATAATTAGGCTTAATTTGGTAGGAATCGAAATCAATAATTTTATAATCAAAATTCATAAAATATGATGAAATTTTCAAAATATAAAAACCAATTAGTAAATCATTAGAATTCCTCAAAATTCAAGTAGAAACCCCATAAGATTTTTGATCAATTTTCAAAAATTATGAGAGATTGGGCATGGGTATGAACAGAAACACCCATTCATAACCCTACATACCTGGGTTGATGATCCCTTGATTTCCCATGAAGAGTCCAAGAATATTTGAAGAGGTTGATGAAGAACCCTAGCTCCTTTCTGGGGAGAAAATCCAATTATTGATATTTTGGAGTGAGGATTTAGGCTAGGTTAATCCCTTGAATTTGACCTTAAGGAATCCCAAAAAGACGTCATTTAGGAGTTAAAAACATAGGAGTTTAGAAAAATACCCCCAAACTGCCAAAAAAAGACCTGGAACAGGCAGTTCTAACGACCAACAGGAAGGGTCATTGCTTACTACATCAGCCCATTCTGAGGTTCATTGTTACCTGTTGTTGCTTCACTAAACTGCTCATAACCTTTTACTCCGAACTTCGATTGATGCAAGGTCATATGCATTGGAAGAATACTTCAAGGGATTCAATTTTAGGTGCTTAATCATCCAAAAACATTTTGTAAAATGAGAGTTATGGTCATTTGAAGTTGAGCCTGGTGAGAACTTATACGAACACTCAATCAGTAAAGGGGCTCTCAAGTCAACTTTGTTCTAGAGATTCCTTATGACCATAATTTGTGTGTAATGAACTTCTTATACTTAGGAATTTATCTTAACACCTTTCTTCCATAAATTCACCGGCTCGGGTCTATCCATATACTTAGAATAGTTTCGAACTTAGCTTGAGACTTTCAACAAACTAACAGAACCAACGACCCATCCAATGGGTCGTGGTAACAAAAAATGAACCGTTGGTCCATCCTTTAGTTTCCCCTATTCTTCCTTTCAAATTCTATTAATCTGTTCAACAACCAAAAATAACGACCTGTTCAATCAAGCCATAGTCCGTACAATCCCCTCGTGGGTTCTGGGAAATTTCTGACAGCTTTCTGGTAATGAAGCGACGAGCACTTCCGATTACCCGTTGGACCCTACAATGAACCGTACTGAGGTTCTTTGTTTGGTTCTGGTATTGTTTTCTTGTTGTTATCTATTGTAAGCCTCGGGTCTAACTTAGGGAATTTTTGGGGTGTTACAGAAAGAGGCCTATGCAGGTCACATATTTAATATTCGTTATTTCTATGATATACATGTTAAATTGACCCAGTATAAGCCATATTGGCTCCGTTTATGATTATGATTAAGATTTATTGATTTTATCCTAGTGTGGTACACCTGCTGGAGGCATTTTTATTTTTACCCCAGTGTGATACACTGGCTTGATGAATTTTATATGGATTTTATGGTCGGCTGGCCCCTAGCATTTCAGTTATAGTTTTTATTGTACATTACTTGGTTGCATTTACGGTTCAATATTGAGTTATTGTAAGGTTTTAATTTTCAGGATTCCAGGTTGTTACTATTCCTTATTTCTGGCTCGATTGTCATTGTTATCTTATATGTTTATAGTGTCCATCCTTACATACTAGTACATTTTATTTGTACTGACGTCCCTTTGTCTGGGTATCCCTCCAGCAATCGTGTTGTAGGTACAGGTCGAGGCTCATATCATCAGACGCAGTAGGAGCCAGACTTTAGTGGAATAGTGGTATGCTTCTCTCTTCTAAGAGCCATGTCCTAGTTTTGATTCTTTTGAATTTTGTGTACATCATGGGTAGGTCGGGCCTTGTCTTATGCATTTCAGTTTGTTTACTCTATAGAGGCCGATGTGGACTAGTTTCTATTATTGTTTTTGTTATGTAGTCGTGTCAGCTTTTCATTGCTTTATTTCGCTTTATTATGGCCTTGTCATCTTTCCAAGTTGCTTGTTTGTTATTTTTGAGACCTTATGGGTCTATTATTTATCTTGGTTGGTTGTGACAGGTGACTTGGTCGGCCTTAGTGTTACATTTACAGACGTTAGATAGCCGGTTTCTCGATCAATCACAAATCGAGTGCTAGTTGTGTCCTACCCCAGTTTTGGGGCATGACAATGATAAAACATACTTGACTTTACATGGTCTTGCCCAAATTATGAAAGCATACATACTTGAGTAATGCTTCATAATTCGAAATCATGGTATCATAAGTTTAAGAATTTGTAAATATTCATGCATACTTTTATAATTCATCATACTTGAATTCCTGGGCTCATAAGCTAGAAATTCATAAATCATGCATATTAGGGCAAAATCACCAGAAGCTTGAAATCATCTATTCATGAGGACTTGAGAATAAAATATGCCCTAATAACTAATTTACATCAATTGGAACATGAGAGAATTGAACCCATAGAGAAATCATGGATAATTGCATGGAATTGGGCAAAACCCTAGAATTTTAACATAACATTCTAGGAGATTTTGAAATCATAGAAGAGGGATGAAATTGTCCATGAGGGTGGAAGTATTTCCCCCATTCATAACCCTACATATCTGGGCTTGAAGAATCCTCAACTTGATTGGAGACCCAAAGGGAATTGAGATGAAAGAGATGATGAAACCCTAGCCTCTCTTGATGGGATTTGATCTACACTTAGGTGTGTTAGAAGTAGAATGAGGGTTTAGGATGATTAAAACCCTTAAAAACACCCTTTAGGAGCCTAAAAATGACTTAGTTTAGGATTTAGGAACCTAGAAATTACAAAAACACCCTTAAAAATCTGATAGGAAATAACTCACTGCTAGACCCAATGAGTGATCCGACGACCCATTAGGAGACTTGACGGGTCATCACTTGACCTGTTGCTACTGGCTAATTTTTCTCAAATTACAGATCCTTTCTTGATGCCTGACTTGATAGTTTGTTGTGTCACTTAATGGGTCACTTAACCAGTCGTCAAGACTCTCTGAAACCCAAGTTTTTCACCAACCTTCCCACTTTACGAGTCGCACCACAATCCGTCGGGTCACTTGATGAGTCACATAATGACTCGTTCTGTGACCTACTACAAGTTTTCATATTTTCTCTGTTTCAGTCTTCAGGTCTGATCTTGGGGACTTTTAGGGTGTTATAGTAGTATAAGTAAAAAATAATAGAAGGGACATTATGATATAATTACTAACGTAATAGACACATAACACATGAGATTTCCATCGTATTCTAAAGTATAATAACCCTAGGTTTTCGAAAACAAAATTATAAAGCTTAACAAGTTTGAAATCTTAAGTAAAACTCATAAACAAATCAATAGGTAAAATACACTATAAAACATAATATCCTAAGTCCTAAACATGAATAAACATGAAACATGAGGAACAATGGGATATTCTCATAACCGACATACTCCAAGTAAGCATCATGGAGCTCGACCTGTACCACTGGTTGGGAGGGTGTTCATACCTTTGCTAAGGGTAAGAACCATGAAAGAGTGATATCACTCATGAGCCCATTAGGAAGGGAGACACTCTCAACTAGAGAGGACTCTTTAGCTAGGGGCATGGGAGACGCTCTCTATTTGTGAGGACCCCTTATCCTATGGTGGTACGTAGTTCTGAGTCATGGATGTGCTGAACTCTGGCCTACTCAGTGTTAAATACTACTCTCAAAACATACATAGTGTTCATAATCATACTTGAAACATAATAGGTTTTGCATGAACTAGTTAAAAACATGTAGATTCATAAACTGATTAACATACGTGAACTAGCCATGAAAACAATGCTGAAAATTAGGTCATGGTATGGAATTTAATATTCATGAAATCCATATATACTTGAGAAAAATCATGCTAACATGAAATAAAGAATCATGAGCGTTATTCATAAAGATAATGTTATCATAATCATAAAACATAAGTAAAATCATGAGAGAACCAAATCCACAATAGATCATAGAGTTTTTGTATAAGAAAAGGTCTAACCCTAGAAATTCATGAAAATCATAGTTGGAGACTTGAGAAAGTGAAATCATATAATTGAGCTTGGATTAGGTATGAGGGTGAAATAAATCCCCCATTCATGACCCCATACACCTGGGCTTTGATGGATTCTTGCCTAGACTTGAGACCCAAAAGAGTTGAGAAGAAAAAAACTCTTATTGCTTGAGAGCCTTGAGAGGTTTGATCTTCAATCTACGGTGTTTTTTAGAGGAATGAGAGTTTAGGCTAAATAAAATCCTCCATACATGCTTTATAAAGACAAAAATGATCTACTAAAGGATTTAAAAGAATTAAAAATTACTAGAATGCCCTTATGAAAATGAGCTGAAAAACTACCCTACTAGCCTTCACAGGTCGTACCACGACTCGTGGTGATATACCACAGGTCGTGGTATGCAATTCGTGGCTTCTGGGTGACTTAAAATCTTTCTGAAACTCTTACCATGGATGCTCGGTGAGATTCGTACCTTGGTACCTACGAGTCATACCATGACTCGTGGTGACTGAGCTTGTCCTTTGTCCGTCAAACCTGACAGTGCTTTACTAAACTGCTCATAACTTTTTACTTCGAACTCTGATTGACGCAAGGTTAGATGTGTTGGAAACAAGACTCAAAGAGATTAAATTTTATGTGATGGATCCCCCAAAAACACTTCATGTAATAGGAGTTATGGTCATTTAATATTGACCATTGTAAGAACTTATATGAAGACTCAATCGGTAGGAAAGCTCCCAATTTAACTTTATGCTGGAGGTTCCCTGTGACTTTAATTTGTATCTAATGTACTTTTCACACTTATGAATTGATCTTAACACCTTATTCCCTTGAAATTGATCCAATTCGAGTCTATCTACATACTTCGAATGGTTTCAAACTTAGCCCAAAACTCCAAGGAGTTACAATATTTCAACTCATGACTGAAATAACGATTCGTACAATCATGCCACGGATCGTTGTGATTCTTTTTATCACCAATCATGGTATGATTTGTACCACACCATCAAAATTCATATTAAGATAGGGGAAATTCCAGTTTTGCTACTAATTCATACTCCATATTCGAGGTCTAGTCTTAGGGACTTTTTGGTTATTACATCCTCAGTGTATAAAAATATAAAAGAAAGGATATTGAACTCCTTATTTTTCTAAGTTTCATTTTACTTTTTCCTCCACTTTGAGGATATGAATTACTGTCACAACTTTAAATCAAAATTTTCGTGATGCTAGTGGGGTGGTAGAATGAACACAAGGAGGTCACCTCCCAGTTATCGCATTATGAACTTTTTTGCCTTTAAGTGAGGAATATCATTTTGCTGTCTTGGAGGGGAAAACTTCAAAATGATATCACTTTGATTCTCCTCCCCAAAATCGTCCATAGACTCAGTTGCTTCATTTTTTATATCTTCAACCAAACAAAATAATGAAAAGTGATTGGAATATGGTCTACGTCGTTTCATTTTTAAATTTGTTTCATTCTTGACATCCTCACCCGCAAAAGTACTGGATTCCTCAAAAATAATTTGATGAACTTGTTTTCGCAGCTCTATAGTCATTTCTTCAATTTTGGCATTTCATAGTATTTTTTTATTGGATAGTTGGAAAAATACCCTAGCTTCTTCAAGATCTATGTTGACTTCTTCTTTATTGGAAACTGACTCAAAGCTACTACCGATGACTAATTGATGTTGAGCATTGCATGCCTCAATCATGCCATTTAATTTGGTCTCCAATTTTTGTATAGCAATTTTTAGTAGCTCAACTTCTTGACTTTGCTCAACATGTACTTTTAAGAATTCTTCTATCATCCATGAAATGTCTTCACGGTGATCCCCATATACTCCAAGTTGTTGAGTTTGCTTCAACAGCAATTGTGGTTCATAATTTTCACTTGGTCAAGGTTTTATTCCTGATAGGGTTTTTCTAAGGGTTGCAAAAGTTCATATATGAAAAATCCATGTTTTGAATAACTTCTTCATCTTCATATTTAACTTTTTCCCACTATTTGGTCAAAGACTTGTCCACATCCCTATTATGCTTCGCAACATCTTTGCAACTTCTCCACTTCGAGACTTAGAAATTTTTTCTTCAACTTTTTTTTCTTCTTCTTCATTTTTACAATACTCATTGTGGTCATAAAGAATTTCAGACTCATCCTTTAAACCTAAGGTATGTTCATCAACCATTTCTTCATTAGGAGTAAATAATTTCATGGGACTGGAAGGTGTATCTTCAAATGAATCTTTTTTCTCTTTTCCATTCCTTGACATTTTCTTAGATAGATTTCTTGATATCCTCCAACTTAGATTCCAACTCCAACAAAATTTGGAGCATTTCTTGGATTCTTTCAGATCCGACACTTTGTCCTTCCTTTGGCTTCTCATAATTCATATCCAACTCAAAGAAAAACTAGCATTTTCGTTAGAGTATTTGGGCGGGGGGGAGGGACAATAGTTTGGATAATCACCCCAATGTCCACCTTGACCATAAAATAAATTACAATTATACCCATCATACAAGTGATAAGTGGTACACATCTATCCCCAAGAGCATTTGCATAATATTGCAAAAAATTAAATTCTCTACAATATGGACATAGGTCATCAAGATATGAGTTGCAATCACCAAACAAATTTTATTCCATGATGCCATGGTGAATCTCTTGGTCACCTGATTCACCAAACAAAGTAAACAAGATTTTACAGAATAGATCAAGACTTGAAATCAAACTATGACACACTTAGTAAATCTAATGTCTAAGTCCCCAACAATGGCGCCCTAAATTGATAATGTCTAAATCCACTCCTCAACCAAGACAAAGTGTAAATGGTTACATGCAATATAATTATCCAACTATGAGTCGGGGTTGAATCCCACAGAGACTTAGCATTGGAATAGCTACTATATTGGGTGAATAAATGATTTGTATCTTTAAGATGCTATTCTGGTTAATTTGATGTTATAGAAGTAAAATTAAATTGGAATCTAATTTCAACAGGTCTAAATCAATAAGATATGAAATTAACATTGTGTTGATCCACTTAAATCACTCAATCAGATTCATTGATAGCGGGCTTTTATTAATACGTGGATAATCACTAAGAAATCACTTAATGTCTCTCAACAATCAAGAAATATTTATCTATATTAAATCTTTTGAATCAATAAAAGTTCAATACAAACTGATTATATCTTGTCAAGTTGATTCAATTTATTTCTAAGTGAATCCATTAAACAAAGGTTATCCCTTGAGTTCTTGTTGATTAACCTTTCCAAACCTAATCAGCTCTTTCAAGCATAATTGGGGTAAATTATCATTGATCAGTATTTGCAACCACCAACCATAACTAGAAAATCAAGGATCAATTAAATATATATTAATGCTCGCTGTCAATTGATCATAATTGAGATCTCTAGATTTCACAACTCCATTGGGTTCACAACCTTAGTTAAGAATTTAGCTACTCATGATAGAATAAGAGAAAGAAAGCTTTGAATTAAACATGATTCACTTATAAAGAGATGAGAGAAACCTTAATCCAAAATCCTAGAAGTGATCTTCAAAAAATAGCTTACAAAGCAATAGATAATCGCCCAAATATGATTCTAAGTGATAATGTTCTAACTCCCAACAGAAATGCTATTTATACTAAGTCATAAACCCCAAACCCAAATTAATATTGGACTTCCCAAATATAATTTATGGACTGTATATTTGGTTTATAGTCCATATCTTGCTCCGCAAAATGAATTTCTTCTATGATCAGTCGGCGACTGTAAACTGATTATGGTTCATACTTTTAAATTATGATTCACATCTGCTCTTCATAGATTGAAACTTGAAAAAGTAGACTATCTGATCGTTTTCTTGCAAAATCATTTATGGTCTGTACTTTGAATCTACAGATCCTACCTATTTTTGTATGTTAGAGTCCCAAGATGCATAGTCTATGATTCTCACTCTGCGATGACTATTCACGATCCATACGTAAATAACATTTGAAGCCCATAACTGTCTTTGTCAATTACACTCGAACTTACAATCTTTGAAGTTGATCCAATTTATCAAACGAATTACAGATTGATTCTACGGCTCGTATGTCATCACTTTTCAGCAGATTTCTACACTTGTTACATCTTCTTTCAAAATCATTGGGATTCTTGAAACATAGAAAAATAACATTAGTATTGACTTATAATAGTATATAAAGGTATGCAAAACTCTATGAGAAGAAGTACAAATGTGTCACAAAATCCCGACATATCAGTGACCCATCCCCGAAAGTTATAAATAACATATAAAAGCTATGAGGGGTTTAAAGTGGAAAAACATGTAAGGTTAAAAAAACGAATAGGAGGATCATTACATAACTCTTCCATATTATTTCTTTTCTTTGTTGTTTCTTTAGTGTAAAGTTAATATTTGTACTAACCTTGATTTGGACATTGCAAAAATGATCCTTTCTCCCTCTTGACTCTTTTGACACTTCTCACTCACTCTCAAATGTATAAATTCATAGTCGACTCGTCCAACACTACGAATAATATTAACGAAAGTGAATTCTATTTTTATCTCCATTTCCATTGTTATAGTGAGAAACCTACGTTGACTCACAGTCAAAGTAAGTGTATATCACACCACATCGATCAAAAGCATACAAAATATGACAGACGTGGAATAAGTGGAGAGCATGTAGAAGAGGCCAAGATGATTTCTTGAGAATTCGTATATGAGATTTCATAGCTTTGATCATGAGCGGAGCTATCTTAAGCAAAGGTGGTCCAATGCACACCCTTTATGAATAATTATGTGTTGCATAAGGAGTAACTATTAGATATTATATGAGTGTATGTTTAATTTTTTACACCTTTAATACTTTTATGAACCGGTATCCGAACAAAATTTTGTTCAAAGAATGAGGTGCTTTATTTTTTTGAAATGGATGATAAGCACAAAAAAAGAACTAATGACAATGACGCAGATGCTATACCATCCGAGACCTCCAACAAAAGCCAAAAATAGAATAAAGGTGGCTCACAAAAGCCAAAAATAGAAGAAAGATGGCTCAAAATAAAGAATAATACTTCTTTTTTACTTTGGTTCTGGTAATCATCCATTTTTACTTTGTTCTGGTAATCCTCCATATCGTATATGTTGTGCTCACATAGATAATTCTGTAGATACTTGAGAACCTTCCTGGCTATATCAAATCTCATCTAAATTGGGCTTTCTTGTTTTTCCAAAGCCCAATTATACTCTATTTTTGGGCTTAAGCAAAAGTTACTCACCTAAATTCTTATCATGATATATTATAGTCTATTTTTGGTTCTTTAGATTGCCTTTGAACTATTATTATGGAATTAATTAGTTTTAGACCTCTTTTATTAACTAAAAAAATGAATGTGAACTGAAAATATTTATTTAAATCAAGAAAGGCATGCTTCCAGCCCTAATCAACCAAAAAAAAAAAAAGAAAAGAATTGCTTTGAAATTTCTTAACTACTTAGATATGTCACTAAATCCCTCTTTCCAAAGTCATCTACTTTCTCACCACATTCCATCTTCTTTGATAAAAAAGTAATTATATTATTTGAATTATTTTGTTATCATTGTACTTAGAGGTTTAGCCCTATCTTCTCATTTACATATACACTACATATATTTTTGTATTATAAATAATATTCATCAAGAAATACATATTATTTCATGGTATCAAACGTCTTGGCTTTCTTTACTATTGAATCATATCTCTCAATACCTCTACTCGACAAGCTTCTTCTTCATCAGCCTCCCTGACTGATGCTTCCTCCCTTCTTCCATCTTCTCTCTCTATTGTTTTGTCTCCAACATTAAAAATTTTATTCTTACTTTTATTAAACATCTAAAGTATATGTTGTGGCAAGGACTTTTCCGACACGTCTTTCAAAGGTTATGGTGTTTATAGATTCATTGCTGGAAGTTTCCCTTATCCTAAGCCTACTATTCTACATGATGATGGTACCTCTATCCCTAATCCTTTCTTCCAATGGATTCAACTTAACTCCATTATTCTTTCATGGATTGAGGCCGCTATTTCTCAATTGATTTTTCAAGCAATAATTAAGTGATATTGTACTCTCACTTTTAGAGATTAATGCAATATCGGTAATGTAGAAAATGATACCCTAAAACTAAGAACAACAAATAATCATAAAGGATAGAAAGAAAGATACAAGAATGAAATTAATAGACAATAATGGTCATATGAAAATGAAAACCTTCTATTAAGAATACCAAATAAGATCTTATACTAAGAAGACACACAAAAGAGGATCGATTCTTTATGCACGTAGTCTATCTTTAAGATTACCCTGGAGGAATAAATCCTCAAGAAAGCAACCAAATCAACATTAATTAGAAACCAAGATCATATCCATACCCGCACAAGAGTTTCACTCTTTCAATTCATAACCTATCAACAT
Organism: Datura wrightii; assembly: GCA_035772735.1. NCBI lineage: Eukaryota > Viridiplantae > Streptophyta > Magnoliopsida > Solanales > Solanaceae > Datura > Datura wrightii. The sequence continues at coordinate 114,949,933 of JASDFA010000003.1, read as the reverse complement.
AATCTATCTAATAAAATGACATATGATAGATACTAGACCTGGCTAAGATTAAAGACTAGTAATGACTATTGCCAACAATACCCTTAGTGAATAAAGAGCCCTTCATAGTCTTCTTATTCAAGAAGTCTTGTGTTTAATAATAACCTCTATACATACATAACTTTTTTCTCACTAGTCCAAGTAGTCTTCCAAGTGGTTCTTGAGGTTCAACTCGTAATTTCACTTACCCTCCAAGCTTCCAAAGTAGGGACTTGATGAAAGTTTATGAACTCCTTAGGTCGATATAGTGTGCAAAGTTTTTGATGAAGCTTGGGTTGTATCATTCTCCCCATTTCGAAAAAGATTCAACATCGAATCTATAACTTGCAACACCATAAGGGAAGAATAAGTATCATGTGGACCTCATCACATGATGGTTAATATAAGATTTAAAAAATTTATCAAAATACCAAGGATGCATAAACTTATAATATAATAGAGCACGAACTATTCTTGTGAAGAATAAATCCTCACATGAGGCGCAAAGTACTTGTCTATCAAAATATCATGAAATAAGGATATCATAATGTAACAATCCTCAAAAGTCCCTAAAATTAGACCCTAGACAAGAAGTACAAATCAGTAGAAAACTGAAAAATATCCCACAGGACGAGTCACATCATGACTCATGATGAGATGCCATAGATCGTGACATGATCCGTGGTAAGAAACAAATTTTTCAAGACCCTAATCCAACAACTTACATGATGACTTGTTACATTATGTAATGACTCGTGATGACGATCTGTGGTGTGAGAATTAGAGAAAAGTCCCAGACACTATCAACGACAACAAGTCACAGTACGACTTGTGGTATCATATGATGGATCATGAGAAGGAGTCATGGTGAAGAGATCAAAGAGTTACCAACCAGAATCCAATGACCATGAGTCGCGGTTAGTCACCACGAGAGGTATGATGACTCATCGTCACTGGACGAAAAAAATTCCTAGCAAGTTTCTAAGGGTGTTTTAATAAATTTCTATGTTTTAATCGGCTAAACCAAATCATTTTAGGATTTCTAAGGAGTATATTTGAAGTTTAATTTTTCTTAACTCTTATTCTCTTCCATTACAATGTAAATTCATGAACACTAAGCTCTCAAGTTCATCAAGAAAGTTAGGAAATCATCTTCTTCAACCTAGAGTTCTTCAAGCTTGAGTCTAAGTTCAACTTTCCAGATATGTAAGGCTAACCTAAGTAAAAATTTCTATTCATCCTTATGCTCCACATCTATGCAAGAGTTTATGGAGACTAAAGCTAGGGCTTTTACCCTCTTGAATTAGTCTTCTTCCATATAGGTTGAATTGTTCATTGTTGAATTACTCATGTTGAATAGAATCTATTGTATCCTCTCGATTGTTGATCATTACTCTCTTGATATTTATTTATCATATCTTGATTGATTGATTATGGATCATTTCTCTTATCCTATGAACCCAATTGCATAAACAATCATTATTTTAAAAGCTTTGTATTTTTGAGGTAGATGCATTGTTTTCATAAACATTGAGAAGATTTTTAAGATAGTTGCAATAAGAGCTTTTGAAGAAAGAAAGTATGATTTTTGGCACGATTTTTAAAAGCTAAAGTAAAGTCTTATTTTTGAAAATCAAAGGTTTTGAGCATAGAAGGTCACAAGATTTCAAGCAAAGTTTTGAGCGAAGTCTCATTAGTAAAGTAAAGAGATCTTGAGTCAAGGCTCAACAAGAGTTTTAAACACCTATTATATCTATAGCTAAAGTTCTTTATAAAAGATGTTTTGAGTTGCCTCAGATAGGCATAAGTATATGAGCATATGTTTTGGGAGGATTACTTAGTACCGAGTTGGATGAAGAGTTAAAATAACTCGTAAGCCTTAGAACTACATACCCAGCGTAGATTAGGATCATGTCGTTGATTGGGGTGACTCCTGAAATAAGCCCCTGGTAAGGACTACAGTAATGGATCCACAAATAGTAATCGTTCTCTACCTTACTAAGGCTTTGAGTGGCTCTTCCAACTTGAGCGAGATAGTTGAGTATCATGTGCTCATTCATGATGATGTCAGTTATGAGAAACTCCCACCCAAGTTAAAGTTATGCATTTTACATGTATTTTTCAGAGATTTTCTTGAAACACAGTTTTATGGCATAACTGCTTTTACACATATTTCATACCTGTGTTTTGTGAATCATTCAAAGTTTCAGTTTCAATCATGTTTATTTAGTTAATTATTGTACTCAGTTATTCTTTCAGTTCAGATATTCTTTCTTAGCTGTTGTTTCATTCAACCTTATTTACATGTCGTACATTCCACGTAGTGACGCCATTGGTGTTGCATCTTATTATGATGTAGAATCAAGCAAATAGGATTAGCAGCAAACATTTTATTTGGATCTCACGTTCATTTAGAAGTTGGTGAAGCCTCCTACATTTGGAGAGTCCCGGTCTTGTTGAGTTATTTTATTTTTAGTAGAGCTTGAAGTAGTCGTGCGAGCTTTTTCCCTGCACATATTCTTCAGTAATAGAGGCTTCATAGATAGAATTAGCGTTGAATCAACAATGTTACCTTATAAAATTGATTTCAGTTGTAGTTAATAAATCATATTTTATTATATTGATCCCATATAGTTATTACTTCCGCTACACTTTATTGTATTCTCAGCTAGCAATATGCCAGGCTAAGGGTTCGCTTGGATCACTAGGTGGTCTAAGTGATGGCCATGTCCAAGGTCTAGACTCGGGGCATGCGAAACTTGGTATCAGAGCTTTAGGTTCAAAGAGTCCGAGTGTCTATGAAGCCACGTCTAGTGGTGTTCTTTTGTAGGTGAGAAGCGCATCACATATATAACAGGGAGAATATGAGGCGATAGGAAATACTTTCCTTCTTTCATACTCTAGATCATGCGATAGAATTTAACTCTATAAAGACTTCCTCCTGACTCGTGTATTCGCGTGTTATAGATCATGTCTCCAAAATGTACTACCACCCTGAGGAACATAGATAATATGCCTACATAGACTAGGATGCTGACTCAGAATTATCCACACACTCCAGTTCAGGGATCTAGTATTGGAGTTCAGGATGGACCAACCACTAGAGAAAGGATCCCAGAGGCACTAGTTCCCCAGCTTCCTAGTGTTGGTACTTCAGAGGTAGAGTTCAGAGGGACCATTCAAATGCTCACTCAGTTGGTGGCTTCTTGTGAGGTCATCAAAAATTAGTACTAGATAGTTTTAGTTCTCATGATTCAGGAGCATCAAGAATTAGAGAGTTCTTGAGGATGACTCCTCCAGTATTCACAGGGGCTAAGGTTTATGAAGACCCTCAGAACTTTATTAATAAGATTTGGAAGATTCTGAAGGCAATGCATGCCACAGAGACAGAGGGAGTTAAATTTTCTTTGTATCAGCTCATGGCTATGGCTAACATATGGTATAACGCGTGGGAGTAAGGACGAGGTGAGAATGCATCTACGGCTAATTGGGATAGTTTTGAAGAGGCTTTCCTGAATCACATCTTCTCTCAAGAGCTGAGAGAGGCAAAGGCAGAGGAGTTTGTTAACTTGAGGTAGGGCACTATGAGCATAAAGGAGTATAGCCTTAAGTTCATCCAGCTATCTAGATATGCTCCAGAGATGGTAACGGATATGAGGGCCAGAATGAGGAAGTTCGTGTTTGGGTTAGGCAAGCCCGTGAAGAAAGAGTGCAGGGGCTCTTTCTTGTTTAGTGATATGGATATTTCTAGACTCATGATATATGTCCAACAACTAGGAGAAGATAAGCAAAAGATAGAGAGGTGCACCAGAGAAAGAAAGCTAAGCTATCAAGTAATAAGACCAGCTATCAAGTAATAAGACCACCTAGCAGAGGAACGGAAATGGAAAGGGGTCCTTCTACAGTAGAAGGTCCTCTGGACCTACATAGTCAGCTGCTAATGCTCCAACCCCATGTAATAGAAATGATCAAAGGCCCTAGACACAGAGTAATGTAGTTCATGGAACCTCTCCACACCCATTATGTAGCAAGTGTGGTAGATCTAACCTGGGTAAGTGTCATTGGAGGAGAGATAGATGCTAATAAATACAGCCAGCAAGGCCACTATTTTAGAGATTTCCCATCTCGCTAGGGTAATGGGAGTAACTAGGCTTATCTACTTCTTCAGCAGGCAAAATTTCCCAACAGGACACTACTTTTGGGACAAGTAGAGGTTAGAACCGTCTGTATGCTATGTCTAGTTTTCAGGTTCAGAAGAACCCCCCAGATGTTGTCACTAGTATGTTCTCCTTAATGTGTATGCTTTACTTTACCAAGGTGTTACTGTATCTTTTGTTACTCCATATGTAGCAGTTAAGTTTGGGATCTCCCTGGAACAACTCTTAGATCCTTTTAGTGTTTCTACTCCAGTTGGTGAGTCAGTCCTAGCTAAGAGAATGTACAGAGGTTCTATAGTTCTAGTACATCATAAAGACACCACAACTGACCTAGTAGAGTTAGATATAGTGGATTTTGATGTCATTATAGGCATGTATTGGTTGTATTCCTATTATGCCACAATCAATTGTAGGACCTGAGTAATAGAGTTTTGATTCCCAAATAAGTTAGTCTTAATTTGGGAGGGTAGTCCCATTATGCCAAAGGGTCATTTTGTTTCATACCTTAAGGAAGAAAAGTTAATCTCTAAGGGTATGTCTATCATTTAGTAAGTGTGAGAGACTCTAATTCTGAGACACCATTCCTTCAATCAGTTATGGTTGTCAATAAGTTTCTAGAGGTCTTTCTAGATGATCTTCCCGGAGTTTCCCCCAGAGAGAGAAATAGATTTTGAAATTGATGTTCTTTGTTATGCTAATCCTATCTCTATTTCTCCATATAGAATGGCTTCTTTGAAATTGATGTTCTTGTTATGCTAAGCCTATCTCTATTTCTCCGTATAGAATGGCTTCTTCGAGTTAATAGAATTAAAAGAGTTTTTAAAGGATCTCCTAGAGAAGGGTTTCATTCGCCTCAGTACTTCACCTTGGGGTGCTCTAGTTCTCCTCACGCACAAGAAAGATGGTACTTTTAGAATGTGTATTGATTATTGGCAGTTGAACAAAGTCACAATCAAGAATAGGTATCACCTTCCTTGGATCGATGACTTGTTCAACCAGCTTTAGGGTGCCAAATATTTCTCGAAGATAGACCTCAGATTGGGGTATCATCAATTAGGGAGTGTGATATTCCCAAAACAACTTTCAAGATTCGTTATGGTCATTTTGAGTTTGTTGTTATGTCCTTTGATCTGATTAATGCTCCTACAACATTTATGGATCTCATGAATAGAGTGTTTAAACGGTATTTGGACATGTTTATTATTATGTTCACTGATGACATCTTAGTTTACTCCAAGAGTGATGAGAATCATGCTAGTCATCTTAGAATAGTCCTGTGGACTTAAGGACAAGGAGTTATTCACCAAGTATTCTAAGTGCGAAGTTTGGCTGAAGTTAGTGGCTTTCTTAGGCCATGTAGTCTCCAATGAGGGTATTAAGGTTGACTCTTAGAAGATTGAGACAGTAAAGAGTTAGCCTAGACCCACAACCCCAATTGACATCAGGAGTTTCTTAGGTTTAGTAGGTTACTACAGGAGGTGCATAGAGGGATTTTCAACTATTATTTCTCCGTTGACTAAGTTGACCTAGAAGAAGTTTAAATTTCAACGGTTTGAAGGTTGTGAGAAAAGCTTTTAGGAATTGATGACTCATGTGACTACTGCTCTAGAGTTTAACCTACCATAGGGTGCATGTGGTCTTATTATGTATTGTGATTCAACCAGAGTAGGCATCAATTGTGTATTAATGCAGAATGATAAGGTTATAGCGTATGCCTCCAAACAACTTAATGTCCATGAGAAAAATTATCCGACTCATAACTTCGAGTTTGTAGTTGTAGTATTTGCGTTGAAGATTTGGCATTATTATCTCCATGTTGTGCATATTAATATGTTTACAGACCACAAGATCCTGCAGTATGTGTTCAGCCAAAAGGAGTTGAACCTCAGAGAGAGGAGGTGGCTTGAGTTTCTTAAGGATTATAACATGAGTATTCTCTACCACCCAGGCAAGGCTAATGTAGTTTTTGATGCTCTTAGCAGGCTATCTATACGAAGTACAGTTCATGTAGAGAAGGATATGAGAGAGTAAGCTAAGGATGTTCATAGACTCTCGCGCTTAGGAGTTTTCCTTCTAGATTCTGAAGAAGGTAGTGTGCTTGTTTAAAATGGGGCTGAATCTTCTCTTAGTGGCAGAGGTTAACAAAAAATAGGATAGAGTTCCCCTCTTGATTTGGTTAAAGGAAGACATCCTCAAACAGAAGGTGTTGGTTTTTGCATAAGGGGGAGATGGTAAGGTTATGTGTCTCATATGTAAATGGTCCCAACAATGTGTTCATGGAAGAAGCACACAGCTCCAGGTATTCTATGCATCCAGGTCCACTAAGATGTATCATGACTTGAGGGAAGTCTATTGGTGGAATGGTATAAAGAGAGACATTGCAGATTTTGTGGCTAGATGCCTGAATTGCCAACAAGTTAAGATAGAGTATCAAAGGCCATGTGGTATAGCTCAGAATATAGCAAGTGGGAGATGGTGAATATAGACTTTATCACCGGTCTACCGAAGTCCCATAGACAACATGACTCTATTTGGGTGATAATAGATCGAATGACCAAGTCAGCTCATTTTTTACCTATTAGGACTACAAATTCAGTTTAGGACTATGCCAGATTATATATTCATGAGATAGTCAGACTTCATGGACTTCCATTGTCTATCATATCAGATAGGGTCACATAGTTCATTTCTTAGTTTTGCAAGTCATTTTGGAAAGGTTTGGGTTCGAAGGTAAACCTTAACACAACTTTTCATCCACAGAAGATGGTCAGGATGAGAGGACTATTTAGACATTGGATGATATGTTGAGGGAATGTGTTATTGACTTCAAAGGGAATTGGGATAATCATTTGCTTCTTATTGAGTTTGCATATAATAACAGTTATCTCTCCAGCGTTCAGATGGCTTCCTATGAGGATCTTTATGGGCGGAGGTGTAGATCTCTGATTGGTTGTTTTAATGTTGGTGAAGCAGAGTTGATAGGACTAGACTTAGTGCAACAATCCATGGAAAAGGTTAATATCATTCAGGAAAGGTTGAGGACTTCGGAGTCGGTAAAAGTCTTATACAGATGTGAGGCTAAGAGACATGAAATTTGAGGTAAATGATTGGGTTTACTTGAAAGTTTCACTCATGAATAGTGTCATGAGATTTGGGAAGAAAGGGAAGCTCAGTCCCCATTATATTGGTCCATATCGAATTTTGAGAAGAGTCGGCAAGGTAACTTATCAGTTGGAGCTGTCAGCCAAATTAGCCTCAGTCCATCCAGTTTTCCACATATCAATGCTTAAGAAGTGTGGGGGAGACCCTTCACTCATTTTATCTACGAAAAGTGTAGGAAAGAAGGAAACCTATTATATAAGGAAGTACTAATTGAGATTCTAGATCGTCAGGTTTGTAAGTTGTGGAACAAAGAGTTTTCTTCTGTGAAAGTGTTATGGAGGAATCAGCTAGTTGAGAAAGCTACTTGGGAAGCTAAAGCAGATATGATGGCCAAGCATCCTTATTAATTCCTTCCTAGTCCAGCAGTATCTTAAGGTTACAGTTCCCTCTTGTAGTATTCTTTTTAGTTTCATGTTCCATTAGTTGATGTTGAACTCCTTTGTATGGTTGCGTATTCCATGAATTCAATTAAGTTTAGTTTAGTAACTCTCAGTTAGATCACTCCTATCAGTCGAGTACATTCTTCATTCAGGGATGAATGATCCCAAGGGGGAGATAATGTAACAGACCTTAGAAATCCCTAAGATTAGACCCTAGACTGTCAGTAGAAATCAGCTAAAAACTAGCAAAAATCCCACAGGACGAGTCACATCACAACTCATGATAAGGCGTCATGGATCGTGACATGACCGTGGTGAGAAACTATGTTTTCAAGACCCTAATCGAACGAACCACATGATGACTTGTTACATCATGTAACAACTCATGATGATGATCCGTGCTGTGAGAATCAAAGAAAAGTTCAGGACATTGTTAATGACCACGAGTCACAGTATGACTCGTGGTGTCATGTGACGGGTCGTGATAAGGAGTCATGGTGAAGAGATCAGCGAGTTACCAACCAGACTCCAGTGATGATGAGTGGTCACCACGAGTCGTGCTCAGTTTCCACGAGGGGTGTGATGACTCGTCGTCACTAGACGAGCAGAATTTTCAGGCGAGTTTCTAAGGGTATTTTAGTAATTTCTTATATTTTGGTCACCTAAACAAGATTGGTTTGGGATTCATAAGGAGTATATTTAAAGGTTTAATTAGTCTACACTTTTATTCTCTTCATAACAAAAAAAATCAAGATCATTAAGCTTTCAAGTTCATCAAGAAAGCTAGGAAGTCATCTTCTTCAACCTAGGGTTCTTCAAGCTTGAATCTAAGTTCAACTTTCCAGATATGTAAGGCTAACATATAAGATTTCTATTCATCCTTATGCCCTACATCTTTGCAAGAGTTTATCAGACTAAAGCTAGGGTTTTTACCCAAATTCTTGAATTAGACTTCTTCCATATAGGTTGAATTGTTCATTGTTGAATCCTTCATGTTGAATTGTATCAATTGTATCTTCTTGACTGTTGATCATTACTCTCTTGATGTTTATTGATGATATCTCTTGAATTCGTGATTGATTGATAATGGTTCATGTCTCTTATCCCATGAACTCAATTTCATGAATAGTCATTATTTTAAAAGCTTTGTGTTTTTGAGATTAATGCTTTATTTTCATAAAGATTGAGTAGATTTTTAAGAGAGCTGCAAAAAGAGATTTTGAAGAAAGAAGGTATAATTTTTGGCACGATTTTCAAAAGCTAAAGTAAAGACTTATTTTTGAAATGTTACACCCCGTAAATCTCTATTGTTAAACTGATGCGTGTGTATGTATGTTGAGAGTTTTGAAGTACGACGGATGTGGAAAAAGGCCTGGGGGATGAATACATGAACGTGGCATCAAGCAAGCAGGAGGACGGGGCCAGGGGCTAGGTGCCTTAGGCGCTGCACCGTGCCAACCGGTCTGGCGCTATGGCCGGCGCGCGGCACACCCTTGGCCGGCGCTATGGCCGGCGGGTGGCACACCCATGCCTGGCCTGATTGGTGGCGCGCCGCGCCTCCTACCCACTGCCTCAATAACTATATAAAGCCCCTCATGTTGGATTATCTCATTCCAACATTGTTCCTCGGTAGAGAATAGAGTGTAGGCGACAATTTCATTGGAGTTTTATCAAATTATGCTACCAAACACCGTCCAAACGCAAATTAACTTCAGGTAACAAGTCCTAGCCCGACGGGAAGCATTCCTATGGAGTTATTTTTCGAAAATTCACTCAGCATACTGGAACCCTGGGGAGTAAAGATTGTCGGAATTGCTCCAATTTGGATTCTAAACGGCCACAGGCAATAGGTAAGCATTTCTCCCTTTTGAACTCTGTGGAAATTGTGGGTTTCCGGCCGAGTTAAGAAGAGTTGAATTATTGTTAATATTAATATCAAAAGATATCATTGTTTGTTGACTCCCATTATTGAAATAGCTTTATTCTCTCAGCGTAAGGGCTGCAGTTAAGTGGAACCGCCGGTTACAGGTTGAAACTCTTCAGTTAAACAAGAACCGGCATTCAAGGTATGTTAAGCCTTATTCCTTCGGCAAGTTATTCTCTTTGTATAATAATACGACCTATTTTATTGAATGTAGACAATGATCCTACATGTTGTAATTAGCTGCTTCTAGTATATAAGGATTATATATGTCGAGATTAGCTTCTATCAGTAGATTATGATTACATATATTGTGGCTAGTTGCTAAAAAGCATTTTAAGAATAAATGGAACTATTCCTTGTCGGGAAAGAAGATGTTAAGTGTGACTCACACTAGAAGTGTCCTAGAAACTCCTCCGCCCTCCTGTTCATTGTGTTAGTATAATTGATTTTTTGGCGTCATGCCTAGGCTTTAGAAGTTTGTGGATAGTTGTTGGGCCTGAATTAGTAAGTTGAACAGCATAGGCACCGCCGAGCGATATAAATATCAGTTTGGCACCATTATTGTCAGTAAAGCTCGCCTAGAGGTCGTTGGCGTACCTTGATGCCTCCAGGTCCAGAATTATGTTAGTATGGTCTTACCCTAGAGTTAGCAGCATCAGGGTTGCCTAGTGAATTGGAGATTAGTCTGCCACATAGATGCTATTGCCAGTGACAGTCAGTTTCAGCTGATGCGGTGCTAATTGTATGGGTCACTCAGGGCACCACCCCAGTAGATACTCTAAGAAGGAAGCTTTGTTAAAAGCTAGATACGCGGCCAACGCCCCAGTCCACTCTTATAAGATACTCAGGAACAGGTTTTTGGGAATGGCTAAGTCCATATAACATACCTACGAGGTTAGGAATTGCCTAGAGAAGATATATGAAATCTGAATAGACCAAGTTAGTGTGTAAGGGACTAAAAGCACAGTGTTACAATGTTACCTCCAATATAAGAGTTATAATAAGTTGTTTGTGGAAGGTTAGGGCTGAGTACTTAGGAGCATATCTGATTAGTAGTAGCCTACAGTTGATCTACGCATAGGATATGTATTCTAGAGTAAGCCCATTACGGTTAGCTTTTATGAATAGAATTGAGACGACAACGATGATATAGTAACCCTTGTCAGACCTAACCCTAGCTTTATTGGTTTTCCTTACGACGTTTGGTTTGATGGATGTTATGGCCTATAGGGCCATGCTTGTAGGGGAAATATAATGTCCGAAAGGACCAGATTGAGGCCATGATGGCCACATCCAGTTACAGCAATTACATTATGATCCATAGGCGAGCCAAGGCTCAAGATCTAGTTGCAGCAGCTACATTATGATCCATACTCGATCCAAGGTTCGGGATTCAATTACAACAGCTATATTATGATCCATAGTCGAGCCAAGGCTTGGGATCCAGTTACAACAGATATATTATGATTCAAAGTTGAGCCAAGGCTTGAGATCTAATTACAGAAGTTACATTATAACCCTCAGTCGAGCCAAGGCTCGGGGTCCAGATGCAGTTATAGGAGCCCAGATGACTCTGTTAGAGTTACAGGAGCCCATATGGCTCAGATATAGTTATAGTTACTTGCAGAGTCTACGGGGTACTAGTAGGGGTATATAGACTGATTGTCACCTGCTGAGACTTATGGGAGGTCCAGGTAGGTTATTTTGTGTTTCTTTTACCTTCCCAGCTTGTAGGGGCCAGGTTAGGTTCTTGTATATGTATTTGTCTACCAGCTATAGCTTATGAATGAATAGTCATACAGTTTCAGATCATATACATGTAGTGATTTACCATATGAAGGTTATGGATAAGAAAGCGTACAGGTTAACTTCCGGCCCTTACTACTGTTCATTTTCAGTTCTTTATCAGTTCTAGTCAGCTTCTGTTACTAACTTACATATTCGGTACATATTGTACTGACGCCCAACTATGGGGCGCTGCATACTTGTCTGCAGGTGTAGAGAGACAGACCTCCACTAGTAGCTGTTCAGGGCTAGTAGTTTGGCCAACTCCTTTCATTCGGGATTGCCAAGTTGTATAGATTACAGACTTCTATTTGTATTGCTTTTGGGTAGGTCGGGGCCCTATCCCGACCAACATTCTCATTCTTAGAGGCTTGCAGGCTACAATCTTCATTTAGTTGGTTGTTATTGCTCGTATGGGGCCCATGTATGTCTTATTTTATGTGTTGGCCGTGTGGGGCCTAGTATAGCTGCCTATTTTTATTCTATTATAACTAGACAACATGGTGGTCTAGTCGGCCTGCATAGGATCCCTTTTAGTTCTGTATTGGCTGGGTTAGCTATTTTCTTTTACAGGTGTTGCGTGGCCTCGTCAGCCCGAGGCTGTGTTTACAACCGAGATACAACAGTTTGCTTTGTTGATTATGAGTTGCTGGTTTGCACCAGTGGTGCTTATGCCAGCCAGGTCAGCTCAGATCCCACTGTGGCACTAGGTGCCAGTCATGCCTCCCAAGGTGGGGCGTGACAAACTTGGTATAAGAGCAGGTCGTATCTAGGTAGTCTACAAGTTGTGACTAGTAGATTCTTGTTTATAAATGTGTTGTGCACAACATTTATAAGAAGGAGGCTACGAGGCATGATAGTATGGTTACCCCTCCTTCTTCTCAGATCGTGCTATAGAGCCGAGTTGTATAGGGATGAGTACCTAAGTTTTCTTTGTTATGTTTGTCTAGAATCATGTTTAATAAAGGACAGACTTCAGTCAGCCGCAACTCAGCTACAACAGCATAGGAGGGTACAAGTAAGGTGCCATAGTGGGGGGGGGGACAGTTAGCCTTTCATGACCCAAATATAATCCCGGATCGAGATACGGGACAAGGAACCCCGAGAGGCTCTGAGTTGACCCATGGCATGAACGTAACATCTAACTCGATTAATAAAAATGAAAGATCAACATACTTAACATAGCGGAAGTCTAAACATAACCTAACATCTGAATACATTATAGGAGTCTGAAGCTGAATATAAACTTTGTCCGAAAAGCCTCTAATACTGATGAGTTGATGGGAAAAGACCCCAACTAACTCACTACAGTCTAAAATTTAAAATACATAACATGACTAAAGAGAAAAGGGCCCTCGACAGATGAGGACTCACCAACTGGGACTGAGAAGTTCTAACTACGGAAGTCTGACTAGCGGCGGTATTGAGTCTGGATATCGGAGCCTGAATCATGAAATGATACAGCATAAAGTATGCGGTCAGTACTTGGAATATACCGAGTATTCTAGGTAAGTAAAATGGATAATTAAAAATACATAAAAGTTCATAAGAGTAGGACAACATGATAGTAATGTTAATACCATAATGTAAACATAAGGCTCAAGGTTTTCAAAACATTTGTAAATTAAACATCATCATTATCGTAAGAGAAAAGCTTTATTGAACATTACTTGAGCCAAAGTGCATAATCATAAACATGCGTAAATCATGAGGAACAGTGGGAGGACTCATCATAACCGACACCATCATGGTAGAGCCTTACTTGATGCCCCAACTATCTCACTCAAGTGGGCAGAGTCATCCCAGGCTTGCTAGGCAAAGGACAATTATGTGATATCATGAAAGAAGGGATCCATTAACATTGTAATGTATAAACATGAACCTACGGTGGTACGTATTTATGAGACACCGGCATAGTCCTTGGAACTCCGGGCTACTCGGTGCTAGATACTGCTCCCAAAAACATGCACATTAGAATCGTACATAAATCATAAATATCATTCATGAGATTCATGGCCAAATAAACATTAAGATCGCTGATTCCCATTTTCATACATGCTTAGCCAAGAATCAAGGGCCGTAAATCAGCCAATATGGTAAATCGATCGATCATAAAATTCATAGCATAAATCGTACATCGTACATGAACATGTGGGCATTGCCCACTACTTTAACATGCTTAAAAATACATAATTCACTCGAAAACATGATCTTAAACATGGGTAGCTTAAAACATGCTTTTCATCATAAATGTCTCCTCATACTTGAACATTCATCATAAATCTCAACTTTCATGAACTTCTCATATTGGGCATTTTGATTTATAAAACATGAAATATGATTTTTAATTGAAAATAATATAAAACTTGCCCAAGAATCATAATTAAATAATAGAAATATCTTTAAATCATACCCATGCAATAATTTAGCAATCTTATGCTTTGGGTTAAAACCCCATAGAATCAACACAGGAATTTCATGGTTTAGAGAGAGATTGGGCATGGGTGTGAATTAATTCACCCACCTATAACCCTACATACCTGGTATGATGATCCCTTGACTTGTCTTGAAGCCAAGAGAAATTGAGAAGTTGTAGGTAATGAACCCTAGCTCCTTCTTGAGAGAAAATCTAATCTAAGCATGTTTGAAGAGAGTAAGGATTTAGGCTATGTTAAACCCACTAATCTGACATAAAGAAAGACCAGAACAATGTCATTTAGGAGTTAAAAGCATAGGAGTTTACCAAAATTCCCCAAAACTATCAAAATAAAACCTGTAACTGGCGGTTACTATGACCAACAATACGGGTCATAGGTTGATTGTATGACTCGTACTGAGAGTCGTATAATGCTTGTTGCAGCTTCACTAAATCACTCCTAACTTTTTACTCCCAACTCCGATAGGCGCAAGGTCATATGTGTTGTAAATAAGACTCAAAAGACTTCAATTTGATTTGCTGAATCACCAAAAAATATTTTGTAACATAGGAGCTGTGATCGGTTGAAGTTGACCCTTATATGAACCAATATGAAAAAACCAATCGGTAAGAAGGCTCTCAACTCAACTTCATGCTAGAGGTTCCTTATGACCTTAATTTGCATCCAATGCACTTCTTACACTTTGGTATTAATCTTAACACCTTGTTTCCGTAAATTCATCGGGTGTGGGTCTATCCACATACCTAGAAGGGTTCCTAACTTAGCCCGAAAGTCCGAGGCATTATAATATATCAACTCACGACTGAACCAACGATTCACACCATCATATTACGACTCGAACCATGAGTCATACTACCAACTTAAAACTCGTGGTTTCCTTTAGTGACTAATGAGTCCATTTTTTCCCAAATATCTAAATGTTTCCACAACTCATACCACGACCCATAACTCCATCCTACGTTTCATACTATTACCGTACAATCATTCACATGATAACTCCATACTTGCTATGACTTCTGGCCAGGAGTCGTACCCACATATACAACTCGTAGTGGGGACTCGTTGTTGAGTAAACAACTTATCTTATCTGGACCATGGGTCTTCCTACGACCCGTACTACCAACCTATGACTCGTAAGTTGAGTCATACTGAAGTAAATTTTTCCAACTTTTCCTGCTGATCACACTTCAAATCTCAGTTATAGTCTTAGGAACTTTTGGGGTATTACAATATCTCCCCCTTGGGAACATTCGTCTTCGAATGTGGGTTAAGGATACTGAAGAATTGGGAAAAAAACTACCATCCCAAATACTGAACATCTGAAGCTGAAAACTAACAAAGTGATTGCCTTCGGGCTGATACACATGATTAAACTGAATTCATGAAACATACATACATGCTAAAACATGAATGGAACTGTTATACACGAATTCACATAAAACTGAATAGAGTTCTAAGGAAGAAATTTATACCTCCAATTGGAACTGAGCTGGTAGGAAAAGATACCGACATTTAGCCATCATATCTGCTTCGGCTTCCCACATAGCTCTCTCAACAAGCTGATTCATCCACAAAACTTTCACTGAGGCTACTTCCTTGGTCCTCAACTTACGAACTTGATGATCAATGATCTAAACTGGTACCTCCTCATAGGTAAGGTTTTCCTCTACCAGAACTACTAAAGATGGATCTTCGATGCATTTCTTCAACAAGGACACATGAAACACCGGATGCAAAAAAGCTAACTCCACTGGTAGCTCCAACTCAGCGATCACCTTTCCAACACGTCTCACAACCTATATGGCACAACATACTGGGGACTAAGCTTCCCCTTCTTTTTGAACCCTCAAAGAATCAAGAAATCTCTACTTGCCTCAAAATGAAGTTCAAGCATCAAATTATGAATTTGCCCTTCTGTAACTATTTCGAAAGATCAAAATCTGGTCAAATACGTATTGTACATAAGAAAATAAAATCATGGACACCCATATTGATATACTTCTATCCCAGGCCTACAAAGTCAATCCAAAAGTTAACCCCGAGCCCGCAAGGGTAAAATTGAAATTTTATTTGAAAATCATGTTACCCATAATGTAAAGAACTCAAATATGAAATTTCATCCAAAATGATGCTCAAATTGACTTTGAATTCATCAAAATACAGTCTATTAACTTTAGACCCAAAACCCTCAATTTTTCTTCAATAAATTCACGGATACAACTGAAAACCAACTGACGAAATCGTGGAGAATTATCAAATGAAGGATTAGATACTTACCCCCTTGTTAAATAGAGAAGAATACCACAAAATTACACAATTTTGAACTCCAAAACTCCAAATATACTCAAAATACCAAATAAACACAGTCTGTGCAAAAATACACTACTCAGGTATTTATATAGGGTTGCACCAGCATCGCACCAGCATCTTTAATTTTTATTAAAAAGGCCATAACTTCATCTTATGAACTCAAAATGAGACAATTATTTTTCCTATAGTTCCCAAATAATGATAAGGACCTATTCGTTCAATCAAAACTCCATTTGATGCTTGTTTTCCCAGTCAGACATCATTTTTGCTCGTTCAAGAATTATTTCATCTTTTGTAATAAAACCCAATCTTGACTTATCAAAATTGCACCAAACTTTTCAGATAACTCCTATAATTCATGCTAAGAATTTTGAAAGTCTTCGAATAAATTTTTTGATCTCAAAAACTAAAAACGAACCTCTGAATTGTCATATTTTATGCTTAAAATCATGCTAAACACACAAAATGCTCAAATCCACTCGAAACTCATCCAAAATCCTCCAATCACAAAACTAAATATGCAATTCAATCATAAAACACATTCCGAACCTGTTGGAATCATCAAACCATTGATATGGGATCAAAAGTTGACCGTGATCAAACTTAGCTTCCTTAAAGCTCATAAATCCAACCAAAGGTTCAATTCACTCCCGAACACCTCGGGATCCATGCAAACTACCCAACTAAGTCATAAATTACCATCCAGAACTAACAGAACTTTCAAAATCCAAATTCGAGCTCGTTAACCTGAAATGTTGACTTTGGTCAAACGTCTCAAACTTCAAACCTTCCAAAAATCAAAAATCTTATCCAATCTTCATTGGATCATCTTGGAAATTGTGTCATCCATCTCCGCAAGTCAGAAGTAATAAAATAAGGATACAGAAAGGTTCAACCCAGGGAAATGGATCAACCATCACAAAACGACCATGTGGGTTGTTACACTTCCAGGCTTGGCTAATAACTACGCTTCCTTAATTTCTACGTACCTGGCATCTATGGCAGGGACAGGGAGTTGTCCTGAAGGCACACATTTTAACCATTATTTCCATCATGGGGGAACATTCATAGGGCTTAGAGTAAGGAAATTATGAGATGAATCATTAAAGAAATCTAAGTTGGGCATATACTTGATATAACACGGTCTAATGAGCTGATAAGGAAAATCTTAAGGACTAATTCCATAGAGTTGAGCATGCTGAGAGACATGAGTTTTCATACATAACGAGGGACATGACATGAAGCTGAGATATATGGAATCATGGAAGAAGACTGAAATCACCATTTGAAGTAGTTACTTCTCATTCTATGAATCTGAGTACGAATACATGTAAGGAGTACTTAGAACTTAAACATTGCGTAACATGTTCACATACAGCATGAGTAGAGTATCGCATAGACTAAAGTACAGGACACCTGAATAAGCGTGGATTGATCTCCCATAGTTACTAATCCTTGACCTTCACACTTGAAACTCAAGGCATGACCTGGTCCTTCACCTTATAATCTCCCCCTTAGCTTAAAGGTCATCATTCTAAGGATTGGTCCCCTTCTTAAGGCTAGGTAAAAATCACTATCTCTTGACTTCCCATTTGCCTCTAAGGCTATCACGGAAGGCTTCATACTTCTCCAATCGTACTCCCCCACTCTTTTAGTTCCTTACTTCAAGTTCACGAATTCTTCAGCCTTAGCTTTTCTTAACTCCTATAGGTAGAAATGACTCGAGATGACTCTATTCCACTGACAGACGTTATTCTTCGGATTGTGAATACACGAGTTAGAAGGATAGAAAGATACTTCATCGCACGACATAGATCATGAAAGAAGGGAAATTTCATAAAACATTTCGTAGTCCCTTCTTCATAAGTGTGGCATGCTTCACACCCATGAAAAAGGCTCTACTTAATGTGTATTTCAGACACCCTAGGACACTTCAAAATCTAATGCTCTAATACCAAGTTTTTCATGACCCGAATATAGGCCCAGATCGAGACATAGGACAAGGAACCCCGAGAGGCTCAAAGTCGACCTATGGCATGAACATAACATCTAACTCAATCAACAAAAATGGAAGATCAACATAATTAACATAGCAGAAGTCTAAACAGAACCTAACATCTGAATACATCACAGGAGTCTGAAGTTGAATACATAATATGTCTGAAAAGCCTCTAATACTAATGAGTTGATGGGACAAGAACCCAACTAACACACTATAGTCTAAAACTGAAAATACATAACATGACTGAAGAGAAAAAGGCCCTCGACAGATGAGGACTCACCAACTGGGACTGAGAAGTTCTAACTCCGGAAGTCTGACTAGCGGCGAGATTGAGTCTGGATATCGGAGCCTGAATCATGAAATGATACAACATAAAGTATGTGGTCAGTACTTGAAATTTACTAAGTATGCAAGGTAAGTAAAATGGATAATTTAAAATATATTAAAGTTAAAAAGAGTAGGACATCATGATCGTAATGTAAATACCATAATGTAAACATAAGGCTCAAGGTTTTCAAAACATTCATAAATTAACCATAATGATAATCATAAGAGAAAAGCTTTCTTGAACATGACTTGAGCCAAAGTGCATAATCATAAACATGCGTAAATCATGAGGAACTATGGGAGGACTCATCATAATCGACACCATCATGGTAGAGCCTTACTTGATTCCCCAACTATTTCACTCAAGTGGGCAGAGTCATCCCAGGCTTCCCAGACAAGGGACGTGCATTATGTGATGTCACGAACGAGGGAATCCATTAACATTATAACATATCAACATGAACCTACGGTGGCATGTAGTTATGAGACACCGGCGTAGTTCTTTGAACGTCGGGCTACTCGGTTCTAGACACTGCTCCCAAAAATATGCACATTGAGCTCATACATAAATCATAAACATCATTCATGAGATTCATCGCCAAATAAACATTAACATCGTTGATCCCCATTTTCACACGTGTTTAGCCATGATTCAAGGGCCCGTAAATTGGCCAATGTTGTAAATAGACCAATCATGAAATCCATACTTCAAACCGTAAATCGTACTTGAACATGTGGGCATTTCCCAATACTTTAACGTGCTTGAAAGTACATATTTCACTCAGAAACATGATCTTAAACATGGTTAACTTGAAAACATGCTTTTCATCATACTTGAACATTCAACATAAATCTCAACTTTCATGAACTTCTCATAATTGGGCATTTTGATTTATAAAACATGAAACATGATTTTTAATTGAAAACAATATAAAACTTTTCCATGAATTATAATTCAATAATATAAACATCTTTAAATCATACCCATGTAGTAATTTAGCAATCTCATGCATTGGGTTAAAACCCTGTAGAATTAACATAAGAATTTCATGATTTAGAGAGAGATTGGGCATGGGTGTGAATGGATTCACCCACTCATAACCATATCTGTTTGATGATCCCTTGACATGTCTTGAAGATCCAAGAGGAATTGAGAAGTTGGAGGTGATGAACCCTAGCTCCTTCTTGAGAGTAAATCTAATCTAAACATGTTTGAAGAGAGTAAGGATTTAGGCTATGTTAAATCCTTTAATCTGAGCTAAAGAAAGACCAAAACAATGTCATTTAGGAGTTAGAAGCATCGGAGTTTACAAAAATTCCCCAAAACTATCAAAATAAAACCTGTAACTGGCAGTTACTACGACCAATAGTGCGGGTCGTAGGTTGATTGTACGACTTGTACGGAGATTCGTACAATGCCTGTTGCAGCTTCACTAAATCGCTCATAACGTTTTACTCCGAACTCTGATTGGTGCAAGGTCGGATGCATTGGAAAGAAGACTCAAGGGCTTCAATTGTATATGCTGAATAACCCAAAAACATTTTGTAACGTGGGAGATATGATCAGTTGATGTTGACCCTTATACGAACCAATATGAAAAACCCGATTAGTAAGAAGGCTCTCAACTCAACTTCATGCTAGAGGTTCCTTATGACCTTAATTTTCATCCAATGCACTTCTTACACTTTGGAATTAATCTTAACACCTTGTTTCTATAATTCATCGGGTGTGGGTCTATCCACATACTTAGAAGGGTTCCTCACTTAGCTCGAAAGTCCGAGGAATTAAAATATATCAACTCACGACTGAACCAACGATTCGCACCATCATATTACGACTCGTACCATGATTCATACCACCAACTTTATGGCTCATGGTTTCCTCTAGTGACTAGTGAGTCCATTTTTTCCCAACTCTTTTAATGTTTCCACGACTTGTACCATGACTCGTAACTCCATCCTACGAGTTGTACTATTACCTGTACAATCATTCACATGATAACTCCAAAGAATTGCTATGACTTCTGGCCACGAGTCATACCAACATCTAAAACTCATAGTGGGGACTTGTGGTTGGGTAAATAACTTATCTTATCTAGACCATGGGTCTTCCTATGACCCATACTACCAACCTACGACTCGTAGGTTGAGTTGTACTGAAGTAAAATTTTCCAACTTTTCCTGCTGACCACACTTCAAATCTCAGGTCTAGTCTTAGGAAATTTTGGGGTATTACATAGCCTAAGGGAAAAAGTAGACGTCTTTTAATCACCCCAGCATCCTCCCGAGGCACCAGGAACTGCATAAGGTAATAGATATGCCAGCACCATCCCAGTCCTTTTTACAACCTCAGCGTAAGAGGTCAGTAATACAGTATATGTATGAGTTGGTTTACTTAGTAGATATTCAAAATTAGACAGGAGCGACAGTTAATGTAGGGTTACCTGAAATTTGTGAAGGATTGTTCAAGAATTGTACCTCCATCCCATTAGAGTTTATTGAATTTTGCGCCTTAGCTCTGTTATATAATGATAGGGTCATTTTTCCCCTCCCAGCTTTCCCCTCCCAGCTTGTTCTTTCAGTACAACAGAAAGTGTAAGTATCAATTACATGTTGCCCAGAATAAAGAGTAAAGGAGGGCTAGAACTGTTGACTTTGAGAAAGATTAGAAGGTGGTCAAGACGCCTAGTATTTACAAAGTTACCTAGACCCTCACGACAATAAATCATGAGGGTAGATAGGATTTCCAGTAGCACCTAAGTACGTGTGAGAGCGCACCAGCAAAAAACCCCCAACAGTAGTACAACCTAGGTCAGAAATAAGCTGATTCCGCCGCAGTGTGCTAACGACGGTAGTGAGTACCTGAAGAATAGCAGTTATGGCCCTAGTTTGTCATGTCGCAGTACAGAGAGATTATATGAATGAAATTTACCCAAGCATGGGTCAAAATGATGCAGGTCAGTAGACTTGGCCAGTAGCATCCTTGTTAGTGAGATGCAGGAGGCACGAATCTCATATTGCAACCCATAGAAGTAAGGGGAAGGCATGAGTATATAGCTTTGGAGGGGAACAAAACCACCTCTAGGTGGTAATGGGATGATAGAGCTTGGAATCTCCACCCAATGTCGAGAAATAAGTATCAAGATGACAACTAGAGAGTAGTGGGGTTGTAACCTAGAATATTGCAATGTTACCACTAGTTCTGGAAGCAAAGGAGTGATGGTACAAAGACCTTAGCCTAGTGCAGCCAGAGATAAGGCCTAGCACAAGGGGTCGCCGGTCATTGAGATAGTAGGGGATAGAGTCTTGAGACCCAGAGGTCGACTCTATGTTCTAGATGTGGCAGAGTTTCATAAGTAGATTGTAGCAAGTCATACCATGACCGTTATTTCCCCAACTCGGGTTTGACGGAAATGCATTAAGATATGAAAGAGATCTACTGCTGGCACAGGAAGAAGAAGGATATTACAGAGTTGTGGCATAAAGCTCCAATGGCCAGCAAAGAGAGGTTGAACATCATAAATCAAGCAGGCTAATTTAGGAGATAGTTGTGCCTAAGTGGAAAAGGGAATAGACAGTATGAATATAGCTGCAGGATTAACTCATACTACGGATAAATTTGATCCTATTCGAGTTAGTATCGAAAGATCAATGATATTAATTCATTTCTTGCAGGCCAAGATCATGTTTTAGCTAAAGATTACGTTGAATTGAATATTAAAGAACTATGCCGGCGATATGATATCCCGGTGTTTATTAAATTTTGACAAAGACCGCAACTTACAGCTAGGCCCTAGAAAAGTTGTCAAAACTGATTGGAATGCTAGCTGATTTGAGTATGGCTTCCCATGCCCAGACAGTGACCAAGCAGAAGAAACGGCTCAGACACTCAGAGTTATGTTAAGGGTGGAAATGAAGGTCCCCTACGTTACGGCCTGAAGCAGGTAAGTCGGGGATAATTGAACCGAGCATACTACAGCAGTCAGAGGGAAATAGTTAAACCAATTCAGAGATATGTACCGATAGCCTAGGGTTGCCGAGAGCCATACTTTAGTATATGGAGAAGTTAGAAATTGAAGAGATAATTGGATGTCCCTAAAAACTTCACCACTAAAGAGCGTTATGAGATCTAACAAGTAGAGTAAGTTCAACCCTAGATCCATTAAGTTATACGAGGTCCTCTGGGAGATTTTCCAGGTGGCCTATGAGACGAAGTTGCCTTCAGGGCTAGGATCTATTTATCAATACTACGCAAGCGTGTAGAAGACCTCTTCTCGGATCGACCCAGTTGAGGATGTTTATGCCACAGGAGAACCGTCCCACGCGGAGGCTCCTACGGTTATATTAGGTCACTGGGTCCGTAATGGGCTACCATAAGATACTTAGAGAGGAGTAGGAAAATATCAGAGATGAATTTAGAATCTAAGGATAAAGTAAGATCTAAATATCTTTAGTTGTTCCAGGCTCTATAGTGATAACATACAGATTCAGAAAAATTCAAAAATGGAAATATTGTTTTCAAGTATTAAGTAGAGCCCTCACTATTGTTGTTATGAGTCACTTATATATGTAGTGGCACTTATTATTCAATTGCAGATAACATCCTCTGAGGCGCCTGTGTTGGACATTTCTGTGTTTCAGGATTCCGGATAGTCCAGATTAAAGAGGAGACTCTGCCAAAATTTTCTAAAAATAGTTAAAGGAGTTGAGTCTTTTAAGCCTAAAGATTACATTAGAGGATGAATGTTCCTAAGGGGGGGATTATGTTACACCCTGTAAATCTCTATCATTGAACCGATGCGTGTGTATGTATATTGAGAGTTTTGAAGTATGATGCATGCGGAAAAAGGCCTAGGGGATGAATACATGAATGTAGCATCGAGCGAGCAGGAGGTCGGGGCAAGGGGCCAGGCGCCTTGGATGCCACGCAGCTCCAACCAGTCTAGCGCTATGGCTGGTGTGCGGCACACCCTTGCGCAGCATGCAGCACACCCATCCCTGGCGTGATGGGTGGAGCCCATTACCTCCATAATTATATAAAGCCCCTCATGTTGGATTAACTCATTTCAACATTGCTCCTCAGGAGAGAATAGAGTGTGCGCGATGATTTCATCTTATTTTCATCAAATTACGCTACCAAACACCATCCAAATGCAAATTAACTTCAGGTAACAAGTCCTAGGGCTATGAGAAGCATTTCTACAAAGTTATTTCTCAAAATTTCACTCGGCGTACCGGAACCCCACCGAGTAAGGTTGTCGAAATTACTCCAAATTGGATTCTAAACGGCCATAGGCAACAGGTTAGCATTTCTCCCTTTGAACTCTCGAGAAATCGTGGGTATCCGGCTGAGTTCAGAAGAGTTGAATTATATTTAATGTTAATATCAAAAGATATCATTGTTTGTCGAATCCTACAATTGAAATAACTTTATTCCCTAAGTGTAAGGGCTACAGTTGAGTGGAATCACCAGTTACAGGTTGAAACTCTTCAGTTAAATCTTAAGGCTTATTCCTTTGGCAAGTTATTCTCGTCGTATAATAATACGACCTATGTTTTTTAACATAGACAACGATCCTACATGTTGTAATTAGGTGCTTCTAGTATGTAAGGATCATGTATGTCGAGATTAGCTGATATCAGTAGATTTTAATTACATATGTTATGCCTAGCTGCTAGAAAGCATTTTAAGAGTATATGGCACTATCCCTTGTCGGGAAAGAAGATGTTAAGTGTGACTCACGCTAGAAGTGTCCTAGAAACTCCTCCGTCCTCCTATTCACTGTGTTAGTAGAACTGATGTTTTGGCGTCATGCCTAGGCTTTTGAAGTTTTTGGATAGTTGTTGGGCCAGAATTAGTAAGTTGAACAGCGTAGGTGTAGCCGAGCGATATAACTATCAGTTTGGCCCCAGTATTGTAAGTAAAGCACGCCCACAGGCCGTTGGCATACCTTGACGCCTCCAGGGCAAGAATTAGGTTAGTATGGTCTTACCCTAGAGTTAGCAGCATCAGGGTTGCCTAGTGAATTGGGGGTCATTCTGGCACATAGAGGCTATTGCCAGTGACAGTTAGTTTCAGTCAACGTGTTGCTTATCGTACAGGTCACTCAGGGAACCACCCTAGTTGTTACCAGTTTGATAGAGTAGTAGATACCCTAAGAAGGAAGCTTTGTTACTAGTTAAATACAGGGCCAATGCCCCGCCCACTCTTATAAGATACTCAGGAAAAGGTTACCAGGAACAGCTAAGTCGAGATAAAATACCTACGAGGTTAGGAATCGCCTAGAGAAGACAATATGAAATTTGAACAGACCAGGTTAGTGTCTAAGGGACTAGAACCACAATGTTACAGTATTACCTCCAGGCTAAGAATTACAATAAGTTGTTTGTAGAAGGTTAGGGCTGACTACTTAGGAGCATATATAATTAGTAGCAGCCCACAGTTGATCTACGCAAAGGACAAGTATTCTAGAGTAAGGCCATTACGGTCAGCTATTTTGAATAGAATTAAGACGATAGTAATGATATAGTAACCCTTGTCAGAGCTAATCCTAGCTTGATTGGCTTTCCTTATGACATTTGGGTTGTTGGATGTTGTGGCATATAGGTCCATGCTTGTAGGGTAGTATGATGTCCAAAAGGACTAGATTGAGGTTGTGAGGGTTGTATCCAGTTACAACAGTTACATTATGATCCATAGTCGAGCCAAGGCTCGTGATCCAGTTATAGTAGCTACATTATGATCCATAGTCAATCCAAGGCTCGGGATCCAGTTACAGCAGCTATATTATGATCCATAGTCGAGCCAAGGCTCAGGATCCAGTTACTACAGATACATTATGATCCATAGTCGAGCCAATACTTGGGATCCAGTTACAGAAGTTACATTATGACCCTCAGTTGAGTCAAGGCTTAAGGTCCAGATGTAGTTACAGGAGCCCAGATGACTCAACTACAGTCACAAGAGCCCAGATGGCTCAGATACAGTTACAGTTACTTACAGAGTCTAGGGGGTACCGATGGAGGTATATAGACTGATTGGCACCTACCCAGGCTTATGGGGGCCTAGGTAGGTTATTTTGTGTTTCTTGTAACTTCCCAACTTATAGAGACCATGTTAGGTTCTTGTCTATCTATTTGTCTACCAGCAAAGCTTATGAATGAATACTCAGGCAGTTTCAGCTCATATACATGTAGTGATTTACAATATGCAGGTTATGGATAAGAAAGCTTACAAGTTAACTTCTGGCCTTTACTACTATTCACTTTTAGTTCTTTATCAGGTTTAGTCAGCTTCTGTTACTGCCATACATATTGTATTGACACCCAACTATGGGGCGCTGCATACTTGCCTGCAGGTGTAGACAGACACAGTTCAGGACCTCCATTAGCAGTTGTTCAGGGCCAATAGCTTGGTCAGTTCCTTTCATTCGGGGTTGCCAGGTTATAGAGATTACAGTCTTTTATTTGTATAGTTTT
Organism: Datura wrightii; assembly: GCA_035772735.1. Taxonomy (NCBI): domain Eukaryota; kingdom Viridiplantae; phylum Streptophyta; class Magnoliopsida; order Solanales; family Solanaceae; genus Datura; species Datura wrightii. Next base: position 114,923,951 of record JASDFA010000003.1, on the reverse strand, counting down.
TGGGTAGGTCGGGGCCTTGTCCCGACTAATATTCTCATTCTTAGAGGCTTGCAGGCTACAGTCTTCAATTAGTTGGTTGTTGTTGATCGAGTGGGGCCCATTTATATCTTATTTTATGTGTTGTACGTGTGGGGCCCAGTATAGTTGCCTATTTTCATTCCTGTTATAGCTAGGCAACATGATAGTCTTGTCAGTCTGCATAGGATCCCTTTTAGTTCTATATAGGCTAGGTTAGCTGTTTTCTTTTACAGCTGATGCGTGGCCTTGTCATCCCGAGGCTATGTTTACAGCTGAGATATAGCAGTTTGTTTTCATGATCATGAGTCGCTGGTAGGCACCAATGCTGCTTATGCCCAACTAGGTTAGTTCTAATCCCAATGTGTCAGTAGGTGCCAATCACGCCTCCCAAGGTGGGGCGTGACAGAAAATCAAAGGTTTTGAGCATAGAAGCTCAAAAGTTTTCAAGCAAAGTTTTGAGCCAAGGCTCATTAGTAAAGTAAAGATATTTTGAGCCAAGGCTCAACAAATGAAGGGTAAAAAATAGTCTATTAGCTAACTTTACCCCTAGTAATACTATAGGGCCAAACATACCCTAGTTGTTAACAAAGTAAATAAAAATTACCCTTAATTGGACAGAATGCCCCAAATTATCTTAAAATACCTGATTTCAATAAATTACCCGTTATTTCCTTTAAATCTAAACTCGTCCTATTAAACTAAATAAACTCAAATCAAATTATGTCCCAAAATTTATCTCCTCCATTAAACTACCATGCTAAATCCACCAAACTTCCTCCATTGGATATAACAAAAATGCTTTATTTCTTAAGATCAAAGTAATCTACTTGGTCTTCCAGCCAAAAATATCCAAAATACTTTTTCGATAGCATGAGAATTTTGCAATTTAACCTCAACAATGACATGATCTTGTTCGCAACATTTAACGTGAACATTACTATGAGAAATCCCAACAAAAAGATTGGAATTTACTACGAAAATGGAAGCCATTTGAGTGTATGATACAAAGGCACAAATTTATGTGAAGGGTCATTGCCAAAGTTCTATCAGGGATATAGAAATATCACTTTAATCAATGTAAACTTGACAGGGGAAATAAAGAATGCTACAAGTTTGTTACAGTCATTGCAGGAAGAGCATCAATAGAAAGGAAAAATTACATTGAATCTTCGAGTGAAGATTCTTCTGAGGATCAAATTGGGAAAATTGAAGCTTATGAAATGGAAACTCTTGTTGAAGTGTAGACTTAATGTAGACAGTGTCTCCGAATAGTGATATCTGTATTAGGGATAATAAGTGTAAGTGGAAATTATCTAATCTTGAGAAATAAACCTTTTTTTTTTAATCCAATGGAGGAAGTTTGGTGGATCTAGCATGATGTTTTATTGGAGGAGATGAAGAAGTTGAAGAGATGAGTTTTTTTATTTAATTATTTGAGTTTACTTAGTTTAGTGGGTCGAGTACGGGTTTAAAGGAGAACATAGGTAATTTAATTAAAATCGGGTATTTTAAGTCAATTTGGGGGATTTCATCCAATTGAGGGATATTTTTATTTTATTTTTAATGGCGAGATATATTTGTCCTTATAGTATAACTAGGGGCAAAGTTAGCTAACATATGAAAGTAGACGGGTATTTTTTACCCTTCTCCCTAGTTTTAAACATTTGTTATATCTATAGCTAATGTTTTATAAAAGATGTTTTCAGTTGCCTTAGATAGGCATAAGTATATGAGCATATATTTTGGGAGGATTATTTAGAACCAAGTTGGGTGAAGAATTCAGATAGCTCGTAAGCCCCAGAACTACATAACTAGTGTAGGTTAGGATTATGCCATTGATTTGGGTGACTCCTCAGATAAGTCCCTGGTAAGGACTTCAATTATGGATCCATAGATAGTGACTGTTCTTTGCCTTACTAAGTCTTTGAGCAGCTCTGCAAACTTGGGCAAGATAGTTGGGCATCATGTGCTCATTTATGATGTGTCGTTTATGAGAAACTCCCACCCAAGTTAAAGCTATGCATTCTATATATTTTTTTCAGAGAATGTTTTATTGCACAGTTTATGGCATAACTGCTTTTACACATATTTCATACTTGTGTTTTATGCGTGATTTAGAGTTTCAGTTTCAGTCATATTTATTCAGTTAGATTATTGTACTCAGTTATTCTTTTAGTTCAAATATTCTTGCTTAATTGTTGTTTCATTCAGTCTTATTACATACTCTACATTTAACGTACTGACGCCATTTGGAACTACATCTTATTATGATGCAGATTCATATAGATAGGATCAGAACTAGATGTTTCGTTAGGATCTCACAATTATTCAGCAATTGGTAAGGCCTCCTACATTCAAAGATTCCTGGTCTTATTGAGTTATTTTACTTTAGTAGAACTTGAGGTAGTCGTGGGAGCTTTGTCCCGAAACCTATTCTTCAATTATAGAGGCTTCATAAATAGTGTTAGAGTTGAGTCAATAATGTTACTTTACAACACTGATTTCAGTTGTAGTTTATAAATCTTATTTTATTATATTGAGCCCATACAGTTATTACTTCGCTACACTTTATTGTATTCTCAGCTAGTAGTAAGTCAGGACAAGGGTTTGCTTAGATCACTAGGTGGTCTAAGTGTTTGCCACTCCAGGGTCTAGACTCGGGGCGTGACACATAAAGTAATCAATGATTTCAAAATACCAAGTAGTTAAGGCCATATTGGTTCTAGTACATATGAAACATAATTGATTCTATATTTCAAGACAAAACCACTCCTAAAATGGTATCATTACCAACTCTCACATACTTAACATGTCACCAGGGTCAAAAGGAAAGAGTACTCACAAATTGTGATCAATTAAACAACCATTTGCCCTATTAGTACTCCAATCAATAAAAGTTGTACTCTACGCACATGTATAAGCATCATCATATGCAAATAAACAGTAAATAAAGTGTCATGAAAAATAACTTCATCTAAAGTTTCCTCACATATAAGGTCACTATTAGAGTCAAGAACACAATAAAGAGTAACATCAAGAATTGGAACACTCAAAGAAGAAGTAACATTTTATAAACAAGTTTCACTTAATTTTTCAAAACACTCCTTCTCAATGAGTGTACTGTCATCTTCCATGAAGAGATTTCTGTCATCGAAAAGGGTGTCATCGTACCATAGTGGGTTATCATGCAACGTTTTGCCCTCAATAACAGCTACATCACCAATAATACATTCCACACAAGTAGGCACATCACCAAAGATGATCTTATCATCATCAAATAAGATATTGTACATCTTTAATTTAAAAAATAAGACATTGTACTCAAGGAATTACTTAAATATGTAGAATCAAAACATGTAATCTCACTCTCAGAAAGACAATTGTCTTTTTTCATGAAAATTTCAAACACATGACCTCTATGAGAAAACTTGTAATTACCTCAGCGAGAGATATTCTCAATGAGTCACTCCTTTTTGAATGACCAAATGTATTAATATTATCGCTAAAAGACTTATTAATAAAATCAGAAAATATCTCAATTAGTAAATTAGCATCACAATGAAGTTACTCAACACCAATATCACATGATAATATGTTATCTTTATAAATATAAGTGTCAACACTAGGTGGGCACAAATCGATATTACAAGAAGAATCAATTTGGTTATCAGTATGATCAACTAGTGTATGAATACTGTCAATAATGACATTCTCAACACATGGTAAAGAATCATTAAGCTCACATGAAGACAATTTATCACTCACACTTTGTTAATTCAAAATGTTTGAAGTGTCAAGTTTAGCTATTGTATCTTGAAGGTCATATGAAAAATCTTCTTTATCTTAGGAGGAAACTCCCCTCAAAGTGTTGTAAAACACTTTAAGCCGTTTATTCATGAAAACTATCATATCATATCATATCAAGTTTAGCTCCCATACTAAGGATATGCGTTTCTTCCTCCACCGGCTTTGTACCTACACAAGGTTTCTTACTAAGAGAAGGACAAACAAAAGGGTTAGATTGTTTCTGTGGCAGCTTTCTCATGTCACTCCACACATATTATCCTTTTTCAACTCTAGGGTTACCATAATTCATTTCCTTGATCCTCTTAATTTTTGTCTCTCATATTTATGGGATTCAAAATAAGTGCCCAAGAGTCCTTGGTGAGGATTTAGAAAAGTAGGTGTAAAGAGAGGCGTTCCCCTTTTGTCCATTACATACTCACACTAATATTGCCTATTTGGAACCCAATTCTCATTAAACCAACTATCATAAGTGACATGTATCCATAGGAAGTACACCACACTAAACCTCATCTTCGTATCCACCATGCGCAAAAGGGACCTTCACACTCTCACTAACACAATACACTTCCTTAGTGAAGTATGTGTTTCATTTTAGCATACAAGATAGTCCCAAACATTCAACCACATGAGGGATGACAAAGATTTCATAGCATTGGTCATCAAGGATGGGAGAGAATCCCGTACAACCATTAATACTCACTTTTGTTTCAAGGACTCGACTCTCTGGGTCAACCTTTTCATGAAACCTTAAACCTCATCCCTTTACACTACCTTGTGTTCTTTACACTCCCCGTCCAACATCGTGTCCATAATTAGGATATGAAACTTTTGTATTTAAATTGGAAGCATGAGACAATGTACTTCTATAAGTAGGAAATATACATTGTTTCTTTCTCATTGGATGACTCTGAGTTGTCCCAATATACCCATACATACCACTTTAGTTAGGATAAGAAGTACCACAAGACAATGCATATGAATACCCATTATCTTTATGGACATTTTAATCACAACTTCTATTTTCATAGGAATCTTCATAATAAGACTTATAAGGCATGTAGGTAGATGAACTATATCGTAAGTCATCTTCATTATCATGATGTGTAGTATGAGAATCCTTATAATCTTCATCATCATCATAGGAATAATCACAAGATTTTTTACCCCACAATGGTTAAGCAATGCTTCTCTTGAGAAGAAATTAGAGTTGAAATAAACCGGTTATATTTTATCAAGTAAATTCAACTTATTACTAAAAGAATCTATTAAACAAGGGTTAGATCCTTGAATCCTTGTTGATTAATCCTACCAAACTCTAATCAACTTTCTCAAGTGTAACTAGGGAAAAATTTTCATGAACTGATATTTACAACCACCAACCCTAATTTACGAATCAAAGATTAATTAAATATAATAAAATTCACTATCGAAAATCAACATGAGATCTCTAGGTTTTTCAACCCAATTAGGTTCACAACCTTAAGAAAGAAATTAGCTACTCAAGATGGGAGAAGAGAAACAAAAGATTGAATTAAGCAAAAAATACTTGCAACAAACTTGTTAAGTTGATGAATCTACAAAGCCTAATGCAATTCATTACAAATTGAAGGTAGAAATAGTCTAGGAACTTTTATAATCTGATTTTCTACTCTAGAATCTATTTTTTCTACAAAAAAAACCTACAACTACTATTTATACTGATCTAAAAATCCAAATCCTATATTATTAGACTGCTCCAGGTACCACTTATGGATCATATAAACAAAGTATGGTCCATAAATTACACCACAAATTCTGTGTTGTGCTGGTGCTTGGTGGTAAATGATCTATGAACTCATAAAATAAATTTATAGTTAGCAGAATCCTTCATTATCTGACTTTTGGCTTCAGCATATCTTCATCGTATGTCAATCTGCGAGTTATACTTTTGATGTTTGGTTAGTACCTGCCGTTGAGACATTAGCTTGCAACTTCTCTAATCTTATACTTAAGAAACACATTTATGGTCCATAGATGGATTATACGGACCATATCTGACTCTGTATTTTCTTCAAATTCAGCACATCTTCTAAAGTTCACTTACGAACTAACAGAAGGACTGCAAAATCAATCTGTGTTTTATGTGTTGCACTTTTTGGTGAAATGTCTGGTTTTATAGTTTTTTCTTCATATCATCCATATTTCTTAAACTTAGCAAAATAGCATTTCTATTAACTTAAAATAGTACTTGAAAACATACAAGAATTGAGATTCGTAGTTCTTATAGCCAGTTGGCTCGCGACTATCTTTCTCTTTGAAGACATTTCAAATTAGGACCAAGAGCTAAAATTCATAGTAATACACAAGTTAGATTAAATTCTTAGAGATTGCTCTATAACACAATCTACAGTATGAAAGAAGAGTATCATTTCCTAATTATCCTGTAGCCTCAAATTACAAGTTTAGGGGGCTACACACCCATAAGTAGGACTCTACTAGACATAGCTTCATAAACTCCCTAGGACACATCAACCTATTGCTCTGAAACCAAGTTTGTCACGCCTCAGCCTAAGGCCTAGGCGAGACCGGCACCCAATGCCATTTCAGGCTCGAGCGTACGACTAAACAGACATGAAATTATGAGTAACATCTAAACAAGATAAAACATGGATATGCTGAGGTAAATCATACAACTGTGTACTTCATAAAATTTTTGTTTTATATAAAAGTGAACCAACAATCAAAATTAGAGTTATGGAAAAAGAACACACTTATTGACTGTCTCTGAAGCCTCTAAATAACATGGGTATTAGATATATCGAAACAAGGCCCCTGGTATGACTCTAACCAAAATCATAAAAAAGTTGAAAGGACCATATTGCCCCAAGAAAGAATGAGGCTCACCAACAGCTAAATCCGGAGGATCTTATTGGGCTACTTGTTTGAGAGAATCTATACCTGAGGCTTCATGATAAAACAACGCAATTCCCTCAGTAAGGAGGGGCATTAGTATATAAAATCGTACTGTATGTAAAATGAAAAAAGAGACATAATAGGAAAAAGAGTAGTGAAACCATGCATACAAATCATAATGAAAATCATGTGATACATCATAAGATTTAGAAACAAAAACATGCAATTTTCCCTTAAAGTTTATAATCATAAAATAATCCATGATATTGTGGGAGTTCGTGGCTTAATCAACATAAACCACCATTTTCATATGGCGTCTGATCTCTGCCCGATCAGCAAAGGGATCACCTACCTTTCAGGGTAGGTGAAACACATAAATGACTTTCTAGTAAAGTTCATGAATCATCCACATGGGGAGGTGTCTGGCCCAATATTACGCTCCGCTCCTATGTTGGAAAATGTCATTTTAAGAACTTGTCCTAAGAGACTTATGCGTTCTCTGTTAACCATTCACTCTCTAGGTAAATATATCATGCTCATGATTTATCCCTTCTATCTCATAATCATCATCATACTCTTTTTTGAATAATTTATAACCATGTAACATGCTTTATCTAAAAGCTCACATTCATTCGTCATAGAAAATCTTATTCATAGTTCATACTTCAACATGGAAAATTATGTTCATAATTCATGAATCATTATGGGAATCATTATCATAATTCATGTATTATCATTAAAATTATATTCATAATCATGTTTTCAAATCGGAAATTTGAAATCATAGTCATGCTTTTAATAGGGAAAAACTTTATACTCAATAATATAAATTTGTGTGCCATGTTTAAGAGAATTTATTCACAAATACATGTCATGTAATCATGATAAGATCATGCAGTCATCTCAAATCAAAATATAATAAGTTCATATATTTTTATCATGAAGGGAAAAATCATCAATTCATTATTCTCATGCATACTCATGGAGAAGCTTGTAAAACATCTAGGTAGAAATCATGGTAGTTCATAATATTCATGAAATTCACATGAACCAACATGGGATTTTCTCAATCTCATAGTAGAACTCTTAAAATCGTGGATTATACTTGCATGAGCTAAAAGGAAAGCTTGTGGAGAAGAAATATGATGTCCCGACATTTTAGGGTTGCGCCTTACATAACTTATTTTCGTAAAAGCAAAGTAAGAACACAACTGCAAGCTTGAGATGGGGGCTGCCAAGTCTGTTTGAGCTATAGAATGGGTTTATCTTGAAACCCTACAAAGAGAGAGACTAAGAATTTAATAATCTAAGCTTGCATGCAACAATAATCCATGGGAAGAGCTATTAGGAGCTTATCTTGCTACTAGGAGAGCTTGAAGAGAAGGAGAGGGTCTATTATACCGAGTTAGAGGTGAAGAAAATAACTAAGGTATCGGGGTGGAGCTATTTATAGACGTAAGGAAAAAGCTCACCACTTACAGTACCTGGGGCGCATTTATGGACAGTGGATGAAATCTGCGGTCTGTAAATCAATATGTAGATTGATATAGGAAAATTTCACTTCTTTGAAGTCTTATTTACAAAGTCAGGTACAAATCCTAAGTCTAATATATGGTCCATAGATCTTTTTGCAACTCTTATCCAATAGCTAAAAATATCTTGATCTCCACTTACAAAGGCCAGATATGATTTATAAAATCAATTTTCCCTTGAAACTCAAAGACTAGACTTGAGATTTAAATTAGAGAAAACTTGAAAATATGCATCAGGTCAAAGAACGAGTCATTCAGTGATTCGTGGGGAGTGACCACGAGTTATTAAGTTACTCGTGGTGAGGCCTAGGTGATGAGTTAAAGTTTGGTAAATGGGAACCCCATGGACGAGGCCACGAGTCGTGGTCAGGCCCCACGACTCGTTAGGTCAGTCGTGGGGTGGGGTGAGTAATAATAGAGAAGGAAAGGGGTAGTGTACTCAACGAGAGGACCCCAAGAGTCGTGGCTTGTCACCACGATTTTTGGGGAGGGTTGTGGTCAGCAAATTGAAAAAAAATTTGGTATTGAGGCAGTGTATATCACAAGTGGTGACCATGAGTCTTGGTCACCAGGTAACCATCTGTTATGTCTTCCGTCGTGAGACCAACAGGTTTGAGAAGCAATTACTTCACGAGTTAAGCCACGAGTCATGGCTAGATGGGAGAATTCGTTAGGTCAGTCATTGGGACTACCTCACAGTTATTTCTTGTGATTTTTCTAAGGGTTCTTCGGTAATTCCTAACCTTTTCATTCCTAAACTAAGTCTTTTTGGGTTACTTTGAGGGGATGTAGAGGGGAAAACGGTTTTCCCCCTCATTCCCCCTCATCTTCAGAAAATATACCGTAAGCTTTCCTCTCAAAAAGCTCTCAAACAAGACAAGGGTTTTTCCTCCATTGCAGTAGTCCAAGCTTCCTTCTTCGAGGAAATTCTAACTCAGGCATGTGTGAATTCAACAAGGGCATAGTTCTTCCCTTGTGTCCCCCAAAACCCTTCTGTAGTTTCTCTATAAATCTTAACCCTAAGCTTTAAAATGTGAAGACAATATATGTTGTTTACTTTGAATTCACATAGAATGATATCCATGATTTTTTTAGACATGATTTCCATCAGTTCATGATTAAGTTGATGTTATTCCCGTAAAAGTGAATTCTAGCCCTGCAGATTTTCGAATATAACGAAATTCTTGGTAGTGCTTCATTTAATCCATGTGGAATCTTTATGTTATATTAATTATGGATATTTTTCACTAGTTAGTGACAATATTGATGCTCATCCCTTTACATTGAGTTTAGCCCTAGTCCTTGAGAGTAGAAAAGACTAGAATCTTGTTAAAGTGATTAACCTTGAAATTTTCTCGATTATATCAGTGTGGTGAATTTCCATATTATTTTATATGCTAAATTCTCAGTCAGAAACATGGTTTCCTAGCTTTAGTTAAAATGTGAGAATACTTAGTGTCTGTCAGAAATGTCAGCTGATTAGTTTAACTACAGAATTTCTCGAGGTGTCAGTAATTACTTCCCAGTTATTAGAATCAGATTCAGAATTCAGTTTATTGGTCCACTAGGAAGTCATGACACTTTAGATATATAGCTCTGACTAGCCTTAGGAATCCAGTTCATATTACAGTTTGTTCTTAGATGGTTAGGACGCTTCTAGATAAGCAGCTCTGACCAGTCTATAACCCAGTTTCAGAATCTGGTCCGATAAGACTCTCGGGGTACTTTCAAATATGTATCCCTGAATAGTCTTGGGCCCTAGTTTCAAGCTATAAGCTTAGTATTCAATCTAGGATTATCCAGTGGGAGTAGGACTTAGCACCGAGCGGACTAGGGTTCCAGCGCACCCAGGTTCCCAAAACTACGTTGCCAGTGTAGGTTATAGTATTTATTGGCCTGATTGGCCCCAGACTTTTATGATACCCCATTTCATGCCTTTATACCCTCATAAGGTATATTGGGTCCTACTAGTAGGGTGTATACATCGGACTACATGTCTAGTTCAGGTGGTTACATGCTGGTTATAGACTATCCCACTAGTCAGTTCAATCTAGTCCAGTCTAGTTCAGATCAGTATTCCAAACTTAGAACGTGCTTTGACCATCAGACAGGGTCTATCAGACCACCTCAGTTATTCAGTTTAGTAGTTTTATTTGGTCATTACATGTCTTTTTAGTTCAGTATTTTCTTGTAGTTATTCCATTGTGTTATGTTCCTCTCACTTACTTAGTAAATTCAAAGTACTGATGGATACTTTTATACTGTATCATTTTATGATACAGATTTCGGATCTTAGTCTTAGCTTCGTTAATCGGCCGCTCATTGACGACCCCAACTTTACTAGTTAGTGAGTCATCATCCTTCGAGGATAGAGATTTATTTATTTCAGTCATACTTTCATTCCCATCAATTTAGATTTGGAGTTAGCTGGGGGCTTGTCCCAGCAACTCATCAGTCATAGTGGCTTTTGGACTCAGATTTGGTATTTCAAACATGTAGTGTTGTTTTAATATTTTCAAACACTATGAACCTGTTTTATTTCTTTCATGTATTTATATTTTGTTTTAAACTTTCGTTGTATGTATTTTTATATTACTCAGAATGCTAGTGTATGATAGACAAGGGGTTGACATGGGGTCACTTGTGACTTCAAGCACGTGTTTCGTCCAGGGTGTAAACCCGAGGCTTGACAAACTTTGTATCAGAGCAATAGGGTTTAGAGTATCCTCAGATGTGTGAAAGCCGCATCAAGTAGAGTCCTCTTCACGGGTGTGAAGCGTGCCATAATTATGATGCGGAGGCCACAAGATGTCTTTAGGAAAGATTCCCTTTATTTTGTACACCTTATCGTGCGATGAAATTCAGTTTCAGAATCATTCTCCTAACTCAGGATATGCTTCATTTCATAGAATCATGCCTCCCTGATGCAATAATGGAAAGAGGGTCGGGTATGCTCAACGACCTGCTCCACCAACCCCGGCAGCCCCTCAGGACGACTCGATATCTACTACAAAATTCAAGGCAGCCATTCAGCTGCTCGCCCAAACTGTGACCAACCAGGTAAACCAATAGGTAGTTCTAATCAATAACAATGGTTTCCCAGCATACCCAAGTGCGTGACTTCACAAGGATGAACCCTCCAGACTTTCATAGATCTATGGTGGGGAGGACCCACAGGGATTTGTGGAAGAGATTAAGAAGATCACCCGAATTATGGGTGTCAATCCCTCAGAGAGTGTTGACTTGGATACCTACCAGTTGAAAGGGGTAGCCCAAGTTTGGTACGAATAGTGGAAGGAGGGGAGGCTAGCGGATGCAGGACCGATGGAATAGGAGAGTTCCCTACAGCTTTCCTGGATAGATTCTTCCCTCGGGAGCTTAGGGAGGCCAAGGTAGTGGAGTTAATGAACCTAAGACAGGGAAATAGAACCGTAGAAGAGTATGCTCTGGAATTCACTAGGTTTTGCAAATACGCTCCAGAGATGGTGGCTGAGCCAAGGGCTCGCATTCTAAATTTTGTAAATGGGGTGTTGAATATGGTCCTCAAAGAGTGTAGAACAGCGATGCTGATCAAAGATATCAACCTCTCCAATCTGATGGTCTATGCCCAAAAGATTGTGGTCGAAAAACTGAGGGATATGGAGAGAAAGAATAAGTGGCCAAAAACTAGCCAATCAGATCATGGTCATTAGAGGTCTAGTGATAGAAACCACCAACAACAGAAGCAGCAGCATAGGGCTCCAACACACAACTCAGCCAACGCCCCTACCTTTCGGTCCCGCCAAGATCGGAGGGGTGGAGTATCTGGCTCTCAGATTCAGAGTTACAGTGCCGGTAACAAGTATCCAACTTGCCCCAAGTGCGGCAAAAATCACCCAGGAAAGTGTCTTCAGGGTCGAGAGGGTTATTTTGGTTGTGGACAGCTTGGGCATCGGCTTAAGGAATGCCCATCAACAGGACAGGGGAGATCATAATCCACTACTTCAGCTGATCCAGCAGGCTGACCGACTCAGCAGGCTAACATAGTAGGGATGGAGGGAAGTCAATGCCAAAATTGTGTTTATGCACTATCATCTCGTTAGGATCAGGAGGACTCAACGGATATAGTCACAAGTATGTTTTGTCTTTTCCATCTAGATGTATATTCCCTCCTTGATCCAGGGGCCACACTATTATTCGTGACTCCCTAAGTAGTATTTCAGTTCGATATCAGTCCAAAAGTCCTCTCCGAACCCTTCTCAGTCTCCACCCCAGTTGGTGAGTCAGTTAGAGCCAGCCGAGTGTATAGAAACTATCCCATCTCAGTATGCAATAAAGTCATTCCAGCTGATCTTGTAGAGTTAGACATGTTCTACTTCGACCACATTCTTGGCATGGATTGGTTACACTATGGTTATGCCCCTGTCGACTGGTAAACTAGGGTTGTCAGGTTTTAGGTCCCTAATGAACCAGCTCTAGAATGGTCGGGCAGTAGTTCAGCGCCAAAGGGTAAGTTTATTTCCTACCTTAAGGACATGAAGCTTATTTCCAGGGGATGTATTTACCATTTAGTTCGAGTCAAGGATTCCGACTTTGAGACCCCAACTATCCAGCCAATCCCTATTGTCAGCAAGTTTCCAGATGTGTTCCTCGAAGATCTTCCCGAGTTCCTCCTGAATTGAAAAATTGACTTCGGCATAGACCTTATTCCAGATACTCAGCCCATGTCCATCCCTCCTTATAGAATGGCTTCGGCTTAATTTAAGGAGTTGAAAGAGTAACTAAAAGATCTTCTTGATAAGCATTTTATCAGACCCAGCATCTCAACATGGGGTGCTGCAGTGCTATTCCTGCGAAAGAAAGACGGTACCTTTAGAATGTGCATCGATTACCGTCAGTTGAACAAGGTCACTGTCAAGAATAGGTATCCCCTACCCAGAATTGATGACATGTTCTACCAACATCAGGGAGCCAGCTGTTACTCCAAAATAAATCTCAGGTCGGGGTATTATCAGCTAAGAGTCAAAGTGTGTGACATACCAAAAATAGCTTTCAGGACTCGGTATGGTCACTTCGAGTTTGTGGTTATGTCCTTCGGACTAACAAATTCCCCTGCAGCCTTTATGAACCTAATGAACAGAGTCTGCAAGTGGTACCTGGATATGCTCATCATTGTATTTATTGATGACATTCTGGTATACTCCAAAAATGAGGAAGAGCATACTAATCCCCTGAGGATAGTGCTTCAAACACTCAGAGGCCGCCAACTATTCGCCAAGTTCAGCAAGTGCAAATTCTGAGTGAAGTGTGTGACTTTCCTGGGTCATGTGGTCTTGGATAAGGGTATTCAGGTTGATCCTCAAAAGATAGAAGTAGTGAAAGACTAGCCCAGACCCCCCTCCCCAACTGAAATAAGAAGTTTCTTGGGTTTGGCCGGTTATTACCAACGCTTTGTGGAAGGATTTTCTTCTATAGCATCTCCACTAACTAGGATGACTTAGAAAAAGGTGAAATTCTAGTGGTCAAATGCGTGTGAGAAGAGTTTCTAGGAATTAAAAACTCAACTCACTATCGCTCCAGTGTTCACACTACCGAAAGGATCAGATGGGTTTGTAGTATATTGCGACGCTTCTAAAGTTGGACTCGGTTGCGTTCTGATGGAGTGGGGCAAGGTGATAGCCCTATGCCTCTAGAAATCTGAAAGTTCATGAGAATAATTATCCAACTCATGACTTGGAGTTGCCTGTGGTGGTATTCGCGTTGAATATATGGAGACATTACTTGTACGGTCTCACATTGATGTTTTCACTGATCACAAGAGCCTTCAATATGTATTCAGTCAGAAGGACCTAAATCTGCGTCAAAGAAGGTTGTTAGAGCTCCTGAAGGATTATGACATAAGCGTGATATATCACCCGGGCAAAGCCAATGTGGTGGCTGATGCCCTAAGCAAAGTTTCTATGGGTAGCGTGGCTCATATTAAGGAAGGCCAAAAGGAATTGGCGAAGGATATTCATAGACAAGCTCGGTTAGGGGTGCAGTTGGTTGACTCGGCTGAGGGTGGAGTGGTGATGTAAAGTGGTTCAGATTCCTCTTGGGTGGTTGAAGTAAAGTCCAAACAAGATGAAGACCCAATTTTACTTAAACTCAGGGAAGCGGTTCTTAGGAAAGAGGTTGAGGCTTTCTCAAAAAGGGGAGATGGTGTGCTCCATTACCAAGGAAGATTGTGTGTACCAGCCGTTGGTGATTAGAGACAGCAGATATTGGCTGAACCACATACCTCGAGATACTCCATCCACCCTGGTGCTACTAAAATGTACCACAATTTGTGGGATATTTACTGGTGGAATGGCATAAAGAGAGACATCGCCGAATTTGTAGATAAGTGCCTGAACTGCCAGCAAGTCAAGGTGGAGCACAAGAGACCGGGAGGTATGACCAAGGATATCAGTATACCCACGTGGAAGTGGGAAGAAATAAACATGGACTTTATTACGGGTCTACCTTGAACTCATCGGCAACATGATTCCATATGGTAGTAGTAGACCAGATGACTAAGTCTACATATTTCCTCCTAATTAAAACTACGGATTCAGTTGAGGACTACGCTAGTCCTTATATCCAGGAGTTGGTCCAGTTTCATGGGGTGCCATTATCCATCATCTCTGACAGGGGTACCCAATTCACCTCACATTTCTTGAAGTCTTTTCAAAAGGGACTTGGCACCCAGGTCAAGTTCAGCGCAGCTTTTCACCCACAGATAGATGGGCAAGCTAAGCGGACTATTTAGACCCTATAAGATATGTTGAGAGTATGCGCGATCGATTTCAAGGGCAGTAGGGATGACCACTTGCCCCTTATCGAGTTTGCGAACAACAATAGTTATCACTCCAGCATCCAAATGGCCCTGTTTCAGGCATTGTATGGTAGAAGGTGTATGTCTCCTATTGGATAGTTTGAGGTTGGTGAAGCTACAATAATCGGGACCAGACTTGGTTCATGAAGTTATGCAGAAGGTACAACTCATTAGAGAAAGATTGCAAACAGCTCAGAGCTGCCAGAAATCTCATGCTGATGTGAGGAGAAGAGAATTGGAGTTTGCTGTGGATGACTGGGTCTATTTGAAAATTTCACTCATGAAAGGGGTGATGAGTTTTGGGAAGAAGAAAAAGCTCAGCCCGAGATCTGTGGGACCCTACAAAATTCTTAGGCGAATCATCAAGGTAGCTTATGAGCTAGAATTACCTTCAGAATTGGCATCCGTGCGTCCAGTATTCCATGTGTCGCTATTGAAGAAATGCATCGGTAATCCAACTTCAATTGTGCCATTGGACAGCGTAGAAATAAAGGATGGTCTCTCATACGAGGAGGTCCCAATCTAGATCCTTTGACCGTCAGGTTCGTAAGTAGAGGAATAAAGATGTAGCTTCAGTCAAGGTCTTATGGAGAAATGAGCAGGTTGAGGGAGCTACGTGGGAGGTCGAAGAAGATATGATGGCCAAATACCCACATTTGTTCTCTTCCGGCTCAGTTTCAATTTAAGATACCAATTTTCTCCCTAAAACTCTATTCAGTTAGTGTGTTCCAATTTCTTAATGTAATTGATCATGTCTATGATTAGTGAATCTAGTTTAGACTTATAGTTCAGTTCGGAGGTAGTCATTTCATTAGTTTCCAGCCTTTACGGACCGTATTTAAGTATAGTGGTTGTAATTTTATGCTTTCCTGTGGGTTTTCCAACATTCGAGGACGAATGTTCCCAAGGGCAGATATTGTAATGCTCCGGAATTTCAAAGACTAGACCCGAGATTTAAATCAGAGAAAACTGGAAAAAGCATCAGGTCATAGAACGAGTCGTTCTATGACCCGTGGGGAGTGACCAGAGTCATTAAGTGGCTCATAGTGAGGCCCAGGTGATGAGTTGATGTTCGGGAAATGGGATCCCCACGGACGAGGCCATGAGTCGTGGTTAGGCCCTACGACTCATTAGGTCAGTAGTGGGGTAGGGTGAGCAAGAATAGAGAAGGAAAGGAGCAGTGTACTTGACGGGAGGACCCTACGAGTCGTGGTTTGTCACCACGATTCGTGGTTTGTCACCACGATTCGTGGGGAGGGTCGTGCTCAGCAAATTGAAATTTTTTTTTTGGTATTGAGGCAGTGTATATCTCGGATGGTGACCACGAGTCGTGGTCAGCAGGTAACGATCCGTTATATCTTCCGTCGCGAGCCCATCAGGTTTGAGAGGCAGTGTACTTCACGAGTTCAGCCACGAGTTGTGGCTAGAGGGGACGATCCATTAGGTTAGTCATTGGGACTACCTGACAGTTATTTCCTGTGATTTTTCTAAGGGTGCTTCGGTAATTTTATAACCTCTTAGATCCTAAACTAAGTCGTTTTGGGTTACTATGAGGGGATTTAGATGGGCAAAGGGGTTTTCTCCCTCATTCCCCCTCATCTTTAGAAAATATACCATAAGCTTTCCCCTCAAGAAACTCTCAAACAAGACTAGGGTTTTTCCTCCATTGTAGCAGTCCAAGCTTCCTTCTCCGGGGAAATTCTAACTCGGTTATGTGGGAATTCAACAAGCGGATAGTTCTTCCCTTTTATCCCCCAAAATCCTTCTCTAGTTTCCCTATAAATCTTAGCCCTGAGCTTTCGAATGTGAAGATAATATATGTTGTTTTCCTTAAATTCACATAGAATGATATCAATGATTTTCTTTAAACATGATTTCCCTCAATTCATGATTAAGTTAATGTTATTCCCGTAAAAGTAATTCTGGCCCCGTAGATTTTTGAATGTTAAGAAATTCTTGGTAATGCTTCATTTAATCCATGTGGAATCATTATGTTATATTAATTAAGGATATTTTCTACCAGTTAGTGACAGTATTGATGCTTTCCTTTACATTGAGTTTAGCCCTTGTCCTTGAGAGTAGAAAAGACTAGAATCTTGCTAAAGTTATTAACCTTGAAATTTTCCCGATTACATCAGTGTGGTGAATTTCCATATCTATATATTTATATAAAGGAGAGACCTCAACTCAGTGATGTGGCATGCTTCATTGATCAGCAAAGCTATTTATCTTTTTTCCTTTTTTTTTGTATTTTTCTCAAATTTTTGGAGTTTTAATTCTTTTTTTTTTCTTATAAGGTGCTTGGTTGAAAAATCAAAAGTCACTTTCATTAACTCCTATTCGCTGCATCATACAACTTTTTCATTTTTTGCACTTTTCCAACAATTATAATATTTTTTCCCTTGTAATTTTTTTCTCAAAAGGTTTTTTCTCTTTCTATGAAAATACATATATTCTCTATTTTTAATAGGAATTTTTAAATAATTACCATCAACTTCATGCTTTTTCATCTATGATTCATGATTCAAATTTTAATATTCCCAACAAACAAACAATCAAAAAAAACTTTCAATCGTATATGTCAGTTTGTAATAAAAGTCAGGAGATTTTTCATACATGACTAGAGTGTCCTATGGAGAAAATGTCAAAGGTGTGTTTGAGTCTTTGCAATTTTTTGTTTATTTCTTAGATGACACTTCAACTCTTAAAGGTCAAATCTACTTTTCGATTTGTTAGATTTTAAATTTTGTGAACTAATTTTTCAATCATTACAATTTATTTGTTATGCAGTTCGTGGTGTTATGATGGACTTCTCATTTGGCTATTTTTTTGTAAAATTACCTTCAAGTTTGATCATACAAGTAATTTACGGATTTGCGACAACTTGAGGATCTCAAAATGGATCTTGGGATTGAGGGATGACTTGAAGATGGGAAAAAAAAGATATCTGCGTAATTTTTTCATCCAACTTTGTATCTATACCAGAAGATATAGGACCTACAAAACTGCAAACAAGTCAGAGATTTGTGATTTTGTTGTGAGATGTATGTATTCTCTATTTTCTATGGGAGTTTTTAGATGATTTACCATCAATTTCATGCCCTTTTCATCTATTACTCATGATCCAAATTTTATTCTTACATCCCAACAAACAAACAAATAAAAAACCTTTTCATCATATATGTCAGTTTATAATAGAAGTCGGGAGATTTTTCATACATGAATAGAGTGTCTTGTGTAGAAAATGACAAAGGTGTGTTCCGGTCTTTGCAAATTTTTGTCTATTTTTTAGATGACACTTCAACTCTTAAAGGATCAAATCTACTTTCTATTTGTTAGATTTTAAATTTTGTGTACTAATTTGTTAATCATTACAATTTATTTGTTAGGAAGTTCATGTTATTATGATGGGCTTCTCATGTTAACTGTTGTTTGTAGAATTACCTTTAAGTTTTGATCAGATAAGCAAATGAGTATTTAGGTCTTTGCAGATTTATGTATATTTCTTCGATCACACTTCAACTCTTAAAGGAGTAAATCTACTTTTGTTTTGTTAGGTTTTAAATTTTGTGAACTAATTTTTATCATTACAATCTCTTTGTTATGCAGTTCGTGGTATTATGATGGAATTCTCATTTTTACTATTTCTTTTTAGAATTACCTGTAAATTTTGATCATATAGGTAAATAACAGATTGGTGATAATTTGAGGGTCTCAAAATGGATTTTGAAATTTGAGGGATGACTTGAAGATGAAAAAAATAAGATATTTGTATAATTTTTGCATCCAACTTTGTGTCTCTACCAGAAGCTTCAAGTTACATATATATAGGGCCAAAAAAACTTTAAACAAGTCAGAGATTTATTATTTTATTATGAGATACATATATTTTCTATTTTCAATGGAATTTAAAAATGATTTACCACCAACTTCATGCCAATTTCATTTATTACTCGTGATTCAAATTTTATGTTTTTATATCCCCAACAACAAACAAACAAAAAAAATCTTTCAATCATGTATGTCAATTTATAATACAAGTCCGGAGATTTTTTATATGTGATTAGAGTGTCTTGTGGATCAAATGAGAAACGCGTGTTTGGGTCTTTACAAATTTCTGTTTATTTCTTAGATGGCATTTCAACTCTTAAAATATCAAATCTACTTTTTGATTTGTATGGTTTTAAATTTTGTGAACTAATTTGTTAATCATTGCAATTTATTTGTTGTGCAGTTCCTGGTATTATGCAGGACTTCTCATTTTACTATTTATTTTGTAGAATTTACCTTCAATTTTTGATCATATAAGTAATTTACAGAGTGGAGACAACTTGAGGATCTCAAAATAAATTTTAGAATTGAGGGATGACTTGAAGATGGGAAAAAAGAAGATATCTGCATAATTTTTTCATCCAACATTGTGTCTCTGCTAGAAGATTCAAATTACATGTATATAGGGCCAAAAAAAACTTTAAGCAAGTAGGAGATTTGTGATTTTATTATGAGCAATTTTCGCCTTCACTCAAGTTACATGTATATATTTTATGTGATTATGCTGATTGGATGATGAAATACATGTCAATACTTTTTCTTTCGATTATAAAAAGGGAGAACCATTCCGATCCTGAATATGGTTTTCCTCTTTCTCCTATATTTTGTGAGTCTTTTTTCAGCATCTTGCTCTGAAGTGTGAAAATAAATTACTGCAACATTGTTTCATGACATGCCTTAGTTGATTTAAAGATTTACCTAATCTCAATAAAATAATATATTTTTTAACAAGAGAATGTGTTTGATTTGGTATCTAATCAGCTATATATTTTAATAGTAAAATTGGAGATATAACTTTTGATAGTTTCATTAAAGAATCGAATGTAATTGTTTAATTATTGTTGTCTTTTTGTTTTATTATAGGTTATGTCTTTTGGTTTATGATGCGCGCGTGCTTGATGGACTATAATTTTCTTGGTTACTTATTTATTGATAATATTACTCCTTATTTGAAGAAGCAGATATGTTCTTATTATTTATTTTATCATATTTGATTTTGATGGTGGTTTTGAAAGTTTGATTAGGAACACAAAAGACAATGGAGAGTATTAATCCCAAAAAAATTAGTAAATTACTTAAAATCTGGACAAGGCAGTGACCTTTTTGTGTTCACTTTTTAGCATGATAATATATATATAATTCTCTTCTTTTGCTTTTTGTATGTTATTCTTGTGGTTTTTCAATTCTTGTATATCACCAATAATTTTAATCATGGCTATTAATTTCATTCATTATTTTTCCTCTATGTCTCTTTTATATATTCTTAGCACTTATATGTTTGAAAATATTTGATTTAAATGCTTAATAGTACTATTACGTAACCAACTTAGGGGTCATCTACTCACTGTCTTACTTGGATATTTTTTTGTAGGAAATTTAGGAGTCATATGATATACTCATTAGCTATGATAATTAAGGTGATCAATAAGATTTGAACTTCTACTAATAAAAACGAAGGAGTACAAAAAAGAGGAACAAAAATGGCTCTTATATAGGAGGTGTGGGCCTTTCAAATGTTATGTTCCTAAAATTAAATATTGATGAAATAGTTCTACTTATATATATCATTTCTAAAAGTTAGTTTCCAAAGAAATATTAGTTTCATTTATCAACTTGAATAGACATAATTGAATCAAGAGTCATTTTCAAAATTCAAGTTGGAAGAACTTGTATACCAATAAAGTCTATCATAACTTTTTGTTTTTCTATTTTGTATAAAGTATGAAATATATTAGTTGTATCTTTCCAGTTTAACCTGATAATATTAGGATAAATTATTGTGCCTAAATAAATAATGTCTCATTACAACAATTATAAGGTCTTATCCTAAACATACTTAAGTTAGCTATACAAATAGTCACCGTGCCTATCACTTTTCATCTATGATTATAAGCTATGTTGCTCAGATCCTCCATAAATGTTATCACAATCGTGTTGGATCTTTCAAAAATGTATATCTTTTGGAGGAAAATATTATCAAGATAGAAGAATATAGTTAGATTTATTGGTTTAGTAATTATATCTTACAAATCGATGCAACACCTGGTAAAATATTTATCCAGCAGTTTCTTTTGTATAGTAGTTAATGGTCATCATGCCAAACATGCACTTTTTCTTTGTAATTAGTAGATAATTGGTCCTTTGCAAATTATTTATGACTTTAGTATATATGTATAATTATTTTTACTTTGTAAAGTAACTCTACCTTTTTGTCAACATAAAATTTAATAGTCAAGTATAATCTTTTCATTAATTGATTAGTATGAAGTTGTATGTATGATTTGTTTTGGGATATCGAAATTACTTAACGTCTTGAGTTAATATTGAGTTGCTTCACATGGCTGCTTTACATTAAATAATTTTTTTTTACATTTAAACTTCCAAGATATTTCATCCTATATTTATCTAATTAAAATGTTTAAATATTTATTTGAATTGGTAAATCAACATGCTTATTAATTGTATGTGATGATGTCATTTTTCATGCATAAATGTTTAAAAGATACTCGTAGGAACATCTCACTCACCAAAATGAATCCAAGGATGCATAAGTAAGGTTTTGCAATCCATTCAAATTTTTTTATTTAATCATTCAGGGTTGCATATCTCTGAAATAGAAAGTGAAATGTTGCAGGTATTTTTATTCTGATTTTTTTTATGGTGCCATCTTTCATAGAAAATCCCTTTTTGCTTGAAGTGGATAGAGAATTAGGAAGTTCTACCAGTACTGTCATTTGTATTTATGTTTCATGTATTCATTTGTCTAGCGCTTTCTCTTAACGATAATATATAGTAATATTTTTCAGATTTGGTGCATCGATGGAAGTGAAAAAATAATAATAAGTATTATGGAGAATATTGCTATTCATATATGATATATCGTACATACTTTCCACCCTAATGAGAGGAAAGACGATTATATTTATACTTGTGGATTTGCAATTCAAGATTGTTGTATCTTTTTGTTTATTTATTAAGATTATTTTGGAGACCATTTTGATGAGGGAGCAACAATGGGAAAAGTGTCTATTTTGTGTTGATATTATTTAACCATTTAAGCATGAAAAATAACATCATCATATACAATTAACCATTACATCATCATATACAATTAACCATCATCATATACATCATATTATTTAACCTTTTAGACATGAAAAATGACATCTTTCATAGAAAATCCCTTTTTTCTTGAAGTGGATTGAGAATTCGGAAGTTCTAACAACACTGTCATTTGTATTTATTTTTTTTGTATTTATTTGTTTAGCCGACTTTCTCTTAACGATAATATATAGTAATATTTTTCGATATGGTGCATCGATGGCAGTGAAAAAATAATAATATTAAAAGTAAATATTATAAGTATTATGGAGAAGATTTCTATTCATATATGATATATCATACATATTTTTCACCCTAATGAGAGGAAGGACAATTATATTTATGTTTGTGGATTTGCAACTCAAGATTGTTGTATCTTGTTATTTATTTATCAAGATTATTTTGGAGATCATTTTGATGAGGGAGAAACAACGGGAAAAGTGTTTATTGTGTGTTGATTTACTATAATTTCGAAAGTTTTTTTACTCGATATTACTTTATAAAACTTTCAAATTTTACTTAAAAAGAGATTTGATTAGTTTAGACTTTAGACATGTCATTTATAAATAAAAATTAGTTGAAGTATTCATATTTATTATTTTTTTGTGAATTAATTTATATTAAATGATCTCCTTAGCATGTCCACTTCTATTTTTAAATGATCGCGTGAAGCACGAGAAAATTAACTAGTTATTTTATATGCTAAATTCTCAGTCAGATACATGATTGCCTAGCTTTAGTTTACATGTGAAAATACTCAGTGTCTATCAGAAATGTCAGCTGATCAGTTTGACTACAGAATTTTTGAGATGTCAGTATTACCTCCCAGTTATCAGAATCAGATTCAGAATTCAGTTTATTGATCCACTAGGTGGTCATGACACTTTAGATATATAGCTCTGACTAGCCTTAGGATCCTAGTTCAGATTACAGTTTGTTCTTAGACGGTTACGACACTTCTAGATAAGCAGTTCTGACTAGTCTAGAACCCAGTTTTAGAATCTGATCCAATAAGACTCTCGGGGTACTTTCACATATGTATCCCTGACTAGTCTTGGGCCCCAATTTTGAGCTATTAGCTTAGTATTCAATCTAGGATTATCCCGTGGGAGTAGGACTTAGCACCGAGCGGACTAGGGTTCCAACGCACCCAGGTTCCCCGAACTACGTTGTCAGCGTAGGTTATAGTATTTATTGGCCTGATTGGCCCTAGAAATTTTTGATCACCCAGTTCATGCCTTTATACCCTGGCAAGGTATATTGGGTCCTGCCAGTAGGGTGTATACATCGGACTCCACGTCCAGATCACGTGGTCACATGTCGGTTATAGGCTCTCCCACTAGTCAGTTCAGTCTAGTCTCAGTCCATTTCAATTCAGATCAGTATTCCAAACCTAGAACATGCTTTGACCATCAGACAGGATCTATCAGACCACCTCAGTTATTTTAGTTATTCAGTTCAATAGTTTTATTTGGTCATCGCATGTCTTTTCAGTTTAGCATTTCTTTTAGTTATTCCATTGGGTTATGTTCCTCTCACTTACTTAGTACATTCAAAGTACTGGTTCATACTTTTATGATGTATCATTTTATGATACAGCTGTAGGAACTCAGTCTCAGCTTCGTTAATCGACCGTTCATCGAAGACCTCAGCTTTACTAGTTGGTGAGTCCTCATCCTTCAAGGATGGATATTTATTTATTTCAGTTACACTTTGATTCCTTCTATATAGATTTGGAGTTAGCTGAGGGCTTGTCCCAGCAACTCATCAGTCATAGTGGCTTTTGGGCTCAAATTGTTATTTCAGACATGTAGTGTTGTTTTAATATTTTCAAACACTATGAACCTATTTTATTTCTTTCATGTATTTCATGCATTATACTGGATATGCTAATAATTGACTAAGACTAGGCTAACAAGCATTTGACTAAATTCTCATCATTTTCTAGCAATATGGGAAACCCAACTAATAAAATCGAGCCGCAAGGAATAACTAGTCCAACAGACAAAAATTCTAGTTTACTGAATTTGAAGCTAGGGCTAAAACCATTCTTACAAGAATGTATACTAACATAATAACTAGGTAATGAAAATATGACAACAATCATCATAGAAAATATTCCATATGCGATGAACGAAGTCTAACATAGATTTATTCACATTCTAAAGTTCAGGGCTAGAACTAATAGAGAAAATAGAGGAGAGTTTTGGGGACACAAGGGAAGAACTATTCCCTTATTGAATTCTCACATACCTGGCTTAGAAATCCCTGAAGAGGAAAGCTTGAAATTCTGCACTGCAAAGGAAACCTAGTTCTTGCTTGAGAGAAGAAGTACGATCATTCTTTTCTAAGAGTTAACGTGGGGAATGAGGGGGAAAAGCATTCAATACCCCTTTGAAATAATGTTTAATATGACGTAGTTTAAGGACTAAATAGGTGGAAAATTACAAACATAACCTGGAAATAAAATCTAAAATCAGGATGACAGGGTCCCAACGGGTCACTCAACGAGTCGTTGGTTGTGACCACGACTCATTGGGACCTCTCGTTTGTCCCACTGCCTGGGACTAGAAAACACTGGATATTGCAATAGGGGTCACCACGACTCGTCGGATGAATCAACAGGTCATTGGTTCCTTCTGTGGCCACTGTAAGAGGAAACCTAAAGGGTCTGATAACTGGTGACACAATGACTCGTTGGTGGACCTAACGGGTCGTTGTGTCCAATCATTATGCTCATTGGAAGAATTTCTTAAAACCTCAAACTTGACATGATGGTGGTTACCACGAATCGTTGTGGAACACAACGAGTGGTTGTTTCTACTCATCCTAACTGGAATAGGTTTCTGGGGGTCTCACCTAACGACTCACACAACGAATCGTTATTTGTGACGAATACTCATTGGTTGAGTCGTGGAGTCTTGGAGAAGGGATTCTGAGTTGCGAAACCAACGAGTGATAGACGACTCATTGTTTCTCACAACGGGTCATCCCTTGTAATGTGGGTTCTTGGTTGGTCAAGCAGGGCTGACTACGACTAACACAATGAGTTGTTGGAGCTGACCACGACTCATTGTCTCAATCGTTCTGAGACAAATTTTCTAGTTTTTCTTCTGGATTTTTCTTGCAGGGTCTGAATCTGGTCTAGAAAAGTTTCGGGCTGTCACAATATCTCCCCCTTGGGGTCATTTGTCCTTGAATGAAGACTAAAGTTGTTGGAAAACTAGGAAAAGAACTGAAATTTCTAGACTGAGACTATGAGCTGGTTTCTGAAGGAGTAACTGACTCCGAGCTGACTTAAACGTACTAACAGAGCTGATGCAACTAGAGTGCACATAGAAAATCTAAATAGGGCTGATGAGTATGAAACTTTATAGTGTACTAAGGAGGAATTTAGTACCTGATGCCAGAACTGAACTGGAAGGGAATAAGTGAGGGTATCTGGCCATCATGTCTACTTCTGCTTCCACTTCCCATGTTGCTCCCTCAACTAGCTGGTTCCTCCATAAAACTTTCACCAAAGAAACTTCCTTGTTTCTCAACTTACGAACCTGAAGCTCAAGGATCTGAACTGGGACCTCTTCGTAAGACATACTGTCTTTTACTTCCACACTGTCTAGTGGCACAACTGAAGTTGGATCAGTGATGCACTTCTTCAATAGTGACACATGGAAGACTGGGTGCATCGATGCTAACTCTGGAGGTAGTTCTAACTGATATGCCACACTGCCAATTCGCTTCAAAATTTTGTAGGGTCCTATATTTCTGGACCAAGTTTTCCTTTCTTACCAAATCTCATCACCCCTTTCATGGGTGAAATCTTCGGATAAACCCAATCATCCACTGCAAACTCTAACTCTCTTCTCCTCACATCAGCATAAGATTTTTGATGGCTCTGAGCTATTTTTAATCTTTCTCGGATGAGCTATACTTTCTACAATGCCTCGTGAATTGAGTCTGGCCCTATCATAGTAGCTTTACCAACTTCAAACCAACTGATTAGAGATCTACACCTTCTACCATATAATGCCTCAAACGGGGCCATCTGGATACTGTAGTGGTAGCTGTTGTTGTACGCAAACTTGATGAGAGGTAGGTGATCATCCCAACTGCCCTTGAAATCGATCACACATGCTCTCAGCATATCTTCTAAAGTCTGAATAGTCTACTCAACTTGTTCATCTGTCTGCGAGTGAAAAGCTGTGCCGAGCTTGACCTAGGTACCGAGTCCCTTCTGAAAAGACTTCCAAAAGTGAGAGGTGAACTTGGTACCTCTATCTGAAAAGATGGACAAGGGCACCCTATGAATTTTGAATAATTCCCGGATATAAATCCTAGCATAATCCTTGGCCGAGTCTGTAGTTTTAATTAGGAGGGAGTATGCTAACTTAGTCATCAAGTCTACTATTACCCAGATTGAGTCATGTTGCCGCCGAGTTCGAGGTAGACGTGTAATAAAATCCATAGTTACTTCTTCCCACTTCCATGTGGGTATGCTGATATCCTGAGTCATACCTCCCGATCTCTAGTGTTCCACCTTAACTTGCTGGCAGTTCGGGCACTTAGCTACAAATTCTGCAATGTCTCTCTTCATGCCGTTCCACCAATACATATCCCTTAAATCATGGTACATCTTAGTAGCACCTGGGTGGATGGAATACCTCAAACTGTGTGCTTCAACCAGTATCTGTTGTTTCAACTTACCCACATTCGGTACACACAATCTACCCTGGTACGGAGTACACCAACTCCCCCTTGGGAGAAAGCCTCCACTTCTTTTCTAAGAACTACCTCCTTCAGTTTAAGCAGTATGGGATCTTCATCCTGTATTGACTTAACTTCAACTACCAATGAGGAATCCGATCCACTCTGCACCACTACTCCGCCCTCAGCCGTATCAAACAACTGTACTCCTAACTGAGCTAAAATGTGGATATCCTTTGCTAGTTTCTTTTTTCCCTCTTCAATATGAGCCACGCTCCCCATAGACACTCTGCTTAGGGCATCTCCACCATATTGGCTTTGTCCAGGTGATACAACACACTCATATCATAGTCCTTCAGTAGCTCCAACCACCTTCTCTACTGAAGATTTAGATCTTCTTGACTAAACACATACTGAAGGCTCTTGTGATTGGTGAAAATATCCACATTGAGCCCAGTATAGGTAGTTCCTCCATATTTCAGCGCAAACACCACTACTTCCAAATCCAGGTTGTGAGTCGGATAATTCTTTACATGAACCTTGAGTTGTCTGGAGGCGTAAAATATCACCTCACACCGCTGCATCAAAACGCAACCGAGTCCAACTCTGTAGGCGTTGCAATACACTACAAACCCATCTGTTCCTTCTGGTAAGGTAAAAAATGGAGCGGTAGTGAGTCAAGTTTTCAACTCCTGGAAACTCTTCTCATACACATCGGACCACTGAAATTTCACTTTTTTCTGAGTTAACCTAGTTAGAGGAGATGCAATAGAGGAAAATCCTTCCACAAAATGTCGGTAATAACCGGCTAGACCAAAGAAACTTCTGATTTCGATCGGGGAGGTAGTTTTGGGCCAGTTTTTCACCGCTTCTATCTTTTCAAGATCTACCTAAATACCCTCGCCTGAGACCACGTGACCAAGGAAAGTCATGGACTTCAACTAGAATTCGCATTTGCTGAACTTGGCGAACAACTGGCGGTCTCTGAGTGTTTGAAGCACTATCCTCAGGTGATTAGCATGTTCTTCCTCATTTCTGGAGTATACAAGAATGCCATCGATAAATACAATGACGAACATATCTAGATACTACTTGAAGACTCTGTGAAAGTTGCGGAGGCATTAGTAAGTCCGAAGGACATAAACTCAAATTTGTAGTGATCATATCGAGTTTCGAAAGTTGTTTTCGATATGTCACAGTCTTTAACTCTTAGTTGGTGATACGCTGACCAAATATCTATCTTGGAGAAACAACTGGCTCCTTGAAGTTGATCAAAAAAGTTATCAATCTTGGGTAGGGAACACCTGTTCTTGATTATAACCTTGTTCAACTGACGGGAATCAATGCACATTCTGAGGGTACCGTCTTTCTTTCGCATGAATAGTACTGGAGCACCCCAGGAAGAGATGTAGGGTTTGATAAAACCTTTATCAAAAAGGTCTTTTAGCTGCTCCTTCAACTCTTTAAGCTTAGCTGGAGCCATTCTGTAAGGAGTGATGGAGATGGGCTGAGTATCTGGGAGAAGGTCTATATCAAAGTCTATTTCCCCCCTCAGGAGGAACT
Source organism: Datura wrightii (assembly GCA_035772735.1). Lineage (NCBI taxonomy): Eukaryota > Viridiplantae > Streptophyta > Magnoliopsida > Solanales > Solanaceae > Datura > Datura wrightii. Next base: position 114,895,448 of record JASDFA010000003.1, on the reverse strand, counting down.
TCGGGAAGATCTTCGGGAAACACATCAGGGAACTCGCTGACAACTGGAACTCAATGAATAGTCGGGGTCTCAAAGGTAGAATCTTTGAGCCTAACTAAATTATAAATACATCCTTTGGAAATAAGCTTTTTGTCCTTAAGGTAGGAAATAAACCAATCCTTAGGCACTAAACTACTGCCCGTCCACTCTAAAGATGACTCATTAGGGAATTGAAACCTGACAACCCTAGTTCTTCAGTCGACTGAGGCATAATTAGAGTGTAACCAATCCATGCCAAGAATGAGGTCAAAGTCAACCATGTCTAACTCTACAAGATCAATTGGTATGACTTTATTGAAGATTGAGACTGAGCAGTTTCTATACACCCGACTGGCTCTAACTAACTTGCCAATTGGGGTGGATACTGAGAATGGTTCAGCGAGAAATTTTGGACTGATATTGAACTGGAATGCTACATAGGGAGTCAGGAACAAAAGGGTGGCCCATGGATCTAGTAGGGCATACACGTCTAGATGAAAAAGGCGTAACATACCCGTAACCACGTCAGTTGAGCTCTTCTAATCCTGATGAGAGGACAAAGAATAAAAATGGTTTTGGCATTGGCCGCCATCCATACCTGATGTGTTGTCCTGCTTAGCTAGTCGGCCTGCTGGAGCTGCTAAAGTAGTGGATTGTGATCTCCCCTGTCCTTCTGATGGGAATTCCTTAAGCCAATGACCAAGTTGTCTACACCCAAAACAACTCTCTCGACCCTGAAGGCACTCTCTTGGATGATTCTTGCCATACTTAGGGCAAGCTGGGTAGTTGTAGCGGTTGTTGGCACTATGACTTTGGGATTGTGAGCCAGATGATCGACCCCTCCGATCCTTGTGGGATCAAAAAGTAGGGGCACTAGCTGAAGTGGGTGTTGCAGGCCTTTGTTGTTACTACTGCTGCTGCTGTGGGGGACTACTACCGCCAAATCTCTGGTGGCCATAATCTGACTGGCCGGTTCTTGCCCATTTGTTCTCCCGCTCCAAATCTTTTAATTTTTCTGCCTTAATTTACTAAGCATGGAATAGGATGTTGGAGAGATCGATGTCCTTTATAAGCATTGCAGTCCTTCACTCATTTAGGACCAAATTCGACACCTTATTAAAAATTTCAACATACGAGCCCTTGGCTAGACTACCATATCTTGAGAATATTTAGACAGCCATGTGAACTCTAGTGCATACTCTTCCACCATCTGATTTCCCTATTTCAGGTTCGTGAATTCAGCCACTTTAGCATCTTTGAGCTCCCAAAGGAAGAATCTGTCTAGGAAGGCTATAGTGAACTCCTCCCATTCCACCGGTCGTGCTCCCGCTGGTCTCCCCTCCTTCCACTGTTCATACAAGATCTGGGCTACCCCTTTCAGCTAGTCAGCAATCTCTGAGGAGCTGACACCCATAATTCAGGTGATCTTTCTAATTTCATCCACTAACTCCTGTGGGTCCTCTCCCACATTAGATCTATGGAAAACTGGAGGGTTCATTCGAGTGAAGTCCCAAACTCGAGCAGCTGCTGCGGACCCATTACTGTTGCTGGAACCACATGTTGGTTCACTTGATTAGTAACTATCTGTGTGAGTAGCTGGATGGCCGCTCTGAACTCTATAGAGGAAACTAAGTCATCCTGAGGGGCTTTTGGAGCTGGTGGGGCAGGCCGGTGAGCGTTACCGGCCCTTCTTCCATTATCACATCGTGAGGCATAATTTCATTGAAACAAAATAGAGCACGAGTCAGGAGAATGATTATGGAATTGAATGTCAATTCAAGATAAAGAGTATGAACAAAAGGGAGTTTTCCTAATAACATCTCATAGCCTCCCCGTCATAAGTGTGGGGCGCTTCACACCCATGAAGAGGACTCTACTCAACGCGGCTTTCATACATCCTAGGATACTCTAAACCTAGTGCTCTGATATAAAGTTTGTCACACCCCGAGTCTATACCCGAGACAGGACACGATACTTGGAGTCACAATTAACCCCAAGTCAACCCATGGTCTATCATAACACTAGCATTCTGAGTAAAACATAGCGGAAGCTTTAAAGTAATAATATAAAACATTTATAAAAAGGGAGCTGAATCATAAAGTTTAAAAACAACTGAAAGAAAACTAAAAGTCTAAAACTATGTCTATGTCTAAAAGCAATCTATCTGATGAGTTGTATGGACAAACCCCCAGCTAGCTTTAATATAAATGAAAGAAATATAACTAAAAGAAATAATCCTCGTCCTTGAAAGATGAGGACTCACCAATGATGCAGCTGGATACGTCTGAGCGAGATCTGCTAACGGTGTTGAGAGTGAGAACCTGCAGCTGTATCATAAAACGATACAACATAAAAAGTATGCATCAGTACTATGAATGTACTGAGTAAGTGAGAGAAACCATAACACGGTGAATAAAATAACTGACCTATAAAGACATGCAATGACCAACTGAAACACTGGTACTAAATAAACTTTTATATACTGAGGAGGTCAAAATGACCCTGTCTGATGGTCAAAGACATGCCATAAATATGAGATACTAATCTGAAGTATTGTACTAAACTAATCTGAACTGAGTAGTTTGTAGCTGTTCTAACTGAGCTAATTTGAGATTGATCTAAACTGACTAGTGGGAGAGTCTATAACCGACATATAACAACGTGAGCTAAACGTGGAGTCTGATGTATACACCACATCGGTAGGGCCCAATATACCTTTTCAGGGTATAGAGGCATGAATTGGGTGATCACAAGTCTGGGGCCATGAGGCCAATAAAAATAAAATCTATGGTGGCAGCGTAGTTCTAGGAACCTGGGTGCGTTGTAACCCCGATCTGCTCGTTTCTTAGTCCTATTCCTACTGGATAGTCCTAGATTAACTACTAATTTGATAGCTCGAAACTAGGCACAAGACTAATTCATGGATACCTATCTAGAAGTACACTGTGAGAGTCTTATCGAACCGGATTCTGTAACTGGTGTTCTAAGACTGGTCAGAGCTTCTTATATGGAAGCGTCGTAACCATATAAAGAACAAATTGTAATCTGAAGCTGGGGTCCTAAGGCTAGTCAAAGTTGCATATCTGAAAGGTTCTTGACCGCCTAAAGAACCACTAAAGTCTAATTCTGAGTCTAATACTAATAACTAGGAGGCATCACGAACACCTCAAGAATTACTGTCGTCAAACTGATCAGGTGACAATTCTATATAATACTGGATATGCTAATAATTGACCGAGACTAGGCTAACAAGCATCTAACTAAATTCTCAACATTTTCAAGCAATATGGGAAACCCAACTAATAAAATTGAGCCGCAAGGAATAACTAGTCCAACAGACAAAAATTCTAGTTTACTGCATTCAAAGCTAGGGCTAAAACTAGTCTTACAAGAATGAATACAAACATAATAACTAGGTAATGAAAATATGAAAACAATCATCATAGACAATATTCCACATGCGAAGAACGAAGTCTGACATAGCATTTCTTCATATTCGAAAGTTCGGGGCTAGAATTGATAGAGAAAATAGAGGAGATTTTTGGGGACACAAGGGAAGAACTATTCCCTTGTTGAATTCCCACATACCTGGCTTAGAAATCCCTAAGGCGGAAAGCTTGAAATTCTGCACTGCAAAGGAAACCTAGTTCTTGCTTGAGAGAAGAAGTACGATCATTCTTTTCTGAGAGTTAACATGGGTAATGAGGGGGGAAACCATTAAATCCTCCTATTATCTCTTAAATAATGCTTATAATGATGTATTTTAAGGACTAATTAGGTGGGAAATTACAAATATAACCCTGGAAATAAAATCTGAAATATAGCCGACAAGATCCCAATGGGTCACTCAATGAGTTGTTGGTTATAATCACGACTCTCTAGGACCTCTTGTTTGTCCTACTGCCTGGGACTATAAAACACTGGATCTGGCAATGGGGGTCACCACAACTCGTTGGATGAACCAACGGGTTGTTGGTTCCTTCTGTGGCCACTATAAGAGGAAACCTGGAGGGTTTGACGATGGGTGACACAACGACTCATTGGTGGACTAACGGGTCATTGTGTCTAGTCATTATGCTCACTGTATGAATTTCTAAAAACCTCAAACTTGACATGATGGGTGGTGACCACGACTCATTGTGGAGTCATTTTTTCCACTCGTTGTCACTGGAATAGGTTTCTGGGGGTCTCACACAACGAGACATTGTTTTTGACGATAACTTGTCGTTGAGTCATGGAGTCCTGGAGAAGGGATTCTAAGCTAGGGAACCAACGAGTGACAAGATAACTCATTGTTTCTCACAACGAGTCATTCCTTGTCTTGCGGGTTCTTGGCTACTCAAGCAGGGCTGACCACGACTGACACAATGAGTCGTTGGAGCTGACCACGACTCGTTGTCAATGTCATTCTGAGACAAACTTTCTGGTTTTTCTTCTGGATTTTTCTTGCAGGGTTTGAATCTGGTCTAGGAAAGTTTTGGGTTGTTACATAATGACACGTCCTATTAAGCGATTGAATGAAACCCAAAAGGTGTGCAAATCACTTTAGCAACCACGGGTGGAAATAACAACCATTGTTCCGTCTAACGAGTCATTATGTCCGTTCATTGGGCGATGTTTAGAGTTTGGTCAAAATCTTTCTAGTGACCATGACTATGTTCAACGACCTGCTGTTCCATCTAATGGGTCATTCATTTTATCCATGGGTCGAATTCCAGAAACTAGGTTTCCAAGCCCAAGACCAATGACTAGTCCTAATGAATTAAGGTCACAAACAATGACTCGTTTTGTGACCCGTTGGATCCTAACGAAAATGTTTGAGACATTTTGTCCAGGGGCATTTTCATAATTTTCCACTATTTTAATCCCTAAAATACATCATTTTGGGACTCCTAAGGGGAAAATTAAAGGGGTTTTCCTAGTCTAACCTCTCAGTCTTTCCTAATCAACTCAGAAATAGATCGCACACAAATCGTAGGTACTCCAGACTTCTCTCTCAGGTCAAGAACTAGGGTTCTACTTTCTCCTCAAAATTTAAGATTCCTTTTCTGGGATTCTCTCTAAAGGTTTGTGGGACTTCAACAGGGGTCTTCTTTCACCCTTGTGTCCCAAGAATTCAGTAACCCTAACTTGAAAATTCTAGATATCATGACCTAGGGCTTTTCCTACCAACTAATGAAATTCCCTACTTTTCTATGATGTTAGACTTTTTATGTTTAAAAATACTACATGTTCATGTTAGCATCTTCATTACTACGGTATGTTCACATGATATTAAATTTGTCCTGACTTTTCTCATGAAATTGTGAAATGTTGCTTTATAGTATTTCTATCATTTCTAGTATTCATAGTAACAATAAACGTATCAGTTTATAAATATAACTATCACCCTCAGTTATCAGGTCCCTTAAGACCTCAGGACACTTCTAGATAAGTATTTCTGACATAGCCTTAAGACGCCATTCCGAGCTATCAGCATATTTTAGTATATATATATATGTGTGTGTGTGTGTGTGTGTGTGTATACATATCAATTATGTTTCATTAGTTGGGAGTAGTACTTAGCACTGATGGAGCTAGGGTTTAGCGCACCCAGATTCCGTGAACTGCATTCCATCCTAGGATTTAATCCAAATGGGTTTTATAGTCATTCATCATATAGTCCAATCACTGTACCCAAGAAAGGTATGGGGGGCTCTATAACTGGGGGTAAATATCGAACTCCACGTATAGCTGCATGGTTATATGTCAGTTAATAAGCATTCCCACAGTACTGTACAGTCTAGTTCACTCCAGTCTTATAGATTTTAGATATATTTATGACTTACATTTTCAGGTTTATCAATTCTTACAGTATTTTCCTAATTATTAGACTCTTCAATATTTATAATTCAGGCATGATTATTGTATATAATATCAGTAAAAATTATGAATATTCGATATTTTTATGTTTTACTTGATATCTCACATACTCAATACATCCCAGGTACTGACGTGTACTCCTATGGTATATCGCTTTATGATATAAGCTCAGTCACTCAGGCTCAGCAGCATGGTTAGTCTCTCCTTCATATTTAGTGCAGCAATGTCCTATTAATGAGTCCTCATCTTTCGAGGATCGGAGCAGTTCTTGCTATTTCAATAGTACTATTTTTGTTTCCCAGACCTTAGAGTTAGCCGGGGGCTTGTCCCAGTAACTCATCAGTTAGTAGAGGCTTTCAGATAGTGTAGTATCAGTTCCAATTTATTATTGTCAATGTTGTTTAAAACATCTAGTATTTACCAGATTTTATCCTTTCTTGTAAATGATCATTTTATGTCTCAGTAGCTTCCACTTAGTTTTTTTTATTTAATTTCTAGTATCTAAATTTTATGTTATGTATTGCATCGCGTCTAGGATTTAGACTCAGTTTGTGACAAACATGGTATCAAAGCTTTAGATTTAGAGTGTCCTAGGATGTCTGAAAGCTGCCTAAAGTGGAGTCCTTTTTATGGGTGTGAATCCCGCCACATTCATAAGGGGGAGGCTACAAGGCGTTTTGGGAAAATATCCTTTTCTTCATGATTCTTATCGTGCGTGGAGTCTGAAACTCTAAAATGTCCTTCTAACTCATGCTCTACCATTTTGAGTTGACAATGCCTCCCAGGAGAGGAAATGGAAGGAGGGTGTCACGACTTAAGTCTATACCCTGGATGCAACACGGTACTTAGAGCCACAAGTGATCCCAAGCTAACCCATGGCTTAACATCACACTGGTCTATTGATTTAAATATAAGTGGAAGCTGTATAAAGTAACTAAGTAATACTATTCTTGAAAAGAGTAAACATGTCTGATAAATTACTGAACAAAGCTATATCTGAAAGCCAACTAAGAACTGATGATTTTCTAGGACAAGCCCCCAGCTAACCCTAATGTCTAACTAATAAGAGAATTTAACTAAAAAGGAAGTCTCATCCTTGGAGGATGAGGACTCACCAACTCGTACTGCTGCAAGATCGTCGAGGAGGGACTACGGATGATGTTGAGTCTGAGAACCTGCACCAGTATCATAATAAGATACAACATGATAAGTATGCATCAGTACTTTGAATATACTGAGTAAGCGAGATATACATAAAATATGGAAATAAACAACTGAGCTGAAATAACATGAAATGACCAACTAATATTGAGATCTGACGAATACTGAGCTATAACTATAAAAATATCGATATATACCTTGACTGACGGTCATAATCATGTCCTGAAAACTGAAAGACTGCATAGAGCTAATTGAGATTGAGTTGAACTGAGTTGTAATGACAAGTGGGAGAGTCTGTAAACCGACATACAACCACGTGAGCTAGATGTGGAGTCCGATGTATACACCCCATCGGCGAAAGCCCACTGTACCTTGCCAGGGCATAGTGGAATAGCTGCGTGATCACAATCTGAGGCCCATTTGAGCTGAAAACCTACGATGGCAACGTAGTTTTGGGAACTTGGGTGCGCTGCAACCCAGCCCACTCGGTGCTAAGTCCTACTCCCACTGGATAGTCCTAACCTGGCTACTAAATTGATAGCTCGAACCTGATGTCCTACACTAAGTCAGGAATACTTATCTGTAAGTACCCCGAGAGTCTGCAGGACCTGATAACTGAAAACTAGTGTTCTATGACTGGTCGGGAGCTACTTTATCTGTAAGCGTTGTAACTGTCTAGACAACAAATTTGATAACTAATAACTGATACTAATGATGTATTACAGAACTCCTCAAGGACTGTCTATGTCACGCCCCACCTTGGGAGACATGACTGGCACCTGGTGACCTACTAGGATATGAACTAGCCTGACTGAGCTTACACACCTCTGGTGCAAGACTAACACTAAATCTCAAATCAAGAAAACAATGGGGTATATTTCGGCTGTAAACTCATCCCTCGGCCGAAAAGGCCTTATAGCCATCTATATAAGAAAATAGCTAAACAGAAAAGATAACAACGGGGAAAACTATAGGGCCAACAAGACCACCATGATGTCTAGTTATAGTTGTAAAGTAAATCCAGTACTATACTAAGCTATGGTCGACAAGGCCACTAACTAACAGCTAAACAGGGCCCCACACTGCCAACACACAAGGTAAAACATATATGGACCCCACACGGCCAATAACAACAAACCACAGGGAATATGGAACAATCTGCAAGTCTCTAGGAGTGATATACTGGTCGAGACATGGCCCCGAGCTACCCATAAACTGTACAAACAAAAAAGGGTAAACCTTCTAACTTATTAGCTCCGAAGGAAAGGAGCCGACTGCACTGCTAGTCCTGGCTGGATACTAGGAAGGTCCTGACCCATGTCTATTCGTACCTGTAGGAAAGTAATGCAGTGCCCCAAGGAGGGCGTCAGTACAATATGTACCGAATATGTAAGGCAGTAACTGTATATAACTGAATGAACTGAAATGAAACTGAAAGTAACTGAAAAGAAAGGATAGAAATACCATCGGAATAACTGAAATTCCTGATGTCTAATCTACTAGTAACTAATGCAAACAAAAATCTTAAACTGGCTCCAATAAGCTAGAAGGTACAACCAGCACAGAATAACCCACCCGGGCCCCCATAAGTCCTGATGAGTACACTACAATCTATATACCTAGCAAGGTCGTACTGAGTCATCTAATAACCATAGTCGTCCTACTAGTCCCCTAGGTCTAGAACTGAGCCTTCTCGGTCCTTGAATTGTAGTTGAGTCTGAGTCCGGTGGACTCCTAATATCTGATATCTACAGCCCGAGCACCAGGCTCGACAGAGGGTGTGGTGTACTGCCGATCATCATAAAATAGTCCAGCCATGGAATGGACTATATGAGGGCCTGGGACCCCATCTTCGTCCTTTGTGGACGGCATATCACTCCTTGGAGCAACTTTATCTTGCCCTTGGCGGGCGTCAACACAGCTATTAACCCCGGGGTTGGTTATGAAGGGTATATAGGGCAAAGTCAATCCCCAACTAAACCTGGAATACTGGTCTCAGCTAATAACAACTGCTAATCACAATAGATATAATTCTAGCTTTCTTATTGGGATTCAAACTGAATTATAATACTAAAGAAACTAACTTGCCAAACGAATTTGCCTTCACATACCTGGATTGTCGATTTTCGATTAATTGATGAGATTCAAATCGTACTCAACAACTCTTTCCAACTATAATCATATTACTGGGAGAATGAGGCTAGTTTCAGTACCAAATTTAGCAAAAACAATAACTTTCTATCTAAATATTAACTATACTTCAACTTAACGGAACACGGTCGAAAACGTATAATTTCTTGAAAGTTTAGAAGGGAAAAATGCTTACTTGAAAACTTTGATCGTATAGAAGTTAGTTTGGAGTAATTCCGACAACTTTTTCTTGGCGGGGCTATGATTTTCCAGGTGAATTTCAAGAAACTAACTCTGTAGTAGTGCTCCATGCAGGCTTATAATTCGATACCTGAAGTTAATTTGAAATTGGACATTGTTTGGCAACGTAGAATTACATTAAGTTCCGCATTTTCCTTTCTCTAGACGAAGATATATATATATATCAAATATAACAAATGAAAACTTGAACATATATATAATGTTCGGGCAGTGGACACGGGGTTCGTGGCACGGACCCTATAGCGCCAGTTTACGGGCGTGCTATGTCGCTCAATGTGTAGGGAGGGGGTCCGTGACACGCTGACCCTGTCGCGACCTACTTCGGCCTTCTCCGTGCGATCCCAATTCCGCGCTCGTTCGACCTTTCCCCGGGCCCTTTCTCGTACACGTCGTACTCTAGACTCTTGACTAATGTACGGATAGGCCAACTAAATGTTAGGAACTTACGGGGTATAACAATCTATGGTCATACTGATCAGTTGACACTACTGTTATATACTGAGAGTGCTACAATACTGACTGAGACTTGACTAAGGAATAAGCCAACCTCAATCACACAATCATACTAAAATGGTGATTATAAGAACTATCAGAATCAAGCAACATTTGAATCTAGAGAATGTGCAAAACTCATTTCAACTGCATTTGGAGACTAGGACTAGAGCATCTATTTCATGGAAACAACTAAAAACATGCATCATCACTAGTAAGTATATTCACGAATTCACAAGAACAATCACGAAGGAAAGTCATAATTTAACTATAATACAGCCCTAGTTTTAATCTTACATAGGGCTAGGACTAAATAGTTTTCTGTAAAGACTTGGGGACACAAAGAATTCCCTTGTTGAATTCCCTCATACCTGGAATAGAATTTCTTGGAGAATTCTATGAGAATCTGAGAGGAAAGATTGAAAGCCCTATCCTTCTCTAAGAGAACTGTCGGAGTTCTTTGTAACTTCTTCTATCTGATTTTTGGAAAGAATGAGAGAGAGGGTCGACTATTCCTCTAAAATCCCTCCTGAATAGTCCTAATACGATGCAGTTTAGGAGTTATGTCGATAGGGTTTTACAGAATACCCCTAGAATACTTAATAAAACTGCTGCCCGCCAGGTGGTACAACAAAACCTACGATTCATACATTGATTCCACGAGTCATACTTTGACTTTTGGTTACTCAGGATTTCTATGGAAATTTCTCTGAACTTTTCTACGGATGTTGAGTACGATCCGTACATCTATTGTATGATCTATAACTTTATGTCATGGTTTCCCCCAACCTTACTCTTGATCTTCACCATCCCTCCAGTCACGAGTCTTGGTACGATCCGTACCTTGATTGTACGAGTCGTACTAAGACTCGTACTATGGAATTTTTGAAAGCTTACTATAGAAACAACTTTTAAATTCTCAACCTAGTCTTAGGAAGTTCTAGGGTGTTACAATATCTCCTCCTTGGGAACATTCGTCCTCGAATGGAAACTAACTAAGTTGCAAGTATAGGGAAGGAGTTGAAATCCTAAGATTCTGAAACTATAATTGATTACTAGAAGAGTAACTAGCACCGAATCGGGGTAAACATTCTATCTGATCTATGCAACTAGAATGCACATCTAAACATGAAAAGAACTAAAAAGTACTGAACTAAATGGAGTATTGAGGAGGTATTCAATACCTGACATTGAAACTGATCTGGAAAAGAACAAATGAGGATATCTAGCCATCATCTTTGATTCCGCTTCCCATTTGGCTCCTTCAACTAGCTGATTCCTCCATAAAACCTTCACTTAAGCGATCTTCTTATTCCTCAACTTACAAACTTGTCGGTCTAGAATTTGAACTGGGACTTCTTCGTATGAGAGACATTCTCTCACATCCACCCTATCTAGTGGTATAACTTAGGTGGAATCACCAATGCACTTCTTCAATAGTGACACACGGAAAACTGGATGCACTAATGCTAACTCTGCAGGTAATTCTAACTCATAGGCTATATTGCCAATTCACCTCAGATTCCTGTAGGGTCCCACATACATCGGACTGAGTTTTCCTTTCTTTCCAAACCTCATCACCTTTTTCACAGGTGATATTTTCAAATAGATCCAATCTTCTACAGCAAACTCCATCTCTCTTCACCTCACATCTGCATAAGATTTCTATCGGCTTTGGACTGTTTTCACCCGATCCCTTATAAGTTGAACTTTCTGTGTTGCCGCATTAACTGAGTATGGCCTTATTAAGGTAGCTTCACCAACTTCGAACCACCCTATAGGAGATCTACACCTCCTACCATACAATGCCTCAAAAGGGTCCATCTGAATGCTGGAGTGGTAACTATTGTTATATGCAAACTCAATTAGAGGTAGGTGCTCATCCTACCTGCCCCTGAAATCAATCACATAAGTTCTTAACATGTCTTCCAATGCCTGAATAGTACGCTCATCTTGTCCATCCGTTTGTGGATGAAAAGTTGTGTTGAGCTTGACCTGAGTACCAAGTCCCTTCTAGAATGACTTTCAAAACTACGAGGTGAACTGAGTACCCCTATTTGAAATAATGGACAAGGGAACTCCGTGTAACCTGACTAACTCCTGGATGTACATCCTAGCATAACCCTCTGCTGTGTTTGTAGTCTTAACTAGTGGAAAATGTGTTGACTTAGTCATCTGGTCTACTACCACCCAAATGGAATCATGTTGCCAATGAGTATGAGGTAAGACTATAATGAAGTCCATGTTCACCTCTTCCCACTTCCAAGTAGGAATACTACTATACTGAGTCATACACCCAGGTCTTTGATGCTCAACCTTGACCAATTAGCAGTTTGGACACTTAGCCATAAATTCTGCACTGTCCTTCTTCATGCCGTTGCACCAGTAGATTTTTCGTAGATCACGATACATCTTAGTGGCACTTGGGTGAATAGAATACCTAGAGCTTTGTGCCTATGCCAGAACCTTCTGTCTCAAGTCATCTACAACTGGAACATAGAATCTGCCCTGGTAGCGAAGTACACCGTCTCCCCCTTTGGAGAAGGCCTCCACCTCTTTTCTTAAAACTGTTTCTTCAAGTTTGAGTAGTATGGGGTCTTCATCTTGCTTTGATTTAACCTCAACTACTAGTGAAGATTCTGACACATTCCGAACTATAATTCCGCCCTTAGTTGAATCAACCAACTAAACTCTCAACCGAGCCAACATGTGAACATCTTTCGCCAGCTCCTTTCTGCCCTCTTCAACATTTGTAACACTCCCAATAGACATCATGCTTAGAGCATCAGCCACCACATTGGCCTTTCCTGGGTGATATAACACACTCATATCGTAATTCTTCAACAATTCCAACCACTTCCTCTGACGAAGGTTCAAGTCCTTCTAGCTGAACACGTATTGAAGGCTCTTGTGGTTAGTGAAAACATCCACGTGAACCCCATAAAGGTAATGTCTTCAAATCTTCAATGCAAATACCACCACTGCCAACTCAAGATTATGAGTCAGATAATTCTTCTCATGAACCTTGAGTTGTCTGGAGGCATAGTCTATCACTTTACCTCGTTGTATCAGAACACAATCGAGGCCTATCCTGGGGGCATCATAATAGACTACAAACTCATCGGTTCCTTCTATCAAAGTCAAAATTGGGGTCCTAGTGAGTTGAATCCTCAACTCATGAAAATTTTCTCACAAGCATCTCACCATTGGAATTTCACTTTTTTCTGAATCAGTTTGGTCAAAGGAGATGCAATAGAAGAAAATCCCCATACAAATCGTCAGTAATAACCATCTTAACCCAAGAAACTCTTGATATCTGATGGAGAAGAGGGTCTTGGCCAATCTTTCACTACTTCTACCTTTTGAGGATCCACCTTAATACCCTCACAAGAGACTACATGACCGAGGAATGCCATTGACTTTAACCAGAATCATACTTACTAAACTTGGCGAACAACTTACAGTCTCTGAGAGTCGGCAACACTATTCATATGTGATTATCGTGATCCTCCTCATTCCTTGAGTATACCAGAATGTCATCTATGAACACAATGAAGAACTGGTCTAGATATTGCTTGAATACCCTATTCATCAAGTCCACAAAAGCTACAAGAGTATTAGTTAGTCCAAAAGACATCACCACGAATTCATAGTGACCATACCAAGTTCTTGAAGTTATTATCGGTATGTCACATTCTCCAACCTTAAGCTGATGATATCCCGATTTGATATCTACCTTCGAGAAATAACTAGCTCTCTGAAGCTGATCAAACAGATCATCAATCCTTGGTAGAATTGAGTAGTTTTCTATAAAGACTTTGGGACACAAGGGGAAAAATTTACCTTGTTGAACTCCTTCATACCTAGAGTAGAATTCCTTGGAGAATTCTTTGAGAATATGAGAGAAAGACTGAAAGCCCTAGCTTGCTCTGAGAAAACTGTCGGAGTTCTTCATAACTTCTTCTATCTAATTTGTAGAAAGAATGTGGGAGAGGGTTGACTATTTCTCTAAAAAATCCCTCCTGAATAGTCCTAATACAACATAGTTTAGAAGTTAAGTCGATAGGGTTTTATAGAATTGCCCCTAGAATACTTATAAAAACTATTGCCCTCCAGATGGTACGACTCAACCTATGATTCGTACATCGATTCCATGAGTCGTACCTTGACTCATGGTTACTCAAGATTTCTCTGATGATTTATCTGTATTCTTCTATAGATGCTCAGTACAATCCATACTTCTATTGTTTGATTTGTAACTTTAAGTCATGGTTTCCCCCAACCTTATTCCTGATCTTCACCATCCCCTCAGTCACGAGTCTTGGTATGATTTTTACCTTGATTGTACGAGTCGTACTAAGACTCGTACTGAGGCATTTTTGACAACTTCCTGTAGAAACAACTTTTAAATTTCCAACCTAGTCTTAGGAAGTTTTGGGGTGTTACAGAGGGCCGGTAACGCCAGCCAACAAGCCATACTAGCTCCAATAGCCCCTCAAGATAATCAGGTGACACGTGCTAAATTCAGTGCTACTATTCAGATACTAGCTCAGGTGGTGACAAACCAGGTCAACCAGCAGACCGTTGTACCTGCCAATGCGAGTGGACCAATAGTTACTGCTAGAGTCTGGGACTTTACTCGGATAAATCCCCTAAAATTTCATGGGTATAAGGTAGATAAAGACCCATAGGACTTCATTGATGAAGTTTAGTAGATCACCCAAATCATGGGTGTTACTTCCATCGAAAGTGCAAAGTTGGTCACCTATCAGCTGAAAGGAGTGGCCTAGATAAGGTATAGACAGTGGAAGAAAGGAGATGGGTTGGTGTAGGTTTGATGGAGTGGGATGAGTTTGTGACCATGTTTGTAGACAGGCTCTTTATCCAGAAGTTAAGGGAAGCAAAGGTTGCGGAGTTCATCAATTTAAAATAGAACGACATGACAGTGCAGGAGTACGCCTTAAAGTTCACTCAATTGTCAAAGTATGCTCTGAAAATAGTTGTTGAGCCGAGGGGTCGCATGCTCAAATTGGTAAATAGGTTCTCAAACTTGGTGGTTAAGGAGTGCAAGACTGTTATGCTCAAAAACGATATGGACATCTCTTGGCTTATCATTCATGCACAACAGATAGAGGCGGAGAAACTAAAAGATATAGAATAGGAGAGTAAGAGGGCGAGGATAGGTCAGTTTGAGTATTCCCAACAGAGGTCAGGCAGTGGAAATCTCCCCCATCAGCAGCAACAGATACCTCCAGCACCCTCTTCAGCTAGTGCTCCTTCTTCTACCACCCATAAATATTAGAGGGGTGGAGCATCAAGCTCCCAGCATCAGAGACATGGCTTTAGCAGCCGCACCTTCCCTGTATGTCCTAAGTATGGTAAGAACTATCCCAATGAGTTCCATCTGGGCAATGAGGGTTGTTTTGTTGTGGTAAGCTGGGTCACAGGCTGAGGGATTTCCCGCCAGCAGGACAAGGGAAGGCCCAGTCCACTATATCAACAGCTCTGCCAGGTCGCTCACCTCAACAGGGTACTATCTTAGGTACAGATGGAGGTCATCGCCAGAACCAATTCTATGCCCTATCCTCCTATCAGGACCAAGAGAACTCACCTTGACATTTTCACTGTTATGTTACGCCTCTTTCAGATAAATGTCTATGCTTTATGAGATCTAGGAGCCACACTTTCTTTTGTGACTCCATATGTTACGATTTAGTTTGATATTATTCTAGAAATTCTCTTGGAGCCATTTTAAGTTTCTACTCTAGTTGGTAAATTAGTTAGAGCCAGTTGGGTATACAGGAATTGTCCAGTCACAGTGTTACATAAAGTCACCTCAATTGATCTAGTAGAGCTAGATATAGTCAATTTTGACCTCATCCTTGGCATGGACTTATTATAATCTTGTTATGCCTCTGTTGATTATAGAACCAGAGTCATTAGATTCTAGTTTCCTAATGATCTGATCCCAGAGTAGAAGGGTAGTACTACAGCGCCTAAGAGTAGGTTTATTTCTTACCTTAAGGATAAGAAAATGATTTCTAAAGGTTACATCTATCATCTAGTTAAGGTCAGAGATCCTAGTTCTGAAACCTCAACTTTTCAATCAGTTCTAGTCACAAATGAGTTTTCAGATGTGTTTCTCGAAGATCTTCCCAGAATTCCTCTCGAGAGGAAAATAGACTTCGATATTGACCTTCTCCCAGATACCCAACCTATCCCAATTCTTCCTTACAAAATGGCTATATTTGAGCTTAAAGAGTTAAAAGAATAGCTGAAAGACATTTTAGATAAGGGTTTCATAAGTCCCAGCATCTCTCCATGGGGTGCCCCAGTCCTATTCATACAAAAGAAGAACGATACGCTCAGAATGTGCATCGACTACCGTTAGCTGAATAAGGTCACAGTTAAGAATAGGTATCCTTTAACCAAGATTGATGACTTCTTCGACCAACTCCAGGGAGCTAGCTATTTTTCCAAGGTAGACTCAGATCAGGATACCATCAGCTCTGGGTCAGAAAATGTGACATTATGAATACAGCCTTCAAAACTCGGTATGGTAACTATAAACTCGGTATGGTCACTATAAATTCAATCCATACCTGAACATGTTTGTTATTGTCTTTATAGACGATATTTTGGTATACTCCATAATAGAGGAGGAATATGCAGACCACCTAAGAATAGTTTTGCAGATTCTCAGGGATCACCAGATGTTCGCTAAATTTAGCAAGTGTGAATTCTGGCTAAAATTAGTGGCGTTCCTCGATCATGTGGTCTCCGGTATTGGTATTCAGGTAGATCCTCAAAAGATAATAGAAGTCAAGGACTGGCCAAGACCCACTTCTCCGTCAGAGATCAGGAGTTTCTTGGGCCTAGCCAGTTACTATAGTCGGTTAATAGAAGGTTTCTCCTCCATTTCCTATCCTTTGACCAAAATAACTCAAAAAAGGTGAAGTTTCAGTGGTCTGATGCATTTGAGAAGAGTTTCTAGAAGTAGAAGACTCGACTCACTATAGCTCCAGTTTTGACTCTACTAGAAGGTTCAGATGGCTTCGTGATCTATTGTGATGCCTTCATAACTGGCCTTGGATATGTTCAAATGCAACATGGTAAAGTTAGAGCATATGCCTCTAGAAAACTCCAAATTCATGAAAGAAATAATTTGACTTATGATCTTAAGCTAGTAGCGGTGGTATTTGCCTTAAAGATTTTGAGGCACTACCTTTAGGGCGTTTATGTAGATGTGTTCACTGACCACAAAGCCTACAGTATGTGTTCTATTAGAAGGACCTGAATCTGCGTCAGAGAAGGTGGTTGGAGTTGTTATGGATGATGCCCTCAGCAGATTGTCTATGGGGAGTGTCGCTCATATTGAGGATGATAAAAAGGAGTTGGCAAAGGATGTTCACAGGATTGCTCGGTTAGAAGTCCATTTGGTTTCTTCAAAAGAAGGTGGAGTAGTAGTCTAGAATGGGTCAGAATCCTCCCTTGTGGTGGAGGTTAAGTCAAAGCAATATGAAGACCCAATCCTACTCAAGTTGAAGGAAGAAGTCCTAAAGAAATAGGTGGAAGCATTCTCCAAAGGGGGAGATGGTGTGCTCAGTTATCAGGGAAAGTTGTGTGTTCTAGATGTAGATTATTTGAGGCAACAGATACTAACGGAAGCTGCTCCAGGACTCTATCCACCCAGGAGCCACCAAGATGCACCGTGTTCTATGGGAAGTATACTAGTGGAATGGCATGAAGAAGGACATTGCAGAATTTGTGGCTAAGTGTCCAAACTGCCAATAGGACAAGGTTGAACATCAGAGACCTAGGGGTATGACTTAGTATATGAGCATTCCTACTTGGAAGTAGGAAGAAGAGAACATGGATTTTATTACGGGTCTACCTTGTACGTGTTGAAAATATGACTTGATTTGGGTGGTTGTAGACCGGATGACTAAGTCAGCATATTTTCTACAAGTTAAGACCACAGATTCAGTAGAGAACTATGCTAGACTATACATCCAGGAGTTAGTCAGACTGTATGGACTCCCCTTGTCCATTATTTTAGATAGGGGTACTAAGTTCACCTTATACTTCTGGAAATCCTTTGAGAAGGGACTTGGTAGTCAGGTTAAGCTCAGCACAGCTTTGCATCCTCAGATAAATGGTTAGGCTGAGGGGACCATTCAAATTTTGGAGGGTATGTTGAGGGCTTGCGTGATCGATTTCAAGGGCATTTGGGATGATTACCTACCTCTCATAGAGTTTGCATATAATAATAGTTATCACTCCAGTATTCAGATGGCCCCCTTTGAGGTATTCTATGCTAGGAGATGTAGGTCTCCTATAGGGTAATTTGAAGTTGGTGAAGCTACCTTGATAGGTCCTGATTCAGTACATGAGGCCATGCAGAAGGTTCCTCTTAGTAGAGAAAGTCTTAAAACAGCTCAAAGTCTCCAAAAATCATATGCAGATGTAAGGAGGAGAGAGCTGGAGTTTACTGTGGATGATTGAGTATATCTAAAAATTTCACTTATGAAAGAGATGATGAGGTTTGGGAAGAAAGGAAGACTCAATCCCCTCTATGTTGGTCCTTACAAAAACCTGAGATGCATTGACAATGTGGCCTATGAGTTAGACTTTCCTGTAGAGTTAGCATCGGTGCATCTAGTCTTCCATGTGTCTTTGTTGAAGAAATGTATTGGTGATCCGACTTCACTTGTGCCTTTAGAGAGTGTTGGAATGAAGGATAGTCTCTCTTACGAAGAGGTTCTAATTCAAATTCTAGACCATCAGGTTCGTAAGTTGAGGAACAAGGAGGTCACTTCAGTAAAGGTTTTATGGAAGAATCAGCTAGTTGAGGGAGCTACATAGGAAGACGAAGCAGATATGATGGCTCGATACCCTTACTTTTTCTCTTCCAGCTCAGCTTCAGCATTAGGTACTAAATTCCTCCTTAGTAATCTATTCAGTTTCAAGTTAACTTCAAGCTCATTAGTACTACTCATGTCTTAGTATGCACTCTTGTTGCATGAATGCAGTTAGTATGTCTATCACATTTTAGAGTCAGTCAATCCTTTGGTATTCAGTTATAGTTTCAGTCCAGGATTGCAGCTCTTTTCCTATCCTTCCAGCTTATTTAGCCTTCATTCGAGGATGAATGTTCCCGGGGGGAGATATTGTAAAACCCCAAAAGCTCCTAAGATTAAACCCCAAACCCAAAATAAAAACCAGCAGCAAATCAAAAACCTTTACCTCAAAACAACTTATCTAATAAGTCATTGTCAGGACCAACGACCTGTTAGAAGAGCCGTTGTTGGCTTTAGTAAATTCTCCCTCAAGAATTAACAAGACATAGAATGACTCATAGTATAAAGTAACGAGTCATCATGTCGCCCCTTATGACCAAGTCCAAAAACCTATCAAACCCTACCCCAAAATAAAGAGCCAGATGATGAGTTGTTGGAAGATATAACAACTCGTCCTATTAAGTCGTTGAATGAAATCTAGAAGGTTTGCAAATCACTTCAGCAACCACGGGTGGAAATAACCAATTATTGTATCTAACAGGTCATTTTGTTTGTCCATCGGGAGATGTTCAGAGTTTTTTCAAAATCTTTCCAGTGACCACGACTAGATTCAACAACCTGTTGTTCCATCTAATGGGTCGTCCTTCCTGTTCGGGGATCGAATTCCAAAAACTGGGTTTCCAAGCCCAGGAAAGCTGACTAGTCCCAATGAGTCGTGGTCACAAGCAACAACTCGTTGTGTGACTTGTTGGATCCTGACAGTAGTTTTTTAGACATTTTCTCCAGGGGAATTTTTGTAAATTTTCACTATTTTAATCCCTAAACTACATTGTTTTGGGACTCCTAAGAGGTGAATTAAAAGGGTTGTCCTAGTCTAACCTCTCAGTGTTTCCTAATCAACTTAGAAACAGATCGTACGCAGACCGTAGGAACTCCAGACTTCTCTCTCAAGTCAAGAACTAAGTTCCTACTTTCTCCTCATAATTCAAGCTTCCTTTTCAAATATTTCTTCTACAGGTATGTGGGACTTCAACAGGAGTCTCTATTCACCCTTGCGTCCCAAGATTTTAGTAACCCTAACCTGAAAATTCTAGAAATCATGACCTAGGGCTTTTCCTACCAACTGCTGAAATTCCCTACTTTTCTATGATGTTAGAATTTTTATGTTTATAAATATTAAATGTTAATGTTAACATCTTCATTAGTATAGTATGTTTCACATGATATTGAATTTTTCTTGACTTTTCTCTCGAAATTGTGAAATATTGCTTTACAGTGTTTCTGTATACTTAGTAATAGTAAAAGTATCAGCTTATAAATATAATTAGCACCCTTAGTTATCAGGTCCTTTAGAATCTCAAGATACTTTTAGATAAGTAGTTCTTACATAGCCTTAAGACGTCATCCCGAGCTGTTAGTATAGTTCAGTGTGTATATATATATACATCAGTTAGGTGCCATCAGTTAGGAGTTGTACTTAGCACCGAGCAGGTCGGGGTTCAGCACACCCAGGTTCTTAGAACTACGTTCCACCATAGAATTTAACTCGAGTGAGTTTTACAATCAGTGATCACACAGTCCAGTCATTGTACCCTAGGTACGATGGGCCCTACATATGGGGAGTAAACATCGAATTCCATTTCTAGCTCGCGTGGTATATGTCATTTAACAGGCACTCCCACAGTACAGTACAGTCCAGTTTAGTCCAGTCTTACAGATATTAAATATGTTTATGACTTACATTTTCGGATTTATTAGTTTTTACAGTATTTTCTGAATTTTCATACTCTTCAATATTTATGATTTAGGCATGATTATTGTATATCATATCAATCCAACTTATGAATATTCAACATTTTTATGTTTTACTTGATATCTCACATACTCCGTACATCTCAAGTACTGACGCATACTTTTATGCAATATTATTTTATGATATAGGCTCAAGCACTCAGGCATAACAACATGGTTAGTCTCTCTTTCCGATTTAGTGTAGCAGTGTCCTATTGGTGAGTCATCATCTTTAGAGGATCGGAGCAGTTCTTTCTATTTCAGTAGAACTATTCAGTTTCCCAAACCTTAGAGTTAGCTGGGGGGGCTTGTCCCAGTAACTCATCAGTTAGTAGAGGCTTCAGACAGTATAGTATCAATTTTAGTTTATTATTATCCGTGTTGTTTAAAACATCTAGTATTTACCAAATTTTATCCTTTCTCATAAATGATAGTTTTATGCCTTAGGAGCTTCCACTCAGTTTTCTATTTAATTTCTAGTATGCAAGTATTATGTTATGTCATGGGTTGCTTGGAGTCACTTGTGACTTTATGTACCATATCGCATCCAAGGTGTAGACTTGGTTCATGACAGATCCCAAGCTAACCCGTGGCATAGCATAATACTACTAAGGTCTGATTTAGAAATAAAGACTAATCAGAAACTAACTTAATTGTAGAACATTCCATGAAGAAATATTGAAGTCTAAACAACACTGAAAATATAAAGCTAAACCTATTACATTCTGTCTGAAAGATTCTATTAACTAATGAGTTGTTGGGACAAGTCCCCAGATAACCCCAAAGTTTGAAAATAGAAAATGACATTTCAACCGAAAGAATAAAGTACTCCAGTCCTCGAAAGATGAGGATTCACCACTAATAGCTGTTGGATGTCACTGCCGAAAGTCTAGCTGTAATGTTGAGGCTTGTTACCTGAGCCTATATTATAAAATAATATAACCTAGAAGGTATGCAGTTAGTACTCTAAATTTACTAAGTATGTGAGATATGAAATAAAAATATAAACATGCAAGTAAAATTTGCGAAAAATACTGAATTGACATGCAATGACCCTATTTGAATTCATATGTACTGAAAATGCTGTAAGGACTGATAAACTAATTTAGGTCATATACATATCTTGAAGTCTAAAAAACTGGACTAGACTGAGAACCATGATTATACTATACTATAGAAGTGCCTGTTAACCGACATATAACCACATGAGTTAGATTGGAGTTCGATATATATGCCCTATCGAAAGGACCCAATATACCTTTACAAGGTATAAAGGCATAGTTGTGTGATCATTAAACCCATTCTGGCTAATGACCTATGATGGCACATAGTTCTAGAAACCCGGATGTGCTGAACCCCAGCCCACTTGGTACTAAGTACTACTCCCAACTGAAGATCTAACTGTATGTATCTGTATAAATAGCTCAAAAATGATATCCTAAGACTAAGTCAAAACTACTTATCTAGAAGTGACTTGAGAGTGTAAATGACCTAATAAACTGGATAATATTGATAACTGATAAGTTATATTTCTGAAAATACTTAGCATACTTATAATCTAAACATATTGACATTTTTGTTTAAAGAATTTATGCTGAAATTCATACATAGGTGATTAAACCATAAAAATATAATACTTCCAAAATCGGATTCTAAATCGTGTAAGTTTTATTTCAACATCATGCTAAAAATAGGGTTAGGAAAGCATATTGTATAATGAAACCAAGATATGAATTTCAGATAATAATAGTCATGGAAAACTTGAAGAATTATTAAATATAACGGAATTCATAAGCTGATTGAAAAACCCTAACTTATAATCCCCTACAGAGCTGAAAATAATTAAGGTTTTCTAAAAATACTTTGGTACACAAGGGTGAAAGGATACCCTTGTTGGATCCCCACATACCTGTAGAAGATTCTTTGAGAAGAAGTCTCTGAAAATTCTAAGAAGAAACAAGAAGCCCTAGTTCTTGGATTGAGAGGACTAGCTAAATTCTACGATATATTTTGAGAGGCTGAGAGAGAATGAGAGGGGGATGGTCAACTATTTTCCCTTAATTCCCTTCTAAAATATCTCAATACAATGTAGTTTAGGAATTAAAATAGTAGAAAATTATGAAATTACCCCTGGGAAGTTGTCTAAGAAACTTCGCCATCCAGACCTAATGGGTCACACAACAGGTTGTTCATCACAACTCGTTGGGATCAATCATTGATTCTGGGCCTAAAATTTCAGTTTCTAAACCTCCTCCAATGGGCAAATAGAACGACCCATTAGAAAATACAATGGATCATTGCATCCATTCATTGCCACTGGATTAAATTTGAACACTTTTTTATCTTAGTCAGGATGAGGGACTTGATGACTCGTTACTTCCTCTGACGGGTCGTTCTATGACCCATTAATTCTAGAGGAAGAGAAAATGTAGGGTTAACAATTACTATTGACTTAACGAGTTGTTGGTTCTGACAATGGCTCTTTAATAAGACCTCCTGAGACAAAAATTACAAGTTTCCTTCTAGTTCCCACTCTAAGTCTGGGTTCTGATATTGGGGACTTTTGGGATGTTACATTCTTCCTATGTGGATACTGAAGCCTCTTCTCACATGACTCCAAATACATCAAATATATCCTCTGTTACTCTATATAATGGCTCAAATCACATAGTTATGGGTAATGACACTCAATTCCCTATCTCCTACACTAGATAGGGTACTCTGGCTACTTTTAATAACTTTTTTCATTTAGAAATATTTTAACTGTTTCTCGTCTTTTCACTAATTTAGTAAGTGTTTGTAAATTTGTTATGGACAATAGTTGTTCCATGAATTTTTATCCTTTTGGTTTTTCCAATAAGGATCTCATGACGAAGAAGTCTTTAACAGTGCAATAGTGTTGGAGCGCTTTAAGCAATTTTTTCATTGTGGTAATACTGCTGCAACTTGTTACTCTACTTTTGTTGTTGCTTGTGTCTCTCCAAACCATTGACATCGTCATCTAGGGCATCCAAGATGTGATGTTTAAGTTAGTTCATTTAGGGTTAATAAGTTACCTTGTTCTTCGTTCAAAAGTTTGGACACTTTATATAATGCTTATAACTTGGCAAGCACCAGAAATTGTCATTTATGGATTCTTGATTTTTTTTTCAGCTCCATTTGAGTTAATTCATAGTAATATTTGGACTTTTCCTGTTCCAACTTTTACTAATTTTCAGCATCATCTTTTATTTCATGATGATTTCCCAAAGTTTTCTTGGATATTTCCTCTCAAGCATAAATTGGAGAAGGTTATTTCCAGCACCTCCCCTCGCAAGGTGGAGGCTGTACCCAACTTGGCAACCAAAACTCTATTTTGCCTAAAAATTGGAATGTCGAATGGCATCAAAACTCTATTTTGCCTAAAAATTGGAATATTGTTGAATGGCATCCAAGTTATTAGAGAATGCAACAATCTTGATAAGCTATCTTTTTAGGGTCATTTGCACTTTTACTTTTATTGTTTTGTGGGGTTTAATTTTTGCCTTTTAGAATAAATAATTTTTTTGTTATAAGTTTATAATTTTGCATCATAATATTTCACAAGTAATGTACTGCACTTTTTTAAAAAAAATTATGCTTTGCTAGGAATAAGTTCGACTTCTAAAAGCAACAATTAAAAATCAGCCCATTTAAAAGGCAAACCATGCCATGTTTTCAACTACAGCTGCAAAACGGGCCAATATGTTCTTTGTTGATTTTTTAAACCTTAAAACCACCTTGTCTTAGAGAGAACTTAATGCATGAATGGCCCTTTTACTTCTGAAACTAAATAATTCAAAACCTGCATTCCTTTATATAGCAAAAATGGGACTTCAAGAGTTCTTGAAATCAATTGGACTGTGAGCGTGTAAATATATGATGTGATTACACATAAATCTTTTGATAAACATTAATTCATAGTATATAAAAAATTGACGACTAATCTGCTATTAGAGGTTAAAATTTATTGATGGTCTAAAACTTTATAAATTTACACTATTAATGTATATCATAATATAACTTAAGTTCATGTAAATAAAGGATGCACTATTAATTTTTTTTATAAACAAGCATTCCATTCCCTTGAATTAACATTGAATTCCTATCTACTTAAAAAGAAAAATCTGCAATGTTAGGTATAATTGATAGCTATAAGTACTCTTGCATTAATTTTTTGGGAACAGCGATCTTTTACTGTTATATCTGCATGTGATCTTTCCTTCCTCTTTTATAGCTTCACATGCTGTATTATGTTGATAGTACCAAAAGACAGAAATGTAGAAACAGAGGAGTTTTAAGTGTAAAGTTCACTTAGGCCGACAGGAATTTGTGTGGTTGCTTTTTATGTATGTATGTATAATATTTAAATTTTATAATAAAGAATAGAAATAAACGGAGGGGGTTGTAAGTGACATATTTATTTTTGTGCAATAATAAGTAAGTAGAAATATAAATAAATTATTTAAAAAATGAGAAAAAAGATAAATAGAATCCTTGGCCAAATAAAGGTGTCACATCACTTCTTTAATGCCTAGCTTTATATGTATATATATTTTATGTAATTACTTAATGGTAAAGATAATACTTTAATGTTATTCATTTTTACATATAAGATTTTATTTTTACACATATGAAATATGAAAAGATCATTTTCTGAATATAGTATAGGATTTGTATTTATCTTTTTTCTCAATTTTTTGACTTTTTCTCTTATATTTCTCTTAAAATATTTGCTGAAAACTTCGTCTCCATAATTCACACCTCTTTATTTTCATAACTTATATATATATATATATATATATATATATATATATATATATATATATATATATATATACACACACACACACGCACACGCACACTCTATATATATTTTTTCAAACAATGCAAAAGAAAAAAAAAAAGATGTGATGTGATACCTCTTTTTAATCAAAAAATCTAATTATCTTTTTTATTTTTTTGACATTTTTCTCTTTATTTTTTTTACTTAATTTAATATCTAATTGAATTTAAAAAGCCCTTGTACATTAAAAATTCATTTGCAAGAGTTAACCCTCGTAATTTTGCAATAAATCTTACCTTTGTTTAAGCCCACATAGTGTCCTTATTTACACTTTTTCTAAATACTTAATTACCAATATTTATAATGCCTAATTAATCCATCTGCATATTGATATCCTAATTTTTTTCTTATAAATAAATAAATAAATAAATATATAGACTCTCTCTCTCTCTATATATATATATATATATATTCAAACTATGCAAAAAAAAAAGTGATGTGATACCTCTTTTTTATCAAATAATCTAATTATCTTTTTATTTATTTGACATTTTTCTCTTTATCTTTTCTAAAAATTTTAATATCTAATTGAATTTAAAAAGCCGTTATACATTAAATATTCATTTGCAAGAGTTAACCCACGTAATTTTATAATAATTCTTACCTTTGTTTAATCCCACATAGTGTCCTTATTTACTGTCACGCCCCACCTTGGGAGGCATGACTGGCACCTGGTGCCCTACTAAGACCTGAACTGCTGAGCTGACTGAGCGTAAGCACCTCTGGTGCATGGCTGACTCTAACTCTGGAATTAAGAAAATAATGGGCTATATAGCGGCTGTAAATACAACCCCCGGCTGACAAGGCCTATAGCCCCTGGGAAAATAAACAGCTAACCAAAGATAAAAAAATCATAGGGAGTTCTATGTGGGCCGAAAAGGCCGCCAATCAACAGCTAAACAGGGCCCCACACGGCCAACAAACATCATCTAAAGCACATATGGGCCCCACACGATCGATATCATCTAACCACAGGGAAGTAACACAATCTGCAAGCTTCTAGGAGTAATAAGATGGTCGGGACAGCCCCAGAAGAAGGGACAACCGACCTACCCATACTGTACAAACAAAAGGGATAAACCTCTATCACACCAGCCCCGCAAGAAAGGAGCTGACGGTTCTGTACGGCTAACTAGAACTATGAGTGACCTGCTCCTCATCTATCTGTACCTGCAGGAAAGTAATGCAGCACCCCGGGAAGGGCGTCAGTAAAATATGTACCGAGTACGTAAGGCAATAGATAAGCTGAATAGGGCTAGAAGTGAATAAAAAGAAGAGCTGGAAGATTAACTTATACGTCTGCTGATTCGTAATCTGCATCTAACTGACACTACATGTACATAAGCTAAGACTGCATACTTACACATTTATACACAACAGCTAGTAGAAAAGAATTCATACAAGAGCCCCACCTGGCCCCATAAGCCGGGAGGTACAATTAGCATAGAATAATTCGTTTAGACCCCCATAAGTTCTGGCGAGCACATCTCAATCTATATACCCCTACTCAGGTGTCTACCACTCCACTGGTACTGTAGCCAACCTACCGGTCCCCTAGGTCAACAACTAGGCCCTCTTGACCCCTGAACTGTAGATGCGTCTGAGTCCGGAGGACTCCTAATATCTACACCCGGGGCGTAAATGCTTGGCGGGGGTGTGTATAAGGATAACCACAAAAATATGAGGATCTGGATCCCCATCTTCGTCCCTTGCGGGCGGCATGCCGCTCCGTAGAGCGACGTATCCTTGCCCCTGGTGGACGAGTCAACACAACTATTAACCCTGGGCGTTCATGGAAGGCTTCTAACTGAGGGCAACCCCAACCCAGGTGCTATACTGACACATCAATCTATCTGTATAAAGAGAGCATATTTGGCCTTCTGGGCCTAACGCTAATGCTACTCGCTTTTGGGATAATCTGTATGGCTGTCTGTAGGCACGCCATGCGTCCGTATTTGATCAGAGGATCCTGATAGTGATCATGATCTCTAATAATCTAGGCTGAATAGAGTGAGGTCTGAAGTGGCCTAACAATAATCTGAATGTCCTACTCAGATATCCATAACTCATGAATAACTGTAAGGTTGTGGATAGCTAACTACTTTATTCTTCTATTTAAACAACTATAGGGCTGGGCTTGGTCGAACTTGCTTCTACGTGATTGGCACACTTATCCTTCATAGGGAGCTTGCCACTCTCCTTAACTTGTGGTTAACACTGTACTAGCAGAGTACTACTGACTCCTTAAGCCTTTTCTGAATCCACTCGGATCTATATTACTGTTCTGGGCAATTCTCAATCTTATAGGTAATTCTATACAGACTGGCCCTCTCCTGGCACTCTGTACCTAAATACCTTATAAGAACCGGCTAGGGTGCTGGCCCGTTACTGACTATTGATGTGGACCCCTCCTTGGGGTACCCACGGGTTTATCTGACTCGGACAACTGGGCTGGCTTGCTGGTGTCCTAGATGATATCTATTAGGTCGACTAAGACTGACAATCACTAATAAGGCTAAAGGGATGGCGGGCAATCACTCAATACACTGGAGAACCCTGGTGTCGCTAACTCTAGAATATACTTATTCTGTCTCTATTTGTGGTTCTGGAATGTGCGATAACGTCAATGACTTCTAGGGATGCTTTCCTGCCAATACAGGCACCAACTGGTCGTTAGACCGCCTAACTACGCCCATACTATTTAACCAACTGATTCATGCCAATACTCTTACGAGCTTCTGAAGTCTAGGCCTGGCAACAAACATATAAGTCTACCATCACAATAAACTTAGAACTAAAAGAGTTTCTATAGAGTTCATAGCGCGAATCACATTTAACCTGCTTCTTTTTAGCGAGGGGTCCTGCAGTACGATCTGTGTATGTTTTCTAGCAGCTAACCAGAATTTATGTAACTGTAATCCCTATTAGCAATTACTCACGACATATCTGATATTTATATATGTATATCAATAACAACTAATTACAACATATCAAATTACAATCTAATGGTAGAAACCGTCCGCAGCATCTGAGATCGTTATTTCTATTTGAGAACACATGGCGTAACACTGTACGACTAGGATACTTGCCGAGAGTTAAGCCTTACATACCTCGTTCGCCGTTTTCTGACTAACTGATGAGTATCAACTCGTGTTCAACTGTCCTTCTCAACTGTAATCATATTAATGGAAGAATAGGGCCAACTTCGTTACTGAATTTGAAGAAAACAATTATATATATATATATACTGACTACACTTAAACTTATCGAAAAACGATCAAAAACTAGTAATTTATTGGGAATCTAGAAGGGAGAAATACTTAATTTAAGCCTGTGATCATATTGACACTAGTTTGAAGCAATTCCACCAACTCTGGCTCGGCAGGACGACGATTTGTCGGGCATATTTTGTTAAAATAACTCAGTAGTGATTCTCTCTGTAGCCTTATACTTCACTACCCAGAGTTAATTTAGATTTGAATTGCGTTTAGCATCATAATCGGATGATTTCCCAATGTTCTCCTTCGTTCTTACCTCTGCTAGCCGAGGATAAATGAAAAATAATCAACTTCTAAGTATAAGGCCTTTATATACTTGAGGCAGCAGACAAGGCAATGTGGCACGCTGCCCAACGCGCCGATTCTGCTCCGTTCCATGATGGCTTACGCGGAGGAGCGGCTCCGTGCCACTTTGCCCCTCTGGGCAGCTTGGTTCGGCCTCCTCTCGTGAAATCCCTACTTGGCACTCGTTCGGCCTTTCCTCGGGACCTTTCCTCGTACGTATGGCACTCTAAAACTCACAAACAACATATGAATAGGCCGACTAAATGTTAGAAACTTATGGGATGTAACATCCTCCCCCCCTTAAGAACATTCGTCCTCGAATATTAACTTCTACTTGCAAGAACCTTAAACTTGCAATTACTTATTCTGAAAAAATTTCGGCAGAGTATCCCCTGTAATATGGACTCTCCAAAACCATGAAACGCAGAAAAATCCAATACAGGTACTCCACACAATACTATGACATTCATTCCACAATATAGTGAAACCAATTATCTCACATATACATGTATATAATGCAACTTATGAAACAACAACAACAACATACCTCTAGCTGCACAATCTGACTAAGTCTGAAATAACTGAGGATATCTGGTTTTCATATCGTCTTCTTCCTCCCAGGTCATCTCCTCTCGGTTCTTATTCCGCCATAATACTTTAACGAAAGCAATATCTTTAGCTCTTAGTCTGCGGATCTGCCAATCTAGTATTATTATTGGAGCTTCTTCATAAGCTAACTCCTCAGTGATTTGGACGTCTTTGATTGGGACAATCTGGGAGGGATCTCCTATGCATTTCCTCAGCATTGATACATGAAAAAAACACTAGGTGAACAGATTCTAATTCCGAAGGTAAATCCAATTCATATGCCACTTGGCTTACCCTTCGGAGAATCTGATAAGTCCCAATAAACCTCGGGTTGAGCTTGCCTTTTTTTTTTTACCAAATCTCATCACGCCCTTCATCGGTGAAACCTTCAAGAATACCCAGTCACCCACATTAAACTCTAGGTTTCTCTGCCATACATTAGCATAAGCTTTATCTTTTCCTTCTGCCCATTTTAACATGCCCAGGTTTGCTCTATCTGTCTGAAGTTATCATCCCAAAGGCTTCCACTTCCATTTATAATGGGCCTCGAGAGTCTGAGTTGTATATTCTACTCAGCCACCAGTTGGGGTACGAGGAACCGTGCTTAAGTTAACATATGTCACCATCTGTTCTAACATTCTTTCCTAAAATTTAGTCGTAGATTGCGTTCCTCTTTCGGAGTTTATCAAACATTGGGCTCCACGCACTTCATCTACTTTTGGGGTATTTAACCTAGTATAAGCCTTAGTGGTGACATAATTTCATCTGGCGAGGCACGAATTGACCTCATTGGTCTTATTATGCTGACTCAAATAAGGTCAGGCTACACCTGGTGTGAGATAACCCTGTGACTGTATTCATATTAATTACTCTCCACTCCCTTGCGACCATCTCTTATATTGGATAACTCAGTTTCTGCTATTTCACCTTTTTTGGCCTGTCACTGGGGCTCTTCTTCTATGATTTAATGATATCTCCTGTCCTCTCATACCATCTCATTGCATTTTTATTAAATTTTGGGAGCAACGAACACATGCACCTTAGCTATGGTCTGCTATTTGAAGTTCTGCCACCCTTGGAATATGAGATCAACATCTGGACCTTGTGACCTTTCTTATTGTTATATTGAAGACCCGTGACTGACCGCTGGGCCTTTTTTCCAAGCTGCACTAGATTAGAGTCTCTGTGTCGACACTCACTTACCTTCCCCTTAGGCGGGCGTACCGCCACATTCTAGGCTACAACCTTACTGTCTCTTAATTGTTAGCCCGAGGCTTAGTCCTCAATATGCGATGTTCTATCAACCTGTAGGTGATTCTGATTTACCCCAAAGTCAGGTATTCGTGCTTTTCCCCTTACCTTTCTTAAAGAACTCTGGGGTTCATGGTACCTGCCTTACACTGTCAATAAAGTTACCAGCCAGATCTCGGACTATATTTCTTCTGGCTTGCAGTCAGACCCATTTTATTCATATGAGGCCCCTATCTTTCGATATCACAAACTAAGATCATAACCATTATCTTGCAGGCATATCCTGCCGTCATTAGCATGCTACGGTGTATTCAGCCTTTTTCTGACTTAAACTTAACTATTACTGGAAGTTTATCACTGATGGATTTCTTACACACACTTCGCGTAAGCTGGTAGTCTTACCCGCTCTTCTGACTTATTACCGTGAAGGTATGGATAACTTACATAAACATTGGGGCTCCCTACTCTTTCCGAACACTTTCTGGAGTCAACAAATCCAACCTTCTCTTACTATTTACTCCGGGAAACATCGCCTCAACTCTTACGCCCTTTGCTATACTGGAAACAAAACTAGGAGGTAGGAATAGCCTTTTCTTACCGCAATGAAACGGAAATATGGAACTGCACAACATTCAAAAGGATGGAGGGGGAATCCTGCATTTCCCTCTCTTTCTCACATCCATCAGGTAATCTAATATTAACTGTCGTCTTGACTAGATCTTGTATATCTAATAGATAAGTCGACTCGTATATACGCTATACTCCTGACTTCCTACTCTGAGGTTATAAAAATGAACTGGGGATGGTGCTGGTAGATGTGTCATAGTGTGAGGTTTCTGGTACCTTGGGGAGAGTATTAGGGAGATCAAGGACGTCCGCTCCCAACCTTAGGCTGACTATCTCCCAACGGTAGCGTCTTAACGATACCTCCTCCTGCCGTTGTAATTATCTTGCAACTGGCTGGTGTGTGTCTTATAATAAACATTACCCTAGACAGACATAACAAGGAAAACTTAGGGACTTAACCCTATATAACTTTGCTCTATAGCACGATTTGATAAGAAGAAAGAGTAACCATCCTATCATGCCATGTAGCCTCCTGCCTATAGTATGTGGTGCACAAAACATCCATAGACAAGACTCTAATTAGCAAGACTTGCAGACTCCCTGGGATACGACCTGCTCTGATACCAAGATTGTCACGCCCCACCTTGGGAGGCATGAATGGCACCTGGTGCCCTACTAAGACCTGAACTGCTAAGCTGACTGAGCTTAAGCACCTCTGGTGCAGGGCTGACTCTAAATCTGGAATCAAGAAAACAACGGGCTATATAGCGGCTGTAAATACAACCCTCGGCCGACAAGCCCTATAGCCCCTGTGAAAATAAAAAACTAACCAAAGAAAAAAAATAATAGGGAGTTCTATGTGGGCTGACAAGGCTGCCAATCAATAGCTAAACAGGGCCCCACACATCAACTAAAGAACATATGGGCCTCACACGATTGATATCATCTAACCACAGGGAAGTAACATAATCTACAAGCCTCTAGGAGTAATAAGATGGTCGGGACAGGGCCCCGACCTACCCATATTATACAAACAAAAGGGATAAACCTCTATCACACCAGCCCCGAAAGAAAGGAGCTGACGATTCTGTATGGCTGACTGGAACTATGTTCGGTGGTTTGCTATATGGGTTAAAAACCGACACGCAAGTGCACATGGTCAAACAAGTAATAAAGTGGCTAAGTAAGCCAAGTATCGAACCAAGGAGACTCTGGATAAGTAAAATTCCTCAAGTATACTATATTTTATCTTACTTCTATATATGCTGACAACAACGTAACCAAAAAGTTAAATAATTTTTGTTTATAAATTATATACTAAAACTATTAACAAATATCTACTTTGAATTGAAACTATGGATATGAGCATGCCAAGGTTAAGAACAAGTAATGAACTTGATTATAATCACAATTCGGTTAATCTTCTCTTCTAGTTGCTAGCCAAGAATATTAGCCAAGAGATTAAAACTCTCGTATTTAATCTCACTTAAGAATCATAAACCATCCGTCTACATTTCTGTGATCAAATGCAATTTATGACCTAGCAATACAATTCCGGTTCCTAAATTGACTAATACGGCTTTCAAGTATATTTCTATCAGGAAAGCACATCAAAACCCAATTTTCCCAAATCAAGTTAAGAACAATACCCTATTAATTCACAACTTTCCAATTTCGTGCTCTCTCGAGTGAAATCGTACTTTTTAGATGTACATTAATGCCGACCACACACTAATGCAGTAGAAACAAGAATTAATAGAACAACATAGAAGAAGAAGATGAAAAACCATACAATTCAATAATCAAAATTCATCACCATTGTTCATAACCTCAGCAAGGAAGAGAATTAG
The DNA here is from genome assembly GCA_035772735.1 of Datura wrightii. Taxonomy (NCBI): domain Eukaryota; kingdom Viridiplantae; phylum Streptophyta; class Magnoliopsida; order Solanales; family Solanaceae; genus Datura; species Datura wrightii. Next base: position 114,862,030 of record JASDFA010000003.1, on the reverse strand, counting down.
CCACTCATTTGTGGATTAATCATCCTAAAACAAGTGTTAATCATACAAACAATTGATTGAAAGAAGAAAGAAAGAGAGAAAAACCCTTAGCTTTCTCGTCCCTCAACTGCCTATAACCCACGTCCTTGCTCCACCAAGTCTGAATTCTAAAAAATAAACCTAAGTGTGCTATTTATAGTAGTAGGACTCTTTCCCGGAATAACAAGCAACATGTCACGGAGTGCATCGCGGAGCACGGCCTGCGTGACACGCTACGGACGCGGAAGCCTTCTGGAAAATCACCCAAAAATGGCCCGGGCAGCACCCTACTGTGTTGGCAATGTGTCACGCTGCTTGGGCAGCACGTTGGCAGCCCTTGGTCGCGGAGGCCACCTGCCGTGGCACGTTGCCAACGCGCAGGTGGGCTGTTGTGAGCGGACTGCCTGCCGTGGCACCTTGTCGACGCGCCGGTGGGCTGTTTTGTGCCTCCTCTTTGCCGACGTTCGCGTGTTGATTCCGTTTCCAAGCCTCTACTTCACCAACTCATGGATTAGTTACTCAAAAGTCATCAAAACCTACAAAACAAAGGCTAATCATGTTGGTTAGCACATATCTTTACTTTATCTAAAATTACATGAAAATGTATACAATAATCTTAGATAAACAAGACTAATTTAAGTCGTAAAGCGTATCTCGGGCATATATTTTTGCCCGTGATCACAACCCCACACTTAAAGCCTTGTTCGTCCTCGAACAACCTTTTACATATCATGCATATGGAGACTCCCACATAACTAATTTAGCAAGATAATTCAAGTTACGGCTAGAATGATTACGTAAGATACAAGCTAAAAATAGAGCATGCCTGATTTGATCATTGAAATGAAGTACAACTATGTTAAGACTTCTTAACCTCAAGAATCGACTCTCAATTTTTTGCAAACTCATGCAAATCAACTGACTAAGAAATCCCACATGATTTATATCCTTCATTCAACATGTGCCCCTCACGGAAAGAGAGTTACCCATTTTCACATGCAAAAACAATTTTTATATCACAACATGTGTGGGTACATGCATAGACTTATACTCACTCTCACAAAGAATTCACTTGCTATCATGTAATGACCCATAAGCTTGCCCTTAGTGTTTTATTCCACTTATTTAAGGATGTATGAATGTAAGATCAAGTAGGACTATTTAGGTTGTAATGTAACTCAGGTGCGGGTAGGTACTATTATGATCAGTAATAGTGACTATCTTTCCTAAGCGCTTATAATACATCACGCCTTCATTACAAACTTCCCTTCCTTCACTTCACCTTTTTCTCTTTTCATCTTTTTCCTCTTTTGTTCCCCCATTTCTTTCGGCACTTTTAGCTTATTAGTAAGGAGTTCTATAAGTAACTTTTCATTTATTTATTTTCTTACTCCCTACTAATACTCACCCATATTCAAGCGAGTGCACCCTCGACCTTTCTCAACTCTTACAATTGCTACTTTCCCTTCTTTTTCATTCTTCTCACTCCTTTACTCTTTCGGATTTTTCCTTTAAGCGCCTAGGAGTTTTGGTTCAATTTCAAGGCTAATGAAAGAAAAAGGATTAAGCTTATGTTGCAGCTGTCAAAGAATAGGCTCAAGGCTCAATGGGGTTAACTAGGATTAATTTTTCAAGGTAGGTATAATGAGGGATAAAAGTTTGGTTCATTCAAAGAAATGCCTCAATCATCTCCTACAATTCACATCCTTCATTTCGTTTTATAAACACACCAGGCAAGTTCTAGACATTTCCTAATAGCACAGAATACTCAAAAACCTTACACTCATGGCACATGCTCAAATCAAGACACAATCAGTAGAATCCTACTCAGCTAATCACAAGAATTCAGAATTAAGCTTCAAACATATTGAGTCAAATTCAAGAGCCTAAGTGTCTCAAACAAAGTTATACACTTGCATGCTTCACACTGAACATACTTGCCTCTTACAATCACGTATAGCACATAACAAGAACATCAAGCACCAATTAGTTATGGTTTCAAAAACCCAAAACCTATCGACTAATTTTCCTCAAGACGGTCGTCATCCATCCATCGTCGGAAATAGTCCCTAGCTATGACTAAAAACTTTATATACAGACCAAGGAAAGAGAAAGAAAAAAATTTTATTCTTCGGTTCAAATACCCCCCGTCGGAAAACAACCGAAAAGAAAAACCAACGGGTGATGAAGTCATGCTTAATTCACAAAAATTTTTCAAATTTTTCAAATTTCTCACAAGCATTACATTCACCAAAAATCGTTAAGCACAACAAAAATTTTTGAAATTTCCCTCACCCCACACTTAAATCATGCTATGTCCTCATAGCATCAAATTAAAATTTACAAAGGGTGAGAAATACTCCCTGAGGCCTTTAGGCTTAGCTAACAACATGCCTTTCTTCGACTTTGCACAAGTGGGTGTTCAACCCCACACTTTGTCTCTTCTATGCTTGTTAGCTTCCTCCTCCACGGGTACTCAGACTTCCCCTCCATCTGCGCTTAACTTTCCACCAAAACAACACAAGATGAAAATAAAAAAAAATTAACTCAATTGCAAGAAATTAAAATGGTACCTGTGGTACACTTGGGTTGCCTCCCAAGCAGCGCCTAATTTTACGTCGTGGCACGACGTACCAAGTTTCACCACTTTTTCCTCCACCTTGAGGATATGAATCTCACCCCTAATTTCTTTTCTAATTTCCTCTTATGCTCCAGGGGTGGTGGTGAAAAATTGTAAGGACCAAACAATAGGTGTTGCCTTTTTAACTTATTGGCCCTTAAGTAAGCGAAGTCATTTTGTCTCTCCGTGTTGGCAAATTTCAAAATATATGGTGCTTGGTCCTCCTCTAGACATTTCGCTATAAGCTTGGAAGACTCTCTTTCTATGTTGTCAACCAAATTTAACGTCGAAAAATGCGTAGAGTGTGGTCCAATACACCTCAACTCTGAAACTGCATTTTGCTTGACCTCCTTACTTGTATACTCCTTCTCAACATCAACATCTATCTATTCATTAATGTCAAATGGGGGGTACTCTATATCTTCTTCCATGAATGGATTTTCCATAAGTGTGAGCCCATCACGGGGGCACTCAAGAGATTCTGATTGTTGGGCTTCATCCAAAAATTCACCCTTGTCTTCCTCTGGTAGTTCCTCTTGAATATCGGCTAAAACTGTTGCCTCCGATTTATCACACGCTTCAGCTTCAACGATCATCTCCGTGAATTTGATGCTCATCCTTTCTAGAGCCTCTGCATTCTCTTCTTGCTGAATTCTCAATACTGACATCGCCTCCTTCATTGCTTCTGATTGCTCCAAGAGTTGTTTCAGCATGTCTTCTATTCGAGCTTGGCGTCCCAAGTCCTCATTTTCAGCATGCCTATATTCAGAAAAAACAACAGAAGGATCATAGTAGGGGCTTGGAGGAGGGGAATATGCATTCGGACAGCCATCCCAATGGCCATCTTGACCACCACATATATTGCACGTGTCACAGTGTTGCCACGAGTGGTGTCCTCCGCAATTCAGACAAGATTCACTAAAATATGAGTATCCACCATTGAAACCATTTATATTCCACGATGTCATGTCAGTAAGAGTATTCGAAAAAGAAAAAGTAAAAATGCAAAAGAATTAAAACAAACACTAAGACCAAATTGTCAGCACTTAAGAAAAAAAGTATAGTAAATTTACACTTAAGAAAAATTCACCAATTGCCAAGTCTCCCTGGCAACGGCACCAAAAACGTGTTCGGTGGTTTTCTATATGGGTTAAAAACCGACACGCAAGTGCACGTGGTCAAACAAGTAATAAAGTGGCTAAGTAAGCCAAGTATCGAACCAAGGAGACTCTGGATAAGTAAAATTGTTCAAGTATACTATATTTTATCTTACTTCTATATATGCTGACAACAACGTAACCAAAAAGTTAAATAATTTTTGTTTATAAATTATATACTAAAACTATTAACAAATATCTACTTTGAATTGAAACTATGGATATGAGCATGCCAAGGTTAAGAACAAGTAATGAACTTGATTATAATCATAATTCGGTTAATCTTCTCTTCTAGTTGCTAGCCAAGAACATTAGCCAAGAGATTAAAACTCTCGTATTTAATCTCACTTAAGAATCATAAACCATCCGTCTACATTTCTGTGATCAAATGCAATTTATGACCTAGCAATACAATTCCGGTTCCTAAATTGACTAATACGGCTTTCAAGTATATTTCTATCAGGAAAGCACATCAAAACCCAATTTTCCCAAATCAAGTTAAGAACAATACCCTATTAATTCACAACTTTCCAATTTCGTGCTCTCTCGAGTGAAATCGGACTTTTTAGATGTACATTAATTCCGGCCACACACTAATGCAGTAGAAACAAGAATTAATAGAACAACATAGAAGAAGAAGATGAAAAACCATACAATTCAATAATCAAAATTCTTCACCATTGTTCATAACCTCAGCAAGGAAGAGAATTAGCCACTCATTTGTGGATTAATCATCCTAAAACAAGTGTTAATCATACAAACAATTGATTGAAAGAAGAAAGAAAGAGAGAAAAACCCTTATCTTTCTCGTCCCTCAACTGCCTGTAACCCACTTCCTTGCTCCACCAAGTCTGAATTCTAAAAAAATAAACCTAAGTGTGCTATTTATAGTAGTAGGACTCTTTCCCGGAATAACAAGCAATGTGTCACGGAGTGCATCGCGGAGCACGGCCTCCGTGACACGCTACGGACGCGGAAGCCTTCTGGAAAATCACCCAAAAATGGCCCGGGCAGCACCCTGCCGCGTTGGCAACGTGTCACGCTGCTTGGGCAGCGCGTTGGCAGCCCTTGGTCGCGGAGGCCACCTGTCGTGGCACGTTGCCAACGTGCAGGTGGGCTGTTGTGAGCGGCCTGCCTGCCGTGGCACCTTGTCGACGCGCCGGTGGGCTGTTTTGTGCCTCCTCTTTGCCAACGTTCGCGTGTTGATTCCGTTTACAAGCCTCTACTTCACCAACTCATGGATTAGTTACTCAAAAGTCATCAAAACCTACAAAACAAAGGCTAATCATGTTGGTTAGCACATATCTTTACTTTATCTAAAATTACATGAAAATGTATGCAACAATCTTAGATAAACAAGACTAATTTAAGTCGTAAAGCATATCTCGGGCATATATTTTTGCCCGTGATCAAAGTACGAGGGACCTACTCCTCGTCTATCTGTATGTGCAGGAAAGTAATGCAGCGCCTCGAGAAGGGCGACAGTACAATATGTACAAAGTATGTAAGGCAATAGATAAGCTGAATAGGACTTGAAGTAAATAAAAAGAAGAGCCGAAAGATTAACCTGTACGCCTGATGATTTGTAATCTGCATCTAACTGACACTACATGTACATAAGCTAAGACTGCATACTTACACATTTATACACTACAGCTAGCAGACAAGAATTCATACAAGAACCCCACCTGGCCCCCATAAGCCGGGAGGTACAATCAGCACAAAATAACTCGTTTAGGACCCCATAAGTCCTGGAGAGCACATCTCAATCTATATACCCCTATGCAGGTGGCTACAACTCCACTAGTACTGTAGCCAACCTAGAGATCCCCTGGGTATACAACTGGGCCTGCTTGGCCCCTGAACTGTAGCTTTGTCTGAGTCTAGAGGACTCCTGATATCTACACCCCGGGCGTAAACGCTCGGCGGGGGTGTGTATAAGGCCAACCACTGCAATATGAGGATCTGGATCCCCATCTTCGTCCCTTGCGGACGGCATGCTGCTCCGTATAGTGACGTATCCTCGCCCCTGGCAGGCGAGTCGACACAGCTATTAACCCTGGGGCGGTCATAGAAGGCTTCTAACTGAGGGCAACCCCAACCCAGGTGCTATACTGACACATTAATCTATCTGAATAAAGAGAGCATATCTGGCCTTCTGGGCCTAACGCTAATGCTACTCGCTTCTGGGATAATCTGTATGTCTTTCTGCAGGCACGCCATGCGCCCGTATTTGATCAGAGGATCCTGATAGTGATCATGATCTCTAATAATCTAGGATGAATAGAGCGAGGTCTGAAGTGGCCTAACTATACTCTGAATGTCCTACTCGGACATCCATAACTCATGAATAACTGTGGGTTGCGAATAGCTAACTACTTTATTCTTCTATTCAAACAAGGGCTTGGCATGGTCGAACTTGCTTCTACGTGATCGACACCCTTATCATTCATAGGGAGCTTACCAATCTCCTTAACTTGTGGTTAACACTGTACTAGCAGTGTACTACTGGCTCCTTAAGCCTTGTCTGAATCCACTCGGATCTATATTATTGTTCTGGGCAATTCTCAATCTTATAGGTAATTCTATATAGACTGGCCCTCTCCTGGCACTCTGTACCTGAATACCTTAGAAGAACCGGCTAAGGTGCTGGCCCGTTACTAATTACTGATGTGGACCCCTCCTTGGGGTACCCACGGGTTTATCTGACTCGGACGACTAGGCTGGCTTGCTGGCGTCCTACATGATAACTGTTAGGTCGACTAAGACTGACAATCACTGATAAGGCTAAAGGGATGGCGGGCGATCACTCAATACACTGGAGAACCCTGGTGTCGCTAACTCTAGAATATACTTATTTTGTCTCTATTTATGGTTCTGGAATGTTCGGTAATGTCAATGACCTCTAGGGATGCTTTCTAGCCAATACAGGTGCCAACTGATCGTTAGACCGCCTAACTACGCCTATACTATTTAACCAACTAACTCAGGCCAATAACTCTTATGAACTTTTGAAGTCTAGGATAGGCAACAAACATATAAGTCTACCATCACAATAAACTGAGAACTAAAATAGTTTCTATACCATCCATAGCGTGAATGACATTTAACCTGCTTCCTTTTAGCAAGGGGTCCTGCAGTACGATCTGTATATGTTTTCTAGCAGCTAACTACAATTTATGTAACTGTAATCCCTATTAGCAATTACTCGTGACATATCTAATATTTATATATGTTGATCAATAACAGCTAATTACAACATATCGAATTACAATCTAATGGTAGAAACCGTCCGCACCATCTAAGATCGTTATTTCTATTTGAGAACACAAGTCGTAACACTGTACAACTAGGATACTTGCAAAGAGTTAAGCCTTACATACCTCGTTCGCCGTTTTCTGACTAACTGATGAGTATCAGCTCGTGTTCAACTGTCCTTCTCAACTGTAATCATATTAATGGAAGAATAGGGCCAACTTCGTTACTAAATTTGAAGAAAATAATAACTTATATATATATATATATTTCTACACTTCAACTTATCGAAAAATGATCAAAAACTCGTAATTTATCGGGAATCTAGAAGGGAGAAATACTTACTTTAAGCATGTGATCATATTGACTCTAGTTTGAATCAATTCCACCAGCTCTGGCTCGGCAGGACGATGATTTGTCGGACGTATTTTACGAAAATAACTCCAGCAGTGATGCTCTCTGTAGCCTTATACTTCACTACCCGGAGTTAATTTAGATTTGAACGGCGTTTAGCGGCGTAATAGGATGATTTCCCAATGTTCTCCTTCGTTCTTACCTCTGTTGGCCGAGGATAAATGAAAAATAATCTAACTTCTAAGTGTGAGGCGTTTATATACTTGAGACAGCAGACGAGGCAACGTCGCACGCTGCCCAACGCGCTAATTCTGCTCCGTGCCATGTTGGCTAACGTAGAGGAGCAGCTCTGTGCCACTTTGCCCCTATGGGTAGCTTGGTTCGGCCTCCTCTCGCGAAATCCCGACTTGGCACTCATTCGGCCTTTCCCCCGGGCCCTTTCCTCATATGTATAGCACTCTAAAACTCTCAACCAACATATGAATAGGCCAACTAAACGTTAGAAACTTACGGAGTGTAACATTTAAGTTTTTTTCTAAATACTTAATTACCAATAGTTATAATGCCAAATTAATTCTTCTGCATATTAATATCCTAATTTTTCCATACATATATACATATATATATATATATAGATATGTATATGTATATGTATATACATATTCTTTCTTTTTTGGCATGCTATTCTCTAATTGTTGTGCCCTTAGCATATTTTATTGTGCATTATAATAGTATTTTGTACAAAAATATCGTATATGATTTTATTTTTTAAGCTTTTTATCCAGCAAATTAATTTTTTTAGTATCATGTATTGATTCTAAGTAAGAACGTAATATATTCAATCGAGACACCTATAATCCAAAAAGATTACAAGAGCACTTTCGATCATCAGAATTTCTTGTGGAATTCAATGTATAGGGGTATTTTTTTTCTTTTTGTGTTTCATTATTTTGGACACTGCTGCACACTTTTTAATTTCATATAAACTTTCAATATTAAATTAATTTCTATTTTATGCTTTATTTTTCTGTAGAACTCTTATATTCTAGGCATGTACTATTATCTTATAAATGTTATTTTGTACGATGTTTGAATTATATGTCATTTTTAAGGGTAATCTCAACTTCTTTTTTTATAATTTTATTGTTTGTACATATGTCCTCTTGTGTTTCTTTTTTCTTTTAATGAAAATATGAGCCAGGCTTTTTATTAATATATCCAGACAAAACAAATCCCAAGTCTACTCCTATTACATAGATCAAAACCCTTGAACTTCCTCTTCTAACTCTAAGGTTTCCTAATCTCTCTTTGACGATGGCGCCTCACCTGAACATGAAATTCCTTTTCCTTTTCCTGTGGGTGATAAATCTATTGCAATCTCTGCCTCTCCTCTGATTGTTGTAGCTCAAACAGGTTCGTTTGTACCCTCTCTGAGCTTGTTCAGCACCTTCGTTATTTCTGAGCTCTTGTATCTTAATAGGTGAGTCTGGTGGTTTTTCTTCCTTTTGAGAGCTCACTCACAATCCAGATGAATTCCATAAATGCAGTGATGGAGAAAAAGAGTTGCTCCAGCTCTCCATTTATATAATTTTGCTTGTGCTCTTCATTTTCATAGCTTTGATTTCTTTCGTATTCCCTTTTTGATTCTACTATATGTCTATTAGGTAGCGGCCCCCCTCCCCCTATTGAAGCACTCTTTGTATATACATTGTGGGATGAATGATTTAAGATATGTGCTCGTTGTTGACTATTGTTTATGTTAATCTTCTTAGCTCTTATCCTCAACTGTGGTACCTTTGCTTTATCTAGATTTAGGATCTTTCTCCTTTCTGTTGATAACTGATGAAAACTCTCACAAGTTATACTGTTATTCTATCTAACTGTATGATTAGTTAGACTATCTGCTAGCTGGTTAGATTCTCTGAAAACATGATGAATCTCTTTGCTGAGTAGTGGTAACATATTAAAAATCTCATCCATAATGTCTACTAACTCCCATGGAATTTTCCACTCTTTCAGTAACATTTTCAGGAGACAAAGAGAGTCAATCTCTAGGATTATGTTATTCTAAAAATTTTGGCAATGAAGAAGTGCATGCCTAATTGCTTGTGCTTTTGCCACCATATTAGAGGCTATTCCAATTACCTGTGCCTCTGCAAACACCAAATTCCCCTTATGATCTCTCAAACAATATCCAAACGCACTCAATCCTAGATTTCCTTTATTCGCCCTATCTATATTGCATTTTATCCATCATCTGCTAGGCATTTGCCATTTCAGAATTTTATAGTAAAGTTTGGGCTTAATCTCATGTAGATAAACAATCATCTCCTTCTATAGATAAGGAATTGTCCTCCCAGGGTATGTGAGCTTTACAAACTAATTTATAATCTGATGGCACAACATTAAAACTCTTTGAAAACTCACAACCTTCCCATGCCTTATTGCATTTCTTCTTTTTCATAGCTGCCATAGTAGTACCAGTAGGACGGTTTTGAGCATCTCCTTCATCTTTTTATTTCCTTCTATGTTCCACCACTCCAATATTAGCAGATGAAGATGCCTTCTTACTATGTTCAACCCTGCACAAGAAGCAAACTACTTTCATAGGTTTTGAGCCATGGGAGCTGTTAGAAAAAAGATGATTCGTAGTCTCCTATTCATGTACTTCACAACAGTAGCATCTAGAAGTAATCTGGAAATTCATCCTCCTCGGATTATCATTAGTTTCTATTCTTCATTTCCATAGCCTCCACATGAAAAATCATATTTTAAATGGCAGTCCTTTGATCCATATCTTACTAGCCCATCCTCTTTCCTTCCTCCTCTTCCTCATATTTTGATATGAGGACTTGACTGTGAATACTCCAGTTATGTTACCCATCCACCATGCCCTATCATTCTTAAGCTTATCCTCCAGCCTGATAGCTTTTATATTATGGCTAAACATTTCCACATAATTCTTTTCTTTCAATTAGTCTATATTTCAGTTCCCATTTGAAATAAACTCCTGGACCTCTAGTTCCTCTTCCATAGCATCACGTTCCACTATACAATAGAGTGGCCCTTGTTATGTCCAATTATCAAACTAGAAACTAGTATTTCAACCTTGATCTACCACCATATGCCATGTTCCACTTCCTCTATAATTTTCACCATTCTTTTCCAGATGTGAGAAGCACCTCTCCTATGAAGAATAGGGTGAACCTTCTTATATTACTTGTTCCACACAAAGGAGCTCTATAGAGAAGAAATGGAAGTCCTGAAATTCCACAAAAGCATAGCCATTAAAGCCTTTGATACATCATGAAGGGATTTGAAACCCACTCCTTCCTCCTCCTTTAGATAACTCATCTCCTCCCAGGTTATCCAATGTTTGCCTTTAGCCGCTCTAGTCTTACTCCAGAAAAACTTTGCCAATATTTTATGAATCTGATCAACAACTCCGTTTGGAGGATTCATAGCTGATAACAAATATACTGGGATGGATTGTAGAACATGAGAAATTAGAATAAATCTACCTCCATATGAAAGCCATTTGTTTTTCCATAACATTATTCTCCTTGCTATATTCCTAATTAGATCTTTAAAATATGACTTTCTCTTCCTTCCATAAAAAACTAGACAACCCAGATAAGTTATAGGAAAAGCTCCCTGATTAATGCCAATCCATCTTCTCAGCTAAGATCCCAGAACTATAGGAGTCTTCTCATGTAGATAAAAGAAGCTTTTAGATCTGTTAATCATTTTTCCAGAAATATGCTCATATTCTGCTAGTACCTTCACCATCTTTTAGATTGACTTCCTTTCTCCAGGGCAAAATAGAATTGTGTCATCAGCATATGATAAATGATTTATTTTGGACTACATTTAGGCAACCCATACCCTTTGAATTTCGATCCTCATGTAATTTATTTAGCTCTATGGCCAACACTTCCGCTATAATTATGAATAGAGTTGGAGATATAGGATCCCCCTGTTTCATCCCTCTAGTAGATCTGAAGAAACCAGTAAACTTACCATTGATCAGCATAGAATACCAGTTGTTTGAGATCAGTCTCCACAACATATTAATTACCACCTCTGAAAGCCCAAACTTCCTTAACATCTTGGTTAGAGAAACCCAAGTTACCCAATCTTAAGCCTTGGCTATACCTATCATTACTACCACATTCTGCCATTTCTTCCTGAAGTTCATATACTGAATGATCTCTTAGGCCAATAAAATATTCTCTGTTATACTTCTTCCTTCGATAAAACCAGATTGATTCCTGGATATTATCATTGGTAAGAATTCCACTAATCTGCCATATAAACCTTTGGATATGATCTTATTTGCAATAGTGTTGAGGTTAATTGGTCTGTAATCAGTGAAACTTTCAGCTTTCTTCTTTTTTTGGAATTAGGACCAAATTGGTGTGAGTGATGAACTTAGGTATCTCCTTCCCATAAAAAAGGCTTTCACCATGTTTCTAATATCATTACCAATTATTTCCCAACAGGTCTGGAAAAAATATCCTAAGAAACCATTCGAATAATGTAACGACCCAGACATCATTACGGGATGATTAGGAACCTATAACACTATAAATAGGCTAAGGAAGGAATAGAATGTACTGTGAAATATTTTAAGTGTAAAACTGATCAAATTTGGGTAGCCATTGGTTCGGGGAAGCACTGTAGTGGTGGAATTCCCCCTGCAGCAAGATCATGGTAGCAGTCGGAGTTCCTCCATGACAAAGTTGGGAAGTAACTATTAGAACCGCCGCCATGACACTTTGAAAGCTATAGCGGGTCTGCCGCAGCAGAATTGTGACCACTGTAGCAGACGACGGAAATCAGAAGTGGGTTTTAAGTGACAATTCTAGGGTTATTTTCCATTATTTCCAAAATATAAGAGAGCAAGGTTTGAAGGTGATTTCTTCTTCAGAGCAGAAAATTGACACTTTAAGGTGAGTTTCTTGATCCCTTGTCATTTTAATGGTTATTGTTAATTGTAGAAATCTTAGGGGACCTTTTAATGGTGGAATTCTAAGCTTAGAAACCCTAGGTTGATGAACTAGGGTTAGATTATGGGGAGTATTAGGATGATACGATTAAAGGTTTATGGGGGTTAATCACTTCCCAAGGATTTTCTTGCTAGCAACTATGGATTAGACGAAGATAGAGACCTAGAATTGGGTTAAATGAAAGGGTTTTGCAATCAAAGTACCCTAAAAAAGGAGGGTTTGATCTATTTTGACCCATAATTGAAAAGTAAGTAATGTATTACTCTGTATTGTGTAGATTTTGAGCGTTCTGAAGTTTTGAGAAAAGGTAAGGCTCCTACGGAGTAGCTGATTTTCTATCTTCGAACATCAAGGTAGGTAGTGGTTAGAGGGTTAGACCCTATATAATGACTTTTATGCATGTGTGATAATGGTATGTGAGTGGTCTTCAGAGATTATCTGCTATGAAATTGTTTATTTGAATAAATCGTGGAGACCATGTCATTAAGAGATGATTATGAACTATTGTGAAAATCTTGTGGAAATATGGAGTGAAATTCTTTTAAGATGCTTCAATATGAATCAATGATTTGTAATTGTGCAAGTGATGGAGTGGAATATAGACTTCTAACTATTGATATATATATATATATATGGGGGGGGGTGGGGGGGTTGTAACTCGTTACATTTCGTGATGAAAAATGATTTGAATAGTAAAAGAATCCTGAGATGAGTGGATCGTGCCCGAGGGGAGCATTCAGGCGAGCGTTATTATTGAGTGTCTCATGTCCGAGGGAGCATCCAAAAGAGCATATGAGTGCGAGCGGGTATCACGTTGGTACAGTACATAGATTTCTAGAGTCCCCTGCTGTTCATGACTGGAAGGGCAAAAATAAGACCCTATGGCATGTGTGTACACTATTTTATGGATTGAGTATTTATAGTGAAATGGCGGAGGCGTGTACCCATCATTAAACCATTTATTTACTTTGTTTATTGTACGGTTGTAATCTTATCTAAAACTGAATGAAGAATGTGCTAAGTGGTTGTGGAGTTACGGGTTTTGAACATGTAATTTGAAACGAAATACATGAATCCGATTCTAAGTGTGACACGTTCATGATGCTAGTAACTGTTTACTGGATTTTTCTTGTAATTGCCCATTGCATTTGTAAGTAATGCAGATTTGTATTCATTGATTGTTCAGACTTGTGCGATAATTGAATTGATCTGTAGAGTATGTGAATCATTGAACGGATGAACTGATGAACTGATGTACTGATGAATTGATGAATGTACAGCTAAGTCGAGCTACTACCTAAGGTAGTACCACTACAGCGGGACTTCTTTTGCTGTGGTGAAACCATTGTAGTGGTCTAGTGACAGCTGCAGTGAAAGACCCAATCCAGTGAGCAGGCCAACTGTCACTTGAGTAAAACTAGTGTAATTGAAATGGCTTTTACACTTTTGTAAAATGTTGGAGACTTGTTTTATATCATCGTTACTATGTTTACACGTTATTATGTAAGGTCGACCAATGATGCCTACCAGTACCGTGTTATGTACTGACCCTACCCCTGTACTTCTTTTCTGAGTGCAGAGTTCAAACTCGGAAATTCTTTACGTCCTCACCTTTAGAACAATAGCCGTTTTTGGAAGGTGAGCAGACCGAGAAAGCAGCACCACTCTTCCGTCAAAGATGTCTTTCCTTCCAGACATTTATTTCATTTTTGTTTTAGACTTAATCCTTTTTAGAGTGTAAGCAGACGTCTTGTGTAGTGACAATCACTTGGGTTAGTTGTTATGTTTTATTTGGTTATAAGATGATTTGTACAGTTCCTGATGATTTATTTCATTTTATTATGGCCTTTTATTTCCTATGAATGTTCCGTGTTGGGTTAAGTAGTTGGGAGTCGTTGGTTCGCCACTGAGGGGTAAGTGTGGGTGCCAATCACGGCCATTTGAGGTATGATAAAGTTTGTATCAAAGCTATAGGTTTGTTGATCTCGTTGCACTAAGACGGGTCTAATAGAGTCTCGCGGATCGGTGCGGAGATGTACGTAACTTATCTTCAAGAGGTTGCATGATGTCAAGAAAACTCCCTTCTTTATTCCTTTCGTGCGATTACTTGATTCTAATTGGTATCTAACAACTTTTCTTCTTTTCTTCTTAGATGGTGAGAACACGCGCAAATGGTAATAGAGAAGCAACTCCCAAACCAGCAGTGAAAGCCACAGTTCGCGCAGAGGAAGGGGCAGAGGTCGTGGATAGAGGCTTCGTACTGTTAGAGGAGGAGCTTGTGCTCCTGCTCTAGTCAGAGAGAGGTTTGTATCTCCCGTCCACTAGCAGTACCGGAGTAGGTAGCTGTTGAAGTTGAAGTTCTGACTCAGGGGGAAACTCCTGCTATTCCAGCATCATTTGAGATTCTGGCTTAGGTCCTCAATCTACTGAGTGGCTTTCTAGGTAATGGAGCCACGCCAGCAACTCCTGTAGGTCAGCAGTCGGGGATACAACATGCAGCTGCTATGGCTCCTCAGACTGATGACTTATTGAAAGTTGTCATGTTCCCAAGTCTAGTAGTGGGACCGGTGATGGCAGGGGAGTAGCATGACTTATTTTGGAGGTTTAGCAAGATGAAGCCTCCCACTTTCTACGGCACTGAGGCGGAGGATGCCTATGAGTTCATTATTGATTGTCCTGAGAGGCTCCACAAGATGGGCGATGGAGAAGTATGGTGTAGAGTTCGTTACTTTCCAGTTGATGGGTGATGCTAAGCTCTGGTGGAGAGCTCTTGTAGAGTGCAAACTAGTGGGGTCACCACCGTTGACTTGGACCTAGTTTTACTCCACCTTTCTGGAGAAGTATGTTCCTCTCACTCTAAGGGACTGGAGATGGGATAAGTTCACCACCATCGAGTAGAGGAACTTATCTTTTGCGGCATATGAGGCTAGATTTCATTCCAAATCCAGGTGTGCTTTACCCTTACTGCCCACGGAGGAGGAGAGAATCAGGAGGTTTGTTAAAGGCTTGAATGTGGGTCTCCAGGTATTAGCTCTTTATATGGTCTCCTCAGGTACGACTTTTGAAGAAGTGGTGGAGTATGTAAAGCCAGTGGAAAGGGTGAGACAGGATGGATATGCAAGGAATGCCTAGAAGAAGGCTCGGAGGGTAGGTTCCTTTAGTAGTTCATTTGCCCGGGCTCCGGCACCGCAGGGTTTCTCTAGGAGCCCTGTTCATTCCTCTATGCAGGTATCAGTTGGAGGTCCGCCAAGGACAACTCTGCGACCATCAGGTGCAGTTGGGGTACCAGGGTGTTAGTTCAGACTTGGAGCTCGCCCTATTTCATCTGTTCCGTCTCAAAAGCCAGTGATTGAGAAGCTCTTTCACGAGTGTGGTGAGTATGCCCATATTCGCATATGGTACCCAGGTTCGGACAGGGCGGGCAGATTGCTCCTCACCCAGCTCCTTGAGCTCTGGCCCCGACCGGGAGAGGAGGTAGTGCATTCAATCAGGATCAACCACAGCTAGGATGAGGTGGTCAGCCAGCCATTAGAGGTGGTGCTAAGAGGGGTAGAGGACGTGCTCAAGTGGGTAAGGGTGTCACCCAGTCAGGTAGAGGAGTGGCACAACCCAACCGGGAGGGTCTCAGACAGGTAATCAGGCCCATTTCTATGCTTTCACGGGATAGGCCATCAGCAAAGACTTCAGATGCTGTTATTACAGGTATGATCTTCATATCTAAAAAAGTGGCTATTGCATTGTTTGATCTGGGCTCTACATTTTCTTATGTGTCTACTTTTTTGCATTGGGTGTCACGCCCCAAAATTGGGGTAGGGCGCAACTGGCACTCGATTCATGATTGATCGAGAAGCCGGCTATATAACATTTGTAACTATAACACTTAGGCCATCCAGGCCACCTGTCATAATCAACTGAACAATAAATTGTACCCATAAGGTCTCAACAATACGGGGTAAACAATTGAAATGCAACCAAGGCAATTAGTGTGCTAAACCAAGCAATAATAAGCCAATGAGGCCACAAACTGAATAACACTGTACACACTAAGTCCACATATCCTCTAAAGAGTAAACTGACTGATGGTCGGAATAGGGCTCCGACCTACCCATAACCGTATCTCAAAACTCAAGCATAAATAACTAAGCCCTAGCTCCAGGAAGAAAGGAGCATACCAACCATCTATTGATCTCGCGAACTACTACTCAAATGGTCATCCTGACCTCTACCTGCACCTGCGACACGAATGCAGGTCCCCAAGCAAGGG
Source organism: Datura wrightii (assembly GCA_035772735.1). NCBI lineage: Eukaryota > Viridiplantae > Streptophyta > Magnoliopsida > Solanales > Solanaceae > Datura > Datura wrightii. Next base: position 114,845,353 of record JASDFA010000003.1, on the reverse strand, counting down.
AACGACAGTACGAATGAAATGTACTGGTATGTAAGGATGAAATTGTAAACATGAGATAACAATCCTGTAATAACTAACTTAGCACATAAACATATAAAGGATAAATATAACCTGGAACTCTGCAACCTGTAATTGATAACAACTTACTATAACATAACTGAACTCGAGATAACTGAACCAGGAATAAGGGATGGTAACAACCCGAAATCTTGGAAACTGAAACCTGATAATAACTCTTCAATGAGATGAAAATGTAATTAAGAAATGCACAAGAAAGAAACTATAACTGTAATGCCAGCGACCAGCCAACCGTAAATCCATATATAAAATTCATCCAGCCGGTGTACCACATCAGGGTAAGATAAAAAGATCTCCAGCCGATGTACCACACCCGGGTAAAATAAAAAATTCTCTAGCCGGTGTACCACACCGGGATAAAATAAAAATATCTCTAGCCGATGTACCACACCAGGGTAAAATAGAAATATCTCCAGCCTGTGTGCCATATCGGGGTAAAATAAAAATAGCTCCTGCCGGTGTGCAATACCGGGGTAAAATAAAAACATCTCAAGTAGGTGTGCCACACCGGAGTAAAAATAAAAATATTCTCAATCATAATCATGAATTGAGATGATAAAGCTAATACTGAGTCAATTTAACACATGTAGCATTGAAATGACAAATGCTTAATATGTGGCCGTAATCGGTCTCTTTCGTAACATATAAATGCAAGTGAGCACATATACCATGTAAAATTAGAAAATGTGCACATATATCACGTAAAGCTATCAAATTATATACAAAGATGTCAACTCAGTGACTCGATGGACCTTTAGGAGGTTTAGCCAACATAACAATTTTAGTAGACTTACAAGCAATGTCCTATAGATAGTCTTACCAATTTAACATATCTCTTGAGTAGAAGCACATAGATTCCCATTTCTATACAATCCTTTAACATCTGGGAACTACATATATATACTTCCCACAGGGTGGTTCCTTTACATATATCGACAAGTATACATTGGAACTTCATTGCCAAACTTATCACGTCGATGAGCACATGCAGTTCTCAATTCATTTGCCTTATTTGCAGGAAAACATGGGACTTATAACTTGAAGCTTGGAGTTATTGTCATAACGCTTAACATACACGTAGAGCTGAGAGCTGAATTACAGACATACAACATATGAGACTTCTGTATAACTTATAAACTTGTATTTAGTTAGCTGAGTGACCTCCATGTCACTTCCTGGGATTAGAAGTTCTAAGCTTAACTGATCATTTTCATAGCTTGTGCTTATACTTACTTAAACAGTAGGAACATTGGTACTTGGGAGAATCTCTCCTCTGAATTTAGGGAATTCAAATGATAACTCAACAAGAGCTAAGCATATAGACGCGTCACTTGGATATAACTGGAAAAAAAATCAACTATATGTATAATATGAAAATCATATACATTAAGACTTCTTACTAGAAAGACATAAAAAGACTTAAGTTCTTAGGATGGTACGCAAATTCAAATACTTGATCGAGACATTAGCACGGTTCTCGGAATATGCTCTCTTGAAAACTTCTTAGATTAGCATAACACACTTCAACATAACTTAGGGACTAGAAGACGTTACTTAACAATCTGAGATTTGGATTTTTTCAACTTGAGAATTCATAAGCAACTCTCCAAGTTCTTCCATATAGGCAAATAAAGACTTATAACCATAATTCGGACGACACTGGATTGACTTTTACAACTTTGTAATTAACCGAGGAGCTTACAAAAGCTTGCATCATTATAAATGGATTAGAAGCTCCTAGGATCCCCTTTTCGGTCATGGAAGACAATTTTGACACTTAGAATCGATAACTTAACTTAAACGTTTAGGGGTATAACATAGAGCTTCTCTTTAACTGAAGTTACTATTTTACAAACGTTCAATTCTAGCTGATTTATATATTGTCGTCACCTAATACTCATTATATCATTACCACACAACGTATTTATATCACTTATTTAACTTAATTCCTTGTCGACTCTCAGGAGGTTAAGATAGCACAAGAGTTATAGTAAATTTACGGCAGCACTCTAAAGACAATTCTTGTTGTCCTAGCGTGTAACTTGAATGTAGGAATAAGCGTAAATATATACTTATTTTCTTATAACGTTCTAACATTAAAATAATTGTGTGTGACCTGACCATAGAGATGGTTTCATAGAAATATCAATAATTTACACATTCGAGTTCTATCTTTAAAGTTAAACGTATCAGTTTGTTCGAAAACTCGTTAATTAGTCAGTTAGATAAAGGGAGAGAAATCAAGGAATCTCCTCTGGGCCTTATATACCTTAGAAAATGTTCATAAGAGGGTGGATAACTATTTTAAGGAATTTTCATTTCGTTGTTCTCATTTACCCTTATTTAGATTAAAATTGTTTTCCAGCGTTAAGTTCGTTTGCGTGTCGTATTCTTGCCTTTTTACCAATTTCACATAGCAACTAGAATTTTGAACACATTTGATATCACATGCATGAAATAATATAAAGGACCAGCTCACAGTGCCCATGCTGAAGGGACTTCAGACTCGATTTACAACTACAACAATAAAAATCGTAAACAATACGCCTTTCACTTCACATTTGTTCACTTCAAGCATATTTAACTCTTCAAGCCTTCTATGAAGTATTTCTACTACTTTGGGCAGAATCATGTATGCCTCAATAGGAACACAAAACACAGGAACATTGGCCCGATCAACAACATGATTTCGTGCTTGGAAAATAAGAATAGGGATGCCTTTACATACCTCACTTCGTCGCGTCTTTTTAGCCAATTTCTTTCGCTTGCTGGAAACTCCGACACCTTCAACTTCCTTACTTACACTACATGGAATGAATACTGTTTATGACAAGTTCCCTGTCACAATTCATGTCCCACAATGTAAAACCAAACAGCCACATAATAATATAATTTTCAGCAATCCTACGTACCTTAGGCGTCTTAAACATGAGGCAATTCAAGGGAGTTTCGCTTACGTGCTTTTGGTGTTTAACCTCCCCAAAGGTGTGGTGTATTCCTTCCATATTTTGGATAATTTCCAGCATCTATACAGCTGTAACAACCTCCAAAAAACGGGCAGAAACCTCAGTCAAATATCACATAAATCACATATTGACTTTATGTCATTTCCTTACTTTAGCTTGCGAATTTGAGCGGATAAATAAAGTAGGAACACTTACCTTTCACTTTTGTATAACCCCTGCCCATATGGGGTTCCTCTTCAGCTAAATTCCATTCCAAAAATGTAGCAACCATGCTGCCAAACCGCAGCAACAACACACACCCAAGCAACACATAAGTTCCAATTTCACTTCCAACATAACTTGTTAATTCATGGTAATTTAAAGAGTAAAAATACCACCTCCTTTTGTAATCAACTCTCACCAATATGGAGGTAGAACTTCACCTCCCTACTGCCCAAAAACGCAGCATCTTTGCAGCCAAAAGCGCAGCAACTCTACAATTAGAAGCTCACAACATAAGAAACCATTTCCAAGCTTGGACTATAAGTAAATTTGACCTATCCATACAATTTATTACCTGGGATTTGTTTTCACCATTGGATAGAGCTCTTAATTCTGCGAATTTTGAAAAAAAAAAAGAGGTGAAACGGAGTAGAAATGAGCTTTTTAGCTCAAAATTACTTCATATAGGTAGGCTGGGCGGTGCCCACGTGCGGCGCCCGTGTGACGTGACCTCGCGCACGGGCGCGCCCGATTCCTTCCTATCTCGGCGCCCGCGCGCATGGGCGCTTTTCCAACTGACAGTGTTGTCTTCAAACGAGCATAATGTTTTACTCCGAACTCCGATTAACGAGCGATTTATTTCACTGTAAACTAGACTTAAATATCTTTCATTTTATAGGATATAGGACCTCTGAATCATTATATATTTGATATGTCCATTTAAAGTTGACCCTTATTTACAAACTTCACATACTCTTCGCTTTTCCCTTCGCACATGTTTTCCTCCTCACCTATGGACAACCTACAACCCATAATTCCCCTAATATGACATATAAACATCAAATAACTATCAAACTGTTATAAACATATTTGTGTTGTAGTGAATGTCTATAAAGGTATTTGTATTGTACTGGATACATGTGTTTATATCATTGTGAAAGTCTATCTTTTGGAGAAAAGTTAGGAGAAATTATCCCTATAAATAGAGGGGTTCTCCTTCATTGTATTTCATCCTATCAAGAGAATTAAGAACTTCTCTCTTTCTCTATAATATTCTTGTTCTTTCTTTATTATTTCATAACTCGTTATCAGCACAAGTCTCTGCCTTGAGCACTCACTTTGAAAGATCTGAGGTAAGAAAAATCAAAGTTTTCTTAGAAAGATGAAGGTTAGTATTTCTTGATATTTATGTATTTACTAATAACAATATCGATTTTGTATATGAACTTGAGGAACGACTTATTGATTCTCTTGGCAATTCATGAATCATAATTGTTCCAGAAGAACAATATTGTGAAAAATATATTTGTTCTAGAAGAACAATATTGTCAAAATATATTTGTTCCAGCAGAACAATATTGTGAAAATATGTAAGAGAAATCATCTATGTAATATGCATACCTCGATTTGCTCCCGAAGTAGCAATATCTTAAAAGAGGCTTTAAGCTATCATACCTTATGTGGTTAAGGCATATTTAGATGATCATGTTCCATTCCTGAAGAATGAGAAATTGAGAACTTTTGATAAATGTTACAAATATAGATCTAATACAGATCTAGTCCCTGAAGTGAAATCAAAGCATCAAAAATCCATATGGATGCAATGGGTCTTGGAGACACCATTAAAAGTGAAAACAAAGCATCAAAAATCCATATGGATGCAATGAGTCTTGGAGACACCATTAAAAGTGAAAACAGAACATCAAATCAAGATCGTGCTAAGGCTATGATATTCTTGCATCATCATCTTGACGAAATTCTTAAAATTGAATATCTCACGATTAAGGATCCACTTGTTTTGTGGAATAGCCTAAAAGAAAGGTATGACCACCTGAAGATGGTCATCCACCCAAAGGCACGATATGATTGGATTCATCAAGACTATAAGTCTGTTCATGAGTATAGCTCATCAACATTCAAAATTGTTTCAAAGTTGAAACTATGTGGAGAAACTATTTTGATATGATTGAATATGTGGTAGTATACAAAATTAATTGAGAGCTCCGGAAGAGCTAATGTATTACTACCTGAAGGAATGAAATTGTCGTAGTAAGTCTCAAAAGGGAACTTATAAGTTTCAAGGACATTGAAAAAAAATTGAGACTATAAATTATGGGAAGATCTAATATCTTCATGCTACTACAATTGAAGCGGGTTATAAATATTTATGTAAAAGATTACCCGCCGTTTTTTTTATTTGTAGTACATAAATATGGGTATGATGATGAAATCACATACGAAAGTAAACTAGAAGTTTACTGAAATAAGTTGGCATAACAGGTTGGCCATCCCGGTTCAAATGTGATGCAAAAATAATTGAGAATTCACGTGGCTATATGTTGAAGAAATAAAAGATTCTTCAAGAATTCTCTTGTGTTGCTTGTTCTCATGATAGAATGATCTTGATCAGCTAAGATTGGAATTATATTCCCTGAAATTTTGCAACTTATAAAAGGGTGAATATGGGCTCATTCACCTACCATGTGAATTGTTTGCTAATAGATGCATCTATGCAATGGTCACATGTGTTTTGATATCAACTTACAATTGATTTTTGTAAGGTTGTTGCTCGAATTATTAAATTAAGAGCATAGTTCCAAATTATAAAATCATGTTGATAATGCTAATTCATATCTATGTTGGTTTAGCAAAAATTGTATGCCTCCAATTATAGCTAAATCATTGGTTATGAGAATAAAACTCCCAAATAAAATTTGGTATGAGATATGTTTATTTAACATATAGCAACACTTGAATGCATCAAGCCAACAAGGTTCCCCTATCACATTTGGTTTAGGGTCAGGAACCAAATAATTCCATCTAAAAATTTGAATGTGCGATATATGATTCAATTGTTCCACCACAACGCACAAAGATGGGTCCCCAGATGAGTTTAGGGGGTAAATGTTAGTTTTTCTAACATTAGGGGGAGAAGTGATTAGCAACTGAAAATTGAGTGTGGAATGAATTATCTAGATCCTCGGATAAAAAAAGTGAACTTAAAGTTCAATAGATAATTCACTTGCAAAATATTGCAAATCAATTGCCAGATATATTTGCTAACTCTATTTTATAATTCAGTTGCAAATGCTCCAATGAAAAGTCCTTGAAGGACAGAGTCTATGAGACGCCTGAAGCGTGATTGACCAAACGGTTCCAAATATAGAACTTCTTGAAGAAGGAGAGGAGCAAGTGATTAAGATGGTCATAATGATGAGGCAAGTGCTTTAAGAAAGCACCATGACATAACACTTCATAAAACCTTGGCAAAGGTTCAGGTACCTGAAAATGACGAAAAATGAAGAGATCTCAAAAAGTTATGTCGCATTGGAACTTGATCGTCGATGATATTTTTGATACAATATAGTGCGTAATATTGTAAAAGATTATGAGGATCTGAATTCTACGTCTATTAAAGCATGTTGATGTAGAAATAATTATCAAGTGAAATGATGTGTATTGATAAGCATAAAGCTTATTGGACCTGTAGTCTAGACACTAGAAGATGTCACGCATTTAAATACTAATTAATGTTATCACTTGACAAAATTTGTACGAAAATCATGAAGGATTCGAAATGCCTGAAGCATTTACAAGTTTCTTTAAACTTGTTCATAATTCTTATATGAGGAAATCCTTGGTCCTGAAGTACCATATCTTAGTGTGGTTGATGCACTAATATATCTTGCTAATACTACAAGGCATAACATTCGGTTAATTTGTTAGCAAGTCCCGATCTTGTTGGTTATGCTGATGCTGGGTATTTATCTGACCCACACATAAAGCTCGATCTCAAACTGGCTACGTGTTCATATGTGGAGGTACTGCCATATCTTGGAGATCTATAAAGCAGTCTCTAGTAGCTACTTTATCAAATCATGCTGAGATAATATATTTTCATGAAGCAAGCCGAGAATATGTGTGGTTAAGGTCCATGATACATCTCATTAGAGAAAAATGTGGTTTGAACTGTGACAAAGTACCCACATTTTTGTATGAAGACAATGTTGCATGCATAGCACAACTAAAGGGAGGATTCATAAAAGGAGATAGAACGAAACACATCTCGCCAAAGTTTTTCTACACACATGAGCTCCAAAAGAATGGTGATATTAATGTGCAACATATTCGTTCAAGTGACAATGTGGCTGATTTATTCACCAAAGCTCTACCAACTGCAACTTTCAAGAAGATGGTGCAGAAGATCGGGATTCAAAGATTCAAGGATGTTCTCATTAGGGGGAGTTAATACGCGTTGTACTCTTTTTCCCTTGCGAGGTTTTGTCCCACTGGGTTTTCCTTGTAAGGTTTTTAATGAGGCAGCCAAAATGCGTATTATTAGATATGTGTACTCTTTTTCCTTCACTAGATTTTTTTCCCACTGGGTTTTTTCTAGTAAGGTTTTAATGAGGCACATTATTTAACAAATAGACATTCAAGGGGGAGTGTTATAAACATATTTGTGTTGTAGTGAATGTCTATAAAGGTATTTGTATTGTACTGGATACATGTGTTTATATCATTGTGAAAGTCTATCTTTTGGAGAAAAGTTAGGAGAAATTATCCCTATAAATAGAGGGGTTCTCCTTCATTGTATTTCATCCTATCAAGAGAAATAAGAACTTCTCTCTTTCTCTATAATATTCTTGTTCTTTCTTTATTATTTTATAACACAAACAAAATAAATAAGATTTTCAGGGTGTAACATCCTCCCCCCCCCTTAAAATCATTCGTCCTCGAATGAGGGTTATACCTCGGTAGCCGTAACTTTAGCCATAACATCATTAAATTTTCCTTGCCTTGTTTCATAAACATACATTTCATTTTTCATAAGCACATCCTCTTTCTATTGCCGTTTCTTATCCAACCGTACTTGCTCAACTCCATCTATTTGTCTGACATATGATAGGCATACTTTAGTACCATAAAATCGGTAACTTTTCTAACACTAAGCAAATTAGTACACTACCATGGGAGTTATGATTTACTCCAATACCGCCTTTCCGTTCATACCATTAGAAAATATCACAGAAAAAAAAGTGAAAATCACAACTTAACCACTCAACATATAGAATCAGTGTCAAACCTGAAGTTGCTCCTTTACCTTTGCTTTTACTTGAAGGTACAACAGGTGCTGAAGGATCAATAACTCTACATTCTCTTAGTTCTACCAAATCTGAAACAACAGGAGGGGCTGAATCCCCTCCCACAATAATTTCGACTGGAACTTGGAGGACATATGGTACGAGGAATAGGAAACTAGCTTTGAGCCTCTAATCTATTTATCGCTCTGATACCAAGTCTGTCACGCCCCAAAACCGGGGTAGGGCGCAACTAGGACTCGATTCATGATTGATCGAGAAGTCGACTATATGACATCAGTAACTATAACACTTAGGCCATCCAGGCCACCTGTCATAATCAACTGAAGAATAAACTAGACCCATAAGGTCTCAACAATACGGGGTAAACAATCGAAATGCAACCAAGGCAATTAGTGTGATAAACCAAGCAACAATAAGCCGACGAGGCCACAAACTGAAAAACAACGTACACACTAAGTCCACAAATCCTCTAAAGAGTAAACTGACTGATGGTCGGAACAGGGCTCCGACCTACCCATAACCGCATCTCAAAACTCAAGCATAAATAACTAAGCCCTAGCTCCAGGAAGAAAGGAGCATACCAACCATCTATTGATCTCATGAACTGCTACTCAAATGGCCATCCTGACCTCTACCTACACCTGCGGCACGAATGCAGGTCCCCAAGTAAGGGAACATTAGTACGAATGAAATGTACTAGTATGTAAGGCTGAAACTGTAACCATGAGAAAACAATCCTGTAATAACTAACTTAGCACATAAAAATATAAAGGATAAATATAACCTGGAACTCTGCACCTTGTAATTGATCACAACTTACTATAACATAACTAAACTCAAGATAACTAAACCAGGAATAAGGGATGGTAACAACCTGGAATCCTGGAAAATGAAACCCGATAATAACTATATAATGAGATGAAAATGCAATTAAGAAATGAACAAGAAAGAAACTATAATTGTAATGCCAGCAAATAGCCAACCGTAAATCCATACATAAAATTCGTCCAACCGGTGTACCACATCGGGGTAAAATAAAAAGATCTCCAGCCAATATACCACACCAGGGTAAAATAAAAAGATCTCCAGCTGGTGTACCACACCGGGATAAAATAAGAATATCTCCAGCCGATGTACCACACTGGGGTAAAATAAAAATATCTCCAGCCGATGTACCATACCAGGGTAAAATAAAAAATATCTCTAGACGGTGTGCCATATCGGGGTAAAACAAAAATATCTCTAGCCGGTGTGAAATAGAGGTGTAAAATAAAAACATCTCCAGCCGGTGTGCCATACCGGGGTAAAAATAAAAATATTCTCAATAATAATCATGAATGGAGCCAATAAAGCTTATACTGAGTCAATTTAACACATGTAGCATTGAAATGACAAATGTTTAATCTGTGGTCGTAATCGGTCTCTTTCGTAACATATAAATGCAAGTGAGCACATATACCATGTACAATTAGAAAATATGCACATATATCACATATAGCTATCAAATTATATACAAACATGTCAACTCAGTGACTCGACGGACCTTCAGGAGGTTTAGTTAACATAAGAATTTTAGTAGACTTACAAGCACTGTCCTATAGATAGTCTTACCAATTTAACATATCTCTTGAGTAGAAGCACATAGATTCCCATTCTATACAATCCTTTGACATCTGGGAACGACATATATTTACTGCCCACAGGGTGGTTCCTTTACATATATCGACAACTATACATTGGAACTTCATCGCCAAACTTATCACGTCAATGAGCACATGCAGTTCTCAATTTATTTGCCTTATTTGCAGGAAAACATGGGACTTATAACTTGAAGCTTGGAGTTACTGTCATAACACTTAACATATACGTAGAGCTGAGAGTTGAATTACAGACATACAACATATGAGACTTCTATATAACGTATAAACTCGTATTTAGTTAGCTGAGTGACCTCCAGGTGACTTCTTGGTATTAGAAGTTATAAGCTTAACTGATCATTTTCATAGCTTGTGCTTGTACTTAATTAAACATTAGAAACATTCGTACATGGGAGAATCTCTCCTCTGAATTTAGGGAATTCAAATGATAACTCAACAAGAGCTAAACATATAGACGCGTCACTTGGATATAACTGGAAAAAAATCAATTGTATGTTATAATATGAAAATCATATACATTAAGGCTTCTTACTGGAAAGACATAAAAAGACTTAAGTTCTTAGGCTGGTATGCAACTTCAAATACTTGATCGAGACACTAGCATGACTCTCGGAATATGCTCTCTAGAAAACTTCTTAGATTAGCACAACACACTTCAACATAACTTAGGGACTGGAAGACGTTACTTAACAATCTGAGATTTGGATTTTTTCAACTTGAGAATTTATAAGAGACTCTCCAAGTGCTTCCTTGTAGGCAAATAAAGACTTATAACCATAATTTGGATGACGCTGGATTGACTTTCATAACTTTGTAATTAAGCGAGGAGCTTATGAAATCTTACATCACTATAAATGGATTAGAAGCTCTAGGATCACCCTTTTTGGTCATGGAAGACAATTTCAACACTTAGAATCGATAACTTAACATAAATGTTTAGGGGTATAGCAGACAGCTTCTCTTTAACTTAAGTTACTATTTTACAAACATTCAACTCTAGTTGATTTATACAAGGTCGTCACCTAATACTCATTATATCATTACCACACAATGTATTTATATCACTTATTTAACTTAATGCCTTGTCGACTCTCAGGAGGTTAAGATAGCACAAGAGGTATAGTAAATTTATGGCAACACTCTAAAGACAATTCTTGTTGCCCTAGCATGTAACTTGAACGTAGGAATAAGCGTAAATATATACTTATTTTCTCATAACGTTCTAACATTAAAAAAAACTATGTATAACCTTCCCATAACGATGGTTTCATAGAAATATCAATAATTTACACATTCGAGTTCTATCTTTCAAGTTCAACATATCGGTTTGTTCGAAAATTCGTTAACTAGTCAGTTAGATAAAGGGAGAGAAATCAAGGAATCTCCTCTTGGCCTTATATACATTAGAACATGTTCATAATAGGGTGGATAACTATTGTTAGGAATTTTCATTTCGTTGTTCTCATTTACCCTTATTTAGCTTAAAATTGTTTTCTAGCGTTAAGTTCGTTTGCGTGTCGTATTCTTGCCTTTTTACCAATTTCACATAGAAACTAGAATGTTGAACACAATTGATATCACTTTCATGAAATAATATAAAGGACCAACTCACGGTGCCCATGTTGAAGGGACTTTAGACTTGATTTACAGCTACAACAATAAAAATCGTAAACAATACGCCTTTCACTTCACATTTGTTCACTTCAAGCATATTTAACTCTTCAAACCTTCTATGAAGTATTTCTAATACTTTGGGAAGAATCATGTATGCCTCAATAGGAACACAAAACATAGGAACATTGGCCCGATCAACAACAAGATTTCGTGCATGGAAAATAAGAATAGGGACGCCTTTACATACCTCACTTCGTCGCGTCTTTTTAGCCAATTTCTTCCGCTTGCTAGAAACTCCGACACCTTCAACTTACTTACTTACACTACATGGAATGAATACTGTTTATACCAAGTTCCCAGTCACAATTCATGTCCCAAAACGTAAAACCAAACAGCCACATCATAATATAATTTTCAGCAATCCTACGTACCTTATGCGTCTTAAACTTGAGGCAATTCAAGAGAGTTCCGCTTACGTGATTTTGGTGTTTAACCTCCCCAAAGGTTTAACGTATTCCTTCCATACTTTGGATAGTTTCCAGCATCTATACAGCTGTAACAACCTCCAAAAAATAGGCAGAAACCTCAGTCAAATATCACATAAAACACATATTGACTTTATGTAATTTCCTTACTTTAGCTTGCGAATTTGAGCGGATAAACCAAGTAGGAACACTTACCTTTCACTTGTGTATAACCCCTGCCCATATGGGGTTCCTCTTTAGCTAAATTCTATTTCAAAAATGTAGCAACCATGCTGCCAAACCGCAGCAACAACACACACCCAAGCAACACATAAGTTCCAATTTCACTTCCAACATAACTTGTTAATTCATGATAATTTAAAGAGTAAAAACACCACCTCCTTTTGTAATCAACTCTCACAAATATGGAGGTAGAAGTTCACCTCCATACTGCCCAAAAACAATACATATTGGCAGCCAAAAAGCAGCAACTCGACAATTAGAAGCTCACAACATAAGAAACCATTTCCATGCATGGACTATAAGGAAATTTTACTGATACATACAATTTATTACCTGGGATTTGTTTTCACCATTGGATAGAGCTCTTAATTCTGTGAATTTTAAAAAAAAAAAGAGGTGAAACAGAGTAGAAATGAGCTTTTTAGCTCAAACTTACTTCATATAGGCAGGCTGGGAGGTGTCCGCATGCGGCGCCCGTGCGACGTGCCCTCGCTCGTGCATGCAAGCCTGCTTCCTGCCTGTCTCAGCGCCCGCGCGCATGGGCGCTTTTCCAGTCGACAGTGCTATCTTCAAACGAGCATAACGTTTTACTCCGAACTCCGATTAACGAGCGATTAGTTTGTCACACCCCACCTTGGGGGCATGACGGGCACCTGGTGCCTGCTAGACTCTGGGATGCTAAATGGTCCAGCCTGAGCACATCTAGTGCTTTGGCTGACTCTGGATCTATTTCAAGAAACGAACCGGCTATATAACGGCTGTAAATACAGCCTCCGGCTGACTAGGTTTATAGCCACCTGTATTGTATCATCAGCTAACCAGAATCATCTCATATAGGGAAACCTATGCGGGCCGACAAGGCCACCATGCTATCTAGTTATCTGCAACTTAACAACAGTATACTGAATAACTACATGACCGGCAAGGTCACTACTACTATCAGACTATGGCCCCATGCGGCCAACATAATCAACCAGACACATATATACATGCACGGCCCCACACGACCGGCTCCACTACCACAGGGAAAATATCAGACTGCAAGCCTCTAGGAAGTTATAATAGAATGGTTGGGATAGGGCCCCGACCTACCCAAACTGTAATCAAAAGGAAATAGGAGCAACCTCTGACTATCTAGCTCCGGAGGATAGGAGCTGATAACTCTGCTGACTGGATCACGAGGGATCGGCTCCTCGTCTATGTTTACCTGCAGGCAAGCAATGCAGCGCCCCCACGGGCGTTAGTACCACAGGTATTGAGCATGTAAAGCAAACTGAAATATATAACTAAAATGGGTAACAACAATAACATGAAATATAAGCAGGAAGTAGCGGAGTCTATCTGGCTGAGGATAACTGGGGAGGTTTACTTATTCTGTAACTAAACCGAGCGTACCTGATGACGTGTCGTCCTACTGTCTATCAGTATCTAATAGCACATATAGATATACATATAAATACACACAATACCTGACCGACCCCCATAAGCCGGAAGATGCCAACCAACAGAACAATCTATTTACCCCTACCCGGGTCTAAACCAACCAAAAACAAGTCACTCCACTCATCTGATAACTGTGAGCTCCTCCTACCGGCCCCCTTGGGTACGTAGCTCAGGCCTCGGCCTCTGACAATAAACTGTGTTTGAGTCCGAAGACTCCTGCCTCTGGGCGCAAGTGCTCACGGGGTAATCTGTTGCTGTATCTGTGACTGAAACTGCCCCTAGGTGCAAGCACGCAACAGGGTAATTTTATAAAAATATGTATCTAAAACTGTCCCGACCAAAAGCGCACACAGAGTAATCTGCCCCTGTAAATAGGCTAATCTGGCTCTGCGCAGAGCAAACTGAACTTCCCCTGCAAGTAGGGTAATCTGGACCATATTATCATGGTGGTCGGCCATCATCGTCCTCTAGGCAGACGACATCGCCCAGCTGGTGGCGGTATCTGAATCTGGTATCGACACAACTATAACCCAGGGGCGGTGGGGATGCTAAAGGGTGCCCACATGCCACAACAAGTCTCAACATGCAAAACACATACACAGCAAGCATGCTCAAATGAAAAATACTAATCATATTCTCTTGTTTTATTACAAGGTCAGTCCGTACTAAGCAACTGATACTATATTCTGTTTTACACTATTTTTGGCTGCCGGGCTAACTGCTACCTGGCCTTTATCTGTTTATGGAGCTATATCTGTATCTGGCTATTTGTATATCTGATTACTGATCTAATTATATATGGATATAACTCAATAACATAGAACATGCTATCTATAACTGAATACAACTCAATAACATAAGATGTGTCATCTGTTACCAGATACAGTCTCAACAAATGTAATGCATACTGTCTGTAATCTTGCTAATTCATTATACCACTTTTACAACTTCCATTCTGGGTATTACGTAGGAACATGCTGAGCTACTAGCTGATACCATGTTACTATCTAAAATCATCTGACTATCCATTATTCTGCTTATCGCATGATACGTAGTGATACACTAGCATGCTTGCTGGAAATCGTACTAAAATCGTTCCTGTATGTTGGGTATCTGTCAATAGCCTTTATTCTATTTATTTTCTAGACTGTACTTCCTGGCTTGCCGAAAGAATAGCTTTACATACCTGGTTTCTGAGTACTCGATTGACCAATGTGATTTTCGTCGGTACTTCTGCTGTTTCTCCCAACTACATTCATATACATGTCAATTAGAACTAAATACACCAATATTCTGGAAGAAAACGTTACTTTCGATATATTTATAGGGATAGGAGTATATAGACACTAATTTGGAGCAATTCCACTTACCTTAGTTCGGTAACATGACGATTCGCCGGCCAAATTTCACGAAACTAAATCCGTAGGTATGCTCCTTACTGCTTAATACCTCGGTATCTGGAGTTAATTTGAGTTTGGACCACGTTTGATGGCGTAATCGAAAGGAATTATCAAGAACCCTTCGTTCCCCTTCCTCTCTAATTTTCTCTCTGTTTTCACTGGAATTTATAAGAATTTTAACATTTAAACCGAAGTGGAGGCTTTATATACTTGGGCCTGGACATGGCCAACGTGTCACGGAGCCAATGTGGAGGCTCCACCTCCGTGACACATTGCCATCGCGGAGGGGCTCTGCCCCGGCTCCTTCCGCAATGGTTCAACAGGTTTCTCGTCCGATCTTTTCCCCGGCCTTTTTCTAGCATGTATGGATTTCAAATACTCTTAACCAACACGCGAATAGGCCACCTATGTGTTGGGAATTTTACGGGGTATAACATTTTTTCACTGTAAAGTAGACTCAAATATATTTCATTTGATAGGATATAGGACCTCTGAATCATTATATATTTGGAGATATGTCCATTTAAAGTTGACCCTTATTTACAAACTTCATGTACTCTTCGCTTTTCCCTTTGCACATGTCCTCCTCACCTATGGACAACCTACAACACATAATTCCCTTAATATGACATATAAACATCAAATAATTATCAAACAAAACAAATAAGATTTTTGGGGTGTAACATTGGGTTTGGATCTTGTTTATGGTGTGCTTGATACTTGTCACGTTCTGAGTCTACACCCTGGATGGAACACGGTACTTGGTGTTACAAGTAACCCTAAATCAACCCCCGGTCTATCGTACATTGGCATTCTGAGTAAACACAAATATATAGTGGAAGCTTTTAAAATAATGATATAAAACATTAATGAAAATAAAGCTCAATCTTAACATTTAAAACATCTGAACGAAACTACAAGACTGGAAACCAAGTGTGTGTCTGAAAGCCACTACAACTGATGAGTTGCTAGGACAAGCCCCCAGCTAAATCCAAGTCTAGATAAGGAAAAATATAACTAAATAAAATGGTCTTCGTCCTTGAAGGATGAGGACTCCCAAATGGTGCAATTGGGATCTTCTGAGAATGATCTGCTAATAAGGCTATGACTGAAATACTGCAGCTGTATCATAAAATGATACAACATAAATGATATGCGTCAGTACTTTGAATGTACTGAGTAAGTAAGAGAAACCATACACAAGAAATAAAATAACTGAACTGAAAAGACATGAAATGACCAACTGAAACTGTTGAAACTGAATAATTGTAATAAACTGAGATGGTCTAAAAGACCCTGTTTGATGATCAAGGACATGCCCCAAATATGAGATACTAAACTGAAATATAGCACTGAACTGATCTAAACTGACTAATATGAGATTGAATTGAGCTGACTAGTGGGAGAGTCTACAACCGACATATAACCACGTGAGCTAGACGTGGAGTCTGATGAATACATCCCATCGGTAGGACCCAATGTACCTTGCCAGGGTATAAAGGCATGAACAGGGTGAACACAAGTCTGGGACCATGAGGCCAATAAAACTAACTTATGGTGGCAACGTAGTTCTGGAAACCTAGGTGCACTGGAATCCTAGTCTGCTCGGTGCTAAGTCATACTACCATTAGATAGTCCTAGACTGAATACTAAGCTAATAGCTTGAAACTGGGTCCCAAGACTAGTCAGGAATACCTATCTAGAAGCACCTTGAAAGTCTTATCAGACAAGATTTTCTAACTGGGTTCTAAGACTGGTCAGAGCTGCTTATCTGGAAGCGTCGTAACTGTCTAAAGAAAAAACTGTAATTCTGAAGTTGAGGTCCTAAGGCTGGTCAGAGCTTATTATCTGAAAGTGTCATGACCACCAAAAGAACCACTAAAACTGATATTGGAACTATTTCTGATAACTGGGAGGCATTACTAACACCTCGAGAATTTTGTAGTCAAACTGATCAGCTGACATTTCTGACTAACACTGAGTATTCTAACATTTTGACTGAAACTGATTGACATAATCTAATTGAGATTTCAATACAACTAACAATATGGGAGTCCCCAACACTGATAGAATCAAGCAAAATTTCGATATTTAAACACTATTGCAAGATTCTAGTTTTCTACATTCAAGAGTTAGGGCTAGATTTACTTTACAGGGACAAGCACCAATACAATCATAAACTGGTGGAAAACATCTACAATTATCATACAATAATATTCCACATGAATTAAACGAAGTCTGACTAATAATTTATTAACATACGATAGTTTTAGGGCTAGAACTGATAAAGAAATAGGAGGAATTTTGTGGGGACACAAGGGAAGAACTATTCGCTTGTTGAATTCCCACATATCTGGCTACAAATTCCCTGGAGAAGGAAGTTTTAATTGCTGCAATGGATGAGGAACCTTAGAACTTGCTTGAGAGTTCTTGAGAGAGAACTTGCACAATTGTTTTGAAACTCTGAGGGGGAATGAGGGGAAAACCATTTAGCCCCTATAAATTTCCTTAAAGTAACTCAAAATGATGTAGTTTAGGGTCTAGGTGGTTAGAAAATTACTGAAACACCCTTAGAAAATTTGTAGGAAAAATTGACTGCCAGTCCCCCGCGAGAGACTCAATGGCTCGTGCCCATGACCATGACTCATGGTCACGGTCGTCGAGTGCATTGCCCAAAAACCTCCTGTTGGTCACCACCACTCGTGGTGTACCCAACGGCTAGTGGTGACCAATTCGTCATCTACACTACCAAATTCTCAACTCCCCAAATTATCCTGGACCACGGGTCACCTAACGGTTCATGTCATGGACCAAGACTCGTGGTGTCTAGTCGTTAGGTATACTGCCGATATTTTCCCCATTCCTCAATTTATTCTTGACCACGGGTCACATCACGACTCATGGTGTTGACCATGACTCGTAGTCACGCCATTTTTTTCAAATATTCTACTAAGTCCGGACCCTTTCCCACGAGTCACTTCACGGCTCGTGGCGTACCCCACGGATTACAGGACGACTTGTTCTATGATTTAGTGCAGAAAATTCTATTTTTCTCTGTTTCAACTCCTGGGTATGGTCTTAGAATTTCCTAGGTATTACAATATCTCCCCATTGAAAACATTCGTCCTCGAATGTTGAAAAACACACAGGAAAGCAAAGAATTACAATCTTTATACCCATATACTAATCATGAAAGCTGAAAACTAACGGAATGACTACCTCCAAACTGAACCACAAGTCTGAACTGAATTCACTAAGCATACACATATTAATTTACAAGAAAGAAGCTGAAACACATGAATAGGAAAGAGTTTTAGGGAGGAAATTGATACCTTAAACTGAAGTTGGGCCCGAAGAGAACAAATGTGGGTATCTAGCTATCATATCTGCTTTGGCATCCCATGTAGCTCCCTCAACCTGTTGATTCCTCCACAAGACTTTGACTAAAGCTACCTCCTTGTTCCTCAGCTTACGAACCTGATGGTCAAGGATTTGAACTGGGACCTCTTCGGACGAGAGACTATCTTTCACTCCCACACTCTCCAATGGTACAACTGAAGTTGGATCACCGATGCATTTCTTCAATAGTGACATATGGAATACTGGGTGCATAGATGCCAACTCTGAAGGTATTTCCATCTCATAAGGTACCTTGCCAATTCATTTTATATTTTATAAGGTCTCATATATCTCAGATTGAGTTTTACTTTATTCCCAAATCTCATCACCCCTTTCATGGGTGAAATTTTCAGATAAACACAGTCATCCACTGCAAACTCTAATTCTCTTCTCCTTATATCCGCATAAGATTTCTAACGGTTCTGAGCTATTTGTAATATTTCTCTGATGAGCTTTACTTTCTTCATCGCTTCATGAACTGAGTCTAGCCCAATTAGAGTAGCTTCAACAAACTCAAACCACCCTATAGGAGATCTGCACCTCATACCATACAATGCCTTAAATGGAGACATCTGGATACTGGAGTGGTAGCTCTTGTTGTATGAAAACTCGATGAGAGGAAAGTGATCATCCCAACTGCCCTTGAAATCAATAACACACGCTCTCAACATATCTTCTAGAGTCTAAATAGTCCGCTCAGCTTGTCCATCTATCTGCAGGTGAAAAGCTGTGCTGAGCTTGACCTGGGTACCAAGTCCCTTCTGAAAGGACTTCCAGAAGTGAGAGGTGAACTGGGTACCTCTATCTAAGATAATGTATAAGGGCACTCCATGAAGTCTGACTAATTCCCGAATATAAAGCCTAGCATAGTCCTCAGTTGTATCTATAATTTTAACTAGGAGGAAGTGTGCTGACTTAGTATTTCGATCTACTATCACCCAGATGGAATCATGTTGTCGACGAGTCCAATCCCATTTCCATGTGGGTATGCTGATATCCTGAGTCATACCTCCCAGTCTCTGGTGTTCTACTTTGACCTGTTCGCAGTTTGGGCACTTAGCTACAAATTCTGCGATGTCTCTTTTCATGTCGTTCCACTAGTAGATATCTCGTAAATCAAGGTACATCTTAGTAGCACCAGGGTGGATGGAATATCTCGAACTGTGTGCTTCTACCAATATCTGCTATCTCAAATCACCCATATCTGGGACCCACAACCTGCCCTGGTAACAGAGTACACCATCTTCCCCTTGGGAGAAAGCCTCAACTTCTTTTCTAAGAACCGCTTCCTTTAGATTAAGTAGTATGGGATCTTTATCCTGTCTGGACTTAACTTCAACAACCAAAGAGGAATCTGATCCACCCTACACAACTACTCCACCCTCAACTGTATCAACCAACTATACTCCCAACCGAGCTAATCTGTGGATATCCTTTCCCAGCTCCTTTTTGCCTTCCTCAACATAAGCCACACTCCCCATAGACACTCTTCTCAAGGAATCATCCACCACATTGGCTTTGCCTGGGTGATATACCACGCTCATATCATAGTCCTTCAGTAGCTCTAACCACCTTCTCTAACGAAGATTTAGATCTATCTAATTGAACACATACTGAAGGCTCTTGTTGTCACGCCCCGCCTTGGGAGGCATGACTGGCACCTGGTGCCCTACTAGGACCTGGACTGCTGGACTAGCTGAGCCTGAGCACCTTTGGTGCCAGGTTGGCTCTAACTCTGGATTTAAGAAAACGACGGGCTATATAACGGCTGTAAATACAGCCTCCGACTGACTAGGCCTATAGCCACCTGTAAGAAAACAACAGCTACCTAGAGAAACTGAATCAATAGGGAACCTATGCAGGCCGACAAGGCCACCATGCTGTCTAGTTATTTCTGAATCAAGAAAACAAGTGCTAAACTGCTACGTGACCAGCAAGATCACCACTACCAACTGAATAAGGCCCCACACGACCATCATAAACAAACTAAAACATACACACAGCCTCACACGACCGGTACAACTAACTACAAGGAATATAAAATCTGCAAGCCTCTAAGAATACTGATAAGATGGTCGGGACAGGGCCCCGGCCTACCCATACTGTACAACAAAAGAACAGAAATAAACCTCTTGCTGTCTAGCTCCAAATGACAGGAGATGATGCCTCTGTAGGCTGGCTAGAATTATGAGGGGTCTGCTCCTTGTCTATGAGTACCTGCAGGCAAGTAATGCAGCGCCCCCAAACGGGCGTCAATACTACTGGTACCAAGTATGCAAAGCAAAACTAAACATAACTGAAGATAAACAGTAAACTGGTAGTTACTGAAATAACAGAGGATAGATAAAACTGTCTGGAAGAGAAGAATCTATACTGAGCTTAACTGTACTAGAAAGAAGATAAGAATCATACCTATCGATGCGGCGTCCTGCTATTTATCAACTTAATAAGTAATATATATATATATATATATATATAGCAGACAAGAACCTATACCAGCCCCCATAAGCCAGAAGGTGTCAATCAACACGCAATCTATATACCCCTACCCAGGTCAAACCATCCAAAAATAAATTCACTCCACTCACCTAATAACTACGAGCACCCCGCCGGCCCCGTGGGTATGCAACTTGGGCTCTCTAGGCCCCTGACTATAACTGTATCTGAGTCCGGAGGACTCCTATAACTGTATCTGAGATCTGTATCTGTAATCTGTAATCTGTGCCCTGGGCACAAGCGCTCGACAGGGTATACTATAATGCTGATCAACCTGCTATGGGGAATGCTGAATCCCATCTTCGTCCTACTGCGGATGGTATGCCACTCCTTGGAGTGACATATCCTCACCCTCTGGCGGGCGATTCGACACAACTATTAACCCTGGGGCGGCAAGGAAGCTCTAAGGGTGCCCACATAACATAATTAGTTCTCAACAAACAACAATAATCATATATAACGTGTATAATAAATCTGATAATACTGTTCATGTTTTGATATTCTATTTTGATTCTCTGGCTGAATTAAACTGAATCTGGTACTGACTCTGAAATAATATCTCGCGGTTTAATATTGATTTACTGACTTTTATTCTGAATATGGAATAATAATAGAAACATACTTAATACTCGGCTTCTGGAACTTCCTTCTGGAATTTATTCTATTTTAATATACTAGAATTACTAACTTGCCGAAGAAACTGGTTTTACATACCTCAATTGTCGGCTCTCCGGCTAACTGGCATAACTCAACCAATATTCAACTATTTCTTCCAACTGTATTCACATTCATAGCAATTAGAACTAAATTTGTCAATATTCTGGAAGAAAATGCTACTTTGAATATATATATATATATAGCCCATACTTTGACTTTCGAAAAACAGCCGAAAACTCACTATTTCTCGGAAGTCCAGAAAGGAGAAATACTCACTTTAGGGCTAGGAGTATATTGACACTAATTTGGAGCAATTCCACTTACCTTGAATCGGCGGGTCGCCGCTTCGCCGGACAAATTTCACGAAACTAACTCCGCAGGAATGTTCTCTGCAGCCTTATACTTCGGTATCCAAGATTAATTTGAGTTTGGACTGCATTTGATGGCATAATCGGATGAATATTTATAAGATATCCTCGTTCTCCCCTGTTCCCCTTCGTTTCTGCTGGAAATTATAAGTTAAAATGAGATAAAATAGAAGTGGAGGGGTTTATATACTTGAGCCTGGACAGCCCCTCCGTGGCACGTTGGCCATCGCGGAGGGACAGCCTCCGTGGCACGTTGCCATCGCAGAGGGGGTCTGCCCTGCCTCCTCTTGCAACGGTTCAATGCAGCGCTTGTCCGGTCTTCCCTCGGGCCTTTTCCTAGCATGTATGGCATTCTAAAACTCTTAACCAACATGCGAATAGGCCATCTAAATGTCAAGAATTTATGGCGTGTAACACTTGTGATCGGTGAAAACATACACGTGAGCCCCGTACAGGTAGTGTCTCCATATTTTCAACGCAAACAACACCGTTGCCAACTCCAGGTCATGAGTCAGATAATTCTTTTCATGAACCTTGAGCTGTTTGGAGGTATAGGCTATCACCTTGCCTTGCTGCATCAGAACGCAACCGAGTCCAACTCTGGAAGCGTCGCAATACACTACAAACCTATCAGATACTTACGGTAGGGTCAACACTGGAGCAGTAGTGAGTCGTGTTTTTAACTCTTGAAAACTCTTCTCACATGTATCTAACCACTGAAATTTCACCTTCTTCTGAGTCAGCCTCATCAGAGGGGATGCTATAGAGGAAAAGCCTTCCACAAAGCATCGGTAGTAACTCGGCTAGACCCAAGAAACTTCTAATTTCAATTGGGGAGGTAGGTCTGGGCCAGTCTTTCACCGCTAATATCTTCTGAATATCAACCTAAATGCCCTCACCCGAGACCACATGACCTAGGAAAGTCACAGACTTCAACCAGAATTCACATTTGCTGAACTTGGCGAACAACTGGCGGTCTCTGAGTGTCTGAAGCACTATCCTTAGGTGATTAGCATGCTCTTCCTCATTTCTAGAGTATACCATAATGTCGTCTATAAATACAATAATGAACATATCCAGATACTGCTTGAAGACTCTGTTTATCAGGTCCATAAAAGTTGCGGGGGAATTTGTGAGTCCAAAGGACATAACCACAAACTTGTAGTGACCATACCGAGTCCTGAAAGCTTTTTTTTGGTATGTGACACTCTCTGACCCTTAACTGATGATACCCCGACCTGAGATCGTTTTGGAAAAACAACTGGCTCCTTGAAGCTGATCGAACAAGTCATCAATCCTGGGTAGGGGATACCTGTTCTTGACTGTGACCTTGTTCAATTGATGGTAATCGATGCACATTTTGAGGGTACCATCTTTCTTTCGCACGAATAGTTTTAGAGCACCCCAGGGAGAGATGTTGGGTCTTATAAAACCTTTATCAAGAAGGTCTTTTAGTTTCTCTTTCAACTCCTTAGCTGGAGCCATTCTGTAAGGAGGGATAGAGATGGGCTAAGTATCTAGGAGAAGGTCTATACCAAAGTCTATTTCCCGCTCAGGAGGTACTCCAGGAAGATCTTCGGGAAACACATCAGGGAACTTGCTAACAACTGGGGTTGACTGAATAGTTGGGGTCTCGGAATTGGAATCTTTGACCCGAACTAGATGGTAAATGAACCCTTGTAAATAAGCTTCCTAGCCTTAAGGTAGGAAATAAACTGACCCTTAGGCGCTGAACTACTGCACGTCCACTCTAAAGTTGGCTCATTAGGGAGCTGAAACCTGACGACCCTAGTTCTGCAGTCGACTGAGGCATAACTGTAGTGTAACCAATCCATGCCAAGAATGAGTTTGAAATCAACCATGTCTAACTCTACAAGGTCTGCTGGAATGACTTTATTGAGGATTGCGACTGGACAGTTTCTATACACCCGGCTGGCTCTAACTGACTCGCCAACTAGGGTGGAGACTCAGAATGGTTTTGAGAGGACCTCTAGACTGACATGAATTGGAATTCCACATAGGGATTCACGAATGAAAGTGTGGCTCTTGGATCTAGTAGGGAATACATGTCTAGATGAAAAAGGCATAGCATACCCGTGACCATGTCAGGTGAGCTCTCCTGATCCTGACGAGAAGATAATGCATAAAAATGGTTTTGGCACTGACCGCCATCTATACCTCAAGTGTTGTCCTGCTGAGTTGGTCGGCCTTCTGGAGCTACTGAAGTAGTGGATTGTGACCTACCCCATCCTGTTGACGGGCATTCCTTAAGCCAATGACCAAGTTGTCCACAACCAAAATAGCCCTCTCGACCATGAAGACACTCTCCTGGGTGGTTCTTGACACACTTAGAGCAAGTTGGGTAGCGATTTCTGGCGATGAAGTTCTGGGACTGAGAGCCAGATGCTCCACCTCTTTGATCCTTGTGGGATCGAAAAGTGGGGGCGCTGGCTGAACTGGGTGTTGGGGCCCTCTATTGCTGCTGTTGTGGGTGGCTATTACCGCTGGATCTCTGATGGCCATAATCTAAT
Organism: Datura wrightii; assembly: GCA_035772735.1. Taxonomy (NCBI): domain Eukaryota; kingdom Viridiplantae; phylum Streptophyta; class Magnoliopsida; order Solanales; family Solanaceae; genus Datura; species Datura wrightii. The sequence goes on along the minus strand of JASDFA010000003.1, from coordinate 114,820,730 downwards.
TGGCTGGTTCTTTCCCATTTGCTCTCCCGCTCCAAATCTTTCAATTTTTTCCCTCAATTTGCTAGGCATGAATTATGAGGCTGGAGAGATCGATGTCCTTTATAAGAATTGTCGTCCTGCACTCTTTAAGGACCAAATTCGAAACTCCATTCACAAACATCAGCATGCGATCCCTTAGCTCGGCTACCATCTCTGGAGCATACTTAGACAACCTGGTGAACTCTAGCGCATATTCTTCCACTATCCTGTTTCCTTGTTTCAGATTCATGAACTCCACCATTTTTGCCTCCCTGAGCTCCCGAGGGAAGAATCTGTCTAGGAAGGCTGTCGTGAACTCCTCCCATTCCACCGATCCTTCTCCTGCTGGCCTCTCCTCCTTCCATTGCTCGTACCAAATCTGGGCTACCCTTTTTAGCTGGTAGGTAGCCAATTCGACACTCTCTGAGGAACTGACACACATAATCTGGGTGATCTTTCTAATCTCTTCCACAAACTCCTGTGGGTCCTCTCCCGCCTTAGAAACATGGAAATCTATAGGGTTCATTCGAGTGAAGTCACGCACTCGGGCAGCTGCTGCAGACTCATTATTGTTCATTGGGACCACCTACTGGTTCACTTGGTTGGTAACTGTCTAAGCAAGCACCTGGATAGCTGCCCTGAACTCTGCGGTGGACACTGAGTCGTCTTGAGGGGCTGCTAGAGCTGGTGGGGCAGGTCAGTGAGTGTTACTGGCCCTTCTTCCATTACCACATCACGGAGGCATAATTCACTAAAATGAAACAGAGCACGAGTTAGGAGAACTATTCTAGAATTAAATTTCAGCGCACGATAAAGAGTATGAATAAAAGGGAATTTTCCTAATAACATCTCGTAGCCTTCTCATCATAAATGTGGCGCGCTTCACACCCACAAAAGGGATTCTACTCTATGCGGCTTTTAAATATCCTAGGATACTCTAAACCTAGTGCTCTAATACCAAGTTTGTCACGCCCCAAGTCTATACCCTGGGTGTTTTCCAAATAAACCCAAGTCAACCTCTAGTCTATCATACACTAGCATTCTGAGTAAACATAAATATATAGCAGAAACTTTTAAAATAATGATATAAAACATTAATGAAAGCTGAATCATAACATTTAAAACATCTGAACGAAATTACAAGTTTGAAAACCAAGTATGTGTCTGAAAGCCACTACAACTGATGAGTTACTAGGACAAGCCCCCAGCTGACTCCATGTCTAAATAAGGAAAAGTATAACTGAATGAAATGTTCTTCATCCTCGAAGGATGAGGACTCACAAATGGTGCAACTAGGATCTTCAGAGAATGATCTACTAACGAGGTTGTGACTAAGATCCTACAACTGTATCATAAAATGATACAGCATAAAAGGTATGCATCGGTATTTTGAATGTACTGAGAAAGTGAGAGAAACCATACATAAGAAATGAAATAACTGAACTGAAAAGAAATGAAATGACCAACTGAAGCTGCTGAAACTGAATAACTGTAATAAATTGAGATGATCTAAAAGACCCTATCTGATGGTTAAGGATATGGCCCAAATCTGAGATATTAATCTGAAATACAGCACCGAACTGATCTGAACTGACTAATCTGATATTGAACTAAGCTAACTAGTGGGAGAGTCTACAACCAACATATAACCACGTGAGCTAGACGTTGAGTCCGATGTATACACCCCATCAATAGGACCCAATATACCTTGCCAGGGTATGAAGACATGAACTGGGTGATCACAAGTCTGGGTCCATGAGGCCAATAAAAATAAGCTACGGTGACAACGTAGTTTTGGGAACCTGGGGGCACTGGAACTCCGGTTCACTCGGTGCTAAGTCCTACTCCCACTAGGTAGTCCTAGACTGAATACTAAGCTGATAGCTCAAAACTGGGGCCCAAGACTAGTCAGGAATACCTTTGGAAGCACCGTGAGAGTCTTATCAGATCAGATTTTGTAACTGGGTTCTAAGACTGCTCAGAGCTGCTTATCTGGAAGCATCATAATTGTCTAAAGAAAAACTGTAATTTTGAAGCTGGAGTCCTACGGACGGTCAGAGCTTCTTATCTAAAAGTGTCATGACCACCTAAAGAACCACTAAAGCTAATATTAGGACTATTTCTGATAACTGGAAGGCACTACTGACATCTCGGAAATTTCTGTAATCAAATTGATCAGCTGACATTTCTGACTAACACTGAGTATTCTAACATTTTGACTGAAACTGAATTTGATAATAATCTAACTGAAATTTCAATATAACTAACAACATGTGAGTCCCCAACACTGATAGAATTATGAAAAATTTTGATATTTAAACACTATTGCAAGATTCTAGTGTTCTGCATTCAAGAGCTAAGCTTAGAATTTACTTTATAGGGACAAGCACTAATACAGTCATAAAATGGTGGAAAACATCTACAGTTATCATACAATAATATTCCACATGAATTAAATGAATTATGACTAATAATTTCTTAACATACGATAGTTTCAGGGCTAGAACTAATAAAGAAATAGGTGGAATTTAGGGGGACACAAGGGAAGAACTATTCCCTTGTGGAATCCCCACATACCTAGCGAAACATTTACTGGAGAAGGAAGTTTGAATTTCTGAAATGAATGAGGAACCTTAGACCTTGCTTGAGAGTTCTTGAGAGAGAACCTGCATAAATTTTTTGAAAATCTGAGTGGGAATGAGAGAAAAACCGTATAGCCCCTCTAAATTCCCTTGAAACAACTCAAAATGACATAGTTTAGGTATAGGAGGGTAGGAAATCACTAAAACACCCTTAGTAACTTCATAGGAAAACTGATCGTCAATCCCCCATGAGAGACTCAATGGCTCGTGCCTACTGACCATCGTGGTCACGGTCGTCAAGTGCACTGCCCAAAAACCTCCTATTGGTCACCACGAGGGACAACACAATTTGTGGTGTACCCAATGGCTCGTGCTGACCCACTCGTCAACTACATCAGAAAATTCTCAACTCTCCAAACCATCCTGGAACATGGGTCACCTAACGATTCGTGGCATGGGCCACGACTCATGGTTTCTGGTTGTTAGGTACACTGCCTATATTTTTCCCGGTCTTCAATTTATTCTTGACCACGGTTCACATCACGACTTGCGGTTACTCCCGTCGTCACCCCATTTTTTTCAAATTTTCTACCAAGTGTGGACCCTTTCCCTCGAGTCGTGGCCTACCCCTAGGATCACAAGATGACTTGTTTTGTGATCTGGTGCAAAAAATTTTATTTTTCTCCGTTTCAACTTTCGGGTATGGTCTTAGAGTTTACGGGGCATTACAATATTCTTATCCTTGTGTTTACTTCTGTTGGGGGATTCTGTGGTGGTGGATAGGGCTGTTCATGATTGTGTTGTTGATTTCATAGGGTTTGATATTCTGGCAGACTTAGTGATCTTAGACATGGTTGATTTTGATGTAATTTTGAGTATGAGTTGGTTGTCCCCTTACCATGACATTCTAGATTGCCATGCTAAGACCATCACTATATCGAGGCCAGGGGCGTCTAGGTTAGATTAAAGGGAATTGTAGCCCTTCTCATAAGAAACTCATCTCTTACATTTGTGCCCCTAAGTTGATAAAGCGGGGTCATTTAGTGTATCTAGCGCATATTAGGGATACTAGTTTCGAGGTTCCTTTCATAGAGTGGGTCCTGATTTTTCATGAGTTTTTAGATGTGTTCCTTGTAGATCTGCCCGGTATATCGCCAGACCGTGATATTGACTTCTGTATAGATTTAGAGCTAGGGACTTGACCTATTTCTATTCCTCCAAACCAAATGGCACCTGCTGAGTTGAGAGAACTCAAGGAGAAATTGTAGGAGTTTCTTAGTAAAGGATTCATCAGACCGAGTGTGTCACTGTGGGATACCCCAATTTTGTTTGTAAAGAAGATGGATGGTAGTATGCGGATGTGCATCAACTACTGTCTGTTGAACAAGGTAACTATTTAAAACAAGTACCCTCTTCCTCAAATAGATGATTTGTTTGATCAATTATAGGGCACGACTGTGTTTTTAACGATTAACTTGAGGTTCAATTCACAAGTTGAAAATTCGGGCTGAGGATATTCCCAAAACAGCTTTTCGGACTAGGTATGAGCATTACGAGTTTCTATTCATATCATTTGGACTCACTAATTCCCCAGCTTCCTCCATGAGCCTGATGAACAATATTTTCAAACCTTACTTGGATTCCTTTGCTATTGTGTTTATTGATGATATCTTGGTGTATTCTAAGACCAAGCAGGAGCATGAAAATCATCTAAGAATTATGCTAGGATTACTGAAGGAGAAGCAGTTGTATGCTATATTCACCAAGTGTGAGTTTTGGTTGGAATTAATGTCTTTTCTGGGATATGTGGTTTCTAAGGAAGGAATCCAAGTTGATCCACAGAAGGTGGAGGCAGTAAAAAACTGGGCAAAGGCCAACTAACATGATGGAAATCATAGTTTTGTGGGGCTGGCCAGTTACTATTGTTGGCTTGTGAGGGATTTTGCCTCCACCGCTTCAGCGCTGTCCAAGTTGACGCAAAATATGTACCATTCCAGTGGTCAGAGGTATGTGAAGCAAGTTTTTAGAAACTAAAGACTCTGCTAACCACAACACCTATCCTGGTGTTACCAGTGGAAGATACAGACTTTGTGGTTTATTGTGATGTCTCACGGTTTAGGTTGGGTTTTGTGTTAATGTAGGAAGGGCAGGTTATTGCTTATGCCTCAAAACAGTTGTGCCTGAGAAGAATTACCCCACGCACGACCTGGAGTTAGCAGTAGTGGTGTCTGCCCTGAAAATTCAGAGGCACTATATGTATGGAGCTCGATGTGAAGTGTTCACGGATTATCGCAGATTACGGTAAGTGTTCTCCCAGAAAGATCTCAATTTGAGGCAGAGTAGATGGATGGAGCTACTTAAGGATTACGATGTCACTATCCTATACTATCCAGGAAAGGCCAACGTTGTGGCAGATGCGTTGAGTCGGAAAACGGTGAGCCAGTTTAGCTTGCTTGAAAGTTGCTCAGCAGCATTTGGCCAGAGAAGTTCAGATTTTGGCAAATAGTTTGGTGAGTTGTCCTTGACTGAAACGGGTGGAATATTATCTAGCGTGGAGTCTGAGTCAACCCTGTTAGAGGAAATCAAAGCAAGACAGTTTGAGAATGAAAAGCTGGCAAAGATTTGAGATAAGGTTTTGCAGGGAGAAGCTAAAGAAGTAATTTTAGATGATGAAGGGGTCCTGAGAAAAAAGGGGCTGGTGTGTGTTCCTGAGTTGGTGAGCTAATTAAAACTCTTTTGGTAGAAGCTCACAACTTGAGATATTCCATTCACCCTGGAGTCACCAAGATGTACCATGACCTAAAGCAACACTATTAGTGGGATAGGATGAAGAGATATATTGTTGACTACGTCGCCCAATGTTTGAATTGTCAGCAAGTGAAGTACGAGCACCAAAAGCCTGGAGGAGTACTTTAGAGGATGCCTATGCCTGAGCAAAAATGTGAGAGAATAGCAATGGATTTTGTGGTAGGTCTTTCCAAGGCCTTGGGGAAATTTAATCAATTTGAGTCATTATGGACAGATTGACCAAGTTGGCTCATTTCTTGCAGGTCCAAGTGACTTACAACGCCAAGAAACTAACTAAACTGCACATGAAGGAAGTGATCCGATTGCATGGGGTTCCTGTTTCAATTGTGTCTGATAGGGGCACTCAGTTCACTTCTCATTTCTGGAGAACCTTTCAGGATGATTGGGCACGAGGTTGGACTTGAGAACAACCTTCTATCGTCAGACAAATGGACAGTCAGTAAGGACTATCCAGGTATTGGAGGACATGCTCTGGACATGTGTGATAGATTTTGGAGGCAATTGGGACAAATTCTTACTCTTGGCAAAGTTCGCCTACAATAACAATTATCACTTGAGCGTTGGCATTGCTCTATTTGAAGCTCTATATGGGAGGAAATGCAGGTATCCAATTGGTTGGTTTGGTGCATTTGAAGTGAGACCCTGGGGAACTGATTTACTGAGGGAATCCTTGGAAAAAGTTTTAATAATTCAGGACCATTTGATAGCTGCTCAGAGTAGGCAGAAGCAGTAAGCAGACAAGAAGGTGAAGGATATGAAATTCATGGAGAGAGAACAAGTGATGTTGAAGGTGACCCCTATGAAAGGGGTGATAAGGTTCAAAAAGTGGGGCAAGCTTAGCTCGAGGTACATCAGAGCATTTGAAATACTCCGTCATGTGGCGGAAGTAGCCTAGAGTTGGCTTTGCCGCCAGGGTTATCGGGGGTGCATCCAACGTTGCATGTATCAATGTTGAAAAAGTATCATGGGGATGGAATGTACATTATCAAATGGGACTATGTGCTATTAGATGAGAATTTGTCTTATGAGGAGGAGCCTGTAGCGATATTGGCTAGAGAGGTGCGGAAATTGAGGTCGAAAGAAATTGCGACAGTAAAGGTCCAGTGGAAGAATTGTCCTATTGAGGAAGCCACTTTGGAGTCCGAGGCTGATATGTGGATCAAGTATCCTCATCTATTCATTGGAATCTGGTAAGTACTCTCCCTTTCTTTGTATAGACCATTCAGAGATGAACAATATTTTAGTTAGAATCTACTATAATGACTTGGACATCATTATGAGATGATTAGGGACCTAGAACACTGAAAACAGGCTAAGGGAAGGATAGAATGTGCTGTGAAATATTATAAGTGTAAAACTGATCAAATTTAGTTAGCCATTGGTTCGGGGGACCGTTGCAACGGTGGAATTCCTGCTGTAGCGAGAACATCGAAGCGGTCGGAGTCCCTCCATGAAAAAGTTGGGAAGTAACCGCTGGAATCACCCCCACGACACTTTGGCCGCTGTAGTGGGTCCACTACAGTAGAATTCTGACCGTGGCAGTGGACAATGAGAATCAGAAGTGGGTTCTAAGTGAAAATTTTGGGGTTATTTTCCATTATTTTCTAAATGTAAGAGAGCAGGGTTTGAAGGTTATATCTTCTTTAGAGCAGAGAATTGACACCCTAAGGTGAGTTTCTTGATCCCTTGCACCTTTAATGGTTATTTTCAATTGTATAAATCTTAAGGGACCTTTTAATGGTGGAATTGTAAGCTTAGAAACCCTAGGTTGATGAACTAGGGTTGGATTAGGGGAGTATTGGAATGATTAGATTAAATATTTGTAGGTGTTAATCGCTTCCCAAGGACATTCTTGCTAGCAATTATTGGTTAGATGAGATGGAGACCTAGAATTAGGTTGAATGAAAGGGATTTACTATTAAAGTTCCCTAATAAGGGAGGATTTGATTTATTCAGACCCATAATTGAAGAGTAAGTAATGTATTTACTCTATATTGTGTAGATTTTGGACGTTCTGAAGTTTTGAGAAAAGGTAAGGCTCCCGTAGAGTAGTTGAATTACTATTTTTGAATATCGAGGTAGGTTATAGTAGAGGGTTAGACCCTGTATAATGACTTGTATGCATATGTGATAATGGTATGTGATTGGTTTTCTGACATTATCTGCTATGAAATTGCTTATTTGAATAAATGGTGGAGATCATGTTAATATGAGATGATTATGAACTGTTGTGAAAATCATGTGAAACTATGGACTGGAATGTAGACTCCTAAGTGTTGAATATATATATATATATATATATGGGGGGGAGGGGGGGTTGTAACTCGTTATATTCCGTGATGAAAAATGATTTGAATAGTAAAAGAATCCTGAGATGAGTGGCTCATACCCGAGGGGAGCATCCGGGAGAGCGTTATTATTGAGTTGCTCGTGTCTAAGGGGAGAATTTGGACGAGCATATGGTGGAAGAGGGTACCGCACCGGGACAGTATATGGATTTCTAGAGACCCCTGCAGGTCATGACTGGAAGGGCAAAAATAAGACCCTCTATCATGTGTGTACACTATTTTATGGATTAAGTGTTTATGGTTAAATGACGGAGGCGTGTGCCCATCATGTCACCATTTATTTACTTTGTTTATTGTACGATTGTAATCATATGTAAAATTGAATGAAGAATGTGCTAAGTGATTGCAGAGTTACAGGTTTTGTTTATGTAATTTGAAACGAAAGACATGAATTTGATTCTAAGTGAGACACGGTCACGATGCTAGTAACTGTTGAGTGAATTTTGCTTGTAATTGCATGTTGCATTTGTAAGTGATGTAGATTTGTATTCATTGATTGTTCAAACTTGTGCAATAATTGAATTGATCTGTCAAGTATGTAAATCATTGCATGGATGAACTGATGTATTGATGAATTAATGAAGGTATAGCTAAGACGAGCTACTACCTAAGGCAGTTCCGCTGCAGTGGGACTTCTTCCGTTATGGCGAGTCCGCTGTAGCGGTCAAGTGAATGCTATAGCGAAAGGCCTAATCTAGTGAGCAGGCCGACTGTCACTTGAGTAGAACTAATGTAATTGAAATGGCTTCTATTCTTCTGTAAAATGTTGGAGACTTGTTTTATATCGTTGTTTCTATGTTTACACGTTATTATGTAAGGTCGGCTGATGGTGCCTACCAGCACCATATTATGTACTGACCCTACCGCTGCACTTCTTTTCTGAGTACGGTGTTCGAACCTAGAAGTTCTTCAATTCCTCACCTTTATAGCAGCAGCCATTTTTGGGAGGTGAGCAGACCGAGAAAGCAGCACCACTCCTCCGTCGAAGATGTCTTTCCTGTCGAATATTTATTTTATTTGTGTTTTAGACTTAATCATTTTTAGAGTGTAAGCAGATGTCTTGTGTAATGACAATCAGGTCTTTGGTTAGTTGTTTTTATTTTGTTGTAAGATAATTGGTACTGTTCCTAATATTTTATTTCATATTATTATAACCTTTTATTTCTTATGAATGTACAGTGTTGGGTTAAGTAGTTGGGAGTCGTTGGTTCGTCCACTGGAAGGTTAGTACGGGTGCCAATCATGGTCATTTGGGTTGTGACAGATAAGAAAAACTCCTCTTGTGTTTCATGAATGAGTGATAAGGAAAACGGCAATAGGAGTAGAATAACTTTTTCTTTTATCATGATAAATTAAAGTTCCTATGTAATTTTATTTTATATATTGAAAAAAGTAAATATTTTTTGTATTTTGATGTATTATTTAATGATTGGTGCATTGTATAAACTTTAGAGCCAAGACTTGTGATTGATTATGAGTTACGATATCTTGTAGGGGTAGATTCCGAGGAAATGGAGATCAAAAGAAAGGTTTCTAAGAGAAGATAAATGACCCAACGATGAGAAGTTTGAAAATATTAATAAAACATAATTCGCAAGTTCTAAGCATGTTTAGTCACTGACAAAAAAATTTCTTCCTTCCAAATTAATTCTCAAATCGCCGCAACTTTAGTATAGTACGGCTATGAAGGTGACGAAACTGATGGTGATAGAGGCAAAGTAGTAAACATGTAATACCATTGGATTAACCCTTTCAAAAAATTATATATGCTCGTGGATTGGTTATATCTATGTCATAATACGATTTATTACATGAATAAAATAAAAATACCGATTCACTTTAATTTGTTGTATCACATAAAAATTAGAGAAGGATAAGAAAGTATGTGTCTTTTATTTATGTCGCACTTGAACCAAATAACTAATAATTTAAACAATCAAACACCTTATGGAAAAAAAATGAAACTCGATAATTTACTTTTGGAAACTCGATATAATAGGAAAAAATGATAGAAAATTAATTAAGTGTATATAATTTACTTTTATCTTACAATATTTTATAACCGCGTGAAGCGCGACAAAGTTCACTAGTTTAAGTAGAATCCAAGGTGTGAGGTTGCCTATTTTGACTTGCATCAATCCCCATCTCTTTTTGCCCGAAAACTAAGAGAAGTACGAAGGTGAAAAGATATTAGCATTTGTAAAATACTTCATAAATAGAAGAAAGTATGAGAAAGAGGCAGAACTTATTCTGAAAAAAATTGTATATTTGATGTATATGAGTATTAACATGATTGAAAAGAGTCGATACCTTCACAACAATAATGTTTGAGGTAGTGAGCTAAGCCTGCTATAAAACATTTAATATATTATGATTTTTCACAAGAGCACATGTTTTGTATTGCAATATAGTAAATAGTGTTTATAATTTACAATCAAATTTCATCTGAATTCAATACAGTAAATAGTGCTTATAATTTACAATCGAATTCATCTGAATTCAATACTTAAAACTAAATTACACATACACATACACACACAAAGATACACACACACACACATATTTAAAAATTATTTCTTAGGTAACTTTGTGTTCAAATTCAGCAGGAGGATTAACTGTCATTCCATAAGATCGATCTGCAACCAAGTGTTTGAAATTATCCTTCAAGAAAATTAAAATTTTGTTCCTTTAATTCAATATATTCTGCATATAGATCTAAAATTAGAAAGTAGAAGAAATGAAAATTCTTTTTGCTAGATTCATCTAATGTCCACCTCCTTATACCCATGAAAAATTCATATATAATATAAAAATAATATCAAGTACAAAAATATTTAAAAAAATCCAGGTAGCATACCTTGCTATCAAAATTCAAGGGTCATCTTTTCTTCTCTCGATTAATTAATTCGTCAAAATTCATGGCAGGATTATGAAGAGAAATTCTTTTCTTCATCATATCTTTTGTTTTTAACGACTCCTTTTTTGTTGTTGAAATTTGAGCTCATAGCTTTTTTATTAATATCACCAACTGGGCTCTGCACATCCCAACATTAACAGAAATTAATCAATATTTCCCCAGCCCAATACAATATAAAATCAAATAATTAAAAAATGATGACTCGGTCTTCACTTGACCAGATCTTAAAAACAATAGCCAAATGATGCCCTGGAAACCTGGGTTTCCTAATTTCTCCTCCTCCAACATATCATCATTCTTCAGTCTTTAGTTCATCCGCCTTCTGCTCTGGATGATTTATAAGTCCTCACTGCTTCCAAGGATGAGCTTTACTCTGCAGCTCAAAGAGGTAAGATTACTCTTGCTTTCTCGTCCTCATTTCATCCTTTGTGATCTCCCTTTTTGTCTACTCAAGTGAAGTTTCTAACGAAAATGGTTCTGTCTAAGGTGCCAAGTTACGTATCTGGTGTTGTTGTCGCTGGTGTAGTAGAGATGGAAAAGACCAAGTTGCTCCAATCCTCCTTCTTTGATGATTCTTCACTGGTTACTAGAGATAATAGGTCTATCTGATTTTAGTGCCCTTTATTTTGCTGGTGACCCATTTTGTATATTGTTGCAGCTTAGACTAGGTAGTCTTTTCTCATAGTATGACTATTGTTGATGTAAACTTGCTCTGTAAATATTCATAATGGGGCTCTCTTATGTCTATGTATCTTATCCCTTCTATAATGTTATTGTATTTATCCTCCTCGATCTAATTCTTAAATGTGGTATTTATGTTTTATCTGTGTTTAGAATCTTTTCACATTTAGTAGGTAGCTGTTGAAAGTTGTTATAGCTGCTTATGCCTCTATGATTGAATGCGTTATTAGCTAAACAATCTGCTAGTTGATTGGCTTCCCAGAATGTGTGGTGAATTTCTATGCATAACTGTGCCATCATCTGGAAAACTTCATCCATTATTCCTGCTATTTCCCATGGTATTTTTCATTCCTTTAGTAATAGTTTTGTTGACATAATGAACCAGTCTTTAAAATAATGTTATTTTTCAAAGTAATGCAATATTGAAGCATCTAATTAGTAGTGCTTCTAATCTCTTGAGCCTCTGCATAGATTTTTTTAAAATATAGCTTGAACCTCTACCGTCATATTAGTAGTGCTTCTAATCTCTTGAGCCTCTGCATACATCAAATCCCCATTATCACTTCTTATACAAAAGTCATATACACTCACTCGTGGGTTGCCCTTGCAAGCGCCATCCATTTTATATTTTACCCAACTCTCCTTAGAAAATATCCATCGAACATACTTGTTGTAGAATCTAGGTTTGTAATGCTGAAGATATGTGACTGCCTCTCCCCAGAGTGAAGGGGTTAATATCCAAGGGTATTTACATTTTATAAACTGGTGACAGTTTATTGACAAAACTTAACCATCCTAGGGAAATTCACATTCTTTTCATGTCTTCTTGTATTTTTTTCTCTTCCATAATTCCCACATAATGATAAGGGGGAATAGATTTGTAAACTCTTTGCAGCTTTTTAGGAGCCGTATGTTCCCACCACTTGATGATGAGTTGCTGCAAATGCATCCCATCTATGTTGATACCTGCACAAGAAGCAAACTGCTTCCATAACTTTTTAACTATGGAAGCTGTTAGAAATAAATGACTCATTGTCTCTTGATGATAGTTCTCACAGCAATAACACCTGGATGCAATCTGCATCTATATTTTCTTTAAATTATAATCATTAACGATTCTCCTCTCTCACACCCTCTATAAAAAGAAATAATTTCTGAATGGAAGCCCCTTAATCCAGATGTTAGACAAACAAACTATCTCTTCCTTCCTCTTCCTCATTAAATGATATGCTGATTTTACTGAGAATATTTCATTAATATTACTCATCCATCATGCTTTTTCATCTTCTTCATTCACCACTGGGCTAATATTCTCCATAATATGATTTGTCATTTCCTTTGAGAGCTTACCTTTCAATTTCTTCCTATCCCAACCTCTATTGCTTATGAATTTTTTAACTTCCAATGTCTCTTCTTCCTTATTTTCCTCCTCTTTAAAATATAGTGCCCCTTGTTTGGTTCAATTATCAAATCAGAAGCTTGCATTTCCTGCTTTAATCTGCCACCATATCTCATGTTTCACTTCTTCTCTGACCAGTATCATTATTCTTCAAATATGTGAAGCTCCTCTCCTAATAACCGTGGAAGCTCCTCTCCCATTATCCGTGGTTGGGTGGGCCTTCTTTCAGTATTTGTTCCACATGTAAGTGCTCCATAGAGAGGAAGTGTAAACTCTAAAGTTCCACCATAATTTTGCAAAGAGATCTTTAAAAACATCACATAATGATTTGAATCCCAATCTCCCTTCATTCCTTGAATAGCACATCTCCTCCTAAGCAACCCAATGCTTTCCTTTGACACCCTTTATTTTGCTCTAAAAAAATTTAGCAAGCATCTATGAAAGTGGTCAATGGTCCCTTTTGGAGGATTCAAGTTTCATTTCAGTTATATTTTACATTTATAAAGTTGCTTAATGCCCAAGAAAGTATTTACATAATTGATGGATCAACTGCAAACTTTTGCACTTCTTTAATAAACTAATCGTGGATATAAAATATATTTTTTTACAGTTTTGTAGTTAATATCGAACGAATAATTTATTTCTAAAGCTTAAAATGGTCATTTAATTTTTAATGTATATTATAATTTTTTAACTTTACACTTTGGGTAACTATCTCTTCATTGGCTGGCAAGTTCAATCTATTTAAACTTAATGTATACTTATTTCAAATGTATTTTAAAAATATTTGTAAAGTCTGCACTGATTTTTAAAAAGCATAGTAATGGCATAAATTTAAAAAGATTCAAAATCATTACCATAATAAATATTATTTATTACAAATTGTTTTACTTTATTGTACACTAGTACTTTGACCACGCGTGCTTCGCGGTGAGATTTATTATCTAAAGCCGAAATGTTAAAAATTAACACTATTAATACAGTCATATTTTCTAAAAAAACTATTTTTTATCTAGTAAATAATTAAGTAAAAAAAATAATTTGAGTCCATTTCTTTTTCTAAAAATTTACACATTTCTAATTAAGTTGGGAATACTTATAAGTTATAAAAATTTTGATCCCTCTGTCTTAATTATCTTAAAAATTTTATAGTGCATATCTTCAAAAACTTTTGTTTTCAAAATTTAAAAAATTTAACAAAGAAAAACCACTAACAAAAAAAAAAAGATCTTCATCAAATTATATTCTCATTACCTAAATCCTAATTCCTTTTATACTTAAAAATATTATTTTACCTTTTTTTGTCATCCATTTATATTTTATTTATTTATCTTTGTTCTTATTGTTTTCCATCTTTATAATTTTCTCTCATATGATCCTACCTCTTCTTTATATTCATTCATATATTATTTTGTGATTCTCATCTTTTTTTTTCTATTTTTTTTATTTCTTCACTTTTGCTTATCTTTTCTTTTTGTCGTGTTCACAATTATATTTAATTTCTCCAAAAAATTTAAAACCTATTGTTTTCCTAAATAACCAAGTCAACTTTCCATTCTTCCTTTACTAATTTTTTTGAAAAGTTTTAGAAATTAGTTCTCTCTTTATTGACTTTTGTTGTATTTTTGATGATTTATGTGTTTTATTTAAAATAATTAATTCAAAAATCACTTTATGAGTAATATTAATTATAATTTTTTATCTTCATCTTCTTGCTTACCAATTTATTTTTTAATTATAAGAACTACATTTAATATTAACGAAGAAACTTCAATATTTTTATTTAAAGAGTTATTCTTGATGAGAATTTTTCTTAGTGATTTTACTTTTACAATTTCAAAGACCTTTTCAAATTTGCTTGTGTTTTTATATCTTTATTTTATTTTTCACCTTACTTAAAAATATCAAATAATTACACAAAATAACTTATAAATTTAGAAATTTAAAAGCGTCAAAAATTTCATCCTCCTCATGTTAAATAGATATAATTCAGATTACTATTGCGGCTCAAGTGATGTTAGTTATTTTTTCAAATTTTAATTCATCCAAATACCAAAAAATAATTAAGTTTTAAAGGATTTAAAATTTAATTTAATTTAAGTTATGCATATAGAACTCCAGTCTCCCCCCCCCCCCCTCTCTCTCCCCTCTCTCTCTCTCTCTCTCTCTCTCTCCTTCTCTCTCTCTCTCTCTCTATATATATATATATATATATATATATATATATTATTTTTCCTTCTTTTCTTTTCTTTGTCATATTTGTACCCTTTTGAATAATCAGAAGTTGTTGTCCTTCCTTGAGTAATCAATTAATTAAAATTAAAGGACTTATAGCAAGTGCGAGTAAGTTAAGTTACTTTTTAAGATTTTCTTTTTATTCATATCAATTGTTTTGAGATGAAAGAAATAATTATATTTTTTAAAGATGTCACTTATTCTGGGAGCATGCAGAAAATTGTAAATTTTTTAATACATAAACAATAAAAAAATAACCAAAATCCATTATGAAAATTAATACCATTGTTCTTAAAATTTAAAATAGAGAATTTAATTACCTCAGAAAAGAAAAAATTATTACATTTGAGTTCACATGATAATTATATACAAACTTGAAACAAACAAATATATTAACAAAATTGATAAAAATTCACATTATAACTATGTATAAGCTTGCAACAAACAAATATAGTAATAGAATTTGATATAGTGCAATTGATAGGGTATTCTTAAACTTGAATTTGATGAATATTTCTCACAAATAAAGTCATATATCATTCTCCCCCACTTTCTAACAAATAAAAGTTATACACTAAGTTTATATATAAAATTAATAATTATGGCATAAACACCAATAATAAAAAAAATCAAAGAAACGTCTTGCGAAAAGAGTTCCATATTAAAAAGAAGAAAAATATTAATAGGAAGAATTGAGAAGAAAGTTATGAATGGAAAAATAAAGAATGTTATGCAGTGAAGTATATTTGCTTTGGTATTTATATCAACCAAAAAAAGAATTTGTAATATAACATGAAAAGAAAACTTAAAATGTATATTTGAGTAATTATAATTGAATTATTCATCCTCAACTAAAAACCTAGCCGCCGGAATTCCTAAGCTTGCCTAACCTATCACTTGGAACCTAAATTTTTCTTCAATTCATGGTGGCCATGGCCACCTTGTTATCGGGACAACCTCCCCCAGTGGAGGATCTCAATGTACCTTTAAATTACGCTGCCACTCTGCGTCCCACATCAATCCAAATAAATCCCATTCCCATTAAACAAGTTTCTTATTTTCAGGGAGATCCTAGGGTGATATGGGAGGAAGAGGAAGTCAATCAAATGATATACAAACAAAACCTACAATATGCGATTATTGAAAATTTTTGTTATGATTGGCTAGATATTCATAAATTACGAAAAATGATCCCTAAGAAATGTCAGTTGAAAGGGGATTGTAATATTGTAGTTTGGAATAATAGATATGTCTCGATTAGGACCTCCAATTGTCAAGCCCCGAGACTACACCCAGGACATAACATGGTAGTTGAAGTCATAAGTGACCCCAAGTCAACTCTTGATCTATCATACACTGGTACTCAGAGTAAACATGCACAGCGGAACTTTGAAATAATATCATAAAACATTTATTAAAGATAAGTATGGAAACATAAAGTTCAAAACATTTGAATATTACTGATAATTCTGAAAGAAAATCATGTCTGTTTGAGAGCCATCTAACTGAGGAGTTGCTGGGACAAGCCCCAAGCTAACTCAAAGTCTAACTGAAACTAATAAATGACTGAAAGAAAGAGATAATGCCCTTGGATGATAAGGACTCACACTTCTCTAATGAGGTGGAGAATCTGAACTGCGGCAACTAACGGTACTGAGTCTGAGAACCTGCAGCTGTATCATAAAATGATACAACATAAAAGTATGTATTAGTACTTTGAATGTACTAAGTAAGTAGGAGAAAACATAACTGAATATAATGCCTGAAATGATATGATATGCAATGACCAAAAAGTAAACTAAACTGAACTATTGAAGTAAACTGAGGTGGTCAAGATGACCCTGTCTGATAGTCAAGGCATGTCCTGAGTCTGAAAGTACTGAGTCTGAGATACTGATCTGAACTGAGCTAAACTGAGCTGCTTATTCTGAAAATGGACTGCACTGACTAGTGAGAGAGTCTATAACTACATTCAACTACGTGAGCTAGACGTGGAGTCTGATGTATACACTCCACGGGTAGGACCCAATATACCTTGCCAGGGTATAAAGGCATGAACTGGCTGATCACGAAAGTCTGGGGCCAATCAGGCCAAGTAATACTGTAACCTACGCTGGCACCGTAGTTCTAGGAACCTGGTGCGCTGGAACCCTGGCCCACTCGGTGCTAAGTCCTACTCCCACTGGAAAGCCTAAACTGAACTACTAGGCTGATAGCTCGAAACTGGGGTCCAAGACTAGTTAGGGACGTATAACTGCATGTACCCTGAGAGTCTTATCAGATCATATTCTGAAATTGGGTTCTAGACTTGTCATAGCTGCTTATCTAAAAGCGTCGTAACCGTCTAAGAATAAGTTGTAACTGAACTGGAGTCCTGGGGATGGTCAGAGCTATATACTAGAATGTCATGATCGCCTAATGGACCAAATAACTATAATCTGTGTCTGATTCTTATAACTGAGAGGCACCACTGACACCTCGGAATAAGATTGAAGTCAAACTGTCAGTTGAAAATTTTCTGAAGGATTTTGAAGAGATTCTACGTTCTAATTGGTCTGAACTACTAGCAACTAATAGAGAACTCAACTTATTCCAACAACATGGGAATTTCATAATATGGAAAAAATTTAAGAATTAAAGAAATATCATCCGACAAGACTAAAAAATCGTTCTTATCAATAGAATAATTGCTCAACATATATATAGGAAATTCATCCCAAAACATTCTTCATTCGCTAGATGGAATTTAATAAGCAAAATCGTTACTCGAAAGTTAGGGCTTAAATTCACTTTTGTACGAACACTGATAATTTAATTAGGAACTTATGAAGATAATATGAACAACCAACATGGACATTATTCCAGGAGAAATTAACGAAAAATAACATGGAATTCATTCGTATTCAAAGCTCAGGGGTAAAACTGATAAGGGAGTTGTGGAAGAATTTTGAGGGACACAAGGGAAGGACAATTCCCTTGTTGAATTCCCACATACCTGACTAAAATTCACCCAAAGAAGGGGATTTGAACTGCTGCAATAGATGAGAACCCTAAGCTTGCTTGAGAGTTTCTTGTGAGGACTTTCGATAAGTTTCCTGAGAATAAACGTGAGAATGAGGGGAGGAATCATCCAAACCCTCTAATAAGTCTGATTTTACGTCCAAAACGTCGTAGTTTAAAACTTAGGAGAATAGGAAATTACTGAATAGCCCTTAGAAAATCGTTGGGAAAAACTGACAGGTGACCTTAACAGGTGACCTAACAGATTGTGGTGACTGACCACGACTCATGATCACTCCCATCAGGTACACTGCCTGGGATCCTCAGTAGGTCACCACGAGGTACCTAACGAGTCGTGGTCACCAGTCGTGGACCACACTATCTTATTCTGGAGATTTAATGTTATGTCCAATAACGAGTCACTTAACGAGTCATCGGCATAGATGACGACTCGTTGCACCCACTCGTCAAGTACACTGGTCAACTAAATATACCCTCAACTCAGGCCTGACCACGAGTGACTTAACGGGTCGTGGTTAGTGACCACGACTCGTGATGTCCCTCGTTGGGTGCACTGCTTCTCATTTTCAAAACTTCTTCTTCTCATGACTGACCTAACGAGTCGTTGGGTCTCATAACGACTCGTTAGGTGGATCTTCCTGAAGCATTTCTACAGCTTTTCCAAATTTTCTGATTTAAGTCCCAGAATGGATTTTGAGTTTCTAGGGTGTTACAATATCTCTCCCTTGTAAACATTCATCCTCGAATGTTAACAAACACACAGGAAGTAGAAAATAACAATCAAATTTCCAAATATTGCTCATTTAACTCCAAAACTGTCGGAATGACTATCTACGTTTCAAAATACATAACTGAACTGAATTTACTTTTCATACATACATTCACAAATAGAAAATAGACTCGAACAACTGAACTGAGTTATGAAAACTATATCGAGTTCTAGGGTCAAAACTAATATCTCAAGCTGTGTTGGGGCCGGTAGGGAACAAGTGGGGGTATTTGGCCATCATATCTACTTCCGCCTCCCACGTAGCTCCCTCACCCTGCTGATTTCTCCGTAAGACTTTGACTAAAGCTATTTCCTAATTCCTCAGCTTACGTTCCTTATTGTCAAGGATATGGACTGGTACTTCCTCATATGAGAGACTATCTTTTATTCCTACACTGTCCAATGGAACAACTGAGGTTGGATTTCCAATGCACTTCTTCAAAAGTGACACATGGAAAATTGGGTGCACAGCTGCTAGTTTCGAAGGTAACTCTAGCTCATAGGCCACATTGCCAATATGCCTCAAAATTCTATAAGGTCCTACATATCTTGGACTGAACTTTCCTTTCTTGCCAAACCTCATCACCCCTTTCATGAGCAAAATTTTCAGGTATACCCAGTCATCAACTGCAAACTCCAACTCTCTTCTTCGCACATCAGCATAAGTCTGGCTACTCTAAGCGGTTTTCAACCTTTCTCGGATGAGCTAAACTTTCTGCATTGCCTTGTGAATCGAGTCTGCCCTATCAAGGTAGCTTCACCAACTTCAAACCATCCTATAGGAGATCTACACCTTCTACCATACAATGCTTCAAATGGGACCATCTGGATGCTACAATTTTAGCTGTTGTTGTACGTAAACTTGATAAGAGGTAAATGGACATCCCAATTACCCTTAAAATCAATCGCGCACGCTCTTAGCATATCTTCCAAGGTCTGAATGGTACGCTTATCTTGCCCATCGATCTACGGATGAAAAGCAGTGTTGAGTTTGACCTGAGTGCCTAGTCCCTTCTGAAAGGAATTCCAAAAGTGTGAGGTAAACTCTGCTCCCTTGTCTGCAATGATTGCCAAGGGCACCCCATGGAGTCTAACTAACTCTCGAATGTAAAGTTTGGCATAGTCTTTAGCTGAGTCTGTAGTTTTTACTTGGAGGAAGTGAGCTGACTTAGTCATCCGATCTACTACCACCTAGATTAATTCATGCTGCTGCCGAGTCCGGGGTAGACCTGTAATGAAGTCCATATTCACTTCTTTCCACATCCATATGGGTATGTTGATATCTTGAGTCATGCCTCCGGGTCTCTAGTGTTCTACCTTGACTTACTAGTAATTCGGGCACTGTGCTACAAATTCGGCAATATCCCTTTTCATATCGTTCCACCAGTAAATATCTCACAAGTCGCAGTATATCTTAGTAGCACCGAGGTGAATAGTGTATCTCGAGCTGTATGCCTTGGCTAGTATCTTTTGTCTCAACTTACCAACATTCGGTACACACAACTTGCCCTGGTAACGGAGCACCCCATCTCCCCCTTGGGAGAAAGCTTCTATATCTTTTCTGAGGACTACTTCCTTAAGTTTAAGTAAAGTGGGATCCTCATCCTGTTTGGATTTGACTTCAACTACCAAAGATGAATCTGACCCGCTTTGCATTACCACACCACCTTCAGCTGAATCCACCAGCTGCACCCCTAACCGGGCTAGCCTGTGAACTTCTTTCGCTAACTCCCTTGTGCCTTCCTCAATGTGAGCCACACTTCCCATAGACCGTCTGCTTAGGGCATCGGCCACAACATTGGCCTTACCTAGGTGATACAGCACACTCATGTCATAATCATTTAGCAGTTCCAACCACCGTCTCTAATGCAGGTTTAGGTCCTTCTGGCTGAACACATACTAAAGGCTCTTGTGATCTGTGAACATATCCACGTGAGCCCCGTACAAGTAGTGTCTCCATATTTTTAATGCGAATACCACCGCTGCCAACTCCAAGTCATGAGTTGGATAATTCTTCTCATGAACTTTGAGTTGTATGGAGGCATAGGCTATCACTCTGCCTTGCTGCATCATAACACAACTGAGTCCAACTTTGGAAGCGTCACAATAAACAACTAACCCATCTGATCCTTCCGGTAAGGTTAACATTGGAGCGGTAGTGAGTCGAGTATTCAAGTCGAGTATTCAACTCCTAGAAACACTTCCACACTCATCTAACCACTGGAATTTCACCTTCTTCTAAGTTAACTTGGTCAGAGGAGATGCAATGGAGGAGAAACCTTCCACAAACTGTCGGTAATAACCCGCTAAGCCCAGAAACCTTCACTGCTGCTATCTTATGAGGATCTACTTGTATCCCTTCACCTGAGACAACATGACCAAAGAAAGTCACAAACTTCAACCAAAATTCACACTTGTTGAACTTGGCATATAACTGGCGATCTCTGAGAGGCTGTAATGCTAACCTTAGGTGATTGGCATGATCATCTTCATTTCTGGAGTACACCAGATTATCATCGATAAATACAATGACGAACATATCCAGTTACTTCTTGAAAACCCTATTCATCAAATCCATAGAGGTTGCTCGGGCATTCGTTAACCCAAAGGAAATGACCACAAACTCGTAGTGACCATACCGAGTTCTCAATGTTGTTTTTGGTATGTCACTCTATATAACTCTTAACTAATGGTATTCTAACCTGAGATCGATCTTGGAGAAACAACTGGCTCCCTTATGTTGGTCAAACAGGTCATCGGTTCTGGGTAGGGGATATCTATTCTTGACTGTGACTTTGTTTAGCTGACGGTAATCTATGCACATTCGGAGGGTACCATCTTTCTTTCACATGAATAGAACTTAGCACCCCAGGGAGAGATGTTGGGTCTGATAAAACCCTTGTCAAAAAGGTCTTTTAGCTACTCCTTCAACTCCTTAAGCTTAGCTGGAGCCATTATGTAAGGAGGTATAGAGATAGGTTGAGTATCTGGGAGGAGATCTATTCCGAAGTCTATTTCCCATTTAGGGGGAACTCCGGGAAGATCCTCAGGAAAAACATCTGGGAATCACTGACTACTGGAACTGAATGGATGGTTGGGGTCTTAGAGTTGGAATCCTTGACCCGTACCAGATGATATAGACATCCTTTGGAAATGAGTTTCTGGTCCTTAAGGAAGGAAATAAACCTACCCTTAGGCGCTGAACTGCTGCCCGACAATTCTAACACTAGTTCATTCAAAAATTGAAACTCGATAATTCTAGTTCTGCAATCGACTGAGGCATAACAGGAGTGTAACTAATCCATGCAGAGAATAAGGTAAAATTCGACCATGTCTAACTATACAATATCAGCTGGAATAACTTTACTCAGAACTGAGACTAGGCAGTTTCTATACACCCGGCTGGCTCTAACTGACTCGCCAACTGGGGTGGAGACTGAGAATGGGTCCGAGAGGAACTCCGGACTGATGTTGAACTGGACTGCTATATAGGGAGTCACGAATGAAAGAGTGGCTCCTAGATCTAGGAGGGCATACATGTCTAGATGGAAGAAACGTAACATACCAGAAACTACGTCAGGTGAGCTTTCCTGATCCTGACAGGAAGATAGAGCACATAAATGATTTTGGAGCTGACCGCCATCTGTACCTAATGTGTTAGCCTACTGGGATGGTCGACCTGCTAGAGCTGATGATGTGGTGGATTGTGATCTCCCTCGCCCTGCTGACGAGCACTCCTTAAGATGGTGTCCAAGCTGTCCACACCCAAAATAGCTCTCTCATCCCTAAAGGCATTCTCCTGGGTGGTTCCTACCACCTTGGGACAAGCAAGATACTTTTTCCAGGTATTGTGGGTCTGGACTGAGTGCCAGATAATTCACCCCTCTGATCTTGTTGGGATTGAAAGATTAGGGCGCTGGCTGAACTAGGTGCTAGGGTTCTCTGCTGCTGCTGCTGCTGTGGTCGGCTACCACCGCTAGATCTTTGATGGCCAAAATCTGATTGGCCAGTCCTTGTACTTTTGTTCTTACGCTCCATATCCTTAAGTTTTTCAGCCTCAATCTGTTGGGCATAGACAATCAAGCTAGAAAGGTTCATGTCCTTAATCAGCATCGCGGTCCTGCACTCCTTGAGGACCAGGTTTGACACTCCATTTACAAATTTCAGCATGCGATCCCTTGGCTCGGCTACCATCTTTAAAGCATACTTAGACAGCCTAGTAAACTCTAGAGCATACTCCTCCACAGTTCTATTGCCCTGTATAAAGTTCATAAACTCTGCCATCTTTGCCTCCCTCAACTCCCGAGGGAAAAATCTGTCCAAGAAAGCTGTGTGAAATTCTTCCCACTCCACTGGTCCTGCTCCCGCTGGCCTCCCTTCTTTCCACTGGTCATGCCAAACCTGGGCTACCCCTTTAATCTGGTAGGCAGTCAGGTCGGCACTCTCAGAGGAGCTGACACCCATAATATGGGTAATCTTCCTAATCTCATCTAAAAACCCTATGGGTCCTCTCCCACCTTTGTTCCATGAAAATCTAGGGGGTTCATCCGGGTGAAGTCCTGCTGCTGCAGACCCATTGGTGTTCACTAGAACCACTTGCTGGTTCACCTAGTTGGTGACTGTTTGGGCCAGCAGTTGAATGACCACCTTGAATTCGGCGGTAGACACCTAATCATCTTGAGGAGTTGTCGGGGCTGGTGGGGAAGGTCTGTTGACATTACCGGCCCTTCTTCCATTACCACGTCTGGGAGGCATGGTTCACTGAAATGAAACAGAGCACGAATTAGAAGGGCTTTTCTGGAATTGAACTTTAATGCATGATAAAGAGTATGAACAAAGGAGAGTTTTCCTAATAATATCTCGTAGCCTCCTCGTCATAAGTGTGGCGCACTTCACACCTATGAAAAGGATTCTACACTGGTATTCTGAGTAAACATGCAAAGCAAAACTTTAAAATAATATCATAAAACATTTATGAAAGACAATTCTGGAAACATAAAGTTCAAAACATTTGAATATTACTGATAATTCTGAAAGAAAATCCTGTCTTTCTGAAATCCATCTAACTGAGCAGTTGCTGGGACAAGCCCCCAGCTAACTCAGAGTCTAACTGAAACTAATAAATGACTGAAAGAAAGAGATAATGCTCTCGGATGATCAGGACCCACACTTCTCTGTTGAGGTGGAGAATCTGAACTGCAGCAACTAACGCTGCTGAGCCTGAGAACCTGCAGCTGTATCATGAAACGATACATCATAAAAGTATGCATCAGTACTTTTAATGTACTGAGTAAGTGGGAGAAAATATAACTAAATATAATGTCTGAACTGATATGACATGCAATGACCAATAAGTAAACTGAACTGAACCAGTGAAGTAAACTGAGGTGGTTAAGATGACCCTGTCTGATAGTCAAGGCATGTCCTGAGTCTGAAAGTACTGAGTCTGAGATACTGAACTGAACTCAGATGTTTATTCTAAAACTGGACTGGAATGACTAGTGGGAGAGTCTATAATCGACATTTAACTATGTGAGCTAGACATGGAGTCTGATATATACACCCCACCGGTAGGACCCAATATACCTAGCTAGGGCATAAAGGCATGAACTGGGTGATCACTAATGTCTGGGGCCAATTAGGCCAAGTAATACTGTAACCTACACTGGCAATGTAGTTCTGGAAACCTGGGTGCACTGGAACCCCGACCCGCTCGGTGCTAAGTCCAACTCCCACTAGAAAACCTAAACTGAACTACTAGGCTGATAGCTCAAAACTGGGGTCCAAGACTAGTCAGGGACGTATAATTACATATACGCTGAGAGTCTTGTCGAACGAGATTTTGAAACTGGATTCTAGACTTGTCAGAGCTACTTATCTGAAAGCATTGTAACCATCTAAGAACAAGCTGTAACTGAACTGGGGTCCTGGGGCTAGTCAAAGATATATACTAGAATGTCATGACCGCCTAATGGACCAAATAGCTATAATCTGAGTCTTATTCTGATAACTGAGAGGCACCACTGACACCTCAGAATAAGACTGAAGTAAAACTGATCAGTTAATAATTTTCTGAAAGATTCTAAAGAGATTCTCCATTCTAATTGGTCTGAACTACTAGCAGCTAATAGAGAACTCAACTTATTCCAACAACACAGGAATTTCATAATATGGCAAAAATTCAAGAATTAAAGAAATCTCATTTGACAAGGCTAAAATCATTCTTATCAATGGAATAATTGCTCAACATATATATAGTAAGAATTTCTAGGAAATTCAGCCCAAACATTCTTCATTCACTAGATGGAATTCAATAAGCAAAATCATTACTCGAAAGTTAGGGCTAAATTCACTTTTATACGAACATTAAAAATTTAATTAGGAACTGATGAAGATAATATGAACAACCAACATGGATATTATTCCAGGCAAAATTAATGAAAAATAGCATGGAATTCATTCGTATTCGAAAGCTCAGGGCTAAAACTGATAAAGGAGTTATGGGAGGATTTTGGGGGACACAAGGGAAAGAAAATTCCCCTATTGAATTCACACATACTTGACTAAAATTCACCCAAAGAAGGGGATTTGAAATGTTGCAATAGATGAGAACCCTAAGCTTGCTTGAGAGTTTCTTGAGAGGACTTTCAATAAGTTTCCTGAGAATAAATGTGAGAATGAGGGGAGGAACCGTCCAAACCCTCTAATAAGTTTGATTTTACGTCCAAAACATCTTAGTTTAAACCTTAGGAGAATAGAAAATTACTGAATAGCCCTTAGAAAATCACTGGGAAAAACTGCCAGGTGACCTAACGGATCGTGGTGACTGACCATGACTTGTGGTCACTTCCGTCAGGTAAACTACATGGGATCCTCAGTAGGTCACCACGAGGGACCTAACGAGTCGTGGTCTATGAACACGACTCGTGGTCACTAGTCGTGGATCACACTGTCTCATTCTAAAGATTTAATGCTAAGTCCAATAATGAGTCACTTAACGAGTCATCGGCACAGATGATGACTGGTTGCACCCACTCGTCACGTACACTGGTCAACTAAATATACTATCAACTCAGGCCTAACCACGAGTGACCTAACTCGTGGTCAGTGACCACGACTCGTGATGTCCCTCGTTGGGTGCACTACTTCTCATTTCAAAACTTACTCATTCTTCTCACGACTGACCTAACGAGTCGTTGGGTCTCATAATGGCTCATTAGGTGGGTCATCCTGAAGCATTTCTGCAGCTTGTCCAGATTTCCTGATTTAAGTCCCGGAATTGGATTTTGAGGTTCTGGGGCGTTACACCAATATAGAGGGTTATGTTAGTCTCTTATCAAAGCTTTCTTTCTACTTGGTACATAAACAATGGACTTACATAATGGGAACACTAAAGTGGGATTCACTATTTGATTCGGAGGAGGAGACGACAACAACACTTGCATGGATATCTTTTCCATCTCTAGCACCAATTTCTTGATGAAGGAGGCCATATTTTTATTAGCAGCAGTAGTAGGTAAGCCTCTGTAAGTGAATATGGCGATCAAAATCCAAACAAGACCTAGTTGTGCTTGAGTGAAGATTGAAGTAGATCTCTTAAGGAAATTCCCTAAGAGAATTAACATAGGGATGAGAAAACAGAATGGAGAGGTGATAGAGAAATGAATTAGAATTAAATATGACTATATCCCAAAATATTGCAAGAACTGCAAAATTCAAGAACACGTGTAGGAGTGTTATGTTCTATATCCAGAGTTATATCCCAAGGAAGGTAAGGCCACACAAAAGATGGAAAGAGAGGAGAATCCAGTCCCAAAGAGATATACACAGCAGAATGCTAAAGTAGAAGAGGGAAAACAAAGGGAAGAACAAGAATTCTAAGCTCCTAAAAACAGGCAAGGAAAAGGAACTTACCAAGGAGGAGGGAGATATGAAAAAAAGAAGAAACGAACACAGAAGACTCAACAGAAGAAGAAGGACAAAACTACTGCAAACCAATTTGAAGCACTCACAGCACAAGAACAAGAGGGAGAGAGAACAATTGTTGTAGATAAAAGGGAACAAGAAAACTCAAAAGGGGAAAAGAGGAATAAAGAAATAATAGTACACCAAGAAGAGAAAGATCACAAACAAAAGGTGGACTCCACAACAATGGTATTGTGGGATTCAGAGGGTAGATCACAGGAAATTAAGGAGGGGGAGACCTCAAAGTATTACTTAGCCCCCATCAGAACCCAGATAAAGGGGGAGACAGTAGGGAAATAAGCATTAATAGAAATATAATTACAACAGATTAGAGATCAGGAGGAGGAGGATGATTTGGAAGGAAATGTAAATAATATTGGAAGGATAGGGGACCTATCTCCTAGACAGATAGCAGACATGAAGGCAGGATCTAAGAAAAACAGACCACACCCTGCTCTACCATTACAGGTCCAAACAAGGAGCAGTAAAGAGAGGTCACATAGTTGTAATTGATGATAGACAAAATTTTATTTTGGAACATCAGATCTGCTAACCCTTAACATTCATTTGAGAAGTTGATAAAACTAAACAAAAGAAATCATTACTCATTTATTGCCCTAATGGAATCTTTTCTAGATCCTAAGGAGATAGAATAATTTAAAAAAAGAATAGGTGTACAACATAGGATAGCCAACAGTTCCTCCAAAATTTGGATATTCTAGAAAGAGGAATGGGAGGGTCAAGTTGAATTAGATACTCATCAGCAGATTACTATGAGTTTTAAAGCCTCCGATAAAAGTTTCAAGAGTACTTCAGTATATGCTAGATGTAGTGCTAGGAAAGATTGAAACTATGGGAGGATTTGGAGGTAGTGGCTGGCAACAATTGTGACTCTTGGGTTGCAAGACGAAACTTCAATGTCATGCTGAATGAAGAGGAAAAACAAGGAGGCCTATAATTTACTCAGAATGAAGTAATGAAATTTGCTCAGTGTATTAACAATTGTGGGCTGAAGAAAATAAGATCTTTGGGTAGTAAATCACATGGTGGAATGGGAGAATAGAAGGAGAATGCATATTAAAAAGGTTAGATAAAGTATTTGGGAATCAAGAGTTTTTTGACACGTTGCTATCAAGTGAAGTGCATCATTTGATCAGATAGGGTTCAAACCATGCCCCATTGCATGTACTTTGCAACACAAATGAGGAACCAATGGTTGAAGATAATTGGAAAGTGGATTTTATGGGTAACCCTTTCTTGAATTTTAAGGCAAAAATCAACAGAGTTAAGAAGGCTCTTGCAGAATGGAGTAAACAAGCCTTTAGGGATATTTTCCAATAGATAGCCACATTGGAGGATCCAATAGGGGTATTGAGATGTAAATAAAAATTATGCCGAAATAGATAAATATGTTGTTATTGAATAAAGCTGAAGTAAAGTTAAAGAGGTACAGGTGTATTAAGGAGGAGTATTGGCAACAGAAAGTTGGGATGATGCAGTTCAAAGATGGTGACAGTAACACGAAATTTTTTCATTCTTATGTCAAGGGGAGGAGGAGGAAACTGTTCATAGAAGAAATTTAGGACAATCAAGGTATCATAGTAGCAGTACAGGAAGACATAAGGAGAATGGGTGTTTCATTTTTTGAAAGTCAGTTTTAGGAGGAAGGGAACAATATGGACTGGGAGATGCTGAACAACATTTCAAAGTTAATTACTCAGGAGCAAAATAAGGAGATGACAAGGACGCCTTGTGAAGAGGAAGTTAGGAAGATAGTCTTTATATTAAATGGTGATAGTACAAGTAGCCCAGATGGTTTCTCTGGAAGCTTCTTTCAGGCTTGCTGGGATCCCATTGGGTTAGATGTGTATGACATAGTGAAAGCCTTCTTCTGTGGGCAGTACATCCCAAGGTTTATTACTCATACTAACCTTGTCCTAATCCCTAAAAAGGATTACATAAGGTTCTCAGACTTTAGACCCATCAGCCTTAGTACATTTGTTAATAAGGTAATCTCCAGAGTACTACATGATAGACTGGTTGGTATCTGCCAATTATTATCTCTAAGAATTAGACAGGGTTTATCAAAGGAAGAATCATCACAAAAAATGTACTACTTGCTCAAGAGATCATTAGGGACATAAATATCAGGAAAATATGGAAAAATGTGGCGATGAAATTGCATATGGCTAAAGCTTATGATAAAGTCTCTTGGATGTTCCTGACAAAGGTGCTGAGTTGTTTTAGCCTTTATGAGGTGATCATTAATATGGTATGGAGATTGATCTAAAAAAATTGGTACTTAATACTGATAAATGAAAAGGCTAATGGTTTCTTCAAGTCATCCAGGGGATTAAAACAAGGAGATCAATTTTCTCCAATTCTATTTATCATTGCAGCTGAAGTTCTAGCAAGGGGTTTGAACAAGCTACATGAGGATCCATAATTTGAAGGATATGAATTGCCTAAATGGGGTCCAGAGATTAATCATTTATTTTATGTTGCTGATACTATCCTATTTTATTTTGGGGAAAGAAAATCAGTCAAGAAAATGGTTAAGGTTTTGGCAGACTATGAAAAGACCTCTGGTTAAATGATTAACAGAAACAAAAGTTTCTTTTACTTAGATGAGAAAGAACCAACAACCCTAGGAAAGTAAGATGATAAGATTGATTGGAATAAATCAAGGATCTTTTCTATTAACTTATCTGGCCTGTCTAGTATTTTATGAAAGGAAGAAGTCCCATTTCGAGGAACTAATCGGGAAAATAGCAAGGAAAATCATGCTATGGAAAAAAAGGCTTCTTTCATATATAGGGAGATACATACTTATCTCACATATACTACAATCTATACCAGTTTATTTGTTGTCAGCTATGAATCGACGAAAAGGAGTTATTGACTAGATTCATAAAATGCTAGCTAAATTCTTTTGGATCAATACTGGAGGGGTTAGAGGAAAACATTGGGTGTCTTGGGAGGATATGTGCTATCCTATAAATGAAGTATATGTTGGTTTTAAATCCCTTCATAATGTGTCAAAGTCTCTAATGGCAAAGCTTTGGTGGAATAGCAGGAAGGAATCTCCAGCAACTCATAGTGGATCGGTGGAATATTTCAGCTACCAAAAATCGAAAAGAAGTATTCAAAGCTGCTCCAGCTATCATACTATGGGAACTATGAAAGAGAAAGAGTACTAGAAGGCATGGTAAGGATGTGAACTTTCACATGATACTCAAGCTATGTCAATAAACTATCCAACAGTTTATTAAGCTTAGATATCCCTGGATGCATATTCCGTACCAATGGGAGGACGTAGTTGGTTACATGCAGGAGTACAGACCAAGACTGCACTACATGATTTTGAAATGGGAGTTTCCAAAAGAGGGATGGCTAAAATGTAACATTCATGGAGCCAATAAAGGTAATCCTGGAGAGAGTTCTAATAGATTCTGGCTGAGGGATAGAAATGGAGATTTGGTGTATGCAGAGGCTCAAAGGATTAGTTACAAAACTAACTTGGAGGTAGAGGCTCAAGCTATAAGAAGGCACTACTCCACTGCATAGCTCTACAACATAATATTATATTAGACTGACCCTCTAAGTCTCCAAACAATGCTAAGGAAGGAATGGAGAGTGCCATTTTAAGTTAGCTGAGATCATGGAGGTGATTTTTCACATAATTCATCAAATCAACTTAAAATTTTATCATGTTTTTAAAGAAATTAATCAGCTAGAAGATAGTCTAGCCAATAGTGCATTCACACAAAGTAGCAGAACAAAGTATGAAAGATTTCATCAGCAACCAACAAAATGCAAAACAATTCTAAATCTAGACAAAGCACAAACACCAAAACTATGGATTAGAGCAAGAAATATTAATTCAACATGGTTTCATCACAGAGCATAGAGATAAAAAATAAAAGCCCACTGAGTATATACACAAGTTTTGAGGAGTGGGACTTCTACCTAACCTAAGCTATGGCAGCAATAAAAAGGGAGAAACCAAAAAAAGTAGACACTGTAAGTTGAAGATAGCAAGTAAACAACCATGGAAGGAGGGCTGGAACAATCTATTTTCTACGTCGTTGGGTCCATGGGGGAGGTTCACTTGGATCTTCAACGAGCATATAAGGGACGGGATATTTGGAGAGTCACCTACAAGAGAACAAATACAAAAATGAAGGAGGGGGAAGAAGAAACCGTAGACAGTACCTCTTTGAGCTACAGAGGTCATTCAACTCAAGAGTGGAGGCTGATTTACCACCCACAAAAGAAGGTGTATAAGTTTCAAATTGAGGAAGGAAAGCACAATGGAAGACAGAAGAGGAAGCCTTGGAAATGGTGGAACCAATGAAGAAGGAGAGACCGAAGAGAAAAGGGAAAGGCAGACAATCAGGGGGGGGGGGGGGTTGAAAAGACCTAATGTAATAATGGGTATAGATAGACAGTGTAATTATTTCTTTTTTGATTAATAAAAGAGCCTGGCTCAAATTTAATTTAAAAAAGAGTAATTAAATTGAATGAATTTTACATGTATTAATTATACTTAATTAGAATTAAGAGGATTCTTAGTTTATTTAGATTTAATTGGCCTTTATTGAATTTGATATCTACGTTTAATTGAATTTTATTGATAATTCATTTAAATAGTAGCAGAAATTAATCTTAAAAATGCAAAAAGGAGATAAAAGAAAAATGTAATTGTTGGTTATAGAGAGGTGAAACATCACCTTCTGTATGCCTAGACTTAATGTTTGTGTGTGTGTGTGTGTGTGTGTGTGTGTGTGTTGAGAGAATAATTTAGTTATTAAAAGGTAAAAGATTGTTCAATATTTGATGGGCAAATTGATCTTTCAGCTTTTAAGTTTGAGGCTTCTCACTTATTTAGTAATATGATATATTTTCTTGGACAAAGATGTCTTATAGCATATTATGCATGTGACGTAGTTATTTGGCCAAAGATGTCTTTCTTTTTTTTTTTTGCAGGAGATTTGATTTTGTATGTCTTTACAAATTTATTTTTAATTTTATATTCTTTTTAAAAGAGATCATTATTTTAAATCCTGCATTCCTCTTTTATAGATGCACATGCTATATTATGTTGATAATACCAAAAGTTAGTAATATAGAAACAGAGGAGTTTTAAATGCATGTTGGTGAAATCAATAAGCAGAAAAAGACTTGTTCTCCCTCTTCATGCAAATCCTATCACATACATCTAAATCTCAAATTTAATGACCATTGTGGCGCTAGTCAGTCATCTCCCCCTTCGTCATCACCAGCAATACCAATTTCTACAAACCCTATTCCATCCAATAATTCCCAAAATTATGCCAATCTTCTTAAAACCCAAAATATGAATTCTATGCAGAGCACTAGTGGGATTAAGGCCTCTATCCCTATCAAGCCATATTAATGTTACATGGAGAAACCTACATCAAGTAGACAAAAATCAAAATCAAGAAAATGGATTATATTGAAAATTTACAGCATTTGGTGGTTGAAAATTTTTCATATGATTGGTTAGAGATTAAAGAATTACGATCAACAATTCCAACATAATGCAATATAAAGGGAGATTGTCATATTGGATTATTTTGTAATAGACACATATTAGCTAGATTGTCCCTCAAAGGATACTTTATTAATCTCACGTCCAAGGCTGCATACTATATTAAATTCAAAAATGATAGTTCATATCAAATGAGACCTCTCATATATGATTCAAGGTTCAAGGTTGAGGAAGAAGCATCTACGACTATGTCATGAATTTGCTTCCCTAATCTATTTCCATACTTATTTTTTGAAGAATCTCTATTTTCTCTAACAATAGGTACTCCGCTACATCTTGATATGGCCATGATTAAGAGAACAAGACTTATCTGCGTTAAGGTCAAAGTATTGGCCAACCTACTTGCTAATCTTCCTGGTCATGTTCATACGAATATTGAAGATGAGAAACCGAGGGCTATCATAACAGTAAAGGTTCAATTCCAATATGATTATTTACCTAAATACTATAGAAAATGAAAATTACAAGGGCATAACGTGTATGAATATAGAATTCTGCATCTTGAACTTTCCATTAAGAATCTTGAGAATAAGAAGGAGATGAAAGAACAACCTGATATTGAGAATATTAAGGTGATAAAGGAGATCAAGGGATAAAAAAGGACACTAACATCCAACAAGGAAACAATCAGCTACTGGATCTTTTCTAAGAAATTGACTAGTGATAAAATTATGGGCAATCCAAATGATTGGAATGCAGCAAAGAATAAAGAGAGTTTAAAAAAGAAAGTCAATAACACAACCAGAACAATACAAAGGGCAATGGAAACAGTTAAGAGACCAGATAGGGAAAACAGGCGAGAAAATATAACAATGTAGTATATAAATAAATATGAGGCATTGAAGTCTATTGAGATTCAGAAAAATACTACTGATACACAAGTGAAGGACAAAGCAGACAAGGCAATGCCATTTCTAAGGAGGTAAATATAAAGAAAGATATCAATACAAGAAAGCAGGCAGATGACAAGGACCTGGTGAAAACATCTCCAATAAGGAGATAACATGTACTAAAATCAAACTGACCAAGGATAATCCTAAAAAGGAGCAGAAGAAGGTGGCTGAAAACACTAAAGACTGGGTTGGGAAGTTTTTTCCCTTTTAGTAGTGAACCAAAAGTAGAAGGATATTGAATCTTTACATAAGGCATCAGATACATCTTAAAGGGAAAGACCTAAAAACGCTGAGGATGATGTTAAGGACATTGAAGGGGACATATTTAATGAGGATGGTTTTTCCTTTGTTGAAGATACTCCTCAACATGTGGGGGATAGGGGAGAGACATGAGTTTAGAAAGACACAAATGGGAGTAGAATAAAAAAATATCCTTGCCATTGTCATCAGTCATGCTACTGATGACATGGAGGTTAATAGACATACGACATATGGTAAGGGCAATAAATATATGCAAATGGAGGGAAATGAATCAAAAGACACATTGATGGATCATGATCATGAACAACTTGAAGGAGTGTCAATAACATTTAATTATGAATGATTCACAGCGACTAAGTATTCCACAACACAACAAGTAACAGATACAGTAGAACTTGCTTTGGTGGTTCATTTAACTAATCAGCAGATCACCATGTACAAGAAGCACTCTCATGTGATAGTATTATATGATATTGTTTCACACAATTGTGTGAAAAAAGTTGTAATGATCTGAAATAGACGAGGGAAACCAAAATTTGAAATTTTTTATAAGAGAAGCTGGAATATTTTCACAAATAAAGGAGCCAAAATGAACAAAAAGGTAGGAAAGCAAAAGTAGGTTGCCCCTACTCGAATAATTTCAAAGAGAGGTGTGAAAAGATCATGTGTTAAATGATATTACAAACTATATTTTCAAACGTCAGATCATTTAATACCCATCAAACTTTTCATAGGGTTCAAAATGTTACATAAAAATCATAAGTTCTTTTTAATTTCTTTGATGGAGCGCTTCTAAAACTCCTGATACATTCAAAAGTATAAAAGAAGACTTGGGATGAACTATTCAAATTTTAACTACAATGGAAAAGTATGATTCTTTGTGGATGAATATGTGAGGTGAAGATACTATTGGATACTGACAAAGAAGTCACTCTTAGACTTTATTTTCAAGAACTTGGAAAACTTATGATAAATACCCTTATGTATGCTATTGAGGGACTAAACTTGTGGAATAACCTATATAGCTTGGCCTGCAACATGAATTATCCATGGTTACTAGGGGACCATGGTTGAATTATATAGCAAAAAGAAATCATGGACCAGAATAGAAGAGTTTGCCCCACCCATGACACAGAGAAGATTGGGGGACTTCTAGTATATCCTTTAGAGTATAATGATTTTTTCTTTTGTACTAGGGGAGAATATTTAGGGACTTCTAGTATATCCTCCAGAGAATGAAGATTTTTTTCTTTTGTATTAATTTATGTGAGATCTTTAAAATTAACTTCTAAGACTGCCTCTTTACATGGTAAAATAAGAGAGAAAATAAGGAATGTAGATTCAAGAGGTTATATAGAATGGTGATGAATTAACATTTCTAGGATTGGTTTGGTCTATTGGAGGTAATAAATCTATCAAGAACAAGATTAGATCATGGCCCACTTTTTGTATCTTATCGTGACCAAATTTAGCGATTTGGTAAATGATAACACTCAATAAATCTCTTCTGATTAAGAGAGATGGCAATGATCGTTATCAAAAAATAAAATACCTGATCGATGTCGCGGTCGATTTCCACAAGGAATGTATACGGATAAATCAAAAGTTGTAGACTAACTCAAACTAGTGTTCAAATCATTGTTTAACATGTGTGAAGTAAAGATATGGGGAGAAAAGAGGAAACAATATTGGATTCGAATTTATGAAACTAGATTGAACAAATAATTTGTTGTAAGAAATATGAAAGGGTTAGGGATGTGCAGTAAATGAAGTGTTTACTACACTTAGTTTGATTCAATTGCCTTGCCTTCAATTTCTAGCATGGATGAAAGTACATCCTCTTATTTTTCAACCACAAGGATCCTTTTGCCTTGAGTTTTCTCAAACCCCAAGGTCACAATCAAAAATCACCTTCTCAAAGCTTGAAGAAGGGTCAAGCTATCTCTAGCCTAAACCCTTTAATGGAGTGGGGATGTGGGTTTTGACTATCTCTAGCTCAACCTCACACATCTACACTCCAAATCGTCCATATTGTTTCCTCACCCAAATCTCACACTTCTATCTCAAGCTCAAGAAAGATAAGTAAACTAAAGTAGTGTTTGCAACCACTAATTTTTCAATTAAAATTAATAGGAAACAATAGATCCATACTTATAAATTAAAGTTAAGCACAACTGATCAATACCCAATCAAATTAAAAACTCACCAAGCACACACCCCTAGCTAATAATTGAGATACTCATGAATGAAGATAGATAAATTTTACCCATTGATAAATCATCAACAATCATCATAATGAATAGTAGACTAAACTTTTAAAAACCTGCAACTATGGTGTATTTTCGATATAATTGAAGAAGAAGAAGAAGATAAAGGAAAGTGTACTCTCTATCTCTCTCTACTTTTCTATACAATTTAGTTCTATGCTAAAATGTGTTATCACTTGGGTGTGTAAATTTTGGGGTAAAATCTACACATTCTTCTTGTACAGCTTTCCAAGTTTGCCCTTGTACGCTTCGCAGGTACTTTTGTGCCAGAGCTGGAAATTTTTTCCCTTATCAGAGTGTTGGTCACTTGCGCGGCTCCTGCGATCCGCGAGCCGTGGGTCCTTCGCATATCATAGCAGTTTTGCTTGAAGTCCTTCTGCAGTTGCACCTGCATTTCATAGGTGACCTATGCTTCGCAGGTTCTTTTTTCTGCTCCATACCCAAAGTTAACTGTGTGGCACCCGCATTTTGCCGGTGCCAATATGCGGAACACATGTCTTCACTTCGAGCAAAGTGCTTTTTGTTCAATTCTTCTATTTTTCTTGTCTAAGTTCAACACCTGTACAATCAAAGAAAGAATACATAAAACCTTCCTAATTTGTGTAAAAATAAAGCAATATCTCATGCTTAAAAGCATAATGAGTTGGTAAATTACCAACTCATCAAATCGTCAAACTTGAACTATTGCTTGTCCTCAAGCAAGGCATTCAACCACAACTTAGAATTGAATTAAGCATCTACATCATAAGAGCTACACAAGGGACTGCTAAGCTTAAGACAACCACAAAATCTCACACTGACTCAAGAAAATAAAAAAACTCAAAACATATTGCACAATTTCAATTGGTAACCATAAACATTTAACACATCTCACTTTCATTCTTTCAATTCAAACCAGGGGCATGTGCAAATAACTCAAGGTCCACAAACATCTCAAGTCATTGACAATCAACATTCAAGGTTTGCCTCAAAGTTTGGTGCAAAACATATCACATTCATACATCTCAATTAAAAACGCAAATTCTAGCATTTATTCAAGGTTTGCCTCAAAGTTTGGTGCACAACTTATCACATTCCTACATCTCAATTAAAAACGCAAATTCTAGCATTTACTATAAAGAAGTGATGCTGCTCACTACAAGAGACAATCCCATTCATACAGATGCAATTCACACAAAGAAATTATAGAATGATGCAAAGACGCTTACTCTCTCTAAAATATTCAAGTGCATACACATTGAACTATAGGCTTTCCCTTCATATAACTCGACACTAATGTAGAGTTGCTACACTTGAAATCACTAAGGACTTGCAGGTCATAATGAAGGCTACGGGTCAAAAGTAGGATAACATGTAGCTCTAGTGACTAGTACCTCCCTATACCTTTTGTGCAATACATTCAAACATCCCGCAACTCGACACTAATGTAGAGTTGCTACACTTGAAATCACTAAGGACTTGCACGTCATAATGAAGGCTAGGGGTCAAAAGTAGGATAACATGTAGCTCTAGTGACTAGTACCTCCCTATACCTTTTTTGCTATACATTCAAACATCCCGCTACACTTAGCGTGTTTGCTTCACCTTATCTCTTCCTTCTCATCATTCATAATTTTTTTCTAGATCCATCCCTTTTACACCTTCTATTTTTCATTAAGCCTTATCTCAACAAGAGATAGCACCATTTAACCTTTCTCTCTTTTGTTCTTTTTCTTTCGATCAAGTGTTTTTCAACCTGCTATTTTTCTTATTAATCAAACAAGTGGTGCTACCTTCCCTTGAAGCTCATTCCTCTTTTTCTTATTTTTGCACACCTCCAAACTTAGGCTTTTGCATATATGTCATTTATTTCTCCATCCCCAACTCTTGGGATTCAAGCCCTATTTTTCTTTCATCACTAGCAATTAGGGAGGAATGACTGCCAAAGGAGAGGATTAAAAAGTGTATAAGGCTTGTAATGTAGTTTTCAAGAAACATGCTTAAGGATCAACAGTGGTTAACAAGGGTTGATGTTCAAGGAGCTCATTTTTTGGGTGAAGTGACTAACCAAAAGGGGGCCTATATTCATTTTTCAAGTGCAGCTACATCTAAAATTTCACCTGAAATCACATTCAGGGCAAGTTCTAGATAGTATGCGCACACAAGAATTAAGCACAAAAAATCTCGCCACACAGGGAATCACACTCCAAGGAGTTCATCTATTCTCAAGATCAATTGAAAAGTATGACTTTAGAAAAGTTATTATGAGTTTTACGCTCATTTTGTAAATCAAAAAGCCAAACAAAGAATGTACACCTTATGATAAGAGAGTGCTCTTATCAAACTCATGAACCCCTTACACAAAAAAATTGGTGGTACCAATAAAAGTAAGTACAACACTGACTCAAGAATATGGAATTTTCCCTTAAAAAAGTCACCTCTCAATCTATCATAAGGAAGATTTGACACATAAAAAGAAAAATAAAATTTCCTCTTTGAGAAAGAACCGTGGTATAAAGAAAATCATTAGAGTTTATTACTATCTACTATTTACAAAGGTGATTTCAAAGCACGGATCAAGAATTAATTGGAGTGCAAAACCAACCCGTCAATGACACTTCACCTCATCAAAGTAAGAAAATCAGCCTAATACTTCCATTAATTCAAAAATAGCCTGACGAGGGGATTCATTCATCTAAGAAACCATGCGAAATACTTAAAAACATCAACAATGATAAAGTCCAAAATACAATCTTCTTTACAAAAAATTGTACACAGTAATTGTCAAAAAAAATAAACCCGCCGGATGTCGGGGTCGAATCCCACAAGGAATGTCAGCTGATCACATAATAGTTCTATTCAATCGAACTAATTCGCATCAATGTGGTAAGACAAATAAGAAAAGTTGGGGAAATCATGATTTATAAAATAAAATATGGATTTGCACACTAAAAATAGGGGCAAAGTATAGAAAACACCAAAGGAGAGACTACTAGGGGTGTGATATTGATAGGGCCATTATCGGATTGGGGTTTGCTAATAGCTCATAGCTTTACTCAATAGTATAATTAGCTACGGATTAGGTGGCATCTTACATTTCTCAACCAATTAGGTACCTTATACCTCAGATTTTCTCAAACCTCAAGGTTCCTTTTCACAACAACCACATCAACTTGGGTATGAATCTACTATTTCTAGCTTCGGTTATTAATGGATGTGTAATAATGGGTTTTAGCTATGTCTAGCCCAACCCTCACATAATTACCACCCAATTACCCATTAGTATTTCCTCACCCATACTTTAAATTCCTCTTTCAAGCAAAACTAAAGTAAGAAAATGCAACCCACATTTGCAACTATGAGTATTCGACTAAAAACTCAGAGGAAACTAAAATTATACCAATTGAGTAAATATAAGATCATATACACAATACCCAATCCAAATAAACCCCAATCATTCACACACCCCTAGCAAAGAATTTAGCTACTCATGTAAGTAAAGCAAGACATTGCATTCAACAATAATTCAATATCCAATCACAAACTGAGTAAAAAAAATTCAAGCAAGGTCTGAGCTCCAATGGAGTTTTCTACCTTCTCAATGAAGAAGATGAGCCTTTCTCTCTCTACTTCTCTCTACTTCTCTCTACTTCATTACAAGCAATTCAATAGAATAATCAATTATCTCTAGAATGGAATGTTCAGTTTCTTTTTTAGATGTATAAAAATAGGGTACAGATCTACTCCTCCTTTTCTGTGCTTGACATTTTTACCCGTTGCTAACGGGCATCACTT
The DNA here is from genome assembly GCA_035772735.1 of Datura wrightii. NCBI lineage: Eukaryota > Viridiplantae > Streptophyta > Magnoliopsida > Solanales > Solanaceae > Datura > Datura wrightii. The sequence goes on along the minus strand of JASDFA010000003.1, from coordinate 114,781,217 downwards.
GTGATTCACGGGTGCTTGTTCGTGGGCCGATGATCAGTTACAGCTGAAGGACAGTGAGCTCTAGAGTACTTTGGTGTTGGCATCTCGGTTTACCGATGCTGATCCGTGGACCACCGGTTGGTCACATGTGATGCCCGAAAAGTTCTTGATTACTTCGGCGCTGGCACTAGCAGTTTGAAGGTGCTAATCTGTGGTCCGCCGATCTCCATCCTTCCTTAGAATAGTAGACAACTACGGTTGACCTGTGTTTCATCGGTGTCCCCCGGTCCTCTACTTGATTTTTATGCTTTTCGCTCAATTTTATTCTTTTCTCTATTCAAGTTAAGTACCTGCAAATATCAAGGAGAAAAGACATAAAATCCACCCAATTAAGTTGAAAACTAAATAAAAACTCATGTTTACGAGCCTAATGAATTGGTAAATTACCAACTCATCAAACCCCAAATCTTGAACCATTACTTGTCCTTAAGTAATGCAATTCTTTTCATTTGAGAAAATAGACAACATGTCAAATATGAATCTATGTATCAAGGACCAATGAGCCTAAGACAACCCAAAACGGTCACCAACTCAAGGAAAAATAGAAACGACTCTCCCTAAAATGTGAGAAAGTTTCAAATGGTTACCACAATGAATATGAATGCTTCACAATTGCTTTCATTTTTCAAAACAAGGGCATGATTTATCCGATCAAACACCCATAGAATCTCAAATCATAATCATTTCACATTCAAAGCTTTCCTTGAAGCTTACACTGCTCATGCCTCAATCATGTCTTTATATCAATGCAAGCATGTCCTCAAAGGCAGTGGTGCCACTTACTATAAGAGAGAATCCCCTTTCTTTATCATTAAACATTGCATACACAAGGGATTACAGAATAAGACGATTGCACTCACCCTTATAGAAGAACTCTCCATGCACACAACTTGACCCATAGGCTTTTCATTTGTGTAACTCGCCACTAATATAGAGAAACTACACTTAAAATCAATTAGGACTTGCGGGTCATGATGAAGGCTTGGGTAAAGGATAGGACAAATATTTAGCTCTAGTGACTAGAACCTCTCTAATGCCTTTTTGTGAACACTTTTAACCTCCCATCAATCTCTTTATATCAATTTGCTTTCTTTATCCTTTTTCATCATCTTCATCTTTTAATTCTCAAGAGCCCTCCTTGTAACTCCTTTTGCTCACACATTAAGTCTCATCTAAGCAAAAGGTAACACCGTTTCAATATTCTTTTTCTCTTTTGATGATTCAAGGTTTCTCAACCCATTATTTCATTCATTTTGATTACAATTTGGTGCTACTTCACATTTAATCTCATCACATTTCTCTCCTTCTTGTAAACCCCCAAACTTAGGCTTTTTGCCAGTTTTCAATTGATTTCCCTATCTCTCCCTATGTCTTGGAATTCAAGCCCTCATTATTTTCATTCATTCATCACTAGTAATTAGGGAGGATGGGTGCCAAAGAAGAGGATTACAAAGGGACATTGGGCTTGTAATGTTATTTTCAAGATTAAACAGTCCAAAAGATCAACGTTGGCTAGCAAAGGAAGATGTTTCCGGAGGTCATTTTGGGTGAAGTGACTAATCTATAGAAAGTCTAAAATCATGTTCTAAGTGTAGCTACATCTAGGATTTCTTCTTGAGTTATACTTAGGGCAAGTTCTAGACAAGAAGAGATGCATGAGTCTCATTCAAACGACCTTACCACACAAGGAATCACACCCAAAGAGTTCACGCAATTCATTATCATCAAGAGATTTTAATTCAAGACAATAGAGCATGCGAATCCCAAAGCCAAACAGGGAATATGCAATGTATGACAAGAGAGTGCTACATTTCCCATTTCAAATGCCCATTTCTTTCAAATTCATTTTTCATGCCACACATAAAAAAAAATTGGTGGTACCTCTCAAAAGCAGTTTCACAAAAGACTCAAAAAAAGTATGGCATTTTCTCTTAAGAAAGTTGCCTCACAATCTATCATTGGAAAATGTCACCCGGTTCGACAACAAAATACAAGAAATTTCTCCTTGGGAAAGAACCGTGATATAAAGGAAACCCTTAAAGTTTATTCATTATCTACTATTCACAAAGGAGAGAATCAAACTTTGGTCACGATCTTTTGGCAATAAAAAAAACCCTACTCATCAGCACTAACAATCAAAGACAATTTTTTTTATTTCATTTCATCCATTCCGAGCCCAATAAAGGCTCAACAACCATTCACAACTCTAAAAAAAATAGCCTGGCAAGGGCAACATCAAACATTGTTAAAATAAGCCCGATAAATATAAATAGTGGGGAGTTAATGGGAGAATGTAGGAAATAGAAATGGTGGTTGAGGAGTTAAGGAAATGGGAAAGTGGGGAAGAAAGTAAGGGTTTTAGGAAGTGGCGGAGAAGTTGAAGAGACATGAGGCGGACCTGGGTCGGGTTGGTCAACTGGGTCGGTTAACTTTTTGAATGTTACCTCATACATCACTCGCGCTAAACCTACGATCGCAGATGTGAATCTTCGGACTGTAGTTCAGATGTAGGTGACCTTCACTTTTCCTAGTGCACTGTTTGGAATATGCTATCCACTTTCGTCTCATAGATCTGCACCTGCATTTTGCAGGTGCGACACAAGTCACTTCTATTTTTCATGATTTCTACCCAGGTATACTGCCTCAATCCTGTGATATACCTGTGCTCGGCAGATTTGCACCTGCAATTTGCAGGTGAGGCACAAGACCTCATCACTTTGCCAGGCATTCTGGACTACACCTATGCTTGACCTCCTCTTTGCAGGTTATTACCTGTGTTTTGCAGGCCCCACACAGGTGCCCCTGCTCTATTTTCTTCCACCTTGTTCATAATCCAATTCTCCTACATAACAAAAACAATAAGATATAAAGTAAAAAGAAAATTTAAAGACACTTGGGTTGCCTCCCAAGAAGTCTCGATTTAACGTCGCGGCATGACAATTTTACCTTATGATGGGATCACTTATCAGGAGGTTTGTCTTCCACCTCAAGATTCTTTTGTTTCTCCTCTTCCTCATCCATCACATCTATCACTATGCATTTATTGGGTGGTTTCATAGGTTGGCACACATTGAAGGTAACTTATTCACCACCCACTCGAAATTTCAATTCTCCAAGCTCAACATCTACTCGAGCTCGCCCGGTGGCAAGAAATGATCACCTTAACATAATGGGCACTTGAATATGCACATGGAAATCCAATACAATAAAGTCAGTTGGAAGGAAGAATTTCTCTACCTTGACCAACATATCCACAAGAATTCCCCACGGGGTGCTTTATAGATCGATCAGCCATAAGCAACCTCATTGTGGTAGGCTTTCCAATCCTAGTTTTTTGAAAATCACAAGCAACATCAAATTTATGCTCGCTCCTAGATCGCAGAGAGCTTTGTTAAACACATACACCCCAATTGTGCAAGGAGTAGTGAATGATCTAGGATCATCTCTTTTCGGCACAAGATTGCTTGACATCACTACACTATAATGATATGACACCTCCACTACGCTCGCATCCACAACTCTTTTCATCTTCAGGAGCTCCTTCATGAATTCAGCATAACCCGACATTTGGAGAAATGCATCTACCAGTGGTATGTTGATGGACAACTTGCGAAACATATTGATAAACTTCTTGAACTGGTTGTACTCTTTATTTTTGGTTAACTACTGAGGGTATGGAGGTGGAACTCTAGGCTTTTGTCCTTTAGCATTAGCGGCCTCCTCGCCCTTTTCATCAACATTCACATTTTTAAGAGGAGTCTCAACCTCTTCCTCTTCGAGGACTTTTCATCCTCAACAGAAATAGGTGTATTTGGAACCTCATCACTCATGTCTTCTTCGATTGGTTTAGGAACAATAACCACTTTGGGCTTATCACTCCCATTAGTAAAAACATTCTCACCCCTTATGACAAATAGCCATACAACGGGCATCTTTCTTTGGATTCAGCATCGTGTCACAAGAAAGGATTCCTTTCAATCTTGGGTCCATTTGGGTGGATAGATGATTCATTTGGGATTTCAAATATTTGATTGAAGCTAAATGAGAGCTCACCGTTTGGTCAAGGTTAGACATCTCCCTTTTTAATTCTTTAACACCGCCTATCGGTGGACTCCAATTTTTTCAATACTCTCAAAAGCATATCCTCAATCTTGGAACTACCCGTATCACTTACACTAGGCTGCACGGGGGCCACATCAGCTTTGGGAGTGGGAAAATAGGAGTTTTCACTTCTATGGTACCTATCCCTATCCCTTTCAGGCTCATAGTTTCTCCACCCGTTATCTCTATCACCCTATCCTTGGTTGTCTCGATCTCTCCAACCTTAATCTCATCGCGAGGACGCCAAGGTCCTTGATTGGCACCTTTATATCCTTGACGAGAACCCATCATCTAGCCAGCCATGAACAGATACCCCTTATCATATCTTGGCTATGGAACATCTTCCTCATATGGGTTGTGACCTTGGGTCTTAATAGTGTTGATGCCTTTGGCTCCGGATCCCAAAATGTGTTGGCCATCAACTCAAATTGAGTCATCATCTTAGCTAATGTTTCCTCCCACCCTTTATCTCACCTTTTTAACTCAGTTGCTAGTAGGTTGGAAGATGCACCACTTGCGGACACCTCAGTGTCTCTAGTGTGCCATGCTCTATCAGTCTTTTTCATCCTATCAAGAAGTGCCTTAGTCATGCCAAATGTTTGGTCCACCACCTGCAAGATTATTAGCCACTGATTTGTTGATAGAATCAAGGAACCTATACAAACTTTAGAGGAAACCCCACGAGGCAGACCATGGTTGGGTAAAATTGTCACGACCTTAATGGAGGCCCAGATCGTAGACACGGAACAAGGGACCCCGAGGGACCCCAAGTTGACCTATGGCACATGCATTCAACTATTCTCAATTAAACCAGCGAGACATTAAACATAAAACATAGTGGAAACGTAACCATAGAATAACATCAAGAAATACTAGAAGTATACAAGAGCTGAGTACTACATAGTAGTATGAAAGCCTCTAGTACATATGATGGGTTGATGGGACAACATCCCCAACTAACCCAAACAGTACTAAAACTCAAGATAACATAAAAGTCTATCAAACAACCCTCAGAACATGAGGACTCACCAATGAGCTGATAGAGTAAGCTAAGATGTACTAAGGATGAGGACGAGTCTGGGATCCGAACCCTGTATCATGAAATGATACAACATAGAAAGTATGCGGTCAGTACGTGAAATGTACCGAGTATGCAAGGTAAGTAAAACTGCGAAGTAATATAAATCCATTTAAGCAAGTTATACATATATCATAAGCTTTTAAGGATAAGAAGAAGACTACATGCATTCATTATGAAATCATACTCATATTATACATGATCATGCATGGATTTACAACTTCATGACTGACCCGAATGACTCAAGCTGAAACATGGCACTTATATCAAAAGCGAAACCATGAGTCAAACCTTACTTCTTGTACATGCATGCATAACTGATCATCATGAATAGTGAATATGCAATCTGAATGATATGGACAGTGGGAGACTCGTCACTTAACTGACATACCATGATAGAACTTACGTGGTCCCAACTATCACACTCAAGTGGGAAAATCCTTCCATAACCTTGTCAGGGCAATGGACGCTACCAAGATATCGACATCAAGCTCAAGGACCAATCGGGCCGGGGATAGCTCACAAGCGAGGTCCCAATAATGTATAAGTATCAATCTATGTGGCACGTAGTTCGGGGGCATAGGGTAGAAAAACCTTAACCCGCTCGATGCTAGACTCTTCAGCCAAAGACATGCAATGCTCTACATCATATATAACGAAGCTCAACATCGTCCATCAACCAAGCTCAATATGAAATCATGCATAACTCAACATTGTATGAAATGAAGCTCAACATTGTTTGTTGACAAAGCTCTAATAACATCGTGCTTAGACTCAAAATCATATATAAATAAAGCTTAACATTGTCAATCGACAAAGCTTATAGTGACACACATCTCAATCATGATTTCATGCATATAGGAGGCTTTTCAATAATGTTCTGGAGGTGCAGATTAGAATCCTCACTAGCTTATCCTCTAAACAACCCCTTCATTTGTAAGAGATGCAACATGGTGCTTGTTAGGTGAAAAAATGCATTTACTATCATGGGTGGTAGGCGAATGACACCAGCCACATCATGTAATACCCCAAAAGTTCCTAAGACTAGATTTAAGATTTGAAATATGTTTAGCAGAAAAGGTCTAAGAATTTTCTCAGAACAACTTGTTGTATGAGTCATGTTCTGGAGTAACGGATCGTGGTTATGAGCCGTGGTCCATATATTCAGAAGAAGGTCTGGGATGAAGAGTCACAGTATGACTTGTAGGTCCCTGTAACAGGTCATGGTCAGGAGTCATTGTAACATTTCATGTGTGTCTAGGTTGGATAGTATTGAGTCGTGGTACAACTCGTTGTAGGAAACAACGAGTCGTGGTTTGTATCTATGGAAATAAGTAGAGAAGTTGGAAGTTCGGTTTAGTAATAATGGATGGGTTCAATGACCCTTCGTCACAAGATATGACCCGTGGTTTGGGTCTGTTGGGAAGATTCCAGAAGTTATTCATGATAATAGTGGTGACAATAAGAGGAAAACCATGTGTAACACCCCCAGAAATCCCTGGGACTAGTCTTCAGACTTAAAATGTGATCATGCAGAAAACTGAGAAAAAGACATCAGTATGAGTCATAGTACAACTCGTAGGACAGTGGTATGAGTCGTACTAAGACACGTAATAGAAGGATTAGTGTAACACCACAAAAGTTTCCTAGGTCAGACCCGAGACTTATAGCAGAAAACATCAGGAAAACTATACCAGAACCAAACAATGAACCTCAGTACGGTTCGTTGTAGGGTCCAAAGAGTCGTTGGACGTGCTCGTTGTTTCATGACCAGAGAGCTATCAGAAATTTTCCCAAAACCCACGAGGGGATTGTATGGACCGTGGCTTGATTGAGCGGGTTGTTGTTTGTGGTCGTTGAAGAAGATTAAGAGAATTTCAAAGTAAGAATGGGTATAATCAACAGATGGACCAACAGTCCGTTGTTTGTTACCACGGCCCGTTGGATGGGTCGTTGGTTCTGCTAGTTGTTGAAAATCTCGGGCTAAGTCTGGAACCGTTCTAGGTTTATAGATAGACCCGAGCTGGTGCATTTATGAAAAAAAGGTGTTAAAATCAATTAAAAAGTATAAGAGGTGCATTATATGCAAATTAAGGTCATAAGTAACCTCTAGCACAAAGTTGAGTTGAGAGCCTCCTTACCAATTGAGTGTTCATATGAGTTCTTACAAGGGTCAATTTCAAATGACCATATATCTCATTTTACAAAATGTTTTTGGATGATTCAGCATTTAAAATTGAAGCCTTTGAAGTCTTGTTTCCAACGCATCCAACCTTGTATCAATCGGAGTTCGGAGTAAAAAGTTATGAGCAATTTAGTGCAACAGCAGCAGGTATCAACAAACCTCAGAACGGGCCGTTGTAGAAATCAACGACCCATCTTGTTGGTCGTTGGAACTGCCAGTTCCAGGTCTTTTTTGGTAGTTTGGTGGTATTTTGATAAACTCCTATGCTTCTAACTCCTAAATTACATTTTTTGGGCTTCCTTAAGGTCAGATTAAAGGGATTAGCCTAGCCTAAATCCTCACCCTCTTTAAACATCCATAGATTGATCTTTCTCTCAAGAAGAAGCTAGGGCTTATCACCTCCAACTTCTCAATTCCTCTTGGATCTTCAAAACAAGTCAAGAGATCATCAACCCAGGTATGTAGGGTTATGAATGGGTGTTTTCGTTTACACTCATGCCCATTCCCTATTAATTTATAAAAATCTACCAAAAATCTCCTGAGGTTTTAATTTAATTTTTATGAAAATCTAATGATTTACAAATGGGTTGTTCTAAATTGTGATTTAAATTATAGTTTATGAATTTTGAGCAGATTTTTAGACTATTTTGATTATATAATTATTGATTTTGATTTCTATTAAATTAAGCCTATCTAAGCATGATCTACGATGAATCGATTTATGATCTCCGCTTCAATTGATGATATTTACAAGCCCAACATGAATTATAACTTAAAATATGAATTTATTCAATTATCCATCACGTTTTGATGATTTTCAAGTTTTATGTATGATCTTCAAGTATGCATGAAACCTAGGATTCATGAATTATATTTTGGCCGACTCATTGGCCTTATATCATGGCTAGTTCACATATATTTAATTATGTTTATAATTATCATGATTTAACTAGCCCATGAATTCATGCATGTTATACTATGAGCACTAAATATGTTTTGGGAGTAGTATCGAACACCGAGTAGGTTCGGGGCCTAGGTTCTGTCCTGAATCTCATAAACTACGTGCCATCGTAGGTATGTTGGGACCTCCTTGTGACTATCCCCGGCCCAAATGGCCCTTTTCATGGAGATATCACAGTTTGATGGTTCTACCATTGGCAAGGTACGAATGGCCTTCCAACTAGGTTTACAAGTCGGACTTCATGTGTGCTCAAATGGGGTATGTCGGTTAAATGAATCTCCCACTGTTCCTCATTATTTATGCATGTTTATGATTATGTATTTTGGCTCAATTCATGTTAAGTAAAGATTTTCTCCTATGATTATGATTACGTTTGTATTACGAATGTTTTGAAAACCTTGAACCTTATGTTATGTTATGATGTTTACAATATAAGCATGATGTCCAACTCCTATGATCCTTTAGTAGTTTTATATATTTTAAATGTCTGTTTTACTTACCTTGAATACTCGGTCATTTCACGTACTGACTGCATACTTTCTGTGTTGTATCATCATTTCATGATACAGGACCTGGCTCTTAGGCTCATTCCCATCATTAGTCCATCTCAGAGTTAGCTATCAGGCTTGTTGGTGAGTCCTCATGTTTCAAGGTTCGTATGACTAGACCTTGATGATGTTCTTTCGTTTCATTTTTGTGGGGTTAGTTGGGGATGTTGTCTCATCAATCCATCTTATATGATAGAGGCTTTTAGACAGTTTGTAGTACTCAGCTAATTATGTATGTCAAGTACTTTTCACTCATCATGTAATGCTATGTTACGTTTATGTTTCCGCTATATCATGAGTTCAATATTCCGCATTAAATGATATGGAGTTAGATGTATGCTTATGTCATGGGTTGACTTGGGGCCTCTCGGGTTCCTTGTCCAGTGTTATGATCCGGGTCTACGTTTGGGTTGTGACAGTCAGGGAAAACAGTAGGGTTTCTAGGAGAAACGATGAATGTATGTCACGATTCGTACCACCGTGGTACGGATTGTACTGACCAGTCATGAAAAAATTCAGACAAGAGGTCAGAAAATTTTGAAAAAAACCACAAGCCAAGGTATGACTCGTGGTAGGTAGGTTTGGATCGTACCATTCAGTGATGATTTAAGTTTTAGAGAAATATTCAAAAGGCTTTGAGAAAAGTATGAATCGTGGTAAAACCCATAGTAAGATCTCACAGATCGTGGTAGACTTTTGTAGAAAACTTCAGAGAATTGTATTAAGGAGGGTCCCTAACCACGGATGCCAGTACGGATCGTATGATCCTGGTACGACTCGTACGCTGAGTTGTACCACCTAACAGGTACAAATTTTAATAACAGTTTCCAGGGGAATTTTTGTAAAACCCTAATATCCTAACTCCTAAACTACGTCATATTGGGAATATCTAGAAGGGGATTTAGGGGATTAGATGACCCTCTATCCTCATTCTTTCCAAAACACGTAGAAACTCACCATAAGAACTTAGAACGATTCATTCAGGCAAGAATTAGGGCTTTTTTGCCTTCTCAAAGTTTCCAGATGTTTTCTCAAGGATTTTCCTCCAGGTATGTGGGAATTCAACAAGGGTTTCATTTCCCCCTTGTGTCTTAGACTATTTTTAGAAATCTTCCTGAATTCTAGCCCTGTAGAATATTTGAAACTAGGGTTTTCAGTCAGTTAGGAATACTTATAATCTTGGTATTTCTATGAATTTACTAATCATTCCTAGTTGAAGTTCATGTCTTAGTTTTATTCATATAGACTACTTCCTTAACCCTGATCCTTAGTATGATATTTGAATAAACCTTGCATGATTTAGAACTCATATATGAATGTTTTGTTATTATGATAGTTTCACTCGATTTATGGATGTTAGTAAAGATACATGAACAGAAAGTTAATACTTTAGTATGTTCAGTCTTAGTATTTTAGTCAGTACTTAGTATTCTCTAGAAATGTCAGCTGATCAGTTTGACTATTTGTAAGTCTTTTGAGAAACTTAGTAAACTCAGTAGTATTAGCTTATCAGCTTGTTAGTCGTTCTTTAGACTATTACGATACTTTTAGATAAAGCAGCTCTAACAAGTCTTAGAATATAGTTTCTTTCAAGTTATTAGACTCTTAGAACACTTCCAGATAACTAGTTTTGACTTAGTCTTAGGACATCAACTTCGAGCTATCAGTATAGTTAGGCATATTTAGGATTACCAATTGAGTAGTAAATAGAATCAAGCCGGTCGGGGTTCAACGCACCCAGTTCTCAGAACTACGCTGTCACCATAGGTTATTAGCCCGAATAGGCCCAGACAGTGATCACTCAGTTCAGCCATTATACCCTGGCAAGGAACAATGGCTTTCTCCAATGGGGTGTATACATCGAACTCCAACTCATGTGATTACATATTGATTATAGTCTCTCCCATAGTATAGTTCAGTCCAATAGAATCATGATTCTCAATCCAATCCAGATCTTAAGATTTTAGTCTATTTTTGCAGTATTACAATGCAGCTTACTATTACTTAAATGTATGTTTTTGTTCCTTCTTTCATACTCAGTACATTCAAAGTACTGATCACATAATTTTATATGCTATATTTTTTTATGATATAGGCTCAGGTACCCAGCCTCATCACCGCAGCTAGTCTCTCGGTGATTTTCCAGCAGCTTTAGTGGTATGTCCTCATCTGCCAAGGGCCAGAGTTCCATTTTCAGTTGTATTTCTTTGTTTAGTTTTAGACATTAGAGTTAGCTGGGGGTTTGTCCCAGCAACTCATCAGCTTATTTTAGAAGTCTTTTAGGCAGTGTTTACAGACTCAATTTGGGTTTTTTCGTGTATGTTCAGACTTTGTGTTATAAATCATTTTTTTCTTGTTTCTTTAGTCAACTTCTGCTTATTATTATTTTCAGTTGATCAGTGTTAGTAGAAGTATGCTTTACCATGGGTTTGCTTAGTGTCACTTATGATCCTAAGTAGCGTGTTGCATCTAAGGTGTGAACCCAGATCATGAAAAACTTGGTATCAGAGTATCAGGTTTAGAGTGTCCTAAGATGCCTAAAAGTCATGTCAAAGTAGAGTTCTTTTCATGGGTGTGAAGTGCACACACTGATGAGGGAGAGGCTATAAGGCGTTTTTAGGAAAATCCCCTTTCTTGAAAATTCTTATTGTGCGTAAAGTGTTGTTCTCTAAAATGTCCTCCTAACTTGTTCTTTACCCTTTCCAGCTAACAATGCCTCCCAAAAGAGGAAACAGAAGAAAGACTAGAAATGCTAACCATCCAGCCCCACTAGCTCCAGCGGCCCCTCAAGACGATCAGGTATCACATGCAGAGTTTTGGGCTGCTATTCAGATGTTGGCTTAGGCAGTGACCAACCAGGTTAACCAGCAGGCCATCATGCCAATAAATACTAATGGGTCTGCAACCACTGCCTGAGTCTGGGATTTTACTCAGATGAATCCCCCAACATTTTATGGCTCTAAAGTAGATGAGGACCCGTAGGAATTCATTGGTGAGATTCAGAAGGTCACCCAAATTATGGATGTTACCTCTGTAGAAAGTGCTGATTTGGTTGCCTGCCAATTGAAAGGGGTGGCTCAAATTTGGTATAAGCAGTAGAAGGAGGGGAGATGGGTTGGTGTAGGTCCGGTGGAGTGGGACGAGTTTGTGACTGCATTCCTAGATAGGTTCTTTCCTGAGGAGTTAACGGAAGCTGAGGCTTCTGAGTTTATGAACTTTAGGCATAATGATATGAAAATACAGTAGTAAGAATTAAGGTTCACTCAATTGTCAAGTTATACTCCTAAAAATGGTTGCTAAGCCGAGACCTGGCATGCTCAAGCTCGTGAATGGAGTCTCAGACTTGGTGGTCAAGGTGTCAGAACTGCTATGCTCATCAAAGACATTAACACCTCCAGACTCATCATCCATGCACAACAGATAGAGGTGCAGAAACTGAAGGAGATAGAAAGGGAATGTAAATGGGTGAGGACAGGCCAGTCTGAGTATTCCCAGTAGAGGTCAAGTGGTGGTAATTTCCCCCAGCAATAGTAATAGAGACCTACAACACCTTCTTCATCTAGTTCTATGTCTTCTAGGCCCCGTAAGGATAGGTGAGGCGGGACATCAGGCTCCCAGTCCCAGAGCCATGTCTCCAGCATCCGCACTTTTCCAGCATGTCCTAATTGTGGCAAAAACCATTCGAGGGAGTGTTGTATGGGCAAGGATGGTTGTATTGGGTGTGGCCAGTTGGGTCACAGATCGAGGGATTGCCCATTAGTAGGACAGGGGAAGGCCCAACACACCACATCAGCAGCTCTGCTAGGTCGTCCAGCTCAGTAAGGGTGCTACCTCAGGTACACATGGTGGTCAGCGCCAAAATCATTTCTATGCATTATCCTCCTATCAAGACTAGGAGAACTAACTTAATGTAGTGACTGGTATGTAACGTCTCTTTCAGATAGATGTGTATGCTTTACTATATCCAAGAGCCACACTTTCCTTCGTGACTCCTTACATTATTTTCCAGTGATATAAGTCCAGGAATCCTCTCAGAGCTATTTTTTTAGTCTCTACTCCGGTTGGTGAGTTAGTTAGAGCTAGTTGGGTGTATAGGGATTGTCCAGTCACAGTGTTACATAAAGTCACCTCAGTTGATCTAGTAGAGCTATATATTGTCAATTTTAACTTTATTCTTGGCATGGACTGGTTACATTCTTGCTATGCCTCAATTGACTACAGAACCAGGGTTGTCAGATTCCAGTTTCCTAGTGAACCAGTCCTAGAATGGAAGGGTAGTATGTCAGTGCCTAAGGGTCAGTTTATCTCATACTTTAAGGCTAGAAAGATGATAACTAAGGAGTACATCTATCACTTGGTTAGGGTCAAAGATTCTAGTTTTGAAGCCCCCACATTTCAGTCAGTTCCATTTGTAAATGAGTTTCCTAATGTATTTCCTGAAGATCTCCCCGGAGTCTCTCCTGAGTAGTAAATAGACTTCGGCATAGACCTTATTCCAGATACCCAACCCATCCCTGTTCATCCTTAGAGAATGGATCCAACTGAGCTTAAGGAGTTAAAGGAACAGGTAAAAGACCTTCTAGATGAGGGCTTCATTAGACCTAGTATCTCTCCATGGAGTGCCCCAGTCTTATTCGTGCGAAAGAAAGACGGTTCACGCAGGATGTGCATCGACTACCGCCAATTGAACAAAGTGACAGTCAAGATCAGGTATCCTCTACCCATGATTGATGACTTGTTCGACCAAATTTAGGGAGCTAGTTTCTTTTCCAAGGTATATTTCAAATCAAGATACCGTCAGCTTAGGATCAGAGAATAAGACATCCCAAAAATAGCCTTTAGGATTTGGTATGGTCACTACGATTTTGTAGTCATTTCTTTGGTACTAACAATGCTCCTGCAGCTTTTATGGATCTGATGGAAAGGGTATTCAAGTTATACCTATACATGTTCGTTATTGTCTTTATAGACAATATTTTGGTTTATTCCAAAACAGAGGAGTAGCATGCAGACCATCTGAGGATAGTATTGCATACTCTCAGGGACTGCTAATTGTTCTCCAAATTCAGCAAGTACGAATTTTGGATAAAATCAGTTGCGTTCCTCAGCCATGTGGTCTCTATAAAGGGTATTTAGGTGGATCCACAAAACATAGAGGCAATCAAGGAATAGCCAAGACCCACTTCTCCATCAGGCAATTGGAGTTTCTTGGGTTTAGTTGGTTATTACAAACGGTTCGTAGAAGGATTCTCCTCCATTTCTTGTCCTTTGACCAAACTAACTCAAAAGAAGGTGAAGTTTTAGTGGTCTGGTATATGTGAGAAGAGCTTTCAGCACCCGAAGACTCGACTCACCACAACCTCAATTCTGACTCTGCCAAAAGGTTCAGACGGGTTTGTCATCTATTATGATGCCTCTTGAGTTGGCCTTTGTTTTGTTCTGATGCAGCATGATAAGGTGATAGCTTATGCTTCAAGAAAACTCAAGGTTTATGAGAAAAATTATCTGACTCATAATCTTAAACTAGCAGCAGTGGTATTTGCCTTGAAGATTTAGAGATATTACTTTTATGGGGTTCATGTGGATGTTTTCACTGATCACAAGATTCTACAGTATGTTTTCAGTTAGAAGGATTTGAATCTTCGTTAGAGAAGATGGCTAGAATTATTGAAGGACTATGATATGAGTGTGTTATATCACCCGGGCAAGGCAAATGTAGTGCCTGATGCCCTCAGCAGGATGTCTATGGGAAGTGTTGCTCATGTAGAGGGTAAAAAGGAACTAGCAAAGGATATCCACAGACTGGCTCGGTTAGGGGTCCAGTTGGTTGACTCAGGAGAAGGTGGAGTTGTAGTTTGGAGTGGGTCAGAATCCTCCCCGGTGATAGAGGTTAAGTCAAAGTAGGATAAAGACCCAATTTTGCTCAAGTTAAAGGAAATAGTCCTAAGGAAAGAGATGGAAGCATTCTCCAGAGGGGGAGATGGGGTGCTCCAATTTCAGGGCAGGTTGTGGGTTCCAGATGTAGATGACTTGAGATAGTGAATACTAATGGAACCATACAGCTCTAACAAATCTATCCACCCGGGTGCCACTAAGATGTACCGTGATCTATGAGTAGACTACTGGTGGAATGGCATGAAGAAGGACAGTGAAAAGTTTGTGGTTAAGTGTTCGAATTGTCAACAGGTCAAGGTTAAACATCAGATACCTGGGGGCATGACTCAAGATATTAGCATTGCTACTCGGAAGTAGGAAGAAGTGAATATGAACTTCATCATGGGTTTACCTCGTATGTGCCGACAACATGATTCAATTTGGGTGGTGGTAGATCGGATGACTAAGGGAACATATTTCCTATCGATCAAAACCACAGACTCAGCAGAATATCATGCTAGACTATATATCCAGGAGTTAGTCAGGATACACAGAGTCCCATCATCCATCATTTCAGATAGGGGTACTCAGTTCACCTTGCACTTCTAGAAGTCATTTCAAAAAGGACTTGGTACTCAAATTAAGCTCAGCATAGCTTTTCACCCACAGACAGATATCCAGGCGGAGCGGACTATCCAGAAATTAGAGGATATGTTGAGGGCTTGCATGATCAATTTCAAGGGCAGTTGGGATGATACCCTACCTCTTATCGAGTTTGCATACAACAACAGCTACCACTCTAGTATTTAGATGGCCCCATTTGAGGCATTATATGATAAGAGGTGTATATCTCCCATAGGGTGGTTTGAGGTTGGTAAAGCTACCTTAATAGGACCTGGTTTAGTACATGAGTCTATGCAGAAGGTTCAGCTTATTAGGGAATGGCTGAAAACATCTCAAAGCCGACATAAATCATACGCAGATATAAGAAAAAGGGAGTTAGAGTCTGTTGTGGATGATTGGGTATATTTAAAAATCTCACCTATGAATGGGTTGATGAGATTCGGGATGAAAGGAAAGCTCAGTCCCAAGTATGTTGGTCCTTACAGAATCCTGAGACGCATCAACAATGTGGCTTATGAGCTGGATTTGCCTACGGAGTTAGCATCGGTGCACCCAGTCTTCCATGTATCCTTGTTGAAGAAATTCATGGGTGACCCAACCTTTGTAGTGCCTCAAGAGAGTGTTAGGGTAAAGGACAACCTCTCTTATGAAGAAGTTTCAGTTCAGATCCTAGACCATCAAGTTCATAAGCTAAGGAATAAGGAGGTCGCTTTAGTGAAGGTTTTATGGAGGAACCAGCTAGTTGAGGGAGCTACATGGGAAGTAGAAGAGGACATGATGGCTAAATACCCTCACCTATTCCCTTCCAGCTCAGTTTCAACATCAGGTACTAAATTCCTCCTCAGTACTCTATTAGTTCCTTACCCTTCTACTCTATTCATGTTTTAAGATTCAATCTAGTAGCATAACTCAATCTATATGTCTATCTTAGTTTGGAGTCATTCATTCCTTCAGTAATTAGTTTTTAGTTTTCAGTTCATAATTGCAAGTCGTTACCCCACTGGACGACTCGTCATCATTATAACACCCCGAATAGTTTGAGCGATAAAATTGTGCTTTCCATGAAGGACTAACAGTACCTAATAGGATAGTAAGGAAGTGTTATGAGTTATTTGAATTACTCTATGATCATATTTAATATTATACGTCGATCAAGTTGTAGAACAAAATTCAGAAAAAGTTATCGCAAAATTTCCTGCTTGAGATTCCTTGAAATTTAGGTCAAATTTATTGAAGTTTTTATCCCAATCTATAAGGAATTATGGGTTTGTGACCTATCAAATTAAATATCTGTGAGTCTAGTTTCCAGCGCATTAAACCGTTTGCCAATCTGACTTGGGAGTAGAGAGATATTCGCATTTTCGCGAGACCGCGCAAGCAGGCACCTCATAAGGTCTTAAGGCGGTGGAGGATTATTTAATCCCCTTTGGTCGGTTGTTGGTAATCAAAAATTCATTTTCCAGCATATATTCCGTATTAAACCTCTCTCAAGTTCTCTCTATGGTTTTCTTTGGGTTTTGGGGTTAGAAGCCATGGGTCAACATGATTTTGGTGTCGGGAAGTTGGGAATAGCATGTAGTCCGTGGTTTGGTGTCTTTTCCGGGCTGTTGGTGGCTGTTTTGTCGTGAAGCTTTTGGTAAGACTTCTTCCTTTTGTTCTCCTTAGGTTTTAAGGTTGGTTATAGGTGTGTTCACCTTAGTAAGTTGTTGTCTCGGAGTTTCTACCGTCGAAGTCCTATGAATCTTGTCAGGTAAGCTTCATTTGTCTTGTTTTGTTATTAAGTTGTGTTGGCTGCGTTTTGGCAGAATTTTGGACTACATTTAGGAAGTAGGTTCATGGTGTTGAAGGCTCAAGTTCGTCTAGGCTTGAAGCTAAGGTATGTTAGGCTTGTCCCTCCCTTTGTCGGCATGAATTCCATAGTTGTTGTCATCGGTACTGACATGTGTGTTGACTGTTTTGTGATGCTTTGTGTTATATTGTTAATTGAATCTTGTGATACTGTTTATATGGTGATAAAGGTGTGTATAAGGTGCTGTTTTGGTTGGTGGCTCGGGCTGGA
Source organism: Datura wrightii (assembly GCA_035772735.1). Classification (NCBI taxonomy): domain Eukaryota; kingdom Viridiplantae; phylum Streptophyta; class Magnoliopsida; order Solanales; family Solanaceae; genus Datura; species Datura wrightii. The sequence continues at coordinate 114,763,748 of JASDFA010000003.1, read as the reverse complement.
GTGTGGAGAATCGTAGTCATAGCAAATTGTTAGGCTCGTGTCGAGAGGTTGTGTGTGAGGCGTGTGGTTCTTTTAGTAAGTTGTGGGATGGTTGAGTGAATAATATTGGGTTATTATATTGGAAAGTGAATTAGGGATTATAGTGGTTAAGGTCTATGGCTGCGACCATCTTTTGTATATTTGAATCAGTGATCATGTTGATCGTGTCGATGGCACATGACGGCCGTGGTGACACTTGTGTTGATTTGGTCGTGTCCCTTGATGTTTTTGGTAAGTAGATTGTCATGTGGGATGTTAATAAAGCTTGATGATAGACTGGTTAGGATAGTAATCCACAGCTCGGCTAATGGCTCGTCGGTGGATGGCTAGACGTGAAAGAATAGTATTGTGTTGTATTAGTCGGTTGTGGGGTTTGAGAGCCGATTGTGGGCTGTTTGAGCATGTATTATTTTTTTGCTTTTGTGTTTGTTGTGTTGAGGCCTTGTGTCTTGGGGATACCCGATGCACGAGAGTTGTTCTAGCTAGGGATCAAGCCCCAGGTGCCTTGTGGCTTGTGGATACCCAACGCACGAGAGTGTTTCCGGCTGAGGGTTTGATCCTAAGGAGTGAAATGACCTATGGGGTTGAGAATGATGTCCTCCATAGTGTCGAGTTGAGACATGATTAAAGAGTAGTCCTACATGTTGAGCCTTCCTGGGATCGCAATTGGTTCTCCCAGATGGAGTGAGCTCCGCTAACTGTGCGCAGCCGAGAGAGTGTCCGGTAGTGCTTGATTGATGATGTTGATTAACTAGTTTTTACATATGATTTGTTTGGCATTATACTATGGTTGTTGCTTGTGTTATTTGTTATCCGATAGTAGTGGATGCTAGATGTTGGCTGGTGTTAGCTGAGGCCATTGAGAGGTCTAGAGGCGATGACAGGTGATCTGTGTCGGCTAGGTGTCGCTGTTTTGTTGTTTACTTTTGGACTTGCAGGGCTTATAGGGGCCAGGTAGGTTTTGTTTGTATGTTTTCTTGTACTTGCCAGGCTTATAGGGGCCAGGTAGGTTTTATGTGTTTACTTAAGTTGAGTTCTCTTTCTACGATATATGGTATATCTATTGATTTCTAATCTTAGCCTTCCAGTTGTTTCTGCATTTTATGTTAGCTACATTATTGTACTGACACCTAGTAAGGGAGCTGCATTCATGCCTGCAGGTGATGGTGGGATGTTAGATCTAGTTCTTGGTTGCTAAGTGGAGTTCCAGCTGAGTCAGTGTGCTCTAGTTCTTTTGGAGTTTCCAGAGGTTGAGTTATGGGTAGTTCGGGGCCCTGTCCCAAGCAGTTGATTTCTATTATAGTTTTAGAGGCTCGTAGACAGTTATTGTGGGTGCAATGTAATTGTTATAGGCTAGGTGGGCCATGTTGTATAGTTGTTCTTCCATTCTGTGGCCTTGACGATATATTGTATTTAATTTTCTTGGTTGGTTAGGTGAACCAGCTTCCGCTATAGTCTATCATCTTATTCTGATTTTATAGTTGTTGTGTTGTCGAACCTCATCGGTTCTGGCCTTTGTTTTATTTTTGGGCATTATGTATGCTCATATCAAGGGTGGCACTAGGTGCCAGTCATTCCTCCCCGGGTTTTGGGGTGTGACAGTCATCACTGTAAATCTCATCCATCTTCACAATGACCCACTTGACAAGTCGTGAAGTGACACCACAACTCGTTCCTTAACTCATTAAGTCTCCTGATCTGAAACTTCCTCAGCACATAACGGGCACACTAATTAGTGGTTGAGTCAAACAACGAGTTGTTATACAATCTGTGGTAACCCCTTGAGAATGATTCCTTACAATTCTGGCATCACTTAACGAGTCACTCAATGATTCGTCGGGTGACCTGATGAGTCGTTCTGTGAGCTAGCACAGATTTTTCTATTTTCTTCGCTTTAACCGTCGGGTCTGATCATAGGAACTTTTGGATTATTAGAATATTTCCCCCTTGGAAACATTCGTCCTCCAATATGGGTTAAGCATACTGAAAGGCTGAGAAAAGAAATTGCAATATCACATGCTGAACATCTAAAGATGAAAACTGACGGAGTGACTAACTCCGGACTAAGATACATGACTAAACTGAATCCATAATTTATACATACTGCTAGAAAATGAAAAGAACTGAGAGACATGAACTAAACATGAAACTGAGTAGAGTACTAAGGAGGAAATTGATACCTCAAGCTGGAATAGAACTGGATGGGAATAAATGTTTATCTAGCCATCATATCTGCTTCGATCTCCCATGTAGCTCCTTCAATAAGATAATTCCTCCATAAGACCTTCACCGAAGCTACTTCTTTATTCCTCAACTTCCGAACCTGAAGATCAAGGATCTTAATGGGTACCTCCTCATAAGTAAGGCTATTCTTCATGCCTATGCTCTCCACCGGAACAACCAAAGCCGGTTCACCAGTGCACTTTTTTAATAACGATACATGGAAAACTGAATGCACTGACGCCAACTCCGTTGGTAGCTCCAACTCATAAGCTACCTTGACAACACGTCTCACAATCCTATATGGGCCAAAATATCGGGGACTAAGTTTCCCTTTCTTTTCAAACCTCATCACTCCCTTCATGGGAGATACCTTCAAGAACACCCAATTATAAACTTCAAACTCGAGCTCTCTCCACCTAACATTCGCATATGACTTTCGATGACTCTAAGCTATTTTCAGCCATTCCCTTATGAGAAGAACCTTCTACATGGCCTCATGAATCAAATCTGGCCCTATTAAAATAATTCTCCTACCTTAAACCTACCAATAGGTGACCTATAGCTCCATCGATAAAGAGCTCAAATAGAGCCATCTGGATAGTAGAGTGGTAACAGTTGTTGTAAGCAAACTTGATAAGAGGTAAATGATCATCCCAAGTTCCTTTGAAGTCAATCACACAAGCTCTCAACATATCCTCAAGAGTCTGAATGGTCCATTAAGCCTAACCATCTGTTTGCGGGTGAAAAGTTGTGCTGAGCTTGACCTGAGTACCAAGTCCCTTCTGAAATGATCTCCAAAACTGCAAGATAAATTAAATACCTCTTTCTAAAATGATGGACAAGGGAACTACATGAAACCAAACTAACTCTCGAACATATAATCTGTTATACCCCGTAAGATTTCCGACACTTAGATGGCCTATTCGCACAGTGATTAAGCATATTTGAAAGCCATACGTGCTAGAGAAAGGCCCGGGAAAGGATCGGACGGATAACCTGTCGAACCATCGCAGAAGGAGCCGAGGCAGAGCCCCTCCGCGATGGCAACGTGTCACGGAGGTGGAGCCTCTGCGTTGGCTCCGTGACACGTTGGCCCTGTCCAGGCTCAAGTATATAAGCCCCACTTCGGTTTAATTTCATTTAACTCATCAAAAATTTCCAGAGAACGCAGAGGAACAGAGGAGAACGAAGAAGGTAAATATATTTTCTTCCGATTACACTGCTAAACGTAGTCCAAACCCAAATTAACCTCAGATACCGAGGTATTTAGCAGCAGAGAGCATTCTTACGGATTTAGTTTCGCGAAATACGGCCGACGAATCGTCGGGCTACCGGACTAAGGTAAGTGGAATTGCTCCAAACTAAAGTCTATGTGTTCCTAGCTGTGAAGTGAATACTTCTCTCTTCTGGACTTCTGAAAAATAGTGAGTTTTCGACCGTCTTTCGATAAGCCTAAGTTTAGGCTATAATTATATCGAAAGTGATATCGTCCTTCAGAATAAAGTTGTATTTAGTACTGATTGATATATATATGAATGCAATTGGGAGGAATAGCTGAAATACTGACCAAGCTACGCCAGTTAGTCGGGAAATCAGAAGCGAAGGTATGTAAAGCTAGTTTCCTCGGCAAGTTAGTAATCTCGGTATAGTACAGTAATTTAAAGGCCAGTAGAATGTTCAGAAGTCATGTGTTATGTTTATTACGAATGTTGGTACGATACTAGAAGCATCATGTTATATTTTGCGCGAAACTTGCTAGCACGATATAGATTCTAATACAAGTGTTAGGAACTGCACAGCATGCCCAGTATGTGATGTAATACAGAATATAGGATATTATCGGATTCAGTTGAAACCTAGTAAAACAATGTAATATCTATAAGGCATCCTAGAAGTAGAATGATAGGTTAAAATGAAGTTTAGGAAGCATGTTAGAAATAGTAAACCATGTTACCAAGAGACTCAGTATACAACATGGTTTTCAGCAGAAAGACTATATCTTGTTCAGCATTAGACTCAGTACAGTATGGCAGAAGATTATATTTATACATATACTATTATCAGTCTCAGCATGAATTTAAGTACATACATATCGCTATCACTAGTTCAGCATACAGTATGTACAAATACTTTACTACTATTAGCTTCAGTATGTGGGATATGAAGATAGTATTACTAGTTGAGACCATTGTATTGTTTTTGGGTTGGATTACCTAGCATCCATGACCGCCCCAGGGTTGATAGCTGTATCGACTCGTCCGCCAGAGGAAGAGGATACGTCGCTCTACGGAGTGGCATGCCGTCCCACAGGGGACGAAGATGGGATGCCAGTTTTCCCCATGTTGTGCTTTGGTCGGCCCTTATACACCCCTGTCGAGCGGATACGCCCGGGTGTTGATTCAGGAGTGCTCCGGACTTAGGTACAGTTATAGTCAGGGGCTCAGCGAGCCCAAGTGCATACCCAGGGGACCGGCAGGATGCTTATAGTTATTATAGGAGATGGGACGACCGGGGTAGGGGTATAGATTGCGTGTTGTTTGTACCTCCCAGCTTATGGGGGCCGGGTAAGGTTTGTGTGTGCTATGTTATGTTATGTTATGTTATGCCATGTTACACGAGATACGAGTAGATCGACAGTAGAACAATACATCTCCAGGTATGACTCCTACTCCTTCCAGTAAAGTTAAGGGTAAGCATAGTTTTACATTTTCAGACAGTTAATCTATTCCTTCCTATTTCAGTTTCATCAGTTGCATTGTTGTTCTCAGATATTTCTTCAGTTATTGCTTTACATACTCAGTAGCAGTGGTACTGACGCCCGGTGGGGCGCTGCATTACTTGCCTGCAGGTACTCATAGACGAGTGGGTGATACCTCGTGATTCTAGCCAGCTCACAGAGTCATCAGCTCCAGTCATCTGGAGCTAGATAACTAGAGGTTTATCCCTTCTCTTTTGTTGTACAGCATGGGTAGGCCGGGGCCCTGTCCCGACCATCTTATCAGCATTCATATAGGCTTGCAGACTGTATACATTTCCCTGTGGTCAGATGTGCCGGTCGTGTGAGGTCGTGCAGTTGTATAGTTATTAGTACCTTTGTTTCTGTTATGTTGGTCGTGTGGGGCCGAAACTTGACAGTAGTGGTGACCTTGCTTGTTACGTAGCTTTCCATTATTTCATTGTTGAGTTACAGATAACTAGACAGCATGGTGGCCTTGTCGGCCGCATAGGCTCCCCTATATTGATATGTTTCTGGTCAGTTGTTAGTACAGGCAGGTGGCTATAGGCCTTGTCGGCCGGAGGCTGTATTTACAGCCGTTATATAGCCCGTTGTTTCCCTGAATCTGAGTTAGAGCCAGCCAGGCACCAGATGTGCTCAGGCCCAGTAGTCTAGCATTACAGGTCCTAGTAGGGCACCAGGTGCCAGTCATACCCCCCAAGGCGGTGTGTGACAAACTTGGTATCAAAGCCGGTCGTGTCCCAGGGATTCTGCAAGCCGTGCTAAGTAGAGTCTTGTCTATGGATGTTTTGTGCATCACATACTATAGGCAGGAGGCTGCGAGGCATAATAGGATGGTTAACCTTCTTTCATACTCAGTCGTGCCATAGCACAGTACAGCACAGGGTTGTTCCTTTTAAAACTTATCGTATTCTTTGAATATAGATACAAGTCAGACCAGCGAAATCCTATCCCCAGGCAAAAGATCAGATATAGCAATAAGAGAGAACACCAGCCAGTTACAAGGTAACTACAGCAGCAGGAGGAGGTAGCAGGGACCTCCCAATGTTAATCTTTTATTGGTACCATCCCCAGTATATGTCGATAACTTCAGAATAGGAAGTCATAAGCATAACGTATAAATGAGTCGATTTATTTGTTAGATATATATATATAAGACCTGATTAAGATAGTAGACAATATTAGATTATCAGATAAGTGTGAGAAAGATAGGGAAATGTAGGATTCCCACCTCCATTCCTTCAGGTGTGGTACAGTTCCATGTCTTCATTTTGTTGCAGTAAGAAAAAGTTATTCCTACCCCTTAGTTTCGATCCCAGTGTAGCAAAGGGCATAAGGATTGAGATGATGTTGCCCAAAGCAGGCAATAAGTGAAAGGTGGATTGGTTGATTCCAGGAAGTGTTAGAAAGAGTAAGGAGCCCTTATGATTATGTAAGTTGTGCAGACCCTCACGGTAATAAGTGAGAAGAGCAAGTAAGACTACTAGCTTACTCGAAGTGGGTGTAGGAGATCCGTCAATGATGGACTCCCCGTAAGAGTCAAGTTCAAGTCAGGAAAGGGTTGAATCCACCGTGGCATGCTAACAACGGCAGGGTTTGTCTGCAAGATAATAGTTATAATCTTAGCTGTGATATCAAAAGATAGGGAGATTATATGAATAAGATGGGTCCGACTGCAAGTCAGAAGAAGTATAGGTTGAAACTTGACTGGCAGCCTTATTGACAGTGTAAGGCAAGGTACCTTGAACCCCATAGCCTAGTTTAAGGAAGATGAAGGTGAAGAGTATGAATACTAGATTTTGAGGGAAAATCAGAATCATCCCTAGATTAATAGAACATTGTGTATTAAGGACTAAACCTTAGACGAACAGTTAAGAGACAGTAAGGTTGTAGTTTAGAATGTTGCGGTATGTCCGCCCAAGGAGAAGGTAAGAGGGTACCGAACCAGAGACTCCAATCTAGTGTGGCCCAGAGATAAGGTCCAACAGACAGTCACGGGCCTTAATATAATGCCAAGTAAGGCCACAAGGTTCTGATGTTGACCCCACATTGTAATAGTGGCGAAATTTCAAATAGCAGATCATAGCTAAAGTGCATGTGTGTGTTGCTTTCAGAATGGGATGAAAAAATCCCATGTAATGATATGAGAGGATATGAGATATTATTAGTCCGTAGGAGCGGTATATCATGTGCGGTATGAAATTCAGTAAGGCATGTTAGAGATTATGTATCACCACAAAATTCAGTATGTATTGTACATAGTAGTTGATATATGTATATCTACAGATGATAGATATGATGTAAGTAGTTGGCAATGGGGGTTACAGTCACACGAATTTTGGTTAACTGCTAGGAAATATATACAGATCGTACTACAGGACCCCTCACCAAAAGAGAGGGTGGTACGTTAAGTGGTCGTGCATCGTTTTCCCAGCCTTGTAGGTGAGAGTCGGCCTTATTCAACCTAGCAGCTATTATGCGGAACACCCCGCAAGTCAGCCGACCGTCTCAGTCAGACAAACCTGTGGGCACCCCAAGAAAGAGTCCATATCAGTAGTCAGTGACGGACTAGTACTTCAGCTGGTTTTCGTAAGGTATTCAGATACAGAGCCCTAACAGAAGGCCAGTCTTTACAGAATGGCTCATAAGACCGAGAATTTCCAAGGACAGTAATATAATCCAAGGGGGTACGAACAAGGCGTAAGAAATTGGTAGTGCTCTGCTAACACAGTGTTTACTAAGACAAGGAGATCGGTAGGTTCCCTATGAAGATCCAGGGACGGATTGCCTGAGAGTAGGTTGGACTAAGCACAACAGTACACTTGCTCAATTAGGAGGACAAAACAGTTAGTCGTCCACAACACCGCAGTTATGCATGAGCTACAGATGACCGGGTAGGACATGTAGAGCATCGTTTGACTACTGCAGCATCCAACCCAGCTATTTAGTTAGTCAAGGTTATTCAGCCAGACTATTAGAGATCCTGATCATTGTCAGGATCCTCTGATCAGATACGGACATGGTGTGCAGATAGTCGCTCAGGTTATCTCAACAACAAGTAGCCTTAGCATGTGGCCAGAAGGCCAGATAAGCTCTAGTTATACCGGTAGATTACTTGTCAGATTCTCCGGTAAAATGAACCAGTATGACCATCAAATTTATGCTAATTTTTCTAAATGTGAATTTTGACTGAGTTCAGTAGCTTTTTTGGTCACATTGTGTCGGAGGCTGGTGTGCAGGTAGATATACAGAAAATTGAAGCAGTGAAGACATAGCCCAGACCTACCACTCCGATCGAAGTACGCAATCCCTGCGGTTAGCAGGGTACTACAGAGGGTTTGTGGAAGGATTTTCCACCTTAGCAGCACTTCTGACTAAATTGACATAGAAGGCAGCAAAGTTCCAGCAGACTGAGGCGTGTGAGCAGAACTTCCAGGAGTTAAAAGCCAGGTTAACATCAACTCCAGTGTTAGTATCGCTAGAAGGTACAGAGGGTTGATTCAGCATGGTAAAGTAATAGCTTATGCTTTCAGACAGTTGAAGAAACGTGAAAAGAATTATCTTACCCATGACCTGGAGTTAGCTGCAGTAGTTCATGCCTTAAAGAGTGAATATTTTGTATCACCCAGGAAGGGCTAATGTGGTAGCAGATGCCCTTAGCCGTAAATCTATGGGGATTTGGCATACTTGCAGCCTGAACACGAGAATAGGCCCGAGAATTACACTAGTTAGCCGGTTTAGCCGTTCACATAGCAGAAATAAAGGATAACAGAGCGATAATACAGAATGTCGCAGTGTTGTCGTTAGTGGTGGGAGTAAAGGAACGGCAGTATGGAGACCCTAGCCGGGTTCAACTTGAACACAAGGTTCAGTAAGGAGAGGTGACATATTTTCAGACAACCGGGGATGAAGTGTTGCGATATAAAGGCCGCATTTGTGTTCCAGATATTTTTGGGGCATCGCCAGCAACTTATGAGCGAGGCGCATTACACCCGCTATTCTCTCTACCCAGGCGCGACAAAAATGTACCATGATATCAAAGAAAACTACTGGTGGCCAGGTATGAAAAGAGAAATTGCTGAATTTGTAGCTCAGTGTCCTAACTGCCAACAGGTGGAAGCAGAACATCAGAAACAAGGCGGTTTGACCCAAGATATAGCTGTGACTCTCTGGAAATGGGAAGCAGTAAATAATTTTGTAGCAGGATTACCCCGTACTAAACACAGACATGACTCTATATGGGTTATAGTTGATAGATTGACAAAATCAGCTCATTTCCTGCAAGTAAGAGCTACTTTCTCGGCCGAAGATTATGCTGAGTTGTATATCAGAGAGATAGTCAGATTACATGGAGTACCAGTATCCATTATTTCAGACAGAGGAGCACAGTTTACGGCTAGATTTTGGCGGTCGTTTCAGAGAGGTCTGGGAACGCAGATTAATTTAAGCACAACATTCCATCCTCAGATAGATGGGCAGGCTGAGCGCACAATTCAGATGCTCGAAGACATGTTGTGAGCGTGTGTGCTAGATTTCGGTGGTAGCCGAAATGAGCATTTGCCGTTAATTGAATTTGCTTACAATAATAGTTATCATTCAGCCATCCAGATGGCGAATACGGGCAAAAATGCAGATCGCCGAATGGTTGGTTTGAAATAGGAGAGTCAGCGTTGGTTGGCCCAGACATTGTTCAGCAGTCAAAGGAAAGGGTAAAGCTTATCCGAGAACGCTTACTGACTGCACAGAGCCGCCAGAAATCATATGCAGATGTGCGGCGCAGAAATTTGGAGTTTGATGTGAATGACTGGGTATTTCTGAAGTATCCCCGATGAAAGAGGTAATGAGATTCGGCAAGAAAGGTAAGCTCAGCCCGAGGTTTGTTGGGCCTTATCAGATTCGTCGAAGGATAGGCCGAGTAGCATATGAGTTGAATTTTCCTCCAAAATTAGAATCCCTTCATCCGGTCTTTCATGTATCTATGCTGAGGAAATGCATAGGAGACCCGTCCAGAGCAGTCCCAGTCCAGGATATCCAGGTTACGAAAAAGCTGGCCTATGAAGAGGTTCCAGTAGCTATCTTAGATAGACAGATTCGCAGATTGAGGACTAAAGATATTATGTCTGTCAAGGTATTGTGGCGTAACAGGAACCGAGAGGAGATGACTTGGGAAGCGGAGGAAGATATGAGGACCAGATATCCTCACTTATTCCAGGCCTAGTCAGGCGACAGGTATGTTCGTATGATTACTTATGCAATACCTTATAGTTGTGTATGAATAAATGAGAAAGATTGATGCTTAGCTATCCAGTGAATCCTAAAGTATTGTGTGCAGTACCTGTATTGGACTTTTCTGCGTTTCAGGTTTTTGGTATAGTCCATATTACAGGGGAGACTCTACCAAAATTTTTCTAAACAAGTAAGTTGAGAAGTCCTCTAGATAGCAGTTTCCATTCGTGGATGAATGTTCTTAAGGGGGGGGGGGGGGAAATGTTATACCCCGTAAGATTTCCGACACTTAGATGGACTATTCGCACGGTGATTAAGCATATTTGAAAGCCATACGTGCTAGAGAAAGGCTCGGGAAAGGATCGGACGGATAACCTGTCGAACCATCGCAGAAGGAGCCGAGAAAGAGCCCCTCCGCGATGGAAACGTGTCACGGAGGTGGAGACTCTGCGTTGGCTCCGTGACACGTTGGCCCTGTCCAGGCTCAAGTATATAAGCCCCACTTCGGTTTAATTTCATTTAACTCATCAAAAATTTCCAGAGAACGCAGAGGAACAGAGGAGAACGAAGAAGGTAAATATATTTTCTTCCGATTACGCTGCTAAACATAGTCCAAACCCAAATTAACCTTAGATACCGAGGTATTTAGCAGCAGAGAGAATTCTTACGGATTTAGTTTCGCGAAACACGGCCGACGAATCGTCGGGCTACCGGACTAAGGTAAGTGGAATTGCTCCAAACTAGTGTCTATGTGTTCCTAGCTGTGAAGTGAATACTTCTCTCTTCTGGACTTCTGAAAAATAGCGAGTTTTCGACCGTCTTTCGATAAGCCTAAGTTTAGGCTATAATTATATCGAAAGTGATGCCGTCCTTCAGAATAAAGTTGTATTTAGTACTGATTGATATATATATGAATGCAGTTGGGAGGAATAGCTGAAATACTGACCAAGCTACGCCAGTTAGTCGGGAAATCAGAAGCGAAAGTATGTAAAGCTAGTTTTCTCGGCAAGTTAGTAATCTCGGTATAGTACAGTAATTTGAAGGCCAGTAGAATGTTCAGAAGTCATGTGTTATGTTTATTACGAATGTTGGTACGATACTAGAAGCATCATGTTATATTTTGCGCGAAACTTGCTAGCACGATATAGATTCTAATACAAGTGTTAGGAACTGCACAACATGCCCAGTATGTGATGTAATACAGAATGTAGGATATTATCGGATTCAGTTGAAACCCAGTAAAACAATGTAATATCTGTAAGGCATCCCATAAGTAGAATGATAGGTTAAAATGAAGTTTAGGAAGCATGTTAGAAATAGTAAACCATGTTACCATAGAGACTCAGTATACAACATGGTTTTCAGCAGAAAGACTATATCTTGTTCAGCATTAGACTCAGTACAGTATGGCAGAAGATTATATTTATACATATACTATTATTAGTCTCAGCATGAATTAAGTACATACATATCGCTATCACTAGTTCAGCATACAGTATGTACAAATACTTTACTACTATTAGCTTCAGTATGTGGGATATGCAGATAGTATTACTAGTTGAGACCATTGTATTGTTTTTGGGTTAGATTATCTAGCATCCATGACCGCCCCAGGGTTGATAGCTTTATCGACTCATCTGCCAAAGGACGAGGATACGTCGCTCTACGGAGTGGCATGCCGTCCCACAGGGGATGAAGATGGGATGCCAGTTTTCCCCATGTTGTGCCTTGGTCGGCCCTTATACACCCCTGTCGAGCGGATACGCCCGGGTGTTGATTCAGGAGTCCTCCGGACTCAGGTACAGTTATAGTCAGGGGCTCAGCGAGCCCAAGTGCATACCCAGGGGACCGGCAGGATGCTTATAGTTATTATAGGAGATGGGACGATCGGGGTAGGGGTATAGATTGCGTGTTGTTTGTACCTCCCGGCTTATGGGGGCCGGGTAAGGTTTGTGTGTGCTATGTTATGTTATGTTATGTTATGCCATGTTACACGAGATACGAGTAGATCGACAGTAGAACAATACATCTCCAGGTATGACTCCTACTCCTTCCAGTATAGTTAAGGGTAAGCATAGTTTTACATTTTCAGACAGTTAATCTATTCCTTCCTATTTCAGTTTCATCAGTTGCATTGTTGTTCTCAGATATTTCTTCAGTTATTGCTTTATATACTCAGTACCAGTGGTACTGATGCCCGGTGGGGCACTGCATTACTTGCTTGCAGGTACTCATAGATGAGGGGCCGATACCTCGTGATTTCAGCCAGCTCACAGAGTCATCAGCTCCAGTCATCCAGAGCTAGATAGCTAGAGGTTTATCCCTTCTCTTTTGTTGTACAGCATGGGTAGGCTGGGGCCCTATCCCGACCATCTTATCAGCATTCATAGAGGCTTGCAGACTGTATACATTTCCCTGTGGTCAGATGTGCTGGTCGTGTGAGGCCGTGCAGTTGTATAGCTGTTAGTACCTTTGTTTCTATTATGTTGGCCGTGTTGGGCCAGAACTTGACAGTAGTGGTGACCTTGCCGGTTACGTAGCTTTCCAGTATTTCATTGTTGAGTTACAGATAACTAGACAGCATGGTGGCCTTGTTGGCCGCATAGGCTCCCCTATATTGATATGTTTCTGGTCAGCTGTTAGTACAGGTAGGTGGCTATAGGCCTAGTCGGCCGGAGGCTGTATTTACAGCCGTTATATAGCCCGCTGTTTCTTTGAATCTGAGTTAGAGCCAGCCAGGCACCAGATGTGCTCAGGCGTAGTAGTCTAGCAGTTCAGGTCCTAGTAGGGCACCAGGTGCCAGTCATACCCCCCAAGGCGGGGTGTGACATAATCTAGCATAGTCCTCGGTTGAATCGATAGTTTTGACCAGTAGGAAATGAGCTGCCTTGGTCAACCTGTCTACCACCACCCATATAGAGTCATACTGTCGGCGAGTGCGAGGAAACCCTGTGATGAAGTTCATATTGATCTCATCCCACTTCCAAGTGGGGATACTGATGTCTCTTAGCCTACCTCCCGATCTTTGATGCTCAACTTTCACCTGTTGATAATTTGGACACTTAGCCACAAACTCTGCTATGTCTCTCTTCATATATTTCCACCAATGGACTTCCCGCAGGTCACGGTACATCTTGGTGGCACCTGGATGGATAGAATACCGCGAGTCATGAGCCTCATGAAACATTCGTTTTCTCAAATCATCAACATCTGGAACATACAAATGATCCTAATAATGAAGTACACCATCTCCCCCTAGGAGAAGACCTCTACCTTTTGATTCTGAACCGCTTCCTTCAACTTGACCAAAATGGGATCCTCATCTTTCCTAGACTTAACCTCAGTCACCAAAGAAGATTCTGACCCATTCTGAACATTGAAACCACCATCCGCCGAGTCAACAAGGCGAAACCCTAATCGTGTAAGCCGATGCACATCCTTCACCAACTCTTTCCATCCATCCTCCACATGAGAAATACTCTACATGGACAACCTGCTAAGGGCATCCACCACTACATTTTCCTTGTCCGGATGATAAGGACACTCATGTCATAGTCCTTGAGCGGCTCTAACCATCTTTTTTGTTGCAAATTCAAATCTTTCTGAGTGAACACATATTGTAGGCTCTTGTGGTCTGTAAATACATCCACATGGACCCCATACAAATAGTGTCTCCAAATCATCAATGCGAACACCATCGCTGCCAATTTTAGGTCATGCGTTGGGTAATTCTTCTCATGAGTCTTAAGCTGTAGAGGCATATGCAATGACCTTACCATGCTGCATCAACACACACCCAAGACCAACCCTAGAGGCATCACAATACACAACGAATCCACCCGTAGCCTCAGGTAGGGTCAACATTGGGGCTGAAGTGAGTCGAGTCTTTAACTCCTAAAAACTCTTCTCACAAGCATCCAACCGTTGTAATTTGACTTTCTTCTGGGTCAACTTAGTCAACTATGATACAATGGATGAAAATCCTTAAACAAACCTCATGTAATAGCCAGTTAAACCCAAGAAACTCCTAATATCTAAAGGATTAACCGGTCTAGGCCAGTTCTTCACCGCTTTCTATCTTTTGAGAGTCCACCTGTACACCCTTGCTTGACATCGCATGACCAAAAATGTTACTGAATCTAACAAAAACTCACACTTTCTGAATTTAGCAAATAACTGGAGTCTATAGCCCATTCCTCAAATAAGCGGTATGCTCCTCCTCGCTCCGAGAGTATATGAGAATGTCGTCTATGAAGACAATAACGAACATGTCCAAATATAGCTTGAATACCCTGTTCATCATATCCATGAAAGCTGCAGGACCATTCGTTAGTCCAAACGATATAACTTCAAACGCATTGTGACTATATCGAGTCCTAAAAGCTGTTTTTGGAATGTCACTCTCTCTAACTATGAGTTGATGATACCTAGATCTGAGATCTATCTTTGAGAAGCACTTAGCACCCTGAAGTTGGTCAAATAAATCATCAATTCTGGGGAGGGGATACTTGTTCTTGATTGTAACCTATTTCAACTATCGATATTCAATACTCATATAGAGAGACCTATCCTTCTTTCGTATGAAGAGAACTGGTGCACCCCATGGGGACTTGCTAGGCGTGATGAATCCCTTATCTAAGATATTCTTCAACTATATTTTCAACTCCTTTAGCTCGGTTGGAGCCATTATGTATAGAGGAATAAATATAGGTTGCGTATTGGGAAAAAGGTCAACACTAAAGTCAATCTACCACTCGGGAGGGACTCTTGGTAGATTATTTGGGAAAACCTCTGAATGCTTACATACTATAGGAACTGACTAGAGAGTTGGGGTCTCGGATGTAGCATCCTTAACCCAAACTAGATGGTACATGCAACCCTTAGAAATTATCTTTTTTGTCAACGCCCCGCCTTGGGAGGCGTGACTGGCACCTGGTGCCCTACTAGAACCTGAACTGCTGAGCTGTCTGAGCCTAAGCACATCTGGTGCAAGGCTGGCTCTAACTCTAGAAATCAAGAAACAACAGGCAATATAGCGGCTATAAATACAACCCCCGACCGACAGGGCCTATAGCCACCTGTGAAAATAAACAGCTAAACAACACACATAGTCCACATCACATATGACCCCATACGGCTGATACATCTAATCACAGGGAATGATATAATCTGCAAGCCTCTAGGAGTAATAAGATGGTCGGACAGGGCCCCGGCCTACACATACTGTACAAACAAAAGAAGTAAACCTCTATCACACAAGCTCCGGAAGAAGGGAGTTGATGGCTCTGTGCGGATGACTGGAACTACGAGGGAGCTGCTCCTCGTCTAGGTGTACCTACAGGAAAGTAATGCAGCACCCCAAAAGAGGGCGTAAGTACCACAGGTACTGAGTATGTAAAGCAATAGCTGTAAATAACTGAAAGTAAGAAATTAAGATGACCATTGCTGAAGTAAAGGAAACAGACTAAAGCTGACGAAAGTAGTGGAATTAGGACTAAACATAACTGTAATAAGAAGGGTAGGGGTCATACCTGACAAACGAAACATCTTACTGTCTAACTATCAGTAACTAAAGAAACATAACATAAACGTAAACCTTGCCTGGCTCCCATAAGCCGAAAGGTACAATCAACATAAAACAACCCACACAGGCCCCCATTAGCCCTAGTAAGTACACCTCAATCTATTTACCCCTATCCAGGTCATACTGAGTCAACTACCAGCTAAAAGCATCCTGCCGATCCCCTGGGTATGCAACTTGGGCCCGCTGGGCCCCTGACTATAGTTGTTCCTGAGTCCGGAGGACTCCTGATATCTACACCCCGAGTGTAAGCGCTCGTCGAGGGTGTGTATAGGCCAACCACGACAAAATATGAGGAGCTGGCTCCCCATCTTCGTCCCTTGCGGACGGCATGCCACTCCGTAGAGCGACGTGTCCTCGCCCTCTGGCGGACGAGTTGACACAGCTATTAACCCTGAGGCGATCACAGAAGCTATACAGGTAATCCGGCCCAAAATAATACAATTACAAGTCTCAACTGATAACAATAATTGCACATAATAACATACTCCTGACATGCTTTATTGGGATTCATACTGGATTACTACACCAAAGAAACTAACTAATCAATCTATTTGTATAACGAGAGAATATCTGGCTTTCTGGGCCTCATACTAATGCTACTCGCTTCTGGGATAATCTGTATGGTTGTCTGCAAGTGCGCCATGCCCCCGTATTTGATTAGAGGATCCTGATAGTGATCATGATCTCTAATAGTCTGGGCTGAATAGAGCGAGGTCTGAAGTGGCCTAACAATACTCTGAATGTCACACTCGGACCTCTATAACTCATGAATAACTGTGGGATTACGGATAGCTAACTACTTTATTCCTTTAATTAAACAACTATAGGGTTGGGCTTGATCGAGCTTGCTTCTATGTGTTCGGCACCCTGGTCCTTCATAAGGAGCTTACCGATCTCCTTAACTTGTGGTCAACACTGTACTAGCAGAGTACTGCTGACTCCTTAGGCCTTGTCTGAATCCACTCGGATCTATATTGTTGTTCTGGGCAATTCTCAATCTTATAGGCAATTTTATATAGACTAGCCCTCTCCTGGTACTCTGTACCTGAATACCTTACAAGAACCGGTGAGGGTGCTGGCCCGTCACTGACTACTGATGTGGACCCCTCCTTGGGGTACCCACGGGTTTATCTAACTCGGACGACTGGGATGTCTTGCTGGCGTCCTACATGATAACTGTTAGATCGACTAAGACTGAAAATCACTGATAAGGCTAAAGGGATGGAGGGCGATCACTCAATACACTGGAGAATCGTGGTGTTGCTAACTCTAGAATACACCTATTCGGTCTCTATTTTTGGTTCTGGGATGTGCAATAACGCCAAGGACCTCTAAGGATGCTTCCTGTCAATACAGGTGCAAACTGGTCTTCAGACCGCCTAACTTTGCCCATACTGTTTAACCAACTGATTCAGGCTACTAACTCTTACGAGCCTCTGAAGTCTAGTCCTGGCAACAAACATATAAGTCTACCATCACAATAAACTGAGAATTAAAAGAGTTTCTATAGCGTTCATAACGTGAATCACACTTAACCTGCTTCCTTTTAACCAGGAGTCTTGCAGTACAATCTGTAATGTGTTCTAACAGCTAACCAGAATTTATGTAACGGTAATCCCTGTTAGCAGCTAATCGCAACATATCTGATATTTATATACGTATGTCAATAGCAGCTAATTACATCATATTAAATTACAATCTAATGGTAACAACTTTCTGCAGCATCTGAGATCGTTATTTTTATTTGACAACATAAGTCCTAACATTGTACGACTAGGATACTTGCCGAGAGTGAAGCCTTACATACCTCGTTCACCGATTTCTGACTAACTGATGAGTATTAGCTCGTATTCAACTGGCCTTCTCAACTGTAATCATATTAATAGAATAATAGGGTCAACTTCGTTACTGAATTCAAAGAAAACAATAACTTTATATATATATATTGACTATACTTCAACTTATCGAAAGATGATCAAGAAATCGTGATTTCTCGGAGATCTATAAGGGAGAAATACTTACTTTAAGTCTGTGATTGTATTGACACTAGTTTGGAGCAATTCCAACCTCTTTGGCTCGGCGGGACGACGATTCTCCAGGCAAATTTTATGAAACTAACTCCGTAGAAATGCTCACTGCAGCCTTATACTTCGATACCCGAAGTTAATTTTAATTTGGACGGTGTTTAGCGGCGTAATCGGATGAAAATTATCTATTCCCTTCCTCTCTATCTCCACTAGTCGTGAGGTATATGAAAATAAACAAGAATCCTAAGGGTGAGGCCTATATATACTTGAAGAAGAATACATGGCAACGTGGCATGTTGGCCATCGCGCCGTTTCAGCTCCGTGCCACATTGGCTAACGAGCTGATTCTGCTCCATGCCACTTTTCCCTTCTGGGCAGCTTGGTTCGGCCTCCTCTCGCGAAATCCCAACTCGGCACTCGTTCGGCCTTTCCCCGGGCCCTTTCCTCGCACGTGGGGCACTCTAAAACTCTCAACCAACATGCGAATAGGCCAACTAAACACTAGAAACTTACGGGGTGTAACATCTTTCTAGCCTTAATATAGGAAACAAAGCAACTTATAGACACAACTGAACTACTCTTCCATTTTAGGACTAGCTCACTCGGAAACCAGAATTTGTCGTACGGGTTCTACAATTCATTGAGGCATAACATGAATGCAACCAATCCATGCCAAAGATAACATAGAAATCATTCATGTGTAACTCTACTTAATCGGTTAATGTGACTTTCTAAAGAATTGTGACAGGGCATTTTCTGTATACCCATCAAGCTATAACTGAGTTTCTAGTTGGAGTGGAGATTGAGAAGCGTTCTGATAGGATTTCAGACTGACTCCGAAACTAATAGCAACATAAAGAGTCACAAAAGATAAAGTATCCCCTAGATCTAACAATGCATACGCGTCAAGATAAAATACTAGCAACATACCAATGACCACATCTGGAGAGACCTCCTACTCCTAACGAGATGAGAGAGCGTAAAAGCTATTCTAACGCTGACCACCACCTACAATAGTGGATGCACCCTGCTGAGTTGAACATGCTGATGGAGCTGCTGAACTGGTGGCTGGATCACGGCCTCTACTATGGCCCTGTCTGGCTAAGGCAATCTCTGAGCATATGTCCGGTCTTCCTGCACCCAAAACATGCACCTGAACCTGCTAAGCACACTCCGGTTGCCTCCTGCCACACCTACTACAAATTGGAATGCTAGGATCTGCTAACATGCTCCCCTAACCTCGAGAGCCTGATGTCTGTCCCCTCTACTCACACTTAGATCTGGATGGCACACTGGCTGATAACGGTGCTGGGGCTGATAACCTCTAGCGAGACTGCTGATAATGTCCATCACTGGACCTTTGCTGGGAAAACACAAAGTTGTCTATCCTGGCCCTCTTAGCCTCTCTCTCCCTTTTCTTCATCTGATCCACCTCTATCTACTAGGCATATATGACCAATCAAGAGAAGTCTAGGTCACTATTCAGCAATGTGGTCCTACACTCCTTGACTAAAGAATCTGACAACCCATACACAAATCTATTCATACGGGCTCTCTGATCTGCAACCATCTCCGACGCATACTTGGATAGCCAAGTGAACTCCAAGGCGTACTCCTACACAGTCATATTGTTCTACCTCAAGTTGACGAACTCCACCGCTTTGCCTCCCTCAACACCCTAGGGAAGAATCTGTTTAAGAAGGCAGTCATGAACTCATCCCAACTCACAGAAACTACGCCCACTACTCTACCATCCATCCACTGATGGTACCAAATGTAAGCAACCCCCTTCAGCTGGAAGGAGGCTAAATTTATGCTCTCTTCTCTCGTCAATCCCATAATCTGGGTGAGCTTCTATATCTCTTCAAGAAACTCATGTGGGACCTCATCCACTCTTGACCCAAGGAACTCAGGTGGATTCATCCTGTGAAAGTCCCGAACTTGAGCCATCGCTGCATTCCTATCCTAAGGGAAATGGGCCACCGCCCGCTGGTTGACCTGAGTGATCAAATCTTGCGCCAACATCTGAAAAGCCGCTCTAAACTTGGCATGAGAGACCTGCTGGGCAAAGGTCATGCTGGTGCTAGAAGGGCTTGCTAGTGCTCATTTCCATTGCCATCTTCATGGATATTTTGTTTCAATTTCTTCTACCATTTACTCGACGTGGAGGTATGATTCTGTAAACACGTATAACATGAGTTAGAAGGATAGAGATATACTTCTTCCTCATGATATAGATCATGAAAGAAGGAAAATTTCCTAAAACATCCTATAGCCTCTCCCCGATAAATGTGGTGCGCTTCACACCCATGGAAAAGACTTTACTCAACGCGGCTTTCATACACCTAAGGACACTCTAAACCTTTGATCTGATACCAAGTTTGTCATGACCCAAGCTGGGACCAGAGATCGAGACACGGGACCTAGAACCATGAACGGCTCCAAGTTGACCTATGGCATGAACATGATAATTAAAGGACATAAATTAAAGCAGAATCTGATAACTGAAACATGAATAAGTGAAAGTTCGAATAGCATAACGATCATAAAATAGAGTCAACACTTGACAAAGCTACATAATGTCTGATAAGCCTCTAAACTGTCTGATGAGCTGATGGGACAACATCCCTAACTAGCTCGCTAAAATCTAAAACTGAATATAACATAATCGAATGATAAACTGAATGTCCTCGGAAGATGAGGATTCACCAACAATTGGGATTGAACTAAACTGCGGGAAGTTGGACTAACGACGTAACTAAGTCTAGGCATCCTGACCTGTATCATGAAACGATACAGCATAGAGCATGTGGTCAGTACTTGGAATATACTGAGTGTGCAAGGTAAGTAAAACATACTGAGTAATGTTAATTGAAATCATGCATATAAACATAAATCATAAGATCATGAGAATAAGGACTGCATGCTGAAATCTATATCTTAAACAGTATAACCATAAGCAGAATATCATATCTGAAAGAATGAACCAAAGCTAAAATAGAAATCATATGACTTGTCATAGCTAAATTCATAAGTAAAAACTTGTAAACAGATCATTGGGTCAAACCTAATGTAAGACATAATATCATAAGTAATGAATATGAATAACTGAAATCATGAGAAACAATGGGAGACTCACCATAACCGACACCATCATGATAGAACTTATGTGATGCCCCAACTATTACACTCAAGTGGGCAGAGCTGTCCAAAATCTTGCTAGGGTTAAGGACGCTATCATGATATCAATATCAAGCTGAAGGACCCTATGGAGCAAGGGAGGATCACAAGGGAGATCCCAATGTGTGTGTGTGTGTGTATAAACCTATGTTGGCGCATACTTCTGAGACCTAAGGTTTACATGAAGCCCTAGCCTACTCGATTCTAGACACTGCTCCCAAAAACATGCGTAGTGCTCTTATCATTTTTCAACAAAGCAAAAACCATCATTTTTCAATGAAGTTGAAACCATCATTTTTTAACGAAGATGAAACCATCATTTTTCAATGAAGATAAAACCATACCATAAGCTGAAAGTGGGAGTATAGACTCCAAAACCATATGGTAAGCTAATTTTATAAAACTGAGCCGAATCATGAAAACATGCTTAACCTGTGTGGGCATGCCCAAAATCTTAAAATCATGCATACTTGAAATAGACTTTATAAGTCAAAAATCATGGATTCTTACATGGATAATTTATAAACATTCATTCATACTAGATATCTCATCATGCTTGAAAACATAAATCATAAACTTGACTTTTCATAAAACTTGAAAAATAGGGCATAATTTCTAATAACTTCAAATCATGAATTTATAATTGAATTATGTATAAAATCATCCCATAAATCCTAAAATATGCTTTGGAATATGAGGGGAATTGACCCATAGATAAATCATAGAGAATTTCATGAAATTGGGTTAAAATCCTATAATCATAAACTTGAATTGGAACTTGAATCCATGAACTTGTGAAAGAATTTGGGCATGAGAGTGAAATAAAACTCTCATGCATAGCCCTACATACCTAAGTAAATTGAATCTACACTTGTCTTTGAAAGCCCAAGAAGTTTAGAGAAGAACTTGAAGACTCTAGGCTTGATCTTCAATGGAGAAGTCTTAGTCTTACATGCATGGGAGGGGAATGTTAGAATAGACTTAACCCCTCTTAATACACCTCTTTCAGAGCTTAAAATGATGTAGTTTAGGACTTAGGAGCTTAGAAATTACGGGAATGCCGTTACTGATTCACCTAGAAAAGTGACAGTACTAGTCCCAATGAGGGACTGGACGAGTCGTTACTCCACTAGAAATCTCAGCCATCCTGACAATGACCCACTTGACTAGTCGTGAAGTTACACTACAAATCATTCCTTTAACTCATTTAGTCTCCTAATCTGAAACTTCCTCAGCACATAACGGGCACAATAATGACTCGTTGAGTTAAATGATGAGTCGTATTATGATCCGTGGTAATTCCTGACAATGATTCCTTACAAGCCTGACATCACTTAACGAGTCACTCAATGATTTGTTGGGTGACCTGACGAGTCATTCTGTGACCTGGCACTAGAAGGTTCAGACGGGTTTGTGATCTATTGTGATGCCTCCCGAGGTGGCCTTGGTTGTGTTCTAATACAACATGGTGAGGTGATAGCTTATGCTTTTAGACAACTCAAGGTTCATGAGAAGAATTATCCAACTCATGATCTTGACTGGCAGCGGTGGTATTTGCCTTGAAGATTTGGAGGCATTACCTTTATAGGGATCATGTGGATGATTTCACTGATCACAAGAGTCTACAGTATATGTTCAGTCAAAAGGATTTGAATATTTGTCATAGAAGATGGCTAGACATATTGAAGGATTATGATTTGAGTGTGTTGTATCACCGAGACAAGGCCAATATAGTGGCTGATGCCCTCAGCAGGGTGTCTATAGAAAGTGTTTCTCATGTCGAAGAGGGTAAAAAGGAATTGGAAAAGGATATCCACAGACTGGCTCAGTTAGGAGTCCAGTTGGTTGACTCAGCAGAAGGTGGAGTTGTAGTCCAGAGTAGGCCAGAATCCTCCCTGGTGGTAGAGGTTAAGTCAAAGTAGGATGAAGACCCAATTTTACTCAAGTTGAAGGAAGCAGACCTGAGGAAAGAGGTGGAAGCATTCTCTAAGGAGGGAGATAGGGTGCTCCGTTGTCAGGGAAGGTAGTGTGTTCCAAATGTAGATGATGTGAGGTAGCGAATACTAATGGAAGCACGCAACTCCAGGAACTCTGCCCACCCGGTGCCACTATGATGTACCGTGATCTGCAGAAAATCTATTGGTGGAAAGGCATGAAGAAGGACATTACAGAGTTTCTGACTAAGTGCCCGAAATTCCAGCAGGTTAAGATTGAACATCAGAGACCTGGTGGTATGACTCAGGATAGTAGCATTCCTACTTGAAAGTGGGAAGAAGTGAATATGGATTTCATCATGAGTTTTAAGAAGTGAATATGGATTTCATCATGAGTTTGCCTTATACATGCCGATAATATGATTCAATTTGGGTGGTGGTAGATCAGATGACTAAGGCAGCACATTTTCTACTAGTCAAAACCACAGACTCAATAGAGGATTATGCTAGTATATCCGGGAGTTAGTCAGACTACACAAAGTCCCATTATCCATCATTTCAGATAGGGGTACTCAGTTTATCTCGCACTTCTTGAAGTTATTTTAGAAAGGACTTGGTACTCAGGTTAAGCTCAGTACAACTTTTCACCCACAGGAAGATGGCCAGGCTGAGCAGACTATTCAGATTTTAGAGGATATGTTGAGGGCTTATGTGATTGATTTCAAGGCAGTTGAGATAATCACCTACCTCTCATCAAGTTTGCGCATAATAGCAACTACCACTCCAATATTCAGATGGCCCCGTTTGAGGCAATATATGGTAGGAGGTGCATATCTCCCATATGGTGGTTTGAGGTTAATGAAGCTACCTTAATAGGACCCGAATCAGTACATGAGGCTATGTAGAAGGTTCTTATCAGGGAACGACTGAAAATAGCTCAAAGCCGACATAAATCATATGCAGATATAAGAAGAAGGGAGTTAGAGTTTGCTATGGATGATTGGGTATATCTGAAAATCTCACCTATGAATGGGGTGATGAGATTTGGGAGGAAAGAAAAGCTCAGCCCCAAGTATGTTGGCCCTTACAAAATCTGGAGACGTATTGGCAATGTGTCTTATGAGCTGAATTTGCCTGCAGAGTTAGCATTGGAGCACCCAGTCTTCCATGTATCCTTCTTGAAGAAATGCATCGGTGACCGACCTCAGTAGTGCCTCTAGAGAGTGTTGGGGGTAAAAATAATGTCTCTTACAAAGAAGTTCCAATTCAGATTCTAGACCGTCAGGTTGGTAAGCTGAGGAACAAGGAGGTTGCTTCAGGAAAGATTTTATAGAGGAAAAAGCTAGTTGAGAGAGCTACATGGGAAGCAGAAGAGGACTTGATGGCTAAATGCCCTCACCTATCCTCTTCCAGCTCAGTTTCAGCATCAGGTACTAGATTCCTCTTTAGTACTTTATAAAGTTCCTTACCCTTCAGCTCTATTCATGTTTTAAGGTGCACTCGAGTAGCATAACTCAATCTATATGTCTATCTTAGTTCGGAGTCAGTTACTTGTTCAGTAATTAGTTTTTGGTTTTCAGTTCGGGATTGCAATTATTTCCCAGTTTCTAGCTTACTTAGTATTCATTCGAGGATGAATGTTCCCAAGAGGGAGATGTTGTAACACCCTAGAAATCCCTGGGACTAGCCTTCAGACTTAAAATGTGATCGTGTAGAAAACTGGGGAAAAAGCCTCAGTACGAGTCACAGTACGAGTCATAGAATATTGGTACGATTCGTACCAGAACACGTAAAAGAAAAGTCAAGGAAAACAGTAGGGGTGTATAGGAGAAACCAAGACTATATGTCACGATTCATATCGCCATGGTACAGATCGTACTGAGCAGTCGTGGAAAAGTTCAGAGAAGAGGTCAGGAAATTCTAGTAAAAAACATGAGCCAAGGTATGACTCGTGGTAGGCAAGTACGGATTGTACCATCCAGTCGTGATTTGAGTTTCAGAGAAATTTTCAAAAGGCTTTGAGGAAACTACAAATCATGGTAAGGCCCATAGTAATATCTCATGTATCGCGGTAGACTTTGATCTTGGGCAGATTTATATGCCCAAGTGATACTCAAACGTATCATTTTTACCTTGTTTGTTGTGCAATGTGTATATAATATCATGTATTTGGTAATAAAATACGAATTTATACTAACCAACATGATTAGCATTTGTTTTGCAGGATAATGTGATTTTTAGGAGCTAAAATGCATGTTAGAACTATGTCAGAGTTGGACTTGGATGCGAGCGTGGAAAAGACCTTGGATGGCACATTTTACACTGGTTCCGCGATGGAGCCGTGCCACGCAGCCATCGCGGTAGCACACTGCCTGGGCAGGAATTAATTAGGCAATTTCCAGTGTGCCTGCGCGTCAGTTCCGTGGCACGGAGATAGGCCTCCGCGATGGCCTCCGTGCCACGTTGAGGCCAATTATCCGGACCCTGCAATTTCCAGAGAGGGTCCGCGTCCACGCCGTGTCACGGAGGCAGTGCTCCGCGTTGGCCTCCGTGACACGTTGCTTGTTATTCCGGAAAAAATTTCCCACTAGTATAAATATCACACTTAGGTTTATTTTTAAGGAGTTTTTAGTTTTTAGACTGAGTTCAGAAGTGGAGAGCAGGAACGTGGGTTTGTGGCAGTTGAAGAATAGAAAAGCTAAGAGTTTTCTTCTCTTCCTTTCTTCTTTCCTTCAATTGTATGCATGATTTACACTCATTTTAAGATGATTAATCCAAGAATGAGTGGCTAATTCCTTTCTTTGCTGAGGATTTGAACTTGTGTAATGAATTTTGGTGATAATTGATATGGTTTCTTCTTCTTCTTGCATGTTGTTCTATTAATTCTTGTGCTTACTACATTATTGATTGGCCACCATTAATGTATATCTAAAAAGTCCAATTTCACTCGAGAGAGCACGAAATTGGAAAGTTGTGAATTAATAGGGTATTGTTCTTAACTTGATTTGGGAAAATTGGGTTTTGATGTGCTTTCTTGATAGAAATATACTTGAAAGCCGTATTAGTCAATTTAGGAACCGGAATTGTAGTGCTAGGTCATAAATTGCATTTGATCACAGAAATATAGACGGATGGTTTATGATTCTAAAGAGAAATTAAATACGAAAGTTTTAATTTCTAGGCAAATGTTCTTGGCTAGCAACATGAAGAAGAGGATGACCAAATTATCATGATTATCAAGTTCATTACTCGTTCTTAACCTTGGCATGTGCATATCCATTGTCTAAATTCAAAAGTAAATAGTTGTTATTAATTGTAGTATATAAATAGTTTAGAAACAAAAACTCACTCAACTCTTGGTTGGATTGTTGTTAACATAGTTAGGAATAGAATAGAGATATAGTAAACTAGGCAGTTTTACATATCTAGAGCAGCCTCCTTGGATCGATACTTGGCTACTTAGCCACTTTATTACTTGTTTGACCACGTGCACTTGCGTGTCGGTTGATAACATTTAATACTAACCGAATCAGCACCGAACAAGTTTTTGGCGCCGTTGCCGGGGAGGCTAGGCGATTTGTAAAATTTTGTTTAGTGTAAATTTACTGTATTTGTATTTTTATTTTCTTAAGTGTTAACAACTTGGTCTTAGCCTGTATTTTGCAGATTTTTATTTCTGTGAACACTGGCAAGGGAGAAGGAGCTGGTGGAATCTTACTTAGAGCCAGAACGTGAATTGCATAGTCAATGTAGAGAAGCTCTTCGGAAGAAGCTGCAGTTGCTTAAACAGTCTATGATGGAGCAACCAAATCCACCAGTTGTGCGGGCAGTGTTAGTGACCGAGGAAGTTGCAGCCAGGCCGGTTCGCGAGGTGGCAATCCCACACACTAATAATGTACATTCCAGCATCCGCAAACCAGAGCCTAGAGGGAGATTTGAGTTAAAGCAAAATATGGTGCAACTTTTGCACACTAGCGGGCAGTTTACCGGTCTCCCTCACGAAGATCCGCAACAACATCTCCAGAACTTTTTGGAGATAAGTGACACTTACATACCCGCTGGAGTGTCACTTGATTATGTTCGGCTCACCTTATTTCCATTTTCCTTACTTGGTGAAGCCAAGAGGTGGTTAAAAGCTGAACCACCCAACTCTATATCAACGTGGGATGATCTTGCAAGGAAGTTTTTGATCAGATTTTTCCCTTCAGGTAAAACAACTAAACTGAGAAGTCAGATTCTAAGTTTTAAACAGAGGGAAGGAGAAAATCTTTATCAAGCCTGGGAAAGATTCAAGTCCATGTTGCGGGACTGTCCTCATCATCATCAGTCAAATAAGGTATGGGTACACACTTTTATTGAGGGTTTGGAACCCCACACTAAAATTTTGTTAGACTCAGCAGCTGGAGGGCAAGCGCTGGAGAAGACTTATGAGGAGTTGTACACTTTGCTCAACCGAATTTCACAAGGCAATCTGGAATGGAATGCAGATTCTTCAAGAGGTGGAGCAAGGAAAGCAGCGGGAGTGCTTGAAGTGGATGGATTCACAGTTATCGCTGCACAGATAGCTGCTTTGCAAAATCAGTTAAACACTCACTTCAGCAATATGAATTTGAACCAGCCTTCAGCCTCAGTCAATGCAGTCCAACAGATGTGGTGTGAAGTGTGTAGTAGTAGTGAGCATTCAGCTGAATGTTGTGGTGCAAATCCTGATTCTGTCAACTTTGTGGGCAATGCACAGAGGAATCAACAGCAGTTTGGTGGTGTCTACAACTCGAATTGGAGGAGTCATCCGAATTTTTCGTGGGGTAGCAACAATCAACAAGGCCAAGGTTCAGG
The DNA here is from genome assembly GCA_035772735.1 of Datura wrightii. Lineage (NCBI taxonomy): Eukaryota > Viridiplantae > Streptophyta > Magnoliopsida > Solanales > Solanaceae > Datura > Datura wrightii. The sequence goes on along the minus strand of JASDFA010000003.1, from coordinate 114,735,962 downwards.
GCAGGGTATGCACAGAAACCAAGGAGGGCAACAAGGCTATCAGAATCAGTTCAGAAATCACAATGCCCCTCCTCCACCACCATCACCGACTATTGAGGAAATGTTCAAGACCATGATTACCAACCAGGCACAATTGCAGGCTGACTATGTCAAATTGGCAGCCGAAGTAAAGAACAATCAATTGGCAACCAAGGCTCTTGAATATCAGTTTGGGCAATTTGCTAGTGCCCAAAATACTAGACCAAGGGGAGGACTACCTAGCGACACGGATCCCAATCCTAAGCAGGTGAATGCAGTGACCACGAGGAGTGGTTTACAATTAAAGGAGGTAGAACCGGAAAGACCGCCTCAGAAGTCAGGAGCAGCAGATGTTGAGGGAGAGCAAATCTCAGATAAGGGGAAGTCTAAAGAAGCTGAACCAGCAAGGCCTCCACCCCCATTCCCTCAACGACTTAAGAAACACAAGGAGGAGGTGTGTTTCCAGAAATTCATGGAGGTACTTAAACAGGTACATGTTAACTTACCTCTTGTTGATGTCTTGCAGGGTGTGCCAAAATATGCGAAGTATATCAAAGACATCGTGGCCAACAAAAGTCGCTTGACTAAGTATGCCACGGTGGCTTTAACGGAGGAATGCACATCCCATATTCAGAATAGGTTGCCCACTAAACTGAAGGATCCTGGAAGTTTTACTATCCAGCTGACGATTGGGCAAAGTATCCGAGCTCGTGGGTTATGCGACTTGGGGACAAGTATAAATCTGATGCCATCTTCGGTATTTAGAAAGTTAGGTCTAGGGAGTCCTAGACCTACAACAGTAATCTTGCAGCTAGCAGACAGGTCTTTAGCTAAGCCGGATGGCATTGTTGAGGATGTGCTAGTGCAGGTAGGCTCCCTCATTTTTCCGGTAGATTTCATTGTTCTGGATTTTGAACCAGATGCGGAAGTCCCATTTATTTTGGGACGACCCTTTTTGGCAACCGGAAAGGCATTGATCGATGTAGCTGCGGGTCAACTCACAATGCGAGCACACGACAAGGTTGAGGTGTTCGACGTGTACAAGGCACCTACGCTCTCGACTGTCTATAAGGAACTCTCGGTGATCAACGTGATTGATCATGGGAATGCGAATGGATTGAGTGATTCCCGAGAGCTACTAGGTAGGCCACCTGACAAGGTTGAGAACTACTGGGGAGATGACCATGATTGGGACAAATCGTCCATCTCCCTAGTAGACACGTGAGCATAAAGGCTGTCGAGCCGCGACGTTAAACCAGGCGCTGCACGGGAGGCAACCCGTGAAAAATATTTTTTTCTTTCTTTAGTGTAAAGTTTTTCTTTTATTTTATTTTCTTTTCTTTTTCGTGACTAGGCTTAGATTTGCATTTTATTTAGTCATTTTTTATTTAGTAATTTAGTAATTTTTTTTTATTTTTAGTAGGGAATTTATTAATTTAACCAATTTTTGTTTAGTGAGGTGATTTTCAGGTATACTGGAGGAAAAATACTTGGAATCGAGGAAACGAGGTGAGGTATGAAAAATAAAATTTGATGGTGAAACAGAGCACTGGCGCGTTGGCGCCGTGTCACGGAGGCAATGCTCCGCGTTGGCCTCCGTGACACGTTGAAGGCAAATCTAGATTTTTCAAAATTCCAGTAAGCCAACGCGTTGGCTCCGTGTCACGGAGGAGGGGCTCCGCGTTACCCTCCGTGACACGTTGCCTTTATCCTGTGCCGGGTCACACCGGGTTTCCGGGTGACCCGTGTGTTTTCTTAATAAAAACCCCTGATTTCGCCCCTATTTTCCCCATTCCCTCTTCCCTCCGCGACCAAACACCCATTCCCCTACCCCCAAGCTCCATGCCACGTTAATAGGCAAGGAAAACGTCAAGTTTTCGTCGATTCTTCAATTCCAAGGTATGTTTTCATCATCTATCTCAAATTTTTGGCGATTTTTGTCAATTTTGAGCATGTGAGGTGAGATATATCACCCTAGGTAGAAATTAAACATGACGTGAATTATTTTGTGATTGATTATGTTCGGATTGTTGTAGTTGACGTTTGAACTTATCGATTGATTGAATAATTCAATTTTGATTGTCGAATTGTATTCTAGGGCTTGGGGTTGTTGAATTTTAACTTGGGTAACTTGATAGTTTGACTAAATTGATGCCGGGGTGTGTTTATTATTTGAGATAAGTCGTGGTAAATATTGTATAATTGTTGAAAGACGACTAATTCTCGAATTTTTGTGGGAAATTGCGTAATATGTGAATTGGTTGAATTGCTTAGATTAGTTGTATATAAAATGTTTGTATTGTTGTTTCTATTTTGTTGTTGTTAGTGTTGCTAAGTGCTATGGGTGAATAGCTGTCGATAGTAAGATTGGGTTAGCTGTATGAAGTCTGAGTAGTTCGCTAGCCGTTATGCTGTCGAATTTCTGTGAACGCACTAAGCAATATGTTTATAGTTGATTGTGTTTGGGGTGTAAATAGAGCTATCTTTGCTAAAATGTTGTAAATATTGTTAAAGACTAAGTGTGGGGTAAATTTTGTTTAACCCGACCTTAGCCGAAGCTAACAAGTTTTTAGCTTAACGTTGTGCTTGTTTGTGTAAATTGACAGGTACAATGGCCAGCCGACAAGATAAAGGCAAGGGTGCTTCAACCTCAGGCACCGGCAGAAAGAGAATGAGACTGGGCACGGCTGTCCCAGCTGCACCTACTGTTCCACGCGGTCAACACCGCCGATACGGAACACGATGGGTTACCGAGGAAGGGAAGAAGTGGTACGCAAAGCATAAGGAGAACAAATACTTCCCGGAGGAACATATTGCAAGGGAACCACTTGCACAGGAGTTCCCTCGCATCGTACAGAGGATTGAGGCAGCTGGGCTCAGCTTTATCTTTCAGGAGCCCAAGGAGTGCAACCTTCACTTGGTCCGGGAATTCTACGCCAACTGGAACCCGGCCATCAGGAGCCACACTATTAAAATCAGAGGGCAGATTGTCACTCTGGAACCCCAGCAGCTGAATGCCATCGTTGGAGCGCGGGACACAGACGCCCACGTCCTCCGCTAGCTAAACATCACCCCACCGTACGCCGACATCAGACGTACGTTGTGTGGGGCTCGATCCACAGCCCGATGGAGTAGACACAAAGAGAGGGGTTACCACCAGACTCTGCCTTATTCGCAGATGAACAGGGAGGCCAGAATCTGGCTAAAAATTGTATGTTCGTGTTTGATCCCGGGAGTTCATATGACAGACGTGACCCGGGACCGTGTCTGCTTGGTGTATGCCCTTATGAAAGGGCTTGAGATTAATGTGGGGGCGGTCATAATATCCTCCATGAAGAGAGCTAGACTACACCAGGGCCACAGATACGGGTTAGGCGGACTCATCACCACCTTCCTCCGAGGCCTCGACGTTGAGGAAGAAGCCTTGGATTACATTCCGCAGTTGGAGCGGAGGGCCCTCGATGTGAAAAAGACCAAGGCCCCCGACACTACACACGGACCTGTGCTGACTCTGGGCGAGCGACATGCTCGTGACGATCAGTACATGGCCCGTATGTTCGGCATGCAGATGCTGCAGCTACGGATAGGTGGGAGACCAGCCACCGAGGATGAATTATGGCAGCTGGAGCTGGACTACCCCTTTGGCGAGAACGCCAGAGCTTTATGCAAGGTGGGGCCAGCCTTTGTGGAGCCGACTGATGACGACGTCCCTACTGATGAGGAGACACGTCGTGAGGACTCTGATGTGGAGTTCGATGACGATGATGGAGCTGATTCAGATATGGGCGACGAGGCCGCAGCACCGGATGAGGAAGTCGAATATTTCGACTGAGCAGGGAGTTCCACCACCCATATGTTGTGCTTTGTATTGTTGTGAACACTGGGGACAGTGTTCGATTTAAGTGTGGGGTGGGGAGTAGTTAGGTGCTGGGTCATAGGCTCTAAATTTGCTGTATAATTTTTCCTTGACGTTTATGTATGTCTGTGCTTTCCCTGTTGTTGTGAACTGATTTGTGATTTATGTGTATATATTTGTTTGTGGCTAATGATGTGTGTTTTTGAAAGTTATGGTTGCCTTTGTAAATATTTTGTAAATTTTGTAAATATTTTTTTTTCTTTATCGATATGATCGATATTTTTCAAAATTTTTGCGAAAAGATTTTGCACTTATCAAAATATTTTGTAAATATTTTCTATCGAAATGATCGATGTGTTGCAAAAATTTTGAAGTTTTATTTTTGGGTTTCTCGGAGTTTGTTTTCGGTTCTTTTACCGAGAATAGTCCCATTGAACCGATGTCATAGTTAGTGACCGTTCCCTATGATGGATGGATGACGATCGTCTTAAGGGAAATGTAGTCGATAGGAGTAGATGTTTTGTTTTTAGTTTCTTTGGTGGATTGCATCAATAAACTGTAGTTGCTTATGGTTGCTAAAATTTCGTTGCGTGTTGTAATTGATGTTCAAAATGTGAAAATGATTCGTTTGAAAGCATGCAATTTTGTAAATATGTTGAGTTACCTAGGCTATAGAATTTGGTTCATTATGATTGAGGCTTAATCTTGAATTCATGTAATTGACTAATTAAAGAGTCTGTGAATGCATCTTGATTCGAGCATGTGCATGAAGTGTGAGTGAGGTTTTGCTATTCCATGTCATTGTGAATTGTCTAGAACTTGCCTGGCGTGTATACAAAACGAAATGAAAGAGGTGTAGTGTCGGAAAGGATGTAGGCATTTCTTTGTTTTAACCGTTAGTTTCCATTTTTTTCTTGTCAAATTCTACCTTTTTATATGTTGTATACCCTAGTCAGCCCGTTGAGCCTTTAGCCGATTTCTTTCTTTTGTCCAGAATTGTATGAACTAAGCTTTATTCCTTCTTTTCATTAGCCTTAAATTCTATAAGAAGCTCTTAAGCGCTTACAAAGAACAGAAAATGTTTCCCAAAGTGTTAAAGAGTGAAAAGAGTGAAAAGAAAAGAAAAGCAAAGTGAGGAAAGAAAAGATGATGTTGAAGAGGCACTAGTTGTAATTAAATGATAGTGAGGGTACATGAAAACCCTCTGTTTTGTGTCAAGTGTGCCTGATGAAATGGGCTGTATGAAAGTAAACCAGCATGAATGGGAGAAAAAGAGAAAAGAGAGGAACAATGTCCATGAGTCGATGGGAATGAGTTGAAAAGGCGCTTAAGGATGCTAGCGACTATTATAGGCTAATCCAATATATATATACTAGATCCATAGCCCAGTTACAACCCATTAAAAGTACTATTTGATCCTACATTGCATTTCTTTATATTAGTGGAGTAATACACTAAGGGCAAGCCTATGGGTCATGACATGATGCATGTGAATTCTTTTGGGAGAGAGAGTGAAATTAATTTTTATATGCCCCTACTTGCATGTTTGTGTGCTGCACGAACATAAAAGGGGAAGTTTCTCTCGAGTTGTGAGGGTACATGCTTGATGAAATATTGATTTTCGTGTCAGATTTCTTGATTAGTTGATTTGCATGAGTTTGCCGATATCAAGAATCAATTCTTAAAAGTTTAGGAAGCCTCGATGTATTAAGGTCATTGTCTTGTACGACCAAGCATGTTTTCTTGATGATTTGCAAGAATTAAATAATCGGTATGACCGTAGCGTAAAATGTTGCACCATAGTGACGAAGGTTGGGATGTAATTTGCATGAGTTGTGTATGTGTTGTTCGAGGACGAACAAGGATTTAAGTGTGGGGTAAGTGATCTTGGGCAGATTTATATGCCCAAGTGATACTCAAATGTATCATTTTTACCTTGTTTGTTGTGCAATGTGTATATAATATCATGTATTTGGTAATAAAATGCGAATTTATACTAACCAACATGATTAGCATTTGTTTTGCAGGATAATGTGATTTTTAGGAGCTAAAATGCGTGTTGGAACTATGTCGGAGTTGGACTTGGATGCGAGCGTGGAAAAGACCTTGGATGGCACATTTTACACTGGCTCCGCGATGGAGTCGTGCCACGCTGCCATCGCGGTAGCACACTGCCTGGGCAGGAATTAATTAGGCAATTTCCAGTGTGCCTGCGCGTCAGTTCCGTGGCACGGAGATAGGCCTCCGCGATGGCCTCCGTGCCACGTTGAGGCCAATTATCCGGACCCTGCAATTTCCAGAGAGGGTCCGCGTCCACGCCGTGTCACGGAGGCAGTGCTCCGCGTTGGCCTCCGTGACACGTTGCTTGTTATTCCGGGAAAAATTTTCCACTAGTATAAATAGCACACTTAGGTTTATTTTTAAGGAGTTTTTAGTTTTTAGACTGAGTTCAGAAGTGGAGAGCAGGAACGTGGGTTTGTGGCAGTTGAAGAATAGAAAAGCTAAGAGTTTTCTTCTCTTCCTTTCTTCTTTCCTTCAATTGTATGCATGATTTACACTCATTTTAGGATGATTAATCCAAGAATGAGTGGCTAATTCCCTTCTTTGCTGAGGTTTTGAACTTGTGTAATGAATTTTGGTGATAATTGATATGGTTTCTTCTTCTTCTTGCATGTTGTTCTATTAATTCTTGTGCTTACTACATTATTGATTGGCCATCATTAATGTATATCTAAAAAGTCCAATTTCACTTGAGAGAGCACGAAATTGGAAAGTTGTGAATTAATAGGGTATTGTTCTTAACTTGATTTGGGAAAATTGGGTTTTGATGTGCTTTCTTGATAGAAATATACTTGAAAGCCGTATTAGTCAATTTAGGAACCGGAATTGTAGTGCTAGGTCATAAATTGTATTTGATCACAGAAATATAGACGGATGGTTTATGATTCTAAAGTGAAATTAAATACGAAAGTTTTAATTTCTAGGCAAATGTTCTTGGCTAGCAACATGAAGAAGAGGATGACCAAATTATCATGATTATCAAGTTCATTACTCGTTCTTAACCTTGACATGTGCATATCCATTGTCTAAATTCAAAAGTAAATAGTTGTTATTAATTGTAGTATATAAATAGTTTAGAAACAAAAACTCACTCAACTCTTGGTTGGATTGTTGTTAACATAGTTAGGAATAGAATAGAGATATAGTAAACTAGGCAGTTTTACATATCTAGAGCAGCCTCCTTGGATCGATACTTGGCTACTTAGCCACTTTATTACTTGTTTGACCACGTGCACTTGCGTGTCGGTTGATAATATTTAATACTAACCGAATCAGCACCGAACAGACTTCCGTGGAAAACTTCAAAGAATGGTGTTGAGCAGGGTCCCTAACCATGGACGCTAGTACGGATCGCATGATCCTACTATGACTCATAGGTTGAGTCGTACCACATGATGGGCAGAAATTTTAATAACATTTTCCAAGGGCATTTTAGTAAAACCTTTAGATCCTAACTCTGAAACTACGTCGTATTGGAAATATTTAAAAGGGGATTTAGGGAATTAGATGACCCTTTCTCCTCATTCTTTCCAAAACACGTAGAAACTCACCGTAAGAACTCAGACAGACTCCTTCGGGAAAGAGTTAGGGCTTCTTCTCCTTCTCAGAATTCCAGGTGCTTTCTCAATGATTTTCATCCAGGTATGTAGGACTTCAACAAGGGTTTCCTTCACCCTTGTGTCCCAAACTATTTTCAGAAATCTTCCTAAATTCTAGCCTTGTAGAAGATTTGAAGCTAGGGTTTTTAGTTAGTTAAGAAATTCTTAAAATCTTGTTATTTCTCTGAATTTACATGATCATTCCTAGTTGAAATTAATGTCTTAGTTTTTTCATCCAGATTGCTTCCTTAACCCTGATCCTTAGTATGATATTTGAATAAAAATTGCATGATTTAGAACTCATACAAGAATGTTGTGTTATTATGATATTTTCACTCAATTTATGGATGTTAGTATATATACATGAATAGAAAGTTAATACTTTAGTATGTTCAGTCTTAGTATTACAGCTAATATTTAGTATTCTCCATAAATGTCAGTTAATCAGTTTGACTCTTTGTTAGTCTTTTGAGAAACTCAGTAAATTCAGTAGTATCAGTTTATCAGCTTGTTAGTAGTTCTTTAGACTGTTACGACACTTTCAGATAAACCAACTCTGACAAGTCTTAGAACATAGTTTCTTTCAGGTCCTTAGACTCCAGAACACTTCCAGATAAGTAGTTCTAACTTAGTCTTAGTACATCAATTTCGAGCTATCAGCACAGTTAGACACATTTAGAATTTCTAATGGGAGTAGTACTTAGCACCGATCAGGCCAGATTTCAGCGCACCCCAGTTTCCAGAACTACATTACCACCATAGGTTATCAGCCCGAATGGGCCCAAACAGTGATCACTCAGTTCAGTCATTATATCCTGGAAAGGTATTGTGGGCTTTCTCCGATGGGGTGTATACATCGAACTCCACGTTTAGCTCATGTGGTTATATGTAGGTTATAGTCTCTCCACAATACAGTTCAGTCTAGTACAGTCATGATTCTCAGTCCTGTCCAAATCTTCAGATTTCAGTCTATTTTTGCAGTATTACAGTTCAGCTTACTATTACTCAGTATATGTATGTTTTAGTTCTTTCTCGCATACTCAGTACATTTAAAGTATTGATCACATGATTTTATGTTCTATATCATTTTATGATATAGGCTCAGGTACCCAGCCTCAACATTGCAGCTAGTCTCTCGATGATTTTCAAGCAACTCCAGTGGTGAGTCCTCATCTACCGAGGGACGGAGTTTCATTTTTCAGTTGTATTTTTTTGTTTAGTTTCAGATATTAGAGCTAGTTGGGGGTTTGTCCCAGCAACTCATTAGTTCATTTTAGAAGGCTTTCAAACAGTGTTTATAGACTCAATTTGGGTTTTTCAATGTATGTTCAGACTTTGTGTTATAAATCAGTATTTGCTTGTTGGTTTAGTCAACTTCTGCTTATTATTATTTTCAGTTGATCAGTATTAGTAGAAGTATGCTTTACCATGGGTTTTCTTGGGGTCGCTTGTGATCTTAAGTACCATGTCGCGTCCAGGGTGTGAACTCGGGTCATGACACCATGAGTCATGGTACGAGTCGTTGTGACTGGCAGTGGGTATTTTCCTATCGAATCATTAAGGATATTTTCGTAATTCCTAAATTCCTAATTTCTAAACTACTTCAATTTAATCTTGGAAAAGGGTGTTTTTAAAGGTATTAATCACCCTAGAACATTCATTCTACTCCTAACTTTCAATTAGAAGATCAAATTCCGTTAAGCCTTCAAGAACAAGCTAGGGTTCTTCCTCAAGATTCACCTAGATTCCATTGGGTCTTCAAGTCAAGTGTTGAAATCAATTTATCAAGCTATGTAGAGTTTATCAATGAGGGGTTCTTCCACCCTCATAACCTTTCTCCAATTGAAATCGTGATCTCCTATTCCCTATGCCCTAATTTTGAATTTATAGGGCTTTATTGGGTATTGTTGAATTCCTCCATGATTCTCCTATGGTTTTAGCTATCTTGATCGAATTGATGATTCTATGGTTAGGGTCTTGTATACCAATCAAGTCTTCCATGAAATTACTATCAAGCATGATTACAAACTTCTAGGGTTAAATTCCCTTCTATTGAAATCTAATGATTTTCTTTTAATATTGAAATCTCAAGTTTTAAGTTATGTATTATGATCATGATGTATAATTTTTACAAGAACCCATCATGAATTTATGAATTTCATGATAACTTTATCAAGTATGCATAACTTTTATAAATATCATGATTATGTTTATGGCCGACACACGGACCTCTTTCATGGGTAGTTCGCGTATTTCAATCATGTTCATGTATCTTATGATTTTAACTAGCCCATGTATTTCAAGTATGTTTCATGATTAATCTATGAGACATGTGCATGTTTTTTGGGAGTAATATCTAGCACCGAGTAGGTCGGAGTTTCAAAAACCTAGGCCTCAAACTACATGCCAACATATGATTATACTCATGTTAACCCTACAGGGTCTCTTTAGTGATCACGTCATGTCATCATCCCTCGCCTGACAAGATTGGGGCGGCTCTGGCCACTTGAGCGAGATAGTTGAGGCATCATGTAAGCTCTATTATGATGGTGTCGGTTATGATGAATCCTCCCACTATTTCCTTACGATTTTATATGTTCATGATTATGATAATTTGACTCAAGTTATATTTTTACAAGGTTTCTCTTACGAGTATAGTTATGGTTAACTTATGTATAGTTTGAAAACCTTGAGCCCTCGTGCCTATATTATGACTATTACTTCATGTTGAAAGTCCTACTCTCATGAACTCTTTATGCATTTCAATAACATGTTTTTACTCACCTCGCATACTCAATACATTCAAAATACTGATCACATACTCTATGTTATATTGTTTCATGATATAAGTTCGGGCGATCAGACTCAGCCACGCTGTTAGTCCTACTCCCTATCAGTTCAACTTAGCTCAGTGTTGATGATACACTATACCATTATATCTTATTTCTTTGTTAAACCAATAACTTGGGCCAAAAGAAAAAACAAAAAAAACTTTCACACGATCAAATTAAAATAGCGAAGTGGTATTTGTCTGATGGTAAAACAATTTTTCTCTCAATTGGAAGATTAAATTCACGTCACGTCAATAGTAAGTTAAAATACTATTAATTCTTCTAATTTTATGGAGTGAGAAACATGAAGATGGAGATCTAAGAGGACTAGGGACTAATTTATGATATATAAAACAAATTCAGCTATTATTATATACTGATTTGAGAATTAAAATAGCTAATTCGTTATATTTCGTTAGATATAAAATTCATAAGCTTTAAAAGTAAGAATTCGTTAGGTGAAATAAGTGTTGTAAAAAAAATTGAGACTTATTCAGGACACTTGCAAAACATCTTGAAATTCACAGATGGGACTTACTTTTGTAAGGCTTAAGTCTCAAATGTCTGACTATGTGTCCTAAACACGTCCAATTATTCAATACCCAGAGCTTATTCACCAATTCTTTTGCAAATTATTCGTCAAAGTTTAAAAGTAATTTTGTTGACCCTCAAAATTCTTTAACTAATAAATAATAAAAGTTTTATTTGTCTATTAAAATATGAAAATATAAAATAATTTAAATAACGAGCCATAGTATTACACATTAACTAGTTGAGAATATCGCAAGGACAGAATATATAATTTAAACACTTCTTTTCAAAATATATAGCTAAAATCAAATCTTCATGTCTTAGTTTTATCTTTCAAAATTATTAAGCTTTTATTATTTTTCTTTAAAAGTAATTTTATATTTATTATGAAAAAGTTATATGTTAAATTATAATTATGATAAAATTTATTGTTATTTGCTTTTAAAGATGCAAAATGTGTTGTTTGAATATTTTAAATTATTTGAAAATTGAGACATCATAATTAATTTGTATCTCATAAGAACTTTAATAATATTATAATTTATACTTATAAAACTATTTTAGATATTTTATTTTCTATAAATTTCTTAGATTCTTTCAGGAAAATTAAATTTTTCAATATATTTTTTATATTTTATTGTCTTCTTATGCTATTTTATTAACGAGTGAAAATCTTTTTTATACCTTAATTTTACTTTAAAAATTAAATTCCTTTCTTAACTTTAAACAATAGATATTCTCCCCCCTTTATTGTAATTGACTTTTTAAAAATTCAGTTTATCATAGAGTAAATTTTATCTGTTTTAAAATCATATATATTTTAAAAATTTAGGTAATAAATTTTTAAATATAAAACTAAATATTAATTTTTGAAAGAAAATAAAATAAAAAATATTAATTAATTATATATATTAATAACGTTCTATAATTAATTGACAGAATTCTTTTTATTAATAGTAATCAAAGATTTCTTTTAAAATAAAATAAGAAAATGACAATTTAGATGGTGGAAGTATTATTTTTCATTTTAAAATGGATCGAGGTTGATTTACTCCAATAAACAGCCCATTAATGAGGTGGCTAGGATAATAACCACAAGCTAACTCATTCCCCACCACCACACACTCGCACAGAGCACACTAGCACCCTCTAGTGCTTATCTTTTATAACCACTTTTGGAGAGAAACTTGTCAAATTTCTAAAGCTTTTAACTAATTCTGTTAGTTAGTAAGATATGTACTTATTAACGATTGTGATGGAAAGACTATAATAATATTGTTTTTAATTAAACATTTTAAAATTTGAATTTAATTGGTATTAAAAAAATATTTGCTAGAGAGTATTTTCTTTCTAAAATATGCTTTAGTATTTTTTTTTAAAAATAAATGTTACGCAATATGAATTCAGTTAATTAAAATTTTAATGTAAATATAAAAAGCCGGATGAAAAATAGAAACTTAAATGTACTTGCTCAAGGAGGAAAAAGAAGGGTATCCCCATCACTTTAAGAAGACTTTTTGCTTGTTAAAATAGGAGTAATTAGTTTGCTTTAAAATAAAGCTTCTTGCTACATTCATATATATGCAATAAAAGAAGCTAAAACATTCTTATTACCATTCGACCTAAAAAAAGTTTATACCCAAAATAGTAAATAGAAAGACTTCAAGGCTACTCCGAAATGTCAGTTCAATAATTGGGAACTATTTTTCTTTTTCTTTTTTTGAGGAAATATTTTTTTTTGAAGTTGAATTTAATCGTAAGGTGGAGTGAGTTGTAATTATTAAACTACAGTTTCAATTCACAATAGTTGATCAAAATAGACAAAATGTTATTCAAAATGCATTAACTTTTGTCATGTTACAGAGCAAACGAGGAGTCAGACTTTTTAAATTTATGAATTCTGATTTATAATTTATTTTATTTATTAAATTTTTAAATAAATTTTTATTATAAATATAAGTATAGAGACATAATTATTCGATTCTATCGAATTCATTATTAAATAATATGATTCCAATATTGTTATTATAGACAATATGATTATAGTTTCATAATTCTTCCCGTTACTGATGTAATTATGAAATTTAGGTTAGGGAAATTGAGAAATAAGAAATTCAATGGTTGAAATTATGTGTTTTGTAGTTAACTGTAGTTCAATACTTCGTGTCATTTCACTTGACTCTTATATTAAAAATATTTATTTTATATATAGTTTATTTTTAAAAATTAAGAGAAAAATTATTATTTTCTTTTGACGCTATCCTTATTATTAAATAAATATATAAAATAGTAATAACTAAATTCAAATTTTGATAATATAATTAATTTAATAAAATAAACCACTAATAAATATTAATGTCAATTAATCAAGTAAGAATGAAACCAAGGGAGTATAATAATAATAATATTGGCGTTCGAGGGCATGATTTCGTCCAATTCAAAATGTTTGTATTATTCATTCACCCATAAAATTCGGGAAAAGTTATATATCTTTTGGATTTGTTTTATTTAAGAAAACATGGGTAAATTTCATAATGGACACGTAATTATAATTCGTTCATTTTAAAATAAGTGGTGTTTTAGCTTGGACATATTTCGTAACGAATTACTCATTTCTAGAAAGTAAAATGAATTTTTCCTAACATTCCTTTAATAAGTATATTGAAAAAGATATAGTTGTTTAGTAGTTTATAAGTCTCTATTCATTTAAATAATTGTAAAATTGGAAGAACACCATTAATGCCTTCTTGATTATACGAAACACCACTTATTTTGAAAAAAAATTTAAAAAACTAAAGTACCACTTATTTTGAAACTGGGGGAGTAACTTTTTTTTCTTCGTCAAAGTCACACGACTATATTTTTTAATAGAAAAATTATAAAATGTTTATTTTCTAATATAAAAGTTATAATTATTGAAAAATTTGATATTTCAATAAGTAATAGTCTTTTACTCTACATTTTATATTATTTATTTTATAAATAGAGACGCAATTAAAAAAAATTGTCCTAATCTACTTTCTGAAGAGTGCAACTAACATATAAATATAAGTGTTATATTTTGTTAGATAATGAAAAATTAAATTCTATAAAGTAATAGGTAAATAGATACTATTACTGGTTACAAGTACATTGAAAGTAATAGTCTTGTGATAAATTTTTCTAGTTCCTTGACCATATTAGTTGTTTGATTGATTGTAATTGTTATCTTAAAGGTTGAATTTTTTGACAACTATGACTTCTATGTTAGTACTTAGTAGAATAAAAGTCAAATATGTATACTATCTCTTAGTTTTTATTTTTCATTTTCACGCTCCTAACTCAGTCTTCTTTCATTTTAATTCTCTAATTTTATATTTCATGTTCCATTCAAACACGAAATAATGATGTTTAATATTTTTATTATTTTTCTTTATACTCTTCACCTGTAATTTTATACTTTAAAAATCGAAGAACGTTCATTAGTTTTCGTAAATATAAAATAAAAAATTGACGAACATCCGTCAATTTTTTAAAAATAATTTCTATGCATTTTTTACAGAAAAATAAAATAAACCACTAATAAATGTTAGTGTCAATAGGGCAGAGCTACAGCCAAGTCAGGGCGGTCAACCGAACACCCTTCGTCGGAAAATTAGACCTCGTATAATTAAAAAGTTCTCTAGTATTTTAATATATTAATAAATGAACACACCTATAGCACAACTGATAGTGGTAGTGCAGTGGTACAGTGCTTCTTTGAAAACTTTTAGATCTGTGGTCATTGAAATAGAATCCATATGAGGAAAAGCACTTACCATTTGTTGGTTATTAGCGGCATCTATTCCCGCTCAACTCTTTGATTTTTCTTAGTTCTTCTATTAGTTATTAAAGAAATTATTGGTCTACTTGTAGAAAAAGGAATATATTAATTTAAATATATTTTGTACGCTCATTCAGCTTAAAAAAAACTAATCACTCCGTTGAAATTTGAATACTCTTAATATAATATTTTTAACTACGTCACAGAGTGTCAATTAATCAAGTAGAATGAAATCGAGAGAGTATATAATAATAATGACGTTTGAGGGCATAATTTCGTTCACTTCAGAACGTTTGTATTATTCATTCATCCATAAAACTCAGAAAAAAGATATATCTTTTTGGATTTGTTTTATTTAAGAAAACGTGGGTAAATTTCATAATGGACACATAATTATAACTTTTTTTATTCATCAAACTCATATGACTATATTTTCTAACAGAAAAATCCTAAAATTTTTATTGATTAATATAAAAGTTATAATTATCAAAAAAAATTAATATTTCGATAAGTAATAGTCTTTTACTCTATATTTTATATTTTAAATCTTATAAATACAGACGCAATTTAAAAAATAATTGATCTGACTTTATTTTGAAGAGTGCAACTAACATATATCCCTAAGTGTTATATTTTGTTAGATAGTAAAAAATTAAATTTTATATAGTAATAGGTAAAAGGAAAGAGTTTACCAACCGCATAACATTATAAGTGCATTTAAAGTAATAGTCTTATGATAAATTTTTTCTAATTCCTTGATTATATTAGTTATTTAATTGATTGAAATTGTTATCTTAAAGTATTTTACTTTGAAGAAAAAAAAATAACATTCGAATAAAGAGATGGATATTCAAAACCAAAGAGTGTTCGAGATGAGGTCATGTTGATTGAACAAGATCTAGAGGTCAACTCTAATGATGAGAATGCTAGAAGGTCACAGAGGGCTTTGCAGTTTGAGTCCTGTGAGTTAGTATAAAATGTCAAAAAAATGATTATGCAGTTAAACAATCTCTCACCAAGGGATTCTCAACATATCTCTGGGAATCAAGCTATTTGGCCATCTCCCACAATAGCAAAAGGAGTTGCTCCAAATTTAAAGGACCTATTCCTTAATGTTTCCCATGATTAGTTTTCTCTCATGAAACATTAGGGGCATGAAGGCCCAAAAAGTCTTAGATAGGTTAAAATCTTTCAAAGTTCAAAATAATCTCCCCTTCATTGCCTTGCAAGAACCTATGACAAGGTCATTCAAAATAGTGCGGTATCAACTTCTACTTGGTATGCATCATTGTTACTATCATTGCAATAACAAAATAGGATTGTTCTGTGATATGCGTGGTTTTATGACACCTTTCGATACTTAAAACAAAGTGAATATACATGCACTCAGGTACATTTATCCGGATATGATGCATTTTGGTAGTTTTACAGGTAAAACAGGCCACAGGAATTGGGAATGAGAAAAGAGCTGAAAAGGGGTTTAAAGGCAGCAGACAAGCCTTACAGCAGACTGTTGCTTCTTACCACGAGCCATTCCAGGTATCTGTTAGAAGAGATTCAGAGAAAGGGTGAAAATCATGGCTAAACAATGCCTGGAACCTATGACCTGTATGATCATACAACGGGCCGTACTATGTGGTTGTAGGTTAGATTCAAAAAAATGCTAAAAGAGGCCACATTCAACAGATGGAAAAGACAAGTCATACATTCAAAGGATGAGTCGTTCTGATCGCCCGTACAATGTGAATCTAAAAACATGCCCTGGAAGCTTGAAATCAATGGAGAGAATCAACGACTCATTTGTTTTCGCAACGAGCCATTGTATGTGCTAGAATCTGAGAAAAGGCCAAGTTTATATGAAACAATGAACCATTCAACGAAGCATCCAAGGAACCATCAAATCATCCAATGAGCTATTGTTCCTGCTGACACCAGAATCCAATTTGACTTAGGAATAAATTTATTTTATATCTATAAATACTTTATTTAGGTTTCTTTACAGTTTTCGACTTTTTTACCATACATTGGAGGTTATTGTTCGATATTAAAGTTCAAGAAATAATTTTTCTAATTTTGTTCTTGGGTTTTGAAGAATCAAACAATCTTTGATTATTGATTTTGGATTATTATTGATTAATTCAAGAAGTGTGATTTCTTCTACAATTACTTGTAAGTTTATAATTATGATTTCTACTGCAATTTTTAATTATAATTCTTCAAACATGAGTAGCTAAATTTCATAATTAGGGTTGTGAGAACCATGATAAATTATGAAATGTAGGCAAAATCTTAGTGATTGTTGAATGGGGGTTTATGCATGTAATGTTCTTTTCTTCGTTTTAATTGTTTCTTAACGGCCGCGAACATTAAATTTAACCTTATTCTTACTCACTGGACCAAGGGGGTAATGAATGGTAAAAGGGATTAATAATGAAGATTTGAGGCTATCAACCTTCATCTAATAACTTGACCTTGTCGGGGAATAGCTAATTCGATATCAAAGATAAGGGTTAATCAAGTAGACATTCGCATACGGATTAAGTTGCGTGGTGATAATCATCTAATTAGGGAACTAACCATTTAGGTGAAGTTAACTTACCGATATTTAATGCTAAACAACAGAGTAAATCACTAGTATAATAAGCCTTTGTTGTTGTGAAGTCATGGGGAACATAGGCCTAATCAACTCACTCATTGAAAACAATCAATTTTAGCCAAGAATCTACTCACTGCTACATATTATTTTTATTTCTTATTACAAGCCTTCCGCCCTAGGAAAAAGTAAACTATTAGTAATAATAAACGCGTTAATTGAGGTCCTCGCCATACTCCTCGTGGGATTCAACCCCAACCCTTATTGGGTTCTATGTTGAAATATCGATTGCTTTATATATATATATATATATATCATCTAGAGGTGTAATTTGGGTGAAATCAAATTTTGGCACCATTGCGGGGAATATGGCTTAGGCTTTAGTTAATTGTGTTTGCTTTGCTGTTGGTATTTATTTCCGTTTTATTTTATTTCTAGGTCTCAGATTCGTGTATGTCCAGTACCTAGAGCCAAGAAAAACCCCTGGTTCCAATTGATCACAAACTTGAGTGAACTTTGAGAAACATAAGGAAAGTGGCCAACATCAGCGAGCAAGAGACAGCAGAAGAAGCAATAGCCTGGATGTTAGCTAAAGAATAGGCTCATGCAAGGGAAAGAGAGGCAGCTAGGTTTGCTGAAGAGCAATGCCAAGTTGCCGATACTGAGAAAGCTAGAAAGAATAGAAGTCCAGACCAGCAGAGGCATTGGTACTTTGATGACGATGATCATACTGATATTGATGAGGTCACTGCAATTGGTGCTATTGTTCCTCCACTTTTGCTTGTTGGAGCAAAGTTTGATATTACTAGTGTAATGATCTAATTGCTTGATATAAAGGGGATATTCGTTGGTCATGCTATTGATGATGCAAATACTCACATGACTAATTTTATGGGTATTTGCAATGCATACAAACAACTGGGGGTGAATCAGGATGCAGTTTATCTGAGGTTATTTTCCTTTTCATTGTGGAGTGAGGCAATGCTCTGGTTAGCTGAGTTGCCAAATGATTCTATTACTACTTGGAGGGAACTCAAAAGGACTTTCCTAGAGAGATTCCTTCCACCTTACATAGCATTATAGCTGAAGGATATAATATACAATTTCAGACAGTTAAATTCTAAAGCACTCCATGAGACTTGGTTTCAGTTCAACAAAAAGCTTAAACAAGTGCCCAACCATAGGATACCGAAGGATGCATTGTTGGAGATCTTCTATAGGTCTTTGAATGCTAATACAAAAGCGGTGGCCGATACTGTTTCTGGAGGGACATTTATGAGTCACACTTATGCTGAGGCTACTGAGGTACTTGACTAGATCACCAAAACCAATCGCGTATGGCACACATGAGAGGTAGAGGTTCCTGCTGGTACTTATGCGGTAGGTATGTTTGTGGAGCATAGGAGGAAGGATGAAGAGAGAGATCATGATATTGTTGAGATTAAAACCACAATGGGGGTTTATGCCAAGCATATTATGAGAGTCGGGATAAAAAAGGTAAATGCAGTTGGTTCTCAAGGCAAAGCCCAAAGGAATAATGGTGGAGAGTCAGAGTCTAAGGAGGAAGCAAATTATTTGAATGATCAAGGGGCGGATTTTCGGACCAATGCGCAAGGGTCTAACCAAGTCTCTTAGCGCCAAGGTCAAGGGAACCAAGGTCGGAGCTATTATAGAGACAATGACTATAATCGAGGCTAATACAGTGATAGGACTAGCGGAAGAAACAATGGTGATTGCGTGAGGGTTACAAAAATGAAAAAAGGGTTATATGTTCCCCTAGGAAACTGAGAAGTAGAATCTAGTGGTTGTAGGGTGGAGGATATATTTTCCAAAGTCTTAAAGCAGTTGGAGGCTATTCATGGCCACTTTAAGGAACTTCGTGCAAATATATCTAGGATGCACCAAAATGTAGAGTTGCATTCCATTTCTATTAAGAAGATTGAGCAACAGCTTAGTCAGATGTCTGTTGCTATGAATCAGATGTATAAGGGCACACTTCCTAGTAACACAGTGCAAAACTCAAAAAATTGCAATCATTGTATGGTTATTATACTAGAAGTAGGAAAGCAACAGTTGATCCTCCTATGCTGATTGTGTTGATGAGACAGTTGAGCCTGATTGATTGATGATGATAAGGTGCCAGATTCTGAGGATCGGGTCATGGTAGATGATGCAGCTGAAAAGACAACTCCTAGTATTAAAAATGAGAGTATGTTTGAAAAAGAAGAGGAGAAAGAGGCCTCTCAAAAGTTGAATCCCATTCCTAGACCTCCTCCACCTTCCGCGCAGAGATTGAAGAAAAAGACTGAAGAAGGGAAGTATCATAAATTTATTTCAATGCTGAAACAATTATCTATGAACATTCCTTTAGTCGAGGCACTTAAGCAGATGCCTATCTATGCAAAATTTATGAAGTATCTCATCATTAAGAAGAGGACCGTGAGCTTTGACCCTACGAATAATTTTTACTATTGTAATGCAATAACATCTTAGTTTCTTGTGTAGAAATAGGAAGACCCTAGAGCGTTCACCATACCGTGCACTATTGGATCTTTCAATTTTTCCAAGGCTCTATGTGATCTAGGGGCCAGTATTAATCTTATGCCACTAACAGTGTTCAGACAGTTGAGACTTGGAGCCCCCAAACCGACTACAATGCGGCTTCTGATGGCTGATCGTATAGTGAAAGATCTGGTAAGGATCCTTTATGATGTTCTAGTGAAGGTTGAGTCCTTTATATTTCCGCCTACCTTATTATTCTTAACTATGAGGTGGATTTTGAGGTTCCCACTATCTTGGGGTGACCATTCCTTGCCACTAGTCAGGCTTTTATGGACATGGAGATCGAACAACTGATGTTCCGGTTGAATAATGAAGAAGTGATCTTTAATGTGTGTCGGCCTATGAAACAACCAAATGATATGTGGTTGGTCTCAGTGATTGATATTGTGGAGGCTGAGCTTCCAATGATGCCTATTGAGGAGAGGTTGAGTATTGAGGACTTAGCAGCGGTATTGATAAATATAGATGCTAATGAGATAAATAAGGGTGATAAGATAGTTAATGCACTTATCGATATAGGGTCGTGCACTTATGCTCCGAAAAAGGTTGATATTGATTGAAGAATCGTGTAACCCCACTGGCCAAGTCATCTATTGAGGAGCCTCCAGTCTTGGAGCTCAAGGTGCTCCTATCGCATCTACGATATGTATTTTTGGAAGCCAGAAATACATTACCGGTCATTGTAGCAGCGGACTTGGTGGAATGACAAGTGAAGGCTTTGGTTACTGCTTAGAAGAAGTACAAGAAGGCCATTGGATAGTCCATTGCGGATATTATTGGGATCCCACCAGGTATTTGCACACATAAGATCCAACTTGAGCCATACTGTATTCTGAGTATTGAGCATCAACGTAGGTTGAATCCACCTACGCAAGAGGTGGTCAAGAAGGAGATTATTAAGTGGTTGGATATAGGCGTAATTTACTCTATTGCAGACAACAAATGGGTAAGCCTAGTCCAGTGTGTGCTAAGGAAGGGTGGAATCACTGTGGTTTCAAATGCTAATAATGAGATCATTCTATTGAGTCTAGTTATGGGTTGGAGAGTATGTATGTACTATCGAAAGCTAAACCATTGGACGCAGAAAGATCATTTCCCGATGCCATTCATGGATCAGATTCTATATTGACTTGCAGGTAAGAGTGGTATTTCTTTCTTGATGGTTATTCGGGGTACAATCAGATCTCTATAGCCCCCAAAGACCAAGAGAAAACCACCTTCACCTTCCCCTATGGAACGTTTGCATTCAAGAGGATGCATGATATCAATATTCTCTGCCATGGTGGAGGATACCATTGAAGTTTTTATGGATGATTTCTCGATGGTGGGTGACTCTTTTGATGATTGCTTGGCTCATTTGAGCAAGATGCTGTAGAGGTGTGAAGAGACCAACTTGGTGCTAAATTAGGAAAAGTTCCACATCATGGTCAAGGAATGTATTGTGCTTGGCCACAGGTTTTTGGGTAAGGGCATTGAGGTGGATAGAGCAAAGATCGAATGTAATAGCTAGTTTTCCACCTCCAATTTTTGTAAAGGGTGTTTGGAGCTTTTTAGGTCATGTGGGGTTCTATCGGAGATTCATCAAGGGCTTCTCAAAGATTGCATGTCCCTTGTGCAAGCTACTTGAGAAAGAGGTGAAGTTTGTATTTGATGATACATGCTTGAAGGCTTTCGAGTGCTAGAAAGAGAGATTGACTACTACTAACTGGTTCTTACTATTTGAGGTGATGTGCGATGCTAGAAAAGTGGCCCTAGGTGTTGTTTTACGCCATAGGTTTGAGAAGATTTTTCATTCGATCTGTTATACTAGCAAGGCACTTAATGCAGCTCAGAAAAATTACACCATGACTGATTAAGACTTGTTGGCTATGGTATTTGCATTTTAGAAGTTTCGAGCTCACTTGCTCGGAACTAAAGTGATATTTCATACAGATCATGCAGCTCTGCGATATTTGATGGAAAAGAAGGTTGCCAAACCATGGTTGATTAGATGGGTACTGTTGCTGCAAGAGTTTGAGTTTGAGATTAAGCACCGGAAGGGGACAAAAAATAAAGTGGCGGATCACATGTCAATATTGGAGGCAGATGCAACACTTAGAGATGAGCTTGATATAGAGACACATTCCTTGATGAACAAATTTTGGTTGCATCACAGGATCTTATCCCATGGTTTGTAGAATTTGCTAACTATTTGGTGAGTGATGTGGTACCTAAGGATTTAGCCTTCCACCAGAGAAAGAAGTTGATGTCTGATGTGCGAAAGTTTTTCTAGGATGAGCCATACTTATTTTTCATTTGTGCTGATGGGGTAATTGGGAGGTGTGCGCCCGAGGCTGAGATGTTAAGCATATTGGAGGCTTGTTACTCATCCCCCCGTTGGGGGTCATCTCTGTCACACCCCACCTTGGGGGGTATGACGACACTTGGTGCCTGCTAGACTCTGGACTGCTAACTGGTCCAGCCTGAGCACATCTGGTGCTTTGGCTGGCTTTGGCTCTATTTTAAGAAACAAATCGGCTATATAACAGCTGTAACTACAGCCTCCGGCCAACAGGCCTGTAGCCATCTGTACCTGTAACAATAGCTAACCAGAAACAGACTTGTAACAAGGAACCTATGCGGGCCGACAAGGCCACCATGCTGTCTAGTTATCTGTAACTCAACACAAGACTGCTGTAAAACTACGTGTCCGGCAAGGTCACCACTACTGTCAAACTAAGGCCCCACACAGCCAACATAAACTGGAATACAAAACAGCTACAGCAGACTGCACGGCCCCACACGACCGGCTCAAATAACCACAGGGAATATATACAGACTGCAAGCCTCTACGAATACTGTAAGAAACTAATAGAAATGATCGGGACAGGGCCCCGACCTACCCATACTGCACAACAAAAGAAAAGGAGCTACACCTCTGGGAATCAGACTCCGGATGACAGGAGCTGATGACTCACTGGCTGGCTGGAATCACGAGGGATCGGCTCCTCGTCCATGAGTACCTGTAGGCAAGAAATACAGCGCCCCGCTGGGCGTCAGTACCACAGGTACTGAGCATGTAAAGCAAACTGAAATATGCAACTGAAACGAATAGCACAATAACATGACATTTAAGCAAGAAGTAACTGAGTCTATCTAGCTGAGGATAACTGGGGAGAGTTTATACATTCTGTAACTAACTGAGCGTACCTGAAGACGTGTCGTCCTTCTGTCTATCAGTATCTACTAGCACATATCAATATACATAATAATACACACAATACCTGACCGACCCCCATAAGACGGAAGGTGCCAACCAAGCAAGCAATCTATTTACCCCTACCCGGGTCTAAACCAACCAAAAACAAGTCACTCCACTCATCTGATAACTGTGAGCTCCTCCTATCGGCCCCCTTGGGTACGTAGCTCAGGCCTTGGCCTCTGACAATAAACTGTGTCTGAGTCCGAAGACTCCTGCCTCTGGGCACAGGTGTGCACACAGAGTGGTCTGCCCCTGTAAACAGGGTGTGCTAGCTCTACGCAGAGTAAACTGAACTACCCCTGCAAGCAGGGTGGTCTGGACCGTATTATCATGGTGGTTGGCCATCATCGTCCTTTAGTCGGACGGCATCGCCCAGCTGGTGGCGGTATCTGAATCTGGTATCGACATAGCTATAACCCAGGGTCGGTGGGGATGCTAAAGGGTGCCCACATGCCACAACAAGTCTCAACATACAAAACACATACACCGCAAGCATGCTCAATGCAAAATACTAACCATATTCTCTTCTTTTTTCTCAAGGCCAGTTTGTATTAAATAACTGAAACTATATTCTGTTTTACACTATTCCTGATTGCTGGACTAACTGCTACCTGGCCTTTATCTGTCTATCTGCTTATATCTGGATATAGCTCAATAACATAAAATGCACCATCTACTACTGGATACAATCTCAACAGATGTAATACGTATTGCTTGAATATCTACTATTCTGATTATCGCATGATACGTAATTAATATACTAGCATGCTTGCTGGAAATTGTACTAAAATCGTTCCTGTACGCTGGGTATCGGTTAATAGCCTTTATTCTATTTACTTTCTAAACGGTACTTCCTGGCTTGCCGAAAGAATAACTTTACATACCTGGTTTCTGAGTACCCGACTGACCGGTGAGATTTCCGTTGGTACTTTTGCTGTTTCTCCCAACTACATTCATATACACGTCAATTAGAACTAAATACATTAATATTCGGGAGAAATTGTCACTTTAGATATATATATTTATCCCAACTTTAACCTTTCAAAAAACGGTCGAAAACTCGTTATTTTTCAGCGGTCCAGAAGGGAGAAATATTCACTTCTCAGCTAGGAACACATAGACATTAATTTAGAGCAATTCTACTTACCTTAGTTCGGCAGCTCGCCGATTCGTCGGCCGTATTTTACGAAACTAAATCCGTAGGAATGCTCTCTGCTGCTAAATACCTAAGTATCTGGGGTTAATTTGAATTTGGGCAGCGTTTAGCAGCGTAATCAGACGAAAATTATTTAATTTCCTTCGTTCTTACTCCTCTCTGTCGTACCCTCTGTTTTCTGGAAATTTTCCTTTGATTAAAATGAATTTAAACCGAAGTGGGCTTATATACTTGAGCCTGAACCTGGGCAACGTGTCACGGAGCCATCGCGGAGGCCTCACCTCCGTGACACGCTGCCATCGAGGAGGGGCTCTGCCTCAGCTCCTCTCGCGATGGTTCGACGGGTTTCTCGTCCGATCTTTTTCTCGGCCTTTCTCTAGCACGTATGGCCTTCTAATATGCTTAACCAACATGCGAATAGGTCGTCTAGGTGCCAGGAATTCTACAGGGTATAACAATCTCAGCGGGATCCGTACAGCCTATAAAATTCTGCAATATGGATACTATTGGACAACTATTCACCAGGATGCACATGATTTTGCAAAGCCATGTGATGCATGTCAAAGGTAATGAGGCATATCACTAAGGCATGAGCTCCCTCTTACTCCTATTATTGTTGTTAAGCTATTTAATATGTGGGGCATTGACTTCATGGGGCCGTTTGTGAGCTCAAATGGGATGAAGTACATACTTGTAGCTGTGGACTATGTATCTAAGTAGGTGGAGGCAGTTGTGCTTCCCAATAAAGAAGGCAAGAGTGTCACAACATTCTTGAAACAGAACATTTTCTGCAGCTTTAGGACTCCTAGGGAAATCATAAGTGATGGGGTTCACACTTTTACAACCAATTATTTTGAAATTTTCTTGAAAAACATAGGGTGAAGCATAGGGTGGCAATACCTTACCACTCACAATCTAGTGGGCAAGTTGAGGTCTCCAACCTGGAGATAAAGACCATCCTAGTGAAGAATGTGAATGCTAATAGGACGGATTGGTCTAAAAAGTTAGATGATGCCTTATGGGCATACCAGACTACCTTCAAGACCCCTATAGGTATGTCTTCTTATTAGCTTGTATATGAGAAAGATTGTCATCTTCTGGTCGAGCTTGAGCATAAAGCCAAGTGGGCGCTCAAGAAGATGAATTTGAATTGGGGTGATGCGGTGAACTTGAGGCTTGATTAGCTGAATGAGTTAGATGAATTTCGGTTGAAAGCCTATGAAAGTTCAGAAATTTACAAAGAGAGGATGAAGATACGGCATGACCAAAAAATTGAGCAGAGAGAGTTCAGCCTTGGGGATTTGGTTTTGCTGTTCAGTTCAAGGCTTTGCTTGTTTCTTGGCAAGTTGACTTCTAAGTGGTTGGGGCCATTCCATATGTTCCCATATGGTGCAATTGAGCTGGAGAATCATGAAGGGAAGAGATTCAAGGTGTACGGTCAGCGGGTCAAAGCATATATGAGAATGAGCGAAGAGATCAAGCTGGTTGACCTCTGGGCCTTGGGAGAAGTCTGAGTAACCCGGGGATTTGTGTTGTGTCGTAATGTTAAATCAGGTGCTTCATAGGAGGCAACCTATGGTGGTGGTCTTGACGAAGTCTGAGCAATCAAGATGCTCGTGTTGTGCCGCAATGTTAAATCAGGCGCTGCTTGGGAGGCAATCCAAGTTGTAATTGTAGATTAAAAATAGTGTTCACGGGTGCTGATATGTGCAGGTTTAACATGGGAAAATTCAAAAAAATTCAGCACAGGCCTGAACTACGAGTCACAGAACGAACCGTACTAACTTAGTACAACTTATAGTTCTGGTCGTTGTTTCTCACTCAGAGAATGCCAGTTTCCGAAGTGATCTCACAGCTGGTCACAACAGACCATTCTTCAATCGAAGAGCCATTAGATCACCCATTCTGAGCACTTCCTATAAGCATCTAGAAACATGTAATGAAACCTATGGACGCATAGTACGAGCCATTGTGAGACATACGGCCCGTCGTCTATGCCCGTAGGTTCCCAGGTAAGTCTTTAAATTTTGAAACCATGGGAACATAGGATGGGTCGTCGTTTGAACACATGATCCATTGGACAAGTCATGGTCATCACTTAAAATGTTTAAAAACAACATGACTCGTCCCAGCTCGTCCGAACCCATCCATCTTATACACCTACTACCCGAACTAAAACTCTCTTCATTCAAAATATTTTTGTCCATTACTCCCACTGAATTCGAGCACAAACAGCAATTCGACGACTGTCCACAAATTCACCCCAATATGTGATTGATTTGCCGAATTTCTCAAACCTATAACTTGATTTCATCTTCATATGCTAAAGTGAGTACATTATTATTGAGAAAATATGTTTGTGCTTCTTCCGTCCTCTCTATGTCCTTCATATTTGAAATGCATAATGCTAGTTTAATGTAATTAAAAATTGGAATTCAATAATTAATCATCATTTTAGCCTTAGACTGTAAATTGAAAAGTGTAGGAGGGAGTATGGCCATAGTTTAGGACTATTTAACTTGAAAAATTTAAAGCATAATTGAAATTGAAACCTAATAAAATGGGTGTGATCCCAAGAACATGCTTAAAATTCAAATATAATACTTGGGAGGTTTGTCAAATTTTGAACTAAACAGATGCAGGTGAGGGCAGGCTTCATGAACCAATCAAAAACTCATTTTAGCTCACAACAGCTCATTGATTTGGTCATTGGGACTGCCTAGTAACCCAGATGCTAGACTCTATCAACGACTCATTCAACAACCATTGTTTCAAATAACGGATCATTGAACGTAGTCATTGTGAGAGGTTCTGCATATTGCAACTCAGTGATACCATTGAATGGACCATTTAATGGAATGTTGTATATCATAACGCTGTTTAATTGGCTCATGGAATGAAGGCTTAATTGGAAAATTTTTAGAATCACATTCAATGACCACAACAATGGGTCATCTATTCATATAATGTCCCATATTGAGAGTCATCTATTCTGACAGAGTACAAGATTTAATGTGTAAATTTTTGTGCTTTGAGAATCTAACATGTATTCCATAGGTCCAATTCCTTCCAAAGGAAACAAAAAGCAACAAGAGGTTTTCACATGGAAAGAAATTACTAAGAAGTGGTAGCTCTAGGAAAAGCCAGACTCGGACAACCCTAGTGGTTGGAGGTGCACTTTGACATTAAATACTCCTCATAATCTCCAATTATGACCACTAGGGCGTAATCCAAGGCCAAGGAAGCAGCAGTGACCACATCTCCACTTCCCTAGTCTAAAGAGGGAGGAGAAGGGGCCGAGTTTGATAGTGAAGATACTCATGCGAATAATGAAGAGGAGGGAAATAATAATTTTGAGGAGTCCTAGGATGATGATAATGAGGATGAGGAGTCTGGCAGAAAGGGGAATTCAGTTCGGAGTCCAGTGATAAGGAGAGTGCCGCTAAGGAGTTCGGTGAACAGGAGGAGGACTTTGACCCTCCCTCCACACTAGATGCAAGGTCCAAAAGATGGACCGTATAGGGATCTCGGAATTTTTACTATGCGGGGTTATCATTCAATGACAAAGGGAACCTTAGCCGCAGTATACAAGAAGAGCCCCAGATTCGAACCAGTGCCTTAAATGAGGGCTTAGAGCTTAAAACGCTCTTTGAGGTCTACAATATGCACTGGATGGATGAGACTTCGGTCAAATATAGCATGGAGATGGTGCGTGAGTTCAATGCCAACTATTAATACACCGTGGAGAGCAATGCTCCTTTAAGGAATGTAATTAAGAAGGAGCCCGTTCTAGACTCATTTCGAGTAAGAGCCATACAAGTAGATATATTTGAAAGGACTATCACTTGGGTCTTGATGGTGGTGATTATACTGTGCTGACCCAGACTATAGAGTATGACTATCGGATGGAGGAATTGAAGGGATCAGCAAGTTGAGCACCAAGGAAAAGTTGATGCACTTCAGATGGATGGCTAATATTATAGCGGAGGACAAAGAGGAAGTAGAATAGGTTATAGGTAGGAAGCCAATAGAGCTAAGTCGTAGCGGTCCATTTTCCAACATCGGCTCGCTCCTACAGTGAATGACAATGTCCTGAGTGCGGATCGGGTAGCCTTGGTGGTGTATATCATGTCAGGCTATGTGCTGAATATCTGTCGAATCATTTCCACAGAGATTCAGGAGTGGGTGGTCAAGTACAACACTACTTTCCTGTTCCCGAGCTTGGTCTGTCAGTTGTGCATGGAGTCTAGTGTGCGTGTCTTCCCGGATATTGATAATCTGATTACCAACACCAGGACGATAGACATAACATTGATTAAGGATGATTTGAATTTTGTAGCCTGATCTTGGGCATATAAATATGCCCAATTGCTAATTTATACCTTAATTTAGTCATGTTTACCAATTAAATTAATTATAATCTCATGTGTTTTGTATATAAATGCATGCTTGAACTAACCTATGTGATTATCCCATGTTTGTTGGTGAAATATGATAAGGATGGGGCTCAGAATGAAAAGGCATGAGAAAAAGGAAGTTCAGGATGAGTGTTGATGAAGTTGCATAAAGAAGGTGAAAATTGAGGCTGCCACAGTCCAGCATGTCAAGCTGGCACACAAGCACGACAAGCATCGTGTCACGCCGTGCATGTGCGCTCGAGGACATACCAAGGCAGTAGGCCTGCACATCTGCGTTGTGCCATGATGTGCGAAGTGCCTTCCCACTTCCGTGCCACACTGTGCCAGCCAGCTCCATGACCAAGAGCGTTCCATGCCCATTTTCCCTTGCCATGCTATGCAGCAATGCCCATTTCCAATAAGCCTGCGTGATAGCTCCGTGCCATATAGGACAAGCTTCAATAGGCAGGGTGGCACAGAGGCAGTCCCTTCATAACAAATTTTCAGTTATTATAAATTAAACACTTGGGTTAATTTTTAATTGGATCACGGTTTTAATTTGAAAAATATAGAGGAGCGAAGGAGAGACAAAGGAAACTCTACCTAGGGTTCGTTCTTTCTTTATTTTTCAATTCTTGTTGTTCATGAATTCAAACATTACAATGAATTCTTGTCTTAGCATGAGTGGCTAAAACCTTTCTTCTAGGGCTGAGGCCACAAACATGAATGTAAATTCTTAATATCATAATTGGTTCAAGTTTTCATGGTTGTTTGTCTTGCATTCTTGCTTTTTATCATTTTGATGTTTGATCAACATTAAAATGTATTCGTTAAGCCTAGTCAAAACTTGAGAAAGAAAAACCTATGTTAGAACTAGGAATTCAAGAAGTAAATTCAAGTTGTCAAGACTTGATCTGCGGTTAGGATAGAAATATACCTAATTCGCCTTGCTTGGTTATTAAATAGGAAAATAGCTAGACACTTAGGATTAGATTATCATATCACCACTCACAGACGTAGTTGTGAAGTTAATTCTAGGTTTAATGGTTAGAAATTCCAAAGTCTATAATCAAGGGCCATAACCTTGAAAATCACTCCACATAGATAATTGCTTATGAATTAAGTTGTCATGTCCCCGCTCAATGATGTAGTTGTAAGGTTAATTCATCTATATTTAGAGGCTCAAAAGACTATGAACATGACATTTATTTTGTGAGACAACAAATGAAAGTGCATACTTGAACCAATGCGAATGTAGCTTTACACGATTATTCGGCCTTAACTCTAGATGCTTCTTACTATTGTTATTCAAATTACTTTGTGATCAAAACTAGATTTAGTAACAAACAACTAGAACTTTTGAAATTTGAATTAACACTTGAACTTTGTAATTCATTTAAACTCCAATCCCTGTGAGTTCGACATCCGACTCTTAAGAGTTACTATATTACTTGTACGATTGCGTACGCTTGCATATGTGCCAGAGGCGTAAACATAGCCTAGGTCCGAGGTCCAATCATGGGTCCAAGATTGATTAAGGGTGATCTGGGTGGAGGTGAGCAAATTGATGCCTCTACCAAGGTTGAGCAGAGCATGGAGTTTTCGGTTACTAAAGCCGGTGATTTAGCCGCTACCACATCTATTCCATTAGGTTGCATTTCCCAGTCCATTCCCACTGGTTACATGCTAGTCTCTGAGGCTGACATGAGAAAGATGGCCAAGAGACCGACAATTTCCAAATGAAAATTGACTTGTTACTCGAGCAAGTCAAGCCACAGGTCAAAAAGGAGATAGAGGATGCAGCATGGGGGTTGCACATAACATTTGATGGATTTGAGGTAAGCCTCAATCAGTTCCGATCCAAGACTCAGACCCGGGACTGGGGTATGATTGAGAGAGAGCTGGCAACATTAAGAGCCTCTATGGTAGATATGTCATCTCGATAGACTCCAATATTACCACCACAAGCTCTGTCAATGATTGAGGAGGACATGGATGTGGAGATTCCTCAGTTTTTTGACCTTAAGCCAATTCCATGTGAAAAAGGAAAAAAGAAGTGGGCCACTAAGGGAGTGGAGGATGAGGAAAGAAGGAGGAGAAAGAAGGAAAAGCGAGCATTGAAGGTCGCCCTCAAAGATAGTTGACACACCTCCGAGGCACATGAGAAAGAGATACAGGAAAGGGTGAAAGGTGCCGGCAGCTCTACTGTGAGGAAAGTGGGGGCATACCTATTTCCCTCATGCCTACAACTTCAAATAGCACACTGGACACAACCTGTGCCACTACTATTGAGGCTGGAGTCTAGTTTGAGACTCCAGCTGCTGAGGATTCTGGCATTGCGACTGCAGCACCCACTGACCAGATCACAGGCGTCTAGGACACCTCAAGTATGTGTCACGACCTGAACAAAGGCCCATATCACGACACGGTACAAGGAACTCCTAAGATACCCCAAGTCGACCTATGATATAAGCATACATCTAAATAAACCAAGAGACTAAATAATCGGCAATACAATCTTAGCGGAAGTCTAGCTTGAATATAACATCAGAATATGAAATCTGAAGCTGAATACATACATATGTCTGAGTATCCTCTAAACATGACGAGTTGATGGGACAAGACCCCAACTAACTCAACAAGCTGAAAACTGAAATACATAAAGAAAAGATAGATAGTCGGGTCCTCAGAAGATGAGGACTCACCAATAAGCAGATGCTAACTTCGATAAGCTGTCTAAGAGCGGGGCTGAAGTTGAGAGCCAGGTCATGTATCATGAAACAATACAATATAGAAAGTATGCGGTCAATACATGGAATTAATCGATTATGCAAGGTAAGTAAGACCGCTAAAGTAAGTAAATTCTTGTAAAGGCAATGCATAATTAAACTAAACATCTAAAACTGAGAGTAGGGCTTGTATGCGTTCTTTCTGAAATAATGACTGTTTCATAACATGATATAACATATCTTTACACGTCAAACTAACTCCACTGACTCAAAGCTGCAATATGATATTTATAGAAAAGCTGAACATTGAGTAAAATCTTGCTTTTAGAACATGCATATGTATATAATAATCATGAGTAATGAATATGTATATCTGAATCATATAGAACAATGGGAGACTCATCACTTAGAGCTTACGTGGTCCCAACTATTACACTCAAGTGGGTAGAGCCGTCCAAAATCTTGCCAGGGCTAAGGACGCTACTGTGATATCGATATCAAGCTCAAGGGCCATTAGGGCCGGGGATAGCTCACAAGAGAGGTCCCAATAATATAATAGTATCAACCTACGTTGGTGTGTAGTGCTAGGGCATAGGGTGATCGACCCTTAGCACACTCGGTGCTAGACTCTTCTCCCAAAACATGCAAATGCTCTATATCGTATATAATGAAGCTCAACATCGTCTATTGACGAAGCTCAATGATCAAATACATCTCAAATACGAAATCATGCATATGAGAAGCTTTAATTCAAAACATACCACAAGCTGAAAACATACTTGGGAGCCTTTCTCCAAAACCATATGGTAAGTTATGCATAGGAAGATTTAACTCAAAACATACCACAAGATAGAATGTAAAATTTGGGAGTCTTCACTCTTAAACAATGTGGTAAGCTTATTTCGGGAATATCCTCATTTAAACATAACATGTGGGCATTGCCCAAGGCCTTATCATACTTAGAAATACTTAATTCTCATTGAAAATATAATTATAAACATGGGTAGCTTCAAATCATGTTTTTACTCATAATATCTCATCATTAGAACATTTACTTCACAAATCTCATTTTTCATGATCATATCATCAATGAACTTCAACATTCATAAGGCTAGAAACATAATTTTAATTGAAATCATTATAAAATTAGCCCATTCTTCACAATTCGATAATAAAATCATAGTCAATTCATACCCATGTGAAGAAATTGAAGATTCATGCTTTAGGATAAAACCCAATACTTGATCATAGGAAATTCTCATACTTAGATAGAAATTGGGTATGGGTGTGGGAGGAAACACCCATTCATAACCCTACATACCTGGAAGGGACTGATTCTACCACTTCTCTGATTGGCCAGGAAGGATTTGAATGAAAACCTTGAAGACTTGCTCTAGATCACCTCCTCAACCTCTCAAGTATGTATGCATTGAAGGAAATAACATAGAATAGGTTTTCCCCTCCTGAAACCTACTAAAACGAGCCTTAAACGACGTAGTTAAGACTTCATGAACTTAGGAATTACGAAAAGGCCCTTACTAAATTCGCAGGAAATTACTTCCAGGTGGTCCTAACGGACGACCTAACGACTCGTGGTCTAGGGCAATGACTCATCAGCCTGCTCGTCAAGTACATTGCCTTACCTTGTCTCCCAGGCTCGTAACAGTTAACATCACGACTCGTTAGGGTGACCACGACTCGTGGTCACCACCCGTGAAGTACACTGTTCTTCTTCCTTCTCTTTTCCTTCTTCCCCAACCCCACGGCTGACCTAACGACTAGTGGAGTCTATCCACGAGTTGTTGCCACCCTCGTGGGGACCTTTTTTCTTCAAATTTCCCAAACTCCTCACTAGACTCCCCATGAGTCACCTGATGACTTGTGAGCTATCCTCACGAGTCGTCTTATGACTCGTCCTGAGTCGCAACATCAACTTTTCATTTTCCCCGCTTCAACTCCCGGGTCCAATCTTTGGGCTTCTGAGGCATAACAATATCTCCCTCTTGGGAACATTCGTCCTCGAATATTGAAAACAAGCAAAAAAGAGAAACATGCAATTGTCATATTCTAATACTGATCATTTAAACCAAAAACTGACGGAATGACTACCTCCTAATTCAAAATATACAGCTGAACTGAATTCGCAAATAACATACACACCCATATACATAAAAGAAACTTGCATGCCTGAACTGAACATGAAACTAAATAGAGTTTTTAGGTCAAAACTGATACCTCAAGCTGACATTGAGCCGGTAGAGAATAAGTGTGGGTATTTAGCCATCATAAACGCTTCGGCTTCCCATATAGCTCCCTCAACATGTTGATTCCTCTATAACACCTTTACTGAAGCTACTTCCTTGTTCCTTAACCTCCGAACCTGACCATCCAATATTTCAACTGGAACTTCCTCATAGCTGAGGCTATCCTTTACATCAATGCTGTCCACCGAGACTACTAGTGTTGGGTCTCCCAAACTTTTCTTAAAAAGCGATCACATGAAACACAGGATGTACGAAAGATAACTCTGAGGGTAAGTCTAACTCATACGCTGCCTTACCAACTCTTCTCATAACCCGGTAGGGAACAACATAACAGGGACTGAGTTTTCCTTTCTTTCCAAACCGCATGACTCCCTTCATGGGAGATACCTTCAGAAATACCCAATCGTTCACCTCGAACTCCAACTTTCTCCTCCTCACATCAACATATGACTTTTGACGACTCTGAGCGGCTTTCAGCCTGTCCCTTATCAACTGAACCTTCACCATAGACTCATGAACCGAATCTGGCCCTATCATAGCTGCCTCACTAACCTCAAACCATCCGATAGGCAATTTATATCTCCGTCCATAGAGAGCCTCAAACAGTGCCATGTGGATACTGGAGTGATAGCTGTTATTGTAAGCAAACTCGATCAGGGGAAAGTGATCATCCCAACCACCTTTGAAGTAATCACACATGCTCTCAACATGTCCTCGAGAGTCTGGAGTGTTCCCTCCGCTTGGCCATCCATTTGCGGATGAAAGGCTATGTTAAGCTTAACCTGAGTCCCAATCCTCTTCTGAAAAGACCTCCAGAATTGGGAGGTAAATTGAGTACCTCAGTCTGAAATAATAGAAAAAGGCACTCCATCCAACCAAACCAACTCTCAAATATACAATTTGGCATAATCATCCGCTGAGTCTGTGGTCTTCACCGGTAGGAAATGTGCAGCCATAGTCAACCTGTCCACTACCACCCACATGGTATCATATTGTCAATGAGTATGAGGTAGGCCTGTAATGAAATCCATGTTAATCTCTTCCCACTTCCAAGTAGGAATGATGATATCCTGAAGTACTCCTCCCAGCCTTTGATGTTCAACCTTTACTTGCTGACAATTCGGGCACTTGGCTACGAATTCTGCAATATCCTTCTTCATGCCATTCCACCAGTATATTTCCCGCAAGCCATGATACATCTTGGTTGCACCTGTATGAATAGAGTATTGGGACCCATGAGCCTCATGCAACATCTGACTCCTCAAATCATTGACATCCGGAACACATAGCCAACCCTAGTACCACAGACACCATCTCCCCCTTGGGAGAAGACCTCCACCTTCTGACTTCGAATGGCTTCTTTCAACTTTACCAATATCGGATCCTCATCTTGCCTAGCTTTCACATCATTCACCAAGTATGATTTTGATCCATTTTGCACAACAACACCGCCATTGGTTGAGTCAGCCAACCTAACTCCCAACCTTGCAAGTCGATGGACATCTTTCACCAGCTCTTTCTTTCCCTCATCCACATGGGACACGCTCTCCATAGAGAGCCTACTGAGTGCATCCGCTACCACATTAGCCTTACCCGGATGGTAAAGAACACTCATATCATAGTCTTTGAGTAGCTCTAATCACCACCTTTGCCGTATATTGAGGTCTTCCTGTGTGAACACATATTGTAAATTCTTGTGGTCCGTAAACACATCCACATGGACCCCATATAAGTAATTTTTCCATATCTTCAATGCGAACACCACCGCTGCCAACTCTAGATCATGAGTTGGGTAATTCTTTACATGGATCTTTAACTGTCTAGAGGCATATGCTATTACCTTTCCTCGCTGCATCAATACGCATCCGAGCCTAATCCTTGAAGCATCACAATACACCACAAAACCATCTGTGCCCTCAGGTAGGGTCAACACCGGTGCGGTAGTGAGTTGAGTCTTCAATTCTTGGAAGCTCTTCTCACAAGCCTCTGGCCATTGAAACTTCACCTTTTTCTGAGTCAACTTGGTCAAAAGTGCTGCAACTGATGAAAAACCTTCAACAAATCTCCGGCAGTATCCTACTAGGCCCAAGAAACTTCGAATATCTGAGGGACTCACTGGTCTAGGCCAGTTTTTCACCGCCTCGATTTTTTGAGAATCTACCTTTATGCCCTCACTTGATACCACATGGCCCAAAAATGCCACAGAGTCCAACCAAAACTCACATTTGCTAAACTTGGCATACAATTGGCGATCCTTGAGGGTCTGAAGTACCACTCTCAAATGAGCAACATGCTCCTCCTCGCTTCGAGAGTATATAAGGATGTCATCAATGAACACGATCACGAACATGTCTGGATATTGCTTAAACACCCTGTTCATCAAGTCTATGAAAGATGCAGGAGCATTTGTTAGTACAAAAGACATAACTACAAACTCATAATGACCATATTACGCTTGAAGGCTGTCTTCGAAATATCACTCTCCCGAACTCTAAGCTGATGATACCCGGACCTGAGATCAATCTTAGAGAAACACTTGGCACCCTGAAGCTGGTCAAACAAATCATCGATTCTGGGTAAAGGATACCTGTTCTTAATGGTGACCTTGTTCAACTATCGATAGTCAATGCACATCCAAAGCGAACCATCCTTCTTTCGGACAAATAACATTGATGCACCCCATGCAGACTTGCTCGGCCTAATGAAGCCCTTATCTAACAGGTCCTTCAACTGCTCGTTCCACTCTTTTAGCTCGGCTGGAGCCATTATGTAGGGAGAAATAGATATAGGCTGTGTGTCGGGAAGAAGGTTAATACCGAAATCAATCTCCTGCTTGGGAGGAACACCTGGCAAATCACTAGGAAATACATCAGGGTACTCACGTACTACTAGAACTGACTGGATAGTCAGGGTTTCAGATTCAACATCCTTAACCCTAACTAGATAGTACATGCAACCTTTAGAAATCATCTTCCTAGCCTTAAGGTAGGAAATGAATCGGCCTACAGGCATAGCTGAATTACCCTTCCATTCTAAGACTGACTCACCCAAAAATCTGAACTACTGCCCGGGTAATACAATTAACTGAAGCATAGCATGCAAATAGCCAATACATGTCGATAATAACGTCAAAATAGATCATGGCTAACTCTATCAAATCTGCTGAGGTGACCTTTTGAAGGACTGAGATTGGGCAACCTCTATACACTAATCTAGCTATAACTGAGTCACCTACTGGAATAGAAACTAAGAAGGGTTCTGACAAGACTTCGGGACTGACTCCGAAGCTACTGGCCACATAAGGTGTCACAAAAGACAAGGTAGCACCCGGATCTAGCAAAGAATAAACATCAATATGGAAAACTCACAACATACCAGTAACCACATCCGGGGAGACCTCATGCTCCTAACGGGATGCTAAAGCATAGAATCTATTCTAGCGTTGATCGCTAGTTGTGCTAGTAGATGCCCCCTGATGTGTTGAGCACATGGGAGGGGATGCTGAGCTAGAAGCTGGGCCTCGGCCCCCAAGCTGATCCTGTCTCGCAGCTGGACAATCTCTAAGCATGTGTCTGGGCTGCCTACACCCAAAACAAGAACCTAACCTGCCAAACACTGACCTTTGTGCCCCCGACCACACTTGTGACAAGATGGGATGCTGGAATCTGTGGGTCTATTGCTATGCCCCCTCGAGCCTGATGCCCGCCCTCTCTAATCATGCATGGGACTGGATGACACACTCAATGCTGAAGGTGCTGAGGTTGATGATCTCTGGTGGGGCTGCTGTTGGTGCCCATCACTGGACCTCTGTTGAGAGAATCTATGGTCCTCGGTCCTGGCCCTCTTGGCCTCCCTCTCTCTCGAATATGTCGCCTCCATCTGCTGGGAGTACAACACTATCCACAGGAAATCTCTGTCCTGATGAAGCATAGTGGTCCTACAAATCCTTGTCCAAATAGCTCGCTACTCTATGGACTAATCTACTCACTCGCATCCTCTGATAGGCTACCAACTCTGGGGCATATTTTTATAGGCGAGTGAACTCAAGGGCATATTCTTATACAGTCATCCTCCCTTGCTTCAAATTCACGAACTCAACTACCTTCAGCTCCCTCATCTCCTAAGGGAAGAACCGGTCTAGAAATGCAACATGGAACTCTTCCCAAGTGACCGAACCTAATCCTGCGACCCTGCTATCCTTCCATAGGCGAAACAAGATGTGCGCGACCCCTTTTTAGTTGATAAGAGGCCAAATCGGCGCATTCAACCCCATTCACCCCCATGACTTGGGTGATCTTGACAATCTCATCCAAGAACTCATGTGGGTCCTCATCCACCTTGGACCCAAGGAACACCGGCGGGTTCATCCGCAAGAAGTCTCTGGCTCGAGCCGCTGCTGCATTGCCATTTTGCGGAACATGCGGAACGGCCTGCTGATTGACCTGAGTGGTCAAGGCCTGAGCTAACATCTGAATAGCGGCCCAGAACTCAGTATGGGCAGCTAGCTCCGGTGCCTGGGGCTCCTGAACTGGTAGGGCTTGTTGATACCCATGACCATTGCCATCCTCGTAGCCTTCACCATCTCCATTCCTCCTATTCATTCTTCGAGGAGCCATTATTCTGCAATCATGAATAGAATGAATTAAAAGGATATAAAGACTTTCCATCACACGACATAGATCATGAAAGAAGGGAACGATACCTAAACGTCTCGTATCCTCTCCATCATAGGTGTGGTGTGCTTCACACCCAAGAAAAAGACTCTACTTAATGCGACTTTCAGACACCCTAGGACACTTCAAACCTATGGCTCTGATACCAAGTTTGTCACAACCCGAATGGAGGCCCAAATCACGACATGGGACAAAGATCCCCGAGAGATCCCAAGTCGACCCATGGCATAAGCATACATCTAAATCAAACAAGAGACTGAATAATTAGCAATAAAATCTTAGCGGAAGTCTAGCTTGAATATAACATCAGAATATAAAATTCGAAGCTGAATACATACATATGTCTGAGTAGCCTCTAGACATGACGAGTTGATGGGGAAAGACCCCAACTAACTCAACAAGCTGAAAACTGAAATACATAAAGAAAAGATAGATAGTTGGGTCGTCGGAAGATGAGGACTAACCAATAAGAAGACGCTAATAAGCTGTCTAAGAACAGGGTTAAAGCTGAGAGCTAGGTCCTGCATCATGAAATGATACAACATAAAAAGTATGCGGTCAATACGTGGAATATATCGAGTATGCAAGGTAAGTAAGACCGCTAAAGTAAGCAAAATCTTTTAAAGGCAATGCATAATTAAACATAACATCATAAACTGAGAGTAGGGCTAGTATGCATTCTTTTTGAAATCATGACTTTTTCATAACATGATATAACATATCTTTACACGTCAAACTAACTCGAACGATTCAAAGATGCAATATGATATTTATAGAAAAGATGAACATTGAGTCAAACCTTGCTTTTAGAACATGCATGTGTATATAATAATCATGAGCAATGAATATGTGTATCTGAATCATATAGAATATTGGGAGATTCATCACTTAACCGACATACCACGATAGAGCTTATGTGGTCCCAACTATAACACTCACGCCGGAGAGCCATCTAAAACCATGCCAGGGATAAGGACACTACCATGATATCTATATCAAGCTCAAGGGCCATTAGAGCCGAGGATAGCTTACAAGGGAGGTCCCAATAATATAATAGTGTCAACCTACATTGGCTCGTAGTTCTAGGGAATAGGGTGATCGACCCTTAGCCCGCTCGATGCTAGACTCTTCTCCCAAAACATGCAGATGCTCTACATCATATATAACTGCTCAATGATCAAATACATCTCAAATACTAAATCATGCATATGGGGAAAACATAATTGGTAGCCTTGCTCCAAAACCATGTGGTAAGCTATGCATAGGAAGATTTAACTCAAAAGATACCACAATCTAGAATATAAAATTTGGGAGTCTTCGCTCCAAAGCAATGTGGTAATCTTAGTTCAATAAAATCCTCATTTAAACTTACCATGTGGGCATTGCTCAAGGCCTTATCATACTTAGAAATACTCAATTCTCATTAAAAACATAATTATAAACATGGGTAGCTTCAAATCATGCTTTTCCTCATAATATCTCATCATTATCACATTCACTTCACAAATCTCACTTTTCATGATCATATCATCAATGGGCTTCAACATTCATAAGGCTATAAATATAAACTTTAATTGAAATCATTATAAAATTAGCCCATGCTTCACAATTCGATAATAAAATCATAGTCAATTCATACCCACGTGAAAAAAATATAAGATTCATGCTTTTGGGTAAAATACCATACTTGATCATAGGAAATTCTCATACTTAGATAGAAATTGGGCATGGGTGTGGGAGGAAACACCCATTTATAACCCTACATACCTGGAAGGGACTGATTCTACTACTTCTCTGATTTGCTAAGAAGGATTTGAATGAAAACTTTGAAGACTTGCTCTAGATCACCTCCTTAACTTCTCAAGTTTGCATGCATGGAAGGAAATAACTTAGAATAAGTTTCCCCTCCTAACACCTAGTAAAACGAGCCTTAAATGATGTAGTTTTGTCTTTAGAAATTTAAGAATTACGAAAAAGCCCTTACTAAATTCACAGGAAATTACTGCCAGGTGTACCTAACGGACGACCTGACAACTTGTGGTCCAGGGCAATGACTCGTCACCTTGCTCGTCAAGTTCATTACCTTACCTTGTCTCCTGGGCTCGTAATGATTAACATCATGACTCGTTAGGATGACCATGACTCGTGGTCACCACCCGTGAAGTACACTATTCTTCTTCCTTCTCTTTTCCTTCTTCCCCCACCTCACGACTGACCTAATAACTCGTGCGGTCTGACCACGAGTCATTGCCACGCAGTGGGGACCCTTTTTCTTCAAATTTCCCAAACTCCTCACTGGCCTCCCCACGAGTCACCTGACGACTCGTGGGCTGTCCTCACGAGTCGTCTCATGACTCGTGATGAGTCTGCAATATTAACTTTACATTTTCCCCGCTTCAACTCCTGAGTCCGATCTTTGGTCTTCTGGGGTATAATAGTATGTTCCTTGTCTCCGTGCTTTACTTTTAAGATGCGTTGAGGGTAACATATGATTTTTTTGGGGATGGGTCTTCTTGGGCTTTTTGTTGAACATAACTTGAGAGATTTTCTTGCCGGAGTCTTTTTCCTCGGGTGTTCCTTATCTAGTAGAATCAACATATTTAGGTTTTTTTTTGTTTTGTTTTGTTGGTTAGATGGAAGGAAAATAGTAGGCGTAAGAGCAGTCAAATAAAGCATGCTGCGAGTTGATTTAGTATGTTTAAAATGATACCCCTCCTAAATGTTTTTTATGAGTATGTACTTGTTTTGTGAGTTGTGACCATTGTGGCTCTTTATATGGAATCATATGTATTGCTAGAATAATTATTTTTTAAGCTGTGCATGAACCTAACAGTTGGTAACTAGCCGTGCAATTTAATGCTTTTGTGAGTGAGGCATGTACTTAGTTCTATTGTGCATGTTAATCTAAAACTTGCCTGCTTAGTTATACCAAGGTATAGGATGAGGGATTAGGAAAGGATCATATTCCATTTTTTATATTATCCCACTTTAGCCTAAATGACCTACCAAATGAAAATAAATACCCCTTGATCCCGATTTTGAGCCTTAAATGAACCTTTTTGTTGTTTAACCAATTCACCT
Organism: Datura wrightii; assembly: GCA_035772735.1. Classification (NCBI taxonomy): domain Eukaryota; kingdom Viridiplantae; phylum Streptophyta; class Magnoliopsida; order Solanales; family Solanaceae; genus Datura; species Datura wrightii. The sequence continues at coordinate 114,694,569 of JASDFA010000003.1, read as the reverse complement.
TCCTACTTTGATTATGTTGAACCTGTTTTGGCCCTGGTCCCTTATTGGACACTATGGACATCAACTCAGGATAATCGCCTAAGTTGAGGGTGGCTATTATAGGGTGAGCAAGAAAAGTTGGTGGTGAGATAGTTGAATCATAAAAAAGAAAGGCGGGCGCGGTGTACATAATGAATTATCAAAAAAGAAAAGGAAAAAAAGGAAAACAAAAAAAAAGAGGAAAAGATGATAAGAAATGAATGAAAAGAGGAAAACCTCACCCATAGTTGTGAAAGAAGAAGACAAGAGGGAAAAAGGGAGAAAAGTGAAAGAGAGGTTAAAGTGGAGCCAAAAGTTAGTATAGTGCCAAGAAGGGTTGGGTCACTATGTCTATATCTACCATACCCATCCCCAAGCCTAATTACAAGCCTAAGAAAGTCCTATACTGATCCTAGTTTAACCGTTCAAAGACTGAGGTGTAGAAAGTAAAGGCAAGCTTATGGTATTGTGCATGCACAATTTGAACTTCTTTGTGAGAGTGAGCGAGTTCTTACCTAGTCCCAAAAGTATTGTCATGATCTTGTATATGTGTATGGGACTTCTTTGTGGTGAGGGCTTGCGATTGCATTGGCTGATTGCTAGCTTACCTAGGTGAAATGTCATTTGTGTATGCTTGGTTGTGTAGTGATAACATGATGTCATTCATTGATCCCATTGTGTCATAATGATGAGTATTGAGTCTTTGCACCGATTTTGTTTTGAGCACTGTAGAAGGGGGGTTGATTGTGTGAATAACATGTATGCTTCATAAGTTTTCGACTGCTATGCATCTCATAGGTTTCTTCTAGTTAAGCATCATTATGGGTTGATTTTATTTTGTTTACCTGAAGATATGCAAACATGCTAAGTTGAGGGTGTTGATGTGCCGTATTTTTACGTCACTTTTCGATGCTTAAAACCAAGTGAATAGGCATGCATTTAGGTACATTTATCCAGATATGATGCGTTTTGGTAGTTTTGCAAGTAAAATAGGCCACGGGAGTTAGGCAACAGACGAGCCTCACAATGGACCACTGGCTCTTACCATGAGTCGTTCCAGGTAGCCGTTAGAAAAGGTTTTATCAAAAGGGTGAAAATCATAGCTAAACAACGACTGGAACCTACAGCCCCTATGATCATATAATGGATCGTACATTGTAGTCGTGGGGTAGATTCAGAAAAAGTGCTAAAAGAGGCCACATTCAATGGATGGGAAAGACGGGCCATATATTCAATGGACGAGTCATCCTGATCACCCGTGCAATGTGAATCTAAAAACATGCCCTGGAATCTTGGAACCAATGGAGAGAATCAACAGCTCGTACAACGAGCAGTGCTTACTGCTAGAATCTTAGAAAAGGTCAAGTCTATATGAAACAATGAACCATTCAATGAAGAATCCAATGGACCATTGAATCATCCAACAAGCCATTGTACTTGCCGACACCAGAATCCAATTTGACTTAGGAATGAATTTATTTTATTTCTATAAATACTTTGATTAGGTTTCTTTTATAGTTTTTGACTTTTTTTACCATACATTGGATGTTTTTGTTCGATATTGAAGTTCAAGAAATAATTTTCCTAATTTTGTTCTTGGGTTTTGAAGAATCAAACAATCTGTGATTATTGATTTTGGATTATTGTTGATCAATTCAAAAGTGTGATTTCTTCTACAATAATTTGTAACTTTATAAGTATGATTTCTACTACAATTGTTAATTATAATTCTTCATTAGCTAAATTTCATAACTAGGGTTGTGGGAATCATGATGAATTAACAATTGTAGGCAAAATACTTAGTGATTCTTGAATGGGTTTATGCATGTAATGTTCTTCCCTTCATTTTAATTATTTCTTAACTGTTGCAAACATTATATTTCACCTTATTCTTACTCACCGGACCAATGGGGTAATGAATGAAAAAAGCGATTAACAATAAAGATTTGAGGCTATCAACCCTCATCTAATAGCTTGACCTTGTCCAGAAATAACTAATTCGATATCCAAGGTAAGGGATAATCAAGTACACACTCGCATACGGATCAAGTTGTATGGTGATAATCATCTAATTAGGGGACCAACCATTTAGGTGAAGTTAGCTTACCAATATTGCATACAAAAGACCAGAATAGATCACTTGTATAATAAGCCTTTGTTGTTGTGAAGTCATGTGAGTCAACTCACTCATTGAATACAATCAATTTTAGCCTAGAATCTACTCACTACTACATACTATTTTTTTTTTATTATTTCTTGTTACAAACTTTCCCCCTGGGAAATACGTACACTAATAGTAATAGTAAATGCGTTAACCGAGGTCCTCGCCATATTCCTCGTAGGATCTGACCCCAATACTTGTTGGGTTCTATATTTGAACATCGACTGCTTTATATCGCATTTAGAGGTGTAATTTGGGCGACATCATTCTGGACTGATGAACATATGGTGGACACATTGGAAGATTGTCACACCCGATTCTAGACCTAGGACGTTGACCGACACTCAGACTATAAAGCGATCCAAGCGAACCCTTGACCTGACTTACTATTTACTTAAGTATAGCAGAAGTAATAGATGCAATGGGCTAAATAAATAAACTAACATTTATTAATTGAAATCAAAATCAATGTTATAACATTATTGACTCAACTCTAACTCTGTCTATGAAGCCTCTATAACTAAAGAATTGGTGCCGGGACATAGCTAGCACGACTACCTCAAGCTCTATAAACTAAAATACTCAATAAGACTGAGACTCTCCAAAAGTAGGGCGCTTCACCAAAGTTGAATGATAATGAAGCCCTAACAGCACCAAATGACATCAATATGTGGAATGTACGGTATGTAATAAGACTAAATAAAACAATAGTTACACAAGAGTGTTTGAACTGAAAAGATAAACTGAATGTAGTAATATAGCAGAAATTGAAACTCTGAATGATGCATAAAACACAATATGATCCATGTTGTAAAACAGTTATGCAATAAAACTGTGTATCAAAACATCTCTAAAAATACATTAAAAATGCATAACTTTACTTAGGGAATTTTTCATAACTGATATCATCATGAATGAGCACATGATGCCCAACTGTCACTCAAAAGTTGGCAGAGCCACTCAAAACCTTTCCAGAGCAAAGAATGCTAACTAGGGATCCATAACTGAAGTCCTTGCCGGGGACTTATCTTTGAGGAATCACCCGAACCAATGACATGATCCTATCCTACGCTGGTTACATAGTTCTGGGGATTGCAAGTGATGAACTCTTCACCCAATTCAGTTCTAAATAATCCTCTCAAAATATATGCTCATGTACTTATGCCTATCTGAGATAACTTGAAACATCTTTAATAAAATAATTTAGCTATAGATATAATATATGTTTAAAAGCTCTTGTTGAGCCTTTTGCTCAAAATCTCTTTACTTTAATGAAGAGCCTTTCGCTTAAAATATTCTTTTAAAAAACTTGGGAGTTTCTATACTCCAACATCTCTTTGAAAACTTCTGAGCTTACATGCTCAAAACATCTCATGAGTTTCAAAAACAAGACTTCACTTTGACTTTGAAAATCATGCTCAAAATTATACTTTATTTCTCAAAAACTCTTTTCAAAATCTGCTCAACTTTATGAATCAATGCAATTAAACTCAAATCACAACACTTTCAAAATCATGACTTTTATGCAATAGATTTCATGGGATAAGAGACATGAACCAATCATAAACAATCAATAATCAAGAGATACTAACAATAAACAATAATAGAATGATAATCAATAACAAAGAGATACAATTCAATAGGAATAACTCAATAAGGAACAATTTAATAGATAGAGAATAAGACAATCCAAGAATTTGGATAGAAACCCTAACTTTTAATCTCAATGAATTCTTGCATAGATTTAGGACATAAGGATGATTAGAAATAGCCTTATATACCTGGAAATTCAAACTTAGACTCAAGCTTAAAGAACCCTAGGTTGAGAAGATGACTTCCTGCCTTGGTTGATAAACTTAAGAGCTAATAATCTTCAATTCTTACGTGGTAATGGAAGGAATAATAGTTTATACTAATTAAACACTTAAATATGCTCTTTAGAAATTCCAAAATATTCTGATTTAGGAGATAAAAATATGAAAAGTTACTAAAATACCCCTAGGAACTCGCCTAAAAATTCTGCTCGTCAGTGACAAGGAGTTGTCATACCTCTTGTGGTGACCACTCGTGGTCACTGGGGCCTTATTGGTCACTCTTTGTTCTACTTCTCATGACCCTTCTAATGATTCCACAAGTCATACTATGACTCATGGTCACTGACAATGTCCTAGACTTTTCTTTGAATCTCACACCATGATTAGTCCCAACGGTTCGTTACATAATGTAATCGGTCGTTACATGACTTGTTGGATATATATTGGGAAACATGGCATTGCTCATCACGGGTCATCTCAAGATTTGTGACATCTCATCAAGAGTCGTGATGTGACTCGTTCTGTGGGATTTTGTCCACTTTCTGCTAGTTTCTATGTAACACTCCAAAATTTTCTAAGACCAAACCCCAGACTTGGAATGAAAATAAAAAAGAAAACAAAAAGTTTTCCTCAGAATGACTCATTAAATGAGTCATTTTCAGAGACAAGGACCCATTAAACGGTTGTTAGTCATCCAGCAGATAGCTTCCTCAAATTCAAGAGACGTTGTGCTGCTCATTCTAACAAGTCCAGAATCTTGTCACAATCTTCCCCTAAACCAACGAGCCTAGTGATGAGTCATTGGAAAAAGTAATGACTCATAGTATCAATCCATTAGATAAAATCCAGAAAGTATTAAAATCCCTCCAGTAACAATGGGTGGAAACAATGACTCGTTGTTCAACGGGTCATTCTGCCCGTCCGGCGAGATTTTTTTAAATGGTCTCAATGACAACGACTGGACTCAGTGACTTGTCAAGTCCTCTAATAAGTCATCCTTTCCGGTCGTTCATTGAAGTCTAGAAAGTAGAATTCCAGACCCAGGACCAACGATTGGTCTGAATGAATCGTGGTCACAATCAACTGCTTATTGTCAAACCCGTTGGATCCGGATGAAAGTTTTCCAAACATATTTTCCAGGGGTATTTTTGTATATTTCCACTCTTCTAAGTCCTAAACTATGTTATTTTGGTAATAATGTTAAAGGATTTAGAGGGTAAAGGTTCTCCTCCCTTATTCCTCACTCAGACGTTCAGAGCATCATTACGTAGAACTTAGAGCTTTGCTCTCAAGCCAAGAAGTTGGGCTTGTAATTCTTCTCAGAATTTTCAAGCTACTTCTCCAAGATTTCTTCTCCAGGTATGTGGGGATTCAAAAAGGGGATTCTTTCATCCTTGTGCTCCAAACTTTATCTTCAAAAATCTTCTCCTTTCTAGCTCTGCAAGAATTATGAGTTAGGGCTTTTCAAACAAATTATAAATGTTTCTTAGATTTCAGTTGCTTTCTACAAGTTTCTATCATCCAATGGATTCTATCCCTAGTTTTAGTATGATTTTTGGGTTGAACTTTACATGATTTTAAAGCTAGCGTAAATTTCTATTATTCTATGGGTTATTATCTAAGTGTAATTTTTAGAATATATATTTCAATTTAAAGTTAGTAATTGTGCCACCGTAGGACTTAATCCGAATGGGTTTTACAGTTGCCGATGTCCCAAGAAGAGAAGATGGAAGAAGGTCTTGTAATGCTAACCAGCAAGCCCTACTAGCTCCCATAGACCCTCAAGATGATCAAGTGACACCTACTGAATTCAGGGCTGCTATTCATATGCTAGCTAAGGCGGTGACCAACCAGGTCAACCAGAAGGCCATCGTACCTACCAATACAAGTGGACCTGTAGCTGCTGCTAGAGTCTAAGACTTTACTAGGATGAATCCCCTGAAATTTCATGTGTCTAAGGTAAATGAGGACCCAAAGGACTTCATCGACGAGGTTTAGGAGATCATTCAAATCTGGGTGTTATCTCCGTTGAAAGTGCAGTGTTGGCCGCCTATCAACTGAAAGGAGTGGCCCAGATATGCCACAAACAGTAGAAGGAAGGGAGACGGGTTGGTGCAGGTCCGGTGAAGTGGGATGAGTTTGTGACCGTGTTTCTAGATAGATTCTTTCCACGGGAGTTAAGGGTTAAAGCCACTGAGTTCATGAATTTGAAATAGAATGACATTACGGTGTAGGAGTACTCCTTAAAGTTTACTCAATTGTCAAAGTATGCTCTGGAAATGGTTGTTGAGCCTGGGGCTTGATTGCTCAAATTTGTGAATTGGGTCTTAGACTTGGTGGTTAAGGAGTGCAGGACTTCTACACTCATCAACGAGATGGACATTTACAGGCTTATCATCCATGCACAGTAGATAAAGGTGGAGAACTAAAGGAGATAGAAAGGGAAAGTAAGTGGGCAAGGATAGGCCAGTTCGAGTATTCACAGCAAAGGTTGGAGCGGTAGTAGTCCCCCATAACAACAACAGAGACCTCCAACACACTTTTTAGCTAGTACTCCCTCTTCCAGGCATCGTAAAGATTGGAGGGGCGGAGCATCAGGCTCCCAGTCTCAGAGCCATGTATCCAATAATCGCACCTTCCCGCTATGTCCTAAGTGTGGTAAGAACCATCCAGGTGAGTGCTGTCTGGGAAAGGAGGGTTATTTTTGTTATGGCCAGCTGGGTCACAGGTTGAGAGATTGCCTGTTAGTAGGATGGTGGAAGGCCTAGTCCACTACATCAGCAGCTCTTCCAGGTCGCTCAGCTTAGTAGGGTATTACATCAGGTACAGGTGGCTAATGTCGCCCAAGCGCATGCAAGCGCATATGGTCTTTAAGTAATATAGAATTGTTAAGTCCAGATATCGTACCCACAAGAACTTGTCAATTTAATTGTTATAAGGTTGTCACTTTGATTTCATTAATCTACGAAACAAATAAATTGGAGATTGGTTTGGTAAATTAAACTACTAAACTTCAAAAGTAAAGATTAACTACAAATGAATGCAATCTTGATTGTATTTCGATAATGATGACAAACTAGGGCAATGGCACTTGGTTGGTTTCAGGTTGAGTTTTTCAAAAGTAATTAAACTAGCATGATTCTTCCTACGGTTGTTAGTTGGAAGTTACTGTTCCATTTCTTGCCACTATCCCTAGCATCAATGAACTATCTCATGCCAACTTGTATTTCAACTAAATGGGATTGAAGGGTATATCCCTATCCTCAACAAAAACTTCTATCTTATCACCAATGGGTTCAAGGGTCTTTGAATTCCCATTCTGTATTTATTTTTAACCCTTTCGATTCTCTTTCCCAAGTTCAATCGAAAGTCAATAGATTACTTATAAGGTGATAAATCTCATAACTATAAATTAAAACAAATAAATACAAACAACCATAGAGAAGAATCAAAACCAAGTTTATTATGCTTTCAAACAATCAACTATCCACCATGGCCATAACCTAGATTATAAGTTTAGCCACTCATAGAAAAGCGGAGAAACAAATAGGTAGTCATTGTTATACATAAATATGAAGTAAAGAAGAAAAAACCTAGTTGTAGAAATTTGTCTTCCTTCCAAACGACTTACAAGCTTTCATGAACAAAATATGGAAAAGAAAATGAGTTGAGACTCTTCTCTGGCATCTCAGCCTCTTCCCTTGTGTCAAACTCTGTCTAAAAATTGATAAATGATGATTCAAGATTTGTAGCAAACAACCTAGTCCTCATATATATATATATGATCCTTCAAATGATGCTTCTGTCCTTCAAGAATTGGCTTTAAAATCAGCATTTTCCACTCCAGAATGGGCCTGGTGCACTGCCCCTCCTATCTTGCCACAAACTTAGTCAATTTTTCAGCAATTTTAAGGTCCAGAATAGGCCTGGCACCCCGCCCCAACTATAGCACCAGCTTGAGAATTTTTCTCTGAAGTTTGAGGGCTGGTGGAGGGCACCAGCCATAGCACTAAACTGTGAATTTATTTCTCTGAAGTTTGGGACTTGGTGCAGGTCGCCAGCCATAGCAGCAGACCCGTCAGATTCTCAAAGCTTCATTCCTTGCATCATTTTGAGCTCCTTTTGCTTAGTATTCTGATCAAATCAACTAAAATCATTTGTTAGCACATAAAACACACACATACATGAATTTAAGAATAAATTAAAGATTATAAACTCAAAACATGATCAAATATGGGTGAAAATTGTTACACCTCGTAAATGTTAACGATTAGTAAGCATACACGTGGATTGGTGATGAGTAAGAAGAGCTTGACACATGTGGAAAAAGCCTCGAAAGAGGAGTAGGATGGGACCAGTGCGCACAGGGCGCCAGGCCTGCTGGCTCTTTGAGAGGCGCGGGGCGCCAGGCCTCCTTCCTTAATGGGAGGTGCGATGCGGGGCAATTGTGGCACGATGGAGGGAGCGCCACACACCCCCCTGCCACTTTCCTGTGGTATATGTGTAGTCCTAAGTTCAAGATTAAATCATTTTCCAAGTTATGTTTCGGCTAGAGAGGGTGTCAGATGAAGAATTCAAGTAAAGATCGTCCCTTTACGCTAAACACTGCCCAAATTCAAATTAACTTTGGGTATCGAAGTTTAAGCTCGTAGGGAGCATTACTATGGAGTTAGTTTTGCAAAATTCAACGAGCAAATCATAGCCCCGCCGAGCGAAAGTTGTCAGAATTTCTCCAAACTAATTTCTATACGATCACAGGCTTCAAGTAAGTATTTCTCCCTTCTGAACTCTCGAAAAATTATACGTTTTCGACCATGTTCCTTTAAGTTGAAGTATAGTTAATATTTATATAGAAAGTTATCATTGTTGTCGAATTTAATACTGAAACTAGCCTCATTCTCCCAGTAATATGATTACTATTGGAAGGAGCTGTCGAATACGAATTGAAACTCGCCAGTTAATCAGGAATCGACGATCGAGGTATGTTAGGGAGAATTCCTTTAGCAAGTTAGTTTCTTTAGCGTTATAACTCAGTTTAAATCCTAGTAAGAGAACCAAAAGCATATCAATTGTGATTAGCGATTGTTATTAGCTGAGACTAGTATTTTATGTTTAGTTTGGGACTGACTACACCCTGTATAACCTTCCATGACCAATCCCAAGGTTACTAGCTATGTCGACGCCCGCCAGGGGCGAGATGACGTTGATGTGATATGGATTTATAGCACTATTGACACTCAAAACTAAGAAAATACCATGAACTTAGGTGTATTTATGTGGATATGAGGCACTTTTTCTTTGATTTCAGGATAAATGGGTGTTGGAGCATAAATTTGCAAAAGGAAGCTAAAAGTGTGCAAAAAAGGGCAAAAATGCGGTCCACAATACGATCCGTAGGATGGACCTATGAGTAATCTTGATGGCTGTGATAAGAAGCAGAAGGCTGAAGCTGGAAGAATGAACCTACGAGTCTTTCCATGGATCGTACCAAGCTTTTACGAGTCGTGGCAAGGCAGTCGTGATGAACTCCAGAAGAATTGCACAAGAGGCTGATTTTCAGTACGGGAGGATACCATGACCCATGAGAGCTTGGTAGTAGTTGTACCATACTAGTCATGGTGAGCTTCAGACAAATTGCAAAGATTCAGAATCAAGCCACGGGAGCCTGGTACGAGTCATAGGAAGGAGGTATGAATCGTACCTTGGCCCGACACTTAGCCAAAAATCATCCAACAATCCAAACCTCAAGATGCTTCCATGGACCGTAGGATACTCCTATGAGTTGTAGGATGACCCGTGACAAGGTCAGCACCAGATATGGAAAATCGCCCTGTTAGCCTAGGAAAAGAATTCTTAGATCTATATAAGTATGTTTTATGTTTTATTTTTGAGAGGGGACATGGAGAAGAATTAGTTTTAGTTGAAAAAAATGTATTAGATAATTTTATATCTTTGAAAGAGAGAATTGAGTTGGTTCAACCTTGTGATCAACCTTTTCTTGAATTCGTATTGTACTTGCTACTTGTTCTTCAAGATTTTGTGGATTAATTAAAGAAAGTATTTTTATCAATCATATTTGTAAGTATTGTTTTTATGTCTTTAATCATGAACACACTTCACAACCTTGCAACTATGAGAGGCTAAAACCTCCATAGCTAGGGTTGTGGGAACCATGGTGGATTAACAAGCTAGGGTTGCACAGAGTGAGTCTAAAACCAATACTAATTACTTATATTGTATTCTCTTCATGCTTTAATGATTCTTAGCGGTGTACCATGTTAGGAAGTGCCCGAATTCTTTACTTTCTTTAGTTGAAGAGGTAGAGATTAGGAAAAGAGAATTACAATGGAGCCTTGATCTTGATGATCATTGTATTAACTTGAGCTATGGTCACAGGATAGTAATATATGAAACTTAGTGATAACGGTTAGTTTGGAAACGCTCATAAGACTTGGTCAAGTAATTGAGTGTAGTCCTTCAATAGGGATTGGTTGATCATTTGAATGAACCTGAGTTATCAGTTCTATAAGTAAGTATTGGTGAAGATCATTAGTGTATACCTAAAGCTGTTATGAATCCATGGGGAACACAAACCCTAGTTATCCTTTAATTATTGATTCACAACCATAATCTTGACAACTGCTTTGTATTTACTATTTATTATTATTAGAATCCCCCCAATTGTGAAGTAATTATCATACAAGTTCACTTACCAACTGTAATCTAGATCTTCTATATTCCCTGTGGGATCGACCCCAAACTCTAAGTTGGGTTCTTTATTAACAACGTCTACTTCATACTTCAGTTAGAAGTGTGGTTTGAGCATTTTCAAAAAGTGGCGCCGCTGCTGGGGAATACGGCTAAGACTAGGTTATTTGCTTATTTTTGACTTTTTGGTAGTTTTTCCTTAATTACGTTTATTTTTTGTGTTTTTGATACCCACAGGTTGTCCTCTGGTGAATGCCAAGCACTCAGAGTAGAGGAGACCCCCTTGTTCCACTAAATCCTGAAATCGAACGAGCACTGCATAGAATGGAAAACCCTGAGCAAAGAGAAGCTCGCTTAGCTGAAGAAGCTAGGCAAGCCGAGCTATCTAGGTTAGCTGCACTTTAGCAGGCTGAAGATGACAGAGATGAGGTGGTAAACGCTAATCGACATGGGAGGGGCAACCGAGCTCAGAGATTTTCCCCTCAGTTCTTCAATGATGAGGACCCAGATATTGATGAAGTTGGGTCAACTGGAGCAATTGTGTCACCACCACTTCCCGTTGGGGCCAAATTTGATATTACCAGCACCATGATTCAATTGTTAAACATGAAGGGGGCATTCAGTGGCCATGTAGAGGATGATGCCAAACTGCACTTAATGAACTTCATAGGAATATGCAAGGCGTACAGGTTGCCCGGAGTAAGCCAAGATGCCATACGACTCCGACTCTTCCCTTTTTCTCTATCAGGGGAAGCTACTTTGTGGTTATCGGAGCTGCCCAATGACTCCATAACCAACTGGAGGGAGCTTAAACAGGACGTTTTGGAGAGATTCTTTCACCCATCAAGGATTTTACAACAAAAAGATGAGATATACAATTTCCGAAAAATTAAGATGGAGGCACTTCATGAAACCTGGATGTGGTTCAAAAAGAAGTTGACTAAGTGCTCAAACCATAAAATTCCAGATGACAGTTTGTTGGAAATTTTTGACAGGTCTCTGAATAATAGCACCAAAGCTGTAGCAGATACGGTGGCTGGAAGAGTATTGATGAGTCACACTTGGGAGGAAGCAACCACTATCCTTGATAGGGTGACTAAGACAAACAAGGCCTGGCATACGAGGGAGGCTGATATGTGGCAGGTACATATGGTGTTAGTTTGACTGCAGACCAATGGAGGAAGGAAGAACAACGCGATCAGGAGTTGGCTCACATGCGCAATCATTGGATTTGCTGACAATCATGGGAACCGAGCTATAAAGGTGAATGCAGTGGGAACTCAAGGAAGGGAGCAAGGAGTTGATCACTCTGATTCTGAGGAGGAGGCAACCTTCCTAGATGGCCAAGTGGTGGGTTTTCAAGCCAACAGCCAAGCATCTGGACAAGACAATTGGCGCCAAGGTTTTGGAAATCAAGGTCAGAACCAATTTAGAGACAACTACAACAAGAACGGGTTCAGAGATAGGAGCCGTGGACATGAGCGCGAAGGAGAATGGAGAAGGAATGATGAATACTACAATGACCGGTCTGGAGTCTATGTGCCTCCCAATGCATGAGAAGGGGAGGCCGAACAGTCAAAGTTAGAGAGCATGATGGCTGAGATGCTGAAAAAGGTGAGGTCCATTGATGATCAATTAAAAGAAATTCGAAGTGACTTATCGAGCATGGGTCAGAAAGTGGAATCTCACGCCACCGCCATCAAGTAGATAGAAAACCAACTTGGGCAACTGTCAGCATCAATGAACCCTAGGCAAAAGGGTACACTCCCTAGAAACACTGTCTAGAATCCAAAGAACGATGCTCATTGCATAGCAGTGATGACTAGGAGTAGTAAGACCACAGTTGAATCCTCATTCCCAGTTGAAGTTGAAAGGAAGAAAGAGAGCGTGATTGAGGAAGAAGAGATGGGTGCTAAGACATAAAATAGTAAGTTGCAAGAGGCCCCTAGAGGTGAGAAGGAAGGAAATATTGATCAATGGGCAACCCAAGTGCATAAGGCTATTCCACGACCACTTCCGCCATTCCCTCAAAGGATGAAGAAAAAGGTGGATAACAGTAAGTTCCAAAAATTCCTTTCAATGCTTAAACAACTATCGGTGAACATACTGTTGGTCGAAGCACTAGAGCAGATGCCAGGGTGTGCAAAATTCATGAAGGACCTGGTAAAAAAGAAGAGATCTGTGAGCTATGAGTCGATTGACAATGTCCATCACTGCAGTGCCATAGCAATGAGGGTCTTAGCTTAGAAAAAAGGAAGAACCATGTGCCTTCACAATACCTTGCACCATTGGTAATGTCGAGTTCACAAGGGCACTCTGTGATCTGGGAGCTAGCATTAATTTAATGCCCTTGGCAGTTCTCAAGAAGCTAGGATTGGGAGCCCCCACAACGACTAACATACGGCTACTGATGGCCGACGAAAAAGTTAAGAAACCAGTGGGCATCTTAGTTGATGTGCTCGTCAAGGTTGACAAGTTAATATTCCCAGCAGACTTCGTGATTTTGGATTGCGAGGTCGATTATGAGGTCCCCATCATTTTGGGGTGACCATTCCTTGCCACTGGGAGAGATCTAGTAGATGTGGAAGCAGGTCTACTGAAGTTCAAACTAAACAAATAAGATGTTACTTTCAACATCTGCCGGACCATGAAGCAACCGAAGGAATTTAGTGTGATCTCAGTACTAGAGGATGAGTATGAGTCACTTGACGAATTCTGAGTAGTCAAGAGACTTGCGTCGTGCCGCGACGTTAAATCAAGCACTTCTTGGGAGGCAACCCAAGTGGTGGCTTGGTGAAATCTGAGTAACTAGACCACCTGCGTCATGCCGCGACATTAAATCAAACACTTCTTGGGAGGCAACCCAAGTTATTGAACTAATGTCTGCTTAGTGTGCAGGGAAACAAAAACAGGTGGCTAAAAAATCAGCTGCTACAAACTCTCAGTACGACCCGTGATGAGGTCCTATGAGCCGTAGCAGCAGGCGTGGTGAGAAGCAGAGAAAACTCAAAGCAAAAGTCAGGCCTACGGTTCATCCTATGAGTCGTACCTCAATTGTACGAGTCGTAGGATTGATTCATAGGTCAACAGGTAAGTTCATTCTACTAATGTCACTACGGGCCAGGGGACGAGTCGTAGGTACCTCCTACGACTCGTGAAATGAGTCGTGATGGGTCAAAAACACCACTTATACCCGACTCAACCCAGATTTGTTTGATTTGGCCCTAATCTATTTAAATCAAATCCACCCCTCTCCCATGCTAAACACTCAATCTCACAACGTTAAACTCACTCCCCCACAACCTATCACTCAACAACCAACAAGGAATCGAGCAAGTGTTTGCTCAATCCATGTTCGGCCAACCCTACACAGTGATACCTAGTCGAACAAAGGAACAATCAAGTAAGTGTTTTACATTGCAAATTCTAAATACTTTGGAAGTGAACTTAAGGGCATCAAAACCCATGAGAATCACTGATTATGCCTGAAAACCAAGTTTTAATGCAAAAACAAACAAAAAGGGTTAATGAATTGGAGTCAATTGGAAACCCTAATAGAAATATTATTGAGATTTGGCCTTGGAACACTTAAATGATGTTACCAGTAATTGTCGAAAAAGGTGGAGGTTTGGGTAGTGTTAGAATGGAGTCTATGAAATGCCTAGACCTGGGAGAAATCTGAGTACCCAAAAATGTGCAAAACAAACACCTACACACTGAACAAAGAATCATGAATGAGGTCTAGAAAGGGTACGAAGCACAGTACGAGTCGTAGGTTGATACTATGAGCCATACTAAGTTCTCATACCACCAAATTGAAAAAGCTTGTCTGAGAAGTCCACCCTATGACTTGTGGAATCGACCTACGGGTCGTACCACGAGTCATGGTGAAAAACAAAGATTTACTATCAATAGGACTTCATCAGACGCCTCAAGGTACGGATCGTACCTTTATGGTACGAGTAGTACCTACGAGTTGTAAGGCACCATCGGGACTTCTCACTAGTCGTACCTTCATGGTATGACTCGTAGTGAGGACCGTGATGAGATTTTGAACTTCTCTTATCTGATTTTTCTTTTTTCAAAAATAGACAACTAACCTCTTTCTCTTCAAGTACAATGACTTTCAAAAGCAAAGATGATAAATAAAAAGCCCGGAGGAAGCTAAGAATAGTATCATCAGAGTCTGACAAGGCTTGAGATTCACCTAGTAGTTCACTTGAGGATTATCAAGTAGACACCTCAGACACTAATGGAACTAGAACCACTACGGCAAGAGAAAAGGCCCAAGCCGAAGCAACCACTGCCACATCTACTCAAGCTCCCCAGTCTGAAGAGGGAGTTAGAGAGGAACAATAGAAGTCAGGGAATGACTGCAATGCTGAAGAAGGGTCAGGGGAGACCCAAAGTGAAGAAGAAAGTGGCAGTGATGAGTCAGAGGAGGAGGCTCCGAATGAAGCACAGGCACAAGAGTAGACCCCACGTAGAGAAAATCATACAATTTGGTGGAGAGTGCCAGGAGCCAAAGAAATATATGAGCAGCGCATCTCTCTCATCGCCAAAAATAAGCCAAGGCAAAGCATACAAGAAGAGCCTCGGATCTTCACAAACACACTTAATGAAGTTGAGGAGATGAAGTGGATTTTTAGTTTCTATGGATTTGAGTGGATGGAAAAGACTCCAGCACAGTACACATAAGACATCGTCCTAGAGTTCTATGCCAACTATTTGGCCACCGTGGAGGTGAAAGCAAAGGAAGGGCAGAAGGTGAAGGATCAGCCGCGTCTGGAGGGTGTGATGGTCCGAGGTCGCGAGGTTGATATATCTGAGCGGACAATCGCTCGAATATTGTAGGGGCCACAGTTCTTGCCGACCAGAATGACGCCATAATTTGATTATAGAGTGGAGGCAATAAAGCAGATCAGAAGTCATAGCATGGGTGAGCGACAGAGGCAGCTGCAATGGTTAGCAGAGGTGATCTCTAAGAACAAGGACGAGTACGAGTGAGTTACAGGTGGTAAGAAGGTGACAAAGAATTCACTAAACTTCATAGAAAAAGCCTGTTGGATATTGGTGCGACATCGGTTAGCACCCATAGTCAACGACAACACACTAAGTGCTAATGGGGCAGCTTTGGTGGCATGCCTCATGTCTCGTTATCCTCTTAATATTCCAAGGATCATAGATACTGAGATACGAGACTGGGCGGTAGGAGTAAGCACTACTATCCCATTCCCAAGCCTTGTATTCAGTTTATGCAGGGAGACGAGAGTTCAAAAGGGTGATGAGCGGTTGATTAGGGGGAAGAGGATTGTAGACATAGGCCTTATCCGGGACGAGATGAACCCGGCAAGAAGATCTAGACTTCCTACAGCCGTACCAGTATCTCAGCCAGCAGGGGATGCACAGGTGGATGTCCCCACCACACAGGAGATGAGCGAGACACCGGCTACAGATGTCGGTCACCCTGAGACAGCTCCTAGAACCTCAAATGCACCATTGCATAACTCATAGACTCCAGCACCAACAGGCCATATCTTGGTACCACAGGACTTCCTTCAGAAGTTGTCCAAGAGATTGACCATGGCGGAGCGCAGAATTTAGGCCATGATGGAAAATGTAAAGCCATGGGTCAAATCCGAGATAGATGCAGCAGCTCAGGCCCTACATGCTTGCCTAGACAGCTTTGAGAGCAGATTTAACATGAGGATGGTAGAGCAGACAAATACAAGCAGTCTCATGGAGTTGGGAGCTCTTCGGAGCCAAGTAGTTGAGTTGTCATCACGGCAACAAACAGTTATAGCAACCTCCACTCTTTCGGACCTAGATGCCGAGCTTTATGAAGATATTGATTTAGCAACATATTGGGAGCTGTTCACGGCTGCTAAGAAGGGTAAGAAGCAAGATATTAAGGAGGTCAGAGAGGAGAGTCCAAAGAAGAAGAGGAAGAGAGAGAAGAAAGAAAGCAAACTGTCCAGAATAGAGAGCATGCAGACTCATACAACACATATGTCTGAGCTGCATGAGAGATTTAGAGGACCAGGAAGCTCCACCACAGCTCAACCTAAGCATACCAGTGGTCATGACCCTTCGGATGAGACACATTCAGCCCCAGCTACTACAGAGACTGATCAAGAAGCCACACTCACTGAGGGGGGAACTACTCCGCCTGTTGTTACACCATTGAGCACGCCAGCCACCGCTAGCGCCACTACTACTGTGGAGGTACCACCTCTGCAAGATGACAGGAGTGCCTAGAGTGCCACAGGTCTATTTTCTTCCCTACATGCTTATAGTTTATGCTTCGGGGATGAAGCTCACTTTTTCAAAAGGGAGAGGGGGTGTACTTGTATTTTTGGGAATTTTGTTCATCTGAGGGTTTTTCTTGTCGTGCTTCTTTTACCTCAAGCATGCTATCTAGTAGAACCGACATATGTTAGGATTTTTTTAGTTGTGATTTTTATTTGATTAGAAAGTAACTTAGGAATACTCAGCCAGTAGTAATGCACTAGTTTTGTTTTTTTTTGAAAAATTGACCTTGTTCAAAATTTTTGCTATGTATTTGTGACAACATGCATTATTTCTGTGGATCTTTTTATGTCATTTGGTTATTAATAATAGTTATTCTTGTTAATCCATGTATGAAATAGATAGGTGAAGTAAAAATAGTTCATGTACCATGTGTGAGTGAGGTTTTAGTATTCATTGCAGTATGTTATTGAGGATTTAGAACTTACCTGGTTGGTCTCTGGATAGGTTAAGGATGGTTGGTTAGGATATGATCATAGGCCTTTTTTGTTTTAGCTCACTTTTAGCCTATATTTCCCTACCAAAGTTTCATGAATCCCTTGATCCCAAGTTTGAGCCTTAATAGACCATTATTTCTTTGATTGACCTGTTAACCGTACCCGTTTGTTTATAATGAACCTGTTTTGTCCCTGGTCCTTCCTTGGATATTGTGAACCTCAACATAAGCAAAATGCTTAAGTTGAGGGTGACTAGAGTAGAGGTTCATAAATGGTGGGAGAGGGAGAAAGGAAAAAAAAAAGAAGAGAAGAGAAAAGAGAAAATGGTGAAAAAGTAAAAGAGCTGAAAATCTTGAGAACCTTGAAAAAGAAAAATTCAAAAGAGCTTGAATTTGTTTGAAAAATGTAAAAAATCACCTCACCCATGCAAATATTCTTAAAATGGGGGTAAAAAGGGAAGAAAGGAAAATGAAAGAGTGAAGGGTGAAATAGGTAAATGGTGTAGCCAATGTATGTAGTACCAAGGAAGGGATAGTCACTCATAAAATCTTTATCTTTATCATGTCCATCCCTAAGCCTATATTACAAGCCATATCAAGTCCTATAGTGATCCTAACTTTACCATCTCACAAACCGAAGTAGAGAAATTAAGGGCAAGCCTATGGTATCTGATGGATAATACTTGCAAACTTCCTTGTGAGAGTGAGTGCTTCACTTGCCTAGTCCCATGTTTGTGTTTGATACTTCATATCTGAGTGGGGACTTCATTTGTGTGAGGGTACATGGGTTATGATTTCTTTTACCATTGGTCTGTGTGAAAAACATTGGTGATGACTTTGTTGCCTATTGATAGCTGGATGACATGTCTTGATCCCTGTATATGATGTTTTGATGTTGCTTGTAATGCATTAGCTGATGATGTTCTATGAGGAAGGGTCAATAGAGTGTATATAGAGAGTGCAAAAATTTGTTTGAGTATTGGCTGTAGTATCTTAAGTGTATTTTCTAGTTGAGCGTGTGTTTAGTTTTTCTTTTTCTTTTCCCCAGGACACACACTATTGACGCTCAAAACTAAGAAAATAGCATTGACTTAGGTGTATTTATGTGGATATGAGGCATTTTTCTTTTGATTTCAGGATAAATGGGTGTTGGAGCGTAAATTTGCAAAAGGAAGCTAAAAGTGTGCAAAAAAGGGCAAAAATGCAGTCCATAGTATGATCCGTAGGATGAACCTACGAGTCGTACTGATGGCTGTAATAAGAAGCAGAAGGCTGAAGCTGGAAGAATGAACCTATGAGTCTTGCCATAGATCATACCAAGCTTGTACGAGTCATGGTAAGGCAGTCTTGATGAACTTCAGAAGCATTGCACAAGAGGCTGATTTTCAGTACGAGAGGATACCACGACCCGTGAGAGCTTGGTACGAGTCGTACCATACTGGTCGTGGTGAGCTTCAGACAAATTGTAAAGATTCAGAATCAAGCCACGGGATCCTAGTACGAGTCGTAGAAAGGAGGTACGAATCTTACTTTGGCCCAACACTTAGCCAAAAAGCAGACAACAATCCAAACCATGAGATGCTACCCAGACTGTAGGATGATCCGTTACGAGGTCGACACTAGATATGGAAAATCGCCCTGTTAGCCTAGGAAAAGTATTCTTAGATCTTTATAAATATGTTTATGTTTTATTTTTCAGAGGGGACATGGAGAAGAATTAGTTTTAGTTGAAAAACATTGTAGTAGATAATTTTACATCTTTGAAAGAGAGAATTGAGTTGGTTCAACCTTGTGATCACCCTTTTCTTAAATTCGTATTATTCTTTCTACTTGTTCTTCAAGATTTTATGGATTAATTAAAGGAAGCGTTTTTCTTAATCATATTTGTATGTATTGTTTTTATGTCTTTAATCATGAACACACTTCACAACCTTGCAACTATGAGAGGCTATAACCTCCATAGCTAGGGTTGTGGGAACCATGGTGGATTAGCAAGCTAGGGTTGCACAATGTGAGTCTAAAACCAATACTAATTACTTATATTGTATCCTCTTCATGCTTTAATGATTCTTAGCGGTGTACAATGTTAGGAAGTTCCCGAATTCTTTACTTGCTTTGGTCGAAGAGGTAGAGATTAGGAAAAGAGAATTACAACGGAGCCTTGATCTTGATGATCATTGTATTAACTTGAATTGTGGTCGCAGGATAGTTATATCTGGAACTTAATTATAACGATTAGTTTGGAAACGCTCATGAGACATTGTCGAGTAATTGAGTATAGTCCTTCAATAGGGATTGGTAGATCGTTTGGATGAACCTAAGTTATTAGTTCTGTAAGTAAATATTGGTGAAGATCATGAGTGTATACCTAAAGCTGTTATGAATCCACGGGGAACACAAACCCTAGTTATCCTTTAATTATTGATTCACAACCATAATCTTGACAACTTCTTTGTTTTTACTATTGATTATTATTAAAATCCCCCCAATTGTGAAGTAACTATCATACAAGTTCACTTACCGGCTGTAATCTAGATCTTCCATATTCCCTATGGGATGGACCCCAACCTCTAAGTTGGGTTCTTTATTGATAACGTCCGCTTCATACTTCAGTTAGAAGTGTGGTTTGATAGTTATTAGACGTCACTCCATGGAGCGGTATGCAGTCCGTGAGGGACGAAGATGGGGTCCCAGGTCCTCATACAGTCCATTCCATTGTTGGACTATTATATGTCGTATCGGCACCACACCCCCGTCGAGCCTGGTGCTTGGGGTGCAGATATCAGGAGTCCACTGGACTCAGACACAGCTACTGTCAGTGACTGAGCGGACTTAGTTGCATACCCAGGGTACTGGTAGGATGGCTATAGCTATTGGTTGACCCAGTATGACCTTGCTAGGGGTATATAGATTGAGGTGTACTCACCAGAGATTATGGGGGCTCCAAGTGGGTTATTCTATGATGGTTGTACCTTTCGGCTTATGGAGGCTAGATAAGGTTTTTGTTTGCATTAGTTACTGATAAGTTAGATAGTAGAAAGTTCAGCTATTCAGGTATTATCTCTACCCTTTCCTTTCAGTTATTCTCAGTTTCATCTCTTTTATTCAGTTATTTACAAGATTGCCTTACATATTCGCTACATATTATACTAACGCCCTTCCCGGGGTGCTACATTACTTGCCTACAGGTGCGGATAGACGAGGAGAAGGTCCCTCTTTGCCTCTAGCAAGAGTTGTCAGAACAGTCAGCTTCTTTCCTCTGGAGCTTGTATATAGAAGGTTTACTTCCTTTGATTATACAATTTTTGGGTAGGCCGGGGCCCTGCTCGACCACTATACCACTCCTAAAGGCTTGCAGATTGTTTTAGATTCCCTGTGGTTAGCTTGTTGTTGGCCCTATGGGGCCCTTATGTGTTTTATTTGGTGTGACGGCCGTGTGGGGCCTTGATTAGTTGTCGTATAGTGGCCTCGTCGGCTATAGAATAGTATAGTTGCATGATTTATGTTTCAGCCATAACTAGACATCATGGTGGTCTTGTTGGCCCGCATAGGATTCCCTGTTATCACCTGTTTCTGGTTAGCTGTTTTCTTTTATAGCCACCTTTTAGGCCTTGTCGACTGGGAGCTATGTTTACAACCGAGATATAACCCGTTAGTTTCTTAATTTAAAGAGTTATCCTGCACTAGTAGTGCACATGCTTAGCTAGATTAGTTTCGATACTAGTAGGGCACCAGGTGCCAGTCATGCCTCTCGAGGTGGGACGTGACAAACTTGGTATCAAAGAAGGTCGTATCCCAGGGAGTCTGCAAGCCGTGCTAAATAGAGTCTTGTATATGGATGTGTTGTGCACCACATTCCATAGGCAGGAGGCTGCGAGGCATGATAGGATGGTTACTCTTCTTTCTTATCCAGTTATGCTATAGAGATGTATAATATAGGTTGAGTTCTTAATCTTACCATATTATTCTTTTCTACGGAGAAATGTTAGACCCACGACATACCACGACTGCCAGGAAGTTGGACGTTGTAGCAGGAGAGGGCACTAGCTGAGTGCCCCAGTCTGAGTCAACCCAATCTAAGGGCGACAGGGAGAGTCCATCTCGGTCTCCACAGTAGTCCATACCCTGTAAGGAGCTGCCCGGAGCGGCAGATATGTTGGCACCACCTCGAGCAATCTCTATACCAATACCCTCAGATCCAAAGGTTAGGAGTGCTATTTTTATGATAGCTCAGATGATGGCTGCACAGGTCAGCCAGTGGCACCGGTGGTTATAGAGCCTTTAGTAGGGCCTGGTAGTTCGAGGGTCCAAGAGTTTCTTGCACTGAGTCCCCCGCAATATATAGGGAAGGATTGAGATGAGGACCCTCAGGATTTTCTGGACCAGTTGTAGCAGATTTTCAGGGTAGTGCATGCCACACCTGTAGAGTCGGTTGAGCTGGCGGTATTTTGGCTATGGGACATCGTAGTATTATGGTATAAGAGTTGGGAAAGGTCTCGGGGTATAGATATCCCCCCTCCATCTTGGTCTAGTTTTTCAGAGGCCTTTCTAGATCATTATTTGCCATGGGAAATTCGACAGGCCCGGGTTGATCAGTTTTTGCACCTGTAGCAGGGCTCGATGAGTGTTCGGGAATATGCTATGAGATTTGACTTCTTGGCTTGATATGCACCAGCTTTTGTAGATACCATGCCATCTAGGGTGCATTAGTTTATTATGGGGCTGAATCTAGAATATGTGGAGACTTGTATTACGGATACCCTGCGAGAGGACATGGATTTTACCCGTGTTCAGGCATTTGTCCAGAGTATGGAGGGGATCAAGCAGCAAAAATGGGCGATAGAGAGGGCAAATCAGGAGCAGCGCCGTAGGGCCAAACCAAGTGATATGCAGGCAGAGTGCCAGGGCAGACCCATGCCACGACTATTAGGAAGACTACCCAAACCCCCACCTCCATAGCAGCAGCAGGGTGGTAGATCAGGTCGTCGGGGGAAGTCAGGACCCGGCGAGGGTTCGCGACCATCAGGCTCGCAACAGCAAAGGAGGTCAAAGCAGAGTGGATTTAATGTACCACTTTTCCCTATTTCAGCCGCCTTCATCTTGGGGCATGTAGGTATGGTTCTTCCGCGTGTTACATCTGTGGGCAGGAGGGTCACCTGATGAGGGTCCCCCTAGCCAGAGGTAAGGGTGATCGGGACCGACAAGACATATCTTCAGTAGGGTCACATGCCCCTACATCTCTAGCAGGGCGTAGGCCCTCAGCTCCAGCAGGCAGAGGCCGAGGCATATTCTGGGCATCTAGCTTAGATACCGGTCTAGATCGCACTTATGCCTTACCGGGGCGATAGGACTCAAAGTCGTCGCCTGATGTGGTGATAGGTATGCTGGACATCTGCTCTCATTCTGTGTATACTTTGATAGACCTAGACTCCACTTTGTCTTATGTTACACCATTAGTGGCCAAAAATTTTGGTATCACACCAGAATTGCTTCAGCGACCTTTTTCAGTATCTACACCCCTCGGTGATTCCATCATAGCTAAAAGAATCTACCGAGGGTGCATAGTAGAGGTCGTTGGTCGCCAGACTTTAGCAGATTTTGTAGAATTAGAAATGATTGACTTCGATGCAATTATGGGTATGGATTGGCTAGCGCCATGTTATGCCAATGTGGAAGATTGGACCAAAACTGTCAGATTCCACTTTCCAGGGGAGGTAGTATGGGAGTGGAAAGGTAATGCAGCCAAACCAAAAGGTAGGTTTATTTCCTATCTGCGAGCGAGGAAATTAATAGCGAAGGGTTGTATTTATCATATTGTCAGGGTTCAAGAGGTTCAAGCCAAGCCCTCGACTCTCCAGTCCATTGCAGTAGTCAATGAATTTCCAGATGAACTTCCTGGTATTCCCCCAAAATGGGAGATCGACTTTGCAATTGATTTATTACTAGGTACTCAGCCTATATCCATCCCTCCAAATCGAATGGCTCCTCAGAGAATTGAAGGAACAGTTGAAAGATCTATTAGATAAGGGCTTCGTCAGGCCGAGTACTTCACCGTGGGATGCGCCAGTCCTATTTGTGAGAAAGAAGGATGGCTCCATCCGTATGTGTATAGACTACCGGAGCTGAATAAATTCACTATCCAGAATAAGTACCTGCTTCCAAGGATAGAAGATTTGTTTTATAAGCTACAAGGGCCGAAGTATTTCTCAAAAGTCGATTTAAGGTCTGGATACCACCAGGTTCGGGTTCGGGAGAGAGATATCCCAAAAATGGCCTTCAGGACTAGGTATGGCCATTTTGAATTCTTAGTCATATCTTTCAGGTTGACGAATGCTGCTGCAGTGTTTATGGATCTGATGAACAACATCTTCTTGTCGTATCTAGATTTCTTTGTGCTAGTATTCATTGATGACATCCTGGTGTATTCCCGTTCAGAAGTAGAGCACCAAGATTAATTGTGAACAGTACTCCAAATTCTTAGGGATCGCCAGTTGTATGCGAAGTTTTCTAAATCTGAGTTTTGGTTGAATTTAGTAGCCTTCTTGGGTCATATTGTGTCGAATGCTAGTATTCAGGTAGATTCACAGAAGATTGAGGAAGTAAAGACATGGCCCAGGCCTACAACCCCAACTGAAGTACGTAGTTTCCTGGGGTTAGACGGGTATTACAGAAGGTCTGTAGAAGGGTTTTTCGGCAGAGCAGCACCTCTGACCAAGTTAACTTAGAAATCAACTAAATTTCACTAGACGAACGTGTGTGAACAGAGTTTCCAAGAGATGAAAGATAGATTGACATCGGCACCAGTCCTAGCTTTGCCGGAGGGTTCAGAGGGTTATGCGATATATTGTGATGCTTAAGGTGTTGGGTTAGGGTGTGTTTTGATGTAACAAGGTAAGGTAATTACTTATGCTTCAAGGTAGCTGAGGAAGCATGAATAAAACTATCCCACTCATGACTTGGGATTAGCGGCAGTAATTCATGCCTTGAAAATATAGAGGCATTACTTGTATAGGGTGCACGTGGACATCTTTACTGATCATAAGAGCCTCCAGTATATCTTTACACAGAAGGATTTGAATCTGCGGCAGCGTCGTTGGTTAGAATTTTTGAAGGACTATGACATGAATATTTTGTATCATCCATGGAAGGCTAATATCGTAGCAGATGCCCTCAGCCAAAGATCCATGGGGAGTTTAGCATACATGATGCCAAAAGAGTAAGAGATGGCTCGAGAGTTGTACTGGTTAGCCAGCTTAGCCTTCCGGTAAGTAGACTCGGGTAACAGTGGGGTAGTGATTCAGAATACAACAGTGTCGTCCCTGGTAATGGAAGTAAAGGAACGGCAGTATGAAGATCCTCATTTAGTACAGCTTAGAGATAAGGTACAACAATGGGAAGTATCGGCTTTTGAGGTGACCGGAGACGGAATCTTGAGATATATGGATCGCCTTTGCGTTCCAGATGCAGTAGGACTTCGCCAGCAGATCATCGCGGAGGTACATTACTCCGGTCATTCTCTGTAGCCAGGTTCAACAAAGATGTATCACAACATAAAACAGATTTAATAGTGGTCGGGAAAGGAAAAAAGTGTGGCAAAATTGTAGCACAATGCCCTAATTGCAAGCTGGTGAAAGCAGAACATCAAAAACTCAGCGGATTGACGCAAGAAATAGCAGTTCCTATGTGGAAATGGGAGGCAATTAATATGGATTTTGTGACAGGGTTACCCCGTACCAGATATAGATTTGATTCCATTTGGGTGATTGTTAATTGATTGACGAAGTCAGCTAATTTTTTGCCAGTCAGGGCCAGACCTAGTGATATGCAGGCAGAGTCCCAGGGCGGACCCAGGCCACGACTATCAGGAAGACCACCCAAACCCCCACCTCCACAACAGAAACAGGGTGGTAGATCAGTTCGTAAGGGGTAGCCAGGACCTGGCGAGGGTTCGCGACCATCAAGCTCGCAGCAGCAAAGGAGGTCAAAGCAGAGTGTATTTACCGTGCCACTTTGCCCTATTTTGATCCTCCATCATCTTGGGTCATGTAGGTATGGTTCTTCCGTGTGTTACATCTGTGGGCAGGAGGGTCACCTGATGAGGGACCCCCCAGCCAGAGGTTAGGGTGATAGGGACCGAGACAGATCTTCAGTAGGGTCACGTGCCCCTCCATCTCCAGCAGGGCGTAGGCCCTCAGCTCTAGCCGGTAGAGGCTGAGGCAGATCCGGGGCATCTAGCTTAGGTACTGGTCTAGATCGCACTTATGCCTTACCGGGGTGATAGGAGTCAAAGTCGTCGCTGGATGTGGTGACAGGTATGCTGGACATCTGCTCTCATTCTATGTATGCTTTGATAGACCCAGACTCCACTTTGTCTTATGTTACACCATTAGTGGCCTAGAAGTTTGGTATCACGCCAGAATTTCATCAGCGACCTTTTTCAGTATCTACACCCCTCGGTGATTCCATCATAGCTAAAAGAGTCTACCGTAGGTGCACAGTAGAGGTCGTTGGTCCAGACTTTAGCATATTTGGTAGAATTAGAAATGATTGACTTTGATGCAATTATGGGTATGGATTGGCTAGCGCCATGTTATGCCAATGTGGAATATTGGACCAAAACTGTCCGATTCCACTTTCCAGGGGAGGTAGTATGGGAGTGGAAAGGTAATGCATGTTATACCCCGTAGAATTCCCGGCACTTAGATGACCTATTCGCATGTTGGTTAAGCATATTTGAAGGCCATACGTGCTAGGGAAAGGCCCGGGAAAAATATCGGACGAGAAACCCGTCGAACCATCGCGGGAGGAGCCGAGGCAGAGCCCCTCCACAATGGCAGCGTGTCACGGAGGTGAGGCCTCCGCGATGGCTCCGTGACACGTTGCCCAAGTCCAGGCCCAAGTATATAAAGCCCCCACTTCGGTTGGAAATCATTTAACACTTATAAAACTTATAGAAGACGTAGTGGACAGAGGGAAAACGAAGGAAAATTATAAATTATTGTCCGATTACGCTGCCAAACGCTGCCCAAACTCAAATTAATCCTAGATACCAAGGTATTTAGCAGCAGAGAGCATTTCTACGGAATTAGTTTTGCGAAATACGGCCGACGAATCGGCGAGCCACCAAACTAAAGTAAGTAGAATTGCTCTAAATTAATGTCTGTGTGTTCCTAGCTGAGAAGTGAATACTTCTCCCTTCTGGGGCGCTGGAAAATAGCGAGTTTTCGATCGTCTTTCGATAAGCCTAAGTTTAGGCTATAAACTATATCGAAAGTAATGTCGCTCTTTACAATAAAGCTGTATTTAGTACTAATTGATGTATTTATGAATGCAGTTGGAAGAAAATAGTTGAAGTACCGGCCGAGCCTCGTCCGACGGACGAATAGTCGAAGATAAGGTATGTAAAGTTAGTTTCCTCGGCAAGTTAAGAAATATTGAGAAAGTATGGTAATTTACAGACCAGTAGAATGTTCAGAAGTCGATTATTGCGTTATTATGAATATTGGTGCAATACGAGAAGTTTTGGGTTGTAATGTGTACGATATCTATCCGTATGATATAGATTCGGACGTAAGTGATTAAGATTGCCCAGTATATTCAGTATATGATGTAATATGCCATGTTAAGATATTGTTGTGTTTAGCTGAAGCCTCGTGAAGTAGTACAATATCCGTAAAGCATTCCAGACATAGAATAGTAACTAAATAAAGTTTAGAAAGCATGTTAGAAATAGGAAATCATGTTAATACAGAAACTCAGTAAACAGTGTAGCTTCCAGCAGAAACACCTTCTTGTATAACCTTTGCCCCAGTACAGTTTGACAGGAGGCTATATTCATATTTATACTTACCTGTCTCAGCATGTATCAGACACTTATAGATTGCTATTATTAGCTCAGTATGTGATTTATATGATACCTTACACCTGTTAGCCTTAGCTTATGAGATACACAGACAGCATGACTAGTTGAGACCGTTGTATTGATTGGGGTTGGATTACCTAGCATCCCTGACCGCCCAGGGTTAATAGCTGTATCGACTAGTCCGCCAGAGGACGAGGATACGTCACTCTACGGAGTGATATGCCGTCCCGCAAGGGGACGAAGATGGGATGCCAGTTTCCCCATATTGTGCCTTGGTCGGCCCTTATACACCCCCGTCGAGCGGGTACGCACGGGGTGTTGATTTTAGAGTCCTCCGGACTCAGATGCAGTTATAGTCAGGGGCTCAGCGAGCCCAAGTGCATACCCAGGGACCGGCAGGATGCTTATAGCCACTATAGGAGATGGGATGACCGGGGTAGGGGCATAGATTCTGTGTTGATTGTACCTCCCGGCTTATGGGGGCCGGGTAAGGTTTGTGTGTGCTATGTTATGATATGTATGTTATGCTATGTTATATTAGACATGAGTAGATTAGTAGTAAAATGATACGCCTCCAGATATGACATCTACTCCTCTCAGTATGATTGAGAACAGGTACGACTTACATCATCAGACAGATAATCTAGTTCTTCCTATTTCAGTTTTGACAGTTATATTACTGATTTCAGATATCTTTTTCAGTCATTGCTTTACATACTCAGTACCAGCGGTACTGTGGGGCGCTGCATTACTTGCCTGCAGGTACTCATAGACGAGCAGGCGATTCTATGTGACTCCCTGTCAGCGGTTGTGTATTCAGCTCCAGTCATCCGGAGGCTGAATTTCAGAGGTGTAGTTCAGTTTCTTTTGTTGTATATAGTACGGGTAGGTCGGGGCCCTGTCCCGGCCAGTTCTATTACTATTCCTAGAGGCTTGCAGTCTGTATGTATTCCGTGTGGTCAGATGAGCCGGTCGTGTGGGGCCGTGCAGTTGTATAGTTGCCTTTACTCTTTCTTTCTTTTGTAATGGCCGAGTGGGGCCATAGTTCGCCAGTAGTGGTGACCTTGCCGGTCATGTAGCTTCTTAGTATGCTACGTTTGAATTATAGATAACTAGACAGCATAGTGGCCTTGTCGGCCCGCATAGGTTTCCCTGAATTACTATGTTTCTGGTCAGCTGCTAGTGCAGGTACAGAAGGCTATAGCCCAATGGGCTGGGGGCTGTATTTATAGCCGTCATATAGCCCTTTGTTTCCAGAAATGTGAGTTAGAGCCAGCCAGGCGCCAGATGCACCCAGGCTTAACAGTCCAGCAGGTCAGGTCCTAGTAGGGCACCAGGTGCTAATCATACCCCCCAAGGCGGGGTGTGATAAACTTGGTATCAGAGCAGGTCGTATTCCAGGGAGTCTGCAAGCTGTGCTAAGTAGAGTCTTGTCTATGGATGTGTTGTGCACCACATACTATAGACAGGAGGTTGCAAGGCATGATATGATGGTTACCCTTCCTTCTCAGTCAGTCGTGCTTTAGAGCTGTACAGTGTAGGGTTGAGTCCCTGAAAACTTACCATATTCTTTGATTACAGATATAAAGGTAGATCAACATTTCCCTATCACAGACAGAAGATCAGAGATAACAACAGAAGAGAACCTCAGTCAGTTACATGATAACTATAGCAGCAGGAGGGGGGGTGACAGAGACCTCCCAGCGTAATACCTTTATTGGCATTATTCCTAGTATACGTTGATAACGTCAGAATAGGAAGTCAGAAGTATAATGTACATATGAGTTGATTTACTTATTAGTTATATAAGATCTGATTATGATTACAGATAAGGTCAGACCACCAGGTAAGTATAAGAAAGAGAGAAAAAAAAATGCAGGAATCCCGAATACATCTTTTTGGGTATGGTACAGTTGAATGCTTTTATTTGTTGTAATAAGAAAAGGGCTATCCCTACCTCCTGATTTTGATGCCAGTATAGTAAAAGGGCATAAGACTTGAGATGGGGTTGCCAGATCAAGCAGTAAGTAAAGATGGGCTGATTGATCCTAGTAAGTATTAGAAAGTATAAAGAGCCCTTATGATTACGTAAGCTGTGCAGACCCTTATGACAATAAGCCACTAGAGAAAGTAAGATTATTTAGCTTGCCCGAAGCAGGGATAAAAGACCTATTAGTAATAAATGCTTAGTAATAGTCAAGTTTGAGCTAGAAAAAGGCCAAGCCCGCCATATATGCTAACAGATAGCAAGACATACCTGTAAGATTATAGTTATGATCTAGTTGTGACATCGAGAGATATAGAGGTCATGTGAATCAGATGGGCTTGAGTATACGCCCAAAGAAGTATAGGCCGAGGCTTGATCAGTAATCTCATTAGCAACAAAAGGCGGGTACCTTGAACCCCAGAGTTCAGTTTAAGTAAGATGAGAGGAAGAAGCAGGAATGTCAGATCTTGTGGGGAAATTAGAACTACCCCGTATCGATAAAGTATCGTATTAAGGATTAAGCCTCGGGCTGACAGTAAGATTGCGGTTCAGAATACCGCAGGGTGTCTATTATAGAAAAGTTAAGAAGTTACCGATACAGCAATTCTAATCCAGTGTATCCTAGAGATAAGGCCCAGCAGACAGTTATGGGCTCTCAATATATGCCTAGTAAGGCTACAGGATTTGAATGTCGACCCCCACATCGCAAGAGTGGCGGGATTTTAAACAGCAGACAATAACTAGAATGTTTATGTTTGTTACTTTCAGAATGGGGTGACAATACAATGAAATGATAAGTCAGGGCAGGAGATATTATTAGGCCGTAGAAGAAATGTATCATATACGATGTGAGACTTAGCAGAACATGTCGGAGGTTATAAATTACCGCAGGAATCAGTACATATTGTACGTAGCCAGCGATATATAGATATACAGATAATAGATAGGTTGTGAGTGGCTGCCTATAAGGGCTACAATCACAGATGCTGATTAGTAATAGAGAGCCTATACAAATTGCATTGGGGGACCAAAAAAAAAAAGAAAAGAGAAAAAAGAGGGAGAAGAAAGAAAGAAAAGAAGAAGAGAAAGGGCGGATTAAGTGTGAGTTACGTATGAAGTCATAAAAACTATCTCAGTTTTCAGTTATTAGATTAACAGACTTATGTGTTGTTGTCACATTTAGGCTCTAGGGGCTTACCAGAGTTATTGACCTAAGACAGATGGCTAGATGATAACGGCGCAGTTAGACAATTTACCGACCAGCTGTCGCCTGCATCAGCAGGGAGGCATCCCTGAAGATCGGTAACAGTAGTTCATGTGCCAGAACTAGGATTTGAGACCGAATAGGCAAATTTCAGAGATTAGCAATACTAGAATTGTTCTAGCATGTTGAGTGGTCATACATCGTTTTACCAGCCTTATAGGCGACAGTCGGCCTTAGTCAACCTAGCAGTTGTTATGTAGAACACCCCATATGTCAGCCGGCCATCCCAGTCAGAATACCCGTGGGTACCCCAAGGAAGGGTCCACATCAGTAGTTAGCGACAGACTAGTATTTCAGCTGGTTTTCGTAAGACATTTAGATACATAGCCTTAGCAGAAGGCCAGTATATACAGAACAGCTCATAAGACTGAGAATTCCCCAGAATAGCAGTATAAATCCAAGTGGATACACACAAGGCATAAGAAATTGATAGCACCCTGCTAGCACAGTGTTTATTAAGACCAGGGGATCAGTAGACTCCCCGTGAAGGTCCAGAGATTGATCGCCTGTGAGTAAGTTGATTAAGTCCAACCTTACAGTGGTTTAAGCAAGATAACAGAGCAATTAGATGACCATGAGTTGGCGGTGATGCACGAACTATAAGTACTCAAGTAGTACAGTTAGGACATTACTAGACTACTATCACATTCGGGTCATTCAACCCGACTATTCAGTCATTTAAGGTTATGTAGCCAGATCATTAGAGGTCATGGTCAGTATTAGGACCCTCTGATCAGATAAAGGCACAAGGTGCGCAGACAGTCGTTCAGGTTATCCCAGCAACAAGTAGCCTTAGCATACTGCCAGAAGGCCAGATAAGCTCTGTCTATACTAGTAGATTACTTGTCAGATTCTCTGGCATAATAAACCAGTATGACCATTAGTTATATGCCAATTCCTTGTAAATGCGAATTTTAGCTAAGTTTAGTAGCCTTTTTGGTCACATGGTGTCGGAGGCTGGTGTACAGATAGATACACAGAAAAATCGAAGTAATGAGGATCTAGCCTGGACCTACCACTCCGATCGAAGTACGCAATCCCTGCGGTTAGCCGGGTGCTGCAGAGGGTCCGTGGAAGGATTTTCCACCTTAGCAGCACCTCTGACTAAGTTGGCACAGAAGGCAGCGAAGTTCCAGTAGACTGAGGCGTGTAAGCAGAACTTCCAGGAGTTAACAGCCAGGTAAACCTCAGCCCCAGTGTTAGTATGGCCAGAAGGTACAGAGGGTTGATGTAGCATGGTAAAGTAATAGTTTATGCTTTCAGGCAATTGAAGAAACGTGAAAAGAATTGTCTTACCCATGACCTGGAGGTAGTTGCAGTAGTTTATACTTGAAAAATCAAGAATTTTGTGTCACCCGAGGAGGGCTAATACGGTAGTAGATGCCCTTAGCCATAGATCTACGGGGAGTTGGCATGCTTGCCGCCTGAACAGCGGGAATACACCCAAGAATTTTACTAATTAGCCGATCTAGCCCCTCTCATAGCTGAAATAAAGGATAACAGAACGATAATACAGAATATCGCAGTATTGCGGTTAGAGGTGGAAGTAAAGGAACGGCAGTATAGAAACCCTAGCCAGGTTTAACTTGAACACAAGATTCAGTAAGGAGAGATGACATATTTTCAGATACCCGGGGATGAAGTGTGGCGATATAAAGGCCGCATTTGTACTCCAGGTATTTTGGGGCATCGCCAGCAGTTTATGAGCGAGGTACATTACGCCCTCTATTCCCTTCATCCCGATACGACAAAGAGGTACCATGACATTAAAAAGAACTACTGGTAGCCCAGCGTCCTAACTGCCAACAGTTGAAGGCAGAATATCAGAAACCAGGTAGGTTAATTTAGAACATAGCTGTGCCTCTTTGGAAATGAGAAGCGGTGAATATGAATTTTGTAGCAAGATTACCCCGTACTAAACACAGACATGACTCTATATGAGTGATAAGTGACAGATTGACAAAAATCAGCTCATTTCTTGCCAGTAAGAACTACTTTCTCGGCCGAAGATTATGCTGAGTTGCATATCAGAAAATAGTCAGATTACATGGAATACCAGTATCCATTATTTCAGACAGAGGAGCACACTTCACAGCTAGATTTTGGCAATCATTTCAGAAGAGTTTGGGAGCACAGATTAATTTAAGCGCAGCGTTC
The DNA here is from genome assembly GCA_035772735.1 of Datura wrightii. NCBI lineage: Eukaryota > Viridiplantae > Streptophyta > Magnoliopsida > Solanales > Solanaceae > Datura > Datura wrightii. The sequence continues at coordinate 114,661,853 of JASDFA010000003.1, read as the reverse complement.
TATCCTCAGACAGATGAGCAGGCTGAGCGCACAATTCAGACGCTCGAAGACATGTTGCGAGCGTGTGTGCTAGATTTCAGTAATAGCCAAAATGAGCATTTACCATTAATCGAATTTGCCTCTAGAATTAGAATCCATTCATCCGGTCTTCTATGTAACTATGCTGAGGAAATGCATAGGAGACCCGTCCAGAGCAGTCCCAGTCCAGAATATCCAGGTTACAAAAAGCTGGCCTATGAAGAGGCTCCAATAACTATCTTAAACAGACAGATTCGCAGATTGAGGACTAAAGATATTACGTCTATCAAGGTATTGAGACGTAACAGGAACTGAGAGGAGATGACTTGATAAACGGAGGAAGATATAAGGACCAGATATCCTCACCCTATTACAGGCCTAGTCAGGCGACAGATATGTCCGTATTATTACTTATGCAGTATCTTATGGTTGTATGTCTGTAAATGATAAAGGAAAAATTGATATTTAGTCATCCAGTGGATCTTAGAATATTGTGTGCAGTGCCTGTGTTGGACTTTTCTGCATTTCAGGTTTTTGCGATAGTCCATATTACAGGGGAAACTCTACCAAAATTTTTCTAGAAAAGTAAAGTAAGCAAGTCCTCCAGATAACAGTATACATTCGAGGACGAATGTTCCTAAGGGGGGGAGAATGTTATACCTCGTAGAATTCCCGGCACTTAGATGACCTATTCGCACGTTGGTTAAGCATATTTGAAGGCCATACGTGTTAGGGAAAGGCCCGGGAAAAAGATCGGACGAGAAACCCGTCGAACCATCGCGGGAGGAGCTGAGGCAGAGCCCCTCCGCGATGGCAGCGTGTCACGGAGGTGAGGCCTCCGCGATGGCTCCGTGACATGTTGCCCAAGTCCAGGCCCAAGTATATAAAGCCCCCACTTCGGTTGGAAATCATTTAACACTTATAAAACTTCCAGAAGACGCAGTGGACAGAGGGAAAACGAAGGAAAATTATAAATTATCGTCCGATTACGCTGCCAAACGCTGCCCAAACTCAAATTAATCCTAGATACCAAGGTATTTAGCAGCAGAGAGCATTTCTATGAAATTAGTTTCGCGAAATACGGCCGACGAATCAGCGAGCCACCAAACTAAAGTAAGTAGAATTGCTCTAAATTAATGTTTGTGTGTTCCTAGCTGAGAAGTGAATACTTCTCCCTTCTGGGGCGCTGGAAAATAGCGAGTTTTCGATCGTCTTTCGATAAGCCTAAGTTTAGGCTATAAACTATATCGAAAGTAACGTCGCTTTTTACAATAAAGCTGTATTTAGTACTAATTGACGTATTTATGAATGCAGTTGGAAGAAAATAGTTGAAGTACCGGCCGAGCCTCGTCCGACGGATGAATAGTCGAAGATAAGGTATGTAAAGTTAGTTTCCTCGGCAAGTTAAGAAATATTGAGACAGTATGGTAATTTACAGACTAGTAGAATGTTCAGAAGTCGATTATTCCGTTATTATGAATATTGGTGCAATACGAGAAGTTTTGGGTTGTAATGTGTACAATATCTATCCGTATGATATAGATTCGGACGTAAGTGATTAAGATTGCCCAGTATATTCAGTATATGATGTAATATGCCATGTTAAGATATTGTTGTGTTTAGATGAAGCCTCGTGAAGTAGTACAGTATCCGTAAAGCATTCCAGACATAGAATAGTAACTAAATAAAGTTTAGAAAGCATGTTAGAAATAGGAAATCATGTTAATACAGAAACTCAGTAAACAGTGTAGCTTCCAGCAGAAACACCTTCTTGTATAACCTTTGCCCCAGTATAGTTTGACAGGAGGCTATATTCATATTTATAATTACCTGTCTCAGCATGTATCAGACACTTATAGATTGCTATTATTAGCTCATTATGTGATTTATATGATACCTTACACGTGTTAGCCTTAGCTTATGAGATACACAGACAGCATGACTAGTTGAGACCGTTGTATTGATTGGGGTTGGATTACCTAGCATCCCTGACCTCCCAGGGTTAATAGCTGTATCGACTCGTCCGCCAGAGGACGAGGATACGTCACTCTACGGAGTGATATGCCGTCCTGCAAGGGGACGAAAATGGGATGCCAGTTTCCCCATATTGTGCCTTGGTCAGCCCTTATACACCCCCGTCGAGCGGGTACGCCCGGGGTGTTGATTTTAGAGTCCTCCAGACTCAGATGCAGTTATAGTCAGGGGCTCAGCGAGTCCAAGTGCATACCCAGGGACCGGCAGGATGCTTATAGCCACTATAGGAGATGGGATGACCGGGGTAGGGGCATAGATTCTGTGTTGATTGTACCTCCCGGCTTATGGGGGCCGGGTAAGGTTTGTATGTGCTATGTTATGATATGTATGTTATGCTATGTTATATTAGACGTGAGTAGATTAGTAGTAGAATGATACGCCTCCAGATATGACATCTACTCCTCTCAGTATGATTGAGAACAGGTACGACTTACATCATCAGACAGATAATCTAGTTCTTCCTATTTCAGTTTTGACAGTTATATTACTGATTTCAGATATCTTTTTCAGTCATTGCTTTACATACTCAGTACCAGCGGTACTGACGCCCGGTGGGGCGCTGCCTTACTTGCCTGCATGTACTCATAGACGAGCAGGCAATTCTATGTGACTCCCTGTCAGCGGTTGAGTATTCAGCTCCAGTCATCCGGAGGCTGAATTTCAGAGGTGTAGTTCAGTTTCTTTTGTTGTATATAGTACGGGTAGGTCGGGGCCCTGTCCCGGCCAGTTCTATTACTATTCCTAGAGGCTTGCAGTCTGTATGTATTCCCTGTGGTCAGATGAGCCGGTCGTGTGGGGCCGTGCAGTTGTATAGTTGCCTTTACTCTTTCTTTCTTTTGTAATGGCCGAGTGGGGCCATAGTTCGCCAGTAGTGGTGACCTTGCCGGTCACGTAGCTTCTTAGTATGCTACGTTTGAGTTATTGATAACTAGACAACATAGTGGCCTTGTCGGCCCGCATAGGTTTCCCTGAATTACTATGTTTCTGGTCAGCTGCTAGTGTAGGTACAGAAGGCTATAGGCCAATGGGCCGGGGGCTGTATTTACAGCCATCATATAGCCCTTTGTTTCCAGAAATGTGAGTTAGAGCCAGCCAGGCGCCAGATGCGCCCAGGCTTAACAGTCCAGTAGGTCAGGTCCTAGTAGGGCACCAGGTGCCAGTCATACCCCCCAAGGCGGGGTGTGACAATGCAGCCACACCAAAAGGTAGGTTTATGTCCTATCTGTGAGCGAGGAAATTAATAGCGAAGGGTTGTATTTATCATATTGTCAAGGTTCAAGAGGTTCAAGCCGAGTCCTCGACTCTCCAGTCCATTGCAGTAGTCAATGAATTTCCAGATGAACTTCCTGGTATTCCCCCAAAATGGGAGATCTACTTTGCAATTGATTTATTACGAGGTACTCAGCCTATATCCATCCCTCTATATCAAATGCTCCTCAGAGAATTGAAGGAACAGTTGAAAGATCTATTAGATAAGGGCTTCATCAGGCCGAGTACTTCACCGTGGAGTCGCCAGTCCTATTTGTTAGAAAGAAGGAAGGCTCCATCCGCATGTGTATAGACTACCGGCAGCTGAATAAAGTCACCATCCAGAATAAGTACCCGCTTCCAAGGATAGATGATTTGTTTTATCAGCTACAAGGGCCGAAGTATTTCTCAAAAATCGATTTAAGGTCTGGATACCACCAGGTTCGGGTTCGGGAGAGAGATATCCCAAAAATGGCCTTCGGGACCAGGTATGGCCATTTTCAATTCTTAGTCATGTCTTTCAGGTTGACGAATACTCTTGTAGTGTTCATGGATCTGATGAACAACATCTTCTTGCCGTATCTAGATTTCTTTATGATAGTATTCATTGATGACATCCTGGTGTATTCCCGTTCAGAAGTAGAGCACCGAAATTAATTGTGAAAAGTATTCCGAATTCTCAGGGATCGCCAGTTGTATGCAAAGTTTTCTAAATGTGAGTTTTAGTTGAATTTAGTAGCCTTATTGGGTCATATTGTGTCGAATGCTGGTATTCAGGTAGATTCACAGAAGATTTAGGTAGTAAAGATATGGCCCAGGCCTACAACCCCAACTGAAGTACGTAGTTTCCTGGGGTTAGACGGGTATTACAGAAGGTTTGTAGAAGGGTTTTCCGCCTTAGCAGGACCTATGACCAAGTTAACTTAGAAAACAGCTAAATTTCACTAGACGAAAGCGTGTGAACAGAGTTTCCAAGAGATGAAAGATAGATTGACATCGGAACCAGTCCTAGCTTTGTGGAGGGTTCAGAGGGTTATGCGACATATTGTGATGCTTCAAGTGTTGGGTTAGGGTGTGTTTTGATGCAACAAGGTAAGGTAATTACTTATTCTTCAAGGCAGCTGAGGAAGCATGAAAAAAACTATCCCACTCATGACTTGGAATTAGCGGCAGTGATCCATGCCTTGAAAATCTAGAGGCATTACTTGTATAGGGTGCACGTGGACATCTTTACTCATCATAAGAGCCTCCAGTATATCTTTACACAGAAGGAGTTGAATCTGCGGCAGCGTCGTTGGTTAGAATTGCTGAAGGATTACAACATGAATATTTTGTATCATCTATGGAAGGCTAATATCATAGCAGATGTCCTCAGCCAAAGATCCATGGGGAGTTTCGCATACATGATGCCGGAAGAGTGGGAGATGGCTCGAGAGTTGCACTAGTTAGCCAGCTTAGCCTTCCGGGTAGTAGACTCGGGTAACAGTGGGGTAGTGATTCAGAATACAACAGTGTCGTCCCTGGTAATGGAAGTAAAGGAACAACAGTATGAAGATCCTCATTTAGTACAGCTTATAGATAAGGTACAACAAGGGGAAGTATCAGCTTTTGAGGTGACCGGAGACGGAATCTTGAGATGTATGGATCGCCTTTGCGTTCCAGATGCGGCAGGACTTCGCCAGCAGATCACGATGGAGGTACATTACTCCGGTCATTCTCTATAGCCAGGTTCAACAAAGATGTATCACAATATAAAAGACATTTACTAGTGGACGAGAAAGGAAAAAAGTGTGGTAAAATTATAGCACAATGCCCTAATTGCCAGCAGGTGAAAGCAGAACATCAAAAACTTGGCGGATTGACGCAAGAAATAGCAGTTCCTATGTGGAAATGGGAGGCAATTAATATGGATTTTGTGACAGGGTTACCCCGTACCAGGTGTAGATTTGATTCCATTTGGGTGATTGTTGATTGATTGACGAAGTCAGCTAATTTTTTGCCAGTCAGGGCCAGACCTAGTGATATGCAGGCAGAGTTCCAGGATGGACCCAGGCCACGACTATCAGGAAGACCACCCAAACCCCCACCTCCACAACAGCAGCAGGGTGGTAGATCAGATCGTCGGGGGTAGTCAGGACCTAACGAGGGTTCGCGAACATCAAGCTCACAGCAGCAAAGGAGGACAAAGCAGAGTGGATTTACCGTGCCACTTTGCCCTATTTTGATCCTCCATCATCTTGGGTTATGTAGGTATGGTTCTTCCATGTGTTACATCTGTGGGCAGGAGGGTCACCTGATGAGGGACCCCCTAGCCAGAGGTTAGGGTGATAGGGACCGAGACAGATCTTCAGTAGGGTCACGTGCCCCTGCATCTCCAGCAGGGCGTCGGCCCTCAGCTCCAGCCAGCAGAGGCTGAGGCAGATCCGGGGCATCTAGCTTAGGTACTGGTCTAGATCGCACTTATGCCTTACCAGGGTGATAGGAGTCAAAGTAGTCGCTGGATGTGGTGACAGGTATGCTGGACATCTGCTCTCATTCTGTGTATGATTTGATAGACCCAGACTCCACTTTGTCTCATGTTACACCATTAGTGGCCTAGAAGTTTGGTATCACGCCAGAATTGCTTCAGCGACCTTTTTCAGTATCTACACCTCTCGGTGATTCCATCATAGCTAAAAGAGTCTACCATGGGTGCACAGTAGAGGTCGTTGGTCCAGACTTTAGCATATTTGGTAGAATTAGAAATGATTGACTTTGATGCAATATGGGTATGGATTGGCTAGCGCCATGTTATGCCAATGTGGAATGTTGGACCAAAACTATCCGATTCCACTTTCCAGGGGAGGTAGTATGGGAGTGGAAAGGTAATGCAGCCACACCAAAAGGTAGGTTTATTTCCTATCTGCGAGCGAGGAAATTAATAGCGAAGGGTCGTATTTATCATATTGTCAAGGTTCAAGAGGTTCAAGCCGAGTCCTAGACTCTCCAGTCCATTGCAGTAGTCAATGAATTTCTAGATGAACTTCCTGGTATTCCCCCAAAATGGGAGATCGACTTTGCAATTGATTTATTACGAGGTACTCAGCCTATATCCATCCCTCTATATCAAATGCTCCTCAGAGAATTGAAGGAACAGTTGAAAGATCTATTAGATAAGGGCTTCATCAGGCCGAGTACTTCACCGTGGAGTCGCCAGTCCTATTTGTGAGAAAGAAGGAAGGCTACATCCGCATGTGTATAGACCACCTGCAGCTGAATAAAGTCACCATCCAGAATAAGTACCCGCTTCCAAGGATAGATGATTTGTTTTATCAGCTACAAGGGCCGAAGTATTTCTCAAAAATCAATTTAAGGTCTGGATACCACCAGGTTCGGGTTCGGGAGAGAGATATCCCAAAAATGGCCTTCAGGACCAGGTATGGCCATTTTGAATTCTTATTCATGTCTTTCAGGTTGACGAATGCTCTTGTAGTGTTCATGGATCTGATGAAAAACATCTTCTTGCCGTATCTAGATTTCTTTGTGATAGTATTCATTGATGACATCCTGGTGTATTCCTGTTGAGAAGTAGAGCACCAAAATTAATTGTGAAAAGTATTCCGAATTCTCAGGGATCGCCAGTTGTATGCGAAGTTTTCTAAATGTGAGTTTTGGTTGAATTTAGTAGCCTTCTTGGGTCATATTGTGTCGAATGCTGGTATTCAGGTAGATTCACAAAAGATTTAGGCAGTAAAGATATGGCCCAGGCCTACAACCCCAACTGAAGTACCTAGTTTCCTAGGGTTAGACGGGTATTACAGAAGGTTTGTAGAAGGGTTTTCCGCCTTAGCAGCACCTTTGACCAAGTTAACTTAGAAAACAACTAAATTTCACTAGACGAAAGCGTGTGAACAGAGTTTCCAAGAGATGAAAGATAGATTGACATCGGCACCAGTCCTAGCTTTGCGGAGGGTTCAGAGGGTTATGCGATATATTGTGATGCTTCAGGTGTTGGGTTAGGGTGTGTTTTGATACAACAAGGTAAGGTACTTGCTTATTCTTCAAGGTAGCTGAGGAAGCATGAAAAGAACTATCCCACTCATGACCTAGAATTAGCGGCAGTGATCCATGCCTTGAAAATCTAGAGGCATTACTTGTATGGGGTACACGTGGACATATTTACTAATCATAAGAGCCTCTAGTATATCTTTACATAGAAGAGTTGAATCTGCGACAGCGTCGTTGGTTAGAATTGCTGAAGGACTACAACATTAATATTTTGTATCATCCAGGGAAGGCTAATATCATAGCAGATGTCCTCAGCCAAAGATCCATAGGGAGTTTCGCGTACATGATGCCGGGAGAGTGGGAGATAACTCAAGAGTTGCACTGGTTAGCTAGCTTAGCCTTCCGGGTAGTAGACTCGGGTAACAGTGGGGTAGTGATTTAGAATACAACAGTGTCGTCCCTGGTAATGGAAGTAAAGGAACGGAAGTATGAAGATCCTCATTTAGTACAGCTTAGAGATAAGGTACAACATGGGGAAGTATCAGCTTTTGAGGTGACAGGAGACGGAATCTTGAGATGTATGGATCGCCTTAGCGTTCCAGATGCGGCAGGACTTCGTCAGCCGATCATGGAGGGGGTACATTACTTTGGTCATTCTCTATAGCCAGGTTCAACAAAGATGTATCACAACATAAAAGAGATTTACTGGTGGCGCGGGAATGGAAAAAAGTGTGGCAGAATTTTTAGCACAATGCCCTAATTGCCAGCAGGTGAAAGTAGAACATCAAAAACTCATCAGATTGACGCAAGAAATAGCAGTTCCTATGTGGAAATGGGAGGCAATTAATATGGATTTTGTGACAGGGTTACCCCATACCAGGTGTAGATTTGATTCCATTTGGGTGATTGTTGATAGATTCACGAAGTCAGCTAATTTTTTGCCAGTCAGGGCCAAACTTAATGATATGCAGGTAGAGTCCCAGGGCAGACCCGGGCCACGACTATCAGGATGACTACCCAAACCCCCACCTCCACAGAAACAACAGGGTGGTAGATCAAGTCGTCGGGGGTAGTCTGTACCCGGCGAGGGTTCGCGACCATCAAGCTCGCAGCAGCAAAAATGGTCAAAGCTGAGTGGATTTACCATTCCACTTTGCCCTATTTTTAGCCGCCGTCATCTTGGGGCATGTAGGAATGGTTCTTCCACGTGTAACATCTATGGGAAGGAGGGTCACCTGATGAGGGACCCCCAGCCATATGTCAGGGTGATCGGGACCGACATGACAAATCTTCAGTAGGTCACGTGCCCCTGCGTCTCCAGCAGGGTGTAGGCCCTCAACTCCAGCCTGCAGAGGCTGAGGCAGATCCGGGGCATCTAGCTTAGGTACCGGTCTAGATCACACTTATGCCTTACCGAGGAGATAAGAGTCAAAGTCGTCGCCAGATGTGGTGACAGGTATGCTGGACATCTGCTCTCATTCTGTGTATGCTTTGATAGACCCAGACTCCACTTTTTCTTATGTTACACCATTAGTGGCCCAAAAGTTTGGTATCACGCCAGAATTGCTTCAATAAACTTTTTCAGTATCTACATCCGTTGGTGATTCCATCATAGCTAAAAGAATCTACTGAGGGTGCACAGTAGAGGTCGTTGGTCTCCAGACTTTAGCATATTCTGTGTCCGATTTCACTTTCCATGGGAGGTAGTATGGGAGTGGAAAGGTAATGCAGCGACACCAAAAGTCAGGTCTATTTCCTTCTGCGAGCGAGGAAATTAATAGCGAAGGGTTGTATTTATCATATTGTCAGGGTTCAAGAGGTTCAAGTCGAGTCCTCGACTCTCCAGTCCATTGCAATAGTCAATGAATTTCCAGATGAACATCCTGGTATTCCCCTAAAACGGGAGATCGACTTTGCAATTGATTTATTACTAGCTACTCAGCCTGTATCCATCCCTCCTTATCGAATGGCTCCTCAAAGAATTGAATGAACAGTTGAAAGATCTATTAGTTAAGGGCTTCATCAGGCCGAGTACTTCACCGTGGGGTGCGCCAGTCCTATTTTTGAGATAGAAGGATGGCTCCCTCCACATGTGTATAGACTACCGGCAGCTGAGTAAAGTCACCATCAAGAATAAGTACCCACTTCCAAGGATAGATGATTTGTTTGATCAGCTACAAGGGCCGAAGTATTTCTCAAAAATTTATTTAAGGTCTGGATACCACTAGGTTCGGGTTCAGGAGAGAGATATCCCAAAAAAGGCCTTCGGGAATAGGTATGGCCATATTTAATTCTTAGTCATGTCTTTCAGGTTGACGAATGCTCCTGCAGTGTCTATGGATCTGATGAATAACATCTTCTTGCCGTATCTAGATTTCTTTGTGATAGTATTCATTGATGACATCCTGGTGTATTCCCGTTCAGAAGTAGAGCACCGAGATTAATTGTGAACAGTACTCCAAAATCTCAAGGATCGCCAGTTGTATGCGAAAGTTTTTCTAAATGTGAGTTTTGGTAGAATTTAGTAGCCTTCTTGGGTCATATTGTGTCGAATGCTGGTATTCAGGTAGATTCACAGAAGATTTAGGCAGTAAAGACATGGCCCAGGCCTACTACCCCAACTGAAGTACGTAGTTTCCTGGGGTTAGACGGGTATTACAGAAGGTCTGTAGAAGGGTTTTCCGCCTTAGCAGCACCTATGACCAAGTTAACTTAGAAAACTACTAAATTTCACTAGACGAAAGCGTGTGAACAGAGTTTCCAAGAGATGAAAGATAGATTGACATCGGCACTAGTCCTAGCTTTGCGGAGGGTTCAGAGAGTTATGCGATATATTGTGATGCTTCAGGTGTTGGGTTAGGGTGTGCTTTGATACAACAAGGTAAGGTACTTGCTTATTCTTCAAGGAAGCTGAGGAAGCATGAAAAGAACTATCCCACTCATGACCTGGAATTAGCGGCAGTGATCCATGCCTTGAAAATATAGAGGCATTACTTGTATGGGGTGCATGTGGACATTTTTACTAATCGTAAGAGCCTCCAGTATATCTTTACACAGAAGGAGTTGAATCTGCGGTAGCGTCGTTGGTTAGAATTGCTGAAGGACTACGACACAAATATTTTGTCTCATCTAGGAAAGCCTAATGTCGTAGCAGATGCCCTCAGCCAAAGATCCATGGGGAGTTTCACATACATGATGCCGGAAGAGTGGGAGATGGCTCGAGAGTTGCACCGGTTAGCCAGCTTAGCCTTCCGGGTTCTAGACTTGGGTAACAGTGGGGTAGTGATTCAGAATACAACAGTGTCGTCCCTGGTAATGGAAGTAAAGGAATGGCAGTATGAAGATCGTCATTTATTACAACTTAGAGATAAGGTACAACAGGGGAAGTATCAGCTTTTGAGGTGACCGGAGATAGAATCTTGAGATGTGGGGATCGCCTTTGCGTTCCAGATGCGGCAGGACTTCGCCAGTAGATCATGGTGGAGGTACATTACTCTGGTCATTCTCTATAGCCAGGTTCAACAAAGATGTATCACAACATAAAAAAGATTTACTGGTGGCCGGGAATGGAAAAGAGTGGCAAAATTTGTAGCACAATGCCCTAATTGCCAACAGGTGAAAGTAGAACATCAAAAACTCGGCTGACGCAAGAAATAGCAGTTCCTATGTGAAAATGGGAGGAAATTAATATGGATTTTGTGACAGGGTTACCCCATACCAGGTTTAGATTTGATTCCATTTGGGTGATTGTTGATAGATTGACGAAGTCAGCTCATTTTTTGCCAGTCAGGGCCACTTTCTCAATTGAGGATTATGCAGAGCTTTATATCAGGGAAATAGTTAGATTACATGGTGTCTCAGTGACTATCATTTCTGACAGAGGAGCACAATTCACAGCTAAATTATGGCAATCCTTTCAAAAGGGCCTGGGGACACAAGTTAACCTTAGTACGACCATCCATCCTCAAATAGACGGGTAGGAAAAATGTACAATTCAGATGCTCAAGGATATGTTGCGGGCGTGCGTATTGGACTTCGGGGGCAACTGGGATGAACATTTACCCCTTATTGAGTTTGCTTATAAGAACAATTATCATTCAACGATCCAGATGGCGCCCTATGAGGCTTTATATGCGCAGAAATACAGGTCCCCAGTTGGTTGGTTCGAGGTTGGAGAATCAGATCTAATTAGACCAGATATAATCCATTAGTTAGAAGAGAAAGTGAAGCTTATCAGAGAACGCCTGCTGACAGCTCAGAGCCGCCAGAAATCCTACGTTGATACACGACGTAGAAACCTGGAGTTCAATGTAGGTGAATGGGTATTTCTGGAAGTTTCATCGATGAAGGGCGTGATGAAATTTGGTAAAAAGGAAAAACTTAGCCCGAGGTTTATAGGACCATATCGAATCCTCCGGAGGATAGGCCAGGTGACATACGAGGTAGATTTTCCTTCAGATTTAGAATCTATTCACCCGATATTTCATGTGTCAATGTTACGAAAGTGTATAGGAGATCCATCCCAGTTGAGGATGTTCAGATTATAGAGGAGTTAGCCTATGAAGAAATTCCAGTGGCCATATTAGATCGGCAGGTTCCTAGGTTAAGGACTAAGGATGTTGCCTCTGTTAAGGTACTGTGGAGAAACAAGAATAAAGAAGAAATGACTTGGAAAGCTGAGGACGACATGAAATCCAGATACCGTTATTTGTTCCAGGCTTAGTATAAATTATACAATTAAGGTAAAAAAAAACCGATTTAGTTGTTGTTTTATGCTTTATGTTACATATATTGTTCAGTTGACTACAATTTTGGTGATGAAAGAGTGATTGCGGTGTCATATAAGATATCTGTATTGGACTTTTCTGCGTTTCAGGATTTTTAGATAGTCCATGTTACAGGGGAGACTCTGTCAAAATTTTTCCAAAATAATAGTCAAAAGAATTGAACTCTTGTATGTTAAACTTAACATTCGAAGACAAATGTTCCTAAGGTGGGGAGGATTTTACACCCCATAAATGTTAACGATTAGTAAGCATATACGTGGATTGGTGACGAGTAAGAAGAGCTTGACGAGTGTGGAAAAAGCCTCGAGAGAGGGGTCGGAGGGGACCAGTGCACACAGGGCCAGTGTGACGCGCAAGCTAGCAGTGCACTGGCCAGTGCGGGACGCCAGGCCTACTGGCGCTTTGAGAGGCGTGGGGCACCAGGCCTCCTGCCTTAATGGGTGGCGCGATGCAGGGCAATTGTGGTGCATTGGGGGGCGTGTCGCATACGCCTTGCCACCGCCCTATGGTATATATATAGTCCTAAGTTCAAGATTAAATCATTTTCCAAGTTATGTTTCAGCCAGAGAGGGTGTGAGACGAAGACTTCAAGTAAAACTCATCCGTTTATGCTATGAAACGCTGCCTGAATTCAAATTAACTTCGGGTATCGAATTTAAGCATATAGAGAGCATTACTACGGAGTTAGTTTCGCAAAATTCGCCCGGCAAATCATTGCCCCGCCGAGCAAAAGTTGTCAAAATTGCTCCAAACTAATTTCTATATGATCACAGGCTTCAAGTAAGTACTTCTCCCTTCTGAACTCTTGGGAAATTATACGTTTTCGACCGTGTTCCATAAAGTTGAAGTATAGTTTATATTTATATAAAAAGTTATCATTTTTGTTGAATTTAGTATTGAAACTATCCTCATTCTCCTAATAATACGATTACAATTGGAAAGAGCTCTCGAATACAAACTGAAACTCTCCATTTAATCAGGAATCGGCGATCGAGGTATGTTAAGGCTAATTCCTTCGGCAAGTTAGTTTCTTCAGGATTATAACTCAGTTTAAATCCCAGTAAGAGAACCAGAAGCATACCAATTGTTATTAGCGGTTGTTATTGGCCGAGGCCAGTATTCTATGTTTAGTTTGGGATTGACTAGCCCTGTATAGCCTTCCATGACCAACCCCACGGTTACTAGCTGTGTCGACCCCCGCCAGGGGCGAGACGACGTCGCTCCACGGAGTGGTATGCCCTCCGTGAGTGACCAAGATGGGGTCCAAGGTCCTCATACAATCCATTCCATGGTTTTACTATTATATGTTGTATCGCTACCACACCCCCGTCGAGCCTGGTGCCTGGGGTGCAGATATCAGGAGTCCACTAGACTAAGACACAGCTACAGTCAGGGGCCGAGTGGGCTCAGTTGAAAACCCAGGGGACTGGTAGGACGGCTATAGCTATTGGTTGACCCAGTGTGACCTTGCTAGGGGTATATAGATTTAGGTGTACTCACTAGGGCTTATGGAGGCCCCAGGTGGGTTATTTTGTATTGGTTGTACCTTCCGGCTTATGGGGCTAGGTAAGGTTCTTGTTTGCATTAGTTACTGATAGGATAGATAGTAGAAAGTTCAGCTATTTAGGTATTATCTCTGCCCTTTCCTTTCAGTTATTCTCAGATTCATCTCTTTTATTCAGTTATTTACAATTATTGCCTTACATATTCGATACATATTGTACTGACGCCCTTCCCCGGTGAGCCGCATTACTTTCCTGTAGGTGAGGATAGATGAGGAGCAAGTCCCTCTTAGCCTCCAGCTAGAGTTGTCAGAATAATCGGCTCCTTTCCTCCGGAGCTTGTAGATAGAAGGTTTACTTCCTTTGATTGTACAGTTTTTGGGTAAGTCGGGGCCCTGTCCTGACTAATATACCACTCCTAGAGGGTCCCGACTACTATACCACTCCTAGAGGCTTGCAGATTGTTTTAGATTCCCTGTGGTTAGCTTGTTGTTGGCAGTGTGGGGCCCTTATGTGTTTTATTTGGTGTGACGGTCTTGTGGGGCCTTGATTAGTTGTCCTATAGTGGCCTCGTCAGCTATAGAATAGTATAGTTGCATGATTTATGTTTCAACCATAACTAGGCATCATGATGGTCTTGTTGGCTCGCATAGGATTCCCTGTTATCACCTGTTTCTGGTTAGCTATTTTCTTTTACACGTGGCTATAAGGCCTTGTCGGCCAAGGGCTGTATTTACAGCCGAGATATAGCCTATTGTTTTCTTAATTTAAAGAGTTATCCTGCACCAGGAGTGCACAGGTTTAGCTAGATCAGTTTAGATCCTAGTAGGGTACCAGGTGCCAGTCATGCCTCCTGAGGTGGGGCATGACAAAAACATGGAAATTAGGCATGAAAATATGCCCAACATCACCATCCCAAACTTAAACCATTGTTTTTCCTTGAACAATCCTTAAAGCACACCTAAAATCATGTTTCACCATCACACTTGACACCTCTATCAACTCATACTCAACCATCTACATGGAGAAAATATAGAGTGGTTTATAATTATACAACAATTTTCAACAAAGCGCATAGAAAGATTTCACAATCAAGAACACACAACCTCTATAAATGACTCATCTTTTCAACATAAAAGGCCAACATGATTAAGTGTGACGCATGCAACACGTAGTACACCGAATTAGACCTCTTGTGCCCTCACTTTTAGTGATGTTCCTCTCTCAACTTCATCAATGTAAGACATGGAACATGAATAGTAAGGCATACTCATTCTCACAATTGATGTAATGCACATATGCAACATACTATAGGCTTGCCCTTCATGTACGCTTAGACTACCTAATTGTTTCAAGAGATTAAAATCACAAGGACTTTCTTGGATGTAATGTTGGCTAAGAGACATATAGGAATGATATCTTATTTTATAGTGACTACCACCCTAAACACTTTTAAGACATATTTCACTTTTCTTGTCCACTACATCTTTCCTTTCTTGTTCACCTTTCCTCTACTCACTCTTGTCTTTCCTTTTCATGCCCCATTTTTATACTACTTTGCTGCTAGTTTTCTAATCCTAGAGTAACTAAGAATTTTGCAACTACAGCTCTCTTTTTCAATTCCGTAGTAGCAAGCAAACAACACAATTTTTATGGACACCCCTTCTTCTCACTTTGCTTTTTCCCTTAACATTATACTTCGGTGGACCTTACTTTCAAGTCTCAAAGTGCTTAAGACTACTTTGAATCAATAAGTATGAGGTCTCACAACAAGAGGATTAAGGTACTATTGAGGCTAAATAAGAATAAGGCTTTTAGGCTCAAAGGGGTTAACTAGCGAGAATGATTAGGAAGGTAAAACAATTATGAGAAAACATGGCTTTTCAAAGAAATGCCTTGATCGTCTCTCAACTCCCTACCAATTAGTTATCCTACATACACTAAGTCAAGTTATAGATGCTACAATACATACATACAAATCAATACAACTTACCTCTTATGGCTACCTCTCATGGCTACAAGAATCTAATCAGTTTCTACAGCTACACATAAACACAACTATATTGAATGACAAATTACTTTCATAATTAGCCCTAAGAATTTGTTGAGTCAAATTAAAGAGATGTGTGAATCTCTCAAGGATTCTAAATTATGCAATCAAAATAACCACTCTTTTTACTCTAGCATAGCAGCTAAGCAGAATATCAACAAGCATACAAGTGGATGATCTACGACTTAATCCTAAAAAAATAAAACTTGATGAAACAGTCATGCCATATTGTCACACCCCACCTTGGGGGGTATGACGGCACTTGGTGCCTGCTAGACTCCGGACTGCTAACTGGTCCAGCCTGAGCACATCTGGTGCTTTGGCTGGCTTTGGCTCTATTTCAAGAAACAAATCGGCTATATAACGGCTGTAACTACAGCCTCCGGCCAACTGGCCTGTAGCCATCTGTACCTGTAACAACAGCTAACCAGAAACAGACCTGTAACAAGGAACCTATGCGGGCCGACAAGGCCACCATGCTGTCTAGTTATCTGTAACTCAACACAAGACTTGCTGTAAAACTACGTGACTGGCAAAGTCACCACTACTGTCAAACTAAGGCCCCACACGACCAACATAAACTGGAATACAAGACAGCTACAGCAGACTGCACAGCCCCGCACGACCGGCTCAAATAACCACAGGGAATATATACAGACTGCAAGCCTCTACGAATACTGTAAGAAACTAATAGAAATGATCGAGACAGGGCCCCGACCTACCCATACTGCACAACAAAAAAAAAGGAGCTACACCTCTGGGAATCAGACTCTGGATGACAGGAGCTGATGACTCACTGGCTGGCTGGAATCACGAGGCATCGGCTCCTCGTCCGTGAGTACCTGTAGGCAAGCAATACAGCGCCCTGCTGGGCGTCAGTACCACAGGTACTGAGCATGTAAAGCAAACTGAAATATGCAACTGAAACGAATAGCACAATAACATGACATTTAAGCAAGAAGTAGCTGAGTCTATCTAGCTGAGGATAACTGGGGAGAGCTTATACATTCTGTAACTAACTGAGTGTACCTGAAGACGTGTCGTCCTTCTGTCTATCAGTATCTACTAGCACATATCAATATACATAATAATACACACAATACCTGACCGACCCCCATAAGCCGGAAGGTGCCAACCAAGCAAGCAATCTATTTACCCCTACCCGGGTCTAAACCAACCAAAAACAAGTCACTCCACTCATCTGATAACTGTGAGATCCTCCTACCGGCCCCCTTGGGTACGTAGCTCAGGCCTTGGCCTCTGACAATAAACTGTGTCTGAGTCCGAAGACTCCTGCCTCTGGGCACAGGTGTGCACACAGAGTGGTCTGCCCCTGTAAACAGGGTGTGCTAGCTCTGCGCAGAGTAAACTGAACTACCCCTACAAGCAGGGTGGTCTGGACCGTATTATCATGGTGGTCGGCCATCATCGTCCTTTAGTCGGACGACATCACCCAGCTGGTGGCGGTATCTGAATCTGGTACCGACACAGCTATAACCCAGGGGCGGTGGGGATGCTAAAGGGTGCCCACATGCCACAACAAGTCTCAACATACAAAACACATACACAGCAAGCATGCTTAAATGAAAAATACTAATCATATTCTCTTCTTGTATCTCCAGGCCAGTTTGTATTAAATAACTGATACTATATTCTGTTTTACACTATTTCTGATTGCTGGACTAACTGCTACCTGGCCTTTATCTGTCTCTCTGATTATATCTGGATATAGCTCAATAACATAAAATGTACCATCTACTACTGGATACAATCTCAACAGATGTACTACGTATTGCCTGAATATTTACTATTCTGATTATCGCTTGATACGTGATTAATATACTAGCATGCTTGCTGGAAACTGTACTAAAATCATTCTTGTACGCTGGGTATCGGTTAATAGCCTTTATTCTATTTACTTTCTAAGCTGTACTTCCTGGCTTGCCGAAAGAATAACTTTACATACCTGGTTTCTGAGTACCCGACTGACCGGTGTGATTTCCGTCGGTACTTCTGCTGTTTCTCCCAACTACATTCATATACACGTCAATTAGAACTAAATACATTAATATTCAGGAGAAATTGTCACTTTAGATATATATATTTATCCCAACTTTAACCTTTCGAAAAACGGTCGAAAACTCATTATTTTTCAGCGGTCCAGAAGGGAGAAATATTCACTTCTCAGCTAGGAACACATAGACATTAATTTAGAGCAATTCTACTTACCTTAGTTCGGTGGCTCGCTGATTCGACGGCCGTATTTCACGAAACTAAATCCGTAGGAATGCTCTCTGCTGCTAAATACCTCAGTATCTAGGGTTAATTTGAGTTTGGGCAGCGTTTAGCAGCGTAATCGGACGAAAATTATTTAATTTCCTTCGTTTCTTTTCTCCCTCTGCCGGTTTGCTGTGCTCTCTGGAATTTATAACATGTTTTTACCAATTAAAACCGAAGTGGGGCTTTATATACTTGGGCCTGAACTTGGGCAACGTGTCACGGAGCCATCGCGGAGGCCTCACCTCCGTGACACACTGCCATCACGGAGGGGCTCTGCCTCGGCTCCTCCCGCGATGGTTCGACGGGTTTCTCGTCCGATCTTTTTCCCGGCCTTTCTCTAGCACGTATGGCCTTCTACTATGCTTAACCAACGTGCGAATAGGTCGTCTAGGTGCCGGAAGTTCTACGGGGTATAACATTCTCCCCCCCTTAAGAACATTCGTCCTCAAATGTACACTGTTATCTATAGGACTACTTACTTTATTTTCTAGAAAAATTTCGGCGGAGTTTCCCCTGTAATATGGACTATAACAAAAACCTGAAATGCAGAAAAGTCCAACACAGGCACTGCACATAATATTCTAGGATCCACTGGATAACTAAATATCACTCTTTATCATTCACAGACATACAACCATAAGGTACTGCATAAGTAATAATACGGACATACCTGTCGTGTGACTAGGCCTGAAATAGGTGAGGGTGTCTGACTTTCATATCTTCTTCTGCTTCCCACGTCATTTCCTCACGATTCCTATTACGCCACAATACTTTGACAAATGCAACATCTTTAGTTCTCAACTTGTGAATCTGTCTGTCTAAGATAGCTACGGGAACTTCTTCATATGCTAACTCTTCTGTGACCTGGACACCTTGAACCGGAACTACTGTAGAAGGGTCCCCTACGAACTTCCTTAACATAGAAACATGGAACACTGGGTGAACAGATGCTAACTCTGGAGGCAAGTTCAACTCGTATGCAACTCGGCCTATTCTTCGCCGAATCTGATATGGCCCAATGAATCTTGGGCTAAGCTTGCCTTTCTTGCCAAATCTCATCACCCCTTTCATCGGAGACACCTTCAGGTATACCCAGTCACTTACCGCAAATTCTAGATTTCTACGCCGCATATCTGCATACGACTTCTGGCGGCTCTGAGCAGTCAGTAAACGTTCTCGGATTAGCTTTATCTTTTCCTCGGACTGCCGAACAATGTCTGGGCCAACTAATGCTGATTCTCCTATTTCAAACCAGCCCACCAGCGATCTACATTTTCGCCCATATAATGCCTCGAAAGGCGCTATCTGAATAGTTGAATGGTAGCTGTTATTATAAGCAAATTCAATCAGCGACAGATATTCATCCCAGCTACCCCCAAAATCTAGTACGCACGCCCGTAGCATATCTTCGAGCGTTTGGATAGTTCGCTCAGCTCTGTCCATCTATCTGAGGGTGGAATGCTATGCTCAAATTGATCTGCATTCCCAGACCCCTCTGGAACGACTGCCAAAATCTAGCTGTGAATTGTGCTCCCCTGTCTAAAATAATAGATACCGGCACTCCATGTAATCTAACTATTTCTCTGATATATAATTCGGCATAATCCCCAGCTGAGAAGGTAGCCTTCACTGGTAGGAAATGAGCTGATTTTGTTAGCTTGTCTACTATTACCCAAATAGAATCATTTCTGCGTCTGGTAAGGGGTAATCCTGTTACAAAATCCATATTTATCACTTCCCATTTCCACATAGGCACAGCTATATCCTGCGTCAGACCGCCCGGTTTCTGGTGCTCCGCTTTCACCTGCTGGCAGTTAGGACATCTAGATACAAATTCGGCTATTTCAGATTTCATACCTGGTCACCAGTAAATGTCTCTAATATCGTGGTACATTTTCGTTGCTCCTGGATGGAGGGAATAACGAGCGTAATGTACCTCATGCATGATCTGCTGGCGAAGCCCTGAAACATTCGGGACACATAAACGGCCCCCACAACGTAGTACTTCATTTTCAGTCACTTGGAAATCCGACTCTTTACCTTCCTGAATTCTATCTCTGAGCTGGACTAAGTCAGGGTCCTCGTACTGCCGTTCTTTTACCTCTGTAACTAGTGATGACTCGGCATAATTCTGAATCACCGCTCTGTTATTTTCTGTCTCCACTACTCGAACGGCTAACCCAGCTAGTTGATGAATTTCCTTGGCTAATTCCCGCTTCTCGGGCCGCAAATACGCCAAACTCCCCATTGACTTACAGCTCAGGGCATCTGCTACTACATTAGTTTTTCCTGGATGATAGAGAATATTTACATCATAGTCTTTCAACAATTCTAACCAGCGACGTTGCCGCAGATTTAACTCCCTCTGTGTGAAAATGTATTGCAGACTTTTATGATCTGTGAAAATGTCTACATGGACGCCATACAGATAATGCCTCCAAATTTTCAGAGCGTGGATCACTGCGGCCAGTTCTAGGTCATGGGTCGGATAGTTCTTTTCGTGTTTCCTCAGCTGTATGGAAGCATAAGCAATCACCTTACCATGCTGCATCAACACACAACCCAGTCCCAAACCTGAAGTGTCGCAATACACCGCATACCCATCTGTTCCCTCTGGCAATGCTAGTACTGGGGTGGAGGTCAATCGGTCTTTCAACTCTTGAAAACTCTGCTCACATGCCTCCGTCCACTGAAATTTAACTGCTTTCTGTGTCAGCTTTGTCAGAGGTGCTGCTATAGTGGAGAATCCTTAAACAAATCTCCGATAATATCCTGCTAAACCCAAGAAACTGCGGACCTCGGTCGGAGTGGTAGGTCTGGGCCATGTCTTGACCGCCTCTATTTTCTGTGTGTCTACCTGTATACCAGCATCCGACACGATGTGCCCCAAAAAGGCAATTGAGTTCAACCAGAACTCACACTTAGAAAACTTGGCGTACAGCTGACGTTCTCTAAGGATCTGGAGTACTGTTCGTAAATGGTTCTGGTGATCTATCTCTGAACGAGAATATACCAGAATATCATCGATAAATACTATCATGAACAGATCCAAATACGGTCTGAATATGCTGTTCATCATGTCCACAAACACTGCGGGAGCATTCGTCAGCCCGAAAGACATAACTAGGAATTCAAAGTGACCATACCTGGTCCTGAAAGCAGTCTTTGGAATGTCTCTCTCACGAACCCGGACCTGGTGGTATCCGGACCTCAGATCTATCTTAGAGAAACATTTGGCCCCCTGCAACTGGTCAAACAAATCATCTATTTTCGGGAGCGGGTATTTGTTCTTCACTGTAACTTTGTTTAGTTGCCGATAATCTATGCACATTCGGAGCGAGCCATCTTTCTTTCTCAGGAATAAAACTGGCGCACCCCACGGTGAAGTACTCGGCCTGATAAAACCTTTATCTAACAAATCTTTCAACTGCTCCTTTAATTCTCTGAGTTCTGCAGGAGCCATACGATAAGGAGGAATCGATATCGGCTGAGTACCTGGTAACAAGTCAATCGCAAAATCTATCTCCCTTTTGGGAGGGACACCAGGCAACTCATCCGGGAATACGTCAGGGAATTCATTGACCACTGGAACAGACTGAAGAGTCAGAGGTTCCACCCGAACGTCCTGGACTCTAACTAGGTGGCAAATACATCCCTTTGCTATTAATTTTCTTGCCTTAAGGTAGGAAATAAACCTACCTTTCGGCGTAGGTGTACTCCCTTTCCACTCTCGCACTGCCTCCCCCGGAAAGTGGAATCGGACCATCTTGGTCCAGCATTCTAAGTCGGCGTAGCATGGCACTAACCAGTCCATACCCATAATAGCATCGAAGTCGACCATCTCAAGTTCTATTAAGTCTACTGTGGTCTGGCGATCAGCAACCTCTACTGTACACCCTCGGTAAACTCTTTTAGCTGTAATCGAGTCACCGACCGGTGTAAGCACTGAAAAGGGCTGCTGAAGCAATTCTGGTTCGATACCCAACTTTCGGGCCACAAATGGTGTGATATATGACAATGTAGACCCTGGATCAATCAATACATAAACAGGATATGAACAGATAATCAATGTACCTGTGACTACGTCGGGAGATGCCTCTGAATCCTGCCTCCCCTGTAATGCATAGGTACGACTGGGGCCTGCACCTGAGCCAGAGGCTCCTGGTCTACCTCGGCCCCTATTCCCTGAACCTAAGGGTCTGCGCCCTGCTGAGGCTGCTGGAACTCGTGGCCCTGCTGACGCTCTATCCAGATCATCCTGACTACCCTGTCCCCTGGCTGGACAATCTCTCATTAAATGCCCTTCCTGTCCGTAGTAATAACACCCTGGGAAGCCCTGCCTGCAGGCTCCAGAATGTAGTCGGTGACATATAGGACAAGGGGTGGATGTAAATCTACTCTGTTCTACCCTCCGCTGCTGAGGTGAGGCTACTGTCCGTGAACTGCTACCGGACTCTGACTGACTCCGGCGAATAAACTTGCCTCTCTGCTGCTGTACCGGTGGTAAAGGTCTGGGTGGCCTATCTGAAAACCGTGGCCTCGGCCCCCTAGGAATTTCCCTCTGAATCTCAGCGGGTCTGCTCCTACGGCGCTGCTCTGAAGTCGCCTGTCTGTCACCCCGCTGTCGCTGCCTCAGGCCCTCAATTGTCTGTGCGAAGGCCTGCACCCTGGCTATGTCCATGTCCTCTCTCAAAGTAGCTGTCATGCACGTCTCTATGTACTCTGGATTCAGGCCCATAATAAAGCGGTGGACTCTGGACGACATGGTGTCCATAAATGCTGGAGCATAGCGGGCTAAGGAGTCGAATTGCAAGGAATATTCACGGATGCTCCTAGCTCCCTGCTCTAAATGTAAGAACTGGTCCACCCGAGCCTGTCTGACCTCCCGGGGTAAGTAGTGGTCCAGGAAGGCCTCTGAAAAGCTGGACCAAGTAGGAGGGGCTGCATCTCTTCCTCGAGACCTCTCCCAACTTTCGTACCACAAAACAGCAATATCCCGTAACCGGAACACTGCTAACTCAACTGATTCTGCTGGGGTTACGTGCATGACTCTAAAGATCCTCTGCATCTGGTCCAAAAAGTCCTGAGGGTCCTCCGCTGAATCCGATCCAGTAAACTGAGGGGGTCCCAACACCAAGAATTCTCTAACCCTGGAACTACCTGGCCCCCCTAGGGATTCTGCTGCTGTAGGTGGTGCTGGCTGATGCTGAGCAGCTAGCATCTGAGTCAACATAACCACCGCACTACGTAGCTCCTGATTAGACGAAATGGGTGCAGGAGCAGTGGGAGGCGGTGCTGCCTCAAATGGTGCCTGGCGAGGCGGAGACTGCTGGGAGGGCCGAGATGACGCCTCCGTATTGCTCTCAGACCGGGCGGAATCTGGCTGCAGGTGAGGCATCCTACTGGTGCCTTCGCTCGCTGCTGTATCCAATCTCCTACCTGTAGCTGGGTGCCACTGGTCTGCCATAATATCTGTGAGCAAAGAGGGTGGTGAGCTTCAAAAGTCAACTCTATACTGTACCGCTCTATAGCACGATTGAATAAGAAAGAAAAGTGACAATCCTAACATGCCTCGCAGCCTCCTGCCTATAGTATGTGGTGCACAACACATCCATAGACAAGACTCTACTTAGCACGGCTTGCAGACTCCCTGGGATACGACCTGCTCTGATACCAAGTTTGTCACACCCCACCTTGGGGGGTATGACGGCACTTGGTGCCTGCTAGACTCCGGACTGCTAACTGGTCCAGCCTGAGCACATCTGGTGCTTTGGCTGGCTTTTGCTCTATTTCAAGAAACAAATCGGCTATATAACGGCTGTAACTACAGCCTCCGGCCAACTGGCATGTAGCCATCTATACCTGTAACAATAGCTAACCAGAAACAGACCTGTAACAAGGAACATATGCGGGCCAACAAGGCCACCATGCTGTCTAGTTATCTGTAACTCAACACAAGACTTGCTGTAAAACTACATGACCGGCAAAGTCACCACTACTGTCAAAATAAGGCCCCACACGGCCAACATAAACTGGAATACAAGACAGCTACAGCAGACTGCATGGCCCCACACGACTGGCTCAAATAACCACAGGGAATATATACAGACTGCAAGACTCTACGAAAACTGTAAGAAACTAATAGAAATGATCGGGACAGGGCCCCGACCTACCCATACTGCACAACAAAAGAAAAGGAGCTGCACCTCTGGGAGTCAGACTCCGGATGACAGGAGCTGATGACTCACTGGCTGGCTGGAATCATGAGGGATCGGCTCCTCGTCCATGAGTACCTGTAGGCAAGCAATACAGTGCCCCGCTGGGCGTCAGTACCACAGGTACTGAGCATGTAAAGCAAACTGGAATATGCAACTGAAACGAATAGCACAATAACATGACATTTAAGCAAGAAGTAACTGAGTCTATCTAGCTGAGGATAACTGGGGAGAGTTTATACATTCTGTAACTAACTGAGCGTACCTGAAGACGTGTCGTCCTTCTGTCTATCAGTATCTACTAGCACATATCAATATACATAATAATACACACAATACCTGACCGACCCCCATAAGCCGGAAGGTGCCAACCAAGCAAGCAATCTATTTACCCCTACCCGGGTCTAAACCAACCAAAAACAAGTCACTCCACTCATCTGATAACTGTGAGCTCCTCCTACCGGCCCCCTTGGGTACGTAGCTAAGGCCTTGACCTCTGACAATAAACTGCGTCTGAGTCCGAAGACTCCTGCCTCTGGGCACAGGTGTGAACACAGAGTGGTCTGCCCCTGTAAATAGGGTGTGTTAGCTCTGCGCAGAGTAAACTGAACTACCCCTGCAAGCAGGGTGGTCTGGACCGTATTATCATGGTGGTTGGCCATCATCGTCCTTTAGTCGGACGGCATCGCCCAGCTGGTGGCGGTATCTGAATCTGGTATCGACACAGCTATAACCTAGGGGCGGTGGGGATGCTAAAGGGTGCCCACATGCCACAACAAGTCTCAACATACAAAACACATACACAGCAAGCATGCTTAAATGAAAAATACTAATCATATTCTCTTCTTGTATCTCCAGGCCAGTTTGTATTAAATAACTGATACTATATTCTGTTTAACACTATTTCTGATTGCTGGACTAACTGCTACCTGGCCTTTATCTGTCTATCTGATTATATCTGGATATAGCTCAATAACATAAAATGTACCATCTACTACTGGATACAATCTCAACAGATGTACTACGTATTGCCTGAATATTTACTATCCTGATTATCGCATGATACGTGATTAATATACTAGCATGCTTGCTGGAAACTGTACTAAAATCGTTCCTGTACGCTGGGTATCGGTTAATAGCCTTTATTCTATTTACTTTCTAAGCTATACTTCCTGGCTTGCCGAAAGAATAACTTTACATACCTGGTTTCTGAGTACCCGACTGACCGATGTGATTTCCGTTGGTACTTCTGCTGTTTCTCCCAACTACATTCATATACACGTCAATTAGAACTAAATACATTAATATTCGGGAGAAATTGTCACTTTATATATATATATTTATCCCAACTTTAACCTTTCGAAAAACGGTCGAAAACTCGTTATTTTTCAGCGGTCCAGAAGGGAGAAATATTCACTTCTCAGCTAGGAACACATAGACATTAATTTAGAGCAATTCTACTTACCTTAGTTCGGTGGCTCGCCGATTCGTCGGTCGTATTTCACGAAACTAAATCCGTAGGAATGCTCTATGCTGCTAAATAACTCAGTATCTGGGGTTAATTTGAGTTTGGGCAGCATTTAGCAGCGTAATCGGACGAAAATTATTTAATTTCCTTCGTTTCTTTTCTCCCTCTGCCGGTTTGCTCTGCTCTCTGGAATTTATAACATGTTTTTACCAATTAAAACAGAAGTGGGGATTTATATACTTGGGCCTGAACTTGGGCAACGTGTCACGGAGCCATCGCGGAGGCTTCACCTCCATGACACGCTGCCATCGCGGAGGGGCTCTGCCTCGGCTCCTCCCGCGATGGTTCGACGGGTTTCTCGTCCGATCTTTTTCCCGGCCTTTCTCTAGCACGTATGGCCTTCTACTATGCTTAACCAACGTGCGAATAGGTCGTCTAGGTGCCGGAATAGGTCGTCTAGGTGCCGGAAATTCTACGGAGGTGAGGCTTCCGCGTTGGCTCCGTGACACGTTGTCTTTGTCCAAGCCCAAGTATATAAAGCCCCACTTCAGTTTTAAATCATTAAACACTTATAATTTCCAGTGAAACAGAGAGGGATGAGCAGAGAAGAGATAAAAACGAAGGGGGTAATATAATTTTCATCCGATTACGCTGCTAAACATTGTCCAAACTCAAATTAACCTCAGATACCGAGGTATTTAGCAGCAGAGAGCATTTCTACGGATTTAGTTTCGTGAAATACGGCCGACGAATCGTCGAGCTACCGAGCTAAGGTAAGTAGAATTGCTCCAAACTAGTGTCTATGTGTTCCTAGCTGAGAAGTGAATAGTTCTCCCTTCTGGACCTCTGAAAAATAACGAGTTTTTGACTGTCTTTCGATAAGCCTAAGTTTAGGCTATAAACTATATCGAAAGTGACGTTGCTCTTTAAAATAAAGTTGTGTTTAGTATTAATTGACATATTTATGAATGCAGTTGGGAGAAAATAGTTGAAGTACCGGCCGAGCCTCGTCCGACGGACGGATAGTTCGAGGCTAAGGTATGTAAAGCTAGTTTCCTCGGCAAGTTAGTAATCTCGGGACAGTACAGTAATTTAAAGGCCAGTGGAATGTTCAGAAGTCATGTGTTATGTTTATTATGAATGTTGGTACGATATTAGAAGCATCATGTTGTATTTAGCGCGAAACTTGTTAGCACGATATAGATCCTAATATAAGTGTTAGGAACTGCACAACATGCTTAGTATGTGATGTGACACAGAATGTTAGGATATCATTGTATTCAGTTGAAACCCAGTAAAGCAATGTAATATCTGTAAGACATCTCAGAAGTAGAATGATAAGTTAAAATGAAGTCTAGAAAGCATGTTAGGAATAGTAAATCATGTCACTATAGAAACTCAGCATACAACATGGTTTTCAGCAGAAAGACTATATCTTGTCCAGCATTAGACTCAGTACAGTATGGTAGAAGATTATATTTATACAGATATACTATTATCAGTCTCAGCATATATTAAGTACGTACATATTGCTAGTACTGGTTCAGCATACTGTATGTACAAATACTTTATCATTATTAGCTTCAGTATGTGGGATATGCAGATAGTATTACCAGTTGAGACCGTTGAATTGTTTTGGGGTTGGATTACCTAGCATCCATGACCGCCCTAGGGTTGATAGCTGTATCGACTCGTCCACCAGAGGACGAGGATACGTCGCTCTACGGAGTGGCATGCCGTCCCACAGGGGATGAAGATGGGATGCCAGTTTTCCCCATATTGTGCCTTGATCGGCCCTTACACACCCCTATCGAGCGGATACGCCCGGGTGTTGATTTAGGACTACTCCGGACTCAAATGCAGTTATAGTCAGGGGCTCAGCGAGCCCAAGTGCATACCCAGGGGACCGGCGGGATGCTTATAGTTATTATAGGAGATGGGATGACCGGGTAGGGGTATAGATTCTGTGCTGGTTGTACCTCCCGGTTTATGGGGGCCGGGTAAGGTTTGTGTGTGCTATGTGATGTTATGATATGTTATGCCATGTACAGTAGATATGAGTAGATCGACAGTAGGACGATAAATCTCCAGGTATGACTCCTACTCCTTCCAGTATAATTAAAGGAAGGTATGATTTACATTATCAGACAGTTAATCCATTCCTTTCTACTTCAGTTTCATCAGTTGTATTGTTATTTTCAGATATTTCTTTCAGTTATTGCTTTACATACTCAGTACCAGCGGTACTGACGCCCGGTGGGGCGCTGCATTACTTGCCTGCAGGTACTCATAGACGAGCAGGCGATCCCTCGTGATTCCTGTCAGCGATCGAGTATTCAGCTCCTGTCATCCAGAGACTGAATCCCAGAGGTGTATTTCTCTTTATTTTGTTGTATAGTACGGGTAGGTCGGGGCCCTATCTCGATCATTTCTATTGTTATTCCTAGAGGCTTGCAGTCTGTATATATTTCCCTGTGGTCAGATGAGCCGGTCGTGTGAGGCCGTGCAGTTGTTTAGCTGTTAGTACTTCCGTTTCCTTTATGTTGGTCGTGTGGGGCCATAGCTTGACAGTAGTGGTGACCTTGCCGGTCACGTAGACTTCCAGTATTTTATCGTTAAGTTACAGATAACTAGACAGCATGGTGGCTTCGTCGGCCCACATAGGTTTCCTTATATTGATATGTTTCTGGTTAGCTGTCATTACAGGTACAGGAGACTATAGGCCAATGGGCCGGGGGCTGTGTTTACAGCTGTTATATAGCTCTTTGTTTCCAAAAATGTGAGTTAGAGCTAGCCAGGCACCAGATGTGCCCAGGCTTAGCAGTCTAGCAGTTCAGGTCCTAGTAGGGCACCAGGCGCCAGTCATAGCCCCCAAGGAGGGGTGTGACATCATCGTAGCTCCATAAGAAGTTTATAACTTCAAAAGAAGTTCGTACATCTAGCGGTCTCTTAGCTATTCAAGGCGAGGGGCCGTATGAAGCACAATCTTCCCCAACTAGGGGCAGTATGTTATAATCTACAGACCTAGTCACTCAAAAGGCGTATTTGGCCCCTTAGGCCTAATGTGACTGTTACCTTTTCTCGCCCCTAGACTGGTTAACATAGAAGACAAAAGGCACAATCTGTGTGTCGACACCTGACCAGAGGATCCTGGCGGTGATCACTACCTCTGTCTACTTAGATGGAAAAAGACGAACTCCAGGTGACCTAAATGATAGTCTGAAGGTCATACTGGGGCAAGAATAACTCATAAGCAAACTGTAAGTTCATAGGTGACCAACTATTTATCTCCTCCTCTTAAAACAACCGTGGGGCTGCTATTAATCGGACATGCTCCTAAGCAGTCAACCCTAACTCTCCACAAGCAGCTTATCGTAACTCCTAGCTTGGAAGTAACACTGTAATACTATGGTACTAGTCCCTTTAGACTTTAACCTAGTCTATTCATATCTCATATGGCTTCTCTGGGCAATTTATAGCCTTATAGGTAGGTTTATTTGGACCTAGCCACTCGCGACGACCTTTACATGGATATCTATAAGAGTAGGCTGGGGCATTGGCCCCACATCTAACTACTAATAAGGTTCCTTCCTTAGGATATCCATTGATCTATCAGACTTGTAACAACTGGGATGGTGTCCCGAGCAACCTATAGGACAAGCATTAAGTCAGCTGAGACTAACGGTCACTGACAATAGCCTATCATATGGCGGGTTGTCTCTCAATTCACTGGGCAACCTTGGTTCCTCTGACTCGAAGGTAAGACTATCCTATCAAAATTGTAGACCTGGAGGCGTCAAGGTATGCCAACGGCCTCTGGGCGATCTTTATTGACAATATAGGTGCCAAACTGAAAGTTATAGTGCCAGCTACGCCCTACATTGTCCAACTTACCAATTCAGGCCCCAAAACTAACCATAGACTTCTAAGGCCTCGACATGACAGAAAAAAATTAGGATAATACTAAACAGTAAATAAATGAACTAGGAAAATCTCTATGACGCTCCCAGCATTAGTCACCCTGGACATATCCTTTCCCGATGAGAGATACTATGGTATAACCTCAGTATGTCTTACAGAAGTGAACCACAACATTTATAATCATCATCTACTTGCAGTAGCTAATCACAATGTATAAGATCATTATCTACTTTCGAAGGCATAGGTTATATCACAATACGACGAGAATAACTTGCCGAAGAGACAAGCCTTAACATACCTTGAATGCTGATTCTCGTTTATCCAAGTAGTTCCAACCTACAACCGATAATTCCCCTTGATTGCAACCTCTATTATGAGAAAATAAGGCTATTTCAATAGTATGCATCGGCAAATAACGATATCCATCAAAGAACATTGATTCCAATTAAACTCTGTTTAATTTGGCCGAAAACTTACAAATTCTCAAGAGTCTAGAAGGTAGAAATACTTACCCGTCACTTGTAGTTTCTTAGGACTCAATTAGAACTGATTATGACAACTTTTACTCGGTGGGGTTCTGGCACTCCGGGCGAATTTCCAAGAAATAACACCGTAGGGACATTCCTCGTAGGCCTGGAACTCATTATCCAAGATAAATTAGCATTTGAACGGAGTTTAACAGCATAATTTGACAAGAAATGGGTGAAAATGGAGAGAGAGCTTCGTGCTAGCTGAGGGTCTGTCTCAAGAAATTTTAGAATGAATTGAACTTACATATCAAACACACACATATACATAAAGGCAGTGGCAAGGGGCAGGCCGGTGTCCAGGGGGCCTGGCCTCCGGCCCCAGCCTCTAGCTCGCTTGATGTTGTGTTCATATACATCCCCAGGCCCTTTCTTGCATGTGTCATACTCCAAAACTCTCAACATACGTATGCACGCGTCCGTTAAATGATAGAAACTTACGAGGTGTAACAGAAACTTCCCTTAGACGGTCGTCATCCATCTATCATAGGAAAATGTCATTACTCTACGATGACACTACTCCTAAAATGAAAATTTTACCCGGTTTAAAGGGCTCCCCTACGGAAAAGAACCAAGGTCATAAAAAAATCAAAGAGTGGGTGAGACATGCCATTTTCAAAAAAAATCACTATCAACACATGATGGCATACTCACCCTATACTACAACGACTCAAACCAAATGAAACCAAAAATTTTAAAATTTCCCCAAAACAAAGAAAATAAAACATAGCATAGTTAAGACGAACATATAAAGTCAAACATCTAAGGCATTCAAGTAGTCAACATCATCATACTATCTATTACAGACCAAGACCTACGAATTATCAAACTACTACTCTAGGAATATAAAGATGCTACGACCCACAAATATAGCAAATAAAGATCAATAGAAATTTAGCTTTCCTCCACCCCATACTTAAAAAGGTCACAATCACATCATAAGTGAGAGAAAAGAAACTTCATAGTCACTAAGCATCATCCTGCATGAAAACCTATATCAGCATCATCATCCTCCATGTCTAGATCATCAACACCATTAGTCAGGACAGTAGCCTCATCATCATCAATAGGCTCTTCAAAAGTCGGGCCCACTCTGCACAACATTGCACTCTCTGTGAGGGGGTACCGTGCCTCTAAAGCTGACATCTCCTCTGTAATGGCTGGTCGTCCATCTATCTTCAGCAATGGCTCCATCATCCCAAACATTCGACCCTGCCAACTCTCATCTCGGGCCTACCGATCAGCTATAGTAAGAGAGGGGCCTGCCGGAAGGGGCAATCTCCTTTACCTTGGTGACGTCTATCATCTGTCCAACCAAATGCCCTACCAAAGGTAAAATAAGGTCTACATCCTCCTCCTCGATACCTGCCTCTCTCAAGTACATGGTCAAGAGACTTTCATGAGAATATTTCCATCTATAGTTGTCTCGTGATCGCCTCATACTGTGGCGAATCACATGTCCAAAATTAACCGGTATCCCCTTCATCAGCATGTACACCAAAACAATCTGCTCGCGGGTCACCTCTTTCAAATGTGTCTCAAGGAGAAAGACGGTACACACCATCTTCACCCACTCCTTTTCCTCCCTATTCAAATATGGAAATGCAAGTGTGGGATGGGTGCCATTTTGATTCCTCCGCCAATGGGCAGATGAGTGCTCCCCGTAAAAAGTGTGGCGGATGTCTCTGTATGGTGGCTTCTCCAATAAGATAAAGTATTGTGAAGGGTCTACTATCGGTGTCTCTAGAAAAGCATTGAACCTCTTGGCTGTGAATTGCACCACTTGTCCTCTGATTTTGACCTTTGTACTCTTTTCAAATGAGGTTCCCAGTTTGCATAAAATTCTCTTACCAAAGTGAAGTTGCATCTCTCCGTCTCATTGAAGATATAGCCAGCTCCCAACTCCCATATCTTTTCCCGAATAGCCGGGAACTCCAATTCCAAGAGGCCTTAATCTATCCAGTTCTCCAAGGCATACTTGGCTTCTTTTTGAGTGTTAAACCAAATAATCCCTTGAGGCTCAACTACTTTTGCCCCAAAACTTCTTTTGGGGCCTACTTTGGGAGCTAAGGAACTAGCATCTGTCTTCCCTGGTCTACCCCTCTTTCAGCTTTTCTCGGCTACATTCACCTCCTTTCCTTTTGATGTCATTGTACCTATCAAGCAAAAAATCAAAAACTTTACAATATTAGTTTGTGAACCAAATGGCTAACTAATTAAGTATGAAAAGTGCAAAATTCACCTCACACTTAATTTTCTAATGTATATATGAGAATTTGTCAAATAGGATACTCAAGACTTCCCACATCATCATCTAATCTCATCAATCTACTTTTAATTCACTAACTCATACTACACTAAGTTCATGCCTTTTTCTTTCTTTTCAACTCTCCTCTAGCTTTTCTTTTCAAGAACGCACAATTTAAGCTATCCCTCTCACTTTCCTTCTCTAATTCTCAATTCAAGTCTTCTTGGTGAATCAATTAGAGCTAGTCGAGTGTACAAGAATTATCCTGTCACAACGTTACAGAAAGTCATCACAATTGACCTAGTAGAGTTAGATATGGTCGATTTCGACCTCATTCTTGGCATGGACTAGTTACATCCTTTCTATGCCTTAGTTGACTGTAAAACTAGAGTCATTAGATTCTAGTTCCCTAACAAACCAGTCCTAAAGTGGAAGGGTAGTGCTTCAGCGCCTCAGGGTCGGTTCATCTCATACCTTAAGGCAAGGAAAATAAGCTCAAGGGGATACATTTATCACTTGGTTAGGGTTAAGGATTTTAGTTTTGAAACCTAGACTCTTCAGTAAATTCCAGTCGTTAGTGAGTTTCCAGATGTGTTTCCCAAAGACCTTCCCGGAGTCCCTTCCGAGCGGGAAATAGACTTCGGCATAGACCTTCTTCCAGATACCCAGTCTATATCAAGTCTTCCTTACTGAATGGATCCATATAAGCTTAAAGAGTTAAAAGAACATATGAGAGACCTTTTAGATAAGGGTTTCTCAGACCCAACATCTCTCCATGGGGTGCCCCAATCCTATTTAGGCGAAAGAAGGACGGTACACTCAGAATGTGCATCAACTATCGTCAGCTGAACAAGGTCACAGTCAATAATAGGTATCCTATACCCAGGATTGATTACTTTTTCGATCAACTCCATGGAGCTAGCTGTTTTTCCAAGGTAGATCTTAGATCCGGATACCATCAGCTCAAGGTCAGAGAATATGACATTTCGAAAATAGCCTTCAGAACTCGTTATGGTCACTACAAATTTGTAGTTATGTCTTTTGGATTAACAAATGCTCCTATAAATTTTATGGATTTTGATGAATAGGGTATTCAAGCCATATCTAGACATGTTCATCATTGTCTTCATAGATGATATTCTAGTCTACTCCAAGACAGAGGAGGAATATATAGACAACCTGAGGATAGTTTTGTAGACTCTCAGGGACCGCTAGTTGTTCGCTATATTCAACAAGTGTGATTTTTGGCTAAAATCAGTGGCGTTCCTCAGCAATGTGGTCTCTAATATGGGTATTCAGGTGGATTCTCAAAAGACAGCGGCAATCAAAGACAGGCTAAGACCTATTTCTCTATTAGACATAAAGAGTTTCTTTGTCCCAGATGATTACTACAAATGGTTCGTAGAAGGGTTCTCCTCTATTGCTTCTCCTTTGATGAGAATAACTCAAAAAAGGTGAAGTTTTACTGGTTTGATGCTCATGAGAAGAGTTTCCAGGAGTTGACTCGACTCACTACAACCCTAATTTTGACTCTGCCAAAGGTTTAGATGGGTTCATGATCTATTGTGATGCCTCTAGGATTAGCATTGGATATGTTTTGATGCGACATGGCAAAGTCATAGCATATGCCTCTAGACACCTTAAAATTCATGAAAAGAACTATTCGACTCATGATCTTGAGTTAGCATTGTTAGTATTTTCCTTAAAGATCTAGAGGTACTACCTTATTGTGTTCATGTAGATGTGTTTATTGGCCATAGAAACCTGGAGTATTTGTTCAATCAAAAGGATTTGATTCTTCGTCAGAGGAGATGGCTAGAATTATTGAAGGATTATGATATGAGCATGTAGTACCACCTAGACAAAGCCAATGTAGTGGTTGAAGCCCTCAGCAGGATATCTATGGGGAGTGTTACTCATATTGAGGATGGTAAAAAGGAGTTGGCAAAGAATGTTCACAAATTGGCTAAGTTAGGAGTGATTATGGTTGATTCAATAGAAGGTGCATTCGTAGTCTAGAATGGATCAGAATCCTCCCTTGTGCTGGAGGTTAAGCCAAAGCAAGATGAAGACCCAATCCTACTCAAGTTGAAGGAAACAGTCCTAAAGAAAGATGTGGAAGTGCTCTCCAAAGAGGGAGATGGTGTGCTCCGCTACCAGGGTAGGTTCTGTATTCCATATATAGAGGATTTGAAGCAACAGACTAACAGTATCTCATAGCTCCAAGTACTCTATCCACCCAGGTGCCACCAAGATATACTGTAATCTATAGGAAGTCTACTGGTACAATGACATGAAGAAGGACATTGAAGAATTTGTTGCTAAGTGTCCAAACTGCCAACAGGTCAAGGTTGAACATCAGAGACCTGGGGGTGTGACTCTGGATATTAGCATTCTTACTTAGAAGTGGGAAGAAGTGAATATGGATTTTATTAAAGTTCTACCTCGTACGCGCCGACAACATGGCTCAATTTGGGTAGTTATAGACCAGATGACTAAGTCAACACATTTTCTACCACTTAAGACAAACAAATTCAGTAGAGGATTATGCCAAGATATACATCCAGGAGTTAGCCAAACTGCATGGAGTCCCCTTGTCCATCATTTCAAATAAGGGTACTCAGTTCACCTAGCAATTCTGGAAGTCATTTTAGAAGAGACTTGGTTCTCAGGTTAAGCTCAGTACAACATTCCACCCACAGACAGATGGCCAAGCTGAGCAGACTATTCAAGCTTTGGAGGATATGTTTAGGGTTTGTGTGATTGATTTCAAGGGTGGTGGGGATGATCACCTACCACTTATCGAGTTTGCATACAACAACTACTACCACTCTAACATTTAGATGGCTCAGTTTGAGGCATTGTATGGTAGGAGATGTAGGTCTCTTATAGGGTGGTTTGATTTTAGTTAAGCTACCCTAAATAGGTCCTGATTCAGTACATGATGCCATGAAGAAAGTTCAGCTAATCAGGGAACGACTGAAAATAACACAAAGCTGACAGAAATCGTATGCAGATGTAAGAAGAAGGGAGATGGAGTTTACTGTGGATGATTGGGTGTATCTGAAAATTTCACCTATGAAAGGGGTGATGAGGTTTAGAAAGAAAGGAAAGCTGAGTCCTAGGTATGTTGGCCCTTATAGAATCCTAAGGCACATTGGCAATGTGGCCTATGAGTAGGAATTGACTGCGGAGTTAACATCGGTGCATCCAGTCTTCCATGTGTCTTTGTTAAAGAAATGCATCGGTAATTGGACCTCAATTGTGCCTTTAGAGAGTGTTGGTGTAAAGGATAGTCTCTCTTATGAAGAGGTACTAGTTCAGATTTTGGGCCGTCAGGTTCGTAAGTCAAGAAACAAGGAAGTCGCTTCAGTAAAAGTGTTGTGGAGAAATTAGCTAGTTAAGGGAGATACATGGGAGGCTGAAGTAGATATGATGGTTAGATATCCTCACCTTTTCTCTTCCAGCTCAGTTTCAACATCAGGTACTAACCTCCTCAGTACTCTATTCAACTCCATGCTCATCAGCTCTATTCATGTCTTAGTGTGCACCCTTGTTGCATGAATTCAGTTAATATGGTTATCTTAGTTTGGAGTCAGTCACTCCATCGGTATTTAGATTATAGTTTTTAGTTTTGGGATTGCAGCTCTTCCCCTATCTTTCCAGCTTACTTAGTCTCCATTCGAGGATGAATGTTCCCAAGATGGAGATATTGTAACACCCTAAAAGTTCCTAAGACCAAATCGAGACTTGGAATAAACACTAGAAAGAAACCAAAAAATTTTCCTCAAAAAAACTCATCATACAAGTCATTGTCAAAGACAACAGCCTATTAAGATAGACGTTAGTCATCCAGCATATAGCTTCCTCAAATTCGATGAGCATTACAATGACCCATTCTTGGAGGTAACGAGTCGTTGTGTTGCTTATTTTGACAAGTTTAAAATCTTGTCAAAATATGCCACAGAACCAACGAGCCTTGTGATGATCGCTGAAAGAAGTAATGACTCATCATATCAAGCCGTTAGATGAAATCCAAAAAGTGTTAAAATCCCTCCATTGACAACGGGTAAAAAATAATGACCCATTGTTTTATCTAATGGGCTTTTCTGTTCGTCCACTGGGAGAGGTTTAGAGATTTTTCGAAATGGTCTCAGTGACAATGACTGGACTCAATGACCCGTCAAGTCTCCAAATGAGTCATCCTTTACAGCCATTGGTTGAAGTCCAAAAAGTATAATTCCATACCTAGGACCAACGACTGGTCCCAATGAGTTGTGGTCACAACCAATGACTCATTGTGTGACCCATTAGATCCGGGTGATAGTTTTCTAAACATATTATCTAGGGGTATTTTTGTATATTCCCACTCTTCTAAGTCCTAAACTCTGTCATTTTTGAAATAATTTCAAAGGATTTACAGGGGTAAATGGTTCTCCTTCCTCATCCCTACTCAGACGTTCAGAGCATCATTACCTAGAACTCAGAGTTTTGCTCTCAAGACACTAGGGCTTTCAATTCTTCTCAGAATTTCAAGCTACTTCTCTGGGTTTGCTTCTCTAGGTATGTGGGGATTCAACAACGGGATTCTTTCATCCTTGTGCTCCAAACTTTATCTTCAGAAATCTTCTCCATTCTAGCTCTGCAAGAATTATAAGTTAGGGCTTTTCAGTCAAATTATGAATGTTTCTTAGATTTCACTCGCTTTATACAAGTTAATATAACCCTAGCATGTGATCTCCATGTTATTAAATTAAATTTCATAGTATGGCTTCTAGCCCTAGTTTTAGCATGATTTTTGGGTTGAACTTTGCATGATGTAAAAGCTAGCCTAAATTGCTATTATTCCACGAGTTGTTATCTGAGCGTAATTTTCAGCATGTATATTTCAATGTAAAGTTAGTATTTGAGATTATAGGTATACTTAATAGTCTCTAGAAATGTTAGATGATCGGTTCACATTCTTATTAGTCTATCAGTAAACTCAGTATTTTCTTAATTATCAGGTCCTTTAGGCTCTCAGGACACTTCCAAAAGAGTAGTTCCGACATAGCCTTAGGGCATCATTTCGAGCTATCAGTACAGTTCAGTATTTATATATGTACCTCTATTAGGTATCATCAGTTGGGAGTAGTACTTAGCACCGAGCGGGTCGGGGTTCAGCGCACCTAGGTTCCCAAAGCTACGTACCACCGTAGGACTTAACCCAAATGGGTTTTATAGTTAGTGATCACACAACCCAATCACTGTACCCTTGCAAGCTATGGTGGGCCCTATCAATAGGGAGTAAGAATTGAACTCCATATCTAGCTCACGTGGTTATTGTCAGTTAACAGGCACTCCCACAGTATAGTCCAATCCAGTTTAATCCAGTCTTACAAATTTCAGATATGTTTTTGTCATCTATTTTCAAATTTATCAATTCTTACAATATTTTGTTTGACTTACAGACTCTTTAGTATTTATAATTTAGGCATGAGTATTGTACTTCGTATCAGTCTAGCTTGTGAACTATCAATATTTTATGTTTTATTTGATATGTTGCATACTTAGTACATTCCAATTACTGATACATACTCCTATGCTATATCACTTTATGATATAGGCTCAAGCACCCAGGCTTAGCAGCATCGATAGTCTCCCTTTTAGATTCAATGAAGGATTTCCCTTTTGGTGAGTCCTCATCTTCTAAGGACAGGAGCAGATCTTTCAATTTAGCAGTTTTATTTCAATTTCTAGACTTTGGAGTTAGCTGGGGACTTATCCCAGCAGCTCATCTTAGTAAAGGCTTTCATACATAGGTATAGTATTCTATTACTTTTGTTTGTCCAGTTTACTTTCAATTTTATATTTAGTACATTGATATTCAGTTATGCTTCTGCTCAATATTCATATTAGCTATCAGTCATGCCAGATTATGCTATGGCATGGGTTAGCTTAAAGCCTTTCATTTTTATAAGTACCGTGTTGCGTTCAGAGTGTAGTCTAGGTTCATGGCATTCTAGTTCAAGTCTAGGATCAAATCTTAGGGACTTTTGAGGGTTGTTACAATATATTCCCCTTGGGATCATTCATCCTTAAAGAAAGACTAAATTAGACTGCTAGGCGATCTATCTGAGAGTAACTAAACTGAACTTAACTGAATTCACGGATATGCAACCATACTAAGGGCTTCAACACCAACTAATGGAACATGAAACTAATAAGAATACTATGAGAGAAAAAATGTTGCCTCAAGATGATGCTGAACTAGGAGAGAATAGACGAGGATACTTAGCCATCATGTCTGCTTCAACTTCCCAAGTAGCTCCCTCAACTAGCTGATTCTTCCATTGCACCTTTACTGAAGCAACTTCCTTGTTTATTAGCTTATGAACCTGATGATCTAGAATCTCAACTAGTACTTTCTCATATGACAGGTTATCCATAACTCCTACACTCTCCTTAGGTACAATGAGTGAGGGGTCACCAACACACTTCTTAAGCATAAAGATGTGGAAATTGGATGGACTGATGTTAGTTCGGCTGGCAACTCCAACTCAAAAGCTATCTTACCAACTCTCCTCAAAATCCTATATGGACCAATATAGCTGGGATTGATCTTTCCTTTCTTCACAAATCTCATAACACCCTTCATGGGTAAAACTTTCAAGTAAACCTAATCATCTACCGCAAACTCCAAGTCTCTACGCCTTACATCTATATAAGACTTTTGGCGACTTTGAGCAGTCTTCAACCTTTTCTTGTATGATATTAACCTTATCCATGGCTTTTTGCACTAAGTCTAGCCCAATCAACTCTAATTCGCCAACATTAAACTAACGAATTGGAGATCTACACCTCCACCCATAAAGAGTCCCATAAGGAGCCATCTGAATACTGTTAATATATGCAAACTCAATAAGAGGCAAATGGTCATCTCAATTTCCCATAAAGTCCATAACACATGCCCTCAACATATCCTCCAATGTCTGAATAGTCCGGGTGCTTGACCATCTATTTGTGAATGAAAAGTTGTACTAACGTTCACCTTCGAACCCAAACCTCTCTGAAATGATTTACATAATTAGGTAGTAAATTGTGTGCCCCTATCTGATATGATAGATAATGGAACTCCATAAAGTCTTACTATCTCTCAAATAATATAATCTCGCATAGTCATCGACTGTATCCATAGTCTTAACTGGTAAGAAATGATTTGACTTGGTCATTCGATCTACAATCACCTAAATAGATTCATGTTGCCTACGTTACTTTGGTGGACTGATGATCTTGGGCATAATTACGTGCCCAAGTGCTATTTTATACCGTAATTTAGTCATGTTTGTCAATATATATGATTGCATTACATGTAGTTATGTTTAATTTTATTTCGGAACTAACCAACATGATTAGTCCTTGTTTTGTAGGTTTAGAATGCTTAGGAGGGATTAAAAATGATGATTGAGGCTTAAGGAGGAAGCTTAGAAAAAAGTGCAAAAGAAGGCAATGAGACAATGCAAAGGGCAGGCTAGCCGCTGCCACGCTGTGCGTACGCCGCGCCCAGCGTCGTGCCACGCCCCATGCCATGCGCGTGAGAGAACCTGCTCGTCCAGTGATGCTGCGTGACCAAGCCATGCCATGCCATGAATCTTGCGCGATAGCTATCGTGAAACACTGGGCAACGTGCACAACACACTGCCATGACATGCCACTGCCCGACAATTCCAGTAGCCTCACGCGTTTTCTCTGTGTCACGGAAGCAAATTGGCGTGACTAGGTTTGTGACACGGAGGGAGTTCAAGGCCGGACAAAATTTGTAATTTCCCACTTAGTATAAATTAAACACTTAGCTCTAAAAATCATTTATCACGAAAATAATTTGGGAAAGCAGAGAGAAGAAAAGGGAGAAGCGAAGAACTTCACTTAGGGTTTGTTATTTTTCATTATCTTTTAATTACTCTTGTAAGTACATTACTTTAATTATATTTTTGAGTAATTGTACGAACATGAGTGGCTAAAACCCTTCCTCTAAGGTTGAGTCTACATGATATGAATGTGAATGCATGAATTCATCTTTGGTTTAAATTTTTAGTTGTTTTGTCTTGTATTCTTAGTTATTGATGTTTTTATGCTTGGTCACCATGAAAACAAACTCTAAGCTTAGTAAAAGCTCAAAAGAGTAAACCTAGGTTAGAATACAAGAATGTAAGGAGAAAGTTCTTGTCTTTATGATAGGATTCGCGGTTAGGATAGAAACTATACCTAATTTTCCTTGGTTAATAAAACGGGATGGTAGCTAGACACCGACTTAGAATTGTCACATCACTGCTCATAGAAGTACTTATGAAGCTAAGTTAGGTTAAATTGTTAGAGGTACAAAAGTCCATAATCAAGGGCATAAACCCCGTAAACCACACCCACATTGTTAATTGCTCACGAATTAGGACGTCACATCCCCACTCAACGATGTAGGTGTGAGACTAGTTTGTTGTGTTTATAGACTCGAAAGACCATCAACACTATATTTTAACTCTGTGAGACAACAACTGTAGTTTTCATACTTGAACCATTGTGAATTGTACCATTGCATGATTATCAGACCTTAACTCTAGTTGATTCTTGTATTATTTACCGATTGTTTTGTGATCATATCGAGATTTAGTTAAAATTATCCAAACATCTCTTAAATCAACACTTGTAAAGGTTAACTTACACTTGAAATTGAATATTTTCTGAATTAGTCCATTCCCTATGGGTTCGACATCCGGCTCTCAAAAGGGCCATTATATTACTTGTACGACCGCGTGCTCTGGGGGGCAATCAAGTTTTTGGCGCCATTGCCTGGGAGAGGGGGTTTCTGTCCTGCTTTTCCTTAACTTTTGCTACTAGAGATGATTCGGCTCCATTCTGGATAAGCACACTACCTTCTTTAGAGTTTAAGAGACGGACTCGTTTGAGAGTCTATGCACATCTTTTTCCAACTCTCTCATTTCCTCCTCTATATGAGTTGTGCTTCCTATGGACAACCTGCTAAGTGCATTAGCAGTTACATTTTCCTTACCTGGGTGGTAAAGAATGCTCATATCATATTCCTTGAGTAACTCAAGCCACCTCCTCTGCATGAGATTCAACTCCTTTTAGTTGAATACATATTGTAGGCTTTTGTGGTCTGTGAACATATCAATATGTACGCCATAGAGATAGTGGGACTAGAATTTCAATGCAAACACTACAACTGCAACTCGAGGTTATGAATCAGATAATTCTTCTCATGGACCTTCAGCTTTTTGGAGGCATAGGCTAACATTGCTATTTACACAACCAATGCCTACTCTTAATGTATCACAATATATAAAAAAGTATTTGTACCCTCTTGTAGGGAAACACAAGAGCAGTGGTCAATTGAGTCTTCAATTCCTGAAAGATTTTCTCACAAGCTTTCTACCATTGGAATTTGACTCTTTTCTAAGTCAACTTAGCCAATGGAGCAACAATAGTTGAGAATCCTTCTACAAACCTCATGTAGTAACCAGCTAAACCCAAGAAACTCCTGATATCTGTTGCGGTTGTGGGTCTAGGCTAACTCTTTACAGCCTCAATCTACTGACAACCTTAATACCCTTGAGGGGAATATATGGACTAGGAAATCCACTGACTCTACCAAAATTAACACTTAGAGAACTTGGCAAATAACTCCTTGTCCTTAAGTGTCTACAAGACTATTCTAAGATGACTAGCATGCTCCTCCTCACTCTTAGAGTAAATAAGATGTCATCAATGAACACGATAACAAACATGTCCAAATGTGGATTAAATACTCTGTTCATGATAACCATAAATGCTATAGGAGCGTTAGTCAAAAGAAAGGACATAACAACAAACTCAAAATGATCTTATCAGGTCCTGAAAGCTGTCTTGAGAATATCACATTCCCTTACCTTCAACTGATGCTACTCCAATCTGAGATCTAATTTTGAGAAACACTTGGCACCCTAAAGCTGGTCAAAGAAGTGATCGATCCTAGAAAGGGGATATCCATTCTTGATAGTGACCTTGTTCAACTTTTGATAATCAATACACATTCTAAGAGTACCATCCTTCTTACGCATGAAGAGGATTGGAGCACCCTAAGATGAAGAATTGGGGTGAATGAAACCCTTATCTAGAAGATTCTTTAACTGCTCTTTTGACTCTTTTAACTTGGTTGGAGCTATTCTATATGGAGGAATAGAGATAGGCTGAGTATTAGGAAGAATATCAATTCCAAAATCTATCTCCCCATCTGGAGGGACTCTTGGAAGATCATTTGGAAAGACCCATGGGAATTCATTTACAATTGGAACTGACTGAAGGGATGGTGTATCAACATCAGAGTCTTTTACTCTCACTAAGTGATATACACACCTTAGAGATTAACTTCCTAGACTTAAGGTATGAAATGAAATGACTCTTGGGGACTACCCTCTAAACTAAGACTGACTCATCTGATAATTGAAACTCTGCTACTCGGGTCCTATAGTTATCTGTGACATAATAGGTACACAACCAATCCATACCTTGAATAAAATCAAAATCCATCATGTATAGCTCTACTAAGTCACCTGTGATATCTTTATGATGTACTAAAACTATACAATCTCTATAGATTCTCTTACCTAAGACTGACTCATCAATCAAAGTAGAAACACTGAAAGGCTCTAAGAGTTGTTCAGCCGAGATCCCAAACTTAACTGCTACATAAGGAGTCACAAAATATGGTGTAGCACCTGGATAAAGTCAAACATATACATCAATGGAGAAGACTTTTAACATACTAGTGACAATGTTGGGAGATTTCTCTTGATCCTGGCGGCTAGACATAGCATATAGACTGTTCTGGCCTCTGCTTGTCCACAAAGAAGTGCCCTTTTAGGCAACTCTGCC
This sequence comes from Datura wrightii, assembly GCA_035772735.1. NCBI lineage: Eukaryota > Viridiplantae > Streptophyta > Magnoliopsida > Solanales > Solanaceae > Datura > Datura wrightii. The sequence continues at coordinate 114,618,663 of JASDFA010000003.1, read as the reverse complement.
TGCTGAGGAAGTAGATTGAGCCCTGTTACCCCATTATCCTGTCAGGATAGATAATTCTTCAAATAATGTCCCTGTTGGATGCATCTGTAGCATCCATCTCTAGCCCAACGTCATTCACCTAAGTGGGTCTTCCACACTTGCTACATGGCCCTGAACTGCATTACCTGGCACTTGGGACCTTTGATTAATTTTTTTACCTGAAGCTGGAGAATTAGCTGACCATGTAGGTCTAAAGGACCTCTTCTGAAAGGACCTATTTCTATTTTTATTCCTCTACTGAGTGGTCTCATTACTTGTTGTCTTTATTTTTTTACTCTAATGCTCTTCTCGGTCCTTCTGCTGATCTTTTTTTAGCTGCTAAACATATACCATGAGTCTGTAAATATCCATATCACTGACTAATAGAGAGCCCTTGCATTCCTTCTTCATGTGCTTGCCCAATCCAAACATGAATTTTCTCATTTTGGCCCTCATATCTGGTACCATTTCTGGAGCATATCTGGATAGCTAAACAAACTTAAGGCCATACTCCTTCACACTCATCGTGCACTGCCTCAAGTTAACAAACTCCTATACCTTTTCCTCTCTCAGCTCCTGAGGAAAAAGTGGTTCAAGAAGGCTTCCTCAAAACTATCCCAAGTAGTTGGAGCTACATTATCCCCTTGTTCGGTGCTATTTCGATTGGTATTATATATTATAAACTGACTCGCAAGTGCACGTGGTCAAACAAGTAATAAAGTGGCTAAGTAAGCCAAGTATCGATCCAAGGAGGCTCAGGGTATGTAAAAATTGCCTAAGTATACTATATTCTTATTTTACTTCTAACTATGCTAACAACAACGTAACCAACAGTTAATTGAGTTTTTGTTTATAAAATATATACTAAAACTATTAACAATTATTTACTATGAATTTAAACTATGGATATGAGCATGCCAAGGTTAAGAACAAGTAATGAATTCGATTGTAATAATAATAAGGTTAATCTCTTCTTCATGTTGCTAGCCAAGAACATTAGCCTAGAAATTAAAACTCTCGTATTTAATTTCACTTAAGAATCATAAACCATTCGTCTACATTTCTGTGATCAAATGCAATTTACGACCTACCAATACAATTCCGGTTCCTAAATTGACTAATACGGCTTTCAAGTATATTTCTATCAGGAAAGCACATCAAAACCCAATTTTCCCAAATCAAGTTAAGAACAATACCCTATTAATTCACAACTTGCCAATTTCTTGCTCTCTCGAGTGAAATTGGACTTTTTAGATGTACATTAATGTTGGCCAAGCACTAATGCAGTAAGAACAAGAATTAATAGAACAACATGAAAGAAGAAGAAGAAAACCATATCATTTACAATCAAAATTCACTACACATGTTCAAAACCTTAGCAAGGAAGAGAACTAGCCACTCATTTGTGGATTGATCATCCTAAAACAAGTGTAAATCATACATACAATTGATTGAAAGAAGCAAGGAAGAGAAGAAATCTCTTAGCTTTTTCGTCCCTCAACTGCTGCTAACCCACGTCCTAGCTCCACCAAGTCTGAACTAAAACTCCACTAATTAAAATAAACCTAAGTGTGCTATTTATACTAGAGGGAAATTTTTCCCGGAATAACAAGCAACGTGTCACAGAGGTCAACGCGGAGCACTGCCTCCGTGACACGGCGTGGACGCGGACCTTCACTGGAAATCCAGGGTTCGGTAAATTAGCCTCAATGTGGCACGGAGGCCAACGCGGAGGCCTATCTCCATGCCACGGAGCTATCGCGAGGCCTCACTGGAATTTGCCATTTAATTCCCTCTCCAGGCAGTGTGCCTCCGCGATGGTAGCGTGGCACGGCTCCATCGCGGTGCCCCTACAATTTGTGCCTTCCAATGTCTTTTCCACGCTTGTATCCAAGTCCAACTCCGATATAGTTCCAACATGCATTTTAGCTCCTAAAAATCATATTTACCTGCAAAACAAATTCTAATCATGTTGGTTAGTATAAATTCACATTTTATTACCAATTACATGAGAATATATACACATTGCACACAAACAAGGCGAAAATAATACGTTTGAGTATCACTTGGGCATATAAATCTGCCCAAGATCACTTACCCCACACTTAAATCCTTGTTCGTCCTCGAACAACACATACACAACTCATGCAAATTACATCCCAACCTTCGTCACTATGGTGCGACCATTTACACTACGGTCATACCGATTATTCAATTTTTGCAAATCATCACGAAAACATGCTTGGTCTTATAATACAATGACCTTTAATACATCAAGACTTCCTAGACTTTAAGAATTGATTCTTGATATCGGCAAACTCATGCAAATCAGCTAATCAAGAAATCCGACACGAAAATCAATCTTTCATCAAGCATGTGCCCTCACAACTCAAGAGAATCTTCCCCTTTTTGTTCATGCAACACACAAACATTCAAGTAGGGGCATATAAAAATTAATTTCACTCACTCTCCCAAAAGAATTCACATGCATCATGTCATGACCCATAGGCTTGCCCTTAGTGTATTACTCCACTAATATAAAGACATGCAATGTAAGATCACGTAGGACTTTAATGGGTTGTAACGGGGCTATGGATCTAGTATATATATTGGATTAGCCAATAATAGTCGCTAGCATCCTTAAGCGCCTTTTCGACACATTCCCATCGACTCATGGACATTGTTCCTCTCTTTTCTCTTTTTCTCCCATTCATGTTGGTTTACTTTCGTACTGCCCATTTCATCAAACACACTTGACACAAAACAAAGGGTTTTCATGTACCCTCAATATCATTTAATTACAACAAGTGCCTCTTCAACATCATCTTTTCTTTCTTCACTCTGCTTTTCTTTTTCTTTTCACTCTTTTCACTCTTTAACACTTTGGGAAACATTTTCTTTTCTTTGTAAGCGCTTAAGAGCTTCGTATAGACTTTAAGGCTAATGAAAAGAAGGAATAAAGCTTAGTTTATACAATTTTGGACAAAAGAAAGAAAGAAATCGGCTAAAGGCTCAACGGGCTGACTAGGGTATACAACATATAAAAAAGGTAGAATTTGACAAGAAAAAAAAATGGAAACTATCGGTTAAAAACAAAGAAATGCCTACATCCTTTCCAACACTACACCTCCTTCATTTCATTTTGTAAACACACCAGGCAAGTTCTAGACAATTCACAATGGCATGGAATAACAATACCTCACTTCACACTTCATGCACATGCTCGAATCAAGATGCATTCACAGACTCTCTAATTAACCAAACACATGAATTCAAAATTAAGCCTCAATCATACTGAATCAAATTCTATAGCCTAGGTAACTCAACATATTTACCAAATTGCATGCTTTCAAACGAATCATTTTCACATTTTGAACATCAGTTACACACACAACAAAATTTTTGCAACCATAAAGCAACTACAGTTCATTGATGCAATCCACCAAAGAAAAATTAAAAACAAATTAAAATCCTACTCCTACCGACTACATTTCCCTTAAGACGGTCGTCATCCATCCATCATAGGGAACGGTCACTAACTATGACATTCGGTTTAATGGGACTATTCTCGGTAAAAGAACCGAAAACAAACTCCGAGAAACCCAAAAAAATAAAAACCGAAAATTTTTGCAACACATCGATCATTTCGATAGAAAGAAAATATTTACAAGTGCAAAATATTCTCGAAAATTTTTGAAAAAAATATCGATCATCTCGATAGAAAAAATAAAAAAATATTTACAAAATATTTACACTGGCAACCATAACTTTTCATACCACACATCATTAACCACACAAACAAATATATACAGATACACCCCAAATCAGTTCATAACAGGGAAAGCACAAACATACACACAAACCAAGGAAAAACATACAGCAAATTAGAGCCCAAGTCCCAGCACCTAGCTACTCCCCACCCCACACTTAAATCGAACACTGTCCCCAGTGTTCACAAAAATTACAAAATAAAATTTCGGGTGGTGGAACTCCCTGATCAGTCGAAATATTCGACTTCTTCATCTGGTGCTGCTGCCTCATCGCCCATATCTGAGTCAGCTCCATCGTCGTCATCGGACTCCACATCGGAGTCCTCACGACGTGTCTCCTCATCAGTAGGGACATCGTCATCCGTCGGCTCCACAAAGGCTGGTCCCACTCGGCATAAGGCTCTGACATTCTCGCCAAATGGGTAATCCAGCTCCAGCTGCCATAATTCTTCCTCGGTGGCTGGTCTCCCACCAATCCGTAGCTGCAACATCTGCATGCCGAACATACGTGTCATGTACTGATCGTCACGAGCATGTCGCTCGCCCAAAGTCAGCACTGGCCCGTGTGTGGTGTTGGGGGCCATAGTTTTTGTCACATCGAGGGCCCTCCGCTCCAACTGCGGAATATAGTCCAAAGCCTCTTCCTCAATGTCGAGGCCTCAGAGGAAGGTGGTGATGAGTCCACCAAACCCGTATCTGTGGCCCTGGTGCAGTCTGGCTCGCTTCATGGCGGATATAATGACCGCCCCAACATTAATCTCAAGCCCTTTCATAAGGGCATACACCAAGCAGACACGGTGCCGGGTCACATCCGTCATGTGAACTCCCGGGATCAAGCACGAACACACAATCTTCAGCCATATTCTGGCCTCCCTGTTCATCTGCGAATAAGGCAGAGTCTGGTGGTAACCCCTCTCCTTATGTCTACTCCATCGGGCTGTGGATCGAGCCCCACACAACGTACGTCTGATGTCGGCGTATGGTGGGGTGATGTTTAGCTGGCGGAGAACGTGAGCGTCTGTGTCCCGTGCTCCAACGATGGCATTAAATTGGTGGGGTTCCGGAGTGACAATCTGCCCTCTGATTTTTATTGTGTGGCTTCTGATGGCCGGGTTCCAGTTTTCATAGAATTCCCGGACCAAATGTAGGTTGTACTCCTTGGGCTCCTGAAAGATAAAATTGAGCCCAGCTGCCTCGATTCTCTGCACAATACGTGGGAACTCCTGTGCAAGTGGTTCCCGTGCAATATGTTCCTTGGGGAAGTACTTGTTTTCTTTATGTTTCGCGTACCACTTCTTCCCTTCATCGGTTACCCATCTTGTTCCGTATTGGCGGCGTTGGCCGCGCGGAACAGCTGGTGCAGCTGGGACTGCAGTGCCCAACCTCAATCTTTTCTGTCCGGTGCCTGAGGTAGAAGCACCCTTGCCCTTGTCCTGTCGACTTTCCATTGTACCTGTCAATATACATAAACAAGCACAAAGTTAAGCTAAATACAAGTTAACTTAGGCTAAGGTCAGGTTAAACTAAGTTTACCTCACACTTAGTCCTTAACTATATTTACAATACTTCGGCAAGGATTACTCTATTTACAACCCCAAACACAAGCAACTATAAGGTATATTGCTTAGTGCGTTCACAAAAAATTTCGACAGCATAACGGTTAGCGTACTACTCAGACTTCATACAGCTACTCCCAATCCTACTATCAATAGCAAACCATTCATCACACTTAGCAACAAAACAAAAACAACAAAAACAACAACGAAAATTCTATGTACATACAAATCTAAATAATCAAACCAATTTACAAAATTTTCGCATTTTCCCCAACAATTCGAGAATTCGTCTTCTCTTAACATTCATACAATATTTACATCGACTTATCTCAATTTACAACCACACCCCGGCATCTAATTCATCAAACTATGAAGTTCCCCAATTCAATTTCAATAACTCAAGCCCTAGAATGCAATATTTCAATCAAATTCGAATTATTCACATAATCGACAAGTTCAAACGCTAATTACAACAATCCGAACATAATCAATCACAAAATAATTCAACATCATCTTTAATTGCTACTTGGGGTGATATATTTCACCTCACATGCTCAAATTCGACTAAAATTGCCAAAAACTTGAGAGAAACGATGAAAACATACCTTTTAGTTGAAGAACCGAAGAAATTTGACGTTTTCCTTGCCTATTAGCGTGGCACGTTGGTTGGGGAGGGGGAATTGGGTGTTTTGGTCGCGGAGGAGGAGAGAAATGGGGAGAAAAGAGGCAAAATCAGGGTTAATTTAAAGAAAAACACGCGGGTCACCCGGCAACCCGGTGTGACCCAGCACTGAATAAAGGGCAACGTGTCACGGAGGGTAACGCGGAGCCCCTCCTCCGTGACACGGAGCCAACGCGTTGGCTCTTTGGAAATTTTAAAAGATATGATTTTGCCTTCAACGTGTCATGGAGGGTAACGCGGAGCCCCTCCTCCGTGACACGGAGCCAACGCCCCAGTGCACTGTTTCTTCAATAAAAATTATTTTCATACCTTGCCTTATTTTTCCCGCTTCCATGCATATTTTTCTCCGTTAGACCTGAAAATCACCTCACTAAACGAAATTGGTTAGATTAATAGATTTTCCTAACTACCATAAAAAAATACTAACTAAAACAAAAAAAATTGTATGAAATCAAAAAAAAAGAAAAAATAAAAAATAAAAAATAAAAAATACAAATTATGTACACTATACTAAAAGAAGAAAAATAGAATATTTTTCTTTGCACGGGTTTCCTCCCGTGCAGTGCCTGATTTACCGTCGCGGCTCGACGTCCATTCTGCTCAATTATCTACTAGGGTGAGGGACGATTTTTCACGATCCTTGTCCTCCCCCCAGTAGTGCTCAACCTCATCTGGTGGCCTTCCTGTTAACTCTCGGGAATCATTCATTATATCAGCATTCCCATGATCAATCACATTGATCACCGAGAGTTCCTCATTTACAATCGGGAGCTTGGGTGCTTTGTACACGTCAAAAACTTCTATCTTGTCATGTGCCCACATTGTAAGTTGACCCACAACTACATCAATTAATGCTTTTCCGGTTGCCAAAAAGGGACGTCCCAAAATAAATGGGACTTCAGCATCTGGTTCAAAGTCCAGAACAATAAAATCGACCGGAAAAATGAGGGAGCCCACTTGCACTAACACATCCTCAACAATACCATCCGGTTTAGCTAAGGACCTGTCCGCTAGCTGCAAGATTACTGTGGTAGGTCTAGGACTCCCTAGACCTAACTTTCTGAACACCGAAGATGGCATCAGATTTATACTTGCCCCCAAGTCGCATAATCCACGAGCTCGGATACTTTTCCCAATAGTCAGCTGGATAGTAAAACTTCCAGGGTCTTTCAGTTTCGTGGGAAGTCTATTCTGAATTCGGGAAGTGCATTCCTCCGTTAAAGCCACCGTGGCATACTCAGTCAAATGACTTTTGTTAGCCACGATGTCTTTAATATATTTTGCATACTTTGGCACTCCCTGCAAGACATCAACAAGAGGTAAGTTAACATGTACCTGTTTAAGCACCTCCATAAATTTCTTGAAACACGCCTCCTCCTTGTTTTTCTTAAGTCGTTGAGGGAACGGGGGTGGAGGCCTTTCTGATTCTGCTTCTTTAGTCTTCCCCCTATCAGAACTTTGTTCCTCCTCAACATCTGCTGCTCCTGACTTTTGAGGCGGTCTTTCTGGTTCCACCTCCTTCAACTGTAAACCACTCCTTGTGGTCACTGCATTAACCTGCTTCGGATTAGGATCCATGTCGCTAGGTAGTCCTCCTCTGGGTCTTGTATTTTGGGCACTAGCAAATTGCCCAAACTGATATTCAAGAGCCTTGGTCGCCAACTGATTGTTCTTCACTTCGGCTGCCAATTTAACATAGTCAGCCTGCAATTGTGCCTGATTAGCGATCATGGTTTTGAACATCTCCTCAATAGTCGGTGATGGTGGTGGAGGAGGGGCATTGTGATTTCTGAATTGAGCTTGATAGTTTTGTTGCCCTCCTTGATTTCTCTGCATACCCTGACCAGAACTCTGGCCTTGTTGGTTGTTGCTACCCCACAAAAAATTCGGATGGTTCCTCCAATTTGAGTTGTAGCCACTACCAAACTGTTGCTGATTTCTCTGTGCATTGCCCACAAAGTTAACAGAATCAGGATTTGCACCACAGCATTCAGCTGAATGCTCACTACTACCACACACTTCACCCCACATCTGCTGGACTGCATTGACCGAAGCTGAAGGCTGGTTCAAGTTCATATTGCTGAAGTGATTCTTTAACTGATTTTGCAAGGCAGCTATCTGTGCAGCGATAGCTGTAAATCCATCCACTTCAAGCACTCCCGATGCTTTCCTTGCTCCACCTCGAGATGAATCTGCATTCCATTCTGGATTGCCTTGTGAAATTCGGTTGAGCAAAGTGTACAGCTCCTCGTAAGTCTTTTCCAGTGCTTGCCCTCCAGCTGCTGAATCTAACAGAATTTTAGTGTGGGGTTCCAAACCCTCAATAAATGTGTGTACCAACACCTCATTGTACTGATGATGATGAGGACAGTCCCGCAACATGGATTTAAATCTTTCCTAGGCTTGATATAAATTTTCTCCCTCCCTCTGTTTAAAACTTAGAATTTGACTTCTAAGTCTGGCTGTTTTACCAGAAGGGAAAAATCTAATCAAAAACTTCCGTGCAAGATCATCCCACGTTGATATAGAATTGGGTGGTTCAGCTTTTAACCACCTCTTGGCTTCACCAAGTAAGGAAAACGGAAATAAGGTGAGCCGAACATAATCAGGTGACACTCCAGCGGGTATATAAGTGTCACTTATCTCCAAAAAGTTTTGGAGATGTTGTTGTGGATCTTCATGAGGGAGACCGGTAAATTGCCCGCTTGTGTGCAAGAGTTGCACCATATTCTGCTTTAATTCAAACCTCCCTCCAGGCTCTGGTTTGCGGATGCTAGAATGTACATTATTAGCGTGTGGGATTGCCACCTCGCGAACCGGCCTTGCTGCTGCTTCATCGGGCACTAACACTGCCCTCACAACTGGTGGATTTTGTTGCTCCATAATAGATTGTCGGAACAACTACAGCTTCTTTTGTAGAGCTTCTCTACGTTGACTATGAAATTCACGTTCAGGCTCTAAGTAAGATTCCACCAGCTCCTTTTCCCTTGCCAGTGTTCACAGAAACAAAATCTGCAAAATACAGGCTAAGACCAAGTTGTTAACACTTAAGAAAATAAAAATAAAAATACAGTAAATTTACACTAAACACAATTTCACAAATTTGCCTAGCCTCCCCGGCAACGGCGCCAAAAACTTGTTCGGTGCTATTTCGATTGGTATTATATATTATAAACCGACACGCAAGTGCACGTGGTCAAACAAGTAATAAAGTGGCTAAGTAAGCCAAGTATCGATCCAAGGAGACTCAGGGTGTGTAAAAATTGCCTAAGTATACTATATTCTTATTTTACTTCTAACTATGCTAACAACAACGTAACCAACAGTTAATTGAGTTTTTGTTTATAAAATATATACTAAAACTATTAACAATTATTTACTATGAATTTAAACTATGGATACGATCATGCCAAGGTTAAGAACAAGTAATAAATTCGATTGTAATAATAATTCGGTTAATCTCTTCTTCATGTTGCTAGCCAAGAACATTAGCCTAGAAATTAAAACTCTCGTATTTAATTTCACTTAAGAATCATAAACCATTCGTCTACATTTCTGTGATCAAATGCAATTTACGACCTAGCAATACAATTCCGGTTCCTAAATTGACTAATACGGCTTTCAAGTATATTTCTATCAGGAAAGCACATCAAAACCCAATTTTCCCAAATCAAGTTAAGAACAATACCCTATTAATTTACAACTTTCCAATTTCTTGCTCTTTCGAGTGAAATTGGACTTTTTAGATGTACATTAATGTCGGCCAAGCACTAATGCAGTAAGCACAAGAATTAATAGAACAACATGAAAGAAGAAGAAGAAAACCATATCATTTACAATCAAAATTCACTACACATGTTCAAAACCTTAGCAAGGAAGAGAACTAGCCACTCATTTGTGGATTGATCATCCTAAAACAAGTGTAAATCATACATACAATTGATTGAAAGAAGAAAGGAAGAGAAGAAATCTCTTAGCTTTTTCGTCCCTCAACTGCTGCTAACACACGTCCTAGCTCCACCAAGTCTAAACTAAAACTCCACTAATTAAAATAAACCTAAGTGTGCTATTTATACTAGAGGGAAATTTTTCCCGGAATAACAAGCAACGTGTCACGGAGGTCAACGCGAAGCACTGCCTCCGTGACACGGCGTGGACGCGGACCTTCACTGGAAATCCAGGGTCCGGTAAATTAGCCTCAACGTGGCACGGAGGCCAACGCGGAGGCCTATCTCCGTGCCTCGGAGCTGTCGCGAGGCCTCACTGGAATTTGTCATTTAATTCCCTCTCCAGGCAGTGTGCCTCCGCGATGGTAGCGTGGCACGGCTCCATCACGGAGCCCCTACAATTTGTGCCTTCCAATGTCTTTTCCACGCTTGTATCCAAGTCCAACTCCGATATAGTTCCAACATGCATTTTAGCTCCTAAAAATCATATTTACCTGCAAAACAAATGCTAATCATGTTGGTTAGTATAAATTCACATTTTATTACCAATTACTTGAGAATATATACACATTGCACACAAACAAGGCGAAAATAATACGTTTGAGTATCACTTGGGCATATAAATCTGCCCAAGATCACCCCTCGCCCTTGCTCCCACTACTCATATCACACATTAGCCATATTCTTGAGCTAATAAGAAGCAAACTCAACTCCCTCTGTCTCTATGGAATGCATTTTTTTCAGAATCTTCCAGATCTCATCAATAAAGTTCTAAGGATCCTTATCAACTTTAGACCCTGTAAACACTGGAGGATTCATCCTCAAGAACTCTCTAATCCTTGATGCTCCTGGACCATGAGAACTAAAACTAGTTGGTGCTGAATTCTGATGACCTAACTGAGTGGGCATCTAAATAGCTCCTCTGAACTCTACTTCTAAAGTACTAACACTAGGTGGCTGAGGAACTGGTGTCTCGGGAATCCTTCCACTAGTAGTCAGTCCATCTGGACTCCAACACTAGATCTTTGAACTAGAAGCGGGGACCATTCCTGGTTTGCATCCTAGTCTGTGGAGGCATGTTAGCTACTTTCCTTTGGCTAACAGTGCATTTAGGAGGTATGATCTAAGACATGTGAATACATGAGTTAGGAGGAAGTCTTTATCTAATACCCCAAAAGTTCCTAGGATTAGACCCTAGGTTTGGAGTTTCATCATGCAGAGAAAAATGGAAAAAGACTCAAAATGAGTCTTAGTATGACTCATAGGTCCATGGTACATGACGTACATATGACCCATAATATGTCTAAAAAATTTGGTTTGAAATCATGATAGGAACCTATGATCCATTCCTAGATTATACGAGTTATACTAGAGGGTCGTAGGAAGGAATTCAGAGAAGTGTTAAGAGGTTTCTGGGTAACCACGAGCCCTGGTACGACTCGCGGTAGGGAAGTACGGGTCATTGTTAGTGCTCATGGTATGAGTTCAAAGAATGACCAAGAGAAAGATCAAAAACCATGAGGCTTAGTACGAGCCATAATGAGAACATACGGACCGTAGGATGGGTCATGGTCACTATCAGGCAGATTTTTAATACGAGTTTCTAAGGGTATTTTTTATAACTTCCAATGCTTTTAACTCCAAAATGAGGTCATTTTGAGTTTTATAAGGGGAGTATTTAAGGGTTAAACTAATCCTAAACTCTCATTCCTATCCCAAAACACCATAGTTTGAAGATCAACCTCTCAAAGCTTTCAAGCAACTAGAGTTTTTCTGCTCTCAACTCTCTTGATTCTCAAGTCTAAGCAAGAAGTCATCACAGTTTAGGTATGTGGAGTTATGAATAGGGGATTTGTTCCACCCTCATGCCCAATATCAAGTTCAATTTTGTGAATTGAATTCCTTCAAGTCTCCAATTAGGATTTTCATAAAATTCAAAGGTTAGACCTCTCATATGCAAAACACTACGAATCTCGTATAAATTTGATTCTCTCATGATCCTATCCATGATTCATTATTATTATTACATGATTACAATAGAAAAACTCTTATGAATCTATAATTTTATGTTATGATGAATTATTCAATTATGCATGAATTTCATAAATTTCAAGTTATTTTTCATGGTTGTAATGTTCAGCACTTGTTTTCATGGCTAGTTCATGTATGTCAAGGAATCTATGTATTCACCATGTTTTTAACTAATCATGTAAAACCCATGTTTCACAATTATGATATGAGCACTATGTATGGTTTTAAGAGTAGTATTTAACACCGACTGAGATGGGGTTCAGCACACCAAGGTCTTAGAACTACATGCCACCATAGGATAAGGGGTCCTTGCCAGTTGAGAATGTCTCCCTTGCCCCTATCCTAACGATTCCTTGCCAACTCAGAGTGTCTTTCTTACACTATGGGCTCATGAGTAATATCATGCCTTCATGGTTCTTACCCTTGGAAATGTATGGACACTATCCCGACCAGGGTTACAGGTCGGGCTCCATGATTCTCACTTGGAGTAAGTCGGTTATAAGAATCTCCAATTGTTCCATGATTTTTCTACACATGTTCATGTTTATGCTTCACGATATTATGAATTATGATATTTTGGCTCAATATACACTTTATGAGATTTTACCTATGATTTCAGTCATGTCCAACTTTGTGATTTTTTTTTTGAAAAACTTGAGCCACTATACAAAGTTTATGATCAAAAATTTTTATTTTAACTTATCTTATACTCATATTTCATAACATCATTTTACTGCCATGTTTTACTTATTCTACATACTAGTAAATTCAAAGTACTAATCACATACTTTTGTACTATATCATCTCATAATATTGGTCCAGGTGATCAGTCTCAACCCCATCGCTAGATTCGATCTTGCTCTACATTCAGCTCAGTCTTGGTTAGTCCTCATCATCAGAGGACATCAGTTTTGATTCATGTCTTTCATGTCATTTCAGTTTTCAAACATAGAAGATCTAGTTGGGGGTTGTCCTATTAGCTCGTCCAATGTTTTACAGGCTTTTCATACTATGATGTATAGATTCTCAGCGGTGTTGACATGTTGTCTCCCTTTATGCTTTATGGTATCTTTTGACTTCTGCTCATTTTAGGATTTACGCTTTATTCCACATAGTATATGCTCCTGCTTATGTTATGAATGTACCATGGGTTATCTTGGAGCCATTCGTGGTTTCAAGTCCCCTTTCGCATCCTAGGGTGTTTGAAAATCGCGTTAAGTAGAGTCTTTTTCATGGGTGTGAAGCACGCCACACTTTGAGGAAGAGGCTACAAGACGTTTTAGGAAAATTCCCTTCTTTTATGATTCTATGTCATGCGATAAAGTCCAACTTTTTTCTATTCTTCTAACTCTTGCTATACGCATTTGTAGAAAATGCCTCCCCAAAGAGCCAATGAAAGGAGAAAACGGGAATGGCAATTGCAATGGGAATCAGCCAGCCCATCATCTCCAATGGATCCCTTGAATGAGTAGGTGACTCATGCTGAATTTGGGGATGCTTTTCAGATGTTAGCACAGGCTATGACAACCCAGGTCAACCAACAGGTAGTTTCACCTGTGCACATTAATGGGAGTGCTATAGTGGCTAGAGTGCGAGACTTCACCAGGATGAATCCGCTAGAGTTTTAGGGTTCTAAGGTGGACGAGGATCCACATGAGTCCATTGATGAGATCCAAAAGATTACCTAGATTATGGGGTTTCCAAGAGTGGAGAGTGTAGATTTGGCCTCCTATCAGCTAAAGGGGGTAGCTCACATATGATTCAGGCAGTGGAAGGAAGGTTGTAGGGCAAGATGAGTTCTTGTTGATTGGGATGAGTTCGTGGGACAACTATCATGGATAGGTTCTTTTCCTAGGAGTTGAGGGAAGAAAAGGCTGCAGAGTTCATCAAGTTGAAGCAAAATAACATGACTGTTCTGGAGTACGCCTTGAAGTTTACTCAATTGTCCAAGTATGCTCTGGAAATGGTTGTCGAGGCCAGGGCTTATATGAGCATGTTTATGTTAGGGGTCTCAAATCTGGTGGTCAAGGATTGAAGGACCGTTATGCTTATCAGTGACATAGATATCTCTCGACTTATGATTCATGCCAAGAATATCAAGGAGGAGAAAAAGACCAGCTGGGACAGGGAACTTTAAGTATTCTCAATAGAGGTCAGGAGGTGGACATTGCTCATAGTCCCATCATAGGTTATCAGCCCTAGCCCCATCATTATCTAGTGTCCCATCCAGTCCTAGAGGTGATCATAGTGGTAGAGCACCAAGCTCTAATACTCAAGGGAGCCTTTTAGAAGGATGCACATTCCTATATTGCAAGAAGTGTTGAAAGAACTGCCCTAAAGAGTGATTAGTTGGTTTAGATACTTGCTTCGGGTATGGGAAGTCCGGACACAGACTTAGGGATTGTCCTTCAGCTAGACAGGGTAATGGTAGAGGTAATGCCTTAGCCACTTCTTTAGCAGCTCGCCCATCCCAGCAGGGTGCATCACCTAGTGCAGGTGGAAAATAACGCCATAACCATTTTTATGCCCTTTCATCAAGCCAGGAGCAGGAGAGCTCACCAAATGTGGTCACGAGTATGTTACGAGTTTTTCATCTTAATGTTTATGCATTGCTAGATCTAGGAGCCACATTATCCTTAGTGACTCCCTATGGTGCTATCAATTTTGGTGTCAATCTTGAAATCCTCTCAGAACCCTTCTCAGTCTTTACTCTTGTCAGTAAGTTAGTCTTAGCGTAGAGGGTATAAATAGATTGTCGTATTATCATTTTCTAGAAAGTCACCTCAGGGTCTTAATTAAAATAGGTCAAGGGCACGTTGGAATGGTCGGTAACTGCTTAGTCTCATCTGAGAGTGCTGACTTAGTAGAGTTAGACATGACCGAGTTTAATGTCATCTTCACATGGATTGGTTGAATGCTTGCTATGCTTTAGTTAATTGTAGAACTTGAATCATAGAGTTACGATTTTTGGGTAAACTAGTTGTAGAGTGAAAGGGTAGTTCAACAACACCTATAAATCGCTTTGTCTCCTACCTTACGGCTAGGAAGATGATCTCCAAGGATTGTGTATACCATTTAGTTTGGGTTAAGGATTCTATATCTGATACCTCGACTCTTCATTCAGTCATGTGGTTTGTCAGTTTCCAGAGGTTTTCCCAGATGATCTGCTAGGTGTCCCTCTTGAGCAGGAGATTGACTTTGGGATAGGCCTCCTCCCTGATATACAACCCACATCCATTCCTCCTTATAGAATGGCTCTAGTAGAGCTTAAGGAGTTGAAAGAACAGTTGAAGGATCCTCTTAGATAAGGGTTTCATTAGGCCTACTAAGTCCCCGTAGGGTGCTCCAGTCCTCTTCATGCAAAAGAAAGATGGTTTTTTTAGGATGTGTATCAACTACCGCTAGTTGAACAAAGTCACAATCAAGAATAAATATCCCATTCCCAATATTGATAACTTGTTTGACCAGCTTCAGGGTGCTAGTTGCTTTTCAAAGATAGAACTCCAATCCGACTATCATCATCTCAGAGTTAGAGAGTGTGACATTCTAAAGACACCCTTCAGGAATCAGTATGGTCACCATGAATTTGTGGTTATATCTTTTGGACTAACGAATGCTCTTGTAGCTTTTATGGATTTGATGAACAGGGTGTTCAAGCAGTATTTGGATATGTTCATCATTTCCTTTATAGATGATATCCTCATATACTCTCAGAGTGAGAAAGAGCATGCTGCTCATTTGAGGATTATTTGCAGATTCTTAAGGACCGTCAATTGTTTGCTAAGTTTAGCAAGTGTGAGTTTTGGATGAAGTCAATTGCATTCCTTAGTCATATGGTGTCTGGTTAGGGTATGCAGGTAGACTCTCAGAAGATAGAGGTGGTGAAGAACTATCCTAAACTTGTCACTCCCACCGATATTAGAAGCTTCTTGGGCTTAGCTGGATACTACGAGAGGTTTGTAGAAGGTTTTTCATCCATTGCCTTACCTTTGACCAAGTTGACTCAGAAGAAGGTCAAATTTCAGTGGTCTGACGAGTGTGAGAAGAGTTTCTAGGATTTGAAGACTCAACTCACTTCAGCTCCAGTTTTGACCCTACTAGAGGGTATAGATGGCTTTTAGTGTATTGTGATGCCTTGAAGGTTGGCCTCGGGTGTGTGTTAATGTAGCACGGGAAGGTCATTGCTTATGCCTCGAGACAACTTAAGACTCATAAGAAGAATTACCCGATGCATGACCTTAAGTTAGCAACAGTGGTGTTTTCCTTAAAGATTTGGAGGCACTATTTGTATGGGGTGCATGTTGATGTGTTCACCGATCACAAGAGCCTTCAGTATGTGTTTACTCAGAAGGACCTGAATTTGCGGAAATGGAGATGGCTCGAGCTTCTCAAGGATTATGATATGACTTTCTTTGTTATCCAGGAAAGGTCAATGTAGTGGCTAATGCTCTTAACAGTTTGTGTATGGGGAGTGTAGCTCATGTGGAAGATGAGAAGAAGGGGGTTGGCTAGAGATGTTCATAGGCTTGCTTGATTAGGAGTTCGCCTTATAGGTTCAGCAGATGGCGGTGCCATTGTTCAGAATGAATCAGAATCTTCATTGGTGATGGAGGTTAAGGCAAGGCAACATGAGGATTCTATCTTAGTTAAGTTGAAGGAAGTTGTCCGGAAGAAAGTGGAGTTTTCCTCCCAAAAGGATATGGTGTACTCCATTATTAGGGCCGGTTGTGTGTTTCGGATGTGGATGACTTAAGAGAGAGGATATTGAGAGAAGCTCACAGATCTCGATATTCTACTCATCCATGTGCCACTAAGATGTATTGTGATCTATTGGAATTCTATTAATGGAATGGCATGAAGAAGGATATTGTAGCATTTGCGACTACGTGTCCAAATTGCCAATTGGTTAAGGTCGAGCACCAGTGATTTAAAGGTATGCTACAAGTATCATTATTCCTACTTGGAAGTGGGAATAGATCAATAAGGACTTCATCATAGGCTTTCCTTGTACGCGCCGACAACATGATTCTATATGGGTGATTGTGGAACGGATGACTAACTCAGCGCATTTTCACTAGTTAAGACTATGGATTCAACCAATAAATACACTAGACTTTACATAAGGGAATTAGACAGGTCACATAGGGTCCCATTTTCTATCATTTCTGATAGGAGTACTCAGTTTATTTTGTCTTTTTGGAAGTCGTTTGAGAAAGGCCTTGGTATTCAAGTCAAGCTTAGCACAACTTTTCACCCACAGATAGATGGTCTGGCCGAGTGGACCATTCAGAAATTGGAGGACATGTCGAGATCTTGCGTGATTTATTTCAAGGGTAGTTAGGATGATCAATTGCCTCTTATAGAGTTTCCTACAATAACAGTTATCACTCCAGCATTCAGATGGCTCCATTTGAGGCTCCTTATGGGCGAAGATGTAGGTCGCCTATTGGATGGTTTGAGGTAAGTGAGGCTGTGTTGATAGGGTCAGATTCAGTTCATGAAGCTATGGAGAAGGTTTATCTTATTAAATAATGGCTAAGAACGGCTCAGAGTCTTTAGAAATCATATGCAGATGTGAGGAGAAGAGAGATTGAGCTTGGTATTGATGATTGGGTGCTTCTAAAAGTGTCACTCATGAAGGGGGTGATATGATTTGGTAAGAAAGGAAAGCTCAGTCCCCGATATGTTGGACCTTACAAGATTCTGAGGCGTGTTGGCAATGTGGCTTATGAGTTGGAGTTTCCCCTAGAGTTAACCTCAATGCATCCAGTTCTCCATGTTCCATTGTTGAAGAAGTACATTGGCAATTCGGTGCTAGTTGTGTTTGTAAAGAGTATTTGTGTGAAGGATAGACTTACTCATGAAGAGGTTCTAGTTGATATTCTTGACCGTTAGGTTTGAAAGTTGAGAATCAAAGAGGTTGCTTCAGTGAAATTCCTTTAGAGGAATCAACTTGTAGAGGGAGCTACTCTGGAATCCAAAGCAGATATGATGGCCAAGTACCCTAACCTCTTCCTTTCCAGCTCGGTTCCAGCATGAGGTACTAGTTTCCTCCTTAGTACTCTATGCAGTTTCATGTCAGTTATGTGTCTCTTAGTTACTCTCATGTCTTAGCATGTATATATGCTTCATGAATTTAGTTTAGTCATATATCTCAGTTTGAATCCAGTCACTCCATTAGTATTCAATCTACAACTTTCAGTTTTGGGATTGCAGCTCTTTCCCTATCTTTTCAGCTCTATTAGTCTCCATTCGAGGAAAAATGTTTCCAAGGAGAAGATAATGTAACACTCCAAATGTCCCTAGGACTAGACCTTACGTTTGGAGTTTGATCATGTAGAGAAAAATGGAAAAGGCCTCAGAACGAGTCTCAATATGACTCATAGGTCCATGGTATGAGTTATACCAAGGGCTCATAGTGTGATGTCCAAAAAATTTGGTTTGAAATCATGACAGGAACCTATGATTAGTACCTAGATTGTACGATTCATATTAGAGGATCATGGGAAGGGATTCAGAGAATGTTTATAGCTTTTTGGGTAACCAGGAGCCATGGTACGACTCGTGGTAGGAAAGGACGGGTCATTGTTAGTTATTATTATATGAGGTTCAGTGAATGACCAAGAGCATAATTAGAAACCACGAGGCTTAGTATGAGCCGTGGTGAGAACATATGGACCGTAGGATGGGTTGTGGTCATTGTTGGGCAGATCTTTAATGCGAGTTTCTAAGGGTATTTTTGTAACTTCCTATGTTTTTAACTCCTAAATGAGGTCATTTTGGGTTTCCTAAGGGGTGTATTTAAGGGTTAAACTAAGCCTAAACTCTTATTCCTCTCCCAAACACCATAGATTGAAGATCAATCTCTCAAGGCTCTCAAGAAACTAGGGTTCTTCTTCTTCTAAACTCTCTTGGGTCTCAAGTCTAAGCAAGAGGTCATCAAAGTTCAGGTATGTAGGGTTATGAATGGGGATTTATTCCACCCTCATGCCAAATCTTAAGTTCAATTTCATGAATTCAATTTCTTCTACTCTCCAATTAGGATTTTGATGAATATTCTAGGGGTAGACCTTTCTTATGTAAAATTCTATGAATCTCTTATTAATTTGATTCTCTCATGTTTCTATCCATGATTTATGATTATTATTACATGATTTCAATAGAAAGCCTCTCATGAATCTCTATTTTCAAGTTATGATAAATTACTCAATTATGCATGAATTTTATGAATTTCAAGTTATGTATCATGGCTGTAATTTTCAGCGCTTTCATGGCTAGTTCAAGTATGTAATAAATCTATGTATTCACCGTTTTTTTAACTATTCCATGTAAAACCCATGTTTCATATTATCATATAATCTCTATGTATGATTTTAAAAGTAGTATTTAACATCAAGTAGGCTGGGGTTCAGCGCACCTAGGTCTCAAAACTACATGCCACCGTCGGATAAGGGATCCTCGCCAGTTGAAAGTGTCTCCCTTTCCCCTAGCCTAAGGAGTCCTTGCTAGTTGAGAGTATCTTCCTTATGCTACTAGTCTTATGAGTGAAATCACACATTCATGGTTCTTACTCTTGGAAAGGTATGGACACCCTTCCAACTAGAGTTACAGGTCGTGCTCCATGATGCTCACTTGTAGTATGTTGGTTATAAGAATTTCCCACCGTTCCATGATTTTTCTACACATGTTCATGTTTATACTTCACGATATTATGACTTATGATATTTTGGCTCAATATACACTTTATGAGATCTTACCTATGATTTCAGTCATGTCCAAATTTATGATTCAGATTTGAAAACCTTGAGCCATTATACTTAGCTTATAATCAGAAACTCATGTTTTAGGTTATCTTATACTCATGACTTCATAATATCATTTTAATATCATGTTTTATTTATCCTAAATACTTAGTACATTCAAAGTACTGATCGTACACTTTTATGTTATATCATCTCATGATATAGGTCCAGGTGATCAGTCTCAGCCCAGCCGCTAGATTTGATCTTTCTCTAGATTCACCTCAGTCTTAGTGAGTCCTCATCATCCGAGTATGTCAATTTTGATTCATGCCTTTTTTTCATTTCAGTTATAGACTTAGCAGAGCTAGTTGAGGGCTTGTCCCATCAGATAGTCCTATGTTTTAGATGCTCTTCAGACTATGATATATAGATGCTCAGTGGTGTTGACATGTTTTCTCCGTTTATGCTTTTATGATATCTTAGACTTTCGCTTATGCTATGATTTACACTTTATTCTGTTTAGTGTATGCTTATTCTTATGTTATGAATATACCATGGGTTAGCTTGGAGCCATTCATGGTATCAGGAACCCATGTCGCATTTTGGGTCTATGCCCAATTCGTGACACTTTATAGAGTAAAAACTCTATCGCATGATTAATAATGCTAAAACTCACACTCCAGATAAAGTATGAAACAGATGTTGTCAATAAAGAACCCAACAAAAAGTCGGTCCGATCCCACAGGGAATAAGGTTAGGATATAGAATAACACCAGTATTTAAGTTCTAATGTATGTTATCTCCAAAAGAGGGGGTTTTATAAAAGTAATTAGAAGACAAGATTGAGAATTGGTTGTTGTTTATTAATACTATATAATTAACTAGAGCAAATGTTCCCCATGGATTCATAACTACTTCAAGTTTTACATTTCTAATCTATCCAAATGCTTAGTTGTAGAACTTGATAACTACAATTCATCCGAACAACTTGTTCTCCCTTATTGGTTGACTATACTCAATCATCGAGTAAAGTCTCATGAGTTATTTTACTTAAACTATTGTCAATTTTTTCCCAAATTAACTATCCTGCGACCACAGCTCAAGCTATACAATGACCCATAAAGATCAAGGCTTTGTTGTAATTCTCTTTCCGAATCCCTACTTCTCTAGTTTCAAGAAAGTAAAGAATTTGGGAAACTCCTAACGTTGTTCTCCTATAAAAGACATTAAAGATGAAGAGAATACAATACAAGTGTTTAGCATTGGTTTAGAATCACTTTGTGCAACCCTAGTTTATTTATTCACCATGGTTTCCACAATCCTAGTTGTGGAGGTTTTAGCCTCTCATGATTGTAAGATAATTATTAGCATGCGTAGACAAACTCATAAGTTAATGCTTACAAAGATGATTGAAAGAAAACCTGCTTGATTATTGCAAGAATTGATGAAGAATTATTCAAGAACAATGAAGAAAATCTCCAAGACTTGAATTAAAAGTTAACAACAACTTGTCTCTCGGTGTGTTTCGTGTAAGAAAACTCAATCTGCGACTCTTTATACGGGAAAAAACCTAAAAAGTATTTATACAAATATTTCGAACCTTCTCCTAAGTAATAGTGAAACTGCTAAAAACTGCCGCTGCCTTCACCTTCGACTCATAACAGAATGGTACGAGTCGTACCTTGACTCGTACGCTGGCTGGCCTCTGCTGAATCTGGCTAACTATTGTGAATTTGGTACAGCTCATGCCATGAACCTGCGAGTCATACAATCAGTTGTGGTTTGATACTGAGAATTTTGGAAATCTTCTGAACTTTATCACGGATGGCTTGGTACTACTCGTACCTCAATTCTATGACCCGTAACTCCTTCTCGTACCTTGAGACCTGTTTACTTCTTCTGAACTTCTCCATGGTTCCTCGTATGGGTTTTAGGTAGATCTTATGATTCATGGTTGTTACCTTTCCCAAAAGACTTAGCCTGTGCAACATCTTCTGAAGTTTTCAACGACTACCATGGTACGGATTGTACTAGGATGGTACAACTCATACCATGAGCCATAAGTTTCCTTTGCCTCAACACTCTTGGCTTGGACTTTTCCACGACTCTCAATACGGCTCATACCAGGATGGTATGACTTGTATTGAGGTCCATACTTAGCCACTTTTCTGCAATTTTCTCTATCTTCTATACAATTCAACTCCAATATCTATTCTTCCTGAAAACAAAGTAAAAGTGCCTCATACCCATATAAACACACCTAAGTCCATGCTTATTTCCCAGTTTTAAGCGTCAAAAGTATTGTAAACACACAGCACATCCACATCCTCAACTTAAGACTTTTGCATTTCCTCAGGCAAAGAAAACAAAAACTAAAAACGACGCTTAACAAGAAAGTAAACTTAGAATACCTATTGCCAACACAACAAAATTTGCGCTATGAACCACAATCAGCTAATGACCCCTCTTCCATTCAAACTAAGTTAGTTGTGCACACATATAACCCCAACTAATGACATATAGGGATCATGTTTTGGCATCCAACTATTAGCAGAGAATTGAGCTATCACCAATGTTATTCACACAGACAATTGGTAAAATACAAAACAAACTAAGTACCCTCACAGGAAATGAAGTCCCAAACACTCACAAATATATAGAATTATGAAACTTGGGACTAAAAAAATGAGACTCTTACTCTCACAAAGAAGTTTCAAATACTGCACATCGGATACCATAGACTTGCCTTTATCTTCTCTACTTTGGCTCTTTGGACAGTTAGGCTAGGATCATTATAGGGATTTGTTCGAATTGTAATGTAGGCTTTAGGCTGAGTATGGTAGATATAGAATTTAGTGACTAAACCCTTCTTGGTACTACATACTCGTGGCTTTTCACTTTTCACTTTTTCAACTTTTCCTCCCTTTTCTCCGTTTAAATATAATACGTGAGTATGTTGTGTTTTCCTCATCTTTTTCATTTCTTTTTCACTTTTATTTTATTTTCTTTTTATTTTTCTTTCTCATCTCTTTTTCTTTCTTTTCTTTTCACACCACACCTTGCCCTTCTTTAACATTTTTCTTTTTCTTTCTTTTCCACCTCCCCATAGCCTACGTACCCCTATTATTGCCACCCTCAACTTAGGCATTTTCCATGAGTTGAGGTTCACAATGTCCAAGGAGGGACCAGGGCCAAAATAAATTCATAATAAACAATGGAGAGGTCAAGAATTAACAAAAGAAAAATAGTCAATGTTAAGCTCAAAATTAGGATCAATAGATTCATTTTTATTTGGCAGGGTAATTTAAGCTAAAGTAGCTAAAATCAAAAATGACCTATGATTATTTCCTAACCAACTATCCTAAAACCTATGTAAAGATCAACCGGGCAAGTTCTAGATCCTCAACGCAGTATTAAACTAATTATGAATCCTCACTCACTCATGGTATCGGTTTACATTCAATCTACCTATCCGGTTCATACACGTTAAGCTACGACTAAAAATGCTAATCATATAAATTTCATACAAAGATCCACAGAATTCGTGCAATTGTAATTAACTACACAGCTGACATCAAAAAATTTTAAACAGGGTCAATTTTTTCAAAAACATCAAACTAGTGCACTTATTGGCTGTAAAGTAATCCTAAACTACTTCTAATTAAATGAATAACAACAACATCCTAAACATGTCAATTCTACTAGATAGCAGGCCCGAGGGAAAAGAAACACAACACGATAAACCCTTGGAGAAACAAGATATCCAAAACTACAATTAAACCCCCCTTTGAAAAAGATGCTTCGTCCTCGAAGTATCAACTGTAAAAACAAGGGAAAGGGACATACTTGTGGCTGTCAAAAACAAAAAGAAAACATACATGAGGAAATAACAACTAAAAGTTAAACATAGAAAGTAATCTAATCCTAAGTCGTATTCCCCAGCAACGGAACCACTTTTTGACAACGCTAGAACTCACACTCCTTATAAAGTACGAAGCGGACATTGTTAATAAAGAAGCCAACAAAGGTTGGGATTGATCCCACATGGAATAAGGTCAGGATATGGAATAATGCTAGTATTTAAACATTTATGTATGTTATCTCCAAAAGAGGGGGTCTTATAAAAGAAATTATAAGACAAGATTGAGAATTAGTTGTTGTTTATCAATATTATGCAATTAACTAAGGTAAGTGTTCCCCGTGGATTAATAACTACTTTGGGTTTTACACTTATGATCTATCCCAATGCTTACTTGCAGAACTTAATAACTAGGGTTCATCCAAATGACTAGTTCGTCTCGATTGGATGACTATACTCAATCACTGAGTAAGATCTCATGAACGATTTTACTTCAACCATTATCAACTTTGTCCCAAATTAACTATTCTATGACCACAACTCAAGTTATACAATGATCCATAAAGATCAAAGCTTTGTTATAATTCTCTTTTCCTAATTTCTACTTCGTTAGGTTCAAGCAAATATAGAATTCGGGCAAGTCCTAATGTTGCGCTTCACTAAGAAACATTAAAGATAAAGAGAATACAATACAAGTGTTTGGCATTGCTTTAAAATCATTTTGTGCAACCCTAGTTTATTAATTAACCATGGTTCCCACAACCCTAGTTGTAGAGGTTTTAGCCTCTCATGATTGTAAGATAATTATTAGCATTCATAGACACACTCATAAGTTAATACTTACAAAGATGATTAAAAGAAAACCTGCTTGATTATTGCAAGATATGATAAAGAATTATTCAAGAATAATGAAGAAAATCAAAGCAAGAAAATCTCTAAGACTTGAATTAAAAGTTAACAACAACTTGTCTCTCAATGAGTTTCATGTAAGAAAACTCAATCTGCAACTCTCTCTACTGGAAATAACCTAAAAAGTATTTATACAAATATTTGGGACCTTCTCCTAAGTAAATAAGGAAACTTCTGAAAACCACCACCGTCTTCACCTACGACCGATTACGGTTCGTACCTTGACTCGTACATTTGCTAGCCTCTGCTGAATCTAGCTAAGTATTGTGAACTGGTATGACTCATACCATGAATCTATGAGTTGTACAATCAATCATGGTTTGATATTGAGAATTCTGGCAATCTTCTGAACATTATAATAGATGGCTTAGTACGACTCGTACCTCAGTTATACGACCCGTGACTCCTTGTACCTTGAGACCTGCCAGTTTTTACTTCTTCTAAACTTCTCCACAGCTCCTTAGTAGGGGTGTTAGGTAGATCTTATGATTCATGGTTGCTACCTGTCCCAGGAGACTTAGCCTGTGCAATATCTTCTGAAGTTTCCTATGACTACCATGGTACGGTCGTACCAGGATGCTACGGCTCGTACCATGAGCCGTAAGTTGGCTTTGTGTCACACCCCACCTTGGAGGGTATGACGGGCACCTGGTGCCTGCTAGACTCTAGACTGCTAGATGGTCCAGCCTAAGCACGTCTGGTGCTTTTGGCTGGCCCTGGCTCTATTCCAAGAAACCAACCGGCTATATAACGGCTGTAAATACAGCCTCCGGCCAACTGGCCTATAGCCACCTGTACCTGTACTATCAGCTAACCAGAACACATTCAATATAGGGGAGCCTATGCGGGCCGACGAGGACACCATGCTGTCTAGTTATCTGTAACTCAACAATGAAATACTAGAAAGCTACGTGACCGGCAAGGTCACCACTACTGTCAAGCTATGGCCCCACAGGGCCAACATAAAAGAAGTAAAAGTACTAACAGCTATACAACTGCACGGCCTCACACGACCGGCTCAACTGACCACAAGGAAATACATACAGACTGCAAGCCTCTAGGAATAACAATAGAAATGATCGGGACAGGGCCCCGCACTACCCGTACTGTACAACAAAAGAAAACGAAATACACCTCTGGAATTCAGTCTCCGGATGACAGGAGCTGAATACTCGATCGCTGACAAGAATCACGAGGGATCGCCTCCTCGTCTAAGAGTACCTGCAGGCAAGTAATGCAGCGCCCCACCGGGCATCAGTACCGCTGGTACTGAGTATGTAAAGCAATAACTGAAAGAGATATCTGAAAACAACAATACAACTGATGAAACTGAAATAGGAAGAAAAAGATTAACTGTCTGAAAATGTAGAACTATGCCTACTGTTAACTATACTGGAAGGCGTAGGAGTCATACCTGGAGATGTATCGTTCTACTGTCAATCTACTCGTATCTAATGTGACATGGCATAACATGACATAACATAACATAGCATACACGAACCTTACCCGGCCCCCATAAGTCGGGAGGTACAACCAGCACAAAATCTATACCCCTACCCCGGTCATCCCATCTCCTACAGTAACTATAAGCATTCTGCCGGTCCCCTGGGTATGCACTTGGGCTCGCTGAGCCCCTGACTATAACTGTACCTGAGTCCGGAGGACTCCTGAATCAACACCCGGGCGTATCCGCTCGACAGGGGTGTGTAAGGGCTGACCAAGGCACAATACGGGGAAAACTGGCATCCCATCTTCGTCCCCTGTGGGACGGCATGCCACTCTGTAGAGCGACGTATCCTCTTCCTCTGGCGGACGATTCGATACAACTATTAACCCTGGGGCGGTCAGGGATGCTAGGTAATCCAACCCCAAGACAATACAGTGGTCTCAACTAGTAATACTATCTCCATATATCACATGCTGAAGCTAATAATTATAATGTATCTGTGTCTACTGTATGCTGAACTAGTAATAGCAATATGTATGTACTTAATTCATGCTGAGACTGATAATAGTGTATATGTACAAATATAATCTTCTGCCATACTGTACTGTATATTGAGTTTCTGTAATAACATGATTTACTATCCCTAACATGCTTCCTAAACTTCATTTTTAACCTATCATTCTACTTCTGAGATGCCTTACAGATATTACATTGTTTTACTGGGTTTCAACTGAATCCGATAATATCCTACATTCTGTATTACATCACATACTGGGCATGTTGTGCAGTTCCTAACACTTGTATTAGAATCTATATCGTGTTAGCAAGTTTCGTGCTAATTATAACATAATGCTTCTAATATCGTACCAACATTCGTAATAAACATAACACATGACTTCTGAATATTCTACTGGCCTTTAAATTACTTTACTATACCGAGCTTACTAACTTGCCGAGGAAACTAGCTTTACATACCTTATCCTCGACTATCCGTCTGTTGGACAAGGCTCGGCCAATACTTCAACTATTTCTCCCAACTGCATTCATAAATATGTCAATTAATACTAAATATAGCTTTATTTTAAAGAACAATGTCACTTTCGATATAATTTATAGCCTAAACTTAGACTTATCGAAAGATGGTCGAAAACTCGCTTTTTTTCAGAGGTCCAGAAGGGAGAAATATTCACTTCACAGCTAGGAACACATAGACACTAGTTTGGAGCAATTCTACTTACCTTAGCTCGGTAGCTCGACGATTCGTCGGCCGTATTTCACGAAACTAAATCCGTAGGAATGCTCTCTGATGCTAAATACCTCAGTATCTGAGGTTAATTTGAGTTTGGACAACGTTTGGCAGCGTAATTGGACGAAATTATATTACCCCCTTCGTTCTCTCCTCTCCTCTGGTTTTTCCTCTCTGTTTCACTGGAAATTTATAAGTTTAAATGAGTTAAAACCGAAGTGGGGCTTTTTATACTTAGGCCTGGACAAGGCCAACGTGCCATCGAGCCAATGCGGAGGCTTCACCTCCGTGACACACAACCATCGCGGAGGGGCTCTGCCTCGGCTCCTCCCGCGATGGTTCGACAGGTTATCCGTCCGATCCTTTCCCGGGCCTTCCTCTAGCACGTATGGCTTTCAAATATGCCTAACCACCATGCGAATAGGCCACCTAGGTGTCGGAAATCTTACAAGGTATAACATTCTCCCCCCTTTAAGAACATTCGTCCTTGAATGGAAGCTGCTATCTAGAGGACTTCTCAATTTACTCTTTTTTTTGAAAAAGAAATTTCGGCAGAGTCTCCCTTGTAATAGGGACTATACCAAAAACCTGAAATGCAGAAAAGTCCAACACAGGTACTGCACGCAATATTTTAAGATTCACTGGATGGCTATGTATCAATCTTTCTCATTTATATACAACCATAAGGTACTACATAAGTAATATTACGGACATACCTGTCGCCTGACTAGGCCTGAAATAGGTGAGGATATCTAGTTTTCATATCTTCTTCAGCTTCCCATGTCATCTCCTCACGGTTCCTGTTACGCCACAATACTTTGACAGACGCAATATCTTTAGTCCTCAACCTGCGAATCTATCTGTCTAAGATAGCTACTGGAACCTCTTCATATACTAACTCTTCTGTGACCTGGACATCCTGAACTGGAACAACTGTGGAAGGGTCTCCTACGAACTTCCTCAACATAGATACATGGAATACTGGGTGAACAGATGCTAACTCCAGAGGCAAGTTCAATTCGTATGCAACTCGGCCTATCCTTCGCCGAATCTGATATGGCCCAATGAATCTCG
Organism: Datura wrightii; assembly: GCA_035772735.1. NCBI lineage: Eukaryota > Viridiplantae > Streptophyta > Magnoliopsida > Solanales > Solanaceae > Datura > Datura wrightii. The sequence continues at coordinate 114,590,382 of JASDFA010000003.1, read as the reverse complement.
GGCTAAGCTTGCCTTTCTTGCCAAATCTCATCACCCCTTTCATCGGAGACACTTTCAGATATACCCAGTCATTTATCGCAAATTCTAGATTTCTGTGCCGCATATCTGCATAAGACTTCTGGAGGCTCTGAGCAGTCAGCAGGCGTTCTCTGATAAGCTTTATCTTCTCCTCTGACTGTTGAATGATGTATGGCCCAATCAACGATGATTCCCCCACTTCGAACCAGCCCACCGACGATCTACATTTTCGCCCATATAATGCTTCAAAGGGCGCCATCTGGATTGGTGAATGATAACTGTTATTATAAGGAAATTCAATCAACGAAAGATGCTCATCCCAGCTACCCCCAAAATCTAGTACACACGCTCGTAGCATATCTTCGAGCGTTTGGATAGTCCGCTCAGCCTGCCCATCTGTCTGAGGGTGGAATGTTGTGCTCAAATTGATCTGCGTTCCCAAACCCCTCTGGAACGACTGCCAGAATCTAGCTGCAAACTGTGCTCCCCTATCTGAAATGATGGATACCGGCACTCCATGTAATCTAACTATTTCTCTGATATATAATTCGGCATAATCCTCAGCCGAGAAGGTAGCCTTCACTGGCAGGAAATGAGCTGATTTTGTCAGCCTGTCAACTATTACCCAAATTGAATCATTTCTACGTCTGGTACATGGTAACCCTATTACAAAATCCATATTTATCACTTCCCATTTCCACGTAGGCACCGTTATATCTTGCGTTAAACCGCCCGGTTTTTGGTGCTCCGCTTTCACCTGCTGACAGTTAGGACATCTAGATACAAATTCAGCTATTTCAGCTTTCATACCTGACCACCAGTAGATGTCCTTGATGTCGTGGTACATTTTCGTTGCTCCTGGATGGAGGGAATAGCGAGCGTAATGTACCTCATGCATAATCTGCTGGCGAAGCCCTGAAACATTTGGAACACAAAGGCGGCCCTTACAGCGTAGCACATCATCCTCAGTCATTTGGAAATATGACTCCTTACCTTCCTGAACTCTATCTCTGAGCTGGACTAAGTCAGGGTCCTCGTACTGTCGTTCTTTTACCTCTGTAACTAATGATGACACAGCAGAATTCTGAATTACTGCTCTATTATTTTCTGTTTCCATTACTCGAACGGCTAAACCAGCTAGCTGATGAATTTCCTTGGCTATCTCCCGCTTCTCAGGTCGCAAATACGCCAAACTCCCCATTGACTTACGGCTCAAGGCATCTGCCACTACATTAGCTTTTCCCGAGTGATACAGAATGTTCACATCATAATCTTTTAACAACTCCAACCAGCGATGTTGCCGCAGATTCAACTCCCTTTGAGTGAAGATGTACTGTAGGCTCTTGTGGTCTGTAAAAATATCAACATGGATGCCATACAGGTAATGCCTCCACATCTTCAAGGCGTGGATCACTACGGATAATTCCAGGTCGTGGGTAGGGTAATTCTTTTCGTGTTTCCTCAGCTGTCTGGAAGCGTATGCAATCACTTTACCATGCTGCATCAACACACAACCTAACCCGACGCCTGATGCATCGCAATACACTGAATAACCTTATGTACCTTCCGGCAATGCTAACACTGGGGCGGAGGTTAATCTGTCTTTCAGTTCCTGGAAGCTCTGCTCGCATGCCTCTTTCCACTGAAACTTTACTGCTTTCTGTGTCAATTTGGTCAGAGGTGCCGCAATGATCGAGAACCCTTCAACGAACCTCCTGTAATATCCTGCCAACCCCAGAAAGCTACGGACTTCAGTCGGAGTGGTAGGCCTAGGCCATGATTTAACTGCTTCTATTTTCTGCTTGTCAACTTGTATACCAGCATCCGACACAATATGCCCTAAAAAGGCTACTGAGTTAAGCCAGAATTCACACTTAGAAAATTTAGCATATAACTGGCGGTCCCTGAGGATCTGGAGCACTGTCCGCAAATGAGTCCGGTGATCTATTTCAGAGCGAGAATACACCAGAATGTCATCAATGAATACTATCACGAACAAGTCCAAGAAGGGTCTGAAAATACTATTCATCAGGTCCATGAAGATTGTCGGGGCATTTGTTAACCCGAAGGACATGACTAGAAATTCAAAATGTCCATATCGAGTCCTGAACGCTGTCTTAGGAATATCCCTCTCACGTACTCGAACCTGGTGATATCCGGACCGCAGGTCAATCTTAGAAAAGTATCTGGCTCCCTGCAACTGATCAAATAAGTCATCAATTCTAGGAAGCGGGTACTTGTTCTTTACTGTAACTTTGTTTAATTGCCGATAATCTATGCACATTCAGAGCGAGCCATCTTTCTTCCTCACAAATAAAACTGGCGCACCCCATGGTGAAGTACTCGGCCTGATAAAACCTTTATCCAATAAATCTTTCAACTGCTCCTTTAATTCTCTGAGTTCCATAGGAGCCATGCGATAAGGAGGAATCGATATCGGCTGGGTGCGTGGTAATAAATCAATAGCAAAGTCTATTTCCCTTTCTGGGGGAATACCAGGTAACTCATCCGGAAACACATCAGGGAATTCATTCACTACCGGAACAGACTGGAGTGTCGGAGATTCTTCTTGGACATCCTGAACTCTGACCAGATGGTAAATACATCTCTTAAATATCAATTTCCTCGCCCAAAGGTAGGAAATAAACCTACCTTTTGGCGTAGCGGTGCTGCCCTTCCACTCCCGCACTGCTTCTCCTGGGAAGTGGAATCGGACCATCTTGGTCCAACATTTAACATTGGCAAAGCACGGTACTAACCAATCCATACCCATTATGGCATCGAAGTCTATCATCTCTAACTCAACCAGATCTACTGTGGTCTGACGGTCAGCAACCTCTACTGTAGACCCGCGGTAGATTCTGCTAGCTATGATAGAGTCACCGACGGGCGTGGATATTAAAAAGGGCCGCCGCAATAATTCTGGTGCAATATTGAACTTTCATGCCACAAATGGAGTAATGTAGGACAAAGTAGACCCTGGATCAATCAATACATAAGCAGGGTGTGAGCAGATAGTTAGCATACCTGTCACAACATCCGGTGACGCTTCTGAATCTTGTCTCCCTGGTAAGGCATATGTGCGGCTTGGACCCACACCTGCACTGGAGGCCTCTGATCTGCCCCGACCCCTGCCTGCTGAAACTGAGGGCCTGCGCCCTGCCGAGGATGCTGTGGCTCGTGACCCTGCAGATGCCCTATCCTGTCTATCCCGGTCCTCTCGACCTCTAGCTGGGCAATCTTTCATCAAATGGCCTTCTTGGCCACAAATATAACATGCAGTGGAGCCATACCTGCATGCTCCAGGATGGCGTCGACTGCATATGGGGCAAAGTGGTAGGGTATACCTACTATGCTCCGCCCCCCTCTGTAATGGTGAATCTGCTATCTGTGAGCCTCTACCAGTCTCTGATTCTCCCCAGCGGCTGAATCTACCCCCCTGCGGCTGTGGCGGAGGCGGAGGCCTGGGCGGCCTGTTTAACAATCGTGGTCTGGGTCCTCCCCGAGCCTCCCTCTGTAACTCAACTGGCCTGTCCCGGCGACGCTATTCCTGATTGGCCCTTTTGATCTCCCGATGCCGCTGTCTGATGCCCTCAATATTCTTGGCGAATGCCTGAACTCGAGCAATGTCCATGTCCTCTCGCAGTGTAGCCGTAATACAAGTCTCAACATATTCTGGATTCAACCCCATGATAAAGCGGTGTACTATAGATGCCATGGTATCAACGAAGGTCGGTGCGTACCGGGCCAAAGAATCAAACCGCATGGAATATTCCCGAACACTCATGGCCCCCTGCTCCAGATGTAGGAACTGGTCTACCCGGGCCTGTCGAATCTCTTACGGTAAATAATGACCCAGAAAAGCTCCTGAGAAGCTGGACCAGGTCGGAGGGGAAACATCTCTCCCTCGGGACCTTTCCCAGCTTTTGTACCACAATACGGCGATGTCCTGTAACCGAAATGTTGCCAACTCAACTGATTCTGTAGGCGTGGCATGCATAACCCTGAAAATTCTCTGCATTTGATCCAGAAAATCCTGAGGGTCCTCTGTCCGGTCCGTACCTGTAAACTGTGGGGGATTCAGAGCCAAGAACTCTAGGACCCTCGAACTACCGGGCCCTCCTGACGACTCCGTAACTGTAGACGGCATCGGCTGATGCAGAGCAGCCATCATCTGTGCTAACATAACTACCGCACTCCTAACCTCCTGGTCGGAAGGTGTCGGTATAGGGACTGCTGGAGGTAGTGTCGCCCCAAGTGGCTCCTGATGTGGTGGAGACTGCTGAGGAGGCTGGGACGATACCTCTGTAGTGCCCTCTGATCGGGCTATTTCTAAACGAGGGTGAGGCATCCTGCTGGCGCCTTCCCCTGCTGCAATATCTAAACTCCGGCCTGTGATAGGATGTCGTTGGTCTGACATTATCTGTAACCAAAGAATACAGTAAGCTTTTAGGGACTCAACCCTATATTGTACCGCTCTACAGCTCGACTGAATAAGAATAAGAGACAACCATCCTATCATGCCTTGCAGCCCCCTACCCATAGTATGTGGTGCACAACACATCCATGGACAGGACTCTACTTAGCACGGCTAGCAGACTCCCTGGAATACGACCTGCTCTGATACCAAGTTTGTCACACCCCACCTTGGACGGTATGACGGGCACCTGGTGCCTGCTAGACTCTGGACTGCTAGATGGTCCAGCCTAAGCACGTCTGGTGCTTTTGGCTGGCCCTGGCTCTATTCCAAGAAACCAATCGGCTATATAACGGCTGTAAATACAGCCTCCAGCCAACTGGCCTATAGCCACCAGTACCTGTACTATCAGCTAAGCAGAACACATTCAATATAGGGGAGCCTATGAGGGCCGACGAGGCCACCATGCTGTCTAGTTATCTGTAACTCAACAATGAAATACTAGAAAGCTACATGACCGGAAAGGTCACCACTACTGTCAAGCTATGGCCCCACACGGCCAACATAAAAAAAGTAAAAGTACTAACAGCTATACAACTGCACGGCCTCACACGACCGGCTCAACTGACCACAGGAAAATATATACAGACTGCAAGCCTCTAGGAATAACAATAGAAATGATAGGGACAGGGCCCCGACCTACTCGTACTGTACAACAAAAGAAAATGAAATACACCTCTGGAATTCAGTCTCCGGATGACAGGAGCTGAATACTCGATCACTGATAGGAATCACGAGGGATCGCCTCCTCGTCTAAGAGTACCTGCAGGTAAGTAATGCATCGCCCCACCGGGCGTCAGTACCGCTGGTACTGAGTATGTAAAGCAATAACTGAAAGAGATATCTGAAAACAACAATACAACTGATGAAACTGAAATAGGAAGAAAAAGATTAACTGTATGATAATGTAGAACTATGCCTACTCTTAACTATACTTGAAGGAGTAGGAGTCATACCTGGAGATGTATCGTTCTACTGTCGATCTACTCGTATCTAATGTGACATGGCATAACATGACATAACATAACATAGCATACACAAACCTTACCTGGCCCCCATAAGCCGGGAGGTACAACCAGCATAAAATCTATACCCCTACCCCGGTCATCCCATCTCCTAGAGTAACTATAAGCATTCTGCCGGTCCCCTGGGTATGCACTTGGGCTCGCTGAGCCCCTGACTATAACTGTACCTGAGTCCGGAGGACTCCTGAATCAACACCCGGGCGTATCCGCTCGACAAGGGTGTGTAAGGGCCGACCAAGGCACAATATGGGGAAAACTGTCATCCCATCTTCATCCCTTGTGGGACGGCATGCCACTCCGTAGAGCGACATATCCTCGTCCTCTGGCGGACGAGTCGATACAGCTATTAACCCTGGGGCGGTCAGGGATGCTAGGTAATCCAACCCCAAGACAATACAGTGGTCTCAACTAGTAATATTATCTGCATATATCACATGCTGAAGCTAATAATTATAATGTATCTGTGTCTACTATATGCTGAACTAGTAATAGCGATATGTATGTACTTAATTCATGCTGAGACTGATAATAGTGTATATGTACAAATATAATCTTCTGCCATACTGTACTGTCTACTGAGTTTCTGTAATAACATGATTTACTATCCCTAACATGCTTCCTAAACTTCATTTTTAACCTATCATTCTACTTCTGAGATGCCTTACAGATATCACATTGTTTTACTGGGTTTCAACTGAATCCGATAATATCCTACATTCTGTATTACATCACATACTTGGCATGTTGTGCAGTTCCTAACACTTGTATTAGAATCTATATCGTGCTAGCAAGTTTCGTGCTAATTATAACATAATGCTTCTAATATCGTACCAACATTCGTAATAAACATAACACATGACTTCTGAATATTCTACTGGCCTTTAAATTACTTTACTATACCGAGCTTACTAACTTGCCGAGGAAACTAGCTTTACATACCTTATCCTCGACTATCCGTCTGTCGGACGAGGCTCGGCCAATACTTCAACTATTTCTCCCAACTGCATTCATAAATATGTCAATTAATACTAAATATAGCTTTATTTTAAAGAACAACGTCACTTTCGATATAATTTATAGCCTAAACTTAGGCTTATCGAAAGACGGTCGAAAACTCGCTATTTTTTAGAGGTCCAGAAGGGAGAAATATTCACTTCACAGCTAGGAACACATAGACACTAGTTTGGAGCAATTCTACTTACCTTAGCTCGGTAGCTCGACGATTCGTCGGTCGTATTTCACGAAACTAAATCTGTAGGAATGCTCTCTGATGCTAAATACCTCAGTATCTGAGGTTAATTTGAGTTTGGACAACTTTTGGCAGCGTAATCGGACGAAATTATATTACCCCCTTCGTTCTCTCCTCTCCTCTGGTTTTTCCTCTCTATTTCACTGGAAATTTTTAAGTTCAAATGAGTTAAAACCGAAGTGGGGCTTTATATACTTGGGCCTGGACAAGGCCAACGTGTCATGGAGCCAACGCGGAGGCTTCACCTCCGTGACACGCTGCCATCGCGGAGGGGCACTGCCTCGGATCCTCCCGCGATGGTTCGACAGGTTATCCGTCCGATCCTTTCCCGGGCCTTCCTCTAGCACGTATGGCTTTCAAATATGACTAACCACAGTGCGAATAGGCCACCTAGGTGTCAAAAATCTTACGGGGTATAACACTTTGCCTCAGCACTCTTGGCCTGGACTTTTCCATGATTCTCAGTAAGGTTCGTACCAAGATGGTACAACTCGTAATGAGGTTCGTACTTAGACACTTTTATGCAATTTTGTCCATCTTCAGCAGAATTCAACTCCAACATCTATTTTTCCTGAAAACAAAGTAAAAGTGCCTCATATCCATGAAAACACACCTAAGTTCATGCTTATTTTCTAGGTTTAAGCATCAAAAGTGTTGTAAACTCACAACACATCAACGATCTAAAGTATGATAGATGGAAAGTATTTCCTATCACCTCATAGTCTTCCTATTATATATGTGGCGCACTTCACACCTATAAGAAGAACACTACTAGATTTATCTTCATAGATACCCTAGGATTCCTTGAACCTAAAGCTCTAAGACCAAGTTTTTCATGGCCTTAGTCTAGACCCTGGACATCGACCGAGACTCAGACTTACTATTTTTCATGGCCAAGTTTTTCATGGCCTTAGTCCTTACATGACATACTATTTTCTTAGATCTCAATAAAGTATTGGGGAAGTAATAATTGCAATGGGATAAATAAATAAACTAAGATTTATCAAATGAAACCAAAATCAATGTATAAAGGAACATTATTACCTCAACTCGAACTATATCTATGAAGCCTCTATAACTGAAGAATAGTTGTCGGGACAAAGCTCCCACAACTACCACAAGCTCTATAAATCAAAACCCAATCAGACTAGGACTCTCCGAAAGTAGGAGGCCTCACCAAAGCTGAATGATAGTGAAGTTCTTAAGTTGCGCTCACTGCTGATCTTGTCTACCTAGGTCTGTATCATAATAAGATATAGCGCCAAATGGCGTCAGTATGTGGAATATATAGTATGTAACAAGACTGAATGAAACAACAGTTACCAAGAGTATCTTAACTGAAAGGATAAACTTAATGAAGTAATATAGCAGAAATTGAAACTCTGAATGATGTTTAAAAACACAGTATGACTCATGTGTAAAATAATTATGCAATAAAATTGTGCATTAAAATAATCTCTGAAAATACATGTAAAAATGCATAACTTTACTTGGGGAAGTTTTCATAACCGACACCATCATGAATGAGCACATGATGCTTAAATGTCACTCAAAAGTTGGCAGAGCCTCTCAAAGCCTTGCCAGGGCAGAGAATGCTAACTGGGAATCCATAACTAAAGTCCTTGTTGGGGACTTCTCTTTGAGGAATCAACCGAACCAATGGCATAATCCTATCCTATGTTGGCTATGTATTTCTGGGGCTTACAAGTAGTGAACTATTAAATCAACTCGGTGCTAAATAATCCTCCCAAAACATATGCTCATATACTTATGCCTATCTGAGACAAATAAAAACATCTTTTATAAAGAACTTTAGCTATAGATATAATAGACATTTAAAAACTCTTGGAGAGACTTTTGCTCAAAATATCTTTATTTAATGAAAAGTCTTTCCCTCAGAACATTCTTATAAAAAAAATTGGGAGTTTCTATATTCCAACATCTCTTTGAAAACTTGTGAGCTTCTATGCTCACATCATCTCATGAGTTTCAAAAACAAAATTTCACTTTAGCTTTGAAAATCAATATTAAAATCATCCTTCTTTCTCAAACTATCTTCATGAAAGCTTTTTTAAAATTTGCTCGACTTTATGAAAATAATGTAACTAAACTCAAATCACAATGCTTTTAAAATCATGACTTTTATGCAATAAGGTTCATGGGATAGGAGACATAGACTAATCATCAATAATAAAGGTATATAAACAATAAACAATAAGAGAATGATAATCAATAACAATGAGATACAATTCAATAGAAATAACTCAACAATGAACAATTCAATAGATAGAGAAGAAGACAATTGAATTTGGGTAAAAACCGTAGATTTTAATGTCAATGAATGCTTGCATAGATTTAGGGCGTAAGAATGATTAGAAATCCTCACTTTAGTTAGCCTTACATATCTGGAAAGTCAAACTAAGACTCAAGCTTGAAGAACACTAGGTTGAAAAGATGACTTTCTAGCTTTCTTGATGAACATGAGAGATAATGATCTTGAATTTTTATGTTGTAATGGAAGGAATAAGAGTTTAGAATAATATACTCTTTATAAATCCCAAAACATTCTAATTTAGGATATAAAACATAAGAATTACTAAAATACCTCTAGTAACTGACCTGGAAATTCTGTCGTCAGTGACGACAAGTCTTCATACCTCTCGTGGTGACTACTAATGGTCACTGGGGTCTTGTTATTCACTCTCTAGTCTGCTTCTCATGACCCATCAGTTGATTGCACAAGTCATACTATGACCCATGGTCATTGACAGTTTCTTGGACTTTTTTCTGAATCTCACACTATGATTATTCCCAATGGGTCGTTACATGATGTAATAAGTCGTTATATGACTCGTTGGATCTGGACTAGGAAACATGGCACTGCTCATTACGGGTCATCTCATCACGACTCGTGATGTGACTAGTTCTGTGGGTTTTTGTCCACTTCTTGTTGGTTTCTACTATAAGTCTAGGATCAAATCTTAGGGACTTTTGAGGGTTGTTACAAAGACACTGAACAACAAGTCACTGTCAAACTCAGTCATAGTCTTATCAATATTCCATTGCACTTGACTGTGGTGTATGCAAAGTGCAAGTCTCCTCTTATAATTCCTAGGAGGAATTGAAAGCATGGGCCGACAGGATTTAGGGTCCATGGGGAGTAATGAGGGATTCCAATGTGATAACTTGTGGAGAATAAAAGATTAGGAGAACTCCTTTCAGAATCAGCAAAAGTTTGACTTTTTAAACTACTTGGATTATTGTGGTCTACAGGATACAAACCTTTTTGGCAGCTATTTTACTTAGAGTGACAATAGAGGACCTCCTAATACCATTTGGGTGTGATTAGACATACTCCTCGTACATGAAAAATGGGCAGATGAGTTCTTTGACATTTTAGTGCAACATCTGGCTAGAGTACGTTTAGATTATGCTCCTCTCTTGATCTCGGTAAAAATGTAGTGGCTGACCCTCTTAGATACTTCAAATTCTTAGAATTTTGGGTTGAATATGAGAGTTTTACCAAAATGGTTAATGAAACTTGGCAAGAATAGATAGAAGGAAATTCGCTATGGATTTTACACCAAAAACTGAAGAAGACTAGCAAAAGGTTGAGTGTGTGGTTAAGAAAAAATTTTGGAGATATTTTTGAAGAACCAAAGAAGTTGGAAAAGCATATTGGAGGAGGCATTGATTGTAGACAATACTCCTGAGCATAGAATTGTGTTGAATAAAGCCAAAGCTAAGTATATCTAGCTCCTTAAACTACAAGATGTTGTTCTTAAAAAAAAAAGCCAATGCAAACTGGCTGATTAATGGAGACAAAAATACAACATATTTTCATAGTGTGATTAAAGGAAGGAGGAAAAAACTAAATCTTCAAAGAATTCAAGATTCCAGTGGGTAATGGAGAGAAGGTAGCCAAGAGGTGGCAAATGTTGTGGTTGATTACTTTTAGGAAATTTTCAACACTGATAAGAGCACAGGCGATTTCAAAAAATTGGAATGCATTCAACCAAAAATCATAAAGGAGGATAGTTGCATGATGATAGAAAAACAACTATGGTAAAAGTTAAAACATAATGTGTTTAGTATAGGCACATCAAGCTCAGTTGGCCCTGATGGATTGGGGGCCCTTTTCTATCAATCATGCTTGCTTATTATCTCAAAGGATGTTTATAATGTTGTGTCAGATTCATTGTTAGAGCCTCTATTCCCAGATTCTTTTCACATACTTTCCTAATGATGATACCCAAGGTGAAAATTTTTCAATAACTAACAGACTTGAGGCCAATTAGCTTATGTAATGTATCGAGTAAGAGCATAGCAAAAATCTTAAATTCTAGATTAGTTCAAGTGTTGCCCAAAATTATCTAAAGAAACCAATCAGGTTTCATTAGAGGAAGATAGATCTCTGAGAATATTATGTTGGATTAAGAGATTATTAACAATATTAAATAAGAAGCAGAAGGGGAGAATTTAATCCTGAAACTGGATATGGCCAAGGTGTATGACAAAGTAACATGTCCATTCCTATGTCAGATAATGAGGAAGCTAGGATTTGCTGAAAGTTGGGTTGAGCTAGTTTACAGACACGTATCTGTTAATTGGAACTTATTCATTGGGTTGAGCTAATTTATAGACACGTATCTGTAATTGGTACTTAGTCATTGTGAATGGCCAAAGGTATGGTTTCTTTAAGTCAGGAAATGGTTTTAGACAAAGTGACCCTAAATCACCTTCTCTGTTCGTGATAAGTGCCGAATTCCTATTTGTGCTTCTAATTAATTTTTTATATCACAATGGTTTCACATGGTTTGTAATGGGGTCCAATGAATCTATGATTAATCATTTATCCTTCTCATATGATATTATCATTTTCTAAAGCAGGAGAACAGCCACCATTTGGTTAATAATGTAGTGTTTGTATTGTTATGGAAGTACTTCCAACTAGAAGATGAATAAATCTAAATGCTACTATGTTTTGGCAACTGGTTCTTCATAGAAAAGCATTGACAAAGTAGTTACATTAATAGGTATGCAGCGTAAGAATTACCAATCTAATATCTGGGTTGTCCTCTAGAAGTGGGAAAATAGAAGATCACCTTTTATTCAGATATGATAAGCAATATTACTAACAGAGTGCGTGGATGGAAAAAAAAAATTTTATCTCCCGGTGGAAAGGTTATTCTTATTATACATGTGTTGTTGGCCATGCCTATCCACCTGCTAGCCACAATATAACCTCCTAAAGAAGTTCTACTGCAGATAGAGAGGATTTTGGCAAATATTTCCTAGGGAGAATCAGATGGTACTGGTAAATATCACTAGGCATGATGGGCAAAGTTGCCCCATCCATATGCTAAAGGTGGAGCAAATTTCAAGAGATTGGAGGATATCTGTAAAGCATTTTTGGCTAAATTCTGGTGGAATCTGAGGACAAAAAACTCACTGTGGAGGAAATTTTTGAAGGCTAAGTACTTAAGATGCCCTCATCCAAGTACTAAATAGGTGAGAAGTGGCGAATCTAAATTGGGGAGAGCCTTATGTAAGATAGATTTGAGGTGGAGCAGTATTTAGTTTGGAATATTGAAAAGGGTGACATATTATTCTAGTATAATAGCTGGATATCTTTTAGCCCCCTGGTCAGTCACTTTTCAGATTAAGTGAGACCCTGACAAATTAAACTAAATGAAGTCTAGAGGAATGGAGAGTGGAATGAGCAGAACACTTGAATTGTGTGTCCAGAATCAGTCAGAAATGTGTTAAACATGATAGAAGTGATTATAGATTCCAAGAAAGCTTATAAAGCAATCTAGACAGCTAATAGTAAGGGTTGTTTCTCAATTTCTTCAGCGTAGAATATGATGAGGCAAAAAAAGAACATATCTATTATTGATAAAGCCATCTGGAACAACACAGTCCCTTTCAAGATGGCCTTCAAGACATGGAGAGCTATTCATAATAAATTTCAACACATGAAAGGGTGGAAAGAATGGGGAAGCTAGTAAATACTAGTTGTGGATGTTGTAATTAACTTTGGAACAACTGAACATTTATTTTGTTCAGGGAACTTTGCTAAGAGCATATGGAAGATCTTCTGCCCTACGTTTAGCATCTCAAGCAGGGATAAGTCTCTATTACAACTCTTACAGGAATGGTGGAACCATAAAACTTTCAACACAGCAACAACTTTTATCACCAAAACCCTTCTCCAATTAGTTATATGGGAGCCATGGAGATCAAGATGTGCAAATATTTATGGACATGAAGTCCCTTCTATACAGATATCAGCTTTTATGGTATCCAACAATGTGGTACAACTGGTGAGGCAGACATTTGGTAAGATCAAGAAGGACATCACCTGGGACAAAATCAAAAGTATGCTAGATATTCCTATGCTCATAATGTCTACAAATTGGTGAAATGGATCAATCTTCCTTCTCTTCTCTATAAACTGAATAGTGATGGCAGTTGTGTAGATGGGATGTGTGGTGCTGGTGGAGTCATAAGAGATAGCAATGGTCATCTACTCTTGGCCTTTTTCAGTGTTCCTAGGGCCAGGTACAAGCAATTGGGCAGAAGAGAAAGCGATGCTACATGGACTCAAACTCTGTGCTGAGAAAAACCTGTAAAAAAATATAGCTGAAGCTGACTCAAATATTCTGGTTGCAGCAGTAAAAGAAGAGACAACACCATTATGGAGCTTATGCAAATTGCTGACAGGATAAAAAAAATGTTGGTGGATGAGAAAAGAGTGGTGTGCAGCACTGCTATAGAGAAGTAAATAAAGTTGCGGACAAGTTAGCAACCATAAGCCATAATCACAAACAGGATTTTCTTATGACAAACAGAATTTTCTTTTCACAGAGTTCTCGAGGCTTCCTAGACAGATTAGAGGGTTGATGCAACTTGACTAATTAGAGATGACATCTTTTAGAATCAGACAAAGAAAATCCTCTGAGATATCCTTCGATCCTCCTTGAAATCGTATAGGTGTTGGTCCAATTGGTTTCCTGCTCATTAGTATAGAAAGTCTGATTATCACGCTTACAAATTTCATGAAAGTGTTTTGTCACTATGTCCCCTCTTTCTCAAATGTAACTGTTCTTTTTTTTAATTGAATAAAATAGTCAGTTACCTAGAAAAAAAGAGAGTTTTTGAGATATCACTCACTAACAATTCATATGAAGAATTTTGACAGTAATTTTCAAAGAATACATAGGATAACCTATATGCCATTTGGATACATTTGAACATAATTAAAAGAATAAGTGGATTATCACTCATGAGAAGGTTAAGAAAAAATTGATTAGGTGAAATCGGTCCTTTTCAAATATATTTTCATTTTTAGATTATTAAAAATAAAAAGGGGTCAAAATGTAGAGTACAAAATTATTTCATCGGAAGGTTGAATTTTTTGATAATTATGACTTTTATGTTAGTAAAATAAAATTTTATGATTTTTCTATTAAAAAATATAATTATGTGATTTTGGTGAAAAAATTCATAATTATATATCCATTTATAAAATTTATCCAAAAAACAATATATCCATAATCTTCCATAACTAAGTTACTTCTCCGTGATTATAATTTTAATACAATCAAACGCATACCGTGTAAAACTGACCCCTCTTTTTAAGAACTTGCTGGCATAAATTGAGATAAGATCTAATATTCAAAAAGTGCATTGCATTATAAAATACAAATTGACAAAAAATTATAAATTACCTGTTTGTTTTAACATTTATTTCATTGTACAAATATGTTTTTTAAAAAATTATTTAATTCTATACGGACACTTGAGCACACGAGCTACATATTTCATTCATTTGAATTATGAAAAAATTGTTTCTAATAATTTACTAACAATTAAATATTATTTATCGGCGTTTTACTCAATTAATTTGTACTAGTGCATCACACGTAATACTTTAAAAATGAGTATAGAAAGATGTAAATGAATTGGATTTTTAAATTTATCGCTTTTTATTAACTTTTTATAATTTGTGTGTGTTATTAGTAAACCTTTCTGTTGAGATGGAAGAGTTCCAAAGTCATTCAATGACTATTGTTTTGCAAGATTTAAAAATTTTTGAATAATAATTTCTGAAAAATAATAATTTAAATAAGTAAAGGATTTACGTTTATATAATTAAAACCTTGCTCGATATTAATTTTTTAAATATTAAAAGTTCTCACATAGTTAAATGAAGAAAATATTTAATAATTATAATTTTATTTGCACATGTTACGCATTTCAATAAGTATAAAACTTTTTTAAAAATTATAAAAATAGATAAACTATGTATACTTAAAAGTGTGATTGTTAGTGTGGATAGTTTCTATTTATAATAACAATAACTACCCAAATTAATTCCACAGGTGGGGTTTGGGAAGGTAGCGTATACGCAGATCTTACACCAATCTTGTAGAGATAGAGAGACTATTTTTGATAGATCTTCGACTTAAAATAAAGCATATCCAAGCAGTTTGAAAAAGAGAATACAGAAAGGAGAGCAGTAACAATAATGAAATAATGTGAAATGGAGAGTAGTACATAACATACAATGAAAAAGAAAGTATGACAACAAAATAATGCAATATTCGAAGCACAAAAACATAGGTCATAGTGAAAAAACAAGAAATTACAAGTATAGTGCTAATACTATTAATAAGAAAGAAGGTACAAGAAAGACAACCGAGCCTATCCCGCAAGAAAGCGAGAGAAATCTTAACTACCAACTAGTCATTTACCCTAATCCGCGACCTCCAAACCATCCTATCTAAGGTCATGTCCTCTCTAAGCTCAAGATGCACCATGTCCTGTCTAATCACCTTGCCAGTATATTTCTTCAGCCTAACTCTACCTCTCATGATGTATGCCACTACCAACCTCTCATACTTTCTTATTGGGTCATATGCACTTCTCCTCTTCATATGCCCAAACCATCTCAGCTTCACTTTTCTCATCTTTTTTCACCACAGAAGTCACTCTTACCTTGTCCCATATATCATTAATCCTAATCGTATCTCTCCTAGTATGCCCACACATCCACCTCAACATTCCTATCTTCACAACTTTCATCTTTTTAACATATGAATTTTTGACTGACCAACACTTTGTCCCATAAAATATAATCATTCTAACCACCAATATATAGAACTTATCTTTAATTTTTTGGCAGCACCTTGCTTTCGCACAAGACTCTAGAGACAACGATCTATTTCTCCCATCCTGCGTCAATATAGTATGTCATGTCGTAATCGATTTCTTAATTATCTTGAATTAAAGATCCTAGATACTTTGAAATATTCTCTTCTGGATATAACTTAATCATCAAGCCTCACTTCGACACCAACCTTATGCATAGCTTCACTCAATTTACATAGTATTCAATCTTGATCTTTCTTAGCGCCCTGAACTCTTTATACTCCAAAGTTTGTTTTCAAATCTCCATCCTAGCGTTAACTCCATATCGAATCTCATAAATCAGTACTATGTCATTTCTAAACAACATAAACCATACCACTTACCTTGAATATGTTGCATCAGTTCATTCATAATAAGTGCTAAAAGAAACAGGCCAACAGTCGATCCCTGTTACAACTACATCATGATTAGAAAGTGCTTCAGATCTCCTCCCACTGTCCTCACCATTATCTTGGCTCCATTGTACATGTGATTAATCGCCTTAGTTTAAGTCATCAATACACCTCTAACTTTTAATAATCTCCAATAAGTCTTCTCTAGGTCGATGAACATCGTATGTAAATCCCTGTTCTTGTTCCTATACTGCTCACCAGTCATCTCACAAGGTGGAAGGCTTTTTTGGTAGATCGTCCCTGCATAAAATCAAATTGATTCTTAGAAATACACACATCTCTCCTCACCCTTATCTCTACCACCCTTTTCCACAATTTATAGTTGGGCCCAGCAACTTTATATCCCTATAGTTATTGTAATTCTGAATATCACCTTGTTCTTTTACAATAGAATCATCATACTCCACCTCTATTCTTCGGGATTCTTTTTTGTCCTAAAAATAACATTAAACAACATAGTCAATCATTCCAAGCCTGCCCTGCCTATGTTCTTCCAAAACTCCACACAAATCTTGTTTGGCCCGGTTACTCTTCCCCTGCTCATCCTACGAATAACACCCTTAAACTCGTCAACCTTCATAGACTCGCAATACCCAAAATCGTGTGATTTCTTGGAATTCTCCAATTCTCCCATCACAATGTCCCTATCCCTCTCTGCGTTCAAGAGTCTACAGAAGTATGTTTTCCACCTCCATCTAATGAATGTGTCCTCCACCAATACTTTGTCTTCCTCGTCTTTGATGTACTTCACTTGATTCAAGTCTCGGACCTTCCTCTCTCTCTCCTTGGCTAGCCTGTACAACTTCTTATTTTCGTCTTTGTCCCTTAAATTCTCATACAAGCATTGGAAAGCTTCCATGTTTGCTACCATAACCGCCAACTTCACCTCCTTCCTCGGCAGCTTATATATTTTCCTCATTTCCCCTATCCTCGTTATCCTTGATCTCCACCTCACATAAGTCTCCTTCTTTGCTTCCACTTTATGTTGGGCTTCACCTTTCCACCACTAATCTCCTCGATGTCCACCAGAGATGCCCTTTGACACTATTAACACCTCTGTTGCATCTTTTGTTATGCAACTAGCTTTGTTTATCCCACGTACTGGTCACATTCCTACAACTTTCTAATGCCCCCACAGGAACTGGAAGGACTTAACCAGGGAGAAGGTGCACTATAAAAACTTGCCAAAAAACGAGGGCCTAAAATAGATGGACAGTGTCAGTAAAAACAATCAAGGGGAAACCAACTCTGTCCCTCGGATTTTCTAATTTTTAATTATTTTATAATTATTTTATTGTGAAACCTAAACTGTTCCGGTTATTCCCTCATTTTTTTCTTGTAGATTTTTGCGCGAGTTATTTTTACTGGAATTTAATTGAGGTAACCGACAGACAAGGCCGAGATTATTTGAAAATAATTTTAAAAAATTTAATATTACTAGCGGCCAGGATAGTTTTAGTTATATCATTATTTATTTATTCTTAAAAATAAAGATGAAAATGTAGAAATAATTTTTTATTTAATTCAAAAAATTGACAGACAGTATCGATTTAGTCCCTCGAGTTTTTGATCAAGATCGGGTCAACTCATTAAATTAAAAACCGTGGACACAATGATGTTGTCCGTCAGTCTGTTTAATATAAGTGGGACAAATCTCTTTTCTTACCCATTTCTATCATTGTCATTCTCTTTTATAAAAATCTGGCACACCAATCCCTAAACCCCCACCGATGTTCCTCCCCAACCCACCGATCTCGCTCCCCGGTGTACCCACCCCATCGGCAAATCCACCTGCACGTAACTACCCGCCCGCTGCCATATATTTGGCTAAGGTTAGGGTTTTTCAATTAAATTTTTATTGTTAAATTTTAGATTAAATTGTTAGGTTTTATTATTATTGTTATTATTAAATTGTTACATTGGTAATTTTATTAATAGAATTGCTAGATTTCATTACTAAATAATTGTTAGATTTCATTGTTATTGATATTGTTAGAATTGTTAAATTTCATTTTTAATATTATTGTTAGGGCTTAGTTTTATGTTTTGTGAGATTGTTAGATTTCATTGTTAAATTGTTACATTTGATTGAACAATTGTTAGATTTCATTGTTCTTGAAACTTTGTTACAAGCTAAGGTAGAAATTTATCAAAAATTAAATAAAAATAAAATGAATTTATCCATTAATTTATTCTTTTATATAAATATAGTAATTAATCAATAAATACTAAATATTTTATTACATCAAAATTTAACTTATTTTTGGTGTGATTGAGTTAGAAATTGAACCTTAGTGATTATATTGATTATAATCTAAGTCTAGATCAATTTATCAAAATTTAAATTAAAATAAAATAAATTCGTCCATTAGTTTAGTTCTTTATATAATTTTAGTAATTAATCAATAAACACAAAATATTTGTTTAAATAATCTAAATTTATATGTAATCTAATTTATAGTTAAATATATATCTTTATAATTGTAGATGAATCATTGTTTGTGGATGTATAATAGAATTAATGAAAATCGTGGAGGCATGAAAAATGAATTTGTTGAAGATGTTAGAGGATTTATCAATCATGCAATGTCATTTTATCCTTTTCAAACTAAAGGGTTGATTAGGTATTCTTGTAAGTGATGCAACTACATGAAGTTTTTAAATCTGATAAAGTTGTAGTTCATACCTACCCTTATGGGTTTAAGCCTAGATATTTTGTGTGGATTGATCGTGGTGAGACTGATGGGGAGAATAATATATTCTATAATTTTTTAATGTAGTAGGTGTACAATTATCAAAGTAGTGTTCAACATGATAGGGTGCATGAAATGGCCAATTATGCATTCAGAATACAATATGGGATGGAACCTGAATAGTATTTCGAAGAAACTCCTAATGAAGAAGCAATGCGCTTCTACCAACAATTAGAAGAGGGTACTCGTCCACTGTATATGGATTCCACATTTTGAGTTGTCTGTTGCAATTAGACTAATCAATATCAAATCAGATTGAAATGTTCTTCAAGCTGTCATGGATATTATGGTTGGTCCTTGGGAAGAACTAGTTAACCCTAAGTTGAATATACCTAAGAATTTCTATCATTTTTCAGAGGAACTAGTTAACCCTAAGTTGAACATACTTAAGAATTTCTATCAGACAAATAAATTAATTTCAAGTTAGAATTGTCGTATGATAGAATTCATTGTTGTGAAAATAGTTTCATGTTGTTCTATAAAAATGATAGTGATCTAGAAAATTGTAAGTTTTGTGGACATGCTCGTTTTAAGTGGACTCCTTGTGGGAAGATGGTTCCAGTTAATCTGATATATTATTTACCTCTTCTACCTCGGTTACGGAGGTTGTATGCGTCGATGAGTTCTCTTCCTCATATGAGATGGTACCATGAGAATAGAAGGGCTCCTGGTGTTATGTATCGTCCATTTTATGGAGAAGCTTAGAAACATTTCAATAGAACTTATCTTGATTTTGCAAGTGACCAAGAAATATTAGATTAGGCTTGTGTGCAGACGGTTTCACACTATTCTCTGTTTCTGCTATGCCCTACTCATGCTGGCTTGTATTCTTTACTCCATATAATCTTCTACCTGAAATATGTATGACAAGTCCCTATAAATTTCTAAGTTATATTATTTCAGGTCCCCGTAATCCAAAAGCATTGATTGATGTTTATCTGCAATCTTTGATAGACGAGTTAAAATAATTATGGTTTGAAGGTGTTGAGACTTATGACATATCAATTAAGAAGAATATTCTTTTGCGTGCTTCTTTAATGTGGACTATAAATAATTTTCCTGAGTATGGAATGTTGTCTAGTTGGATGACGACTAGAAAATTAGCTTGTCCATATTGCATGAAAAATAGTAAAGCATTCACATTGAAACATGATCGTAAAAATTCATGAATTGATTGTCACCATTGGTTCTTGCCAATGGATCATGAGTTTAGAAGAATGAAATATGCATTTCGAAAGAATAACATTGATAATGATCCGCCACCTCCATCATTGTCAGAAAATAAAATAGAAGGTTACAGAAGCTATACCTTCTGGACTTCTAGATATAGTGTTGGACATAATTGGACAAAATAGAGCATATTTTGGGAGTTACCGTATTGCAAGGATAACCTTCTATGATATAATCTTGATGTGATGCACATTCAAAAAATTATTTGATAATTTGTTCAACATAGTCATCGATGTTAAGGGTAAGACAAGAGATAATCCAAAGGCCAGAATGGACTTAAAGGAGTATTGCAAAAGAAAGGAACTATGGCTGCAGAAAACACACAATAATAAACTGTTAAATTCCAAGACGAGCTTTCCATTCATATTAAATGAAAAATAAGATATTTGTGAGTGGGTTAAGAATCTGAGAATGCCTGTGGGCTACGCTTCAAATTTAGGGAAGTGCAGATATGAATAAAAGGAAATTGTGTGGTATGAAAATTCATGATTGTCATGTTTTCATGAAAACTTTGATTCCTATAACACTGGCTACCTGACAGGATACGGAAACCAATCACAGAGATAACTTTATTCTTCATAGATTTGTATAGTAACACTTTGTGGGAGGATAACTTAGAAAGGATGGATCAGAATATTCCTGTGATTACTACTAGTTGGAAAAAACCTTCCTGTGTGGCTTCTTTGATGTGATGGAATATTTATCAATTTACCTCATATATGAGGTGCGCCTTGGAGGCCCAGTTCAATACAGATGGATGTAATCATTCGAGAGGTACTTATTCTGACTTAGTATACCATGAATTCCAAAGTTTTTAAAACTTATTACTAACTAACATCAAATTTTATACAAAACTATTGGCAAGTGCAAAAGAACTTCTAAACAGAGGTCTAAGATTGAAGGATCTATCTGTGAAGCTTATCTTGCAAGGGAAACTGCTCATTTTTGTTCTTACTATTTCGAGCAGCAAATGCCAAGTATGAGAAATAAGCCAACCTGCAATGATGAAGGTGATATTGATCCCAACCACCCACCGATTTTAATTTTAATCAATCAGGTTGAGGTTTAAAAAATGAACCAGAAGAGATTTGAGTAGTATGAAAATGCAATCTATTGTGACACATGTTTTGCTCAATTGCCCCAAGATACAACCATATCTTGAGTAAGTTTTGAATGATGTTATTGAATAATATCATTTAAATACTTAGGGTTAAGCCAATGAAAAATCTTAATTTATTAAATAATTACTTTGTAGGCCAGTGGGATAATAATGACGTATATACGAGGTTCTCCAATTGGTTGAAAGACTATGTAAGTATTAAAAATCATGTTAAAGATATAAGTACAATATAATTGTTTCCTTAAAGAATATATTTTTTTGTTTAACACTATATAGCTTCATGATGAAAATAGTTCTATTGAACATTTGCAACTGGTGAGTGATGTCGCACACGAGCCTGCTAGTCAAATTCAGTCGACGAATAAATATTGTCCAAATTGTTTCAAGTTTCAATAAGAAGAAAATTATAAGTATAAAAAAATCAATAATAGTGGAGTGTGCATTAAAAGTGATGTAGACAGTAATGACCAAACTGTCGATTACTATGTTGTGATATAAGAGATAATGGAATTATATATGTTGGGTGGCCGAGAAAAAAGATAGTACTACTTTGGTGTAAGTGGTTTGATCCATCGCATAGAGGTACTAAGGTGAATCAATAACATAGTATAATTGAAGTTAAGCACACCAGACAGTATGATCGTTATGATTCTTTTATCATTATACAAAATGCTAAGCAGGTGTATTATGCTCCATATCCTTTATGTAGAGAAAAAGCTGATTGGTGAGTGATTATAAAGACTAAGCCTGTGGGTAGGATTGAGATTGATAATGTGTTGGATGTGGCATACCCAAACGATGTGGCAGTTGTTCGTCAAGCTATAGATGTTGAGTTAGAACATCCTCAACACATATTAGAAGAAGTTTCTAATGAAGAGGTAAATGAAATTGCAATTATTGAGGAAGAATCATATAATAAAAATGAAACAAGCGAGGGAAAGAATCAAATGATGAATTGAAAGGAATGAGGAGGAATAATGGGAGAATGATGGAAATGAAACAAACGAGGAGGAAGAATGGGAGAATGACGATTAGCAAGTTTGGTTTATTTCATTTAAGCAATTATTATATTTAATAATTTTTTTATATATTCTAATGCAAACTTGTATGTAGATGTCGTCAGGTGATGGTGATTGAGATCATAGTAGTACCAGTAGTAAATCGAGTAAGAGTAGTAAGAAAGCGCCTAGGAGACCACAAATTATAGCACTGCTTCGGGTGGTATTTTATCTACTCCACATACGCATTCTTCTCCACCTATGTCCTATTGATGTCACTCAAGAGCATGCAAGCGCACATGGTCTTCAAGTAATATATGATTGTTAAATCCAGATATGGTACCCACAGGGACTTGTCACTTTAATCATTATAAGGTTGTATTTTTCACTAATCCACGAAACAAGTAAAATGAAGATTGGTTTGAAAAATTAAACTACTAAAACTTCAAATATAAGAATTAACTAAAATGAATGTAAGATTGATTGTATTTCGTTAATGATGACAGACTAGGGGAATGGCACTTGGTTGGTTTCAAGTTGAATTTTCCAAACGTAATTAAAGTAGCATGATTATTCCTACGGTTGTTAGTTGCAAGTTACTATCCCATTTCTTGCCACTATCCCTAGCAATCAAGAACTATTCCATGAACCATAATGCCTATGGTTGTAGGAGAATAATGAAACGACGATTATGCCTTTTGTATTTCAACTAAACGGGGTTGAAGAGTATATCCTTATCCTCAACAACAACTTTTATCCTATAACCAATGGATTCAAGGGTCTTTGAATTCCCGTTTTGTATTTATTTTTAACCCTTTCAATTCTCTTTTCCAAGTTCAATCGAAAGCCAATGTATTACTTACAAGGTGATCAAGCTTATAAATAATAAATTAACACAAATAAATACAAATAACTATAAAAGAAGAATCAAAACGAAGTATATTTAGTCTGTCAAACAATCAACCATTCACCATGGCTACAACCCTAGAATATGAGTTTAGCCACTCATAGACAAGCGAAAAAATAAATATTTAGTCATCATCATGCGAAAATACGAAGTAAAGAAGAGAAAACCTAGTTGTAGAACTTTGTCTTCCTTCCAAACGGCTTACAAGCTTTCATGAATGAAATACAAAATAAAAATGAGTAAAGACTATTTCAAAGCAGTCCAAAACTACTCCAAGAAGTCAAAAACTACGTAAAAGATGACCTAGGACTTTTATTTATAGATGAGCCTTCAAATGACGCTTCTACCCTTCATAACCTGGCTTTAAAATTAGCATTTTTCACCCCGAAATGGGTTTGGCACTCCGCCCCCTCTATCTCACCACAGACTTGGTTATTCAATAATTTCAGCTCCAGATAAGGTCTGGCGCACCTCCCCACCCATAACACTAGACTGAGATTTTTTTCTCTAAAGTTTGGGACCTGGTGCAGGGCGCCAACCATAGCACCAACCCCGTTAGTTCCTCAAATATTCATTTCTTGCATCATTTTGAGCTTATTTTGCCTAGTTTCCTGCTCAAGTCAACCCAAATCGTTTGTTAGCAGATTAAACACACACATACATGAATTTAAACGTAAATTAAGGATTATGAACTCAAAACATGATCAAATATGGGTAAAAACTGGCAAATGGGCATGAAAATATGCCCAACATCACCACCCCACACTTGTTCGTCGTCGAATAATCCTTAAAAAATACCTAAAATCGTGTTTCACCATCACACTTGACACCTCTATCAAATCAGACTCAACTAACTAGCATGGAGCAAACATAAAGTGGTTTATCATCCTACAACAATTCTCAACAAAGCACATAGAAAAATTTCACAATCAAGAACACACAACCTCTATAAATGATTCATCTTTTCAACACAAAGGACCAACATGATTAATAGTGACACGTGCAACAAGTAGTACACCGAATTAGACCTATGCCCCTCACTTTTAGTGATGTTTCTCTCTCAACTTCATAAATATAAGACATGGAACACAATAAGTAAGGCACACTCACATTCACAAATGATGTAATATACCTATGCAACATACCATAGGCTTTCCCTTCATGTACATTAAGACTACCTAATTTCTTCAAGAGATTAAGATCACAAGGATTTTTCTTGATTGTAATGTCGGCTAAGGGATGGGTAGGATTGATATTTCATTTTATAGTGACTACCACCCTAAGCACTTTTAAGAGATATTTCACTTTACTTGTCCACCACCTCTTTCCTTGCTTGTTCACCTTTTCTCTATTCACCCTTGTCTTTTCTTTTCATGCCCATTTTTTTCACTACTTGGCTGCTAGTTTTCTACTCATAGAATAACTAAGGATTTTTGCAATTAAAGCACCATTTTTCAATTCCCTGGCAGCAACTAGGCAACACAATTTTTATGGGTACCCCTTCTTCTCACATTTCTTTTCTTACCACAATTTTCTTTTTTCCTTTAATATTATACTTCGGTAGACCTTAACTTTCAAGTCTCAAAGTGCTTAAGAATACTTTGGGTCAATAAGTATGAGGTCTCACAAAAAGAGGGATTAAACTATTATTGAGGCTAAGAAAGAATAACGCTTTTAAGCTCAAAGGGAGTAACTTGGGAGAATGACTAAGAAGGTAAAACAACTATAGGAAAAAAAATTGGCTTCTTCAAAGAAGTGCCTTGATCATCTCTCAACTTCCTATCAACTAGTTATCCTACATATACTAAGGCAAGTTCTAGATGCTACAATATATACGTCCAAAACAATTTAGCTCACCTCTCAAGGCAACAAGAATCTAATCAGTTTCTACAGCTACACATTCACACAATCATATTGAATGACAAGTTAAATTCATAATTGAAACCTAAGGATATGTTGAGTCAAATTAAAGAGATATGTGCATCTCTTAAGGATTCTAACACATGCAATCAAGATGACCACTCTATTTACTCTAGCATAGTGGCTAAGCAGAATATCAACAAGCATACAAGTGGGTGACCTACGGCTCAATCCTAAAAAATAAAAAATATATGATGAAACCTCCTTTAAGATGGTTGTCATCCATCTATCATAGGTAAACATCATTACTCTATGACTACAATGACTCAAACAAAACAAAATAAAAAATTACCCCAAAATAAAGTAACCAAACATAACGTAGTCAAGATGAACAACAAGTCAAACATCCAAGCATCCAAGTCAACATCATCATACTATCTATTAAAACCCAAGACCTATGAATCATCAAGCTACTGCTACCAGAAATGACATAATAATGCTACGACCTACAAATATAGCAATTAAAGAACAACAGGAATCTAACTTTCCTCCACCCCACACTTAAAAAGGTGCACTATCCTCAGTACACATGCAATCATATCACAAAGGGAGAGAAAAGAAAGTTCATGGTTGCTAAGCATCATCATGCATGGCACCTGTAGCAGCATCATGCTCCTCCATGTCTAAATCATCAACACCATCAGTAAGGACTGTAGCCTCATCATTATCAAGTAGCTCCCCAAAAGTCGGGCCCACTCGACACATCAATATAGCACTCTATGTGAGCGGATGACTCTAAAGCTGACATCTCCTTTGCAGTGGCTGGTTGATTCTTGTTGTTCTTTAATTGCTATATTTGTAATATCAACATCCCAAATATACGACCCTACCAACTCTCATCTCGGGCTTACCGATCAGCTATAGTAAGAGAGAGGCTTGCTGAAGGGGCAATCTCCTTCACCTTTGTGATGTCTATGACCTGTCCAGCCAAATGTCCTACCAAAGGTAAAACAAAGTCTGTATCCTCCTCCTCGATACCTGCCTCCCTCAAGTACATGGTCAAGAAACTAGCATGACAATATTTCCATCTACAATTGTCTCGTGATCTTATCATATTGTGATGAATCACAACACCAAAATTAACTAATATCCCCTTCATCAACATGTACACCAAGGCAATCCACTCGTGAGTCACCTCTGTCAAATGTGTCACAGGGAGAAAGACACCACATACCAACTTTCCCCACACCTTTCCCTCCCTATTCAAATAAGCAAACTCAAGTGTGGAATCGGTGCCATTTTGATCCCTTGACCATCAGGCGGATGAGTGATCACCGCACAAAGTGCGGCGGATATCTCTGTATGGAGGCTTCTCCAACAAGATGAAACACTCCGAAGGGTCTACTACAGGTGTCTCTAAGAAGACATTGAACCTTTTGTTGTGAACCACACTACCTATCCTCTAATCTTGACCTTTATACTCTCTCCGAATGAGGTATCTCAATTTGCGTAAAATTCTCTCACCAAAGTGATGTTGCACCTCTCCGGCTCATTGAAGATATAGCCAGCTCCCAACTACTATATCTTGTCCCGAATAGTCAGGAACTCAAGTGCCAAGCGGTCCTCATCTATCCAGTTCTTAGGTGCATACTTAACATCTTTTTGAGTGTTAAACCAAGTAAGCCTATGAGGCTCTACTGCTTTCACTCTGAATCTCCTTGAGGGGCCTGCTTTGGAAGCCGAAGAACTAGCTTCCGTTTTTCTTAATCTATCCCTCTTTCGGATCATCTCAGCTACAATCACTTCTTTTCCTTTTGGTTCCATGATACCTAGAAAGCAAAAAATCAATAACTCTACAAAATTAGTTTGTGAACCAAATGGCTAACTAACTAAATGTAGAAGATGCAAAATTTACCCCACACTTAATTTGCTAGAGTATGTGTGAGAATTTTTCAAATAGGGTACTCAAGACTTTCCACATCATCATCCAATCTCAACAATCCAATTTTTACCATGTTCATGAATTTTTCTTTCTTTTCAACTCTCCTCTGGCTTTTAACTTTTAATCAAGAATGCACTATCTAGGTTATCCCTCTCACTTTCCTTCTCCAATTCACAATTCAAGTAATTCATGTAATGGAATAACAATATTCAATTCAATCAACCAACAATAAATCATTTACAACCATTTAACATGAATTAATCAAGAATTTCACCGACTCAAGCAATTGTCAAATTCAAGACATCAAAGCTTCATGTACTTTCTCTCTCCACAATTAATGCATCTACCCACCAACATTCAAGAATTCAATTCACCTACCCTATCATCCCCACAAGTTTAAATCACCATATTCAACCAAGAATCAAGCTACCCATCAAAGATAACATACAATTATGGAAGAATTTAAGACTTTAAGCTCATAAAAGTCAAAACATGAAATTCAAGTTTTTCACCAACAATGGTGATTATTGGGTTCTAAATCTTGGGAAAGAAGGGCGTGGGAGCATACTTTCGTCTTTATTCAAACAAGAGAGAAAAAATATACTTACTTGAGTTGAATATGAGAGCTTCACTAACTTGTCGGAGAAGACAACAATGGACGGGAGAGGGAATGGGAGTTACAGCTATGGGAGAGAGAGAGAAACTTTTTTTGCTTTTTGTTTTTTTAACTTTTTGAGGGAAAAGAATGAACGGGACTTTAAATAAAAGGTGGGGCATGTGATTTTATGTATTTTAATGTCTTTTGAGTAAATATTGACTCAAATTGACCAAATATTTTCGTCCAGATAGCCCCTGGCATCACGCCCTTTTCATCTCCCCACAGACTTAGAAAAGAAAATTTCTATGGAGATAGGGGCTGGCGCGGCGTTCCCCCTGTAGCCTCACTTGATAAAATTTTCTTCTTCTATGATTTAACTCTTGGCGTCCCATGCCAGGTGTCTCACCCCAGACTTACACTTTTTAGCTCAATGTCCCAGCTTGTTCTTGCCTCTTTCGCCCTGTTTGTCTCTACAAAATATATAAGAACATACAAAATGTTAAAAAAGGGATGGGTTGCCCCCCATCAAGTGCCTTATTTAATATCGTGGCACAAAATTCATGGGTTGCCTCCTATGAAGTGCCTGATTTAACATTGCAGCATGACTAAAGTCCCTTTAACTCCTTCATTCGAGTGGACTTGTGGCCATACCAAGGATCTGCTAAATTTTTGTGCAGCACTTGCTGCTCCACTAACTAATTACAACCTCCAGGTTCTCCCACCGGCTTCATCTTGAAGTGCTCATAATGAGGTGGCATTTGTGCTACTCTAAACACTTCAAACATTGCTTCCTGACCATCTACTCTCATAGAAATCTTGCCCGACTGAACATGTATGACTACATTAGTGGTTGCTAAAAATCCTCTACCCAGAACGAGGGGAACTGTTGCATCTACCTCATAGTCTAAGATTATAAAGTCCACCGGTAGGATGAAAGGTCCTACCTTAATCAAGACATCTTCAATGATTCCCTCAAGATAGGCCAGAGACCGATCCACAAGATGCAACACCACTGTAGTAGGACGTGGTTCACCTAATCCCAAATTTCTGAATAGGGATACAGGCATTAAATTGATGCTTGCACCTATATCACACAAAGCTAAACTAACTTCCTTACTTCCAATAGTGACAAGAATAGTGAAACTCCCAGGATCCTTTAACTTTTTAGGAATTTTATTCTTGATTCAGAAACTGCACCTTTTCATAAGAGACATGGTTTTAAACTATATATGCCTCCTCCTATTGTCCATGATATCCCTGAGATACCTGGCGTACTTTGGAACTTCCTGCAAAAGCTCCACTAATGGAATATTCACATGAATCTGCTTCAACAACTCAAGAAACTTACTATAGGTTGTGTCTTCTGTCTTTTTCTTCAACCTTTGAGGAAATGGGGGAGGTGGTCTAGCTACTGCAATTTTTGATTGTGGGTTACTAGACTCCCCTACCTCAGTCTTGGATTTCATGGCTTGTTCCTCATCAACTTTTTCTTTTCTAGGGATAACTTCACCCAGCTCCTTACCACTACGCAAGAAAATAGCATTTACATTTTCCTTGGGGTTCTTTTTGATATTACCTAGGAGTGCCTCCTGTGGTCTGTTTTTCTGCTATAAGGCCAATTGACCCATTTGCCTTTCCAGCTTTTGGATGGATTTTTGCATCTTATTTACCACTTGCGTCTGCTGCAACATCCATTTCTTCAGTGTCTCCTCAATAGAACTGTTCTGCTACTGGCCCTATATCCTTTGATAAGTGTTTTGGGGCCTTTGGAAATTTTAATTCCCTCCCCATAGGGGATTTGGTCCATTCTGGTACCCCTAATTATAGCCATTACTTGCAAAACCTCCACCACGATCTTGTTGTCCCATAAAATATACAGACTCGGGATTAAGAGGACAACCTGAATAGGCGTGGCCTTCTCCACATGCCTCACATGATGGTGGTGGGATTTTTACCTGATGTAACTGTTGCACTTGGCCTCCTGCTGGTGTTGTCACCAACTTACTAACATTCACCAACTGGCTAATGTCTGGACCTGATTGCTGCTACACCATCCACCTCAAGCTTTCCCAGCACCTTTGTTGCTGCAAATCCTCTGCCTGAATCTTGATAATCCTGACTCTCGCAGACATGAGCTTTAAGAGAGCCTCAATTTCATCCTATCTTTTGGACAGAATCTGTCCTTGTGCGGTAGCGTCAAGGAGTATCTTGAATTTGGACTTCAAACCCTCAATGAAGTTGTGCCCAATTATCTCCTGAGGTTGCATATGGTGTGGAAAATTCCTCAAGTAATGCTTATAATGTTCCCATGCTTGAGCTAGTGTTTCTCCATCTTTCCTTACGATTTCAGAAATCTTTCCCTTTAGTTCTTTACTTCTTCTTGAAGAAAAAAATTGGTTGATGAACTTATTGGAGAGGATCTCCCAAGCGGTGATGGATCTCGCAGGCTCATTTTGAAGCCACTCCTCGGTCTCTCCAATAAGTGAGAATGGAAACAGAGTCAACTTGACATATTCATCTGACACGTTCTGATAGTGGAAGTTTTTACTCAGCTCTACAAGTGTCATCAGATGCCTGTGGAGATCCTCATGCGGCTTGCCCAAAAATTGGCAAGTGTTTTGGACCAACCACACAGTCCCTTCCTTTAGCTCAAAGTTCCCAGTGATGGTTGGTTTAATAATTTCTTTAGAAGTGTTCTCCATATTCGTCCTAGCAAACTGCATTATTGGAACTGCTTGCCCGATGTTTCCATAGCTAATCTTCAAAAGGTTCTCTCTATTTTAGGATCAAGAGAATCTAAGGTTGGTCCTTGACTTCTCGTGCATGACATACACTAAGGCAAACAACCCTGTGAACCTCAACAAAAACAAGAAACAAACGTAAAATACATAGTAGCGAAATAAAATTCACACCTACAAACAATTAAACAATATTCAAATCCCCGACAACGGCGCCAAAAGCTTGATGTCTCCCAAGTGCACGCAAGCGCATGTGGTCATCAAGTAATATAGGATTGTTAAGTGTAGGTATTGTACCCACAGGGACTTATCAATTTAATCTCTATAAGGTTGTACTTTGATTTAACTAATCTAAGAAACAAGAAAATGAAGATTGGTTAGGAAAATTAAACTACTAAAACTTCAAATGTAAAAATTAACTAAAACGAATGCAAGCTTGATTGTATTTTGATAATGATGACACACTAGGGCAATGGCACTTGGTTGGTTTCAAGTTGAGTTTTCCAAACGTAATTAAACTAGCATGACACTTCCTACAGTTGTTGGTTGTTAGTTGCAAGTTACTATCCCATTTCTTGCCACTATCCCTAGCATCCAAGAATTATTTCATGAACCTTAACGCCAATATCCCTATGGTCTCAGGAGAACAATGAAACAATGAATATTCCTACTTGTATTTCAACTAAACGGGATTGAAGGATATATCCTTATCCTCAAAAACAACAACTCCTATCCTATCACCAATGGGTTTAAGGGTCTTTGAATTCCCATTCTGCATTTATTTTTAACCCATTTTGCTTACACCCTATAAGATGTTAGTGGCTAGTGCATGTGCGCGTAGGCTTGTGGTGAGAAATGAGTGCTTGACGCGTGTGGGAAGAGCCTCGAAGGTAGGACGAGCGAGCATATCATCAAGTGGATTAGCAAGGTTGGGTGAGGCTAGGCCATGAGGGCCTGCACGATGGGCAGCGCGAGGCGCCCCCCCCCCCACCCCCCCCACCCCCCACCCCACCGCTGCCCTATGCTTATATATAAGGCTCCTTTGTTTAATTCAAATCATTTGTAAGATGTTCCTTCGGCCAGAATAAAGAGGGAACGCAACTTTCATCCAAATTTCGTCAAATTACGCCATCTAAATGCAAATAAAACTTCGGGTAAAAAGTTCTAGGCCTACAGGAAGAATCTCTGTGGAGTTATTTCTTTAAAATTCGCCTGGTACACTGGAACCCTACCATGTAAAGGTTGTCGGAATTGCTCCTAACTGGATTCTAAACGAACACAAGAAATAGGTAAGCATTTATCCCTACTAAACTCTCTAGAACTTGTAAGTTTTTGGTCGAATGAAATGAAGTTGAAGTTATAGTTAACCCTATTGAAAGATATTAGTATTCACTGATTCCTACTATTGAAATAGCCTTATTTTCTCAGTATAAAGGCTGTAATTGAATAGAATCACCAGATACAGGTTGAAACTAATCGAATAAATCAGAATCGACATTCGAGGTATGTCAAGGCTTATCCCTTCGGCTAGTTATTCTCATCATATAATGATACGACCTATGTTCTTGAACGGAGACAACGATCCTATATGTTGTATTTAGCTGCTGCTAGTTGATAAGGATTATATATGTTGTGATTAGCTGCTGTCAGTAGAATATGATTATATATATATTGTGCTTAGTTGCTAAAAGACATTTTTGAGAGTATATTGCAGTATCCCTTGTCGGGAAAGAGTATGTTAAGCGTGACTTACGCTAGGAGTGTCATAACAACTGCTTTGTCCTTCTGTTCACTATATTAGTAGCATTCTAATGTTTTGCTATCATGCCAAGGCCTTAGAAGGTTATGGTTAACTATTGGTCCTAATTTGGTAAGTTGGATAGCATTAGGCACAGCCGGGAAATATAACTTTCAGTTTGACGCCTGCATTGTCAGTAAAGCTCGCCCAGAGGCCTTTCGCATAACTTGACGCCTCCAGGGCTAGAATTTGGATAGGATGGTCATACTTTAGAGTCAGCAACACTAGGGTTGCCTAGGGAACTGAGTGACAGCCTTACATCTAGTTAGCTACTGCCACTGACTATTAGTTTCAGTCGACTTAGTGCTTGCCATACAGGTCGCTCAGGAAGCCATCCCAGTTGAACAAGTCAGATAGACCCGTGGTACCCTAAGGAGGAAACCTTATCAGTAGTTGAATAGGGGGCCAATGCCTTAGCCTACTCTTATAACATACTCTAGAACAGGTTGTCATTAGTGGCTAAGTCCAGATAAACTTACCTACAAGGTTAGGAATCGTCGGGGAAGATATATGAAATCTGAATAGACCAAGTTAAGATCTAAAGGAATAGAACCACGGTAGTACAGTAATACCTTCATGCTAAGAATTATACTAAACCGCCAGGGGACGGTTAGTGGCTGACTTCTTAGGAGCATGTCTAATTAAGTAGCAGTCCTACAGTTGTTCTAGGCGAAGAAACTAAATAGTTGGTCGTTCGCGACCTTACGGTTTTCTTATGAGCTATCATTGTCCTAGCATGGCATTCAGAGTATCATTTAGGCCACTCTAGATCTCGCCCTATCCGATCTATACCATTAGATATTATGATCACTATCTGGATCCTCTGATCAAATATAGGCACACAGGGTGTGCCTGTTGGAAGCTATACAGACTATCATAGGGGTGAGTAGCGGTCGCGTTAGGCCTTAAGAGCCAGATACACCTTCTGAGTGGCTAGATTGAGACTAAGATACAGTATATTGATTGGGATTGACTCCACCTAGGATAGCCTTCCGTTGACCAACTTTAGAGTTGTTAACTGTGTCGTCGCCTATGGGGCTATTGATCGCTCAGAGGATCTATATGATGATATCATCGCCTATGGAGCTATTGATCGCTCTAAGGAGCTATATGTTGTCCCAAGGGACTATATTCAGGCCCAAGGGCCATATTACAATCCATCCATGAATGGACCTCTATTTTATGCCCAAGATGCATCACTGACCATCCACGTACTGGCATCACTGACCCTCCGTCGAGCCTTTTATGCCCAAGGTGCAGTTAGAGGAGCCCATCGGGCTCATACATAGTTACAAGAGTCCATCGGGCTTAGATGCGGACCCAGAAGCCAGGTAGGTTGGCTATAGTACTAGTAGAATCATAGGAACCTAGATAGGGGTATATAGATTGAATTGTACTTGCCAGGGCTTATGGGGGCCCCGGTAGGTTATTTTTGTGTTACTTGCACCTTCCAGGCTTATGGGGACCAGTTAGGTTGTTGTTTGTATACTTTCTTGTCAGTTGTAGCCTACGAATGTATAGTCGTATAGTTCAGCTCATATACATGTAGTGAATTACTGAATACAGGTTATTAATAAGAAAGTTTACAGGTTATCTTTTGCCCCTTCTTGCTACTTACTTTCATTCTTTATCAGTTTCTATTCAGCTTTTAGTTACTGCCTTATATATTCGATACATATTGTACTGACGCCCAACTATGGGGAACTGCATACTTGTCTGTAGGTTTAGACAGATAGATTGTGAGATATCCTAGCAGTTATTTAGAGTTAGCAGTTCGGCTGGCTCCTTTCGTTTGGAGTTTCTAGGTTGTAGATGTTTATCTGTCTTTTATCTATACAGCTTTTGGGTAGGCTGTGGCCCTATTTCGACCAATATTTCCACTCCTAAAGGCTTGTATATGACAATATATAGTTAGTTGGTTGATGTTGGCCGAGGGGGGCCCATGTATGTCTTATTTTATGCGTTGGTCGTATGGGGCCTAGTATAGCTGCTTGTTTTTATTTCCGTTATAACTAGATAGCATGGTGGTCTTGTCATCCCGTGTTGGATCCCTATTATTGTTATGTTGGCAGGGTTAGCTGTTTTCTTTTACAGATATTGCGTGGCCTTGTCGGCCTGAGGCTGTGTTTACAGCAGAGAGATAGCAGTTTGTTTTCTTGATCTTGACTTGATGGTAGGCACCAGAGGTGCCTATGCCTAGCTTGGTCAACCTAGATCCCAGTGTGGCATTAGGTGCCAGTCATGTTTCCCAAGGTGGGCTGTGAAAAACTTGGTATCAAAGTAGCTCATATCCTAGGAAGTCTACAAGCCGTGTCTAGTAGAGTCTTGCTTATAAATGTGTTGTGTCCCACGTTTTATAAGCAGGAGGCTACAAGGCATGATAGTATTGCTACCCCTCCTTCTTCTCAGATCGTGCTATAGGGCCAAGTGGTATCGGAATGAGTCCCTAAGCTTTCATTTTTATGTCTGTCTAGTATAACGTTTGATATGAAACAGACTTCAGTCAGCCGCAAGACAGCTACAGCCACAGAAGAGGGTACCAGTAAGGTGCCATAGGTTGGGGACCGTCAGCCTAAGGGTGAAAGCAGATGTCTTTTAATCTCCCCATCATCCTCCCGAGGCACTAGGAACTTTTTAAGGTAATAGATATGCCAGCATCATCCCCAGTTCTTTCTAAAGCCTCAGAGTAGGAGGTCAGAGGTATAGTATATATGGAAGTTGGCTTACTTAGTAGATGTATAGAATTAGACATGTCACGCCCCACCTTGGGAGGAATGACTGGCACCTGGTAGCCTACTAGAATCTAAACTGACCTGACTAAGCCTATGCATGTCTTGTGCATGCTTAATCTTTAAATCAAGAAAACAATAGGCTATATCTCGGCTGTAAACACAGCCCCCGGCTGACAAAGCCTTATAGCCACCTGTAAAGGA
Source organism: Datura wrightii (assembly GCA_035772735.1). Classification (NCBI taxonomy): domain Eukaryota; kingdom Viridiplantae; phylum Streptophyta; class Magnoliopsida; order Solanales; family Solanaceae; genus Datura; species Datura wrightii. The sequence goes on along the minus strand of JASDFA010000003.1, from coordinate 114,555,128 downwards.
AAGCACCTAACCAGAAAAGGGTAATAGCAGGAAATCCTATGCAGGCCGACAAGACAACCATGATGTCTAGTTATAACTGTAAACTAAATCCAGCACTAAAATAAACTACGTCCCACAAGGCCGCTAACTAATAGCTAACAAGGCCCCACACGGCCAGCACATAAAATAAAGCATACACGGGCCCCACACGGCCAATGACAACTAACCATAGGGAATCTAAAATAATCTGCAAGCCTCTAGGAGTGATATAATGGTCGAGACAGGGCCCCAACCTACCCATAAACTGTACAATCAAAAAAGTAAACCTTCTAACTATTAGCTCTAGAGGAAAGGAGTCGACTGCACTGCTAACCCTAGCTGGCCACTAGGAAGGTCTTGAACCGCGTCTACCCGCACTTGCAGGCAAGTATGCAGTGCCCCAAGAAGGGTTTCAGTACAATATGTACCTTATATATAAGGAAGTAACTATAAATAACTTAATGAACTAAAAGGTAACGAAAAGTAACTGAATAAAAAGAATAGAGATACCACCTTAATAGCTGAACTTCCTTTTGTCCAATCTATCAGTACTAATGCAATCAAGAACCTTACCTAGCCCCCATAAGCCAGAAGGTACAACCATCATAGAATAACCCACCCGAGCACCCTATAATCCCTGACGAGTATTCTTCAATCTATATACCCCTAACAAGGTCACACTAAGTCATCTAATAACTATGGTCGTCCTACCAGTCTTCGAGTTCTGCAACTGAGCCCATCCACCCCTGAACTGTAGCTATGTCTGAGTCCACTAGACTCCTGATATCTGCACCCCGAGCACCACGCTTGACGGGGGTGTGGTACAGATACGGCATATAATAGTCCAGCCATGGAATAGACTATATGAGGCCCTCAGACCCCATCTTCATCCCTCACACATGGCATACCACTCCTTGGAGCGACGTCATCTAGCCCCTGGCAGGCGTCGACACAGCTACTAACCCTAGGGTTGGTTATGGAAGGCTATACAAGGCAAAGTCAGTCCCAAACTAAACATAAGTACTAGTTTCAACCAAAAGAAATAGCTAATCACAATAGATATTCTTCTATCTCTCTTACTAGAATTCAAACTTTATTACAATAATAAAGAAACTAACTTGCCGAAGAATTCTCCTTAACATACCTCGATTGTTGATTTCTGATTAATTAGCGAGTTTCAATTAGTATTCAATAGCCGTTTCCAACTGTAATCATATTACTGGGAGAATGAGACTAGTTTCAGTACTAAATTCGGCAAAAATGATAGCTTATAATACTAATATTAACTATACCTCAACTTAACGAAATACGACCGAAGACGTATAATTTCCCGAGAGTTAAGAAGGGAATAATGCTTACTTGAAGCCTGTGACTGTATAAGAATCAATTTGGAGCAATTCTGACAAAATCTGCTCGGTGGGGTTATGATTTGCAGGGTGTATTTCAAGACACTAACTCTGTAGTACTTCTCCCTACAGGCTTATAACCCGATACTTGAAGTTAATTTGAATTTGGGCAGTGTTTGGCATTGTAATCAAATGAAATTTGAATAAAAATGGCGTGTTTCTGTTCTCTGGATGAGGATAGTTGATATGAAATGAAAACAAATGAAGACATGAACTTATATTATATTTGGGTGGTGGATAGGGTGTCCGTGACATGGACCCTGTCTCGCCACATTACGGGCGTGTCACGGATCCCAATGCACAAGGGGAGGGTCCGTGACACGTTGCCCTTTTGGCAACTTGTCCAGCCTTTTCCCTTGCAACCTTGGTTTTGCGCTCGTTCGACCTTTCCCTAGGCCCTTTCTCGTACGCGTCGCACTCTAAAACTCTTGACTAATGTATGAATGCACTGACTAAACATTAGGAGCTTACGGGGTGTAACATCCTCCCCCCTCCCCCCCTTAGGAACATTTTTCCTCGAATGTCAACTTCAACTTACAGGAGTTTAACTCTTTTAACTATAGTCTCCCCTATAATATGGACTATCTGAAAACCCTGAAATGCAGAAAAGTCCAATAGAGGCATTTCACGTAACACTATAACAACTATTTCATAATAAGATGGTAGTCAACTGAACAGTATAAATAACATAAACCATAAAGTAACAGCTGAACAACAACTTTACCATATCTACATAGTCCAGACTAACCCTGGAACAGGTGGGGATATCTAGACTTCATGTCATCCTCAGCTTCCCAAGTCATCTCTTCTTTATTCTTGTTCCTCCACAGTACCTTAACAGAGGCGACATCTTTAGTGCTCAACCTATGAACCTGCTGATCTAATATGGCCACTAGAACTTCTTCGTAGGCCAACTCCTCAGTAATCTGGGCATCCTCAACTAGCAAAACTCGGGATGGATCCCCTATACACTTCCGTAGCATTGATACATAAAAGACCGGGTGAACAAACTCTAACTCTGAAGGCAAATCCAACTCGTATGCCACTTGACCTATTCTTCGGAGGATCCGATACACCCAATAAACCTCAGGCTAAGCTTGCCCTTTTTACCAAACCTCATCACGCCCTTAATTGGTGAAACTTTTAGAAATACCCAGTCCTCTACATTGAATTCCAGGTTTCTACGTCGTACATCAGAGTAAGATTTCTGGTGACTTTGAGTTGTCAACAAGCAATCTCTGATAAGCTTTACTTTCTCCTTTGACTGATGGATTATGTCTGGTCCAATTAACCCTGATTCTCCGACCTCGAACCAACCAACTGGGGACCTGCATTTCCGCCAATATAAGTCCTCATAAGGCGCCATATGGATTGTCGAATAATAACATTTATTGTAAGAAAATTCAATAAGGGGTAAGTGGTCATCCCAACTGCCTCCCATTTCCACATAGGCACTACTATTTCTTGTGTCAATCTGCCGATTTTTGGGTGTTCAGCCTTTACCTACTGGCAGTTAGGCCATTATGCTACAAATTCTACTACACCCTTTTTCATTCCCGGCCACCAGTAAATCTCTTTTATGTCATGATACATCTTTGTTGACCCTGGGTGAAGAGAATAACGGGAATAATGTACCTCTGCCATGATCTTCTAGTGAAGTTCTACCACATCTGGAATGTAGAGGTGACCTTCACATCTCAAGACCCCGTCTTCGGTTACCTCAAAAGCTGATACTTCTCCTAGCTGAACTTTATCTTTGAGTTGTACTAGGTTAGGATCTTCATACTGCCGCTATTTTACTTCTACAACTAGGGATAATACTGCAGTATTTTGAATCACTGCCCTACTCTCTCCCGAGTCTACTATTCGGATGGCCAAACTGGCTAACTAGTGCAATACTTGGGCCAGCTCCCACTGTTCGGTCCTCAAGTGTGCTAAACTCCCCATTGATCTACGACTAAGGGCATCTTCTACAATATTAGCCTTCCCTGGATGATATAAAATATTCACGTCGTAGTCCTTCAACAATTCTAACCAGAACGCTTCCGTAGATACAACTCTTTCTGTGTGAAGGTGTACTAGAGGATCTTATGATCAGTAAAAATGTCCACGTGTACCCCATATAGGTAGTGCCTCCAGATTTTTAAGGCATGAACTACTACAGCTAACTCCAGGTCATGAGTGGGATAGATCTTTTCATGCTTCCTTAGCTGCCTCAAAGCATAAGTAATTACCTTACCATGTTGCATCAGAACACACCCTAACCCAACACTTGAAGCATCACAATACACTGCATAACCTTCTGGCAACACTAGTACTGGCGCTAATGTCAATCTATTTTTCAGCTCTTGGAAACTCTGTTCACATGCTTCAGTCTAATGAAATTTATTTGCTTTCTCGGTTAACTTGGTTAAAGGATCTGATAAAATCGAAACCCTTTTACAATCCTTCTGTAGTACCTGGCTAATCCTAGGAAATTACGTACCTCAGTGGGAGTTGTGCGTCTGAGACATGTCTTTACTTCCTCAATTTTCTGTGAATCGACCTGAATACCAGCATCTTACACAATATGGCCCAAAAGGCTACAGAATTCAGCCAGAACTCACGTTTAGAAAATTTTGCGAATAACTGGTGATCCTTGAGAATTTGGAGCACTGTTCGTAAATGATCTCTATGTTGTTCTTATGAATGAGAATACACCAGAATATCATCAATAAATACTATCACAAACAAGTCCAGATACGGCCTGAAGATGTTGTTCATCAGATCCATGAACACTGCAGGAGCATTCGTCAACCCGAAGGACATAACTAAGAATTCAAAATGTCCATACCTAGTCCTGAAGGCCATCTTCGGGATATCTCTCTCCCGAACCCACACCTGGTGATACCTAGACCTTAAGCCGATCTTAAAGAAATATTTTGTCCCTTATAACTGATCAAACAAGTCGTCTATCCTGGTAAGTGGGCATTTATTCTTGATGGTGACTTTATTTAGCTGCCGTTAATCTATACACATGCGGAGGGAGCCATCCGTCTTTATTACAAACAGAACTGGCACACCCCACAGTGAAGTACTCAGCCTGATGAATCCCTTTCGAACAGATCTTTCAGTTATTCCTTCAATTCCCTGAGATCAGCAGGAATCATTTGGTATGGAGGGATGGATATAGGTTGAGTACCAAGTAATAGGTCATAGCAAAATTAGTTTCCCGTTCGGGGGAATACTAGGAAGTTCATCTAGAAATACATCTGGAAATTCATTGACTACTGGAATATACTGAAGAGTTGGGGATTCTGCTTGGACATCCTGAACCCTAACAATATGATAAATGCAACCCTTTGCTATCAACTTTCTCGCCTGAAGATAGGATATAAACCTACCTATTGGCGTGGCTGCATTGCCTTTTCACTCTCGTACTACCTCCCCTGGAAAGTGAAACCGGATAGTCTTGGTCCAACATTCTACATTGGCATAACACGGTGCTAGCCAATCCATACCCATAATTGCATCAAAATCGATTATTTCTAATTCCAACAAATCTGCTAAAGTCTGGTGACCAACAACCTCTACTGTGCAACCCCGGTAGATCCTTTTAGCTATAATAGAATCACTTATGGGTGTGGACACTGAAAAAGGTCGCTAAAGCAATTCTGGCATGATGCCGAATTTTCGGGCTACTAGTGGCGTCACATAAGACAAAGTGGAACCTGGTCTATCAAAACATAAGCAGAATGAGAGCAAATGTCTAGCACACCTATCACCACATCCAGCGATGACCCTGACTCCTATCGCCCCGATAAAGCATAAGTGTGATCTGGACCGGTGCCTAAGCTAGATGTCCCTGACCTGCCTCGACCTCTGCCGGCTGGAGCTGAGGGCATATGCCTTGCTGGAGATACTGGGGCACGTGACCCTACTAAAGATCTGTCCTGTTGGTCCCGATCACTCTGACCCTTGGATGGACATTCTCTCATCAGGTGACCCTCCCGTCCACAGGTGTAACACGCCGAAGAACCATACCTGCATGCCCCAGGATGACGTCGACTACAGATAGGGCAAAGTGGCATGATGAATCTACTCTGCTTTGACCCTCTCTGTTGCTGCGAACTCGATGGCCGTGAGCTCTCGCCGGGTCCTGACTAGACTCGATCCTCATCTACTTCCCTGTTGCTGCTGCGAAGGTAGAGGTATAGTGGCCTACCCGATAGTCATGTCCTGAGTCCTCCCTTAAACTCTGCCTGAGTATCACTAGGTCTAGCCCTGCGACGTTGCTCCTGATTTGCCCTTTCTATCTCCCACTGCCTCTACCTGATTCCCTCAATATTCTGAGCAAATGCCTGAACACGGGTAATATCCATGTCCTCTTGCAGAGTATATGTAATACAAGTCTCTACGTACTCTAGGAGTAGCCCTATAATGAATCGGTGCACCCTGGCTGGCATAGTATCTACAAAAGCTAGTGCATATCAGGCTAAGGAGTCAAATCTCATAGCATACTCCCGAACACTCATCGAACCCTACTCCATATGCAGAAACTGATCTACTCGGGCCTATTAGATTTCTCACGGCAAATAATGGTCCAAGAAGGCCTCTGAAAAGTTGGACCAAGTCGTAGGGGGAACATCTCTACCTCAAGAGCTCTCCCAACTCTCATTCCATAATACTGTAATGTCCCACAACTGAAATACTTCTAACTCAACCAACTCCACAAGTATGGCATGCATTACCCTGAAGATCCACTGTAGCTGGTCCAAAAAGTCCTGAGAATCCTCATCTCGATCCGTCCCAGTGAACTGCAGGGGACTTAGTGCAAGAAACTCTCGGACCCTCGAACAACCTGGTCCTCCTGAAGATTCGGCAACCACGGGTGCCACTAGCTGACGCTATACAGCCATCATATGAACTATCATAAAAATAACACTCTTAACCTCCTGATCTGATGGCATCGGAACAAAGACTACTGGAGGTGGTGCCGACGCATCTGCCGCTTTGGGCGGCTCCTGATGGGGTGGAGACTGCTGGGGAGATAGAGATGGAGTCCCCTTGTCATCCTTAGATTGGGCTGACTCTGACTGGGGCACCCGGCTAGTGTCCTCTCCTGTTGCCCCGTCCAACTTCCTGCCAGTCGTGGTCTGTCGCATGTCCGATATTTCTCTGTAGACAAGCAGAATATGGTAAGCTTAGGGACTCAATCCTATATAGTATAGCTCTATAGCACGATTAGAAGAGAAGGAAGAGTAACCATCTTTTCATGCCTCACAGCATCTTGTCTATTAAATGTGGTGTACAACACATCCATAGACAAGACTCTACATAGTACGGCTTGTAGACTCCCTGGGATACGACCTGCTCTGATACCAAGGTTGTCACGCCCCATTGAGAGGCATGAGTGGCACTTGATTCCCTACTGGGATCTGAACTGACCTGACTGAGCCTATGCACTTCTGGTGCATGCTTAATCTTTAAATCAAGAAAACAATGGGCTATATCTTGACTGTAAACATAGCCCTCGGCCGACAAGGCCTTATAGCCACCTGTAAACGAAAGCAACTAACCAGAAAAGGGTAATAGCAGGGAATCCTATACGGGTTGACAAGGCCACCATGATGTCTAGATAAATTGTAAAGTAAATCCAGCACTAAACTAAACTATGGCCGACAAAGACGCTAACTAACAGCTAACAAGGCCCCATACGGCCAGCACGTAAAATAAAGCATACACGGGCCTCACACGGCCAATGAAAACTAACCATAGGAAATCTGAAACAATCTGCAAGCCTCTAGGAGTGATATAATGGTCGAGACAGGGCCCTGACCTACCCATCACTTGTACAATCAAAAAAGTAAACCTTCTAACTATTAGTTTTGGAGGAAAGGAGCCGACAGCACTGCTAACCCTGGCTGGCTACTAGGAAGGTCTTGAACTGCATCTATCCGCACCTGCAGGCAAGTAATGCAGCACCCCAAGAAGGGCGTCAGCACAATATACACCGAATATGTAACACAGTAACAGTAAATAACTGAATGAACTAAAAGGAAACTGAAAGTAACTGAACGAAAAGAATAGAAATACCACCTGAATAGCTGAACATCCCACTGTCTAATCTATCAGCACTAATACAAACAAGAACCTAACCCGGTCCCTATAAGTCGGAAGGTACAACCAGCACAAAATAACCCACCAGGGGCCCCCATAAGCCCTGGCAAGTACACTTCAATCTATATACCCCTAACAAGGTCACTGATCACGGGCAAAATTAGCATGCCCGAGACACGCTTTATGACTTAAATTAGTCTTGTTTATCTAAGTTATTGTATACATTTTCATGTAATTTTATATGAAGTAAAGATATGTGCTAACCAACATGATTAGCCTTTGTTTTGTAGGTTTTGATGACTTTTGAGTAACTAATCCATGAGTTGGTGAAGTAGAGGCTTGGAAATGGAAGCATGCCCGAGACACGCTTTATGACTTAAATTAGTCTTGTTTATCTAAGTTATTGTATACATTTTCATGTAATTTTATATGAAGTAAAGATATGTGCTAACCAACATGATTAACCTTTGTTTTGTAGGTTTTGATGACTTTTGAGTACCTAATCCATGAGTGGTGAAGTAGAGGCTTGGAAACGGAATTAACACGCGAATGTCGGCAAAGAGGAGGCACAAAACAGCCCACCTGCGCGTCGGCAACATGCCACGGCAGGCAGGCTAATCACAACAGCCCACCTGCGCGTTGGCAATGTGCCACGGTAGGTTGGCTGCGCGACCAAGAGGTGCCAACGCGCTGCCCAAGCAGCATGACACGCTGCCAACACGGCAGGGTGCTACCGGGGCCAAGTTCGGGTGATTACCAGAGAGCTTCTGCGTCCGTAGCGTGTCACGGAGGCAGTGCTCCGCGATGCACTCCGTGACACGTTGCTTGTTATTTCGGGAAAAAGTCCTACTACTATAAATAGCACACTTAGGTTTTATTTGAGATATTCTGACTTGGTGGAGCAAGGACGTGGATTACAGGCAGTTGAGGGACGAAAATATCAGGGTTTTCTCTCTCTTTCTTTCTTCTTTAATTCAATTGCTTGTATGATTAACACTCATTTCAAGATGTTTAATCCACAAATGAGTGGCTAATTCCTCTTCTTGCTGAGGTTATGAACAATTGTGATGAAATTTGATCATTGATTCTTTGGTTTTTCATCTTTTCTTCCATGTTGTTCTATTAATTCTTGTTCTTACTGCATTAATGTGTGGCCTACGTTAATGTACATATAAAAAGTCCGGTTTCACTCGAGAGAGCAAGAAATTGGAAAGTTGTGAATTAATAGGATATGTTCTTTACTTGGTTTGGAAAAATTGAGTCTTGATTTGCTTTCAGGATAGAAATATACCTGAAAGTCGTATTAGTCAATTTAGGAACCGGAATTGTATGGCTAGAACATGAATTGCATTTGATCACAGAAATGTAGACGGATGATTCATGATTCTTAAGTGAGGTTAAACACGAGAGTTTTAATCTCTTGGCAAATGTTCTTGGCTAGCAACTGGAGGAAAAGATCAACCAACTTCTGATGATAATTAATTTCATTACATGTTCGTTTAACCTCAGCATGCTCTCTTTCATAGTTCAGATTCAAAGTAGATAATTGTTTTTAGCTTTAGTATAAAAATTATAAAACAAACTATCAACTTTTGGTTACACTGTTGTCTGCATTTTTAGAAGTAAAATATAGTACACTTGAGCAAATTGCACTTCATCCAAGTCTCTGTGGGATCGATACTTGGCTTACTAAAGCCACTTACTACTTGTTCGACCACGTGCACTTGCGTGTCGTTTTATATACCCACAAAACACGTGAACAAGTTTTTGGCGCCATTGCTGGGGACTTGGCAATTGGTGAATTTGTTTTAAGTGTTAATTTACTGTATTTTTATTTTCTTAGTGTTGACAACTTAGTCTTAGTGTTTGTTTTAATTCTTTTTTTTATTTTTTTTCGGATACCCTTATTGACATGACATCGTGGAATACAAATGGTTTAAATGGTGGATACTCATATTTTGGCGAATCTTGTCTGAATTGCGGAGGACACCACTCTTGGCAACACTGTAACACGTGCAATATATGTGGTGGTCAAGATGGCCATTGGGATGGCTGTCTGAATGCATATTCCCCTCCCCCAAGCCCCTACTATGATCCTTCTGTTGTTTTTGCTGAATATAGGCATGCTGAAAATGCGGACTTGGGACGCCAAGCTCGAATAGAAGACATGTTGAAACAACTCTTGGAGCAATCAGAAGCAATGACGGTGGCGATGGCAGTATTGAGAATTCAGCAAGAAGAGAATGCAGAGGCTCTAGAAAGGATGAGCGTCAAATTCACGGAGATGATTGCTGAGGCTGAAGCTTGTGATAAATTGCAGGTAACAGTTTTAGCCGATATTCAAGAGGAACTACAAAAGGAAGACAAGGGTGAATTTTTGGATGAAGCCCAACAATTAGAATCTCTTGAGTGTCCCTGTGATGGGCTCACACTTATGGAAAATCCATTCATGGAAGAAGAGATAGAGTATCCCCAGTTGAAAGTAATGGAGAGATAGATGTCGATGCTGAGAGGGAGTATACAAGTAAGGAGGTCAAGCACAATGCAGTTTCAGAATTGAGGTTTATTGGACCACACTCGAAGCATTTCTCGACATTAAGTTTGGTTAAAACATAGAAATAGAGCCTTCCAAGCTTATAGAGAAATGTCTAGAGGAGGACCAAGCCCCGTATATTTTGAAATTTGCTAACTCAGAGAGACAAAATGACTTCGCTTACTTAAGGGCCAATAAGTTCAAAAGGCAACATCTACTGCTTGGTCCTTACAATTTTTCACCACCACCCCTAGAGCATAAGAGGAAATTAGAGAAGAAATTAGGGGTGAGATTCATATCCTCAAGGTGGAGGAAAAAGCGGTGAAACTGGATACGTCGTGCCGCGACGTAAAATTAGGCACTACTTGGGAGGCAACCCAAGGGTACCATGGGTACCATTTTAATTTCTTGCATTTAAGTTGATTTTATTTATTTTTCATCTTGTGTTGTTTTGGTGGAAAGTTAAGCACAGATGGAGGAGAAGTCTGAGTACCCGTGGAGGAGGAAGCTAACAAGCATGGAAGAGAAAAAGTGTGGGGTCGAACACCCACTTGTGCAAAGTTGAAGAAAGGCATGTTGTTAGCTAGGCCTAAAGGCCTCAGGGAGTATTTCTCACCCTTTTTAAATTTTAATTTGATGCTATGAGGACATAGCATGATTTAAGTGTGGGGTGAGGGAAATTTCAAGGGAAATTTCAAATTTCTGTGCTTAACGATTTTTGGTGAATGTAATGCTTCTGACAAAATTGAAAATATTTTTTTGTGAGTTAAGCATGAATTCATCACCCGTTGGTTTTTCTTTTTGGTTCTTTTCCGACTGGGGGTCTTTGAACCGAAGAATAAAAATTTTCTTTTTCTTTCTTTCCTTTGTCTGTAGAAAGTGTTTTTAGTCATAGTTAGGGACTATTTCCGATGATGGATGGATGACGACCGTCTTGAGGAAAAATTAGTCGGTAGGTGTTGGGTTTTTGAAACCATAACTAATTGGTGCTTGATGTTCTTTTTATGTGCTATACATGGTCGTAAGATGCAAGTATGTTCAGTGTGAAGCATGCAAGTGTATAACTTTGTTTGAGACACTGAGGCTCTTGAATTTGACTCAATATGATGGAAGCTTAATTCTGAATTCTTGTGATTAGCTGAGTAAGAGTCTACTGATTGTGTCTTGATTTGAGCATGTGCCATGAGTGTAAGGTTTTTGAGTATTCTGTGCTATTATGAAATGTCTAGAACTTGCCTGGTGTGTTTATAAAACGAAATGAAGGATGTGAATTGTAGGAGATGATTTAGGCATTTCTTTGAATGAACCAAACTTTTATTCCTCATTATACCTACCTTGAAAAATTAATCCTAGTTAACCCCATTGAGCCTTGAGCCTATTCTTTGACAGCTGCAACATAAGCTTAATCCTTTTTCTTTCATTAGCCGTGAAATTGAACCAAAACTCCTAAGCGCTTAAAGGAAAAATCCGAAAGAGTAAAGGAGTGAGAAGAATGAAAAAGAAGGGAAAGTACCAATTGTAAGAGTTGAGAAAGGTCGAGGGTGCACTTGTTTGAATATGGGTGAGTATTAGTAGGGAGTAAGAAAATAAATAAATGAAAAGTTACTTATAGAACTCCTTACTAATAAGCTAAAAGTGCCTAAAGAAAGGGGGGAACAAAAGAGGAAAAAGAAAGATGAAAAGAGAAAAAGGTGAAGTGAGGGAAGGGAAGTTTGTAATGAAGGCGTGATGTATTATAAGCGCTTAGGAAAGATAGTCACTATTACTGATCATAATAGTACCTACCCGCACCTGAGTTACATTACAACCTAAAAAGTCCTACTTGATCTTACATTCATACATCCTTAAATTAGTGGAATAAAACACTAAGGGCAAGCTTATGGGTCATTACATGATGCATGTGAATTCTTTGTGAAAGTGAGTGTAACTCTATACATGTACCCACACATGTTGTGATATAAAAATTATTTTTGCGTGTGAAATTGGGTAAATCTCTTTCCGTGAGGGGCACATGTTGAATGAAGGATATAATTCATGTGGGATTTCTTAATCAGTTGATTTGCATGAGTTTGCTAAGATTGAGAGTCGATTCTTGAGGTTAAGAAGTCTTAACATAGTTGTACTTCATTTCAATGATCAAATCAGGCATGCTCTATTTTTAGCTTGTATCTTACGTAATCATTATAGCCGTAACTTGAATTATCTTGCTAAATTAGTTATGTGGGAGTCTCCATATGCATGATATGTAAAAGTTTGTTCAAGGACGAACAAGGCTTTAAGTGTGGGGTTGTGATCACGGGCAAAAATAGCATGCCCGAGACACGCTTTATGACTTAAATTAGTCTTGTTTATCTCAGTTATTGTATACATTTTCATGTAATTTTATATGAAGTAAAGATATGTGCTAACCAACATGATTAGCCTTTGTTTTGTAGGTTTTGATGACTTTTGAGTAACTAATCCATGAGTGGTGAAGTAGAGGCTTGGAAACGGAATTAACACGCGAACGTCGGCAAAGAGGAGGCACAAAACAGCCCACCTGCGCGTCGGAAACGTGCCACGGTACGCAGGCTAATCACAAAAGCCTGCCTGCGCATTGGCAACGTGCCACGGCAGGTTGGATGCGCGACCAAGAGGTGCCAACGCGCTGCCCAAGCAGCGTGACACGCTGCCAACGCGGCAGGGTGCTGCCGGGGCCAAGTTCGGGTGATTACCAGAGAGCTTCCGTGTCTGTAGCGTGTCACGGAGACAGTGCTCCGCGATGCACTCCATGACAAGTTGCTTGTTATTTCGGAAGAAAGTCCTACTACTATAAATAGCACACTTAGGTTTTATTTGAGATATTCTGACTTGGTGGAGCAAGGACGTGGGTTACAGGTAGTTGAGGGATGAAAATATCAGGGTTTTCTCTCTCTTTCTTTCTTCTTTAATTCAATTGCTTGTATGATTAACACTTATTTTAAGATGTTTAATCCACAAATGAGTGGCTAATTCCTCTTCTTGCTGAGGTTATGAACAATTGTGATGAAATTTAATCATTGATTCTTTGGTTTTTCATCTTTTCTTCCATGTTGTTCTATTAATTCTTGTTCTTACTGCATTAATGTGTGGCCTACGTTAATGTACATCTAAAAAGTTCGGTTTCACTCGAGAGAGCAAGAAATTGGAAAGTTGTGAATTAATAGGATATGTTCTTTACTTGGTTTGGGAAAATTGAGTCTTGATTTGCTTTCAGGATAGAAATATACCTGAAAGTCGTATTAGTCAATTTAGGAACCGGAATTGTATGGCTAGAACATGAATTGCATTTGATCACAGAAATGTAGACGGATGGTTCATGATTCTTAAGTGAGGTTAAATACGAGAGTTTTAATCTCTTGGCAAATGTTCTTGGCTAGCAACTGGAGGAAAAGATCAACCAACTTCTGATGATAATTAATTTCATTACATGTTCGTTTTACCTCAGCATGCTCTCATTCATAGTTCAGATTCAAAGTAGATAATTGTTTTTAGCTTTAGTATAAAAATTATAAAACAAACTATCAACTTTTGGTTACACTGTTGTCTGCATTTTTAGAAGTAAAATACAGTACACTTGAGCAAATTGCACTTCATCCAAGTCTCTGTGGGATCGATACTTGGCTTACTAAAGCCACTTACTACTTGTTCGACCACGTGCACTTGTGTGTCGTTTTATATACCCACAAAACACGCGAACAATCACATTGAGTCATCTAATAACTATAGCCGTCCTACCAGTCCTCTGGGTCTTCAACTGAGCCCGCTCGGCCCCTGAACTGTAGTTGTGTCTGAGTCAAGTAGACTCTTGATATCTGCACCACGGGCACCAGGCTCGATGGGGGTTTGGTGCTGGTACGACATATAATAGTCCAGCTATGAAATAGACTGTATGAGGCCCTTGGACCCCATCTTCTCCCTCGTGGACGACATACTGCTCCTTGGAGCGACGTCATCTAGCCCCTGGTAGGCGTCGACACAGCTAGTAACCCTAGGGTATGTTATGGAAGGTTATACAGGGCAAAGACAGTCCCAAACTAAACATAGGTACTGGTTTCAACTAAAAGCAATAACTAATCATAATAGATATTCTTCAGGCTCTCTTACTGGGATTCAAACCTTATTACAGTACTAAAGAAACTAACTTTCCTAAGGAATTCGCCTTAACATACCTCGATCGCGATTTCTGATTAACTGGCGAGTTTCAATTCGTATTCAATAGCCCTTTACCACAGTAATTATTTCACTGGGAGATTGAGACTAGTTTCAGTACTAAATTCAGCAAAAACAATAACTTATAATACTAATATTAACTATACTTTAACTTAAGGAAATACGGCTGAAAACGTATAATTTTTCGAAAGTTCAGAAGGGAGAGATGCTTATTTGAAGCCTGTGACTATATAGGAATCAATTTGGAGCAATTCTGACAACTTCTACTCGGTGAGGTTATGATTTGCTGGGCGTATTTCAAGAAACTAACTCTGTAGTAATGCTCCCTACAGGCTTATAACCCGATACCTGAAGTTAATTTGAATTTAGGCGGTGTTTGGCAGCGTAATCGGACGAAATTTGAATGAAAATGGTGTGCTTCTCTTCTCTGGATGAGGATAGTTGATATGAAATGAAAAAAAATGAAGGAATGAACTTATATAATATTTTGGCAGTGGATAGGGGATCCGTGACATGTACCCTATAGCGCCACATTACGGGCGTGTCAAGGAGCCCAACGCGCAGGGGGAGGGTCTATGACACTTTGCCCTTTTGGCAGCTTATCCGGCCTTTTCCTATTCAACCTTGGTTCTGCGCTCATTCGAGCTTTCCTCAGGACCTTTCTTATACGCGTCGCACTCTAAAACTCTTGACTAACATATGAATACACCGACTAAACATTAGGAGCTTATGGGGTGTAACAAGACAGGGGCGGCCGTTAATGTTAGGTTACCTAAAATATGCGAAGGATTGTGTGAGGGTTGTACCTCCATCTTTTAGAGTTTGTTTTTATTCCTTATCCCTATATAGAATTATGGGGTCATTTTCCACCTCCCAACTTGTTCTTTCAGTACAATAGAAAGCATAAGTATCAATGCCAAGTTGCCTAAAGTAAATAGTAAAGCAAGACTAGAACTGTTGATTTCGAGGAAGTGTTAGAGAGTGGTTAAGACCCCTAGTGCTTAAATAAGTCACCTAGACCCTCACGATAGTAAATCAAGAGGGTAGTTAAGATTGCTAGTAGTAGCCAAGTACGTGTGAGAATTCGTAAGCAACGGACTCCCAACAATAGCAAGGTTTAAGTCAGAAACATAATAACCCTCACAGTGCGCTGGTGACGAAAGAATGATAGCCATGGCCCTTGTTTGTTATGTCGCAGGACAGAGAGACTACATGGGGGAAATTGGCCGAGTACGGGTCAGAATGACATTGGTGGGTAGATTTGGCCAGTAATATCCTTGCCAGTATGGTGCATGGAGCACAAACTCCAGATCTTAGCCTATAGCAATAAGGGGAAAACACGAGTATCTAGCTCAGGAGGAAAACAGAATCACCTCTAGGCTGTGGCAGGTTGATAGAGCCTGGAATCGCTGCTGATTGTCAGGAAATGAGCATCAAGCTGACATTTAAAGGGTAGTGAGGTGGTGACCTAGAATACTTCCTTATCACTACTAGTTGTGGAGGCAAATGAGTGATGGTACGGAGACCCTATCCTAGTGCAGCCTAGAGACAAGGCCCAGCAGGGAGTCATCGGCCTGTGAGATAGTAGGGGACAAAGTCTTGAGACCTGGAGGTCGACTTTGCATCCTAAATATGGCCGGGCTTCGTCAGTAGACTATAGCAAGGTACACCATGTTTGTTATTCCCTCCACCCGGGTTGGACGAAAACGCATCAGGTTATGACGGAAATCTACTGATGGTATTAGGAAGGAGAAAAAAACTGTCGAGTTGTAGCATAGAACTCCAATGGCCAGCAGGGAAAGACAAGACCTCGAAAATCGAGAAGGCTAATTCATGAAATAGTCATGCCTACATGAAAATAGAAAGTAGACAATATGAATATGGCTATAGGGTTACCTCGTACCAGGCGTAAACATGACCCCAAGGAGATCAACACACCTCTTGCTAGTCGGAAGTATGTTTCAGCTAAGGATTACGCTGAACTAAATGTTAAAGAAATATTCCAGCTATGTTGTGTCTCAGTGTTTATTAACTTATGACAAAGGGGCACTACTCACAACTAGGTTTTGGAAGGGCTTTCAGAAAAAATTGGGATGCCTGTTAATTTGAGTACGACTTCTCATCCCCACATGTTAATTTGAGTACGACTTCTCGTCCCCAAACAAATGGCCAAGAAGAGCACATAACTCAGATGTTGGAGATGTGTAACAGGTGGAAGTGCATGCCCCCTATATGATGGCCTAAAGTAGGTAAGTTAGGGATAACCAAACCGGGCATACTACATCAGTCAAGAGGGAAAAAGTTAAACTCACTCGAAGGTATGTGCTGGCAGCCCAGGGTCGTCAAAATCCTTATTATAATGTATGGCGTGGAGAGTTAGGGATGGAAGCAATGATTGGGTATTCCTCAAAGACCCGCCTATGAAGAGCGTTATGAGAGCTGACAAGAAGGGCAAGTCTAGCCCTAGATTCACTAAGTTGTACCGGATCCTCTAGAAGATCGGCCAAGTGGCCTATGAGGTAAAGTTGCCTTCGGGGCTAGGATCTATTCATCAATGTTACTCAAGTGCGTAAGAGACCTTTCTCGGGTTATCCCAGTCGAGGATGCTCGGGTCATAGAAGGACTGTCCCATGAGGAGACTCAAATAAGTTATACTGGATTGGCAGATCTATAAGGGCTATCTTGAGAACCAAAGTTGTAGCCTAGTAGAATCATATGGAGGAAGAAATGGGTAGAAGAGATGACTTGAGAAGCTGAGGATGACATGAGGTCTAGATATCCTCTCTTGTTCATGACTAGACCTAGATTAAGTAGTTGAGGTGAGATTATCGTTCAGCTATTGTGTTGTTAAATGTAATATCAATATTGTTTAGTTATTCACCTTTATGATATGAAGCTATGTTGTATCATTGCTTGTAGCATCCTATGAGAAGCCTATGTTAGGCTTTTTGCATTTAAGGTTTTCGGGTAGTCCATAATACAGAGGAGACTCTGCCGAAATATTTTTGGCATTAGTTAAAAGAGCTGAGTCTTTTAAGCCTAAAGATTACATTCGAGGATGAATGTTCGTTAGGGGGGAGTATGTTACACCCTGTAAGATGTTAGCGGCTAGTGCACGTGCGCGTGGGCTTGTGGTAAGCAATGAGAGCTTGACGCATGCGGAAAGAGCCTCAGAGGCAGGACGAGCAAGGACATCATCATGTGGATTAGTAGGGTTGAGTGAGGCCAGACCGTGAGGTTCTGCGCGAGGCACCGACCTTGCCTCTGCGATGGGTAGCGCGAGGCGCCAGCCTTGCTTGTGCACTGGCCAGCGCGAGGCGCCCCCTACCACCGCTCTATGCTTATACATAAGCCTCCTTTGTTTAATTCAATTCATTTGTAAAATGTTCCTTTGGTTAGAATAGAGAGGGAACACAACTTTCATCCAAATTTCATCAAATTACACCGTCCAAACGCAAATTAACATCGGGTAACAAGTTCTAGGCCTATGGGAAGCATCTCTATGAAGTTATTTCTTGAAAATTTTCCTGGTACACTAGAACTCCACCGAGTAAAGGTTGTCAGAATTACTCTTGGATTTGACATGGCCACAGGAAATAGGTAAGCATTTATCCCTTCTAAACTCTCGAGAAATTGTAAGTTTTCGGCCGAATGAAATGAAGTTGAAGTTATAGTTAACCCTATTGAAAGATATTGTTATGCACTAATTTCTACTATTGAAATAACCTTATTTTCTCAGTATAAAGGCCGAAATTTAATGGAATTTCCGGCTATAGGTTGAAACTAATCGAATAAACAAGAATCGACATTGAGGTATATCAAGGCTTATCCTTTCGGCAAGTTATTCTCATTGTATGATGATACGACCTATGTTCTTGAACAGAGACAATGATCCTATACGTTGTAATTAGTTGCTGCTATTTGATAAGGATTATATATGTTGAGAGTATATTGCAGTATCCTTTGTCGGGAAAGAGTATGTTAAGCATGACTTATGCTAGAAGTGTCATAGAAACACCTCTGTCCTTCTGTTCACTATATTAGTAGAATTCTGATGTTATGTTGCCATGCCAAGGCCTTAGAAGGTTATGGTTAACTATTGGGCCTGATTTGGTAAGTTGGAAAGCATCGGGCACACTCGGGCGATATAACTTTCAGTTTGACGCCTGTATTGTCAATAAAGCTCGCCCAGAGCCCGTTGGCATAACTTGACGCCTCCAGGGCTAGAATTTGGATAGGATGGTTATACTTTAGAATCAGTAACACTAGGGTTGCCTAGGGAACTGAGTGATAGCCTGACATATAGCTAGCTACTACAACTGACTATTAGTTTCAATCGACTAAGTGCTTGCCATACAGGTCGCTCAGGAAGCCATCCTAGTTGAACAAGTCAGATAGACCTGTGGTACCCTAAGGAGGAAACCTTATCATTAGTTGAATAGGGGGCCAACGCCCCAGCCTGCTCTTATAACATACTCTGGAACAGGTGGTCATTAGTAGCTAAGTCCAGATAAACTTACCTACAAGGTTAGGAATCGTCGGGGAAGATATATGAAATCTGAACAACCCAAGTTAAGATCTAAAGGACTAGAACCACAGTAGTACAGTAATACCTTCAAGCTAAGAATTATACTAAACCGCCAGGGGAAGGTTAGTGGATGACTTCTCAGGAGCATGTCTAATTAAGTAGCAGTCCTACAGTTGTTCTAGGCAAAGAAACTAAATAGTTGGTCGTCCGCGACCTTACGGTTTGCTTATGAGCTATCACTGTCCTAGCATGGCATTCAGAGTATCATTTAGGCCACTCTAGATCTCTCCCTATCCGATCTAGACCATTAGATATTATGATCACTATCAGGATCCTCTGATCAGATATAGGCACACGGGGTGTGCCTGTTGGAAGCTATACAAACTATCATAGGGGTGAGTAGCGATCGCGTTAGGACTTAAGAGCTAGATACGTCTTCTGAGTGGCTAGATTGAGACTAAGATACAGTATATTGGTTGGGATTGACCCCACCTAGTATAGCCTTCTGTTGAACAACTTCAGGATTGCTAACTGTGTCATTGCTTACGGGGCTATTGATCGCTCAGAGGAGCTATATGATGATACATCGCCTATGGGGCTATTGATCACCCCAAGGAGCTATATGTTATCCCAAGGGACTATATTCAGGCCCAAGGGCCATATTACAGTCCATCCACGAATGGACTTCTATTTTTATGCTGTATCGGTATCACCAACCCTCCTTCGAGCCTTGTGTGCCCAACGTGCAGTTACAGGAGCCCACCGGGCTCAGATGCAGACTCAGAAGCCAGGTAGATTGACTATAGTACCAGTAGAATCATAGGAACCTGGATAGGGGTATATAGATTGGATTGTACTTTTCAGGGCTTATGGGGACGCCGGTAGGTTATTTTTGTGTTGCTTGCACCTTCCAGGCCAGGTTAGGTTCTTGTTTGTATACTTTCTTGTTAGCTATAGCCTATGAATGTATAGTCGTATAGTTTCAGCTCATATATGTGTAGTGATTTACTAAATGCAGGTTATGAATAAGAAAGTTTACGTGTTATCTTATGCCCCTTCTTTCTACTTACTTTCAGTCTTTATTAGTTTCTATTCATCTTTTATTTACTACCTTACATATTCTGTATATATTTTATGATGCCCAACTATGAGGTGCTGCATACTTGCCTGCAGGTTTAGACAAATAGATTGTGAGATCTCCTAGCAGCTATTCAGAGTCAGAAGTTCGGCCAGCTCCTTTTGTTCTGAGTTGCCAGGTTGTAGAGGTTTATCTATCTTTTATCTATACAACATTTGGGTAGGCGGGGGCCCTTTCGTAACCAATATTTCCACTCCTAGAGGCTTGTAGATGACAGTATTCAGTTAGTTGGTTGTTGTTGGCCATGTGGGGCCCATGTATGTCTTATTTTATGCGTTGACCGTGTGGGGACTAGTATAGTTGCTTGTTTTTATTTCTATTATAAATAGACAGCAAGGTGGTCTTGTTGGCCTGCAAAGGATCCCTATTATTGTTATGTTGGTTGGGCTAGCTATTTTATTTTACAGGTGTTGCGTGGTCTTATCAGCCAGAAGTTGTGTTTACAGTCAAGATATAACAGTTTGTTTTCTTGATCTTGAGTCACTGGTAGACACTAGAGGAGCCTATTCCCAGCCCGGTCAGCCTAGATCCCAATGTGGCATTAGGTGTCAGTCATGCCTCCCAAGGTGGGGCATGACACTTTGGATTCCCTTTCCCAAGTTCAATTGAAAACCATGGATTACTTACAAGTTGATCAATCTCATAAATAATAAATTAACACAAATAAATACAAACAACCATAAAAGAAGAATCAAACTAAGTTTATTTAGTCTGTTAAACAATCAACCATTCACCATGGTCACAACCCTAGAATATGAGTTTAACCACTCATAGACAAGCGGAAAAACAAATATTTAGTCATCATCATACAACAATATGAAGTAAATAAGAGAAAACCTAGTTGTAGAACCTTGTCTTCCTTCCAAACGGCTTACAAGCTTTCATGAATGAACTACGAAATAAAAATGAGTAAAGACTTCTTCAAAGCTATCCAAAACTACTCCAAGAAGTCAAAAACTACGTAACAAACGACCTAAGGCTTATATTTATAGATGAGCATTCAAATGATGCTTCTGCCCTTCAAAACTTCTCTTTAAAATCAGCATTTTCACCCTGAAATGGGTCTGGTGCGTCGCCCCCTCTATCTCGCCACAGACTTACTCAAATTTCCAGCAATTTCAGCTCCAGATAAGGCCTGGCGCACCTCCCCATCCATAGCACCAGACTAAGATTTTTTTCTCTAAAGTTTGGGGCCTATTGCGAGGCACCAGCCATAGCACCAATCTCGTTAGATCCTCAAATCTTTATTTCTTGCATCATTTTGAGCCCATTTTGCCTAGTTTCCTACTCAAATCAATGCAAATCATTTGTTAGCATAAAACACACACATACATGAATTTAAGCATAAATTAAGAATTATGAACTCAAAATATGATCAAATATAGTAAAAACATGGCAAATTGGCATGAAAATATGCCTAACATCACCTATGCCCCCTATGGAATTGGACATCCGGCATATTTTTTTGTGCCTCCATTTTCTACTACTTCTCACACTTTCATGCCCACACCTGACATTCTTCCTCCATGGAAAAACTCAACATATTCATTGTGGGGTACTCCTTCTCTGAGTGGTTCATCTCTGCACCTATCCAGCTTGTGACTCAGAGATAGTAGCTTTAAGTCAGACTCACAGAATACTTATACTCCACCATTGACCCAATCATATAGAGCACTGGCACCGACATCAGCACCGACACCAGCATCGGCACCAGGAGATGGAGAGCCACAGCCAGAGAGAAAGACAGTCTTGGTAGAGTGGTGATTGTGCCTGATGGAGCTGCTTAAATTTATATTTATTTTTTATTTAGATTTATAATTTTTATTCTTAATATTTTATTTATGACTTGACGTGTTTATTGTCATTTTTGTAAGTTCTTTTTGGAAAAAAAAAGTGGAAATGCTCTCGGAGAGAGTATTCAGAGGCTTTATGATCAGGCTTACCCGACTTGGAGTGAGATACCACATCGAACACAATAGGACATGTTTAATCAGTTTAAAGTATACAAATTAATAATTATTTAGTAAAATTCTTATTTGGCTATTGATTATTGTATAGCATCTAACACTATTGATTATTTGATTACAAAAATTATGTACTTGGCTTCCTCAGTACGACAAGATAATTGCCATGAACTATGAGAGAAAGGCTAATTCTAGGATGTCCGATTGGTTTAGAGATGCCAGGGAAAAGAACAAGAAGCCTGATTGGATTCTACCTCATCTTTACGAGGCCCTTCAGCAATATTGGAGATCACTAGAATTTCAAGCAAAGTCTAAATAGGCGAAGAAGGTTGGTAGGAAAGGGAAAGGTGGCTTGTTGCATACTGGGGTACAAAGAGCCAAGGGACGATAGCTAGAGAATTGGTAAGTATCTTATATATATACTTATATAGATTTGATTAAAGTTTATATAACTAACTTTGATTACATTTGTTTGCAAGACAAAATATTGGGTCGCGACCCGACTCAGGAGGAGCTCTTTCAGGCTACTCACGTAAAGAAGAAGAAGAAGAAGAAGAATGAGTCAGATTCAAATACATGTGTTGAGCTAATTGCGAAACAAGCCTATGTAAGTATCTACCACCATAGTAATATGTTAAGTTTAAACAATCATATTATACTCACTTTTCTTAATTATGCAGATGGATTATCAACGGGTCTTTTTTAAGTACAGTCAGACTTAGCAAGCCCAAGGTGGACCGACCCAGCCTCCACTGGATGTTGCTACCAATATTTGGACTGAAAATATGGACGGAGGGGAGATAAAAGGGGAGAGTCTATGGTCTAGGATCTAGGAATCAAATTAGATGAATCCAGTCTATACTGGATGGTATTGGCTTTTCTAGCTAGGCCAAGGCAGCTGATGGTGTTCAGATCGCTGCTATATCACAGTAGATCGAACACCTTACACGTGTCTTGACAAATACCGAGGCAAGACGCATATCTGAGAATAAGACTATGTGTCATACTGTTGAGGCTCTCAGGGCACAAGTGATAGCCTCCTTGCTAGTAGAGTCTATAGACGTGGCCGTTCTCCTCCCACCTCGGTTGAAGATAAGGGTTCGACTGATGATGATGAATATGTTGAACCTTAGTTGTTAGGATTGTTATTGTTGAACATTGAAAATAAATTCAAACTTTGTATCTCTCTCTCTCTCTATATATATATATATATATATATATATATTGAAGCTTTTAAATTTTGTATATCATTTTGGTGGATCTTTATGTTTGTTTTTGATGTTCTTAGTTGATAATTAGTATGTTGTTGATGTTGTAGCTGATTTAGAATTGTTTTAGCAGCATTTAGTGTTGGTGTGTAGCTGAAATAGTGAATTGCAATTTGTTTGGTAGGTGGGATGCAAAAATTGTGGGTTTCTGCATCTGATTTTTTTTTTTTGCAGAAAATCGACGGACAACCTAGGTAAGGTCATTGGTTTTTTGCAAAAATACTAGATGTAGAAACTCAGAAAATGATACAGTCCATCGGTTATTTCTTGGCTATGAAGAACATATCGACGAATTGAGTCAGAATTTTAGATTTTTAATAAAAAAATTGATTAATTAATTTACAAAACTGAGAGTGTCCATTGGTAATTTATTTCTCCATGTGTGGCGACATTTAACAAATCCACCAACATAAATTTTAATTAACCGACGGACATCCCTTGGTATTAGCCGATACTATCTGTTAGTTTGTCATTTTTGATGAGTCAAATTTTGAGGAACATATGTCTGTCAGTTTTTCCCAATAAACTGACGTTGTCCGTCGGTATTGACCTTAAATTTTTTGGCCAGTTTTTATAGTGGAGGAAGATTATCTTGGCCTACAACCTCTAATTTTTTAGCCTTGAGGATCTTGGCATCTATATCCTTAATGTTCCTCTTAACTTGCTTGAGAGTATATCTCCGACTACTCCAAGTAGTGAATTCAAATTTAAGAGCAAGATAATTTTCTTAGTCTTTGTAGTCGTCCAAAGCTTTGTCCTGTTGGGTTTCAAGTTTCCTGACATCTCCGGTCAAAATATTAACATTCTCTCTCATCTATTTCATAATTATTTTTTGTTCATGGACTGTGCCGCTTATCTTCTCCAATCTCTACAAGAAATCTTCCTCTGCGGCTGTCGGCTGCCAGCTCACCATCCTTAGGCGAAATCTTAGAGTTAAGTCGTTGAACTTTGGACTTAAGAAAATATTCCATATGAGTACTCAAAGTGAGGGGCATCTCCTGAGTTTGGCAAATATCCTTCAGAGGGGCTACTCACTAAGAAACTGATCAGCCTATTAACTAAAGGCTTCTTTGTCCCAGTCAGTCAGATCCAAATCTCAAAGGGCCTGCTAACGCTCATGCTTTGATTTCACAAAATTGGCCTTCAATTAGGAAATTTGACGGGTGACTGCTATTTCTTTCGATCTCTTAGAAAGCTCAATCTTCAAGGAAAGAATCTTCTGTTCTTGCGAATTTAATTGAGCTTTGAGCGCCTCATTTTTTTGGAGGCTAAATTAGAGGTCTTCGCCAATTAAAATTCCAGGCCAAAAGAGGGACAAAATAAAGAATTAGAAATTAACCCGAAAGAATTAAAGAAAAGGTAAATAAGAAAATCACCCGAGCAGAGGCGTGCGTAGCCTCGTTAAAGAGGAAATACTCGGAAAGATCTTCTATTTTCTATTTATCAAAGTTTGAAGATCAAAGGATGGAGAGAGTTGGCGATGCCAACCAGTCTTGAAAGAAAATTAGTGTCTGTTGGCACCGTCAGCAAAGCAGACCTTGTTTGGTTTGGAACTTTGATTAATGCTCAGAGCTGGGAAACCATTAACGAGTTTGGATCGAGATGAACCATGGTTCCGGGGAGGTGATGGATTTACGCATCTTGATTAAAATGTTGATCGATGGCAGACTGACACAGGACTGAAAAGACAAGCTACGAATGACTTGTGTCAGAACATCGAAAAAAGAAAAAACTCTCCCACTTTCTTAAGAAAAGAATCTTTTTAGAGAAGAATAAAAGACATTATTTACGCTTATCTGGCAAAAAAAATTATTTAAAAAGCGTGAGGACTATCAATATAGGTCAAAAGTGAGCTTGATTCGCGGACAAACTATATGTAGCCACATGGACAGACAAAGCAAGACTCAGATGGAATTACGAAGGAAATGGAAACTCAGTATTCCAAAGGAATTATGCCGAATTTTAAAAAAAAAGCACTGGGAGATAAATCAAATTGCAACGAAGCAGTTGTTATGATTTTATTTTGAAAACAACACCATTCGTTACCTCTCACCAATCAATATGATTGATTTTTCATTCAATGTAATTTAATATATACTAATTCTCAGTCATTAAAATCTTGAGGATTGACTAAGACTAGACATGTATAATAGAGGGACACAACAAGATACACGACGAAGAACACACAAAATAATTATATCCAAAAAACTTATATTTATTTCTACTCAAGTTCTTAAGCAACAGAGGAAACTCGTCCTTATTATTGTTTTGCTATCAAGGGAGGTGATTCAGTTCCTTATCTTGCCAAGAACACCCCACTGAATCCACGATCCCCAGTCTTTAAATATTATCTATATCGTTTAAATTGTTGCTATTTAATTCATTTGATTTATTTCATTATCTTTCGGATCAAATCGAGCCGCGTATATTTTTAGTTTTGTATAAATTTTATTGTAATCATTTTTAGAGTAAACATAGAGGTTCGGTGGGTATTCTATCACGGCATAAATACCATATTTGGATCGTGACTTACAGAGGCGAGCTTATGTATTTTTATTTTCTCAAATGGGAAAGAAAAAATAAACTAAATTGGTAAAATATACAAGAAATACTCATATATTACGTATGGATGCTATTTTCACATCACTTTCTTTAATATATACAATGAATCTCTACTCTCGCCAAGTGCATATAGGTTTCATCACATCATCGTGGAATGGGAAAAAAGTGAACCTCAGACGGAAGCCAAAGGCATCCGCAATCCCACATATTCTCTCTCTCAACTCTCACTTCCGCACCGTCTTTCTTTCCTAAATTTTATTTCATTTGTTATTTCTTCTATTTCTTTTAATAATTGTTGTTTGTATTTTTCGTTGTTATTTATGTTAATTTTTTCTTCTTCAAACATTTTATATATTTATATTCTGTTTCTGAGATTAGATCTATTAGGTGTTCGAGTCTATTTTTATTTGTTTTATTTAAGCTTAGCTGTTTATATTCGGGATATAGTACTTTTAGCTGATTTTTTAATTTTTTAGCTTTTTTATGAATATGTCCTTTTCTTGGCTTCTGTAATTCTTTATTCATTAATCATGTGTAAACATTTTATTATAATATTTAATTTTTAATGGTTAATGAACCAGCAACAACATCTATAGATATATTAACCAAATACGAAATGGCAATAAGAAATAAATTTGGTAGTGAACCACCAATGTGTTTTTGTTATCGTGTGTGGGTATAGCTTTTCTAAAAATGGCATTCCTAATAGTATATCTCTATTAGTGAATTCATAACTATACATTTCTTCTATTATTAATATCTTATCCCATATCTGTGATTTTATATTTTAAGCTTTGTGTGTTATCATACTTCCTTCATTGTTAAATCCAGTAACTATAAGTGGTGATTTTAATTTTTCCCATTTATCTTCTGGTAAGCAGTTATGTTTACACATATTTGCTCCTGCTCCTGTATCTACCATAGGTGTATAATATCTGTTGTAATATCCTTCCACTATTATTTTCATTAGTATATAGATTTTTGTCATTCTTTCATATTAAAGTCCTTTTAATGATTATCTTTTTATTTTCGTAATGTATTATTAGTTGTTTTTCGTCTATATTATAAGGTTTTACTGTTTCCAGCCATTTTATTCCTAAAGTTATATTGTCTTTTCCTTTTTCTAAAGTTATATTCCTAATTATATAATAGTTTCCTTTTTCTTTTCTAGATTCTATTTCTGCGATTATACAGTAATTTAGTCTTTCTTTCCTAAATTTTATTTCATTTGTTATTTCTTCTAATTCTTTTAATAATTGTTGTTTGTATTTTTCGTTGTTATTTATGTTAATTTTTTCTTCTTCAAACATTTTATATATTTATATTCTGTTTCTGAGATTAGATCTATTAGGTGTTCGAGTCTATTTTTATTTGTTTTATTTAAGCTTAGCTGTTTATATTCGGGATATAGTACTTTTAGCTGATTTTTTAATTTTTTAGCTTTTTTTTTAATATGTCATTTTCTTGGCTTCTGTAATTCTTTATTCATTAATCGTGTGTAAACATTTTATTATAATATTCAATTTTTAATGGTTCTAATTTCTGTAACTCCTTTATACATTCGAATGCATATTCTAAGTATTCCAGGTTACTAGTCCAACCTATTATACTTACGAAAGGGAAAATAGAAGCAAAACATTATGGAAACCTCACAGAGCTAAGAAATATATATCAGAATGCAAATGCTACAACTGTGGCAAATTAGGACATTTAGCTAGAGACTGTAGAGTACCTAAAAACGTAAATAAAAAACAAATTTCAGAAGTAGAAATAATAATCGAAGATGAAAAATATAAACAAATAGATTATATAGACTATAATCTAAATGATGAAGATAGTATATACGAATTAACAGAATATGAAAAAACAGATAATGAAAGTGAGATAAATGAATACGAAACAGATAATGACTGAAACAGATGTAAGGATTATAAGTAAAGAAGAATATCAAGATAGAGAAAGCTCAGAACAAAAAATAATATTTGACAACAGCATGTTTGAACAAATAAAAGGAAAAGAATTAGATTTAAGTGTAGACAAAATTTTGGAAATACCTAAACTAAGAAATTTCTTTAAAATAAGACAAGAAGAATACTACGTAGTAAGTCAAAAAGAACATATAATAGACTGCAAATACACCCAAGGAAAAGCTAAAATACCTATTATAAATAAAAAGATAATAAACAAAGAAATCCAAGAAATAAAAGCTAGAAATCCAATAAAATACGTACACCTAAGAGCAACAGAAATACTTATAAAAGCATGTTTCAGAGAAGGAATAGATACACCAATTGAGCTATATTTAGCAGATGATAGAATAATCCACCCAATAGAAAAAAGTATAATAAGCGCAGTTAGAGGAAACTTAATATACCAAAAATTTAAGTTTATTATAAGTGCTAACTACTCAGTAGCAATAGATGACAGAAATATAGATAAATCTCTAGTACTATACTGAAAAATGTCAGGAATAGAACTGGCTCCAGGTAGTAAAATATTTACAGCAAGATGTAAAAACTTATATGTATTAACTACAAAGCATAAGATAACAGCTAAAAATAAAATTCAAAGAATTAAAATAGAAAACCCTTTTGATAAAATAATTAATGTTATTGATAATAATGATTATAGCTACAAAGATATGGATATTGAAGAGGATCTAGAAATAGTAAAAGAAAGACTAAGCACATCAAAAAGAATAAACTATGATACACCATCGTCATCTAGAAATAGTACTTCAAGAAGAATAGAATATGAAATACAACCCAAATTACTAGAACAAAGAATGGATGAAATACAACCTTACCAATACTATATAACAGAAATATTAAATCAACGAAAATATTTAATAAAAATAGATACAGGACAAAACGAAAGCTATGTCACAAGAGAACTAATAAAAGAAGAAGAAATTACAAAAAATGAAAATATAAATACAGAATTACCTGAAATATTAACAAATATGGAACAAAGTACAGAACAAGAATTAATTATTGGAGGAATACCAATAAAAATAAAATTCAAAATATATCAAGGAAAAGACAATATAACTTTAGGAATAAAATGGCTAGAAATAGTAAAACCTTAAAATATAGACGAAAAACAACTAATAATACATTACGAAAATAAAAAGATAATCATTAAAAGGACTTTAATATGAAAGAATGACAAAAATCTATATACTAATGAAAATAATAGTGGAAGAATATTACAACAGATATTATACACCTATGGTAGATACAGGAGCAGGAGCAAATATGTGTAAACATAACTGCTTACCAGAAGATAAATGGGAAAAATTAAAATCACCACTTATAGTTACTGGATTTAACAATGAAGGAAGTATGATAACACACAAAGCTAAAAATATAAAAGCACAGATATAGGATAAGATATTAATAATAGAAGAAATGTATAGTTATGAATTCACTAATAGAGATATACTATTAGGAATGCCATTTTTAGAAAAGCTATACCCACACACGATAACAAAAACACATGAATTCTTAATGTTTCTAAACTTTCTGGTGATAAATTTTGTAGCCATATTTTTGTTGTTCCTATTAATGTTCGTTCTATGTATCCAGGGGCATCTGCTATTAATATTTTGTTATCTATTAATAATCTAAATGATGAAGATAGTATATACGAATTAACAGAATACGAAAAAACAGATAATGAAAGTGAGATAAATGAATATGAAACAGATAATGACTGAAACAGATGTAAGGATTATAAGTAAAGAAGAATATCAAGATAGAGAAAGCTCAGAACAAAAAATAATATTTGACAACAGCATGTTCGAACAAATAAAAGGAAAAGAATTAGATTTAAGTGTAGACAAAATCTTGGAAATACCTAAACTAAGAAATTTCTTTAAAATAAGACAAGAAGAATACTACGTAGTAAGTCAAAAAGAACATATAATAGACTGCAAATACACCCAAGGAAAAGCTAAAATACCTATTATAAATAAAAAGATAATAGACAAAGAAATCCAAGAAATAAAAGCTAGAAATCCAATAAAATACGTACACCTAGGAACAACAGAAATACTTATAAAAGCATGTTTCAGAGAAGGAATAGATACACTAATTGAGCTATACTTGTATTTTGTCCTAAATGGTCTGTATTTTTTAATTATTTTCTTGTATTTATTTGTGCATCCAAATTGTGGTGCTGTTCTAGTTGTACAACATGCTAAGTTTTTTACTAGTATTTTTTCCATTTTCATGTCTTCCTTATGTTTTTCACATAATTCTGTAAACCATTTTTGTAGAAATTTTATTCTAGATCCTAGTGTATCTATTAGTCCTGGTTCTTGCCAGTCTTTAGTTATTTTTGAACTAAACGGTTCTGGTAATTTTGTATAGTATAAGGAAATTGGTATCAGAGCTATAAGATTTACTTTAAAAATATAATCCAATGGAAAAATCTAGCAATGATGCAAAGTTACAAACTGAGGTATGTTTATTCATCATTATGAATAACTAAACTGCTGTATTCCTGATAATCTGCTAAGTATTATTTATTAATATCTTCTTGTTATATCGTTTTTATGAATGCCTGATTAAGTTTGCTATGTACGTGTTTAGTAAGTTATGAATAAGTAAGCCAAATCCAACGGCTAAAATGAAAAACATATGCAGAAACCAGATAAAGGAAAAACGACAAAAGAAGAAGATGAAAAGAAGAAGATAGGAGGAAAAGGTGTCGGCCAACAACCAAAAAGTGTCGGCCAACAAGATATGCGAAGCCAGATATGTAAAGTTTTTTATTTTGTAGAGGACAGATGTAAAGTAAAGTTTTTTGCTTCTTTTTAGAAAGTCCTAAAGTAAATAATAGAGGACGATAGGATTTTTTTGTTTTTGTACAAAAGACATAAAGCATACAGTAGAGGGCGGCTACTTTTAGCAAGAAAGTCGCAAAATAAATAGTGAAAGTTTTCGGCCACTAGTCGCTATCCATGAACAGTAAAGGTTGTTCATGAACAGCAAAGGCCAGTTGTAAATATTTGTAAATTTTGTTATAAATAGAACCTCAGACGGAAGCCAAAGGCATCCGCAATCCCACATATTCTCTCTCTCAACTCTCACTTCCGCACCCCTACCCCAAATTGGTATCAGAGCTATAAGATCTACTTTAAAAATATAATCCAATGGAAAAATCTAGCAATGATGCAAAGTTACAAACTGAGGTATGTTTATTCATCATTATGAATAACTAAACTGCTGTATTCCTGATAATCTGCTAAGTATTATTTATTAATATCTTCTTGTTATATCGTTTTTATGAATGCCTGATTAAGTTTGCTATGTACGTGTTTAGTAAGTTATGAATAAGTAAGCCCAGACTAAGACATCCTAACGTGAAAACCGGTTAGGCCAGGTGAGCCGTTTTAGGGGAGTACACAGAGTTGAAGTCATTGTTAGGGTAACTAATCATAACTGAAAACGCATAGTAATGACCCAAAAGGATAATTTCAGAATAACGATATAAGAATTAGATAATTTTAAATAATGCTTAAGGAGATTAAAAGGAATACCATGTTTAGAAAAAAATTCATAAAATGAGTTCAAACCTATCACATAGAAATCATAGATATGAGTTACTTGTCTTATGTATAATGAAATTATTGTTTCAGATATTAGAAGAGATAATAGAATTAGAAGAAACTATGAAGTTAATTAACCAAGATTGGACGGAGATGACTATAGAAGAAATTAGAAAATTAGATAAAAATTTAGATTAAAAATGATAAACTATGAATATATGGAATATTGGTTATCTACTATGGAAAGTATAAGATTAACAAAGCTCCTATTGGAAGATAATATAAGGGAATATATGAAAAATAGTAACCTGGAATACTTACAATATGCATTCGAATGTATAAAGGAGTTACAGAAATTAGAACCATTAAAAATTGAATATTATAATAAAATGTTTACACAGGATTAATGAATAAAGAATTACAGAAGCCAAAAAAGGACATATTCAGAAAAAAGCTAAAAAATTAAAAAATTAGCTAAAAGTACTATATCCCGAATATAAACAGTTAAGCTTAAATAAAACAAATAAAAATAGACTCGAACACCTAATAGATCTAATCTCAGAAACAGAATATAAATATATAAAATGTTTGAAGAAGAAAAAATTAACATAAATAACAACGAAAAATACAAACAACAATTATTAAAAGAAATAGAAGAAATAACAAATGAAATAAAATTTAGGAAAGAAAGACTAAATTACTGTATAATCGCAGAAATAGAATCTAGAAAAGAAAAAGGAAACTATTATATAATTACAAGAGCATGCCGAACACCTATAAAGACACAGGAAAAATTAATATCCCATCTAAAATTACAATTACAACTATTAAAATATAAATTACAACACGATTTACAATGAACAAGGAAGAATATGTTATAGAAGAAGAAAAATATATAAGCCAAAAAGGATTAGAAATAAAAATTGTACACTCAAATTTAGGAAGAAGATTTAAAAAGATAGGAGACCAATTATATTTAATGTTAGAAAAAAAATCAGCAAAACTAGAAGATAGCTTAACAGCTATGGTAAGGATTAATAAAGAAAATGAGGAAATAGATAGGAAAAAAGAAATAGAAAAAATTAAAAAACAAGCACAAATAGAAGTTCAGCAAATTAAAGAAGAAAAAGACACGAGAATCCAAGAGCTAGAAAAAGAACTAGAGAAACTTAAACAATTATATGAAGATAAATTAAAAGCAAAAGAAAAACAACGTGAAGAATTAAGACTTACAGAAGAAATAGAAAAATTTAAAATATTATTAGAAGAATCAGGTACAGTAGAAAATCAGCCTAAAATAGGAATAGACGACATAAGTGAGCAAAATAATGAAGAAAACCTAGATCAATATTCAGAAACATCAGAAACTTATACTAATCTAATAGAAAAGGAAAATAACATAGAAATTAATGTAGAAGACATAGACGAAAAACCTAGTACATCAGGAACTAGAAGTCCAAGAAGACCAAATACTAGTCCAACCTATTATACTTACGAAAGGGAAAATAGAAGCAAAACATTATGGAATAAAAGATTAAATAAAAACTGGACACCTAGACAAAATATAGAACAATATAATTTCTTAGACTTAGATTGTGTTGCAGATACAAATAAAACAATTCAGCTATGGATAGGATATATTTCAAAACAGTTAATAGATAACAAAATATTAATAGCAGATGCCCCTGGATACATAGAACGAACATTAATAGGAACAACAAAAATATGGCTACAAAATTTATCACCAGAAAGTTTAGAAACATTAAGAAATAATAAGAAAATTAATAATGAACCAGCAACAACATCTATAGATATATTAACCAAATACGAAATGGCAATAAGAAATGAATTTAGTAGTATGACTACCGAAATAGAAGAACGGCAAAAAGATAAAGAACTAAACAGAAATCTAATGAATAAATTAAGTATATGTAAAATGAGTTATATGGATGAATATACATGCGCATTTAAAGAATATTATTATAAAGGATTATATACAAATGAAGAAAGCAGAGAAATAAGGAAATTATACTATACAAAATTACCAGAACCGTTTAGTTCAAAAATAACTAAAGACTGGCAAGAATCAGGACTAATAGATACACTAGGATCTAGAATAAAATTTCTACAAAAATGGTTTACAGAATTATGTGAAAAACATAAGGAAGACATGAAAATGGAAAAAATACTAGTAAAAAACTTAGCATGTTGTACAACTAGAACAACACCACAATTTGGATGCACAAATAAATACAAGAAAAGAATTAAAAAATACAGACCATTTAGGACAAAATACAAGTATAAGAAACCAAGAAAAAGATATTATATAAAAAACTACAAACAAAAAAGACCTCACAGAGCTAAGAAAAATATATCAGAATGCAAATGCTACAACTGTGACAAATTAGGACATTTAGCTAGAGACTGTAGAGTACCTAAAAACGTAAATAAAAAACAATTTTCAGAAGTAGAAATAATAATCGAAGATGAAAAATATAAACAAATAGATTATATAGACTATAATCTAAATGATGAAGATAGTATATACGAATTAACAGAATATGAAAAAACAGATAATGAAAGTGAGATAAATGAATACGAAACAGATAATGACTGAAACAGATGTAAGGATTATAAGTAAAGAAGAATATCAAGATAGAGAAAGCTCAGAACAAAAAATAATATTTGACAACAGCATGTTCGAACAAATAAAAGGAAAAGAATTAGATTTAAGTGTAGACAAAATTTTGGAAATACCTAAACTAAGAAATTTCTTTAAAATAAGACAAGAAGAATACTACGTAGTAAGTCAAAAAGAACATATAATAGACTGCAAATACACCCAAGGAAAAGCTAAAATACCTATTATAAATAAAAAGATAATAAACAAAGAAATCCAAGAAATAAAAGCTAGAAATCCAATAAAATACGTACACCTAGGAGCAACAGAAATACTTATAAAAGCATGTTTCAGAGAAGGAATAGATACACCAATTGAGCTATATTTAGCAGATGATAGAATAATCCACCCAATAGAAAAAAGTATAATAAGCGCAGTTAGAGGAAACTTAATATACCAAAAATTTAAGTTTATTATAAGTGCTAACTACTCAGTAGCAATAGATGACAGAAATATAGATAAATCTCTAGTACTATACTGGAAAATGTCAGGAATAGAACTGGCTCCAGGTAGTAAAATATTTACAGCAAGATGTAAAAACTTATATGTATTAACTACAAAGCATAAGATAATAGCTAAAAATAAAATTCAAAGAATTAAAATAGAAAACCCTTTTGATAAAATAATTAATGTTATTGATAATAATGATTATAGCTACAAAGATAAGGATATTGAAGAGGATCTAGAAATAGTAAAAGAAAGACTAAGCACATCAAAAAGAATAAACTATGATACACCATCGTCATCTAGAAATAGTACTTCAAGAAGAATAGAATATGAAATACAACCCAAATTACTAGAACAAAGAATGGATGAAATACAACCTTACCAATACTATATAACAGGAATATTAAATCAACGAAAATATTTAATAAAAATAGATACAGGACAAAACGAAAGCTATGTCACAAGAGAACTAATAAAAGAAGAAGCAATTACAAAAAAATGAAAATATAAATACAAAATTACCTGGAATATTAACAAATATGGAACAAAGTACAGAACAAGAATTAATTATTGGAGGAATACCAATAAAAATAAAATTCAAAATATATCAAGGAAAAGACAATATAACTTTAGGAATAAAATGGCTGGAAATAGTAAAACCTTATAATATAGACGAAAAACAACTAATAATACATTACGAAAATAAAAAGATAATCATTAAAAGGACTTTAATATGAAAGAATGACAAAAATCTATATACTAATGAAAATAATAGTGGAAGGATATTACAACAGATATTATACACCTATGGTAGATACAGGAGCAGGAGCAAATAAGTGTAAACATAACTCCTTACCAGAAGATAAATGAAAAAAATTAAAATCACCACTTATAGTTACTGGATTTAACAATGAAGGAAGTATGATAACACACAAAGCTAAAAATATAAAAGCACAAATATGGGATAAGATATTAATAATAGAAGAAATGTATAGTTATGAATTCACTAATAGAGATATACTATTAGGAATGCCATTTTTAGAAAAGCTATACCCACACACGATAACAAAAACACATTGGTGGTTCACTACCCCGTGTAATAAGAAAATAGGAGCAAAAAGAGTAAATAACAAAATAAGAAAAAACACACCATGGATTAAAGGAAGTGAAAAAATTACTCAAAAATTAGAAAATATAACAACTAACGATCAAAAAATCGAAATGATAATATTTACAATTGATAAAGAACAAATATTACAAGATAAATTGAAATCATTATATAATGAAAATCCATTACAATGATGGGAAAAACATAAAACAAAAGTAAAAATCGAATTAATAGATGAAAATAGTATAATAACGCAGAAACCACTAAGATATAATTTCGAAGATCAAAAAGAATTCCAAATGCATATAAGAGAATTACTAGAAAATAATTATATACGAGAAAGTAACAGTAAACATAACAGCCCGGCATTTATAGTAAACAAACATAATGAACAAAAAAGAAAGAAAAGCAGAATGGTAATAGATTACAGAAATCTAAATGCAAAAACTAAAACATATAATTACCCAATACCAAACAAAATATTAAAAATAAGACAAATACAAGGATATAACTATTTCAGTAAATTTGACTGTAAATCAGGATTTTACCACTTAAAACTAGAAGAAGAATCAAAACAACTAACAACATTTACTGTACCCCAAGGATTTTACGAATGGAATGTATTACCCTTTGGATATAAAAATGCACCAGGTAGATATCAACACTTCATGGATAATTATTTTAACCAACTAGAAAACTGTATAGTATACATAGACGACATATTACTTTATTCAAAAACAAAAGAAGAACATATAAGATTACTAGAGAAATTCATACATATAGTAGAAATATCAGGAATAAGTTTAAGCAAAGAAAAAGCTGAAATACTAAAAAACCAAATAGAATTTTTAGGTATACAAATAGACAAAAATGGAGTAAAAATGCAAACGCACATAGTACAGAAGATAATAGATTCTGAAGAATTATTAGATACTAAGAAAAAATTACAACCCTTTTTAGGATTAGTTAACCAAGTAAGAGAATATATACCAAAATTAGCAGAAAATCTAAAACCATTACAAAGGAAACTAAAAAAGGATATAGAATATTACTTTGATGAAAAAGACAAAAAATATATAAAAAAGATAAAAGAAATGTGTAAAGAACTACCAAAATTATATTTTCCAGATGAAAACAAAAAATTCACCTACATAGTAGAATCAGATTCTAGCAATTATAACTATGGAGGAGTATTAAAATATAAATATGAAAATGAAAAAATGGAACACCATTGTAGATATCATTCAGGATCATATACAGAACCACAAATTAAATGGGAGATAAACAGAAAAGAATTATTTGCATTATATAAATGTTTGCTTGCATTCGAACCATATATTGTTTATAACAAATTTATTGTTAGAACAGATAATACACAAGTAAAATGGTGGATAACTAAGAAAGTACAAGATTCTGTAACAACAAAGGAAATAAGGAGATTGATATTAAATATATTAAACTTCTCATTTACAATTGAAGTTATCAAAACTGAAAAGAATACAATTGCAGATTACATCTCAAGATACAAAACCTGACGAAGGTAAAATGGAGCAAATACTCGGACTCCTAACTACACTTTGCAAAAAAGTGGAAAGTATGGAGGAAGATATACAGCAGCTGAAAAGCAAAGCTAATAGTCAGCAGCGTGACTCAAAAAACGCGGAGCTACGTCGATCGGAAGACGAAAAACTTCCAGAGCTAAAAGGAGACGTTGGGAAACTCCTTAAAACCCAAACTAACAATCCATCTACTTCAATTGCAGGTACTTCAGGACCTAAAGAAAGAAGGGACATAATCAGAAAGCAGCTATTTGATAAACCATTTACACCAAAGAAAAATATACCATCCATTCCACCACCACAAACAACCACCTACAAAGAAAGCTTGAACCAAACCAAACAGACATATAACCACATAGCCAACAGATATATACAAAACATCCATAGAATCCAAACCTACCTAAACAAAAATCCAAGATCTACAAATACAAACAATCCCGCCGAAGACTATATAACCCAGCACCTCCAAGGATATAATAAGCTAATTGCACAACCTAAGACCAATGCTAATCTAGTCAGAACTTGCTATGATTACGGGTTACTCAACACCGTATACACAGCAACAGGAGACGAGATAGCAATGATACCCAAAGTACATAAGGCCTTCACCACATACAAAAGAATTACTAAAGGAACATTTTTCTATGTAAAAATATATTCAGCACCTGCAGAGATACTACATGACGAAATAAAACCAATAATACAGGTAGTAAAAATAGGACTTACAAAGGAGATGATAATCCCCGAAAAGATAGAACAACAGAACGAGATATCACAAGAAGAGATACCCGAGTTCTACTCTAACAAGAGGATAATAGGACTTGCAACTATACTAAGCGAACTAGCAAACAACTATCTAAATGGAAATTCAGTATGGAACTATTATTCAAGAGATAACACAATTATCTACGCCAACTCCAAAGAGTACAAAGAAGCAGATATGGAAGAGTTAAGGCAGTGGATAATAAGTCTACTGAAACCAGAACAACAACCTACAACCAGAGCTATAAGGAAGAACTTCATCTCCCCGGCATTACTAACAAGATATTGTAAAACTATTGGTCAAAAGTACCCAGATCACCACTGCACCAAGTGCCATGGTGAAGACAATGACCAGATACCAGATGTGCAGTTGGAATAAATCCAAAGGAACAAAAGAAAAAAGGTGTAGTGGAGCTCTAATTTAGCCATGCGATAACACAAATGATTCTCTCTAGCTATTACCTGACGCGGTACATTGATCTATCAAGATATTAATTTTGAGAAAATATCAAAAACTCTATTAACATCAAAATGTCTAAAGTTATACAAATATTAAATTTTATATAAGTAATATCATATTTGGTGTTAGTTAGAAGGTAAATTATTAATATATAAAATCAATATGGTGTTATACATAATGCATGTAACTTATGAAGAAATCTATATATTATTTTATACAAGATAAAATGTGAAATAACTAATACATAAATATGTAAACCCTGCATAATTAATACTTTTATAAAATAATACATAAATTCTCATAACTAATCCCTGCATTACTGATACTACATAACTCTAACCAACTTTCAATTATTAAATATGGATTATAATTTGTTTTATTAACGATGGAATGTGGGCCATTTGTACAAACTCGATTATTTCATTAGGTACCTTTTTCTTCCATTAGCACAACTATTGAATAATTTTGCCCACCAAACTAGGGTTAGACCCATAACACAAAATCATATAATACTTTTTTGTCATTAATTAAGCCTTGGGAATTGAACATGCGTTCAGTACGAAATAAAGTATTTTCTTAGAAAAAATAATTTTCTTTAAAAAAAGTGAATTTCTTACTTATTTTCTTGTGTCGATATGTATGCAAAAAATATTATCCTAAAATTATTTATATATAATCTAGAAAAATACTGTAAGATATGAGGGTCGGTTGGTAGGAGTGTGGGGTGGTGGGGATAGGGGCGGATCTTGAGGGGACAGAGGTTGTTTA
Organism: Datura wrightii; assembly: GCA_035772735.1. Lineage (NCBI taxonomy): Eukaryota > Viridiplantae > Streptophyta > Magnoliopsida > Solanales > Solanaceae > Datura > Datura wrightii. Next base: position 114,516,083 of record JASDFA010000003.1, on the reverse strand, counting down.
CCCGAACCCTCTCGATAAAAAATGATACTATATATATAAGGTAATTTTTTAAATTTTTATGTATATATATAGACTTTAAATCCCCTAAAAATAAGAGTAGAAGTTGGCTTAGTGGTTCAGAGGATTCAAATTTGCCCTGAGGTTCCAAGTTCAAATTTCAAGGTCTACGTTTTTATTTTTTGGACCCCCTTAGTAAAAATTATGGATCCGCCAACTGAGTGGAGATATAGATGTGTGTTGGAGGGTGGAATGACACAAACAATGTGTAATGTCATTTGTATAACTTGTTTTTCATACTTCCATTAAGAAAATTATTTTCCTTATTTTAAGCTACTTATTTTCTTAGAGAATATTTTTCAAATTATTTTTCCAATTGACAAAAGGAAATCAAAAAATATTTTCCTCCGTACTAAACACACCCTTAAATCTCCAATAATTTTCACTGTCTTAGGTCACACCCTTTCAATATAAGATTATGACTATCTCTCACTTCTTGCAAGGAATTTTACTTATTTATTTTATTTTTGGTACTCAAAATCGAAAAAAGCTAGCCATGGAATGAAAGTTTGTTAAGTAGCACAAACAAGAAAAAGATAAGACAGGATTTCCTCTCTATTTCCCCCCACCCCTCAACCCCGTGCTCATAGATATGTTATCCATTAGAAGAAAAACAATATAATATGAAATTAAAGTAATATACCTAACCTTCAAGTATGGTTTGCAATACTCATAATACGAGGAATGCTTAAGTCAAAAACAACCAATTATCAACCTCATATGATGTAATCAAATTAGCAAAAAGACAAAAAACCCTCGAGAATAAATTGGCCAGCCTTCTCCTTCCAAACATTTCAAACACTCTCACTTCTCAATATCTTTCTCTTACATAGAATCAAATTCCCTCTTCCCTCCCTACATGAGTCCCACTTTTCCATATCTTTCTTAGCTTGATATATATATATATATATATATATATATATATTTTTTTTTATTTATTTATTTATTTTTTTTTTTTAAATCCCTTCTATATATTTTCTTTCCTTCACAATCCATTTCTTTGAAAGAAATTAAAAAATAAAAGATGGTTGGTAAACATAGCTCCGAGCAGCTTCCTCCTGGATTTAGATTTCATCCTACTGATGAAGAATTAATCATGTATTATCTTCGAAATCAAGCCAGCTCGAGGCGCTGTCCTGTTTCAATCATCCCCGAAGTTGATGTCTACAAGTTTGATCCTTGGGAGTTGCCTGGTTAGTGTATATATATAATCGTGTTTAATCCAAAGAATTTTAAATTTATTTGATGTATCTTGAGTTGATTTTCTTGATCATATATGTGGTTATGAAATGTAGAGAAAGCTGAATTTGGAGAAAAGGAATGGTATTTCTTCAGCCCTCGTGATAGGAAATACCCAAATGGTGTTAGGCCAAATAGAGCAGCTGTGTCAGGTTATTGGAAGGCAACAGGCACAGATAAGGCTATCTATAGTGGATCGAAATATGTTGGTATTAAAAAGGCTGTTAGGCCAAATAGAGCAGCTGTGTCAGGTTATTGGAAGGCAACAGGCACAGATAAGGCTATCTATAGTGGATCGAAATATGTTGGTATTAAAAAGGCTCTTGTGTTTTATAAAGGAAGGCCCTCTAGGGGTATCAAAACTGATTGGATCATGCATGAATATCGATTGAATGAATCGAGGTTTCAACCAACTAGGCCAAATGGCTCCATGAGGGTAAGATTTAAATTCTTGGGATTTTTTTATTCTACTATCACTGTCAAAAGAAAAATTTTATCGCTCTAAATTACTCGTAGGTAATCAAATTTTATGATAATTCATCGTTAAATAGAATTAGCGATAAATTTGCTGTTTAGTTGTCAATAATTTTAATTTTTTCGTAGTGTATAGTTTAACTTTTACGTACTAATTAAATCTTTTAATAGGTAATTATATGTCATTATTCATATTATTGAAAAGTATGGCACGCAGCTTCCTATAGCAAGTCAAGTTGTACTGATAGTAAAAATTTTATTACGTTCACAATGAATATAAGTTAAACCCTTTTCTATTCAGTTATTTTTGTCATGACTAATACTTACTTCTTGTTGGGGGTTTTCAGTTGGATGATTGGGTACTTTGTAGAATTTATAAGAAAAAGAATTTGGGAAGCGCTATGGAGATGATGAAAGTTGAAGAAGACACACAACAGCCTGAAATTGTGAGTGCTATAAATCCTGTTGAAGTTGTGGCTGCTAGTGGACAACAAACATTGAAACTGCCAAGGACTTGTTCACTATCCCATCTATTAGAAATGGATTATATTGGGTCAATTTCACAACTATTTGATGACAATTCATATAATGGTATAAGCCAAAATACATTAATGACCAATGTTAATGGAAATGTGCCTCAAGCCATGGAGAAATTTCAGCCAGGGGAAGTGTCACACCAATACATGACTGCTAGTACAGATTCTTTAAGGTTTCAAGTCATCCAAAATAATTCTAATAGCTTCTTGTACCAGCCAATTTTTGTGAATCCAGCCTTTCAATTTCAGTGACAATGGATGCTATGAGGTGGATTTCAGGAACAAAGGCGGCAGCAAATATTTCATAAAAAATAATTACTATGCCACAATTCCAAGTTGAACTCGGCGGCTAGTATCTCATCAACAATTATATTGTAACATATAGATGTAATTCAAAGTTCAAGAAAAATAACTGACATTGTATGATTGTTACCATCTGCGAGCTAGCAGTATCCATTAAAAAAAAACAATGTTGTAGTATTATAGAATTTTATTTTCCAGCACGTGTTTGTCAATAACTAATTTGCTTCTGCAATTTTAATACTAATATTTTACAGCATCTACCTTTCATTTCAATATTTAGCAAAGAAAATGTCAATTTGGTGGGTAGATGAAGCTTGACTATACTCACCAAATTAACCTCATTCTTCAATTTTTCTTTCCTTGGATTTTTTTTTAAATTTTAATTTATAATTGGTAAAATATGAAATTATTCATTAGACTACCTAATTCAAGATAAGCTCTGCAAGCACAGTGATTTTTCATAGGAAGTCAATGGTCCTCCAATGTAAATCCGCGCTGAAATATTGTCTAAAGAATAGAGATAAGCCTTAATTTGATGGGATAAACTCCGGACAGAGAGGAATAATGATATCTGCAAACAACATAATAATAACGACAATAATTCAGAAATAACTGTAAATCCTCAATCTGTTGTTATATACTTTTTTTCATTGTCTTAATTTATGCGGCATTATTTGAATATTTAGGGTCAAGTATTTTAATTTTAACTCTCAATTTAAATATAAAAAATTATATTTCTTTTATAACAAAATTTATATATTTAAAAACTACATAAAAGAAAATACTATAAGTTACATGATTAAAAATTTTAAATATTTAAAAGATATATAATAAATTATAATTAAAAAATATTTATTTAAATTTTAAAATTGAAATAATATCATATAAATAAAAATGAAAAAAAAACAATAATTATTTCAAGAAGATGCGAGAAAGCAAGAAATTTTATCTTTTCTTTCGACGACAGAAAAAGGAAAAGAAAATAAGCCTAGTCTAACCGAATTGGGACAAAAATTAAAAGAGACAAGGATTTAAACTTCAACCAGAGAAAATGTTTAAGATAATAGACACTTGTGTTGATGAACATATGCAAGTAAAATAATCGAAATACACCATCCTTATCACAATAAGAAATATGAAGAGCATAAATGTGAAAGGGGATTGGGAAAAGGTGGGCGTTTAATTATTGACAAAAGAATGAAGGTGATGGCCGTGGTGAGTGGCCAAAGGAGTGTGGTGCATGCATGGCTTATCAAAAAGATTAATAAAAAGAGTATCCTCATCTGTCTGACGTTGATATTTTTAGACTATTCATCACTATCCTATAGTTCCAATTGGCATGTCACATTAGTATTAATTTAATTTTAACAATTTTATTTTATTTTTAATAAAATAATTGTAATTAGATAAATATTTATTAAATTATGTTAAATTATATTTTTTAATATTTTTTTAGAATTTTTAGTATCCAGTTAAATTAATACTATCACATAAAAGATACTTTAAATGATCCCTAATTTTTTTTTTTCTGACTAGTTCATATCGCCGAAATTGTACAAGTGAAAAATGCGTATATTATATTTTCTGGATAAGATTGAACTGTTGATTCATTGACAAAGTTACATATTCGGATTGGATGTGATCTTCTTTATCAAATTATTCGTTTATTTTTCTCTTTCAATTTTCATTATCTTCCTAGTCTTGCCCTGGTGACCAATATTAAGTTAATTGCTTGAAGGTCATTCATAATTGTGTAACGGTGGATCTTTGTATAATATTCTTATATATAGCTAACACTTTATTATATAAATTAAGTTTTTTTTCAATAATTTTTTTTTTTGATGTTATATTTTATTTTTTTTAAATAAATTTTATCTATAATAGTGACATTCTTTTTTTTATAAGAGTACGTTTTTTGTGAAACTACCCCTCTTTAATAACTATTTTTTTTGATAAATATATAACGATTTGCCTTCGTCGTTTTGAGTATTATCTTTTTTGTCTAAATGACCTTTCCTAAGTTCAACTTGTATTTTATGGATGGTGGGGATGGGTGGCACAGGTCCCGGAGGACCCAAATTCGCTTTGGAGAAGAAAACAGAAAATACTAGAAGTTTGGAAAAAAATAAAATAAGAGTTGACCAAAGTCAATATTTGGGGTGAGCTTAGACTCGATACTTGAATGTTTCTATAGATTTGAATGATGATTTAGGACTTAGATAGATTGGACGAGTCCCGAAGGGTTTGCAAATGATTTAGACGCTTAAGTCAAAAACTAGTCACTTTGAAAGTTAAAAGTTGACCATATTCAAATGTGCCTAGATGATATTTGAATGATGTTTTGAGAGTTCCAACAGGTTCATAGAATTATTTTGGAGTGTTTTGCAACTCAAGGGGCTCGGGTGAGTTTCGAGTGTCAAATTGCTAAAGTAACAACAACAAATTTTTATTCTTTTTCAGGTGTAGCAGGTGACCTTTGCGGTCGTGGGGAATGGGGTTGCATTTGCAAAGTGGTGAGGGTGGCTAAATAAAGGTAGCATGCAACTCTCAATGATCTAAAGGTTTCTTAGTTGGTCGCTCTTTGCGATTGCGAGTGAATTTTTTCGCAGTCGCGGAGGAGGGTGTGATAATAATTAAATGGGTAGATCAGGACTTTTATTATTTCATTGCATTTGGGTGTTGGAGATTCGATTTTTGAGGTGCTTAGGCTATTATGTGAAATCTTGTCACATTAGTCATATGAAATCTGAACCTCACTAATTATCCATCGCAAAATCAGCACGACACTCATCATAACACTTGGTCAAATTATCCATAAACTTGATTCCCGAAGCAAGCTCGACAATTTACAGCCTATTTGAATCATGTAAAATAATATCATCAAAATCTGTACATAATTCGAGAATTTACGTTGTTTCAAATTCAGGTCTTTTATTTTGAAATGAACCTTAATCCCCTTGGATCGATTAGAAAATGCTTTTAACTGATTTCTCAATGGTCTTGTCAAAATCACTTTTATCTTTATCAATCGAATACCAATCAAACCCGCTCAAGAGGTGTATCAAAATATCACAAGTCTTACAAATTAGCTAAATCAATCACAAAAATAGTAATAAACCACAGTGTTGAGCATCTGAATGTTTCATTACCAATCGAACTGTCATGCCCCATCTTAGGAGACATGACTGGCACCTGGTGCCCTACTAGGATCTGAACTGACCTGACTAGGCTTATTCACTTCTGGTGCATGCCTAATCTTTAAATCAAGAAAACAACGGGCTATATTTCAGCTATAAAAACAGCTCCCGGCCGACAAGGCCTTGTAGCCACCTGTGAAAGAAAACAGCTAACCAAAAATAGGTAATAGTAGGGAATCCTATGCGGGCCGTCAAGACCACCATGATGTCTAGTTATAACTGTAAAGTAAATCCAACACTAAACTAAGCTATGGCCGACAAGGCCGCTAACTAACAGCTAAACAAGGCCCCACACGGTCAACACGTAAAATAAAGCATATATGGGCCCCACACGACCAACAACAACTAACCACAGGAAATTTTAAATAATCTACAAGCCTCTAGGAGTGATATAATGGTCAAGACAGGGCCCCAACCTACCCGTAAACTGTACAAACAACAAGAGAAAACCTTCTAACTGTTAGCTCGGGAGGAATGGAGCTGACTGCTCTGCTAACTCTGGCTAAAAGCTAAGAAGATCCTGGTCCACATCTATCGCCACCTGCAGGCAAGTAATGCAGCGCCCCAAGGAGGGCGTTAGTACAATATGTACCGAATATGTAAGGCAGTAACTGTAAATAACTAAATGAACTAAAAGGAATCTGAAAGTAACTGGAAGAAAGGAATAGAGATACTACCCGAATAACTGAACTTCCTGCTATCTAATCTATTAGTAACTACTACAAACAAGAACCTTTCCTGGGCCCCATAAGCCGGAAGGTACAACCAGCACAGAATAACCCACCCAGGGCCCCCATAAGCCCTGGCGAGTACACTTCAATCTATATACCCCTACAAGGTCACACTGAGTCAACTAATAACTATAGCCGTCTTACCAGTCTCCTGGGTCTGTAACTGAGCCCGCTCAGCACCTGAACTGTAGTTGTGTTTGAGTCCAATGGACTCTTGATATCTACACCCCGGGCACCAGGCTCGACGGAGGTATGGTGCCGATACGACATATAATTGTCCATCCATGGAATGGACTATATGAGGACCTCGGATCCCATCTTCGTCCCTTGCAGACGATATACCGCTCCTTGGAGCGACGTCATCTCGCTCTGGTGGGCGTCAACACAGCTAGTAACCCTGGGGTTGGTTATGGAAGGCTATACAGGGCAAAGTCAATCCCAAACTAAACATAGAATACTGGTCTCAGCTAATAACAACAGCTAATCACAATAGATATACTTCTGGCTCTCTTACTGGGATTCAAACTGAGTTACAATACTAAAAAAACTAACTTGCCAAACAGATTTGCCTTAATATACCTGGATCGCCGATTTCTGATAAACTGGCGAGTTTGAATTCGTATTCAGTAGCCCTTTCCAACTGTAATCGTATTACTGGGAGAACGAGACTAGTTTCAGTACTAAATTCGGCAAAAATGATAACTTTTTATACTAATATTAACTATACTTCAGCTTAACAATATACAGTCGGAAACGTATAATTTCTTGAGAGTTCAGAAGGGGAAAATGCTTACCTGAAGCCTGTGATCGTATAGAAATCAGTTTGGAGCAATTCCGACAATCATTTCTCGACGGGGCTATGATTTTTCGGGCGAATTTCAAGAAATAACTCCGTAGTAGTGCTCCCTACAGGCTTATAATCCGATACTTGAAGTTAATTTAAATTTAGACGGTGTTTGGCAGCTAAATGGAGGAAAATTATATGAAAATGGCGTTCTTCCACTATTTTGGCCGAGGGTCTGTTTTATATAAATGCAATCCAATAAAACAACTTAATATATATAACTTTGGGGCGGTGGACAGGGGTCCGTGGCACGGACCCCAACACTCCAAAACATGAGCATGTCACAGAGCCCATTGTGGAGGGGGAGGGTTCGTGACACGTTGCCCCTATTTGGCAGCTTGTCCGGCCTTTTCCCTCTCTCCCTCGATTCTGCGCTCATTCGATCTTTTGCCGGGCCCTTTCTCGTACGCGTCGTGCTCTAGAACTCTTGCATAACGTACAAATACGCCAACTAAATGTTAGAAACTTACAGGGTGTAACACGAACCTTACAATTGAATACCTTTTCAAGTCAATCACATGACAAGTACAATCCTTCACGAATTCTTTCCATCAATGTACCTTCCAACCTTGATTATTCCAACAAAATTGATTATTATCACTGATAAGATATCCCAAATCACTATTGCACTGGCTCAAAATATGTAGAGCAATCCTTTCTAACCACACCCTCTCCTCCTTGCTATGGGGAGTTCACTGGTTACTTACCCGTATGCAAAATCGTACAACAATCAACATAGAGTTCCCACTTTTATTTCTTTAGGTCCATGTAAGCCTCTTAAACCTTTGTCATCCTCTATGATGTGTAACAAAACCCACGTCACACATCCCTACTAACATTCTCGTATAACTTCATACAAGCATTCTTACCAAGATCGTTAAACCATAAGTTTATCACCCTAACATTGATACCTGAAATTGTCCATTATTGAATTTACTTCTCTTATTTTCAATTAATATTACTGATCCTTAAATAAAACTTTGAAATTCAGTTTGTACTTTGCATTAGTTCTCACCTATCATTAGTGCATAATAATAAATGTCCTTGTTGACTGTATCTCGCTTAAAGGTTCATAGGCGATGCTTGCCAATGAAGAACCACCACTTGTCTTATTATGCCGGACTAGAATGCCTCCAATTAGTCATGCTATTATATTGTCATTCCGCTGATACTCAACCACCTATTTTCAGAAGATTCAATCATCCATTTTAATTTTCACCACTTGGACTAAAGCCTATAAACATATGACTAATGAATTTAAAACAATTTATCCTTATCCAACTATATTGTTATCCCACTGACACTCAACCTAACTATTTCATAAACTCAGGTGATATTAAGTGTAGTACATCTTGTAACTTCTGCTGAATGAACACCATACCACTGTGTCCGTTGCGTTCCCAAGCTCGAACTATTTGAATTCTCTTCATTGCACTTCCATTCCATAGGATATGGGAAGCTCGTTATACAGGCCTTATAAGAAGTCCTACTATCTCAAACCTTGTCATGGCAGATTACTTCTCATATCCTTATCTTTGCTCAACTCGTCATCTTAGCCTCATCATTACTAGTTGTAACACCCCAAAAGTTTCTTAGACCAAACCCAGATTTAGAATGAACTAGAAAATATTTGCCTCCGAACGACTTAACCAATGAGTCATTTTCAGTAATAACGACTCATTGTGTGAGTCGTTGTCAGCCCTACAGTTTTCAATCCTTAGATTTAACAGGCAGTACAATGACTCGTAGTTCTGTTGCCCGTCCTATAAACTATTATACCTCAGAAGCCCAAAGATCAGACCTGAGAGTTGAAACGGAGAAAAATTTAAACTTGTCATCAGGACACAAAATGGGTCGTGAGATGACCCGTGAGAGCAGCCCACGAGTCGTGATGTGACTCGTGGTGAGGCCCAGAAGGTGAATTGAAATTTGGGAATTCGGATCCCCATGGACGTGACCATGAGTTGTGGTCAGTCACCACAATTCGTGGGATGAGTCGTGGCCAGTAGGGAAGGGTTTGATGGATATCACAGGCAGTGTACGTAACGAGTGATGAAAACGAGTCATGGTCACCAGTAATGAATCGTGAAGTCAACCGTGACGAGCCTAGATGACTTGATAAGCAGTGTACTTGACGGACAACACCACGAGTCATGGCCAATGGTCACGAGTCGTCATATCCCTCGTGGGGACTGACTGGTAGTTATTTTCTGCGAATTTAGTAAAGGATTTTCCATAATTCTTGAGATCCTAAGGCCTAAACTACATCGTTTTAAGTTAGGAATGATGTCTTTTAAGAGGGTTAAGTTCATTTTAGGGCATTCTCATTTACGCGTGCAAAGATAGAAAGTCAGAGAGGTGATCAAGCTTGTCTTCCTTCAAGGTTCTCTTCAATTTCTTCTTGGGCATTCAAGAAAGTGTAAGAATCAGCTATAATCAGGTATGTAGGGTTATGAATGGGTGAATCCTTTCACACCCATGCCTAATCCCTCTCTAAATCATGAATTTCCCATGTCCAACCTATGGGGTTTTAACCCAATGCATGATTTTTCTAATTCTCTACATGGGTATGATTTAAATATGTTTTTGCTATTTAATTATGATTCATGGGAAAGTTTTACATTAATTTTAATGAGAAATTATGTTCTAAGTATTATAAATCAAAAGCCCATTGATGAGAAGTTCATGAAAGATGAGAGTTGTGATGAACGTATGATTATGATGAGATATTACAATGAAAAGCACGTTTTCAAGCTACCCATATTTATAGTCATATTTTTGATGTGAATTGAGTATTTTCAAGCATGTGAAAGTATTGGGCAACGCCCACATGTTCAAGTATGATTTATGATTATTCGAATTAAGCTTACCACATGGTTTTGGAGCGAAGACTCCTAATTATCTTTCAGCTTGTGGTATGGTTTGAGTTAAAGCTTCTCATATGCATGATTTCATATTTGAGATGTATTGATTATTGAGCTTCGTCAATTGACGATGGTAAGCTTCGTTGAAAAATGATGGAGAGCAAATTCATGTTTTTAGAAGTAGTGTCTAGCACCGAGTAGGCTAAGGGTTGATAACTCTATGCCTCAAAACTGCGCGCCAACATAGGTTTATACATATTATATATACTTTGGGACCTCCCTAGTGAGTTATCCCCTGCCCCGATTGGGCCTTGAGCTTGATATCGTTATCATGGTATCGTCCTTAGCCCTGGTAAGGCTTTGGACAGCTCTTCCCACATGAGTATGATAGTTGGGACCACATAAACTCTATCGTGGTATGCCGGTTAAAAGATGAGTCTCCCACTATTCCTCATGATTTTAGTTGTGCATGTTCATCATTCATGAGATTTATATATCTATATATGTTCTAAAGAAGGTTTGACTCAATATTCAGTTTTACTCATGACTATCAGATTTCAGCTTTGAGTCAATCATTTCAGTTATGATGTTATGTTATTTATGTTATGATGAGATCATGATTTCAGAAAAAAATGCATGCAACCCCTACTCTCAGATTCTTATTGTTTATGATTTGCATTATGTATGTCTTTAAATGATTTTACCTATTTAAGCGATTTTACTTACCTTGCATCCTCGGTACATTCCACGTATTGACCGCATACTCTATGATGTATCATTTTATGATATAGGACCCGACACTTAGACTCAGCCCCTTTTATAGCCAGTCTTCAGAGTTAGCATCTTACACCTGTTGGTGAGTCCTCATATCCCAAGGCCATGCTTATTCAGATTCCTCTATGTATTTTCAGTTTTCAGCTTATTCGAGTTACTTTGGGTCTTGTCCCATCAACTTGTCATGTTTATAGGTTTTTCAGACACAGGGATGTGTTCAGCTTCAGATTGTGTATTCTGATGTTATGTTTATTTCAAACTTCCGCTAAGATTATTATGTTGATTCTTCAGTCTTATTGGTTGAGTTATATGTATGTTCATGTCATGGGTCGACTTGGAGTCTCTCGGCGATCCTTGTCCCGTGTCTCGATCCGAGCCTCCGTTCGAGTCATGACATCAACCCCTGAATATGATCAAAACCTTCTTTTAAACGACGAGCCATCTAACGAGTCATTGTTGGTTTAAACGACTCATCGTAAGGAGTCGTTAGAAGGATTCCAGTAACGGTAGAATTTCCTTCCAATGGCAATGAGTGGGACCAATGACTCGTTGTCCCTTCTAATGAGTCGTTGTTCCCCATTCATTGTCAAGCCTAGAAAAGAACATAGGATTTCCAGTAGTGATGACGATTAGTGGCAACGACCTGTTGTATCAACCAATGAGTCGTTGTGTCGTCCCTCAAGGAAAAGTTCAAAATCTGTTCAAAATCTCCCAGTGACAATGAGTGGAACCGATGACCTGCTGGTTCATCAAATAGGTCATTGCTCCCATTTTTTGTTCAGTTCAAGGCCCAGGACCAATGACTGGTCCCAATGAGTCGTGGTCACAACCAATGACTCATTGTGTGACCCATTGGATCCTGACAGGCAGTTTTCCAAACTCTCCTCCTAGGGAATTGTGTAACTTCCTGTTATTTTAATGCCTAAACTACATCGTTTTGGGGTAAAGGGTCAGGGGTTAAAGGGAGTTAGTCGATTTCTCCCTTATTTCTCGCAGAATCTCTCAAAGACAGAACGTAAGAATGCAGGGTATTTTTCCAATAAGAGCTAGGGGTCCGTTTCTTCTCTAGATTTCCAAGAGCTTCTTCAACAGATTCTTCTAAAGGTATGTGAGAATTCAACAAGGGAATTCTTTCATCCCTGTGTCCAAAACTATTCTTAGAAATCCTTTTCTATACTAGCCCTGTAAGGGTATTGAACTAGGGCATTTCACATAAATTATGAATGCTTTTAAATTCTGGCTATTTGTTAGTCCTATTATCCTAGTTTATGATCTTTATGAATGTTGTGTTAAATTTCATAGTATGATTTATATCCCTGGCTCTACTATGATTCTTGGGTTTCTCTTTTCATGACTTGAAAGTTGGTCTAGAAAGCTATGTTTTCCATTGAATATTGTTTAAACATGATCCTCAGCTTGTATGATTTGACTAAAGTCATTATTTTTTGACTATGAATATACTCAGTATTCTTCGAAAATGTTCATTGATCAGTTTGACTTTTATCAGTCCTTTGAGAAAACTCAGTAGTATCAGTTTATCAGCTTGTCAGTTGTTCTTTAGACCGTTATGACCCTTTCAGTTAAAGCAGATCTAACGAGTCTTAGAACATAGTTTCTTTCAGGTTCTTAGACTCTCAAAACACTTCCAGATAAATAGTTCTGACTTAGTCTTTGGACATAAGTTTTGGGCTATCAACATAGTTAAAAACATTTAGGATTTCCAGTGGGAGTAGTACTTAGCACCCAGCGGGTTGGGGTTCAGTGCACCCAGGTCCACAGAATTGCGTTGCCACCTTAGGTTATTAGCCCAAATGAGCTCCAGACAGTGATCACTTAGTTCAGCCACAATACCCTGGCAAGGTACAGTGGGCCTTCTCTGATGGGGGATATACATTGGAATCTACATTTAGCTCACGTGTTTATATATCCGTTATAGTTGCTCCCACAACATAGTCAGTTCATTATAGTTCAGTTATGACTTTCAGTTCAATCCGGTACTTTAGCTTTCGATCTATTTTGCAGTATTACAGTGCAATTTACTATTGCTCAATATATGTATGCTTCAGTTTCATCTCACATACTCAGTATATTCAAAGTATTAATCACATATTTTTATGTGCTATATTGTCTTATGATATAGGCTCAGGTACCCAGCCTCAACACCATAGCTGGTCACTCGGTGATATCTCAATTGCTTCAGTGGTGAGTCCTTATCTGCCGGGGGCTGGAGTTCCATCTTCAGTTTTATGATTTTGCTTTAGTTTCAGACATTAGAGTTAGTTGGCGGTTTGTCCCAACAACTCATCAGTTTATTTTAGAAGGCTTTTAGATAGTAATTATAGTTTCAGTTTGGGTTGTAGATATTTGTTCAAATTGTAGTATTATTCGGTACTAGCTTATTTCTTTGTCATCTTCCGCTTTGCTATGATTATTTTTAGCAAATCAATCTTAGTAGCAGCATGCTTTACCATGAATTTTCTTGGGGTTACTTGTAGTTCTAAGTACCGTGTCGCGTTAGGGTGTGAACTCCGGTCATGACACTGGTATCCTTCTTTCCTGATTAGCTGGTATACCCAACTTTATATTTAATTTCAGTATGTTAGTACTTGTTCCATCTCATTAATAAATTGTAGAGATGTTGTTGATACACTTATGTCATTATACTACAGTAATAAATTGGGATGATGATGAAGCACACCCATTCCCATCACATCTTAATCAAATCATTTCTGTTGTGTCCAAACTTTCTAAGCGTAGCCTTCATAGTCACAAAACTTATTATATAGTTATTTCACCAACCTCACCAATTCACATCATCAACTCGAAACCAATCGCTCCCTATGCCATAAATGCACTCACTCAACTTATGAGAAACTAATTGTTGAAAACATGGCTATCATGCATTTCATCATACCATAACTCTCATTTCCAAGAAATATTACCAAAGTAAAGATTTTGAAATACAACCTCACTCATTTGAGTTTTTGAGTCATAGCTGCAATATAAACATGGCCTCATGTCCTTTAGACTGACCTACTCTTTTATCATCGTAAATCATCTCTCACCTACCTCATGATGTCATATCGAGACACTGGTGAACAAACTAAGAATCTGCGTACCAACTGCAGGAGAATGAAACAAGGAGATTTTAAACTTAAGTTGAACCAATAACACACGATAAGGAACGAAAGAACATGAAACAGAATCCAAATGCCCCTGCAGCCTATCGCTTAAAGATATGGAGCTCTATATATCCATAAATAAGACAACTAAGACACCGATTATGAATCAAAAAATCTGCGAACTTATTTCTTTAATACCAACTTTTCATGAACCAAAATCTCCTAATCCGTGATTGTACCTACACCCAACTCAGTAAGCAAACCAATTCCTGTTTTATCCATTTATTCCTTATTAATAGGTATAAATAAATCGTACATGAACAATAATAATATAGTCTCAAGTCTAAATAATATTGGAGGCAATTTGACAATGTGAATTAGTGAGATTGGTGAAATAACCATATAATAAGTGTTTTGACTCTGAAGGCTACACTTGGAAAGTTTGGATATAATAGAAATGATTTGCGTGCAATGCAATGGAATAGGAATGCTTCATCATCATTGTCACAATCCGAACATAGGCCCAGATCTAGACATAGAACCTAGAACCATAAATTGCTCCAAGTCGACTCATGGTATGAGCATGAAAACTAAAGCTCAACATAATTAAATCGAAAGACTAAATTTTGAAATAGCGGAAGTCTAAAAATAGTAAAACATTTAAACCACGAAAATAACATAACATAGAATTCGAAGATGAATATAATACTTTTTCTAAAAAGCCATTAACATACTGATGAGTTGATGAGACAAGATCCCAACTAGTTCACTAAAGTCTGAAACTGAATTAGCAACAACACAACTAACTGAAGGTCCTCGAAGGATGAGGACTCACTAATACGTGAACTGGATAAGCTCAGGAGACTGGCTAACGAAAAGACTAAGGTTGTACGTCTGATCCTGTATTATGAAATGATACAACATAGAGTATGCGGTCAGTACTTGAAATGTATCGAGTACGCAAGGTAAGTAAAATAACTTAGTAAGTAAAATTGAAATCATGCAAATCATAATCCATTGCATCATAAGATTCTGATAGTAAGGACTCGCATGCTGATATCTTGAAAACATGAATAATCATAATTGAATCTCATAACTGAATTGAATGACCCAAAGTTGAATATGATATTCATAATTAAAACTGATAAATTGAACAATGGGTCAAACCTACCGAAAATATAATATCATAACTGATGAACATGCATAACTAAAATCACGAGGAATAATGGGAGACTCATCATATAATTGACATAATCACGATAGAGCTTACATGATCACGACTGTTATGCTCAAGTGGGCAGAGCCATCCAAAGCCTTGCCCGGGCTAAAGTCACTACGATGATATCGATATCAAGATGAAGGCCCCTTGATGGTAGGGAAAGCTTACAAAGTAGGTCCAAAGAATCTGAATAAGCTTATGTTGGCATGTAGTTTTGAGGCCCGGGGTTTACATGAACCCCTAGCCTACTCCGTGATAGACACTACTCCTAAAAACATGTATATGCTCTCCATCATTTTTCAACGAAGTTGATCATGAAATTATATACATAGTCTAAAATCTGAACATGGTGATCCTTGGCTCAAAACATACTACAAGCTGAAAGTGGGAGTCTAGATTCAAAAGCATGTGGTAAGCTAATATCATAAAATTGAACTAAATCATGAAAATATACTTAGATCATGTGGGATGGCCCAAACTTTAACTTGCTTAAAATAGACTTGATAGTCCAAATCATGGATTCATACATGGAAAATTCATAAACATTCTTTCATGCTAAACATCTCATCATGCTTGAAAACATAGATCATAATCTTAACTTTTTATGAGACTTGCATAATTGAGCATAATATTTTCAAAACTAGAAATCATGAATTGTAATTCAAAATAAGAATAAAGCATGACCATGAATATTAAAATATCATTTAAAACATGAAGGGAATTGACCCATGATTAAAACATAGAGAATTCATACTTTGGGTTAAAACCCCGTATAATCATTCACTTGAATTCATGAACTTAAGATAGGATTTGGGTATGGGAGTGAAGATAAACTCCCATTCATAACCCTACATACCTGGGTAAACTAATTCTAAGCTTTATTTTGAAAGCCCAAGAATTTTGGAGGAGAGTTGGAGGATTTCTAGGCTTGATCTTCAATGGAATCCTCTAAGCTTGCATGCATGGGGAGGGAATAGGTTAGAATAGGATAAACCTTCTTAAAACTCTCCTAACTGAGCTTAAAATGATGTAGTTTAGGGCTTAGGAGCTTAGGAATTACGAAAATTTCGTTACTAAAGTCGCAGAAAAACTGCTCACTGTCTGAAGTAACGACCCATACCACAAGTCGTACCCTGATTGACTCGTAGGTTCCTTCCATTGCCACTGCTTCATCCCTGAGTTTCTAAAGTGTTCCATGGGCACAACCAATGACGCGTAGGTACTTTTTACGAGTTGTACCTTTGATCATCTGATCAATACCTGAAAAGCCACCTTATCTGTCATGACTCCTGACCATGAGTCGTACCCCCGACCTATGACTCATAGTTTTCTCCCGTAGCTCACCAGGTCGATTCCTCTAACTTCCAACGATTGCCTACCAATGACTCGTGGTTTCTCACAATGGATCGTACCATGACCCGTACCATCTAAACTGACCACCTCTACATTAAACAAGAGCTCCATCCCATGATGCGTTGGTTCTTTATACGACTCGTACCACGAGTCTTCTTGAGACAAATTTTCCAGCTTTTCTGCTGAACACCCTTTCAACTCCTGAGTCTAGTCTTAGGCACTTTCAGGTTATTACAATATCTCCCCCTTGGGAACATTCATCCTCGAATATGGGTAAACATATTGAAAAGCTGGGGAAAGGAACTATCATCCTAACTATTGAACATCTGAAGCTGAAAATTGACGGAGTGACTGACTCCGAACTAAAATTTATGACTGAACTGAATTCACAAATCACACATACATGCACTGACATGAAAGAAACTGGGAGACATGAATTAGACATGAGTTGTATAGAGTACTAAGGAGGAAACTGGTACCTAAAGCTGGAACTGAGCCAGAAGGGAAAAGATGTGGGTATTTAGCCATCATATCTACTTCGACTTCCCACGTAGCTCCCTCAATAAGCTGGTTTCTCCACAGAACCTTTACTGAAGCTACCTCTTTGTTTCTCAACTTTTGAACCTAAAGATCAAGGATCTCAACTGGTACATCTTCATAACTAAGTCTATCCTTCACACATATGCTCTCTACCAGAACAACCAAAGCCGGGTCACCAATGCACTTCTTCAAGAGCGATACATGGAAAACTGGGTGTACCGAAACTAACTCTGAGGGAAACTCTAACTCATAGGCCACCTTGCTAATACGTCTCACAATTTTGTACGGACTAACATATCGTGGACTAAGCTTCCCTTTCTTTTCAAATCTCATCACTCCTTTCATGGGAGACACATTTAAGAACACCCAATCATCAATTTCAAACTCAAGCTCTCTCCTCCTCACATCCGCATAAGACTTTTGATGACTCTGAGCTATTTTCAGCCTTTCTCTTATAATCTGAACTTTCTCCATAGCCTCATGGACTGAATCCGTCCCTATCAACGTAGCTTAACCTACTTCAAACCAACTAATGGGCGATCTACATCTTTGCTCATAAAGAGCCTCAAACGGAGCCATCTAAATGCTGAAATGGTAGTTGTTATTATATGCAAACTCGATGAGAGATAAATGATCATCCCAACTACCTTTAAAGTCAATAACACATGCTCTCAACATATCCTCGAGAGTATGAATAGTCTGCTTAGCCTGGCCATCTGTCTGCGGGTGAAAAGTTGTGCTAAGCTTGATCGGAGTACAAAGTCCTTTCTGAAATGACCTCCAAAACTAGGAGGTAAACTAAGTACCTCTATCTAATATGATAGAAAAGGGAAATCCATGAAACCGAACTAATTCCCAAATATACAACTTGGCATAATCCTCCGTTGAGTCGGTAGTTTTGACCGGTAGAAAATGAGCTGCCTACAACTACCCAAATAGAGTCATACTGTCGGTGAGTACGAGGCAAACCTATAATGAAGTCCATATTTATTTCCTCCCACTTCCATGTAAAGATACTAATATCTTGCAATGTACCTCCAGGTCTTTGATGCTTGACTTTCACTTGTTCACTATTCGGACACTTAGCCACAAATTTCGCATGTCCTTCTTCATGTCGTTCCACCAATAGACTTCCCATAGGTCATGGTACATCTTGCGGGCATCTGGGTGGATAGAATACCGAGAGCCATGAGCCTCACTCAACATGTAATTTCTCAAGTCATCCACACTCGAAACACACGAATGACCTTGATAACGAAGTACACCATCTCCCCATTGGGAGAAGATCTCTACCTTTTGATTCTGAACTGCTTCATTTAGTTTTACCAAAATAGGATCCTCCTCTTTCCTAGCCTTGACTTCAGTCACCAAAGAGGATTTTGAACCATTCTGCACAATGACACCACTATCCATCGAGCCAAAAAGATGAACTCCTAATCATGCAAGCCGATGCACATCCTTCACCAACTCTTTCCTTCCATCCTCCATATGTGAAACATTACCCATAGTAAGTCTACTAAAGGCTTCTGCCACTACATTGGCCTTGCCTAGATGGAAAAGAACACTCATGTCCTATTCCTTAAGAAGCTCTAACCATCTACTTTGCTGCAAATTCAGGTCCTTCTGAGTGAACACATACTTTAGGCTCTTGCGGTCTGTAAACATATCCATATGGACCCCATACAAATAATGTCTCCAAATCTTCAATGTGATCACCACCACTGCCAATTCCAGATCCTGTGTTGGGTAATTCTTCTCATGGTTCTTAAGTTGTCTAGAGGCATACGATATGACCTTACCATGCTGCATCAACAAACAACCAAGACCGATCCTCGAGGCGTCACAATAGACAACGAATCTATCTGTACCCTCAGGTAGGGTCAATACTGGGGTTGAAGTGAGTCGAGTTTTTAACTCCTAAAAACTCTTCTCATAGGAATCCAACCATTGAAATTTCACCTTCTTCTGGATCAACTTAGTCAAGAGTGTTGCAATGGATGAAAATCCCTCAACAAACCTTTGGTAGTAGCTAACTAAGCCCAAGAAACTCCTACTATCCGAAGGACTAACTGGTCTAGGCCAATTCTTCACAACTTCTATCTTTTGGGAATCCACTTGTACACCCTCACTGACACCACATGACCAAAAATGCTACTGAGTTCAGCCAAAACTCACACTTGCTGATTTTAGCAAACAACTGGCGATCCTTGAGAATTTGGAACACAATTCCCAAATGAGTAGCATGCTCCTCCTCGCTCCAAGAGTATATGAGAATGTCATCTATGAAGTGCCATACCCCAAACCCGGGGAGGCGTGACTGGCACCTGATGCCACCCATGTTATGAGAATACACGACACCCAAAAATAAACAAAGGATAAAACTGATGAGGTTCGACAACACAATAACTAAAAAGTCAGAATAAGACGATCGACTATAGTAGAAGGTGGCTCACCTGACCAACCAAAAATAAATACAATATGTCGTCAAGGCCACGAAACGGAGAATAACTTTACACCTGGCCCACCTAGCCTATAACAACTACTAACACCATAGTAATGTCTACAAGCCTCTATGAATATAATAGTAATTAAATGATTGGGATAGGGCCCCGAACTACCCTTAACTCAAACATCTGGTGACCTCGAAGACCTGGAGTACACCGACTCAACTGGTACTCCACTTAGCGATCAAGAACTCAATCTACTAGCCCACTGTCACCTGAAGGCGTAAATGCAGCGCCCCAAATAGGGCGTCAGTATAATAATATACCAAGCATGAAAAACAGAAACAACTAGAAGACTCAGATTAGAGATCAATAGATATACTGAATATCGCAGGAGGAGAAACTCAATTTAAGTAAACATATAGAACCTACCTAGCCCCCATAAGCCTGGAAAGTACAAGCAAGCATACAAATAGATCCTACCTGGCGCCCATAAGCCCGACAAGTCCAAAAGTGAACAACAACAAGCAGCACCTAACCGACACAGCTCACCCATCATCGCCTCTAGACCTCTCAATGGCCTCAGCTAATGCTAGCCAACATCTAGCATCCACTGCTATCAGATAACATATAACACAAACAACAACCACAATATGATTCCAAGCAAATTAAAACTAAAAACCAATCAGTGAACATCATCAAACAAGCACTATCAGAACCTCTCTTGGCTATGCATAGTTAGTAGAGCTCTATCCATTTGAGAGAACCAATTGCGATCCCAAGAAAGCTCAGACATGCCAGACCACTCTCGAATCATGTCTCAGCTCGACGCTACAGAGGATATCATTCTCAACCCCATAGGTCATTTCACTCCTTGGGCTCAACCCCTCAACTGGAAACACTCTCGTGCATCGGGTATCCACAAGCCACAAGACACCTTAGGCTCGACCCCTAGCTGGAACAACTCTCGTGCATCGGGTATCCACAAGCCATAAGGCCTCAAAAACAACACGCACAATCAAAAACAATAATAGTTCATGCTCAAACAGCCCATAACCAGCTGTCGAACCCTACCAACCAATTATCACAACACAATACTATTCTTTCACGTCTAGCCATCCACCGATGAGCCACTAGCCGAGCTAAGGATTGCCATCCTAACCAGTCTATCACCAAGATTTACAAACATACCACAAGCCACTCTACTTACCACGAACATCAAGAGACACAGCCAAATCAGCCCAAGTGTCACCACGACCATCATGTGTCATCGACACAGTCGACATGATCGCCGATTCGAATATAACAAAAGATCGTCGCAACCATTGACCTTAACCACTCCAATACCTCATTCACTTGTCAATATCATAACCTAATCTTATTCACACTAACATCCCATAACTTTCTACAAGAACCACACGCCTCACACAACATCTCGATACGAGCCTAATAATTTTCCATGACTATGATTCTCCGCACTCAAGCCCGAGCCACCGACCAAACCAACACCTTATACACACCTTTATCACCATAAAAAAAGTAGAAAAAGAGTTCAATAATAACATAACACAAGCCATCAAAAAATATCCAACACACACGTCAATACGGACGACAAGGACTACGGAATTCATGCTGATAAAGGGAGGGGCAAGCCTAACATACCTTAGCTTCAAGCCTAGCCGAACTTGAACCTTCAACACAACGAACCTACTACCTAAAGGCAGTCCAAGATTCTTCCAAATATACAATCAACAAAACTCAATAAAGATGACAACACAAATGAGGTATAACCGATAAGATTCATACTGATTTGATGGTAGAAACTCTGAGACAACAACCTACCGACGTTAACACACCTACAACCAACCTAGATAACCAAGAAAACCACAAAATAAATCTTACCAAACAGCATCTTCACGAAAAAGCCATCACAACTCCGAAGAAAGGCACCAAAACACAAGTTACACGTGATTCTCGATTTTCTGACATCAAAATCATGTTGAGCCATGGCTTCTAGATTCAAAACCCTTAGAAATCCATGGAAGGACCTTAAGAGAGGTTCTGAATGTGAAAAGTTCTTTAAAATGAGAAAATAAGGCAACCAACCGACCAAGGTGGCTATTTATAGTCCTCACCGCCTTAAACCCTTGTGATGTGCCTACTCGTGCGTCTCGTAAAAACACGAATATCTCTCTACTCCAAAGTCGGATTGGTGAACGGTTTGATGAACTAGAAACAAGACTCATAGACCTTTAATTTTATAGGTATCACACCCCTAACTCCTTATATATTGGGAGAAAATCTTTGAGACATTTGACCTAAATTTCAGAGAATCTCAAGAAGGAAATTTTGCGAGAACTTTTGCCAAATTTGGTTCTACAACTTCATCGAAGTCCAATCTTAAATATGATCATAGAGTGACCAAAATATCTCATAAAACTTCCTTCTTAGACTATTAGGTACACTTATTCCTACTTTGAAAGTACGAATTTATTGCTCAAATTATCCGGGGTGTTACATGAAGACAATCACGAACATATTCGAATATGGCTTGAACACCCTATTCATCAAATCTATAAAAGCTGCAGGAGAATTCGTTAGTCCAAAATACATAACTACAAACTCATAGTGACCATACCAAGTCTGAAAAGCTGTCTTCGGAATGTCACTCTCCCTAACTCTAAGCTGATGAGCTGATGATACCCAGATCTGAGGTCTACCTTTGAGAAACACTATGCACCCTGAAGTTGGTCAAACAAGTCATCGATTCTAGGGAGAGGATATTTATTCTTGATTGTAACCTTATTTAACTGCCGATAATTAATGCACATATGAAGAGAACCACCCTTCTTCTGAACAAAGAGAACTAGAGCACCCTATGGGGATTTGCTAGGCCTGATGAAACCCTTTTCTAGAAGATCCTTTAACTATTCTTTCAACTCCTTTAGCTCAGCTGGAGCCATTATGTAAGGGGGAATAGATATAGGCTACGTATCAGGAAGAACTTCAGTACCAAAGTCGATCTCCTGCTCGAGAGGGACTCCGGGTAGATCATCTGGGAATACCTTCGGATACTCACACACTATAAGAACTGACTAGAGAGTTGGGGTTTCAGACGTAGCATCCTTAACCCAAACTAGATGGTAAACACAACCCTTAGGAATCATCTTCCTAGCCTTAAGATAGGAAATAAAGCGACGTACAAGAACAACTAAACTACCCTTCCACTCTAGGACTTGCTCACCTGGGAATAGGAACTCTACCATGCGAGTTTTACAATTCACTGAGGCATAACATGCATGTAGCCAATCCATGACAAAGATAACATCAAAATCTATCGTGTCTAACTCTACTAGATCTGCTGAAGTGACTTTTTGAAGGATGGTGACAGGGAAATTTTTGTATGTCTGTCGAGCTATAACTCAGTCACTAGCTGGTGTAGAGACTGAGAAGGGTTCTAATAGGATTTCAGGACTGACTCCGAAACTAGTAGCAACATAGGGTGTGACAAAAGATAAGGTAGCCCTTGGGTCTAACAATGCATATACATCAATATGAAATACTCGTAACATACCAATGACCACATCTGGAGAGACATGCTGCTCCTGACGAGATGCGAGAGCATAAAACCTGTTCTGATACTGACCACCACCTGCACTAATGGATGCACCCTGGTGAGTTGAGCATACTGGTGGAGCTGTTGAACTGATGGCTAGGTCACGACCTCTACCATGGCCCTATCTGGCTACTGGACAATCTTTGAGCATATGACTGGGCTTCCCACACTCGAAACATACACATGTTCTCACTAAGAACTGACCATGTGCCTCCTACCACACCCGTCACAACTTAGAATGCTGGCTCTACTAACCTGCTCCCCTGACCTTCAGAACCTGATGCACGTCCCCTCTGATCATGCCTAGATCTGGATGGCACACTTGTTGCTGACAGTGTTTGAGCTGATGACCTTCGATGGGACTGCTGATGATGTCCACCACCTGACCTCTATTGGGAGAACCCAAAATTATTTGTCCTAGCCCTCTTGACCTCTCCCTCCCTCTCCCTCATCTGCACTGCCTTTACCTGTTGGGTATACAGGACTAATCGGGAGAAGTCGATGTCCTGATGTAGCATTGTGGTCCTACAATCCTTGACCAAATAGTCCGCTACCCCATTCACAAATCTGCTCACCCGAGCCCTCTGATCGGCCACCATCTCCGATGCATACTTGGACAACCGGGTGAACTCTATATCATACTCTTGAACTATCATGTTATTCTATTTCAAATTCACAAACTTTTCTTCCTTGATTTCCCTCATCTTTAGAGGAAAGAATCGGTTTAAAAATATGGTGAGAAACTCATCCCAACTAATGGGACCTTCTCCAACTCCCTGATTATCCTTCCACTTTTTGTACCAAATATGAGCAACCCCCTTCAACTGATAGGAGGCTAGGTCTGCACACTCCTCTCCCATCATCCCCATCATCTGGGTGATCTTCTGAATCTCCTCGATGAACTCATGTGGGTCCTCATCCACTCTCGACTCGAGAAACTCAGGAGATTCATCTTGAGGAAATCCCTGACTTGTGTTCCCATTTTGAGGAACATGAGCTACTGCCTTCTGATTGACCTGAGCAGTCAATGCCTATGCCAACATCTGAATGGCTGCCCTAAACTTAGCACGGGCAACCTGCTCGAGCACATGGTACGCTGGGGCTGGTGGGGATTCCATTGCCATCCTCGTGGCCATTTCCGTTTCCGTTCTTTCTTCCGTTAACTCGGCATGGAGGCATGAATCTGCAAACGTGTATAGCACGAGTTAGAAGGATAAAGAGATACTTTATCGTACGATTGATGTGCCATGATTTTATGGCACTTTTGATGCTAAAGACTAAGAAAATATGCAAATTCCAGGTATGTTTATATAGATATAATGTGTTTTTGTTGAGTGTTGCAGGAAAACAGGTTCGGATAATGAAATGGGCAAAATAAGGCTTGAATTGGGCTAAGTGTGGATTGCCAACTAGGTAACGAGTCGTTGTGTCATTAGATGACTCATTCCTAGAGTCATTGGAAGAAGACAAGTTAAAAGTGCAAACAACCAGTGGTGACCATAAGTTGAAGGCATGACTTGTTAGGTTCGGCAACGAGCCATCATGAGGGTCGTGAGGACTGGGAGGAAAAAATGATGAAAAATAGTTGGGGACACAACGGAAGACTCGATGAGTCATTGGGAGACTTGACGATCCATTGTGAGCAGCCAGGAGTATTCGTCATCAACACGAGAGGTTTGAGTGTCAGAAACTACGAGGGACCTAAAAACTCGTGTTGTGACTTAACGAATCATTAGGTGACCCATTTTCCAGAAGGAAAATTACGCTGAGCACAAGCAGTTTTGATGCCATGACTCGTTAGGAGATCTAACGAGTCGTTACCTGGCCCATTTCCACTGCCGACCTATATTCCATTTTTATTTAGGAAAAGATTTTATTTAGGTCTATAAATACTTTATGTAGGTTTATTTTATAGGGTTTCTTAATTTATGGCTTGTTGACTATATAGTTGAAGTTGTTGATTAACATCAAGGTCCAAGAAATAAGTTTTATAATTTTGTTCTTGATTTTGAGAATTCAAACAACATTGAAGTATTGATCTTTGGTTCTTGTTGATTTATTCAATACGTTTAGTTTCTTCTACAAATATTTGTAAGTTGCAATTATGATTTCTTCTCTAATTTATAATTGTGATTCTTCAAGCATGAGTAGCTAAATGCATAATTAGGGTTGTGGGAACCATGATGAATTAACACACTTAGGTAAAAATACTTAGTAAATCTTGAACGGGGTTTATGCATGTATTGTTCTTCCCTTCGTTTTAATTACTTCTTAACGGTTGCAAATGTTGGACTTCGCCTTATTCTTACTCACCGGATCAAGGGAGTAGTGAATGGGAAAAGGGATTAAAAACGGAGATTTGAGGCTATTAACCCTCATCTAATAACTTAATCTTGTTCGGGAATAACTAATTCGATATTAAGGATAAGGTTTAATTAAGTATATATCCGCATACGGATCAGGTTGCGTGGTGATAATCATCTAATTAGGGGACCAACCATTTAGGTGAAGTTAACTTACTAATATTGCATGCTAAGCACTGGAGTAGATCACTAGTTTAAAACACCTTGTGGTTATAAAGTCATGAGGAGAACAATCCTAGTCAACTCACTCATTAAATACAATCGAATTTAATCAAGGATCTGCTCATTGTTCTCCTACTACTTTTCATTATTTTATGTTTACAATCTTCCCCCCAGGAAATAAGTAAGCCAATAGTATTAGCTAAACGCATTAACGAAAGTTCTCATCATATTCCTCGTGGGATTCGACCCCAACCTTGGTTGGGTTCTATATTTGACATCGGCCATTTTATATCTCATTATGAGGTGTAATTTGGGAGATATCAATGACATGGATCATGAAAGAAGGGAACTTTCCTCAAATATTTTGTAGCCCCTTCGTCTTAAGTGTGGCGCACTTCATACCCATGAAATGACTCTACTTAATTTGGCTTTCAGACATCCCAGGACACATTGAACCTTTGCTCTAATATGAAGTTTGTTACGACCCGAACATAGGCCCGGATCTGAATACAGAACCTAGAACCATAAATGGCTCCAAGTCGACCCATGGCATGAACACGAAAACTAAATCTCAACATAATTAAAGCGGAAGACTAAATTCTGAAATAGCGGAAGTGTGAATAGTAAAACATTTAAACCATGGAAATAACATAACACCGAATCTAAAGTTGTATATAATACTTTGTCTGAAAAGCCTCTAACATACTGAAGAGCTGATGGGACAAGACCTCAACTGGCTCACTAAAGTCTGAAACTTAATTAGCAACAACACAACTAACGAAGGTCCTCGAAGAATGAGGACTCACCAATAGGTGAACTAGATAAGCTTGGGAGACTGGCTAATGGTGGGACTAAGTTTGTACTTCTGAGCCTATATCATGAAGCGATACAACATAGATTATGCGGTCAGTACTTGGAATGTACCGAGTATGCAAGGTAAGTAAAACAGCGGAGTAAGTAAAACTGAAATCATGCATATCATAAATCATTGCATCATAAGATTTTGAGAGTAAGGACTTGCATGCTGATATCTTGAAAATATGAATAATCATAACTTAATCTCATAACTGAATTTAATGACCCAAAGCTGAATCTAATATTCATAAGTAAAACTGATAAACTGAACATTGGGTCAAACCTGCTAAAAATATAATATCATAATTGATGAACAAGCATAACTGAAATCATGAGGAACAATGAAAGACTTGCCATTTAACCGACATAATCACGATAGAGCTTACGTGATCCCGACTATTACACTCAAGTGGGTAGAGCCGTCCAAAGTATTGCCAGGGCTAAGGGCGCTACCATGATATTAATATCAAGTTGAAGGCCCCTAGGGGGCAGGGAAAGCTCACAAAGTAGGTCCTAAAGAATTTGAATAAACCTACGTTAGCATGTAGTTTTGAGGTCCGGAGTTTACTTTAACCCCTAGCCTACTCCGTGTTAGGCACTACTCCCAGAAACATGCATATGCTCTCCATCATTTTTCAATGAAGTTGAACCATCATTTTTCAACAAAGATGATCATGAAATTACATACATAGTCTGAAATCTAAACATGGGGAGCCTTGTCTCAAAACACACCACAAGTTGAAAGTGGGAGTCTAGACTCCAAAACCATGTAGTAAGCTAATATCATAAAATTGAACTAAATCGTGAAAACATACTTAGATCATGTGGGTTGGCCTAAACTTTAACATGCTTGAAATAGACTTGATAGTCAAAATCATGAATTCTTAAATGGAAATTTCATAAATATATTTTCATGCTAAACATCTCATCATGCTTGATAACAAAGATCATAATCTTAACTTTTCATGAAACTTGCATAATTGGGCATAATATTTTCAAAACTAAAAATCCTGAACTATAATTAAAAATAAGTATAAAACATGCCCATGAATCTTAAAATATCATTTAAAAAATGAAGGGAATTGACCCATGATTAAAACATAGAGAATATATACTTTTGGTTAAAACCCCATAGAATCATATACTTGACGTCATGAACATGAGATAGGATTTGGGCATGAGAGTGAAGAGAACTCTGTCACGACCCAAGTCTACATCTTGAATGAGACACGGTAGTCGGTATCACAAGTGACCCCAAGCTAACCCATGGTCTAACATCTCACTAGTAAGCTAAGTAAAACATAAGCGGAAGCTATATAAAAATATTTATCCAAGAAATACTATTTTGAAAAGAGTAAACAAATCTGAAAAGAATACTGAACAACTATGTCTGGAAGCCAACTACTAACTGATGAGTTGCAGGGACAAACCCCCAGTTAACTCTAAAGTCTAACTAAATAAAGAACTAACTGAACAAATAACCATCGTCCTTGAAAGATAAGGACTCACCAAATGATGTTGCTGCTGATATCATCGGAGGGAAGCTAATAACTATGCTGAGACTGAGAACCTGCGTTTGTATCATAATACGATACAACATAGAAAGTATGCATTGGTACTTTGAATGTACTGAGTAAGTCAGATATACAATAAGCATGGAAAATAAGCATTGAACGAAAATAACATGAAATGAACAACTGATATTGAATACTGATAAAAGCTGAGATATAACTGATATGGTTAATATTGACCCTGACTGACGGTCATAAACATATCCTGGAACTGAGTGACTGAACAGAGCTAAATCAAACTGAATTGAACTGAAACTTTACTGACAAGTGGAAGAGTCTATAATTGACATCTAACCATGTGATCTAAACGTGGAGTCCGATGTATATACCCCATCGGAGAAAGCCTACTGTACCTTGCCAAGGTATAGTGGGTGATCTGGGTGAACACAAGTCTAGGGCTCGTTGGGCCAATAACGTACTGTGATAATGTATTTCTGGGAACCTGGGTGCACTGGAGCCCTGGTCCACTCGATGCTAAGTACTACTCCCACTGGATAGTCCTAATTTGACTACTAAGCTGATATCTCAAAGCTGGGGTCCTGGACTAGTCAGGTCTACTTATATGGAAGTAACCTGAGAGTCTGTAGGACTGGATAACTGAAACCTGGTGTTCTAAGACTAGCCAGAGCTGCTTATTTGGAAGCGTCATAACTGCCTAAAGAACCAATAGATAATTGATACTACTGGCTCTAAGACTGGTCAGAGCTGCTTATCTGAAAGCGTCGTAAACGTCTATAGGACTACTGATAACTGAAACTGGGGAGTATTACTGGACTGAACTCCTCAAGATCTCACTGCTATCAAACTGATCAGCTGACTTACTGAAAGATGCTGAAAATGCTAACTTTCTGACTGAGTCAAAACTAGCATGCAACTGACTGTGAACTCACATGATGGTAATAACATGGAAATTCAAGAACTAATTGAGTCAAGCAACAAATGTATCTAATAAACTATGCAAGACCCAATTTATTGCACTTATAGAGTTAGGGCTAAAGTCATTTCACATGAAGAAAATAGTAACAGGATTGCTAAGTAGTGGAAACATAGAAAGAATACATAGGGACAACAATCCTCAAGAATTAATCAGGATCTGGCTACAAATTTACCCTAACTCAAAACTTCAAGGCTAGAATTGATAAGAAATTTAAGAAGGATTTTGGGGAAGAAGGGAAGGGCAATTCCCTTGTTAAATTCCCACATGCCTGGTGTAGAAATCTCGGAGAAAAGCCTTGAGAAATCTGAGAAGAAAATTGAAACCCTTGACCCTGCTCTATGCTTCCTGACTGAGTTTTCTACGTTCTGACTTTGATAGAATGAGAGGAATAAGAGAAAAATGCCGACTAACTCCCTAAATCCCTCTAAAATAACCCCATATGACATAATTTAGGGATTAAAAAGGTGGGAAGTTACAAAATTAACCTTGAAAGAAAATCTAAAAATCTGCCGAACAGGATCCAATGAGTCACAGAACAGGTTGTTGATTTTGACCACGACCCGTTAGGACTAGTCGTTGGTCCTGGCCTAAATTTCACGCTCACTGGAAATTGGCAATGGAAGGGTCCACGACTCATTGGACGAACCAACGGATCATTGGTACCTCTCGTTGTCACTGGTAGGGTTTTAAATAAAACTTGGGAACCCTACTAACGGACAACACAATGACTCATTGGTTGTACCAACGGGTCATTGTATCAACTCGCCGTCATTATTGACTTGATCAAGAAGGATTCCTGGATCAGACAATGGGTGGCAACAACAACTCATTGGTATAAACCACGAGTCGTTAGTCCCACTAGTTGGTTTAGGGAAAGGTTTGGTTTCTAGACTTGGGATGCAACGGACGACAGGATGACTCGTTTCTCCTTTCAATAGGTCATACTATGCTTCGTTGGTCCCTGAAAAGGAATTTTGCAGGGATGACAACGACTCAGAAAATGGTCCATTGCAGGTGACAACGACTCATTGTCTAGGTCGTTTTGTGACAAAAAATGATGGTGTTTTCTGGTTTTTCAGGAAAAGTCTGAGTTTGGTCTAGGAAAGTTTTGGGGTGTTACAATATCTTTCCCTTGGGATTACTCATCCTTGAATGAAGGCTAAAGCTGTTGGAAAACTGGGAAAAGAGCTGCAATTCGTAGACTGAAACTATAAACTGATTTCTGAAGGAGTGATTGACTCCAAACTGGAACAGGTGTACTAATTGAGTCGATGCAACTAAGATGCATACTGAACACATGAATAGAGATAACGAGTGAGGAACTGAATAGAGTACTGAGGAGGAATTTAATATCTGATGCTGAAATTGAACTGGAAGGGAATAAATGGGGATATTTGGCCATCATGTCTGCTTGTGCCTCCCATGTGGCTCCCTCAACTAGCTGGTTCCTCCACAAGACTTTTACTAAAGAAACCTCCTTGTTTCTCAGGTTATGAACTTGACGGTCTAGGATCTGAACTGGGACTTCTTTTTGAGAGAGACTATCCTTCACTCCTACACTATCTAGTGTCACCACTGAGCTCAGATCACCGATGCACTTCTTCAATAGTGATTCATGGAAGACTGTGTGCACAAATGCTAGCTCCGAAGGTAATTGTAACTCATAGGCCACATTGCCAACTCGCCTCAGAAACCGATAGGGTCCTACATACCTCGGACATTTTCTTTCCAAACCTCATAACCCCTTTCATGAATGAAATTTTCAGATAAACCCAATCATATATAGAAAATTCCAACTCTCTTCTCCTCACATCTGCATATGATTTCTCTCAGCTCTAAGATGTTTTCAAGCTTTCTCTGATAAGCTGCCCTTTCTACATAGCTTCATGAACTAAGTCTTGTCCTATCAAGGTAGCTTCGCCAACTTCAAATCACCCTATAGGATACCTATACCTTTTACCATATAATGCCTCAAACGGAGCCATCTGAATATTGGAGTGGTAGCTGTTGTTGTATGCAAACTCGATGATAGGTAGGTGATCATCCTAACTACCCTTGAAGTCAATTACATAAGCTCTCAACATATCATCTAAGGCCTGAATAGTCCGCTTAACTTGTCTATCTGTCTGAGGGTGAAAAGTTGTGCTGAGTTTGACCTGAGTACCGAGTCCTTTCTGAAATGACTTTCAGAAATGCGAGGTGAACTGGGTACCCCTATCTAAACTGATGGAAAAGGGAACCCTATGCAGTTTGACTAACTCCCAGATATACAGCCTAGCATAATCCTCAGCTAAATCTGTAGTTTTAACTGGGAGAAAATATGCTGACTTTGTCATCCGATCTACTATCACCCAAATTGAATCATGTTGCCGACGAGTATGAGGTATACCTGTAATGAAGTCTATATTCACTTCTTCCCACTTCCACGTGGGTATGCTGATATCCTCGGTCAAATCCCTAGGTGTCTGGTGTTCAACCTTAACCTACTGGTAGTTCGGGCACTTAGCCACAAATTCTGCAATGTCTCTCTTCATGTCGTTCCACTAGTAGATTTTCCGTAGGTCACGATACATCTTAGTGGTACCTGGATGGATAGAATATATGGAGCCATGTGCTTCTGCAAGTATCCACTATCTCAAGTCATCAATGTCTGAAACACATAGTCTGCCCTGGTAACGAAGCACACCATCTCCCCCTTTGGAGAAAGCCTCCACTTCTTCACCTAGAACTGCTTCTTTCAGCTTAAGTAGTATGGGATCTTCATCCTGCTTTGACTTAACCTCAAAAACTAATGAGGATTCTGACCCACTCTATAGTACTACTCTACCCTCAACTGAATCCACCAACTGCACTCCTAATCGAGCTAACCTGTAAATATCTTTTGCTAGCTCTTTTCTGCCCTCCTCAACATGAGCAATGCTCCCCATGAACATCCTGCTCAAGGCATCTGCCACCACATTTTCCACATTTTCCTTACCCAGGTAGTACAACACACTCATGTTATAATCCTTCAATAACTCCAACCACCTTATCTGATGAAGGTTCAAATCCTTTCGACTGAAAACGTATTGAAGGCTCTTGTCATCGGTGAAAACATCCATGTCAACCCTGTAAAGGTAATGTCTCCATATTTTTGAAGCAAACACCACTGCTTCCAATTCCATATCATGAGTCGGATAATTCTTCTCATGAACCTTGAGTTGTTTGGAGGCATAAGCTATCACCTTACCCCGCTGCATCAGAACACAACCTAGACCAACTCTGGAAGCATCACAATAAACTACAAACCCATCTGTTCCTTTTGGTAAGGTCAAAACTAGAGCTGTAGTGAGTCGAGTCTTCGGCTTTTGGAAACTCTTCTCACATGCATCTGAACATTGAAACTTCACCTTTTTCTGAGTTAGCTTAGTTAGAGGAGAGGCAATAAAGGAAAACCCTTTTACAAACTGTCGATAATAACCAGCTAGAATCGGGAAACTCCTGATATCTGTTGGGGAAGTGGATCTTGGCCAGTCTTTCACTGCTGCTATCTTATGAGGATCTACTTGAATACCCTGACCTGAGATCATGCGACTGAGGAAAGCTATAGACTTCAATCATAATTCACATTTGCTGAATTTAGTGAACAATTGGTGGTCTCTGAGAGTCTACAACACTATCCTCAGATGGTTAGCATGATCCTCCTCATTTCTAGAGTTTCCCAAAATGTTGTCTATGAACACTATGACGAACATGTCCATATACTGTTTGAATACCCTGTTCATCAGGTCCATAAAAGTTTCTAGGACATCAATTAGTCCATAGGTCATAACCACAAATTCATAGTGACCATACCGAGTTCTGAAGGCTATTTTTGGTATGTCACATTCCCTGACCCTAAGCTGATGATACCCCAACCTGAGATCTACCTTGGAAAAATAACTGGCTCCCTGAAGCTGATCGAACAAGTTGTCAATCCTGGCTAGGGGGTACTTACTCTTAATTGTAACTTTGTTCAGTTGGCGGTAGTCGATACATATTCTAAGGGTACCATCCTTCTCTTGCACGAACAACACTGGAGCACCCCATGGAGAGATGCTGGTCTTGATAAAACCCTTATTTAGAAGATCTTTCAGTTGTTCCTTCAACTCCTTAAGCTCAGCTAGAGCCATTCTGTACGGAGGAATAGAGATGGGCTGAGTGTCTGGAAGAAGGTCTATGCCGAAGTCTATTTCCTTCTCAGGAGGTACACCAGGAAGATCTTCAGGAAACAAGTCAGGGAATTCGCTAACAACTACAACTGACTGAATCTTTGGGGTCTTGGAGTTAGAATCTTTGGCTTGAACTAGATGATAGATACACCTTTTTAAAATCATCTTCCTTTCCTTAAGGTAGGAAATAAACTGACCCTTAGGCGCTGAAACACTACCCATCCATTCTAAAAATAGCTCATTGGGAAACTGAAACCTGACGACTCTAGTTCTGCAGTCGTGAGGAATAACCGGAATGTAACCAATCCATGCCAATAATGAGGTCGAAGTCGACCATGTCTAGTTCTACTAGATCAATTGGAATAACTTTACTCAACACTGAGACTAGGTAGTTTCTATATACCTGGCTGGCTCTAACTGACTCACCAACTAGGGCAGCGACTGAAAATAATTCTGAGAGGACTTCTGAACTAATTTCAAACTGAAAAGCTATATAAGGAGTCACTAATTATAGTGTGACTCCTGGATCTAGTAGCGTATATACATTTAGGTGGAAAAGACGTAACATACCCGTGACCATGTCAGGTGAGCTCTCCTGATCCTGACTAGAGGATAAAGCATAAAAACGGTTTTGGCGCTGACCACCATCCATACTTGAAGTATTACCCTGCTAAGCTGAACGGCTTTCTGGGACTGCTGAAGTGGTAGACTGAATTTTCCCCCATCCTGCTGATGGACACTTCTTTATCCTGTGACCCAACTGCCGACATCCAAATCAACCCTCTTTGTCCATGCGGCATTCACCTGGATGGTTCTTTCCACACTTAAGGAAAGCTGGGTAACGGTTGCTAGCACTGTAACTCTGGGATTGAGAGCTAGATGCTCCACCTTTCCGATCCTTGAGGGATCAAAAAGAAGGGGCATTGGCTGATGTGGGTGTTGGGGTTCTCTGTTGCTGCTGCTGTGGGAGACTATTGCCGCTAGACCTTTGGTTTCCATAATCCGACTGACCTATTCTAGCCTGCTTGTTCTCCCACTCCACATCCTTCAACCTTTCTACCTCAATCTGCTGGGCATGAATGATGAGGATGGAAAGGTAATTGTCCTTGATGAGCATCGTAGTTCTGCACTCCTTAAGTACCAAGTTTGACACTTTTAACAAATTTGATCATGCGATCCCTTGGCTTGGCTACCATCTCTGTAGCATACCTCAACAACTGAGTGAACTCCAATGCATACTCCTCCACGGTTCTGTTACCCTGCCTTAGATTCATGAATTCAGTGACCTTAGCCTCCCTCAATTCTCGAGGAAAGAATCTGTCTAGAAATGCAGTTATGAACTCATCCCACTCTATTAACCCTGCTTCTACTGGACTTCCTTCGTTCCACTGGTTGTACCAAATCTGAGCCACCCCTTTCAACTGGTAGGCAACCAGATTAACACTCTCCATGGAACTAACACCCATAATTCGGGTGATTCTCCGCACCTCATCCACAAACTCTTGTGGGCCCTCTCCTACCTTGGATCCATGAAAAGATGGAGGGTTCATTCGGGTGAAATCCCGAACCCTAGCAGCTACTACAGACCCTTTTACATTCACTGGAACTACTTGCTAGTTCACTTGCTTGGTCACCATTTGAGCTAGCAGCTGGATTGCCGCTCAGAATTCTACTGAGGGCACCTGGTCGTCCTGAGGAGCTGCTGCAGCTGGTAGGGATGGTCGGTTGGCATTGACAGCCCTCCTTCTGTTTCGTCATTTTGGAGGCATAGTTTCACTAAAACGAATAGATCACTACTTAGGAGGAAAATTTTTGGATTCAACTTCAACGCACGATAAGGAGTATGAATAAAAGGGAACTTTTCCTAATAACATCTTTTGGTCTCCCTGTCAGAAGTTTGGCGCGCTTCACACCTATGAAAATGACTCTACTTGACGCGGCTTTCACACATCCTAGGACACTCTAAACCTAGGGCTCTGATACCAAGTTTTTCACGACCCGAGTCTACACCCTGAACGAGATACGGTACTCGGTGCCACAAGTAACCCCCAACTAACCCATGCTCTAACATAGCACTGGTAAGCTAAGTAAAACATAAGCGGAAGCTGTATAAAAATAATTATTCAAGAAATAATATTTTGAAAAGAATAAACAAATCTGAAAAGAATACTGAAAAACTATGTCTGAAAGCCAACTACTAACTGATGAGTTGCAGGGACAAGCCCCCAGATAACTCTAAAGTCTAACTGAATAAAGAACTAACTGAATAAATAACCATCTTCCTCAGAAGATGAGGACTCACTAAATGACGCTGCTACTGTTATCGTCACAGGGAAGCTACTGAAGATGCTGAGAATGAGAACCTGTGCCTGTATCATAATACAATACAACATAGAAAGTATGCGTCACTACTTTTAATGTACTGAGTAAGTGAGATAAACAATAAGAATGGAAAATAAGCACTGAACTGAAATAATATGAAATGACCAACTGATATTGAATACTGATAAAAGATGAGCTATAACTGATATGGTCAATATTGACCCTGACTGACGGTCATAAACATGTCCTGGAACTGAGTGATTGAACTGTACTAGATCGAATTGAACTGAATTGAAACTGTACTAACAAGTGGGAGAGTTTATAACCGATATCTAACCACATGAGCTAATTGTAGAGTCTGATGTATATACCCAATCGGAGAAAGCCCGTTGTACCTTGTTAGGGTATAGTGGCTGAGCTGGGTAATCATAAGTTTGGGGACCTTTGGACTGATAACCTATGGTGGCAATGTAGTTTTGGGAACCTAAGTGAGCTGGAACCCCAGTCCGCTCGGTGTTAAGTACTACTCCCACTAGATAGTCCTAATTTGACTACTAAGCTGATAGCTCGAAGCTGGGGTCCTGGACTAGTCAGGACTACTTATATGGAAGTAACCTGAGTGTCTGTAGGATCGGATAAATGAAAATTGGTGTTCTAAGACTAGCTAGAGCTGCTTATTTGGAAGCGTTGTAACTGTCTAAAGAACTAACAGATAACTGATACTACGGGCTCTAAGACTGGTCAGAGATGCTTATCTGGAAGCGTCGTAATCGTTTAGAGGACTACTGATAACTGAAACTAGGGAGTATTATTGGACTGAACTCCTCAAGATCTAACGTTGTCAAACTAATCAGCTGACTTATTGAAAGATGCTGAAAATGCAAACTTTTTGACTTAGTCTAAACTAGCATGCAACTGACTGTGAACTCACATAATGGTAATAACATGGAAATTTAAGAACTAATGAAGTCAAGCCACAAATGTATCTAATCAACTATGCAAGACCCAATTTACTGCATTTATAGAGTTAGGGCCAAAACCATTTCATAAGGAGTAAATAGTAACAGGATCGCTAAGTAGTGGAAACGTAGCAAGAATATATAGGGACAACAATGCACGAGAATTAATTAGGATCTTGCTACAAATTTACCCTAACTTAATACTTCAAGGCTAGAACTGATTAGAAATTTCAGAGGGATTTTAGGGCACAAGGGAAGGACAATTCCCTTGTTGAACTCCCACATACCTGGTGTAGAGATCCTAGAGAAAAACCCTTGATAAATCTGAGAAGAAAATTGAAACCCTTGACCCTGCTCTATGCTTCCTGACTGAGTTTTCTACGTTTTGACTTTGAGAGAATGAGAGGAATAAGAGAATACTATTGACTAACTCCCTAAATCCCTCTGAAAATAACACCAAATGACATAGTTTAGGGATTAAAAAGGTAGGAAGTTACAAAAATAACCCTAAAAGAAAATCTGAAAATCTTCCCAACAGCATCCAATGAGTCACAGAGTTGGTCGTTGGTTGTGGCCACGACCCGTGGGACTAGTCATTGGTCCTAGACCCGAATTTCATGCTCACTGGAAATTGGCAACGGAAGGGGACCACGACTCATTGGACGAACCAACTGTTCATTGGTACCTCTCGTTATCACTAGTAGGGTTTTAAACAAAACTTGGGAACCCCACTAACGGACGACACAATGACTCGCTGGTTATACCAACGGGTCATTGTATTAACTCATCATCACTATTTACTTGATCAAGAAGGATTCCTGGATCAGGCAACGGATGGCAACAACGACTCGTTGGTATGAACCACGAGTCATTTGTCCTACTTATTGGTTTAGGGAAAGGTTTGGAAGGTTTCTGGACTTGGGATGCAACGATGACAGGACAACTCGTTAATCCTTCTAACAGGTCTTCCTATACCTCGTGGGTCCCCAAAAGGAATTCTGCAGGGATGACAATGACTCAAACAATAGTATGTTGCAGGTGACAACAACTCGTTGTCTAGGTCATTCTGTGATAAGAATTTTTTGGTGCTTTCTGGTTTTTCAAGAAAAGTCTAGGTTTAGTCTAGAAAAGTTTTGCGGTGTTATAACTCCCATTCGTAACCCTGATAAGTAAACTGATTCTTTGCTTTATTTTGAAAGCCCAAGAGTTTTGGAGGATTTCTAGGCTTGATATTTAATGGAATCCTCTAAGCTAGCTAGCATGGGGAGGGAATAGGTTAGAATAGGCTAAACCCTGTTAAAACACTCCTAACTGAGCTTAAAACGATATTATTTAGGGCTTAGGAGCTTAGGAATTACATAAATGCCCTTACTAAATTCGCAAAAAAATTGCTCACTGTCCGAAGTAATGACCCATGCCACAAGTCGTACCCTGATTCCATGACTCATGGGTTCCTTTCATTGCCACTGCTTCATCCCTGAGTTTCTAAAGTTTTCCACGGACACAACCAGTGGCTTGTAGGTACTTCCTATGAGTCGTACCTTTGATCATCTGATCAATACCTGAAAATCCACCTTACTTGTCAAAGACTCCTCACCATGAGTCATACCCCCAACCTACAACTCGTGGTTTGCTCTCGTAGCTCACCAGGTCGACTCCTCCAACTTCCAACGACTGCCTACAATGACCCATGGTTTCCCACAACGAATCATACCATGACCCGTACCATCTAACCTGACCAGCTCTACATTAAACAATAACTCTATCCCACAACCCACTGGTCCTTCATACGACTCATACCACGAGTCATCCTGAGATAAATCTTTCAACTTTTCTGCTGAATACCCTTTCTACTCCTGAGTCTAGTCTTAGGAACTTCCAGGTATTACAATCATGATGATTTATTACTATATTCTTATGACATAAGTGCATCAATGACGTTTCTACAATTCATTAATGAGATGGAACACGTACTAATATCTTTAAGATAAATGTAAACTTTGGGCTAGCAGTTGATCAGGTAAAAAGGATAGTAGCAATGACGAGGCTAAGATGAGGAGTTGAGCGAAGACGAATACATGAAAAGTGATTAATTGATGAGGTTTGAGATGGTAGGACTTTTTATATCGTTCGTATGAATAGTTTCCCTTATTCTGTGGAATGGAAGTTCAACAAAGAAATTTGAATAGTTCAAGCTTAGGGACACGATGATCACAATGGTAATATATTTGACGGAAGTGACAATATGTACTACACTCAATATCACTTGAGTTTATGACATGGCTACGTTGAGTGTCAGCAGGAATATGAAAATATAGTTGGATAAGGGTAAGTTGTTTTAAATGCTTAAATGCCATATTTATTGGCTTTAGTCTATGTGGGGGGAAGTTAACATGGATTATTGAATCTTATGAGAATGGATGGTTATAATCCTTCAGTAATGAGTGTGTTACATATTTACCTGATGTTTCAGGATGGTGATGAGTGTGTTACATATTTACCTGATGTTTTAGGATGTTTTAGTAATGAGTATGTTACATATTGGGCTAAAGACTTGTTGGTTATTTAATGAACCACATTTGCTTGAT
Source organism: Datura wrightii (assembly GCA_035772735.1). Lineage (NCBI taxonomy): Eukaryota > Viridiplantae > Streptophyta > Magnoliopsida > Solanales > Solanaceae > Datura > Datura wrightii. The sequence continues at coordinate 114,476,823 of JASDFA010000003.1, read as the reverse complement.
GTGCAAAGGGTTTAAAGGACATAAGTATGGTTTCCTCAATGGTTATGGTGTCAAAAAGGGTCATAGGACGAGGTTACTCTATTTATGAAGTAGCTGTTAAGGGAGCATGAACTGATTGGTATATTTAACTACGTATTAGAATACTGGAGTAGAGACTAATGATAATGATTCTAGAGGTTAACAAGTGTTAAGATTTATAATTTAAGGAGTTACTGGGTACTTCACCTAATTTGGATAATGAATTTTGGCAATCAATACGTTGCCTAAAACTCAATAATTTCTACAATCACTACTGATATGACTTTGTGAGAAGAATAATCATATGATTTATTGGAGGGGTTCCAGTCCGACATAATAGGTCAAAAGGTGGTTCTTCATTGGCAAGCATCCCCAATGAACCCTTGAGCAAGGTGATAGTCAAGAAGGACATTTATCATTATGCACTAATGATAGGTGAAAACTACCGCAAAATGAAAAGTGCATAAAAATTTATCTAAGGATTGGTAATATTAGTTGAAAACAAGAGAAATGAATTCAATATGGACAATTACAGGTAACATTGTTGGGGTGATAAACTTATGGTTGAAGGGTCTTGGTAAGATTACTTGTATGAAGCTATACGAGAATGTTAGTAAGGATGTGCGAGATGGGTTTGCTACATATCATAGAGGATGACAAAGGTTTAAGAGTCTTACATGGACCTAAGGAAATAATAGTGAAAACTCTATGTTAATTGTCACGCGATTTTGCGTATGGGTAAGTAGATAGTGAACTCCCCATAGAAAGGATGAGCGCCTATAGTTATTAAGGATTGATGTACAAATTTTAAGCTAGTTCAATGGTGGTTTGGATATTACATCAGCGATAATATTTTGCTTTGTTGGATAACCAAGGCTAGTAGGTACATTTGGTCGAAAGATTTCGTGAAGGATTGTACCTATGATGTGATTGACTTGAAAGGGTATTCAATTTTAAGACTTGGTGGTGTAATGAAAACTTTTAGATGTTCAATATTGTGGTTTATTACTATTCTCGTGATTGATTTAGTTATTTTGCAAGACTTATGGTATTTTGATACACCCCTTTAGTGAGTTTGAATGACCTTTGGTTGATAAAATAAAAGTGAAGTTGAATGTGATAGACCATAAAGGAATCAAGATAAAAGCATTTTCTATCCTGGGAGGATAAAGTTCATTTTAGAATAAAAGACTTTAGTTTGACATACATGGTTTCTTGAGTTATGCACAGATTATGATGATATTATTCTTCATCATTTAGGTAGGTTGTAAATTGTTGAGCTCATTTTGGGAATGAAGTCTACGTATAATTTAACTAAGTGTTATGACGAGTGCCATGGTAGTTTTATGACTGGGAACTAGTGTGGTTCAGATTTCAAATGACTAAGATGGGTAGGATTCAACATTTGAAGTCGGGGATGATAGAACGGGGTTGATTAGTCATTAGCTAAGGATGGAATGGGTCACCATAGACATATGAAAGACTTGTTACTTATTTAGCAACATTTAGAATATGTTCGAGTGGCTATTGGTGATATTCGAGAAATTACGCATTTTATACTAGGTCAGATTTGCTCATCTAATGGCAGGTGGCTTAGGGTTATTTTACTGGGATGATTTATGATTATGCAAGTATCCTATATTCCAACAGATTTGTTATATTGAATGTTCAATATAGAGATATGACTAGTCTAGTAGGTCCTATTGAGGTTTATAAGTATAATTGATAGCATTTTGTTGATGACAACTATACAGGTAGTTCTAATTAGTCATTTTGATCTTGAGATTGTGTTAAGGATATATGGATGGATATGAAAAGCCTTTGGAGTGATTAGTTATTTTATATAGATTTGTCTATAACACTCTGTACATTCAGGCTAGGATTTGGAACTCATTTTATACTTGTTAGGATCGAACTATTGAATTTATGAGATTTGGGTAAGTTGGATGTACTATTTAAAGGTATTTGGGCGTCTAGGTACCGACATTTCAACTGTTCATCAATCTTAGCCTTGTACAAAAAGTTTCACAGTTTTACTAGAGTTGGACAGAGAAATTTGTCCAAGTGTTCGTCGAAAATTGAGGGGTATGATGTATTTTCCACCGTACATAACTTTGATGCAGTGAACGACATGATGCGACGCCTATCGTGTGCAAGTTGGAAGTGGTGGAACACACTGTGCAAGCCCAATTGTAATGAATTTTGACGCGATAGAGCCCGCAACGTAAATCCCATCGTGCCTGTCCTACTTCAATTCGAATAGTATGTCTAGAAATACGTATTTATATTGGGATTTTTATCCCACTATATTTTGGATGACTATTTGAGAGATAAAATACCCCAAGGCCTCTATTAAGCATCTAAGTAAGTTTCCACTTAATCCCCATGATGTTTACAATGATTAAGCAAGGATTAATTCATAAATCCGCACTCTAATCCATAAATTCAAGGAATACAATTTGAGATCATTGATAGAAGATTCTTTGGGGATTCTTCATTCGGTAAGTTCCTACTTGGTTACAACTATTAGTGGGATACATATATCCTATTAAAGGGCATCATATTTGTCATGATCCAAAAACTGGGACCATGATGGAACCTATCCCAGATTTACCAATAGATAAGTCAATCTCTTAGTTCACTGATTAATTAAGTATATAATGGATAAATAACTAATTTCAAGTGGAAGTAAGTTTCGAACTAATTCTTTCATAAAATAAAGTAAGAAAAGCGGAAATCCAACATCAAATCTCAAAATCTAGAGACATGATTATAAGCCTCTAAGAATCTCAGAAATGAGGAAAACAAAGTAATACACTATCTAGGAATACATTAAGATAGAAATAAGTAATAAAATAAGAAGTCTAAAATGCTATGGAGCAATAGGGAAGTTACTTCCAAGACCTTGAGTGGACTCAGATAATCACAATAGATTACCTACCACAAGCATCGGGCTCAAAACCTACACAACAAGGTGCAAAAAAACAAGGGTGAGTACGATGGACATATGTACTCAGCAACATCGTCGACTGACCTTTAAATAAAGAGATGGTGATGGTTGTTCCTATACTGTGCTATCTTAATTCTTCATCATAATTTCAGCATAAGGTATCTGTGGCACCCCTTACCTTTCAACACCTATATGACTAAGTTAATATCAATGAAGGTACTTAAGCTCAGGATAGTGAGGTGATATTCGAACCTAGATTTTGAAATGACCAAATGTGTAGAAGTGTTAAGTTAATGTATAAGGATGAAGGTTTGAAAAACAGGATAAACTAATTGAGGTGCTTGCTCGACTTATTTAAAATAATAGGTGACAAGTAGGTGCATCACCTACTTATGCTAAATGGAAAAAGATATGAGGGTCGATTAGGGGCAACACCTATATGGATTATTGGATCTAATGGTAGCCCAAGTGAAGCTCAAATTTGGACCAACAAGTGATACTAAATCTATCTCAAATGGAAGCACAAAACAACCACTAATATTGACCAAATTGTGACCTAAAATAGAGTCAAATTGAAGCCACCAAATCAAGTAATTGGAGGCCTAAATGGAGGTGGCCTAAAAACCATATCCCATTCTAGACCAAATTGGGGTCCAAATATGGGTCAAAAAGGTTTGACCAAGGGCTCCCATATAAGGAACAAATTTTTGATCAGTAGGAAGCATATATACTTAGACAAAATCTGGGGAATTCTCAAGCTCTCTCCGCTCTCTTCTTAGCTCCAAACAGTCACCCTATTTTCCTTCCTAGAGTTCTTGATATTCTTCAACTTCTCTTCAAGTTTAAGGGTATCACTCTTGAGGAATACAAGAAAAATGATGTAAAAGCATCCATCAAGAAATATTAACTTAATAAAGAAAAGGCCAAATCTTGTTAGGTGTAATCATCAAAATAAATAAGGTATGTTAAGGCTTCTATATTCCTTATCCGCATGAATCTAAAAATGAAACTCTAAATTTTTGAAAGATGAAATTTGAGTATTGAATTGTAAGAAAGTTATTTGGTAATTAAATGAATCTTAAAGAACCAAGTGTTATGTTATGGCGAGCCAATTCTCTTTCTTATAACAATTTAATTTTTGAAAATGAAATGAAAGTTATTCTTTTGTCGAGTTTTTCTTTTTATTGTGATCCCAAATCAAGCTTTAGAAAGTATAGAAAAAAAGTTTAGTGAGTCAAATTCATATTCACATTCAGTTATTAAGTTGGGTAACAAAGAGTATTATTGAATAACTTTTAGTAAGTCGAGCCTGAAGAAGTTAGCTAAAGGAGTCTTCATAACTAACAGAAGTAATGCGTGTGTAGCATTTGTTAGTGTGTGTTGAGGTGCAACTGCCATATTGAGGCTATTATATATATATATATATATATATATATATATATATATATATATATATATATATAATGTGTGTGTGTGCGTCGATGTGTTATTCCCTTAATCAAGCTATTATATACATAGTGTGTGCTAAGGCACTATTGCCTCTATTGTGGCTAATATTATATGTAGTGTGTGCCGATGCGCTATGGTGATTGAATGTATGTTATAAATTCTACATTACAACATGAGTTAAGATGTATCTTCTGTTCTAAGAAGGAATAAATGAAGATAGAAGTTTAATGAGTCATCTAGATTTCAGTTGCTAAGTTTCATTATGTCCTGCTCTTATTTATTGTTTGCATCATACTCAGATAATATTTCTGCCTTACCAATATATTCTTTTATACTGACATCCCTATTTCCTGAGGGACATTGCATTCTTTCCTTCAAGTCTAGACCAAGATCCAAATAGTCCTCTTCAGTAGGAGCTGTAGAGTTCAACCATTTTGTAAGCTCCATTCTTCATGGAGTTGAGGAATTAGAGGTCCAACTTATTTTTGAGTATGTATATAGAAGATTGGTAGATCGGGATCCTATCCCAACTATGTGATAGTTAGATACTCTTAAAGGCTTTTAGATAGATGATATGAGTTGTCAATATGTGATTTATGGCCTTCCAACCTTTTGTTTAGTTGTTGTACAGCTTATATCCTTATTGTCTTATTGTTTATTAGTTGTATTACTCTGTGGCTTTGTTAGATTTGTATATAAGTGTTTTGGGTTGTCAGTTTTATAGAAAGTATATTTCATATCTAATCAGTTCTATTTCTTTTATCCTGTAGAAGCATTATCATGGCGGCCTTATCGGTCCAACTACTATTCAGATTGTGTGAGTTTCAATTGCTAGCTCAATCAAGTAAGGCACTGGGTGTCGGTCATGGTTCCCCAGGTCTTAGGCATGAAAAACTTGGTATAGAGCATGTTGAGTCCTAGGAATTCTACAAACTGTGTCTAGTAGAGTCTTGCTTATGGGTGTGTTTTGCACCATACTTATAATCAAGAGGCTACAAGGTATTTAGGAATGGTTACCTTTTTATCTCTTAAAATCATGCAAATAGAGCTGAGTTATAAGAATTCAACTCCAACTTGTGCTTTATGATGTTGTTACATCAATGCTTTTGACTAGGTTGAATACCGCTAGCAGACGAGCCAAAAAGGATGCAGGAACAGGCACTAGTTATTCCCACCTAGATAGGGAGTTAGGCATGAAGCCTAGACTGAATCAGTAGCATCATTAGGACGTCATATGGTGCCAAAGGTAGAGGAATAGATAAAGGATCCAATAACCCCAACTTCTTATATTCCACTTGCTCCTGAAGGAGCAGTTACAACGACACAATGTCACTCCCCAAACTCGGGCTGGCGCCTCACATAATTGAGTGAACTTGTAGCTAATCAACCAACAACTATCCTAAGACTCGTGAGGCTTCGAAATACAACACGATATAGTGACAGAAATAAAGATAACATCTAACATCAGAGTCTATAGCAAAAGCTTATCTATGACTCATTAATTAAACTTGAAAAAAGGAATTGTGATGGAAATAAGAAGAAATATGACTTATTTGTGAACCTTATAGGGAAATGGTAACGAATTAATGTGGATAGAAATATTCCAATTAGTTTTTCTTTTGAAACTGATGAAATCTTATATGAACTTTACAATTTTTCTAACATCATATAAATATAGGCGTACAGGTAGTGAAGTAGTATTAGAGTTCTCAAAAATGATGCTCAATTAAGTGATATCAACCTGCAACTAGTAACTCAGAAAAGTGAATAAATATAGCAATTTGATACTTCAACTGGATTGTTGCATTTTTTCAAGACCCTGGATCTTTCATATCATCTGAGAAACAACCAACCATTCAATTGTTTTATTAAGTCATTAAATTAGTTTAGTTAGTAGTATAAACACCTATCTGAGAATCATTTCTTTAATTTTGGAGTAGTTTGAATAAGAGTTTAAATTGGATGAATAATCTAACAAGTCTCTGTGAGTATGATATCCAAACTTCACCGTCCTATATTATTTGATGACCACATACACTTGTGTGTGTGTTTGGATGCATCATCTAGTAATAGGCACGTGTAATTATGATTGTGTGGAGGTGATGTAATAATATGATAAATATGTAGAAAGGGAGAGGTGGTCAGTTCTTACTAAGCTACTGGCTGACAAGGATACTGCTGCAGTGGTGGAATTCCCACTGCAGCGAGACCACCATAGTGGTCGAAGTACCACTGCAGTGGTGGTGATCCAGAATGCTATCTAGGGCTTATGGCTAAAGACTCATTAAAATACAAGAAGGTTATTGTTTAGCTGTGTGAGCAGAGTGAAGGAACCTAATGAAAAAAGCCACCAATTATTGAATGATTAATTATTATCTAACTTGATTATTATATGATGATATCAATATTATATTATGTTGCGTAAACTAATCTTAGTCGGCCGATGATGGTTACCAGTATGTGTGGTGTACTGATACTATATTCTTGCTATACCTTTTTCGAGTGTAGGTTGTGGTAGGTTAATAGAGTTTCATGATTGAAGTGGTGATACTCTACATCAACTTCAATATTTCTTCCTCAGGCAAAGCTGTGTCTTTTGTTCATTACTCAGATTAGAGCTTTTGTGCATGTCTAAACTAGGTCCTTGGGAATTGTTGTTAGCATTTTTAAATGAAATTGTAGAATATTGATTGTAATGTGGTTTTGTACAAGAAATTGATTGTTTCTATTAAGGAGATGTTTCCTTGTGAAATAGAGTTATAAAAAGGGGTTCTCCTATCGTACTAGAGTCGAGCAGGTGCCCGCATGATCCATCAAATTAGTCGAATCAAGTTGGTATCGTAGCATATAGGTTATCGATCTCACAAGTACAAGAGCAATATCAAGTAGATTCCTGCGAATTGATGTGTAGACGCCCACATTTAATCCTCGAAAAGCTACGAGGCATAGGAAGTTTTTACTTTTTTTCTATCCCATCGTGCGGTCCTGTGTATTATTTGCCTATGTTGAGCCCAATTGGTATCGGAGGGTTGCAATTGGTATATGAAGGGTTCCAATGGTATCTCGATAGGTTTAATTGGTATCTGCGAGATTTCAATTGGTATGTGACAACCTAAACTATGATGAAATGTTAAATGAACTTGGGTAGGTGTGATATTAGCAAAGCAAGAAGCGGCGTCGTTATGAAACAAGCAGCATATGCCTACCATTCTTCCTAGCGGGTTTCGCTGCAATGAGGAGGGATCGGCCGATGCAGTGGAATCACTATAGCGAATAGGTGGTTATCATAGTGCAACTGCTATAGCAGAAAGGTGTGTGCATAGAAACAGAATCCATCTCCTATTTTGAGAAATTTAGAATTCATCCAAAAACTATAAGAAAGCCGTAAATGTTCGACAAAGTAGAAAACATAAATAAAGTTGGCCAAAACAAGGCCATTGTTTTTTGAATGCCAAAAAAGGACACTCATGCATCAATAGGGAAATTAAATAATCCAGAAACAAAAACAAATTATCCAAAGACATATAGAAAAGGGAATTGTTCAACAGACAGCCCAACAATGGCAAAAAAATGAATTAAGCTAAGAGATGTGGGGAGGGAGATATATTATGACGCTGCCTAGCTAGTGACCTCGTCATTGTTGTTGTCGGGCTTATTGGACTCCTCGTCCTCGAACCCACTGAGGCAGGAGAACTATTGGGAATATTCCTTGGATACCTTGGGCATATTAAAACGAGGAGAGAGGGTTTTGAGGATCTTATTCACCCCCTTCCACATGCCGACAAACAATTTTTCCCATGACTGTTGTTTCTTTTTCTCTACCTCTAGATTCTCCCGAAGCTCGACATGGGCCTGATCTAGAGATGCAATGGCTCCCTATAAGGCCTCGAGGTCAGCAGCAGCTGCACAAGATGACGTGCCACCCTGGGGTGGTTTGGAAAACCAACCAACAACTCTCTCATGGCGTCTATCTCCTCCATCCGCTTAAAGGGGCTAGAAGGTCCCGAAGGACTCGCCCCACTGCCACCCTATCCCTCGTTGTCCTCATCATTGGTGTCAACCTTCATTTTCCTTCTACTACTCCCAGATGTCCCCTTCACCCTTAAGGGATCGAAGGGCACGTCACAAGAAATCATATCATCTCCCCTCTCCCTAGGCACTCTTGCCCATGTGCATAGCATAACAATGAAGGAGGGGAACGATAGGCTTGACACACTCTTGGCCACAAAGTATCTCAACACCTCCATAATTTATGACCCATGTTGATAGGTACCCGATCCAGAATACAAGCCACCACCAATGAAACGCCCCGTGAATGAGTTCCATGGGCTTAGTGAGAATAAAAATTCCTCAGGATAAATTTTTGTTTTTATCTTGCCCGAAAGTGAAATAGTAAGGAAATAAAGTTTCCCAACAAGAATTGGCCTCGGATGTCGAGCGTCAGCAGGTTGGCTAAAGAGTCACGCGCATAGATGCACATCGGCAGGGAGCTACACACACGCTGGCACACAGGGCCGCGCGACGCTCATGCAGCCTGGCACATAGAGCTACGCGGCATGTAGGTGGGTTGGCGCAAGGGCCGACGCATCGCGCCCGTACTCTGCCGCAAGGAGAGACGTGCCATAGACCCTGCGACCACCTCTCTCTATATATAAGTTATGAGTTGTAATTTCATTTAAAAACATTTCCCCAAAAGAGCTCTTGACCTAGGTGATATTTCCCCTTGGAATTTCGGCAATTAGAAGGTAAATTGAGCTATCAAACTTCTTTTAATCGCCAATTCTTCTTAGGTAATGATTCCCAAGCCTAGGAAGAACATATCTACGGAGTTGAATCTTTGAAATCGTCTCAGATAGCTGGATATCTATGGAGTAGAAGCCATAGAAATCATTCATATTTAAGTATAACGTGTCTACAAGTGATAAGTAAGTATTTCTACTCTTTTAATTATAAGAATTCATAAGATTTTGCTAAGTTGAAGTCATGTTGACTTGTTGTCATTGTCGTGGGCTATGGTTGCTGGCCTATTGAATGAATTATAATAGCCCTATTCCCTTGGTGTAAAAGCTAGAATATAGAGGGATTACGAGTTCTTGATTAAAGCAGGATTGATTGAGCAGAATTCAGCTATTGAGGTATGTTAAGGCTAATCTCTTTCGGCAAGTATTCTCGTTGTATAGTTAATACGACTTGTACCTTTGTAGTGGCTTATGATTATACATTTTGCGATTAGCTTCTACGAGACAAATTGAGGTTATAACATAGTATCCTTGCCCAGAAAGAGTATATTCAATTTGACTATCGCTAGAAGCGACATAGATATTTCCTTGTTCACTTATTTACCGTCTAGAGGGATTAATGATGTCTTGTTGTTGTACCAAGGTCGTAGAGGCTTGTAGTTAGCTGTTGTGCGTCCTTTGTTAGGTTGGACAGCTAGGTTGGGTAGCATAGGGTGCAGCTTGGTGATATAACTTTTTGGTTGATGTCTATATACACAGTAAAGCTCGCCTACAGGCCGTTGTCATACCTTGACGCTTACAAGGATAGAATCTTGATAATACAGTCTTACCTATGAGTCAATGGCACCAGGTTTGCCTAATGAACTGAGTGATAGCCTACTAGGTTATCAACCTACTGTTAGTGACCGTATAGTTTCAGTCGACTTATAGCTTGTCGTATAGATCGCTCAAGAAACCACCCTAGTTGTTAGAAGTCTGATAGATGATGTGATATCCTACAGAGGGATCTTATCAGCTGTTATACGTGGGGCTAACACCTCTGACTATTCATACCGATACCCATGTACAAGTTGCCTAGAAAGGCTAAGTCTAAGTATACCTGCCTACGGGGCTACAAATTGCTCACAAGAGCTATATGCTATCTGGAAAAACTAGAATGACGCCCATGGAACTAGAGCCTTAGTATTACAGTTTTACCTTCGGGTTAATAATTGTTGTGGCTTCCTATAAGGCTATTATAGCAAACTACTTAGAATCATATTTAGTTATTAGCAGGCCTGTAGTCATTCTAGGCGAGTGAACCATATAGTTGGTCGCCTACGACCTTGCTGTGTGCTTATGAACTACTGTGTACTAGTATGACATTCATATTATCGCTTAGGTCACCCCGGACCTCACCCTCCTTCTAAGCTAGCTAATTTTATAATTGTCTTCATGACTATTTGGCTAGTTGTGGACAAATAGAATATGCCTGTTGGCTGCTATTCCGGATGCTATAGGGGAAAGTAACAGTTGTTTTAGGCCTAAGGGGCTATGTACACTTACTGAGCAATGTGTAGTATATAAGTTAGGCCTGTCAGATGCTATATAGGTTGCTTAAGGAGCAGGATAATCATGAAGTGCCTATGGGTTGTACTCTGCTCACAGGGCAATATGAAGTTGTGAGCGACTATAGTGAGGTCCGTAGAGCCATTTGAAGTCTAGTGCCCTTACCAGCTTCCCTTATGCCTGAATTGGCGTCACTAACCCTCAGGAGCCTGATATCTCCTAAATTACTCCTCACAATTGAGATATAAAGCGGTCGATGTCAAATATAGAACCCAAAAAAGGTTAAGGTCGATCCCACAGGGAATATGGAAAGAACTTGAGTTAATGCGAATAGCTGTTACTATCGGGTTACTTATTCCTAAGGGGGAAAGAAATATACTATGAAATATGAGTAAAAACTACTAAATGCTTAAGTCAAATTCGGTTGGTATTCAATTAACAGCTTGACTAGGATTGTGTTCCCCAAGACTTCATAACCACAAGGCTTGTACACTAGTGATCTATTTCAGTGTTTAACATGCAATATCAGTAAGTTAGGTTCACCTAAATGTTTGATACCCTATCTAGATGAGGGTTGATAGCCTCAAATTCCCGTTGTTAACCCCTTTTCCCATTCACTACCTCCTTGGACCGGTAAGTAAGAATAAGGCAAGTTCTAACATTTGCATCCGTTAAAAATCAATTAAAACGAAGGAAGAAACAATACATACATAAACCCCATTCAAGAATCACTAAGTGTTTAACCTATGTTTGTTAATTCATCTTGGTTCCCACAACCCTAGTGATGGGTTTAGCTACTCATGTTTGAATGATCGCAATCACAAAATATTGAATAAATCATAATTGCAACTTACAAATTATCGTACAAAAAAACCAAGTAATTGAATAAAACTCCAAACTTGACGAATAAATTCCAATGTTGCTTTTGATCCTAAAATTCAAGAAAAAAATTTCAAACTTTATTTCTTGAACCAAGAATAATCGTACAACGCCCCAAATCTATGTGAAAAATAGTAATAATAAACTGTACATTGAAAATAAACCTAAACAGTGCATTTATAGTTCCAAGAAAACCTTTTCCTAACTAAAACTGGAAACCAGGTCGTCAGTGATCACGGCCTTGGTAACGATTCGTTCGGACCTTTGACGAGTCGTACCTTGCTAAAATCAGTCGTCCTCAGCATCGAACCTAGTTGTGGCAACGGGTCACCTAACGACTTGTTGTGCCTGGGCACGAGTTGTTAGGCCCCTCGTGGTCTAACCCCTTTAACTTTCCAGTGTATCTCATGGTTGGTTCCAGTGATATGTCAATGAGTCGTTTAGTCAACTAACGACTCATTATGTCTTCCGTCATCTCCTCTGGTTACTTCTTCAATAATTTCTCTCTGTGTCTTCACGACTGACTTCATGACTCGTTACCAGATGTAACGAGTCATTCCATCAACCCGTCAGATACACTATTTCTGCATCTTCAAAACTCAATAGTTGCCCACGACTTCAGCAACAAGTCGTGCCAAGTGCCAACGACTCGTGAAGTGCCTGGTTGTCACCTGTTCGGTTGTTTTAAGCATTAATTTGCTCAGTTCACTTTTGAACATATTTTCCTGCAACATTAAACACAAAACACATCATACATATATAAACATACCCAAAATGTGCATAGTTTCTTAGTTTTAAGCGTCGAAAGTGCCGTAAAATCATGGCACATCAACACCCTCAACTTGGAACTTTTGCATATCCCCAGGCAAAAACAAAATAAAACAAGCTAAACTACACTACTTCGACACTTCAATCGAAACAACTCTAGGGAACTTACGGCAGTCACATTTATTCATCAAATCAAATTTTATAACCCCTCCTTCATCATACCAACTCAAATCACAATGCATATGAAAAATTTTCAACCATGACACAGAGGAATCAAAACATGGCAACACACTGTCACTTGCAACCGTGCACATAATTCTATAATACTGACCAGGACAATTTGCAAATGATTTTGTTGACCAAGTGCTCTCACAACAAAGAAGTCCCATACTCACACATGTGTATATGATTATTTCGATATATTTCTCTTGGGACTAGGTAAGATTCACTCGCTCTCACAAAGAAATTCTAACTGCGTGCATGCAATACCATAGGCTTATCTTTACTTCCAATACCTTGATTTTCAGAAAAGTAACCAGGATCACTATAGTACTTTCTAGGCCTGTAACATAGGCTCAGGTTTGGGTATGGGACATATGAAATTAGTAGCTTAACCCTCCTTGGCACTACACACTTCTTGACTCCACTTTTAACCTTTTTTCTATTTTCTCCCTTTTTCCTTCACTTGTTTCTTCTTTTATTTGCATTTGCAACTATGGGTGCAGTTTCTCTTCATTCAAGCATTCATTGATGTCACATCTTTCTTTTCTTTTCTTTTCTTGCTCTTTGACAGTAAGTTTTTTATTTATTTTCTTTTCATTATGCATACCGCACCCGCTCTTTCCTTTTCATTACCCAAATTTTCATTCCACCCTACTCTTTTTAATCACCTCTATAATAGCCACCCTCAACTTAGGCAATTTGTCTGAGTTGAGGTTCACAGTGTCCAAGGAGGGACCAGGGCTAAAACAAGTTCATTCTTAATAAAAGCAGGAAGAAAAATTGGTGTAAACAAAAAGAAAGGTCGATTTAAGCTCAAACATTTGGATCAAGAGATTTTTATTCTCTTTTGGTAGGTCTTTTGAGGCTAAAGTGGGATCATAAATCAAAAACGGCCTATGATCCTTTCCTAGTTCCCTATCCTCCATCTCTGTACGACTGACCGAAAAAGTTCTAGATTGACACACACAACTGAATTCAGCTATTAAACCTCACTCACATATAGCACAGGTCAACATCATCACTTTTACTAACTGCTAGTTCAGGTACAACCATATAATGGTAAACATGTTCATAGTTTCAATGCCATGCAAAGATTCACAAAGGTCAATACTACTTAATTTTAACATACACATATAAAAATTTAGGAGGGTAATCAACTTATAAATCAACATAAATCAACAATTTAAGCTCTTGACTGCCGTCAATTCACCTAACTTTCTTCTGACTGACACAAACAAACACTAAAAAACATAAAACACTAAACGTGCTAGTTCTACTAGATATAGAACACCTGAGGGAAAAGATATCCGGAAAGAAAAACCCTTGGGTTATGTTCAGCAAAAGAATGCACAGGTATCCCTCCCCACCCCCATCAAGAAAAGCATGTGTCATCCTCGACGCATATATATTGGACAAAACTAGGAAAATAGGGAACATACTTGTCTGACCTAGGTGTCAGCTACCTGGTCGGTGGAGGGTGTAGATATTCCTCCAATGTTATATCCAATTTTACCGGCTTGACCCGGTGCGTTTTCAGATCCAAAGGAGCTCGTGCCTTCTCCACTAGATCTCGATGCCTCAGTTTCAGCTCTCTATCGAGCCTCCTCTCTCAAAACATGAAGCGCTCTCTCCATCTTACTCTGCTCTCAAATTTCTGATGGATCAGAGAAGCATCTTCTACAAAGCTTGCCTCCTCACGAGGCCTCTTTCCCTTATCATGTGCCACCGGTTCCTCAGTGATAAAATCAAAACGGATGGTAACTCTTCTTCAAATTCATCATCTATCACAGGAAGCATCGGTGGAGGTACTATAGCTACCTATCGTATGGCAAAATACCGCACCTCAGCTCTGAGCGCTCCTAGCTCTATATACCATTTTGCCAATTCAGGCGCCTGTAACTATGCAAGGCGCTCATCCATTCTTCTCTCAAAAGCATCCAATCGACCATGCATAGAACTGGACAATGCCTCCAACTCTTTCGTCACCCAAGGCTTTACCTGATCCATCAGAACGTTAACCTGTAGAACCATGTGTGCCTGCTGCTTTTCGGCCTTAGCTAGCCACCTAGCCATATCAACCAAAAACTCTTTAGAAATCATAACCAGGCTAGCTGTAGTGGCTCGTGGAGGAGCAACTGGTGGTCTAGGTGCTGCTGCGGTGGATGATGACTCGGGAACATCAACAGGTGCGGAGGTGTCCGCTGCATCTGTAGCCTTAAGCTGGCTACCTGTCTCTCTACCCTCAATAGGCCCAGCTGCCAGCTTAGTGAATTGTGCAGCATCAGTCGACATCCCGCTGCCAAATGCCCTACTAATATGGTCGCTCCAACGGATGCAGCTGCCTGATTCCTTGCTCTTGGTACCAGGTTTGTGTCATCTCGAATCAACCCAATATTTGTTATCTTCTGTACCATTATTATCTGATCAACTAATGGTAGCTCTGGAACCTTTGACTCCTGACAGAGTCTATCAATCAGACTGGGGAAGGAAATTGTAGTACCGTCATTGATTGTCGGCTCTCTAATCTCCTCAACAATGTACCTCGAGAAATTAATGGCATATCCCTCCATAATATTTTCTTCCAATGTCGCTCTATCAGGTGAGAGGATGTTATCATTGCTGGTTGGTACCAGCCTCTGCCATACCAGTGACCGCCAAAATTTATCCTGAAAGTTGAGTGTGGCCTTCTTTAAGACTTTGTGCCGTGCAACCATTCAACCAGTGGACCTCTTGTAGCAATGATTTAAGATAGCCAAGTATATTGTCTGATGCGCTCCTGACTATTCAGCTTTTTGGTCTTGACTTTCTTTAACTCGTATAGCCTATGGTTGAACTCGGCTATGTTCATCGGGGCATGATAGTCTGGCCCATATAGTAGCCTGGAGATCGTCCTCTCAGATATACCCATCGGAGTCTCTCGAACCATCACCTGCGTCAAGGTAGGCCTCTTTTTCCAGTATTGGCCCCCTAATGCCAAACACTGAAGTATGGCTGCGTAGGTCGCATAGAACTCTCTAACTAAGCATAGGCTGTAGCTTTCTGATGGCTCGGTCAACCACCCGAACCTGTACTTGTCGAACACAACTTGTAGCTCTGGAAGGTCTTTCAGCCCCGTAGTGACCAGCCTCGGCTCCTCGTATATGCTCCTCTTTGGATTTCCTTTATCATTTGGAGCAATATCTCTATTATATATGGTCCTCATACCATGAACACACCATCTCTGTACATTACTTGGTTGCTCGTTTGATGTGTTCAAAGTCTCAGTCAATTCATCATCAGAGTCCCCTCGCTGAGCATGTGACTCGTTAGCTATCTTTGTGTTTTGCCCAGTTGTGGGGGCCTCGAGAGAAAGTGCAGTTGTAGCCCTGGCATTATCATCACTGCGGCTAGACGGATCCCTCGCCAGTGGAGTAGGAGTATCGACCAGGGCTGTCGGATTTGAAGTTTGTTGAGCCCTAGACCTGGTTGATCTCCTCACTAACTACTCCTCTGATATGTCATATTCTTCCTTCGAGCTACTTGATTCTTCAGAGGAGGATGGCTCATCACGAGGTCTACGGTATGAAGGTTGACTGCGCTCAGTTACTTGTTTCTTTGCCTGACCTTTCCTTGGTGTTCCTCTCGGAGCCATTGTACCTGTGGAAACATTGTTAGTATATGAGATGAGATGACACAAAAACCATTTTTAAACTGCTGCTCAGTGGACATAATGAGTGACTAAACAAATCGTTGCCACTGGCAACGACTTGTGAGGTCCCTTGTCGTCACAAACCATTCTTTCTTCATGTTGGGCCAGTGTACTTAACAACTGGTCCCTGATCTTGGGCAGATTTATATGCCCAAGTGATACTCAAACGTATCATTTTTACCTTGTTTGTTGTGCAATGTGTATATAATATCATGTAATTGGTAATAAAATGCGAATTTATACTAACCAACATGATTAGCATTTGTTTTGCAGGTAAATGTGATTTTTAGGAGCTAAAATGCATGTTGGAACTATATCGGAGTTGGACTTGGATGCGAGCGTGGGAAAGACATTGGAATGCACATTTTATAGGGGCTCCGCGATGGATCCGTGACACGCTACCATCGCGGTAGCACACTGCCTGAACAGGAATTAAAATGGCAATTTCTAGTGTGCCATCGCGTCAGCTCCGTGGCACGGAGAGAGGCCTCTGCGTTGGACTCCGTGCCACGTTGAGGCTAATTTACCGGACCCTAAAATTCCAGTGAAGGTCCGCGTCCACGCCGTGTCACGGAGGCAGTGCTCCGCGTTGGCCTCCGTGACACGTTGCTTGTTATTCCGGGAAAAATTTCCCACTAGTATAAATAGCACACTTAGGTTTATTTTAAGTAGTTTTTAGTTTTTAGACTGAGTTCAGAAGTGGAGAGCAAGGACGTGGGTTAGGAGCAGTTGAGGAACGAAAAAGCTAAGGGGTTTCTTCTCTTCTTTTCTTCTTTCTATCAATTGTACGTATGATTTACACTCATTTTAGGATGATCAATCCACAAATGAGTGGCTAATTCTCTTCCTTGCTGAGGTTTTGTCACTTGTAATGAATTTTGACTATAATTGATATGGTTTTCTTCTTCTTCTTCCATGTTGTTCTAATAATTCTTGTTCTTACTGCATTAGTGTGTGGCCGACATTAATGTACATCTAAAAAGTCCAATTTCACTCGAAAGAGCAAGAAATTGGAAAGTTGTGAATTAATAGGGTATTGTTCTTAACTTGATTTGGGAAAATTGGGTTTTGATGTGCTTTCCTAATAGAAATATACTTGAAAGCCGTATTAGTCAATTTAGGAACCGGAATTGTATTGCTAGGTCATAAATTGCATTTGATCACAGAAATGTAGACGGATGGTTTATGATTCTAAAGTGAAATTAAATACGAGAGTTTTAATTTCTAGGCGAATGTTCTTGTCTAGCAACATGAAGAAGAGATTAACCAAATTATCATGATTATCAAGTTCATTACTTGTTCTTAACCTTGGCATGTTCATATCCATTGTCTAAATTCACAGTAAATTGTTGTTATTAATTTTAGTATATATAGTTTAGAAACAAAAACTCAAGTAACTGTTGGTTACATTGTTGTTAGCATAATTAGAAGTGAAATAGGAATATAGTAAACTAGGCAACTTTATATATCTTGAGCCTCCTTGGATCGATACTTGGCTACTTAGCCACTTTATTACTTGTTTGACCACGTGCACTTGCGTGTCGGTATTTAACCCCTACCGGAACACCCGAATAAGTTTTTGGCGCCGTTGCCGGGGAGGCTAGGGAATTTGTGAAATTGTGTTTAGTGTAAATTTACTGTATTTTTATTTTTATTTTCTTAAGTGTTAACAACTTGGTCTTAGCCTGTATTTTGCAGATTTTGTTTCTGTGAACACTGGCAAGGGACAAGGAGCTGGTGGAATCTTACTTAGAGCCTGAACGTGAATTTCATAGTCAACGTAGAGAAGCTCTACAAAAGAAGCTGCAGTTGTTCTGACAATCTATTATGGAGCAACAAAATCCACCAGTTGTGAGGGCAGTGTTAGTGCCCGATGAAGCAGCAGCAAGGCCGGTTCGCGAGGTGGCAATCCCACACGCCAACAATGTACATTCTAGTATCCGCAAACCAGAGCCTGGAGGGAGGTTTGAATTAAAGCAGAATATGGTGCAACTTTTGCACACAAGCGGGCAATTTACCGGTCTCCCTCATGAAGATCCACAACAACATCTCCAAAACTTTTTGGAGATAAGTGACACTTATATACCCGCTGGAGTGTCACCTGATTATGTTCGGCTCACCTTATTTCCGTTTTCCTTACTTGGTGAAGCCAAGAGGTGGTTAAAAGCTGAACCACCCAATTCTATATCAACGTGGGATGATCTTGCACGGAAGTTTCTGATTAGATTTTTCCCTTCTGGTAAAACAGCCAGACTTAGAAGTCAAATTCTAAGTTTTAAACAGAGGGAGGGAGAAAATCTATATCAAGCCTAGGAAAGATTTAAATCCATGTTGCGGGATTGTCCTCATCATCATCAGTCCAATGAGGTGTTGGTACACACATTTATTGAGGGTTTGGAACCCCACACTAAAATTCTGTTAGATTCAGCAGCTGGAGGGCAAGCGCTGGAAAAGACTTACGAGGAGTTGTACACTTTGCTCAACCGAATTTCACAAGGCAATCCAGAATGGAATGCAGATTCTTCAAGAGGTGGAGCAAGGAAAGCAGCGGGAGTGCTTGAAGTGGATGGGTTTACAGCTATCGCTGCACAGATAGCCGCTTTGCAAAATCAGTTAAACACTCACTTCAGCAATATGAATTTGAACCAGCCTTCAGCTTCAGTCAATGCAGTTCAACAGATGTGGTGTGAAGTGTGTGGTAGTAGTGAGCATTCAGCTGAATGCTGTGGTGCAAATCCTGATTCTGTTAACTTTGTGGGCAATGCACAGAGAAATCAACAGCAGTTTGGTAGTGGCTACAACTCAAATTGGAGAAACCATCCGAATTTTTCGTGGGGTAGCAACAACCAACAAGGCCAAAGTTCTGGTCAGGGTATGCAGAGAAATCAAGGAGGGCAACAAAATTATCAAGCTCAATTCATAAATCACAATGCCCCTCCTCCACCACCATCACCTACCATTGAGGAGATGTTCAAAACCATGATCGCTAATCAGGCACAATTGCAGGCTGACTATGTTAAATTGGCAGCCGAAGTGAAGAATAATCAATTGGCGACCAAGGCTCTTGAATATCATTTTGGGCAATTTGCTAGTGCCCAAAATATGAGATCCAGAGGAGGACTACCTAGCGACACGGATCCTAATCCGAAGCAGGTAAATGCAGTGACCACGAGGAGTGGTTTGCAGTTAAAGGAGGTGGAACCGGAAAGACCGCCTCAAAAGTCAGGAGCAGCAGATGTTGAGGGAGAGCAAATCTCAGATAAGGGGAAGACTAAAGAAGCTGAACCAGAAAGGCCTCCACCCCCGTTCCCTCAACGACTGAAGAAACACAAGGAGGAGGCGTGTTTCCAGAAATTCATGGAGGTACTTAAACAGGTACATGTTAACTTACCTCTTGTTGATGTCTTGCAAGGAGTGCCAAAATATGCGAAATATATTAAAGACATCATGGCTAACAAAAGTCGTTTGACTGAGTATGCCACGGTAGCTTTAACGGAGGAATGCACTTCCCGGATTCAGAATAGGTTGCCCACAAAACTGAAAGACCCTGGAAGTTTTACTATCCAGCTTACGATTGGGCAAAGTATCTGAGCTCGTGGATTATGCGACTTGGGGGCAAGCATAAATCTGATGCCATCTTCGGTATTCAGAAAGTTAGGTCTAGGGAGTCCTAGACCTACAACGGTAATCTTGCAGCTAGCAGACAGGTCTTTAGCTAAGCCGGATGGCATTGTTGAGGATGTGTTAGTGCAAGTAGGCTCCCTCATTTTTCCGGTCGATTTTATTGTTCTGGATTTTGAACCAGATGCTGAAGTCCCATTTATTTTGGGACGACCCTTTTTGGCAACCGGGAAAGCATTAATTGATGTAGCTGCGGGTCAACTTACAATGCGAGCACATGACAAGGTAGAGGTATTTGATGTGCTAAAAGCCATGAAGCTGCCGGCTATACATGAGGAGCTTTCGGAAATTAGTGTGGTTGAACACGGAGAAAGTAGGCAGGTTGTTGAATCTCAAGACCCATTGGAAAGAGCGTTGACGCATTCTGATCATTTTGGGGATAGAGAAGCTTGTGGAATGGTTCAATTGTTGGATGGAGCACCTAATCATCCGAGGAGACAGGAATTTCAGTCATTGATGAGATAACTAGAGCCGTTGCCGAAACCGTCTGTTGAGGAGGCACCGAAATTGGAGCTGAAAGAATTGCCTCCCCATCTAAAATATATCTTTTTGGGGGAGGGAGAGACGTTACCAGTTATCATCTCTGCAGACTTGACAGAGGAACAGGAAAAGGCAGCTTTGGGGGTCTTAAGGAAGAGGAAGAAAGCAATGGGTTGGCAAATGTCTGACATTCAGGGTATAAATCCAGCTTTCTGCACACACAGGATATTCATGGAGACAGGAGCCAAGCCAATTATTCAGCCGCAGAGGAGACTTAATCCAGCAATGAAAGATGTGGTAAGGAAGGAAATAATCAAGTGGCTTGATGCAGGTGTAGTCTACGTAATTTCAGACAGTGAGTGGGTCAGTCCCGTTCAATGTGTTCCTAAGAAAGGGGGGATGACTGTAGTCACCAATGAGAAAAATGAGTTGATCCCTACACGAACTGTCACAGGCTGGCGGATTTGTATGGACTACAGAAAGCTAAATGAAGCCACAAGGAAAGATCATTACCCCATTCTTTTTATTGATCAAATACTTGATAGATTGGCTGGGCAGGAGTATTATTGCTTCCTTGATGGGTACTCTGGCTATAACCAGATAGCCATCGCTCCTGAGGATCAAGAGAAGACTACTTTCACCTGTCCCTATGGGACCTATGCTTTCTGGCGGATGCCGTTTGGGTTATGCAACGCACCCGCCACATTCCAGAGATGCATGATGGCTATTTTCCATGACATGGTTGAGGATTTTGTTGAGGTATTTATGGATGATTTTTCTGTTTTCGGTAATTCGTTTGCTACTTGTTTGCAGAATCTTGACAGGGTGCTGGCTCGATGTGAAGAATCCAACCTTGTGCTAAACTGGGAGAAATGCCACTTCTTAGTGAAGGAGGGAATTGTCCTGGGCCACAAAGTGTCTAAAAAGGGGTTGGAAGTCGATCGTGCTAAGATCGAGGTTATTGAAAAATTGCCACCACCAGTGTCAGTGAAAGGTGTGCGCAGTTTTCTGGGGCATGCGGGATTCTACAGACGATTCATTAAAAACTTTTCCAACATTTCTAGACCACTATGCAGACTGTTAGAAAAGGAGGTAAAGTTTGAGTTGGACGATGAGTGTGTTACAGCATTTGAAAAATTGAAGCAGAAATTGATAGAAGCACCTATACTTACTTCTCCTGATTGGGAACAACCATTTGAGCTGATGTGTGACGCCAGCGATGTGGCTGTGGGAGCTGTATTGGGACAATGGAAAAATAGAATTTTTCATTCTATTTACTATGCAAGCAAGACACTAAATCCGGCCCAGAGTAATTACACAGTCACAGAAAAGGAAATGCTAGCTCTGGTGTTTGCATTTGACAAGTTCCGGTCTTATTTGGTGGGTTCGAAAGTGGTGGTGTACACTGATCATGCAGCTATTCGGTACCTATTCAACAAGAAAGATGCTAAGCCCAGATTGATTAGATGGATCTTATTGCTACAAGAGTTTGACCTTGAGATTAGAGACAGAAAGGGGAGTGAAAATCAAGTAGCGGATCACCTATCATGACTGGAAAGTCGGTCGCATATGATGGAAAGTGATGACATTAATGAGGACTTCCCAGATGAGCAACTCTTGGCAATGGGAGAAGTTGAAGTTCCCTGGTATGCTGACATAGTCAACTTGCTTGTGAGCGGAGTTTATCCACCTGAAACAACAGACCAGCAAAGAAGGAAATTGAGGCATGACAGCCGACATTATGTATGGGATGAGCCATATTTGTTCAAGCAGGGACCAGACCAGGTGATGAGAAGATGCATCCCAGAGAATCAGATAGCAGAAGTGTTAAGGGGCTGCCATTCTTCGTTGTATGGAGGGCATCACGGAGGTGAGAGAACAGCACATAAGGTTCTTCAGTCGGGTTTCTTTTGGCCAACACTGTTCAGAGACTCTATGGCGTATGTCAAAATGTGTGACAGATGTCAGCGGACAGGATCAATTGGCAGAAGACAAGAGATGCCTTTGCAGAACATACTGGAAGTTGAGCCCTTTGATGTATGGGGCATTGATTTCATGGGTCCATTCCCACCGTCATTTGGAAATCGTTACATCTTGGTGGTTGTAGATTATGTATCAAAATAGGTGGAAGCAATAGCTTGCCCCAGGAATGATAACAAGGTAGTAACGAAATTTGTGAAAAAACACATCCTCACAAGGTTTGGGACACCCCAAGCAATTATCGGTGACGGAGGGGCTCATTTTGTCAATGCAAGTTTCAAGAAATTACTGGCTAAGTATGGGGTGCGCCATAAAGTGGCCACAGCATATCACCCACAAACTAGTGGGCAAGTAGAGGTGTCAAATAGGGAGGTAAAACAGATTCTTCAGAAAACGGTGAACACACAATGGAATGATTGGTCTAGTAAACTTAATGATGCGTTGTGGGCATACCGAACTGCTTATAAGACACCGATTGGAACGTCACCATACCGATTGGTCTATGGCAAAGCATGTCATCTCCCGGTTGAACTTGAGCATCGAGCTTTCTGGGCTGTCAGAAAGCTAAATATGGACTCAGAGCTAGCGGGTAAAAAGAGACTGATGCAGCTCAGCGAACTTGATGAATTTCGCTGGCATGCCTATGAGAGTGCGAAGTACTACAAGGAAAGAACCAAAAGATGGCATGACAAGCATGTGGTGCATCGCATTTTCGAACCAGGACAGAAAGTTTTGCTTTTTAATTCAAGATTGAAATTGTTTCCTGGTAGGCTGAGGTCTAAATGGTCTGGACCGTTTGAAGTGGTGAGAATGACCCCTCACGGGGCGGTAGAACTGTGGCAAGAAGATAGGAGTGCTACGTTCTTGGTAAATGGGCAGAGATGCAAGCACTACTGGGGGGATGACCATGATCGGGACAAATCGTCCATCACCCTAGTAGACAAGTGAGCATAAAGGACGTCGAGCCGCGACGGTAAACCAGGCGCTGCACGGGAGGCAACCCGTGAGAAAAATATTTTATTTTTCTTCTTTTTGCACAGTGTAGTTAATTTTTATCTTTATTTTTGTTTTTATTTTTTTATTTCCAATTGTTACTTTTCTTTTTCTTTTCTTGATTAGGTTTAGATTTTCATTTTAGTTAGTATTTTTTATTTTAGTTAGGGAAATCTATTAATCTAACCAATTTTTATTTAGTGAGGTGATTTTCAGGTATAACGGAGGAAATATACATGGAATCGAGAAAATGAGGCAAGGTATGAAAAATTAAATTAATTGAAGAAACAGTGCACTGGCGTGTTGGCGCCGTGTCACGGAGGTAGGGCTCCGCGTTACCCTCCGTGACACGTTGAAGGCAAAATCCGGATTTTTCAAAAATTCCAGTAAGCCAACGCGTTGGCTCCGTGTCACGGAGGAGGGTCTCCGCGTTACCCTCCGTGACACGTTGCCGTGTATTTGGTGTCGGGTCACACCGGGTTGCCTGGTGACCCGCGTGTTTTCTTAAATTAAAACCCCCGATTTCGCCCCATTTCTTCCCATTCCCTCTTCCCTCCGCGACCAAAACACCTATTTCCCCCTCCCCAAGCACTGTGCCACGTTCCTAGGCAAGGAATACGTCAAGTTTCTTCGATTTCTCAATTCAAAGGTATGTTTTCATCGTCTATCTCAATTTTTTTGGCGATTTTAGTCAAATTTGGGCATGTGAGGTGAGATATATCACCCTAGGTAGAAATTAAACATGAATGTTGGATTATTTGTGATTGATATATGTTTGTATTGTTGTATTTAGCGTTTGAACTTATCGATTGCGTAAATAATTCGAATTTGATTATAGAATTGTATTCTAGGGCATGAGTTGTTGAATTTAACTTGAGTGACTTCATAAGTCGGCAAATTAGATGCCGGGGTGTGTTTGTAATTTGAGAGAAGTCGTGGTAAATATTGTGTAAATGTTAAAAGACGACAAATTCTCGAATTTTTTTGGGAAAATGCAAAAAGTGTGTAAATTAGTTAGATTGTTTGGATTAGATTGTATATAGAATGTTTTTATCGTTGTTTTTATTTTGTTGTTGTTTTTGTTGCGAAGTGCGATGTGTGAATTGTTAGCGATAGTAGGATTGGGATTAGCTGTATGAAGTCTGAGTAGTACGCTAACCGTTATGCTGTCGAAATTTTTTTTGTGAACGCACCAAGCATGAAGTGTATAGTGTTGTCTGTGGTGTAATTAGAGTTATCCTTGTCGTAATTCGTAGAAGTAGCTAAGGCCTAAGTGTGGGGTAAATGTTGTGTAACCCGACCTTAGCCGAAGTTAACAAGTTTTTAGCTTAACTTTGTGCTTGTTTGTGTAAATTGACAGGTACAATGGCGAGCAGACAAGATAAAGGCAAGGGTGCTTCTACCTCAGGCACCGGTAGGAAAAGGATGAGACTGGGCACCGCAGTCCCAGCTGCACCCGCTGTTCCGTGCGGCCAACGCTGCCAATACGGAACAAGATGGGTAACCGAGGAAGGAAAGAAATGGTATAATAAGCATAAGGAGAGCAAGTACTTCCCGGAAGAACATATTGCACGGGAACCACTCGCACAGGAGTTCCCTCGCATTGTACAGAGAATTGAAGCAGCTGGGCTCAGCTTTATCTTTCAGGAGCCCAAGGAGTGCAACCTTCACTTGGTCCGAGAGTTCTACGCAAATTGGAACCCGGCCATCAGAAGCCACACAGTGAAAATCAGAGGGCAGATTGTCACTCTGGAACCCCAGCAGCTGAATGCCATCGTTGGAGTGCGGGACACAGACGCCCACGTTCTCCGCCAGCTAAACATCACCCCACCGTATGCCGACATCAGACATACATTGTGTGGGGCTCGATCCATAGCCCGATGGAGTAGACATAAGGAGAGGGGTTACCACCAGATGCTGCCTTATTCGCAGATGAACAGGGAGGCCAGAATATGGCTGAAGATTGTGTGTTCATGTTTGATCCCGGGAGTTCATATGACGGACGTGACCCGGGACCGTGTCTGCTTGGTGTATGCCCTTATGAAAGGGCTTGAGATTAATGTTGGGGCGGTAATAATATCCTCCATGAAGAGAGCCAGACTGCACCAGGGCCACAGATACGGGTTTGGCGGACTCATCACCACCTTCCTCCTAGGCCTCGACATTGAGGAAGAAGCCTTGGACTACATTCCGCAGTTGGAGCGGAGGGCCCTCGATGTGACAAAGACTAAGGCCCTCGACACTACACACGGACCAGTACTGACTTTAGGTGAGCGACATGCTCGTGACGATCAGTACATGGCCCGTATGTTTGGCTTGCAGATGCTACAGCTACGGATTGGTGGGAGACCAGCCACCGAGGAAGAATTATGGCAGCTGGAGCTGGACTACCCCTTTAGCGAGAACGCCAGAGCCTTATGTCAGGTGGGACCAGCCTTCGTGGAGCCGACGGATGACGATGTCCCTACTGATGAGGAGACGCGTCGGGAGGACTCCGATGTGGAGTCCGATGACGACGATGAAGCTGATTCAGACTTGGGCGACGAGGCCGCAGCACCGGATGAAAAAGTCGAATATTTCGACTAATCAGGGAGTTCCACCACCCGAATTTTTTGTGTTGTAATTTTTGTGAACACTGGGGACAGTGTTCGATTTAAGTGTGGGGTGGGGAGTAGCTAGGTGCTGGGACTTGGGCTCTAATTTGCTGTATGTTTTTCCTTGGCTTGGATGAATGTTTGTGCTTTCCCTGTTGTGAACTGTTTGGTGATGTATCTGTATATATTTGTTTTATGGCTAATGATGTGTGTTATGAAAAGTTATGGTTGCCAGTGTAAATATTTTGTAAATAGTTTGTAAATATTTTTTTCTATCGAGATGATCGATATTTTTCACAAATTTGCGCGAACATATTTTGCACTTGTAAATATTTTCTTTCTATCGAAATGATCGATGTGTTGCAAAATTTTTCGATTTTTATTTTTTTTGGGTTTCTCGGAGTTTGTTTTCGGTTCTTTTACCGAGAATAGTCCCATTGAACCGATGTCATAGTTAGTGACCGTTCCCTATGATGGATGGATGACGACCGTCTTAAGGGAAATGTAGTCGGTAGGAGTAGGATTTTTATTTGTTTTTAGTTTTTCTTTGGTGGATTGCATCAATAAACTGTAGTTGCTTATGGTTGCTAAATTTTCGTTGCATGTGTAACTGATGTTCAAAATGTGAAAATGATTCGTTTGAAAGCATGCAATTTGATAAATATGTTGAGTTACCTAGGCTATAGAATTTGATTCAGTATGATTGAGGCTTAATTTTGAATTCATGTGATTGGCTAATTAGAGAGTCTGTGAATGCATCTTGATTCGAGCATGTGCACGAAGTGTGAAGTGAGATATTGTTATTCCATGCCATTGTGAATTGTCTAGAACTTGCCTGGTGTGTATACAAAATGAAATGAAGGAGGTGTTGTGTTGGAAAGGATGTAGGCATTTCTTTGTTTTAACGAATAGATTCCATTTTTTTCTTGTCAAATTCTACCTTTTTATATGTTGTATACCCTAGTCAGCCCCTTGAGCCTTTAGCCGATTTCTTTCTTTCTTTTGTCCAAACTTGTATAAACTAAGCTTTATTCCTTCTTTTCATTAGCCTTAAAGTCTATACGAAACTCTTAAGCGCTTACAAAGAAAAGACAATGTTTCCCAAAGTGTTAAAGAGTGAAAAGAAAAAGAAAAGCAGAGTGAAGAAAGAAAAGATGATGTTGAAGAGGCACTTGCTATAATTAAATGATAGTGAGGGTACATGAAAACCCTTTGTTTTGTGTCAAGTGTTTTTGATGAAATGGGTTGTACGAAAGGAAACCAGCATGAATGGGAGAAAAAGAGGAAAGAGAGGAACAATGTCCATAAGTCGATGGGAATGAGTTGAAAAGGCGCTTAAGGATGCTAGCGACTATTATTGGCTAATCCAATATATATATACTAGATCCATAGCCCCGTTACAACCCATTAAAGTCCTACGTGATCTTACATTGCATTTGTTTATATTAGTGGAGTAATACACTAAGGGCAAGCTTATGGGTCATGACATGAGGCATGTGAATTCTTTTGGGAGAGTGAGTGAAATTAATTTTTGTATGCCCCTACTTGAATGTTTGTGTGCTGCATGAACATAAAGGGGAAGATTCTCTCGAGTTGCGAGGGCACATGCTTGAGGAAAGATTGATTTTCGTGTCGGATTTCTTGATTAGCTGATTTGCATGAGTTTGCCGATATCAAGAATCAATTCTTAAAGGTCTATGAAGTCTTGATGTATTAAAGGTCATTGTATTGTAAGACCAAGAATGTTTTCGTGATGATTTGCAAAAATTGAATAATCGGTATGACCATAGCGTAAATGGTCACACCATAGTGACGAAGGTTGGGATGTAATTGGCATGATTTGTGTATATATTGTTCGAGGACGAACAAGGATTTAAGTGTGGGGTAAGTGATCTTGGGCAGATTTATATGCCCAAGTGATACTCAAACGTATCATTTTTACCTTGTTTGTTGTGCAATGTGTATATAATATCATGTAATTGGTAATAAAATGCGAATTTATACTAACCAACATGATTAGCATTTGTTTTGCAGGTAAATATGATTTTTAGGAGCTAAAATGCATGTTGGAACTATATCGGAGTTGGACTTGGATGCGAGCGTGGAAAAGACATTGGAATGCACATTTTATAGGGGCTCCGCGATGGAGCCGTGCCACGCTACCATAGCGGTAGCACACTGCCTGAACAAGAATTAAAATGGCAATTTCCAGTGTGCCATCGCGTCAGCTCCGTGGCACGGAGAGAGGCCTCCGCATTGGCCTCCGTGCCACGTTGAGGCTAATTTACCGGACCCTGAAATTCCAGTGAAGGTCCGCGTCCACGCCGTGTCACGGAGGCAGTGCTCCGCGTTGGCCTCCGTGACACGTTGCTTGTTATTCCGGGAAAAATTTCCCACTAGTATAAATAGCACACTTAGGTTTATTTTAAGCAGTTTTTAGTTTTTAGACTGAGTTCAGAAGTGGAGAGCAAGGACGTGGGTTAGGAGCAATTGAGGAACGAAAAAGCTAAGGGGTTTCTTCTCTTCTTTTCTTCTTTCTATCAATTGTACGTATGATTTACACTCATTTTAGGATGATCAATCCACAAATGAGTGGCTAATTCTCTTCCTTGCTGAGGTTTTGTCACTTGTAATGAATTTTGATTATAATTGATATGGTTTTCTTCTTCTTCTTCTTCCATGTTGTTCTA
Source organism: Datura wrightii (assembly GCA_035772735.1). NCBI lineage: Eukaryota > Viridiplantae > Streptophyta > Magnoliopsida > Solanales > Solanaceae > Datura > Datura wrightii. The sequence continues at coordinate 114,448,144 of JASDFA010000003.1, read as the reverse complement.
TTAATTCTTGTTCTTACTGCATTAGTGCGTGGCCGACATTAATGTACATCTAAAAAGTCCAATTTCACTCGAAAGAGCAAGAAATTGGAAAGTTGTGAATTAATAGGGTATTATTCTTAACTTGATTTGGGAAAATTGGGTTTTGATGTGCTTTCCTGATAGAAATATACTTGAAAGCCGTATTAGTCAATTTAGGAACCGGAATTGTATTTCTAGGTCATAAATTGCATTTGATCACAGAAATGTAGACGGATGGTTTATGATTCTAAAGTGAAATTAAATACGAGAGTTTTAATTTCTAGGCGAATGTTCTTGGCTAGCAACATGAAGAAGAGATTAACCAAATTATCATGATTATCAAGTTCATTACTTGTTCTTAACCTTGGCATGTTCATATCCATTGTCTAAATTCACAGTAAATAGTTGTTATTAATTTTAGTATATATAGTTTAGAAACAAACACTCAAGTAACTGTTGGTTACATTGTTGTTAGCATAATTAGAAGTGAAATAGGAATATAGTAAACTAGGAAACTTTACATATCTTGAGCCTCCTTGGATCGATACTTGGCTACTTAGCCACTTTATTACTTGTTTGACCACGTGCACTTGCGTGTTGGTTTTTAACCCCTACCGGAACACCCGAATAGTCCCAATGAGTCGTTACAAAAGGCAACGAATTTTTCGGTCAGTCGTTAGGTACATTGTTCTCTTGATGTAATTTTCCACTCAAGACGAGCTACACAATGAGTCGTTTGGTGATCTAACAACTCATGATGTAGCTCGTGCTCAAGAGTTTCAGTTTACCCATACTTCATTCCTCTTCATCTACTAGCTACAGTTTTAATTCCATAAACACAGAATCATCAAATTCTCAAATCAACACATGGAAGTTCAAACACGATTCAAGTATTCAATCTATCCAGGGTTTCGAAAAAATTTTGTTCAATGGCTTACACCTAAATTTTCCATCAAATTCACAAGATCAGGTCAAATGCCAACTCATTATATGAGAAAACTAATTGAGAAGAGAAGTCTCAAGTGATTACTCACAGTAATTTCTAGTTAGAACAGGAAAAGTAGAACTTTTGCAATCTTGTGACACCTTGGTGGGTCGGTCGTGTGTGTGTGAGGATGCTGTGAGTGCACTGCGAGGATTTTTCGATGAGGTTGAGAGATGAAGAAGAGGGAATTTTTGAAGTTGTAATGTTTCTTGGTTCAAACTCAAGTGGGAGTTTGAAGAGTAAAAGAAATCGAGTTTATATAATTTAAGTTAAATTTTACCCCAATTCTAGCATGGGTCAGGTCGAATTATAGTTACTTAAAACACATGATGACCCCTGTAACGATTCATTACATGAGTAAACGAATCATTTTTCCCTTTCCTGTTATGACTGGAGTTCAACAAGCTTACCTGGGACCTAACGAATCAAGAAAAGACTCGTGTGTCACCCAACGAGTCGTGGTCCTTTGACTATTGTAGCTACATAACGGGTCACTTGACGAATCGTTTGGTCTCCCAACGATTCGTTGAGTGAGTCGTTATCACCTTCTCCATTTGATTCTGCCTTTTGTCAAGTGTACATGAAGGAGGACCTCACGATTCATTTCTTAAAGAGATGAATCGTTAAGTCAATCGTTGCTCCCCTATTTTCTGCTATTTTCTTCACGATTGGACTGAACGAGTCATCAGGTCAAACAACGACTCATTTTGTGACATTTTGCACCAGCACTAAAGTTCCAGACTTTGGTTCCAACTTCAAATTTTCCATCTTAATCACTTGCACCCATTAACAAACATAAACAGTATATATTTTTTACATTTACAACTTGGGTTGCTCCCATGTAGTGCCTGATTTAACATTGCAGCACGACGCAATTCCCCTAAGTTACTCAGACTTCACTCAGGGTCCAAAGGTCTACCAGTTTGAGTTCTTCACTTCTCCCCAAATAAGCTTTCACCCGCTGACCATTCACTTTAAACCGCTTTCCTTCATGGTTTTCTAGTTCGACTGCCCCATGGGAGAATACTTGGACCACTCGAAAAGGTCCCAGCCACTTAGACTTGAACTTACCTGGAAACAAACGAAGTCTAGAATTAAATAGTAACACCATATCACCCGGACTGAATTCTCTTTTCTCAATCTTCCGGTCATATAAGATTTTCATCCTTAATTTGTAAATTTCAAAACTCTCATAGGCTTTCAACCGAAATTCATCAAGATCATTTAACTGATCAAGCCTCAAGTTTGCAGCTTCGTTCCATTTTAAATTCAGCTTCTTGAGCGCCCACATTGCTTTGTGCTCAAGTTCGATTGGAAGATGACATGCTTTACCATAAACAAGCTGATACGGAGACATACCTATAGGAGTCTTGAATGTGGTCTGATAAGCCTATAAAGCATCATCTAACTTTCTTGCCCAATCTGTCCGCTTTGCATTCACAGTCTTCGCCAAGATAGTCTTTATTTCCCGGTTTGTGACTTCAACCTGCCCACTAGACTGCGGATGATAGGGTGTGGCCACCCTATGTTTTACCCATATTTTTTCAATAAAGAGCGAAACAACCGATTACAGAAGTGCGAACCCCCATCACTAATGATGGCTCAAGGAGTCCCGAATCTAGCAAATATATTTCGCTTCAAGAATGCTGTGACACTCTTCCCTTCATTGTTTGGAAGTGCAACTTCTTCCACCCATTTCAAAACATAGTCAACAACAACAAGTATGTACGTCATCCTATTTGAGCTCACAAATGGTCCCATGAAATCAATGCCCCCATACATCAAATAGCTCAATGACCAGGATGGGAGTAAGAGGAAGCTCATGCCTCCGTGATATGCCTCCTTGCCTTGACATGCATCACATGCCTTTGAGAAATCATGCGCATCCTGGTGAATGGTTGGCTAATAGTACCCACATTGCAAAATTTTGTGGATTGTGCGAATCCTGCTGTGGTGGCCTCCAAAAGGGGATGAGTGGCAGGCCTCCAATATACTCAGCATCTCCACCTCGGACACGCATCTCCGAATAACCCCATCAGCACATATGCGAAATACGTAGGGCTCATCCTGGAAAAATTTCTACGCATCATACATAAACTTCTTCCTCTGGTGAAAAGATAAGTGCTCCAGTACAACATCACTCACGAGATAATTAGCAAAGTCTGCAAACCATAGGATGAGATCTTGTGATGCAGCTAGAACCTACTCGTCTAGAAATACATCATCTATGTCATGCTGATCTCTAAGTGCTGCATCAAGTTCCAATCTGGATAAGTGATCCGCAATCTGATTTTTCATCCCTTTCTGGTCTTTTACCTCAAACTCAAACTCTTGTAGCAGCAGAACCCATCGAATCAACCATGGCTTGGCATCCTTCTTTGCCATCAGATATCTCAAAGTTGCATGGTCTGTGTGGACTATCACCTTAGTTCCAAGCAAGTATGCGCGAAACTTCTCAAATGCAAAAACTACAGCCAAAAGCTCCTGTTCTGTCACGGTATAATTTTTTTGAGCTGCATTAAGATCCTTGCTACCATAATATATTGGATGACAAATCTTTTCACGCCTTTGACCCAACACAGCTCTTAGCACCACACCACTAGCATCACACATAATCTCAAAAGGAAAAGACCAGTCAGCTGCCACTACAATGGGGGAAGCGGTCAATCTCTCTTTAAGACATTCAAATGCCTTCAGACATGCCTCATCAAAACAAACTTCACCTCATTCTCGAGTAGTTTACGCAATAGATGTGCAATTTTGGATAAGTCCTTGATGAATCTTCTATAAAAACCTGCATGACCCAAAAAGCTTCGAACACCTTTCACAGAAATTGGAGGGGGAAGACTAGAAATTACCTCAATCTTGGCCCAGTCTACCTCAATACCCTTACCAGAAATCTTGTGGTCTAGCACTATACCTTCCTTGACCATGAAATGGAACTTTTCCCAGTTAAGCACCAAGTTTGTCTCTTCACATCTCTAAAGAACCTTGCTCAAATGATCCAAACACTCCTCGAATGAATCACCGACCATCGAAAAATCATCCATAAAGACTTCAATGATATCTTCCACCATGTCAGAAAATATAGACATCATGCAACACTGAAAAGTGGCGGGTGCATTACATAACCCGAATGGAATCCTCTTTAAAAATGTACCATATGGACAAGTGAACGTGGTATTATCTTGGTCTTCAGGGGCTATAAAAATATGATTGTACCCTGAATAACCATCAAGGAAATAATACCATCCTCTGTCTGCAATTCTATCTAACATCTGGTCCATGAATGGCATCGGAAAGTGATCTTTTTGCGTCCAACAGTTCATCTTTCTGTAATCCATGTATACTCTCCAACTGGTGACTGGTCTTAGAGGAATGAGCTCATTGTTAGCATTTGGGACCACCGTGATTCCTCCCTTTTTTGGTACACACTGGACTGGGCTCACCCATTTGTTATCTGCAATAGGATAAACCACACCTGCATCCAACCACTTTATGATTTCCTTCTTGACCACCTCTTGCATAGATGGATTCAACCTACGCTAATGTTCAATACTCGGAATACAATCTGGCTCTAGCTGGATCTTGTGAGTGCAAATACCGGCTGATATTCCAATAATATCTGCAGTGGTCCACCCAATGGCTTTTTTGTATCTCTTCAAGACGGAGACCAAAGTATCCACTTGCCATTCCTCCAAGTCAGCTGCAAAATGACCGGTAAAGTGTTACCAGCTCCCAAAAATACATACTATAAATGAGATGGGAGTGCTTTGAGCTCCAACACCAGAGGCTCCTCAATAGATGACTTGGCCGGTGGGTCACCCGATTCTTCAAATCAAGATCGATCTTCTTTGGAGAATAAGTGTATGACCCCATGCCATCAAGTGCATTTACAATCTCTTCAACCCCATGAATCTGCTCAGCATCAATATCCATCAAAACAGCTGCTAGGTCATCAAGTATCAATAACTCCTCTATGGGAAAAATTGGGAACTCCTCATCGAAATACCAGTATCTCTGTTGTTCTGGACCTTTGTGTCGTCTGGCTCATTCTGCTTCAACATCTAGACGTTGCTCTTCAGTAACCCTAGCTAACTCACGATCTCTAGCCCGAGCTTGCTCCTCAGCTAACATTCTCGTTGTGGCTTGGTCCACAGTTTCCTACTCTTGGATGTTGGCCATTCTTCTCAAGTTTCTTAACGTCTACTCAAGTTCGTGATTAATTTGAACCAGGGGATTTCTTTGGATCCTATTATCGGGCATGCATAAACCTAAGACCTGCTGTAGACAAAAACAGAAACAGAAAAATAAAAAGGAAACAAGAACCAATAGTAAAGAAAACACAATTAACAAAAGCCTTAGCCGTATTCCCTGGCAATGGCGTCAAGATTTGATGTCTCCCAAATTACACCTCGCAATTGAAATATAAAGTGGTCAATATCAAATATAGAATCCAACAAAGGTTGAGGTCGATCCCACAGGTAATATGGAAAGAACTTGAGTTAATGCGAATAGCTGTTACTATCGGGTTACTTATTTCCTAAGGGGGACAGAAATAGACTACAAAATATGAGTAAAAACTACTAAATTCTTAAGCCAAATTCGGTTTGAATTCAATTAACGATTTGACTAGGATTGTGTTTCATAACCACAAGGCTTGTACACTAGTGATCTATTCTGGTGTTTAACATGTAATATCGGTAAGTTAGGTTCACCTAAATGGTTGGTCCCCTATCTAGATACTAATTTCTCCTGACACATTACTAATTCTCCTGGCGTAGATCTACTTGTTGTTAATCGATCGGTAAGGGTATTATCACCACTCAACTTGGTCTATATACGGGTGTACTCTTAATTAGCCCTTACCCTTAATATCGAATTAGCTATCCCCGGACAAGGTCAAGTTATTAGATGAGGGTTGATAGCCTCAAATTCCCGTTGTTAACCCCTTTTCCCATTCACTACCTCCTTGGACCGGTAAGTAAGAATAAGGCAAGTTCTAACATTTGCAACCGTTAAAAATCAATTAAAACGAAGGAAGAAACAATACATACATAAACCCCATTCAAGAATCACTAAGTGTTTAACCTATGTTTGTTAATTCATCTTGGTTCCCACAACCCTAGTGATGGGTTTAGCTACTCATGTTTGAATGATCGCAATCACAAAATATTGAATAAATCATAATTGCAACTTACGAATTATCGTACAAAAAAACCAAGTAATTGAATAAAACTCCAAACTTGACGAATAAATTCCAATGTTGCTTTTGATCGTAAAATTCAAGAACAAAATTTCAAACATTATTTCTTGAACCAAGAATAATCGTACAACACCCAAAATCTATGTGAAAAATAGTAATAATAAATTGTACGTCAAAAATAAACCTCCAAGAAAACCTTTTCCTAACTAAAACTGGAAACCAGGTCGTCAGTGATCACGGGCTTGGTAACGATTCATTAGGACCTTTAACGAGTCGTGCCTTGCTAAAATCAGTCGTCCTCAGCATTGAACCAAGTTGTAGCAATGGGTCACCTAACGACTCTTTGTGCCTGGGCACAAGTCGTTAGGCCCCTCATGGTCTAACTCCTTCGACTTTCCAGTGATCTACCAATGAGTCGTTTAGTCAACTAACAACTCATTATGTCTTCCGTCATCTCCACTGGTTACTTCTTCAATAATTTATCTCCCAGTCTTCATGACTGACTTCACGACTCGTTACCAGATGTAACGAGTCGTTCCCTCAACCCGTTAGGTACACTGTTTCTGCATCTTCAGAACTCAATAATTTCCCACGACTTCAGCAACGAGTCATGTTAAGTGCCAATGACTCGTGAAGTGCCTGGCAGTCACCTGTTCAGTTGTTTTTAGAATTAATTTGCCTAGTTCACTTCTGAACTTGTTTTCCTGCAACATTAAACACATAACACATCATACCTATATAAACATACCCGGAATGTGCATAGTTTCTTAGTTTTAAGCATCCAAAGTGTCGTAAAATCGCGTCACATCAGAGCCCAAATGGTTTAGCTGTAGTTATAGGAGCCTAGATGGCTCAGATATAGTTACTGCAGCTCAGGTGGCTTATATACAGTGATAGGAGCCCAAATGGCTCAAATACAGTCACTGGAGCCCAAGTGGCTCATAGAAAGTTACAGGAGCCCAGGTGGATCATATATAGTTACAGGAGCCCAAATAGGTCAGATACAGTCACAGGAGCCCAGACAACTCAGATATAGCTAACAGGAGTCCATATGGCTCAAATATAGTTACAGGAGCCCAAATGGCTCAAACACAGTCCCAAGAGCCCAGAAGGCTCGGTTACAATCTCAGAGGTCAAACATACCTTAGTTACAGCTTGCTTATGGGACTACAGTGATACAGATAAGAGAGTATGAATTGCTTGCACTTGCTGGGGCTTATAGGGGCCTAGATAAGTTATTTCGTGTTGTTTGTACCTTCCAGACTTATGGGGGTCAGGTTAGGTTCTTTTTTGTATATTTGTCTGCTAGTTATAGTTCATGTTATGAGATTATTCAAGGTTAACTTCTGGCCCTTACTACTGAATACTTTCAGTTCCTTATCAGCTTTTACTTAGTTATTATTACTGTCTTATATATTTGGTACATATTATACTGACGCCATGCATGGGGTGCTACATACTTGCTTGTAGGTTCAGACAGAAAGGTTTAGAGACCTCCTTAGTAGCGGTTCAAATCCAGCAGATCGGCCAACTCCTTTCTTCCAGGTTTGCCAGACATTAGAGGTTTGCCTGTCTTTTGTTGTTCAGTTTTGGGTAGGTCGGGGCCTTATCGCGACCAATATTTTACTCTTAGAGGCTTGCAGACTACAGTTTGGGTTAGACCCGTGTTGTGGGCCATGTGGGGCCTAGTTGTATTATTTGTTAGCAGTCATGCCGGTCTGTATATCTATATTTTTCACCTGCTTCCTTTTGTTATGATTTAGACAACATGGTGGTATTATTGACCCGCATAGAATGACATTACTGCAATTGTTGGGTTAGCTGATTTAATGTAGGGGTTTATGTAGCGGCCTTGTCGGCCTAAGGCTATGCTTTGAGTAGGGATATAGCTGTTTGTCTTCTTGATATGTGTTGCTGGCATGCACCAAAACTGTATGTGTCCAGGCAGGTCAGCTCAGGATCCAGTGTGGCATTAGGTGCCAGTTACGCCCCCAAGGTGGGATGTGACAACCAAGGCCCGATCTTAGGTCATGTGACTGACATTAGTGGAGGGACGAATTCGTTGGGACACGAGGTTCAGCAACCTCTAAGCCTCCACCATGAAATAAGTTCCCTTGATACTAGTCTGGGTGATGCCCCAATTAGCCAAGGCCATCTTGTTCTCCACCAGGGCATTAACGAGCCACTTCCTATTGTCATCCATGACTCTAGCCCTGAGCTCGATCTCTGGGGATTGGAAAACTCCAGCACCTCACTGATGGAGGAAACAAAAATACTGAAGATCACCCCTCGTACATAAATGACCGGGTCCGAGAGGGACCAGTCCACTGTGGGGAGGTGGGCATAGAACTCCCTCGGTGATTGCTCATTCATCGAGTAGGGTTGTGCAACCAGTGGCCCTCACCCTATCTCCTAGAGCCGAGTATCAAATTCTGGCACCTTCTCCGACATATCAGCCATGATGAATCCTCGCTCATGAACAAATCTCTTTACCTCCTACTCGATGTATCTTCGCTGACATTGGTCGTTAACGAGCTTGATATAGTCGAAAGGAGCACTTCTAGAAGACATGATGATATTGTATCCCTGTAAAGACACTATGTTAGTCGAATATGCAATTGGAGGAATAGGGGACTAAGTCAGAAAAATTAAAGCAGTCAAGCAAGCATTCTGCCAAAGGGTATTTGCTATAGCAGACGGATGACCGTTGTAGTGAAACCGCTATAGAGAGTGAGGGTCTACTATGATGGGTCCACTGCAACAAAAGGAGTTCCACTATAGTGGAAGTAGTTTTCCCCAGTAAGAACCTCGACCCCAACAGTGGAAACCATTTTCCAAATCGCTTTCTCACTTATTTTAAACATAGATTAGGTAGGGGATCAACATGCATGACACCTACAACCTATTGTACAAAGATTTAACCCCAATCCAAGCCTTAGGCAATCAAAAATCTTCAACCAAATCCCAGATTTAACTACCCTAAGTTTCAAGCCTAAAACCCCATGAAATTGGTGAATCTTACGCAAGGAGCGATATGAGTAACTTGAAAAGGTAAATAGAGTAAGCCTATTTCAAAAGTAGGCTTCCACAGTCAAAATGAAAAACTTTTTGTCCCTCTCCTCTTCTGCCTTAAAATACTGGATGTTTCTCGCTGCAGCGACTGGCTTTTCACTGTAGCGAGACCGCTACACGTAGAGTATCACCACCGCAGCAGACCGTCAGGTGTCCAGCACTACCAGCTATGCCCCGTGTTCTAATGATCAATACTATTACAACAAGGGTATTGAGCCATCCCAAGCCCTTAATAAGGGAGGGTCCTATAAGAGGTGATGTTAGCATGAGAAATCATCTAAGAAGTGGCGCTACGAATAAAACCTATCAAAGAAGGACAATATTAAAGGCCCGGGGATAATCTAGTAAGTCCTAGTAAGGAAATCATGAGTAAATCTACGTAAGTGAAATTCCTTCTTGAGTTGGAGAGTTGTGAAACAAAATCTTAAATTTGTGCATAGTACTTGTATATCACATAGTGACCTTCGTAGGATCTGGTAGAAGGGTTGGGTGCAAGGATCGTTAAAAATTTGGCTTTGTAAACAAGTGAGTGAAGTAAGACGGAGATATAAAAGAGGTAATCAAGGGTAAAACATAATTGAAAATTTTGACCCCGACATTGTAAAAAATTATCACCCCTGCATCACTCGGAGCCATTTGAGGATGAACAGTTGTTTAATTGGTATTTGATGTAAGGAACCATCCGATTGTTATAGAACCATGACAACAAGAGCATAAGAATTAAAAGTTTATATTAGTATAATTTTATTTTCGAGATAAAAGGTATTCGTTGAGTGAGTACTGAGTAGGAAAAAGTTAAGAATAAAGAGGGCCCAGCCAAGAGAACCGCTGCAGCTTGCAGTTGTCTGCTATGGAGAACTGTTGCAGCAAAGATAGGGTCGCTGCAGCGATACAAACCATAATTCGTGTTTCAGTTACTTTGAAAATTATTTCCTATTCTAACAAGGTTTGGTTATTAAAAACACCCCAGGAAAAAATTTTAGACATTCCACCAGAAGTTAAAAAGGTTGTCCCTAAAAAAACAAAACTCCATCTTCCTCCCTGAAGACTTTGTTCAAGAGTGCTAGAATCGGGGCAAAAATGAAACTCCATTGATTTCATGGCAGCAACTTCATACCTAGGTAGATTATGGCGTTCCTTGAGTTAGACTTTGATTAATGAATAGTATACATGTGTGGAAACATGAGGAATTGATGGGTCTATAATTGTACATATAAAAGGTCATACACTTATTAAGTCTAACGTAAGAAGGTAGATTATTATATGATAACGTGACTATAAAGTTGATTTAATTATATTAATAAAGAAATAAGGTGGAGGTTGCAAGACCTAGGTCATGTGTAAGGTGATGGGTATGTTCTTGATAGCATTTTCATTGTTGTTGTGAAAAGATGACTGGTAGTAAGGATTTTTTATCTTAAAATTAAATTCAAAGGAAATAAAGAATGGTGTATTAGTATAGACCAGTGGTTAGTTAATTATGAAATTCAAGCTAAGCTTGAGAAAGAATAAATATCATGTGTTTTGTGTAAGTTACTAGTGAGATAATAATTATGATAAGAACGATGATACGCCTCTGAGTAAGATTAATTTAAATGAAAATCGTGATATTAGTGTAATAATTCATAATGTATATGAGTAATGAATGGGTAAGTTCCTATATAGCCATAGTAGGATGATTAAACGGATAAATAATTGAGATCACATTGTTGTACATACTTTTTGTGAGAGTGATTATCGTGACTTGACACTGTTGTGTGAACAATGTTGTGCTAATTGTGAATACTATGAATATAATTTCTGATTTATTTCGTGTGATGACTCATTTGAGAGCATGTTAAAATATGCTGATGATTATTGGATAATACACTATTATCTTGAGATGAGAAGCTCATATCTGAGGTGAGCATCTGGATGAGTGGCTATGAGTGTGATGACTGAGTAATATACCATTACTATAAGTTGAGTGGCTAGTTCCCAAGGTGAGCATCGAGGCGAGCAGATAATAATATGAGTGACTCGTGCTCGAGGTGAGCATCCGGGCGAGCAGTTATGATATGAGTGGATCGTGTCCAAAAGGAGCACCCCGAGAGCAAATGAGTGAGGACGGGTACCATGTCGATATAATACATGAATTTCTAGAATCCATTGCAGGTGATGACTGAAAAGCAAATATAAAATCCTCTGGCATGTATGTACAGATGTGTTACAGAAATGAGATTGATGTGTGACAGATATGTGATCAGGATCGATATTGTCACGCCCCACCTTGGGAGGCACGACTGGCACCTGGTGCCCTACTAGGACCTGAACTGCTAGCTAACTGAGCCTAAGCACTTCTGGTGCAGGGATGACTCTAACTCTAGAATCAAGAAAACAACGGGCTATATAGCGGCGGTAAATACAATCCCCGGCCGACAAGGCCTATAGCCACCTGTGAAAATAAACAGCTAACCAGACACAAACAATTATAGGGAGTCCTATGCGGGCCGACAAGGCTACCATGATATCTAGTAATAACCGGAAAGTAAAATTCGATGCTAAATTGAGCTATGACCGACAAGGCCACCAGTCAACAGCTAAACAGGGCCCCACACGGCCAACACACATAGTCTAAAATACATATGGGCCTCACACGGTCGATATCAACTAACCATAGGGAAGTAATGCAATCTGCAAGCCTCTAGGAGTAATAAAATGGTCGGGACAGGGCCCCGGCCTACCCATACTGTACAAACAAAAGAAATAAACCTCTATCACACAAACTCCGGAAGAAAGGAGCTGATGGCTCTGTACGGCTGACTGGTACTACGAGGGACCCGCTCCTCGTCTATGTGTACTTGCAGGCAAGTAATGCAGCGCCCCAGAAGAGGGCGTCAGTACCACAAGTACTGAGTATGTAAAGCAATAACTTTAAATAACTGAAAGTAAGAAAATAGAACTGACAATAACTGAAGTAAAAGAAACGGACTGAAAATGACTGAGGTAGTGAAATCAGGACTAAACATAACTGTGATAAGGAGGGTAGGGTCATACCTGACAAATGAGACGTCTTACTGTCTAACTATCAGTAACTAAAGAAAACATAAACCTTACCTGGCTCCCATAAGCCGGAAGGTACAATCAGCACAGAACAACCCACCTGGGCCCCCATTAGCCCTAGTGGGTACACACATTAATCTATATACCCCTATTCAGGTCATGCTGAGTCAACTACCAACTATAAGCATCCTGCCGATCCCCTGGGTCTGCAACTGGGCCCACTCGGCCCCTGACTATAGCTGTGCCTGAGTCCGTAGGACTCCTGATATCTACACCCCAGGTGTAAGCGCTCGGCGGGGGTGTGTATAAGGCCAACCACGGCAAATATGAGGATCTGGATTCCCATCTTCATCCTTTGTGGACGGCATGCCGCTCCGTAGAGCGACATATCCTCGCCCCTGGCAGGCGAGTCGACACAACTATTAACCCTGAGGCGATCACGGAAGCTATACAGGTATAATCCAACACAAAACAACACAATTTACAAGTATCAACTGACAACGACAACTAAACATGGAAACATACTCCTAACATACTTTACTGGGATTCATATTGGATTACTATGCTAAAGAAACTAACTTGCCGAAAGAAAATGCCTTAACATACCTCGTTCGTTATTTACTGATTAACTGGTGAGGTTCGGCTGGTATTCAGCTGTTCTTCCCAACTGTAATCATATTAACGAAAGAATAGGGCTAACTTTATTACTGTATTTGAAGAAAATAATATCTTATATATATATACTGACTATACTTCAATTTATCGAAAGATGATCAAAAACTCGTAATTTCTCAAGAATCTAGAAGGGAGAAATACTTACTTTAAGGCTGGGATCGTATTGAAACTAGTTTGGAGCAATTCCAAAAACTTTGGCTCGGCGGGACGATTCGCCGGGCGAATTTCACGAAACTAACTCCGTAGAAATGCTCCCTGCAGCCTTATACTTCGATACCCACAGTTAATTCAGATTTGGACGGCGTTTAGCGGCATAATCGGACTAAAATTATAATTCTTCTTCTTCTCTTAACTCTGCTGGTCGAGATATATATGAAAGATAACATAAATTCTAAGGGTGAGGCCTATCTATACTTGAAGAAGCAACCAAGGCAACGTGGCACGCTGGCCAACGCGCCGTTTCTGCTCCGTGCCACGTTGGCTAACGCGGAGGAGCAGCTCCGTGCCACTTTGCCCCTCTGGGCAGCTTGGTTCGGCCTCCTCTCGCGAAATCCTGACTTGGCACTCGTTCGGCCTTTCCCAGGGCCCTTTCCTCATACGTATGGCACTCTAAAACACTTAAACAACATATAATAGGCCGACTAAATGCTAGAAACTTACGGGTGTAATAGATACATAAAAAGAGATTGATGAGGTACAGGGCTATGCAGTTGTATTTCGATATGGACATGATTTCATTAGCTCGAATTGATTTGCCTTATGATTGCAATATATGATGAATATTGATGTTTGTTTTAAAAGACTTGTACTTCCAATAAGGAAATTGTATGAACTGATGAATACGATTTCTGTGTATGAGTACTATTAGTTATTAATCCTTAAGAAGTGACGAGTGTGTATTAAACTTTAATGCTAGGTTGGTCCTGACTGTGGGAATGGTCCTGTAAAAGGGGAGAGGGTTAGGATACCAGATATAAGTTAATGATTAGATGAGTAAGGATTTATAATGGGTATTGTGTATTGAAACGGTGTTAGCGAATATTAACGATGTTAATTTCTGAAAATTTTGGATTTAATAAGGCATGATAATGATAAATTTTATCTAGTAATAGGAACATGTAAATATGATGGTGTGGAGGTGATGTTTTAATGAGATAAATGAGGGAGACATACCCAGTTCTTACCGAGCTATTGGTTGACAGGGGTACCGGCGTATCGATGAAATTTCCACAGCGAGACCGCCATAGCAGTCGGAGTGCCACTGCAATCATGGTGATCCAGAATTCTATCTAGGACTTATGTTTAAAGACTCATTAAAATACAAGAAGGTTATTGTTTAGCTGTGTGAGCAGAGTGAAGGAACTTGATGGATTATAAATAAAAGCCACCAATTATTGAATGATTAATTATTATCTAACTTGATTATTATCTGATGATATCAATTTTATATTATGTTGCATGAACTAATCTTAGTCAGCCGATGATGCTTACCAGTATGTGTGATATACTGATACTGTATTCTTGCTACACCTTTTTCAAGTGTAGGTTGTGGCAGGTTAATGGAGTTTCATGATTGAAGTGGCGATACTCTATATCAACTTCAACATTTTTTTCCTCAGTCGAAGCTGTGTCTTTTGTTTCATTACTCAGATTAAAGCTTTTGTACATATCTAAACTAGGTTCTCGGGAATTGTTGTTAGCATTTCTAAATGAAATTGTAGAATATTGATTGTAATGTGGTTTTGTACAAGAAATTAATAGTTTCTATTAAGGAGATGTTTTCTTGTGAAATAGAGTTATAAAATGGGGTTCTCCTTTCTGACTAAAGTCGAGTAGGTGCCTGCACGATCTATTAGATTAGGTCGTTTCATACTCGGTGTGAAGAGATTGTCCTTACCTATGAAAGGATTTTATTAAATAATAACTATTTACTACTATTATTGACTAGTGAATCTTTATAAAATTATGTGTATTTAAAATTTTATAATAACATTTATAAAAGGATTATGGAGATATGTGATTTATCAAATGCGCCTTAGGATATTTTTATATATATCTTGTTTGTGAACTACGGTTTGCTCATGTGGTAAGATTGTATAATAATTGAGAAAATTTTGATAGTTTTCACAATTTGTGGGGTTTTCATATTTATAAAAAAAATACAACTTTTAAAAATTTCAAATTGCATGTCCAAACAAAACTTCAACTTCATATCAATCTGATCTCATATCATGATTTCATATTGAATGTCCAAACGGATCCTTAGTTCCTTTGTTATTATGTTTGCCTCTCTTATTTTAATTATTTTTTATAAAAAATATTTAACGTAATTATTAATAATATAATTATGATTTAACTAATTTGTTCTATATGATTTATATTTTTATTTAATTAATTGATAAATTTTTTTTTTGAAGAAACATATTGTTGTCTTAATTGTTGTTCAGGTAATCCTGAGTGATTCAATTATTTAACAATGAGATTTTTTTTTTCAATTTTTATGTTTGAAATCTCACCTACAGCTGCGTACTGGATGAGTGAATATTACAATTAAGTATATCTGGTTGCGGTGTGTGTGGGACTGTGGGTGGGTGGGGGATAGGGAACATTATCCTACAGTTCTGAAAGGGCATTTCCGACCCTACCACTTTTTTTCTTCAAACTTTAAATTTAAAATAGAAAATAGAGTTGTACACTTCAATCTCACTTCATTTTTGCTTCAAAAATGGAGTGTGAATAATGCTACTTCAAATTTGGAGTGGCACTATTCATCAACTTCAGATCTTCATTTGAAAATTATATTATTACTAGTGAATTTGTTCGCGCTTTACGCGATTACAAGAAATCAATTAATTTACAAAATCTAACTCTTTTCATAAAATTTTAATAAACTTTAAATTAATACAAGTCTCTTAAAGTTTCACTTGAAATTCGAAACTAAATACTATTTAGAAAATATTTCACGTTTTTAATTGAAATCACATTTTTGTTGTCAATTGATCATTTAAAATGTCTATGTATATGTTATTGCGTAAAATTAAAGAACTTCATAAGTACGAGTTTGTGCATGTTGGATTCTATATATGTACCTATATATATTTGAATCTTGTTCGAGATTCAACCAACTAATTGAAAGTGTTTTCTTATTTTCTCAAGTAAAACTTGTTGTTTGAGACAAAAAATTATTTGTTTCATGAATATGTCGTAATATGAAATGGATTCCTTATCTTGTGAATATGTAAAGAAGAGAATGTAAAAAGCAGCAATGAAAAATAGTCAAAATAAAAAATGATGTATTTAGACCTAAAATTATTCTCTTCACAAGATAAGGCAGCATTCTCTAAATTAATAATTTAGAGAATATTTAGTCTAAATCCTATATGGACTCCTTTTCTTGATGAATGTGTTCAAAAAAAGAAGTATTTAGTCATATACACGAAATCGGAACCATAGTAAACCATAATCGAAACTTCAACCAAACTTCGAACCACCAATAATTTAAAATTAAAACAATCTAAAAGGCAGCAGCAAATCTAGCTCCTCCAGTTTTCATCGGAAGCACCACCATCGCCACCATCTCTAGAGTAGCGAGACCCGCCATCACTATAACGGTCACCTCCACCATAACTGCTGCCTCCGCCACCATAACCAACTTCACGATGGCCACCTCCATAACCTCCACCACCACCACCACCACTACCATATCCACCTTAACGTCTGCCACCTCCGTTGCCACCGTCACCTTCACACTGCCACCGCCTCCGTAGCCACCACCAGACTGAGCTTAGTTCACAGTGATGTTACGACTACCAAGATCCTGGCCATTCATCCCTTCAATAGCATCCCGCATGACTTGTTCATCCTTGAAGATAACAAGTCCAAAGCCTCTAGATCTATCTATTTCACGGTCATTGATGATCTGAAAAATCAAAAATCATAAAAATTACATCAGCTCCAAATAGATCTACAAGACAGCCACCAAAACAAAGTAAATATTAGGGGAGAAACATAAAATCGATCTATCTTCATTTATTGTAAAAACATAGGAAGACCAAAAATTAGAATAATAGTAACAAATAGTAACAGTAACAGATTGAGTAACAGCAACAAGTCAAGTAAACCAGAGAGTAGCAACTGATCAATTCAGTAACGGGGGTTTAGCGAAGCCAAAGGCTCGTATTCAATTTGTGCCCTATAACAGACCTTGGATTCGATTACATCGCCGAACTGAGAAAAAGCCTCCACAAGTGTTTGGTCGGTGGTGGCCCATGCCAGACCACTAACGAAGCACCTGTATTCAACATCTGCCGTCGTTCCTCTCAAGCATATAATCATAAATTTTTTCTCACCCTCTCAAGCATATAATTATAAAACCCAATGTTTCTCCCTTGTCGTGATTGATACGGAAGAAAAAGATCACAGAACAAGGAGTACAAAGCAGTAAGAAGTTGAAATGGTGCAATATTTTTTTTATTAAAGTGTTAAAAAATTCTGTAACAGTTTGTAATGTCTTTTAATGTCTTTCAACAATTTTAATTATAGGAAAATAAATGTTGATTAATGCTCAATGGTGTCACTACAGGTGATTGTTAGACTTCTAAAAATATCTCATGAATAGATAAATTCAAATAAAAATTATTAAAAAAGCTAAAATTTGATGTAAAAGATAAATAACAATGCTGGCTTTAGAGAGCGCCACGTCAGCTGGTTCATGTTCCTCTTTTATATATATACTAGTAAATTTATCCGCGCTTCCCGCGGTCATTAAAAAAGTTATTAATTTTATATATGATCTTGTAGCAAATTTGGTTGAAAAATAAGAGATAAATTTTTTGTGTATGTGCGTACAAAAAAGTATATTTACTCCAATTAACTTTACAACTTTTCATATTACCAATTCTCAAGTTTATTTCATTCAAATCCTAAAAGTGAAAAAATGATTAGGATTGATGATAGGCACATCACTACTTATGTTACACTTTTGGATCACCTATTATATGATGCATATGTTATGCTCCCATCAACCAAATATTTCAAAGACTTCGTGAACCATCAATAAAGTGCAAACAGGAAATTTCGTTTTCGCATGCATCTGATGAAGTAAAACTTAGTTGCTAATATATAGATGTAGTGAGCAATCCAGGGGAAAATAGCATCACCGCTTTCTCTCTAAGACTTTTCTTTAGTTTTGTCTCAAATAAATAGTTCTTAGTAGTGTTTCATTGTATTTTGGTATCTCACATTCAACAAAATAGCTCATTTTCCCTTTGTTTGCTTAGATTTAACAAAGACGTGTTTTTATGAGTCACGCATTTTAAATACGAAATAAAAAGACAGTTATTTGAGTGCTGAATTAACTCCTGTATATTATTCACCAAACAATAATTTGGAAGAACATGTTGTATCCTTATATATATATATATATATATATAATTAAGTCTTCTAAAGTATACAAATTGGAATAGAAATTAAAGAAAGCTAACTATTTTCAGTTCTACAAGTGAAATGAAATAGCAAATCTTAATAACAAATAGATAAAATCTCAACAAAAACTCTTATTATCTTTTCCAACTTTTGATCTAGCACTGCTTCTACTTTCAGCATCACCACCAACGTAAGAATCATCTTCATCCGAGTAGTTTCACTAACATCATCTTCATACTTCTTAATTAGCAATGACTAGATTGGAGGTGCTTTCCAACTCCTTCCTCTTGTCTTCAAATTCATCAGCATCTCGAAGTTGGCTCATCTTTCGCATCCCTCTCACTTCAACGTAGTCTATTTATCTTTACTCATCACCAAACATAGCACAAATATGCAGCCATGTTCTCTCCAAAATCAAATGCAGACTTCTCCAACCAACTTTGTTTCACCACATCCTAGAAATGAATCCCATTTATGAAGTGTTTTATGCTCCAGTTTCCCCCTCATCATACCACAATATCATATTAGAAAGAATAAAAAAGGTGAATTATTAAACAACGATTTGCTTAGAAGAAATACCATATTTTAATACAAAAGTACATATGAAAGAAATAATAGTAATACAGGGAAACAACTAAAAGCAGCAATACAAGAACGGTAAATTAATAAACAATAACTAAGAATAATGCATTATAGTACTACAAAAGGATTAATGAAGTAACCCTTTGAATTTTTCACAAAAGCTATTAATGGCATAGAATTATACTAAATTAAGTAATTGTAATACAATTTCTCTTTAAAATTGAGCCAGACGGTTATAAGTTTTAATACTGACATACATTCGGCGATAAAATAAGGAGAAAAACTAATAAAAATAGAATGAGAGAAGAGATAAATACAGGTTTTAATGTGTCCCCCTCTTCCTATCAAAGGAAGCATATTGCTGCCTAAGATCACATATAGTTCAAAGATTCACGAGATATTTCAAAAATAGATAGAGCATCTGCATCTTTTATATGCGCAAATAGTTTGGCAGTTTTATAGTTACCAAAATGTCGATGGAAGGAAAGATAACGTAAATATTTATCATTTTTCCAATAAAAGAATGCAATATATGATAATGGTAACATGTGTGTAAAATTTTATTCTGTGATTACAATCCCTAAAGAAAAAAGAAAGAGATTTTTTAGATGTTCATGATTTGGAGAAAATAATTACTAAAAGTCTAATTTTTATACAACTTTTGATATACTTGAGAACTATGACGAAAAAAAAAAAGAAATGGCAGGTTTGTCCAAAAAAGTGATTGGAAATTTTGAAATTGTTCCTCAACAGAAAAACCAACTTCATCACACAAAATTAATTTGGCTGGGTATATATATTAAAAAGGAATTTCAGAAATTCATGTACCAACCTTTGCTTTTGCAATGGATTTATTCATCCCCCATCACCCTCTTTTTATCCCTCATCACAATCTTGATTTTTTTTAGTCTTTATCGTCTTTTTTCTCTTCCTTGTCTTCTTTAGACCTCTCCTCCTCCTTGTTTTCTGATTCAAGTACGTATTCACTGTTACTTGCGAGTTCGTCAAGGCTTGTTCTCTATGATAGTTCGAGAATAAATGATTATTGTTAATTTCCAGACTTGATGCTAGTTGGCGGACTAACATTCTTTAAGATTGACTTCAATTCAAAGGAGTTGAAGAGAATTCAAAGGTTTAATTACATAATTGTAGACTACATCATTGTAAAAAGTGTAGAAAACATAGAATCATTAAGTAATGAATGTTATTATAGAGTTCAGGGAGAAGGAAAAGAAGGAAAAGGGGAACTGAAAAGTTTGAAAAAAGCACAACAGAAGTCCAGAACAATAATTAGTTTTAGTAAATGAATAACCAAAAAAACTCATAGAATAGTAATCCATACAACCCAAAATAAATTGAAAAAAAAAGAAAAAAAATAACACTCTCACCTTTCATTCTTTGCATACGCCCTTTGGTTTCTTCTATATACCATAGGACCTTATAATACAAGATTAAATCAAGAAGTATTCCCAAAATATAGAATAAAAAGGTACCTCAATGTCACACCCCACCTTGGAGGGTATGACGGGCACCTGGTGCCTACTAGACTCTGGACTGCTAGATGGTCCAGCCTAAGCACGTCTGGTGCTTTTGGCTGGCCCTGGCTCTATTCCAAGAAACCAACCGGCTATATAACGGCTGTAAATACAGCCTCCGGCCAACTGGCCTATAGCCACCTATACCTGTACTATCAGCTAACCAGAACACATTCAATATAGGGGATCCTATGCGGGCCGACGAGGCCACCATACTGTCTAGTTATCTGTAACTCAACAATGAAATACTAGAAAGTTACGGGACCGGCAAGGTCACCACTACTGTCAGGCTATGGCCCCACACGGCCAACATAAAAGAAGTAAAAGTACTAACAGCTATACAACTGCACGGCCTCACACGACCGGCTCAACTGACCACAGGGAAATATATACAGACTGCAAGCCTCTAAGAATAACAATAGAAATGATCAGGACAGGGTCCCGACCTACCCGTACTGTACAACAAAAGAAAACGAAATACACCTCTGAAATTCAGTCTCCGGATGACAGGAGCTGAATACTAGATCGCTGACAGGAATCACGACGGATCGCCTGCTCGTCTATGAGTACCTGCAGGCAAGTAATGCAGCGCCCCACCGGGAGTCAGTACCGCTGGTACTGAGTATGTAAAGCAATAACTAAAAGAATCATCTGAAAACAACAATACAACTCATGTAACTGAAATAGGAAGGAATAGATTAGCTGTCTAATTACGTAAATCATACCTACTCTTAACTATACTGGAAGGAGTAGGAGTCATACCTGGAGATGTATCATTCTACTGTTGTTCTACTCGTATCTAATGTAACATGGCATAACGTAACATAACATAACATAGCTCCCACAAACCTTACCCGGCCCCCATAAGCCGGGAGGTACAACCAGCACAGAATCTATACCCCTACCCCGGTCATCCCATCTCCTATAATAGCTATAAGCATCCTGCCGATCCCTTGGGTATGCACTTGGGCTCACTGAGCCCCTGACTATAACCGCATCTGAGTCCGGAGGACTCCTGAATCAACACCCGGGCGTATCCGCTCGACAAGGGTGTGTAAGGCCGACCAAGGCACAATATGGGGAAAACTGGCATCCCATCTTCGTCCCCTGTGGGATGGCATGCCACTCCGTAGAGCAACATATCCTCGTCCTCTGGCGGACGAGTCGATACAGCTATCAACCCTGGGGTGGTCATGGATGCTAGGTAATCCAACCCCAAAACAATACAACGGTCTCAACTAGTAATACTATCTACATATCCCACATATTGAAGCAAATAGTAGTAAGGTATCCGTACATACTGTGTACTGAACTAGTAATGATAATGTATACGTACTTAATACATGCTGAGACTGATAATAGTATATATGTATAAATATAATCTTCTGCCATACTGTGTTGTATACTGAGTTTCTATAGTGACATGATTTACTACTTCTAACATGCTTCCTAAACTTCGTTTCAACCTACCATTCTACTTCTGAGATGCCTTATAGATATTACATTGTTTTACTGGGTTTCAACTGAATACGATAATATCTTAACATTCTGTATTACATCACATAGTGAGCATGCTGTGCAGTTCCTAGCACTTATATTAGAATCCATATCGTGTTAGCAAGTCTCGCGCTAATCATAACATGATGCTTCTAATATCGTACCAACATTCGTAATAAACATAACACATGACTTCTGAATATTCTACTGGCCTTTAAATTACTTTACTATACCGAGCTTACTAACTTGCCAAGGAAACTAACTTTACATACCTTATCCTCGAACTATCCATCTGTCGGACGAGGCTTAGCCATTACTTCAACTATTTCTCCCAATTGCATTCATAAATATGTCAATTAATACCAAATATAGCTTTATTTTAATGAACAACATCACTTCGATGTAATTTATAGCCTAAACTTAGGATTATCGAAAGACGGTCGAAAACTCGCTATTTTTCAGAGGTCCAGAAGGGAGAAATATTCACTTCACAGCTAGAAACACATAGACACTAGTTTGGAGCAATTCTACTTACCTTAGCTCGATAGCTCGACGATTCGTCGGCCGTATTTCACAAAACTAAATCCGTAGGAATGCTCTCTGCTGCTAAATACCTCAGTATCTGAGGTTAATTTGAGTTTGGACAACGTTTAGCAGCGTAATCGGATGAAAATTATATTACCTTCTTCGTTCCTTTTCCTCCTTTGGTTTTTCCCCTCTGTTTCACTGGAAATTTATAAGTTTAAAATGATTTAAAACCGAAGTGGGGCTTTATATACTTGGGCCTGGACAAGGCCAACGTGTCACGGAGCCAACGCGGAGGCTTCACCTCCGTGACACGCTACCATCGCGGAGGGGCTCTGCCTCGACTCCTCCCGCGATGGTTCGACAGGTTATCCGTCCGATCCTTTCCCGGGCCTTCCTCTAGCACGTATGGCTTTCAAATATGCCTAACCACCATGCGAATAGGCCACCTAGGTGTCGGAAATCTTACGGGGTATAACATTCTCCCCCCCTTAAGAACATTCATCCTCGAATGGAAGCTACTGTTTAGAGGACTTCTCAATTTACTCTTTTTTTGAAAAAGAAATTTCGGCAGAGTCTCCCCTGTAATATGGACTATACCAAAAACCTGAAATGCAGAAAAGTCCAACACAGGTACTGCACGCAATATTTTAAGATTCACTGGATGGCTATGTATCAATCTTTCTCATTTATATACAACCATAAGGTACTACATTAGTAATAATACGGACATACCTGTCGCCTGACTAGGCCTGTAATAGGTGAGGATATCTAGCTTTCATATCTTCTTCAGCTTCCCACGTCATCTCCTCACGGTTCCTGTTACGCCACAATACTTTGACAGACGCAATATCTTTAGTCCTCAACCTGCGAATCTGTCTGTCTAAGATAGCTACTGGAACCTCTTCATATGCTAACTCTTCTGTGACCTGGACATCCTGAACTGGAACAACCGTGGAAGGGTCTCCTACGAACTTCCTCAACATGGATACATGGAATACTGGGTGAACAGATGCTAACTCTGGAGGCAAGTTCAATTCGTATGCAACTCGGCCTATCCTTCGCCGAATCTGATATGGCCCAATGAATCTCGGGCTAAGCTTGCCTTTCTTGCCAAATCTCATCACCCCTTTCATCGGAGACACTTTCAGATATACCCAGTCATTTACCGCAAATTGTAGATTTCTGCGCCGCATATCTGCATAAGACTTCTGGAGGCTCTGAGCAGTCAGCAGGCGTTCTCTGATAAGCTTTACCTTCTCCTCTGACTGTCGAATGATGTCTAGCCCAATCAACACTGATTCCCCCTCTTCAAACCAGCCCACCGGCGATCTACACTTTTGCCCATATAATGCTTCAAAGGGCGCCATCTGGATAGCTGAATGATAACTGTTATTATAAGCAAATTCAATCAACGAAAGATGCTCATCCCAGCTACCCCCAAAATCTAGCACACACGCTCATAGCATATCTTCGAGCGTTTGGATAGTCCGCTCAGCCTGCCCATCTGTCTGAGGGTGGAATGCTGTGCTCAAATTAATCAGCGTTCCCAAGCCCCTCTGGAACGACTGCCAGAATCTAGCTGTAAACTGTGTTCCCCTATCTGAAATGATGGATACCGGCACTCCATGCAATCTAACTATTTCTCTGATATATAATTCGGCATAATCCTCAATCGAGAAGGTAGCCTTCACTGGCAGGAAATGAGCTGATTTTGTCAGCCTGTCAACTATTACCCCAATAGAATCATTTTTGCATCTGGTACGGGGTAACCCTGTCACAAAATCCATGTTTATCGTTTCCCATTTCCACGTAGGCACTGTTATATCTTGCGTCAAACCGCCCGGCTTCTGGTGCTCCGCTTTCACCTGCTGACAGTTAGGACATCTAGATACAAATTCAGCTACTTCAGCTTTCATACCTGGCCACCAGTAGATGTCTCTGATGTCATGGTACATTTTCGTTGCTCCTGGATGGAGGGAATAGCGGGCGTAATGTACTTCATGCATGATCTGCTGGCGAAGCCCTGAAACATTCGGAACACAAAGGCGGCCCTTACAGCGTAGCACATCATCCTCAGTCATTTGGAAATCTGACTCCTTACCCTTCTGAACTCTATCTCTGAGCTGGACTAAGTCAGGATCCTCGTACTGTCGTCCTTTTACCTCTGTAACTAATGATGACCCAGCAGAATTCTAAATTACTGCTCTATTATTTTCTGTTTCCATTATTTGAATGGCTAAACCAGCTAGCTGATGAATTTCCTTGGCTAACTCCCGCTTCTCAGGTCGCAAATACGCCAAACTCCCCATTGACTTACGGCTCAGGGCATCTGCCACTACATTAGCTTTTCCCGGGTGATAGAGAATATTTACATCATAATCTTTCAACAATTCTAACCAGCGACGCTGCCGCAGATTTAACTCCCTCTGTGTGAAAATATACTGCATGCTTTTATGATCTATAAAGATGTCTACATGGACGCCATACAGATAATGCCTCCAAATTTTTAGGGCGTGGATCACTGCGGCCAATTCCAGGTCATGGGTCGGGTAGTTCTTTTCGTGTTTCCTCCGCTGTCTGGAAGCATAAGCAATTACCCTACCATGCTGCATCAACACACAACCCAGTCCCAAACCTGAAGCGTCGCAATACACCGTGTACCCATCTGTTCCTTCTGGCACTGGGGCGGAGGTCAATCTATCTTTCAACTCTTGGAAACTCTGCTCACATGCCTCCATCCACTGAAATTTCGTTGCTTTCTGCGTTAGCTTTGTCAGAGGCGCTGCTATAGTGGAGAATCCTTCAACAAATCTCCGATAATATCCTGCAAAACCCAGGAAACTGCGAACCTCGGTCGGAGTGGTGGGTCTAGGCCATGTCTTGACCGCCTCTATTTTCTGTGTGTCTACCTGTATACCAGCATCCGACACGATATACCCCAAAAAGGCAACTGAGTTCAGCCAGAACTCACACTTAGAAAACTTGGCGTACAACTGACGGTCTCTAAGGATCTGGAGTACTGTTTGTAAATGGTTCTGGTGATCTATCTCTGAACGAGAATATACTAGGATATCATCGATAAATACTATCACGAACAGATCCAAATACGGTCTGAATATGTTGTTCATCAGATCCATAAACACTGCGGGAGCGTTCGTCAGCCCAAAAGACATAACCATAAATTCAAAGTGACCATACCTGGTCCTGAAAGCAGTCTTTGGAATGTCTTTTTCATGAACCCGGACCTGGTGATATCCGGACATCAGATCTATCTTAGCAAAACATCTGGGCCCCTGCAACTAGTCAAACAAGTCATCAATTCTGGGAAGCGGGTACTTGTTCTTTACTGTAACTTTGTTCAATTGCCGATAATCTATGCACATTCGGAGCGAGCCATCTTTCTTCCTCACAAATAAAACTGGCGCACTCTATGATGAAGTACTAGGCCTGATAAAACCTTTATCCAACAAGTCTTTCAGCTGCTCCTTTAATTATCTGAGTTCTGCAGGAGCCATACGATAGGGAGGAATCGATATCGGCTGAGTGCCTGGTAGTAAATCAATAGCAAAGTCTATTTCCTTTCTGGGGGAATACCAGGTAACTCATCAGGAAACACATCAGGAAACTCGTTCACTACCGGAACAGATTGGAGTGTCGGAGATTCTGGTCGAACATCCTGAACTCTGACCAAATGGTAAATACACCCCTTAGATATCAATTTCCTCGCCTGAAGGTAGGAAATAAACCTACCTTTTGGCGTAGCGGTGCTGCCCTTCCACTCCCGCACTACTTCTCCCGGAAAGTGGAATCGGACCGTCTTGGTCCAACATTCAACATTGGCAAAGCACGGCACTAGCCAATCCATACCCATTATGGCATCGAAGTCTATCATTTCTAGCTCGACCAGATCTACTATGGTCTGACGATCAGCAACCTCTACCGTACACCCCCGGTAAATTCGGCTAGCCACAATCGAGTCATCGACGGGTGTGGATACCGAAAAGGGCTGCTGTAATAATTCTGGTGCAATATTGAACTTTCGTGCCACAAATAGAGTAATGTAGGACAAAGTAGACCCTGGATCAATCAATACATAAGCAGGGTGTGAGCAGATAGTTAGCATACCTGTCACAACATCCAGTGACGCTTCTGAATCTTGCCTCCCTGGTAAGGCATATGTGCGGCTTGGACCCGCACCTGTACTAGAGGCCTCTGATCTGCCCCGACCCCTGCCTGCTGAAACTGAGGGCCTGCGCCCTGCCGAGGATGCTGTGGCTCGTGACCCTGCAGATGCCCTATCCTATCTATCCCGGTCCTCTCGACCTCTAGCTGGGCAATCTTTCATCAAATGGCCTTCTTTGCCATAAATATAACATGCGGTGGAGCCATACCTGCATGCTCCAGGATGGCATCGATTGCATATAGGGCAAAGCAGTAGAGTATACCTACTCTGCTCCGCCCTCCTCTGTAATGGTGAATCTTCCATCTGCGTGCCTCTACCAGTCTCTAACTGCCCCCTGCGGCTGAATCTACCCCCCTGCGACTGTGGCGGAGGCGGGGGCCTAGGCGGCTTGTCTAACAATCGTGGCCTGGGTCCTCCCCGGGCCTCCCTCTGTAACTCAACTGGCCTGTCCCGGTGACGCTGTTCCTGATTGGCCCTTCTGATCTCCCGATGCCGCTGTCTGATGCCCTCAATATTCTGGGCGAATGCCTGAACTCGAGCAATGTCCATGTCCTCTCGCAGTGTAGCTGTAATACAAGTCTCAACATATTCTGGATTCAACCCCATGATAAAGCGGTGTACTCTGGATGCCATGGTATCAACAAAGGCCGGTGCGTACCGGGCCAATGAATCAAACCGCAAGGAATATTCCCGAACACTCATGGCCCCCTACTCCAGATGTAGGAACTGGTCTACCCGGGCCTGTCGAATCTCCCGCGGCAAATAATGATCCAGAAAAGCTCCTGAGAAGCTGGACCAGGTCAGAGGGGAAACATCTCTCCCTCGGGACCTTTCCCAGCTTTCATACCATAATACGGCGATGTCCCGTAACCGAAATGCTGCCAACTCAACTGATTCTATAGGCGTGGCATGCATAACCCTGAAAATTCTCTACATTTGATCCAGAAAATCCTGAGGGTCCTCTGTCCGGTCCATACCTGTAAACTGTGGGGGATTCAGAGCCAAGAACTCTCGGACCCTCGAACTACCAGGCCCTCCTGACGACTCCACAACTGTAGACGGCATCGGCTGACCCTGAGCAGCCATCATCTGTGCTAACATAACTACCGCACTCCTAACCTCCTGGTCGGAAGGTGTCGGTATAGGGACTGCTGGAGGTAGTGTCGCCCCAAGTTGCTCCTGACGTGGTGGAGATTGCTGATAAGGCTGGGACGATGCCTCTGTAGTGCCCTCTGATCGGGCTGTTTCTAAACGAGGGTGAGGTATCCTGCTGGTGCCTTCCCCTGCTGCAATATCTAAACTCCGACCTGTGATAGGGTGTCGTTGTTCTGACATTATCTGTAACCAAAGAATACAGTAAGCTTTTAGGGACTCAATCCTATATTGTACCGCTCTACAGCACGACTGAATAAGAATAAAAGGCAACCATCCTATCATGCCTTGCAGCCCCCTACACATAGTATGTGGTGCACAACACATCCATGGACAGGACTCTACTTAGCACGGCTTGCAGACTCCCTGGGATACGACCTGCTCTGATACCAAGTTTGTCACACCCCACCTTGGAGGGTATGACGAGCACCTGGTGCCTACTAGACTCTGGACTGCTAGATGGTCTAGCCTAAGCACGTCTGGTGCTTTTGGCTGGCCCTGGCTCTATTCCAAGAAACCAACCGGCTATATAACGGCTGTAAATACAGCCTCCGGCCAACTGGCCTATAGCCACCTGTACTTGTACTATCAGCTAACCAGAACACATTCAATATAGGGGAGCCTATGCGGGCCGATGAGGCCACCATGCTGTCTAGTTATCTGTAACTCAACAATGAAATACTAGAAAGATACGTGACCGACAAGGTCACCACTACTGTCAGGCTATGGCCCCACACGGCCAACATAAAAGAAGTAAAAGTACTAACAGCTATACAACTGCACGGCCTCACACGACCGGCTCAACTGACCACAGGGAAATATATACAGACTGCAAGCCTCTAAGAATAACAATAGAAATGATCGGGACAGGGCCCCGACCTACCCGTACTGTACAACAAAAGAAAACGAAATACACCTCTGGAATTTAGTCTCCGGATGACAGGAGCTGAATACTCGATCGCTGACAGGAATCACGACGGATCGCCTGCTCGTCTATGAGTACCTGCAGACAAGTAATGCAGCGCCCCACTGGGCGTCAGTACCGCTGGTACTGAGTATGTAAAGCAATAACTGAAAGAAACATCTGAAAATAACAATACAACTGATGTAACTGAAATAGGAAGGAATAGATTAGCTGTCTGATAACGTAAATCATACCTACTCTTAACTATACTGGAAGGAGTAGGAGTCATACCTGGAGATGTATCGTTCTACTGCCGCTCTACTCGTAGCTAATGTAACATGGCATAACGTAACATAACATAACATAGCTCACACAAACCTTACCCGGCCCCCATAAGCCGGGAGGTACAACCAGCACAGAATCTATACCCCTACCCCGGTCATCCCATCTCCTATAATAGCTATAAGCATCCTGCCGGTCCCTTGGGTATGCACTTCGGCTCGCTGAGCCCCTGACTATAACCGCATCTGAGTCCGGAGGACTCCTGAATCAACACCCGGGCGTATCCGCTCGACAGGGGTGTGTAAGGGCCGACCAAGGCACAATATGGGGAAAACTGGCATCCCATCTTCGTCCCCTGTGGGACGGCATGCCACTCCATAGAGCGACGTATCCTCGTCCTCTGGCAGACGAGTCGATACAGCTATCAACCCTGGGGCGGTCATGGATGCTAGGTAATCCAACCCCAAAACAATACAACGGTCTCAACTAGTAATACTATCTACATATCCCACATACTGAAGCTAATAGTAGTAAGGTATCCGTACATACTGTGTACTGAACTAGTAATGATAATGTATACGTACTTAATACATGCTGAGACTGATAATAGTATATATGTATAAATATAATCTTCTGCCATACTGTGTTGTATACTGAGTTTCTATAGTGACATGATTTACTACTTCTAACATGCTTCCTAAACTTCGTTTCAACCTACCATTCTACTTCTGAGATGCCTTACAGATATTACATTGTTTTACTGGGTTTCAACTGAATACGATAATATCCTAACATTCTGTATTACATCACATACTGAGCATGCTGTGTAGTTCCTAGCACTTATATTAGAATCCATATCGTGCTATGAAGTCTCGCGCTAATCATAACATGATGCTTCTAATATCGTACCAACATTCGTAATAAACATAACACATGACTTCTGAATATTCTACTGGCCTTTAAATTACTTTACTATACCGAGCTTACTAACTTGCCGAGGAAACTAACTTTACATACCTTATCCTCGAACTATCCGTCTGTCGGACGAGGCTCAGCCATTACTTCAACTATTTCTCCCAACTGCATTCATAAATATGTCAATTAATACCAAATATAGCTTTATTTTAATGAACAACATCACTTCGATGTAATTTATAGTCTAAACTTAGGCTTATCGAAAGACGGTCGAAAACTCGCTATTTTTCAGAGGTCCGGAAGGGAGAAATATTCACTTCACAGCTAGAAACACATAGACACTAGTTTGGAGCAATTCTACTTACCTTAGCTCGGTAGCTCGACGATTCGTCGGCCGTATTTCACAAAACTAAATCCGTAGGAATGCTCTCTACTGCTAAATACCTCAGTATCTGAGGTTAATTTGAGTTTGGACAACGTTTAGCAGCATAATCGGATGAAAATTATATTACCTTCTTCGTTCCTTTTCCTCCTTTGGTTTTTCCCCTCTGTTTCACTGGAAATTTATAAGTTTAAAATGATTTAAAACCGAAGTGGGGCTTTATATACTTGGGCCTGGACAAGGCCAACGTGTCACGGAGCCAACGCGGAGGCTTCACCTCCGTGACACGCTGCCATCGCGGAGGGGCTCTGCCTCGGCTCCTCCCGCGATGGTTCGACAGGTTATCCGTCCGATCCTTTCCCGAGCCTTCCTCTAGCACATATGGCTTTCAAATATGCCTAACCACCATGCGAATAGGCCACCTAGGTGTCGGAAATCTTACGGGGTATAACACTCAAAAAAGTATGAAAGAGAATCCCAAAAATCATAAAAGAGAGAAAATTGTTATTTACCTTGGTGGAGAAGAGTGTTTGTGCTCTCTAAACATCATTGGGGATGAGTGCCTAATACTCCCTGGAGAAGAGGTAGAAACGGTAGATAGGGAGGCGCTATTTCGGGAGTGATAGTCGGTATTAATTAATTGACACTTTTATATTTAAGTTAAATGAAAAAAATTATATTTAAAAAGACCAAAAAAAATGACAAAAAAGATAAATAGTGATCTAAGCTTGTGAAAGGTGCCACATCAACGGGCGTATATTCCTTTTTTATATATTTTATATAAATATATAGATATATAATAATTAATAATATAATATATAATAATAAGTTAAATTGAGATAATGGAAAAAACTCACTCTAATCTATTTACCAAACACTTAGCAACACATTTAAGCAAAGAATCACATCAAAG
The DNA here is from genome assembly GCA_035772735.1 of Datura wrightii. Classification (NCBI taxonomy): domain Eukaryota; kingdom Viridiplantae; phylum Streptophyta; class Magnoliopsida; order Solanales; family Solanaceae; genus Datura; species Datura wrightii. The sequence goes on along the minus strand of JASDFA010000003.1, from coordinate 114,416,849 downwards.
GCACGTCATAAAATAATTTCAAACTAATTGGTGGGATAGAATGAACTATCAAATAAATTCTTAGACAACATTAGTTATCTGACATCAATAAAGGTAAAATAATTGATGCAGAGACTCTATATATTGAAATTGAACATCACCAACATATGAAGATTCATACCCGTGAAAGTATTTTTTTTCTCTACTGCAGAATTGGAAACACTATGTATTAAAATTGAATACACCAAGATTATAGAAAATTTAAAAACTCTCCTACATCCCCTAAACAATTTAATAGATTCACAAATAATTTGTAAGCAAGATATGTTGAAGGAAATTCAGTTTTCAGATAATTTTGATGTGAGTACTATAAAAAGTTTAGTGATCAAGATATTGATCAGGTCACCAAAAACATAAGAAATAGGTCCACCAAAATTCAAACCAGCCAGTGCCTATCAGTGCGTTTAAACCGGTAAGCACCGATACAACAGTGAATGAAAAGGTAAAATTCGATAACACCCTGCAATACACAAACAAAACTCCAAGAATCCAAAAATATCCAGTAAGTAAATAGGTCCAAAAAATAAAACTTTATAGATTTTTGGAAGAAATTAAAAAGTGAGTATTTACGAAAGATCTCGTTTGAGTTTTTATTTGTATCCTATTTTGCTTCATCAAGACCTTGTGCTTCTTCTCGATAATTTTTTTCTATGCATTTGAGGGATTTATTATATAAATAGAGATTGAAGGTAATTCCAAGCAGAAAAGAGAAAAACTCATCAATTGTGCAGAGCTTTCAATTTTTTATTTTATTCATAAAGATTAGAATATATTTTGGCATAAAAAGACAGAAAAGATTTGTTCAATCAAAAGCAAGAGAGATGAAGCCATAATTAAGTGGATAAAGGAAGTACATATTTATTAGTTTTTTAAGAAAGATAAAATCAGATTTAACGTTCAAATTTGAAGTCATTTAAACAAAAACAAAAAAATGAAGCAAATTTCTCAATATACAGAATAGAAAATTACCTATACACAACAAACCATTTAAATATAAGTTTGGTGAAGAACCAGTAATTTTCAGTCTTGAAGCTCTTCAATTTTAGCTTTAACTTTCGTATTTGTGTGTATCGGCAAAGGGTCCAAAGTCACTGGTTTTCTCCCAGTGTGGCCGCATTAGAAAACCATTATGATGTAGAATAGAAGGACAATACGTCTTTGCTTGGCTTTAAGAAGTTTACTATTTTTATCCTTTGGTAGTTGTGACACTTGAAGAAGGATAAGAAAGTGCATGTTGAGTATGTTTAGGGAAGCAGTTTTTTTTTTCTTAACTGAGAAAGCAAGTCACTTTTTAAATTTTATTAATTGAATAATTGAAATTTTAAAACCAAAAATATCAAATTACTTAGAAAAAGATAAATAGTCATTCTAATCGTTAAGACATGCCACATCGCTGGGCCTAGGTCCTTCAATTATACATGTATATATTGCTATTAAAGTAAAAGAAAGGCCAAATATATAGTACACTAGATACTACTCAAATGTATTCTAGATTCTTTCCAGCACTTATAGCAAGAGGGATTTGATAAAGGCTAATAACAGTCTGGTATCAATTATGATTGTGAAAAATATAATGTTCCATTTCATTCTGATACTGCACAAGCGTTGAGAAGAGTTCAACTGACATGGAGAAGAAGATGAATAAGTTTAATGTTGTGTTTAAAAAGTTCTCCTTTATTGATTTTTTTGCATCGAGAATGTGTTATTCATGCTTGAAATGGTCTCTAATGGCAATGCAACGATAAGACAAAGTTGTTTAAATCTGTAAATAAAATTAAAAAATAGTTAATTCTGGAGCTGTCAAAGCCATTACAACTTTTTAAACTTGCACAATGAATTACTCCAAGTGACTGTTTAACAATAGTAGAAAGTTTAAATTTAATCTATTGACTCATTCAAACATATTCATAATTTAGGCACCACATATATAAGAGGTTTACATCAAATATAAGGATAGATAAGTGAAAAACTTCATAACCGTAAAAAAAAAGATAAATATGCAAGCTTAACAATTAAAAATATGTCAACAAATGACTGCAATTGACAAAAAGGAATGTCTAGATTTGTGAATTAGGTGTTCCTATATGAGAATTGCCAATTTGAGAAGAAATGATTTAAGATCATTTCACTTGTTTTAGTTACCGAATAACTAAGGTTAAGAATAAAGAAATGATTTAAGACCATTTCACTAATTTTGGTTACCGAATAACTTAGTTGAACAATTGAAGAGGTCCTTGACATATGACTGAACAATGACCATGCATTCTTCTACATTGTTTAAGCCTTTGAATGCAATTTGTATGGAAAACTTCTACGACAAAGATCGTGCAGTAAAATTACATACCACAAACTATAAGCTTGTGGATTATTTTATATGTTTGAGTTGTCACCCCTGTGCAGAAACTATTAGTATTTTGTAGGAAACTTTCTAGGAAAATATATTATATTAATTTTTTGGACTTAAAGTTGAAAAGTAAGTCTTACTAACACCAAAATTCTATTATCAAGGCCACAAAAAGGAAAATTAATAAATCCTTGGGTAATATTGAGTATATTTTGAAGAAATGAATAAGTTATCAATTCATAATGAAAATTTTTAGGTACTTTACATCCGCTAATGAAAAATCCTTCCTTTGGAAGAAGTAATCTTGAAGGAAAAAAGATAGCATAACACTTAGTTATAACTAATGTAAACTGTAGATTAAAAAATTGAAACAGAAAGAATCAACAGCAACGCGCTTAAATCAAAATGTTCGATAAATTGTGCTCACCATCCATAAACTATAGACAGTCACACGAGTTGTAAATCTTTTTTTAATTGAAAGGATCAGATCACTGAACTGTTTCTAGAAGAATTTCATATTTTCTTCCACTATCAATCTGAACATTATCACAACATAAATTAAAGGGATAGAGCCAATAAAAATGAATTTAAGTATAATTTTATAGATTCTTAAGTCACAAATTCAAATGCACCTATTTAATATGTATAGTATAATCAGTCCCATAAAAGGGTTATATAATTGATCTCAATTGTTTTGAGATTGCAACAACATAGTTAATTGACTGAATAAAAAGAATTCAAAGACTCCATCAAATTTTAGCTTATCATAATATGGGCAGTGTCTCAATAACCGATACAGTTGATCATGATAATGTAGTAGAAGTGACAGATTAATCAGCAAAATAATTCTTTTTTTCAAATTTTGGGTTATAAATATTTTCACACATGTAAGAGAAGTAAAAAGAGTATAGAAGCCACTCAGTTTTTAATAGAAAATCATAAACTCAGTTATATAGAAGGTAAATATACACAAAGTTCCAACCATACATGAAAGAAAACCTAAAACTCTCAAAAATATAACATGAAAGAGAACCCTAAAATTATAAAAAGAGAAAGAGGAAGTTTACCTTGGGATACCAAGAGATAAAAGAGAAAGATGAATATTTAGCCATAAAAGAGAAAGATGAATATTTAGCCCCGGATGTAGGAGAAACAAGATGAAGAAGCTATTGAAAAAGAACCATGTAAAGGAGAAGGAAGAAGAACTGAAGCGATGTATGAATCATATAGGAGGAAGAGACACAATCAAACGACTTTTACTTTCTTAATATATAGCACACAAAGTCGATATCCTTTATGTCAATTTGATATTTATAACAAACATGCCATCTAAAACTTTCTGTGAATGAAATTTCCCTAATTTCACTTCCATACTAAAAAAACAAAGAAAAAATGTAGAAGAGCCATAAAAATCAGAGAACAATTTGGAGTAGCAAAGCTACTTTCATGTAAATAGCTCATTTGTTATCAAATAACAAAATTTGTCTCAATTGCAAAATCACAATGGTTCTCAGTGATGCAATTTTCTTGAGATTGTATGTTGAATTATCATATTTTGTAGGGTGACTAATTAACATTGCAGCATATCTTAGTCCCAGCAGTGATCAGAGAATAACCTGAGTAGACATTTCTGGAATAAAGGAGAAGAGAAGATCGTGTAAGCCATGATTAATAGAATAGTTTATTTTCATAGAACTCAACATGAAAATTTATTTTAAAAAATATGATAAACAACCTCATATGGAACAAAGTTGTGAAGAATATATTCAGTTGATTGTGCATTAAAAATAAAGGAACCAAAAAATAGACACAACACAAATAGTTAAAATTTCATCGAGGTATGCAAAAAACTGATAGAAAGAGAAGATCAGGGAAGTGGTTAAGGGACAACCAAAATGAGAACACACTTTCAGGTGTGCATCTCCAACCAAAATAATGTAATCCAACATGGTTTGACTTCATTGTACCATTGATGTACACGTAAAAAGTAGGCAAATTACAATCTTTCTAATTCGGGATGCAATCTGTGAAAATAATTTTAACAAATTTTGTTGCATTGTGATAGTACCAGACATTCTGTATGGATCAAAGAGAAATAAATGAATTAAAGATAGGAACAAAGTTTAAAACAAAAGAAAGAAAAGTTACAACATATCGATAAACGTATTGAATCTCGAGTTGGTAAAAGTAAATGAGGGAAAAAGATGAACTTATTAATTTTCTATTCTTGTACAAAATCACGATGACCCAAACATCTTCTGGCACTTGGGATACCTTGATCACAAACACGAGAAGATTACATCATAATATCAAAGATGAATCAACATACAAATATTCAGTGTCAATTCAATTTAAGGTTAATATGCAACTAAATGGGACTTACTTTGTATATCTTTGTGCAAATGAGAGTCCTTTGCTTTGCCGTCTGTAAAAGTCAACCATGGAGAAAGAAATAATCAGATTCGATCATCAAGTGCAGACAATAAGAATTATAAACAAATAGAGAAAAGATAATTGTGAAATGGAGCAGTGAGGAAGAGGGAGATCTTGGTGATGAAAGCACCAGTGACGGCGAAACACACCATAAATAACTTATTGGGGATCCATTCCTGCGAAAATTACCGATACTTAATTATATTTGATCTTGAGTATGATTGCCGATGACTTGTTGATTGTTGATTGTTTTGGTTAGTTTTAGGCACTGGAATTGAAGGGATGAAGATATCGGTGTCGAAGGTTTGTAGAGTATTTGAAAAGACGCATCGTTTATACTTGTGTTGAAACCTAATTTTGTAAAATTAATAAGTTTTTTGTGCAAAAATCCCAAAAAATGAGAAAATAGTTAAATATGTTTCCTGAACAGAGAAGCATGTTACATCACGGGCTGAAGTCCCTCAATTATATAGATATAGATTGATTGATTGATTGTAATATATAACACTTTTAATTTAATAATATAAATTGTAAGATCATTTATTAAGTATCTCATTTTCGTAATTATTCTTTTATATAATATTTTTATTATATTAATTTTAATTTTAAATTAATATATAATTTTTATAAATTGTATGATATTTGCTTGCAATTTATATTATTTAAAAATATAAGATATAAAATAATTTTATATTAAATGAATATATAAGAAAACAATATGAATTATATAGGGTGATTATATAGAAAAAAAGTTATTTTATGTAGTAAAAAAATATAATAAATAAAATAAATATAATAATATAATATTAAAGAAAAGGAAGAATAAAAGAAGAATATTCTTTTTTGGAGTATTTGGAGTAGTTGAATGAAGTTGATTTGCTCCAAATTTGTGCAACTTTATTTTTTCTTCAAAATTAAAGTTTGAAGCAAAAAATGTTGTTAGGCTGAAAATGATCTTATGTCTAAAGTTGTATTCATTTTTACAAAAAATAAAATAAAATAAAATAAATAGTATCAATTCATTGTAAATACTCTACATTATAACTAAAAAGATCGAAACAAGTAATAATCTTATTCATTTTATGACCGTAGCTTCAAGATCCCTAGCTTCACACCATTCCTAACATTTTTTATTTTTCACACAATAATATTTTGAACTAAATATTTGAACCTGTAAAATGAAATGGTGAACAACAATAGCGTTGAAAATCATTTTTTTCTTGAAAGAAATATTTAAACAAAAGAGTACATCATAAAATAAAAAATTAGTTAGATCACAATTTTTTATATTAAGAATAATTAAGTTTAAAAATTATCGCAAAAATTAAAATAAAAGAGTCAAGCATAACCACAAAGAAAAAAAGTGTTAAAAAGTCGAATTTGTGGGAAGGTTTATGTAATTATTTCTTTAATTTGTTGGCCATAATGATTTTGCAGATAAGCTATCATGAGTTGAAGAATTTTGCTGATACAAAGTGAATATAAATTATTTTAGTGAAAATTTTGTTATAATTGAATGACAAATTAAGTTATTACCCTTCGAGAGATTCAGACATATTTCAGATATATATCATATAAAAAGTTAAAATTAAAGAGTTGTCAAAAAAAAGAAAGGAAACATTCTTTTTTAAATAGACTAAAAAAGAAAGCGCAACGAATAAATTAAACCGGAGAAAGTTGTAGTTTATTGGATTGGGATAATGATTCTAAACTTTGGACTTTTCGTTATATCTGAATTTTACCATCAAAATATGAGATTCGATGTGGGAAATCATGGTGTTGAGCTTTAAACACCATGATTTGAAATCTAACCACATGCGTGGACTCGGGTAATTGACATTATGTGTAGATTTGAAATGCTCGACTGAGATTTGACGCAGAAATCAGTAGAGAAGTTGAATGGCTATTGTACACCATAAATTTTCCGTAATAAGACCGTCGTGTGCACATGTATATTGAGAATTTTAGTGTATAACACACCGGGGAGAAGGCTTAGGGGTGAACACACAAGCGTGTTGTCGAACGGACGGGAGGCCAGGACTGGGAGACTGGGCGGTGCGTTGTGCAGCCTCCCCCTGCGCATGGACTGGCGCACCAGGCCCTTGGTAAAGTGCGATGGGAGGCATGCCGCACACCCTTCCCGCCCCCCCCCCCCCCCCGGTCGGTGGCCTCAAGCATATATACTTAGTCCCTTGATTCCAATTCATTTTATAAATATTTCAAGAGAGAGAGAGCTCGGCCACACGAAGGGATTTTCTAACTTTTCATTCAATTTTCATCAAATTACGTCGCTAAACTCCATCCAAACACAAATTTACCTTGGATAACGAGTTCTAGGCCTAGGGAAAGCATCTCTTGTTAAGGTTGTGTCGAGTCTTAGTATTGAATTATAGTTATTACTATCAAAATATATCATTGTGTGTCGAGTCTTAGTATTGAAAATAGCCCTATTATCTCAGTGGAAGGACTGCAGTTGAGTGGAATCGTCGACTACAGGTTGAAACTAATTGGATAGATGAGAATCGGCACTCGATGTATGTTAAGGTTAATTCCTTTCGGCAAGTTACTCTTGTTGTTTTGCTGATAAGATCAATACCCTATAGTAGCGGGTGCCTATAGTGTTGTGGTTAGCTGATGCGAGAAGAATTGAGGTTATAGTATAGTATTCCTCATTAGGAGGTTTATACCCAGTTTTAATTATCACTAGAGGCGACATAGAAGTTTTCTGTTCAGTTGTTTACCGATTAGAAGGATTAGTAGGCGCCTTGTTACCATCTTGAGGCCATAGAGGCCTGAGGGTGGCTGCTAGTGTATATTGCTAAACTAGGCAACGTAAGGCGTAGTTGGCGACACAGTTTATAATTCTACGCCTACACAGTTATAGAAGCCCAGACGACTCAGATACAGTTACAGGACCCCAAACGGCTCAGATATAGTTACAGGAGCCTAGACGGCTCGAACACAGTTACAGGAGCCTAAACGGCTTAGATAGAGTTAGAGGAGCCCAGATGGCTCAGGCATGACTACAAGAGCCCAGATGGCTCAAATACAACTACAGAAGTCCAGACGGCTTAGACCCAGTTGCAGGAGCCTACCAGGCTCGGATACAGCTTTAGAGATCGAGTATACCTTAGTTACAACATGCCTATGGACCTATAATAGTTCTAATAAGAAGAGTGTGCATTGCTTGTACTTGTCGGGGCTTATGGGGGCCCAGGTAGGTTATTCTATATTGGTTGTACCTTCCAAGCTTATGACGGCCTGGTTAGGTTCTTGTTTGTATATATTCTTGCTAGTAATATTCCAGATTGTGAGGCTATTCAGGTTTAATTCTTATCCTCCTGATTAATTTCTTCCAGTCCTTCTATTGGCCTTATTCAACTTTCAATACTGCTTTACATATTTGGTACATATTGTACTGACGCCCATCTTTGGGGGGCTGCATTACTTGCCTGTAGGTGCGGATAGACGTGGTTCAGGACCTTCCTAGCTGCCAGCCAGAGTTAGCAGTCTAGTCAGCTCCTTTTCTCCGGAGTTGATAGTTAGAGAAGGTTTGTTCTTGTGTTGTACAGCTTTTGGGTAGGTCGGGGGTTTGTCCCGATCATTATTCCACACTTAGAGGCTTGTAAGCTACAGTTTTTTAGTTGATAGTTGTTGTTGGCTGTGTGGGGCCTATGTATGTTATATTTTTGCATGTTGGCCATGTGGGGCCTAGTTTAGCTAGTCAGTTAGCATCCTGGTCGGTGTTATTATGAATACCATCGCTTGTTTTCAGTCTTTTATAACTAGACAGCATGATGGTCTTGTCAGCCTGCATAGGATCGTTTTTATCGCCTTGTTTGTTGGGTTAGTTGTTTTCCTTTACAGGTGTTGTGCGGCCTTGTCGGCCTGAGGCTGTGTTTATCTAGAGTGGTATCTCACTGATGGCTCGCCCCCCCCCCCCCCCCCCCAGAAGGAGGCCTTCTTCTAGCTCATTGTTTTCTTGATTTTAAGTTACTGGCAAGCACGAGAGGTGTCTATACCCAGTCAGGTTAGCCTAGACCCCAGTGTGGCACTAGGATGCCCCCCTGGGTGGGGCGTGACAAACTTGATATCAGAGCAACGTCGTATCCCAGGGAGTCTTCAAGTCGTGTCAAGTAGAGTCATCTTTATGGGTGTATTGTGCACCACATTCTATAGGCAGGAGGCATAATAGTGTGGTTACCCTCCTTCCTCCTCTAGTCGTGCTATAGAGCCATGTTGTATAGGATAACTCCCTAAGCTTACATTATTCTGCTTATCTATAAAGAAGATGTCTGATGCACGACAGACCACAACTAGTCGGGAATTGGACACTGCTGTGGGAGAGGGCACAAGTAGGGGGCCCCAGTCAGAGCCAGCCTGATCTGAGGGCGATAGAGAGACTTCATCCCGGTCTCCCGAGCATTATCTGCCACGCCAGTGGCTGATATACCCGTACAACCCCCAGCCATCCCTGTTTCATTGGATCGGGAGATTAGGAGCTCAGTTTACATGTTGGTTCAGATGATGGCTGCCCAGTGTCAACCTCAACTAGTAGTACCAGTTGTTGTCGTGCCCACTAAGGGGCTCGAGAGTTTGAGAGTCTGCGAGTTCCTTGCTTTGAGTCCTCCACAGTTTACAGGAACAGACCATAGAGATGGCCCTCAAAACTTCATAGACCAACTATAGAGGAAATTTAGGGTTATGCATGCTTCCACGACAGAATCAGTTGAATTAGCAATGTTCCAGCTGTGAGAGATAGCAGTTTTATGGTATGAAAGTTGGGAAAGGACCCGAGGCAGAGATGCACCTCCACATACATAGCCTAGCTTCTCCGAAGCCTTCATAGACCACTATTTGTCCTGAGAGATCCAGCAGGCCAGAGTAGAGAAATTTTTACATCTGGAGTAGGGCAGAATGGGTGTAAGAGAATATGCGTTGAAGTTTGATTTCTTGGCCAGATATGCGCCAACATTTGTTGATACTATGCCAGCCAGGGTACATTGGTTTATTATGGGCATGCACTAGAATATATGAAATCTTGTATCACAGCCACACTGTGAAAGGATACGGACATCTTACGGATTTAGGCCTTTTCTCATAATATAGAGGAAATTAGGCAGCGTCAGTACGCGATTGATAGGATAGGTCAGGAGCAGCGTTGGAGGGCTAGACTTGCAGACTTTCAAGTAGATTTTAGGGTGGGCCGAGGCCTCATTTATCAGGTAGGCCACCTAGGCCCCCATTTTAGCAGCAGCAGGGTAGCAAATCAGATTGTCGTGGATAATCAAATCCCAGCGAAAGTTCATGAGCGTAAGGCTCACAGCAGCAGAGGGGTCCAGATCAGATGGGACCAGCTATACCACATTGCAGTACCTGTAATAGGAGACATCCAAGGACATGTAGATACAGCTCCACCACCTGTTATTCCTATGGACAGGAGGGATACATGATGAGGGATTGTCCGACTAGACACCAGGGTGGTCGGGAGCAGCAGAATAGGTCCTCAAGGTTCATATGCTCTAGCACTTCTGCAGGGCGCAGGCCCTCTCTCCAATCGGAAGAGGCCGGGGTAGATCAGGGGCATCTAGTTTAGGTAGTGGTCAAGATCGCACTTATGCTCTACTAGGATAACAGGAGTCAGAGTTGTCACCATATGTTCTGACAAGTATGTTGGATGTTTGCTCTCACTCGTTTTATGCTCTGATAGATCCAGGTTCCACTTTGTCTTATGTTACTCCATTAGTATCCCAAAAGTTTGGTATAATAGCAGAATTGCTTCAGCAACCCTTCTCGGTGTCTACACCCGTTTAAACTCTATTGTTGCTAAGAGAATTTACCAGGGTTGTACAATAGAGATTGTTGGTCGCCAGACTTTAGCAGATTTAGTGGAGCTAGAAATGATTGATTTTGATGTAATTATGGGTATGGATTGGATGGCACTATGTTATGCCAATGTGGAGTGTTGGACCTGGACCGTTTGATTTCACTTTCCAGGGGAGGTAGTGCAAGAATGGAAAGGCAATGTAGCTACACCAAAAGGTAGGTTCATATCCTATCTTCGGGAGAGAAAGTTGATAGTGAAGGGATGTATGTACCATATTATTAGGGTTCGAGATATGCAAGTAGAATCCCCGACTCTTTAGTCCATCCCAGTGGTTAGTGAGCTTTCAGATGTGTTCCCAGATGAGCTCCCGGGTATTTCCCAGAGCGTGAGATTGATTTTTCTATCGACTAACTACTAGGTACACAACCTATATCTATCCCTCCATATCGAATGGCTCCTGCCGAGTTGAAAGAGCTGAAAGAATAGTTGAAAGACTTATTAGATAAGGGTTTTATCAGATCTAGTACTTCACCGTGGGCTGCGACAGTTCTGTTTGTGAGAAAGAAAGATGGCTCCCTACGCATGTGATTATCAGTAGTTGAATAAAGTTACTATTAAGAATAAATATCCTCTTCCAAGGATAGATGATTTGTTTGATCAGCTGCAAGGGGAGAAATACTTCTCCATTGTCTTAAGATCAGGCTATCACCAGATGCGAGTTCGGGAAAAAGATATTTCAAAAATAGCTTTTAGGACCAAGTATTGACATTTTGAATTCTTGGTTATGCCCTTTGGGTTGACGAATTCCCCAGCAGTGTTCATGGATTTGATGAACAGTATCTTTAGCCCATACCTAGATTTGTTTCTGATAGGGTTCATTGATGATATTCTAGTATATTCCCGCTTGGAGGTTGAACATAGAAATCACTTGCGAACAATACTTCAAATCCTCAAATACCGCCAATTATATTTGAAGTTCTCGAAATATGAGTTCTGGTTGAATTCCATAGCCTTCTTAGGCCAATTGTATCAGATGCAGGCATCCAGGTAGACTCACAGAAAATCGAGGCAGTTAAGACATGACCTATACCTACAACTCCAATGGAGGTTTGTAGCTTCCTGGGTTAACTGGGTATTACAAGAGGTTCGTGGAAGGATTTTCTACCCTATCAGCACCCTTAACTAAATTGACTCAAAAAACAGTCAAATACCTCTGGACTAAGGCTTGTGAGTAGAGTTTCCAGGAGTTGAAAAATAGGTTGACATCCGCACCAGTATTGGCCTTACCGGAGGGTTCAGAGGGCTATGTTCTATATTGTGATGCTTCGGGCATTGGGTTAGGGTGTGTTCTGATTTAGCACGACAAGGTGATTGCTTATGCTTCAAGGCAGCTAAGGAAACACGAAAAGAACTACTTTATCCATGATTTAGAATTAGCTGCAACGGTTCATGCTTTAAAAATATGGAGGCATTATTTGTATGGCATGCATGTGGATGTTTTTACTAATCATAAAATCCTCCAGTAGATCTTCACGCAGAAATAGTTGAATTTACGGCAGCGTCATTGGCTAGAATTGTGGAAAGACCACAACGTGAACATCTCATACCATCCAAGGATGGCTAATATTGTAGTCGATGCCCTTAGCCACAGATCTATGGGTAGTTTAGTGTATCTGAGGCCAGAACAGCAAGAAATGGCTTGAGAGTTGCACTAGTTAGCTAGTCTAGCAGTCCGGATAGTAGATTCAGAGGATAATGGGGTTGTAATTCAGAATACGACAGTATCATCTCTGGTTGTAGAGGTGAAGGAGCGACAGTATGAGGACCCTAATCTAGTATAGCTCAGAGACAAGGTTCAGTAGGGTGAATTATCATCCTTTGAGTTGACAGAAGACAGGGTCTTGAGATCTAGAGGTCACTCTGTGTCCAGACATGGCATGGCTTCACCAAAAGATCATGGCAGAGGTACAATACTCTTGTTACTCCCTTCATCCGGGTTCGACGAAGATGTACCATGATATAAAAGAGATATATAGTGGTCTGGAATGAAGAAAAATATAGCTGAGTTTGTGGCACAATGTCCTAATTACCAGCAGGTAAAAGCTGAATGTTATACCCTGGAAGCTCAAAGATCAGACCCGAGAGTTGAAACGGAGAAAAAGTGGGAATTTCTATTGTAGCCTTAGGACGAGTCATCTCATGACTCGTGAGGATAGACAACGAGTCGTCAGGTGACTCGTGGGGAAGGAAACATAGTTGCGAAAGGGAAATCTAGGCATTGTACCTACGGGAGTCCCCACAAGTCATTGTCAGCCTTAACGATTCATGGGGTGAGTCATTGGTAGGATTGGAGTCCAAAGTTTGGAAATGAGACAATGTACTTAACGAATGGTGACCATAAGTCGTGGTTACCCCGAACGAGTCATGAAGTGACCCATTACAAGCCCAGAAGAATAAAGGATGCAGTGCACTTGACGAGTAGAGTGACGAGTAGTTGCTCAGGGCCACGAGTCTTCAGGTCATCCGTTAGGACCACTTGGCAATTATTTTCTGGGAAATTAGTAAGGGTCTTTTCATAATTCCTAAGTTCCTAGAGCCTAAACTAAGTCATTTTAGCCTATGAAAGGTGGGTTTTAGAGGGGGGAAACTATCCTAAGTCTTAATTCATGCATGCAAGAGAATAGAAGAGTGATAGAGAGGTAATCAAAGGGTGATTCAATGTTTTCTTCTTAAATTTCTTTCAATTTCTTTTTGGGCATTAAAGGAGAGTAAGATTCAGCCTCCATCAGGTATGTAGGGTTAAGAATGGGTGTTTCCATTCACACCTATGCCCATACTTTATTGACTTATGAAAATCTATTCAAAAACCACATGGGGTTTTAATTCAATTTTTGTGAAATTCGAATGATTTGCTAATGGTCTTTATGATTTATGATCTACATCATATTTTACAGATTTGGATCAGATTTTACATTTAATTTTACTTATAAAACTATCGATTTTGATTTCTACTAAAATAAGCCTATTTAAGCATGAACTATGATGAATCGATTTATGATCTTCGCTTCAATTGATGATATTTACAAGCCCAACATGAATTATGGTTTAAATATGAATTTATTCAATTACCTTTCATGATTTGATTATTTTCAAGCTATATGTATGATCTTCAAGTATGCATGAAGCCTGTGATTCATAAATTATGTTTTGACCGACTCACGGGCCTTATGTCATGGCTAGTTCACGTACATACAATTATGTTTATGATTATCATGATTTAACTAGCCCATGAATTCATGCATGTTATACTATGAGCACTATATATGTTTTGGGAGTAGTATCGAACACTGAGTAGGTTCGGGGCCTAGGCTCTGCCCCGGATCTCATAAACTACGTGCCATCATAGGTATGTTGGGACCTCCTTTGTGAATTTACCCAGCCCAAATGGCCCTATTCATGGTGATATCACACTTTCATGGTCCTACCCTTGGCAAGGTACGGACACCCTCCCGACTGGGGTTACAAGTCGGGCTTCATGTGTGCTCATATGTGGTATGTCAGTTAAGAGAATCTCCTGCTGTTCCTTATGATTTATGCATGCCTATGATTATGTATATTGGCTCAAGTTATGTTCAATACAACTTTCCTCTCATGATTATGATTTCGATTATATTATGAACGCTTTGAAAATCTTGACCTTTTGATATATTATGTTATGATATTTATGATATGAGCATGACGTCCCACTCTTATGATGTTTTATGAGCTTTTACATATTTTAAATATCCGTTTTACTTACTTTGCATACTCGGTACATTTCACGTACTGACCGCATACTTTCTATGTTGTATCGCCTTATGATACAGGTTCTGGCTCTCAAGCTCATCATCATATCTAGATCATCTCAGAGTTTACCTTCAGCTTATTGGTGAGTCCTCATGTTCCAAGGGCCGCTTGACAGACGATATGCTATTTTATGTTTCAGTATTTGTTCGGGTTAGTTGGGGTGTTGTCCCATCAACTGTTCGTATGTAGTAAAGGCTTTTAGACAGTATGTAGAACTCAGCTTGTATACATCTAGTACTTCTGAATGTTAGCATATGCTATGATTATGTTTACGTTTCCTCTATGCCTTGTGATTATTCTTCCGCTTATAATAAATGAAGTTAGATGTATGCTTATTCCATGGGTCGTCTTGGGGCCTCTCTGGGTTCCTTGCCCCGTGTTATGATTCGGGTCTATGTTTGGGTCATGACAAAGTTCGTATCAGAGCAATAGGTTTTGAAGTGTCCTAAGGTATCTGAAAGTCGCATCAAGTAGAGTCTTTTTCATGGGTGTGAAGCGCGCCTCACTTATGACGAAGAGGCTACGAGACGTTTAGGAAATGTTCCCTTCTTTTATGATATATGTCATGCGATGAAAAAAAAATCCTTCTATCCCTCTAATTCATGCTATTCACGATTGCAGAATCATATCTCCCAAGAGAGTGAATGGAAAGAGAAATGGGAACGGTGAAGGCCACGGAGATGGAAATGATCATGGGCATCAGCAGGCCCTACCTGTTCAGGAGCCCCAAGCACCAGAGCCAGTTGCCCATGCTGAGTTTCAGGCGGTATCCAAATGTTGGTGCAGGCCTTGACCGCTAAGGTCAACTAGCAGCTGTTACGCATATCCCACAGAATGGCAATGCGAAAGCGGCCCGGATTAGAGACTTCTTGAGGATGAACCCTCCGGAGTTCCTTGGGTCCAAGGTGGATAAGGATCCGCACGATTTAATCTTGGAGATTCTAAAGATCACCCAGGTTAAGGGGGTGACTAATGGAGATTGTGTAGATTTGTCCTCCTATCAGCTAAAGGGGGTGGCCCACATATGGTTCAAACAATGGAGAGATGCTAGAGTAGTGGGTGCAGGCCTTATCGGTTGGGAAGAGTTCCACACAGCATTCTTGGATTGATTCTTCCCTCGGGAGATGAGGGAGAAAAAGGCGGCCGAGTTTGTTTACTTGAAGCAGGGTGACATATCAGTTTAAGAGTACGCATCGGAGTTCACCTGACTATCTAAATATGCACCAGAGTTGGTGGAAGACCAAAGGACTCGAGTGAGTTGATTTGTGCACGGGGTGATGAACTACTTGGATAAGGATTTTAGGATTGCCATGTTGCATCGGGATATAGATTTTCCCCGTATTGTGTTGCATGCTCAGCAAATGGAGTCAGTGTATCGGAGGTAGAGAGAGGACAAGGGGGCCCAGACCGACAATTATGGGACTTCTCAAGTCAGATCAGGGGGTGGACAGCGTCAGCAGTCTCAGCATAGGTCTATTGCTCCATCACCATCAACGGCCAATAAGCCATCTAGATTTTGAGGGGATCAGAGGAGCAGGGCTCCAGATTCGAGAGGCCATGGTAGCATGCAGATAGAGCGCACTTTCCCAGCTTGTGTGAAGTGCGGAAAAAATCATCCCTAGAAGTTCCTAGTCAGCTCAAATGCTTGTTTCGCGTGTGGCAAACTCGGACACAGACTCAGGGATTGCCCTTCAGCCAGATCAGGGATCGGTGGAGCCCGCTTCTCCAGCAGCCAGTTTTGCCACTCCAGCAGCATGTCCCCCTCAGTAGGGTGCCTCGACTAGTTTAGCCGGCGGTCAGTGTCAAAACAGATTTTATTCTTTAGCACCTCGTCAGGAGTAGGAGGTCTCCCCGGATGTGGTCACTGATATGTTGCGTGTATTTTATATTGATGTTTATGCTTTGCTAGATCCGGGAGCTACCTTGTCTTTTGTGACCCCTTACATTGTTTTAGCTTTGGAGTTAGTCCGAAGGCTCTGTCAGAACCATTTTTGATTTCTACTCTTGTCGGTGATTTGGTTGTAGCTAGGAGGGTATATAGAGGATGTCCGGTCACTATATTGCATAAAGTCACCTCTGCAGACCTTGTAGAGTTAGCCATGACTGACTTTGATATTATTCTTGGCATGGATTGGTTGTATGCATGTTATGCTTTCATAAATTGTAGAACCCGTGTGGTGGAATTTCATTTTCTGAGTGAATCAGTCTTGGAGTGGAAGGGTAGTTCGGCTATACCAATAGGTCAATTTATTTCGTATCTTAAGGCCCATAAGATGATTTCAAAGGGTTGTATGTACCATCTAGTCAGGGTTAATGATGTTGAGTCCAAGACCCCGACTATACAGTCAGTTCCCGTGGAGCGTGAGTATCCAGAGGTATTTCCTGATGATTTGCCAGGTTGTCCTCCTGAGTGGGAGATTGATTTTGGTATTGACCTTCTACCCAATATGCAGCCTATATCTATCCCTCCTTACAGGATGGCTCCATCTGAGCTAAAATAGTTGAAGGACCTGTTAGATAAGGGATTTATCAGACCAAGCAAGTCTCCGTGGGGTGCACCAGTGTTATTTATCCGAAAGAAGGATGGTTCGCTTCGAATGTGCATTGACTATCGGCAATTGAACAAGGTCAATGTTAAGAACAAGTATTCTTTACCTAGGATCGATGATTTGTTTGACCAGCTTCAGGGTACCAAGTGTTTCTCCAAGATAGATCTCAGGTCCGGGTATCATCAGCTCAGAGTTCGGGAGAGTGATATCCCGAAGATAGCCTTCAAGACGCGGTATAGCCATTATGAGTTTGTAGTTATGTCTTTTGGACTAGCGAATGCTCCCGCAACTTTCATGGACTAATCAACAGGGTGTTCAAGCAATATTTGGATATGTTCGTGATTGTGTTCATTGATGACATCCTTATATACTCTCAAAGCGAGGAGGAGCATGCCGCTCATTTGAGAGTAGTGCTTCAGACTCTCAAGGATCGCCAATTGTATGCAAAGTTCAACAAGTTCGAGTCCTGGTTGAACTCGGTAGCATTTTTGGGCCATGTAGTATCAGGCGAGGGCATAAAAGTAGATTCTCAAAAAATCGAGGCGGTGAATAATTGGCCTAGACTGGTGAATCCCTCGGATATTTGGAGTTTATTAAGTTTAGTTGGCTACTATCGGCAGTTTTTTGAGGGTTTCTCATCTATAGAAGCACCTCTGACCAAGTTGACTCAGAAAAAGGTGAAGTTCCAATGGTTAGAGGCTTGCGAGAAGAGCTTCCAAGAGTTGAAGACTCGACTCACTTCAACACCGGTGTTGACCCTACCCGAGGGTACAGATGGTTTTATGGTGTATTGTGATGCTTCGAGAATTGACCTCGGGTGTGTATTGATGCAGTGAGGGAAGGTGATAGCCTATGCCTCGAGACAATTAAAGATCCATGATAAAAATTACCTGACCCATGATCTAGAGTTGGCAGCAGTGGTATTCACATTGAAGATATGGTTACATTACTTATATGGGGTCCACGTGGATGTGTTTACGGACCACAAGAGCTTATACTATGTGTTCATGCAGAAAGATCTCATTCGGCAAAGGAGGTGGTTGGAGATACTCAAAGACTACGGTATGAGTGTCCTCTACCATCCGGGTGAGGCTAATGTGGTAGCGGATGCACTTAGTAGGCTCTCTATGGAGAGTGTGTCCCATATGGATGAGGGAAAGAATGAGTTGGTGAAATATGTCCATCGACTCGCAAGGTTGGGAGTTAGGTTGGTCGACTTGACCGATGGCGGTGTTGTTGTCCAAAACGGATCAGAATCGTCTTTAGTGACTGATGTGAAAGCTAGACAAGATGAGGATCCAATTTTGGTAAAGCTGAAAGAAGTCATTCGAAGTCAAAAGGTGGAGGTCTTCTCCCAAGGGGGAGATGGTGTACTTCGGTACCAGGGTTGTCTATGTGTTCCCGATATTGATGATTTGAGGAGCCGAATATTGCATGAGGCCCATGGATCCAGGTATTCTATCCATCTAGGAGCCACCAAGATGTATCGTGATTTACGAGAAACCTATTGGTGGGATGGCATGAAGAAGAATATTGCAGAATCCGTAGCCAGGTGCCCGAACTACCAGCAAGTAAAGGTTAAGCATGAAAGGCCAGGAGGAGTACTTCAGGATATCAGCATTCCTACTTGGAAATGTGAGGAAATTAATATGGATTTCATCATAGGCCTGCCTCGTACTCGTCGACAATATGATTCCATATGGGTAGTGGTAGACAGGCTGACTAAAGGTGCTCATTTTCTATCGATCAAAACCATGGACTCAGCGGAGGATTATGCCAAATTATATATTCGAGAGTTGGTTCATCTACATGGAGTGCCCTTGTCTATTATTTCAGACCGAGGTACTCAGTTTACCTCCCAGTTTTGGCGGTCTTCTCAGAAGGGGCTTGGGACTTAGGTTAAGCATAGTACAGCCTTTCATCCCCAGACGGATGCCCAAGCGGAATGAACAATCCAGACTCTCGAGGACATGTTGAGAGAATGTGTGATGGACTTCAAAGGTAGTTGGGATGATCTCATGCCCCTGATCGAGTTTTCTTATAATAACATATATCACTCTAGCATTCAGATGGCACCGGTCAAGGCTCTTTACGGTTGGAGATGTAGGTTACCCATCGGATGGTTTGAGGTTGGTGAGGTAGCTATGATAGGGCCAGATTCGGTTCATGAGGCTATGGTGAAGGTTCAATCGATAATGGACAGGCTGAAAACAGCTCAAAGTCGTCAAAAGTCATATGCTGATGTGAGGAGGAGAGAATTGGAGTTCAAGGTGGACGATTGGGTATTTTTAAAGGTATCTCCCATGAAGGGAGTCATGCAGTTTGGGAAAAAGGGAAAACTCAGTCCCCGTTACGTTGGTCCCTACCAGATTATGAGAAGAGTTGGTAAGGTAGCGTATGAGTTGGACTTGCCCTCAGAGTTATCTTCTGTGCATCCTGTGTTTCATGTGTCGCTTTTGAAGAAATGTTTGGGAGATCCAGCTCTAGTAGTCCCAGTGGACAGTGTTGGTGTAAAGTATAGCCTTAACTATGAAAAAGTTCCACTTGGACTATTGGATCGTCAAGTTCGGAGGCTAAGGAACAAGGAAGTAACTTCAGTAAAGGTGTTATGGAGAAATCAACATGTTGAGGGAGCTATGTGGGAAGATGAAGCCGATATGATGGCTAAATACCCTCACATGTTTCCTACCAGCTCAGTTTCGGTTGAGGTATCCGTTGTTTCCCTAATACTCTATTTAGTTTCATGTTTAGTTCATGTGTGCAAGTTTGTTGTATGGTATGGTAAATGTATGTGTTTTGCAAACTCAATTTAGGCATATATTTGAATCATGGGTAGTCATTCCATCAGTTTTTTATTAAAAAGATTAGTATTTGATAATGATAGTTGCATATCTCTGCTTTTCTGTGTGCTTTCCAATATTCGAGGACGAATTTCCCAAGGGGGAGGTATATCGGGAGCTCAAAGATCATACCTGGGAGTTGAAACGGGGAAAAAATGGGAATTTCTGCTGCACCCTCCAGACGAGTTGTCTCACGACTCGTGAGGACATCCCACTAGTCTTCAGATGACTCGTGGGGAAGGAAACATAGTTGGGAAAGGGAAAGATGGGCAGTGTACCTGACGGGAGTCCCCACGAGTCATTAACAGCCTTAACGATTCATGGGGTGAGTCATTGGCAGGCTTGGAGTCCAAAGTTTGGAAATGAGACAGTGTACTTAACGAGTGGTGACCACAAGTCATGGTCACCCCTGACGAGTCATGAAATGACCCGTTACGAGCCCAGTAGAATAAAGGATGTAGTGCACTTGACGAGTAGAGTGACGCGTCATTTCTCTAGGCCACGAGTCGTCAGGTCGTCCATTAGGACCACCTGGCAGTTATTTTCTGCAAAATTAGTAAGGCTCTTTTCATAATTCCTAAGTTCCTAGAGCCTAAACTACGTCGTTTTAGCTTATGAAAGGTGGGTTTTTGAAGGGGGAAACTATCCTAAGTCTTCATTCATGCATGCGAGAGAATAAAAGAGTGACAGAGAAGTGATCAAAGGGTGATTCAAGGTTTTCTTCTTAAATTTCTTTTTGAACATTCAAGGGAGAGTAAGATTCAGCCTTCATCAGGTATGTTGGGTTATGAATGGGTGTTTCCATTCACACCCATGCCCATCCTCTATTGACTTATAAAAATCTATTCAAAAACCACATGGGGTTTTAATTCAATATTTGTGAAATTCGAATGATTTGCTAATGGGCTATATGATTTATGATCTATATCATATTTTATGGATTTGGATCAGATTTTACATTTAATTTTACTTATAAAACTATTGATTACGATTTCTACTAAAATAAGCCTATTTAAGCATGAACTATGATGAATCAATTTATGATCTTCGCTTCAATTGATGATATTTACAAGCCCAACATGAATTATGATTTCAATATGGATTTATTCAATTACCCATCATGATTAGATGATTTTCAAGCTATATTTATGATCTTCAAATATGCATGTAACCTATGATTCATAAATTATGTTTTGTCCGACTCATGGGCCTTATGTTATGGCTAGTTCACGTACGTACAATTATGTTTATGATTATCATGATTTAACTAGCCCATGAATTCATGCATGTTATACTATGAGCACTATATCTGTTTTGGGAGTAGTATCGAACACTGAGTAGGTTTAGGGCCTAGGTTCTGCCCCGGATTTCATAAGCTACGTGCCACCATAGATATGTCGGGACCTCCTTTGTGACTGTCCCCAGCCCAAATGGCCCTATTCATGGTGATATCACACTTTCATGGTCCTACACTTTGCAAGGTATGGACACCCTCCCGACTAGGGTTATAAGTCAGCTTTCATGTGTGCTCATATGAGGTATGTCGGTTAAGAGAATCTCCAACTGTTTCTCATGACTTATGCATGTCAATGATTATGTATATTGGCTCATGTTATGTTCAATACGGCTTTCCTCTCATGATTATGATTTCGATTGTATTACGAATGCTTTGAAACCCTTGAGCCTTATGATATGTTATGTTATGATATTTATGATATGAGCATGACATCCCACTCTTATGATGTTTTATGAGCTTTTACATATTTTAAATGTTTGTTTTACTTACCTTGCATACTCGGTACATTCCACGTACTGACCGCATATTTTCTATGTTGTATCATCTTATGATACGGTTCTGGCTCTCAGGCTCCTCCTCGTATCTAGATCATCTCAGAGTTTGCCTTCAGCTTATTGGTGAGTCCTCATGTTCAGAGGGACGTTTAATAGGCGATATTCTATTTTATGTTTTAGTATTTGTTGGGGTTAGTTGGATGTTGTCCCATCAACCCTTCGTATGTAGTAGAGGCTTTCAGACAGTATGTAGAACTCAGCTTATATAAGTCTAGTACTTCCAAATGTTACCATATGCTATGATTATGTTTATGTTTCTGCTATGCCTTGTGATTAGTCTTCCGCTTATAATGAATGAAGTTAGATGTATGCTTATGCCATGGGTCGACTTGGGGCCTCTCGGAGTTCCTTGTCCGTGTTACGATCTGGGTCTACGTTTGGGTCATGACACTGAACATCAGAAACTTGGCGGACTAACTCAGGAGATAGGTGAACCTATGTGGAAATGGGAGGCAGTTAATATGGATTTGTGACAAGACTACCCCGCACCAGGCGCAACTTTGACTCTATTTGGGTTATCGTTAATAGGTTGACAAAATCAGCCCACTTCTTGCCAGTCCGGACTACATTCTCAATTGAAGATTATTCCGAGTTATATATTAAGGAGATAGTCTGACTGCATGGTGTCCCAACATCTATCATTTCCGACAGAGGGTCATAGTTTGTAGCTAGATTTTGTCAATCATTTCAGAAAGGTTTGGGAACGCAAGTTAATTGGGCACATCCTTCCATCCTTAAACAGACGATTAGGCAGAATGCACCATTCAGATGCTCGAGGAAATTCTACGGGCATGTGTGCTAGACTTTGGAGGAAGTTGGGACGAGCATCTACCTCTTATCGAATTATCATACAATAACAGTTATCATTCTGCTATTCAGATGGCCCCTTATGACCCTTTATATGGGCAGAAATATAGGTCACCCATAGGATGGTTTGAAGTATGGGAGGCTGGGTTGGTCGGACCTGATATGATCCATCAATCAGAAGAAAAAGTGAAACTTATCAGAGAACACCTGCTGACAGCATAGAGTTGTCAGAAGTCCTATTCTGATGTCCGGCGTAGAGACTTGGAATTCAATGTAGATGATTGGGTGTTTCTTAAGGTTTCACCTATGAAGGGCTTGATGAGATTTGGATAGAAGGGAAATCTTAGCCCTAGGTTCATTGGTCCATATTGAATCCTCCAAAGAATAGGCTGAGTGGCATATGAGTTAGAACTTCCTTCAGGGCTAGAATCTGTTCATCCAGTTTTCCATGTAACAATGTTACGGAAATGTATAGGAGACCCATCTCGGATTGTTCTAGTCGATGATGTTCAATTTATTGAAGAGTTATCCTACGAAGAGACTCCAGTTTCCATACTAGATCGGCAGGTTCATAGGTTGAGAACTAAAGATGTAGCTTCCATAAAGGTCTTATGGAGGAAAAGAAATGTAGAAGAGATGACTTGGGAAGATGAAGAGGAGATGAGGTCTAAATATCCTCACTTATTCCAGACCTGATCCAGATCATATAGTTGAGGTTTCTAGATAGTCCATATTACAGAGGAGACTCTGCCGAAATTTTTCTAGCAACAGTTAAAGGAGTTGAGTCTAAAGATTACATTCAAGGAAGAATGTTCCTAAGAGGGGATGATGTTATATCCTGTAAATTTCCATAGTACGACCATCGCGTGCACATGTATATTGAGAATTTTAATGTATAACACACCCGGGAGAAGGCTAGGGAGTGAACACACGAGCGTGTTATCGAATGGACCGGAGGCCGGGCGCGCTGGGCGCCGCGTCGCGCAGTCTCCCCTTGCTCATGGACTAGCGCACCATGCCCTTGGTACTGTGATGGGGGGCGCTCCGCATACCCCCCCACCCCACCCCCCCCCCCGGTGGCCTCAAGTATATATACGTAGTCCCTTGATTCCAATTCATTTTATAAATATTTCAAGAGAGAGAGTTCAGCCACACAAAGGGATTTTCTAACTTTTCATCCAATTTTTGTCAAATTATGCCACTAAACTCTGTCCAAATGCAAATTCACCTTGGATAACGAGTTCTAGGCCTACAGGAAGCATCTCGGCGGAGTTATTTCTTGAAAATTCGCTCAGTGTACCAAAACCCCGCCGAGTAAAGGTTGTTGACATTACTTCAAATTGAGTCTGAGCGGCGACAAGTAAGAGGTAAGCATTTCTCTCTTCTAAACTCTTGAGAAATTGTGAGTTTTTGTCCAAATTAAACGGAGTTGAATTATAGTTATTATTATTGAAAGATATCATTATTTTCCGAGTCTTAGTATTGAAAATAGTCATATTCTCTTAGCATAAGGGCTATAGTTGAGTGGAATTTCCTGCTATAGGTTGGAACTAATCAGATAGACGAGAATTGACATTCGAGGTATGTTAAGGCTAATTCCTTTCGGCAAGTTACTCATGTTGTTTAGCTGATAAGATCAATACCCTGTAGTAGAGGGTGCCTATAGCGTTGTGGTTAGCTACTGCGAGACGAATTGAGGTTACAATATAGTATTCCTCGTTGGGAGTTTTATACCCAATTTTGATTATCGTTAGAGGTGACATAGAAGTTTCCTGTTAAGTTGTTTACCGATTAAAAGGATTAGTAGGTGCCTTGTTACCACCTTGAGGCCACAAAGGCCTGAGGTGGCTTCTAGTGTATATTGCTAAACTAGGAAGCGTAAGGCGTAGTTGGCAACAGTATATAGTTCTATGCCTATACAGTTATAGGATCCCAGACGGCTCAGATACAGTTACAAAATTTCAAACGGCTCAGATATAGTTACAGGAGCCCAGAAGGCTCAGGCACAACTACAGGAGCCCAGATAGCTCAGATACAGCTGCAGGATCCCAGATGGCTCAGATACATCTATAGGAGCCCAGACGGCTTAGACACAGTTACAGGATCCCAGACGGCTCAAACCCAGTTGCAGGAGCCTACCAGGCTCGGATACAGCTTCAAAGATTGAGTATACCTTAGTTACAGCATGCCTACGTACCTATAATAGTTTTGATAAGAGGAGTGTGCATTGCTTTTACTTTCTGGGGATTATGGGGGCGTAGGTAGGTTATTATATGTTGCTTGTACCTTACAGACTTATGGGGGCCCGGTTAGGTTCTTATTTGTATATATGCTTGCTAGTTATATTCCAGATTGTGCGGCTATTCAGGTTAAATTCTTATCCTCCTGATTGATTACTTCCAGTCCTTCTATTGGCCTTATTCATCTTTCAGTACTACCATACATATTTGGTACATATTCTACGGACGCCCATCTTTGGGGCGCTGCATTACTTGCCTGCAGGTGCGGATAGACGTGGTTCAAGACCTTCCTAGCTGCCAGCCAGAGTCAGTAGTCTAGTCATCTCATTTTCTCCGGAGTGGATAGTTATATAAGGTTTTTTCTTGTGTTGTACAGCTTTTGGGTAGGTTGGGGCCCTATCCCGACCATTATTCCACTCGTAGAGGCTTGCACTCTTATTTCACTCTACAGTTTCTCAGTTTATAGTTGTTGTTGGCTGTGTGGGGCCTATGTATGTTATATTTTTACGTGTTGGCCGTATGGGGCCTAGTTTAGTTAGCTGGTTAGCAGCCTGGTCGGCGTTAGTATGAATACGATCGCTTATTTTCATTCTGTTATAACTAGACAACATGATGGTCTTGTAGGCCTGCATAGGATCCCTTTTGTCGCCTTGTTTGTTAGATTAGTTGTTTTTATTTACAGGTGTTGCGTGGCCTTGTCAGCCCGAGGCTATGTTTACAGCCGAGATATAGCTCGTTGTTTTTTTGATTTTAAGTTACTGGCAAGCACCAAACGTGTCTATGCCCAGTCAGGTCAGCCTAGGTACCAGTGTGGTACTAGGTGTCAGTCATGCCCCCTAGGGTAGAGTGTGACAATGGCTTAGCTTCGATGATGTGAGGTATGTAGAGATTTTAATGTTTAAGTCTTTTGGTGGTATGTATTAGAAAAAAATGTATGTATCAAATAATTTTACAATCTATTAGTTATACATTTTATTTGCAGGGCCGGCCAAAGAGTGAGGCCTCTAAGGCTCTCACTTTTGGGGGCCTCATTTTGAGATAATAGTAGTATGTGTATATGTTTTTTTTAGAAAAATATAGTGTAAACACTATAAAATATTTTCTCCTTCCATCCTAAAATAATTGGTACGTTTTACTTTTTGGGAGTCAATTTGATTATTCTTTGGTGCTAAATTGTATTAGGTTATTAAAATTAATAGTTAGATATTCGTAAACTATACAAAGTGTATACAATATGACTCTCTAAAAATAAAATATGACAAGTATTTTGGGATGAAGCGAGTATAATAAGAAAGAAGACTTTTGAAGTTATGAATGATATTACCATTGAAAAAAAAAACTAGGTAATAGGAATATTAACTCATTTAGATCATTACGCTACCTCTAAATATAAATATTTGGGGTCATTTATATTTTGACATTTGGATTAAATGACGCAAATTGTGTCTTCTTGTTTTTTTCTTTTTTACAATAAAATTTTACTTTTACATATTTCTTTCATCCAAGTAAGAAATTATTCTGTCAAATACAAAATCTTTAGTGCAACTAACATTGTAAATTGCATATTTTTAATTATTTCGAATAATGTTGCAAGTAAACTGAAGAAGTGAGATTTTATTTTTGTATAAAATTATCAAATTCTACAATTAAATTCTATTATTATGACTTTTTTTTCAATTTAAAATTTGATATTTTTATATTTTTACTTCATATGTATATATTTTCCTTTATATATACATATATATTGCCAATGATAGCTAAAATGCTATTAAATTAATTGGCTATACATTATCAATTGAAAAGGAAGAACGTTAAAAGATAATTAACGACCAATACATACATGGCGGTGGTGGGGGGGAGGGGGCAGGAGGTGTTGCATAATTTTTTTGTTTTTGAAGTAAGGCCTAGTATTAAAATTTGGCTTTAGTCCACCAAATATGTTGAACCGCCCCTGTTTATTTAGTATTATGTTGTGTATGACTAATACATCACAAATCATGATATTAGCAACGCAAAGACTTTTAATGATTGCATTAATATGATTAAAGATACAATTGCCCCTCAAAACCCTTTTCACATCTTTTTCACCATATTTATGGAAGATATTTCTATAAAACAAATAATTTCAAAAAACAATTGCAACGCATGTTATTTTTAATACACCAAATCAGACTGTGCATAAAAAATAATCTCAATATAACTAATGTCTACACCCGATTTAACACTATTCATGTACACTCTATAAAACGACAAAGTGTTGTCCCTAAAGTTAAGCATGCTAACCAGATAATGGGCTATAGGATATGATTCATGGGGATAACTATGTCTACGAAACCACGAGCATACACAGGGACCTATTTGCTATATCATAGTTACATTATCAATTCAGTATTGTGATTTATCTGCGTGATATGATACATGATTAGTTCAGTTAATTGTGCTTAACATTAATTCTAATATAATTTCATAGTAATTTATATAATGTTGCAATACATGGCCAGATCAGTTATTCATGCATAGAGGCTTGTTCATTTGTTCAATAAGGATGCCAGAGTTATGTCTTATCTGAGTATGTTTAACAGCAATGAGCATTGGTAACATTGCACTACCACTATGAAGCTTACTAAGAAAGGAAAGCATGAAATCATAGTTGTGTGAGAAAGAGAAGAATTGTTATTCAGAATAGCCAAAAAATGATCCTCACCAGCTCGTACACATATAAAGAAAGAAAAAGAGAACTAACTAACCTATAGAATGACAGCTAATCTTCCAGCTAAGCATCCACTAATCGACTAATACTAATCACATACAATTGAACAATTAACCAACAAGCTATCTGACTAATGCTAATGCTAACTAACTAACCAACTGTTAACTACTACTATAAATACAAGCTATAATCTTAACAGCCCCCCCCCCCCTCCAAGCTGGAAGTGAAGACCTCACTGCCAACTTGCTCAGTATAGTAGAATGTTTAATTCCATTAAGGGCTTTGGTGAGAATGTCAGCCAGCTGATCAGTAGTCCTGATGTGATGGAGAGGAGTCCCTCCTAAAGCTTATCCCTAACAAAATAACAATCTACTTCAATATTCTTGATTCTCTCATGAAACACAGGATTTCTTGCAATATAAAGGGCTGGTTGACTATCACAAAATACTAGAACGGGCTGAGAAGAAGATATGTCTAATTCTTTAAGTAGTCAGCACAGCCAAGTAAGCTCACCAACTAGCCTCCTGAGGGATCTATATTCAGCCTCTACTGAAGAAAGAGATACAGCCTCCTGCTTCTTAGATTTTCAACTAATTAGACTACTGCCCAGCAAGACAAGGTACCCACTAACTGACCTCCTAGAATGACAAGAGGCGCAGTCAGAGTCACAGAAACCTCTGAGTTTGAAATAGAATCATTTGACATAAAGATACCTAAAGTAGGTTCACCTCTGAGGTATCTTAGTAAGTGGAATGCAGCTTGGAGATGAGGTTCTCTTGGATCTTTCATAAATTGGCTCAAGTGTTGTACACTGAAGGCAAAATCCAGTCTGGTATTATTCAGGAAGTTTAACTTCCCAATAAGCTTTCTATAGTAGGTAGGATCTGGTATGGCTTGTTCCTCTCCTGCCTTGAGTTTCATAGTGAAGTCCAGAGGAGAAGTTAAAAGAGTGCTATTGATAAAATCATATTCCTTCAATAGATCAAGTGCAAATTTCCTATGTGAAATAATGACTCCACCATTTGTGTATAGAACTTCCAATCTCCGGAAATAGTGTAGCCTCCTTAAGTCCTTAATTCTAAATTGCTCATCAAGGAAACTCTTCAGGTGTATGATCTCTGTTGTATCATTCCCTGTGATAATAATGCCATCCACATATATGGTGGATTAAATAGTCTTCTTATAGAAAAGTGAGTAGTCATTCAGTGAGTGTGTATACCCTCTAGACACAAAGCTTTAGTTAGCCTGGCATACCAATGCCTGCTATCTTGTTTCAAGTCGTATAGTGATTTGTTCAGTCTACGAACCAGGCCAGCAGGCATGTCCAGACTAGGAGGACCTTGCATGTATACTTATTCATGTAGGTCCCCATGAAGGAAAGCATTATTTACATCCAACTGTGAAATTACACCAGTTATTCTTCACTACAGTGGCTATGAGGGCTCTGATAGTGGTCACTTTACCACTAGGAAGAAAGTCTCATTATAATCAATTCCATCTTATTATGTATAGACATTGACCACTAATATAGCTTTAAATCTCTCAATGGTTCCATCTTCTTTATGCTTTATTTTATACACCTATCTACAACCGAAGTAAGGGCATGACATCCCAAGTATAATTAGCATGAAATGCATCAAACTCTAGTACCATAGCTACTTGACAAGTAGGATCAATGTCTACCTCCTCATATGAGGATGGCTCACTTTCATGACAAACTTTGACAACTAAATGTTGATTGTCAAGAGCCAAGGAAGTTAAGGAGGCATTTTGTAAACTAGGGGAAAAGGGGGGAAATTGGCTTTAGGTTTCATGTTAGGTAATTTACATACATAGTCTTGTAAATGGGAAGAAAAGTGATGTTTCCTATGACACCTTCTAGGTACAGAGTTGTCACGACCGGAACTGGGAGCCCAAATCGATACACGGGACCTAGAACCACGAATTGCTCCAAGTGGACTCATGGCATGAACATAATAACTAAAGAGCATACATCAAGTGGAATCTGATTATAACTGGAATATGAATAAGAGGAATTCTGAATAACATAACAATCATAAAATAGAGTCAACACTCGACAAAGCTACAAATCTACATATTATCTGATAAGCCTCTACTACTATCTGATGAGATGATGGGACAACATACCCAAATAGCTCTCTAAAGTCTCAAACTAAATATAACATAATTCAATACTAAATTGAGGGTCCTCGAAAGATGAGGACTCACAAACAATGGGAAACTGAGCTAAGCTACAGGAAAACTAGACTAATGGCGGAACTGAGTCTGATCGTTCGGACATGTATTATGAAATGATACAGCATAAAGTATGTAGTCAATACTTGGAACGTACTGAGTATGTAAGGTAAGTAAAATAGGCTGACTATATGTTAACTGAAATCATGCATATAAACATAAATCATAAGATCATATGAGTAAGGACTGCATGCTAAAATCTGAATTTGAAACATGTATAGTCATAAACTGAATATCATATCTGAATAGAATGACCAAAAGCTACAAATAGAAATCATGAATTTTCATAATTGAAATCATAAGTAAAAACTCATAAACTAAACATTGGGCCAAACCTGTTGTAAAACATAATATCATAAGTCATGAACATAAATAACTAAAATCATGAGGAACAACGAGAGACTCGTCATAACTGACACCATCATGATGGAGCTTATGTGATGTCCCAACTATCATAGTCAATTGGGAAGAGCCATCAAAAACCTTGCCGAGGCTAAGGACACTACCATGATATCGATATCAAGCTAAAGGCCCTTTGCAGGCGGGGGAAACTCTCTTGAGAGGACCTAATAAATAAATATATATATATATATAAACCAACATTGGCATGTAGTTCTAAGACTGGGGAACCTTGGAACTCCACGACTACTCGGTGCTAGACACTACTCCCAAAAACATGCACAGTGCTCCCATCGTTATTCAATGAAGCTGAAATCATAATCACGTGCATAGTCTGAAATCTGAACATGGGGAGTCTTGACTCCAAAACATATCATAAGCTGCATTAGGAATCTTGACTCCAAAACATATGATAAGCTGATATTATTAGCCTTGGTTGATCATGAAACATACGTAACATATGTGGGCTTTCCCAAATCTTAAAATCATGCATACTTGAAATAGACTTCATAAGTCAAAATCATAAATTCATACATGGGCAATTTGTAAATATTCAGTCATGCTATATATCTCATCATACTTGAAATCATGAATCATAAACTTGACTTTTCATGAGCTTGCATAATTTGGCATAATTTTCTAAAACATGAAATCATGAATTTATAATCAAAATAGGTATAAAATATACCCACAAATCTTAAAACATCTTTGAAACATAAAGAAAATTGACCCATAAATAAATTATAGAGAATTTCATAAAAGTGGGTTAAAATCCTATAAGATCATAAATTTAAAATGGGACTTGAATTCATGAACTTGAGGAGAGACTTGGGCATGAGAGAAAAAGCAAACTCTCATTTATATCTCTATATACCTGGGTAAACTTAATCTCAACTTGACTTTGGAGACCCAAGAGATTTGGGAAAGAATTGACAGGATTCAAGCTTTATCTTCAAAGGGAATTTATAAATTTTTCATGCGTAGGAGTTGAATGAATTAGAATATGTTAAATTCCCCTAATACACTCCTTTCAAGGATTAAAACGACATAATTTTGAAATATTTCAAAAGTCCCTAAGATCATACCCGAGAGTTGAAAGACAGAAAGCAAAAAAATCTACACCAGATCATAAAACGAGTCATCCAGTGACTCATGGTGTGACCTAATGGGTCATTAAGTAACCCATTAGGTGGTGCCCAGTTTTGAGGAGATTTCATTCTTAGGCAGTGGAAACGGATGGGACGACGAGTCATCGTGACTCCCAATGAATAGTGGTATGACCCGTCAAATGGAAAAAGGGAGAGATTGCAGTGTTGGTAATGGGTTGACAGAATGAGTCATCGGCATCCCTAAACACTCGTTAAGTTGGTCGTAGGGATGAGAAAGTTGGGAAGTTGAAAATTCCCAGTGGTGGTGATGAGGGGAAACAACGAGTCATTAGAGGATCTAACGACTCGTTATGTCCCTCGTGGTGGCTGGCAATATCATTTTTTCTTTGCGAATCAGTAAGGGCATTTTCATAATTCCTAAGCTTTTAAGCCCTAAACTACATCATTTTGAGCTTTGTTAGGGGAGTTTTCAAGGGGGTTTAACCTATTCTAAATCATTCCCCTCCCATGCATGCAAGACTAGAAAGTTCTCCTTAAAGATCAAGCCTAAAATTCTTCAAATTCTTCTCCATATCTCTTGGGCTTTCAAGGACAAGTGTAGATTCAGTTTATCCAGGTATGTAAGGCTTTGAAAGAGGGTTCGTTTCACCCTGATGCTCAACTTCTCCTCAATTTCATAAATCAAGTCTCAATCCAAGTTACGATCAAAAATGGGTTTTAAACCAATTTTATAGAATTCTCTATCAATTGTTTATGGGTAAATCCCTTTTCTGTTTTAAAGTATATTTAAACATTCACGACTAGATTTTAAGCATGTTTTGATTACAAATTCATGATTTCAAATTTTAGAAGATTATGCCCAATTATGAAAGTTCATGAAAAAAATCAAGTTTATAATTGATGATTTCAAGTATGATGAGATATCTAGTATGTATGAATGTTTACAAATCACCCATGTATGAATCTGTGATTTTGATCAATAAGTCTATTTCAAGTATACATGATTTTTAGATTTGGGCAAGCCCACACAAGACAAGTATGTCTTATGTTCTAGCCAAGGCTAATAAGATCAAATGATAGATATATATTTTGGAGTCAAGACTCCTCAAATGTATAGATTCAAGTTATGTTCTATAATATTATTATATGAGTATTATACATGTTTTGGGAGTATTTTCTAGCATCGAGTAGGTCAGGAGTTCCAAGGTTCTCCGATCTCATAAACTACGCGCCAACATAGGTATATTTTGGGGCCTCTCAAGAGAGAGTTTACCCTACCCAAGGGCACACCATGATATCACATCTTACTTCTCCTTGGCCTTGGAAAGTCTTAGGATGTCCCTTCTCCACATGGGCAAGACGTGGGATCATCATGCTCTCATACATGGTGGTTGTTGGTAATGACGAGTCTCCTATTGTTCCTCATAATTGCAGTTATGCATGTTTATGACTTATGATATCATATTTTCAACTGGTTTGAACCAATAATCAGTTTATAAGATTTTACTTATAATTTCAGTTATGGCAAGCCATATGATTCTATTTTCAGCTTTGGGTCATCCGATTCAGTTTATGATTATTCAAGTTTTTAGATATCAGCATGCAGTCTTTACACTCATGATCTTATGATTTATGTTATGTGTATGATTTCAGTTATACTTACTCAGCCTGTTTTACTTACCCTATATACTTAGTACATTCCAAGTATTGCCCACATACTGTATGCTTTATCATTTCAAGATATAGGTTTAGACGCTCAGACTCAGTCCCTCCATTAGCCAATCTCTAGAGCTTAGTCCATTTTTCTTGTTGGTAAGTCCTCATCCTTCCAGGACCTTCAAATTGCTGAGTTGTGTTACTTTCAGTTTTTAGACTTCTAGTGAGCTATTTGGGGATGTTGTCCCATCAGCTCTTTAATTTTGTTACACGCTTTTTCAAACAGTATGTAGAACTTCATTTTTTATTGGTATTGACTCTGTATGGTTGTTATGTATTTCAGACTTCCGCTTATTCGTATTTAGTTTATCAGTTTTCGTTTGATGTATGCTCTTTAGCCGTTATGTTCATGCCATAGGTCGACTTGGAGCTATTCGTGGTTCTAGGTTCCATGTCTCGATTCGGGGCCTCAGCTCGAGTCATGACAAGTTTAGAGCTTAGGAGATTAGGAATTATGAAAATTCTCTTACTGATTTTGCAGGAAAAATGACACTACTAGTCCCAACGACGGACTTGACGAATCATGAGGTGGCCTGAAGGGTCATCCCCTGACCCATTTCCACTGGCAGTCTCCTCTCAATATTAGACCCTTCACACCCCACTAGCAACCTGATGAGTCGTTAGGGGCACAACAACTCGTCCCCTCAATTTTGTCGTCAACATTGTTAAATCACATTTTCTTCACCCCATACCCACTTGATGGGTCATACAACGATTTGTAAGGAGTCGCGAAGACTCGTCATCTCATTCATTGCCACTGTCTGAGAAAGGAACCTCTTCACACTGGGCACCACTTAATGGGTCACTTGACGACCTGTTAGGTCACACCACGAGTCACTAAATGATACGTTCTATGACCTGGTGCAGATTTTTCTGATTCTTCTTATTCAAACCTCAAGTATAATCTTAGGGAGTTTCAGGGTATTACACAAGTTTGGCTGGGAAGGAGCATATAAAATAAGTGGAACAGA
The DNA here is from genome assembly GCA_035772735.1 of Datura wrightii. Classification (NCBI taxonomy): domain Eukaryota; kingdom Viridiplantae; phylum Streptophyta; class Magnoliopsida; order Solanales; family Solanaceae; genus Datura; species Datura wrightii. Next base: position 114,382,912 of record JASDFA010000003.1, on the reverse strand, counting down.
AGGTGAGGAGCTGGATGTAGAAGTAGGGGAAGGTTGACTAGATGGACTCAACATGTGACTAGATAAAGTAGGTGATCCTAAGTGCTGTGAGGATATTACTGGAGAATGATTAGTGAGGTCTGGTAACACAGTGGGTAATGTATCTATTGTATCCCTTTGTGTTCCCACAGATTCAGTAGAGCACTTTCTCTCAGTATCAGAATGAAAACAATCATAGAAAGAAAAATGAGGTAATATGGTAGGAAAAGAAGAACCATCAATAAACAAATTGAAAGGAAAAATATTCTCATGGAAAACAGCACCTCTAGATATGTAAATATTATTGGTAGACAAATCTAGAACTTTGTATGCTTTAGTCTCAAAGTCGTATCCCATGAAAACATGGGGTGTAGTTTTAGGCTAAAACTTGTTTATGTGATCTTTAGGTGTAGTAGAAAAGCAAAGACAGCCAAAACTTCTTAGGTGAGAGTATGAAGGTTTTATTTTAAACAACACCTCAAAAGGACATTTATTGTTAAGTGAAGAAGTTGGCAATCTGTTGATGACATGTCTTTGTCTCCACACATTCTCCCCAATACTTGGCAATTTGGACCGAAAAAGAAGGGCTATAGAGGTTTCAAGGCGATAATTTTATTTTCTCTCAACTATGCCATTTTGTTAAGGTGTATAAAGACAAGTCTTTTGATGACTATACCCTTTGATTGGAAGAAGGATTGGGCTTCAAGATTGATGAATTCTGAACCATTACCAGTTTTGATTATCTTGATGGTGATATGAAATTGAGTCTCAATCAGGGAAACAAAATCTTTGATTGACTGGAGAGCATTACTTTTGCAACTCAAAAGGTGAGTCCATGTAGATCTACTGAAGTCATCTACCATAGTTAGAAAGTACTTGTAATTAATGTAGGTGGACACATGATATGGTCCCCATAGATCAACATATAATAACTCAAATATTTTGGTGCTAGGATTGGTTCTTTCAGGGAAGAAAGTCTGGATTGTATGGCCATAGGGTAGATGGTGCACAATTGGGGTCATGGCAAACTTGGTATCAGAGCAAAGGTTTAGAATTTCCTAGGATATCTAAAAGTCGCGTTGAGTAGAGTCTTTTCCAAGGGTGTGAAGCGCGCCACACTTATGAGAGAGAGTCCACAAGACGTTTTAGGAAAATTTCCTTCTTTCATGATCTATGTCGTGCAATGAAGTACCTCTCTATCCTTCTAACTCGTGTTATACACGTTTGCAGAATCATGCCTCTATGCTGAGTAAATGGTAAAAGGAACGGAAATGGGAATGTCCATGAAGATGGCAATGGAGATGGGCACCAGCAAGCCCCACCAGCATCGGCAGGTCCTTTCCCCGAGAAGGTCTCTTATGCTGAATTTAGAGCGGCATTTCAAATGTTTGCCAGGCTTTGACCGCTCAGGTCACCAGTAGGCGGTGGCCCATGTCCCTCAGAATGGGAACGTAGCAGCGGCTCAAGTTTGGGACTTTCTCAAGGTAAACCCACTTAAATTCCCTAGGTCAAGAGTGGATGAGGACCCACATGAGTTTCTTGAGGAGATACAGAAGATCACTCAAATTATTAGGGTGACGGGAGAATAGAGTGCAAATTTAGCCTCCTATTAACTAAAGGGGGTTTCTTATATTTAGTACCATTAATTGAGAGATGGTAGAGCAGTGGGCGCTATTCCCGTGAGCTGGGATAAGTTCATGACTGCCTTTTTAGACAGATTTTTTCCTAGGGAGTTGAGGGAAGCAAAGGTGGCGGAGTTCTTCAATTTGAGGCAGAATAATATAGCTGTGCAAGAGTACGCCTTGGAGTTCACCCAGCTTTCCAAGTATGCGCCAGAGATATTGCAGATTAGAGCCCGTATGAACAGATTTGTGTATGGAGTTCAAATCTCTAGTCAAAGAGTGTAGAACCGCAATGTTGAATAGTGATTTAGACTTCTCTCAATTGGTTATATACACCCAGCAGATAGAGGAGGATCATATGAAGGAAAGGAAGAGAGAGGCCAAGAGGGCCAGGACAGGCAGCTTTGGATTTTCCCAGTAGAGGTCTAGTGGCGGATATCGTTAGTAGTCCCACCAGAGACCATCAGCCCCAGTACCGTCATCAGCTAGTGTGCCATCTAGATCTAGGCGTGATTAGAGAGAAAGGATGTCAGACTCTAGAGGTCAGGGGAGCAGGTAACGAGAGCCCAATGTGCTAGTTTGCAGCAAGTGTGGCAGAAAGCACCCCGGAGAGTGCCTAGCGGGGTCAGGTGCGTGTTTCAGGTGTGGGAATCCCAGACATCTACTTAGAGAGTGCCCTTTAGCATGACAGGGCCATAGTAGAGGTCTTCACCCAGCCACCAGTTTAGTAGCTCCATCCGTACGCTCAGCTCAGCAGGGTGCATCCACTAGTGCAAGTGGTGGTTAGTGTCAGAATAGATTTTATGCCCTTTTAACTCATCAGGCGAAGGAGGTCTCTCCAAATGTGGGTAGGTTACGAGTAATTCATCTTGATGTATATGCATTTTTTTAGATCCAGGGGCTACTTTATCTTTTGTGACGCCTTATGTTGCTATTAGTTTTAGAGTCAGTCCCCAAATCCTATAAGAATCCTTCTTAGTCTCTACTCTAATCAATGACTCAATTATAGCTCGACTGGTTATACATAAATCGCCTTGTCACAATTCTTTAGAAAGTCACCACGACAGATTTAGTAGAGTTAGACATGACTGATTTCAATGTTATCTTTGGTATGGATTAGGTACATGCATTGTTATGCCTCAGTAAATTATAGAACCCATATGGTAGAATTTCGGTTTCTGGGTGAGCCAGTCCTAGAATAGAAGGGTAGTTCAGTTGTGCCTGTAGGTCGCTCTGTTTCCTACCTTAAAGCCAAAAAGATGATTTCTAATGGTTGCATGTACCATCTACTTTGAGCTAAAGATGCTACATCCGAGACCCCGACTCTCCAGCCTATCTCTATTGTATGTGAGTATTCGGAGGTTTTCCCAGATGATCTATCAAGGGTCCCTCCCAAGCGGGAGATTGACTTTGGTATTGACCTTCTTACCGATACGCAACCTATATTTATTCCTTCTTACAAAATGGCTCCAGCTGAGCTAAAGGAGTTGAAAGAGTAGTTGAAGTATCTTCTAGATAAGGGCTTCATCAGACCTAGAAAGTCCCCGTGGGGTGCACCAGTTCTCTTTATTAGAAAGAAGGATGGGTCTCTTCGTTCGTGCATTGACTATCGGCAATTGAACAAGGTTACAATCAAGAACAAGTATCCCTTCCCCATAATTGATAACTTGTTTGACCAACTTCAGGGTGCTAAATGCTTCTCAAAGATAGACCTCAGATCCGGCTATCACCAACTTAGAGTTAGAGTAAGTGACATCCCAAAAACAGCATTTAGGATTCGGTATGGCCACTATGAGTTTGTAGTTATATCTTCTGGACTAACGAATGCTCCTGCAACTTTTATGCATTTGATGGTTGGACTCAGTAGCATTTTTGATCTATGTGGTGTCAAGAAAGGGTGTGCAGGTGGACTCTCAAAAGATAGAAGCTATGATGAATTGGCCTAGACCAGTTAATCCTTCAGATATCAGGATTTTCTTGGGTTTAGTTGGCTATTACAGGAGGTATGTTGAAGGATTTTCATCCATAGAAGCACTTTTGACTAAGTTTACCCAAAAGAAAGTCAAATTTCAGTGTTCGGATGCCTATGAGAAGAGTTTTCAGGAGCTAAAGACTCGACTCACTTTAGCCCTAATATTGACCCTACCTGAGGGTACAAATGGATTCATTGTATATTTTGATGCCTCTAGGGTTAGTCTTGGGTATGTGTTGATGCTTCATGATAAGGTCGTTGCATATGCCTCTAAACAGATTAAGACTCGTGAGAAGAATTACCCGATGCATAACTTGGAATTGGCAGCGGTGGTGTTCGCATTGAAGACTTGGAAGTGTAGGGTCCATGTGGATATGTTTACAGACCACAAGAGCCTACAGTATGTGTTCGCTCATAAGGATTTGAATTTGCGACAAACAAGATGGTTAGAGCTGCTCAAGGACTATGACATGAGTTTCCTTTATCATCTGGGCAAGGCCAATGTAGTGGTGGATGCTCTTATAAGACTGTCTATGGAGAGTGTTTCTCATGTGAAAGATGGAAGGAAAGAGTTGGTGAAGGATGTGCATCGGCTTGCATGATCAGGGTTTCTCCTTGTGGATTCGACAGATGGTGGTGTCATTGTTCAAAATGGTTTATAATCTTCTTTGGTGACTGAATTCAAGGCTAGGCAAGATGAGGATCCTATTTTGGTGAAGTTGAAAGAAGCAGTTCAAAATCAGAAAGTGGAGGTCTTCTCCCAAAGGGGAGATAGTGCACTTCAATATTAGGGTCATTTATGTGTTTCGGGTGTTGATGATTTGAGAGAACGTATGTTGCATGAGGCTTATGGTTCTTGATATTCTATATATCTAGGTGTCATCAAGATGTACCGTGACTTATGGGAAGTCTATTGGTGGAATGGCATGAAAAAGGACATAGCAGAGTTTTCCTCTAAGTGTTCAAACTGTCAGCAAGTGAAAGTGGAGAATCAAAGACCAGAAGGTATGCTACAAGAAATCAGTATTCCCACTTGGAAGTGGGAAGAGATCAATATGGACTTCATCACAGGGTTTCCTCGCACTCATCGACAGTATGACTCTAAATGGGTGGTGGTAGACAGGTTGACCATAGCAGCTCATTTCTTACCGATCAAAACTATCGATTAAGCTAAGTACTATGCTAGATTATATATTCGCGAGTTAGTTCGGTTGCATGGAGTTTCCTTGTCCATCATTTCAGACCGAGGTACTCAATTTACCTTGCAATTTTGGAGATTATTTTATAAAGGACTTGGTACGCAGGTCAAGCTCAGTACAACTTTTCCTCAGCAGACAAATGGTCAGGCCGAGCGGACCATTCAGACTCTTGAGGATATGTTGAGAGCATGTATGATTGATTTCAAAGGTAGTTGGGATGATCATTTGCCTCTCATCGAGTTTGCTTATAATAACAGCTTCCACTCCAGTATTCAGATGGCTCCATTTGAGGCTCTTTATAGGCGGAGATGTAGATCCCCTATTGGATGGTTCGAGATAGGTGAATCTATATTGATAGGTCCAGATTCGGTTCATGAGGACATGGAGAAAGTTTAGCTTATAAGAAAAATGCTAAAAATAGCTAGAGTCGTTAAAAGTCATATGCGGATGTTAGGTGGAGAGAACTCGAGTTTGAAGTTGACTATTGGGTGTTCTTGAAGGTGTCTCCCATGAAGGGAGTGATAAGGTTTGGAAATAAAGGAAAGCTTAGTCCCCCATATGTTAGCCATACAGAGTTCTGAGACGAGTTGGCAAGGTGGCCTACGAGTTGGAGCTACCAGCGGAGTTAGCATCAGTGCATCCAATTTTCCATGTATCGTTGTTGAAGAAGTGTATTGGTGACCACGCTTTGATTGTTCCCGTGGAGAGCATAGGCATAAAGGATAGCATCACCTATGAGGAGGTACCCGTTGAGATCCTTGATCGTCAGGTTTGGAATTTAAGGAACAAAGAAGTAGCTTCAGTAAAAGTCTTGTGGAGGAATCAACTTGTTGAGGGAGCTATCTGGGAAGCCGAAGCAGATATGATGGCTAGATACTCACATTTATTCTCTGCCAGTCCTGTTCCAGCATGAGTATCAATTTCCTCTCTAATACTCTATTTAGCTTCATGTAAAGTCATGTCTCTCAGTTCCTTTCATGTTTTAGCATGTATGTATGATTCATGAGTTCAGTTCAGTCATGTATCTCAGTTCGGAGTCAGTTACTCCGTCAATTTCAGCTTCAGATGTTCAATATTTAGGATTGCAGTTGCTTTCCCAAAATTTTTAGTATGTGTAACCAACATTCGAGGAAGAATATTCCCAAGAGTGAGATATTGTAATACACCAAACGTCCCTAAGATCAAACCTGGGAGTTGAAACGAAGAAAGTAAGAAAATCTGCACCAGGTCACAGGATGAGTCATCTAGTGACTCGTGGTGTGACCTAACGGGTCATTAAGTGACCCGTCAAGTGGTGCCCAATTTTAAGGAGATATCGTTCTTGGGCAGTGGCAACTGATGGGATGACAAGTCATCGTGACGCCCGACGAATTGTGGTATGATCCATCAAGTGGATAAAGGGTGATATTGTAGTGTTGGTAACAGGTCGAGGGAATGAGTCTTCGGCATCCCTAACGACTCGTTAAGCTGGTCGTGGGGATGAGAAGGTTGGGAGATTGGAAATTTCCAGTGGTGGTGACGGGGGGAGACAACGAGTCATCAGAGGACCTAACGACTCATTATGTCCCTCGTGGTGACTAGCAGTATTATTTTATTTTGCAAATCAGTAAGGGAATTTTCATAATTCCTAAGCTCTTAAGCCCTAAAGTATATCATTTTGATCTCTATTAGGAGAGTTTTAAGGGGGTTTAACCTATTCTAAATTATTCCCCTCCCATGCATGCAAGACTAGAAAATTCTCCTTGAAGATCAAGCCTAGAATTCGTCAAGTTCTTATCCAAATCTCTTGGGCTTTCAAGGAGAAGTGTAGATTCAGTTTACCCAGGTATGTAAGGCTATGAATAAGGGTTCTCTTCACCCTCATGCTGAACTTCTCCTCAATTTCATAAATCAAGTCTCAATCCAAGTTATGATCAAAAAGAAGTTTTAACCCAATTTTATAGAATTCTCTATTAATTGTCTATGGGTAAATCCCTTTTATGTTTTAAAGTATATTTAAACATTCATGGGCAGATTTTAAGCATGTTTTGATTACAAATTCATGATTTCAAATTTTAGAAGATTATGCCCAATTATGCAAGTTCATGAAAAAATCAAGTTTATGATTGATGATTTCCAGTATGATGAGATATCTAGTATGTATGAATGTTTACAAATCACCCATGTATGAATCTGTGATTTTGATCAATGAAGTCTATTTCAAGTATACATGATTTTTAGATTTGGGCGAGCCCACACAAGACAAGTATGTCTTATGTTCTAGCCAAGGCTAATAAGATCAAATGATAGATATACATTTTGGAGCCAAGACTCCTCAAATGTATAGATTCAAGTTATGTTCTAGAATATTATTATATGAGCATTATACATGTTTTGGGAGTAGTTTCTAGCATCGAGTAGGCTAGGGGGTTCCAAGGTTCTCCGATTTCATAAACTACGCGCCAACGTAGGTATATTTTGGGGCCTCTCAAGAGAGAGTTTCCCCTACCCAAGGGCACACCGTGATATCACATCTTACATATCCTTTTCCCTGGAAAGTCTTAAGATGTCCCTCCTCCACGTGGGAAGGCCGTGGGATCATCATGCTCTCATACATGGTGGTTGTTGGTTATGACGAGTCTCCTATTGTTCCTCATAATTGCAGCTATGCATGTTTATGACTTATGATATTATATTTTTAACTGGTTTGATCCAATATTTATAAGATTTTACTTATAATTTCAGTTATGGCAAGCCATATGATTCTATTTTCAGCTTTGGGTCATCCAATTCAGGTTATGACTATTCAAGTTTTCAGATATCAGCATGCAGTTTTTACGCTCATGATCTTATGATTTATGTTATGTGCATGATTTCAATTATACTTACTCAGCCTGTGTTACCTTATGTACTTAGTACATTCCAAGTACTGACCGCATACTCTATGCTTTATCATTTCAAGATACAGGTTCAGACGCTCAGACTAAGTCCCTCCATTAACCAGTGTCCAGAGCTTAGTCCAGTTTTCTTGTTGGTGAGTCCTCATCCTTCCAGGACCTTCAAATTGCTGAGTTGTGTTACTTTCAGTTTTTAGACTTTTAGTGAGCTATTTGGGGATGTTTTCCCATCAGCTCTTCAGTTTTGTTAGAGGCTTTTTCAAACAGTATGTAGAACTTCAGTTTTTATCAGTATTGAATCTATATGGTTGTTATGTATTTCAGACTTCCACTTATTCATATTTAGTTTATCAGTTTTCGTTTAATGTATGCTCTTTAGCCGTTATGTTCATGCCATAGGTTGACTTGGAGCTATTCGTGGTTCTAGGTTCCATGTCTCGATTCGAGACCTCAGCTCGGGTCATGACAAGTTTAGAGCTTAGGAGATTAGGAATTATGAAAATTCCCTTACTGATTTTGCATGAAAAATGACACTGCCAGTCCCAACGATGGACTAGATGAATCATGAAATGGCCTAACAGGTCATCCCCTGACCCATTTCCACTGGCAGTCTCCTCTCAATCTTAAACCCTTCACACCCCACTAGCAACCTGACGAGTCGTTAGGGGTACAACGACTCGTCCCCTCAATTCCGTCATCACACTGCTAAATCACATTTTCTTCACCTCGTACCCACTTGATGGGTCATACAACGATTTGTAAGGAGTCACAAAGACTCGTCATCTCATCCGTTGCCACTGTCTGAGAAAGGAACCTCTTCACACTAGGCACCACTTAATGGGCCACTTGACGACCCGTTAGGTCACACCACGAGTCACTAACGTTCTATGACTTGGTGTATATTTTTTTGATTCTTCTGATTCAAACCTCAGGTATGATCTTAGGGACTTCTAGGGTATTACAAAAGTTTGGCTGGAAAAGAGCTCATGAAATAAGTGGAACAGAAGGTGAGGAGCTGGATGTAGAAGTGGGGGAAGGTTGACTAGATAGACTCAACATGTGACTAGATGAAGTAGGTGATCCTAAGTGTTGTGAGGATATTACTGGAGAATGATTAGTGAGGTCTGGTAACACAGTGGGTAATGTCTCTATTGTATCCCTTTGTGTTCCCACAGATTCAGTAGAGCACTTTCTCTCAGTATCAGAATGAAAACAATCATAGAAAGAAAAATGAGGTAATGTGGTAGGAAAAGAAGAACCATCAGTAAACAAATTGAAAGGAAAAATATTCTCATGGAAAACAGCACCTCTGGATATGTAAATCTTTCTAGCAGATAGATTTAGAACTTTGTATGCTTTAGTCTCAAAGGGGTATCCCATGAAAACATGGGGTGTAGTTTTAGGCTCAAACTTGTCTATGTGATCTTTAGGTATAGTATAAAAGCAAATACAGCCAAAACTTCTTAGGTGAGAGTATGAAGGTTTTATTTTAAACAACACCTCGAAAGGTAATTTATTGTTAAGTGAAGAAGTTCGCAATCTGTTGATGACATAAGTTACTGTCTGCACATATTTTCCCCAATACTTTAAAGCCAATTTGGATTGAAAAAGAAGGGCTCTAGAGGTTTCAAGGAGATACTTATGATTTCTCTCAACTATGCCATTTTATTGAGGTGTATAGGAACAAGTCTTTTGATATACTATGCCCTTTGATTGGAAGAAGGATTGGGCTTCAAGACTAGTAATTCTTAACCATTATCAGTTCTGATTGTCTTGATGGTGATATGAAATTGAGTCTCAATCAAGGAAACAAAAGCTTTGATTGAATGGAGAGCATTGCTTTTGCAACTCAAAAGGTGAGTCCATGTAGATCTACTGAAGTCATCTACCATGGTCAGAAAGTACTTGTAATTGTTGTAGGTGATGGTCCCCATAGATCAACATGTAATAACTCAAATATTTTGGTGCTACGATTGGTTCTTTCAGGTAAAGAAAGTCTGGATTGTGTGGCCATGGGGAAGATGGTGCACAGCAAGAGTTGTTTGGGTGCAAAGGATGTTGGGATACCTGTAATTCCCCTCATCTTGAAGAAAGGTACATGTTCTAATCTATTATGCCAAATAAGATTTATATCATTCACAGTTGGAGAGTCATACAACCTAGAAACATAAAATCTATTATGTAATGTAGTGTTTATAATAGAAGAAGAAATACATTGTACACTATTTGCATTATTGGCACTATGTGAAGAAAAAAAATAAATAATCATTATTAAGAGTAGGAATGGAACAATGGTTAAAACAATGATTCTTCAAACAGCTAGGGCAGAACAGATAGAGACTATCCTGAACTTCACCAATCTCCAGAGGCATCTTCATTGAAGGGGCCTGCAGAATACATGATGAATCAGTGAAGGACACCATGCTTTTAAGTTGAGAAGTTAATGAATGCACAGAAATGAGATTATACTTAAAGGAAGGCACATAAAGAACCTTGTGCAGAACAATCTGTGGAGCAAGGATTACATTACCAACTTGAGTTACCTTCATTTTGTAGCGATTAGTAGGGTGATCAATAAAGAGTACATTAATGTTCTTATTTGGGACAAGTGTGACCTACTAAAAGTCATATGGTTTGAGGCTCCAGAGTCCAAGATCCATACATCAGCACTAGATTGCAAACATTTGCATGAAAATAAGGCAAAATTAATAAAGAGAACTAAAAGAGAACAGGCCATGATACATGCAAAATTCACAGCTCCACTAGCAAAGTTGCTACTAGTTGAACTTTCTCCCTCATTCCTGGTACTAAAAAGATACAACATGTTCAATAACTATCCATGTCGTTCTCTTATAAGAGTTAGACTGTCATTGTTATTTTGAGATATCATCTGCTCATCCTTCATAGATATCATGTCAGCTGGAATTCCATGAACATTAGCAACATTAACTACTCTCCTTTTTCCTCTGTTGGACCTGTTGTGTTGATATTGTTTGTCAGACCTGGGAAACTGACTGAGATTGTTGTAGTTATTTTGTATATAATCTTTATTGTAAAATTGTTAGTTATTATAGTTTGGGTTATTTACCCTGTAGTTCTTATTGCTTTGATTAAAATCCTAAGGATATTCATGCAGTTTATATCACTTTTCCTTGATATGACCTTATCTCTTGCAGTGATCATAAAACAATTTGGTCCTGTTGATTGGATGATTGTTTGAAGGATGATAGTTAGTTCTGAAGATGTTGTTCATAGGTGTGTTGGTATTCAGTGAAGTGGAATCACCAAACTGCTGATTGTTTGGTTTGACTTCTCGCTGCCTTTCTTCTTATACCAACAAAGAAAAAGCTTATGCTAAACTGGGAAGGGGATTCAACATGATAATGCTTCCCCTCACTGTAGTGTAGACTTCATTTAGTACCATGAGAAATTAGCCTATCTTGTTTTACTTTTTGTGTGTTCTCTTTGGCTCCACAATTGCATATGAAGCTAAACTGAGTCTTCAAGTCTATAGTACTTAATTCTTCCCACAACCTTTTCATTTTTGTGTAGTAACTGGTGATATCCATAGTGCTTTGGTATAGATCATTGATCTCCTTTTGTATCTGATATAATTTTTTCCATTTGTCTGATCATACGTATCCTCCAACTCTCGCCACAATTCCATTGAATTACTAGCATACTCAACACTGTCAATAATTTTCTTCGCAAGTGAATTCAGGATCCATGACGTGACCATATCATTGCATCTCTCCTGTTGATAGTACTTCAAAAAGGTAAGATCTGGTCGTTTGTAGTCACCATTGATTAAACCTAATTTGTTCTTAACAAAAAACCCACGTAGAACATTGCGTCTCCAAGATCTGTAGCCCACTCCATTAAAAGGAACAGTAACCAGCATTGCTCCTGGATTATCAGAAAGATGCCTGTACAGACGAGAGCTTCCATCGATGATCTCTTCCTCAAAATTATCATTTGCATCAGTAGAAGTCATGAAATTGATTATGATTTATAATTGAAAGAGGGTATGAAAAGAAGACCTTAAAAATGAGAATCTAAAGAGGAAAAGAATTGATTGATTCATGCGATCTCTGAATTTTGATCTGGAATTAGAGATCTAGAAAAATTGAAGATCACGCAATTGAACTCGTCAGAAACCAATAATAAGCAAGCATAAACCTTGTTTTGATAGCATGTAAAACAGCAATGAGCATTGGTAACACTACACTACCACTATGTAGCTTACTAAGAAAGGAAAGCATGAAACCATGGTTGTGTGAGAAAGAGAAGAATTGTTATTCAGAATAGCCAAAAAATGATCTTCACCATCTCGTACACATATAACGAAAGAAAAAGAGAACTAACCTATAGAATGACAGCTAATCTGCAAGCTAAGCATCCACTAACCGACCAATGCTAATCATGTATGATTGACTGATTAACCAACTATCTAACTAATGATAATGCTAACTAACTAACCAACTCTAACCAGCTGCTAACTAAATACTGTAAATACTAACTATAATCTTAACAGAGTAACCAAATCGGAAATAATTCTGCCTTTATAATTGAAGAAAATCGAATCTTTTGGAAATAATGTTGGAAAGTCATTTTAATATCTCAAAAATGAATTATTATATAATCTTTATCTTTATTAGTCATGACTAATAATCATTAATCACTTTTATTACTCTTTAAATAGTCTTCATTGACTATTGTCTTTACAACAATTCCTAATGTTACTCAACGGATTAGTAACAAACGTTTGCCTCTAACTTATTGTCATTAGTCTTATTTTTGCCATTGAAGTCGACATTAACTCTTATAGACAATGTTTTGACTATGATATCTTAGTTTGATCATGAGTTGTCGTTACTTGTATATTATTGTAATCTTTTTTATTGGGCAACACATATCTAAAGATAAATTGTTGCAATCATAGTAGATTGTGCTGGGTTTTTCATGATTTATTGTTAGTTTTTATGCTTTTAGTCTTAAACCAAAACAGTTTGCTGAATCCTAAAGGATACACGTATATCAGGTGAAATATCCTTTAAGAACAGTATCATTGACACGCTTCAAGCTATAAAAAATTCTCTACAGGTTGTGTGATCAACTATTTTTTGTATGATTTCCAACAAACAAAAATCTATTCCTTTGTGAAACCATGCTCAGGGTGATAATTTGACAGTTTAGAACTCACAATATATCGATATAAGTAACAGGCACTATCAGGCAATGAATTGCATAGAAAATTGAAGGCATAAAATTTTAGTCATATCAAACACAACAGATATATAAACTACAAGGCTGGCGATCTAGGAAATGTAATCAAGCATTGTTTATCGCCTGGATATCGCGACAGCTGATAAAATGATAAGGAGAACAAGACACACAATTGCGCCAAAGGAGCCGATGAGGGAGCCAGCAGATCGTTGGCAGAAATCAGTATACTGTTGACAAATTGAAAACCAGTTTGCAGAAGAGTTCCCATTATGAGCTAAATACACAATGGCAGCTGCTGCAGAAGCTCCAGATGTGAGAAGAACCAGCATTATCTTCAAAAGATTCAAATTTCATGATAATAAATATTAGTACAACTCAGTAGTTTTAGCAATTCAAGGGGGGAAATTTTAAAAGAAAATTCATGAATAATTATACTAAATTGTAAGATTGACAAAAATCTAATTTTCATAATATATAGTTACAATTCACTTTGAAGGCCTAATCAACCACCAATTAAAGTGAAACGATACGGTCAGACCTCTCTTTAAGATCATTCCTCTATAATAACATTTCATCAATTTTCTGATATTTCATGTCATGTTATATTAAATATTCTTTATAACAATATATCGCTATAGCAATCAAAAATTATACAGACAAACACGTTGTTATAAAGAGATTTGACCATATAAAGAACAACTCAATCTGTATTACCGCGTCAAGGAAAATGAGCAAGATTCGACTTTTTCCGGCCCTGCTTCTCATAATGTGAAAGATGGAAAATGGGAGAGAAATCGCAAGATATGCACAGACTATTGCATTCACAATCACAAACAACCTATGTCAAAAAAAAAACATAACAAAAAATGAATTAACCTTGATGAATTGTATTGTTATATCAGGCATGCATAATATACAAAGATAGACTTACTTAAACGAGTCAAAATCATCATATTGAGCCGAAAATTGCACAAACTGTGTGACAAAAGGAAGAGTTTGCTCAGCAGTTCCCATTGCCACAGCACCTACCAAGGTCCCAACAATCGCGACTATACGCAGAACGAGATCGAATACAGAGAGTCCTTTGTTCACTCCATGCCCGGTACCCTTGGATGTTTCTCCAGCTTCAATCGATACCGGCTTCATCATACCTTTTTGGTAACTCAAACTTCTCTCCTCACTGAAGTTTTTCTGTATGATTTATATATTTATCTTGTTATAACACCTTTAGATTGATCACCATTCACCAATTTATATTATGAATACCAAGGCATGGTTGGAAAAAAAATTAGTAATTTCCACCAATAGGAAGTGATTGATGTGGTTTTGCTCAAATCCAATTAACTATGATCATTCTTTAAGTAGCTATGATATGCACTCAGCTTCGCTGACTCTTTACCTGCTCTACTTTCTCCATAAAACGTACTTAAAACAACATTCTTTCAAGAAAGGATTTTAAGTTATATATGTTGACAGTTAGTGGCATATGCAGGGCCACATCTTCAACTAAAAATTTGAAACGTCTGATCAATTGAGCTACACAACCATTTGTGTTTTGGAGTGTCACTTTACATAATATATTCTCTATGTTTACTTTTGCCTTATAATTATACAAAATTAGTAAAAAAATTCGACGAAATAGTGTCACGTGACACCTCTCTAGCCTTAGTAAATCCGCCCCTGCTGACAATAATTATTTTTGATCCTATTAATGTAGTTTAACATAATACGGCAAGTTAGTGTAGTATCATTTTAATCAGGTTATTAATTAGGAGTAATAATTATCATTGAGTTTTACCTGTAGACTACTATGCATAAAACTTAAAACTCAGAAAGGAAAATGATATGAAATGGCTAGAAATTGGCAAGATCATTTACCCCGAGTCATTTTCCTCTTCTAGACTACTTATGATCATTTTTGTTACATTTTGGTCACATGATAATCAAGTATTTAATTAACTTTTATCCTGGTTAGCAGCAAACTTATGATTTTTCTTCTCAAAATTTTGTTTTGGTAACTAGTGAGGTGACAAGAGTCGATGCTTTAGGTAGAGGAAACAAAGGTTTGAGTTCTTTGCCAGTTTAGCAGTTTTGGTTGATTTTGGGTTAGGTACAAGAATGTTTGCATTAGAGGCGATAAATCATAACTTGTATAGTTCAATTAAATTTGGGTTGATTATTCACTCGTCCATTTATGCTTACTTCAATTCATTAAAATTTAAATTAATATTGAAAGCAAATTAATGTATAAGAGATCTTATCATTTTTTAAAAAAAAAAATTAATATGATATATATATATTCATAATAAAGAAAAATCATAATTTTATTAGGTGTTACAAGATTATAAAGGAATAAATAAAACAATTAAAACTTAGTAAGAAATTGGTGGGTTGGTTTTGACCCGTTTTCAAGCCTATTTCAGCAAAACTTATTTCAATCCAATTAACTTTTGAGCGGATCAATAATAAGTTCATTTATTAATTCATCCTATTAACATATTCAAATTCAACTCAAAACGCTCATTTAAAACTTCTAATTTGCACTTTAAAATACAAGAAATTGATTGATTTATAATTCTAGGTTGATCATTTGATTAACAATGTGAAGCAAGCAAAAATAAATATATTAAAAAGAACAAAAAAAAAAAACACTAATGGAGTAGGTCAAAATTTAGAGGGCTTACTGATCGAAATCCTTTGTCCCTTCGGGGACATCCGATAAAAGACTGATCGAAATCCTTCTTTTTTTTTTTTTTTTTTTTTTTTTTTTTGGTCTATGGTAGTAGACTGAAGTGTTTTTTTGACTTCATTATTTAGTAAATTAGTTTACCTGGCACAGTTAAATTTAGGCAGAGTGGAAACCAATCAACATTGAGTAATAATTTAATTTATTCACATTTTATATAGGTAAAAATAAATTGAATGAGAAATAAATTGGGTAAATTGACCTATATTTATTTATATTTGCATGAATAAGTAGTAATCTATGTTAAAATTTAATATTCAAAAAATATTTTACTTTTAGTTTGTTTTTTTGGAGAAGAATGTAGAAAATACTATTAGTTTTATTTAGTCTTAAACGTCAGAAACTTTTTAGCTGAAAAGATTTTAACATTTTAACTGGACTGAATATACTCTTCATTACACTTTATTAGGAGTAAAAGATGCTTAATACGGGTTGTGTTGTAGTTGGTTAGAGTTATGCAGATATTAGAGATATATGAATTAGTTATGAGAAAATTTATATATTATTGAGAAAAGGTCAAAGATGCTTTGACTATGCGAAATTGAATAAAAATGCCTCCGGTTAATAATTTTGTCCAAAAATACCCCTGTCGTTAATGTTTTAGCCCAAAAATACCCCTACTGTTAATAGTTTAATTCAAAAATGACTATACTATTACTTTTGGGGGAAAATTTCTTTTTTCCTAATAAATATTTTTTTTTTAAAAACACATTATTTTCTTAATAAAAATATTATAACCCATCATTAATATTCGTATATACAAAATCACAATAATTCATTGTTAATTTTTATTTATAAAATTTTTTTAATAAAATAGGAAATATTTTTATTTCTTAATCTTTTCTAAATTGAAAAATGATAAACATTTGCTAATATAATCTTCGATTTTAAAGTTAAGTTATAACAATCATAATGTCATAAGCCACGAAAATTTATTACATTACTTCAAATCACAAAATATCTTTAAAATGTTATTCGATAGAGTTATTGTGGATCTTTTTTTTTATTTTAACTTTAAAATGAAGAAATATATTAACAAATACTTATCCTATTTTAATTCGAAATATATTAAGAAATGAAAATATTTTCTATTTATTAAAAAATTTTATTCTTATTTAAATAAAAAATAATGATGACATTACTATGTCTTTTATATTAATATATATATATATATATATATATATATATAATTATTCTATTTTAATTGATAAAATGAGATTAAGAAGACCTCACTGCTTAATTAATTAAAGAAAGTTAAAAGAAAAGAAATTGAAAAATTGTTCTTTAAAAATAATATCTTACTTTAAAAAATGTGATTTTAAAAAGAAAAAGAAACAATATGTTTAATAATTTTAAAAAAAATATTTTTTACACAAAAGTAACAATAGAGATATTTTTGAACCAAATTATTAACAGAGGCATTTCTAAACCAAATTATTGACGACAGAGGCATTTTTGGATCAGACTACTAACAGAGGACATTTTTGTTCAATTTCACATAATTTAAGAATATATTTGACTCTTTTTCCTATATTATTTTATGCAGAATTTAATTTTTCATGTATTACTTATTTCACTTTCTATCCTACATAAAATAAAACATAAATTCCTTCATAACTCATACATGTATTAGTTATGCAGTATTTTAAATTGCAAACCAAATACTATATTAATTTTATACATGAACAACTTACCTCCTGACCAGCTACCAAATATAACATTATCTATACAAAATTTAATACCTACATAATTCATATCTAAACCAACCACCAAACCACCCCTTCAACCCGTATCAATAATAATACATAATTCTGCTAATTTTAAGGGCAATTCAAGCAAAACAGCGAAACAAAGATAATCCATTAGGCTATCTTCTTTGCCTGTGAACTTATTGTTGAATTTATTCTCATGTTTACTGAAGCATCATCATCTATAAGCTTTACATAATATGCTAATACATCAAATGAGTTCAACGGACCATAAATCCATAATATTTGCTGCCTAGTAGCGCTCTGGAATGGGACAGTCTTGAAACAATCAGAGCAATACTCAAGATTAACCTGTCTTTTTAACCCATGAATACCCATATTTCAACAGGTTGAATATGGGTGCAGCCCTAATTTAGTCCATTTCAAAATCACTCATCCGACCCATAAATATATGGACGGATTGGGTGGGTTACCAAAATATGAGTTCATTTTGCAGTACTTGACTTACTTCTAGGGTTCTAACTTCTACGGTTCATTTCAGAAATTGGGACCAATCAAACAATCATTGTGTGAGCCACTAATACCACTCGTCTAGTGACGTCCCCCTTCCTATACTCAATCTGATAAACCCCATTGACCACCTTCATGGCCATTCCATACTCAAAAATTTGAAATAGTTGGCATTTACATACTTTCTGGGGGTGAGCAGTAACATCCACTTGAGTAGTCTACACATTATCATCTTCACTGTAATCGTCATCGTAATCAGAGGCTGATTCATCATTTCTGGGCTCCATTAGAGTATTCATGTCAAAGGATGATTCACCTACTTCCATTTCTTCCATGTCAATAAAGTCGTAATTCATTCGCTGATCAAATTTCTCATCAGAACAATTAAGAAGCCATGCAAGGGAACATTTTAAGCCTTTTTCAGCAATCCTTTTATGTCTTGGTTTTATTGTGGACTCCAGACCATAAGTGAAGAAAGCTGGGAAAGCGACCAAATCTTCCAACGGCCTTGCCATTGTGGTTTTGAAATACTCAAAACTATGCTTCATAATGTCTAGATTTAGAGCAAGCACCTGGGGACATCCCACAACCAATTCTCTCACTTGTTCCGAGGAAAACCCACATCCCTTGAGGAAATCAACATGCTTCACTACAGGCGCTTTACTGAGGCTGATAATCTGTGGCATCTTTTCAACTACTCGCCCAAAATCTTCACGAGAAGATTCAATTACTGAACTGAGAAATTCTAGTTGACTTGGAAGCTTTGCCTCCATGTCGATTCCTAAGATCTCGGGATATTGTGCAATCACTGAAGGGAGTGCAGTTTCCCTCACATGAAACTGTAAAAGGGATTTAATGTTTGGTTTTACCCTTTCTTGTAGTCCAAACCCAAGAATGTGAGGATGCTTCTCAATCAATCTAGCCACAGCTAGCCTCGGAATTCCCAAGACTTCCAGATATTCTACAAATGGTTTAATTACCCGACCTACCCGCATCCCTAATATCTCAGGATATCTAGTCAGAACCCCACCAATTTCTCTTCTTGCCACCCCAATTCCCACCAAATAAGCAACTGATGTACTCATTGTGCCCTCAAGCTTGAACCCTAACACTTCAGGATACTTCTCCAATACTCTAGGAATATCATTTGGTTTAATATCCATGCCTTGAAGGTATTTCACAACTGGAGCAAGGTCTACCACCACACTTGCATGGAGAACTTGTGGGTACCGCCGCAAAAAGTCTGTCAAGGTGGATTTTCTAACACCCAATTTGCCCAGATAATCAAGCACAGGAATCATGTTTTTCTTCACACTGCATCCCAGAACAAGAGGATAGTTGTTAATATCTTCAATTGTGACTCCCAATTTGTGAAGAAAATCCACACGTTCTCTCATGATCTCCACAGTCACAGGAAGCTCTAATCCATCGAGCTCATCAGGTACAATGCCAACGGCTCTCAAGAATTCATAAACACGTGCACGGTTGGCTGCCTTCTCATTCTTCATCTCTAATAAACTAGGATGAGTGTAGAAAGATGAGCTCTTTTGTTTCCTACTTCCACTGTAAGTGTCTGCCTTCACTGAAGATGAAAGACCAGCTCTCGTAGCAAAGCAGCACTGTAATGTCATCATCATGTCCTTTTTCCTCATATTGAAACTTGAAATACTTGGAGCTGAAGTGGATATCAACCGGGGCCGATGGAACGTGTTGGAAGGCAACTCATGATTTATGAGCAAAAAACTGGGATTAATGATGCGATTATAACTAATGATCTTCATATTCTGAAGATGAAAACCTGCACCAGACAGATGCAATTGTCAAACTAAGCCTTCAACACTTGCAATATCATCAAGAAATAAGTTAAAAATTACTATCATTCCTTTTCTCTCGTTTTGTTTAAAATACATACATATATATACACATACATACATATATATATATCCTTTTCTCCGGTTTCTAGTAACTAATGCGTAAAGGATGACCTTGAAAGTACTCTCACACATAGAGGCCACTTGTACTGTAATGTTGCATAGTAAGAGAGCAAGGCTTCCATAAGCAAAGTTAATTAGAACACGGGTAAGATTAAACCATTGGATTTAGCACATGAGGGTGAAATGACGAGGTATGCAACTTACTTGTTCTTTTAACCACAAAAAGTAACCAAGTTGTATCTATTTCAATCAATAAAGAAGAATCTAATTTGCAAAAAACTTGTTTACTAGACTGAGAAAGTATTATAATCCTCTCATGTTTATAGGGCTCCCGGACCCGTAATAATAATTACCACAGCAGTACGGAGAGTCTCTGGATGTAAAACTATGAACCTTCCATTGAGAACAATTCATAGATAATGAGATCACAATAACTAGCCTCTACGTGTTCAACAATCCAAGCCCCATGAGAAACTACTCCAAATGTTTTTTCCCCTTCTTCACTACACCGATCTGTCCATCCCACCCCCACCTTCCCAAAATAATCTTTTATTGTCTGCGAAATCTTCCATAAGTACATGCATGTGTTAGTTCAGGAATTATAAGCTTTGAAGTCGGAGATGGGAGAAATTAAAGTTCTGGCAGGATTGTTGGTGTTGGAGCAGCCCTGTCAGAGAAGAATTTCCTCCTATTTTCCAGATTAACCAATCACCAGAGGCAGTGGTAGCAAAAATGAGGGAAGACAGTGGCTGGAATATTAGACTGAGAAGGAATTTCTATTACTGGGAAATTGATCAGATACTGGACCTGTTAAATAGACTGGAGCAGATAAACATTAACCATTAAAAGGAGGACAGGGGAAGATGGAGTCACAACACAAGGGGAGAATTCACAGTGAGAGATTGATATCAAGTGCTAGTGAGAGGTGAGTCACGTGACAGTATAATTGATAACTGGCTTGGAAAATCATCCGGAGAACAAACGCCCAATACAGGTAAACCGGTTCACATGGATTCAACCGTACAAGGCTTATCTTACACAGGACAATCTAACAAGAACAATAACATACCCGTGAAATCTCATGGCTGGGGTCTAGGAGGGTAGAGTATACGCAAACCTTACCCCTACCTCATGGAGGTAGAGAGACTATTTCTAAAAGACCCTCAACTCAGCTAACACATATCAAAGTAGATTTAAAAGGAGACAACCGAAGTAATGAAGACATGGTAAATAATAAGGGAAGCATTCTAAAACCTACAGAGAAAAAGAACAGTAACCACAACAAAATAAAACAATAGCCGAAGCATAATAAACAACATGTAGTAGCAGAAATCAAGGGATCAGAAACTACGAGAATGGTCTAATATTATTGGTATGCAAGGAAAAACCTATCTCGCTAGACAATGAGACGATGCTCAACTACCTACTTGTCATGCTCCAGCCTAGGGCCTAGGCGAGCTGGGCTCCCGGCGCCATACCTGGCCCAAGCGTACCGCTACAACTGGTATGAAACTGTGAGCCAACAACTAGGAGGAAGAAATTATACATTCATACATCAAAATCCGAAAGAAAACATTTGATGGAATCTACAATTTTTTTTCAAACCAGAAAGGACGAACTTTTCACAAACCAACAAAGTCAGAGCAGAGACATTACAACTAGCAAATCAGTCTATGAAGCCTCTATGGCAGGAAGTACATAGATTTGGCCGGGACAAGGCCCCCCGGCTTGACCCCTATCACTATACAAGATGAAGCATACTAACCCCCAAAGTAAAAAGGGGCTCACCAAAAAGTTGAACTGGGCTGGCACGGTTATCTGTACCTGAGGCTGCATTATAAAACAATGTAGCGCCCCCGGCAAGGAGGGGCGTAAGTACATGGAATCATTGTATGTAAGATGGCAAAATCAACTAAACAGAAACCAACTGGAAAGGAAAACGGAGCATGTGAAATCAGGTAAAACATGCATATTGATATCAAAGCAAGATTTAAGATCATAGAAGAAATTTAAAACCCTTCAAAACCATTTCCTTAAACGTCCTTTCAACTATAGATCGCATTTTAAGTCCAAACAATTGAAATTACTGTGGAAGTTCATGGAGTAACCGACTTAGTACACCAGGCTTGCCTGGAGTCCGGCCCCTAGGGCTTGACTGGCTAACCCTACCAACTACCTTGCCGGGTAGAAGGCCTAAACTATCTAGCTAGAAAGCTATCTAAATCATCCCACTTGAATTCAAGGATATACTAAAGCGCTCGAGATCGATCACGCTTATCCTACGTCGGCAAACGTAGTTTCCGGCATGTGCCCTTGGACATATTTGCGCCATCTCGGTCATCCACTTACTCTCTTTTTGAAAACAATAAAAATCACGATAGCCCTTGGGCATTCTTTAATCTCATTAACATTATTCAAAGCATTGGCCTTATCTGAAAGCAAATTCTTAGCCCTTGGGCGCCTTACCGCTGTACAAACATTTGCATAAATATAACTCATTAAAGCAATAGCTCAATATATAGAAGGGTTCATGCTCAAATCACATTTTCTCAACTTTAGCAATTCACGAACATGGCCTTGGCCAACAACAACCCACTGTAATTCCACAAAGTGGGGTCTGGGGATGGTAGAATGTACGCAGACCTTACCACTACCCAGAGGTAGAGAAGCTGTTTTCCATAGACCCTCGACTTTAAGAAAGACAGACCCAAAGACATAATAGCAGCACAGGAGATAACATATAATCTCAAAACAACTAGTACCCGCACCAAAAATACACAATAGCAATACACTACACAATAAACAAGTAACAACAGCTAGAAACAGACATCGGAGGACAAGGAACTATAAGAGCAATACTAGACCTACCCTTGAGAATCAAGAAAGCAGTGACACACACAGCTCCCTACTAACCTACTACCCTAATCCGTGTACTCCATACCTTTCTATCTAAGGTCAAGTCCTCGATAAGCTGCAAATGTGTCATATCCTTTCTAATCACCTCTCCCTATTACTTCTTCGGTCTACCCTACCTCTCCTAAAATCATCCATAGACAACATCTCACACCTCCGTACTAGGGCACTCGGACACCTCCTTTTCACATGTCCGAACTACCTCAGTCTTGTCTCATGCATCTTGTCCTCTACCCTAGCCACTCCCACCTTGGCTGAAATATTAGCATTTCTTATCATATCACTCCTAGTATGCCACACATCCACCGTAACATCCTCATTTCTACAACCTTTATCTTCTGCACATGGGAGTTCTTGACTGGTCAACACTCTGCCTCGTACAATATAGTCGGTCTAACCATCATTCTGTAGAACTTGCCTTTAAGTTTTGTTGGCACTTTGTTATCAGACAAAACTCCAGAAGCGAGCCTCCGTTTCATCCATCCTGCACCAATACGGTGAGCAACATTCTCGTCGATCTCTCCACTTCCTTGGATAATAGACCTAAGGTACTTGAAATTTTCTCTCTTTTGGATGACTTGTGTACCCAGCATCATTTCCTCATCCTCCCCGTGCATCACGTCACTAAATTTACACTCTAAATACTCTGTCTTGGTCCTACTCAACCTAAAGCCTTTAGACTCCAGGGCTTGTCTCCAAACCTCCAACTTAGCGTTTACGCCGCCGCGAGTCTCGTCAATCAGAGTTATGTCATCCGCAAATAACAGACACCAAAAATACATGCACAATTCAATAATACACAATTCATCATACAAGACATGTGGCCTTGCCCAAAAATGCATTTTAGCATTCTCAAAACCATAGAGGAAATTAGGCAGTGTCAACATAAGGGCAAAATAGTCATTTTCAACACAATGTAGAAATTTCCATAGAACTTCATAGAAACTAGTTATGAGCTGGGTTTATACTAATTTATGCTCAAATATACAAGTTCCCAAAGCATATAGTCATGATCCATAACTCAAACTTGAAGACACTTAGAATTCTTGCATGGAAGTAGAAAATAGGGAAAGATGGTGGGAAAAAACATGATGACCCGCATTTTCAAGGTTGCCTTACATACCTTAATGCTTTACAAGTAAAAACAATTCTCTAGATAAGGTAGAGAGAGGAGGGTAGCTAGATGCTTGCACTAGGAGACAGTCCTTCCTTGAAACCCTAAGAAAGAGGAAGCTAGGGTTTACCAATTTAAGCTTGCATGCAAGGGAAAAGCCATAAGATGATTAAGGAAATACCTTGAGCTTGGGAAGGCTTGGGAGAGCTTAGGAGTTCTGTTCTAGGAGTGAGAGTGAAGAAAAATGCGTACTATGGCCGGAAGGTCTATTTATAGATAAAGGGCAAAACACAACTGATGGTACCTAGGGTTACAGGAATGGATCGTCTTCTCAATAGATGGTCCATCTCTTGAACTGTCTTTCGCTGTAGGCAGAACCAAACTTCAAGGGACGGACCAACTAACGGGCCGTCTTCTCAAATGACGGTGCATCTTCCCAACCGTCTTTCCTAAGCCAGAAACCCCAATTCTCACACCTTTCATCAATGGCTAAAAGAACGGTTCGTCTTTTCAAAAGATGGTCCGCATTCTGCCTTCCGTCCTTTGCTTCCAAAAGCTCCAATTCCTCCCACCTCAATCGAGGATTTCAGATGACGGTCTGTCTTTCCATTTGACGAGTCCGTCCTTTCTGGCTGCAACTTTTGTGTAGTGGCTCCCACTTAAGGCAATAGCTTAGCAATTTTAACTCTCCATCACCTTTACACCTAGAAAAAGAGTTTCAACTACCATGCTTGCCCTAGTAGAACTTCTCTCGAGTAGACGGGGTATTACAATACTAACCTACCATCCTAATTTGCGACCTCCATTACTTCTTATCTAAGGTCATGTCTTCAATAAATTGGAGATACGCCATTTCATAATTAATCACCTTTTCCTAATGCTTCTTCGGCCTACCTCTACTTTTCCTGAAGCTCATCACAGCCAACCTCTCACACCTCTTCACTGGGACATCTGCATCCCTCCACTTCACAGCCTAAACCATTTTAGCCTCACTTCCCTCATCTAGTCAACCACGGAAGCCACCCCCACATTGTCCCAAACATCGTCATTCATGATCTTGTCTCTCCTAGTATGCTCGCACATCCACTTCAACATCCTCATTTCCACTACTTCCATCTTTTGAATATAAGAGTCATTAACTAGCCAACACTCTGCTCCATAGAACATAGTCGGTCGAACCACAACTCTGTAAAGCTTGCATTTTAAGATTTGGTGGTGCATTCTTATCACAGAGGACTCTAGAGGCGAGCCTCCATTTCGCCTACCCTGCCCCGATATGATATGTGACATCATCGTCTATCTACCCATTCTCTTGAATAATAGACCCATGATACTTGAAACATCTTCTCTTTGGGACGACCTGTGAATTAAGACTCACTTCCACACCAACCTTCAATGTTACAACACTGAACTTGCACTCTAAGTATTCAATTTTGGTCCTTCTTAACCTTAACCCTTTAGACTTTAGAGTCTGTCTCCAGAACTCCGGCTTAGTATTAACTCCGTTGCGAGGCTCATCAATCAGTACCATGTCACCCGCAAATAACATAGACCATGACACCTCATCTTGGATCTGGAGTATCAATACATCCATCACCAATGCAAACAAAAACGGACTAAGAGTTGATCCCTGGTGTAACCCCATGACAACTAGGAACTGCTCCGATTCACCTTTTACTGCCCTCACTGGGGTCTTGGCTCTATCATACATGTCTTTAATCGTCCTAGTGTATGCCCTCAGTACCCCTCTAGCCTCCGAGCATCTCCATAGAACCTACCTTGGGACTTTGTCGTACACCTTTTCTAGGTCAATGAATACTATATGTGAGTCTCTTTTCCTCTCCCTATACTACTCCACCAATCTCCTCACAGAATGAATAGCTTCCGTAGTTGATCACCCGAATATGAAACCGAACTGGTTCTCAAAAATACACATACCCCCTTCTAGCCCTCATCTCTACCACTCTCTCATAAACTTTAAAAATGTGGCTTAGCAACTTGATCCTTCTATAGATATTGCAATTTTTAATGTCACCCTGCTTCTTGTATAACGGAATCACTATGCTCCACCTTTATTCTTAGGTATTTTGGTTGTCTTAAAATGACATTAAACAACCTAGTTAGCCACTCCAAACCTGCTCGGCCTGAGTTCTTCCAAAATTCCACTGGTATCTCATCATGCCCGATCACTCTTTCCCTGCTCATCCTACAAATAGCACCAATAACCTCTTCAATTTATATGCACCTACAATACTCGAATCCAGAAGGAGTGCTCCAAATCACCCAGTACAATGTAACTATCACCTTCTTTGTTCAAGAGTTTGTGGAATTATGTCGGTCATCTCTATCTAATATGTGCATGTTCCACCAATACACATGCTCCACCAATACGTTGTCTCTCTCGTCTTTGATGCACTTGACTTGGTACAGGTCTCGAGCCTTCCTCTCTTTCGCCTTGGCTAGTCTGTACAACTTCTTAACCCTGCCTTTGTCCTCTAGCTCCACATACAAACATTCGAAAGTTGTCGTTTTTGTCGTCGATATCGCTAACTTCCTCCTTCTTCATCATATTATACCTATTCGCCCATTTATCCTCCTCATCCTCACTCTCCACCAACACACATAAGCATTTTTCTTTCCCTCCACTTTTCCTTGGACTTCTTCACTCCACCACCAATCTCCCGCAATGCCCACCAAAGTTATCCCTCGAGGCCCTTAGTACTTCTTTTGTTGTTTCCCTAATGCAAACAACTGTCCTATCTCACATATTGTTGGCATTCCCACTACTATCCCACGTACCTATCGTCATCAACTTCTCTCCCATCTCCTAAGCTCCAACAACAGTCAAGCTACCCCATCTGATTCTTGGACGATCACACACCACTTTCTTCTTCCTCCTGTTAATCTCCAAATCTATCACCAAGAACCTATGTTGAGTTGTAAGATTCTCACTTGGAATAACCTTGAAGTCTTTACCAACACCTCTATTGCTCATCCTAAGGAGTAAGTAATCTGAGTCTTAGCCACCGCGCTACAAAAGGTAACCAAGTAGTCCTCCTTCGGAAACTCAAATTCACTATCACCAACTCAAAAGCTTTGCCCAAATCCAAAAGTGCAGCTAATCTATTTCTATCCCCGAAACCAAAGCACCATGCACGTCGTCGTATCCCCTAGAGGGTGACCAGATGTGGTCATTGAAATTTCCTCCTACAAATAACTTCTCAGTGGGCAGTATACCTCTCACCACCTCGTCCAAATCCTCCCAAAAGCACTTCTTGACATCCTTGCCTGAGCCAACTTTAAGCCCTCCAATGACTAGCTTAATCACCATAATCCTATCATTGGCCCTCCTAATCTCTACCACTAGCTTACTAAGATCACGGTCAACTAAAATGCCCTCCTAATCTCTACCACTAGCTTCCTAAGATCACGGTCAACTAAAATGTCCTCCTAATCTCTACCACTAGCTTCCTAAGATCACGGTCAACTAAAATGCCTACTCCATTCAGTATGAACATGTGTGGAACACGTTCCCGAACCTTTTTGGTTCGCATGTAGTCACAACTAAATGGTATAAATGAAGCCTTTAGCAGTCAGACTCTTTGGAAGTTCAAGAGGACAAGAAGTCGTAGCAATCCATTCCTAGCTTTATATTTCGGACAATATGAAGAAAAAGGAGTATAAGATGTTTAAAAGAAGAAACAACCTCAATCCCAACTTTGAAAGCTATATGTCTTTTGAATCCACACAGCTGGGAAAAGTTTTTGGATGTAAACAATGTGATTCAGCTCTTGGATTTTAGTTAACTCTTCATTTGTATTAGGAGTCAATTATGAATTATTCATTTTGCATCCTATGAATGCTATCAATGAATGTCTTACTTTATCAAAAAAGTTTGGGAATCACTAACAAGATATGAAAATTTTACAGAGATTTTGAATCATTAATCTATTTTGAAAATTTTAAAAAGAAAAAGACATACATTACTGAAAGAGACTTGTAAAATTTCACCTAATTACTTCTTTAACATTCCCTCGAGTTGGAATTATTGAAAACTTAACGTCCCAAGTTTTCCTACGGGAAATTCCTTTTTAAGAATTTCCAAAAAATAAAATAGACATAAACATACACCATTTGCTGGACCACCTCGCCCCGTTCCTTTCAAAAGGACGATATCAAGATATTTCATCCCATAATTTCTCTAACTATACATGACAACTAGTGAATCAGCAAGTGTTCCCCAACAGCAGATGCATCAATCATGACTCATAAGCTGCTTATATGATGACAAAACAATCAAAATAGTCTCTTCTTTTAAGAACTAAGATCACTGCACCAGTCATGTCACGTGCTGGTTCTTCTACTGTAAAAAATTAAACTTCTATGCAGCCTTCCGCAAGAAATATGAACAGGTAGCAGCTACTAACTACCAGTGAACCCTAAAAAAATCTAACTTCACAATCAGCATAGCCAGGTCAACTGAACTTAGTGATATTTCCAGCTAAAAGATAATCCACAGAAGAGAATGTCTTCAGCAGACATTTCTTACTGCCGCAGGGCTTTGATTAAATGGTAAAGAAAGTACAACTGGAGATGTGTGATAGGCGCAGGTCACTAGTCCAAACCCTGCAGCTAGCTAGAGGGGTAGGCTCATACTCCCCAAGCTTGGAACTCGTGCATCAGCTAGGGGCTGGCCAGCTAATGTACAGGAGATTTCAGTTATCAAAAATAATAATATTGGTAATAATAATAATAATAAATGTCTCATAGACAGCTCAACTAATTCAAAGCAGATAGTTTGCTCGCAAAACGTTCTTCCTTGCCAAGATACTTAGAAAACTGAAAATGAGGTCCACAAATAGAGGATCAAATTCAAGTTGTAACATCTATCCACCGCCCAGATACAACAACTACTAGGGCTCAATTCCGGACTAGTTAGGCGATAACAAGCTAGATGCTTGGATCAAAAGTTACTCCTCTTTGGAAATAATAAGTTCTTGTCAGGGCTCATCAATATAATCGTACTCTTCAGCACAAAAAGATTTATTCTATAGTTCATTACCATCATGTAGTAGGTCGCTGACAAGGCTTAACAAGTAGACTCAAGGATGTACATTACAATGAGTCTAGCTCTAAATTATCTTTTCCAATTAAATGTATCTTACAGTCGAGGAAAAGATAGTTAACAGTATACCAGAGAAAAACAAAACATAAGCATACAACAAAATCAAAAGGATATATGAACAAACTTACCAGAGAATATATTTTGAAATAAAAAAGATGAAGCGAAAGATTTTTCCTCCAGGTGAAGAAGGTGCAAGTCAATTAGAAAAAGAGAAGATAAAGGGACAGAATGAGTTGGGAGCAAAATCAAAGGAATGAGTTCGGGTGTTTTGCTTGCTGGACATATGTCTTGTGGGCTGTAGCCTACAGGAGAGTGAGTGATAATAGACAAGTGAGGATTTGCGTTTTTGGGTTTTGATGGGCCGCGAATCTTGGGTATCGCTTTTAGAGAAATTTGCTTTTTTGAAAGGGGAAAGTGTATGCATCTCCATTTTGGGATGGTTATTTAATTAATATCCGTTTTTTTATTTTATAAATTTATCAACTTTTTAAAATGATTCAAATGTACATTATTGAGGTTAAAAATTTGTGTTTGAAGTAGATCTAAAAATTGTGTTAAGTCTTATACATGTGTGTCTGAATTTATTTTGTCAAAAAAAAAAGGTGTTCTTTGAATTTCAACAAATCAACACTCAAATCTACTCCAAATAAGTTCAAATTTGAAACATAAATTTCATATATCATAAAGAACAAACTTCAATCGTCAATTTATCAAAAAAACAACAAAATCTAACAAACTTATTTAACATCATTTTGATTTTTAAAAGTATGTTTGAGTTTCAGTCATGCACGACTAGACACATGTTAAAATTGGTTAAAGTTCCAGGCGTTTGCGTTTGAAATTGCCAAAAAAAAATAATAATTTGATTTTTCAAATTTCAATACTCAAATACTCTAAATAAGCTAAAATCTGAAACATAAGTTCCATGTATAATAAAGAACAAACTTCAATCAATCAATTTGTCAAAACAACAATAAATATAACAAAATCATTTAACACCATTTTAATTTTTGAAGAACGATTGAAGCACATGCTAAAATTAGCTAAAGTTTCAGGAATGTGCATTAGCAATTTTTTGCCAAAAAGATAATAATTCTGTTTTTAAAATTTCAACACTCAAATCTACTTCAAATTTGAAACATAAGTTTCATGTATCATAAATAAAACCCAATTATCAATTTGTCAAATAAAAATAAATCTAACAAATTCATTTAGCATTCTTTTATTTTTTTTATTTATGATTGCTCTCAGTCATACATGGCTGGAAATACATATTAAAATTGGTTAAAATTTCAGATGTGTGCGATTAAATACAGAAGTAGAAAAAAGCGAGAGAGAAAAAAAGCATGTGTTTTTTGCCTGATAATTTTCTAGGGAAAAGGGAAAATATATCCGTCAACTTTATAATTTAGAGTAAATATATCCCTAGTTAAAAAAGTGGTGCATATATACTTTCGTCGTCTAACAAATGGTACATATTTACCTTTTTCGTTAATTGACCTATATTTACTGAATTAAAAAAATATTTAAAACTTTTTTTTTTATTTCAAAAATGTCACGAGACTTCAAAAAATTACTTCACTTATTTTTTTTTACCCTTTTAGACCTGACTCAAATGATTAAAAAAAAGACTCAATCCCTCTTCCACTCAGTCATAAAATGATTTTGGAACGGATCTAAACAAAAGAGAAATTAAATTATTTTTTTGTTGGATCGAGTCTGGAGGGATAAAAAAGCAAGTCAAATAACTTTTTTAAGTCATGTGACATTTCTAAAATTAAAAAATTAGCTTTTAAAATTTTTTTAAATTCAGTCTTTTAAAAGAATAGTAAATATGCACCAATTGTTAGACGGCGAGGGTATATATGTACCATTTGTTAAACAGTAAGAATATATATGCACCATTCTTTTAACGAGGGATAAATTCGCTTTAAATCGCAAAATTAAGAGATATATTTTCTCCTTTACCCATTTTTCAAATACTAGATATTTGTGAAAAAAAGATTTGAAGGGGTATTACTTAAATAGGACCGAGAAAATAGGACACCACAACAAAATTTTGCACTTTAAAATTCTAATTATAACTATCAGGG
Organism: Datura wrightii; assembly: GCA_035772735.1. Classification (NCBI taxonomy): domain Eukaryota; kingdom Viridiplantae; phylum Streptophyta; class Magnoliopsida; order Solanales; family Solanaceae; genus Datura; species Datura wrightii. The sequence goes on along the minus strand of JASDFA010000003.1, from coordinate 114,351,855 downwards.
ATATTTACTGTTAATTATAAAATATATTTGTTATAAACATATTTGTGTTATAGTGAATGTCTATAAATGTATTTGTATTGTAGTGGATACATATGTTTATATTATAGTGAAAGTCTATCTTTTGGAGAAAAGTTAGGAGAAATTATCCATATAAATAGATGGGTTCTCCTTCATTGTATTTCATCCCCATCAAGAGAAATAAGAACTTCTCTCTTTCTCTATAATATTCTTGTTCTTTCTTTATTATTTCATAACACGTTATCAGCACGAGTCTCTGCCTTGAGCACTTTGGTGATATTGTTGCTCTACGACTCTACTGTCTCAAAATTTGAAGGCCAAGGTATTATTTTTCTTTTTATTTTAATATGGCTAACCTTACGAAACTTGATTTCGTTGCCCTTCAATATTCGGGCAAGAACTACCTTTCATGGGTGTTGGATGATGAAATCCATATGGATGCAATGGGTCTTGGAGACACCATTAGAAGTGAAATCAAAACATCAAAAATCCATATGGATGCAATGGGTCTTGGAGACACCATTAAAAGTGAAAACAAAGCATCAAAAATCCATATGGATGCAACGGGTCTTGGAGACACCATTAAAAGTGAAAACAAAGCATCAAATCAAGATCGTGCTAAGGCTATGATATTCTTGCGTCATCGTCTTGACGAAATTCTTAAAATTGAATATCTCACGATTAAGGATCCACTTGTTTTGTGGAATAGCCTAAAAGAAAGGTATGACCACTTGAAGATGGTCATCCAACCAAAGGCACGATATGATTGGATCCATCAAGACTATAAGTCTGTTCATGAGTATAGCTCATCAAAATTCAAAAGTGTTTCAAAGTTGAAACTATGTGGAGAAACTATTTTGATATGATTGAATAATGGTAGTATACAAAATTAATTGAGAGCTCCGGAAGAGCTAATGTATTAGTACCTGAAGGAATGAAATTGTTGTAGTGAGTCTCAAAAGGAAACTTATAAGTTTCAAGGACATTAAAAAAAATTGAGACTATAAATTATGGGAAGATCTAATATCTTCATGCTACTACAATTGAAGCGGGTTATAAATATTTATGTAAAAGATTACCCGCCATTTTTTTTGTAGTACATAAATATGGGTATGATGATGAAATCACATACGAAAGTAAACTAGAAGTTTACTGAAATAAGTTGGCATAACCGGTTGACCATCCCGGTTCAAATGTGATGCAAAAATAATTGAGAATTTACGTGGCTATATGTTGAAGAAATAAAAGATTCTTCAAGAATTCTCTTGTGTTGCTTGTTGATCTTGATCAGCTAAGATTGGAATTATATTCTCTGAAATTTTGGAACTTATAAAAAGGTGAATATGGGTCCATTCACCTACCATGTGAACCGTTTGCTAATAGATGCATCTATGGAATGGTCACATGTGTTTTGATATCAACTTGCAATTGATTTTTGTAAGGTTGTTGCTCGAATTATTAAATTAAGAGCATAGTTCCAAATTAAAAAATCATGTTGATAATGCTGATTCATATCTATGTTGGTTTAGCAAAAATTGTATGCCTCCAATTATAGCTAAATCATCGGTTATGAGAATAAAACTCCCAAATAAAATTTGGTATGAGATATGTTTATTTAACATATAGCAACACTTGAATGCATCAAGCCAACAAGGTTCCCCTATCACAATTGGTTCAGGGTCGGGGACCAAATAATTTCATTTAAAATTTGAATATGCGATATATGATTCAATTGCCCCACCACAACGCACAAAAATGGGTCCCCAAATGAGCTTGGGGAGTAAATGTTAGTTTTTCTAACATTAGGGGGAGAAGTGATTAGCAACTGAAAATTGAGTGTGGGATGAATTATCTAGATCCTCGGGAAAAAAAAAGTGAACTTAAAGTTCAATAGATAATTCACTAGCAAAATATTACAAATCAATTGCCAGATATATTTGCTAACTCTATTTTATAAATCAGTTGCAAATGCTCCAATGAAAGGTCCTTGAAGGACAAGGTCTTGAGACGCCTGAAGCGTGATAGACCAAAAGGTTCCAAATATAGAACTCCTTGAAGAAGGAGGGAGCACATGATTAAGATGGTCATAATGATAAGGCAAGTGTTTTAAGAAAGCATCACGACATAACACTTCATATAACCTTGGCAAAGGTTCAGGTACCTGAAAATGACGAAAAAATGAAGAGATCTCAATAAGTTATGTCGCATTGGAACTGATCGTCGACGATATTTTTGATACAAAATATAGTGCGCGATATTGTAAAAGATTGTGAGGATCTGAATTCTACGTCTATTAAAGCATGTTGATGTAGAAATAATTATCAAGTGAAATGATGCGTATTGATAAGCATAAAGCTTATTGGACCTGTAGTCCAGGCACTAGAAGATGTCACGCATTTAAATACTAATTAATGTTATCACTTGACAAAATTTGTATGAAAATCATGAAGGATTCGAAATGCCTGAAGCATTTTCAAGTTTCTTTAAACTTGTTCATAATTCTTACATGAGGAAATCCTTGGTCCTGAAGTACCATATCTTAGTGTGATTGATGCACTAATATATCTTGCTAATACTACAAGGCATAACATTCGGTCAATTTGTTAGCAAGTCCCGATCTTATTAGTTATGCTGATGCTGGGTATTTATCTGACCCACACATAAAGCTCGATCTCAAACTGGCTACGTGTTCATATGTGGAGGTACTGCAATATCTTGGAGATCTACAAAGCAGTCTTTCGTAGCTAATTCATCGAATCATGCTGAGATAATAGCTATTCATGAACCAAGCCGAGAATGTGTGTGGTTGAGGTCCATGATGCATCTCATTAGAGAAAAATGTGGTTTGAACTGTGACAAAGTACCCACAATTTTGTATGAAGATAATGCTGCATGCATAACTCAACTAAAGGGAGGATTCATAAAAGGAGATAGAACGAAGCACATCTCGTCAAAGTTTTTCTACACATATGAGCTCCAAAAGAATGGTGATATCAATGTGCAATAGATTCGTTCAAGTGATAATGTGGCTGATTTATTCACCAAATCTCTACCAACTGCAACTTTCAAGAAGATGGTGCATAAGATCGCGATGCAAAGATTCAAGGATGTTCTCATTAGGGGGAGTTAATACGCGTTGTACTCTTTTTCCCTTGTGAGATTTTGTCCCACTGGGTTTTCCTTGTAAGGTTTTTAATGAGGCAACCAAAATGCGTATTATTATATATGTGTACTTTTTTTCCTTCACTAGATTTTTTCCCATTGGGTTTTTTCTAGTAAGGTTTTAACGAGGCACATTATCTATCAGATAGACATTCAAGGGGGAGTGTTATAAACATATTTGTGTTATAGTGAATGTCTATAAAGGTATTTGTATTGTAGTGGATACATATGTTTATATTATAGTGAAAGTCTATCTTTTGGAGAAAAGTTAGGAGAAATTATCCCTATAAATAGATGGGTTCTCCTTCATTGTATTTCATCCCCATCAAGAGAAATAAGAACTTCTCTCTTTCTCTATAATATTCTTGTTCTTTCTTTATTATTTCATAACAATATTAATATTTTACTAATTATAGAAAATTAATAGAAAAGGAGAATTTCTTAATTTTAGCCACTTAAATAGGTATAAAACTTATGCCCTCCAAATTAAGAGGTTGGAAATCACAATATATAAATAAATAAGACCGATATTTACCATATATATATATATATATTATCTACATAAGTTAGTGTTTAATTACAAAAGATATCAGATTAGGCAAATTTATATTTTTAGGATTTATGGGAATTGCGGCGTTATCTTTGCACTTTTCTAGGAAGATAGATAAACATTAATTATCACGTAAAGAAACACCCTTAGCAATCTTTTTTCTCTCACCTCAATCCATCAAGGCACCCTTTTTGCTGGCAAACTCTGGTACTTCCTCGTAACAAACATACAGTTTTTTTCAATTCAAATCAACAATTGCACCCTTTTTTGGCTTCACAAAATTATGTTGTCAATTCCTATTTTCATCAAATTTTTAGAAAATTCATCTATTTTGCATCTGATCAAGTGAAAATTTGATTATTGATGAATGAAAACACTATATAAATTGAGTTTAAAAGATATGTGATAGTTGTTTGTTTTTATTGATGAATGAAAACATTGTATAATTTGATTTATTTACATTTGTGATAGTTGTTTGTTTTTCTTTGAATTAAAACAGTATATAATTTGATTTATTTACATTGGTGATAGTTGTTTATTTTTCTTTGAATGAAAACACTATATAATTTAGTTTATTTACAATTTATGATGGATTTGGTTTTTTTTTTTGAATGAAAACAGTATATAATTTGGTTTATTTACATTTGTGATAGTTGTTTGTTTTTCTTTGAATGAAAATAGTATATAATCTGGTTTTTTACATTTGTAATAGCAGAGAACTATTATTGTGTATTGATTGTTTTTGTTTTTCTTACTTAACCTAGCATTGGCAGTCTTTTCTTGCTTCTATAAACTTCATCCCAAACACAATTAATCCACTGCAAGAGAAATATTTCAATGAAATTCTTTTTGTTCTTTTTTTTTAGGTAGAAAAATATTTTTTATATTATTATGGTGGAAGGAATATCAGGTATATATTATTTGTATATCAGATATGTCTATTACTGAGTGTGAAATGAATGTATCGTGTATCTGAAATGTGTGTATGATATATGTTTGGTATAATCTTTACGTATAATTAATTTATATCGACTGTATGTGATTATATATTTTATGTATCACTGGACATACAATGATACACATACAACATACGAAATACATACAAATGACACACAAAATCATATAACATCGCCACATCATACTGGTGGAAGTAAGTATTTGATTTCATTTAGTTTGAAATTACTAGAGGAAAAAAGATTCATTGTTGGAGTGCAAGTTCAATGTTGGTGGTTCTAAAATAACTTTCTTTTTCTTCTTCCAATTTCTTGTATGAGAAAAATTTTTGCATTATTATGGTGAATAACTGGTGGTTATGATAGTTTTTGATGGTGGTCTGGTGGTGGAACAATGACGGCTAAGGTTTGTGGGAAGAAAAAATAGGAAGAAACATAAAAAAAGGGGATCGCTAAAATTCCTAATTTTGTATGATTTACTGAAAATTTTATATGCTTTGTTATAAAACTATTGCCAGTGTTTGAAAGTATAATTTTTTCGTTAAATAACACAATTAGGACTCTAATTTTATATCTCTAAGTAATAATTTCTTATTTTTATTGCTTTTTGATTCTTTTTTATCGGATAAAAATAATTTACACCCCAATTTTCAATTTTGCTTTAAAAGTCGGACCTCTTCCAACTTTTAACAAAAGTCATTCTGCCTTTTATATCAAATAAGTTTTTAAGATGTCTATTTAATTCATATTATCAACCTTTTTGTCTCTCTTTTTAGTGGTTAATATGACGATATTATTTTTCCTTTTCTAATACACACACACGTATGTGTGTGTATATATATATATATATATATATATATATATATATATATATATATATATATATATATATATATATATTATTTAAAGGAGAATAGTGAAGCATGAGGTTAGGTCAAGTGGCGTATTGAGAAATAGTCACTTGGCACTTTTACAATAAAAAAGTATTTCAGATTATATATTATGATGAAATATAAATTTATAATATTAACTAAGATTATTAATTCAAATCTTAAAATTACGCATAATTTTAAGACGTAATATTCATATTTAACTAATTATAATCAATTAATTAGTATTGTTAGAAATATGAATAACTGGTTAAATTTATTGCAAAATCACTAATTATGGTGTGATATATTTGAATTTAAGTCAGACACTCCAAAAAATTGTATTAATTAGATTATTTCCTATAATTAGAGATATAGCAGTATATAATTATTTGATTGACAATTATGTGTATATATGGATAAAAAATCATGCCATAATTAAAGTTATTCTAATAGAAAATATTTCTAAGACATATACTATATATTTATAATTTAAACTATTTAATTAGTATTACTATACGAGGAAAAATTGGTGAAAATTTATTATAAAGTCACTAATTATGACATGATATATTTGAATTTAAATCAAATAGTGTAGAAAATAATATTGATTAAATTGTTTATCATAATTAGGGATATAGCAATATATAATTAGTTGCTGGCAATTATATGATATATATGAAATAAAATCATGCAATAATTAGAGTCATTCTAATAAAAAATATTTCTACGTCATATTTTATATATTTATAAGTTAAATTATTTAATTAGCATTACTATTCAAGAAAAGATTGCGAAAATTTATTGCAAAATCATTAATATAATTTATAATATATATTAAAATATTTTCTATAATTTATCAGTAGCACATATTTTTAGGATATAATCTTGGCTTTAACTAATTTAAATTAAGTATAATTACAAGAATTTTGTGCAGCAAATAAAAAGTGTTCTAAGAATATATATATATATATATATATATATATATATATATATATATATATATATATATATATATATATATATATATATATATATATATATATATTATTAAAAGTGCGAAGATCCTTGAAAATGTTGATTGAACTTTTTGCCCTTCATTAAAAGACATGGCAATACACAAAATTGTCATTTACTATTTTTATATAATAATTGTTTAAAATTATTATTTTTAATAATTTTCATCATTTTATTTTATATTGGGTTTTCTATTTATGGCATAACTCTATTTGTGGTATAAGTCTAAAAAGAAATAAAAAAATTTCTACCATTTTTTTTTTCTTTTTGATAGTCGCGAATTTATTTTTACTTTTATATTATATTATATTTTCTATTTATGGCATAACTCTATTTATAATGTAAATTTTTAAATTAAAAAAATAAAAGAAAAAAAAAAACACCTCCACGAAAAAAGAAATTCCCTTGATTTGGAGACCGTTTTCCCCCTTTTTGATTGTAGGGAAGTTCTTCAAAATTAAAAAAAAATTAAAAAGGAAGTTTTACAAAAGTTTTTTTTTTTTCATAATCACAATTTATTTTTTTACTTTTTGATTAAAAAAAATATTTTTCATAGTAATGTCATAATATTTTTATATTTTTAAAATTTTTTTGATTTATAAATTCTTTTACTTCTATAAAAGAATTTATAATTGCATAATTTAATTTATCTAATCTTCTACATCAACATATTTGATTCAATTCCAATCTTGTACGTCGTGTTAATCTATCTTCTTCTTTTTTTCATGTTTGAATTTTTTTTTAATGTTTGGAGTTGAAAAACACAATAGTAATTGTTATGTCAGTTTGTTTGTATTCAAAAAATTTACATTCGTTTGTCTCCTTTAGTTGAGTCTAATGTCGATACTATGTTATCTCCTTTAATTGAGTCTTATATTGATATTATGTAATTTAAAATTTTGTGTTATTTATAACTGACATTCTCCATGTACTCATACATCCACAAGTTTCATCTATTCAGGTAACGTAATCTCTTTATCTTATAAAATATTTTTTTTATAAAATTATAAATTATTGTAATTATAACTCTTGTTCACAATTTATTTTAGATAATATTGCAATGAAATTTGAAAAGGATTTTGTGAACAAAATTGTGCAAATTAACAATTTAAGGCGATATGATTTTCATTAGATAATAAAAGTCTTAGTAATTGGAGCTGGATTAATGAAAGAATATAAAAAGTGAACAAGGGAAGGCACACGACTGACTATACATTAGGTAATGAAGAGGTAATAATTCTTTTCCCGTAACATATTTTATATTTATATTTTATATTTTTAGATATATGTTTGAGTTCTTATTTATTTTTATTATAATATATATATATATATAGACCATTAAAGTTTAATTTTTTGCAAGGCACAAAAGTTTATGGTAAACTTTTCAATAGTTATATATTAAAAAGTGGAAAGAATATTTACAACAATATAACATTTGTTACATCATTAACGGATGCACTATAGTGTTAATCATAATTTTCTACCAGTAAACAAGGAAATTGATGTTGGGTTCAATGACAACATTATAATTCAGGAATACAACAGTCATTTTTCAAATAATTTTATTTAGTTTGAAGATGCAATACAATCTTTCAGTGGAACAATCTTTGGAGATTTCTTTATATTTCATCAACTAATCTAACATTCAATATATGCATAATATTTTACTCTTATTCACTTAATAAAATATTCTTTGTAGATATAAACAATGAAGGTCCTTATAAATATTGATTGAACTTTTTGCCTTTCATTAAAAGATTCAACAATATATAAAATTGTCATTCACTATTTTCCTCAATTAGTTGTTATTTAATCATTATAGATCTTTACTAATTTTTAAAAGGTAAAACACTTAATATTTAGTTTTTTAAAATTGACTAAAATTCTGCTTCTTAAATCTTTTCTTATTTGAATTATATTAGAAGTCCTAACATTTAAGCCTTTCAATTACAATTCTGTTAACTTATATATCAATCCATTATTTATCAAACTAACTAATTATCCATCACAATAGTTTAATATGAAAAAAATAAATTAAAGAGTGTAATTTTATTATGTATTAATACGTGAATTCTTTCTTCTTCTTCCCTTAAAAAAATTGATAATAAAAATAATTATAGAAACATAACATACATTAAGTTGTGTCAATTAATCGAGTACTCTTGTTATTCACTCTCTTTAGTTAAATTTACACTATTTTTTCCATTTCAATTTATATGAAGTGTTTGACTAACACATAAATTAAGAGAAAGAGAAAAAAAATTAAGCTGAAATAATCTCATAAAGTGTAAAATGAAAAGTTTGGAATTGAATTATTATTAAATATTTAAAGTATGAAACCTCGTAATAAAATATCATTCACCTTTTTAAGAATAGAGTTCACACTTGATAAAATAGTTATTTAATTATTTTTTTAATATTTAGAATTTTAAAATTAACTAAATTGTATGTATTAAATTTTTTTTTTTTAAATATATAGAAAATACTAATATTTATATATACATATAATGCATGCATTTAAGTGCTCATGTAAAGGTGAACAATTTTTTTACCTTTCTATCAAAAGCTATTTCTATGACGTTTTTATTCTTTGAAATAAATATTAGAACAAACTGAAGATCGAACTATTAGATTGGATCACTGTTAAATATAATCATTTACCAATTTGAAATTCATAATTTTCTTTTTAAATTATTATATTATTACACAACACATCATTTAAATATGATTTATTTTATTTTTATAAATTTATTCTTATTAATATGAGGGACACGTGCGAGACGCCTACACATAGACTAGTATATATATATATATATATATATATATATATATGTATGTATGTATGTATGTATGTATGTATATATGTATTTGAATTTAAATCAATACTGCTATAAAAATATTAATATAATATATAGATATGGATTAGAATATTTCCTATAATTCGACACATCAGCAACACATATATTTAGGACATAATACTTGCATTTAACTAATTATATAGATTATAAATTTTTTGTGTAGCAAATAAAAAGGACTCTAAGAATATATATATATATATATATATATATATATATATATATATGAAAAAAAAAGAATATTTGAATAACAATTATATAGTATATATGGAAGAACAAAATCACTTGACCAAAAGTTATTCTAAACTTAAAAAATTATTATCAAGGATTCTATATATTATTAGTTCGATTCCTAAAAATTACGCCACTTGATTGTGGTGAAAATCAATTTATTGTACTTAATTAATAATTAATATTACACGTCAATTTGTTAAATATATTTGAAATGAGTATTGCTACATATGAAAAAATAGTGAAAATTTATAGCAAAGTCATTAATTATGTGCTGAGAAATTTGGATTATTTATAACATAGAAGATAGAAGATTAGAATATTTCCTATAATTAGAGACATAACAACACATTATTATTTAATTAGCAATTATATGATGTATATGGAAAAAAAATTATGTTATAATTATTGTCATTCTAGGAAAGATTTTTATGAAATATTATATATATTTAGGAGGATTCGTAACGATTAATTGTATACAATATAAGAAAAAACTACCTCAAAATCATTACTTCAAAAAAATCTTCAAAAATAAATTCTACTAAAATTGACTTTATCAGTGAGATATTTGTATCAAAGATGCAAGGATGTTTGAAAGTTCGTGTTGTGCGATTATGGATGGTTCTTGATTATGAAAGATAGATAATTCAATTTCAAGAGAGATGTTACTGCAGGATGAAAAAATATTTATATCATCTTATTGTTATTATAAATACATATGTTAAACTACCCTTTTATAGATATAATAATATAGATATTGAATTTTTTATAGAGAGATCGTATCCACTCAACTGTAGGTAGGTATGTTATCCGCATGTTCAGAGAAGAAATAAATGAGTTGGATATATAGCATAAAATTTTTTGTTGGTCCAAATAATACGAAATATAAGACCAATAAACACAAGTTAAGACTGATATTTACTAATAGAACAACCATGAATGAAATAAATGATCCATAATTCGGTATGTATATCTTCACTCTATGACCTTATGAGTGGTTGATTGACCGACTTGATGTTGATGAGAATGACTTATTTGGTAATTATCAAATTCGCTTTTTATTTACATTAATCTGTTTTAGCAAACTGATCGATGAATATTTTTTAAAATGAACTAAATATCATAAGAGAGATTGTTAGTCATGAAGAAGTGCAATCACACAAACAAGGCGATAAGGACAATATTCTTATGAATGTGAAACTACAAGATTACGAATAAGCTTGCAAACATGATTAAAATTAACATATAAAGTACTTCACCTATTCCTTTATAGCCAAATAAGTTGCATATTATTTACATTAATTTTTCAAACTTAAAAATAAATTTTGTTAACCACATTTAGTATTCTTTTTCTGTGGGAAGTTATCACAATTTTAGTATTAAATATTTAAACTAAAAGAAAAATTTAGCAAATAAATTGCAGTTGTTTACATTAATTTTTAAAAATTATAGATTGTTTATATTAAAAATAAATTTCAATCATAATATTTATATTCAAAGCAATTATATGATATATATGAAAAAAATTATGTCATATTTATAGTCATTCTAATAGGAAAGATTCCTACAAAATATTATATATATTTAGAAGGATTCGTTTAATATAATATGAATGGTTCATAGTATACAATATTTAGGATAGTGAAGCATGAGGTTAAGCCAAGTGGCGTATTGAGAAGTAGCCATTTGACACTTTTATAATAAAAAAGTGTTTTAGATTATTATATTATGATGAAATATAAATATTATAAATGTTAACTAAGATTATTTATTGGATTCCTAAATTACGCATAATTTTAAGAAGTAATACTCATATATAACTAGTTATAATCAATTAATTAGTATTGTTAAATAAGAAAAGATTGTGAAAATTTATTGCAAAGGCACTAATTGTGGCGTGATATTTTTGAATTAAAATCAGATACTATTACGAAAAAGTTAATATAATTTATAATATATAGATTAGAATTTTGGTACTAATACATCAGCAACATATAATTTTAGGACGTAATACTTATTTAACTAATTATAATCATTCTATTGGTATTATTATACAAGAAAAAATTGTGAAAATTTATTACAAAGTTACTAATTATGGCGTGATATATTTGACTTATTTATAATATAGATTAAAATATTTTCTATAATTAGAGACACAACAACACATCATTATTTAATTAGCAATTATACGATATATATATATGGAGAAAAAATTACGCCATAAATATAGTCATTCTAATAGGAAAGATTCCTACGAAATATTATATATATTTAGGAGGATTAGTTCAATATCTACTAAAATTGACTATTATCAGTGAGATATCCAAAATAAAGACGCAATGGTACTTGAAAGTTTGTGACATGCGATTATGAATGATTCCTCATCGCGAAAAGACAAATAATTCAATTTCAATAAAGATATTATTGTAGGATGAAAAAATATTTGTATCATCTTATTAAAATTATAAATACATATGTTGACTACTCTCTTATGAATATAATATAGATATTGAATCTTTTATAGGGAGATCGTATTAATGCAATTAGGGCTAGTTATGTTATCTGTATGTTTAAAGAAAAAATAAATGAGTTGAAATTGTATACTATGAAATTTTTTGTTGTTGGTCCAAATAATATGAAATATAAAATCAATAAACACAAGTTGAGACTGACATTTACTAAAAGAATAATTGTGAATGAAATAAATGATCCACAATTTGTTATGTATATCTTCAATCCATGGCCTTATGATCAATTGATTGACCAACTTGATGTTGATGAGAATGACCTATTTGGTAATTATTAAATTCATTTTTTTATTTCTATTGATCTGTTTTAGCAAACTAATGAATATTTCTCATTTACTTATTTGGTAATTTTACAAATCTAATCTATTTTATATATATAGTTTTAAATACTTTATTTCTTAAATATTATCTGCGCATTGCGCCGATACTAACACTAATATACGATTTTAAAAAATAATTTAAATTTATAATTTCAAAATTCTAATTATATTAATAATAAAAATCTAAAAGTTGAATCTATCAAATTTATATTTTGAATCCTATCATTTTGAAATGGTGTACCAATCTTCTTGAACAGTGGCATAACTATAATTTTGTTAAGAGTGGTTAAATTTTAAAGAAATAAATTAAAAAATTGATGAATGGGTGCCCAATTTTTTAAAAAATCAAACTTCATAATATTTAGCTAAATCATAAAAATACTATAATAAAGATACAGTTTCATAATTAAAACTTAAATAAAAAGTCAACCCCCCCCCCCCAAAAAAAAAAAAAATCTACTACAAACATTTGATCCAAATATATCATCATAATTGTATTCGGCAATTCTTTTTTAGTGTTTTTATAATTAGACTCATTAAAAATAATATAAAATATTTTTCTTTCTACATGTTTAAAAAATTTATAATCAATTTGATTGTGCAAACTTGTGATGTCCCATGGAAGTAGGGACGGGAGAACTAGTGGAGGCAAGTGTGTCGTTGCCGAAGAGTAGAACACAGGAAGCCATGAACCAAATAAAAGAGAGTGGAAAAATTTGTAGTATATAAAGAACTTTTTGTTAAAGAAATTTTGTGAAACTTGGATTTCTACTTTAAGATTTGCTTAATAATTTTTTTTATATAAAAAAATATTTTTAAAATTGGTTATTTATGTTTACATAATTTTTAAAAGTTATTTATTAAGAAGCTCTTAGATTAAAAAAAATAAACTAGAGTAGAGACACACCCTTAGCCTTTTTAGTTTGAAAAAGACAAGCATAGATGACGCGCGGATGAAAAGTGTTCACATGAGATTCGAACCCGCAAAACACTAGCTCATTTGAACACCCTTTAATATTGGATTGTGTGTCACAAATATAAAAGGGTGTTCAATATATATATATATAATCCGTTTGTAACAATATTTGAGCTACAGTTACAATATAATTTTTAAGATACGATAGCTCCGCAATTGTTCTTGGAAACCTAGATCTGCATTAAGTGAGTTTGAAAAAATGTGATACACCACTACTAGACTTTATTAGCTTCTTCAAGTTCATCCAAACTACCAACTACGAGCATTCTAGTTCCTTTTACAAGCTCTTTTAGATTGAAAAAAGCTACAATCCCACTGTTTGTTTAACATATAAAAGATGAAATTTGAATTATTTTACATGCTCATTTTATCAGAATATCTTACATCTAGAACGTGAATATATGGCGGTCCTGAATTTAGCCATTTCTAATGCAATGAACCGCTGTTTCCAGAGCAAATCTGATGGATTTTGTTTAGAATTTATCGTAAATATTTTATGAATCTTTTATTTGGACGTTGTTATTTAACTTGTAAATATTTTAAATTGTTTTGTATGTCTAATCACTTCGGAATAACTTTAGACATGAGATTTATGAAGTTAGCCTTGAAAAAGTCAAATTTCAGATAAAATATTGAAACATTATATTGCTGAAGAATCATATGAGATTGAAGTTCCAGCAAAAATAACTGAACTTTAGTTATGTGTCTGAATTTCGGTCACATATAGTTTTAGATACTGAATATTATAAGAAATCAGAGAGCAAGAATCCAGATGTGAAAATTTTCCTTTGTATATTCTTACTTTTCTCTGCCCAACATGTACAAAGAGTCTCCTAATTACATAAGAGTATGTAACAAACTTATGTACATCTCATTAGTCTTTTAGAAGAGCATTAAAGAATCCTATATAGGGTCCATTTATTCAATGTGGCTTTGTCGATGGTACTTGTGATGAGAATGAGAAGTTGGACTGATTTGGTGGGCGAAATTATCTGAAGTAACTGGCCCAAAGTCGAGAGAATTGGAGATTGCTGGTCTAAGTGAAAGTTTCGACGCAAATAAATTATATTGGTCAAATGGTTCCTTTCCTTATTTAGATCGAAGTGTGTCTGAAGCTATGTGTATTATTTCATCTCCTTCTTCCTTGAGAACGAACATAGAATATAGGGTTCCATAATTCCCTCAAGTTGGTATCTGGCGATCAGACACCCAACTTGCCTAAGAAATAACGATGCAAGGACCAGTAAGGGTTTTGGTGAATAAATCAGCGAACTGTGAGAAAGAAGAGATGAAAAAAAATACGATCATTGATGAGTTGGTAATTTACCAACTCATTAGGCTTGTAAACATGAGCTTTTATTTGGTTTTCAAGTCATTTAGGAGGATTTTATACTCTTTCTCTTTTATTTTTTCAGGCATTCAACTTAAACAGAGAAAGTAAGGAATTGGACAAAAGCATGGAACTAAAGAAGGGGACCGATGTTCCACCGGATGGGACCGGTGAAACATCGGCCAATGGCAGGAGCCTACTGTGTTGAAGTGAAAGGTGCATCGGCGGAAATCAGATCAGCACGTGTGAACCGCCGGTGCCAACGCCGAACCAAGCAGGAGTCACTGGCCCCCAACTGCGTTGAAGTGGCATCCCGCGTATGGGCACCAGCGAAACACCGTGTCTCGCAAGTGAGGCTGTCGTCAGAAGGGAATCGTCCATCATGGATTTTAGGAGCATTTTTAACCTACTTTTGTACATTCTTTAAAAAAGTACTGAACATTCCATTCCAGAAGGAAGAGAATATTGTATTATAGTGAATAACCTTTAATTTTCTAGAGATAAAAATAAGAATTTTAGCTTTTCTTCACTTTTTTCTTCTTCTTCCTCAAGGTATAAACCTCCATTGAAGACAGTTCTGAGCTTGCTATTTACTCTTAATGATAAATTTTATGCATTTATTTGTCAATATGCTTTTATATTATTCATCTATGAGTAGCTAAATATTTTGCTAGGGGTGTATGCATGATTAGGGATAAATTGAATTGGGTATTGCTAGATTGATCATATAATTACTTATTTAGTATAAATCTGTTATGTTCTCCAAGTTATAATTGAATTATCCATAGTTGCAAATGTGGGTTATGTTTACTTATTCTATTTTTGCTTGAAAAAGGGGAATAGAATATGAATGAGAAAATAATGATTAGTTTTTGAGTTTTGATTATGTGGGGTTAGGCTACAGATAGCCAAAATCCATTCTCATATACCCATTAAGAGTTGAGGCTAGAGATAGTTCAATTCTTACCCAAGCCATAGTGGATGAATTAATTGAGACCTTGGGGTTTGAGAAAACTCAAGGAAAAAGGAACCTAAGTGGTTGAAAAACATCCGGTGCCACTTTATCCACGGTCATTCATGCTTGTGAGTAATAATTTGATTTTCTAGTTAATTTACTCCAATCGATGCTCTATCAATAGCACACCCCTGACACTTTCTCATATTTGTTTATTCAATTTGGTTGCCTTGTTCTTATTGGTAGTTGATTTTAATTCAAATTATGATCTCACTATTCCCCAACATTTATTTTTCTATTTTTAATACAACGATGTAATTTAGTTCAATTCAATAGACAACTACTGTGTCATCCAAATGCTATTCCTTGTGGATTCGACCCTGACTCTTAGTTGGGTATTTATATTATGACGATCATTTACACTTCCTCTTTATGAGGAGTGGATTTGAATGTCATCAATTTTGGCGCTGTAGTCGTGAAGTACCGGATTAGATAGCCCCTAGTTGATTGTTGATTTGAATTAATTTAGTATCTTGTACTTTGTTTCACATTGTTGATGTTGTTGGTGTGAAGATGAGCCTTTTTGAAAGGCTAATTCAGAATCCTGAAGGGTTGTCTTACGTTGAATCTCTCTGATTAATGGAGGAAATGTGGAGAAGGCAGGAGAGAAAAGACGATGTATTGATGGTAGTAATGAAGCAAATTGAGTTGTTAGCAAATTGTATGATGGGTTTCCATATGAGGTATCAACAAGCCAACCATGGATATTGGTATTCTTATAATGAAAATCAAGGTCGAAACTCTGATTGTATAGCTGAAACAAGTAGTCAGGAGAGTGAAGAGTCCTTCTCATCTCGCATCGAAAGAATGCTAGAGGTTGTGCTTGAGTGAGTTGTTTCAACTGATTTAGGGATTCAGGAGTTACGAAGTGATCTCTTAGATCTCACTCAGAAGGTGAAGGACCATGAAGTGTCCATCAGACAACTAGAAGACAAAATGAACTTATTAAAATCTCAAATGACTATCCAAAAGGCGATGAAGGAAAAAGATTCCCCACCACTCCCAAACAATGCGGATGATGACGACATAGAAGGGGAGGGGAAGAAGAAATTTTGAAAAAAACATTCGAAGGCATTCTCTTAAATAGTTAAGGGTTGGAAGAGGTGTTTCATGTTAACAAAGGGTTGGGAACCTACTCCTTTCAACCGAAGAAACTTGATCTTGACCTTAAGAGTCGGACAACTCCACCACCGCAACCATTGATTATTTCACCACCGGTCTTAGAGCTGAAACCTATATCTGCCCATTTGAAGTATGCATATCTGGGGGAAAATGAGACACTCCTGATGATCATCTCAGCCAAGCTCAATAAACAACAAGTGGAAGCACTTCTTGTAGTCTTGAGGAAGCATATATGAGCAATAAAGTGGTCTATAGCTGATATCATTGGTATACCACCGGGTATTTGCACTCATAAGATCAACCTTCAGGAAGATTGTATCCTTCAGTTGAGCATCATAGACGTTGAAACCTACCGATGCAAGAGGTAGTCAAGAAATAAATCATCAAATGATTAGATAGGGGAATTGTATACCCAATAGCTGATAGTAGTTGGGTAAGCCCAGTCTAATGTGTGCCTAATAAAGGGGGAATCACGGTGGTACGAAATGAGAAGGATGAATTGATTGCAACACATCTAGTCATCGGATGGAGGGTGTGTGTGAACTACCACAAGTTGAACTCATGGACAAAAAAAGATCACTTTCCAGTCCCATTCATCGATCAAATGCTAGATCGATTGAATGGGAAAGACTATTACTATTTCTTATATGGTTACTCAGGCTACAATCAGATTTTTATTGCCCCAGAAGATTAAGAGAAAACCACATTCACATGTCCTTATGGAACTTTTGCATTTAAAAGGATTCCCTTCGGGTTTTGCAATGCCCCAGCTACTTTCCAGAGGTGTATGATGTCAATCTTTTCAGACATGGTAGAGGAGACTATGGAAGTCTTCATGGATGACTTCTCAGTTGTGGGAAATTTATTTGAAGACTGTTTGGTTCACTTAGAAGAAGTGTTGAAAAGATGAGAGAAAATGAACTTGGTGCTTAATTGGGAAAAGTATCACTTTATGATAAAAAGGTATTGTTATAGGGCACAAGATCTCCGAGAAAGGGATTGAGGTATACTAAGCAAAAACTGACACCATCGCTCACCTACCCCCGCCAAAGACAGTAAAGCGCATTCAGAGTTTTCTAGGACATGCGGGGTTTTACCATCCCTTTATGAAAGAATTTTCCAAGGTAGCACATCTCTTGTTCCGATTGTTGGAAAAAGATACTAAACTCTAGTTTGACGAGGCTTGTATGAGGGTTTTCATTGAGTTGAAAGAGAATCTTGTATCCGCTCCAATAATCACCGCACTAGATTGGTCGAAGCCCTTCGAATTGATATGTGATGCTAGCGGTGTAGCATTAGGAGTTGTTCTTGGATAGAGGAAGGAAAAGATTTTCACCCCATTTACTACGCCATCAAAGCCTTGAATGATGCACAAACAAATTATACAGTGACAAAACAAGAGATGCTCGCAGTAGTGTTTGCGTTTGAAAAGTTTCAAGCATACTTGCTAGGGACTATGGTAGTGGTGAACACAGACCATGCTACACTCAGATATCTGATGACTAAACAATTTGTTAAACCAAGGCTGATTAGGTGGGTCCTTTTGCTCCAAGAATTTGATTTTGAGGTAAAGAATAGGAAGGGATGCGAGAATCAAGTGGTTGACCATCTTTCTTTTCTAGAAATAGATGGTAAGCCATAGGTAAGTGAGGAGATTGATGATGACTTTCCAAATGAGCATATTTTGGTTGTATCCCACGACTTAATACCTTGGTTTGCAAATTTCGCTAACTACTTGGCAAGTAACATCACTCCCAAAGGATTAAACTTTCATCAAAAGAAGCAGTTTATGTATGATGTCCAAAAGTTCAATTAGGATGATCCATATCTTTTTTGTATTTGTGCGGATGGCATGATTTGCAGGTGTATCTCAAATGTTGAAATGATTCCAATCCTCAAGGCATGCCATTCATCGCTAGTGGGAGGCCATTGTGGGAGTGTGAGGACAGCTGCAAAAGTGTTACAATGCGGGTTTTATTTGGCCTACTCTCTATCATGATGCCTATGACTTCGTTAAGAAATGTGATCAATGTCGACGAACCGATAGCATCTCTAGGCAACAAGAGCTTCCTTTGAACCAATTCTTGAGGTGAAATTGTTTGATGTATAGGGGATCGATTTCATGGGGCCATTCATTAGCTCTTATGGGAATACTTACATCCTAGTGGCGGTAGACTATATGTCTAAATAGGTTGAAGCTGTGGCGTTGCCCAACAATGGGGGGAGGAGTGTGACAGCCTTTTTGAAAAAGCATATCTTCTCACGAATTGGCACCTCTAGAGCTATCATCAGCGATGGAGGGTCACATTTTTGAAATTGATTATTCAGTGCCTTGCTAGCAAAGTATGGATGAAGCACAAAGTTGCTACCCCTTATCATCTTCAGACCAGTGGCCAAGCAGAGGTGTCCAATCGGGAAATTCAGTCCATCTTGACTAAAATAGTCAATGTCAATAAAACAGATTGGGCAAGGAAACTTAATGACGCCCTGTGGGCCTATCGAACCACATACAAAATGCCAATTGGAATATCCCTATATTAGCTGGTCTCTGGCAAATCTTGCCACTTACCTGTGGAATTGGAGCATAAGGCCATGTGGGCCTTGAAGAGTTTGAATCTTGATTGGGGGAAGGCTGTTCAGGGGTGAGTGGAGAATCTCAATGAGATGGACAAGTTTAGGATGAGGGCCTATGAAAATGCTGCAATATACAAATCTTGAACGAAGTCCTACTATGATCAGAAAATTAGGCAAAGGGAATTTATCCCAAGAGATGGGATACTACTCTTCAACTCTAGGTTGAGGTTGTTCCCCAGGAAGCTTAAATCTAAATGGTCGGGTCCCTTTAAAGTGTCCCAAGTTTTCGAGAATGGAGCTGTTGAGCTTGAAAAAGATGATGGGATAAGATTTAAAGTGAATGTACAATGAGTAAAAATGTACTTGGGAGTGTTAGCAGAAATAAACATAGTGGAAGTTGCATACCTGGATGAGCCGTAGCAAAAAAATAAACACCCTTGTCGTGCCATGACGTTAAATAAAGTGCTTCTTGGGAGGCACCCCAAGTGTTTTTGTGTCTGATGCTTTGATTTTTTTCTTAATTTTGTTTTGTAGGATTGATTGGATGAAGAATGAGTCGAAAGAAAAATAGGGCATTAGCGGCGAGACCGGTAAAACGCCGGTTCTCAAACGTGAAACGCCACCCAAACGCAAGAGAGAGGCAGAAAGCTGAGAAGAAAAGAGAAAGAACCGAGGCTTGAAGCGGGGAAACAGTAGTAGTAAACCATGAAGCGCCGATGAGGCACCGATTTTAGCCAGTGTACCTGACAAAAACTTGGAGTTAAAAGGTGAACTGTGACTCATCGACGGAACACAGGTGGCAACCCGCTAACCGCTGGTCAAATGCAACTTGCAAACAGTGAACTGGGCATAGGTGGAGGTCACCTACGCTTGAAGAGGCAGAACGCTGGTACTCATCGGCGGCCGCAGGTTCAACACAAATAGAGGTATGTATTTAATTTAAAATCTTGGCCGACCCATTGACCGACCTGACCCATGGATTTTTAAAAAATTGGTCAGATCCTTTTTAAATCCCCACAAACCCTTCATTTTCACCTTTCCACTTTTCCAATCCATTTCCCCATCAATTTTACCCTTTCCAATTTCTCACTATTAAATCCACCATTAAACCCACCTTCTTACTACCCAATCACTCTCCCTCTCTCCAGTCTATAAAATTCCCATTCCTACTCTCTTCATTTCATCTTACCTCACACAACTCTCACTAAGAAAAAGCATTTCCTATTATTGGAAACACCATTTTTGGTCAAGACACCAAACTCAAATCTAAGTGCTTTTTGTTCTCATTGTTCAATCGGTATGTGTGTTTGTGCCCTTATCTTGCTTGATGTTTGAAAATGAGAGTTAACGATTAAGCATGCTAGATTTGGAATTTTTGTCACCCATATCTCCTATTTCCCATATTGTGCTTTTCCATTGTGGTATGATTCTCATAGTGTGGGTGTGTTGGGGGTAGTGATGTTGGTGTGGGTGCCCATTTTTGGTAGGAATGCTATATACAGTAGGTGTTTGATATATTAGTTGGGGGTGAAGTCTGAGTAACCCCATGTGTTTAAAATTCACAAATTGCCCCATAATAGATCGGGTGACGTCGTTCTTAAGGGAAAATCGTCATTTCTTATTTTTGTTGTGCTGTCTGGAGTGGGTGGATCATAAATGTGGGGGGTGAGTTGAGTAAAGCATGAAATTGAGATGTTCTGGTTTGACCGGGTTGAGGTGCTATTATTGCTAAAATAGCATTACACCGGTGAGTCACCGATCATTACCGGCAAAATGCAGGATGGGTGCAGGTACAGGTTCAAGGCTTCAGGCCACTGCCCAGTACCCGCACTTTGCGGGTTGAGACAAGTGAAGCACCCGTGTAGCGCTGATAGAAAGTCATTGTGCCTAGTTGTCTACCTAGGCCGGCGGCTCAACTGCGACTTGCGGGTTTATACACGTGTTTCGCAGTTGTAATGCCGGTCCACCAGCATGTGCTTTTGATGTTGCAACTTGTTCTCATCCTATTCTGAAATTTTTATTTCTGGATTAGTTTTGCTATTTATTTTACTTTCATATTATTCAATACCTAAAATAAGCAGCATGTGGCACTAACATTTCTTTACGGTATCATGTCCGCCTCTCGACAACGTGGCAAAGGGAAAACACCAATAACTGATGCCACAGCTCCAGGAGCAGAGTTAGATGAGGAGAAGCGGATTGATAAACTCCTCTTTGGGCTCAATAAGATGAAGAATTATTATGTCCAATGTAAGGAGAAATAGTCTATCCCTGCATAAGCTCGATTTGAGGTTGACTCCTTCAAGGATGATTTTTCAGACATTTATGATCAATTTCAAATGTGCGATTGGGAGCCTTTCACAATGCCCTTGGATCCTTATTTTCCTGAGTTGGTGTGGGAGTTTTATGCCTCTTATAGGGCACAATAGGACATCTTGAAGCATAATGGTAGAGTTGATAAGATGCCATGTTTATCGTCTCTGCTGATTCGGGGCCAAGAAGTTCACATCACCCCAAATGAAATCAACTCTAATTTTGAGCTAACCTAGTGTGTCCAAGTCGAGAATTTAAAAGAAAACTGGACAAAAAAGATGATTAGTTTAAGTGGGTGGCCGAGATAATTACTGTGGGTCAAACGCATTGGGTTGTAACAGAGAGCGTGATTCACCGACATGATCTCAAATTTGAAGCACAAATATGGATTGATCTGGTATGTGCCCGTGTCATTCCCTCCAAAAACACAATACATGTTATCATTGAGACCGAGATCCTGGTGGCTTGCATCATGGATCGTAGGCACATAAATGTGGGGGAGATTATTGCTAAACAATTCAAGAGGAAGGCCAGGCAAAAAGCAACTTCTATGCCTTATCTTGTTCTCATTAGTCTGCTTTGCCTTTGTGCTAACTGTCCTCTATTCAGGCCATTGGAAAAAACAGTGAGGGTTGAAGGAGTGATTACTTTGACCACCAAGACAGACAAGGATGCCCCAAGTTCAAAGCGTCCCAAGTTGACTATGGAACCAACAACTCCCTCACCTTCAAGGTGTCATGAAATTGAAGCAGTTTCATCACCAACTAACAGGGCTCCCCCACCACCAACAAGAGGCATTCTGAAGATGGCACATATGTCCCGGGCCCATGATGTTCAATTATTAAAATTGGCAAAGGAAATTCCTTCTATGATTCAACAATCCATCAAAACAACAATGAGACCTGTAATTGACAAATTGGGGGGGATCTATGTGCGAGAGTTGATGTGTTGGAAAATGACATGGTGGACATAATGAAAGAAATTGATAGTTTCAAAGAAATGCTGTCACAAAAAAGTATTGATCTGAATATACCGACCATGAGGGGGCTCAATCAGCAAGTAGCAGAAGTCCACTGGATGATTGGTGTGTGGGCTATGACAGCCTGTCTGAAGTGATATCAGATGAGGAAATATTACACAGCAGACTACCCTGCCCTAGGATGTGCACTATCTATAAAGTGGATCCATCTTGGCAGCCTGGTGGGGTGGATGGGACTTCCTATCATGAGAATAGAACTCTTTCGGACCACTAGGAAGTATCCTAACCGGGAAAGCCACTCACTTCCACCTGACCCGTTGATGCCTCTACATCCGAGACTGCTTCATGGAATTTTGATGAAGTCACCTACTCATGGATCCCTCGTTCCCCTCGCCATATCCTTTAGGGAGTCTTCTTGCCCTTGATTGTTCTTAATTTGTATATTGAGGATAATCTAACCCATTAGTTGGGGGTGGGGGATGTTTTCTCTCATGATTGGCTTGTGTCTACCTTGCAGGGCTTTTAAAAAAAATGAAAATCTTTTGTTGAATTGTTAGTGCCAATAATGAGTTATTTTAAATTGCAAAATATTGTTGATCCATGTTTTGATTATCGCCTTTGTTCATAGTAGTCAGTAAATAAACTCCAAAGTTTTTCTTTATGCCACGGTTCTTTCCCAATGAGAGATTTTCTTTTCTTTTCTTTTATTGTCGAACCGGATGACTAATGTGCTGTGGATTTACAACACTTTTGATGCTCAAAACTAAGAAAATAGCATGTACTTAGGTGTTTATGTGAATATAAGGCACTTTTCCTTTGGTTACAGGATAAATTGGTGTTGGAGCTAAAAGATGTAAAAGATAGACTGAAGTGTGCAAAATAGGCTCAAATTGCAGTCTACAGTACGAGCCGTAGGAAGGTCCTCCTAGTCGTACTAGTGGCCGTGAACAATTGCAGAAGGCTAATATTGAAGAGATACAATATAAGATCTCAGTACGAGTCGTACAAAGCTTGTATGAGTCGTGGTGATGAAGCCGTGAAAAGATTCAGAAGATTTTCATAAGAGGATGACTCCTGCTACAAAAAGGAAGTACGAACCGTGGTAATGAAGATACGAGTTGAACCATGGAGGCCATGATGAACTTCAGAAATATTTCAAAGTCTCAGAGTCAAGCAACAGGAGCTCAGTATGGATCATAAGATGGAGGTACGAGTCATCCTGGATCCAACACTTAGCCAAAATCCAGCCAGTCATGCAATGTACATGCTACAGACCATAGAATATCGATACGTATCGTAGGTTGACTCGTGATGTGGGCGGAACCAGATATGGAAATTCACCCTGTTAGCCTAGGAAAAGAATTCTTGTATCTGTATAAATATGTTTTATGTTTTATTTTTAGGGGAGATTTTTATCAGAGTAGATTTTTAGGAGAGACATTATTGGAGACAACATTAGACAATTGAGAGAAAGAGAGAATTTAGTTGATTTGACTTGTGATCAACCTTTTCTTGAATTCTTCTTATTCTTGCTATTTGTTCTTCAAGATTTTACTGATTAATTAAAGGAAGTGTTTTTCTCATTCATACTTGTAAGTATTGATTTATGTTTTTAATCAGGACTGCAATTCACAACCTTACAACTATGAGAGGCTAAAACCTCCATAGCTAGGGTTGTGGGAACCAAGATGGATTAACAAGCTAGGGTTGCACAAAGTGATTCTAAAACCAATACAAACACTAATATTGTATTCTCTTCATGCTTAAACATTTCTTAACGGTGCACAACATTAGGACGTGCCCGGATTCTTTACTTGTTTAGGTCTAAGAGGTAGAGATTAGGAAAAGAGAATTACAATGGAGCCTTGATCTTGATGATCATTGTATTAACTTGAGCTGTGGTCCCAGGATAGTTAAATTTGAAACTTAGTGATAATGGATAGTTTGAAATTGCTCATGAGACTTGCTCGAGTAATTGAGTATAGTCATTCAATAGGGACTGGTCGGTCGTTTGAATTAACCTAAGTTATCAGTTCTATAAGTAAGTATTGATGATGATCATGAGTGTATACCCAAAGTAGTTATGAACCCATGGGGAACACAAACCCTAGTTATCCTTTAATATTGATTCAAAACCAGATTTTGATAGTTGTTTTTATTATTGATTTTCTTTAGAACCCCCCAATTTTGAAGTAACTACCTCACAAGTTCACTTACCGACTGTAATCTAGCTCTTTCATATTCCCTGTGGGATCTACCCCAACCTTTAGTTGGATTCTTTATTGATAACGTCCGCTTCATACTTCAATAAAAGGTGTGAATTCAGCGTTATTAAAAAGTGGCGCCATTGCCGGGGAATACGACTAAGACTAGGTTATTAGCTTGTATTTTACTTGTTGGTAGTTACATTACTTTTTACGCTTTTTCTTTGTTTTTCTTTGTTTTCCTTTTGTGACTCCCTCAGGCTACATCAAAGGAACAACTTTTCACTCGAACACTCAAATGGAACATGATAAGCTGCCAACACATGTGGAAGAAATTGTGACTAATGATATATTGGTAGCTGTAATAATGAATTATGACGAAGACAGGAACCCAAAATACACAAAAACGGTTAATGCTTTAAATGGGACAGGGTCGTATAACTTCAGCCCAAAGAAGTTAGACCCGGACTTATGAACTGTTCAACACCGCCGACCAAGCCATCTGTGGAGGTACCACCAATCCTTGAACTGAAAGCATTACCTCCTCATCTCAAGTATGCATTCCTTGGAAAGAACAACACTTTTCCGGTCATAATTGTAGCGAACTTGTTAGATGAGCAGGTGGAAGCTTTGGTTAACATCTTGAAAAGATACAAAAAGGCAATTGGCTGGACCATAGCTGATATCATCACATTCTACCAGGCATATGTACCCATAAGATCCAACTTGAACCAGATTGTAAGCCAAGTATGGAGCATCAGCGCCGCCTGAACCCTCCAATGCAAGAAGTCATAAAAAAGGAGATTATCAAGTGGCTGGATGTTGGGGTGATATATCCCTAGCAGATAGCCAGTGGGTAAGTCCTGTCCAGTGCATGCCAAAGAAAGGAGGGATTATAGTGGTGCCCAATGAAAAGAATGAGCTGATACCGACACGACCAGTCACAGGATGGCGTGTGTGTATGGATTACAGGAAACTCAACCACTATACCCTGAAAGACCATTTTCCAATGCCATTTTGGATCAGACTTGATATACTCATAGGTAGAGGATGGTACTGTTTCCTTGATGGATATTCATGGTATAATTAGATCACTATTGCTCCAGAAGATCAGGAGAAGACAACCTTCACCTGTCCATATGGAACTTTTGCCTTCAGAAGAATGCCATTCTGATTATGTAATGCACCAGCCACCTTTCCTCGCTGATGATGTCCATATTCATTGACATGATGAAGGACACCATTGAAGTATTTATGGATGATTTTTCTATTGTAGGTGATTCATTTGAATCATGCCTTAATCATCCGGGCAGAGTACTAAAAAGATGTGAAGAAACCAATCTGGTCCAAACTGGGAAAAATGTCATTTCATGGTTAAAGAGGGGATAGAGTTGGGCCATAAAATCTCAGAAAAGGGGATTGAGATGGGCAAGGCAAAAATTGAGGTTATAGCAGGATTTCCACTCCTTATTTCCATAAAAGGGGTCAGAAGCTTTTTAGGGCATGCAGGATTCTACCAGCGCTTTATCAAGGATTTTTCAAAAATTGCATTACCATTGCGTAAATTACTGGAGAAAGAGCTAAATTTCATGTTCGATGAGTCATGTCTAAAGTCCTTTGAGTGTCTAAAAGAAAAGCTCACCACAGCTCCTATCATCATAGCTCCAGATTGATCTCTTCCCTTCGAGGTAATGTGTGACGCTAGTGGTGTTGCTCTTTGTGCTGTTTTAGGCCAAAGGAGAGCAAAGATCTTTCATCCAATCTATTACGCCAACAAAACACTCAATACAACCCAAAAGAATTATACAGTCACAGAGTAGGAACTACTGGCAGTGGTCTTTGCATTTGAAAAATTCCGAGCATATTTTCTTGGAACTAAGGTGATCATTCATACAGACCATGATGCGTTGAGGTACCTGATGTCTAAAAAGGATGCCAAGCCCAGATTGATTCGATGGGTTCTCTTGCTCCAAGAATTTGAGTTTGAGGTGAAGGATCAAAAGGGAATAGAAAATCAGGTGGCAGATAATCTACCCAGGTTTGAGTCTGAAGCTAGGGAGAGTATGGAGATTGATACCCATGATGCCTTCCCAGATGAACAGGTACTAGCTACATCGCAGGATTTGATTCCCTGGTTTGTCGATTTTGAAAATTACTTGGTTAGCGATGTGATGCCAGCAGACCTAACTCCTCAGCAGCAGAAGAAGTTCTTATTCGATGCCTGAAGATATTACTGGGATGAGCCATATTTATTCCGCATTTGTGCAGACGGGATCATTCATAGGTGTGTCCCAAAAGTAGAGATGCTGAGCATTCTTGAGGTATGTCACTCATCTCCTATTGGGGGTCATCACAGTGGTATCAGCATGGCACATAAGATTTTACAATGCGGATAATTCTGGCCATCTATTCACCAAGATGCATATGACTTCGCCAAGTCTTGTGATCAATGCCAAAGGTAGGGCAATATTACCCGTAGACATGAGTTGCCACTAACCCCCATCTTGGAAGTAGAGTTGTTTGATGTGTGGGGGATTGATTTCATGGGCCCATTCATCAGCTCATATGAAATGAAGTATATTCTGGTGGTTGTGGATTATGTCTCAAAATGGGTGGAGGCAATTGCCCTACAAATAATGAAGGCAAGAGTGTTACAACATTCCTTTGGAAACATATTTTCGCCAGGTTTGGCACTCCTAGAGCTATTATCAGTGATGGCGGATCTCACTTCTGCAATCGTCTCTTCAAAACCTTGTTGGAAAAATATGGTGTCAATCATAAGGTGGCCACACCCTACCACCCTCAGCCTAGTGGACAAGTGGAAATTTCGAACAGGGAAATAAAGACCATCCCGGCCAAGATAGTGAATAATAGCTGGATGGATTGGTTAAGGAAGCTCGAAGACGCACTGTGGGCTTACCAAACAGCTTATAAGACTCTCATTAGTTCATCTCCATACTAGCTAGTTTATGGAAAAGCATGCCACTTACCAGTTGAACTAGAGCATAAGGCATTATGGGCTCTGAAAAGGCTGAACATGAACTGGAACGAAGCTGCCAAGATAATACTTAACCAACTTAATGAGTTGGATGAATTCTGACTTAAGGCTTATGAGAGTGCAACCATCTATAAAGAAAGAATGAAGATCTACCATGACAAAAAGATTGAAAGAAGGGAGTTTAGCCTAGGTGATTTATTCCTACTGTTTAACTCAATACTCTGGTTGCATCCTGGGAAGTTGAAATCTAGATGGATGGGACCTTACAGAGTAGTGCAAGTGTCTCCTTATGGTGAAGTGGAACTTGAGAACAAAGAAGGAAACAAATTTAAAGTAAATGGGAAAAGAATAAAAGTGTATCTGGGAGATGAGGAAGAATTAAAAAGAATAGAGGAAGTATACCTTGACGATACTTGAGGAGTCACAAAAGTCACGTCGTACTGCGACATTAAATCAGGCTGTCACGCCCTGCCTTGGGAGGCATGACTGGCACCTGGTGCTCTACTAGGACCTAGACTGCTTGGCTAGCTGAGCCTAAGTACTTCTGGTGCTAGGCTGGCTCTAACTCTGGATTCAAGAAAACGACGGGCTATATAATGGCTGTAAATACAGCCTCCGGCTGACTAGGCCTATAGCCACCTGCAAGCAAACAACAGCTACCCAGAACAACTGAATTAATAGGGAACCTATGCGGGCCGACAATGCCACCATGCTATCTAGTTATTTCTAAATCAAGAAAACAAGTGCTAAACTGCTAAGAGACCGGCAAGGTCACCACTACCAACTGAATAAGGCCCCACACGGCCATCATAAACAAACTAAAACATACACACAACCTCACACGACCGGTACAGCTAACCACAGGGAATATAACAATCTTCCAGCCTCTAAGAATACTGATAAGATGGTCGGGACAGGGCCCCAGCCTACCCGTACTGTACAACAAAGAAAAAGGAGTAAACCTCTAGCTGTCTAGCTCCGGATGACTGGAATGATGACTCTGTGTGCTGGTTGGAATCGATCGACTCCTCGTCTATGGGTACTTGCAGGCAAGTAAATGCAGCATCCCAAACGGGCGTCAGTACCGCTGGTACTGAGTATGTAAAGAAACAACTGGAAAATAATTGAAGACAAGCAATATAACTGATAGAACTGAAATAGAAAGAAATAGACTGTAACTGACTGAAAGTATGAGTTTAAGACTGTCCTCAACTATGCTGAAAGGAGTAGGAGTCGTACCTGGTAACGTAGCATTCTACTGTCGATCTATTCATAACTAACGTAACATGGTATAATACAACATAACATACATAACATAGCACACATAAACCTTACCTGGCCCCCATAAGCCGGAAGGTACAATCAACACACAATCTATACCCCTACCCCGGTCATCCCATCTTCCATAGTAACTATAAGCATCCTGCCGATCCCTTGGGTATGCACTTGGTCCCGCTGAGCCCCTGACTATAACTGTGCCTGAGTCCGGAGGACTCCTGAATCAACACCCTAGGCGTACCCGCTCGACGGGGGTGTATAAAAGCCGACCATGGAAAAATATGGGGAAACTGTCATCCCATCTTCGTCTCCTAGGGGACGGCATGCCACTCTATAGAGCGACGTATCCTCACCCTCTGGCGGATGAGTCGATACAACTATTAAACCTGGGGCGGTCATGGATGCTAGGTAATCCAACCCAAAACAATACAGTCAAGTCTCAACTGATAATACTAACTGCATACGATACATGCTGAAACAAATGGTAGTAATGTGTATATATATAATACATGGTGGAACTGATAATGGTATATATATAATTTCTGTCATACTGTGCTGAATCTAATGCTGGAAACAAGATATAATATTTCTGTTGAGAATCATGCTGTATAACTAAGTTTCATGGTAAACATGATTTACTATTTCTAACATGCTTTCTAAAATTCATATTAAACTACTATTCTATTTCTGAAATACTTTACGGGAACTTATATTGCTTTACTAAGTTCCGGCTGAACACGATAACATCCTGACATATTTTACTAAATTACATACTGGCATGCTATACTATTTCTGAAACTTCCTACTAGAATTTATATCGTGTTAATAAGTTTCACGCTACACATGACATGATGTTTCCAACATTGTACTAAAATTTATACTAAACATAATATGCGGCTTCTGAAACATTCTACTGGCACTTGAGCTATTTTACTATACCAGAACTACTAGCTTGCCGAAGAAACTGGCTTTAGCTACCTTGTCTGTTAACTTTCCGAGTACCTGGCGTAACTCGGCTAATTTTCAGCTATTTCTTCCAACTGCATTCACATTCCCAGCAATTAGAACTAAACTCATCGATATTCTGGAAGAAAATATTACTTTGAATATATATATATATATATCCCAAACTTTGACTTATCGAAGAACAGCCTGAAACTCTCTATTTCTCGAAAGTTCATAAGGGAGAAATACTCACTTTAGGGCTAGGAGTATATTGAAACTAATTTGGAGCAATTCTATTTACCTTAGCTCGGTGAGACGACGATTCGCCGGCCGAATTTCGTGAAACTAACTCCGCAGGAATGTTCTCTGCAGCTTTATACTTCGATACCTGAAGTTTATTTGAGTTTGGACCGCGTTTGACGGCGTAATCGGAAGGAATTTTAATGAAAACCTTCATCCTCTTACTGTTCTGCTCGTTTCTGGAAATTAAAAGTGGGGAAAATGAATTTTAAAACGAAGTAGGGGCTTTTATACTTGGGCCTAGACACCCCCCTCCGTGGCACGTTGGCCATCGCGGAGGGGCTTCCTCCGTGGACGTTGCCATCGCAGAGGGGGTCTGCCCGGCCTCCTCTTGTGATGGTTCGATGCGACGCTTGTCCGGTCTTCCCCCGGGCCTTTTTCTAGCATGTATGACATTCTAAAACTCTTAACCAACATGCGAATAGGCCATCTACATGTCAAGAATTTACGGGGTGTAACATCCTCCCCCCCTTAAGAACATTCGTCCTCGAATGTAAACTTCTACTTGCAAGAATTTCAACTTACTTGACTTATTCTAGAAAATTTTTGGCACAGTTTCCCCTGTAATATGGACTATCTCAAAAATCCTGAAACTCAGAAAAGTCCAATACAAGTACTTCGCAAAATGCTATAACATTCATTTCATTAAACTGAAGTCAACATCTCACTTTTGCACGTGAATATAAAGCAACAGTAATAACAACATACCTCTGGCTGACTAAGTCTGGAATAACTGAGGATATATGACTTTCATATCTTCCTTTGCTTCCCAAGTCATTTCCTCTCGGTTCCTATTACGTCATAATACTTTGACAGAAGCAATATCTTTAGCTCAACCTGCGAATCTGCCTGTATAGTATGGCTACTGGAACCTCTTCATAAGCTAGCTCCTCCGAAACCTGGACATCCTGAACTGGGACAACTCTGGAGGGGTCTCCTATATACTTCCTCAGCATGGACACGTGGAAAACTGGGTGAACAGACTCAAATTCTGGAGGTAAGTTCAACTCTATGCCACTTGGCCTATTCTTCAGCGAATCTGATAAGGCCCAACAAATCTCGGGCTGAGCTTGCCTTTCTTGCCGAATCTCATCACCCTTTTCATCGGAGAAACTTTCAAAAACACCCAGTCATTGACATTAAATTCCAGGTTTCTGCACCGCACATCAGCATACGATTTTTGGCAGCTCTGAGCAGTTAGTAGGCATTCTTTGATAAGCTTTACCTTCTCTTCTGACTGATGAATAATATTCGGCCCAATCAGCGCTGACTCTCCTACTTCAAACCATCCAACCGGAGATATGCATTTTTGCCCATTCAAAGCCTCATAGGGCGCCATCTGGATAGCTGAGTGATAACTATTGTTATAAGCAAACTCAATAAGTGGTAAATGCTCATCCCAGCTACCTCCAAAGTCCAACACACACACTCGCAACATATCCTCGAGCGTCTGAATAGTGTGTTCTGCCTGCCCATCTTTATGAGGGTGGAATGTTGTGCTCAGATTAATCTGTGTTCCCAGGCCTCTCTGAAATGATCGCCAAAATTTAGCTGTGAATTGCGCCCCTCTGTCAGAGATGATGGATACTGGAACACCGTGCAGTCTGACTATTTCTCTGATATACAACTCAGCATAATCTTTGGCAGAGAAATTAGCCTTTACTGGCAGAAAATGGGCTGATTTTGTCAGGCTGTCAACAATTACCCAAATCCAGTCATTTCTATGTCTGGTACAGGGTAATCCTGCTACAAAATCCATATTTACCGCTTCCCACTTCCAAAGAGGCACAACTATGTCTTGAGTCAATCCGCCTGGTTTCTGGTGTTCCGCTTTTACTTGCTGGCACTTAGGACACTGGGCTACGAATTCTGCTATTTCCCTCTTCATACCTGGCCACCAGTAGATTTCCTTAATATCATGGTACATTTTCATCGCGCCTGGGTTGAGAGAATAGCGGGCGTAATGTGCCTCGCTCATAATCTGCTGGCGAAGCCCTAAAATATCTGGAACACAAAGGCGGCCTTTACATCGCAACACTTCATCCTCAGTTACCTAAAAATCCAGTACTTTTCCTTGTTGAACTCTGTTCTTAAGCTGAACCAGGTCAGGATCTTCATACTGCTGTTCCTTTACCTCCACAACTAATGACGACACTGCGGTGTTCTGAATTACCGCTCAGTTGTCCTCTGTTTCTGCTGCACGAATGGCTAAACTGGCTAACTGATGTATTTCTCGGGCCAATTCCCACTGCTCGGGCTGCAAGTACGCCAAACTCCCCATAGACTTACGACTAAGGGCATCTGCTACTACGTTGGCTCTACTTGGGTGATACAGAATATTTACATCATAATCTTTCAACAATTCCAACCAGCGACGCTGCCGTAAGTTCAACTCTCTCTGGGTGAAGATATACTGCAGGCTCTTATGGTCGGTAAAAATATCCACATGAACGCCATACAAGTAATGTCTCCATATCTTTAGGGCGTGGATCACTGCGGCTAGTTCCAGGTCATGGGTAGGATAATTCTTTTCGTGTTTTCTCAGCTGTCTGGAAGCATAAGCAATCACTTTACCATGCCGCATCGACACATATCCTAACCCAATACCCGAAGCATCACAATAAACTGCATAACCCTCTGTCCCTTCTGGCAATGCTAACACTGGGGCGGAGGTCAACCTATCTTTCAATTCCTGGAAACTCTGCTCACATGCCTCTGTCCACTGAAACTTTGCTGCTTTTTGCGTTAGCTTAGTCAGAGGTGTCGCTATGGTGGAGAATCCTTCAACAAATCTTCTATAGTACCCTGCTAATCCTAGAAAACTGCAGACTTCGGTCGGAGTGGTAGGTCTGGGCCATGTTTTTACTGCCTCTATTTTCAGCGTGTCTACCTGTATACCAGCATCCAACACGATGTATCCCATGAAAGCCACTGAATTCAACCAAAATTCACATTTAGAGAACTTGGCATACAACTGACAGTCCTTGAGAATTTGGAGCACTGTTCGTAAATGAGCCTGGTGGTCTGCCTCTGAGCGAGAATACACTAGAATATCTTCAATAAACACTATCACGAACAGGTCTAGGTATGGTTTGAAGATGCTGTTCATCAGGTCCATAATACTGCTGGGGCATTCGTTAGCCCAAAGGACATGACTAGGAATTCAAAATGGCCGTATCTTGTCCTGAAGGCAGTCTTTGGAATGTCCCTTTCACGAACTCGAACGTGATGGTATCCGGACCGTAAGTCAATCTTGGAGAAATATCTGGCCCCCTGTAACTGATCAAACAAGTCATCTATTCTGGGAAGCGGATACTTATTCTTGACTGTAACCTTATTCAACTGCCGGTAATCTATACACATGCGGAGTGAGCCGTCCTTCTTTCTCACAAATAGAACTGGCGCACCCTAAGGTGAAGTACTCGGCCTGATAAAGCCCTTGTGTAACAGATCTTTCAGCTGCTCCTTTAATTCTCTGATTTCATCGGGAGCCATACGATACAGAGGAATTGATATGGGCTGAGTTCCTGGTAGTAAATCAATTGCAAAATCTATTTCCCTTTCCAGGGGAATACCAAGTAACTCATCTGAAAATACATCTGGGAATTCATTCACCACTGGAACAGAGTGGAGAGTCGGAGGCTCTACTCGAACATCCTAAACTATGACAATGTGGTAAATGCACCCCTTTGCTATCAACTTTCTCGCTTGAAGATAGGAAATAAACCTACCCTTTAGCGTAATTGTACTACCCTTCCACTCTCGTACTTCCTCCCCCGGAAAGTGGAATTAGACTGTCTTGGTCCAGCATTCTACATTTGCATAGCGCGAAGCCAACCAATCCATACCCATAATGGCGTCGAAATCAACCATCTCTAATTCTACCAGATCTACTCTGGTCTGACGATCAGCAACCTCTACTGTACACCCTCGATAGACCCTTCTGGTTATAATGGAGTTCTCGACGGGTGTGGATACTGAAAAGGGTTGCTAAAGCAACTCTGGTGCAACACTAAACTTTCGAGCCACAAATGAGGTAACGTAGGACAAAGTAGATCCTGGATCAATCAATACATAAGCAGGGTATGAGCAGATAGTCATCATACCTGTCACAACATTAGGTGACGCTTCTGAATCTTGCCTTCCTGGTAAGACATATGTGCAACTTGGACCCGCACCTACACTGGAGGCCCCTGATCTGCCCTGGCCTCTGCCTGCTGAAACTGAGGGCCTGCGCCCCGCCGAGGGTACTGAAGCTCGTGACCTTGCGGATGTCCTGTCCTGTCTATCTCGGTCATCCTGACCTCTGGATGGAAAATCCCTCATCAGATGACCCTCCTTGCCACAAATATAACATCCGGTGGTGCCGTATCTGTATGCTCCAGAATGGCGTCGACTGCATATAGGGAAAAGTGGTAGGGTATACCTACTCTGCTCCGCCCTCCTCTGTAATGGTGAATCTGCGGTCTGCGAGCCTCTGCCGGTCTCTGACTGCCCCCTACGACTAAATCTGCTCCTCTGCGGCTGTGGTGGAGGCGGGGTTTTGGGCGACCTATCTAACAATCATGGCCTGAGTCCTCCCCAAGCCTCCCTCTGT
Organism: Datura wrightii; assembly: GCA_035772735.1. Classification (NCBI taxonomy): domain Eukaryota; kingdom Viridiplantae; phylum Streptophyta; class Magnoliopsida; order Solanales; family Solanaceae; genus Datura; species Datura wrightii. Next base: position 114,316,721 of record JASDFA010000003.1, on the reverse strand, counting down.
AACTCAACTGGCCTATCCCTGCTGCGCTATTCCTGACTGGTCCTCCTAATCTCCCGCTGCCGCTGCCTGATGCCCTCAATATTCTGAGCGAATGCCTGAACTCGGGCAATATCCATGTCCTCCCGTAGTGTAGCTATAATACAAGTCTCAACATATTCTGGATTCAACCCCATGATGAAGCGGTGTACTTTTGATGCCATGGTATCAACAAAGGCTGGTGCATACCGGGACAAAGAATCAAACCGCAAGGCGTATTCCTGAACACTCATGGCCCCCTGCTCTAAATGTAAAAACTAGTCTATCTGGGCCTGTCGAATCTCCCATGGTAAATAGTGATCCAGAAAAGCTTCTAAGAAGCTAGACAAGGTCGGAGGGGAAACATCTCTCCCTCGGGACCTTTCGCAGCTTTCATACCACAACACGGTGATGTCCCATAACCGAAATGCTGCCAATTCAATCGATTCTGTAGGCGTGGCATGCATAACCCTAAAAATTCTCTACATCTGATCTAGAAAATCCTGAGGGTCCTCTGTACGGTCCGTACCTGTAAACTGTGGGGGATTCAGAGCCAAAACTTTTCAGACCCTCGAACTACCAAGCCCTCATGACGACTCTGCAACTGTAGACGGCATTGGCTGACGCTGAGAAGCCATCATTTGTGCTAACATGACTACCGCACTCCTGACCTCCTGGTCGGAAGGTATTGGTATAGGGACTGCTGGAGGTGGTGTCGCCCCAAGTGGCTCCTGATATGGTGGAGACTACTGAGAAGGTTGGGACGATGCCTCTATATTGCCCTCTGATCGAGCTATTTCTAAACGAGGGTGAGGCATCCTGCTGGTGCCTTCCCCTGCTACAGTGTCCAATCTCCGGCCTGTGATAGGATGTCGCTGGTCTGACATTTTATCTATAACCAAAGAATATGGTAAGCTCTAGGGACTCAACCCTATACTGTACCGCTATACAGCATGACTGAATAAGAATAAAAATAAACCATCCTATCATGCCTTGCAGCCTCCTGCCTATAGTATGTGGTGCACAACACATCCACAGGCAAGACTCTACTTAGAACGGCTTGCAGACTCCCTGGGATACGACCTGCTTCGATACCAAGTTTGTCACGCCCCACCTTGGGAGGCATGACTGGCACCTGGTGCCCTACTAGGACCTGGATTGCTGGGCTAGCTGAGCCTAAGCACTTCTGGTGCCAGGCTGGCTCTAACTCTGGATTCAAGAAAACGACGGGCTATATAACGGGTGTAAATACAACTTCCAACCGACTAGGCCTATAGCCACCTGCAAGCAAACAACAACTACCCAGAACAACTGAATTAATGGGGAACCTATGCGGGCCGACAAGGCCACCATGCTATCTAGTTATTTCTGAATAAAGAAAACAAGTGCTAAACTGCTACGTGACCGGCAAGATCACCACTACCAACTGAATAAGGCCCCACATGGCCATCATAAACAAACTAAAACATATACACGACCTCACACGACCGGTATAGCTAACCACAGGGAATGTACAATCTACAAGCCTCTAAGAATACTGATAACATGGTCGGGACAGGGCCCCGACCTACCCATACTGTACAACAAAGAAAAAAGAGTAAACCTCTAGCTGTCTAGCTCTAGATGACTGGAGATGATGACTCTGTGTGCTGGTTGGAATCACGAGGGATCGGCTCCTCTTCTATGGGTACCTGTAGGAAAGTAATGCAGCGCCCCAAACGAGCGTCAGTACCGCTAGTACTGAGTATGTAAAGCAACAACTGGAAAATAACTGAAGACAAGCAATATAACTGATAGAACTAAAATAGAAAGAAATATACTGCTACCGACTGAAAGTATGAGTTTAAGACTGTCCTCAATGCTGAAAGGAGTAAGAGTCGTACCTGGTAACGTAGCATTCTACTGTCAATCTATTCATAACTAACGTAACATGGCATAATACAACATAACATAGCACACATAAACCTTACCTGGCCCCCATAAGCCGGAAGGTACAATCAACACGCAATCTATACCCCTACCCCGGTCATCCCATCTCCCATAGTAACTATAAGCATCCTGCCGGTCCCCTGGGTATGCAATTGGTCCCTCTAAGCCCCTGACTATAACTGTACTTGAGTCTGGAGGACTCCTGAATCAACACCCCGGGCGTACCCGCTCGATGGGGGTGTATAAAAGCCGACCAAGGCAAAATATAGGGAAACTGGCATCCCATCTAGGTCTCCTAGGGGACAGAATACCACTCCGGAGAGCGACATATCCTCTCCCTCTGGCGGACGAGTCGATACAACTATTAACCCTGGGGCGGTCATGGATGCTAGGTAATCCAACCCAAAACAATACAGTCAAGTCTCAATTGATAATACTAACTGCATACGATACATGCTGAAACAAATAATAGTAATGTGTATATATATATATATATATATAATACATGCTGGAACTGATAATGGTATATATATAATTTCAGTCATACTGTGCTGAATTTGATACTGGAAATAAGATATAATGTTTCTGCTGAGAATAATGCTGTATAACTAAGTTTCATGGTAAACATGATTTACTATTTCTAACATGCTTTCTAAAATTCATATTAAGCTACTATTCTATTTCTGAAATACATTACGGGAACTTATATTGCTTTACTAAGTTTCGGATGAACACGATAACATCCTAACATACTTTACTAAATTACATACTGGGCATGCTATACTATTTCTGAAACTTCCTACTAGAATTTATATCGTGCTAGTAAGTTTCACGCTACACATGAAATGATGTTTCCAACATCATACTAAAATTTATACTAAACATAATATGCAGCTTCTGAAATATTCTACTGGCACTTGAGCTATTTTACTATACCAGAACTACTAGCTTGCTGAAGAAATTGGCTTTACGTACCTTGTTCGTTAACTTTCCGAGTACCTTGCATAACTCGGCTAATTTTCAGCTATTTCTTCCAACTGCATTCACATTCCCAGCAATTAGAACTAAATTCATCAATATTCTGGAAGAAAATATTACTTTGAATATATATATATATCCCAAACTTTAACTTATCTAAAAACAGCCGGAAACTCGCTATTCTTGGAAGTCCAGAAGGGAGAAATACTCACTTTAGGGCTAGTAGTATATTGACACTAATTTGGAGCAATTCTACTTACCTTAGCTCGGTGAGACGATGATTCGCCGGCCGAATTTCGCGAAACTAACTCTGTAAGAATGTTCTCTGCAGCTTTATACTTCGGTACTCGATGTTAATTTGAGTTTGGACAGCGTTTGATGGCGTATTTGGGAGGAATTTTAATGAAAACCTTCGTCCTCTTACTGTTCTGCTCGTTTCTGGAAATTAAAAGTGGGGAAAATGAATTTTAAAACGAAGTGGGGGCTTATATACTTTGGCTTGGACACCCTCCCTCCGTGGCATGTTGGCCATCATGGAGGGGCTTCCTCCATGGCACGTTGCCATCGCGGAGGGAGTCTGCCCGGCCTCCTCTTGCGATGGTTCGATGCGAAGCTTGTCCGGTCTTCCCCCGGGCCTTTTCTAGCATGTATGACATTCTAAAAATCTTAACCAACATGCAAATAGGCCATCTACATGTCAAGAATTTATGGGGTGTAACACAGGCGATGCATGGGAGGCAACCCATGGAAGGTGAAGTCTGAGTAGCCCCAAGTATTTTCTCTTCCCTATGTTCTTTTAGTTTATTCTTTGGGAACGAAGCTTAGTTTTCAAAGAAGGGAGGGGTTGTACTTGTGATTTTTGAATCGTCTGAGGGTTTTTCTTGCCGTGTTTCTTTTCCCTCAGGCATGCTATCTAGTAGAACCGGCATGTGTAGGATTTTTATTTTTTAGCTTATGATTTTTGTTTAATTATTAAGTAACTTAGGAGTACTCAGCCAATAAAAAAATAATAGTTTTGGTTTTTGCAAAAATTGACCCTGTTTAAATTTTTTTGATGCATTAGCTATGTATTTGTGACAACATGCATGATTTCTATGTATCTTTTGATGTCATCTAGTTTATTAATATGAGTAGTCTTGTTAAACCATGTATAAACTAGACAGGTGAGGTGAAAATAGTTCATGTACCATGTGTGAGTGAGGTATAGTATTCAGTTCGATATTGTGTTGAAGATCTAGAACTTCCCTGGTTGGTCTTTGCATAGGTTAAGGATGGTTGGTTAGGATATGATCATAGGCCATTTTTGTTTAGCTCACTTTTATCCTATATTACCCTACCAAAGTTGCATGAATCCCTTGATCCCAAGTTTGAGCCTTAATAGACCATGTTTCTTTGATTTACGGATTAACCGTACCATTTGTTTACATGAACCTGTTTTGGCCTTGGTCCTTCCTTGGATATTGTGAACCTCAACATAAGAAAAATGTTTAAGTTGAGGGTGCCTATAGTAGGGGTGCGCAAATGATGAGAGCGGAAGAATGGAAAATAAAAGAAAAAAGAAATGGTGAAAAATAAGGTGTGGTGAGATGAAAATGCTGAGAATCTTGAAAAAGAACACTCAAAAGAAAATGAAAATGCTAAAAAAGTTGAAAACTCACCACACCCATGCAAATGTGTATAAAAAGGGGTGAAAAGGGAAGAAAAGAAAATAAAAGAATAAAAGGTGAAATAGGTGAATAGTGTAGCCAATGTATGTAGTGCCAAGGAAGGGATAGTCACTTAAAAAATATTCCATCTTAATCATGTCCATCCCTAAGCCTACATTACAAGCCATACCAAGTCCTATAGTGATCCTAACTCGACCATCTGATAAACCAAAGCAAAGAAGATAAGGGCAAGCTATGGTATTTGATACATAATACTTGTAACTTCTTTGTGAGAGTGAGCATCTTACTTGTTTAGTCCCATGCTATGCTTGACATTTCATATCCAAGTGGGGACTTCATTTGTATGAGGGTACATGGATTATGTTTGCTTTTACCATTGGTCTGTGTGAAAAGCATTGGTGATGACTTGATTGCTTGTTGATAGCTAGATGACATGTCTTGATCCCTATTTATGATGTTTTGAGGTTGCTTGTAATGCATTAGCTAATGTTGTTCCATGAGAAAGGGTCAGTAGAGTTTGTATAGAAAGTGCACGTTTTGTTGGAGTATTGGCTGTAGTATCTTAAGTCTATTTTCTAGTTGAGCGTCATGCTTAGTTTTTCTTTTCTTTGCCCGAGGACATGCAAAAGTCTTAAGTTGAGGGTGTTGATGTGCTGTGGATTTACAATACTTTTGACGCTCAAAACTAAGAAAATAGCATGGACTTAGGTGTATTTATGTGGATATAAGGCACTTTTACTTTGGTTATAGGATAAATTGGTGTTGGAGCTAAAAGATGTAAAAGACAGCTTGAAGTGTGCAAAATAGGCTCAAATTACAGTCCACAGTACGAGCCATAGGAAGGTCCTACGAGTCGTACTGGTGGCCGTGAAAAGTTGCAGATGGCTAATGTTGAAGAGATGTAGTATACGAGTCTCAGTACGAGTTGTACCAAGCTTGTACGAGTCATGGTGATTAAGTCGTGAAAAGATTCAGAAGATTTGCATAAGAGGCCGACTCCTATTATGGAAAGGAAGTACGAACAGTGGAATGATGGTATGAGTCGTACCATGGTCGTCATGATGAACTTCAGAAATATTTCAAAGTCTTAGAGTCAAGGCACGAGAGCTCAGTATGGATCGTAAGATGTAGCTACTTCACCCATATGACCTCCTTGATCATGAATCCTTGCTTGCCAACATTGATCCTTTAAACCCTTTCCTTGAGTGCCACATTACAAGCCTATTACCCCTTTTGTAATTCCTCTTTGGCACCCATCCTCTCTAGTGCTAGTTGTGAGAAGAAATGCAAAAATGATGCTTGAGTCCCAAAAGTGTGGGAATAGAAAAGGGAAAGATGAGGAAAAACCCTAAGTTTGGGAGTTGAAAAAAAAAAAAGAAAAGTGAGAAAAATGATGTGAACTTCAATGTGAGGTAGCACTACATTATGAAGAAATGTATGAATTGGTTGGGTGAAAAGAACCAAATTGTGGAAAGGTGTTGCCTCTTGCTTAAATGAGATTAAAAGTGGTAACCAAGGAGAGATAAGGATGACTCTTGCGTCAAAAGTGAAAATGTTCAAGGAGAGATAAGATTGGGGTGATTTCAAGAGAAAAAGGAGTACGTAATAAGGTTCACAAAAAGGGCATTAGAAATGTTCTAGTCACTAGAATAAAAAGTCATCCTACCTTTACCACTAGCCTTCATCATGACCTACAGGTCCTAATTGATTTTAAGTGTAGCAACTCTATATTAGTGGCGAGTTACACGAAGGGCAAGCCTATGGGTCAAATTGTGTGCATGAGAATTTATTTGTGAGAGTGAGCATATTTGTTCTATTCTATAATCCCTTTGAGTGTGAATTGTTTAGAAATTAAATGGAATTCTCTCTTGATTGAGGGGCATCACTTCCTTGGGGAACATGCTTGCACGTACCAAAAGAAGTGTTGAGGCAAGAATGCAGTGAGCCTTGAGGCAAACTGTGAATGTGAATTTTTAATGACTTAATATGCTATATAATCTTGCTTTGATCAACCATGCCCTTTGTTTTGAATGAAGGAATCAACTGTAAATCATGCCAATCGATTATGGTCATCTCTTGAAGCATTTGCCTATAGTGCTGAGTCTCCTCTTTTCTTTTGAGTTGGTGAGCTATTTTGGGGCTGTCTAAGTCCTAGTGGTCCCTTGTGCAAAATCTCATCTAGAATGACATGCCTACTCCAATGGTTCAGCTGTAAAGAATTGCCTTGCTTGAGGACAAACAATGGTTCAAGTTTGGGGGTTTGATGAATTGGTAATTTACCAACTCATTAGACTTTTAAACATGAGCTTTTGTTTGATTTTAAAGTCATTTAGGAGGATTTTATGCTCTTTCTCTTTTGTTTTTGCAGGCATTTAACTTAAAGAGAGAAAATAAGGAATTGAACAAAAGCATGGAACTAAAGAAGGGGATCGGCATTCCACTAGATGGGATCGGAAAAATGCTGGCCAATCGTAGGAGCCAACTGTGTTAAAGTGAAAGGTGTACTGGTGGAACGCAGATCAGCACCTACGAACTGCCGGTGCCAATGCTGAACCATAGCAGGAGTCTTTGGCCCTTAGCTACGTTGAAGCGGCGTCCCGCGGATGGGTACCAGCGAAATCCGGTGTTTCGCAAGTGAAACCATCGTCAGAAGGGCAGAATCGTACAACAATGGATTTGATGAGCATTTTAAACCTACTTTTGTACGTTCTTTAAAAAGTATTGAACATTTCATTCTAGAAGGAAGAGAATATTGTATTGTAGTGAATAACTTTTAATTTTCTAGAGAGAAAAAGAAGAGTTTTAGCTTTTCTTCACTTTCTTCTTCTTCTTCCTCAAGGTACAAACCTCCATTGAAGACAGATCTGAACTTTCTATTTCTCTTAATGATAAATTTTATGCATTTATTTGTCAATATGCTTTTATATTGTTCATCTATGAGTAGCTAAATATTTTGCTAGAGGTGTGTGCATGATTGGAGATAAATTAGATTGGGTATTGCTAGACTGATCTTTTAATTAATCATTTAGTATAAATCTATTGTGTTCTCCAAGTGATAATTGAATTATCTATAGTTGCAAATTTGGATTATGTTTACTTAATCTATTTTTACTTGAAAAAGGTAAACATAATATGGGTGAGAAAACAATGGTGGGTATTTGGGTTTTGATAATGTTGGGTTGGGCTAGAGATAGCCAAAACCCATTCTCATACACCTATTAAAGAGTTTATACTAGAGATAACTCAATTCTTGCCTAAGCCATAGTGGATGAATTAATTGAGGGGTTTGAGAAAACTCAAGGAAAAAGGCAACCAAGTGGTTGAAAAATATCGGGTATCACTTTATCCATGGTTATTCATGCTTGTGAGTAATAATTTGATTTTATAGTTAATTCCAATCCAATCAATGCCCCATCAATAGCACACCCCTGGCCCTTACTTATATTTGTTCATTCAATTTGGTTGCCTTGTTTTTATTGGTAGTTGATTTTAATTCAAATTGTGATCTCACTTTCCCCCACCATTTATTTTTCTATTTTTAATGCAAAGATGCAATTTTGTTCAACTCAATAGACAACTATTGTGTCATCTAATTACTATTCCCCATGGATTCGACCCCGTTGGGTATTTTTATTGCGACGATCATTTACACTTCTTCCTTGTGAGTAGTGGATTTGAATTCATCAACCATCAAGCAATTTTTCATGGAAAAATATGAAATCAAGTTCGATGTGCTTTGTTCATTTGTGAAAAATTGGATTTTTTTTCTATGGAAGCTTGGTTGTCATAATAAGAGACATGAAGAGAAGGTAAGAATGCAAGATAGAAAAGAAGGCGAACAATCCATAATGTCTCAGAAAAAGCATACACATAGGTATGTATTCGGCCTCTACCGATGTGAGAGAGACGATGGTTGTTTTGATTTCCAAGAAATGGGAGATCCACCAAGACTGAGGTAATAACTGCTTAAAGCACATGGACTATTGGAGCAGAAAGCTCAATTGACGTCAATAACCAAGAATCTGGAGAGATTGAGAAGAATTAAAAAAAAATCCAAAACTTAGATCTTTATAAAAATATTGGAAGTGTGAAAGGCAGCATGCAGATGTCCTCTTCTTGGGCTTTGTATGTACTGGCTAAGGGATTAAACAGTGTAAGAGATATCCTAACGAGTATGCGTTAAGAAGTTCAATTTTCCTAGTAATCTCCTGTAAATGGTGGGGTTAGGTAATATCTCACATGAGTCCATTATAAGCTTGATTGTTGGATCCATGGGTGTAGAAGTTGTTCATAAAGGGAGGTATGGGTGCTCAAATAAAAGATCCATGATAAACTTTCTCTGGGTCATAATCAAACCTTCTGGTAAGGCAGAATCTCCATACCTAGAGAGGAATTAGAAAGACCCAAATTCAACTTGAATTCAGTATTGGGAAATTCTTTCATCTCATCAATTTCTTGTTGATTATTTCCTGTCAATAGGATGTCATCAACATATGCTGCTAAGATAGTTACAAGTGTTCCAAATTTATTAAAGAACAAAGAATAATCATTCAAAGATGAAATGAAAACACGAATTCCTAAAGCTACAGACAACCATGCATACCATATGTGAAGTTTGTTTGAGCCTGTAAAGGGATTTTCACAGTCAACAAACATAAGAATCAGAAGGAGGTGATAACCCCGGAGGAAATTTCATGAAAACTTCTTCATCCAAGTTTTCATGTAAGAAGACGTTATTCATATCCAATTGGAATAATGGCCAACATTTTTTCATAGCAACAACTAAAGTGCAATGTATAGTGGTCATCTTAACTACAGGTGAGTAAGTTTTCATGTAATCAATGCCTTCTCTCTATATATCCCCCCTCATCACCAAACGTGCCTCCAGTCTTTCTAAATATCCCGTTGGAATTTAATTTAACCTTGTAAACCCATTTGCAAGACTTTATTTTTCGTCGGTAAAAAAATGACCTCCCAGGTGGAATTGGAGATGAGTGCTTGAATTTCATTTTTCACAACAATTTTCCAATCAGGGTGAGCTATTGCCTATTGGTAAGAGATTGTTTCTCTAATCTTTTTAGTAGAATCCAAAATATTTTGACCGTGAACACTAAAAAATAAGTAAGAAAAAGAATGAAGAGGTGAAAGAGGTGGATTACGTGAAATAATTGAAAAAGCAGTTTCACAAATTAAATCAGACAAATATAAAGGAACAAGTCCTTTTAGTTGATATGCGCAGATCCTCCACTGTAGGCAATACATCTATTGAAACAAGAGAGAGAGAGAGAGAGAGGAGTGGAATAAGATGAAGCACTATTAAGGCAATTTGGAGGAGATGACTGAGGATTAGCAGGACTGTTGGTGCTTGGTGGATAAAGATATTTTTAGGTTTTTCTAGAGAATTTATCCATAATGGCTAAGAAATATTTCTCTCCTTTGTAAGTCTGATCTTATATGGCCCCTAGATGTCTAGATGAATCATGTCAAACCAATGGTATGTAGAGATGCTATTTTTAGCAAAGGGCAATTTAGATTGTCTTTCCATGGGGCAAATACAAGAAGGAAGATTTGTAATTTTAGGAAGAGAAACTGGAATACCATTGATTTTTTTATCTTTGCATAAGGTAGATGTCCCAATATATAATGCCAAAACATATAGAAGTCAAATTTATCAGAATTCAAATTTATTTCATTAATAGGAATTTCAGTATAAATATTTGAATTAATGACAAACTCTGTGAAAGGATAAAAAGACTCAATAGTAGATACAACATGAATCTAAGTAGGAAATAAACTAGACTTAATATTAGTATATTCTGAGGACTTTGAAGAAATTGACTTGGAGATACAACAACTTCACCAAAAATCTGACTCCTTCTTTAGTGAAAAGAATTCCAAGATTAGTTTCATATTCACATTGACTAAATGAGAGTAAATTATGTTTGAAAGAAAAACATAGAAAACATTCATTAACTTAATGTGGGAAGTCAAAGTTATATCTCCCATATAATTAACCTTTACTTTGTAAGTACTAGGAAACATGAAATAAACATAATTAGGAAGGAATTTGATGTTGTGAAAGCTTAGATTTATCAAACGTCATATGATGAGTAGCTCCTGAATATATTATCCAGGGGTTGGAGATGAAAGAAGAAAGATAAGATATATAATCTTTTAAAATATTAGAGATACCAGCAATGTTTGTACTTTGTTCTTGTATCTCAAATCTAGATTGTATTGATTATTTCAATCATCTGTTGGCACTAGTCCTTTGAAAAAACCTTTGATGTTGAAGGGCAAGGACTTTCTACTTCCAATATTCCTAGAAGTATAATAAGTATGGACCTAACTAGTTCCTTCATCACTCCCTGAAAGATTAGCTAAAACAAAACCTTATTCTTCCCTAGCTGCATTAGCTCTTGCATTATTGATAGGTTTCTTAAATTTGTTTGTAAATTTGAAATCTGGTGGAAAACCTATCGACCTATAACATTTATCCTTGATGTGATTTGTTCTTTTTACAGTGAGCGCAAAAGAGGTTGTTGTTCCCTGTGTTATTGCCTTGAAAGTTTCTGGGATTAGGGATTTTTTTGTTTACTCCCTTAATAGGAAAGTTTCTCTGATCATTCCAATTGTGACGCTGGAAGCTGAAGACTTAGTAGTGGCAAGGTTACCAGAATTACCTCCCTTTGGGATGCCTCATGTAAGGTGACAAGATATGCCTGATTAGTAGAACATAGAGGTTTAATCATTAGAATGTTGCCACTTTATCCTGAGAAAGCTTAATTTTAACCCATCAGAAATTGCACTAATCTCCTGTCTTCATTTATTTTATGATTGTGTTCTTTTTTCACCATGTTTATATTCAAAACTACACACCACAAAAGAGTTGAGAACCTTAAGCTGATCCCATAATTTTTTGAGTTTGTTGAAATAATTTCCGCATCATTAGATCTTTGAGTGATGTTATTGAGATCTCTTTGCAATTGAAAGAATTTTGAATGATCTACTTGACCATATCTTTCTTGCAGTTCCTAACTGATAATGCTCAAATTACACATAAGAAGAAGTATAACGCGATCGTTGTCAATAAAGAACTCAACCAGAGTTTAGGTCGATCCCACAGAGAATATGGTCAAGATATTGACTAATGCTAGTATTTACGCTTTTAGTTAAGTTATTTCCTGGGGGGGGGGGTTATGGAAAATAATAAGTAACTATATTATGAAATGTTGTTGTGATCAAAGATATGCAAGTAACTAGGGAAGTGTTCCCCATGGATTCATAACTAGGTGAGCTATACGTGGAGTCCGATGTATACGCTTCACTAGTAGGATCCAATATACCTTTCCAGGGTATAGAGGCATGAGCTGGGTGATCACAAAAGTCTGGGGCCAATCAGGCCAATAAATATTGTAACCTACGCTGGCAATGTAGTTCTGGGAACCTGGGTGCGCTAGAACCCAGGTCCACTCAGTGCTAAGTCCTGCTCCCACTGGAATACCTAAACTGGATACTAAGCTGATAGCTCAAAATTGGGGTCTAGGACTAGTTAGGGGTATATAACAGAAGGTACCTTGAGAGTCTTATCAGACCAGATTCTGAAACTGGGTTCTAGACTGGTCGGAGCTGCTTATTTAGAAGCGTTGTAACCGTCTACGAACAACTGTAATCTGACTGGGGTCCTAGGGCTATTCAGAGCTATCTAATTGAGTGTCACGACCACCTTGTGGACCTATACACTGAGTTCTAGATCTGATTTTGATGTCTGGGAGATGACACTGACACCTCGGGGATTTCTGTAGTCAAACTGATCAGCTGACATTATTCTGGTTAACCCGGAGGTTGCTAAAAATTTGACTGAGACTAGGCTGACATTTCAGAGTATAGTAACTTTCTGACTGAAACTATCTAACATATATTGACTGAGTTTCTAACACATACAACTATTATAGAAACCCCTAACTCTGAAAGATTCAAGAAATTTCGAGAATTCAATACTTATGCAGGATTCTAGTTTTTGTTTTTAAGAGTTAGGGCAAAAATTCACATTCAATGGAACATATATCATTCTAATTACAAATTGGTGGAAAACATAAAAAATTATCATAGAATAATATTCCTCAAGAATTAAACAAGATCTGATAGCAATATCTTCACAATCGAAAATTAAGGGCTAGAACTGATAGTGAACTGAGGAAATGTTTTAGGAGACACAAGGGAAGAACAATACCCTTGTTGAATTCCCAAAAACTTGATGAAGAAACCTGAAGAATTTCCTTGAGAATTGAGGAGGAAAGGTCTGCCCTAGTTCTTGCTATGAAATGCTCTGAGAGAAAATTCTATGTTCTGCTTCTTGAAGGTTTGAGTGGGGAATGAGGAAAGGAACCGTTTACCCCTACTAATAAATATGAATTTATGACTAAAATGATGTAGTTTAAAGTTTAAGAGGGTAGGAAATTACTAAACGATCATTGGAAAAATCACAGGGAAAAACTGGTCGTCAGCCCTCACGGGTGACTTAACGGGTCGTGGTCACACTTGTTAAGTACACTGCCCAAAATTCCTACTCTCCCATTTATTCTAAGCCACGGAAAACACCACGACTCGTGGTGTTCCTTAATGATTCGTGGTGAGCACTCGTTGAGTGCACCATTTTGATAAGTCCCCGACCACGACTCATGGTGAGTAATCATGGAGTACACTGCCAATTTCTTCCTAGTATTCAATTATTCTTGGCCATGGGTCATATCACCACTCGTGGATGCTCACCACGACTCGTGGTCACTCCCCACGGGTCATAGAACGACTCGTTTTGTGACCTGGTGCAAAATTTTCTGTTTTCTCTATTTAAACTCCCGGGTCTAGTTTTTGAGTTTCCGGGGCATTACAATATATGTCCCTTGGGAACATTCGTCCTTGATGTTGGAAACACACAAAAATGTAGAGAATTGCAATCACTATGTTCAAATACTGTCCGTAAAGGCTGAAAACTAATGGAATGACTACCTCCTAACTGAACTGCAAGTCAGAACTGAATTCACTAATCATGTTCATGATCAATCACATGAAAGAAACTAGAACACACGAATTGAATAGAGTTTTGAGGAGGAAATTGGTACCTTAAACTGAAACTGATCCAGAAGGGAACAAGTGTGGGTATCTGTCCATCATATTTGCTTTGGCCTCCCACGTAGCTCCCTCAACCTGCTGATTCCTCCACAAGAATTTGATTGAAGCTACTTCTTTATTCCTCAACTTACGAATCTGACGGTCAAGAATCTGGACTAGGACTTCTTCATAAGAGAGAATATCATTCACCTTCACACTTTCTAATGAAACAACTAAAGTTGGATCACTAATGCATTTCTTCAATAAAGACACATGGAATACTGGGTGCACAACTACTAATTTTGAAGGTAATTCTAGCTCATAGGCTACATTGCCAATACGCCTCAAAATTCTATAGGGTCCCATATACCTGGGACTTAGTTTGCCTTTCTTCCCAAATCTCATCACCCCCTTCATGGGAAAATTTTTCAAATAAACCCAGTCATCAACTGCAAACTCCAACTCTCTTCTCCTTACATCGGCATAAGATTTTTGACGGCTCAGAGCTATTTTCAATCTTTCTCGAATGAGGTGAACTTTCTGCATTGCCTCGTGAACTGAGTCTAGCCCTATCAAGGTAGCTTCACCAACCTCAAACCACCTTATAGGAGATCTACACCTTCTACCATATAATGCCTCAAATGGGGCCTTCTGAATGCTAGAGCGGTAGCTGTTGTTGTACGCAAACTCGATAAGAGGCAAATGGTCATCCCAATTGCCCTTAAAATCGATTGCGCACGTTCTCAACATATCTTTTAGGGTCTGAATGGTCTGCTAGCTTGCCCATCTGTCTGCGGGTGAAAGCTATGCGGATTTTGACCTGGGTACATGTTCCATCTGAAAAGACCTCCAGAAATGAGAGGTGAATCGGGTACCTCTGTCTGAGATAATGGATAGGGGTACCCCATTAAGTCTGACTAACTCTCGGATGTAAAGTCTGGCATATTCCTCAGCTGAATCCATGGTTTTAACTGGGAGGAAGTGAGCTGACTTAGTCATCCTGTCCACTATTACCTAGATTGAGTCGTGTTGCCGACGAGTTCGAGGTAGACCTGTAATATAGTCCATATTTACTTCTTCCAACTTCCATGTAGGTATACTGATATCCTGAGTCATACATCCTAGTCTCTGGTGTTCTACTTTAACTTGTTGGCAGTTTGGGCACTTGGATACAAATTTAGCAATATCTCTTTTCATGCCTTCCACCAGTAAATATCCTGTAGATTATGGTACATTTTGGTAGCACCAGGGTGAACAAAATATCTAGAACTGTGCACTTCAACCAATATCTACTATCTTAACTCACCGACATTAGGTACACATAATCTACCCTGGTAACGGAACACACCATCTCCCCCTTTGGATAAAGCTTCTATTTCTTTTCTGAGAACTGCTTCCTTAAGCTTGAGTAAGATGGGATCTTCGTCCTGTCTGGACTTCACTTCAACTACCAAGGAAGAATCTGACCCACTTTGCATTACCACTCCACCCTTGGTTGAATCCACCAACTGAACTCCCAACCGAGCTAGCCTGTGAATATTCTTTAACATTTCCTTCTTTCCCTCTTCAACATGAGCTACGCTCCCCATAGAAAACCTACTTAGCGCATCAGCCACCACATTAGCTTTGTCTTGGTGATACAACACACTCATATCTTAGTCTTTCGGTAGCTCCAACCACCTTCTCTAACAAAGATTTAGGTACTTCTAACTGAGCACATACTGAAGGCTCTTGTGGTCTAGGAACACATCCACGTGAGCCCCGTACAGGTAATGTCTCCATATTTTCAGCGCAAACACCACTCCTACCAACTCTAAGTCATGGGTTAGATAATTCTTCTCATAAACCTTGAGCTATCTGGAGGTGTAGGCTATCACTTTGCCCCGCTACATCAGAACGCAACCTAGTTCAACTCTGGAAGTGTCACAATAAGCGAAAGTATCACAATAAGCAATCAACCCCTCTTTTCCTTCTGGTAAGGTCAAAACTGGAGTGGTAGTGAGTTGAGTCTTCAACTCCTGGAAACTCTTCTCACATGCATCTGACCACTAGAATTTCACTTTCTTCTGAGTTAACTTAGTCAGAAGAGATGCTACAGAGGAGAAGACTTCCATAAACCATCGGTAATAACCAGCTAAGCCCAGGAAGCTCCTGATTCCCGTCGGAGAGGTAGGTCTGGGCCAATCTTTCACTGCTGCTATCTTTTGAGGATCCACCTGAATATCTTTTCCCGAGACCACGTGACCCAGGAAAGTCATGGACTTCAATCAGAATTCACACTTGCTGAACTTGGCGAACAGCTGAAGGTCTCTGAGCATCTGAAGCACTATCCTTAGGTGATTAGCATGCTCTTCCTTATTTCTAGAGTATACCAGAATGTCATCGATAAATACGATGACGAACATATCCAGATACTTCTTCAAGACTCTATTCATCAAGTCCATGAAAGCTGCAGGGGAGTTTGTTAGCCCGAAGGACATAAACGTAAACTCGTAGTGACCATACCGAGTTCTGAATGCTATTTTCGGTATGTCACACTCTTTGACCCTTAACTGATGATACCCCAACCTGAGATCGATTTTTGAGAAACAACTGGCTCCCTGAAGTTGGTCAAACAGGTCATCAATTTTGGGTAGGGGATACCTGTTCTTGACTGTGACTTTTTTCAGCTTATGGTAATCTATGCACATTCTGAGGGTACCTTCTTTCTAACACACGAATAGTATTGGAGCACCCCAGGGAGAGATGCTGGGTCTGATAAAACCCTTGTCAAGAAGATCTTTTAGTTGCTCCTTCAACTCCTTAAGCTTAGATGGAGCCATTCTATAAGGAGGGATGGAGATAGGCTAAGTATCGGGGAGGAGTTCTATTACGAAGTCTATTTTCCGTTCAGGGGGAACTTCGGGAAGATCCTCAGGAAATACATCTGGGAATTCGCTGACCACCAGAACTGATTGAATAGTTGGGGTCTCAGAGTTGGATTCCTTGACCCGAGCTAGATGATATATGCATCCATTGGAAATGAGCTTCTAGGCCTTAAGGTAGGAAATAAACCGACCCTTAGGCGCTGAACTACTACCCGTCCATTCTAACACTGGTTCATTTGGAAACTGAAACTTGACAACTCTAGTTCTATAGTCAACTGAGGCATAACCAGAGTGTAACCAATCCATGGCGAGGATAAGGTCAAAATTGATTATGTCTATCTCTACGAGATCAATTGGAATGACTTTATTCAAGATCGAGACTGCATAGTTTACACCCAGCTGGCTCTAACTGACTCTCCAATAGGGGTGTGATCTTGGGCAGATTTATATGCCCAAGTGATACTCAAATGTGTCATTTTTCCTTGTTTATCTATCGATGTTTGTACATTCTCATGTGAATTGTAATAAAATGTGAATTTATACTAACCAACATGATTAGCATGGTTTTTCAGGAAAAATATAATTTTACGAAGCTAAGATGAATGTTGGGAGAAATCGGGATTGGACTCGGAAGCTAGCAAGGAAAAAAGCACAAGGAAAGCATGAATTAAAGGGGCTCCGCGATGGAGCCGTTTCACGCTGCCATCGCGAATGCATTCTGCCTGGATGCTGAAATTATGCCAAATTCCAGCGAAGGTGTGCGTTGGGGCCGTGGCACGTTGGCCTAGCCCCGCGTTGCACGCCGTGCCACATTGGGTTTTAATACTTGGACGACCGAATTCCAGTGAGGGTCCGCATTGGTGGTGTGTCACGGAGGCAGTGCTCCGCGATGCACTCGTGACACGTTGCTTGTTATTCCGGGAAAAATTCCCACTAGTATAAATAGAACACTTAGGTTCATTTTTAATTATTCTGACTTGGTGGAGCAAGAACGTGGGTTGCAGGCAGTTGAGGGGACGAAAATCTCAGGGTTTTTCTCTATCTCCTTCTTCTTTATTTCAATTGCTTGTTTGATTAACACTCATTTAACGATGTTTAATCCACAAATGCGTGGCTAAATTCCCTTCTTGCTGAGGTTAAGAACATTTGTATTGAAATGTGATTATTGATAAATTGGTTTTTCATCTTTTCTTCCATGGTTGTTCTATTGATTCTTGTTCTTACGGCATTAATGTGTGGCCAATGTTAATGTATATCTAAAAAGTCCAGTTTCACTCAAGAGAGCAAGAAATTGGAAAGTTGTGAATTGATAGGATATGATCTTTTCTTAGTTTGGGAAAATCGAGAATTGATTTACCTTCAGGATAGAGATATACCTGAAAGTCGTATTAGTCAATTAAGGAATCCGTTTTGTATGTCTAGAACATGAATTTCTTTTTATCACAGAGATGTAGGTGGAAGGTTCATGATTCTTAAGTTGGGTTAAATACGAGAGTTTTAATCCATAGGCTTATCTTGACTAGCAACCGGAGGAAAGATTAATCAAATTGTATCGATAATTTATTTCTCTACATGTTCATTTTAGCCTCAGCATGCTCATACTTATAGTTCAGACTCAAATTGTATATTCGTTTTAGATTTAGTATAAAATTAGGAAACAAAATATAAAAATCTTCTTCACACTATTGTCTGCAGTTTAGAGTTAAAGTTTATTGACACTTGATTATATTGATACCTTAGTCCAATCCCTGTGGGATTGATACTTGGCTTACTTGAGCCACTATACTACTTGTTCGACCATGTGCACTTGCGTGTAATTATACCAAACAGATCGAACAAGTTTTTGGCGCCGTTGCCGGGGACTGGCAATTGGTAAATTTTTCTTAAGTGTTAGTTTACTATTTCTTCTTAGTGTTGACAACTTGGTCTTAGCCTATATTTTGCAGATACTAATTTCTGTTGAACACTGGCAAGAGACAAGGAGCTGGTGGACTCATCTTTAGAGCCGGAAAGACAATTCCATCGTCAAAGGAGAGAAGCTCTAGAGAAAAAGATGCAGTTGCTCAGACAAACAATCCTGGAGCAACAACAGAATCCACCAGTTGTAAGGGCAATGTTAGGGCCCGAGGAAATGGCAGCTAGGCCGGTTTGCGAGGTGGCAATCCCACATGCTAACAATGTCACATCTAGCATCCGCAAACCTGAGCTAGGAGGAAGGTCCGAGCTTAAACAGAACATGGTGCAATTGCTGCACACCAGCGTGCAGTTCACAGGTCTCCGTCATGAGGATCCACAGCAACATCTCCAAAATTTTTTGGAGATAAGTGACACGTACATCCCCGCTGGAGTGTCATTAGATTATGTCAGGCTTACATTGTTCCCATTTTCACTTTTGGGAGAAGCTAAGAGGTGGTTGAAAGCTGAGCCACCTAGTTCCATCACCACGTGGGATGATCTTGCAAAGAAGTTCTTGATACGGTTCGTTCCATCCGGTAAAACAGCATGACTTATAAGTCAAATTCTATGTTTTAAACAGAGAGAGAGGAGAGAATCTGTATCAGGCCTGGGAGAAATTCAAATCTATGTTGTGGGATTGTCTTCATCATCACCAATCCAATGATGTGCTGGTGCATACTTTCATAGAGGGTTTGGAACCCCACACAAAAATCTTGCTAGACTCAGCAGCTGGGGGACAAGCATTAGAGAAGATGTATGTGGAGCTGTATACCTTGTTAAATCGTATTTCATAGGGGAATCTGGAGTGGAATGCGGATTTGTCAAGAGGAGGAACAAGGAAAGCAGCAGGAGTCCTAGAAGTGGATGGTTTTACAGCTATTGCTGCATAGATGCTGCATTATAGAATCAACTCAACACCCACTTCAGTAACATGAGCATGAACCAGTCTCAAGCCCCAGTGAATGTAGTGCAGCAGATTTGGTGTGAAGTGTGCGGGAGTAATGAACACTCAGCTGAGTGTTGCGGGGCAAATCCTGATTCGGTGAACTTTGTTGGTAATGTACAGAGAAATAACCACCTACAGTATGGCAACAACTACAATTCCAACTGGAGGAATCACCCGAATTTCTCTTGGGGTAGCAACAACCATCAAGGGCAAAGTTCGAGTCAGGAGGAGCAGAGAAATCAAGGAGGGCAGCAGAACTATCAGTCGCAATACAAAAGCAACAATGCACCTCCTCCACCACCATCACCCAGCATTGAGGAAATGTTCAGGACAATGATAGCTAACCAAGCTCAATTGTAGGCTGATTACGTGAAATTGGAAGCCGATGTAAAGAACAATCAGTTAGCTACAAGGCGCTGGAGTACCAGTTTGGGAAATTTGCCGAAGCTCAAAACACCAGGCCGAGAGGAGGACTTCCAAGTGACACTGACCCCAACCCCAAGCAAGTAAATGCAGTGACCACGAGGAGTGGTTTGCAACTCAAGGAGGTGGAACCAGAAAGACCACCACAGCAGTCGGGAGCAGGTGAAAAGGAGAGGGAGCATAATGATGATAGGGGGAAGGAGAAGGAAGCTGAACCAGAAAGACCACCACCCCCGTTCCCTCAAAGACTAAGGAAACACAAGGAGGAAGCGTGTTTCAAAAAGTTCATGGAGGTGCTTAAGCAGGTACACATTAATTTACCTCTTGTTGATGTTTTGCAGGGAGTGCCGAAGTACGCAAAATATATCAAGGACATCGTGGCAAACAAAAGCAGGTTGACTGAGTATGCTACAGTGGCACTTACGGAGGAGTGCACTTCACGGATACAAAACAGGTTGCCCACAAAGCTCAAGGACCCTGGGAGCTTTACAATTCAAATAACAATTGGGCAGAGTATCCGATCTCATGGATTATGTGATTTGGGAGCGAGCATTAACTTGATGCCGACATCGACATTCAAGAAGTTGGGGCTAGGGAGTCCTAGACCAACAACAGTGATCTTGCAACTGGCAGATCA
The DNA here is from genome assembly GCA_035772735.1 of Datura wrightii. Taxonomy (NCBI): domain Eukaryota; kingdom Viridiplantae; phylum Streptophyta; class Magnoliopsida; order Solanales; family Solanaceae; genus Datura; species Datura wrightii. The sequence goes on along the minus strand of JASDFA010000003.1, from coordinate 114,296,192 downwards.
TTCCTTAGACAGACCTGATGGCATTGTGGAAGACATGCTGGTGCAAGTGGGCTCCCTTATCTTCCCGGTAGACTTCGTCGTGCTGGATTTTGAGCCAGATGCGGAAGTCTCATTTATTCTGGGACGTCCTTTCTTGGCGACCGGGAAAGCACTTATTGATGTAGCGGCAGGGCAGCTAACTATGCAGGCCCATGACAAGGTGGAGGTGTTTGAGGTGTACAAGGCTACAAAGCTGCCGGCCGTGTACGAGGAACTCTCAATGATCAACGTTCTTGATCGAGCGGATAGTGCTCAGAGCGTTGAGTCACGGGAGCCATTGGGGAAACCACCGGAGAAGTGTAAGCATGACATGGGTGAGGACGGTAGTCGAGAGAAGACGTCCGTCACCCTAGAGGATGACTGAGCTTAATGACGTCGAGCCGCGACGGTAAACCAGGCGCTGCACGGGAGGCAACCCGTGAAATTTTTGTAATATGTGAATAGATTTCGTAAAGAGAAAAAAAAAGAAAGAAAAAATGAGAAAAATAAAAATAAAAATAAAAATAAAAGAATTGTATTTTATGTGAAACCTATAAATTCTAACCAATTTCTTGTTGTGAGATGAATTTCAGGTTGAACGGAGGGTAAAAATGCAAAGGATCACAAAGGAAAAATCGAGGTAAGAAAAATAATAAAAAGTGGCAAAACAGTGAGCCTGCGCGATGGCTCCGTGTCACGGAGGGAGTGCTCCGCGTTACCCTCCGTGACACATTGAAGTGTTATTCTGGAATTTTTGAAAAATTCCAGAGTACCTGCGCGATGGTTCCGTATCACGCATGCTCCGCGTTACCCTCCGTGACACGTTGAAGTGTTATTCGCGACAGGTCACACCGGGTCGCCGGGTGACCCGCGCGAAAAACCTCCCTTTTAACCCCGAAAACACCCAATTTTTCCCATTTTTCACTCCCCTCCGCGACAAAAAACCCAAAATCCCCCCTTCTCCAATATGACACGGACCTAGGAGCTAAAATTCTTCAACTTTTCTTCGATATCATCGAATTGAAGGTATGTTCGTTAACTTCATCTCATTTCTTGTCTAATTTTTTCGATTTTGAGCATAGGAAGTGAGGAAAACTTGCCCTAATTGTAAATTGAGCTTGAATTCATGTAAGCTATTGTTAATTGATGTTCGTAGTGTCGTTGTGATTATATGAACTCGATAAATACATGGGTGATTGAAATTCTTGTGAAATTGTAGCTAGGGTTAGAATTCGAATATGAAGAAGTTAAAATTGAGTTGAAATGTGAAATTCTTGTTGGTTTGTGCATGTTGAGTGAAGTAAATTATGTTGTGCTTAACGTTAAGATGCTAAAAGGCGCGACAGATTGTCGGGATAATGAAATTGTTGAAATTGCATAGAAATTGGGGGAATTCGATTTGTTTTGTTGATAGAAATTTGTGCTAAGTGCTATGTGATGAAATGTTATCGATGGTAATAGGGGATTAGCTGTACGAAGTCTGAGTAGTACATAGAATTTATACCGTCGAACCCTCTGAATGCACGAGGCATTTTTTGTTATTGTTTTTTTTTATTTTATTTTGAAAGTTAGAAAAAGAGGATTGTCTTGCTGTAATGTGGTGATTGTGGCTAAAGACTAAGTGTGGGGTGGCCTAGCTTAACCCAACCTTAGTCGAAGCTAATTTTAATTTGAATAACATTGGAACTGTCTGTTTGGTTTGACAGAAACAATGACAAGCAGGCAAGATAAAGGGAAGGGTGCATCTACATCGGGCGCCGGAAGGAAAAGAATCAGACTGGGAACAGCAGTCCCAGCAGCACCAGCAGTTCCGCGCGGCCAACGTCGTCAATACGGAACCCGATGGGTGACAGAGGAAGGGAAGAAATGGTACACAAAGCATAAGGAAAGCAAATACTTCCCCGAGGAGCACATTGCTAGGGAACCGTTGGCACAGGAATTCCCCAGGATTGTCTGCAGGATTGATGCAGCCGGGCTGAACTTCATCTTTGAAGAGCCCAAGGAGTGCAATCTTCACCTGATTCGGGAGTTCTGCGCCAACTGGAACCCGACACTCAGAAGTCACACCATAAAGATAAGGGGCAGGTAGTCACTTTTGAGCCCCATCACCTTAATGCCATCTTGGGGGTGCGGGACACAGATGCCCATGTACTCCGGCAGCTGAATATCACTCCACCATATGCGGACATCAGATGCACTCTGTGTGGAGCCCATTCTACAGCACGGTGGAGCAGGCATAAGGAGAGGGGCTACCATCAGACATTGCCCTACTCACAGATGAACAGGGAAGCCAGGATATGGCTTAAGATTGTTTGTTCCTGCCTGATCCCGGGGGTGCATATGACAGATGTCACCCGGGATCGTGCGTGCTTGGTCTATGCCTTGATGAAAGGGATGGAGATCAATGTTAGGGCGGTGATTATCTCTGCCATGAAGAGAGCCCGTTTGCATCAAGGGCACAGGTACGGGTTTGGTGGCTTACTGACCACGTTCCTGAGGGGCCTGGATATTGAGGAAGAGGCCCTTGACTACATCCCGCAGATGGAGAGGCGGGCCTTAGATGTCACCAAAACTAAGGCACCCGACACCACTCACAGGCTAGTTCTCACACTAGCCGAGCGACATGCTCGGGATGATCAGTACACGGCTCGCATGTTCGGGATGCAGATGCTCCAGCTGCGCATAGGCGGGAGGCCGACAACAGAAGATGAGCTATGGCAGCTCGAGCTAGACTGCCCTTTTGGGGAAAATGCCAGGGCTCTATGCCGAGTGGGGCCAGCTTTTGTGGAGCCCACTGATGATGATGTCCCCACAGATGAGGAGACACGTCGTGATGACTCCGATGTTGAGTCAGATGATGACGAGGGGGGCGATTCAGACATGGGAGACGAGGCAGCGACACTTGACGAAGAAGTGGAATACTTCGATTGATCAGGGAGTTTCACCACCCACTTTTGTGCTACGCTGAATTTTGTGAACACTGGGGACAGTGTTCGATTTAAGTGTGGGGTGGGAGTAGTTAGGTGCTGGTTGTTGTTGTTATTAATGTCTCTGTTCTGTTGTTGTGCTTGGAAAAACTTGTGACCTTGTGATTTTTGTGTGTATGTCTGTATTGTAATTAATGTGAAGCTGTTGAATGTTGTTAGCTGGTTTTGTAAATATTTTTTTATCAAAATTATTGACATTTTTAACATTTTTTGTGAAATTTTTTATTTTTGGGTTTCTCGGCGTTTGTTTTGGGTTCTTTTACCGAGAATAGTCCCATTGAACTGAAGTCATAATTAGTGACCGTTCCCTATGATGGATGGATGATGACCGTCTTAAGGGAAATGTAGTCGATAGGAGTAGATTTCTTTTGTTCTTTTTAATTTTTTTCTTTTGTTTGTTTGTATCCCGAACGTGTCTTTACTTTATGGTTACGAAATTCTGGTTGCGTGTTGTACATGATATTTAAAATGCAAAGGTGATTCGTATGAAAGCATGCAACTTTGTAAATATGTTGAGATACCTAGTCCATAGAGTTCGATTCGATGTGATTGAGGCTTAATGTTTCAATTCTTGTAATTAGCTGATTGAAGAGTCTGTGAATATGTCTTGAGTTGAGCATGTACAATGAGTGTGGTGAGGTTTCGTCTCTTCCTTGCTATTGTGAAGTGTCTAGAACTTGCCTGGTATGTGTACGAAACGAAATGAAGTATGTCTATTGTAGGAAAGGATGTAGGCATTTCTTTGCTTTAACCGAAAGTTTTTTTCATCATCGTACCTACCTTGAATGTACATCCTAGTTAGCCCATTGAGCCTTTAGCCTATAATTGTTTCTTTTGTCAAAAAGGTGTAAACCGAGGTTAACCCCTTCTTTTCATTATCCGTGAATTAGATCCAAAACTCTTAAGCGCTCAAGAAAAAAATAATTTTCCCACAGTGTCAAGGAGTGAGAATGGTGAAAAGAAAAGAAAAAGCAGAGTGATGAAGGGAAAGAAAAGGTCAAAGGTGCACTCACTATAAATTAAATATAATGAAGACGTATAACAAATCTTTGTTATTAAGAGTGTGCTTAAAGATATGGGGACAAAAATAAAGAAGACTTCAAGAATGGGAGGATGAAGGAAGAAACAATGCCCATAAGGTTGATGGGATGTATTGAAAAAGCGCTTAAGGAGGCTAGTTGTTATTGTTGGTTAGCCCAGTATTTGCTAGTTCCGTAGCTTACACTACAACCCGTTAAGTCCTACGTGATCTTACATCACGCATCCTTATATTAGTGGAGTAATACACTAAAGGCAAGCGTATGGTTCATGACATGATGCATGTGAATTCTTTTGGGAGAGAGCGAAATCTTGTTTATATGCCCCTGCATGTAATGTCTTTGAGTTCATGTGATTAAAAAGGGGAAAATTCTCTTGTGTTGTAAGGGAACATGCTCGACGAGAGATTGAATTTCATGTCGGATATCTTGATCAGCTGATTTGCATGAGTTTGCCGATATTGAGAGTCGATTCTTGAGTCTAGGAGGTCTTAATGTGTTGAAGGTCATTGTATTGATAAGACTATGCATGTTTTCTTGATGATTTGCTATATTAAATAATCGGTATAACTGTAGCTTGAATTGTCGAGCCAAAGTATCCAGGATTGGGTGTCAATCGCATGAGGTGTAAGATTATTGTTCGGGGACGAACAAGGATTTAGGTGTGGGGTAAGTGATCTTGGGCAGATTTATATGCACAAGTGATACTCAAATGTGTCATTTTGCCTTGTTTATCTATCGATGTTTGTACATTCTCATGTGAATTGTAATAAAATGTGAATTTATACTAACCACCATGATTAGCGTGGTTTTGCAGGAAAAATATAATTTTACGAAGCTAAGATGAATGTTGGGAGAAATCGGGATTGGACTCGGAAGCTAGCAAGGAAAAAAGCACAAGGAAAGCACGAATTAAAGGGGCTCCGCGATGGAGCCGTGTCACGCTGCCATCGCGGATGCATTCTGCCTGGATGCTGAAATTATTCCAAATTCTAGTGAAGGTGCGCGTTGGGGCCGTGGCACGTTGGCCTAGCCCCGTGTTGCATGCCATGCCACGTTGGGTTTTAATACTTGGACGACCGGATTCCAGTGAGGGTCCGCGTTGGTGGCGTGTCACGGAGGCAGTGCTCCGCGATGCACTCCGTGACACGTTGCTTGTTATTCCGGGAAAAATTCCCACTAGTATAAATAGAACACTTAGGTTCATTTTTAATTATTCTGACTTGGTGGAGCAAGAACGTGGGTTGCAGGCAGTTGAGGGGACGAAAATCTAAGGATTTTTCTCTGTCTCCTTCTTCTTTATTTCAATTGCTTGTATGATTAACACTCATTTAACGATGTTTAATCCACAAATGCGTGGCTAAATTCCCTTCTTGCTGAGGTTAAGAACATTTGTATTGAAATGTGATTATTGATAAATTGGTTTTTCATCTTTTCTTCCATGGTTATTCTATTGATTCTTGTTCTTACTGCATTAATGTGTGGCCAACGTTAATGTATATCTAAAAAGTCCGGTTTCACTCGAGAGAGCAAGAAATTGGAAAGTTGTGAATTGATAGGATATGATCTTTTCTTAGTTTGGAAAAATTGAGAATTGATTTACCTTCAGGATAGAGATATACCTGAAAGTCGTATTAGTCAATTAAGAAATCAGTCTTGTATGGCTAGAACATGAATTTCTTTTTATCACAGAGATATAGGTGGAAGGTTCATGATTCTTAAGTTGGGTTAAATACGAGAGTTTTAATCCACAGGCAATAATTCTTGACTAGCAACCGTATGAAAGATTAATCAAATTGTATCAATAATTTATTTCTCTACATGTTCATTTTAGCCTCAGCATGCTCATACTTATAGTTCAGACTCAAATTGTATATTCGTTTTAGATTTAGTATAAAATTAGGAAACAAAATATCAAAATCTTCTTCACACTATTGTCTGTAGTTTAGAGTTAAAGTTTATTGACACTTGATTAGATTGATACCTTAGTCCAGTCCCTGTGGAATCGATACTTGGCTTACTTGAGCCACTTTACTACTTGTTCGACCACGTGCACTTGCGTGTAATTATACCAAACAGATCGAACAGGGTGGAGACTGAGAATGGTTCTGAGAGGACCTCTGGACTGATATTGAACTGGATTGCTACATAGAGAGCCACAAATGAAAGGGTGGCTCCTGGATCTAGGAGGGCATACACATCCAGATGAAAGAGGTGTAACATAATCGTGAGTACATCAGGTGAGCTCTCCTGATCCTGACGGGAAGACAATGCATAAAAATGATTTTGCCGCTGATCGCTATCCGTACCTGATATGTTGGTCTGCTGAGCTGGTCGGCCTGCTAGAGCTGATGATGTGGTGGATTGTGCTCTCCCCCGTCTTGCTGACGGGCAATCTTTAAGCCGATGATCAAGCTGTCCACAACCAAAATAGCCCTCTCGACCCTAAAGACATTATCTTGGGTGGTTCTTGCCACACTTAGGGCATGCTGGATATCTGTTCCCGGTACTGTAGCTCTGAGACTGAGAGCCAGATGCTCCATCCCTCCGATCCTGGCGAGACCGGAAGGTTGGGCGTTGGCTGAGCTGGGTGCTGAGGCTCTCTTCTGCTGTTGCTGCTGCCACTGTGGGCGGCTACTACCGCTAGGCCTATGATGGTTGTAATTTGACTAGCCGGTCCTTGCACATTTATTCTTTTGCTCCATGTCCTTCAATTTTTCGGACTTAATCTGCTGTGTATAGACAATCAGGCTGGAGAGGTCCATATCCCTAATCAACATTATTGTCCTACACTCCTTGAGGACCAGGTTCGACACTCCATTCACAAACTTCAACATACGAGCCCTTGGCTCGGCTACCATCTTTTGAGCGTACTTAGACAGCCTGGTAAACTGCAATATGTATTCTTCTACGGTCCTGTTTCCCTATCTCAAGTTTATAAACTCAGCCACTTTTTCCTCCCTCATCTCTCGAGGGAAAAATCTATCTAGGAAGGCTGTGTTGAACTCCTCCCACTCCATTGATCCTGCTCCCGCTGGCCGCCTCTCTTTCCACTATTCATACCGGACTTGGGATACCCCTTTTAGCTGGTAGGCAGCCAGATCAGCACTCTTAGAGGAGCTAACACCCATAATGCGGGTAATCTTTTTGATCTCATCCACGAACTCTTGGGGGTCCTCCCCCACCTTGGATCGCTGAAATGATGGGAGGTTCATTCGGGTGAAGTCCCACACCCTAGCAGCTGCTGTAGACCCTCTTGTGTTAATCAGAACCACCTGCTGGGTCACCTGATTGGTGACTGTTTGAACGAGCAGCTGGATAGCCACCCTGAACTCCGCAATGGACACTGTGTCATCCTGAGAGGCTTCTGCGGCTGGTGGGGCAGGTCTGTTGGTGTTGCCGACCCTTCTTTCGTTACCGCATCTAGGAGGCATTATTCACTGAAATGAAATAGAGAAGGTGTTAGAAGGATGCTTCTGGGATTAAAATTTAACGCAAATAAAGAGTATGAACAAAAGAGAGTTTTCCTAATAACATCTCCTAGCCTCCTGGTCATAAGTGTGGCATGCTTCACACGCATGAAAAGGACTCTACTCGATGCTGCTTTCAGACATTTTGAGGATACTCTAAACCTAGTTCTTTGATACCAAGTTTTTCATGCCCCGAGTCTAAACCCTGGACGGGATATGGTACTTGGACAAAGCCAGGAGCGGAAGGAGCGACTTGAACCCTCAACCTCAGCCTTGGCAAGGCTATGCTCTACCATTAAGCTATTTCTGCCAGCTAGGGTAGTGGCGAAGCACTACTGAGCAATTCACATATCACTTGATATGGACGACTTCTGTTTTCCGCCGGACCACAGTCTTGACCTCCAATTGAGCTATGAACACGAGCAGATAGGCGGTTAGGGGGGGAGAGGGTCGGCTGGGCCTACCTTTTTAATTAATCTCCGGTCGCTCAATGCCGCTATTGGTGCGAGTTGTAAGGAGTCTTGGTCTCGAGTCAAGATGGGGCGTCATTTCATTCTTATAATGGGAATGAGTGCATCGCAAAACCAGAAGTTGCTCCCTCGCCTCGCAACGGCGGCATCTGTCTTTTAAGTTAAGTTATTTCCTAAGACGTCTCCTCTTATTCTACGATAATCCAAGCTGCAGCGACACCTCACGAACTTCTTACTGGGGCAGTACTATAATAGGCATTTGCGAGTGTTTGGATGCACGTGTTTTGTTCATATTCCTGCGCAGTTAAGAGAAAAATTTTCCCCAAGGCAACCACTTGTGTCTTTCTTGGATATGCTTAGTCCAGGTATATATATGCTATGACATGAAATCTCTTGTCACGAGTAACCACAAGTCAACCCCTGATCTATCATACACTGGTATACAGAGTAAAACACACATAGCGAAAGCTTGAAATAATAACATAAAGCGTTTATGAGAAAATTTTAAACTGAATCGTAAACATCAAAATAGTTTGAACAAAACTGATAGTTTGAAAAACCAAGTCTATATTTGAAAGCCATCTAACTAATGAGTTGCTAGGACAAGTCCCCAGCTAACTCTAAGTCTAACTAAATGTAATAAACATAACCGAGATAAATGAAATAATGTCCTCGAAAGATGAGGACTCACACTTCTGCTACTTCGAGAGGGAGATCTGAACAAAGTCGGCTAATGGCGCTGGGTTTGAGAACCTGCGGCTGTATCATGAAATGATACAACATAAAAGTATGCATCAGTACTTTGAATGTACTGAGTAAGTAGGAGAAAATGTAACTGAATTTAAAAGATTGAACTGAAAATGACATGCAATGACCAACTGATAAACTGAGATGGTCAAGATGACCCTATATAATGGTCAAAGATATGCCCTAAGTATGAAATTCTGAGCCTGAGATACTGTACTAAACTGATCTAAATTGATAGAGCTGAAACTGAATTGAACTGATTAGCTTGAGACTGGACCAAAATGACTAGTGGAAGAGTCTATAACCAACATGTAACCACGTGAGCTAAACGTGGAGTCCGATGTATACGCCCCAACCCAATATACCTTGCCAAGGTATAGAGGTATGAACTGGGTGATCACAAAAGTCCGGGGTCAATCAGGCCACTAAATACTGTAACCTACGCTAGCAACATAGTTCTTGGAACCTGGGTGCACTGGAACCCTGGTCTGCTCGGTGCTAAGTCCTGCTCCCACTGGAATACCTAAACTGGATACTAAGCTGATAACTCGAAATTGTGGTCCAAGACTAGTCAGGGGTATATGGCTGAAGGTACCCTTAGAGTCTTATCAGACCAGATTCTACAACTGGGTTATAGACTGGTCAGGCTGCTTATCTAGATGCGTCGTAACAGTCTAAGAACAACTGTAATCTGACTGGGGTCCTAGGGCTAGTCAAAGCTATCTATTTGAGTGTCACGACCACCTTGTGGACCTATACACTGAGTTCTGGATCTGATTTTGATGTCTGGGAGATGACACTGACACCTCGGGGATTTCTGTACCACTGGTACTGATTATGCAAAGCAATAACTAAACATAACTAAAAATAGACAGTAATAATGATAGTTACTGAATAACAAAAGATGGCTAAGACTGTCTGGCATGGCAGAATCTAAACTAAGCTTAACTATATTGGAGAGAAGGTGAGAATCATACCTGTCAATACGACATCCTGCTATCTATCAATTTAATAAATAACACATATAGCATACAAGAACCTATACCAGCCCCCATAAGCTGGAAGGTACAAATCAACATGCAATCTATATACCCCTACCCGGGTCGCCATCCAAAAAAAACAATTCACTCCACTCATCTAGTAACTATGAGCATCCCGCCGGCCCCTTGGGTATGCAACTTGGGCTCTCTGGGCCCCTGACTATAGCTGTATCTGAGTCCGGAGGACTCCTGTAAACTGTAATCTGAGATCTGTGATCTGTAATTTGTAATTTGTGCCCTGGGCGCAAGTGCTCGACAAGGGTATGCTATAATGCTGATCAGCCTGCTATGAGGAATGTTGCATCCCATCTTCGTCCTCTGGCAGACGGTATGCCACTCCTTGGAGTGACGTATCCTCACCCTCTGGCGGGCGAGTCGACACAACTATTAACCCTGGGGCAGCAAGGAAGCTCTAATGGTGCCGAACGTAGAACAATCAGGTCTCTACAAACAACAATAATCACATATAACATATATATTAAATCTGATAATACTGTCCATGTTCTGATATTCTATTCTGAATCCCTTGCTGAATTATACTAAATCTGATACTGAGTTATACTGAGTCTAGAATAATATCTCGCTGTCTGATACTAATTTACTGACTTTTATTCTGAATATGACATAATAATTATTCAAGCATGATTACTGCATTCACACTGGGCATAATACTTGGCTTTGAAATGTTCTTCTGGAATTTATTCTATTTTACTATACTAGAATTACTATCTTGCCGAAGAAACTGGCTTTACATACCTCAGTTGCCGACTTCTTGACTAACTGGCGTAACTCAGCCAATATCCAGCTATTTCTTCCAACTGCATTCATATTCATAGCAAATAAAACTAAATTCATCAATATTCTGGAAGAAAACACTACTTTGAATATATATACTGCCCAAACTTTGACTTATCGAAAAACAGCCGAAAACTCACTATTTCTCGAAAGTCCAGAAGGGAGAAATACTCACTTTAGGGATAGGAGTATATTGACACTAATTTGGAGCAATTTCACTTACCTTAGCTCGGTAGGAAGACGATTTGCCGACCGAATTTCACGAAACTAACTCCGTAGGAATGCTCCCTGCGGCTTTATACTTCGCTACCCGAAGTTAATTTGAGTTTGGACCGCGTTTAACAGCGTAAACGGAAGGAATTTTAATGGAAACCTTCGTCCTCTCTGTTTCTCTACTGTTCTTTGGTTTACTCACTGGAAATATTGATAATTATCACTTAAAAACTGAAGTGGGGGATTATATACTTGGGGCCTTTAAGTCGTTTTTGTCGAATGCGATTTATAAGTCGCATTTGTCGAATGTGATTTATAAGTCGCATTTGCCTTGCGACACTCCGACTTGGCGCTTGTCCGTTCTCTCCCCGGGCCCTTTTTCTAGCACGTATGGCATTCCAAAACTCTTAACCAATATGCGAATAGGTCATCTAAATGTCAAGAATTTACGGGGTGTAACAGTTTGACTGGGGAATGAGGAAAGGAACCGTTTACCCCCACTAATAAGTCTGAATTTATGACTAAAACAACGTAGTTTAAAGTTTAGGAGGGTAGGAAATTACTAACGATCCTTGGAAAAATTGTAGGGAAAAATTGGTCGTCAGTCCTTACGGGTGACTAACGGGTCGTGGTCACACTTGTTTAGTGCAATGCCCAAAATTCCTACTCTCCCATCCATTCTGAGCCACGGACAACACCATGACTCGTGGTGTTCCTTAACGGTCGTGGTGACCACTCGTTGAGTGCACTGTCCAAGTTCACCCATTTTGATAAGTCCTTGACCACGACTCATCCCACGAATCGTGGTGACTTACCATGACTCGTGGTGAGTAATCGTGGAATACACTGCCAATTTCTTCCTAGTCTTCAATTATTTCAGGCCACGGGTCATATCACGACTAGTGGGTGCTCACCACGACTCGTGGTCTCACCAGTGGTCACCCAAAAATCTAATTTTCCAAATAAGCTTCCAGTCCTCACCACGAGTCACTTAACGACTCGTGGTCACTCCCCACGGGTCACAAAACGACTCGTTCTGTGACCTGGTGCAAAATTTCCTGTTTTCTCCATTTAAACTCCTGGGTCTGGTTTTTGAGTTTCGGGGGCATTACATAAATGAAAATTGATTTCAAGTCTTTGTTGTTTCTCCTTTTTTCCAATCTCTATTTCTCTAGATTCAAGCAAGAAAAGAATACGAGCTAGTCCTAATGTTGCACACCATTAAGAAATAATTAACATGAAGGGAAGAACAATACAAGTTTTAGTATTGGCTTTAGAATCACTTTGTGTTAACCCTAATTTGTTATTTCACCATGGTTCCTATAACCCTAGTTGTGACAGTTTTGCTACTCATATTTTCAAGAAAAAAATCCGAAATCATAGAAGAAATCATAATTAACAACTTACAATATTGAAGGAATAAAACCTACGAATCAAGTGAACAATAATCTTTGAAAATCAAGAGCATAATAAAGAAAACTTGTATTTCTTTCGTGTACCTCGTTTTCCAAGAAGTGTTGGGAAACTCCAAAAACACAATTATATTAAAAAGTCTCGGATTCCCTAATGAATTATAAAAGGAAAATATTTATATAAATAATGAAAATCCTTTCCTAAATTAACATGGACTGCTGCACCGGGATGACTTACGAGTCGTAGCATGTTGCTATGAGTCGTGGTTGCTAATCGTACTGTCTAGAAGTTTTTGAAATCTCATGTACGGAAGCCTTGGTACTACTCGTGATGAGTCACTACAGAGCGTAGGTATTAGTTGTGACTTGAACTTCTGAAATACACATCTCTAATGATCATCCTATGAGCACACATTACGGTTTGTACAAGGCTGGTATGCATTGTGCAATCAACTAATAATTGGAGGATGTCATGTTGCTAGTTCGCTGCTTCTTACCATGAGTTGTCAGTACGACTCATACAGTGTTGTCACAACTCATGGCATTTGGTTGTACCATAAGATTTGTACTTGTGCTTCTTCTGAATCTCTATTACGGGCACTAGTTACGGCTCATACCCAAATGGTATGGCTCATAGTGTGACCTGTAGCGGACCACTTTCTGCTTCTTTTAAACATTTTTTTCAAAATCTAACTCTCGGACCTGATTTCCCTGTATAGAACCTCATATTCGTATAAACACACCCAAGTCCTAGCATCTTTTTTATGTTTTGTCGAAAGTTCCATAAAACCATGACATATCAACACCCTCAACTTAGAACTTTTTCATGTCCTCAGGAAAATAAAATACTACTACACAGACGACACTTAACTAGAAAGTAAAACAGAAGACTCATAGCCAACAATGTCAAAATTTGCACACCACAATCATTGTCAATTATCAAACCCCCTTTTTTCAAAAACTCAAAACTAATACTGTTGTCTACACATGCAACTACAACTCATAACACAACGGGATCTAGAGATGGCATTAAATTATCAGCAGACAGTCGAGCAATCACTAATGCTATTTACACAGATGACTGGTTGTCACGACCTGAACATAGGCCCGGATCGATACACGGGACAAGAAACCCCTAGAGACTCCAAGTCAACCCATGACATGAACATACATCTAACTCAATCACAGATAAGTAGAAAACCATCATAAATAACATAGCGGAAGTCTAAACAAAACACAATATCTGATTACATGAACAAGTCTAAAGCTGAAATACAACTATATCCGAAAAAGCCTCTAACACTGAAGAGTTGATGGGACAAGACCCCAACTAACTCACTAGAATCTGAAAACTAAAAAGACGAAATACAACTGATAAGAAGGGCCCTCGCAAGATGAGGACTCACCAACTGATACTTAGATGTACTAACTTCGAAAGTCTGACTAGTGGCGAGACTGAGTTTAGATATCGGAGCCTGTATCATGAAACGATACAACATAGAGTATGCGTTCAGTACTTGGAATGTACTGAGTATGCGAGGTAAGTAAAAATGGATAGTTAAAATACATAAGAGTTCATAAGAGTAGGAAAACATGCTCATAACGTAATATCATAATGTAAACATAAGGCTCAAGGTTTTCAAAATATTTGTAAATTATTCATAATCATGATCATAAGAGAAAAACTTTATTAAACATGACTTGAGCCAAAGTGCGTAACATAACCATGCATAAATCATGAGGAACAGTGGGAGATTCTTATAACCAACATACCCAATATGAGTACACATGGCACCCGACCTATAAACCCCTAGGTTGGAGGGTGTTCGTATCTTGCCAAGAGTAGAACCATGAAAAGAAGTGTGATATCACAACAAAAGGTCCATTCAGGCTAAGGGGGACAGTCTCAAGGGAGGTCCCATCGTGGCTACATTGGCGCGTAGTTCTGAGACTAGGGGTATGCTTGGACCCCGGTTGTCCGGCTGGTTCGGTATATGTAAAAACCGACACGCAAGTGCACGTGGTCAAACAAGTAATAAAGTGGCTAAGTAAGCCAAGTATCGATCCAAGGAGACTCAGGATAAGTAAAATTGCCTAAGTACACTATATTCTTATCTTACTTCTAATTATGCTAACAACAGCGTAACCAACAGTTAAATAAGTTTTTGTTTATAAAATATATATATATACTAAAACTATTAACAATTATTTACTGTGAATTTAAACTATGGATATGAGCATGCCAAGGTTAAGAACAAGTAATGAATTCGATTATAATAATAATTTGGTTAATCTCTTCTTCATGTTGCTAGCCAAGAACATTAGCCTAGAAATTAAAACTCTCGTATTTAATTTCACTTTAGAATCATAAACCATCCGTCTATATTTCTGTGATCAAATGCAACTTATGAACTAGCAATACAATTCCGGTTCCTAAACTGACTAATACGACTTTCAAGTATATTTCTATCAAGAAAGCACATCAAAACCCAATTTTCCCAAATCAAGTTAAGAACAATACCCTATTAATTCACAACTTTCCAATTTCTTGCTCTCTCGAGTGAAATTGGACTTTTTAGATGTACATTAATGTCGGCCACACACTAATGCAGTAAGAACAAGAATTAATAGAACAACATGAAAGAAGAAGAAGAAAACCATATCATTAACAATCAAAATTCATCACCATTGTTCAAAACCTTAGCAAGGAAGAGAATTAGCCACTCATTTGTGGATTGATCATCCTAAAACAAGTGTAAATCATGCATACAATTGATAGAAAGAAGAAAGGAAGAGAAGAAATCTCTTAGCTTTTTCGTCCCTCAACTGCTCCTAACCCACGTCCTAGCTCCACCAAGTCTGAACTAATTAAAATAAACCTAAGTGTGCTATTTATACTAGTGGGAAATTTTTCCCGGAATAACAAGCAACGTGTCACGGAGGTCAACGCGGAGCACTGCCTCCGTGACACGGCGTGGACGCGGATCTTCACTGGAAATCCAGGGTCCGGTAAATTAGCCTCAACGTGGCACGGAGGCCAACGCGGAGGCCTATCTCCGTGCCACGGAGCTGTCGCGAGGCCACACTGGAATTTGCCATTTAATTTCCTCTCCAGGCAGTGTGCCTCCGCGATGGTAGCGTGGCACGGCTCCATCGCGGAGCCCCTATACTTTGTGCATTCCAATGTCTTTTCCACGCTCGCATCCGAGTCCAACTCCGATATTGTTCCAACACGCATTTTAGCTCGTAAAAATCATATTTACCTGCAAAACAAATGCTAATCATGTTGGTTAGTATAAATTCACATTTTATTACCAATTACATGAGAATATATACACATTGCACAACAAACAAGGCGAAAATGATACGTTTGAGTATCACTTGGGCATATAAATCTTCCCAAGATCACTTACCCCACACTTAAATCCTTGTTCGTCCTCGAACAACACATACAAAACTCATGCAAATTACATCCCAACCTTTGTCACTATGATGCGACAATTTACGCTACGGTCATACCGATTATTTAATTTTTTGCAAATCATCAAGAAAACATGCATGGTCTTACAATGCAATGACCTTTCATACATCAAGACTTCCTAGACTTTAAGAATTGACTCTCGAGATCGGCAAACTCATGCACATTAGCTAATGAAAAAATCCGACACGAAAATCAATCTTTCATCAAGCATGTGCCCTCACAACTCAAGAGAATCTTCCCCTTTCATGTTCATGCAACACACAAACATTCAAGTAGGGGCATATAAAAATTAAATTCACTCACTCTCCCAAAAGAATTCACATGCATCATGTCATGACCCATAGGCTTGCTCTTAGTGTATTACTCCACTAATATAAAGAAATGCAATGTAGGATCACGCAGGACTTTAATGGGTTGTAATGGAAGCTATGGAACTAGTATGTATATTGGATTAGCCAATAATAGTCACTAGCATCCTTAAGCACCTTTTTCAACACATTCCCATCGACTCATGGATATTGTTTTTTTTTCTTTTTCTCTTTTTCATGCTGGTTTCCTTTTGTAAGGCCCATTTCCTCAAACACACTTGACACAACAACAAAGGGTTTTCATGCACCTTTATTATCACTTCATTATACCAAGTGCCTCTTCAACCTCTTCTTTTCTTTCTTCACTCTGCTTTTCATTTTCTTTTCACTCTTCTCACTCTTTGACACTTTGGGAAAAATTCTCTTTTCTTCGTAAGCGCTTAAGAGTTTTGTATAGACTTTTACAACTAATGAAAAGAAGGAATAAAGCTTAGTTTATACAATTTTGGACAAAAGAAAGAAAGAAACGGCTAAAGGCTCAACGGGCTGACTAGGGTATACAATCACATAAAAAAGTAGAGTATGACAAGGAAGAAAAAATAGAAACTCTCGGTTAAAACAAAGAAATGCCTACATCCTTTCCAACACTACACCTCCTTCATTTCGTTTCGTATACACACCAGGCAAGTTCTAGACACTTCACAATAGCATGGAATAACAATACCTCACTTCACACTACATACACATGCTCGAATCAAGATGCATTCACAGACTCTTTAATTAGCCAATTGCATGAATTCAAAAATTAAGCCTCAATCATACCGAATCAAATTCTACAGCCTAGGTAACTCAACATATTTACAAGATTGCATGCTTTCAAATGAATCACTTTCACATTTTGAACATCAGTTACAACACGCAACGAAATTGTGCAACCATAAAGCAACTACAGGTTCATTGATGCAATCCACCAAAGAAAAACTGAAAACAAATTAAAATCCTACTCCTATCGACTATATTTCCCTTAAGACGGTCGTCATCCATCCATCATAGGGAACGGTCACTAACTATGACATCGGTTCAATGGGACTATTCTCGGTAAAAGAACCGAAAACAAACTCCGAGAAACCCAAAATAAAGACCGAAAATTTTTTGCAACACATCGATCATTTCGATAGAAAAATATTTACAAAAGATTTTGATAAGTGCAAAATATTTTCGCAAAAATTTTGAAAAAAATATCAATCATTTCGATATACAGAAATATTTACAAAATATTTACCTTGGCAACCATAACTTTTCATAACACACATCAGTAACCACAAAAATATATACGGATACACACAAATCAATTCACAGCAGGGTAGCACAAACATACATACAAACCAAGGAAAAAGCATACAGCAGATTAGAGCCTAAGTCCCAGCACCTATCTACTCCCCACCCCACACTTAAATCGAACACTGTCCCCAGTGTTCACAAAAATACAAAGCACAAAATTTTGGGTGGTGGAACTCCCTGCTCAGTCGAAATATTCGACTTCTTCATCTGGTGCTGCTGCCTCGTCGCCCATGTCTGAGTCAGCTCCATCGTCATCATCGGACTCCACATCGGAGTCCTCCCGACGTGTCTCCTCGTCAGTAGGGACATCGTCATCAGTAGGCTCAACGAAGGCTGGTCCCACCCGGCATAAAGCTCTGGCGTTCTCACCAAATGGGTAATCCAGCTCCAACTGCCATAATTCTTCCTCGGTGGCTGGTCTCCCACCAATCCGTAGCTGAAGCATCTGCATGCCGAACATACGTGCCATGTACTGATCGTCACGAGCATGTCGCTCGCCCAAAGTTAGCACTGGCCCGTGTGTGGTGTCGGGGGCCTTAGTTTTTGTCACATCGAGGGCCCTCCGCTCCAACTGCGGGATGTAATTCAAGGCTTCTTCCTCGACATCAAGGCCTCGGAGGAAGGTGGTGATGAGTCCACCGAACCCGTATCTGTGGCCCTGGTGTAGTCTGGCTCTCTTCATGGCGGATATAATGACCGCCCCAACATTAATCTCAAGCCCTTTCATAAGGGCATACACCAAGCAGACACGGTCCCGAGTCACATCCGTCATGTGAACTCCCGGGATTAAGCACGAACATACAATCTTCAGCCATATCCTGGCCTCCCTGTTCATCTGCGAATAAGGCAGAGTCTGGTGATAACCCCTCTCCTTATGTCTACTCCATCGGGCTGATGATCGAGCCCCACACAACGTACGTCTGATGTCGGCGTACGGTGGGGTGATGTTTAGCTGGCGGAGAACGTGGGCGTCTGTGTCCTGCGTTCCAACGATGGCATTGAATTGCTGGGGTTCCAGAGTTACAATCTGCCCTTTGATTTTTATTATGTGGCTTATGATGGCCGGGTTCCAATTTGCGTAGAACTCCCGGACTAAATGTAGGTTGCACTCCTTGGGCTCCCGAAATATAAAGCTGAGCCCAGCTGCTTCAATCCTCTGCACAATACGAGGGAACTCCTGTGCTAGTGGTTCCCGTGCAATATGTTCCTCCGGGAAGTACTTGCTCTCCTTATGCTTAGTATACCATTTCTTTCCTTCCTCGGTTACCCATCTTGTTCCATATTGGCGGCGTTGGCCGCGCGGAACAGCTGGTGCAGCTGGGACTGCGGTGCCCATTCTCATTCTTTTCCTCCCGGTGCCAGAAGTAGAAGCACCTTTGCCCTTATCCTGCCTACTAGCCATTGTACCTGCCAATATACACAAACAAGCATAAAGTTAAGCTATAAACATGTTAACTTTGGCTAAGGTTGGGTTACACAACGTTTACCCCACACTTAGGCCTTAGCTACTTTTACAAAACTACGGCAAGGATAACTCTACTTACACCAAAGACAACAACTATACAATTTATGCTTAGTGCGTTCACAAAAAAATTTCGACAGCATAACTCTTAGCGTACTACTCAGACTTCATACAGCTAATTCCAATCCTACTATCGCTAACAATTCAACCATCGCACTTAGCAACAAAAACAACAAATAAAAAAACAAAGACAAAACATTCTATATACAAACGAATCCAAGTAATCAAACCAATTTGCACAATTTTCGCATTTTCCCCAACAATTCGAGAATTCGTCGTCTTAACATTCATACAATATTTACAACGACTTATCTCTATTTACAAACACACTCCGGCATTTAATTTACCGAATTATCAAGTCACCCAAGTCAAATTCAACAACCCATGCCCTAGAATACAATTCTACAATCAAATTTGAATTATTTATGTAATCGATAAGTTCAAACGCTGATTAGAACAATCCGAACATTTATCCATCACAAATAACTCAACATCATGTTAAATTTCTACTTAGGGTGATATATCTCACCTCGCATGCCCAAAGTCGACTAAAATCGCCAAAAATTTGAGAGAAACGAGGAAAACATGCCTTTGAATTGAAGAACCGAAGAAACTTGACGAATTCCTTGCCTAGTAACGTGGCACGGTGCTTGGGGAGGGGGAAATGGGTGTTTTGGTCGCGGAAGGGAGAGGGAATGGGGAGATTTGGGCGAAAATCGGGGGTTTATTTAAAGAAAACACGCGGGTCACCCGGCAACCCGGTATGACCCGGCACCAAATGTAAGGCAACGTGTCACGGAGGGTAACGCGGAGCCCCTCCTCCGTGACACGGAGCCAACGCGTTGGCTTACTGGAAATTTTAAAAAAATCCGGATTTTACCTTCAACGTGTCACAGAGGGTAACGCGGAGCCCCTCCTCCGTGGCACGGAGCCAACGCGCCAGTGCACCGTTTCTTCCATTAAATTAATTTTTCATACCTTGCCTTATTCTTCCCAATTCCATGCATATTTCTCTCCGTTAGACCTGAAAATCACCTCACTAAACAAAATTGGTTAGATTAATAGATTTCCCTAACTAAAATGAAAAATATTAACTAAAACAAGAATCTAAACCTAATCAAGAAAAGAAAAATAAAAATAAAAATTATTTACACTAAAAAAAAAAAGAAAGAAAGAAAATATTTTTCACGGGTTGCCTCCCGTGCAGTGCCTGGTTTACCGTTGCGGCTCGACGTCCTCTATGCTCATTTATCTACCAGGGTGATGGACGATTTGTCACGATCGTTGTCCTACCCCCAGTAGTTCTCAACCTTATCAGGTGGCCTTCCTATTAACTCTCGGGAATCATTTATTCGATTAGCGTTCCCATGATCAATCACATTGATCACCGAGAGTTCCTCATTTACCATCGGGAGCTTAGGTGCTTTGTACACATCAAACACTTCGACCTTGTCATGCGCTCGCATTGTAAGTTGACACGCAGCTACGTCAATTAATGCCTTTCTGGTTGCCAAAAAGGGTCGTCCCAAAATAAATGGGACTTCAACATCTGGTTCAATGTACAGAACAATAAAATCGACCGGAAAAATAAGGGAGCCCACTTGCACTAGAACATCCTCAACAATGCCATCCGGCCTAGCTAAGGATCTGTCTGCTAACTGCAAGATTACGGTTGTAGGTCTAGGACTCCCCAGACCTAAATTTCTGAATACCGAAGATGGAATCAGATTTATGCTCATCCCCAAGTCACATAATCCACGAGCTCGGATACTCTGCCCAATAGTCAGCTGGATAGTAAAACTTCCAGGGTCTTTCAGTTTCGTGGGCAGTCTATTCTGAATCCGGGAAGTGCATTCCTCCGTCAAAGCTACCGTGGCATACTCAGTCAAGCGACTTTTGTTAGCCACGATGTCTTTAATATATTTTGCATATTTGGGCACTCCCTGCAAGACATCAACAAGAGGTAAATTAACATGTACCTGTTTAAGCACCTCCATAAATTTCTCGAAACACGCCTCCTCCTTGTGTTTCTTGAGTCGTTGAGGGAACGGGGGTGGAGGTCTTTCTGCTTCTGCTTCTTTGGTCTTCCCCCTATCAGAACTTTGTTCCTCCTCAACTTCTGCTGCTCCTGACTTTTGAGGCGGTCTTTTCGGTTCCACCTCCTTCAACTGTAAACCACTCCTCGTGGTCACTGCATTTACCTGCTTCAGATTAGGATCCATGTCGCTAGGTAGTCCTCCTCTGGGTCTTGTATTTTGGGCACTGGCAAATTTCCCAAACTGATATTCAAGAGCCTTGGTTGCCAACTGATTGTTCTTCACTTCGGCTGCCAATTTAACATAGTCAGCCTACAATTGTGCCTGATTAGCGATCATGGTTTTGAACATCTCCTCAATGGTCGGTGATGGTGGTGGAGGAGGGGCATTGTGATTTCTGAATTGAGCTTGATAGTTTTGTTGCCCTCCTTGATTTTTCTGCATACCCTGACTAGAACCTTGGCCTTGTTGGTTGTTGCTACCCCATGAAAAATTTGGATGGTTCCTCCAATTTGAGTTGTAGCCACTACCAAACTGCTGCTGATTTATCTGTGCATTGCCCACAAAGTTAACAGAATCAGGATTTGCACCACAGCACTCAGCTGAATGCTCACTACTACCACACACTTCACACCACATCTGTTGGACCGCATTGACTGAAGCTGAAGGCTGGTTCAAGTTCATATTGCTGAAGTGGTTGTTTAACTGATTTTGCAAAGCGGCTATCTGTGCAGCGATAGCTGTAAATCCGTCCACTTCAAGCACTCCCGCTGCTTTCCTTGCTCCACCTCTTGATGAATCTGCATTCCATTCTGGATTGCCCTGTGAAATTCGGTTGAGCAAAGTGTACAACCCCTCATAGGTCTTTTCCAGCGCTTGCCCTCCAACTGCTGAGTCTAACAGAATTTTAGTATGGGGTTCCAAACCCTCAATAAATGTGTGTACCAACACCTCGTTGGACTGATGATGATGAGGACAGTCCCGCAACATGGATTTAAATCTTTCCCAGGCTTGATATAGATTTTACCCCTCCCTCTGTTTAAAACTTAGAATTTGACTTCTAAGTCTGGCTGTTTTACCAGAAGGGAAAAATCTAATCAAAAACTTCCATGCAAGATCATCCCACGTTGATATAGAATTGGGTGGTTCAGCTTTTAACCACCTCTTGGCTTCACCAAGTAAGGAAAACGGAAATAAGGTGAGCCGAACATAATCGGGTGACACTCCAGCGGGTATATAAGTGTCACTTATCTCCAAAAAATTCTGGAGATGTTGTTGTGGGTCTTCATGAGGGACACCGGTAAATTGCCCGATTGTGTGCAAAAGTTGCACCATGTTCTGCTTTAATTCAAACCTCCCTCCAGGCTCTGGTTTGCGGATACTAGAATGTACATTGTTGGCATGTGGGATTGCCACCTCGCGAACCGGCCTTGCTGCTGCTTCATCGGGCACTAACACTGCCCGCACAACTGGTGGATTTTGCTGCTCCATAATAGATTGTCGGAACAACTGCAGCTTCTTTTGTAGAGCTTCTCTACGTTGACTATGAAATTCACGTTCAGGCTCTAAGTAAGATTCCACCAGCTCTTTGTCCCTTGCCAGTGTTCACAGAAATCAAGTCTGCAAAATACAGGCTAAGACCAAGTTGTTAACACTTAAGAAAATAAAAACAAAAATACAGTAAATTTACACTTAACACAATTTCACCAATTGCCTTGTCTCCCCGGCAACGGCGCCAAAAACTTGTCCGGCTGGTTCGGTATATGTAAAAACCGACCCGCAAGTGCACGTGGTCAAACAAGTAATAAAGTGGCTAAGTAAGCCAAGTATCGATCCAAGGAGACTCAGGATAAGTAAAATTGCCTAAGTACACTATATTCTTATCTTACTTCTAATTATGCTAACAACAGCGTAACCAACAGTTAAATAAGTTTTTGTTTATAAAATATATATATATACTAAAACTATTAACAATTATTTACTGTGAATTTAAACTATGGATATGAGCATGCCAAGTTTAAGAACAAGTAATGAATTCGATTATAATAATAATTTGGTTAATCTCTTCTTCATGTTGCTAGCCAAGAACATTAGCCTAGAAATTAAAACTCTCGTATTTAATTTCGCTTTAGAATCATAAACCATCCGTCTATATTTCTGTGATCAAATGCAACTTATGAACTAGCAATACAATTCCGGTTCCTAAACTGACTAATACGGCTTTCAAGTATATTTCTATCAGGAAAGCACATCAAAACCCAATTTTCCCAAATCAAGTTAAGAACAATACCCTATTAATTCACAACTTTCCAATTTCTTGCTCTCTCGAGTGAATTGGACTTTTTAGATGTACATTAATGTCGGCCACACACTAATGCAGTAAGAACAAGAATTAATAGAACAACATGAAAGAAGAAGAAGAAAACCATATCATTAACAATCAAAATTCATCACCATTGTTCAAAACCTTAGCAAGGAAGAGAATTAGCCACTCATTTGTGGATTGATCATCCTAAAACAAGTGTAAATCATGCATACAATTGATAGAAAGAAGAAAGGAAGAGAAGAAATCTCTTAGCTTTTTCGTCCCTCAACTGCTCCTAACCCACGTCCTAGCTCCACCAAGTCTGAACTAATTAAAATAAACCTAAGTGTGCTATTTATACTAGTGGGAAATTTTTCCCGGAATAACAAGCAACGTGTCACGGAGGTCAACACGGAGCACTGCCTCCGTGACACGGCGTGGACGCGGACCTTCACTGGAAATCCTGGGTCCGGTAAATTAGCCTCAACGTGGCACGGAGGCCAACGTGGAGGCCTATCTCCGTGCCACGGAGCTGTCGCGAGGCCACACTGGAATTTGCCATTTAATTTCCTCTCCAGGCAGTGTGCCTCCGCGATGGTAGCGTGGCACGGCTCCATCGCGGAGCCCCTATACTTTGTGCATTCCAATGTCTTTTCCACGCTCGCATCCGAGTCCAACTCCGATATTGTTCCAACATGCATTTTAGCTCCTAAAAATCATATTTACCTGCAAAACAAATGCTAATCATGTTGGTTAGTATAAATTCACATTTTATTACCAATTACATGAGAATATATACACATTGCACAACAAACAAGGCGAAAATGATACGTTTGAGTATCACTTGGGCATATAAATCTGCCCAAGATCACCGGTCTACTCGATATTAAATACTACTCCCAAAATATATATAGTGCTCATAGGATTATATATATGAGATTCATGGGCTAGTTAAAATCATGATAATCATAAACATGCTTGAAATACGTGAACTAGCCATGAAATAAGGCTCATGAATCGTCCATAATCATAAATGCATAACTCATGAAATTCATGCATACTTGTAAAACATGTATATACTTGATATATCATAAATCTATGATAAGTACTTGAGAGAAATCAGATCATAAAGCATAAATCATAGTTGGGATAATTTAGATCAAGATCATAACGAAATCATAACTTGACTTTTATAAAAACATACATAATTGGACATAATTTGATTTAAACTCAAATCTATAAATTTATATTCCAAATAGTCATAAAATCTTCCCATAGATCACAAAACATAATTTAATATATGAAGGAGATTGACCTATCGATAGATCATGTTGAATTTCACAAGAATTGGCTAAAACCTCATGGATCATGAAACTTGACTTTTAGAATTGGAATTCATAAAATTTAAGAAAATTTAGGGCATGAGAGTGAAAGGAACTCTCATTCATAGCCTCACATACCTGGGTAAGTTGATTCTACTCTCTTCCTTGATCACCCAAAGGAAATTGAAGAAGAATTGAGGAAGAACCTTGATGAACTTTCTTGATCACTCTCTAAACCCTTAAACTTGCATGAATGAGTTTTGAATAGGCTAGAATGACTTAAACCATCTTAATACACTCTATTCTGGGCTTAAAATGATGTAGTTTAGGCTTTAGGAACATAGGAATTATGGAAAAGCCCTTACTAAATTAGCAGAGAAAAATAGACTGCCAGTCCCAACGAGGGATTGGACGAGTCGTTGTCCCTAGATACGACTCGTGGTCTGCAGTCATCGGCTTCACTGGAAATTACATGCTGATAGACACCACGAGGTACTCAATGACTCGTTACTGGTGACCATGACTCGTGGTCACCTCCCATCCTCTTCACTGCCAAAAACCTCCTGGGGGTCCCCACGGGTGACACCACGACACGTGGTGTACCTGACGAGTTGTGGTGAGGACCCATTAGGTGCACTGTCCAACTTTCCTTCTCACTTCAACCTCCTTTGACCAAGGGTGACTTAACGGGTTGTAGGGCTGACCATGAATCGTGGTCACACCTGTGGTCACCCCATCTTAAAAATTTCAACCAAGTCCTAGCCTCTCCCCATGGGTCATTTAACGACTCGTGGGGTTCCTGATAGGTCACTTGATGAATAGTCCAGTGACATGGTGCAAAAATTCCTGTTTTCTCTGTTTCAACTCCCGGGTATGATCTTAGGGCTTTCGGAGTATTACAATTGTAGTGTATAATATAATCCATGTATCCTCACAACAAATGAAGTCCCAAACACTCACAATGATATTCGTATATGAAATAGGGACTAGCAGCAAAGCATTGACTCTCACAAATAAGTTCAAATGTTATACATGCTCACAAAGAAGTTCAAATATTGTACATGTGATACCATAGGCTTGCCCTTATTTTCTCTCCGGACTTTTATTGGCTTGTAATGTAGGCTTGGGGACGGGTATGATGAATATGGATAAAGTGATCTGACTCAACCTCCTCGGCACTACATAGATTCTGGCTCCACTTCTACCTTTTTCTCTCCTTTTCTCCTTTTTCCATTTTATTCAGCTTTCAACTTGTAGGTGTGGTTTATTTTTCACTTTTTTTTTCTTTCTTTCTTTTCCACACCACACCCAACACTTTTCACTAACTAGATTTTCTCTTTATCTTCCCCATATAGTCTATGCACCCCTATAATAGCCACCCTCAACTTAGGCATTTTGCCTAAGTTGAGGTTCGCAGTGTCCAAGGAGGGACCAGGGCCAAAACAGGTTCATTATAAACATAAGGGAAGGTGAATGGTCTAATCAAGAGGTCAATTTCAGGCTCAAACTTTGGATCAAGGGATACTTATGTCATTTGGTAGGGCAATTTAAGCTAAAAGTGGGCTAAATAAGAAATGACCTATGATCTTTATCTAACTGACTATCCTCCGACCTAAACAGGAATAACCAGGCAAGTTCTAAATCACTTACACAGTGTTGAACTAAGTAAGAACCTCACTCTCTTATAGTACAGGGTTGTATCACGCTACTACCTATTTGGTTCATGCATAGCTACACTACCATTAATCATGCTCATATTTCTAATGCCATAAAAAGATCCACATTGGTCATGCTTTGAAGTAAACACACACAACTACTCACACAAATTTTAAAAAGGGGTCATCTTTCAAAAGCTACAAAAATAAAAAACATGTGCATTCTATTGGTTGTTAAGTACTCCTAGATTCCTTCTAATTAAACAAAAAAAAAACATATAACCTAAAAATGCGTGTTCAACTAGATAGAATGCTCGAGGAAAAAGAAACACGATAACAAAAACCCTCGGGCGAGTAAAAACAGATACACTCCCACAAAAGAAACATGCTTTATCCCCGAAGCATCAAAACAAAATTAGGGAAGGGACATACCTATGGCGCTCTAGACGCTCCTGTCTTCCTCAGTAGGCGAGTGTGGTAGCACACTCTCTGCCTCAGCAATTGTGGCACCAATAGTGGCAGGCACACTCAGTGGTAAGATGATTATGGTGGGGGTTGCGTCACCCCCTCAGCAATCCTAGTTGCCTCAACGACCTTGGTCGGTCTTTGGGATGAATGTGGTTCATCCAAAGGGTTCTCTCCACTCACAAGCTGACCGTAGTAGCAGAGCTCCCCGCTCCTCTCACTCTCTCTTGTAACTCTGACATGTACAGGTCATGAGTATGCTAACTAGCTACTGCTGCCCGCCTATGCTCCTTCCTTGCTCTCTTCCTCTTCTTTCTAGGGGTCTCCTCTTCTTATGCCCCAGTCGACCTCCACTTACCCTTATCTCCTGTGGCTGGCTCGTGGGTCCAGAGACTCCTTATGTCCAACTTCTCATCCAACGCCTCCTCAAATAGTGGGATGGTCGGGATTGGCAATAACGATAGCTGTCGGGATGACAACTCAGCAACCTCCCTCTTGAGCATACCCGATGTCACGACCTGAATATAGAACCGGATCGTAACATGGGACAAGGAACCCTGAAAGGTCCCAAGTCGACCCATGACATAAGCATACATCTAACTTCATTCATTTTAAGCGGAAGACTGAACATAAGGCATAGCAGAAACATAAACATAACATAATATATCATAACATTCAGAAACACTAGATATATACATAAGATGAGTACTACATACTACCTGAAAGCCTCTACTGTATAAGATGGGTTGATGGGACAACAACCCCAACTAAGCCGATCAAATACTGAAACATATAATAACATAAATGTCTTGTCAAACAGCCCTCGGAACATGAGTACTCACCAACAAAGCTGATAATAACCCGCAAGATAGTCTAAGGATGAGGATGAGTCTGAGAGCCAAGTCCTGTATCATGAAACAATACAACATAGAAAGTATGTGGTCAGTACGTGGAATGTACCAATGCAAGATAAGTAAAACGGATATTTAAAACACTGGAAAACTCATAAAACATAATAAGAGTGGGACATCATGCTCATATCATAAACATCATAACATAATGTAAGGCTCAAGGTTTTCAAATCATTCGTAAACCGTTCATTATCATAATCATAAGAGAAACTTTATCATATCATCACTTGAGCCAATATCATGAACATAACAATGAATAAAACTTGCGGAACAATGGGAGGACTCGTCATAACTAAAACCATCATGGTAGAGCCTTTCATGATGTCCTAACTATCTTACTCAAGTGGGCAGAGTCGCCCCTGGCTTGCCAGGCGAGGGATGTGCATTTTGTGATATCACGAAAAAGGGGATCATTATCATTGTAATGTATCATTATAAACCCACGGTGGCACGTGGTTATGAGACGCTGACATAGTCCTTTGAACGTCGGGCTGCTCGGTGCTAGACACGGCTCCCAAAAACATGCATATTAGGCTCATATGTAAATCAATAACATCATTCATTAAGATTCATGGATAAAATAAACATTCATCATTCATTGATCCCCATTAAAACATGATTAGCCAAGAATCAAAGGCCCTTTAGTCGGCCAACATCATAAATCGATAAATCATGAGATCCATTTCATAAACCATAAACCATTCTTCAACATGTGGGCATTGCCCAATACTTTACCATGCTTTACAATACTCAATTCATTCGAAAACATGCTTATAAATATGGGTAACTTGAAAACATGCTTTTCATCGTCAATAGTTCATAAATCATAAGGCCCATGCATATTTGAAGATCATGCATATAATTTGTAAATCTTCAAATCATGTTGGGTATTTGAATAAATCCATATTTCAAATCATAGATCATGTTGATTTTGTAAATATCAACAATTGAAGTGTAGATCATAAATCGATTCATCTTAGATCATGCATAATTAGGATTAATTAAGTAGAACTCTAAATCAATAAATTTATAACCGAAAATAATTGTAAAATCTGATCAAAATCCATGCAATATGATGTAAATCACAAATCATAATAGCCCATTAGTAAATCATTAGATTTTTACAAAAATTGAATTCAAAACCCCTTGAGATTTTTGGTATATTTTCATAAATTGATATAGAATGGGCATGGGTGTGAACGGGAACACCCATTTGTAACCCTACATACCTGGGTAAGATCAGATTCTAGAGTTCCTTAAATGCCCAGTGGAGAATTGACAGGGAAAAACTTGAAACTATGCTTGATCTCCCTAAAATCTTCTTAATTTGCATGCATGGGAATGACTTATGCAAGAGGGACCTAACCTATATTATCATGCCCAGAAAAATACAAAAAATGACGTAGTTTAGGGCCCTAGAGCATAGAAAGATCGAAAATACCCTTAATGAAATTTCCCTAAAAAATTGTCCTGGGCGAACCAACGACTGATCCCATGAGTCGTTGCATGAAACCATGACTCGTGGTATCCAGTCGTTGGGTCCACTGCCTCATTTCATGCCTTCAGATTCTTTCCACTATTCGACAAGATGAGTCGTTGCTTCAAACGACGGGTCGTTAAATCGATCGTTGTCAGCTTTCCTGAAAATCTGAACTTCCATTGCCACGAGCCTCACCACGACTCATGGTTGCTTCCAACGAGTCGTGGTATCAATTCGTTGCTTCCACTAGAAAATCTGGCAACCAAACTACTACTTGTAATCACGGGTTGTCACTTCTCTCCACGAGTCATTGGTTGACCCATGGTATCCCCAACTGCCAAGGTCCACCCTTTCCTACGTTTGCAAACAATGCCTCGTTGTTCCAAGAAACGATTCATTACTTCGTCCGTTGTCTCCACTGCCACCAGGACTTTCCCCTAACCACGACTGTATACAACGACTCCTGGTATCCAACCACGAGTGGTGACATTGTCC
This sequence comes from Datura wrightii, assembly GCA_035772735.1. Lineage (NCBI taxonomy): Eukaryota > Viridiplantae > Streptophyta > Magnoliopsida > Solanales > Solanaceae > Datura > Datura wrightii. The sequence goes on along the minus strand of JASDFA010000003.1, from coordinate 114,266,682 downwards.
GTCCTTAACATTTTTCCCAATTTTTCAACCAATTTCAAATTTTGATCATGGGTCTAATCTTAGGTACTTTCGGGGTATTAAAATATCTCCCCCTTGGGAACATTCGTCCTCAAATGTTGGAAACAAGCAGAAAACAAAGGCATGCAATCATTACACCCCAATACTGATCATTTAACCCAAACTTTAACGGAATGACTACCTCCGATTCATATCACATAGCTGAACTGATTTCATGCTTCACATACACATCCATACACATAAAAGAATCTTGAACACATAATTTGAACATCAAAACTAAGTAGAGATATAGGGCAAAACTGATACCTCAAGTCAAAACTGAGCCGATAGAGAATAAATGTGGGTATTTAGCCATCATATTTTCTTTGGCTTCCCACGTAGCTCCTTCAACATGCTGATTCCTCCATAATACTTTAACTTAAGCTACTTCCTTGTTCCTTAGCTTCCAAACCTGATGATCTAATATTTGCACCGAGACCTCCTCATAGCTAAGGCTATCTTTTACACCAACACTATCCACTGGGACTACTGGAGCTGGATCTCCCAAAAATTTCTTCAAAAGAGATACATGAAACACAGGATGCACAGAAGACAACTCTGAGGGCAAGTCCAACTCATACGCTACCTTACCAACACTTCTCACGATTCGGTATGGACAAACATAGCGGGGACTGAGTTTTCCTATATTCCCAAACCGTATCACTCCCTCCATGGGAGATACCTTTAGGAACACCCAATCGTCCACCTCGAACTCCAGCTCTCTCCTCCTCACATCAGCATAGGACTTTCGATGACTCTGAGCGGTTTTTATCCTATCCCTTATCAATTGAACTTTCACCATAGCCTTGCGAACCGAATCTGGCCCTATCATAGCTGCCTCACCAACCTCAAACCATTTGATGGGCGATCTATATATCCGCCCATAGAGAGCCTCGAATGGTGCCATCTTAATGATGGAGTGATAACTGTTATTGTAAGAAAACTCAATTAGGGGCAAGTGATGATCCCAACTACCTTTGAAGTCCATCACACATGCTCTCAACATGTCCTCGAGAGTCTGGATTGTCCGCTCTACTTGACCATTTGTTTGCGGGTGAAATGCTGTGCTGAGCTTAACTTGAGTTCCAAACCCTTTCTGAAAAGACTGCCAAAACTGGGAGGTAAATTGAGTACCTCGGTCTAAAATAATGGACAAGGGAACTCTATGCAATCGAACCAACTCCCAAATGTATAACAAGGCGTAATCCTCTACTGAGTCCGTGGTTTTCACCGGTAGAAAATGCATAGCCTTGGTCAACCTGTCTACCACAACCCAAATGGAATCATATTATCGGCGAGTATGAGGCAGTCCTGTGATGAAGTCCATATTAATATCTTCCCACTTCCAAGTAGAAATGCTAATATCCTGAAGTATTCCTCCCGGCCTTTGATTCTCAACCTTTACTTGCTGACAGTTCGGGCACTTGGCTACGAATTCTGCAATATCCTTCTTTATGCCATCCCACCAATAGATTTCTTGTAAATCGTGATACATCTTAGTGGCACCCGGATGGATGGAATACCTGGATCCTTTGCCTCATGCAATATCTGGATCCTCAAATTATCAACATCTAGAACACATAGGCGACCCTGGTACCGAAGCACACTATCTCTCTCTTGGGAGAAGACCTCCACCTTCTGAATTCGAACGACTTCCTTCAACTTTACCAAAATTAGGTCCTCATCTTGTCTATATTTTACATCATTCACCAAGGACGATTCTGATCCATTTTGAACAACAACACCGCCATCAGGGGAGTCAACCAACCTAACTCCTAACCTCACGAGACGATGCACATCTTTCACCAGCTCTTTCTTTCCTTCATCCACATGAGACACACTTTCCATCGAGAGCCTACTAAGTGTGTGCGCCACCACATTAGCCTTACCTGGATGCTAAAGAATGCTCATACAACATTAGCCTTACCCGGATGATTATTATACCTCGGTAACCCAAGGATCAGGCCCGAGAGTCAAAATGGTGAAAAATTGAAATTTCACACTAGGTCACAGGACGAACCGTGAGGAGTGACCACGAGTCGTGAGGTGACTTGTGGTCCAGAAGGGTTGGAAGGACTTGTAGAGAAGACCACGCGCATGACCACGAGTCATGGTCAGGCCTCACGACTCGTGAGGTCACCCGTGGCCTGGAGTAGATATTTCCCAAAGATGGTTGGACAGTGTGGACCACGGATGGTGACCATGAGTCGTTGTAACCCACCATGATTCGTGGTGTCCTCCGTGGGGTCCCAAGTAGAATTATGGTAGTGTATCTCACAACTCCAGGCCACGAGTCATTGGTCCTAGTCATGAGTTGTCCAGTCCCTCCTGGGGACTGACAGTCAGCAAATTTCTGCGATGTTTAGTAAGGGCTATTATGTAATTCCTAAGTCCAAAGGGCCTATGCTACGTCGTTTTAACATCAAAAAGAGTGGTATAAGAGGGAATAAACTAGACTAAGTCCTCATTCATGCATGCAAAGGTTTGGGAAGGTGATAGAAGGGTGATCTAGGTGATTTCAAGGTGTTCTTCATCAATTTCTTCTTGGGCTTTCAAGGAAAATTAAGAATCAGTTGTTCTAGGTATGTAAGCTATCAATGGGTGATTTCTTCCACACCTATGCCCATCCTCTATGATTTTTACAAAAAAATTCTATTAAAAACTTTTGGGGTTTTGAAGATGATTTTATAAAAAGTCTAATGATTTGATAATGGGTTTTGTGATTTTAGAATCCCATAATAATCTATGGGTTTTGATCATCTCTTATTATTTAAATCGTTTATAATTTTTATCAATTTTGATTTCTATGAAATTAAGCCTAATTATGCATGACCCATGATGAATCGATTTATGATCTTTTCTTCAAATAGTAATATTTATGAATCCAACATGATTTATGATTTGAATTATGGATTTATGATATTACCCAACATGATTTTATGGATTTTAAGCTATATGCATGATTTAGAAGTATGTATGAGCCTTATGAATCATGGATTATGTTTTAGCCGACTCACGGTCCTCGTTTCATGGCTAGTTCACATATGTACAAGTATATTTAGGATTATTATGATTTAACTATCGTATGAATTCATGTATGTTATACTATGAGCACTATATATGTTTTGGGTGTAGTATCAGTAGGTTCGGGGCCTAGGTTCTGCTCCAGACCTCACAAACTTCATGCCACTGTAGGTATGTTGGGACCTCCTATGGGATTGTCCCTGGCCCAAATGTCCCTTTTCATGGTGACATCACACTTTCATGGTTTGACCCTTGGCAAGGTACGGACACCCTCCCGACTAGGGTTACAAGTCGGGCTTCATGCGTGCTCATATGGGGTATGTCGGTTAAGAGAATCTCCCACTGTTCCTCATGATTTATACATGTTTATAATTATGTATATTGGCTCAAGTCATGTTAAGTAAGGCTTTTCTCTTACTATTATGATTATGATTGTATTACGAATGTTTTGAAAACCTTGAGTCTTATATTATGTTATGATGTTTATGACATGAGCATGATGTCCTACTGTTATGATCATTTATGAGATTTCTATATTTTAAATGTCCGTTTTACTTACCTTTCATACTCTGTACATTCTAAGTATTGATCGCATACTTCTATGCTGTATCGTTTCATGATACAAGACCCGACTCTCAGGCTCACCCTTCTCAATAGCTCCTCAGAGTTTGCTGTCATCTTATTTGGTGAGTCCTCATGTTTAGAGGGCCATATGTTCAGACTCTATGCTTTTCTTTTAGTTTCAGAATTGTTGGGTTAGTTGGGGAGTTGTCCCATCAAACCATCTTTCATGATTAGAGGCTTTTTTGACTACAAGTTGTATTCAACCGTCGTGTATGGATTGTGTATTCTCCTTTATCCATATTTATGATATGTTTGCATTTTCTTATGTTAAGTCTTCCGCTTATGTGATCGAATTAGATGTACGCTCATTCCATAGGTTGACTTGGGATCTCTGGGGGCTCCTTGTCCTGTGTCTACGATCCGGGTGTACGTTTGGGTCATGACAAACTTGGTATCAAAGCCATAGGTTTTGAAGTGTCCTAGGGAGTCTGGAAGCCGCGTTAAGCAGAGTATTTATCATGGGTGTGAAGCGCGCCACACTTATAACGAAGAGGCTATGAGATGTTTAGGAAATATTTCCTTTTTTCATGATCTATGTCATGCGATAAAAAGTCCTCTACCCTTCTAATTCGTGATATTCACGTTTTCAGCATCATGATTCCACGCCGAGTGAACACTAGAAGAAATTGTAACGATATTGATCATGAGGGTGCCAATGGTGTGGAGCATTAGCCAGCCCCACCCGTTCACGAGGAGCACGCACCACAGCCAGCTGCCCCCACTGGGTTTAGGGCAGCGATCCAGATGCTGGCACAGGCCATGGCGGCGCAAGTTTAAAATCAGATAGTGGCGCATTACCCTCATAATGGGAATGCGGCGGTAGCTAGGGTGAGGGATTTCTTGAGGATGATCCCTCCTGAGTTCACGGGGTCGAGGTTGGACGAAGATCCACATAATTTCATTGAGGAGATTCTGAAGATCACCCGAGTTATGGGGGTGAACAATGGGGAGTGTGTTGACTTAACCTCTTATCAGCTAAAAGGGGTGGCTCATATATGGTTTAAGTAGCGGAGAGTTACCAACACAGTGGATGTAGGCCCGATAGGTTGGGAGGAGTTCCTCGCGGCCTTTATGGATCAGTTCTTCCCTCGGGAGATGAGGGAGCTCAAGGTGGCCGAGTTTGTTAATTTGAAGCAGGGTAACATATGCATTTAGGAGTATGCATTAGAGTTCACTCAATTATCTAAGTGTGCTCCAGAGTTGATGGCAGACCAGAGGGCTCGGGTGAGTCGTTTTATGCATGGGGTGGCGGATTATTTAGACAAGGATTGCAGGATCGCCATGCTACATTAGGATATAGACTTTTTAGCATTGTGTTGCATGCTCAGCAGATGGATTCAATCTACTGGAGGAAGAGGGAGTCCAAGAGGGCCAGGATCGACAGTGATGGGGTTTCTTAGGTTAGTTCAGGGGGTGGACAGCGTCAGCAGTCCCAGCACACGTCTATCGCCCCAGCTCCATCATCGGCCAACACGCCATCATTAGGGCTTCAGGTTCAAGGGATCAGGGTAGCATGCAGGTGGAGAGCACTTTTCCAGCTTGTACAAAGTGCAACAAGAATCATCCCGGGAGGTGCTTAGTTGGCTCAAATGTGTATTTTGGGTGTGGCAAAACCGGGCACAGACTTAGGGACTGCCCCTCAGCCAGGTTAGGGGTCGGTGGGGCCCATGTGATAGCAGCCAGTTCTTCCACTCCAGCAGCACGTCCCCCTCAGCAAGGTGCCTCTACTAGTTCAACAGGCGATCAACACCAAAATAGATTTTATGCTTTAGTACCCCACTAGGAGCAGGAGGCTTCACCAGATGTAGTCACCGGTATGTTGCAAGTCTTCTATATTGATGCTTATGCCTTGTTAGATCCAGGAGCTACTTTTTCTTCTGTGACCCCTTATATTGTTAGTAGTTTTGGGAGTTAGCCTTGAAATTTTGTCAGAACAATTCTCAATCTCTACCCCAATTGGAGAATCAGTTATAGCTAGGCGGGTGTATAGAGGTTGCCCCATCATAGTGCTACATAATGTTACCTTCACAGACTTAGTAGAGTTAGCTATGATTGACTTTGACATCATTTAGGTATGGATTGGTTGTTTGCACATTATGCTTCGATAAATTATAGGACCCGTGTGGTGGAATTCCAATTTCTGGGTGAGGCAATTTTAGAGTGGGAGGATAATTCAGCTGTACCAGCTGATTGGTTTATTTTATATCTTAAGGCCAGGAAGATGATTTCTAAGGGCTGCATGTATCACCTAGTTAGGGTTAAGGATGTTGAGTCTGAGATCCCGATTATCCAGTTAGTTCTGGTAGTGTGTGAGTATCCGGAGGTTTTTCCTAATGATTTTCCAGGTGTTCCTCCTGAGAGAGAAATTTATTTTGGCATTGATCTCTTACTCGACACGCATCCTACCTCTATTCCTCCCTATAGGATGGCTCCAACTGAGCTAAAGGAATTGAAGGATCAGTTGAAGGACTAGTTGGATAAAGGTTTCATTAGATCTAGCAAGTCTCCACGGGGGGCACCGCTTCTCTTTGTCCAAAAGAAGGGATGGTTCCCTTCGTATGTGTATTGATTATCGACAGTTGAATAAGGTCACCGTCAAGAACAAGTACCCCCTACCCAGGATTGATGATTTGTTCAACCAGCTTCAGGGCGCCAGATGTTTCTCAAAGATAGATCTCAGGTCCGGGTAATATCACCTCAGAGTTCGGGAGTGTGATATCCCAAAGACAGCCTTTAGAACCCGGTATGGACATTATGAGTTTGTTGAACAGGGTGTTCAAGCAATATATTGATATGTTCATGATCGTGTTCATCGATGACATCCTTATATACTCTACAAGCGAGGAGGAGCATGCCGCTCATTTGAGAGTAGTGTTGTAGACTCTATAGGATCGTCAATTGTATGAAAAGTTAAGTAAGTGCGAGTTTTGGTTGGACTCGTTTGCATTTTTAGGCCATGTGGTATCGAGTGAGGGCATAAAGGTAGATTCTTAAAAAATTGAGGCGGTGAATAATTGGACCAGACCGGTGAATCCTTCAGAAATTCAAAGTTTCTTGGGCCTAGCAGGTTACTACCGGAAATTTGTTAACAAATTTTCATCAATTGCAGCACCATTGACCAGGTTGACTCAAAAAAAGGTAAAGTTCCAATGGCCCGAGGCTTGTGAGAAAAACTTCCAAGAGTTGAAGACTCGACTCACTTCAACACCAGTGTTGACCCTACCCGAGGGTACCAATGGTTTTGTAGCATATTGTGATGCTTCGAGAATTGGACTTTGGTGTGTGTTGATGCAGCATGGGAAAGTGATAGCGTATGCCTCAAGGTAGTTGAAAATCCATTAGAAGAATTACCCGACCCACGATCTTGAGTTGGCCACAGTGGTGTTTGCATTGAAGATATGGCGAAATTACTTGTATGGGGTCCACATGGATGTATTTATGGACCACAAGAGCTTGCAATATGTGTTTACGGAGAAAGATCTCAATCTTCGACAAAGGAGGTGGTTGGAGCTACTTAAGGACTACGATATAAGTGTTCTGTACCACCCGGGTTAGGCTAATGTGGTTGTGGACGCATTTAGTAGGCTCTCTATGGAGAGTGTTTCCCACGTGGATGAAGGAAATAAAGAGTTGGTGAAAGATGTCCATCGACTTGCAAGGTTAGGAGTTAGATTGGTCGACTTGATCGATGGTGGTTTTGTTGTGCAAAATGGATCCGAATCATCCTTGGTGACTGATGTGAAGGCTAGGAAGGATGAGGATTCAATGTTGGTAAAGCTGAAAGAAGCCATCCGGAGTCAGAAGGTGGAGGTTTTCTCCCAAGGGGGAGATGGTGTGTTGCGGTATTAGGGTCGTCCGTGTGTTCCAGACATAGATGATTTGAGGGATCGGATATTGCATGAGGCACATAGATCTAGGTACTCTATTCATCCAGGTTCCACCAAGATGTATCATGATTTGTGGGAAATATATTGGTGGAACGACATGAAGAGGGATATTGCAGAATTCGTAGCGAAGTGCCCGAACTGTCAGCAAGTGAAGGCCGAGCACCAAAGGCCGGGAGGGTACTTCAGGATATTAGCATTCCTACTTGGAAGTGGGATGAAATAAATATGGACATCATTATTGGGTTGCCTCTTACTCACTGGTAATATGACTCCATTTGGGTGGTGGTTGACAGGTTGACCAAGGCAACACATTTCCTGCCAGTAAAAACCACAAATTCAGAGGATGATTATGCCAAGTTTTATATTCAGGAGTTGGTTCAACTTCATGGAGTGTCCTTGTATATTATTTCAGACTGAGGTACTCAGTTTACCTCCCAGTTCTGGCGGTCTTTTAGAAGGGGCTTGGGACTCAAGTTAAGCTCAGTATAGGCTTTCATCTGCAAATGGATGGTCAAGTCGAATGAACAATCTAGACTCCCGAGGACATGTTGAGAGAATGTGTGATGGATTTCAAAGGTAGCTGGGATGATAATTTGCCCTTGATCGAATTTTCTTACAATAACAACTATCACTCTAGCATCCAAATGGCACAGTTCGAGGCTCTTTATGGACGAAGGTGTAGATCGCCCATTGGATGGTTTGAGGTTGGTGAGGCAGCTATGATAGGGCCTAATTCGGTTCATGAGGCTATGGTAAAGGTTCAGTTTATAAGGGATCAGTTAAAGACCGCGCAAAGTCATCAAAAATCATATGCGGATGTGAGGAGGACAGAGTTGGAGTTTGAGATGGATGATTGGGTGTTTCTGAAGGTATCTCCCATGAAGGGAGTCATGCGGTTCAAAAAGAAAGGAAAACTCAGTCCCTGCTATATTGGTCCTTACCGGGTTATGAGAAGAGTTAGTAAGGTAGCATATGAGTTGGACTTGCCATCAGAGTTATATTCAGTTCATCCCATGTTTCATGTATCTCGCTTGAAAAAGTGCTTGGGTGATCCAGCTTTAGTTGTCCCAGTGGAAAGTGTTGGTGTGAGAGATAGCCTCAATTATGAGGAAATTCCAGATGCAATCTTGGATCGTTAGGTTCGGAGGCTGAGGAACAAAGAAGTAGCTTCAGTAAAGGTGTTATGGAGAAATCAGCATGTCAAAGGATCTACGTGGGAAGCCGAGGCAGATATGATGGCTAAATACCCTCACCTGTTCCCTATCGGCTCAATTTTAATTTGAGGGATCAGTTTTTCCCTAATTCTCTAATTAGTTTCCATGTTCAGTTCATGTGCACGAGTTTGATTTATGGTATAATAGAGGTATGTGATGTCTGAATTCGGTTATGCTATCTAGTTCTTTTCGGAGGTAGTCGTTCCGTCAGTCTTTAGTTTAAATAATCAGTATCTGCATATGATGAATGCTTGATTCTGAGTTTTCTGTGTGTTTCTAACATTCGAGGAAGAATATTCCCAAGGGGGAGATATTATTATACCCCGGGAACCCAAGGATTAGACCCGGGAGAACTAAAATTTCACACCAGGTCACAAGACGAACCGTGAGGAGACTCGTGAGGAGTGACCATGAGTCATGAGGTTACTCGTGGTCCAGCAAGGTTGGCAGGACTTGTAGAGAAGACCACGGGCATTACCATGAGTCATGGTCAGGCCTCATGATCGTGAGGTCACTTGTGGCCGAGACTGGATATTTCACCAAGATAGTTGGGCAGTGTGGACCACGGATGGTGACCACGAGTCGTGGTCACCCACCACGATTCGTGGTCTCCTCCGTGGGGTCCCAAGGTGAATTATGGTAGTGTATCTCACGACTCCAGGACACTCGTTGGTCCTGGTCATGAGTCGTCCAGTCCCTCGTAGGGGACTGGCAGTCAGCAAATTTCTGCGATTTTAGTAAGGGCTATTCTGTAATTCCTAAGTCCTAAGTGCCTATACTAGGTCGTTTTAACATCAGAAAGAGTGGTTTAAGAGGAAATAGACTAGCCTAAGTCCTCATTCATGCATGCAAAGGTTTGGGAAGGTGATAGAAGGGTGATCTAGGTGATTTCAAGGCATTCTTCATCAATTTCTTCTTGAGCTTTCAAGGGAAGTTAAGAATAAGTGGTTCCAGGTATGTAGGGCTATCAATGGGTGATTTCTTCCAAACCCATGCCCATCCTCTATGATTTTTACAAAAAAATTCTATTAAAAGCTTATGGGGTTTTGAAGATGATTTTATAAAAGTCTAATGATTTGATAATGAGTTTTGTGATTTTAGAATCCCATCATAATCTATGGGTTTTGATCAACTCTTATTATTTAAATCATTCATAATTTTTATCGATTTTGATTTCTATGAAATTAAGCCTAATTATGCATGACCCATGATGAATCGATTTATAATTTTTTCTTCAAATTATGATATTTACGAACCCAACATGATTTACGATTTGAATTACGGATTTATGATATTACCCATCATGATTCTATGAATTTCAAGCTATATGCATGATTTACAAGTATGTATGAACCTTATGAATCATGAATTATATTTTGGCCGACTCACGAGCCTCGTTTCATGGCTAGTTCACGTATGTACAAGTATATTTATGATTATCATTATTTAACAAGCCCATGAATTCATGTATGTTATACTATGAGCAGTATATATGTTTTGGGAGTAGTATCGAATATCGAGTAGGTTCGAGGCCTAGATTCTGCCCCAGACCTCACAAACTACGTGCCACCATAGGTATGTTGGGACCTCCTATGGGATTGTCACTGACACAAATGACCTTTTTCACGGTAATGTCACACTTTCATGGTTTGACCCTTGGCAAGGTACGAACACCTTCCCGACTAAGGTTACAAGTCGGGCTTCATGTGTGCTTATATTGGGTATGTCAGTTAAGAGAATCTCCCACTGTTCCTTATGATTTATGGATGTCTATGATTATGTATATTGGCTCAAGTCATGTGAAATAAGGCTTTTCTCTTACGATTATGATTACGATTGTATTATGAATGTTTGAAAATCTTGAGCCTTATATTATGTTATGATGTTTATGACATGAGCATGATGTCCTACTCTTATGATCATTTATGAGATTTCTATTTTTTAAATGTCCGTTTTACTTAACTTGCATACTCAGTACATTTCAAGTATTGACCGCATACTTTCTATGCTGTATCATTTCTTGATACAAGACCCGGCTCTCAAGCTCACCCTCCTCAGTAGCTCCTCAGAGTTTGCTATCAGCTTATTTGGTGAGTCCTCATGTTTCGAGGGCCATATGTTCAAACTCTATGCTTTTCTTTCAGTTTCAGAATTGTTGGGTTAGTTGGGGAGTTGTCTCATCAACCCGTCTTCATGATTAGAGGCTTTTCAGACTACAAGTTTTATTCAACTATCATGTATGGATTGTGTATTGTCCTTTCTCCATATTTATGACATGTTTGTGTTTTCTTATGTTAAGTCTTCCGCTTATGTGATTGAATTAGATGTACTCTCATGCCATGGGTTGAATTGGGGTCTCGCAGGGCTCCTTGTCCCGTGTCTACAATCCGGGTGACGTTTGGGTCATGACAATGGTAAAAAACACTCATATCATAGTCTTTGAGTAATTCTAACCACCTCCTTTGCCGTAGATTGAGGTCTTTCTGTGTGAACACATATTGTAAGCTCTTGTGGTCTGTAAACACATCCACATGGACCCCATACAAGTAATGTCTCCATATCTTCAATATGAACACTACTGCGGCCAACTAAAGATCATGGGTCGGGTTATTCTGCTCATGGATCTTTAACTGTCTAGAGGCATATGCTATCACTTTCCCTCGTTACATCAATACACACCCAAGTCCTATTATCGAAGCATCATAGTACACCACAAAACCATCCGTACCCTCGGGTAGGGTCAACACCGGTGCGGTAGTAAGTTGAGTCTTCAACTCTTGGAAGCTCTTCTCACAAGTCTCTAACCATTGGAACTTCACCTTCTTTTGAGTCAACTTTGTCAAAGGTGCTGCAATGGATGAAAAACCCTCAACAAATCTCCGGTAGTAGCCTGCTAAGCCCAAGAAACTCCGAATGCCCGAAGGACTCACCGGTCTAGGCAAATTCTTCACTGCCTCGATTTTTTGAGAATCCACTTTTATGCTTTCACTTGATACCACATGGCCCAAAAATTCTTCCGAATTCAACCAAAACTCGCATTTGCTAAACTTGGCATACAATTGACAATCCGTGAGAGTATGAACCATTACTTTCAAATGAGCGGCATGCTCCTCCTCGCTCCGAGAGTATATAAGGATGTCATCAATGAACACGATCACGAACATGTCCAGGTACGGCTTGAACACCCTATTCATCAGGTCCATAAAAACTGCAGGAGCATTTGTTAGCCCAAAAGACTAACTACAAACTCATAATGACCATACCGCATCCTGAAGGCTGTCTTCGGGATATCATAATCCCGAACCCTGAGCTGATGATACCCGGACCTAAGATCTATCTTCGAGAAACACTTTGCACCCTGAAATTGGTCAAACAAATCATCGATCCTGGGTAAAGGATGACTGTTCTTGATGGTGACTTTGTTCAATTGCCGATAATCAATGCACATCCGAAGAGAACCATCCTTCTTCCGAACAAATAAAACTGGTGCACCCCATGGAGACTTGCTCAGTCTAATGAAGGCCTTATCTAACAGGTCGTTCAACTCCTTTAGCTCGGCTGGAGCCATTCTGTAAGGAGGAATGGAGATAGTATTCGTATCGGTTAAAAGATGAATACCAAAATCGATTTCCTCTCAGGAGGAACACCTGGTAAATCATCCGGAAATACTTATGGGTACTCACGCAACACTAGAACTGACTGGATAGTCTGGGTCTCGGACTCAACATCCTTAACCCTAACTAGATGATACATGCAACCCTTAGAAATCATCTTTCTAGCCTTAAGATATGAAATAAATCGACCTGCTAGTACAACCGAACTACCCTTCCACTCCAAGACCGACTCACTTGGAAAAGGGAATTCCACCGCAGGGGTTCTAAAATTTACAGAAGCATAACACGCATACAACCAATCCATTCCAAGAATAATATCAAAGTCAGTCATGGATAACTTTACAAGGTCTGTGGAGGTGACTTTATGTAAGATAGTGACTGGGCATCCTCTATACACTCGCCTAGCTACAATCGAATCACCTACAGGAGTAGAAATTGAAAATGGTTCTGACAGAGTCTCGGGACTAACTCCAAAGCTACTAGCAACATAAGGAGTCACAAAAGACAAGGTAGCCCCCGGATCTAGCAAAGCATAAACATCAATATGGAAAACTCGTAACATACCAGTGACCAGATCCAGGGAAGTCTCCTGCTACTGACGCGAGGCGAGGGCATAGAATCTATTTTGGCGCTATCCCTCACCCCCATCAGAATATGCTCCCTATGGAGATGAACGTGTTGGAGCTTCTACTATTCTAGTTGTTTGCGCACGGCCTCTATCACTATCCTACCTAGAAAATGGACATGCTCGGCGCATGTGGCCGGACCTATCACACCCATAGAAAATATCTAACCCGAGCAAACACTCCCTGGAATGACTCTTGCTATACTTTCCATAGTCTGGGGAGGTACGCTCCATCTGTGTGCCCCTATGGTCCCTCAATCCTGAAGCCCTGCTCTTCTGATCACCCTTGGGTCTAGATGGAACACTAGCTGATGATGGTGCTGGAGCTAGTGACCTCTGCTAAAATTGAGGGAGATGACCATCGCCAAATCTCTGATGAGTAAACCCATGGCTATCTGTCCGAGCCCTCTTTGCCTCCCTTTCCCTCGCATGAGCCACCTCCATCTTCTAGGCGTACAACACTATGTGAGGAAATTCCATATCCTAATAAAGCATGGAAGTCCTGCAATCTTTGTCCAAATAACCCGCCACACCATGAAATAATCAGCTCACCCGCGCCCTCTGATCAACCACTAACTCTGGGGCATATTTTGACAAGCGAGTGAACTCGAGAGCATAATCTTGTACTGTCATTCTCCCCTGCTTCAAATTCACAAATTCTGCTGCCCTTAACTCCCCTATCTCCCGAGGGAAGAACCAATCTAGGAACACCATGTACAACTCCTCCCAAGTAACTGGGCCTGCTCCGGTGGCCCTAGTGTCCCTCCATTGCCTGAATCAGATATGTGAGACCCCTTTCAGCTGATACGAGGCCAACTCTGCACATTCAACCCCATTCACCCCCATAACCTGGGTGATCTTCATAATCTCGTCAATACACTCATGCGGGTCTTCATCCACTTTGGACCCAAGGAACTCTAGAGGGTTCATCCTTAAGAAATCTCTAATCCAGGACGCTGCCACATTGCCATTCTGTGGGATATGCGCAACAACCTATTGGTTAACTTGAGCGGTCAAGGCCTGCGCCAACATCTGGATAGCTACTCGAAACTCTGCGTGGGCAACTGGCTCTGGTGCCTGGGGCTCCTGAACAGGTGGGGCCTACTGATGCCCATGACAATTGCCATCTTCGTGGCCTTCACCGTTTCCATTTCTTCTCCTATTCATTCTTCTAGGAGCCATGATTCTGCAATCGCGAATAACACGAATTAAAAGGATAGAAAGACTTTTCATCGCACGACATGGATCATAAAAGAAGGGATATTTCCTAAATGTATCGTATCCTCTTCGTCATAAATGTGGCGCGCTTTACACCCATGAAAAAGATTCTACTTAACTCGGCTTTTAGACACCTCAGGACACTCAAACCTATTGCTCTGATACCAAGTTTGTCATGACCCGAACGTAGACCGAATCTTAACACGGGACAAGGAACCCCGAGAGGTCCTAATTTCGACCCATGGCATAAACATATGTCTATCATCATTAACTTTAAGCGGAAGACTAAACATAAGGCATAGCGAAAACATAAACATAACATAATATATCATAACATTCGGAAACACTGGACATATACATAAGCTGAGTACTACATACTGCCTAAAAGCCTCTACTATATAAGATGGGTTGATGGGACAACACCCCTAACTAAACCGACCAAATACTGAAACATGAATAACATAAATGTCTAGTCAAATGGCCCTTGGAACATGAGGACTCACCAACAAAGCTGATAATAACACCGAGATGGTCTAAGGATGAGGATGAGCTTGAGAGCCAAGTCCTGTATCATGAAACGATACAACATAGAAAGTATACGGTCAGTACCTGGAATGTACCGATTATGCAAGGTAAGTAAAACAGACATTTAAAACATGTGAAAACTCATAAAACATCATAAGAGTGGGACATCATGCTCATATCATAAACATCATAACTTTACGTAAGGCTCAAGATTTTCAAATCATGCGTAAACCATTCATTATCATAATCATAAGAGAAACTTTATCATATCATCACTTGATCCAATATCATGAACATAAATGCATAAAATATGCGGAACAATGGTAGGACTCGTCATAACCGACACCATCATGGTAGAGCCTTTCATGATGCCCCAACTATCTCACTCAAGTGGGCAGAGTCGCCCCTGGCTTGCCAAGAGAGAGACGTGCATTATGTGATATCACAAAAAAGGGGATCATTATCATTGTAATGTATTATTATAAACCCATGACGACATGTGGTTATGACACACCGACGTAGTCCTTTGAATGCCGGACTGCTCGGTGCTAGACATGGCTCCCAAAAAGATGCATATTAGGCTCATGTGTAAATCAATAACATCATTCATTAAGATTCATGGCTAAAATAAACATTCATCATTCATTGATCCCCATTAAAACATGATTAGCCAAGAAGTCGGCCAACATCATAAATCGATAAATCATGAGATTCATTTCATAAATCATAAACCATTCTTCAACATGTGGGCATTGCCCAATACATTACCATGATTTACAATACTCAATTCATTCGAAAATATGCTTATAAAAATGGGTAACTTGAAAACATGCTTATAAAAATGGGTAACTTGAAAACATGCTTTTCATCATCAATAGTTCATAAATCATAAGGCCGATGCATACTTGAAGATAATGCATATAACTTGTAGATCATCAAATCATGTTGGGTATTTGAATAAATCCATATTTCAAATCATAGATCATGTTGGATTTGTAAATATCAACAATTGAAGTGTAGATCATAAATCGATTCATCATAGATCATGTATATTTAGGCTTAATTGTGTCACACCCCGCCTTGGGGGGGTACGACTGGCACCTGGTGCCCTACTAAGATCTGACCTGCTAGACTGTTAAGCCTGGGCGCGTCTGGCGCCTGGCTGGCTCTAACTCAGATTTCTGGAAACAAAGGGCTATATGACGGCTGTAAATATAGCCCCCGGCCCATTGGCCTATCGCCTGCTGTACCTGTCTTGGCAGCTAACCAGAAATATAGTAACTCAGGGAAACCTATACGGGCCGACAAGGCCACCATGCTGTCTAGTTATCTGCTGCTTAATCAAAAAGCACAAAAAGAAGCTACGTGACCGGCAAGGTCACCACTACTGACAACTATGGCCTCACACGACCATCACAGAAGTAAGAAAGAGTAAAGGCAACTATGCAACTGCACGGCCCCACACGACCGGCTCATCTGACCACAGGGACTACATACAGACTGCAAGCCTCTAGGAATAGTAATAGAACTGATCGGGACAGGGCCCCGACCTACCCATTCTATATACAACAAAAGGAACTGAACTACACCTCTGAAATTCAGCCTCCGGATGACTGGAGCTGAATACTCAACCGCTGACAGGGAGTCACGTAGAATCACCTGCTCGTCTAGGAGTACCTGCAGGCAAGTAATGGAGCGCCCCACTGGGCGTCAGTACCACTGGTACTGAGTATGTAAAGCAACTGAAACACTATAACTGAAAATAACATCTGAAAGCAATAATATGACTGATGAAGCTGAAGTAGGAGGAATAACTTACTGTCTGATGATGTAGATCGCACCTATTCTTACTGATACCGAAGGAAGTAGGAATCATACTTGGAAGCGTATCATTCTACTACCAACCCACTCGCGTCTAATATAACATGGCATAGTATACATAACATAACGCAGCACATACAAACCTTACCCGGCCCCCATAAGTCGGGAGGTACAATCAACACAGAATCTATGCCCCTACCCCGGTCATCCCATCTCCTATACGAGGCCAACTCTGCACTATTCCAACCCCAATCAATACAATGGTCTCGACTAATCATGCTGTCTGTGTATCTCATAAGCCAAAACTAATAGGCGTAAGGTATTATATAAATCATGTACTGGGCTAATAATAGCAATCTGTAGGTGTCTGATACATGCTGAGACAGGTAAGTATAAATATGAATATAGTTCCCTGTCTAACTGTACTGGGGCAAAGGCTATACAAGCGGGTGTTTCTGCTGAAGGCTATGCTGTTCACTAGGTTTCTGTATTAACATGATTTCCTATTTCTAACATGATTTCTAAACCATATACAGTTACTATTCTATATCTGGAATGCTTTACTGATGTTGTACTACCTTGCGAGGTTTCAGCTAAACACAACAATATCTTGGCAGGGCACATTATATCACATACTGAATATACGGCCAATCTTAATCATTTATATTCGAATCTATACCATACGGATAGGTATCGTACACGTTACGGCCCAAAACTGCTCATATTGCACCAATGTTCAAAATAATACAATAATCAATTTCTGAACCTTCTACTGGTCTGTAAATTACTACACTGCTTCAATGTCACTCAACTTGCTGAGGAAACTTAACTTTACATACCTTATCTTTGAATATTCGTCCGTCGGACGAGGCTCGGCCGGTACTTCTACTGCTTTCTCCCAACTGCATTCATAAATACGTCAATCAATACTAAATACAACGTTATTTCAAAAGGCAACGTCACTTTCGATATAGTTTATAGCCTAAACTTAGGCTTATCGAAAGACGGTCGGAAACTCACTATTTTTCAGCAGCCCAGAAGGGAGAAATATTTACTTCCCAGCTAGGAACACATAGACATAAATTTGGAGCAATTCTACTTACTTTAGTTCGGCGGCTCGCCGATTCGTCGGCCGTATTTCGTGAAACTAATTCCGTAGAAATGCTCTCTGCTGCTAAATACTAGGATATGTAGGATTAATTTGGGTTTGGGCAGCGTTTGGCAGCGTAATCGGACGAAAATATTTAATTTTCCTCGTCTTTCTCGGCTTCACTGCGTTTTCTGGAAATCTATTAAGTGTGAAATGATTTTTAACCCGAAGTGGGGGCTTTATATACTTGGGCCTGGACAAGGGCAACGTGGCACGGAGCCATCGCGGAGGCCTCCCCTCTGTGACACGCTACCATCATGGAGGGGCTCTGCCTCGGCTCCTCCTGCGATGGTTCGACAGGTTTCTCGTCCGATCTTTTCCCGGGCCTTTCCCTAGCACGTATGGCTTTCAAATATGCTTAACCAACGTGCGAGTAGGTCGTCTAAGTGCCGGGAATTCTACGGGGCCTTTTCTTCGCCGAATTTGGTACAGCCCAATGAATCTTGGGCTAAGCTTTCCTTTCTTGCCAAACCTCATTACCCCTTTCATCGGGGACACTTTCAGATATACCCAGTCATTTACCGAAAATTCTAGATTTCTGCGCCGTCTATCTGCGTATGACTTCTGACGACTCTGAGCGGTCAGTAAATGTTCCCGGATAAGCTTTATCTTTTCTTCGGACTGCCGAACGATATCTGGGCCAACTAATGCTGATTCTCCTACATCAAACCAGCCCACCGGCGATCTACACTTTCGCCCGTATAATGCCTCGAAAGGCGCCATCTGGATAGCTGAATGGTAGCTGTTATTATAAGAAAATTCGATTAACGAAAGATGTTCATCCCAGCTACCCCCAAAATCTAATACACACGCTCGTAGCATATCTTCAAGCGTCTGAATTGTATGTTCAGCTTGCCCGTCTGTCTGAGGATGGAATGCTGTACTCAGATTAATCTGCGTCCCCAGACCTTTCTGAAATGACTGCCAGAACCTAGCTGTAAACTGTGCCCCTCTGTCTGAAATGATAGATGCCGACACTCCATGTAACCTAACTATTTCTCTGATATATAATTCGGCATAATCCTCAGCTGAGAAGGTAGCCCTCACTGGCAGGAAATGAGCTGATTTTGTCAGCCTATCAACTATTACCCAAATGGAATCATTTATGCGTCTAGTACGGGGTAACCCTGTTACAAAATCCATGTTTATTGCTTCCCATTTCCACATAGGTACCGTTATCTCTTGCGTCAAACCGCCCGGTTTCTGGTGCTCGGCTTTTACCTGCTGACAATTAGAACATCTAGACACAAATTCAGCTATCTCAGCTTTCATACTTGGCCACCAATAGATGTCTCTGATATCGTGGTACATTTTTGTCGCCCCTGGATGAAGGGAATAGCGAGCGTAGTGTACCTCGTGCATGATCTACCCACGAAGTCCTGAGACATTCGGGACACAGAGGCGGCCCTTACAACGTAGCACATCATCCCCGGCTATCTGAAAATCTGGCTCCTTACCTTTCTGAATTCTATCTCTGAGCTGGACTAAATCGGAATCCTCGTACTGTCGTTCTTTTACCTCTGCAACCAATGATGACACTGCAGAATTCTGAATTACGGCCCCATTATTTTCTGTTTCCATTACTCGAACGGCTAGCCCAGCTAACTGATGAATTTCTTTAACTAACTTCTGCTTCTCAGGTCCCAAATACGCTAAACTCCCCATTGACTTACGGCTCAGGGCATCTGCTACAACATTAGCTTTTCCGGGGTGGTATAGAATATTCACATCATAGTCTTTTAACAACTCCAACCAGCGGCGTTGCCGCAGATTCAACTCCCTCTGGGTGAAAATGTACTGTAGGCTCTTATGATCTGTGTAAATATCAACATGAACTCCGTACAGATAATGCCTCCACATCTTCAAGGCATGAATTACTGCGGCCAATTCTAGGTCATGGGTAGGGTAATTCTTTTCGTGTTTCCTCAGCTGTCTGGAAGCATATGCAATTACTCTACCATGCTGCATCAACACACATCCCAATATGACACCTGACGCGTCGCAATAGATTGAATAACCTTCTGTGCCTTTCGGCAGTGCTAATACGGGAGCGGAGGTCAATCTATCTTTCAGTTCCTGGAAACTCTGCTCACATGCCTCCGTCCACTGAAACTTGGCTGCTTTCTGTGTCAATTTAGTTAAAGGTGCTGCAATGGTTGAGAATCCCTCAACGAATCTCCGATAATATCCTGCCAACCCCAGAAAGCTACGAACTTCAGTCGGGGTGGTAGGCCTAGGCCATGACTTAACTGCTTCTATCTTCTGTTTGTCTACCTGTATACCAGTATCTGAGATAATATGCCCTAAAAAGGCTACTGAGTTAAGCCAGAATTCACACTTAGAAAATTTTGCGTACAACTGGCGGTCCCTGAGAATCTGGAGCACTGTTCGCAAATGAGTTCGGTGATCAGCTTCAGAGCGGGAATACACCAGAATATCATCAATGAATACTATCACGAACAAGTCCAGGAAAGGTCTGAAAATACTGTTCATCATGTCCATAAAAACTGCTGGGGCATTTGTTAGTCCGAAGGACATAACCAGAAATTCAAAATGTCCATATCGGGTCCTGAATGCTGTCTTAGGGATGTCCCTCTCACGTACTCGGACCTGGTGATATCCGGACCGCAAGTCAATCTTAGAAAAGTATCTGGCTCCCTGTAACTGATCAAATAAGTCATCAATCCTGGGAAGCGGATACTTGTTCTTTACTGTAACTTTGTTTAACTGCCGATAATCTATGCACATTCGGAGCGAGCCATCTTTCTTTCTCACGAACAAGACTGGCGCACCCCACGGGGAAGTACTCGGCCTGATAAAACCTTTATCTAACAAATCTTTCAACTGCTCCTTTAATTCTCTGAGTTCTGCAGGAGCCATACGATAAGGAGGTATTGATATTGGCTGAGTGCCTGGTAGCAAGTCAATAGCAAAGTCTATTTCCCTTTCTGGGGGAATACCAGGTAACTCATCAGGAGATACATCTGGGAATTCATTTACCACTGGGACAGACTGGAGTGTCGGAGATTCTGCTTGGACATCCTGAACTCTGACAAGATGGTAAATACATCCCTTAGATATCAACTTTCTCGCCCGAAGGTAGGAAATAAACCTACCTTTTGGCGTCACGGTGCTGCCCTTCCATTCCCGTACTGCCTCCCCCGGGAAGTGGAATCGGACCGTTTTGGTCCAACATTCAACATTAGCAAAACATGGTACTAACCAGTCCATACCCATTATGGCATCGAAATCTATCATCTCTAACTCGACCAGATCTACTGTGGTCTGACGATCAGCAACCTCTACTGTACACCCACGGTAAATTCGGCTAGCTGTGATAGAGTCACTGACGGGCGTAGATACTAAGAAGGGCTGCTGTAATGATTCTGGTACAATACTAAACTTCCGTGCCACAAATGGAGTAATATAGGACAAATTAGACCCTGGATCAATTAGCACATAAGCAGGGCGTGAGCAGATAGTTAGCATACCTGTCACAACATCAGGCGATGCCTCTGAATCTTGCCTCCCTGGTAAGGCATATGTGCGGCTTGGACCCGCACCTGTACTAGAGGTCCCTGATCTGCCCCAACCCCTGCCTGCTGAAACTGGGGGCCTGCGCCCAGTCGAGGATGCTGTAGCTCGTGATCCTGTTGATGCCCTATCCTGTCTGTCCTGGTCCTCACGACCTCTGGCTGGGCAATCTCTCATCAAATGGCCTTCTTGGCCACAAATATAACATGCGGTGGAACCATACCTGCATGCTCCAGAATGGCGTCGACTGCATATAGGACAAAGTGGTAGGGTATACCTACTCTGCTCCGCCCTCCTCTGTGACGGTGAGTCTGCCGTCTGCGAACCTCTACCAGCCTCTGACTGCCCCCTGCGGCTGAATCTACCTCCCTGTGACTGTGGTGGAGGCGGGGGCCTGGGCGGCCTGTCTGACAATCGTGGCCTGGGTCCTCCCCGGGCCTCTCTTTGTAACTCAGCTGGTCTATCCCGGCGACGCTGATCCTGATTAACCCTTCTGATTTCCCAATGTCGCTGTCTGATGCCCTCAATATTCTGGGCAAATGCCTGGATTCGGGAAATATCCATATCTTTTCGCAGTGTGGCCGTGATACAAGTCTCGACATACTCTGGGTTCAACCCCATAATAAAACGGTGCACTCTGGATGCCATGGTATCCACGAAAGCCGGTGCATATCGAGCCAAGGAGTCAAACCGCAAGGAATATTCCCGAACACTCATGGCCCCCTGTTCCAGATGTAGGAACTGGTCTACCCGGGCCTGTCGAATCTCCCGCGGCAAATAATGATTTAGAAAGGCTCCTGAAAAGCTGGACCAGGTAGGAGGGGGACCATCTCTCCCTCGGGACCTCTCCCAGCTTTCATACCATAATACCGCAATATCTCGCAACCGAAATGCGGCCAATTCAACTGACTCAGTAGGTGTAGCATGCATAACCCTGAAGATTCTCTGCATCTGATCTAGAAAATCCTGGGGGTCCTCGGTGCGGTCCGTGCCTGTAAACTGTGGGGGATTCAAGGCTAAGAACTCTCGGACCCTCGAACTACCGGGCCCTCCTGATGCTTCTGCAACTGTGGATGGCATTTGCTGCCGCTGAGCAGCCATCACCTGTGCTATCATAACTACAGCACTCCTAACTTCCTGATCGGAAGGCATCGGTATAGGGACTGCTGAAGATACTGTTGCTCCAAACGGCTCCTGACGTGGTGAAGACTGCTAAGGAGTCTGAGATGAAGCCTCTATAGGGCCCTCTGGTCGGGCTGTCTCCAAATGAGGGGGAGGCATCCTGCTGGTGCCTTCCCCTGCTGCAATGTCTAAGCTCCGACCTGTGACGGGATGGCGCTGGTCTGACATTATCTGTAGCCAAAGAATATGATAAGATTTTTAGGAATTCAACCCTATACTGTACCGCTCTATAGCACGACTGAATCAGAATAAAAGACAACCATCCTATCATGCCTTGCAGCCTCCTACCCATAGTATGTGGTGCACAACACATCCATGGATAGGACTCTACTTAGCACGGCTTGCAGACTCCCTGGGATACGACCTGCTCTGATACCAAGTTTGTCACACCCCGCCTTGGGGGGGTACGACTGGCACCTGGTGCCCTACTAAGATCTGACCTGCTAGACTATTAAGCCTGGGCGCGTCTGGCGCCTGGCTGGCTCTAACTCAGATTTCTGGAACTCCTGTGGTACCAATACATACCTAGCAGGAACCTAGGCTGTGGTGGTTAGTGGTGGAGCGGGTGATGTACTGGGCATGGCTACTGTGTTTCCATCCTCAAAAGCTGGCATCTCCTTGCTCTGCTCAACTCTGTTGGGAGCATCCATATGCTTGCCCCCGGCTAGCCTCGATGTCGGCAGTATAGGCTATACTCTAATGTAGCCTATCGGGTTCATCTCATCTTGGATAAGGCCAATGTATGCTATCAGAGTACCTCTAACCTGAGCATCTATCTCCTTTATGGTCCGGACACTAGACTCCATACATAGCCTATACACGAGGCTCGGGAATGAAATGGTAGTGCTTAATGCCAAGGCTCTATCCCAAATTTCCTCATCTATGATCCGAGAGATGTTGATTGCATCTAGACATAATGCTCACTACTAGTCCCGCTCGATCAGCGCTCAAGGTGTTATCATTTGGAGTAGGTGCCAATCTGTGTCGGACTAGTGTCCAATAGGCCTTCGCAATGAAATTTAGCGAATCTTTTGTGACCTGCCGTCCACTAGTCACCCAATCTGTCTCCTCTTTTTCTTCTGCAATGACACTAGCCAATCACTTCACATCCCGCCGTCGATCCTCTGTGCTCAACTGTTTGACCCTTTTCAAGCCCTCTATTATCTGGTCAAACTCGGCAGTAGTAGATGGAGCCTGATAATCTAGACCGCACAACATTCAGGCCATGGTCATCTCTGATATATCCATGGATCGCCTTCGAACTATGACACTCTCTAGTTTGGGATGATCTTTAACCTTCTGTCTAGTTGGGTCTGATGCTCCAGAGTTGACAAGTAGTTGGCATAGAACTCCCTGACCATGTCAGTAATAAAGCTATCAGGGGTCCTTGCCATCAAACTAAAGTCATAAGGCTCAAATAATCTTCTCATCTCCTCCACCTTATTCAATGCCTCTGTCAAGATCCGCGGCTCCTCTTGGATACTCCTCTTGGGGTTCAACTTTGATGTTAGAGCAAGGCCCTGCTCATATATATCCTGAGCACCTAGAACACCCCATCTGATTGTGTTGCTCTTTATGGGTGGGATCGGATCATCATTGTCCTCTTACGTACCCTCCTTAGATTGTGCTTTAGATGACCTTATTCTACATTTGAGCCACTTCCGGACTCATTTAACTGTGCATCAACTCCTTCCTCAGACTGGGGAGCTGCTACCTGAGTGGCTGAGGTGACGACTGCTTGGGACTTTTCCTGTGCCCTAGTGGTTCGTGGCTTCTCGGTTTCATCAATATCAATATCATACTCTTCCATCGAACTACTGGGTGTATATGCCTCTACATAGATACAGAGGCCCTATCCCTCAATGCCCTCCAAGCTGCTATCTCATCTCGGGCCTTTTTGGCCTGTGCTTGTTTGCTTAATTGTCCTTTGTGTGCCATTGTAACTATGGAGGAAAGATTAGTACATGTGATTCAAGCATATGTAAAAAAAACACTACCTGTAGTTTCTTACTCTGATTCATCAGTACGAGTTGTACCAAGGTGATACGGTTCTTACTATGAGTCGTGCTATGCAGTTTCACAGGTATGACTCCTTGGTACAAGTCATACCAAGATAGTACGATTCACACTAAGGGTCATAGTATTGGATTCTGAGAATTGTGACTTCTGATATTTTGGTACGACTCATTATTACGACCCGTGGGGGGATCCTACGAATTGTACCATGGGTCGTACCTTTGATTTTTGTATGTGACCTTTTTTGGTTCTCCTGTATGATCACTAGGTACGACTCATGGTGAGATACCATGATTCGTACCAAGTACCGTACCTTTACTTCAGATTTGGTGTTAATGGGATAGTCCCAATGGACCATCCCACGAGTCGTGGTGAGATACCATGAGTCGTAGGATCGCTCGTGAAGCCTGTCCTCACCCCTGTGCATTACTAGTTGCACTAACAAACATTTTTGGGGTGATTACTCAAACTTCACCACCTCTTTACTGTCATAAAAACATAGTTATT
Organism: Datura wrightii; assembly: GCA_035772735.1. Classification (NCBI taxonomy): domain Eukaryota; kingdom Viridiplantae; phylum Streptophyta; class Magnoliopsida; order Solanales; family Solanaceae; genus Datura; species Datura wrightii. The sequence goes on along the minus strand of JASDFA010000003.1, from coordinate 114,241,684 downwards.
TCAACAAGTCATGGGGTGATTACTTAGATTTTATCACCCCAAAATTTCAAGCATACACATAATTTCAACTACCCACGCAATTCCCACAATTTATTTCCCCCCATTAACACACTACCCACAAGCATTATATACCATTTTCCTCCCATAAACCCATCATACAATATCACAATAACCTCCTGATCTTATTCCTCCACTCATTCTCATGAGTGGAGGATTCACAATTAATATTCGGCTACTACTAGCAAGAAGAGATGATGAAAAATTTCAACTTACTTGCCAAGTTCTTGAATAGCTCTTCCTTGCTTAGGGTTTGGAGTAGGAATTCAACTCAATGAGGCAACTTTATCAAAAAATTTGTGCTCAAATGGAAAGGGAGTGAGTTACGGTGAGCGGAGAGTGAGGGGAGGACATTGTGTGTTTATGTGTCATGAATTTAGACCATAATTCATATTTCTTATAGGCTTGGGAAGATTTAAAAATTCGGGTGGAGTCGGGTCAAGTGGATTAGTTTTATTTAATGGATTCTCATGACTCGTACCATGAGTCGTAGGTCATACCTATGACTCATCCCTACCTTTGGTACTTGAGGTTCAGGGAACTTACATGGGAACCTACAGATGCATTGTACGGTTCGCACTAGGTTGGTATGACTCTTACCACGTCTCGTAAGTTATGGTTTCTTCCAGTTGACACTTGAGGGATTTCACCATGATAATGGTTACTACGACTCGTACCAGGAAGGTACGATTCGTAATGAACAACCATTGTGTGAACTCCTGCATTTATTTTAGACTCTGTTCCTCATTATGATTGGGACTATGAGCCGTATCACTATCATGCAGTTCATACTGAGGCTTGTAGTCTAGACTTGAGTTTTCATCTTTTAGTACCTATTTCACCTGCACACTGCCACACACATGAGTCAAGATACTTGGGTTGCCTCCCAAGAAATGCCTGATTTAACATCGGCATGACGCAGGTAGTTTGGTTACTCAGGCTTCACCAACCACCTCATGGGTTGAATCTAATGCAACACTTGATTTAATGTCTCGATACGACACAGGTTTCTTGACTACTCAGAATTCGTTAAAAAACTCCGATGCCACATCAGTTGCTGAGATCACTCTGAATTCACTCGGCTTCTACATTGACCTGTAGATGTTGAAAGTGACTTCTTCTTTATTTAACCAGAACTTTAACTGTCCGACTTCAACATCCACTAAGGAACGCCTAGTGTCAAGGAATGGTCGTCCCAAAATAATGGGGACCTCAAAGTCGACTTCGCAATCTAGAATCACAAAGTCAGCTGGAAACATAATCTTATAGACCTTCACTAGAAAATCACGAAGGATACTCACTGACTTCTTCACTATGCGGTACACCATCAGTAGGGACATTATCGTCAGTGTGGGGGCTCCCAAGCCCAACTGCTTAAACGCGGCTAGCGACATTAAATTGATGGTAGCTCTCATATCGCACAACGCCTTAGCAAATTCAAAAATCTCCTATAGTGTATGGGATTGTGAAGACACCTGGGTCTTTCTCCTTCTGTGCAAGGACCCATGAAGCTATTGCATTATTGTGGTTCAAATTCCTAACTGGTTCATAGCTCATGGATAGTTTCCTAGTCACCAGGTCCATCATGAACTTCACATAGCCGGACATCTGCTCCTATGCCTCAACCAGGGGAATATTCACTGATAACTACTTCAACATGGATAAGAATTAGTGAAATTTCCCACCATTGACTTTCTTCTTCATTCTCTGAGGAAAAGGTGGAGGTGGTCGAGGGATAGGCCTGAAAATTTATGGGGCCTCCTTCTCCTTCCCTTTCTTAGCAGCAATCTCCTTTGCATCAACTGGAGACGTGGTTAAATATGCACTACCTTCAACTACCTGTTTAGCAGCCTCAACTTCTTTATCTGAATCAACTACCTTCGATTCTCATATCTCAACTACAATTGGCATGGGTGGATCCACTATTGCTTTTACACTCCCAATAGTTACAGCTATGTAGTGACTGCCATTCTTTGGATTTTGAACCGTGTTACTCGGGAGTGTACCTTTCTTCCTCTAGTTCAGGGATGCAGACATTTTGCCCAATTGTTGCTCAATTTTCTTATTCGTTGAGGCATACAACTCAACTTTCTAATTCATGCCAGATATATCTCTATGAATGTCCCTCAGGTGATCATCAGTTGACTCTGCCTTTTTAGTAGCTTAACCATCATATTCTCTAATTTTGAGGTTCCAGCATCACCCTCACAAGCTTTTGGAGGAACTTTTAGGCCAGTACGATCATTTCGGTATCCATTATTTTTTCTACAATCACCTTCCCGATCTTGTCCTCTGCTTCTATCCTTGTACCCAACTTTATTGCGATTGTCCCTGTATTAGTTCTGACCATGATTCCCAGAGCCTTGGTGCCAAGTGTCTTTTCTAGACCTTTGAGCGTTGGCCCGAAAAGCTGCCACCTAGTTATTGAAGAAGTTTGCTTCCTCCTTGGATTCATAGTGCTCAAACCCCTGGCACCTGACCTTGAACTCCCACTGCATTCACCTTCTGAGCTCCAAATCCCATAATATTCTTTGTGAGAAGGTCAATAGATGTTCTCATATGTGCTAAATACTGATCACATTCCTCTTCTTTTCTGCTCTACTCCGCAGTTATCCCAATTGCATACGTACCTGCAGCTACCTCAGCTTCTCTGTTATGCCAGACTTTGTTGGTTTTGGTCACTCGGTCAAGTATTCTTATTGCTTCCTCCTATGAGTGACTTATCAATGCTCTACTTGCTACTGTATCTGCTATTGCCTTGTTTTTGTGTTTCAAGGATATGTAAGATATTTCCAACAAGCTCTTATTTGGGATACTATGATTTGGGCACTTACTCAAATTTTTCTTGAACCGCATCCATGTCTTATGAAGTGCCTCAGTCTCGAGCTATCGGAAGCTATATATATCATCTTTGTGTTGCAACATCCTTGAAGGTGGGAAGAACCTTTCCAAGATGGCATGCTTCAGTTCTCTCCAGTTGGTGATGGAGTCATTTGGCAACCCCGACAACCATAGAGTAGCTTCACTAGCTAGATAGAATGGAAAGAGCCTCAGTTTGATAGTATCCTGGCTCACTCTAGGAAACCTGTACGCCTTGTAGATTCCTGTAGAATTCATCAGGTGGATATTTGCATCATCAGCAACATTACTGCTAAACACTCCCTTCATATTCAGCATCATTACTACTAAACACTCCCTTCATGTTCAACAGCTGAATCATCGTGCTAGTGATGTAAAATTTTGCCCCAACAAGCAGAGGTGAGGGTACAATATCTCCTGTTGACCCAGCTTCATCAATATCTGAATCCTCATCATCATCAAAGTGAGGAGCATATCTATGAAACTGATGTGGTTCACGACCTCTATTTCCTCTTCTATTATGGCCAGCAATATCAACCTCTTCCTGGGCATCCTCCGCCTCTTGAAGAGAAGCTTTTCAAGCTAAAAATGCCTAGTGGGCCTCATGAGCTCGGCGAGCTTCAACAGCTAATCTAGCTTCTATCTGTTTAGGGTCTCAATACCATCCATCCTTCTCAGTGTTCATTTGAGTTCTTGATCATTTGGAACTAGGGGTTTCCACTACTACGACACCTGGGCATTCACCAAGTGGTAAACTGCGTGAAACAAAGAAAAAATAAAACATAAATGAGGAACTAAAGACTAAAAGTTAAGTAAAATCAATTATTCTTATCTTAGTCCATATTCCCTGGCAACGATGCCATTTTTTGATAAACACTCAAATTACACCTCAAAAAATGTATAATGTGTTTGTTGTCAATAAAGAACCCAACCAGGGTTGGGGTCGATCCCATAGGGAATATGGCCAAGATATTGACTAATACTGGTATTTATGCTTTTAGTTCAGTTATTTCTAAGGGATTTTTTTATAGAAAACAATAAGTAATAGTATTGTGAAATGTTGTTGTTATGAAATATATGCAAGTAACTAGGGAAGTGTTCCTCATGGATACATAACTAGGTTGGATTCTTACACTTGTGATCTATTTCAATACTTCACCTGTGGATTTGATAAAATACGTTCATCCAAATGGCTGATTAGCCCCTATTAGATGACTATACTCAATCATCGAGTTAGGTCTCTTGTGCACTTCCAACTAACCTTTATCAATAATTTAAATTAACTTTCCTGCGACCGCATCTCAAATTATTAAATGAAAATTGATTTCAAGTCTTTGTTGTCTCTCCCTTTTCCTAATCTCTACTTCTCTAGATTAAAGCAAGAAGAGAATACGGGATAGTACTAACATTGTGCACCATTAAGAAACAATTAACATGAAGGGAAGGACAATACAAGCTTTAGTATTGGTTTAGAATCACTTTGTGTTAACCCTATTTGTTATTTCACCGTGGTTCCCACAACCCTAGTTGTGACGGTTTTAGCTACTCATATTTGCAAGAAAGAAATCAGAAATCATAGAAGAAATCATGTTAACAACTTACAATATTGAAGAATAAAACCTACGAATCAATTGCACAATAATATTTGAAAATCAAGAGCACAATGAAGAAAACTTATGTTCTTTTGTGTACTTCATTCTCCAAGAAGTGTTGGGAAACTCCAAAAACACAATTCCATAAAAAGTATTGGATTCCCTAATGAAAAATAAAAGAGAAATATTTATACAATTAAGGAAAATCCTTTCCTAAATTAATAGGGATTGTTGGGCCGGGATGACTACGGGTCGTGGTTGCTAATCGTATTGTTTCTAGCAGTTTCTGAACTCTCAGTTATGGAAGCCCTTGTACAACTCGTGATGAGTCACTACGGATCATAGGTATCAGTTGTGACTTAAACTTATGAAGTACACATCTCTAATAATCATCCTACGCGCACATGTTACGGTTTGTACAAGGCTGGTATGGCTCGCGCAATCAACTCGTAATTAGGAGATGTCATGTTGCCAGTTCTCTACTTTACCATGAGTCTGTTAGTACAACTCGTATAGTGTTGTCACGACTCATGGCATCTGGTCGAACCATAAGACTTGTACTTGTGCTTCTTCTGAATCTCTACTACGGGCACTAGTTACGACTCATACCTAGATGGCACGACTTGTACTATGACCTCTAGAAGACCACTTTCTGCTTCTTTTACACTTCTTTTCCATAATCTAACTCCCGTACCTTATTTCCATGCAAATACAGTAAAAGAACCTCATATCCTTATAAGCGCACCTAAGTCCTAACTTCTTCTGTGTTTTAAGCGTCGAAAGTGTCGTAAAGCCACGACACATAACTAACCAAAGATATGAAGTTGTTGGTGAATATATGACACTTTCTGCAATATCCTTGCTCAGAGAGTTCAATAGCCATGCAATAACCAGGACATTGCATCTCCTCTATTGCTCGAACAAAATTGAGCTTTCTTTTGGAATTTCAGCTATATCTGATAAAACACAGCTTATTTTAGGCAGAGAGTGAAATCATAATTCCTCTCTTCCAGTTTTCATAATTGGTTTTATCAAAATTGACACCAACTAAATTCATTCCAAGTGAGTCTATAAACATTAAAGAAAGGATGAGATGAAGGCAGAGAATCTGCAATAGCTTTTTCAGTGGAAGCTTCTGCAATATTATCATCCCCTGTTGCCATTTTTCAAAGTGAATAAACGAGGAAGAACTATAATAGGTGGAAAATAAGATTGAAGAAAAAGAATGAACGAGATGTGATGCGGCCAAGCGCACATGCAAGTGTACATGGTTGCCAAGTAAAATAGGACAGAAGTCCAGATATCGTCTCATAGAGACTTGTTAGATTAATTGTCTCAGTTTGAATCCTTATTTCACTATTGGTAAGAGAAAGAAAATTTATTTTTAGTAGTGAAGATTAATTCTATTAAATGTGCAATGTAAACTAAATATTTTAGACACGAATTTTAAAGAATATTGTAATTCAAATAATAATTGGAATCCAGGGTGTTGGCACTTTCGCTTTCAGGTTGAGTTGTGGAATTCAATTACACTAAACTTATTCTCCAAGATTATTAGTTTCATATTATGAATACATTTCTCAACGTATCCTTCTGAATACATCAAGAACTATCTCACTAACTTGAGCACCTATATTTCTATGGTTGCAGGAGACAAGTGAAACGCCAATTATAGCTACTCGATTCAACTAAGTAGGATGCAGGGTATATCCCTATCCACATCAACGAATCCAATTGCTTTTTCTTGACAAGGAATCAAAACCTACTCTAAATTTATTTTTACCCTCATTTTTTCCTCTTTCGATTTCAATAAATGAGTCATTAGGTATTATTCGAAAGGTGATTAGGCTAATGATCAATCATTAAAACAAGAAAGTATAAACAATCTTAAAAGAAGATTTAAATGTTTAGCATAAATGAACTTTAAACTACAACTATCATGTTTGTGGCCAAAATCCTACATTAAGGTTATTAACCACTCATGTTCAAGCGAAAAAATACAATAATCGTCATTCTCATACAAGAAATATGTAAAGTAAAGTAAAGAAGAAAACCTAGAAGATGAAACTCTTGTCTCTACGTTCTTCCCCCAAAAGCCTTTGATATTCTTTTTACAGATGCCCTAGTGATGGATTTATAATAATAAGAAAAATTTCCATTTTGCCCTTAAGTAACTCAGCTTTTAGACTTAGAAAATATCCCTTGAAACAACCCTAGTGTGCCACGCTAGGCATAGCACTAGCCTATGCTTGGTCTTCATCTGGAGTTTTAATTTTGGCGCGCTGCGCCTCCCATTTTGCCAAATTGCCGAAACATCTTTTTGAAGTTCAAGGGGTGGCGCACCACGCCACCTACTGTGCCAAGGTGATGAACAAAATTTGGCCAACTTTCCTGCCTGGAACAATTTTGACACATTGTGCAAAAGTATTCCTCTAAAGTTCATGGTCTAGCCTGCCACGTTAGCCATCTTACCAGACCGATTTTCTTTGAATTCTTTTTTCGTCACACTTTGCAGCTTGAACTTTCTTGGTTGCTATTATTTTTGGGTTTTTCCATTTGTTTTCCTGCAATCATCATCTAAACACATCCGTTAGCTCTTTTCAACAACACTTTCATGAGAACACTTAATTCCATAAGGATATTCTTCTTAGAACACGGTAAAATATGGGTAAAATGTGGCAAGCGGGCATATAAAATACACCCAAGATAACCACCCCACACTTAAAATCATTGTTCATCCTTGACAACTCCCTTTTTTTCAGTCAACACCACTCCATTGCGCACCACTTATCACCTCTATCTATTTACACTCAGGTAGCTAGAAAGTAACATCAGGATAGGTAGCTCATCAGTTTATATGCAACAACATGACATAAACAATGAAGATCTTTTTCTTTGAAACTACATATCCTCTATAACGGACTCTTCATTATCAAAATAAGGCCAACATGATTAAGTACGAAAAGTGTGAAGCATAGTACACCAAATTCTAATCATCTTTTGCCCTTACTATTTATGGTGTCCCCTTTTTCTCTCATATTATATTGCAAAACACTTTGGACACAAATCAACAAGGCACACTCACTCTCCCAAATGATATTTCAGACATATGCAACATACCATAAGTTTGCCTTTTATGTATTGTTAAATTAACCAATTAATAAATAAGAGTAAGATCAAAAGGACTTTCATGGTTGTAATTTCAGCTAAGGTACGTGTATGAATTATTTGAGAAATTGTGGCTACCAATCCTAATCACTTTAATACAAAATTTTTACTTTATTCTTCTTTTCCACCCATCATCCTTATTGCTTACACTTACAATTTCTTTACTGATCCATTTTCTTCTTGGAATGCCCCTTTGTTTACTACTTAACCGCTAGTCTCTACTTTAAAATCAATTAAAAAACTCTACTATTAAGGAACTTTTTTTTCTTTCTTTTTGTTCTAGAAACAAGCAAACATTTTATTTCATGGGCACCCTTATTTATTTTTCTTTTTCAACCCATATTCTCATCTTTCCTCTTCATTAGAGTTACTATCCCAATGAAACACTCATCATTTTTTTCAAATCTCAAAGTGTATTAGGGCTTTTTTAGATCAAATTCATGTAGGCTAAACAACAAAAGGGATAGGCTTCTCATGTGGCTAGACAAGAAATAGGCTTATAAGCTCAATGGAGTTGACGAGGGAAAATTTCAAAGGTAATGTAAACAACAAATAACAAAACATGAGTATTCAAAGAAATATCTTGATCATGTCCTACTCTTCGACACTTGGAAATTCTACACACAAGTGAGGCAAGTTCTAGATGTTAGACTATGCATGAAACACAACAATAACAAGCTCATCTCTCACGACATGATGATTTGAATCAGCTTCCTATGACCACATATTTACACATATTGAATGAATCTTCATTATTAAGTCCAATTTTTACATCTCTTGAGTCAAGTTAAAGAACCTATGTGTCTCTCATACAATTTTTACTTCTCAGACATTTAAGATGAATAATCTATGCCTTCTAGCTTATCTGCTCAGTGAAATGTCAAAGAGCACAAAGTGGTGGTCTTTACTCCTAAAAAAATCCGTGACTAATTTTCTTTTAAGATGGTCGTTATCCATCCATCATTAGAACCAGTCAATACATCTAAAATGGACTTTTTATAAAAAAAAGAAAATAAATAATCACTCAATTGAAGCAACAAACAGGACGAACAAGCACATTACATGACATAACACGACATACTATAGTCTCCACAATCATCCACTTACTAGTTATTATAAACCATTAGCACTCTTCTTCTTCAGTTCTTAATAGAAATTAATGACACAAGGATATAGCAAAGATAGAATACAAGGAAATTTTATTTTCTCCACCCTACACTTAAACATTACACTGTCCTTAGTGCATAAACATGTCAAAATAAAGGTAGAGAGAAGAACTTCCTGGGCCTTTACGCATCATCGTCATCATCATGATCAAAATACTAATCATTAGTGTCCTCTATGTCGTCAACCATTATTAACCTCATAGTGGCATCCTCATCCTCCTCCTCATCATCATCAGTAACTGAATCTGTCAGCACTGTTGGCTCATCATCATCCAAAGGCTTCGCAAATGCTAGTCCCACTTTGCACAACAATATGGTGTTCTTTGTAAGCGGGTACCACTCCTATAATACAATCATTTCCACTGCAGTTACTGGTCTGCCACTAATCATTAGTTTCATGTCAAACATCCCGAATATGCGGCTGGGTCCACAATTGGTGTGTGGCAGATGTCTTTATAAAGAGGCTTATCATTCAATTGGAAATACAACTCTGGGTCCATAGTTGGTGTGCCAAGAAACTCATTACACGACCTATAAATAAAATGAACCACCTGACCCCTCACTTTGGCCTTTGTGATCTTCCCATAAGCTATGTTCCAGTTCAGATAAAACTCTCACACTAGAGCGAGGTTACACTCCACTGTCTATGCAAACACATATCCCATCCCAATCCTTGAATAGCTTCACGGATGGCTAGAAACTCCATTGCTAACCATCCTTTGTCAATATCAGTTCTCAGGGTAGTATTTGGCTTATTTCTGTGCATTAAACCATTTGAAGCCATGCTCCTCAACTGCTTGGGCTCTGAACCTCCCAACAGGGGTTCTCTTGGCACAAATGAACTAGTGGCGACTCCCTTTCTCAACCTTTTGAACCCTTTGCTTGAAGTTGCTACCTTCTTGCCTTTGTTTGAACCTGAAGCCATAGCACCTGCCAACCACAAACACATCATGCCAAATGTTAGCACATAAATATTATGGCTAGCTAATTAAGTGTACGAGATGCAAAATGACCCATACTTAATTCGCTAGCATGGTGGTGAAAGTTTTTCAAATAGGATACTCAAACTTCCCCTATTATAATGTCAAACATTACCAACCCATCATATTCATAATTTTTCACAATCATTACATTGGTCAAATCAATGAACCTCTCACTACAATTTTATGCAATTTTTCTTCAAAAGAGTGCCTCAAGTTAGCTACTCCCAACAACTTCACCAATTCACAATATTCATATGTAGGAAAATCTTCACAATTTACAGAACCCAATTTTTTTCAACATTCTACAATGAATTCTTGTAATTTCAAATTCACACAACTTTCCAACCATCACAAACAATTTATCAATCATCTTCTTCTACAATAGTATGACAAATTAAGAATTTCATGGAAAATCACTACCACCCTTTCACAACTTTTCTTCATACGCACAACTCAAAAATCAACAATAGCTTCAACCCAAACAATAATGTACCACTATCACGATAATATATGGATTTGAAGTCATGGGTGACCCAATTTTTCAAGTTCATGACTTTTCCCAACAATGGTGGACATGGGTCTAGTTGGAGAAGAAGAGGGAATGGGTAAGCATGCTTCCAAGGAAGAGAATACTAAAGTAGAGAAGAGATTTACTTACTTGAGTTGGAGGATCTTGCTTCACCAAGCTTTGGAGAAGACAACAATGGGGGAATTGGGAAGGGGAAGTACGTCTTTAGAGAGAGAGGGAGAATGCCATGTGTTTTTTTCTTATTTTTAGAGAGAGGGGATGAGTGAAAAATAAAAATAATGGGTGGGGGATAGGGTTTTAAACAAATTTAGGGTCCATGGGTCAGGTAGACCCTTGGACCCAAAAATTGTTTTGACCTACTCACGCCTGGTGCGACTCGCAACTCAATGTACCATCTACATCAAAAAAATTGAGGACATTGCAAGCCTTGTGCGGCGCGCGAACTATTTCACCATACTGTCAAAAAATCTTCTGAAATTTTCCACCTGGCGTGACATGCCAGACAATTTGCCAACCTAGATAATATTATTTCTGATGTTTTAAGCCTAGCACAACGCGGTAGCTATTTCATCCCATACTTCAAAAAGATTTTCAGCTTCCTCTTCCCACCTGCATACTTCTCAAGTTCCCTGCTCATCTCTTCAAAATAAAAATACATCAAAATGGGTCGCCTTACACCAAGTGCCTTATTTAAGGTCGTGAAAAGACATTCACGTGTTGCCTCCCATGCAGCACCTGATTTAACATCATGACATGGTGCAAGACTTCTCATTACCCTTTCAAGGAAATCGAAGTCTTCCTTCTATCAAACTCTCCATCATATAGTGCTTTACCCTTTGGCTATTAACTAAGAAGGTCCTATCTGGCCCCAAGGGCTACAACTCCGCTGCACCATATACAGTCTGATGTCGCTCAAGCGCATGCAAGCGCACGCAAGCGCACGTAGATGTTAAGTAATATACAACTGAAAATCCTGATTATCGATCCCTCAAAGACTTGTTAGTTCAATCATTTAAGGTTACTTCTTTATTTCGCTATTCTATCAAAAGTTGAAATGGGGAATGGCTTAGATAATTAAACTACTAAAAACTCTAAATATAAAATTAACTAAAGCTGTTGCAAACTTGGTTTTACTTCAGATGATGATGAAAATCTAGGGAAATGGCACTCTTGCTTCAAGTCGAGTTTTCAAGACGTGATTACACGATAATGATTTTTCCTATGGTTGCTAGTTGCAAGTTACTATCCCATTCCTTTCCACTCTCTCGAGCATCCAAGATCTATTTCATGAACCCTAACACCTAAATCCCTATGGTCACAAGAGAAACACGAAACGACTGTTATGCCTACTTGTATTTAAACAAAACAGGGTTGAAGAGTATATCCATATCCTCAACAACAACTTCTATCCTCTCACTAGTGGGTTCAAGGGTCTTTGAATTCCCATTTTATATTTTCCTTTAACCCTTTCGGTTCCCTTTCTCAATTTCAACCGAAAGCCAACAAATTTACTTACGAGGTAATAAGTTTAGTAAATAAGCAATTATAAAAAGTAAATATAAACAATAATTAAAAAGAATCGAAACTAGCATAAATCAGTATTTCAAATTTCAACCATCCACCATGGCCAAAACACTAGAGTATGGGTTTAGTTACTCATAGACAAGTGGAAAAACAAAGACTTAATCATCATCACTATAAGTAAAATAATAAAGAAGAGAAGAAACCTAAGTAGAAACTAGTCTCTCCTTCCAAGCTACGTTACAACCCTCCACAAATGAGATATGTAATGTAAAAGTGATCCCCAGATTGCTAACAAATGACCTAGAGGCTATATTTATAGTTGAGCCTTCAAATGACGCTTCTTCCCTCAAGTACTTGGCTTTAAAATTAGCAAATTTCATCTCGGAATAGGTCTGGGGCACCGCCCCCTCCATAGCCCCAAGTTGGGCTCAAGTTTCCTCTAAAGTTTAGCTCCAGGCACCCAGCCCCATCCATAACACTAAGGAGTTAGCTAAATTTCAGCACTTCTGGATCATTCGGATGCCCTGCGCCACTTATAGCCCCCGACTGTTAGTTAAATTTCTTGTCTCTAGAACCTCTCTGGCGCCCAGTCCCATCCATAGCACCAGAATTTTGGGAAATTTCTCTAAGTCATGGGTGCGTTTGGGGCTCTACACCATCCATTTCGCCAAGGTGTTGAGTGAATTATCTTCTGAAGTTTGGGACTTGGCGCCCCTTGCCAACCATAGCCCTAGCTTTAGTGCATAAGTCTATGAAGTTTGGGACCTGGCACCTGGTGCCAGCTATAGCCCCAGGTCCTTCTTCTCACAATCTCAAATCTTCACACTTGGGGCTAATTTGGGTCCTTTTCCCTTGGTTTCCTGCTAAAAATATTAGCCCTTTTTCCTTGGTTTCCTGCTCAAAACTACTAAAATCATTTGCTAGCTTACAAAACACACAAACACATGAATTTATACATTTCCTAGGGATTATGAAGTCAAAACAAGGTAAAATATGGGCAAAAACATGGAACATGAGCATAGAAATATGCCCAACATTACCACCCCATACTTAAATCATTGCTCGTCCTCGAACAATCCTTAGTTACATACATAAAGTCATCTTTTACCACCACACTTGGTACCTCTATCAATTCACACTTAAAACGGCTAGCATAGAGCATAAGAGAGTTCATCAAGATACATCAATTCACACCAAGCACAACTAGAGTTCTCATAATTAAAACTACACAACCTCTAAAATTGACTCATTTTTCTTTTCAAAACAAGGCCAACTCAAGCGTGAAATATGCAATAAATAGTACACCGACTTAGACATCTTGTGCTCCTCATTTTTAGTGATTTTCCTTTCTCATATTATCAATGCAAACACATGAAACATAGAACACAAGGCACCCTCATGCTCACAACTGATATAATGCACATATGTTTTATACCATAAGCTTGCTCTTCATGTACATTTAGACTACTTGGTCATATCAAGAGATTTGGATCACAAGGACTTTTCTTGGTTGTAATGTCGGCTAAGGGATGGGTAGGAATGATATTTCTTTATAGTGACTACCACCCTAAGCACTTTTAAGACATTTTTCATTATTTTCTTGTCCACGACCTTTTACTTGTTTGTTCACCCTTTAGCTAACTCATCCTTCTTTTCTTCTTCTCATGCCCCTTTTTCACCACTTGACTGCTAGTATTTGCTTATAGAATCAATAAGGATTTTTCAATTAAAGCTCTATCTTTCATTGCCCTAGCAGCAAGTAAAAAACACAATTTTTTGGGCACCCCTTCTTCCTATTTTCTCCTCTTACCACAATTTTTTCTTTTTTCCTTAACATTATACTGCGGTGGACCTTTACTTTTAAGTCTCAAAGTACCTCAGACTACTTTGGATCAATAAATTTGAGGTCTTACAAAAAAAGGATTAAGCTACTTTCATGGCTAAGAAAGAATAAGGCTTATGGACCAAAGGGGTTTAACTAGGGAGAATGTGTCGGGAAGGTAAAACAAACATGGAAAATTATGGCTCTTTCAAAGAAATACCTTGATCATTTCCTAACTCCCTAACAACTAGCTATCCTACATACACTAAGGCAAGCTCTAGATGCTACAATATGTACAAACAAGACAATTTAGTTCATCTTTTATGGCAATCAAGAATGTAGTCGGTTTCCTATAGCTACACATTCACACAATCATATTGAATGACATTTTTCATTATTAAGACCTTAAAACCATCTTGAGTTAAATTAAAGAGATATGTGTGTCTCTCATGTATTCCTCACTTATGCATTCAAGATGACCACTTTATTGACTCTAGCATAGCCGCTAAGTAGAATGTCAACAAGTATACAAGTGAATGATCTACGACCCAATCCTAAAGATAAAAAAAACGTGAATAATTTCCCTTAAGATGGTCATTATCCATCCATCAAAAGGAACCACTTACTACACCTTATGACTACAACGAATCCCAAAAAATGAAAAATTACCCGGTTCAAAGGTCTCCCACTTTGAAAAAGAACCGAGGCCATAAGAAAAATCGAAGGGTAGGTTAGACATGCCATTTTCAAAAAATGTTCAAATAAAATTGATGGCATACTCACCCTTAACCTAAAATTTTTTTGGAAGACATCCCCTCACCCCACACTTAAAGTCACGCTCTATCCTCAGAGCATCTACAAAGTAAAAAACAAACACATGTGAGAAATACTCCCTGAGGTCCTCTAGGGCCTAGCTAGCAGCATTTCTTTTGGATTCGCATGTTGTATGACCCCCACTCTTAAGGCTTTGATTTCGGGTACTCAGATGTTTTCTTCCCCGCACACAAAACAAAAAAAAACATGACAGTATATTAAAATAATAATAATAATACAAACTACACTATTATGAATTGGTTTGCCTCCCAACAAGCGCCTGATTTAACGTCGTTGCACGCCTCCATCAAGTTTCACCACTTTTCCTTCCACTTTGCACTTATAAATTTCACCCCAAGTTTCTTTTTCAGTTTTCTATTATGCTCAAGGAGCGGTAGTGTAGACATGAAGGGACCAAGTAATAGATATTGCCTCTTGCCCTTCTTGGCCCTTAAGTGAGGATGTCGTTGTGTGTCTTTGGCATAATGAATTTTATAATGTAGGGGCATTGTTCCTCATCTATACATCTATCCATAGGCTTGGAAGACTCTATTTTTAGGTTGCCAACCAAGCACAATGTTAAAAAGTGTTTAGAATGACAACCATTACGCCCTAACTCCAGGACAGAATTATGCTTAACATCCTTATTTTTATCCTCCTCCTCAACATGGCATCAACCAACAAAGAATTGTCTAATGTTTGGGATTCTTCTTCTTATTCCATGCATTGGCTAGTATCCACAACACTTTGTAATTAGGCCTTAGACGCCTCAACTTTTTCATTCAAAAGACCCTGCATGTCATGGATACTTAAGCCAAATTAGTCTATCTCTTGTATGAGCTCTATTCTCCCATCAACTTGAGGTTCCTCTTGAGTATTGGCTAAGATCGTGACTTGCAAATCATTACAAGTTGTAGTCTCTGATCCTTTTTAAGGCTCCTCCCTATTTAGTAAGATGCTCCCTCATTACTTCCATATGCTCCAGGATCATTTTTTCCATATTGCTTATTTGAGCATGATTTTCCTCCTCTTCATTATCCTGTAAGCATCAAAAACAACAGGAGGATCGTAATTGGGTCTTGGAGAAGGGGAATAATAATTTGGGCGATTGCTCCAATGGCCATCCAGAATACCACATACACCACAAGTAGTATAGTGTTACCACAAATGGAGTCCTCCACAATCAAGACATGGATCATTAAAAGATGAATACTCATCATTCGACCCATTTATATTCCAAGATGTCATGTTAAGAAGAGTGATCAAATACTAAAAAAAAGAAAAATAAAATCTATACAATATATATGGAATAGCAAAATAAAAATCCTAACCTACAAATGATAAAAAAATATCCAAGTCTCCGGCAACGGTGCCAAAAACTTGATTTCGCCCAAGCACATGTAGGCACACGTGGTCATCAAGTAATATAGGACTGGAAGTCTCGATTATCGATCCCTCAAAGAATTTTCAGTTCAACCGTTTAAGGTCACTTTTTTATTTTGCTATTCTATCAAATAGTTGAAATGGGGAATGATTTAGATAATCAAACTACTAAAAACTCTAAATATAAAATTAATTAAAGCTGTTGCAAACTTGGTTTTGCTTCAGATGATGATGAAAATCTAGGGAAATGACACTTTTTCTTCAAATTGAGTTTTCAAGACGTGATTATGATATAATGATTCTTCCTATGATTGCTAGTTGCAAGTTACTATCCCATTCTTTTCCACTCTCCCGAGCATCAAACAACTATCTCATGAACCCTAATTCCTATATCTCTATGTCACAGGAGAAACATGAAATGATAGTTATGCCTACTTGTATTTCAATTAAACAGGGTTGAAGGGTATATCCATATCCTCAACAACAACTTCTATCCTCTTACCAATGGTTCAAGGGACTTTGAATTCCTGTTTTATATTTTCCTTTAACCCTTTCGGTTCCCTTTCTTAATTTCAACCAAAAGCCAACATATTTACTTACAAGGTGATATGTTTAGTAAATAAGCAATTACAATAAGTAAATATAATTAATAATTAAAAAAGAATAGAAACTAGCATAAATCAGTATTTCAAATTTCAACCATCCACCATGGCCAAATCCCTAGAGTATGAGTTTAGTTACTCATACACAAGTGAGAAAACAAAGACTTAATCATCATCACTATAAGTAAAATAATAAAGAAGAGAAGAAACCTAAGTAGAAACTAGTCTCTTCTTCCAAGTTGCGTTACAACCCTCCACAAATGAGATACATAATGTAAAAGTGATCCCCAGATTGCTAACAAATGACCTAGAGGCTATATTAATAATTGAACCTTCAAATGATGCTTCTAGCCTTAAGTACATGTCTTTGAAATCAGCAAATTTCATCCCAGAATAGGTCTGGCATGCCTCCCCCTTCGTAGCCCCAAGTTGGGCTCAAGTTTCCTCTAAAGTTTAGCTCCGGGCGCCCAGCCCCATCCATAGTACCAAAGAGTTAGCCAAATTTCAACACTTCTGGATCATCCGGGAACCCTGCGCCACTCATAGCCCCCGAATGTTAGTCAAATTTCTTGGCTCTAGAACCTCTCTAGCACCCAGCCCCATCCATAGCACCAGAATTTTAGGAAATTTCTCTAAGTCTGGGACGCTTCTGCTCTATGCCATCCATCTCGCCAAGGTGTTGAGTGAAGTATCTTCTGAAGTTTGGGACTTGGCGTCTGGTGCCAGCCATAGTCCCCAGCTTTGGTGCACAATTCTTTGAAGTTTGGGACCTGGTGCCAGCCATAGCCCCAGATTCTCCTTCTCACACTCTAAAATCTTCACACCTTGGGTTAATTTGGATCCTTTTTCCTTGGTTTCCTCCTCAAAACAACTAAAATAATATGTTAACTTAAAAAACACACAAACACATGAATTTATGCATTTTTTAAGAATTATGAACTCAAGACAAGGTAAAAGATGGGAAAAAACATGGCAAATGGGCATAGAAATATGCCCAACACAATAATCACATTCACAATCTTAAAGGGGTGTGACCACTTCGAACATCTTACCGCCAAACAACTTCAGCCTCGAATTGTACAACAAAACCATTTGTCCTAGCCTAAACTCATGAGGTTGGATGAACTTATCATGTCATTTCTTTGTTAACTTCCTTGTATAACTTGGCATCCTCGTATGCATTTAAGCAGAATTCGTCAAGCTCATGGAGCTGTAACAACCTCTTCTCTCTCACAGCCTTCATATCCATATTCAACCTTTGGGTGACCTAGTACGCTTGGTGCTCTAACTCAAACAACAAATGATAAGCTTTTTCAATGACCAACCTATGTCACAAGGTGTTGATAGGAGTTTTAAAAGCAGTACTATACGCCCAAAGCACGATATCTAGTTTGCTAGATCAGTCTTTCCTATTTGTGTTCACTGTCTTCTCGAGGATTCTTTTGATTTCTCAATTGGACACCTCCACCTACCTACTAGTTTGCGGATGATAAGATTTGGCTGCCTTGTGCATCACATTATACTCAGCCAACAAGTTATTAAAAAGTCAGTTACAAAAACTGCATACCTTCATCACTGATTGTAGCTCAGGGTGTCCCAAAACGGGTGAAAACATTCTTCTTTAGAAATATGGTTACCACCTGAGCATCATTTGTAGGCAGATACTATTTCTACCCATTTCAACATGTAGTCCACGGCCACAAGGATGTACTTATTACCGTTCAACATGATGAATGGCCTCGTGTAATTTATTCCCAACAATCAAACACTTCTATATCTATAATGACTTTTTGAGGCATTTCATGCCTTCTTTATATGTTCCCTGTTCTTTGGCAGCTATCGCAAGATTTCACGGATGCATATGCATCCTTGAATAAGGTAAGCCAGTAAAATCCGAATTGAGGGACCTTTGTAATTTTCCTATCTCTACTGTGATATCTTTTGTAGGGGAAAGAATGACAACCCTCCAAAATCTGTTGCACTTCACCTTCAGGCACACATCTTCTGACCAGCTGGTTTAGCCCCACTTTATATAAGAATGGCTCATCCCAGATGTAGAACCTGCTGTCATGAAGGAGCCTCCTTTTTCTGTTCAGAGTTGCATCTAGAGGGCATACTGCACTTACCAGAAAATTTACTATGCCGACATACAATGGCAGCTCAGGTACATCGACAGTAAACAACTGTTCATCAAGGAATGTCTCCACAATTACTACTTCACAATCAATAACCTTCTTGTCCTCCAGCCGAGAAAGATGATCTGCTACTTGATTTTCTATTCCTTTTTGGTATTTGATCTCAATATCAAACTCCTATCATAATAATATCCACCGAATAAGCCTTGGCTTGGCATCTTTCTTGGCATACAGATACCTGATTACAGCATGATCAATATACACCACCACCTTTGTACCCATTAGATAAACTCTAAATTTTTCAAAGGAAAACACCACTGCCAATAACTCCTTCTCAGTCACTGTGTAGTTTTTTTGAGCTGCATCTAGTGATTTACTTGCATAATAGATGGACTAAAATCTCCTTCCTCTATTCTGCCCTAAAACAAATCTAATGGCAAAATTACTGGCATCATACATTACAATAAATGCTAATGACTAGTCTAGAGCAATGATAATTAATGTTGTTATTAACTTTTCCTTTAAAGTATTGAAGGCCTGCAAACAATATGCATCAAATGAGAACTTGACATATTTTTCTAACATCCTACACATAGAATTGGCTATTTTAAGAAGTCCTGTATGAATGTCCTATAGAAACTCACATGTCCCAAGAAACTGCGCACCCCTTTCACAGACATCGGGGGTGATAGCTTTTCAATGGCTTCAATATTAGCTTGATCGACCTCGATAACTGCCTTTGAGATCTTGTGACCTAGAACTATTCCTTCGCATACCATAAAATGTCACTTTTCCTAATTTAGAACAAGATTGATCTCTTCACATCGAGCTAACGCAACATCCAAATGCTTCAAGCAATCATCGAACTCATCCCCATAGATTGAGAAGTCATCCATGAACACTTCCACAAATATTTCCACCATGTCGGTGAAAATAGACATCATACACCTCAAGAATGTCCTGGAGCATTACACAGTCCAAAGGACATCCTTCTGAATGCAAAGGTACCAATTGGTATGTGAAAGTCGTCTTCTCTTAATCCTCCTAGGCTATCATGATCTGGTTGTACCTAGAGTACAGATATGTCGAGGATTAGTGACACATCTTTACTTCTTTTTATAGCATTTTGCATGTCATTTTGGAGTAAATTAAGTAGAAACTACCTTATTGTTCTATGTTTCAAGATCCCAAGACATTGGAAGAAGAAAGGAGTTAAGGCCATAAAATTACTCAATAGATGAGGCAACATATGGACAATCTCTCTAAAGGACGGTCCATTCCATCCCAGTTGCAGATTCCAAAAATCCAAAAAATTGGGTCCTTAGAGTATGGTTGAAAGGATGGACAATCTTCCAAAAGGACGGTCCGTCAATAGATAATTTGATCAAAGCTTGGCAGAATGAGATTTCTAAAGTATGGAGTGAAGTATGAGCCGCATTTCCAAAGGATGGTCCATCTCTTAAAGGATGACATGTCAAGGGACAACAACAAAAATGTAAAGGATGGTCCATCCTTTCAAAGGACGGTTTGACCCTGTACACCTGGCACTCCTATGTTCAAATTTAATGGGCTTTTTGGGGCATAGTACAAATACATTTTTCTTGTAATTTTTTAACTGTTTTTACATTCCTTAGTTCATAGCTAGTATAAAGAGTAGAACTTAGCTAATTTTAGCCCTAGTCTCAAGTAGATTGTCGATCTAGTTTTTGTAATTGAAGATTCTCATCTATCAAGTAAAGATTTCAATTTATTTTAGTAAGAATGTCTCATTACTTTGCTTTTATTCTTCTTCTAGTCATGGGTAACTAAACCTAGATCTAAGGTTGTGAACCCTAATGATCCTAGTTTGTTAAAATTGAGTTTGGGCTTATGAACATTTGATTGATTTTTACTTTGTAATTTGTGATTGGTGATAAGAATCATTCAATCTTTCCCAATTACCCTTATGAGGCTTGAAAAAGCAAATTTGGGTTGCGTTAGCATCAATCAACAATGAATCAAGGCATAACCCTTGTTTAATGGGTTCTCCTAGATATGGGTTGAATTTCAAATTGAGAAACAAGCAATTGTTTAGAAGTGAGTTCTCTTCAATTTGAAAAAATTAAAATAAATTGACACCTATGTTGTTATTGAAAGATACCCATGGTTTGCCTAAGTAAATTGCGTGTATGTTCAGCCTTAGTCCTCTCTCAATTCTTTCATATTAGGTGATTTAGGGGGATCGACCCAATATTGGGGTCACTTCCCTAGAGTTACCACTAATTGCTTACAACCCTAGCTTAGCAGAGTTTGTAGTTATAGTTAAGTTCTATTACTTTCAATCCCAATAGAATCCAATCATGCAATACTTTGCTGTTTAGCACTAGATAGTCTGGGCTTCGAGTAGTGTTTGTGGGATTCGACCCCAACTCCTTGGTGAATTCTATATTTGCATCGATCAGTTACAATATCCTATATTGTGAGTGGATTTGAATGACATCAAATATTATGGTGTTGTTGTCGAGGACTACGACATAAGCCCTATCTAGCTCTAACAATCTAGTTTTCTTTCTTAGATCTATTCTCTTACCTTTTCTTTGTCTAGTACTATGAAATAAGTGATTGCCAGAATTCTAAATTTAGGAGGATGGCCCATGAGTACTCTTGGAATGCATGCTCACATGATGACCCATACAAGTATCAAGATTATTATGGAGGATATTCACCTCCATATCAATGCTATTCAAATCAAGAAGGGAAACCAATGCATGATGAAGAGATCACCTATGAGGAATCATCCTTTGATGTGTAGAGGATTCCATATGAATATGATCAAGATCCATACTTTCACTCTCCCATTCATCAAAATTATTGGGAGTTCCACCCGCAAGACCCTGGAGAACAAGGTAGTTGGAGCGAGCATTAGAATATAGTGAATGGAAGGGACCTTGAACCCACTTTCGAATCCACCAGCTCTAGATTAGAGAATATGCTGACCCAAATCTTTCAAAATCAAGAGGAGGAGAAAGCTAGTCTTAGACATATGACTGAGGTTGTGAGAGCCCAATCAAAGTCACTCCAGAGTGTGGACTTTCATATGAGCCAAGTGCTAAGTCATGACAATACATCCATCATTTATTTTGATGTCCGAGAGTTATGAAAAGGATCCATCTGCTTCTTGTTTGGCTGTCACAACAAGAAGTGGGAAGGTGGTGCATTTTGAACCAGACACGATTGTAGAAGAGGAAATTCCTGATGCTGAAAATATACATCCAAAGGTCAATATGGAACCCAAGGAGATTAATGATGAAGTCTTAAGTGAAAAAGTGAATGAAGAACGTAAGGAGGAAGCCCCACTCCCCTTATGCAAGCATCCCATTCCTAACCCTTCGTTCCCTCAATGGATTAAGAAGAAGCATATTGATGAAAGGAAAGCAAAGTACCATGAATTGTTGAAGCAGGTGCCCTTGAACATTGTAACACCTTAGACCTCCGGAGTTAAATATTGTAGCAAAAGACTGATAGTTGCAGACCTGGTGTGGAGTAACGGGGGAAGTGACGGCCCATTGCACCTTTGATGGTGGAACTAACGGCAGTCAGCTAGACAATGAACCGTTATTAATTCCGTCGAGGTCTGGTCCCATAAGTTTGAGGGAGACACAGTGGGCGACGGACCGTCATGGCAACCGTCACCTGGACCAAGATTTCCAGGCCGACTGTTTCAAAGTGACATAGGGGCGACAGTCTGTTAGTCAAGTGATGGCCCATCACTTGGGGCAAAATATTGGGCAATTCTGTTTAAGCCTGGTGGTGGAGATGACGAACTGTCACGCCCCACCTTGGAAGGCATGTCTAGCACCTAATGCCACTCTGGGATCTGGGCTGACCTGGCTGGGCATGTGCACCTCTAGTGCCTACTAGCGACTCAAAATCAAGAAAACAAACTACTATATATCAGCTGTAAGCACAACCTTGGGCCGACAAGGCCACACAGCACCTGTAAAAGAAAACAACTAACGTATCCAACATAACAGTAAAAGGGATCCTATATGGGCCGAAAAGACCACCATACTGTCTAGTTATAATAGAACGAAAGATAGGCAGTCATATAAATACTATAGCCGACAAGGCTACCAACAAACTGGTTAGACTAGGCCCCATATGGCCAGCACAAAAAATAGGACACACATAGGCCCCCACACAGCCAACACGGACATCTAACTGAATACTGTAGTCTATGAGCCTCTAAGAATAGAAATAGTTGTTGGGACAGGGCCCCGGCCTACCCAAATGCTATACCAATAAAATACAGGTAATCTCTACAACCTGGCAATCCCGAATGAAAGGAGTTGGCCAATCTGCTGACTCTGAATAGCTGCTAAGAGATCTCATGATCTGTCATTCTAAACCTGCAGGCAAGTATTCAGCGTCCCATAGTTGGGCTTCGGTACAATATGTACTGAATATCTAAGGCAGTAAATAAGACTGAATTGAAGCTGATAAAGACTGAAGGTAAGTAGAAAGAAGGGGCAAAATTTAACCTGTCAGCTTTCTTATCCATAAACTGCATCTAGTAAAACACTACACATATATGAGCTGAAATTGTACGACTATACATTC
Source organism: Datura wrightii (assembly GCA_035772735.1). Taxonomy (NCBI): domain Eukaryota; kingdom Viridiplantae; phylum Streptophyta; class Magnoliopsida; order Solanales; family Solanaceae; genus Datura; species Datura wrightii. The sequence continues at coordinate 114,218,452 of JASDFA010000003.1, read as the reverse complement.
ATAGGCTACAACTAACAAGAAAGTATACAAAGAAGAACCTAACTTGGCCCCCATAAGCCATAAAGGTGCAAGCAACACAGAAATAACCTACCGGGGCCCCAGAAGCCCTGGCAGATAAAATCCAATGTATATACCCTATCCAAGTTCTTATGATTCTAATGGTTCTATATCCAACCTACCCCACTTCTGGGTCCATACCTGAGCTCGCTGGACTCCTATAACTGCAACTTGGGCACACAAGGCTCGATGGAGGGTCAGTGATGCCGGTATGACATAAAAAGAGGTCCATACATAGATAGACGTAAATATGGCCTAGGCCTGAGTATGGTCCCATCGGACATCATATAGCTCCTCTAAGCGATCAATAGCCCCATAGGCGATGAAATTATCACATAGCTCCTCTGAGCGATCAATAGCCCCATAGGCGATGACACAGTTAGCAACCCGGAAGTTGGTCAACGGGAGGCTATCCTAGGTGGGGTCAATCCAAACTGATGTACTGTATTTTAGTCTCAATCTAACAACTTAAAAAGGCGTATCTGGCTCTTAGGGACTAATGCGACCGCTACTCGCCCCTAGAATAATCTGTATAGCTACCAACAGGGACACCCCATGTGCCTATATCTGATTAGAGGATCCTGACAGTGATCATAATCTCTAATGGTCTAGACCGGATAGGGCGAGATCTTGAGTGGCCTAAATGATACTCTGAATCTTATGCTAGGACAATGATAGCTCTTAAGAGAACTGTAAGGTCGCAGACGACAAACTACTTAGTTTCTTTTCTTGGAACAACTATAGCACTGCTACTGATCGGACACGCTCCTGAGCAGTCATCCCCTAATCTGCCACAGGTAGCTTACTATAATTCTTAGCCTGAAGGTAATATTATACTACTATGGTTCTATTCCCTTAGACATTAACTTGGTCTTTTTAGATTTCATATGGCTTTCCTGGGCAGTTTTTGGCCTCATCGGCAGGTTTATCTGGATCTAGCCCCTCACGGCAACCTATACATCGGTCTTTATATGAGTAAGCTAGGGTGTTGGCCCCACATCAAACTTCTAATAAGATTCCCTCCTTAGGGTATCAACTAGTCTATCAGACTTGTAGCAACTGGGATGGTTTCATGCGCGACCTATATGACAAGCACTAAGTCGACTGAAACTAACAATCACTGGCAGTAGCTAACCTGATGGCATGATGTCACTCAGTTCACTAGGCAACCCTAGTGCTGCTGCCTCTAAGGTATGACCATCCTATCCAAATTCTGGCCCTGGAGGCGTTAAGGTGTGCCAACGGCCTCTGGCGAGCTTCACTAACAATACAGGTGTCAAATTGAAAGTCAATCGCCCGTCTACGCCCGATGCTGTCCAACTTACCAAATTAAGCCCAACAGCTAACCATAAACTTCTAAAGCCTTGGCATGATAGCAAAACATCAGAATTATACTAATACTATGAATAGAAAAACAGAGAAATTTCTATGACGCTCCTAGCGTGAGTCACACTTAACATACTCTTCCCCAATGAGGGATACTGCAATATACTCTCAATACGTCTTCTAGCAGCTAACCACAATATATATCATCATAATCTACTAACAGCAGCTAATCATAACATACATGATTCTTATCTAGTAGCAGCAACTAATTACAACCTATAGGATCGTTATCTTCATTCAAGAACATAGGTCATATCATTATACAACGAGAATAACTTGCCGAAGGGATAAGCCTTAACATACCTCAAATACTGACTTTCATTTATCCGACTAGTTTCCAACCTGAAGCCATTAATTTCACTCAATTACAACCTTTACGTTGAGTGAATAGGGCTATTTCAATAGTAGGAATTAGTGAATAACAATATTTTTCAATAAGGTTAACTATAACTTCATCTCCATTTCATTCGGCCGAAAACATACAATTTCTCGAGCGTAAAGAAGGGAGAAATGCTTACCCTCTGTCTGTGGCTGCTTAGCATTCAATTTAAAGTAAATTCGGCAACATTTACTCAGTGGGGTTCCGGTACACTGAGCGAATTTTCAAGAAATAACTCCGCAAAGATGCTTTTTGTAGGCCTAGAACTCGATATCCAAGATGAATTTGTTTAGACGGAGTTTGACGGCATAAATTGAAAAAAATTGGATGAAATTTCCGTTTGGTTTATGTTCTTGGTCGAGGGAAATGTTTGCAAAATGAATTCCCAATTCACACTTCACTATACATATACTAATGGAGGAGGTGGGCAGGGGACGTGGCGCGCCACACATCACGCCAGGCAAGGGTGTGCCGCGCGCCGGCCATATCGCCAGACCGGCTGGCATAGCGCGGCTCCCAAGGAGCCCATCCACTGGCGCTGGCCTCCTACTCGCTCGATGCCACATTCGTGTATTAATCCCCCAGGCCTTTTCCCGCATGCGTCGTACTTCAAAACTCATACGCACGTACGCGTCGGTTAAACAATGGAAACTTATGGGGTGTAACATCATCCCCCCTTAGGAATATTCATCTTCCAATGTAATCTTAGGCTTAAGAGACTCAACTCTTTTAACTGTTGCAAGAAAAATTTCGGCAGAGTCTCCTCTGTAATCTAGACTATCCCGAAACCTGAAATGAAGTAAAATCCAACATAGGTATCTCGTAGGATGCTATAAACAACTACTGCCCAACATAGACGTGAACAACTAAACAATACTGATATTATAAGAAATAAAGTAACAACTGAACAACCATCTCACCTCAATTGCATAATTTGTGTCAGGTATGGAGTAAGTGAGGATATCTAAACCTCATCTTCCCAAGCAATTCCTTCTACCTTTCTATTCCTCTATAAGACTTTAATAGGCTACAACTTTGGTTCTCAAATAGCCCCTATGCACTTGCCAATCTAATATCACTATTGAAGTCACTTCATAGGACTACTCTTTTGTAACCTAATCATTCTCAATTGGGTCAATTTGAGAAAAGGACTCCTACGCGCTTGCGTAGTGTTGATAAATAAATTCTAGCCCCGAAGGAAACTCTATCTCACAGGCCACTGGCCGATCATTCGGAGAATCTGGTATAGCATAGTGAATCTAGGGCTGGGCTTTCCCTTCTGATCAGATTTCATAACGCCCTTCATTGGCTAAGTTTTCAGGAATACCCGGTCGTTACTCCCCATGCCGTACAATAAGACTTCTTACAATACTAGGCTGCCAGGGCATATTGTCATGCCCCGCCTTGGGAGGCATGACTGGCACCTAGTTCCCTACTAGGATCTGAACTGCTGAGTTAACTGAGCATAAGCACCTCTGGTGTAGGGCTGACTCTAACTCTGGAATCAAGAAAACAACGGGCTATATAGCGGTTGTAAATACAACCTCGGCCGACAAGGCCTATAGCCACCTATGAAAGTAAACAACTAACCAGAGACAAACAATTATAAGGAGTCCTATGCGGGCCGACAAATCCACCATGATATCTAGTTATGGATGAAAAGCGAAATCAGGTGCTAATATGAACTATGACCGACAAGGTCATCAATCAACAACTAAACTAGGCCCCACACGGCCAACACACATAATCTAAATCACATATGGCCTCACACGACCAATATCAACTAATCGCAGGGAAATAATACAATCTGCAAGCCTCTAGGAGTAGTAAGATGGTCGGGAGAGGGCCCCGGCCTACCCATAGTATACAACAAAAGGAAGTAAACCTCTATTACTCAAGCTCCGGAAGATAGGAGCAGAAGGCCCTGTACAGCTGACTGGAACTACGAGGGATTTTCTCCTCGTCTATATGTACCTGCAGGCAAGTAATGCAGTGCCCCAAAAGAGGGCGTCAGTACCACAGGTACTGAGTATGTAAAATAATAAATTTAAATGACTGAAAATAAGAAATAAAGCTGACCACAGCTCAAGTAAGGAAACAAACTGAAACTGACTGAAATAATGGAATCAGGGCTAAACATAACTATAATGAGTAGAGTAGGAGTCATACCTGACAACGAGGCGTCCTACTGTCTAACTATCGATAACTAAATAAACGTACATAAACCTTACCTGGCCCCCATAAGCTGGAAGGTACAATCAACACAGAACAACCCACCTGGGCCCCCATTATCCTTAGTGAGTACATCTCAATCTGTATACCCCTATCTAGGTCATACTGCGTCAACTACTAGCTATAAGCATCCTGCCGATCCCCTGGGTATGCAACTTGGGGCCGCTGGGCCCCTGACTATAGCTGTTCCTGAGTCCGTAGGACTCCTGAAATCTACACCCCGGGCGCAAGCACTCGACGGGGGTGTGTATAGGCCAACCACGGCAAAATATGAGGAGCTAGCTCCCCATCTTCGTCCCTTGCGGATGGCATGCCGCTCTGTAGAGCGACGTATCCTCACCCTCTGGCGGACGAGTTGACACAACTATTAACCCTGGGGCGGTTACGAAAGCTATACAGGTAATCCAACCTAAAACAATACAAATACAAGTCTCAACTGATAACAACAACTATACATGATAACATACTGAACATGATAAAATATTTCTAAAATACTTTACTGGGATTCATATTAGATTGCTATACTGAAGAAACTAACTTGCCGAGAGAGACTGCCTTAACATACCTCATTCGCTATTTACCGATTAGCTGGCGAGGTTCGGCTAGTATTCAGCTGTTCTTCCCAATTGTAATCACATTACCAGAAGAATAGAGCTAACTTCATTACTATATTGGAAGAAAACAATAACTTATATGTATATATACTGACTATTCTTCAACTTATCGAAAGACGATCGAAAACTCGTAATTTATCGGGAATCTAGAAGGGAGAAATACTTACTTTAAGCCTGGGATTGTATTAACACTAGTTTGGAGCAATTCCAACAACTTTGGCTCGGCGGGACAACAATTCGCCGAGCGAATTTCATGAAACTAACTCCGTAGATATGCTCCTTGCAGCCTTATACTTCGATACCCGAAGTTAATTCTGATTTGGACAGTGTTTAGCAGCGTAATAGGACGAAAATTATATAAAACCTTCATCCTTCCTCTGTTCTGATCGATATATAATGGAAAATGATATAAAGTTTAAGGGTGAGGCCTATATATACTTGAAGCCGGATGCAAGGCAACGTGGCACGTTGGCCAACGCGCCATTTTGGTTCCGTGCCACGTTGGCTAACGCGGAGGTCAGGGCTCCGTGCCACTTTTCCCCTCTGGCAGCTTGATTCGGCCTCTTCTCGTGAAATCCCAACTTGGCACTTGTTCGACCCTTCCCCGGACCCTTTCCTCGCATGTATGACACTCTAAAACTCTCAACCAACATGCGAATAGGCCAACTAAATGCTAGAAACTTATGGGGTGTAACACATATCTTCTAATGAGTTTAACTTTTTCCCTCTAACTGATGTAGTATGCTCGGTTCAACTACTCCTAATTTACCCACTCCAGTTCATCATATAGGGGGCCTACATTTCCACCCATTACAGCTCTCTGGGCATCTTAATCGTGTGCTCTACTCGGCTATTTGTTTAGGGAAGACAAGTCGTACGCTACTCAACTGGCATCCCAATCTGTTCTAGTAGCTTTTCCAAAACCTAGCTGTGAGTTGCACCCTTTTGTCAGAAGTTGATAGACATTGGGACATCGTATAGCCGAAATATTTCTTTAATATTCAATTCAGCGTAATTTTTAGCTGAAACATAATTTCAATCGGCAGGAAATATGTTAATATTATTAGCCTTTCAATAATGACCCAAAAAGGGTCACGTTTACGTCTGGTACAAGGTAACCTGTAGCTATATTCATATTATCTACTTTCCACTTTCATGCAGGCATGGCTATCTCCTGACTTAGCCTACTAAGTTTTTGATGTCCAGTCTTGCCTCAGTTGGCATTGGAGCTCTGTGCCACAACTCGACACTATCTTTTCTCTTCCTATATCAAACCCGACATGAGGGAATAATGGACATGGTGTACCTCGCTACAGTCTACTAACAAAGCCCAACCACATTTGTGATGCAGAGTTGACGTCTAGGTCTCAAGACTCTATCCGCTACTATCTCACAGGCCAGATTCCCTGCTGGGCCTTGTCTCTAAGATGCACTAGACTAGGGTCTCCGTACCATCAGTCCTTTATCTCCACAATTAAAGGTGATACCACAGTATTCTAAGTCATAATCTCACTATCCTTTAGATGTCAGCTGTTATACCCTGGAAGCCTTAAGATCAGACCCGGGAGTTTGAAACAGAGAAAATAGAATTTTCTGCACTAGGTCAAAGAACGAGTTGTCTTGTGACCCATCAGGATGACCACGAGTCGTTAAGTAACTCGTGGTGAGGTGTTTGACTTAAGATGGAAATTCAAGTTTTTAGTGATCACAGGCATGACCACGATTCATGGTCATCCCCATGACTCGTTAAGTCAGCCGTGGTCAGGGATGGCTGAAGGAAGAGGAAGTATGGGACAATACACTTAACGGGTCCTCACCATGACTCGTTGGGATGTACCACGAGTCGTGGTGTCACTCGTGGTGACCCCCTGGTAATTTCTGGCAGTGTAGAATATGGGAGGTGAACACGAGTCGTAGTCACCAGTAACGACTCATTGAGTCCCCAGTGGGGAGCCCCAGTTGAATTTTTGGTAGTGTACTTGATGACTTGTGGCGATGACTCATGACCAATGGTACGACTCGTCCAGTCCCTCGTTGGGACGGGCAGTCTGCTTTTCTCTGCGAATTTAGTAAGGGCTTCTCTGTATTTTCTGTGATCCTAAGGCCTAAACTACGCCGTTTTAAGCTATGAATAGTGAGTTTTAAGAGGGGTAAGTTCATTCTAAGCTATTCCTATTCATGCATGCAAGCTTAAAAGTCTAGAGAGGTGATCAAGCTTAATTTCTCCCAAGTTCTTTTGAATTCTTCCTTGGGCAATCACAAAAGTTGTAGAATCAGATTCTCTCAGGTATATAATGTACGAATGGGTGAATTTGTTCACACCCATGCCCAATCCCTCTCTAATTCATGAAAATCTATATGTTGATCCTATGGGTTTTTAACCCAATGCATGAATTTCCTAAGTTTCTACCATGGGTTTGAGCTAAGAATGTTTTTATTATTGAATTATGATTCATGGTCAAGTTTTACAATGTTTTCAATTATAATCATATTTTCAAGTTTTATAAATCAATGTGCCCATCCATGAGAAGTTCATGAAAGTTGAGATCTATGATGTATGGTCAAGTATGATGAGACATTTATGGTGAAAAGCATGTTTTCAAGTTACCCATGTCTATGATCATGTTTTCAAGTGAAACAAGTATTTTCAAGCATGTTTAAGTATTGATCAAGCCCATATGTTCAAGTATGATTTATGATTTCACGAATTAGCTTACCACGTGGTTTTGGAGTCAAGACTCCCAATTATGTTCAACTTGTGGTATGGTTTGAGCCAAGGCTCCTCATGTATGATTTCAAATTTTATATGTATATGATTATTCAGCTTCATTACTAGACGATGCTCAACTTCATTGAAAAATGATGGAGAGCATATGCATATTTTTGGGAGTAGTGTCTAGCACCGAGTAGGCTAAGGGTCAGTCAACCCTATGCCTTAGAACTACTAGACAACGTAGGTATGATCAGATTATTTGGGACCTCCTTTATGAGGTTTCCCCTGCCCCAAGGGGTCTTCATCTTGATATCAATATAATGGTACCGTCTTTAGCCCTGGCAAGGTTTTAGATGGCTCTGCCCACTTGAGTGTGATAGTCGAGACCACGTAAGCTCTATCATGGTAATGTCAGTTATATGACGAGTCTCCCATGATTCCTCATGATTTTAGTTATGCATATTCATCATTCATGATATATATATATCTATGTATGTGTGTGTGTGTGTGTATGTATGTTCTAAAGCAGGTTTGACCAAATATTCATTTTTACTTATGATTATCAGATTTCATCTTTGGGTCATTCGATTTAGTTATGTTCAGATCATGATTTCAGAAAATAGCATGCAAGCCCTACTTTCGAATTCTTATCTTAATTTTGTTTCATATTGTGCATGTTTTAATGATTTTACTTACTTAAGAGGTTTTACTTGCCTTGAATACTCGGTACATTCTACGTATTGACCGCATACTCTATGCTGTATCATTTTATGATACAGGCTCCGATCTTCAGACTCAGCCCCGTCACTAGCCAGCTTCCGAAGTTAGCATCCAGTATCAGTTGGTGAGTCTTCATCACCCGAGGACCCTCCCTTATCAATTATTTCTTTACATTTTCAATTTCAGACTTAGAGAGTTAGCTGGGGTCTTATCCCATTAACTCATCAGATGTAGAGGCTTTTCAGACATAGATTGTATTCAGCTTTAGACTCGTGTTGTATGTTCAGATTTTATGTTATGTTTAGAATTCCTCTATGATTATTATGTTGATCTTCCGCTTTTATTGATTGAGTTAGAAGCTATGTTCATGCCATGGGTCGACTTGGAGTCTCTTGGGGTTCCTTGCGCCGTGTCTCAATTTGGGCCCATGTTAGGGTCGTGACATCAGCCTGATGCTTATTTCTCGGAATTCAGTGGCGATTCCAAGCTCTGTCAACCTGTCATAACCTAGAGGTGATTCTTTTTTCCTCCAGAGCTAGATACTCGTGCCTTCCCCTTGCTTCTATAGGCTGAGATCTAGGGTTCGTTCCCCTTGCATTATACTGACTTGGATATTATTGACCAAGTCTACCAGCCTGTATCGTTCTGACCACACTCGGGCCAATTTCATTCATATAATCTCTCTGTCCTTCAACATAACAAACTAGGGCTATAGCCATTATTCTGCAGGTATATCCTACCGTCATTAGCACACTGCAGTGGAATCAACTTTTTTCTGACCCGAGCTTTACGATTGCTGGGGTCTACTACTTATGGACTCTCACCCGTACTTGGGTGCTGCTAACAACCTTGCCTACTCTCCTGATTTACAGCCGTGAGAGTCTAGGTGACTTATTTAAGCACTAGGGGTCTTAACCACTTTCTAACACATTTTCTCAGAATCAACGGTTCTAGCCCTCTTTTACTATTTATTCTGGGCAACAACACGTTAATACTTATGCTCTCTGTCATACTGAGAATAAAGATGGGCGGTAGAAAATAGCCATATCTTACTATGGTAGGACTGAGGTATGGAACTTTACAACATCCGAAGGGTTGGTGGTAAGAATCCCGCAATTTCCCCCTTCTTTTGTACCTTTCAGGTAATTCGACATTAATTGTCGCCCCTGTCTAATTCTAAGTGCCTACTAAATAAGACAACTCATATATATGCTACACCTCTGACCTCCTACTTTGAGGCTGTAGAAAGAGATGGGAATGGTGCTGGCATATCTATTACCTTATGAGGTTCCTGGTGCCCCGGGATGATGATGGGGAGATTAAAAGACGTTTGCTTCCGCCCTTAGGCTATTTGTCTCCCAACTTTGGCACCTCACTGGTACGCTCTCCTGCTTTTGTAGCTTTCTTGCAGCTGACAGATGTCTGTCCCATATCAAACATTACTCTAGACAGAAATAACAATGAAAGCTTAGGGACTCATCCCTATACAACTCGGCTCTATAGCACGATCTGAGAAGAAGGAGGGGTAACCATACTATCATGTCTCATAGCCTTTTTCTTATAAAATATGGTGCACAACACATTTATAAACAAGACTCTACTAGACGTGACTTGCAGACTCCTTGGGATACGACTTGCTCTGATACCAAGTTTGTCACGCCCCACCTTGGGAGGCATATCTGGCACCCAATGCAACACTGGGATCTGGGCTGACCTAGCTGGCAATGTGCACCTATGGTTCCTACCAGCGACTCAAAATCAAGAAAAAAAACTACTATATCTCGGCTGTAAACATAACCTCGGGCCGACAAGGCCACAACACCAATAAAAGAAAATAGCTAACCCAGCCAACATAACAGTAAAAGGGATCCTATGCGGGCCGACAAGAACACCATGCTGTCTAGTTATAACAGAACCAAAAATAGGCAATCATATAAATACTAAAGCTGACAAGGATGCAAAAAAATGGTTAGACTAGGCCCTATACGGCCAACACAAAAAATAGGACATATGTAGGCCCCACACGACCAACATGAACATCTAACTGAAGACTATAGTCTGCGAGCCTCTAAGAATAAAAATAGTGGTCGGGATAGGGCCTCGGCGTACCCAATTATACTAATTAAACACAGGTAACCTCTACAACCTGGCAACACCGAATGAAAGGAGCTGGCCAATTTGCTGACTCTAAATAGCTGCTAAGAGATCTCACGATCTGTCTGTCTAAACCTGCAGGCAAGTATGCAACGCCCCATACTTGCGCGTTAGTACAATATGTACTAAATATGTAACGCAGTAAATAAGACTGAATAGAAGCTGATAAAGACTGAAGGTAAGTAGCAAGAAGGGGCAAAAGTTAACCTGTGAGCTTTTTTATCCATAACCTGCATTTAGTAAAATACTACACGTATATGAGCTGAAACTGTACGACAATACATTCATAGGCTACAACTAACAAGAAAGTATACAAACAAGAACCTAACCTGGCCCCCATAATCCAGGAAGGTGCAAGCAACACAGAAATAACCTACCGGGGACCCCATAAGCCCTGGCAGGTACAATCCAATGTATATACCCTATTCAGGTTCTTATGATTCTTCTGGTTCTACAGCCAACCTACCCAGCTTTTGGGTTCGCATATGAGCTCGCTAGACTCTTGTAACTGTGTCTGAGCCTATTGGCCTCCTGTAACTGCACACCCTGGGCACACAAGGCTTGACGGAGGATCAGTGATGCCGGTACGACATAAAAAGAGGTCCATACGTGGATGGACATAAATATGGCCTAGGACTGATTATGGTCCCATTGGACATCATATAGCTCCTCTAAGTGATCAATATCCCCGTAAGCGATGACATTATCACATAGCTCCTCTGAGAGATCAATAGCCCCATAGGCGATGACACAGTTAGCAACCCTGAAGTTGGTCAATGGAAGGCTATTGTAGGTGTGGTCAATCCCAACTGATGTACTGCATTTTAGTCTCAATCTAGCCACTCAAAAAGGCGTATCTGGCTCTTAGGGCCTTACGCAACTGCTACTTTCCCCTAGAATAGTCTGATAGTTGCCAACAGGCACACCTCGTGTGCCTATATCTAATCAGAGGATTTTGACATTGATCATAATCTCTAATGGTCTAGACCAGATAGGGCGAGATTTGGAGTGGCCTAAACGATACTCTAAATGTTATGCTAGTACATCGATAGCTCATAAGTGAACTGTAAGGTTGCAAACGACAAACTACTTAGTTCTTTTTCTTGGAACAACTGTAGGGCTGCTACTGATCGGACACGCTCCTGAGCAGTCAACCCCTAATCTCCCACAAGTAGCTTACTATAATTCTTAGCCTGAAGGTAATATTGTACTACTATGGTTCTAGTCCCTTAGACATTAACTTGGTATGTTTAGATTTCATATGGCTTTCCTGGGCAAATCTTAGCCTCATAAGCAGGTTTATCTGGACCTAGCCCCTCGCGAAAACCTGTACATGGGTCTCTATATGAGTAAGTTGGGGCGTTGGCCCACAACGAACTACTGATAAGATTCCCTCCTTAGGGTATCAGTTGGTCTATTAGACTTGTAGCAACTGGGATGGTTTCCTGGGTGACCTGTATGACAAATCGACTGAAAACTAACAGTCACTGGCAGTAGCTAACTAGATGGCAAACTTTCACTCAGTTCACTAGGCAACCCCGGTGCCGCTGACTCTAAGGTATGACCATCCTATCCAAATTCTAGCCCTGGAGGCGTTAAGGTGCACCAACGGCCTCTGGGAAAGCTTCACTTAAAATACAGGCGTCAAACTGAAAGTCATATTGCTCGGCTGCGCCTGATGCTGTACGACTTACCAAATTAGGCCCAACAGCTAACTATAAACTTCTAAGGCCTTGGCATGACAGTAAAACATTAGAATTCTACTAATACTGTGAACAAAAGAACAGAGGAGCTTTTATGATGCTCCTAGTGTGAGTCACACTTAACATACTCTTCCCCGATGAGGGATACTGCAATATACTCTCAATACATCTTCTAGAATCTAACCACAACATATATTTTCATAATCTACTAATAGCAGCTAATCACAACATACATGATTCTTATCTTGTAGTAGCCGCTAATTACAACCTATAGGATCGTTATCTCCATTAAAGAACATAGGTCATATCATTATACGACGAGAATAAATTGTCGAAGGGGCCAACCTTAACATACCTCGAATGCTGACTTTCGTTTATCCAATTAGTTTCCAACCTGAAGCCAGTAATTTCACTCAATTACAGCCTTTACGCTGAGAGAATTACGCTGAGAGAATAAGGCTATTTTAATAGTAGGAATCAATGAATAACAATATCTTTCAATAAGGTTAACTATAACTTCAACTCCGTTTCATTCGACTGAAAACTTACAATTTCTCAAGAGTAAAGAATGGAGAAATGCTTACCTCCTGTCTGTAGCCGCTTAGGACTCAATTTAAAGTAAATTCGACAACCTTTACTTGGAGGGGTTCCGGTACATCGAGCAAATTTTGAAGAAATAACTCTGCAGAGATGCTTCTCGTAGGATGAGAACTCGATATCCAAGATGAATTTGCATTTAGACGGAGTTTGACGGCATGATTTGATGAAAATAGGATGAAATTTCTGTTTTCTCTATGTTCTTGTTCGAGAGACATGTTTTAAAAATGAATTCCCAATTCACACTTCACTATATGTACTAATTGAGGAAGTGGGTAGGGGCCGCGATGTGCCACCCATCGTTCCAGGAAAGAGTGTGCCGCACGTCGGCCATCACGCCAAACAAGGGTGTCCCACGCGCTGGCCATAACGCCAGACTGGCTGGCATAATGCGGTGCCCAAGGCACCTGGCCCCAGGCCTCGGCCTCCTACTTGCTCGATGCCACGTTCATGTATTCATCCCACAGGCCTTTTCCCGCATGCGTCGGTTAAATGACGAAAACTTATGGGGTGTAACACGGTCCGTCAGGCTTGCAATGGTCCATCACTGCCGAGGGCTGGAGTCCCATTTCCCCTTTTATTTTATTATTTTAGTTCAGACATTAGAGTTAGCTGGGGGTTCCCAACGCTACATTTTCCCGTAGGTTATTAGTTTAAATGGGATTTAGATAGTGCTTACCCATTCAACTACTATATCCTAGCAAGGTATAATGGGCCTTCTCCGATGGAGGGTATACGTCAGACTCCACGATTAGCTCACGTGGTTATATGTCGGTTATAGACTCTCCCACACCACACCACATCACAAGTCAACATAGTTCAGTCTAGTTCAGTTATGAGTTTAGATCAGTTCAACTCTATAGTTTTCAGTCTATTTTTATAGTATTACAATGTAGCTTTCTATTACTCAATTTATGTATGTATGTTTTAGTTCCTTCTCGCATACTCAGTATATTTAAAGTACTGACACATACTTTTATGTTATATCATTTTATAATATAGACTCAGGCACCCAGCCTCAACACCGCGGTTACATCCTCTCAGCGATCTCCCAGTAGCTTCTATGGTGAGTCCTCATCTGCTGAGAGCCAGAGTCCCATTTCTAGTTTCATTTTTTTGGTTTAGTTAGACATTAGAGTTAGCTGGAGGTTTGTCTAAACTAAAACAATAAAATAAAACTAATCATTTCTAGTTTTATTTTGTTGTTTCATTTTAGACATTAGAAGTCTAACTAGAGCTCTCACTTCTCTTTATCATTTTCTCTCTCTAAGAAAACAAAAAACTAATTATAGAATGTTATGGAATGGAATATTCTATTCTTTACAAAAGGTGTATAAAAATAGGATAAAGATGCTCATCTTTTCTTGTGCTATACGATTTTACCCTTTTGATGACGGCCTCACTTACGAGGCACCTGCGAAATCTGGGAGGCACCTCTTGATCGCAGCTGGGGTCCAGAAAGTCAGGGCAAGGTCCTGCATTGGCACCTAAGTTTCGCAGGAGTTGACCTGCGTTCCGCAAGTGTGCCTTCAACCTCAAAGCAATGCTCTCCTGCGTTTGGCTTACATTTCACAGGTGTCATCCTGCGAAACGCATGTCCTCTTCTTCCAACACCATGATTTTTGTTCAACTTCTTTGTTTCTCTTTTTAAAATTAAATATATGTAAAAACCAAAGAGAAAGGGAATAAAATCTTCCTAAATGACTTGAAAACCAAGCAAAAACTTATGTTTAAAAGCCTAATGAGTTGGTAAATTACCAACTCATCACTAACATATGGAAAAAGAGTGAAAAGTGGTCCAAGGTGTGAAGAAAGAAGAATTCAAGAGAAGTTGGTCTGGTGAGATAGCTAACGTGGCGCGCCAACCACCAAACTTTAGAGAAAATTATGCTCAGGTTGGTGCTATGGCTGGTGCATCGCACTAGACCTCAAACTTCAGAAGAATTATTCATCAACACCTTGGAGAATTGAGTGGCGCGACACGCAGAGAGGTTTCAGACTTGAGAAAATTTTCTAACACTCTAGTAAAGTGGCAGAAGCAACGCACCAGGTCCCAGATTTGTAGAATTTTGATTAACACCTTAGTGAGATGGCTGGTGCGGCATGCCAGAGACCAAACTTCAGAGGAAATTCAAGCCAAGTGTGGCGAGATGAGTGGTACGGCGCGCCAGGGTTTGTGCTGGGCAGATTTTCTAAGTCTAAAAGCTGAACTGCTTGAGGGCAAAAGAATCATTTGTTACCTAACTTATAAATACCTAGTCTATGACATTTGTTAGGTATCTTCTAGTAGATTGATCAATTGTACGCAGTCTTTTTGGAGGAGAGACAAGAAGTTCATTTTCTTCTAGGTTTTTCTTTTTTACTTTATCTTTGTTAATTTGAATGATGAATTCTTAGGTTTTACACTTGAACAAGAGTGGCTAAACTCCTATTCTGGGGTTTTGGCCATGACTGATGGTTGTAGTTTGAACATTTGTTTATGCTAAACTTTAAATTCTTCTTTTCAAGAGTATTTATGCTGTCTTGTTTTCCTGCCTATCACTAGATTGATCACCTTTTGAATATTATCTATTGTCTATTGGTTGAACTCAGGATAGGGAACTAAGAGGGTTAAAAGGAAGCATAGAATAGATTTCAATTATCTTGTTCACATAGTTCAAGAGTTAATTTCGTTGTTGAGGATAGGGATATATCCTGCAACCTTATTCAGCTAAGCCAAGCAGCTTCAACCGTCGTCTCATGTTTCTTTTGCAACCATAGGGATATAGGTGTTAGGGTTCATGAGATAGTTTTTGGCTATTCGAAAGAATAGTTGAGAAGTGAGTTCGTAACTTGCAACTAGCAATCTTAAAAGAATGTTATCTAGCATATTCGAATCCCAAAACTCAATCTGACATCAAAAGGTGTCAAAACCCTAGATTCTATCATCATTCGAATTATAAATACTCTACAAACAAATTTAATTCTTAATTTGATTTACTTTCCAAAGCTAGTAGAATAATCCGAAAACCATTTTCCCCATTTTACTTGCATTTATTTTAATAATAAAATAAAAGTTCAGATTTAAGCAATTAATCTATCTAGTCTCTGTGGGTATGACATAGGGACTTCTCCATCCTATATTACTTGATGACCACGTGCGCTTGAATGCACTTGGCGACATCAAGTTTTTGGCGCTGTTGCCGGGGACTTGAATTGATTGATTGTTTATGGTTAGGATTTTTATTACACTATTCTGCACTTTACACTTGTTGTTGGGTTTTGAAAGTTTGGTGTTTGTTTGGTATGCCAGCTACTAGAAGTCACGGACAAGACTTGCCTCACTTTGATACAAAAATTGAAAGGACTTTTCATCAATTAGCGATGGTAGAAAACAATGAGCAAGCACAGGGAAACAACCAAGATAGGATTCCAGTGTAAAATTTGCCCCAGCTAAACTTAGAGAATGCTTCCATAGCAATCATCAAGTCGGCCATCACTGGGAACTTTGAGTTGAAAGAGGGAACTGTGGTTGGTTCAAAATACTTGTCAATATTAGGGCAAGCCGCACGAGGATCCCCATAGGCATTTGATGATGTTCATGGAACTTAGTGAAAATTTTCACTATCAAAACATTTCAGATGAGTATGTTAAGCTCACTCTGTTTCCATTCTCATTAATTGGTGAGGCGAAGGAGTTGCTTCAGAATGACCCAGCTGGGTCCATTACTACCTGGAAAGATCTTTCCAATAAGTTCATAAATAGGTTTTTCTCTTCGAGGAGAATGAAGGAGTTGAGAGGAAAGATCTCAGGATTTGTTTAAAAGGATAGCGAGACCCTAGCTCAAGCATGGGAAAGATACAAGGGATACTTGTGAGATTGCCCGCACTGTATGAATCTAAAGGAGATTATTTGGCACAAATTCATAGAAGGGCTGAAGCCAGAGTCTAAGATTTACTGGACGCTAGCACACAAGGGCAAATCTTGTCCAAAAGCTATAATGAGATAAAGGCTTTGTTGAATCTCATGTTAACTAGGAGCCAAGATTATCAGGATTCAGGCAGAGGTTTTACAACAACCAAAGTCCCAAGGAAACTTAAGGTTGATGGTCTAGTAGCAATTCGAGTGGATATTAGTTAGTTGGTAAATGTGATCAGCAAGTTAGTAACCACACCAGCTACATTTTAGGTTCATTAGGTTCAACAAGTTCATACTGCACTGCCATTATATGAGGTGCATGGATAAGGTCATACATATTCAGGTTGTCCACTAAACCCAGAGTCTATTTATTTTATGGGTCAAAAAGTCATGGTGGAGTTTTTGCAGGTTTTACAGGAATGTAGCTAATCCATCATAGGGAGGAAATCAGAACTTTTAGAGGCCCTCGAATAACTTTCGGAGACCTCAGGGCCAGCAGCATGGCATTTCTTTAGAGAAGACCATGAAGTAGTGGACGGTTTAGCTGACTTAGGTTGTTAATGAGATGTAGAAGTCAATCCATGAGTTGGAAAGGCAAATGGATCAATTGGCCCTTTAGCAAAAAAACATACCGCAAAGGGCACTTCCAAGTAATATTGAGAAGAACCCCAAGGAGAATGTCAATGCAATATCTTTGCGCAGTGGAAAGGAGCTAGGTGAAGTGATACCAAGAGATTAAAAGGTGGAGATAGAGCAGGTTGCAAAGTCCAAGTAGGAGGTTGGTGAGTCAAGTAACTCATAGTAGAAATTGGTAGAAGCTAGACCACCTTTTCCATTCCCAAAGAGATTCAAAAAGTAGAAGGAGGACGCAGCTTGTAAGAAGTTTCTTGACATGTTGAAGAAGGTACATATGAATCTACCATTGGTAGAGTTGTTGCAAGAGGTTCCTAAGTATGCCAGGTATCTGAAGGATATTGTGGCAAACAAAAAAAGGCTCACAGAGTTCAAAACTGTGGCTCTCATGGAGGAGCGCAGTTCTTGGGTGCAAAATAAGATCCTAAAGAAGCTTAAAGATCCTGGGAGCTTTACTATTCTAGTCATAATTGGAAGCCGAGAGGTCATCTCATCATTGTCTGATTTGGGTGCAAGCATCAATCTCATGCCGCATTGTTGTTTAGGACATTGGGGTTAGGAGAACCACATCCCACCACAGTGACATTGCAGTTAGTTGATAGGTTTATTACTTATTCCGAGGGCATTATTGAAGATGTGTTGATTAAAGTGGGACCATTCATCCTGCCAGTGGATTTCATCATCCTTAACTATGAGGCTGACGAAGCAGTTCCCATCATTTTAGGAAGAGGATTCTTGGCCACCGTTGATGCAGTTATAATGGTGACGTCAGGCAAGAAGTCAATGACTGTGGATGGCCAAGAGGCAGTTTTTGATGTATTCAGAGTAGCAAGATTGCCACATGACTATGAGGAGATTATGATGAACACAATGGTGGAGCTGGGAAATTCTAAGAAGGTTGTTGAGCAACATGTATTTCGAGTTGACTCAGCAGGAAAGTAGGTTACTAATCATCTCACTCAATTGGAGGAGTGAGATGTCTTGCATCATGCCGTGATATTAAATCAGGTGCTGCACAAGAGGCAACTCGTGAATGCCATGCCATGACTATAACTAAGGTGCTTGGTGGGAGGCAACCCATCTTTCTAACACATTTTTGTTTTGTAGAGATGAATAGGGAATTTGAGGTGAAAAAGTGAAGAAAGGAAACTGGAAAAATTCCAAGTGTGGGCTGCCTGGCGTGGGGCATCAGGTGTTGAATTTCAGAAGAATGTTTTTTTAGGTTGGCATAGTGGTTATCACACCGCGCCAGACCCACTTCACCAAGAAAAGTTTTTTCTAAGTGTAGGGTGAAATGGATGGCGCGCTGCGCCATGTGCAGTCTGGGCAAATTTTTTTTGGGTCCATGGGTCAAATCTGACCCAAGGACCCTAATTTAATAAAAAATCATGACCCATGCTTTTATTTTAAATTTTCATTCATCTTCCCTCTCTAAAAAGTCAAAAGAAAAAAGAAAAGAATTTTCTCTCACTTTCTCTCTTAGGCTATAACTCCCTCTCCCTTTTTTCCCCATTCTTGTCTTCTCCAAAAAGCTTAGTGAAGAAAACTTCTTCAACTCAAGCAAGTAAATTTCTTCCTTCCTTTGGTAATTAATTTTGTGAGCATGCTTCCATTATCCTTTCTTCCCCAAGTTGAAAATCCAAAAGTTGGGTAAGAATCTTAAACTTCATAATAAGGGTTTTCATGACTTAAATCTCATATGTTCTTCCATAATAATATTATATCCTTGATTGGGTTGCCTGTTTTGGTCGAATTTTGGTGGTTTGGAGTTGTGAGTGTGAAGAGGGTGATGAATGGGTTATAGAGGAATTTCATAAAATTAGTGAATTGGAGTACTTTTGTAGAGAAAGTAATTGCTTGAATAGTGTGATTCTTGAATTGTGAAACAATTGGGTTGTTGAAAAATTCATGTTAATTCTTTGTTGAAAGTTAGTGAAATTCATGATTAGTTGTTAGTTGAATCTATTTTGAATACTTCCACACTTGGGTTGTTATGAGTGGTGAATTAAGAGTTGAGAAGGGAAATGAGTGGCTAAATTGAAGCACTCTTGAAGAAAAAATAAATAAGAGGGGTATAAGGGAAAATCATGAGCATGGTTTTTAGTGTAAAGTTGGTGAATAATTTAGGTTAATGAGATTTGGCATGAGAATAGGGGAAGTCTGAGTACCCTTTTTGACAAATCTCATGATTTTGTTAGAGAATTAAGTGTGGGGTCATTTTGCACCTCTTACACCTAATTAGCTAGCCTTGATATTCATGAACTAATTTTGTAAGGCTATTATTGTTTGGCAAGTACTATGGCATCACGAGTAGACAAAGGAAAGGAAATAGTAGTTGCTAGCAAAGGATTCAAAAGGCTTAGGAAGGAGTTGCATCGAGCTCATCAGCTAAAAAGGCACCCCTGCTAGGAGGTTTGGAGCCAAGGCCACGGAGGAGAATGGGCTCAAGTGGCTTAATGCCCAAAAGGAAGCCAAGTATTCCCCGAAGAATTGAATTGATAAGGGTCGTCTGGCACTTGAGTTCCCCACCATTCGGGACACCATTTGAGAGTTAGGGCTTGGGTATGTCTTTACTAATCTAGAGGAGTGCAACCTCACCTTAGTGAGGGAATTTTATGCCAATTGGAACACCTCGTATGGAGAGAGCACAAAGATTAAGGTGCGGGGACAAGTGGTCCATTTCATTACATTCCTTGTGTCACGACCCAAACTTACACTTGGATCATAGACACGGGACAAAGAGCTCCGAGAGACCCCATGTTGACCCATGGCATGAGCATACATCTAATTCAATCACATGAGCGGAAGACTTAACATAAAGAACGTATTATACATAGCATAAGGGAAAAATCAGTACTAGACTTATACAATACGGTGGAATATAACTTGTAGTCTGATAAGCCTCTAAACATGAAAGGCAGATTGATGGGATAACTCCCCAAATAATCCAATATCCAAAAATTGAAAGAAATAACATAGAGTGTGAATATGTAGCCCTTGGAACATGAGGACTCACCAAGTATGCTGAGGGCAAGGCTGAAACTAGCTACGAGTGAGGATGATCTTGAGAACTTCATGATACAACATAGAAAAGTATGCGGTCAGTACATGAAATGTACTGAGTATGCAAGGTAAGTAAAATGGACATTTAAAAGCATATAAGAAATTCATAAATAATCATAAGAGTAGGACATCATGCTCGTATTGTAAATCATAATAACATATCATATGGCTCAAGTTTTTCAAAACATAATAGCAGGGCAATCTTTGATCCTGTGTTCGGGCTTGCCACACCCGAAACAAGCATCCGCGCCGACCAGGCACATCCTGGGATGATTCTTGCCGCACTTCGCACAAATTGGAAAACTGCGCTCCACCTGCATGCTACCATGATCCCTCGAGCCTGTAGCCCTGCTCCTCTAGTCTCCCTTGAACCTGGATAGCGCTAGAGCAATGGACCTGTGCTGGGTCTGCTGACATGGTCCACCTCCTGAACTTGCCTAAGAACCCATAACTGTCGATCCTGGCCCTCTTAGCCTCTCTCTGCCTCCTGTAGACTGACTCCATCTGCTGCGCGTGCAACACAATACGGGGAAAATTAATGTCATGGTGAAGCATGGCGATCTGGCAATCCTTGTCTAAGTAATCATCTATTCCATGCACAAAATGGATCACCTGAGCCCGCTGATCCATCACCAACTCCGGAGCATATTTTGATAACTAGGTGAATTCCAATGCATATTCCTGGACCGACATATTACTCTGCTTCAAATTAACAAATTCAGCGGCCTTAAGCTCCCTCATCTCCCAAGGGAAGAACGATCCATGAACGCGGTGTGAAACTCCTCCCAACTTATTGGGCCCGCACCCGCTGCCCTAGCATATCTCCATTGCTTGAACCATATATGTGCTACCCCCTTAAGCTGATAGGAGGTCAAATCAACACATTCCCCATTGTTCACCCCTATAACCTAGGTGATCTTTAGAATTTCCTCAATAAAGTCATGTGGGTCCTCGTCTACCTTCGACCCCATGAACTCTGGAGGGCTCATCCTCAAGAAGTCCCTCACCCTAGCTTCCGTTGCATTCCCATTCTGAGGGAGATGCACCAGTGTCTGATTCTAGACCTGGGCGGTCATGGCCTGTGACAACATCTGAGTCGCTTCCCTAAACTTGGCGTGGGCAGCTGGCTCTGGTTCGTGCTCCTCATGGACGGGTGGAGCTGGCTGATTCTCACCATCATGGGCACCCTCATGATCATTACCATTTCCGTTTCTCCTGGTATTTACTCGATGTGGAGGCAGGATCTGCAAATGCGAACAACACAAATTAGAAGAGTAAAGGACGTTCATCGCACGACATAGATCATGAAAGAAGGGAACATTTCCTAAACATCTAGTAGCCTCTTCGTCATAAGTGCGGCGCGATTCATACCCATGAAAAAGACTCTACTTAATGCGGCTTTAAGACTCTCTAGGACACTTCAAAATCTATGGCTCTGATACCAAGTTTGTCACGACCCAAACGTACACTCGAATCATAGACATGGGACAAGCATCCCCGAGAGACCCCAAGTCGACCCATGGAATGAGCATACATCTAATTCAATCACATAATTGGAAGACTTAATATAAAGAACGTATTCATAGCATAGCATAAGGGAAAATGTAGTAATAGACTTATACAATATGACAGAATACAACTTGTAGTCTGATAAGCCTCTAAACTTGAAAGGCGGATTGATGGGACAACTCCCCAACTAACCCAATATCAAGAAACTGAAAGAAATAACATAGAGTGTGAACATGTAGCTCTCGGAACATGACAACTTACTAAGTACCCTGAGGGCAAGGCTGAAACTGGCTATGGGTGAGAATGAGCCTGAGAACTGGGACCTGTATCATGAAATGATACAGCATAGAAAGTATGTGGTCAGTATGTGGAATGTACTGAGTATGCAAGGTAAGTAAAAAGGACATTTAAAAGCATATATGAAATTCACAAATGATCATAAGAGTAGGACGTCATGCTCGTATCGTAAATCATAATAACATATCATATGGCTCAAGGTTTTCAAAACATTCATAACATAACATAATCATAATCTTAATAGAAGAGGTTTACTTAACATGACTTGAGTCAAAATACATAATCATAACATGCATAAATCGTGAGGGACAGTGGGAGATTCTCTTAACCGACATACCCCATATGAGCACACATGAAGCCCGACTTGTAACCCTAGTCGGGAGGGTGTTCGTACCTTGCCACTGGTAGAACCATGAAAGTGTGATATCACCATGAAAAGGGCCATTTGGGCCAGGAACTAACATGATAGGGTCCCGACATACCATGATGGCACGTAGTTCATGAGATCCGGGGCTTAATCTGAACCCCGAACCTACTCGGTGTTCAATACTACTCCCAAAACATATATAGTGTTTATAATAATACATTCATGAGTTCATGGGTTAGTTAAATCATGATAATTGTAAGCATGCTTGAACATATGTGAACTAGCCATGACATGAGGCCCGTGAATCGGCCAAAAACATAATTCATGAATAATAAGATTCATACATACTTGTAGATCATGTACATAGCTTGAATTTCATAAAATCATAATGGGTAATAAAATAAATTCATAATTTAAAACATAATTCATGTTGGGCTTAACATCGTTGAGAAAAATAGCTCATAATTAGATTCATCATGGGGCATGCATAATTAAGCTCAATTGCTTAGAAAATCAAAATCATCAACATTATAATCAATTTAAATCTAAAAAGATGATAGAAATACATAGATTATGATAATATTTCAAAATTACAAAACCCACAATTAAATCATTAGAATTTATATAATCAAATACAAAACCCCATGAGTTTTTGATAAATTTTGTGTAAAATCATAGAGTTGGAACATGGGTGTGGAAGGATCTACCCATTGAGGACCTTACAGACCTGGAGACACTTGATTCTTAATCTCCCTTGAAAGCCCAAGATGGAATTTAGAGAAATTGGGGAAGAACAACTTGAATCACCTTCTAGACTCCTCTCTATACTCTTGCATGCATGAATGAGGATTAACATGGACTAATCGCCCTTAAAAGGCCCTATTCAGACCCTAAAATGATATAGTTTATGCCTTAGAAATTTAGAAATTACGAAAACATCCTTACTAAAACATAGAAATTTTCTGGTTGCCAGTCCCCACGAGGGACTTCATGAGTCGTTGCCATGGGGCACGAGCCGTGGTTGGGATCCGTCATGCTCACTGCCCAAAATACTCAAGGGACCCCACGAATCGTGGTGGCTGACCACAACTCATGGTCACCATTCGTGATCCCCACTACCCAAAACCTTGATCAACCATGCAATCCAAGCCACGAATGACCTCACGAGTTTTGAGGTCTTACCACGACTCGTGGTCACCATCCGTGGTCTTCACTACTCTTTCCCACTTTGCCAACTGGTCCACCTAGGCCACGAGAGACCTAACGAGTCGTGTGTCCTGACCATGACTCGTGGTCATGCCCGTGGTCTCACCCCTAAACTTAGTCATGCCCTGCTTGACCACGAGTCACTTCACGATTCGTGGTCATTCCTCACGACCCACCTCACCGGTCATTCTGTGACCTGGTGCGAATTTTCAGGTTTTCTCTATTTTGACTCCCGGGTCTGATCCTTGGGTTCCCAGGGTATAACAATATCTCCCCCTTAGGAACATTCTTCCTCGAATATTAGAAACATGTAGAAAACTAAGAAACAAGGAATTATCATATGCAATTACTGATCATTTAAGTTGAAAACTGACGGATTGACTACCTCCGAAAAGAACTACATAACTGAACTAAATTCTGATACCACATACATATACCATATCATAAAATGAACTTGTACGCATGAACTGAACATGAAATCTGGTTAAAGGTTTAGGGCAAAAACTGATACCTGAAACTGAAATTGGACCAGTAGAGAACAGGTGTGGGTATCTAGCCATTTTATTCACTTCGGCTTCCCACGTAGCTCCTTCAACATGCTGATTTCTCCATAATATTTTAACTAAAGCTACTTCTTTATTCCTCAGCCTCTGAACCTGACGATCTAAGATTTCCATCGGAATTTATTCATAGCTGAGGCTATCCTTTACATCAACGCTGTCCACCGGGACTACTAAAGCTGAATCGCCCAAGCACTTTTTCAAAAGTGACACATGAAACACAAGATGAACTGAAGATAACTCTGAGGGCAAGTCCAACTCATACGCCACCTTACCAACTCTTCTCATAACCTGGTAAGGACCAAATATCGGGGACAGAGTTTCCCTTTCTTTCAAAACCGCATGGATCCCTTCGTGGGAGATACCTTTAGAAATACCCAGTCATCAACATCAAACTCTATATCCCTTCTCCTTACGTCAGCATATGATTTCTAACGGCTTTGAGTGGTCTTCAGCCTATCCCTTATCAACTGAACCTTTACCATGGCCTCATGAAACGAATCAGGTCCTATCATGGCTGCCTCACCAACCTCAAACCATCCGATGGGTGATTAGACCTTCACCAGTAAAGAGCCTCGAATGGTGCCATTTGGATACTGGAGTGATAACTGTTATTATAAGCAAACTCGATTAAGGGAAAATGATCATCCCAACTACCTTTAAAATCCATAACACATGCCCTCAACATGTCCTCAAGAGTTTGAATTGTTCACTCCACCTGGCCATCCGTTTGTGGATGGAATGCGGTGTTGAGCTTAACCTGAGTCCTAAGCCCCTTTTGGAAAGACCACCAAAACTGAGAGGTAAACTGACTACCTCGGTGTGAAATAATAGACAAGGGCACTCCATGAAGTTAAACCAACTCTCGAATATACAACTTGGCATAATCATCCGCTGAATTTGTGGTCTTGACCGGTAGAAAGTGTGCAACCTTGGTTAACCTGTCCACAACAACCCAAATGGAGTCATACTGTCTCCGAGTGCAAACCTATTATAAAGTCCATGTTAATCTCTTCCCACTTCCATGTGGGAATATTGATATCCTGAAGTATGCCTCCTGGCCTTTGATGCTCAACTTACACTTGCTGACAGTTTGGACATTTGGTTACGAACTCTGCAATATCCTTCTTCATACCATCCCACCAATATATTTCTACATCTTCATAGATCCCGGATGGATAGAATATCTGGTACCATGTGCCTCATGTAATATCCGAACCCTCAAATTATCAACGTCCGAAACACATAGTCGACCCTGGTATCGTAGCACACCATCTCCCCCTTGGGAGAAAACCTACACCTTTTGATTATGCACTTCTTCTTTCAGCTTCCTCAAAATTGGATCCTCATCTTGCTTAGATTTGACATCAACTACCAAGGATGATTTTGACCCATTCTGCACAACAACACCGCCATCAGTCAAGTCGATCAATGTAACTCCCAATCGTGCAAGTCGGTGGACATCCTTCACCAACTCCTTCTTTCCCTCATCCACGTGGGACACACTCTCCATGGAGAGCCTATTAACTGCACCCGCAACCACATTAGCCTTGCCCGGGTGGTAAAGAACACTCATATTGTAGTCCTTTAGCAACTCCAACCACCTTCTTTGCCGAAGATTGAGATCTTTTAGCGTAAACACATACTACAAGCTCTTGAGATCCGTGAACACGTCCGCTTGGACCCCATACAAGTAATTCCGCCATATCTTCAATGCAAACACCACCGCGGCCAGCTCAAGATCATGGGTCGGATAATTCTTTTTGTAAACTGTCAGCTGTTGAGAGGTATATGCTATTACTTTCCCATGCTGCATTAACACACATCCCAGTACAACTCTTGAAGCGTTAAAATATACAACAAAGCCATCCATACCCTCGGGTAAGGTCAACACTGGTGCTGAAGTGAGTCGGGTCTTCAATTCCTAGAAACTTTCCTCACAAGCCTCCGACCATTGGAACTTCACCTTCTTCTGAGTCAACTTGGTCAAAGGTGTTGTTGCAATAGATGAGAAACCCTCAACAAATCTCCGGTAGTAACCTACTAGGCCCAAGAAACTCCGAATTTCTAAAGGACTCACTGGTCTAGGCCAATTCTTCATTGCCTCGATTTTCTAAGAATCTACTTTTATGCCCTCACCTGGTACCACATGGCCTAGAAATGCCACCGAGTCCAATCAAAACTCACATTTGCTGAATTTTAC
This sequence comes from Datura wrightii, assembly GCA_035772735.1. Taxonomy (NCBI): domain Eukaryota; kingdom Viridiplantae; phylum Streptophyta; class Magnoliopsida; order Solanales; family Solanaceae; genus Datura; species Datura wrightii. The sequence goes on along the minus strand of JASDFA010000003.1, from coordinate 114,192,162 downwards.
ATACAACTGACGATCCTTGAGGGTATGAAGCACTATTCACAAGTGAGCGGCATGCAATCACGAACATGTCCAGATATTGCTTGAACACCCTGTTAATCAGGTCCATAAAATATGCAGGAGCATTGGTTAGTCCAAAAGACATAACAACAAATTCGTAGTGACCATACGGAGTCCTGAAAGCGGTTTTCAGGATGTCACTCTCCCGAACTCTGAGCTGGTGATATCCGTACCATAGATCTATCCTCGAGAAACACCTGGCACCCTGCGGCTGGTCAAATAAATCATTAATGCTGGGAAAGGGGTACCTATTATTGACTGTGACCTTATTCAGCTGCCGATAATCAATACATATCCGAAGGGATCCATCCTTCTTTCGAACAAAGAGAACCTGTGCACCCCATAGAGACTTGCTCGGTCTAATGAAACCCTTATCCAACAAGTCCTTCAACTATTCTTTTAACTCTTTTAGCTCGACGAGAGCCATCCTGTAAGGAGGAATGGAGATAGGCTGCTTATGCGCAATGGATCAATACCGAAATCAATTTCCCTTTCCGGAGGAACACCTGGAAAATCATCGAGGAAAACCTTCGTATACTCACACACCCCTGGAACTGATTGAATAGTCGGGGTCTTGGACTCTACATCCTTAACCCTAATTAGGTGGTACATGCAACCCTTAGAGATCATTTTCCTGGCCTTGAGGTAAGAGATAAACCGACCGGCTGGTATGGCTGAACTACCCTTTCATTCCAAAACTGACTCACCCGAAAACTAGAATTCCACTGCACAGGTCCAACAGTTAATGGAAGCGTAACATGCAAACAACCAATCCATACCCAAAATGATGTCAAAGTTAGTCATGGCCAATTCTACTAAGTCCACGGAGGTAACCTTATGCAACACCATAATGGGGTAACCCCTATACACCCGCCTAGTTACCACTGATTCATCGACTGGAGTAGATACGGAGAATGGTTCTGAAAAAATTTCAGGACTAACTCCAAACCTACTAGAAATATAAGGGGTCACAAAAGACAAAGTAGCTCCTGGATCTAACAAAGCATAAGCACCAGTATGGAAGACTTGCAACATACCCGTGACCAAATCTGGTGAAGCTTCCTGCTCCTGACGAGGCACTAGGGCATAAAACCTGTTTTGGCGCTGACCACCTACTGAACTAGCACAAGCACCATACTGAGGGGATCGTGCTGCTGGAGTGGTAGAACTAGCGGCAGGGAAATATCTGATCGTATTTCTGGGCTTTCCACACCCGAAACAAGCATCCGCATCGACCAGGCACCTTTCGGGATGATTCTTGCCGCACTTCGCAAAACTAGAAAATTGCACTCCACCTGTATGTTACCATGATCCCTCGAGCCTGTAGCCCTGCTCCTCTGGTCTCCCTTGAACCTGGATAGCGTGATGGCTAATGATGGAGCTGGAGAAATGGACCTGTACTGGGTTTGCTGACGTGGTCCACCTCCTGACCTGTCTTGAGAAACCCCATAGCTGTCGGTCCTGGCCCTCTTGGCTTCCGCCTGCCTCCTGTAGATTGACTCCATCTACTGCGCATGCAACAAAATACGGGTGTGAAGCATGGCTATCCAGCAATCCTTGTCCAAGTAATCATCTATTCCATGCACAAAATGGCTCAACCGAGCCCGCTGATCCATCACCAACTCTGGAGCATATTTCGATAACCGGGTGAATTCCAATGCATATTCCTAGACCAACATATTACCCTGCTTCAAATTAACAAATTCAGCTGCCTTAAGCTCTCTCATCTCCCGAGGGAAGAACCTATCCATGAGCGCGGTGTGGAACTCATCCCAACTTATCGCGCCCGGAACCACTGCCCTAGAATATCTCCATTTCTTGAACCATATATGTGCTACCCCCTAGAGCTGATAGGAGATCAAACCAACGCATTCCCCATTGTTCACCCCCATAACCTGGGTGATCTTCAGAATTCCTTAGTAAAGTCATGTGGGTCCTCGTCTACCTTCGACCCCATGAACTCTGGAGGGCTCATCCTCAAGAAGTCCCTCACCCTAGTTGCTGCTGCATTCCCATTCTGAGGGAGATGTGCCACTGTCTGATTCTAGACCTGGGCGGTCATGGCCTGTGCCAACATCTGAATCGCTACCCTAAACTCGGCGTGGGTAGCTGGCTCTGGTACGTGCTCCTCATGGATAGGTGGAGCTGGCTGATGCTCACCATCATGGGCACCCTCATGATCATTACCATTTCCATTTCTCCTGGCATTTACTCGATGTGGAGGAACGATTCTGCAAATGCGAACAACATGAATTAGAAGGGTAAAGGACGTTCATCGCATGACATAGATCATGAAAGAAGGGAACATTTCCAAAACGTCTAGTAGCTTCTTCGTCATAAGTGCAGTGCGCTTCACACCCATGAAAAAGACTCTACTTAACGTGGCTTTAAGACTCACTAGGACACTTCAAAACCTATGGCTCTGATACCAACTTTGTCACGACCCAAACGTACATCCGGATCGTAGACACGGGACAAGGAGCCCTGAGAGACCCCAATTCGACCCATGGCATGAGCATACATCTAATTAATTCACATGAGTGGAAGACTTAACATAAAGAACTTATTCATAACATAGCATAAGGGAAAAAGCAGTACTAGACTTATACAATACGGCGGAATACAACTTGTAGTCTGATAAGCCTCTAAACATAAATGGTGGATTGATGGGACAACTCCCCAACTAATCCAATATCTAGAAACTGAAAAAATAACATAGAATGTGAACATGTAGCGCTCGGAACATGAGAACTCACTAAGTACGCTGAGGGCAAGGCTGAAACTTGCTATGGGTGAGAATGAGCCTGAGAACTGGGACCTGTATCATGAAATGATACAGCATAGAAAGTATGCGGTCCGTACATGGAATGTACTGAGTATTCAAGGTAAATAAAAAGGACATTTAAAAGCATATATGAAATTCATAAATGATCGTAAGAGTAGGACGTCATGCTCGTATCGTAAATCATAATAACATATCATATGGCTCAAGGTTATCAAAAACATTCGTAACATAACATAATCATAATCTTAATAGAAGAGGTTCACTTAACATGACTTGAGCCAACATACGTAATCATAACATGCATAAATTATGAGGGACAGTGGGAGATTCTCTTAACCGACATACCCCATATGAGCACACATGAAGCTCGACTTGAGGGTGTTCATACCTTACCACTGGTAGAACCATGAAAGTGTTATATCACCATGAAAAGGGACATTTTGGCCAGGGACTAACATGAAAGGGTCTCGACATACCTATGGTAGCACATAGTTCATGAGATTCGGGGCTTAACCTGAGCCCCGAACCTACTCGGTGTTTGATACTACTGCCAAAACATATATAGTGCTAATAATAATACATTCATGAGTTCATGGGCTAGTTAAATCATGATAATTGTAAGCATGCTTGAACATATGTGAACTAGCCATGACACGAGGCCCGTGAGTCGGCCAAAAACATAATTCATGAATAATAAGATTCACACATACTTGTAGATCGTGTACATAGCTTGAATTTCATGAAATCATAATGGGTAATAAATAAATTCATAATTTAAGACATAATTCATGTTGGGCTTAACATCATTGAGAAAAATAGCTCATAATTCGATTCATCATGGGGCATGCATAACTAAGCTCAATTTCTTAAAAAATCAAAATCAACAACATTATAATCAAATTAAAACTCAAAATATGATCAAAATCCATAGATTATGATAATATTTCAAAATCACAAAACCCACAATTAAATCATTTGAATTTATATAATCAAATAAAAAACCCCATAAGTTCTTGATAAATTTTGTGTAAAATCATAGAGTAGGAACATGGGTGTAGAAGGATCCACCCATTGAGGACCATACATACCTAGACACACTTGATTCTTAATCTCCCTTGAAATCCCAAGATGGAATTTAGAGAAATTGGGGAAGAACACCTTGAATCACCTTCTAGACTCCTCTCGATACTCTTGTATGCATGAATGAGGATTAACACGGACTAATCCCCCTTCAAAGGCCCTATTCAGACCCTAAAATGACATAGTTTAGGCCTTAGGAATTTAGAAATTACAAAAACACCCTTACTAAAATGCAGAAATTTTCCGGTTGCCAGTCCCCATGAGGGACCTCATGAGTCGTTGCCATGGGGCACGAGTCGTGGTTGGGATTTGTCATGCTCACTGCCAAAAATACTCAGGGGACCCGATGAGGGACCCCACGAATTGTGGTGGCTGACCAAAACTCGTGGTCACCACTCGTGATCCCCACTGCCCAAAACCTTGATCAACCATGCAATCCATGCCACGGGTGACCTCACGAGTCATGAGGTCTGACCACGACTCGTGGTCACCATCAGTGATCTTCACTACCCTTTCCCACTTTTCCAACTGGTCCACCTAGGCCACGGGAGACCTAACGAGTCGTGTGGCCTGACCACGACTCGTGGTCATGCCCGTGGTCTCACCCCAAAACTTAGCCGTGCCTTGCTTGACCACGAGTCACTTCACGACTCGTGGTCACTCCTCACGACCCACCTCACGAGTCATTTTGTGACCTGGTGTGGATTTTCAGTTTTTCTCTGTTTTGACTCCCAGTCTGATCCTTGGGTTCCTGGAGTTTAACACCATGGCACGCTAGTGGTGGACCTAGAGATGTACTTCATGATGCTTGAGAATCCCCTTACCGTGACATTCGCCATACTTTGTGGAGAGCATTCAGCTGCCCGGTAGGCAAGTGGTGAAAATGACATTCATTCGACACTCTCATTCTCCTACTTGACTAAGAAGGCTAGAGTTTGGGTTAAATTTGTTTGCGATGTACTTCTCCCTGGGAAAAACACCACGGAGATCACTCGAGAGCGAATAGTATTAGTGTATATGCTAATGAAGGGGCTGCCAATTAACTTTGGTGCAGTTCTGAGGGACAACATGAGGTGATCCAAAGATAATTGCTGATGGAAGTACTATTATGGCAGCTTGTTGACTTAGTTCTTGTGCGAGCTTTGTATTGTAGAAGAAGAGCAGTCCTTTATCTACCCTTAACAGGGCATTTGGCAGGAAAAATGACTGATGTCACAAAATTCAAGCAGCCAACCAACTCATCAACACCATTCCTCACTCCAGCCGAGCGAAATGCTCGGGGTGACAGTTGGAGAGGCCGCATGTTTGGGATGTTTGAGCTGCAGCTGAAGATTGAAAGTAGACCTGCGGCTGTTAAGGAGATGTCAACACTAGAAGAGCAGTACTTACTCACAGAAAGTGCCATGATGATATGCAAGGTAGGGTCAACTTTTGTGGAGCCATTAGATGGTGATGAGCCTACAGTGTTGACTGATGTCATTGATGATAATGATGATGATGAGGAGGATGCCACCACTGGAGCTATGGAGGTTGATGACACAGAAGGAGACGATGATGATGATGATGATCAGGATTATAATCCTGATGATTATGACTTTGCTTAGAGGCCCAGGAAGTTCTTTTTCTCTCCCTACTTGATATGAATTGGTTGCACTGGGGACAGTGCACTATTTAAGTGTGGGGTGGAGGAAATTGTCGTGGGCTGTAGCAATAGTTGTCAAACTCCTGTGTTAGTAGCTTGGTCTGTAATAGTTAAAATGTGGATGGCTGTTGGAAATTGATGCTTTGTTATGTGGTTGTTCATCTCTAGTTATTTTCATTTTGTTAATTGAGAGTCAAATTTTTTTTATGTTCGTCATAGGAGTAGTGAACCTTCCGGATGATAGGTGGATGATGATCGTCTTAAGGGAAATTTAGTCACATTCTTTCTCATTTTTTAGGATGAAGTCAAAAACCACCACTTGTGTGCTCTTGATACTCCATTTAGAAGCTAAGCTAAAAATAATGAAGTGGTTATCGTGAATGCATAAGAAGTGAGAATTTTATGAGAGACACATAGGTTCTTTAACTTGACTCAACGAAAAATCTTAGGGCTTAATAATGAAAGAAGTTCATTCAATATGATTGTGTGGATATATGGTCATAAGAAACTGACTCGGATTATGATGCCATGAGGGGTAAGATTGAATTGTTGTGTTTTGTACATAGTTTAACATCTAGAACTTGCCTAAGTGTGTATATGATAGCTAGTTACCAAAGAGGTAAGATGTGATTAAGGCATTTCATTGAAAAACCCATTTACTCCATTGTTGTTGTACCTTCCTTAACATTATCCCTAGTTAACCCCGTTGAGCTATAAGCCTTAATTTTCTTCTTAGCCACAAAATAAGCCTATTCTCTTTGTTGTGTGACCTCCATAGGAAAGAGGGATACCCACACCAAATAACATGTATATTTGCTGCTAGAACATAAATGAAAGATTTTTAATGGTTGATTATTCTTGTTAAACTTATAAGAAGAAACTAGCAGTCAAGTAGTATAAAGAGGGGAATGAGAATTGAAATGGGGATTAGTGAAAGTAAGGGTGAGTAGTGAAAAGAAAAAGAGGTGGACAAGGAAGATGAAATGAAAATGTCTAAAAGTTCTTAGGGTTGGTAGCCACTATGAAAAAAAGCATTCCTACTCGTCCCTTAGCTGACATTACAACCAGAAAACGTCCTTATAATCTTACTCTTTTTGAAGTGATTGAGCAATCTGATTGTACATGAAAGGCAAGCCCATGGTATGTTGCATGTGTATGAAACTTTATTTTGTGAGAGTGAGTGCGCCTTGTTTACTATGTTCTAAGCTTTGATTGGTAATATGATGGAAGGAACATCACTAAATAAGTGATGGCATAAGTTGATCAGAATTTGTGTATTATGCACTACATTTTTCATACTTAATCATGTTGGCCCTATTTAAAAAAAAAAGATGAGTCTGTTACAGAAGTTATGTAGTTTCAAGAAGAACTTTTGTGTGTATCTGATGTAGATTGTTTATGAATTGATGAACCACTTAGTCATCTGCTCTGTTCTAGTTTCTTGAGTGAGAGTTGATAAAGGTGACAATTGGTGTGAAAAAAAGAAGTATATGTTGTATATAAGTAAGGATTGTTTGAGGAAGAACAATAATTTAAGTGTGGGGTGATGATATTGCGCATATTCTTATGCCCATTTTCCATGCTTTTACCCATGTGTATGTTAAATGAGCTAACAAGTGTTTTTAGATGGTTTTAGCAAGTAACATATGGGAAAATACTCAACAATGGTCTAAGGTATGAAGAAAGAAGAATTTGAGAAAAGTTGGCCTGGTGATATAGTTGGCGTGGCGCGCCAATCACCAAACTTTAGAGAAAATTATGCTTAAGTTGGTGCTATGGATGGTGCGGCGCGCCAGAGCTCGAACTTCAAAAGTAATTTTTGATCAACACCTTGGAGAATTGAGTGGTGCAGCGCGCCAGAGAAGTCCTGGACTTGAGAAAATTTTCTAACACTCTAGTCCAATGGCAGAAGTGGCGCACCAGGTCCCAAATTTGCAGAAGTTTGATTAACACCTTAGCAAAATGGCTAATGCGGCGTGCCAGAGACCAAACTTTAGAGGAAATTTAAGCCAAGTGTGGCGAGATGAGTGGTGCGGCGTGCTAGGGCCTTTCCGGGATAGATTTTCTAAGTCTAAAAGTTGAACTACTTGAGGGAAAAAGAGGCATTTGTTAGCTATCGTATAAATACCTAGTATAGGGCATTTGTTAGGTATCTTTCAGCAGATTGATCAACTGTATGCAGCTTTTTGGGGGAGAGACAAGCAGTTCATTTTCTTCTAGGTTTTTCTTTTTTACTTTATCTTTGTTAATTTGAAAGATGAATTCTTGGGTTTTACACTTGAACATGAGTGGATAAACTCTTGTTCTGGGGTTTTGACCATGGCTAATGGTTGTAGTTTGAATATTTATTTATGCTAGACTTTTAATTCTTCGTTTTAAGATTATTTATGCTTACTTGTTTTCATGCTTATTCGTTAGATTGATCACCTTTCAAATATTGTCTGTTGGCTCTTGGTTGAACTCAGGAGAGGGAACTAAGAGGGTTAAAAGGAAACATAGAATAGGTTTCAATTATCTTGATAAAATAATTCAAGGGTTGATTTTGTTGTTGAGAATAGGGATTTACCCTGCAACCCTACTCAATTGAGACAAGTAACTTCAACTGTCTTCTCATTTTCTCTTTCAACCCTAGAGATATGGGTGTTAGGGTTTATGAGATAGTTTTTGGCTATTCGGGAGAATAGTTGAGAAGTGAGTTCGTAACTTGCAACTAGCAATCTTAGAAGAGTGTTGTCTAGTGTATTTGAATCCTAAAACTCAATATGAAAGCAAAAGGTTCCATAACCCTGGATTTCTGTTATCATTTGAATTACAAACATTGTGCAAACGAATTTAGTTCTTAATTTAGTTTACTTTCCTAAGCTAGTAGAATAATCCTAAAACCATTTTCCCCATTTTACTTGCATTTATTTGAATAGTGAAATAAAAGTTCAGACTTAAGCGATTAATCTATCAACTCTCTATGGATACGATATTGGGACTTCATTGTCCTATATTACTTGATGACCATGCGCGCTTGTGTGTGCTTGGCAACATCAATGCCCCTAAATTTTATCCTAGAAGTGGAGTTGTTTGATGTTTGGGGTATTGATTTCATAGGTCCCTTTGTGAGCTCTTATGGGATGACATACATTCTACTGGCAGTAGATTATGTGTCCAAGTGGGTGGGAACCATAGTGTTTCCCAACAATGAGGCAAAGAGTGTGATAGCATTCCTCAAGAACAATATCTTTACCCGATTTGGCACTCCTCGATGCATAATAAGTGATGGAGGATCTAATTTCTATAAAAAAGCTTTTGAGTGCATGCTTTTGAATTATGGAGTAACAAACAAAGTGGCAACCCCATACCACCTGCAAACAAGTGGCCGGGTGAGGTATCCAATAGGGAAATCAAGAGCATCCTAGCAAAGACTATTAATGCAAATTGAACCAACTGGTCTAGAAAGCTAGATTATGCATTATGGGCATACAAAATTGTATATAAAACACCGATTGGAGCTTCTCCTCATCGGTTGGTCTTTGGAAAAGCTTGCCAATTGCCAGTGGAGTTGGAGCACAAAGCACTATGGGCGTTGAAAAACTAAACATGGAATGGGATGATGCTGCAAAGTTCAAAATAAGCCGATTAAATGAATTAGATAAATTCTAGTTCTATTCCTTTGAGAATGCAGCCCTCTACACGGAAATGATGAAATGTATGCATGATAAGAAGATTTAACATCTTGAATTCACCTCGGTGATCAAGTGCTATTGTTCAATTCCAAACTTATATTGTTTCCTGGGAAGCTGAAAATAAGGTGGTTAGGGCCATTTAAGGTAGTGATTGTTACTCCTTATGGGACTATGGAGTTGGAAACTGAAGATGTGACCCAAACCTTCAAGGTGAATGGTCAACGAGTTAAGCATTACTTGAGCTTCACAGACAAATAAAGGTTTGCAGAGAAATTCCATTTGGGAGATTGCCCAACTACAAAATAGCAAAATTACCTCATGTTTGTTGTGCCTCGACATTAAACCAAGCGCTTTATGGGAGGCAAACCAAGTATTTTTGACTAATGAGCGTTTTTTGATGCAGGTATGCCCAACTTAGTGAAGAAAAATCAATCAAAATAGAAGGCCTAAATTTTCAGCCATCAAGGACGGCAAGAAGGACAAGCCGTTCTTTGAAGAGACGGACTGTCTATCTTACCGTTCATCACCACCTCTGTTGTAGCCAAACAAGGAAATGCTACAACCCTGGTTCTTGCTTCTATTGTTGTTTGTGCATTGAGGGCATTACACCATCTTAGGATGGAGGCGGTGTCATTTGGCATGCATGTGTTTTTATTGAACCTGTGAATGTGTGTGATGCCAGCATCATGTAGTCCAACTTTTACTATTTTCTTAGTATAGCTTCTTCTTTTCTTTATTAGATTATTTTCTTTTTACTTTTATAATATAGAGTCCTCCTTGTTTTCTTAGCCATGGTTCTTTCCCGGGAGGCTTGGTTTCTATTGAATCTGGCAAAATAAAGGTAGTTAAGTGTCGTAGTGCATGGGCCTAATGATGGATTACTTAGGCAAATTTCTTAAGGTTATCAACCTATTTTGTTTAGTTTTCTTAGGACAAATAAACTATTGTTGACTTAGGCAGTGGTGGCAATTTAGCTATTTGCATACTTGAGTTGATTTTTTTAAAAATGCCTCCATCAAAATTTTTGCCGTAGCTGTTTAACATTGAATCGTATACCTCCATTTGTGACATAAAATTATTGGCAATGTGTTCCTATTTGAGAGTGATGTGTTAGTCATTTCTATATTCATATGCCAATGCATGGGAAAGAAAAATTACTTGTTCACTTGATTTGATCACACTCTAGAACTTGTCTAGTTGCTTATGCCTGAATTTAGGATTGACTATGGGTTGTAGAGATGAACTTAGGCCTTCTTCGTACTTCATAAGCCACATCTGCCTAAAGAGACCTATCAAATGATGCATGAATCCTTATTCTCCCTCTTTGAGCCTCTTGACCTTTTTCTTGATTAATCTCAATGAAAGCCAATGCCAATTTTCAAGTTAACTCTCTTTTGAATCCATACTCTTTGACACTTGAAAAGTAATGAAAAATAAGAAAAGGTTGTTAGTTGGGGGTGATAAGGAGGGGAAGAAAGAAATAGGTCAAAAAAAAGTTGTATGAACACATCTCAAGGTGATCGAGCAATGAGCTAAAAAGAAGAAAAAGAAAAGAAAGCGAAACAGAAAAAGAAAAAAAAATAAAGTTTGACCTCACAAAAACACTTTGGGTGTGAAAAATGTCAAAAAAAACAAAAGAAGGGATGAAAAGAAGGGATAAAGAAGGCGAAAAGGGTTGGGGAAACATGATGAAGTGGTCAAGGATGGTAAATGAGTCACTAAAAGCCTAAATTGCACCCTACCAGCTATCTAACCTTCATTACTAGCTTAGCAAAGTCCTTATGTGATCTCAACCCGGATACTCGAAAAGAAAGGCACTTGAGTAAATGGGCAAGCATATGGTAGTTTTGAGCTATCATGTGAATTTCTTTGTGAGAATTGAGTGTATTTCTCTTCTCTCTTTATGTTGTGTGTCCTTGTGGTGTGTGCTGTCATTACTTTATAAAAAGGACACTTTCCTTAGTTTAATTGTGAGGCATGTAGAGTGAAGTGGTTGGCATGTTTCCTTCTCTAATTTGGTTATATGCATACTGAGATGATGTCATGAGTGGAGGTTGCATTCTTAGTTTAAATGGTTGTGAGAAAACCTGTCATGACCCAAACATAGGCCCGGATTGAGACACAGGACAAAGAACCTCAAGTGGCTCCAAGCAGACCCATGGCATGAAGATAACATCTAAACTCAATGTAATAAAATGGAAGTCTAACATGCACAACATAGCGGAAGTCTGAAAATCTGATAACATCGAATATTTGATTGCATAACACAAGTCTAAAGCTAAATACATACTATGTCTGATAAGCCTCTACTACTGACTAGTTGATGGGACAAGACACCAACTAACACACTAAAGTATAAAACTGAAAATACTAAATATAATTGATAAAAAGGGCCCTCGAAAGATGAGGATTCACCAACTCTGACTGGGATATGCTAACACTGAAGATCTAGCTAGCAGCGGGATAAGCTTGAATGTCTGAGCCTGTATCATGAAACGATACAGCATAGAGTATGTGGTCAGTACGTGGAATGTACCGAGTATGCAAGGTAGGTAAAGCCACTAAGTAAGTAAAATCAGAGATCATGCATATCATGAAACATTTCATCACTGAAAACATGACTTAAATATAATTGAATATCATAACCGAATCGAATGACCCAAAGCTAAAAACTGATAATCATAAGTAAAACTGAACATTGGGTCAAACCTGCTGATAACATAATTTCATGACCGATGAACATGCCTTGAAATCATGAGGAACAATGGGAGACTAGTCATATAATCGACATCACAACGATAGACCTTACGTGGTCTCGACTATTACACTCAAGTGGGCAGAGTCTTCCAAAGCTTTGCCAAGGCTAAGGACGCTACTATGATATCGATATCAAGATGAAGACCCCTTTGGGGCAAGGGAAGCTCACAAGGGAGGTCCTAAATAATCTGAACATACCCTATTGGCACGTAGTTCTGAGGCACAAGGCTGACTGACCCTTAGCCTACTCGGTGCTAGATACTACTCCCAAAAACATACATATGCTCTCCATCATTTTTCAACGAAGCTGAACCATCAGCTAGTGATGAAGCTGAATCATAACATACATCCATAATCTGAAATCATAACAGGAGGAGCCTTGGTTCAAATCATACACCAAGCTGAAAAGAGTGGGTGTATGTCACGCCCTGCCCTGGGGGGTATGACTGGCACCTGGTGCCCTAGTAGGACCTAGACTGCTATCTGGTGATCCTAGGTACATCTGGTGCCTGGCTGACTCAAACTCAAATTTCTGGAACAAAGGGCTATATAACGGCTGTAAACACAGCCTCCGGCCAATTGGCCTATAGCCACTTGTACCTGTAATAACAGCTAACCAGAAACATACTACTATAGGGGAACCTATGTGGGCCGACAAGGCCACCATGTTGTCTAGTTCTCTGTAACTCAACAATAACATGCTAAATAATTACGTGACCGGAAAGGTCACCACTACTGACTGGTTATGGCCACACACGGCCAACAGGAACAGAAATAACAAATGACTATAACAAGCTGCACGGCCTCACACAACCGGCTTGACTGACCACAGGGAAACATATACAGACTGCAAGCCTCTAGGAATAACAATAGAAATGATCGAGACAGGGCCCCGACCTACCCGTACTATACAACAAAAGAAAATGAAATACACCTCTAGAATTCAGTCTCCGGATGACAGGAGCTGAATACTCAATAGCTGACTGGAATCACGAGGGATCGCCTCCTCGTCTATAAGTACCTGCAAGCAAGTAATGCAGCGCCCCACTAGGCGTCAGTACCACAGGTACTGCGCATGTAAAGCAACTGAAATACACAACTGAAATGAATAACAATAGTAACATGACATATAGGCAGAAAGTAACTGAGTGTATCTAGCTGAGAACAACTGGGGAGAGTTTATTTATTCTATAACTAAGCTGAGCGTACCTGATGCTGTGTCATCCTCCTGTCTATCAGTATCTAATAGCACATAGAGGTATACATGATAATACACACAATACCTGACCAACCCCCATAAGCCGGAAGGTGCCAACCAATAGAACAATCTATTTACCCCTACCCGGGTCTAAACCAACCAAAAATAAGTCACTCCACTCATCTGACAACTGTGAGCTCCTCCTACCGACCCCTTGGGTGCATAGCTCAGGCCTTGGCCTCTGACAATAAACTGTGTCCGAGTCCGAAGACTCCTGGCTCTGGGCGCAAGCACGGGGTAATCTGCTGTTGTATCTGTGACTGAAACTGCCCCTGGGTGCAAGCACGCAACAGGGTACCTTTATAAAAATTTGTATGTGAAACTGCCCCCAGCCACAAGCGCACACAGAGTAATTTGCCCCTGTAAACAGGGTAATCTAGCTCTGCACAAAGTAAACTGAACTGCCCCTGCAAGCAGGGTAATCTGGACCGTATTATCATGGTGGTCGACCATCATCGTCCTCTAGGCGGACGACATCGCCCAGCTGGTGGCGGTATTTGAATCTAGTATCAACACAGCTATAACCCAGGGGCGGTGGGGATGCTAAAAGGGTGCCCCCATGACACAACAAGTCTCAACAAACAAATAGCACATAGAAATAGCAAGCATGTATAACTGAAAAGACTATCTAGAATCTAACTTCTTATTCTGATCTGTTTCTATACTGTACTGATTCTTAATAATTATACTGATTCTGAAATCTCTGTTTAACTGTACGGCTAATCTGTAGCCATGATACTATATGTCTATCAGATCTTTCTTTACTGACTGCTATTATGAAAATCTGTTCCATTTTATTCTACAACATGCTTGCTATTCACATAATAGGCTGTACTGAATCTGAACTACTAACTTGCCTTTGGGCACATACTTTTCTAACTTTCAGACTGAATATGATATCACAACGCAAACTAGGTTTACTGAACTTGCATAATACTTAACATTCAACTTCCGGGAATTCTACTATGGAGTTTGTTGTACTATACAAGGCTAAAGCTACTAACTTGTCGAAGGAACTAGCTTTACATACCTTATCCTCGAACTATCCGTCTGTCGGACGAGGCTCGTCCAATACTTCAACTATTTCTCCCAACTGCATTCATAAATACGTCAATTAATACTAAATATAGCTTTATTCTAAAGAACAACGTCACTTTCGATATAATTATAGCCTAAACTTAGGCTTTTCGAAAGACGGTCAAAAACTCGCTATTTTCCTGAAGTCCAGAAGGGAGAAATATTCACTTCACAGCTAGGAACACATAGACACTAGTTTGGAGCAATTCTACTTACCTTAGCTCGGTAGCTCGATGATTCGTCGGCCATATTTCACGAAACAAAATTCGTAGAAATGCTCTCTGCTGCTAAATACCTCGATATCTGAGGTTAATTTGGGTTTGGACTGCGTTTGGCAGCGTAATCGGACAAAAATTATATTACCCTCTTCGTTCTTTTTTCTTTCTCTGGTTTTCCTCTCTGTTTTCTGGAAATTTTTATGAGAATAATTAACTTAAAACCGAAGTGGGGCTTTATATACTTGGGCCTGGACAAGGCCAACGTGTCACGGAGCCAACGCGGAGGCTTCACCTCCGTGACACGCTGCCATCGCGGAGGGGCTCTGCCTCGGCTCCTCCCGCGATGGTTCGATAGGTTACTTGTCTGTTCTTTTCCCGGGCCTTTCCCTAGCATGTATGTCTTCCAAATATGCTTGACCAACGCACGAATAGGCCATCTAGGTGCCGGGAATCCTACGGGGTATAACATTCTCCCCCCTTAAGAACATTCGTCGTCGAATGTAAACTTCTATCTAGAGGACTTCTCAACTTACTACCTTGAAAATTTTCGGCAGAGTCTCCCCTGTAATATGGACTATAGCAAAAACCTGAAATGCAGAAAAGTCCAACATAGGTACTGCATGCAATGCTTTAGGATTCACTGGACAGCTAAACATCAATCTTTCTCACTTATACATATACAACCATAAGGTACTACATAAGTAATAATACAGACATACCTGTCGCCTGACTAGGCCTGGAATAGGTGAGGGTATCTAGCTTTCATATCTTCTTCAGCTTCCCACATCATCTCTTCTCGGTTCCTGTTACGCCACAATACCTTGATAGATGCAATATCCTTAGTTTTCAATCTACGAACCTGCCTGTCTAGGATGGCTATTGGAACCTCTTCATAGGCCAGCTCTTCGGTAACCTGGATATCCTGGACTGGGACTGCTCTGGATGGGTCTCCTATGCATTTCCTCAGCATGGACACATGAAAGACGGGATGAACGGATTCTAGTTCTGGAGGCAAGTTCAACTCATATGCTACTCGGCCTATCCTCCGACGAATCTGATAAGGCCCAACAAACCTCGGACTGAGCTTACCCTTCTTACCGAATCTCATCACCGCTTTCATCGGAGACACTTTCAGAAATACCCAGTCATTCACATTAAACTCCAAGTCTCTGCGCCGTACATCTGCATATGATTTCTGGCGACTCTGTGCAGTCAATAGGCGTTCTCTGATAAGCTTGACTTTCTCTTCTGACTGCTGAACAATGTCTGGGCCAATTATCGCTGATTCCCCTACTTCGAACCAGCCAACCGGCGATCTGCACTTTCGCCCGTATAAAGCCTCAAAAGGTGCCATCTGAATAACCGAGTGACAACTATTATTATAAGCAAATTCTATCAGCGGCAAATGCTTGTCCCAGCTACCACCAAAGTCTAGCACACACGCTCGCAACATATCCTCGAGCGTCTGAATAGTGCGCTCAGCCTGTCCGTCTGTTTGAGGGTGGAAGGCTATGCTCAGATTAATCTGTGTTCCCAGTCCCTTCTGGAATGATTGCCAAAACCTAGTCGTGAACTGCGCTCCTCTATCTGAAATAATGGATACTGGCACTCCGTGCAATCTGACTATCTCTCGAATATACAACTCCGCATAATCTTCAGCCGAGAAAGTAGTTCTGACTGGCAGGAAATGAGCTGATTTAGTCAATCTGTCAACTATTACCCATATAGAGTCATGTTTGTGTCTGGTACGGGGTAATCCTGCCACAAAATCCATATTCACTGCTTCCCATTTCCAGAGAGGTACAGCTATGTCCTGAGTTAACCCGCCTGGCTTCTGGTGTTCTGCTTTCATCTGTTGGCAGTTTGGACACTGGGCTACAAATTCAGCAATTTCCCTTTTCATACCTGGCCACCAGTAGTTCTCTTTGATGTCATGGTACATTTTTGTCGCACCGGGGTGTAAAGAATAACGGGCGTAATGTACCTCGTTCATAATCTGCTGGCGGAGGTCTGAAACATTGGGAACACATAAACGATCTTTATAACGCAGTACTCCATCCTCTGTTAACTGGAACCCTGGCACCATTCCTAGAGGAATGCAATCTTTAAGCTGAACTAGGTCAGGATCCTCAAATTGCCGTTCTTTCACTTCCACAACCAACGATGACACGGCAGTGTTCTGAATTACCGCTCTACCGTCCTCTGTTTCTACTACACGAACGGCTAGGCTAGCTAACTGATGTATTTCCCTGACCAATTCCCGTTGCTCGGGCTGCAAATACGCCAAGCTCCCCATGGACTTTCGACTGAGAGCATCTGCTACAATATTAGCTTTTCCCGGGTGGTACAGAATGTTCACATCATAATCTTTTAACAGCTCCAACCAGCGTCGTTGCCGCAGATTCAGTTCCCTCTGAGTGAAGATATACTGTAGGCTCTTGTGATCTATGAAAATATCAACGTGGACGCCGTACAGGTAATGTCTCCACATTTTCAAGGTGTGGATCACTGCGGCTAACTCTATCGTGGGTAGGATAATTCCTCTCATGATTCCTCAGCTGTCTGGATGCATATGCAATCACCTTACCATGCTGCATCAACACACAACCCAACCCAACGCCTGATGCATCGCAATATACTGAATAACCTTCTGTACCTTCCGGCAAGGCTAGCACTGGGGCGGAGGTCAATCTATCTTTCAGTTCTTGGAAGCTCTGCTTGCATGCCTCTGTCCACTGAAACTTTACTGCTTTCTGCGTCAGTTTAGTTAGAGGTGCTGCTATGGTAGAGAATCCCTCAACAAACCTCCTGTAATATCCCGCTAATCCCATAAAACTGCTGACCTCGGTCGGAGTGGTAGGCCTAGGCCATGACTTGACTGCTTCTATCTTTTGCGTGTCAACCTATATACCAGCATCCGACACAATATGTCCCAAAAAGGCTACTGAATTAAGCCAGAATTCACACTTAGAGAATTTAGCATATAACTGGCGGTCCCTGAGGATCTGGAGCACTGTCCGCAAATGAGTCCGGTGATCTGCTTCAGAGCGAGAATACACCAGAATATCATCAATAAACACTATTACGAACAAGTCCAGGAAAGGTCTGAAAATACTGTTCATCAGGTCCATGAATACTGCTGGGGCATTCGTTAACCCAAAGGACATAACTAGAAATTCAAAGTGTCCATATCGGGTCCTAAACGCTGTTTTGGGAATATCTTTCTCACGAACTCGAACCTGGTGATATCCGGACTGCAAGTCAATCTTAGAAAAGTATCTGGCTCCCTGTAACTGATCAAATAAATCATCAATCCTGGGAAGTGGGTACTTTTTCTTCACTGTAACTTTGTTTAATTGCCGATAATCTATGCACATCCGGAGTGAGCCATCTTTCTTTCTCACAAATAGAACTGGCACACCCCATGGTGAAGTACTTGGCCTAATAAAACCTTTATCTAACAAGTCTTTCAACTGCTCCTTTAATTCTCTGAGTTCTGCAGGAGCCATGCGATAAGGAGGAATCAAAATCGGCTGGGTGCCTGGTAATAAATCAATAGCAAAATCTATTTCCCTTTCTGGGGGAATACCAGGTAACTCATTCAGAAACACATCGGGGAACTCATTCACCATCGGAACAGATTGGAGTGTCGGAGATTCTGCTCGGATATCCTGAACTCTGACCAGGTGGTAAATACAACCCTTAGATATCAATTTCCTCGCCTGAAGGTAGGAAATAAACCTACCTTTTGGCGTAGCGGTGCTGCCCTTCCACTCCCACACTGCTTCTCCTAGAAAGTGGAATCAGACTGTCTTGGTCCAACATTCAACATTGGAAAAGCACGACACTAGCCAATCCATACCCATTATGGCATCAAAGTCTATCATTTCTAGCTCGACCAGATCTACTATGGTCTGACGATCAGCAACTCTACTGTACACCCCCGGTAAATTCTGCTAGCCACGATCGAGTCACCGACGGGTGTGGATACCGAAAAGGGCTGCTGTAATAATTCTGGTGCAATATTAAACTTTCGTGCCACAAACGGGGTAACATACGATAGGGTGGATCCTGGATCAATCAGTACATAAACAGGGTATGAGCAGATAATTAATGTACCTGTGACCACGTCGGGAGATGCCTCTGAATCCTGCCTCCTTGGTAATGCATAGGTACGGCTGGGGCCTGCACCTGAGCCAGAGGCTCCTGATCTACCTCGGCCCCTATTTGCCGAACCTGAGGGTCTGCGCCCTGCTGAGGCTGCCGGAACTCGTGGCCCTGCTGATGCTCTATCCAAATCATCCCAGCTACCCTGTCCCCTAGATGGACAATCTCTCATTAAATTCCCTTCCTGTCCGCAGTAATAGCACCCTGGGAAGCCTTTCCTGCAGGCTCCAGCATGTAGTTGGTGGCATATAGGACAAGGGGTAGCTGCAAATCTACTCTGTTCTACCCTCCGCTGCTGAGGTGAGGCTACTGTCCGTGAACTGCTACCGGACTCTGATTGACTCCGGCGAACAAACCTGCCTCTCTGCTGCTGTACCGGAGGTAAAGATCTGGGTGGCCTATCTGAAAACCGTGGTCTCGGCCCCCTAGGGATTTCCCCTCGAATCTCAGTGGGTCTGCTTCTATGGCGCTGCTCTGAAGTCGCCTGTCTGTCACCCCGCTGCTGCTGTCTCAAGCCCTCAATTGTCTGTTCGAAGGCCTGTACCCTAGCTATGTCCATATCCTCTCTCAAAGTAGTCGTCATGCACGTCTCTATGTACTCTTGATTCAGGCCCACAATAAAGCGGTGGACTCTGGATGACATGGTGTCCACAAATGGTGGAGCATAGCGGGCTAAGGAGTCGAACTGTAAAGAATACTCACGAACGCTCCTGGCCCCCTGATCTAAGTGTAAAAACTGGTCAATCCGGGCCTGTCTGACCTCCCGGGGTAAATAGTGGTCCAGGAAGGCCTCTAAGAAGCTGGACCAAGTAGGAGGAGCTGCATATCTTCACCGAGATCTCTCTCAACTTTCGTACCACAAAACAGCAATATCCCTTAACCGAAACATGGCTAACTCAACTGATTCTGCTGGGGTTATGTGCATGACTCTAAAGATCCTCTGCATCTGGTCCAAAAAGTCCTGAGGGTCCTCTGCTGAATCCGACCCTGTAAACTGAGGGGGTCCCAACGCCAAGAATTCTCTGACCCTAGAACTACCAGGCCCACCTAGAGATTCTGCAGCTGCAGGTGGTACTGGCTGACGCTGTGTAGCTAGCATCTGAGTCAACATCACCACCGCACTACGTAGCTCCGGATTAGATGAAGTGGGTGCAGGAGCTATGGGAGGCGGTGCTGCCTCAAGTGGTGTCTGGCGAGGCGGAGACTGCTGGGAGGGTCGAGATGACACCTCCGTATCACTCTCAGACCGAGCTAAATCTGATTGTAAATGAGGCATCCTACTGGTGCCTTCACCCGCTGCTGTATCCAATCTTCTGCCTGTAGCTGGGTGCCACTGGTCTGCCATAGTATCTGTAAACAAAGAGGGTGGTAAGTTTCAAAAGAACCAACCCAATACTGTACTGTGCTAGGCACGACTAAGTATGGGAAGAAGGGTAACTGTCCTACTATGCCTCGCAGCCTCCTGCCTATGGTATGTGGTGCACAACACATCCATAGACAAGACTCTACTCAGCACAGCTTGCAGACTCCCTGGGACACGACCTGCTCTGATACCAAGTTTGTCACGCCCTGCCCTGGGGGGTATGACTGGCACCTGGTGCCCTAGTAGGACCTAGACTGCTATCTGGTGAGCCTAGGCACATCTGGTGCCTGGCTGACTCAAACTCAAATTTCTGGAACAAAGGGCTATATAACGGTTGTAAACACAGCCTCCGGCCAATTGGCCTATAGCCACCTGTACCTGTAATAACAGCTAACCAGAAATATACTACTACAGGGGAACCTATGCGGGCCGACAAGGCCACCATGCTGTCTAGTTCTCTGTAACTTAACAATAACATGCTAAATAATTACGTGACTGGCAAGGTCACCACAACTGACTGGTTATGGCCACACACGACCAACAGGAACAGAAATAACAAATGACTATAACAAGCTGCACGGCCTCACACGCCCGGCTTGACTGACCACAGGGAAACATATACAGACTGCAAGCCTCTAGGAATAACAATAGAAATGATCGGGACAGGGCCCCGACCTACCCATACTGTACAACAAAAGAAAATGAAATACACCTCTGGAATTTAGTCTCCGGATGACAGGAGCTGAATACTCAATAGCTGACTGGAATCACGAGGATCGCCTCCTCGTCTATGAGTACCTGTAGGCAAGTAATGCAGCGCCCCACTGGGCGTCAGTACCACAGGTACTGAGCATGTAAAGCAACTGAAATACACAACTGAAATGAATAACAACAGTAACATGACATATAGGCAGAAAGTAACTGAGTCTATCTAGCTGAGAACAACTGGGGAGAGTTTATTTATTCTATAACTAAGCTGAGCGTACCTGATGTCGTGTCGTCCTCCTGTCTATCAGTAACTAATAGCACATAGAGGTATACATGATAATACACACAATACCTGACCGACCCCCATAAGCCGGAAGGTGCCAACCAACAGAACAATCTATTTACCCCTACCCGGGTCTAAACCAACCAAAAATAAGTCACTCCACTCATCTGACAACTGTGAGCTCCTCCTACCGGCCCCCTTGGGTGCGTAGATCAGGACATGGCCTCTGAGAAAAAAATGTGTCTGAGTCCGAAGACTCCTGCCTCTGGGTGCAAGCGCTGACGGGGTAATGTGCTGTTGTATCTGTGACTAAAACTGCCCCTGGGTGCAAGCACACAACAGGGTACCTTTATAAAAATTTGTATGTGAAACTGCCCCCGGCCACAAGCGCACACAGAGTAATCTGCCCCTGTAAACAGGGTAATCTGGCTCTGCACAAAGTAAACTAAACTGCCCCTGCAAGCATGGTAATCTGGACCGTATTATCATGGTGGTCGGCCATCATCGTCCTCTAGGCGGACGGCATCGCCCAGCTGGTGGCGGTATCTGAATCTGGTATCGACACAGCTATAACCCAGGGGCGGTGGGGATGCTAAAAGGGTGCCCCATGCCACAACAAGTCTCAACAAACAAATAGCACATAGAAATAGCAAGCATGTATAACTGAAAAGACTATCTAGAATCTAACTTCTTATTCTGATCTGTTTCTATACTGTACTGATTCTTACTAATTATACTGATTCTGAAATCTTTATTTAACTATACGGCTAATCTGTAGCCATGATACTATCTTTCTATCAGATCTTTCTTTACTGACTGCTATTATGAAAATCTGTTCCATTTTATTCTACAACATGCTTGCTATTCACAAAATAGGCTGTACTGAATCTGAACTACTAACTTGCCTTTGGGCACATGCTTTTCTAACTTTCAGACTGAATATGATATCACAACGCAAACTAGGCTTACTGAACTTGCACAATACTTAACATTCAACTTCCGGGAATTCTACTACGGAGTTTGTTGTACTATACAAGGCTAAATTTACTAACTTGCCGAAGGAACTAGCTTTACATACCTTATCCTCGAACTACCCGTCTGTCGGACGAGGCTCGGCCAATACTTCAACTATTTCTCCCAACTGCATTCATAAATACGTCAATTAATACTAAATATATCTTTATTCTAAAGAACAACGTCACTTTCGATATAATTATAGCCTAAACTTAGGATTATCGAAAGACGGTCAAAAACGCGCTATTTTCCAGAAGTCCGGCAGGGAGAAATATTCACTTACAGCTAGGAACACATAGACACTAGTTTGGAGCAATTCTACTTACCTTAGCTCGGTAGCTCGACGATTCGTCGGCCGTATTTCACGAAACTAAATCCGTAGGAATGCTCTCTGCTGCTGAATACCTCGGTATCTGAGGTTAATTTGGGTTTGAACTACGTTTGGCAGCGTAATCGGAAGAATTTTATATTACCCTCTTCGTTCTTTTTCCTTTCTCTTGTTTTCCTCTCTGTTTTCTGGAAATTTTTATGAGAATAATTAACTTAAAACCGAAGTGGGGCTTTATATACTTGGGCCTGGACAAGGCCAATGTGTCACGGAGCCAACGCGGAGGCTTCACCTCCGTGACACGCTGCCATCGCGGAGGGGCTTTGCCTCGGCTCCTCCCGCGATGGTTCGACAGGTTACTCGTCCGGTCTTTTCCCGGGCCTTTCCCTAGCACGTATGGCTTCCAAATATGCTTGACCAACGCACGAATAGGCCATCTAGGTGCCGGGAATCCTATGGGGTATAACAGTGTCTAGACTCCAAAATCCATGTGGTAAGCTAATAACATGAAATCATGAAACATACTTGATCATATGGGCTTGCCCAATATTTAAACATGCTTGAAATAGACTTGATTCATTCTAAAACATGAACATAGACATGGGTAATTCGAAATCATACTTTTCTCATATACCTCTCGTCATTCTTGGATACATATATCATAAATCTCAAGTTTTCATGAACTTCCCTAGATGGGCATCTTATTTGTAAAACTTTGAAATCATAATTTGTAATTGAAAACATTGTAAAACATTCCCATGAATTATAATTCACCATTAGAAACATGTATAGAGTTTATCCATGCTAGATACTTAGAGAATTCACAAGTTGGGTTAAAACCCTATAGACTCAACAACTTATCAATTTCATATGAAATTGAAGAGGGATTGAGACTGGGAGTATTACACCCATTCAAAACCCTACATACCTGGGGAAAATCTAATTTCATAACCCTCTTGAAAGCCCAAAGGAATTTGGAGAAAAACTTGATGAATCCTAAGCTTGATCACTCTTAAAGCTACTAGGCTTGCATGTATAGAGAGCAATAGGTTTAGAATAAGTTAACCCCTCTTAAAACACACCTATCTGAGCTTAAAACGACGTAGTTTAGGTCTTAGAAACTTAGGAATTATGGGAAAATCCTTAATAAATTTGCAGGAAAATACACACTGCTAGTCCCAACGAGGGAATGGACGGCTTATTGTCAAGGACCACGACTCGTGGTCTACTCTCGTTGCCAGCACGGGAAGCTTATCATCACTGGTCACCATGAGGAACACCACGACTCGTGCTGTACCCAACGACTCATGGTGACTAGTCATTGGGAGCACTGCTAAAGCTTCAACATCCAAGTCAAACTCTTGACCACGGCGAACTTAACGACTTGTGGTGCTGACCATGACTCATGGCTTCACCCGTGATCGGCCCTCAACCCCAAAATCTAACCAAGTCCACCCTCCACTCCATGAGTCACCTAACAATTCGTGGTGCACCTCATGGGTCACTGGACGACTTCTCCTGTGACCTGGTGCAGAAAATCCTATTTTCTCCATTTCAACCCTCGGGTATGATCTTAGGGCTTTTGAGATATTACAATATCTCCTCCTTAGGAACATTCATCCTCAAATATGGGTAAACATACTGAAAAGCTAAGAAATGCATCAGTAATATCAAATACTGGACATTTAAAGTTGATAACTGACGGAGTGACTGACTCCGGACTAAACTATATGACTGAACTAAATTCATGAATTATACATACATACACTGACATGAAAGAAACTGGGGCACATGAGCTGAACATGAAACTGAATAATGTACTAGGGAGGAAACTAATACCTCAAGCTGGAATTGAACTGGAAGGGAGTAGATGCAGGTATTTAGCTCATATCTGCTTTAGCTTCCCACGTAGCACCCTCAACATGCTAATTCCTCCACAAAACCTTTACTAAAACTATTCTTTGTTTCATAGCTTCCGTACCTGATGATCCAGTATTTCCACCAGAACTTCCTCGTAATTGAGGCTATCATTCACACTTACACTCTCTACTAGGACAACCGAAGTCGGATCATCCATGCACTTCTTTAAGAGCGACAAATGGAAAAGTGGATGAACTGAAGTCAATTTTGAGGGCAACTCCAACTCATAGGCCACCTTGCCAACACGTCTCACAATCCGGTACGGACTAGCATAACAGGAACTAAGTTTCCCCTTCTTTTCGAATCTCATCACTCTCTTCATGGGAGATACCTTCAGAAACACCCAATCATCAACTTCAAACTCAAGTTCTCTCCTTCTCACATCCACATAGGACTTTTGACAACTCTGAGTTGTTTTCAACCTTTGCCTTATAAGCTGAGCCTTCTCCATAGCTTCATGGACTGAATCTGGTCCTATCAATGCAGCTTCACCGACTTCGAACCAACCAATAGGCGATATACATCTCCACCCATACAGAGCCTCAAACAGTGCCATCTGAATGTTGGAATAACTGTTTTTATATGCAAACTCAATCAGAGGTAAATGGTCATCCCAACTACCTTAGAAATCAATCACACATGCCCTCAACATATCTTTAAGAGACTGAATGGTCCGCTCTGCCTGACCATCTGTTTGCAGGTGAAATGTAGTGCTAAGCTTGACTTGAGTACCAAGTCCCTTCTGAAACAATCTCCAAATTTGGGAGGTAAACTGAGTACCTATATCTGATATAATGGACAAGGGCACTCCATGAAAACGAACTAACTCCCGAATGTATAACTTAGCATAATCTTCCGCTGAGTCGGTGGTTTTTATCGGTAGAAAATTGGTTGCTTTAGTTAACCTATCTACAACCACCCAAATAGAGTCATACTGTTGACGAATACGAGGTAACCCTATAATGAAGTCCATATTGATATCATCCCACTTCTAAGTAGGAATACTAATATCTTGAAGCACACCTCCAGGTCTTTGATGCTCAACCTTCACCTGTTGACAATTCTGACACTTAGCCACAAACTCTACTACGTCCTTCTTCATGCCATTCCACCAATAGACTTCCTGTAGATCACGGTACATCTTGGTGGTGCCTGGATGAATAGAATATCTGGAACCATGAGCCTCATGCAACATCAGCTCCCTCAAGTCATCAACTCCCGGTACACACAAACGACCCTGATATCGTACCACACCATCTTCCCCTTGGGAGAAGACCTCCCACCTTCTGATTCCAAATGGCTTCCTTCAACTTTACTAAAATAGCATCCTCGTCTTATCTAGCTTTGAGCTTGATCACCAAGGAAGATTCTGATCCATTCTGCTGATCTTGGGCAAATTTATATGCCCAAGTGATACTCAAAAGTACCATTTTAGCCTTTTTTATCTACCAATGTGTATACATTCTCATGTAATTGGTAATAAAATGTGAATTTATACTAACCAACAAGATTAGCATTGTTTTGCAGGTAAAATGTAATTTTGGGAAGCTAAAATGCATGTTGGATGATATCAGGGTTGGACTTGGATGCGAGCAAGGAACAAGGCATTGGACAGCATGAATTAAAGGGGCTCCACGATGGAGCCGTGTCACGCTGTCATCGCGGAGGCCTTCTACCTGGATAGGGAAAATTCGCCCAAATTCCAGAGAGGGTCCGCGTCTGGTCCGTGGCACGGTGGCTTGGCTCCGCGTTGCATGTCGTGCCACGTTGGGCCTTAATTCCTGGACCCCCAGTTCTAGTGAGGGTCCGCGTTCGTAGCGTGTCACGGAGGCAGTACTCCACGATGCACTCTGTGACACGTTGCTCGTTATTCCGGGAAAAATTCCCAGCAGTATAAATAGAACACTTAGGTTCATTTTTCATTATTCTGACTTGGTGGAGCAAGAACATGGGTTACAGGCAGTTGAGGGACGAAAATATCAGGGTTTTTCCTCTCTTTCTTTCTTCTTGTATTCAATTGCTTGTATGATTAACACTTATTTAAAGATGTTTAATCCACAAATGAGTGGCTAATTCCTCTTCTTGCTGAGGTTATGAACAATTGTGATGAAATGTGATCGTTGATTCTTTGGTTTTTCATCTTTTCTTCCATGTTGTGCTATTAATTCTTGTTCTTACTGCATTAATGTGTGGCCTACGTTAATGTACATCTAAAAAGTCCGGTTTCACTCAAGAGAGAAAGAAATTGGAAAGTTGTGAATTAATAGGATATGATCTTTACTTGATTTGGGAAAATTGGGAATTGATTTACTTTCAGGATAGAAATATACCTGAAAGTCGTATTAGTCAATTTAGGAACCGGGTTTGTATGGCTAGAACATGAATTGCATTTAATCACAGAAATGTAGGTGGATGGTTCATGATTCTTAAGTGAGGTTAAATACGAGAGTTTTAATCTCTTGGCAATAGTTCTTGGCTAGCAACCGGAGGAAAAGATTAACCAAATTATGATGATAATTAATTTCATTACATGTTCGTTTAACCTCAGCATGCTCTCATTCATAGTTCAGATTCAAAGTAGATAATTGTTTTAGCTTTAGCATAAAAATTATAAAAGAAAATATCAAACTCTTGGGTACACTGTTGTCTGCATTTTTAGAATTAAAATATAGTACACTTGAGCAAATTGCACTTCATCCCAGTCCCTGTGGGATTGATACTTGGCTTACTAAAGCCACTTTACTACTTGTTCAACCACGTGCACTTGTGTGTAGTTATATACCCATATAACGCAGACCGAACAAGTTTTTGGCGCCGTTGCCGGGGACTGGAAATTGGTGAATTTTTCTTAAGTGTAAATTTACTATATTTTTTTCTTAAGTGCTGACAACTTGGTCTTAGTGCTTGTTTTAATTATTTTTCATTTTATTTTTTTCTTTTTCAGATACACTTATTGACATGACATCGTGGAATACAAATGGTATAAATGGTGGATACTCATATTTTAGCGAATCTTGTCTGAATTGTGGAGGACACCACTCGTGGCAACACTGTAACACGTGCAATATATGTGGTGGTCAAGATGGCCATTGGGATGGCTGTACGAATGCCTATTCCCCTCCCCCAAGCCCCTACTATGATCCTTCTTTTGTTTTTGCTGAATATAGGCATGCTGAAAATGAGGACTTGGGACGCCAAGCTCAAATAGAAGACATGCTGAAACAACTCCTGGAGCAATCAGAAGCAATGAAGGAGGCGATGGCAGTTTTGAGAATTCAGCAAGAAGAGAATGCAGAGGCTCTAGAGAGGATCAGCGTCAAACTCATGGAGATGATTGCTGAGGCTGAAGCTTGTGATAAATTGCAGGTGACAGTTTTAGCCGATATTCAAGAGGAACTACAAGAGGAAGACAAGGGTGAATTTTTGGATGAAGCCCAACAATTAGAATCTCTTGAGTGTCCCTGTGATGGGCTCACACTTATGGAAAATCCATTCATGGAAGAAGAGATAGAGTATCCCCCAGTTGACATTAATGGAGAGATAGATGTCGATGCTGAGAAGGTGTATACAAGTAAGGAGGTCAGGCACAATGCAGTTTCAGAGTTGAGGTTTATTGGACCACACTCGAAGCATTTTTCGACATTAAGTTTGGTTGAAAACATAGAAATAGAGTCTTCCAAGCTTATAGAGAAATGTCTAGAGGAGGACCAAGCCCCGTGTATTTTGAAATTTGCTAACTCGGAGAGACAAAATGACTTCGCTTACTTGAGGGCCAATAGGTTCAAAAGGCAACATCTACTGCTTGGTCCTTACAATTTTTCACCACCACCCCTGGAGCATAAGAGGAAATTAGAGAAGAAATTAGGGGTGAGATTCATATCCTCAAGGTGGAGGAAAAAGCAGTGAAACTGGATACGTCGTGCCACGACGGTAAACCAGGCGCTGCACGGAAGGCAACCCGTGAAAAAAAATTTCTTTCTTTTTGTAAAGTGTAAATAGATTTTTATTTTTCTTTTTCTTGATTTACAACAAAATTTTTCGTTTTTGTTTTTGTTTTTAATTTTATTTAGAGTGAAACCTATAATTATAACCAATTTTGTATAGTGAGATGAATTTCAGGTCAAATGGAGGAAAATATGCACGGAATCGCAAAGGAAAAGTCGAGGTATGAAAATTAACAAAAAGTGGCAAACAGTGAGCTGAGGCGACAGCTCCGTGTCACGGAGGTGGACCTCCGCGTTACCTCCGTGACACGTTGAGGTATAATCCGAAAATTTTAAAAATTTCTAGAACAGTCTCGCGATGGCTCCGTGTCGCGGAGGCAGTGCACCGCGATGCACTCTGTGACACGTTGCCTTGTATATCGCAACGGGTCACACCGGGTCGCCGGGTGACCCGCGCGATTTCCCTACTTTTTAACCCCGAAAACCCTCCCTTTTCCCTCATTTTTTAATCTCTCCGCGACCAAACCCCCCAAAACCCATCCCCCATCAACGTGACACGGAGTAAGGCAAGAAATTCAACAAGTTTTCTTCGATTCTTCAAAGTCAAGGTATGTTTTTCGATTTCCTCTCAAATTCTTGTCGATTTTCTTCGATATTGAGTATGTGAGGTGAGCTAAATTTCCCTAAGTAGAAATTGATCATGAATTCAGTTTTAATTGTTGTTGATGAGTGTTCGAAATGTCGTTATGATTGCTTGAACTCGTCAATTGCATAAATTAATCGAATTTCTTGATAATATCATTTCTAGGGCTTGTTTTTGAATGTGAAGTTGAAAATGTAGTGAACTTGTGAATTTCATGCCGGGATGTACATGTTGAATGAGATGAGTCGATGTACTAATTGTTAGGATGTTAATAGAACGACGGATTCTCGGGTTAGAGGAATATTGAAATTTGTAAGAATTTGGTTGGTTGTATAGGTTCGTGTAGATAAATTTTTTGTTGTTGTTTTCGTTTCTTTGTTTTTCCTTGCTAAATGCGATGGGTAGAATGTTAGCGATGGTAGTGATTGTGATTAGCTGTACGAAGTCTGAGTAGTACACAGAAGATATACCGTCAAATTTTTCGAACGCACTAAGCATGATTGTATAGTTGGTTATTGTGTGTAAATAAAGTATGATCTTGTCGTATTGTTGTAACTGTAGCTAAGGACTAAGTGTGGGGTAACCTAGCTTAACCCGAACTTAGCCAAAGTTAATGTCTATTAGCTTAACATTGATCTTGTTTACTGGGGTTGACAGGTAAAATGGCAAGCAGGCAAGAGAAAGGGAAAGGCGCATCAACTTCGGGCGCCGGAAGGAAACGAATCAGACTGGGCACAGCAGTCCCAGCAGCACCAGCAGTTCCACGCGGCCAACGCCGCCAATACGGAACGAGATGGGTGACTGATGAGGGGAAAAAGTGGTACGCGAAGCACAAAGAAAACAAATATTTCCCCGAGGAGCATATAGCACGGGAACCATTGGCACAGGAGTTCCCTAAGATGGCCCACCGAATCGAGGCAGCTGGGCTCAATTTCATTTTTGAGGAGCCCAAGGAATGTAATTTGCACTTGGTTCGAGTGTTTTATGCCAATTGGAACCCGACTATCAGAAGCCACACCATCAAAATCAGAGGGCAAATAGTCACCTTGGAGCCCTACCACCTCAATGCCATCATAGGAGCGCGGGACATAGACGCCCACGTGCTCCGACAGCTGAACATTACCCCACCATATGCGGACATCAGACGCACATTGTGTGGGACCCGATCGACAGCTAGATGGAGCAGACACAAAGAGAGGGGCTACCACCAGACTCTGCCATATTCACAAATGAACAGGGAAGCCCGAATCTGGCTGAAGATAGTCTGCTCATGCCTAATCCCAGGGGTACATATGACAGATGTAACCCGGGATCGTGTATGCCTGGTGTACGCCCTAATGAAAGGGCTGGAGATCAACGTGGGGGCGGTAATTATCTCCGCCATGAAGAGAGCCCGGTTGCACCAGGGGTACAGGTATGGCTTTGGTGGACTACTCACCACCTTCCTTAGGGGCCTAGATGTCGAGGAGGAGGCCCTTGACTATATCCCGCAGATGGAGCGGCGGGCCTTAGATGTTACTAAAACTAAGGCTCCCGACACCACCCATGGGCCAGTGCTTACACTTGGCGAGCGACATGCTCGTGATGATCAGTATATGGCTCGAATGTATAGGATGCAGATGCTCCAGCTGAGGTTAGGCGGGAGGCCCGCGACAGAGGAGGAGCTATGGCAGCTCGAGCTAGACTACCACTTTGGCGAAAACGCCATATGCCGAGTTGGGCTAGCATTTGTAGAGCCCACAGATGATGATGTCCCCACAGACGAGGAGACACGTCAGGAGGACTCCGATGTTGAGTCCGATGATGACGACGGGGGCAACTCAGACATGGGAGATGAAGCAGCAGCACCCGACGAAGAAGTGGAATACTTTGACTGATCAGGGAGTTCCACCACCCGATTTTGTGCTATTTTAATTTTTGTGAACACTGGGGACAGTGTTCGAGCTAAGTGTGGGGTGGGAGTAGTTAGGTCCTGGGCTGGGCTATTTTGTATGTATGCTCTATTCTGTTGTCGTGTATGTGAAAATTTGTTTGTCCCTGTGAGTTGTGAATTGTTAAGTTGTTGTTCTGTTTGTAAATTAATGTGAAATTGATGTGTGTTGCTGAATGTTGCTAGCTGATTCTGATTTTGTACATATTTTTTTTCTATCAAAATGATCGATATTTTCAATAATTTTTTGTACTTCTTGGGTTTCTCGGCATTTGTTTTCGGTTCTTTTACCGAGAATGGTCCCATTGAACTGAAGTCATAGTTAGTGACCGTTCCCTATGATGGATGGATGATGACCATCTTACGGGAAATGTAGTCGTTAGGAGTAGATTCTTTCAATTATTTTTCAGTTTTTTTTGGTGGGTTGCATCCCAAAACCTGTAGTTACTATATGGTTGCGAAATTTTGGTTGCGTGTTGTACATGATATTTAAAATGCAAAGGTGATTCGTATGAAAGCATGCAACTTTGTAAATATGTTGAGATACCTAGGCCATAGAGTTCGATTCAGTGTGATTGAGGCTTAATGTTTGAATTCCTGTAATTAGTTGATTGAATAGTCTGTGAATACATCTTGAATTGAGCATGTGCAAGAAGTGTGAAGTGAGGTGTTGTTATTCCATGCTATTGTGAAGTGTCTGGAATTTGCCTGGTGTGTGTACAAAACAAAATGAAGGAGGTGTATTGTAGGAAAGGATGTAGGCATTTCTTTGTTTTAACCAAGAGTTTCTATTTTTCCTTGTCGTACACACCTTGATTGTATACCCTAGTCAGCCCGTTGAGCCTTTAGCCTACTATTTTTTTCTTTTGTCATAAAGTGTAAACCGAGCTTAATTCCTTCTTTTCATTAGCCGTAAATTCTATACAAAACTCTTAAGCGCTTGAGAAGAGAAAATCATTTTCCCAAAGTGTCAAAGAGTGAGAATGGTGAAAAGAAAAAGAAAAGCAGAGCGATAGAAGAAAAGAAAAGGTTGAAGGTGCACTTGCTATAAAAAAACGATAATGAAGGTGCATGAATAATCTTTGTTGTTGTGTCAAGTGTGCTTAATATGACAGGCCATACTAAATAAAATCATAAAGAATGGGATGATGGAAAAAAGAAACAATGTCCATGAGTTGATGGGATGTGTTGAAAAGGCGCTTAAGGATGCTAGTGGCTATTATTGGCTAATCCAATATTTACTAGTTCTGTAGCTTCCATTACAACCTGTTAAAGTCCTACGTGATCTTACATTGCACTTCTTTATATTAGTGGAGTAATACACTAAGGGCAAGCTTATGGGTCATGACATGATGCATGTGAATTCTTTTGGGAGAGAGAGCGAAATTGTTTTTACATGCCGCTGCTTGAATTCTTGTGAGTCATATGAGCAAAAGGGGAAGATTCTCTTGTGTTGTGAGGGCACATGCTTGATGAAAGATTAATTTTCGTGTCGGATATCTTGATCAGCTGATTTGCATGAGTTTGCCAATATCGAGAGTCGATTCTTAAAGTCTAGGAGGTCTTAAGTATTGAAGGTCATTGCATTGATAAGACCATGCATGTTTTGTTGATGATTTGTTGTATTGAATAATCGGTATGACCGTAGCCTAAATTGTCGAACCAAAGTAGCGAGGTTGGGATGTAAATTGCATGAAGTGTAGGATTGTTGTTCGAGGACGAACAAGGATTTAAGTGTGGGGTAAGTGATCTTGGGCAAATTTATATGCCCAAGTGATACTCAAAAGTACCATTTTAGCCTTGTTTATCTACCAATGTGTATACATTCTCATGTAATTGGTAATAAAATGTGAATTTATACTAACCAACATGATTAGCATTGTTTTGCAGGTAAAATGTAATTTCGGGAAGCTAAAATGCATGTTGGATGATATCGGGGTTGGACTTGGATGCGAGCAAGGAACAAGGCATTGGACAGCATGAATTAAAGGGGCTCCGCGATGGAGCCGTGTCACGCTGCCATCGCGGAGGCCTTCTGCCTGGATAGGGAAAATTTGCCCAAATTCCAGAGAGGGTCCGCGTCTGGTCCGTGGCACGGTGGCTTGGCTCCGCGTTGCACGCCGTGCCACGTTGGGCCTTAATTCATGGACCCCCAGTTCCAGTGAGGGTCCGCGTTCGTAGCGTGTCACAGTGGCAGTGCTCCGCGATGCACTCCGTGACACGTTGCTCGTTATTCCGGGAAAAATTCCCAGCAGTATAAATAGAACACTTAGGTTCATTTTTCATTATTCTGACTTGGTGGAGCAAGAACGTGGGTTACAGGCAGTTGAGGAACGAAAATATCAGGGTTTTTTCTCTCTTTCTTTCTTCTTGTATTCAATTACTTGTATGATTAACACTCATTTAAAGATGTTTAATCCACAAATGAGTGGCTTCCTCTTCTT
The DNA here is from genome assembly GCA_035772735.1 of Datura wrightii. NCBI lineage: Eukaryota > Viridiplantae > Streptophyta > Magnoliopsida > Solanales > Solanaceae > Datura > Datura wrightii. The sequence continues at coordinate 114,158,870 of JASDFA010000003.1, read as the reverse complement.
GCTGAGGTTACGAACAATTGTGATGAAATGTGATCATTGATTCTTTGGTTTTTCATCTTTTCTTCCATGTTGTTCTATTAATTCTTGTTCTTACTGCATTAATGTGTGGCCTACGTTAATGTACATCTAAAAAGTCCGGTTTCACTTGAGAGAGCAAGAAATTGGAAAGTTGTGAATTAATAGGATATGATCTTTACTTGATTTGGGAAAATTGGGAATTGATTTACTTTCAGGATAGAAATATACCTGAAAGACGTATTAGTCAATTTAGGAATCGGGTTTGTATGGCTAGAACATGAATTTCATTTAATCACAGAAATGTAGGTGGATGGTTCATGATTCTTAAGTGAGGTTAAATACGAGAGTTTTAATCTCTTGGCAATAGTTCTTGGCTAGCAACCGGAGGAAAAGATTAACCAAATTATGATGATAATTAATTTCATTACATGTTCGTTTAACCTCAGCATGCTCTCATTCACAGTTCAGATTCAAAGTAGATAATTGTTTTAGCTTTAGCATAAAAATTATAAAAGAAAATATCAAACTCTTGGTTACACTGTTATCTGCATTTTTAGAATTAAAATATAGTACACTTGAGCAAATTGCACTTCATCCCAGTCCCTATGGGATCGATACTTGGCTTACTAAAGCCACTTTACTACTTGTTCGACCACGTGCACTTGCGTGTAGTTATATACCCATATAACGCAGACCGAACATCTGCACAATGACACCACTATCCGTCGAGTCAACAAGACGAACTCCTAGCCGTGAAAGCTGATGTGCATCCTTCACTAACTCTTTCTTCTCCTCATCTACGTGGGTCACACTCTCAATAGAAGGCCTGCTAAGAGCGTCTTCCACCATATTAGCCTTGCCCATATGATAAAGAACAGTCATATCATAATCTTTCAAAAGCTCCAACCACCTCCTATGACATAGATTCAGATCCTTTTGGGTAAACACGTACTGTAGGCTTTTGTGGTCCGTAAACACATCCACTTGGACCCCATATAGATAGTGTCTCCAAATCTTCAAAGCAAATACTACCGCCGCCAACTCAAGGTGATAAGTTAGATAGTTCTTTTCATGGACTTTCAGCTGCCTGGAAACACAAGCAATAACTTTATTGTGCTACATCAATACACAACCAAGGCCAATCCTCGAAGCGTCATAATATACCACAAACCCATCGGTACCCTCGAGTAGGGTCAACACTGGTGTAGAGGTGAGTCGAGTCTTCAACTCTTGGAAGCTCTTCTCACAAGCCTCTGACCATTGAAACTTCACTTTCTTCTAGGTCAACTTAGACAATTGTGCTGCAATGGATGAAAAAGCTTCAACAAACCTCCGGTAGTAACCAGCTAAACCCAAGAAACTCCTGATATCCGCAGGACTAATTGGTCTAGACCAATTCTTCTCTGCTTCTATCTTCTGAGAGTCCACTTGTACACCCTCACTCGACACCACATGACCCAAAAATGCTATTTAGTTTAGCCAAAACTCGCACTTGCTGAACTTAGCATAAAACTGCCGATCCTTAAGAGTCTATAGCACCACCCTCAAATGAACGACATGCTCCTCCTTGCTCTGAGAGTATATGAGAATATCAACTATGAACATAATCATGAGAATATCCAAATATGACTTGAACATCCTATTCATCATATTCATAAAAGCTGCAGGAGAATTCCTTAGTCCAAAAGACATAACTACAAACTCATAGTGACCATACCGAGTCCTAAAGGTTGTCTTCCGAATGTCACTCTCCCGAACCTTGAGCTGATGGTATCCGGATCTGAGGTCTATCTTTGAAGAACTTAGCACCCTAAAGCTGGTCAAATAAATCATCAATCCTGGGGAGAGGATACATGTTCTTGATTGTAACCTTGTCCAATTGCCTATAATCAATACACATCCGAAGGGAACCATCCTTCTTTCGAACAAAGAGCACTGGTGCACCCCACGAGGATTTGCTCGGTCTAATGAAACCCTTTTCTAAGAGGTCTTTCAAGTGCTCCTTCAACTCCTTTAACTCAGCTGGGGCCATTATGTAAGGAGGAATACCAAAATCGATCTCCTGGTTGGGAGGAATCCCAATAAATCATCTTGAAACACTTCTGGATATTCACACACAATAGGAACTGACTAGATAGTCAGGGTTTCGGACGTAGCATCCTTAACACTAAATAGATGGTACACACAACCTTTAGAGATAATTTTCCTGGCCTTAAGGTAGGAAATGAAACTACCTAGAGGAATAGTTGAACTACGCTTCCACTCTAGGATGGCTCACCCAGAAATCGAAACTCTACCGCACAGTTTCTACAATTTAATGAGGCATAACATGCATGTAGCCAATCCATGCCAAAGATAACATCAAAATATGTCATGGATAGCTCTACTAAATCTGCTGAGGTGACTTTCTAAAGGACTGTGACAGGGAAATTTCTATATACCCATCAAGCTATAACGGAATCACCGACTGGAGTAGAGACTGAGAAGGGTTTTGATAGGATTTTGGGACTGGCTCCGAAACTACTAGCGACATAGGGCGTCACAAAAGATAAAGTAGCCCCTATATCTAATAATACATATACATCAAGGTAGAATACTCGTAACATACCAGTGACTACATCTAGGGATCCTTTTGCTCCTAACGAGATGCTAGGGCATAAAAATTTTTCTAGCGCTAACCACCACCTGCACTAGTGGATGCATCCAGCTGAGCTGAGCGTGCTGGTGGTGCTGCAAACTAATGTATGTGCCTCGACCCCTATCATGGCTCTGTTTGGCTGTTGGACAATCTTTGAGCATATGTTCGGGCTTCCCACACCTGAAACAAGCACCTGAACCTGCCAAACACTAGCTTGTGTGTCTCCGACCAGACCTGTAACAAGTTGGAATGCTGGACTCTACGGGTCTGCTTCCCTAACCTCGAGAGCCTGATGCTCATCCCCTCTGGTCGCACCTAGATCTGAGTGGCACACTCATAGTTGACGGTGTTGGGGCTGATGATCTCTGGTGGGACTGCTGACGGTGTCCACCACCAGGTCTCTACTGCAAGAATTCAAAGTTATCAGTCCTGGCCCTCTTGGCCTCTCTCTCCCGCTCACTCACCTGTACTGCCTCTATTACTGGGCGTACAGAACTATCTGAGAAAAGTCAATGTCCTGATGAAGCATCACAGTCCAGCAATCTTTGTCCAAATAGTCTGCTTTCCCATGCACGAACTGACTTACTTGGTGTCACAACCCGAGAGTACACCCAAATCATAGACACGAGATGAGGAGCCCCGAGAGACCCCAAGTCAACCCATAGTATGAGCATATAACTAAACCATTCATATAAGGCAGAAAAATTAGCTTAATAGTCATGAATTAAATAAAACTGTGACATGAAATATAAGAAACGACAGTACATGACCCAAGCATAAATAGATGAATACTACAACTAGGTCTGAAAGACTCTAATCATAATAGACGGGTTGAAGGTAAAAGACCCCAACTAACCCCAATATTCTAAAAACTAAAAGAAAGAAAGAAATCCTAATATAAAGCCCCCGAATAATGAGGACTCACTACTGAAAACTGAGAGCAGAACTGAGAGCAAGCTAAGAGCGATGTTGAACCTGCGAACTAGATCATGTACCATAAAACCATACAACATAGAAAATATGTGTGTCAGTATGTGTAATGTATTGAGTAAGCGAGGTGATCTTAGGCAAATTTATATGCCCAAGTGATACTCAATTGTGTCGTTTTGTCTTGTTTATCTATCGATGTTTGTAGATTCTCATGTGAATTGCAGTAAAATGTGAATTTATACTAACCAACATGATTAGCGTGATTTTTGTAGGAAAAATATAATTTTATGAAGCTAAGATGTATGTTGGGAGAAATCGGGATTGGACTCGGAAGAGAGCAAGGAAAAAGCACAAGGAAAGCACGAAGTAAAGGGGCTCCGTGATGGAGCCGTGTCACGCTGCCATCGCGGATGCATTCTGCCTGGATGCTGAAATTATGCCCAATTCCAGTGAAGGTGCGTGTTGGGGCCGTGGCACGTTGGCCTAGCCCCGCGTTGCATGTCATGCCACATTGGGCCTTAATACCTGGACGACCGGATTCCAGTGAGGGTCCGCGTTGGTGGCGTGTCACGGAGGCAGTGCTCCGCGATGCAGTCCGTGACACGTTGCTTGTTATTCCGGGAAAAATTCCAACTAGTATAAATAGAACACTTAGGTTCATTTTTAATAATTCTGACTGGGTGGAGCAAGAACGTGGGTTACAGGCAGTTGAGGGGACGAAAATCTCAGGGTTTTTCTCTATCTCCTTCTTCTTTATTTCAATTGCTTGTATGATTAACACTCATTTAACGATGTTTAATCCACAAATGAGTGGCTAAATTCCCTTCTTGCTGAGGTTAAGAACATTGTATTGAAATGTGATTATTGATGAATTGGTTTTTCATCTTTTCTTCCATGGTTGTTCTATTGATTCTTGTACTTAGTGCGTTAATGTGTGGCCAACATTAATGTATATCTAAAAAGTCCGGTTTCACTCGAGAGAGCAAGAAATTGGAAAGTTGTGAATTGATAGGATATGATCTTTTCTTAGTTTGGGAAAATTGAGAATTGATTTACCTTCAGGATAGAAATATACCTGAAAGTCGTATTAGTCAATTAAAGAATCGGTTTTGTATGGCTAGAACATGAATTTCATTTTATCATAGAAATGTAGGTGGAAGGTTCATGTTTCTTAAGTTGGGTTAAATATGAGAGTTTTAATCCATAGGCAATAATTCTTGACTAGCAACCGGAGGAAAGATTAACCAAATTGTATCGATAATTTATTTCTCTACATGTTCATTTTAGCCTCAGCATGCTCATACTTATAGTTCAGACTCAAACTATATATTCATTTTAGACTTAGTATAAAATTAGGAAATAAAATATCAAACTCTTCTTCACATTGTTGTCTGCAATTTAGAGTTAAAGTTTATTGACACTTGAGTAGATTGTTACTTTAGACCAGTCCCTGTGGGATCGATACTTGGCTTACTTAAGCCACTTTACTACTTGTTCGACCACGTGCACTTGCGTGTAGTTATACCCAACAGCCCGAACAAGTTTTTGGCGCCATTGCCGGGACTGGCAATTGGTAAATTTTTCTTAAGTGTTAGTTTACTCTTTCTTCTTAGTGTTGACACCTTGGTCTTAGCCTGTATTTTGCAGATACTAATTTTTGTTGAACACTGGCAAGAGACAAGGAGCTGGTGGACTCATATTTAGAGCCGGAAAGACAATTTCATCGTCAAAGGAGAGAAGCTCTTGAGAAAAAGCTGCAGTTTCTCAGACAAACAATCCTGGAGCAACAATGTTCGGTGCTTTGGTTGGGGTTATAAACTGACACGCAAGTGCACGTGGTCAAACAAGTAGTAAGTGGCTTAAGTAAGCCAAGTATCGATCCAAGGAGACTCTGGATAAGTGAACTTTTCTCAAGTATACTATATTCTATCTCACTTCCAAATATGCTAACAACAACGTAGCCAAAATTTGAATAATTTGTTTTATAATTTCTATACTAAAACTACTAACAATTATCTACTTTGAATTTAAACTATGGATATGAGCATGCCAAGGTTAAGAACATGTAATGAACTGATTATCATCATACATTGGTTAATCTTCTCTTCCAGTTGCTAGCCAAGAACATTAGCCTAGAGATTAAAACTCTCGTATTTAATCTCACTTAAGAATCATGAACCATCCGTCTACATTTCTGTGATCAAATGCAATTCATGACATAGCAATACAATTCCGGTTCCTAAATTGACTAATACGGCTTTCAAGTATATTTCTATCAGGAAAGCACATCAAAACTCAATTTTCCCAAATCAAGTTAAGAACAATACCCTATTAATTTACAACTTTCCAATTTCGTGCTCTCTCGAGTGAAATCGGACTTTTTAGATATACATTAATGTCGGCCACACACCAATGCAGTAGAAACAAGAATTAATAGAACAACATGGAAGAAGAAGATGAAAAACCATATGATTCAATAATCAAAATTCATCACAAATGTTCATAACCTCAGCAAGGAAGGGAATTAGCCACTCATTTGTGGATTAATCATCCTAAAACAAGTGTTAATCATACAAACAATTGAGTGAAAGAAGAAAGAAAGAGAGAAAAAACCCTGAACTTTTCATCCCTCAACTGCCTGTAACCCACGTCCTTGCTCCACCAAGTCTGAATTATGAAAAATACATTTAAGTGTTCTATTTATACTAGTGGGAATTTTTCCCGGAATAACAAGCAACGTGTCACGGAGTGCATCGCGGAGCACTGCCTCCGTGACACGGCGTGGACGCGGACCCTCACTAGAAATTTGGGGTCCGGGAATAAAGCATCAACGTGGCACGGCATGCAACGCGGAGGCTTGCCACCGTGCCACGGAGCTGTCGCGAGGCTCCACTGGAATTTGACTAATTTTTCACCCTCTAGGCAGAATGCCTCCGCGATGGCAGCGTGACACGGCTCCATCGCGGAGCCCCTTTAAATTGTGCAGTCCACTGCCTTGTTTCGTACTCGATTCCAAGTCCAACTCCGATATTGTTCCAACATGCATTTTAGCTCCTCGAAATCACATTTTACCTACAAAACAATGCTAATCATGTTGGTTAGTATAAATTCACATTTTATTACCAATTACATGAAAATGTATACACATTGCTAGATAAACAAGGCGAAAATGATACATTTGAGTATCACTTGGGCATATAAATCTGCCCAAGATCAAACAACAGAATCCACCAGTTGTAAGCGCAATGTTAGTGCCCGAGGAGATGGCAGCTAGGCCGATTTGCAAGGTGGCAATCCCACATGCTAACAATGTCACATCTAGCATCCGCAAACCTGAGCCAGGAGGGAGGTTCGAGCTTAAACAAAACATGGTGCAATTACTGCACACCAGCGGGCAATTCACAAGTCTCCCTCATGAGGATCCACAACAACATCTCCAAAATTGTTTGGAGATAAGTGACACTTACATCCCTGCTGGAGTGTCATCAGATTATGTCAAGCTTACATTGTTCCCATTTTCACTTTTGGGAGAAGCTAAGAGGTGGTTGAAAGCTGAGCCACCTAATTCCATCACCACGTGGGATGATCATGCACATAAATTCTTGATACGGTTCTTTCCATCTGGTAAAACAGCGAGACTTAGAAGTCAAATTCTAAGTTTTAAACAGAGAGAGGGAGAGAATCTGTATCAGGCTTGGGAAAGATTCAAATCTATGTTGCGGGATTGTCCTCATCATCACCAATCCAATGATGTGCTGGTGCATACTTTCATAGAGGGTTTGGAACCCCACACAAAAATCTTGCTAGACTCAGCAGCTGGGGGACAAGCATTGGAGAAAACTTATGAGGAGCTGTATACCTTGTTAAATCGTATTTCGAAGGGAAATCCGAAGTGGAATGCTGATTCGTCAAGAGGAGGAACAAGGAAAGCAGCAGGAGTCCTAGAAGTGGATGGTTTTACAGCTATTGCTGCACAGATAGCTGCTTTACAGAATCAACTCAACACCCACTTCAGTAACATGAGCATGAACCAGACTCAAGCCCCAATGAATGTAGTGCAGCAGATTTGGTGTGAAGTGTGCGGGAGTAGTGAACACTCAGCTGAGTGTTGTGGAGCAACCCTGATTCAGTAAACTTTGTTGGAAATGTACAGAGAAACAACCACCTACAGTATGGCAACAGCTACAATTCCAACTGGAGGAATCACCCGAATTTCTCTTGGAGTAGCAATAACCATCAAGGGCAAAGTTCGAGTCAAGAGGCGCAGAGAAATCAAGGAGGACAGCAGAACTATCAGTCGCAATACAGAAGAAATAATGCACCTCCACCACCACCATCACCCAGCATCGAGGAAATGTTCAAGACAATGATAGCTAACCAAGCTCAATTGCAGGATGACTATGTGAAATTGGTAGCCGAGGTAAAGAACAACTAGTTAGCTACAAAGGCGCTGGAGTACCAATTTGGGCAATTTGCTGGACCCCAAAACACCAGGCCTAGAGGAGGACTTCCGAGTGACACTGATCCCAACCCCAAGCAAGTGAATGCAGTGACCACAAGGAGTGGTTTACAGCTTAAATAGGTGGAACCAGAAAGACCACCTCAATAGTCGGGAGCAGCAGAAACTGAGAGGGAGCAAAGTGATGAGAGGGGGAAGAAAAAGGAGGCTGAACTAGAAAGACCACCACCCCAGTTCCCTCAGAGATTAAAGAAACACAAGGAGGAGGCGTGTTTCAAAAAGTTCATGGAGGTGCTTAAACAGGTACACATTAACTTACCTCTTGTTGATGTTTTGCAGGGAGTACCGAAGTACGCAAAGTATATTAAGGACATCGTGGCGAACAAAAGCAGGTTAACTGTGTATGCTACGGTGGCTCTTACGGAGGAGTGCACTTCACGGATACAAAACAGGTTGCCCATAAAGCTGAAGGACCCTGGGAGCTTTACAATACAAATTATAATTGGGCAGAGTATCCGAGCTCGTGGATTATGTGATTTGGGAGCGAGCATTAACTTGATGCCGACATTGGTATTCAAGAAGTTGGGGCTAGCGAGTCCTAGACCAACAACAGTGATCTTGAAGCTGGCAGATCGTTCCTTAGCCAGACTTGATGGCATTGTGGAAGACGTGCTGGTGCAAGTGGGCTCCCTTATCTTCCCGGTAGACTTCATCGTGCTGGATTTTGAGCTAGACGCGGAAGTCCCATTTATTTTGGGACGTCCTTTCTCGGATACCGGGAAAGCACTTATTGATGTATCTGCAGGGCAGCTAACTATACGGGCACATGACAAGGTGGAGGTGTTTGATGTATACAGGGACACCAAGCTCCCGGCTTTGTACGAGGAACTCTCAGTGATCAACGTGATTAATCGAGCGGATGTTGTCCAGAGCGTTGAGTCACGGGAGTTATTGGGGAAACCACCGGAGTGATGTAAGCATTACTGGGGTGAGGATGGTGGTCGAGAGAAAACGTCTGTCACCCTAGAGGATGACTGAGTTTAATGACGTCGAGCCACGATGGTAAACCAGGCGCTGCACGGGAGGAAACCCATGAAACTTTTGTAAAATGTGTATAGAGTTCGTAGAAAAGAAAAAAAAGAAAAAAAATGAGAAATAAAAAATATAAAAACAAAAAAATTATATTTTATGTGAAACCTATAAATTCTAACCAATTTCTTGTTGTGAGATGAATTTCAGGTTGAACGGAGGGTAAAAATGCAAAGGATCGCAATGGAAAAATCGAGGTATGAAAAATAATAAAAAAGTGGCAAAACAGTGAGCCCACGCGATGGCTCCGTGTCATAGAGGAGGGCCTCCGCGTTACCCTCTGTGACATGTTGAAGGCAATTCTGGAATTTTTACAAATTCCAGAACACCTGCATGATGGCTCCGTGTCACGGAGGGGGTGCTTCGCGTTACCCTCCGTGACATGTTGAGGTGTTATTCGCATCGGGTCACACCAGGTCACCGGGTGACCCGCGCGAAATCCCCACTTTTTAACCCCGACCTCCCTCATTTTTTCTCATTTTTCATCACCTCCACTACAAACATCCCACAAACCCCTTCTCCCTCAACGTGACATAGACCTAGGCACACATTTTCGTCAAGTTTTCTTCATTTCATCGAATTCAAGGTATGTTCTTCAACTATATCTCAATTCTTGTCGAATTTTTTGATGTTGAACATGTGATGTGAGCAAAACTTGCCCTAAGTAGAGATTAAGCTTAAATTTAATTGAGTTATTGTTGATTGACGTTCGTAGTATCATTGTGATTGTATGAACTCGATAATTACATAGCTTGATAAAATTTTTGTAAAATTGTAGCTAGGGCTTGAATTTGAATATGAAAAATGGAAAAATTTAGTTGAAATGTGAAATTCTTGTTGGGTTAAGTATGTTGGGTGAGATGAGTTTGTTGTGCTAACAGTTAATATGCTAAAAGACCGACGGATTTTTGGGGTAACGAAATTGTGATATGCAAGAAATGGGTGAATTGTATAGGTTCATGTAGATAAATTTTTTTTCTTTTTTTGTTTCTCCTTGCTAAGTGTTATGTATAGAAATGTGAGCGATGGGAATGCTGTGGTTAGCTGTACGAAGTCTGAGTAGTACATAGAATTTATACCGTCGAATTCTCTGAATGCATGAGGCATATTTGTTATGTTTTGTTTTTTTTTTGTGCAAATTGGAAATAAGTATGATCTTGTCGTAATGTTGTGATTGTGGCTAAAGACTAAGTGTGGGGTGGCATAGCTTAACCCAACCTTAGTCGAAGCTAATTTTAATTGAATAAGATTGGACCTGTCTGTTTGGTTTGACAGAAACAATGGCAAGCAGGCAAGATAAAGGGAAGGGCGCATCAACATCAGGAGCCTGAAGGAAAAGAATCAGACTGGGAACAGCAGTCCTAGCAGCACCAGCGGTTTCGCGCGGCCAACGCCGTCAATACGGAACCCGATGGGTGACAGAGGAGGGGAAGAAATGGTATGCAAAGCATAAGGAAAGCAAATACTTCCCCGAGGAACACATTGCTAGGGAACCATTGGCACAGAAATTCCCCAGAATTGTCCATAGGATTGAGGTAGCCGGGATGAATTTTATCTTTGACGAGCCCAAAGAGTGCAATCTACACCTAATTCGGGAATTCTACGTCAACTGGAACCCGACACTTAGAAGTCACACCATAAAGATAAGGGGGCAGATAGTCACTTTTGAGCCCCATCACCTTAATGCCATCTTGGGGGCGCGGGACACAGACGTCCATGTGCTTCGGTAGCTGAATATCACTCCACCATATGGGGACATCAGACGCACTTTATGTGGACCCCGGTCTACAGCACGGTGGAGCAGGCATAAGGAGAGGGGCTACCATCAGACAATGCCCTATTCACAGATGAACAGGGAAGCCAGAATATGGCTTAAGATTGTTTGTTCCTGCTTGATCCCGGGGGTGCATATGACAGATGTCACCCGGGATCGTGTGTGCTTGGTATACACTCTGATGAAAGGGCTGGAGATCAACGTTGGGGCGGTGATTATCTCCGCCATGAAGAGAGCCCGTTTGCATCAAGGGCACAGGTACGGGTTTGGTGGATTACTAACCACGTTCCTTAGGGGCCTAGATGTTGAAGAGGAGGCCCTTGACTACATCCCGCAGATGGAGAGGCGGGCCTTAGATGTCACCAAAACTAAAGCACCCGACACCACTCACAGGCCAGTTCTCACATTAGCCGAGCGACATGCTCGAGATGATCAGTACATGGCTCGCATGTTTGGATGTAGATGCTCCAGCTACGCATAGGCGGGAGGCCGGCAACAGAAGATGAGTTGTGGCAGCTCGAGCTAGACTACCCTTTTGGCGAAAATGCCAGGGCTCTATGCCGAGTGTGGCCAGCTTTTGTAGAGCCCACTGATGATGATGTCCCCACAGATGCGGAGACACGTCGTGATGACTCCAATGTGGAGTCAAATGATGATGACGGGGGCGATTCAGACATGGGAAACGAGGCAGCGGCACCTGACGAAGAAGTGGAATACTTTTATTGATCAGGGAGTTTCACCACCCACTTTTGTGCTATGCTAAATTTTGTGAACACTGGGGATAGTGTTCGATTTAAGTGTGGGGTGGGAGTAGTTAGGTGTTGGTTGTTGTTGTTATTAATAATGTCTCTGTTCTGTTGTGGTGCTTGGATAAACTTGTGACCCTGTGATTTTTGTGTGTATGTCTGTATTGTAATTAAGGTGAAGCTGTTGTGTGTTGTTGAATGTTGTTAGCTAGTTTTGTACATATTTTTGTTTTATCGAAATGATCGATATTTTTAAAAAATTTCAGGAATTTTTTAGTTTTTGGGTTTCTCGGCGTTTGTTTTCGGTTCTTTTACCCAGAATAGTCCCATTGAACCAAAGTCGTAATTAGTGACCGTTCCCTATGATAGATGGATGACGACCGTCTTAAGGGAAATGTAGTCGATAGGAGTAGTTCTTTTTAATTTTTTTCTTTTGTTTGTTTGTATCCCAAAACCTGTCGTTACTTTATGGTTGTGAAATTCTGGTTGCGTGTTGTACATGATATTTAAAATGCAAAGGTGATTCAGAGGAAAGCATGCAACTTTGTAAATATATTGAGATACCTAGGCCATAGAGTTCGACTCGGGGTGATTGAGGCTTAATGTTTGAATTCTTGTAATTAGCTGATTGAAGAGTCTGTGAATATGTCTTGAGTTGAGCATGTGAAATGAGTGTATGGTGAGGTTTCGTTTCTTCCATGCTATTGTGAAGTGTCTAGAACTTGCCTGGTGTGTGTACAAAATGAAATAAAGGATGTGTAGTGTAGGAAAGGATGTAGGCATTTCTTTGCTTTAATCAAAAGTTTTTTTTCATTATCTTACCTACCTTGAATGTACACCCTAGTTAGCCCATTGAGCCTTTAGCCTATTGTTTTCTATTGTCAAAAAGGTTTAAACCAAGCTTAACCCCTTCTTTTCATTATCCGCGAATTTGATCCAAAACTCTTAAGCGCTCAAGAAAAAAAATAATTTTTCCCACAGCGCCTGGGAGTGAGAATTTTGAAAAGAAAAGAAAAAGCAGAGTGATGGAAGGAAAGAAAAGGTCGAAGGTGCACTCAGTATAAATTAAATATAATGAAGATGTATAAATAATCTTTGCTATTAAGTCAAGTGTTCTTAAAGATATGGGGTCAAAATTAAAGACAGACTTCAAGAATGGGAGGATGAAGGAAAAAAAATGCCCATAAGGTTGATGGGATGTATTGAAAAAAGCGCTTAAGGAGGCTAGTTTGTATTATTGGTTAGCCCAGTATTTGCTAGTTCCGTAGCTTACACTACAACCCGTTAAGTCCTACATGATCTTACATCACGCGTCCTTATATTAGTGGAGTAATACACTAAAGGCAAGCTTATGGTTCATGACATGATGCATGTGAATTCTTTTGGGAGAGAGAGCGAAATCTTGTTTACATGCCCCTGCATGTAGTGTCTTTGAGTTCATGTGATTAAAAAGGGGAACACTCTCTTGTGTTGTGAGGGCACATGCTCGACGAGAGATTGAATTTTGTGTCGGATATCTTGATCAGCTGATTTACATGAGTTTGCCGACATCGAGAGTCGATTCTTGAGTCTAGGAGGTCTTAATGTGTTGAGGGTCATTGTATTGATAAGATTGTGCATGTTTTCTTGATGATTTGCTATATTAGATAATCGGTATGACCGTAGCTTGAATGGTCGAGCCAAAGTAGCCCAGATTGGGTGTTAATTGCATGAGGTGTACGAGTATTGTTCGGGGACGAACAAGGATTTAAGTGTGGGGTAAGTGATCTTGGGCAAATTTATATGCCCAAGTGATACTCAATTGTGTCGTTTTGTCTTGTTTATCTATCAGTGTTTGTAGATTCTCATGTGAATTGCAGTAAAATGTGAATTTATACTAACCAACATGATTAGCGTGATTTTTGCAGGAAAAATATAATTTTATGAAGCTAAGATGTATGTTGGGAGAAATCGGGATTGGACTCGGAAGAGAGCAAGGAAAAAGCATAAGGAAAGCACGAAGTAAAGGGGCTCCGCGATGGAGCCGTGTCACGCTGCCATCGCGGATGCATTCTGCCTGGATGCTGAAATTATGCCCAATTCCAGTGAAGGTGCGCATTGGGGCCGTGGCACATTGGCCTAGCCCCGCGTTGCATGCCGTGCCACGTTGGACCTTAATACCTGGATGACCGGATTCCAGTGAGGGTCCGCGTTGGTGGCATGTCACGGAGGCAGTGCTCCGCGATGCACTCCATGACACGTTGCTTGTTATTCCGGGAAAAATTTCCACTAGTATAAATAGAACACTTAGGTTCATTTTTAATAATTCTGACTGGGTGGAGCAAGAACGTGGGTTACAGGCAGTTGAGGGGACGAAAATCTCAGGGTTTTTCTCTATCTCCTTCTTCTTTATTTCAATTGCTTGTATGACTAACACTCATTTAACGATGTTTAATCCACAAATCAGTGGCTAAATTCCCTTCTTGCTGAGGTTAAGAACATTGTATTGAAATGTGATTATTGATGAATTGGTTTTTCATCTTTTCTTCCATGGTTGTTCTATTGATTCTTGTTCTTACTGTGTTAATGTGTGGCCAACATTAATGTATATCTAAAAAGTCCGGTTTCACTCGAGAGAGTAAGAAATTGGAAAGTTGTGAATTGATAGGATATGATCTTTTCTTAGTTTGGGAAAATTGAGAATTGATTTACCTTCAGGATAGAAATATACCTGAAAGTCGTATTAGTCAATTAAAGAATCGGTTTTGTATGGCTAGAACATGAATTTCGTTTTATCACAGAAATGTAGGTGGAAGGTTCATGTTTCTTAAGTTGGGTTAAATACGAGAGTTTTAATCCATAGGCAATAATTCTTGACTAGCAACCGGAGGAAAGATTAACCAAATTGTATCGATAATTTATTTCTCTACATGTTCATTTTAGCCTCAGCATGCTCATACTTATAGTTCAGACTCAAATTGTATATTCATTTTAGACTTAGTATAAAATTAGGAAATAAAATATCAAACTCTTCTTCACACTGTTGTCTGCAATTTAGAGTTAAAGTTTATTGACACTTGAGTAGATTGTTACTTTAGACTAGTCCCTGTGGGATCGATACTTGGCTTACTTGAGCCACTTTACTACTTGTTTGACCACGTGCACTTGCATGTAGTTATACCCAACAGCCCGAACACGAGGAATGCAAGACAATACTTAAAACTTGAAGGTTATAGGAATGGAGACATCATGATCATAAAGACTGAAATCATAAGTATATCGTAAGGCTCAAGATTTTCAAAATATTTGTAAAACTATCATGGTCATAACATGAGAGAAAACACTTCATAAAACATAACTTGAGCCAAAAGAACAAAATCATACATGCATTAAAACAATGGGGAATAGTGGGAGATTTCTATAAATGACATACCCCATATGAGCACACATGGAGCTCGACCTTTAACCCTAGTCAGGAGGTCGTTCATACCTTGCCAAGGGTATGAACCATGAAAGGAGTGATATCACTCATGAAGGCCCCGTAGGTCATAGGGGACAGTCACTGAGACGGTCCCAAACGTAACCTACGGGGGCATGTAGTTCAAAGATTCGGGGCGTAACTTGGGCACCGGACCTACTCGGTGTAAAATACTACTCCCAAAACATGCAACTTGCTCATGGAAATTCATACATGACATGCATGGCTAGTTAAATCATGATAATCATAACATTCTTGAAAATTCGTAGTACTAGCCATGGAATTGGACCCGTGGATCGGCCAAAATCATAGTTCATGAATCATAATCGACATTTGGGCATTGCCCATAATTTCAATCATACTTGAAATGCTTAAATTTATGGGAAACGTGATCAAAATAACATGAGTAATTGAAAACATGCTTAAAATTAAAAAGTTAATATCATGCTTGAGAAATGACCATAACCATGAATTTCACTAAAAACCCCATGATTTGGGCACATGTACTTCTAGGGATTTAAATCATCAAATACTGAATAAAATAAGTGAAAACAGCCCAACAATTAGAAACCCATGATTTTAGACATACTACAACATGCTCATATCGATTTTTGAGGGAACATACATTTGGGTTATGACCCATAGAGGTTTGGAAATGTTAAACATAGAATTAGGGAGAAATTGGTCATGGGTAGGGACTAAACTACCCATTCAAAACCCCACATACCTGGAACTTCTTGATTCTTAACTCCTTTGAAAAGCCCTAGATGGAAACATGAAGAACTTGAAGGAGAACACTTGAATCCCTTTCCTCTTTCCTCTCTACTCTTACAAGTATCAAAATGAGGTTTATCATGAATGATTTACCCTTAAAAGACCCTGTCCCGACCTTAAAAGGACGTAGTTTAGGTCTTAGTAGGAAATTATGAGAAGGCCCTTACTAATTCAAGGAAATAACTGCCAGGTGACCCTAACGAGTGACCTGACGACTCCTTAGGATGGGCGAGACTCGTTGGGTTTCCCGTCAAGTACACTGGATACCAGATCGACTGGGCTCGCAACGGGGGACCTAACGATTTGTCCCCAGTGACCACGACTCATGGTCACCTCCCGTTAAGTACACTACCTTAACATCCATGAAAATCATCTTGCTTGCTCATGACTCACCTCACGAGTCATTGCGAAAGACCACAACTCGTGGGGTCCCATCTGTTAGGTGCACTGGTCAGACCTCCCCGGAAACCCTCAATCTCACACCGTGGGAGACCCGACGACTCATGGTAGCTGACCACGAGTCGTTCCCACGCCTGTGGGGACCTCAGCTCCTCAGCCCATACAAGCCTTCCCACGAGCCACCTGACAACTCATGGGGTCTCCTCATGTGTCATCGACCGACTCATCCTGCACTGCTGCAACATTTTCTAGACTTTTCCCTGTTTGATTCCCGGGTCTGATCCTTGGGTTCTCGGGGTATAACAATATCTCCCCCTTGGGAACATTCATCCTTGAATGCTAGAAACATGCAGAAATTTCAAGAACAAACAATCACCATATGCAAATACTGATCATTTAAGCCGAAAATTAATGGAACGACTACCCCCGAAAAGAACTAAATAGTTGGACTGAATTCCGACATCACATACGTATATCATATTCTTAAAACAAACTTGTACGCATGAACAGAACATGAAAAACTTAATAGAGGTTTAGGGAAAAAACTAATATCTCAAACTGAAACAGAGTCGGTAGGGAACAAATTGGGGTATTTAGCTATCATATCCACTTCGGCTTCCCACATAGTTCCCTCAACATGTTGATTTCTCCATAACACCTTTACTGAAGATTCTTCCTTGTTCCTCAGCCTTCGAACCTGACGATCCTAGATTGCAATGGGAATTTCCTCATAACTGAGGCTATCCTTCACACCAACACTTTCCACCGGAACCACTAAGGCTGGATCTCCCAAGCACTTTTTCAAGAGCGATAAGTGAAATACGGGACGAACTAAAGCTAACACTGAAGGTAAGTCTAACTCATAGGCTACTTAACCCACTCGTCTCACGATCAGGTAGGGGCCAATAAAGCGGGGGCTGAATTTCCCTTTCTTTCCGAATCTCATTACTCCCTTCATGGGAGATACCTTCAAAAACACCCAATCATCGATCTCGAACTCAATCTCTTTTCTCCTCACATCCGAATTAGACTTTTGGCGGCTTTGTGCTATTTTCGGCCTTTCTCTTATCAACTGAACTTTCTCCATAGCCTCATGGACTGAATCTGGACCCACCAACGAAGCCTCACCTACTTCAAACCACCCAATGGGTGATCTACACCTTCGCCCGTAAAGAGCCTCGAACGACGCCATTTGGATGCTAGAGTGATAGCTGTTGTTGTAGGCAAACTCAATAAGAGGTAAATGCTCATCCCAACTACCCTTAAAATCAATAACGTAAGCTCTCAACATGTCCTCAAGAGTTTGGATAGTGCGCTCCTCCTGGCCATCTATTTGCTGATGAAATGGCGTACTAAGCTTGACCTGGGTAGCAAGTCCCTTTTGAAAAGATCTCCAGAACTGAGAGGTGAACTGAGTACCACTATCTGATATGACGGACAAGGGAACTCCATAAAATCTAACCAATTGTCAAATGTATAATTTGGCATAATCTTTCGCTGAATCGGTGGTTTTGACTGGTAGAAAATGGGCAGCCCTGGTCAACTTGTCCACCACAACCCAAATGGAGTCATATTGTCTACGAGTGCGAGCAAACCTGTTATGAAGTACATGTTGATTTCTTCCCACTTCCAAATAGGAATACTGATATCTTGAAGTACACCTCGCGGTCTCTGATGCTCAACTTTCACTTGTTGGCAATTCGGACACTTGGCTACAAATTCGCAATATCCCTCTTCATGCCATTTCACCAGTAGATTTCTCACAAGGCATGATACATCTTGGTGGAACCTAGATGGATAGAATATCTGGATCAGTGAGCCTCATGCAACATCCGACTCCTGAAATCGGTTTCACGACCCGAGAGTACACCTAAATCATAGACACGGGAGGAGGAGCCCCGAGGGAGTCCAAGTCCACTCATGGCATGAGCATATAACTAAGCCATTCACATAAAGAGGAAGAATTAGCTTAATAGTCATGAATTAAATAAAATCGTGACATGAAATATAAGAAATGATAGTACATGACCCAAGCGTAAATGGATGAATACTACAATTAGGTCTGAAAGCCTCTAATCATAATAGACAGGTTGAAGGGACAAGACCCCAAATAACCCCAACATTTTTAAAACTAAAATACAGACAAAAATCCGAACATGAAGTCCCCGAATAATGAGGATTCACCACTGAAAATTGAGAGCGAAAATGAGAGCAAGCTAAGAGCGATGCTGAACCTGCAAACCTGATCCTTATGCGGGTCAGTACTTGTAATGTATTGAGTATACGAGGTATGCAAGACAATACTTAAAACATGAAAGTTATAGGAGTAGGGGCATCATGATCATAAAGACTGAAATCATAAGTATATCGTAAGACTCAAGATTTCCAAAATATTCGTAGACCTTTCATAGTCATAACATGAGAGAAAACACTTCACAAAACATAACTTAATCCAAAAGAACAAAACCATACATGCATTAAAACAATGAGGAATAGTGGGAGATTTCTACAACCGACATACCCCGTATGAGCACACATAGAGCCCAACTTGTAATCCTAGTTAGGAGGTCGTTCATACCTTGCCAAGGGTATGAACCATGAAAGGCATGATATCACTCGTGAAGTCCCCATAGGGCATAGGGGACAGTCACTGAGGCGGTCCCAAACGTAACCTACGGTGGAACGTAGTTCAAATATTCGGGGCGTAACCTGGGCCCTGAACCTACTCGGTATTAAGTGCTACTCCCAAAACATGCAACTTGCTCATGGAAATTCATACATGACATGCATGGCTAGTTAAATCATGATAATAATAACATGCTTGAAAATTTGTAGTACTAGTCATGGAAATTGGAAGTGGATCGGCCAAAATCATAGTTCATGAATCATAAGTTACATGTGGGCATTGCCCATAATTTCAATCATACTTTAAATGCTTAAATTTGTGGGAAACATGATCATAATAACATGAGTAATTGAAAATATGCTTAAAATTCAAAAGTTCATATCATGCCTGAGAAATCACCATAACCATGAATTTCACTAAAACCCCATGATTTGAGCACATGTGCTTCTAGGGATTTAAATCATCAAATATGGAATAAAATAAGTGAAACCGGCCCAACAATTCGACACCCATGATTTTAGACATACTACAACATGCTCATATCGATTTTTGAGGGAACATACATTTGGGTAATGACCCATAGAGGTTTGGAAATGTTAAACATAGAATTAGGGAGAAATTGGGCATGGGTAGGGACTAAACTACCCATTCAAAACCCCACATACCTGGAACTTCTTGATTCTTAACTCCCTTGAAAAGCCCTAGTTGGAAACTTGAAGAACTTGAAGGAGAACACTTGAATCCTTTTCCACTTTCCTCTCTACTCTTACAAGTATCAAAATGAGGTTTATCATGAATGATTTCCCCTTAATATACCCTGTCCCGACCTCAAAACGATGTAGTTTAGGTCTTAGGAGCGTAGGAAATTACGAGAAGGCCCTTACTAATTCGCATAAAATAACTGTCAGGTGACCCTAATGGGTGACCTGACGACTCGTCAGGACGGGCAACAACTTGTCAGGTCACCCGTCAAGTACACTGGATACCAGGTCGGGTGGGCTCGCAATTCATCCCTAATGAAAGACTCGTGGTCATCTCTCGTTAAGTACACTGCCTTAACATCCATGAAAATCATCCTGTTTGCTCACGACTCGTAGGGTCCCATCCGTTAGGTGCACAGGTCGGACCTCCCAGGAAACCCTCAATCTCACCCCACGATAGACCCGATGACTCGTTATAGCTGACCATGAGTCGTTCCCACTCCCATGGGGAACTCAACTCCATAGCCCATTCTAGCCTTCCAACGAGCCACCTGTCGACTCATGGGGCCTCCTTACAAGTCGTCTCACGACTCATCCTGCATTGTTGCAACATTTTCCAGATTTTTCCCCATTTAACTCCCGGGTCTGATCCTTGGGTTCCCAGGGTATAAAAATATCTCCCCTCTTGGGAACATTCGTCCTTGAATATTAGAAATATGCAGAAATCTCAGGAACAAACAATCACCATATGTAAATACTGATCATTTAAGACAAAAATTAACTGAACGACTACCCCCCAAAAGAACTACTGGACTGAATTCCAACATCGCATACATATATCATATCCTAAAACAAACTTCTACGCATGAACAGAACATGAAAAACTAAATAGAGGTTTGGGGCAAAAACTGATACCTCAAACTGAAACTAAGTCGGTAGGGAACAAATAGGGGTATTTAGCTATCATATCCGCTTCGGCATCCCACATAGCTCCCTCAACATATTGATTTCTCCATAACACCTTTACTGAAGCTACTTCCTTGTTCCTCAGCCTCTGAACCTGACAATCCAAGATTACAATGGGAATTTCCTCGTAACTGAGGCTATCATTCACACCAACACTTTCCACCGGAACCACTAAGGCTGGATCTCCCAAGCACTTTTTTAAGAGCGATATGTGAAATACAGGACGAACTGAAGCTAACTTTGAAGGTAACTCTAACTCATAGGCTACTTTACCCACTCATCTCACCATACAGTAGGGGCCAATGTAGCGGGGGATGAGTTTCCCTTTATTTCTGAATCTCATTATTCCCTTCATGGAAGATACCTTCAAAAACACCCAATCATCGATCTCGAACTCAAGCTCTCTTTTTCTTACATCCACATAAAACTTTTGGCGGTTTTGAGCCATTTTCAGCCTTTCTCTTATCAACTGAACTTTCTCCATAGCCTCATGGACTGAATATGGACAAACCAATGAAGCCTCACCTACTTCAAACCACCCAATTGGCGATCTACACCTTCACCCATAAAGATCCTCGAACGGTGCCATTTGGATGCTAGAGTGATAGTTGTTGTTGTAGGCAAACTCAATAAGAGGTAAATACTCATCCCAACTACCCTTGAAATCAATAACACAAGCTCTCAACATGTCCTCAAGAGTTTGGATAGTCCGCTCCGCCTGTCCATCTGTTTGCGGATGAAATGTCATGCTAAGCTTGACCTAGGTACCAAGTCCCTTTTGAAAAGATCTCCAGAGCTGAGAGGTGAACTGAGTACTTTTATCCGATATGATGGACAAGGGAACTCCATGCAATCTAACCAACTCTCAGATGTATAATTTGGCATAATCTTCCGCTGAATCGGTGGTTTTGACTAGTAGAAAATGGGCAGCCTTGATCAACTTGTCCACCACGACCCAAATGGAGTCATACTGTCTACGAGTGCAGGGCAAACCTATTATGAAGTCCATGTTGATTTCTTCCCACTTCCAAGTAGGAATGTTGATATCTTGAAGTACACCTCCCAGTCTCTAATGCTCAACTTTTACTTGTTGGCAATTCGGACACTTGGCTACAAATTTTGTAATATCCCTCTTCATGCCATTCCACCAGTAGATTTCCCGCAAGGCATGATACATCTTGGTGGCACCTGGATGGATAGAATATCTAGATCCGTGAGCCTCATGCAACATTCGGCTCCTCAAATCACCCACATTCAAAACACATAAGCGACCTTGGTACCGAAGCACACCATCTCCCCCTTTGGAGAAAACTTCTACCTTCTAATTTTGAACAGCTTCTTTCAACCTTACCACTATTGGATCTTCATCTTGTTTAGCCTTTACCTCCATTACCAAGGAAGACCTTGATCCGTTCGAAACAACTACACCACCATTGGTCGAGCCAGCTAATCTAACTCCCAACCATGCAAGTCGATGTACCTCCTTCACCAGCTCCTTCTTTCCTTCACTCACATGCGACATACTCTCCATAGAGAGTCTACAAAGGGCATCTGTGACCACGTTGACCTTACTCAGGTGGTAAAGGACACTCATGTCATAGACCACAAGTAGCTCCAACCACCTCCGCTGCTGAAGATTGAGATCCTTCTGTGTGAACACATATTGTAACCTCTTGTGGTCAGTGAATACATCTATATGAACCCCATACAAGTAGTGTCTCCATATCTTCAAAGCAAATACCACCACGGTCAACTCAAGATCACGGGTTGGGTAATTCTTCTCATAAATTTTCAGCTGTCTAGAAGCATATGCTATCACTTTCTCGTGCTGCGTTAATACACATCTCAGTCTAACTCTCAAAGAATCACAATATAAAACAAATCTATCAGTGCCCTTCGGTAAAGTCAACACAGGTGCTGAAGTGAGTGGGGCCTTCAATTCCTTGAAGCTCTTCTCACAAGCCTCCGACCATTGGAACTTCACCTTTTTCTGAGTTAATCTAGTCAATGAGGATGCAATGGATGAGAAACCTTCTACGAACCTCCGATAATAACCCGCTAAGCCCAAAAAGCTCCTGATCTCCGAAGGGTTTACCAATCTATGCCAATCCTTCACTACCTCTATTTTCTGGGAGTCCACCCTTATACCTTCGCTTGACACTACATGTCCCAAGAATGCAACTGAATTCAACCAGAACTAACATTTGTTGAACTTTGCGTATAGATGGTTATCCTTGAGGGGTTGGAGTGCTATCCTCAGGTGTACGACATGCTCCTCCTTGCTCATGGAGTATATCAATATGTCGTCAATGAACACTATCACGAACATGTCTAGATATTCCTTGAATACCCTGTTCATCAGATCAATAAAAGTTTCAGGGACATTGGTTAGTCCAAAAGACATAACAACGAATTCATAATGACCATACCGGGTTTTGAAAGCAGTCTTTGAGATATCGTTCTCCCGAACCCTGAGCTGGTGATACCCGGACCTAAGGTCTATCTTGGAAAAATATTTGGCACCCTGAAGATGATTGAATAGGTCATCAATCCGGAGTAAAGGGTATCTATTCTTGACGATGACCTTGTTCAACTGCAGATAGTCAATACATATCCGAAGAGAACCATCTTTCTTTTAGACGAACAACACTGGGCACCCCATGGAGACTTACTCGATCTAATGAAACCCTTATCCAGAAAATCCTTCAACTGTTCCTTTAACTCTTTTAGCTTTGATGGGGCCATCCAATAGGGAGGAATTAATATGGGTTGTGTGTCCAGTAAAATATCAATCTCAAAATCAATTTCCCTCTCGGGATGAGCACCTGGTAGGTCATCTGGAAATACTTCGGGATACTCACATACCATGGGGATTGACTGAATGGTCGGGGTTCGGATGTGGCATCCTTACCCCTAACCAAATGGTAAATACAACCCTTAGAAATCATTTTCCTGGCCTTGAGATAGGAGATAAAGTGGCCTACAGGTACCGTTGAACTACCCCTCCATTCTAAAACTGGTTCACCTGGAAACTGAAACTCCACCGCTCGGGTTCTACAGTTAATACAAGCATAACATGCAAACAACCAATCCATGCCCAAAATTATGTCAAAATCAGTCATAGCCAATTCTACTAAGTCTGCGGAGATAACCTTATGGAATACTATAATGGGGAAACCTCTATATACCCGCCTCGCTACGACTGAATCACCAACCGAAGTAGATACAGAAAATGATTCTGACAAAATTTCAAGACTGACCCCAAAATTACTAGCAATGTAAGGTGTCACAAAAGACAGTGTATCCCCCGGATCTAACAAAGAATAAGCATCAATATGAAAGACCCACAACATACCCGTAACCACATCGGGAGAAGTCTCCTACTCCTGTCGAGATCCAAGTGCATAAAACCCGTTCTGGCGCTGACCGCCAGTTGGACCAGTCCAAGTACCCTGCTGAGTAGGACGTGCCGCTGGAGCTGCTGAACTAGCTGCTAGAGTGCGGGCTCCACCACCTCATGTCCTCGCTGTGGGGAAACTCTTGAGCCTGTGTCCAGGTTTTCAACACCCGAAATAAGCATCTGAGCCCACCA
The DNA here is from genome assembly GCA_035772735.1 of Datura wrightii. Lineage (NCBI taxonomy): Eukaryota > Viridiplantae > Streptophyta > Magnoliopsida > Solanales > Solanaceae > Datura > Datura wrightii. The sequence goes on along the minus strand of JASDFA010000003.1, from coordinate 114,134,701 downwards.
AACACCTCCCTGGGTGGTTCTTGCCAAAACTAGCATAAGATGGTAAGGTGCGCTCTGTGCGCATGCTACTCTGACCCCTCAAACCTGAGGCCCTTCTCCTATGATCATCTTGAGGCCAAGATGGGGTACTAGCTGAAGATGGTGCTGGTGTAATAGACCTGTGTTGGCACTATTGGTGAGGCCCACCTCCTGGACTCGACTGGAAAAACTTGTAGCTATCAGTTCTGGCCCTCTTGGGTTCTCTCTGCCTCATATGAGCTGCCTCCATCTGCTGGGCATAAAGGACTATCCGTGGGTAGTCCATATCCTGATGAAGCATGGTTGTTCTGCAGTCCTTGTCCAGATACTCGGCCACTCCCTACACAAATCTGCTCACCCCCGCCCTCTGGTCCATCACTAACCCTGGGGCATACTTTGACAGGCGAGTGAACTCAAGTGAATATTCTAACACCATCATCTTTCCCTGTTTGAGATTAACAAACTCAACTACTTTCAATTCCCTCATCTCCCGAGGGAAGAACCTGTCGAGAAAGGCCATGTGGAACTCATCCCAGCTGATGGGACCTGGTCCCGCTGCCCTATTGTCCTTCCATTGCTTGTACCAAATATAAGCGACCTCCTTTAGCTGGTAAGAGGCAAAATCAACACACTCCTCATTTGTCACCCCCATGACCTGAGTGACCTCCAAGATTCCTTCAATGAACTCGTGTGGATCCTCGTCCACCTTTGATCCCGTGAACTTGGGAGGGTTCATCCTCAAGAAGTCTCTAATCCGGTCCCCTGTTGCGTTACCATTCTGTGGGACATGCACTACAGTATGCAGGTTGACCTAAGCGGTCAAGGCCTGCGCCAACATCTGAATAGCAGCCCGAAACTCAGCGTGAGCAGCTGGCTCTGGTGCCTGGGGCCCCTGAACAGGTGGGGCTTGCTGACGCCCATGATCATTGCCACCTCTGTGGCCTTCATCATTCCTGTTCCTCCTTCCATTTATTCTTCTCGGAGCCATAATTTTCTGCAATGCAGAATAGCACAAATTAGAATAATGGAGAGACTTTTCATCGCATGACATGGATCATGAAAGAAGGGAACATTTCCTAAACGTCTAGTAGCCTCTTCGTCATAAGTGTGGCGCGCTTCACGCCCATGAAAAAGACTCTAATTAACGCGGCTTTCAGACACCCTAGGAGACTTCAAACCTGTTGCTCTGATACCAAGTTTGTCACGACCCGAGAGTAACACTCGAATTCTAGACACGGGACGAGGAGCTCCGAGGGACCCCAAGTCAACCCATGGCATGAGAATATAACTAAACCATTCACATAAGGTGGAAGAATTAGCTTAATAGTCATTAATTAAATAAAACCTTGACATGAAATATAAGAAATGACAGTACATGAACCAAGCATAAATAGATGAATACTATAATTAGGTCTGAAAGCCTCCAATCAGAATAGACGGGTTGAAGGGACAAGACCCCAACTAACCTCAATATTCTAAAAACTAAAAGACAGACAAAAATCCAAACATGAAGCCCCCGAATCATGAGGACTCACCACCGAAAACTGAGAGCAGAACTGAGAGCAAGCTAAGAGCGATGTTGAACCTGCGAACCGGATCCTGTATCATAAAACGATACAACATAGAAAATATGCGGGTCAATACTTGTAATGTACTGACTATGCGAGGTATGCAAGACGATACATAAAATATGAAAGTTATAGGAGTGGGGACATCATGATTATAAAGACTGAAATCATAAGTATATTGTAAGACTCATTTCCAAAATATTTGTAAACTTTTCATAGTCATAACATGAGAGAAAACACTTCATAAAACATAACTTAAGCCAAAAGAACAAAATCATACATGTATTAAAAAAATGGGGAACAGTGGGAGATTTCTGTAACCGACATACCCCATGTGAGCACACATGGAGCCCGACCTGTAAAACTAGTCGGGAGGTTGTTCAAACCTTGTCAAGGGTATGAACCATGAAAGGTGTGATATCACTCGTGAAGGCCCCATAGGGCATAGAGGATAGTCATTGAGGCGGTCCAAAAAGTAACCTATGGTGGCACGTAGTTCTGAGATTCGAGGCGTAACCTGGGCTCCTAACCTACTCGATGTTAAGTACTACTCCCAAAACATGCAACATGCTCATGGAAATTCATACAAGACTTGAATGGCTAGTTAAATCGGGATAATCATAACATGCTTGAAAATTCGTAGTACTAGCCATGGAATTGGGCATGTGGATCGTCCAAATTCATAGTTCATGCATAAGCGACATGTGGGAATTGCCCATAATTTCAATCATACTTGAAATGCTTAAATTTATGGGAAACATGATCATATAACATGAGTAATTGAAAACAGGCTTAAAACTCGGGCATGCTATTTTTTGCCCGTGATCACAACCCCACACTTAAAGCCTTGTTCGTCCTCGAACAACCTTTTACATATCATGCATATAGAGACTCCCACATAACTAATTTAGCAAGATAATTCAAGTTACGGCTATAATGATTACGTAAGATACAAGCTAAAAATAGAGCATGCCTGATTTGATCATTGAAATGAAGTACAACTATGTTAAGACTTCTTAACCTCAAGAATAGACTCTCAATCTTAGCAAACTCATGCAAATCAACTGATTAAGAAATCCCACATGAATTATATCCTTCATTCAACATGTGCCCCTCATGGAAAGAGAGTTACCCAATTTCACACGCAAAAACAATTTTTATATCACAACATGTGTGGGTACATGCATAGAATTACACTCACTCTCACAAAGAATTCACATGCATCATGTAATGACCCATAAGCTTGCCCTTAGTGTTTTATTCCACTAATTTAAGGATGGTGGATGTAAGATCAAGTAGGACTTTTTAGGTTGTAATGTAACTCAGGTGCGGGTAAATACTATTATGATCAGTAATAGTGACTATCTTTCCTAAGCGCTTTTAATACATCATGCCTTCATTACAACTTCCCTTCCCTCACTTCACCTTTTTCTCTTTTCATCTTTCTTTTTCCTCTTTTGTTCCCCCCTTCCTTTAGGCGCTTTTAGCTTATTAGTAAGGAGTTCTATAAGTAACTTTTCATTTATTTATTTTCTTACTCCCTACTAATACTCACCCGTATTCAAACAAGTGCACCCTCGCCCTTTCTCAACTTTTATAATTGCTACTTTTCCTTCTTTTTCATTCTTCTCACTCCTTTGCTCTTTCGGATTTTTCCTTTAAGCGCTTAGGAGTTTTGGTTTAATTTCAAGGCTAATCAAAGAAAAAGGATTAAGCTTATGTTGCAGCTGTCAAAGAATAGGCTCACGGCTCAATAGGGTTGACTAGGATTAATTTTTCAAGGTAGGTAAAATGAGGGATAAAAGTTTGGTTCATTCAAAGAAATGCCTAAATCATCTCCTACAATTCACATCCTTCATTTCATTTTATATACACACCAGGAAAGTTCTAGACATTTCATAATAGCACAGAATACTCAAAAACCTTACATTCATGGCACATGCTCAAATCAAGACACCATCAGTAGACTCTTACTCAGCTAATCACAAGAATTCAGAATTAAGCTTCCATCATATTGAGTCAAATTCAAGAGCCTAAGTGTCTCAAACAAAGTTACACACTTGCATGGTTCACACTGAACATACTTGCATCTTACAACCATGTATAGCACATAAAAAGAACATCAAGCACCAATTAGTTATGGTTTCAAAAACTCCAAACCTATCGACTAATTTTTCCTCAAGACGGTCGCCATCCATCCATCGTCGGAAACAGTCTCTAACTATGACTAAAAACATTATATACAAACAAAGAAAAAATTTTATTCTTCGATTCAAAGACCCCCCGTCGGAAAAGAACCGAAAAGAAAAACCAACCGGTGATGAATTCATGCTTAACTCACAAAAAACAAATTTCAATTTTCTCACAAGCATTACATTCACCAAACCAAAAATCGTTAAGCACAAAAATTTGAAATTTCCCTTGAAATTTCCCTCACCCCACACTTAAATCATGCTATGTCCTCATAGCATCAAATTAAAATGTAAAAAGGGTGAGAAATACTCCCTGAGGCCTTTAGGCCTAGCTAACAACATGCCTTTCTTCAACTTTGCACAAGTGGGTGTTCGACCCCGCATTTTTTCTCTTCCATGCTTGTTTGCTTCCTCCTCCACGGGTACTCAGACTTCCCCTCCATCTGTGCTTAACTTTCCACCAAAACAACACTAGATGAAAAATAAATAAAATCAACTTAAATGCAAGAAATTAAAATGGTACGCATGGTACCCTTGGGTTGCCTCCCAAGCAGCGCCTAATTTTTCGTCGCGGCACGACGTATCCAGTTTCACCGCTTTTTCCTCCACCTTGAGGATATGTATCTCACCCCTAATTTCTTCTCTAATTTCCTCTTATGCTCCAGGGGTGGTGGTGAAAAATTGTAAGGACCAAGCAGTAGATGTTGCCTTTTGAACTTATTGGCCCTTAAGTAAGCGAAGTCATTTTGTCTTTCTGAGTTAGCAAATTTCAAAATATATGGGGCTTGGTCCTCCTCTAGACATTTCTCTATAAGCTTGGAAGACACTATTTCTATGTTTTCAACCAAACTTAATGTCGAAAAATGCTTCGAGTGTGGTCCAATAAACCTCAACTCTGAAAATGCATTGTGCTTGACCTCCTTACTTGTAAACACCTTCTCAGCATCGACATCTATCTCTCCATTACTGTCAACTGGGGGATACTCTATCTCTTCTTCCACGAATAGATTTTCCATAAGTGTGAGCCCATCATGGGGACACTCAAGAGATTCTAATTGTTGGGCTTCATCCAAAAATTCACCCTTGTCTTCCACTTGTAGTTCCTCTTGAATATCGGCTAAAACTGTTACCTGCAATTTATCACAAGCTTCAGCCTCAGCAATCATATCTGTGAATTTGACGCTCATCCTTTCTAGAGCCTCTGCATTCTCTTCTTGCTGAATTCTCAATACTGCCATCGCCTCCTTCATTGCTTCTGATTGCTCCAGGAGTTGTTTCAGCATGTCTTCTATTTGAGCTTGGCGTCCCAAGTCCTCATTTTTAGCATGCCTATATTCAGCAAAAACAACAGATGAATCATAGTAGGGGCTTGGGGGAGGGGAATATGCATTCGGACAGCCATCCCAATGGCCATCTTGACCACCACATATATTGCACGTGTTACAGTGTAGCCACGAGTGGTGTCCTCCACAATTCAGACAAGATTCGCTAAAATATGAGTATCCACCATTTATACCATTTGTATTCCACGATGTCATGTCAATAAGGGTATCCAAAAAAGGAAAAAAATAAAATGAAAAAGAATTAAAACAAACACTAAGACCAAGTTGTCAGCACTAAGAAAATAATATAGTAAATTTACACTTAAAACAAATTCACCAATTGCCAAGTCCCCGGCAACGGCGCCAAAAACTTGTTCGGTTGGTTTTGGGGTTATAAAACTGACACGCAAGTGCACGAGGTCGAACAAGTAGTAAGTGGCTTTAATAAGCCAAGTATCGATCCCACAGAGACTTGGGTTAAGTGCAATGTTCAAGTATACTATATTTTTACTTCTAAATATGCTGACAACAAAGTAACCAAAAAGTGAATAATTTGTTTTATGAATTTTATACTAAAACTACGAACATTATCTACTTTGAATTTGGACTATGAATAAGAGCATGCCGAGGTTAAAGAACATGTAATGAAACTGATTATCATCATAAATTGGTTAATCTTTTCTTCCAGTTGCTAGCCAAGAACATTTGCCAAGAGATTAAAACTCTCGTATTTAATCTCACTTAAGAATCATGAACCATCCGTCTACATTTCTGTGATCAAATGCAATTCATGTTCTAGCCATACAATTCCGGTTCCTAAATTAATTAATACGACTTTCCGGTATATTTCTATCCTGAATGCACATCAAAACTCAATTTTCCCAAATCAAGTAAAGAACAATATCCTATTAATTCACAACTTTCCAATTTCGTGCTCTCTCGAGTGAAATCGGACTTTTTAGATGTACATTAATGTAGGCCACATACCAATGCAGTAAGAACAAGAATTAATAGAACAACATGGAAGAAAAAGATGAAAAACCATATAATCAATAATCAAAATTCATAACAAGTGTTCATAACCTCAGCAAGGAAGGGAATTAGCCACTCATTTGTGGATTAATCATCATAAAACGAGTGTTAATCATACAAACAATTGAATTAGAGAAGAAAGAAAGAGAGAAAAAACCCTGAACTTTTCGTCCCTCAACTGCGTGTAACCCACGTCCTTGCTCCACCAAGTCTGAATTATGAAAAATAAACCTAAGTGTGCTATTTATAGTAGTAGGACTCTTTCCCGGAATAACAAGCAATGTGTCACGGAGTGCATCGCGGAGCACTGCCTCCGTGACACGCTACGGACGCGGAAGCTCTCTGGAAATCACCCGAACTTGGCCCCGGTAGCACCCTGCCGCGTTGGCAGCGTGTCACGCTGCTTGGGCAGCGCGTTGGCACCTCTTGGTCGCGCAGCCAACCTGCCGTGGCATGTTGCCAACGTGCAGGTGGGCTGTTGTGATCAGCCTGCCTGCCGTGGCACGTTGCTGACGCGCAGGTGGGCTGTTTTATGCCTCCTCTTTGCCGACGTTCGCGTGTTAATTCCGTTTCCAAGCCTCTACTTCACTAACTCATGGATTAGTTACTCAAAAGTCATCAAAACCTACAAAACAAAGGCTAATCATGTTGGTTAGCACATATCTTCACTTCATATAAAATTACATGAAAATGTATACAATAACTTAGCTAAACAAGACTAATTTAAGTCATAAAGCGTATCTCGGGCATGCTATTTTTTGCCCGTGATCATACGACCTGTAGGACCATTGTACAAGTAGTACCAACTCCCATCACTTAATCAAAATTAGGGTTGCCAAGTATTGTACGAGCAACAGCTATGACTCATATGATCATGGTACGAGTCATAGGAGAAGGTAACGACAGTTTACTCAGTTTCCCTATTAATTTAGGAAAGGTTTCTAATTATTTGTATAAATATTTTTCTAGGTTATTTTTGTAAGAAATCACACTTAGAGTTTGACTTTTTGGATAGAGAAGAAGTACTTTCGAATTTTCTTGTCAATATTCTTGAAGATTATTCATTATTCTTGGATTGATCATTGTTGAATTATGCAATTAATCAAGTGGGCTTTATTTCAATCAGCATTTTAAGTTTTTCTTCATGTTTTTGTCTATGAATTTTAATTCTTCTCTTATAACCATGAGAGCCTAAAACCTACACAACTAGGGTTGTGGGAACCATGGTGAATTAACCAACTAGGGTTTGTACAAAAAGGGATTCTAGACTAATATGGATGTTTGTATTGTCTTCTCTTTATCTTAAACATTTCTTAATAGAGCACAACATTAGGACTTGCACGAATACTCTACTTGCTTGAACCTAAAAAGGAAGAGATAAGAAAAAGAGAAGAAAAATAAAGCCTTGAACTTTATGGTTCATTGTATAACATGAGTTGCGGTCGCAGGATAGTTAATTTGGAATAAATTGATAACGGTTAAAGTTAAATCACTCAAGAGACCTAATCCAGCAATTGAGTATAGTCATCCAATAGAGACGAACCAGTCATTTGGATGAACCTAGATTATCAGTTCTACAAGCTATGTATTGAAATAGATCACAAGTGTAAATTTAACAATAACTTAGTTAATTGTGAAAACCTCGCTAGTTAGTTGCATAAATTTAACAATAACTTAAATTTACAATTCTCTTACTCAATTACGTCATTGAAACTCCCAATTGAGAAAATAATTACACTAACAGTGTAAACACTAGCATTATTCTACATCTTGACAATATTCTATGTGGGATCGACCCCAATCTTTATTGGGTTCTTTATTGACAACGTTCGTGTCATACTTTTACAGGAGTGTGATTTGAGCATTATCAGCAGAAAACTCATAAAACGGACACTGTCCGTCGGTTTGTTCTTAGCTATGAAGAACATATCGACGGACAGTATTGGAATTTTTTAAAATAATTAATTAAATAAAATTGAGGGTATCCATCAGTAATTTTTTTTTTCATGTCATGTGGCATTTAAAAATCCCAAGAATTTAAATTTTAGTTAACCAATGAACTTTCCTCGGTATTAACCGAAGCTGTCCGTCGATTTTGAAATTCCGATGAGCCAAATTTTGAGGAACCTCGGTCGGTTTTTGCCCTCATTTTTTAGCCAGTTTTTTATAGTGACATTCAACATGAAGGAATTAATTTCACCTGAACATTTTCTCCTGTTGTCTAGATGACCATCATTAGATGTTTTCTTGTTATAATAGTGAAAAAGGATTGGAATTTATGTCAATTGGATGTTAATAATGACTTCATACATGGAGATTTGCAAGAAGAGGTCTTCTTGAAATTTTCAGGCGGGTTGTTATGCCCTTCACCTCATTATGTTTGTCTTTAGAAAAGTCTCTTTATGGGCTCTGGGAAGCCTCTAGGTAGTGGTATGTCAAGCTCACATCAACCCTTATTTTTAAAGGTTACTGTTTCTCTTTAAATGATTATTCATTGTTTTTTAGAACAGTTGCAGGAAAGACTAAAATTATAGTTGTCTATGTCGACAACATTTTGATTACTGGTGATGATATTACAGATCAGTTAAAGTCCTTTGTTCACTTGAATTTCAAATTAAAGATCTTGATCAAGCTCATTATTTCCTAGGCGTGGAATTATCAAAGGATCCAAATGGTTTAATTGTAACCCAGAGGAGATTTACTTTGGATGTGTTGACTGAGTTTGCTTGTCTTAATCTTACGCTCGTTTCTTCACCTCTAAATCCATGTCATAATGTCATGACCCGAGTCTATACCCTGGAAGAGATATGGTACTTAGAACCACAAAAGGCTCCAAACTAACCCATGGTACTAGCATGACACTAAACATATATACTGAAATCACCGAGCAGAAGCTAAACTGACATGTATATAGTTAACTGAAAATAATGTAAAACCAACAAGAGATGAAATATTATCTATCTAAAAAGCCTCTAAGAACTGACAAGTTGAAGGTATAGGTTCCCAACTAGCTCTAAATACTAAAACTAAAGTGGAAATATATATATATATATACACACACACACACACATATATATATATATGTGTGTGTGTGTGTATGTGTGTGTGCGCGCGTGTGTATATGTATGTATATATAATACTCAACTCTCGTCTTCGGGTGATGAGGACTCATTAATAGTAAAGTTGAACTGGTATTGAAGCATATCTAACTGCGTAGCTGATTCTGAGTCCCTAGACCTCTATCATAAGACGATATAGCACAAGAAGTATGCATTCAATACTTTGAATGTACTGAGTATGTAAGATATGTAAAATATGAGTGAAGTAGGGAAACTATGCTAGAAACTGAAATCATGCTGCATAAGTAAAATATCTGGAGAAAACATTATCTGATGTACAATGATCCAAGAGTAAAACATGTATATAGAGCTAAACATATTTGTAAGTCATAAAGTAAGTTCATTTACTTAAATCATGGTCCATGTAAAAATACTATAAAAATATATATCTGTGGAGGTTCTCGTAACCGACATGTGCTATGTGAGCACTATGGAGTCCAACTTGTACCCCTAGTTGGAAGGGTGTTACATATCTTGCCAGGGGTAAGAACCATGATTGGCATGAATTCACTCATGAGCCCGTCCGAGCGAAGGGAGGCACTCTCAACTGGCGAGGACCCTTAATCCTACATGACACGTAGTTTGGGACTTTAGTTATCTGAACCCGTAGCCACTCGGTGCTAAGTGCTACACCTAAAACTGTATACATATGCTCATAATCATAACTGTCTTTTGAAAAGTTTGCATGGACTATTTAAAATCATACTATTTACTGAAATATCTGAAATACTAAACTAGCCATGCAAATTGTAACTGATTTTGAAATCATAAGATCATAGTATAATGAATCATTTTGAAAATATGCTTAAATTGAGGAAATCATGATAAATTCCAAAAGGTGGGCTATAAGAGATTTTCTAAGTTTATAAATCATGCATATCTATAGTATTCATACGAGAATCATGAGGAAAAATATAATATACTGAAATTCATAATTATTGCATAAAGAGATTTTCAGCCCTAAAATCATGAATTTATATAATTATAGTTGAAAATATAATTTAGACTTGAGTTTTTGGGTGCAAGGGTGAAATAAATCCCTTATTGATAACCCCACATACTTGGATTGATGTATTCTTGTTTATTACTTGAGAATTTAAGGGTTTGAGAAAGAAGAGCCCTAGCTTTTCTTGAGCCTAGGAGCGTACTACTTTTCTGAAGTTTTCGGTGTTATGCGAAGGAATGGGAGGTTAGTTGAATAAAGAACCCTTCTCTAACAAAACCCAAAATGACGTAGTATAGGATTTAAAAGTATAGGATGCTACGAAAAAACCCTAGGAGAAACCGTTTGAAATTTTGAAATTTAGTTCCCATATATCGTACCATGAGTTATACTATCAATCCACGACTCGTGGGTACTACGGCAACTTGAATAGTTGTGGAAATCATACCACAAACCATCAGTATGTTGTGTGGCTTGATACCACAAGTCGTACCTTGACTCGTTGTATCTGGGTTTGACTTGGATCCTTCACTATATTGGGGACCACGACTTGTACCTATGAGTCGTACTTACATACCACGACTCATGGTTTGAGTCGTGGTTTCCTAGAATAACCACAAGTGCCACCCATGACTCGTAATTCCAACCTACTAGTTGTGGTTTGGACTCGTGACCCCTAGGACGAAAATGAAAGGTTGTTGGATCTTGCTAGGTTGCTCAGTATGAGTCTAACCACGACTCATACCATAGATTTCACGATTCGTGGTTTGAGTCGTAGTAACTGAAAACTTAATGATATCACTAGACAGCTTACCACAAGTCTTCCCACGACTCATGGTCTCACTCCACGACTCATGGAGTGAGTCGTACTAAAGAAAAAATCAAATTTTTACTGGCTTTCTACTTTATGTCTAGAATCTAATCTTAGGGATGTTTGGGGTATTACACATAAGCTTCACATTGATGATGGTGATCTTTTACTAGATCCTACATTTTATCATTCGACTACTAGTAAATTAAACTTCCTCACACATACGCGACCAAATTTATCTTATGTTGTTCAGACTCTTAGCCTGTATATGCAATGCCCTTGCATAGCCTCATCTTACAGCTACTTATCACTGTCTTCGTTATCTCCTCAAAGACCTTGGTTTAGGTTTATTTATGTCATCTTCTCCTTCTCTCCAACAGTTTTCTTTTTGTAATTTCGATTGGGGAAATTTCTCAGTCACTCGCTGCTCTATTACTGGTTTTTTATATCAGTCTTGGTGGCTCTTCTGTGTCCTAGAAATCAAAGAAACAAGCTTTAGTATCAATGTCTTCCGCTGAGACGGGATATCATTCTATGAATCATGTAGTAGCAGAAGTTGTCTGGCTTGTTTGTTTACTTGAGGATCTCTCTGTTCCTCCACCTTTACCAGTATCTCTTCATTCTGATAGCGAAGCCGCGATACATAAGAATCTAGTTTACCATGAGTGCACCAAATGCATAGAGTTATTGCCACTTTGTACGCCAATAATTTTTGGCTGGAACCATTTCCCTTTCTTATATCCCATCCAGATCTCAGGAAGTGGTGAAATAAAAGATTTTTGTTAAGGGTGTTCAAGTTTTGATATATATGTATGAAAAGTAACTTTTGATCTATATAGTTCGCATAATTTTTTATACATAATATAATATTTTGACGGAGGATATTCAACTGGTCACCCATTAATGTATGTGGCTACGCCACTGATCTCAGGTCACCCATATATTCACCCAACCTTTATCAAGGCCTGTTCATTGTTCCATCATCGGCAAGTTGGGTGCGGTTTCCACCCCCTCCAACTTGCGAGGGGATGTTGGTATGTCATCATGTGGTTCTTGTCTTCCTCACAAATTTAGGGTTTGAAATGAAGAAGAGAAAGTCAAAGGAGAAAATGAGGCAAAGTCAATCTGAATATTAGTCTATTTAGCCAAGCTTATGGGAGGTCATAAGTGCTTATTTTTTCTAAAAAGCATTTATTTTTAAAAGAAATAAGGTGTTTGGCCAAGCTTTTAAGATAAAATAAGTGCTTTTAGGGAGTAGCAGAAGTTGTTTTTCATAAGCTTAAAAAGGTAGCTTCTCCCCAAAAGCACTTATTTGAAAAGTACTTTTGTCAAAAATACCCTTAGAAGCACTTTTAAAAAGTTTGGTCAAACACTAATTGTTGCTCAAAAGTGTTTTTTAAATTTATTGGACAAACACAAACTATTTCTCAGCAAAAAATATTTTTTTGATAAATACTTTTGAAGAAAAGCACTTCTCAAAATAAATCAATTTAAAAAGTTTGACTAGACAAGCTATATATCTGTCCGTGTTAGGACCCTATATTCTATTGAAATGAAGTGATTAGGACCATCAATCTATTTCTGGATTAAAAATTCATCTTCCAATCACGAGGGTTAATATGGGAACAAAATTGCAACTTTCTAGAAATCAGCTCACACATTCTAGAACATTCCGTTGTACACGTATAAGGGTATTATACACATATTATTTATGTATATCTTTTGTTGGTTGGAGTAAACAAATAAGAATAGGACAGGATAGGCCTAATAACAGATTTTTGATTCTTTTTATGTTGTATAAATTAATATATACAGATTTGATGAAATTGACAGAGAAGAAAATTTCCTTTATTCCTTTCTATCATTCTCACGAAGTACCTTAAGTTGTAATTTAAAAAATTCTATGAAAAGAAAGGAAAAGAGCATATATGATTGCATAGAGAAGGGGAAAAAACTTAAAATGCCTATTGAGATGATTGCCCATAATCCGAAGTTCAAATGAGTTGCCACAGTGTATTTTTTTAATACCGAAATGTTACCAGAGATCAATAGATTAATTTTTTTGAATTACTGGGCCCATAAATATATATTTCATTTATTTTAAATTATTTATTTAATTTTAATTTAATAAAAAAAATTTAAAAATTAAAAAAAAGACTTTAAATTTTATGATCTTAAGTTAAAATATTAAAAAAAATATCAATATACTCATTAATCTTGTGATCATAAATATATTACGTGAAAAAATTAAAGTTTAAAAATTACCAAAAAATAGATTTTTTTAAAAATAAACTAAAATAATAATAATAATAAATGAATTAAAATGAATGGAGGACTAAATATAAGTTAGAACTCAGAAGGTTGGATCAATCTATATATATCTCTATTATATATATAAAGGAAGAATATGAATGTGACAGTGTGGCATACTTCTAATGTCGCCATTTTTATTTTTTTTTCTCAATTGTTTGACATTTTTTCTATTTATAACAATTTAAAATTATTTAATTATTTCTTAATTATATTTTCTTATTTATCCATCTCTTTTTCGGTCTAGAAAGCTCAAAAATCATTCTCATTAAATTAATAATTATTTAATATATATTTAATTTATTTTATAAATATTTGATTACTTAGTTAATTATTTTCTCTCTCTCTCTCTCTCGCTCTCTCTCTCTCTCTCTCTCTCTATATATATATATATATATATATATATATATATATATATACATATAGCTAGGCATAGAGAAGGTGACGTGGCATCTCTCTGTGGCCTAGAAAAATATTTTTTTTTCTTTTTTTTTGAATTTTTTAATATTTTTTCTCTTTTATATGACATGTTAAAAAACTCAGAAGTCACTCTTTTAACTTTCTTAATTATGTTAAATATAGTATATTAAAATTATATCTACCTATATATTATATAATTTAAAAAAAAAGATTGTGGCTAGCGATCGAATTTGCGTGCGTGTGTGTGTTTGTGTGTGTGTGTGTGTGTGTGTATTTACTTATTATTATACAAAAATAAATGTGTCAATTACTACTCCCTCTATTTATTTCTATTTTATTATAAAAAAATAAATGTCTCAAAATTTACTACTCCACTTATTTTTGTTCTTTATTGTAATATTTAAAAGCCTAAATATTTACTACTCTAATCTTTTATTTCCTCCATAAAGAATGAAAATATATTAAAATAAAGTACGTGCGTACGTACATACATACATACATACATACATATACATATATACATACATACATACATACATACATATATATATATATATATAGACATATATTATTGTAAAAAATTAAATGTCTCAAAATTTACTACTCCACTTATTTCTATTCTTTATTGCAATATTTAAAAACCTATATTTACTACCCCAATCTTTCATTTCATCTATAAAAAATAAAAATATGTTAAAATAGAGTGTGCATGTGTATAAAATACCTTTGTAGTTATTTTTTTTTTTGTCTCTTTTACTTTTCTATTTTCTTCTTTGTTTGTTTTAAATTTTCACCTCCATAAATTAAATCTATTAAATTTATACTTTAATGCTATTATTATTTTCATGATTTTTAATTTTTCATATTCATAACCTCAAACTATTTAATTTTAAAATTTAAGATACCTTATGATATTCCTCCATTTTTATCTAGATAGATTCACAATTTTCTTATTTCATGAGACTCCTACTTAAGATTATCTTTTTCATTCCCAATTTGAAGCAATGATGATTCTATATTATTATTGTAGTATTAGAATCATGCAATATTTGACTCAATGAAAAAGGCTCTTGGATGTTGATCAGTTTGCAAGAGGGATGTTGGAAAAGAGCTCAACAAATTGTGTATTGATTCTGTATTTTTTAAAAAAAATATATTTTCTTATGGTTAAGATCCTAAGGACAATATGTGTGTTGTATCTTTTTTCTTTTCTATTTACTTTCTTGTGTGTTTTCTCTTTGAATTTTGTTTAGTTTGAATTTTTATAATCTTTTTATTGTCGCAAGTTTGTATATTTGTTAGGCTCAAATTAATTTTGTGTAAATTTGTAAGAAATCTACTGCTACTAATCAAGATTCAAATACACACACACATATATATAGGCATAGAAGAGGTGAGGTGGCACCTCTCTATGGCCAACATTAATATTTATCTTTTTTGTCAATTTTTTAGTGTTTTACCTTATTTTTTCTAATTAAAAATTAAATATATCAAAAAAATCTAATCCAATGCAATCATAAAAAGATTACTTATTATAATTAAATGCTCAATGTTCATCTATGAAAAAAACGTTAAACATCAATAATGCTAAAGAAAATATTATGTTACCAATTAAAGTTGTAACTGATGCAATATTCACACTTTTCCAAAAGACAAATTTGCCAAGCAATTCTTTTTAGCTTATAAAGTAGTTCAATTACTTTACACAATATAACTTACCTTGCATTAAGCATCCTCTCGATCGAGAAAAAAATATTGCTTATTCAAAAGGTTTGATCCCCAAAATTTTGCTATCTATTGTTTTCTACTGCCTTAGTTTACAGGTTGTCCTATCTTATATGTAAGCAAATGTTTCTCTCTAAATATAAATGTTTTGGTGACTTGATCAATACATAGTTGTTTTTTTGTGATCTATTTATTCATTTCTTTTGGTTCCTATCTTTTTTTTAATTACTATGCTTGGGTTGATTGCAAGTGTAACAGGATCATGGAATGAAGGATTAAGAAGAGCTTTAGGTATGGAATGAAGGATTTAGAAAGAGCTTTAGGTCAAAAATTTAATGCATGGCTAAAAGGCATTGCAAGCTAGAAGAAACGACAGCGATATAATTAGCATGAGAAATTATCTATAAAAGATTTTCATGAAGTTTGGTTAAACTTTTACACATATTATAGTATTTTCTTCTTATTTTTTATTGTTCTCAATTTTTTCTACTTTTTTATAATAAAAATAATCTATACGAAAATAAGAAAACATGTACAGGAGCCACGTCCGTAAAGTAGATTCCTTTTGATTTCCTAATATTTATTTTAATTTTTTATATAATGTCATCCAATTTTATAATTTTGTTTTGAAAATTAGTGGAATTTATGATTAATTAATAAAAAATAATCATCCTTTTACTTTTGAGAATTTAAAAATTAATGTTATATATGTGTATATATATACACACACACACTCTCGCACTTTAGGTTAGATGATGGCATAACATAAGAGACAGATTCATAAAATTTATCAAGTCAAAATAAATAATACATGTCATGAACTTGAACTGTAACACTAAACACCCAAAAGTTTGAAGATACTAAAATTATATATATAGATATTATCTTTTATATTTTGAAAAATATTATCTTTTTCATAATCACACGAAGCGCAATAAATTTACTAGTTAGTACTAATAAATTGTTAATATCATTTGACTCTTTATTAGTTTCAAGTTGACTCCTTATAACGCAATTGAGTTATAAAGAAATTTTAATATACTAATTATTTATTTAAAAAATAATTGATGGACATTCATTAATTTTAATTTTTAAAATTGATAAAAGTTTGTTGGTTAATTTAGTGCAAAAGCGCATCTAAACTATAGAGTTCTTTGAATTTTAATATACTAATGAATCATTTAAAAAATATTTGATTGATATTCATTAATTTTAATTTTTCTTAAAGAAAATTGATAGAAGCTTGTCGGTTAATTCAGTGCAAAAGTGCGCCGAAATTATGGAATTCTTTTTAAAATAATTTAAGAAAATTAATGAAAGTTCACTGGTTAACTTTCCGCAAAAATGTGCAGAAATTATCAAGTTTTTTCTTAATTTTGTTACCAAAAAAATTGAGAGACGTCCTCGATTAGGTTCACGCTAAAATGAGATTGAAGTGCATAAATAAGAAAAATAAGTCCTAAAATCAATAGGAATCAATGATCTAATTGTGGAATAATATTCTGTCACGGTATAGATTATTATTCAATTTTTGATTTTTTTTTTCAGGAAAGAGTTAAAAATATTTTTGAACTATATGAAATCGAACAAATTTATTAATATTTTGGTTCAAAAATACCTCTGTTATTAATAGTTTGATCCAAAAATATTTTTGTTATTACTTTTGGGTCATAAATAAATTTTTTTCTAATTAAAAAAAATTTACACGTTTTTTTGATAAAATATTATTTTCAAAGAATTTTTTTCTTATTTGTTTTCTTTTAAAATTCCTTTAGCTGATAAAAAAGTAAGAAACAATCTTTTTTCTTTTTAATCTTATTTTATTAATTGAAATAGAATAACTTCGTGTACTTTTTAAACTGATAATATAAGTCATATATAAGATTGTAGCAGCCTTATCATTAATTTTTATTTAAATAATAAAATTTTTTAATAAAATAAAAAATATTTTTATTTCTTAATATTTTTCGAATTGAAGTTGGATAATCATTTGCTTATGTATTCCTTGATTTTAAAGTTAAAACGAAAAAAAGATCAACAATAACTCTACTAACAATTATTTAAAGATATTTTGTGATTTTAAGCGACGTAATAAAATTTTTATGTTTTATGACATTATAATTGTTGTATCTTAACTTTAAAATCGAGGATTATATTAGCAAATGTTTATCTTTCTTCAATTCAAAAAAAAATTCTATTTTAATAGGTAAAAAATTTAATTATTATCTAAATAAAAATCAATAATTAATGATCTATATGAAAATTAATGATAGCTTAAAATAATTTTATCAGAAAAAAAAATGAGTCTGAAAACAAATATATATATATATATATAATCTTTATTGTGGAAAAGATATTTTTAATCTAAAGATAATAATAAGGCCCATTTTTTATATTTTTAATTTTTATCAATTGTCAGATCCTCACGGACGTGATAATTTCCCACGGTCCTCTGTCCATCGAATTATTTTTAATCTCATATGCTTAATTACTGACGGCTCCGTCGATTTTTTCATTCGAAAATCTGTATATTTTTAGTAGTGAAATAAATTATGCAGGTGAACCTTGCACCTTTGCCTGGAGACCATATAGTAATTCTATGCTTTACATCCTTTCGGGTCACATCTCACTTATATTATGTTTATTTATTTATGTGGTCTATGTACTCTAGGGAAGAAGTTGTTCTGGATTGTTTATGTTTGTTACTAGTACTTCAATGTGGAAATGTTTATTCTTATTCTATGAGAAGCATGAATATTGATCTGCAGAGTTAATAGATATGATTTGCTTAATTAATAGATAGTGACGCGTTGAGTATCATTTGCATACTAAATAATGAGAATATGATTCGCTTAATTAATAAATAGTGTCGAGTTGACTACCGATCATTTGCATACCCAATAAAAAATAAAGTTACTATTGTAGCACATATAGCAATTTTAGGATGATACCAATTACGAGCCATCAGTTTCGCGGACGAAAGTGAAATTTTTTTTCTTTTATAATTTGAATAGAAGAAAGTGATATTTTCATATTTTATTCATGTATAAAAATGGAGATTAGGACCATATTTATTGTTGTATATTTATTTATTAGCTAGTTTTGCCCTTCGTTATACTATCTGGCCAAATATACTACTGCTGTTGTGAAACTTAACAAATATATCCTTATTTTTAGCAGTTGTCCATCATGTCTCTTTAAAATCACACGTGGCCTGACATTTAGGTGATGTGGATGCCACATGGCATGCCAGATTTTTATTCACCTCACTCAAATGTCAGGCGATGTGTGATTTTAAAAAAGCCATGGTGGACAATCGTTAAAAATAAAGGTATATTTGTTAAGTTTCATAATGGGGGGTATATTTGACTAGATAGTATAACAAAGGACAAAGCTAGCTAATAAATGAAAATAGAGGGATAAATTTTGCCCAAATCCCTATAAAAATAAGAATCTCTTGAATATAAAAATAAATTTTTTTTAATAAAAAATTATAAAAAAATATAAAATCCAAAATTGTCATCCTCCTACAAGGCCCTTATATCCACTTGTAATTCGGTATCCATACCAAAGACTAGAAGGGAAGCCTTGTGTCCCCCTCACTGGAAGAGGGCGATGATGGAGGAGATGAGTGCACTTGAGAAGAATGAGACATGGGAGATTGTTGATTTACTAGAACCGCCATAAAAAGATTCCTCGTGTATCATCTGTAGCAAAGCTATGAACGGGAGCTAGCAATCCGGACCATATTGAAAAGGTTCCTGAGACACAGCATGGAAAAGTAACAATATTAAGAAACGAGGTCCAAGAATGAAGAAGGGGTAGAATTACTGCCAAAGGAGCGGGGCAACTCGAGTTAGACGAGAGGCAGGGATGTAATTTCAAAGAGGCTCGACCGGACCAAGAACCGAACAGAAGACAGGCCCCACTGTGATACCTTGTGCAAGTTCTAGTTAATGACCTGAAAGAAGTCACTAGCTTCTTGCTATCGAGCATGCGTTAGCCTTAGTTTACAAGGAAGCTTTGTCGTACTTAGAAAGGGATGGTTCTAAAGTAGGTGTCAAGATGAGAAGGGCGGAGAATTTTGGAATTCAAGAAAAGAAAGGCATTGCCCAATACTTTTATTCTATACAATAGGAATTCCAAGCCGTAAAAGGCAATATGAATTCCTATGACTCCTCTCACTCTCAAGGACGGATTGAACAACCGGTTTGATTCCAAATCAGCCGTTCATTCAACACTGCTACAACCGGAGCATGCATTCGTCGACCGGCAGAAGTGCTTTTTCAGTTTGTTATGGGTTCCAACCTGGTAGCAGACGGTTCGGACGATGGTTGTGTCCTGAACCCAGTCAGCGGCACATCTCCTATCTCCTAGTTTAGGGGTATAGTAGGGGTGCCCCTTTCTCAAACTTTTCTATAATATAAGGTAAGCGCCTTACAATAAAGAAGCCCCGGCCCCTCGGTGTCTTACACGTCTTCTTCGACCCTGCTGAAGCAGCTTTCTTTCTTCAGGTAGTGAAGTCACTCCGGTTTGTGTATGACTTGACGCGCCCCATAGATCCTATATCTATCTATATGAAGAAGAAATCATATAACGAAGGGGATTCTTATTTGTACAAATGGTACTTCGAGCTTGGAACGAGCATGAAGAGATTAACGATACTTCTTTATCTTTTGAGTTGTTCTGCCGGATCGGTCGCTCAAGATCTTTGGTCTTTATCCGGACCCGATGAAAAAAATGGAATCACTTCTTATGAACTCGTTGAGAATCTCTTAATTCGCGGAGACCGAAAGCAAAAAAATGTAAAGCATGACATCTGCCGAACTAACAACAATTACCAGCCATACAAGAAATATATTTTCTCAATGACAACGTGAAATCTTCATTACTCTTATATATGCTTATTAATGATGCATGACATCTGCTGAATTAATAACATGGAAAGTCACAATTCTACTTACCATCTATATGCACACATACAATATACATACATACATATGCGTGTGGTGATTTGTCACAATAATTAACATATACCTATCTTATGTGGTAAGAGGTCTATATTTTGATCGTAATTTTGTTGGTTTCATAACAAGATGTTTCTTCCCTCATATCGAATATATCTTTCGATTTTGAGAGTTTTTTATTTAAAAATCTCGAATATTTTAAACGATATTGTTGAAATCTTTCTCTAGCAAACTCCAGAAAATTAAAATTTGAATTGATTGAACGAACGTCCTGAATAAAAATGAGAATAACTTATGTTATTCATCAAAATTTTAATAAAAATAAAGGAAAAGGGTATATATTAGTGCATGCTAAAGGGAGAAAAGAACATAAAATGCCTACCGAAATGATTGCCCATAATCCGAAGTTCAAATTGTAAAGATATGACACCTGGGTCTAACTCAACCTCAAAAGCTAGCTCATGAGGGGAGGATTGCCCAAGTCCATATAAACAAACCATCAGTCCATTCCCCAACCAATGTGGGACTTTAACCTACTAACACCCCCCTTCACACCCAGGCCCGACTGGAGTGTGGACTGGGAGCTCAAACGGGAATGAACCTGACTCTGATACCATGTAAAGATATGACACCTAGGTCTAACTCAACCTCAAAAGCTAGCTCATGAGGGGAGGATTGCCCAAGTCCATATAAACAAACCATCAGTTCATTCCCCAATCAATGTGGGACTTTAACCTACTAACACAAATGAGTTGCAAGAGTGTATTTCTCAAAGTTAACGTCGAATTCTTCTACTTCAAATTCCGTTGGTTGGTGCCCTGTATATGTTCAATAAATTAATTTCTTGAAACACTATATGTTCATAATTCATAAATATACTACATATAAGGCAGGAGGTTGGGTCACTTTATTAGTATCAACTTGTCTTCCCTCTTTCTTTGCAGTAAGAAGAAAGAATGTAGTTAGTTATGATGTCGGGTGTGTGCAGTATGAAGGAGTTTTTTTAAATTTTCTTTTTAATATTTAATTGGTTAAAAAAAATTTAAAATATCTTTTAATTTGAAAAATAATTTTTTTTTAAAATACAGAAAATGACTTCTTTTGATTGAAGTATCAAAAACAAATTCAACAAGTGGTACTTCACATTGATCGTAGTCTCTCCTTTCTCCAACACACCTCATCTTCTCCCCTACACCTATAACCCCATCTTCGCCACTCCTACCCTTTCCTCACATAGCTTTTATCTAAATTATATACAAATAATTATATATATATATATATATATACATTTATATATCGAACACAAAAAATTATTATTAAAAATTCACTTACTTTTTTAGAAAATATTTTCCTACAAAAAAGGTGACAACATATTAGTCTTAAAGTAAAATATATGTGTGTTCTTAAATTTCTCTTAATGCCTTCTGAAAGATATTGTCACATGCAATTGAGTTGTCAAGGATTTTATACTTTTAGTCAGTAGATTAAAAAAAATTAATGTATAATATACACATATTATAATATAATTATATATTAATTATAGAGATAATTACGACTCTACATATTTCAGCCAATTAATTTATCAAATATGTACAAAATGTAATTGTGTGTATTTATACTAAAATTACATATATTATACATATAATATAATACTCATACATATACTATACTAAAAAAAAAGGTTATAAAGTGTATAAGTTATGTCTATTGTACTAAAATTATATATACTATACATATAATACAATACCAATAAATATAATACACATAATTAGTTTCACTTAATTATATACTGCAGTTGACTAAAATTATTAGAAAATAACTACTAGAATTATTTCCTGTTATGGACTTACTATTAACATCATACTATATGTTGACTAAAATTATTGAAAAAGAATGAGCAAAATTTCTTTCTGCTATGGACTTTCTTATCAAGGTTACATAAATATAATTTTTTAAAATTATAATTATAAAAGTTATAACTATTTTTTTAATTACATAATATACAATCCTTATATATAATTAAATAAATAAATATTATAAATATGATAATTTTTGACAAATGACATAAGTAATAATTTCTTCCATAATTTAAGTAGATTAAATATGTTAAAAATATAATATGTACTATTATATTTAACACCATACATATGCTAAATGGTATTATTATATTTATTTCTTAAAAAATTATTCATATTATCCTCATATTCATCATTTATAAAATTTTCTTTTACTTTAGTCTTTCACATATAAAGATAAGAATATAATATATATTAGACACCATATACTATATATTATATTATGCATATATGTATCAATATATTATATTATACAATTGAAGCATATATGTTCATCTAATTATTTTTTGTATTATGCACAATTTTTATTAATAAATTTTTGTACTTAAAATTTAACACTATATATATATAATTATTTATATTATCCTCATATTCATCAGCCATAAATGTTTCTTTTATTTTAGTTTTTCACATATAAAGATTATAAATATAATAGATATTAGACAGCATATACTATATATTATATTATATAATTGAACCATATATGTGCATCTATTTTTTATATTATGCACAATTTTTATTAGTACAAAAATACATTTGATGAACCTTTCAATGAATTCAGCCTTTATTCAAGGATCTTAAAATATTTCGACAAAAATAAAGATAAATTTTAATAAACCACAATTGATTTATAAAAAATGGAGAAGAGAGGGATTCTTGGGAAATTAAATAAAGATGGAGAAGAAAGAGGGTTTTTTGGATTTTCTAGAAAAATAAATATAGAGAAGATAAAGAATTTTTTGGGAAAATAAAAATGGAGAAGAAAGAGGGATTATAGAAATTTTTGAGAAAATAAATATGGAGAAGATAGAGAGATTCTTGATTTTTTTTGGAGGACTTTGAAATTTCAGAAAAAAAAAAGAAAAAGAGAGTATTTTATATTATTTTTTGTATTTAAATTGTTATATTAGGTATATAACTTTTTTATTATATTTAATTAGAATAGATATTTTAGAAAAATAAAAATTGTACAAAATATAATTAAAAAGATAAAATTTTAAATAATTTGTATTTATATAATTTTATTAAAGAAGTTATAATTTTTATAATTATAATTTTTAAAAATAATATTTGGGTAAGAAATACTGACATGTTTGCTTAAGCCCAATCTACTCTTTACAAAGTGAAATTACAAACTAAGTTATCTTAACTTCCAGGAATAAAAAGCTAGCTTTATGGGAAAGATAAATTCTTGTAAATCTTTGCCGTTCCTCAGGACCTATTGCACATAAAACGATTAATAAGTAATTGAAAATTTACTTCTACAAAACTAAGTTATATAAGGGAAGAGAAATGATAGTCGAAATAACAATTGTAAAATTAGTTTAATTACTTGGATATTTGCTGTAGTCCAATATATGTGGGGTTTCAGAATAATAATTTGCTGCCATTTCAAAATAATGATTGGCAAGATCATAAGCAGCCGCATTATAGCAAAGCATATTCGTAGTCCTGTGTTTTCAGAAAAGGCAAAACCTACTTATACTCTAAATTTTAAAAATAAATTATTTATACAAGAAAATTTATATTGTTCGAACTTTTTTAAATGTTATTGCATTTAAATTGAATTCTTAGAAAAATGCATTATTTTTAAAGTTATCCAAAACACACTCATTTATATTTTTGAAAGTCCAAACAATATCTATGCAAATTAAAAATCAAAAAAATAAAAACAGCAGAAGTACTCACAATAAGCTTAAGATCTTTGATTGCTTCATTAAATAACATATTGTCACCTCTCAAGTCATTGTGACAGAACACAATCTCCTTGGAGTCCAATGATAATTCCTTTTCCAAAATGTTGATTTCCTCTTCTAAATCTTCTAAGACAAACTTTTTATTTCGGGGGAGCACAATCGTTTGGCATCGCTTAGCATATTTCTATAATAAATAGAAACTCTAGGTTAAAAAAAGGGATTAATTTTAATATTAGTGATAAATTACACTAATCAGAAGAGGGATACCTGAGTTCCATCCATAGGACAACTCTCTTGGAACCTGATTTGTCAATTATATGAAATTCTTTGATTTTGGGTGCAACTAATGCTGATATTTCTGGATTCCGAAGGTCATTTGGAGGTAAAGTCTGTAAATCAGTAGAACTAATATAATATCAAGTACTATTCACATCTGAACAATAAAAATTGGAAAGAGATAACACACAAACTTTGGGTATTCTGTGTCCAGATTCACACTGAATTAAATTGAATATCTTGACCATAAGGATAAATGAGATAAAATAGTATTTGCATACCCTGCCATGGATGAACTCTTCAACTCGTCCGTTAGGAAAATATGCATAGAGGCGTGGTCCATATCCATGATTAGACAACCACTCAAAAGTCTTGATTTCCTCTTCACTATCTAAGAAAAGATCTCTTCTTTCTATATATTTTCTAACAATAACACTTCTTGAATTGTCTTGGGTCTTTGCAGGCCACTTCATTCGATAAATTTGATTAGAAAAAGAATTAGTCAAACGGACAATTTCCAAGTCATTATCAATATGTTCTACATCATCTCCCCATTCCAAAGCTAGTGATTTTAGCACCTTCACCAATTCCTCTGGAATAGTTCCCTTCTCCAGTGATCCTTCTTGGTTTGTTGCCATTGAAACTGGAACGCAATGATTCCCCTAACTTCACAAAAAGAAACAATTTACTTTTTAATGTTGTCATTTTATTTTATTTTTTAAAAAAAGGTGATATATCAGAGAGACTAAATTTGGATATGTTGAGATTACAAAATTAATTATGTGTAATTCGTTGTAGTTAGTTGTTATTTG
Organism: Datura wrightii; assembly: GCA_035772735.1. NCBI lineage: Eukaryota > Viridiplantae > Streptophyta > Magnoliopsida > Solanales > Solanaceae > Datura > Datura wrightii. Next base: position 114,109,414 of record JASDFA010000003.1, on the reverse strand, counting down.
TAGTTAGAGTTACTACTGGGACCAGGTTAGCAAAGTCAGTTAGATTAGTTAGTTAATAAATTTGTTAGTTAGAGGATTAGATTTTAGTTGGTTAGTGGAACTTTACACATGTACAAATATATACAGGAAAAGGGGAGGAATGAAAATTGATAAGTTCATTTTCCCATTCTCAGTCTTGTTCTTCCTCTTAATCTTGCTCCTTCAATAATATCAGTTGATCTCTCTCAAATTCACTCTCAACCTCCATTAATGGAGTCACGGATTTGAACATGGTATCAGAGCCACTAGAAGCTCACATCCGCAATTGAATTGTTAGTTCCTTCCTAGATCTTAGAGAATTTGGCCCTTCGCAGATTCTCAGACTACGATCTGAGATCTTATTTTTTTCAGCTCATTTCGAATCATTTTTCTTCGTATTCGTTTATCAAAAATGGCTCACAATCTAAACACTCACAATTCAGAAGTAAATCGCAATCAAGCTTATGATCCAAGCAATGCCTTATACATGCACCTATTGGAAAGTGCCGGATCGGTGATAATTTCAACAACTTTCGATGGAACAGGGTCAAATCATGGAGGAGAGGTGTACTTCGAGCACTCTCTATGAAGAACAAGACAGGTTTTATCAATGGAAAGATTCAGAAATCGGATGTCAATTCACCGACTTATGCACAATGGGAACGATGCGATGATATGGTAACTTCCTGGATCTTAAACTCTTTATCAAAGGATTTAGGTGATAGTCTGCAGTATGTAAACAATGAGAAAGAATTGTGGGATGAACTAGAGGACAGATATGATCAGACAAATGGAGCTAAACTATACCAACTCCAGCAAGAGATCAATGACGTAACACAGGAAAATCTAGATATCACAGAATACTATACAAACATTAGAAAACTCTGGGAGGAATTGAATAGTTTAGATACCAGTGCTCAATGCACATGTTTGTGTACTTGTGGTGGTAACAACATAATGCATAAGGCAAAACAGGATAGGCGACTTATATAATTTTTGATGGGATTAAATGAGATCTATATAGTGAACAGAGGCAACATTCTAATGATGAGTCCATTACCTACTGTGACCCAAGCCTTCTCTATTCTGGTATAGGAGGAACAACAAAGAGAAGTTAGACAACCAAAAAATCGACTTCATTTAGAATCCACTTCATTGAATGTCAATTCAGGAAGTAATGGTGGATATAGAAACTCAAATGCTAGTACTACTAGAAACTACAGAAACTCAAATGCAGGGAATGGAAATAACAACTTAAGAACAAACTATGTTCCATCAAGGACTTGGGATAAGAATGTGCATAAATCAAGTCATGCCAATAATCCATCTTCTAGTCACTTTGGAAGTTCATTCAATAAGGCCCTTCTGTTTTGTGATTATTGCAAGAAGACAGGACACACTAAGGACAAATGTTATAGGTTACATGGATTTCCACAGGATTTTAAATTCACCAAGGGAAGGAACTCAGGTACAGCATCAAATGTACTTGGGAACATTGAGGCAGTTTCATCTAGAAATTCCGAGGGAAATAGTACTAGACATGAAAACAACATGAAAAAGGATCAATACAATTAGTTGATGAAGCTCTTGGAAAATATTCATGTGAAAGGAGATGATACAGGAGAAGAAATCAAAAACCATGCAGATATCCTCACTGGCGTCCATGGAGCTGTGAACCTTGCAGGTATACTAGCTTGTCACTCCTCTATTACAGAAATTGGTGATATGTCATGTAGTTGTGTTATTTTGACTGCTGATTCATGGATCATAGATTCCAGAGCCACATATCACATGACATACAATAAGACTCTTTTTACCAAAGTTAGAACATTACCATATCCTTTTCTAGTAACCTTACCAAATGACTATAAAATTAAGGTGACAAAGGTTGGTAAAGCATACCTGAATCCAGCTCTACTTTGAAAAAGGTGTTGTTTGTACCTAGTTTTAAGTTCAACTTGATATCTATTTACTGTCTAGCTTTATCTCTTGAAGGCATTGTTAGTTTCAATAGCTCTCCATGTCTTTTGCAGGGCGCTTCACTGAAGAGCCCTCTGGATATTTGTAGAGCAAGGTATGGGTTGTACTTCATCTGCCCCAAGTGTCACAACCAACCATCATTCTGCAATTTTTTTTCCAGCTCCTAATAGTTTACCTAGCCTTTCATCAGCTTGTCATTCCTTTTTGCCTACTGGGAATAAACAAACTCCCAACTCATTGTGTGATACCTCTATAAGATCCATTGATTCGAACAATAAAGGAGTTTGCTAGGTTGATGTTCATCCTTTTGATTCTGTCATAAATCTGTGTAGTAACAGTTCACGTGCTTCAAACACACCTGATGGAAATTGTGTGGATTACTTATGGCATGAAATACTAGGTCATGTACCCTTCAGAAAATGAAAAGTATCCCTCCAATCCCAATCACCTTTGCTACCAAACAACCTTTCACCTGCACTATATGCCCAATGGCCAGACAAACAAGTCTACTTTTTCCTTCCAAAGCCACATCCTACACAACCAAAATTTTTGACCTAATTCACATTGACTTATGGGGACCATATCCTACACCTACCCATGACAACCGTAGATATTTCCTAACCATGGTAGATGACTTCAGCAGATCCACATGGACTCAATCGCTCCACTGCAAAAGCAATGTATTAAGTACCATCAAAACCTTGACATCTCTGATTGAAACCAGTTCAATGAAAAAATCAAGTCCATAAGAACTGACAATGGACTGGAATTCATCAACAAAAATACCACTGATCTTTTACAAAGCAAAGGAATAATTCACCAAAGAACTTGTCCCTATACACCACAACAAAATGGTGTGGTGGAAAGGAAATACAAACATCTTCTTGAGAATGCCAGAGCCCTGTTATATCACTCAAAGCTTCTAATAAGATACTGGGATGAGTGCATTTTAACTGCCACTTACTTAATAAACAGATTACCTTCTGATGTCCTTCAAAACAGTAGCCCCTTTGAAACACTATACCACAAACAACCTATATATTCTCACCTCAGATCATTTGGATGTCTATGTGTATCTCTCAAAACTCATAGAGATAAATTTGAACCAAGATCCACACCTCATGTTTTTATTGGATACCCTTTCAACACAAAAGGATACAAATTCCTAGACTAAAGTACCAAAAAGATCCACATTTCCATGGATGTTTTATTTCATAAGAATGTGTTTCCTTTTGCTTTATCTTTTCCTGATGTCAGTTTTACTTCTATTCTAAGAAAGCTGAGTCCAGATGTTGAATTGTTAAATTCTACAACTACTCCTTTACAGATGTTTATGATCTGGATGAAGGTACTCCCAATAAAGTCACTTGCACTACTAACAATGTCATCCCACCTAATGAAACAATATCCTATGAAACAGGACCTGCAATAACTCCTATTGTTCCCTCACATGGGACCATTGACAATAACACCTCAGCAGTCACCTCTCAACACAATCAAACCAGTTTGACACCTAGGAGATCCAGTAGAAGACATGCCATACCATCTTATTTGAAAGAGTACAAATACACCTTACCAACCTTGAAATCAAATTATATCAATCATCCTACACCTGCACCACTTGACACACAACATACTTCACTTTCTTCCTTTAATTCTAATAATCAACAACATACACTAAGGCCACTGCATGACATCGAACCTTCTTCATATGAGGAAGCAGTCTTGAATCCTGCATGGCGAGCAGCCATGACACTAGAATTTGAGGCTCTATATGCAAACAATACTTGGGATTTGTTAGTCCTACCAGCAGGGAAGAAAGCAATAGGCTGTAATTGGGTTTACAAAATCAAACATAAGTCTGATGGAACTATAGAAAGGTATAAGGCTAGACTTGTTGTGAAAGGCTACACACAACAAGCTGGGATTGACTATACTGAGACTTTCTCACCAATAGTTAAAATGACAACTGTGAGAACATTGGTAGGATTGGCTGTCAAGAAGGGCTGGAATTTGTACCAGTTAGATGTTAATAATGCATTTCTTCATGGTGATCTCTATAAAGAAGTATACATATCTCTGCCACAAGGGTTATAGGTTAGTGACAACAGATTGTCTGCAAGCTGAAGAAGTCTTTGTATGGGTTGAAACAAGCAAGTAAGTAATGGTATGAGAAGCTGGCTGCAACTCTGTACTCAAGAGGTTACTCACACTCTACCAGTGATTATTCACTATTTTATAGAAAGGTAGACACTTTCACAGTTTTCATTGCAGTGTATGTTGATGACATCATTGTAACAGGGACTGATCTTATGGAAATTGATTCATTGAAAGCCTATCTACACAATCAGTTCAGAATTAAAGACCTAGGCTAGCTTCACTATTTTCTAGGCTTAGAAATCATCTACAAAAATAGTGGTACTTTGATATCCCAAAGGAAATTTGCTACTGATCTGATAAAGGAATTTGACTGCTCAAATTATAGTACCACAACATCACCTCTTGATCCTATAGTGAAGTTGAGTTCCATTGAGGGACCACTACTTGATGACCCAACTTATTACAGGAGACTCATAGGTAAGTTGAATTTTCTTACCAACACTAGGGTGGACATCACATACAGTGTGCAACACCTCAGTCAGTTTTTACAAGCATCAAGAGAACCACATATGAGGGCAGCTTTTCATGTGCTCAGGTATATAATGAGTGATCCAAACCAAGGTATTTTTTTGTCCAACAATAGTGACTGCAGGCTCACTGCTTATTGCGACTCTGATTGGACAACTTGTTCTGATTCAAGAAAGTCAGTAAGTGGCTATATTGTATTCATGGGAGATAGCCCTATTGGTTGGAAATCTAAGAAGCAAACCACTGTATCTTTATCTTCAGCAGAGGCAGAGTATAGAGCGATAAGGAAAGTTGTAGGAGAACTAGTGTGGTTGAAGAGGTTACTAATGGAACTTACAAGATCTTGCACCTTCCCTATTACTGTCTTTTGTGATAGCCAAGCAACCATCTACATTGCAAGGAACCCAGTATTTCACGAGCGTACAAAGCACATAGAGATAGATTGTCATTTTGTTCGCGATAAGTTACAGGAAGGTCTCAACGCACTTCAACACATCACCACCAATGAGCAGCTGGCAGATATCCTAATCAAAGCACTTACTGGTCCTAAGCATTCCAGCATACTATGCAAGTTGTCAGTGATTGCTTCACCTCCGACTTGAGGAGGGATGTTGAGATTACAAAATTAATTATGTGTAATTCGTTGTAGTTAGTTGTACTTAGTGGGACCAGGTTAGCAAAGTCGGTTAGATTAGTTAGTTAATGAATCAGTTAGTTAGAGGATTAGATTTTAGTTGGTTGGTGGAACTTTACACATGTACATATATACAGGAAAAGGGGAGGAATGAAAATTGATAAGTTCATTTTCCCATTCTCAGTCTTCTTCTTCCTCTTAATCTTGCTCCTTCAATAATATCGGTTGATCTCTCTCAAATTCACTCTCAACCTCCATTAATGGAGTCACGAATTTGAACAGGATCATAACATAAAATTATAACAAAATAAATGCTCCAAAGAACGTATTGGCGATATGTAATACTCTCTCTGTTCCTTTTTACTCGTTAAGATAAGGTTTATACACTCTTTGAAAAAAAATAATAGGAGTTGCATTTTGACTAATATATGCTATTAATTAATAGATACTTTTCGAAAACATATAATAATTATTTTTTTCAAATTCTAAAGTAACTTAAGTACTAAGGGTAGAGTTGGAAAAAAATGGTTGATTATTTTTCGAATTTTTGAAACTAGCAACTACTTCCTCTGTTCCATTTTGATTGCTAGGATAATATTTGCCCACCCATTAAGAAAAAATTAAAAGAGATGGTAATTTGACTAATATAACCCTATTAATTTTTTGAAAACATATGATAATAATTCTTTTCACATTTTAGAATGACTTTAAGTACTAAGAGTAGAATTGAAAAAACATGGTCAATTATCTCTTGAATTTGAAACTTGTAAGTATTTTAAACAACTATTTTTGATATACCTAACAATTAAAATCAAACGAAAAGAATATTTTAAAATAACTATTTTTAATATGTATAATAAAAAAAGGGGAGAATAATTACAAGGAAACTCCAAATACTAAATGGGGAAGTTCATTGAAAAACTCCCTGAGGTTAGCTAAGAAATACTTAGAAGAATTTAGGAGGACCAAAGAAGGATTCCTTTTCAAGAAAGGTCGAACGACTGACTATAGATTTTTTTGTCCTAGGAAGTTTGGAAAAACTTTTAATTAACAAACACAAGCAAAATATTGGTTAGATCTACTGGATACATGGTCTCTTCTACTGAGGAGACATGTTTCTGTTCCACGAGTCAATTTGTTTTATAAAGAGAAAATATTAATAAACTTTTATGAAATAATTTCAGGAAATTTTCAGATAATTATAAAGGAGTTATTTGGTTGCTGGTTAGGAAGAGCGGTATTTATGTATTAAAATTAGTATAGCTAATAATATTGTGTTTTAAAGTTTTTTAATTACTTTGTATAAAATTCAGCATATCGAGTATGTTGTTTGGTTATTATTTTACAATTTCATATAAATAAAATAGGTATAAGTTATGAGTCAATTTATATATTATTTTACACAGAATAAAAGATAAAATAATTAGTACAATTAACATATCAATAACTTACCTCTTTATAATGAATTCACACATAATTTTATCCAATAATCCAATGATAAAGTAGTGAAAGAATGCAAAATAGCTAATAGTACAAGGAAAGCCAAAGTTTAGAAAGAAAAAGGAAAATGCAAGAAAGAGAAGATGAGAAGAACAGAACCTCTTGAATAATTTGAAGACGGAGGAAAGATAGTGATTCGATTCAATTGTCTGAATGATTGGATGTAGAGGGATTGAAAAATCACTCCATATTTATAGATTCTATGCTTGCACCTTTTTCTATTGTATAGAAATGTAATAAAAAATAAAAAAATAAGAAGAAGAAGATCCTATTTAAAGTGTTGTTTAATATCATATATCAAAGTTATGGACGACATTTTAGTCATTTCATATATATATATCTATCTCTAAGGTGAAAAAGAAAATTATGTTTGAAATATTTGTTTAATGTCACATATCAAAGTTATGGATGACATTTTAGTCATTTCATAAATATTCTATTCTCTAAGGTAAAAAATGATTCACTTTGAAATGTTTATTTAATGCCATATATCAAAATTATGGATAACGTTTTAGTCATTTCTTAAATATTCTATTCTCTAAGATGATAAAAGGATTATGTTTTACATGTTTGTTTAATGTCATAGAAGTATCAAATTATGGATATCAATTTAATCATCTCATAGATATATTCTATTCTCTGCTTATTCCATGTATCCGCGCCAACAGCCACCACATATTTTCACTCCAACCGAGAAATATAGCTGACCTTCATAGCCACAGCAAATACACATATCTTTGCTCAAGCACACAGTAATAGGGGCGGATTTAAATAAATTCAAAACATTCATACAATTAATATAAAATGGCACCACTTGATAGGAGTTGATATTTGGTTTCTAGGTCAATTGCTTGAATTCTCTAATGGAGGTTGTTTGTTCGAACGGTTAGAATTTGCCTTCATTTTCTTATTTTATTTAAATTTTATCATAATTAATTTTATATTAAATAATCCCTTTCTTGGTGAAATTTTTTTAAAATTTTATAAATTGAAAATTCACCCCTCTCACACAATAATACAATAACATTTATAATGTACTCATTAAAATAATCTTGTTTAGGTGAAGATTATTCTCTCAATAATTTTTATAACTTTTTATATTAATTATCCAATATATAGCTCAACTGGGCCAAATTAATCATATATATTAGGAAAAGGGTCAAAAATACCCTTAAACTATGTAAAATTGAATAAAAATGCCCTCGTTAATAGTTTGGTCCAAAATTATCCCTACTGTTAATGTTTTGGTCTGAAAATGCCTTTGCTGTTAATAATTTGATCCAAAAATGCCCCTACTGTTACTTTTGGGTCAAAAATGCTCTTTTCATAATAAACTTTTTTTAAATAAAATATTATTTTTAAAGAACCCTTTTCTTTTAAAATTTCTTTAACTATTAAAAAAGTGAGAAGTAATTTCTTCTTATTAATCTCATTTTATCAATTGAAAATCTAACGTCATTTAAGGGCAAAATTATAACTATTACATCAATGATTAAAATAAAATTCTAGAAGACCCGTAACAAATCTTATTCCATATGTGAGTCTAGAGTACACATTTCATGCAAACTCTTGTATTTTTTATTTTTTATATTATGGTATCAGTATTTGTTCCATTTGTTAAGAATAATAATATCATAAATATTAAGATAAGCATTTTAATTTATTTATATTAATTTTCTACTTTCATATTTGATTATTGTATAAAATTATAGTGATTGAATAATGATGAATCTATTAATATTTAAAATATTATTTTATTTCATCCACGCTTTTTAAAAGTAAATTTGAAACTGAAATGTTCATGAATCTGAAAGGTAATTTAAGAAATAAATTTTGTTAAACCTCAATATATTTAATTCTTGTTTGAATTTAATTATTTATGTATTCGATATTTAAAAATTTAATTCAAATGACGAATTTATTCATATTATACTAGGAAGAAAAAAGTCATAAATTTAATCGACGTGAGAATCTAATATATATAATATCTACTTAACAAAAGGGTCAAAATGTCCTTACGCTATGTGAAATTGAAACAAAAATATCTTCTGTTAATAGTTTGACCCAAAAATGTTCTTGCCGTTAATAGTTTGATGAAAAATGTCTTTATCATTAATTGTTTGGTCCTAGAATACTCCTAATATCTTTTTCCTAATAAGCATATTATTTTTTAAAATTTTAGACACATTATTTTTTTAATTATTTTCTTATTTTTTTTTCTTTTAAAGTTTCTTTAGCTAATAAAAAAATGAGAAGTAATCTTTTTTCTTCTTAATCTCATTTTATCAATTAAAATAGAATAACCCAATTTACTTTTTAAACTGACAATATAGGCAATATATATAAAATTATATTCATTATTAATTTTTATTTTCTAATAATAGAATTCTTTTTTTTAATAAAATAAAAAAAATATTTTTATTTCTTAATCTTTTCAAATTGAAGTAGGATAAATATTTTTTAATATATCTTTTGGTTTTAAAATTAAAATAACAAAAAGATCAACATGTCACACCCCACCTTGGAGGGTATGACGGGCACCTGGTGCCCGCTAGACTCTGGACTGCTAAATGGTTCAGTCTAAGCACGTCTGGTGCTTTTGGCTGGCCCTGGCTCTAATCCAAGAAACCAACCGGCTATATAACGGCTGTAAACACAGCCTCTGGCCAACTGGCCTATAACCACCTGTACCTGTACTATCAGCTAACCAGAACATATTCAATGTAGGGAAACCTATGCGGGCCGACAAGGCCACCATGCTGTCTAGTTATCTGTAATTCAACAATGAAGCATTGGAAAGCTACGTGACCGGCAAGGTCACCACTACTGTCAAGCTATGGCCCCACACGGACAGCATAAAAGAAATAAAGTACTAACAGCTATACAACTGCACGGCCTCACACGACCGACTCAACTGACCACAGGGAAATATATACAGACTGCAAGCCTCTAGGAATAACAATAGAAATGATCAGGACAGGGCCCCGACCTACCCATACTGTACAACAAAAGAAAACGAAATACACCTTTGAGATTCAGTCTCCAGATGACAGGAGCTGAATACTCGATCGCTGACAGGAATCACGAGTATCGCCTCCTCGTCTATGAGTACCTGCAGGCAAGTAATGCAGCGCCCCACCGGGCGTCAGTACCGCTGGTACTGAGTATGTAAAGCAATAACTGAAAGAAATATCTGAAGACAACAATACAACTGATGAAACTGAAATAGGAAAAAGAAGATTAACTGTCTGATAATGTAAAACTATGCCTGCTCTTAACTATACTGGAAGGAGTAGGAGTCATACCTGGAGATGTATCATTCTACTGTCGATCTACTCGTATCTATGTAACATGGCATAATATAACATAACATAACATAGCATACACAAACCTTACCCGGCCCCCATAAGCCGGGAGGTACAACCAGCATGCAATCTATACCCCTACCCCGGTCATCCCATCTCCTATAATAACTATAAGCATCCAGCCGGTCCCCTGGGTATGCACTTGGGCTCGCTGAGCCCCTGACTATAACTGTGCCTGAGTCCGGAGGACTCCTGAATCAACACCCGGGCATATCCGCTCGACAGGGGTGTGTAAGGGCCGACCAAGGCACAATATAGGGAAAACTGGCATCCCATCTTCGTCCCCTGTGGGACGGCATGCCATTCCGTAGAGCGACGTGTCCTCGTCCTCTGGCGGACGAGTCGATACAGCTATTAACCCTAAGGCGGTCATGGATGCTAGGTAATCCAACCCCAAATAATACAACGGTCTCAACTAGTAATACTATCTGCATACCCCACATACTGCCGCTAATAGTAGTAAAGTATCCGTACATGCTGTATGCTGAACTAGTGATGGTAATGTGTGCGTACTTAATACATGCTGAGACTGATAATAGTATATATATATACAATATAATCTTCTGCCATACTGTGCTGAGTCTAACGCTGAACAAGATATAGTTTTTCTGCTGAAAACCATGTTGTATACTGAGTTTCTATAGTAACGTGATTTACTATCTCTAACATGCTTCCTAAACTTCATTTTAACCTATCATTCTACTTCTGAGATGCCTTACAGATATTACATTATTTTACTGGGTTTCAACTGAATACGATAATATCCTGACATTCTGTACTACATCACATACTGAGCATGCTGTGCAGTTCCTAACACTTGGATTAGAATCTATATCGTGCTAGCAAGTTTCGTGCTAATTATAACCTGATGCTTCTAGTATCGTACCAACATTCGTAATAAACATAATACATGACTTCTGAACATTCTACTGGCCTTTAAATTACTTTACTATACCGAGATTACTAACTTGCCGAGAAAACTAGCTTTACATACCTTCGCTTCTGATTTCCCGACTAACTGGCGTAGCTTGGTCAGTATTTCAGCTATTCCTCCCAACTGCATTCATATATATATATATCGATCAGTACTAAATACAACTTTATTCTGAAGAACGACATCACTTTCGATATAATTATAGTCTAAACTTAGGCCTATCGAAAGACGGTCAAAAACTCGCTATTTTCCAGAAGTCCAGAAGGGAGAAATATTTACTTCACAGCTAGGAACACATAGACACTAGTTTGGAGCAATTCCACTTACCTTAGTCCGATAGCTCGACGATTCGTCAGCCGTATTTCACGAAACTAAATCCGTAGGAATGCTCTCTGCTGCTAAATACCTCGGTATCTGAGGTTAATTTGAGTTTGGACAACGTTTGGCAGCGTAATCGGATGAAATTATATTACCCTCTTCGTTCTATTTCCTTTCTCTGGTTGTTCTCTCTGTTTTCTGGAAATTTCATAAGTTTAAAATGAATTAAAACCGAAGTGGGGCTTTATATACTTGGGCCTGAACAAGGCCAACGTGTCACGGAGCCAACGCAGAGGCTCCACCTCCGTGACATGTTGCCATCGCGGAGGGGCTCTGCCTCGGCTCCTTCCGCGATGGTTCGACAGGTTACCCGTCCGATCCTTTTCCGGGCCTTTCTCTAGCACGTATGGCTTTCAAATATGCCTAACCACCGTGCGAATAGGCCACCTAGGTGTCGGAAATCTTACGGGGTATAACACAACAATAACTCTATCCACAATATTTTAAAGATATTTTCTGATTTGAAGAAATATCTTCTATTTTATAACAATAATTTTATCATCATCTAAATGAAAATTAATGATGAGTTATTATAATCTATATCTATCTATCTATCTATCTATCTATCTATCTATCTGTCTATCTATCTATCTGTCTATCTATCTATATATATATATAAAAGGAGCTTAGAGGCATGCTGATGTGGCATGCCTCTAAGGCCTCCATTCTTATTTTTCTTTTTTCTTATTTTTTTGAGTTTTTTTTATTTTAAAATTATTTTTTATCTCATTTATTTAATTAATGTCATTTAATATTATGTCATTAAACAAGCTCCATTGAAATTAAAATGTAATAAAAGTGAAAAATTCCTAAATTAAAAGTTGTGTTACCATCTTAATCCTCCACTAAATAAAATAAATTAATAAAATAAAAATAAATATAATATGTAAAAATCATCATCATATTATTATATAAGTGGGAAGCCAAAAAGTGAAAAGTTAGATTATCATTTTTTCCTTTCATTAAATTAAAATTTAATTAAATACTTCAAATAATAATAACAATAATAGTAATAAATAAATAATAATAATAATCTATCATATATATATATATATATATATATATATAAAATATCATATCATATTATATTATAAGTGGCAAACATCTAAGCCAAAAAATTATTTTACCTCTTAACTAGTCCCTCTATTCCATTTTAATTGTTAAGATAAGATTTGCACACTCATTAAGAAAAAATTACTAGAAATAGTAATTTGACTAGTATAACCCTATTAATTTTTTGAAAACATACAATAATAATTCTTTTCACATATTAGAACGAATTTTAAGTACTAAATGTAGAATTGAAAAAATATGGTCAATTATCTCTTGAATTTTGAAACTAGCAAGTATTTTGAAACAACTACTTTAAGTATATCTAGCAATTAAAATGAAACGGAGGGAATATTAATTTATTATCTTGAAATCATTAAAAAAGAATTTCATTTAGTATTGCTTTGGGATTCTGTGAATTTTTACTGTATACATGTACTCAAATGTAACGTTTTGTCAATTTAAAAATTTTAAATTTCCTTTAAACGTGAGTTTGAAGAGTTGAATGAAGATATATTTAAATATATATCAAACTCATTTAATCTTCACTGCAATACTAAGAATATTTTTTTAAAAAACAAAGAAAAAAAACTCATAACTGATAAGTCCGTTGGGTTCTCCTTCTCCTCGTATGAATTTTCTAAAATTTATAACCTTTTCATTACTTTTCTATAAATATTCTTTAATAGCTTCAAAAATATATAATTAATTACTTCATTTTTTACTTTGTTTTATTACTATTCCTTATTTAAAATTTTACTTTGTCAAGAAATTGGTGAAGACTAAGGGTCAGGGGCTCGGGACCATCTGATTCATCGAGGAGAATATGAAACTGAAGAATCTTTCTTCTTTTTTTTTTTTGCTAAAAAATCTCTAATTATAGTTTAATTTTTTCACCTTCCTTTACCTTTATTTACCTATTTAAAGTCGTTTACAAAGGGCAATAAGTGTAGTTCTTCTGTTGCAACTTCTCTTTATTTATCTTCTATGTTCGGGTTCACATTTACAATTTTAACCATGCAAATGACTATTCTTTCAACCGTAAGACAAAAATCAAGTTTAGGATTTGAATTGCGGATAAATTTTTGTCGAGTTGATTTCACATATGTTTTGCAATTGATGGAGCAGAATGCCTGATATTTATTATAGAATGAAGCACAAGGTTGAGTTTGTTTAAATTGTTCTCATGTATTATGATTCTTTTGCTGCAAATTTTATAATTGAATAATGACAACTATTTGTCTATATATTGTTGCTTTACATTCTCTTTCTATCTAGCTTTTGACTTGGAGTTCTTTTTGTACCTCAACTAACTCTACCTCTTGATATAGGTGTAGTTTAAATTATAGTGTCACGTGTAATTGAATTTTATATGTCAAAGTTAAGTCTTTTAGGAGGCTAGAACATCTAATTCACCAATTCTCCTTTGAAAATTTGCTCATATCCACCATCTTTTATGGTCTTCTATTTTTTCTGTTTAATGTAAGGAGAACTTTTTTTGTAACTCAATCATAATTTTTAATATGAAATAAATTTTTAAAATTTAAATTTATTAAGATGAATTACAAGCGCAATGCGCGTACCCAGAAACTAATATATACTGTATTCTCTCTCTTCACATTTCATCCCTTTTCTATGTTAAATATTCTTCTTTCTCATGTTCATCTCCATTTATATTCTCTATATGAGTTTATTATCATTAATATTTTATTTATTTTTCATTTGAATTCATCTAAATTATTAATATTTTCAATCACGATTTTTGTTGAACTTGAGATTCGTTTTGTGCAGGTGTGTTAAGTAGTGATTCTAAGATTCAAAAGTTGATAATGCAGTAAGTGAAGCAACTCCGAATAAACTTTTTCAAGTGTCGTACCCGTTTTCAGATAGTAAAATCATTGTCTCCAATATGCAATGAGGTATTTTATATAAGTTGATATGTTCTTAATAAAATTATGGTTTGATTTGCAAATAAAATCGTACTGTAGAAATTCGAATGGTACAATTAATTTAATTCTCTAATAAATAAAAGTCTTTCGCAGAAGAACAAGAATGAAGACTTTTGGATTTCTTACTTTATCCATGAAAAGTAGTGGGCAATCTTCCGAGACAAGGAGATATTATAATTCTCTACAAGTAAGTCTAACTCATCGATAGAAAAAGAAAAAAAAGAAAGATGAAGACGAAGAAATGCAATTGTGACTTATCAATTGATGACCCATTGTAAGTTCGTTGTTCTTTTAATTTACTAGAAAAAAATTATCGAGGGAGTATTTTATTTTTATTTTAATATGTATGTGTTTAAGGCAAATGAAGATTGGCATGACTTGTGCTTGCAATGTTGGGTTGGTCACGATGTGATTAATAAAAGTAGGTATTAATTTAATTTTTAATTTTCATATGTAATTGATAATATTATGAGGTAAATACTTTTATTACATGTATGTTATTAATATATGTTCGAGCATGTATTTGTTTGTAAGCTGAAGTATTGTATCACTGATATAATATTAAATTTATAAGTTTTTGATTTTAAATTACTTGCTGTTAATTTTTTATATTTTGGTTTCTTTTTTATAATTCAAAGAAAGTAATAAAATATGTATGTACAGTTTAAAATTTATTGTATTGCAATATTTATTAAATATTTTGGGATAAACGGGTAATGCACGTTCCAACAAACTAGGACATTCACTACTAAAAATATTGCTAAAAATCGAGAGAACAAAAACCGACGGACAGAGTCGATATAAAAAATCGAGAGAAAACCGATTTAGTCTGTCGGTTTTTGTTTTTATATTTAATTTTTCAATTATTTAAAAAAAAAAACCGACGGACAAGGTCGATATTCCCTCAATTTTTTTCGCGCAATTTTTTTTTTAAAAATATTTTTTTAAAGAAAACCGACACTATCCCTCAATTTATTATTATTTTTTAATAAAAATTGAGGAACAACGTCGGTTTTTGAAGTGCAAAAATGTAGTTGAAAAGAATAAATGAAAACGAAGGAAAAACTTAATCAAAGAGCATGCATAGTCAAATGGTCAAATTATCAAATGTCACAGTAAATACTCGAGTTCGAATCTAAGTAGTTGATTTTTTTATATAAATTTTTAAAAAAGCGATGGACAAACCGACCTTGTCCCTCGGTTTTTAAATTTTTTTAATTAATTTTTAGTTTTTCAAAACCGACGGACTGAGTCGGTTTTTCTTCGGTTTTAACTTACACTGTCCGTCGATTTCACAATTCCGACGAATTAAATTCCGACAGTAGTTAGTGCGTCGGTTTGACGTCGGTTTTGGTCCTCATTTTTTGAGCAATTTTTTGTAGTAATTACTGTTAATATTATTGATAATTCAAAAGACTCAAAATGATCTTTAAAAATATATTGAATATATTACAATATTAATTTTAATAAATATGAGAGTTGTTATAATTGCGCGAAGCGCGAAAAAATTCCCTAATATATATATAAAGGAGACTTAGAGGTATGCTGATGTGGCATGCCTCTAAGAGCTCCATTGATATTCACTTTTTTTCTTATTTTTTTAAATATTTTTTTCCATTTAAAATTATTTTTTAAATTTATTTATGTTGTTGTCATTTGATATTATCACAATATATAGAGAATGTTAAATACAACACATTTAACATAGTTAAGAAAAAAATTATAATTAAGAAATTTAAGAAAATAATTTTTTAAAATATTTTTTAATATAACACATTTAAATCTATCTATCTATATATAATCTATATCTATCTATATCTATATATAATATAAAGTTAGGTATTGGAGAAGTGATGTGACACCTCCCTTTGGACAAAGATTCTATTTATCTTTTTTCTTTTCTCATTTTTTCTTTTGATAATTTTTCTCACATTTTTATTTACTTATTATACAAAAATAAATGTGTCATTTACTGCTCACTCTATTTATTTTTATTTTATTATAAAAAATTAAATATCTTAAAATATACTATTCCACTTATTTTTATTTTTATTATAATATTAAAAGTCTAAATATTTACAACTGCAATATTTTATTTTCTCTATAAAAAATAATGTATGTTAATATGATGTGTGTGTGTGTCTGTATCATATTACTATATAAGCGGGAAATCCCTTAATTGAAAAATTAAATTACCAAAATGTCCATTAAATAATAAGCGATAATTTTACTCTTTACTTAAACACTACCTATTAATAATTTTGTACAAAAAAAATAATTAACTTTTAATAATTGTAAATATATATATATATATATATATATATAAGACCCAGAGTATAAAACTAAAGGATTAAAATAACCCTCATAAGTTAAATAACATTTTTGCCCTTCAATCAAACACCAATGCTATAACATCTTTGTGTAGAACTTTAAATCAACCAACATCCCAAATTAATTACCTTTATCTCTTTTTTTCCTTGAACCCCTCATTTATTACTTGATTTTTTATTTTTTTATTTTGAAGTCGATGGAATTTGAGAAGACAATACTTAATGTATAATACAAAATTTAGAATATTTATAATTATGATATGATGTTTGAGTTTCTTTCAAATTTTTCGATACAAATATGAAACTCCAATGTCTTCGTTCTTTTATAAACTTAACTATAATTATTGTTGAAATTTATTGCATAATGCATATGGTACTACTTAGAATTTTTGAACATTACATTTATATATTATATAATTCTGGTCTTGTGACCAATGATGTGCCATACTTCTATGATCAGGAAATTACGTTTTTCTCAACTTCTTGATGATTTTCTATTTCCTTAATTTTTAGTTTTCTTGGTGATTAATTATGAGTACAAATATCATTTTTTTCTAAATAATAGTGAATAGATTTGCATTAAAACCCAATTAGAGGTTAGATCATTTGCAATTATAATAGTTTTTAATGGGTATTAATCTCTAAATAATTATATGTTAATTAATTCTTGAGTCTCTTCATATTATATTTTTGATGTTAATTCTTGTGCCTCTTCATATTACATCGGGATTCATCTTTTTTGGTCTTTTTCTTCACTTTATACTTTTAAAATTTTTGATCTTGTGAATTTTTTTTTACCATTTATTTTGTGTTAAAAACTCAAAAGTTCCTCTTTTAACTCACTTAATTATGATGGAATTTTTTTTAGAGCTTTCTTCCCTTCTCTGAAAATAATTATTAAACTCAATTAACTCATCACCTATAACTTAAATATAATTGCACTATTGACAACACTAGAAATAACTGGCTTATAAATATTATTCAAGTAGCTATTGACTTTTTCCGCCTTTGTGTATTTCTCATTTCAAATCAACGCCTTCTCCAGATCACTTTCTATTTATTTTCATCAAAATTTGTTTGAGCATGTAGAATAGTTATATATATAAATGTAATAAATAATTTTGTAAGTGAGAACATTTTTATTTTCTTTATTTTACAGATAAGAAAGTACGTGCATAATGATGTTATAAGGTTTGGTCATGCTGAGAATTTGATGGATTGTTCTTTTGTTCAAGTGAGTGCTACTCTCACCTACTCTTCTTTTAAACCAATTAGTCTTTTGAATTACCTTAAATATAAAGCTTAATCTCATATCCCTCAATTATTAATTAGAGATTTTAGATTAAACTTTGAGAACAAAATCATCTTTTAATTTTTTTTAAATCCAAAGTAGAGTTACCCTGCATGAAATCGCAAACTCTATCCTCCAAATATAAGTACCAATACGGAATCGAAAATAAAATAAATTATAATCGATATTTAATATTAATTTTTAGGATAATACTGAAAAGATGAGGAGCCGATGAATTGAATAAAAATGTGAAGGTATAAGTCATGAGAAGGTGATGACTGGTTTGAAAGAGATAGAAGAAACTAAAAATGATTTTTTTTTAAAAAAAAAAGAAGAAAGAAGAGAAACATAGAAAATAATTAGGAAAAAATGATAAAATTTTAAAAGAGAAGAAGATAATTAAATTTTACCAAAAAATCTTCTTATACATTTTTAACGATGAAAAGTAGAGAAAAACATTCTTAAATATTATTTTAAGAAGAATCTCGAAGTAAAACAAAAAAAATTAGTGTGATGATTGTGTTGTCACGACTTCTTCTTCCTTAAGATTATGCTTGGCTTTAACATTTTAGTTTCTGTTTTAATATTAGAAGGACAGTTCGATGGACACACACAATCAGAGTTTAAATATAAATTTGTGAAATACTTCTGAGTTGGAATTATATATTTTAACTGTAGATTCTCCTATTATAAGATAAATTTAAGATATTTTCGATTGTTACAAACTTATATTTTCGATCTTTTTTTTTTAAAAAGAAGTTTTGTAAGTCTTTTGCGGCCTAAATTTCACTATTATCTGATTGTAAGATAAAATCTAAGATATTTTTAATTGTTGAACACCTAAATTTTTACCTTTTATTTTTAAATATTTTCGTAAATTAAGTAAACTTCTTTGAAACCGCGTGAAGCGCGGAAAAATTTACTAGTCTTATATATATGAAAATTAATGAGGGGTCACAACATTTTTATTAAAAAAAAGTCTTTAAAAAAATAGTATGTTTATCAGGAAAAAATATTTCGATTCAAAATTAATAATAGGGATATTTTGGATCAAACTATTAAGTGGGGGCTTTTTTTTTTTTTTTTTTTTTTAATTTCGCATAGTTTAAAATATTGTTACACATTTTTGTATATACTTTCTTTTTTCATGAAAATATCCAACAATCAATAAATTCTCTTAAACATTACAATGAGAAGTAACATATAATATATATTCTCTTCATTTCAAAATAAACGGTATTTTTAGCTTGGGTACACCCTTTAAAAAATTACTCATTTCTATAAATTAAGATGTATTTTAAGTAATTTATTTTTAATAAATATCTTGAAAAAGATGTAAAATTTTAGTATTTTTTGACTATGTAACTTTTTTTAATTAAATAAGGATAAAACTGAAAGAATATCATTAACTTCTACTTGATAAGGTGAAAATCATTTATTATAAAATAAAATAAAAAATAAAAATACTACTTATTTTGAAATAGAAAGAGTATATATCTTATCTCCTTCAAATACATAATTTTATTTACATTTACTTCTAAATTAAAGAAAATTGTATATACTTAAACGCAAAAAAATTTAAAAGGTACATATAAAAATTATTTAGTTACAATTTATATCATGTTAATAATTGTCAAAGTCTTTTGACTTTTTAGTGAAAATACCATATTGTCTCATTGGGTATGTAAATCTCTTTTAAAACTATTTTTATTTTAATTTATTGTACTAAATTATTATCTTAATTTTTAGTATATACAAGAAATAGGTTAAGGAAATCGCATTTTTTTTCTTTTCATCCCTGCGATCATATATTAGTATTCTTTAAAATTTTTATAAATATATATGATACTGATAAGTTGGTAATTTACCAACTCATTAAGCTCTTAAGCATGAACTTTAGTTTTCAAGTCTATTAGTTGAATTTTATGCCCTTTTTGCCTTTGGATGTGCAGGTACCTAAATTGAAGAGAAGGATCATGAAATTGAGTAAAAAGGATGAGATTTAGATCAAAACCAACACTCCACTGGAGGACACCGGCGAAACACCAGTTCTATCGCCTAAAGGTGTCGGACTTTGCTGGACAAATGATGAAATCAACCGGCGGCGCGTAAATGGCAACTGGTGAACTGCCAAAGGCATTTCCGAAAGGCTCTGGAACTTCATTGGATCATAGAGAAAAGCAACCGGCGTACCGCCGGTTCTATCACAAGTGAAAGACCCTTGAAAAGGGCAAAAACGTCCAGTCCTAAAAAAAAGGAGAATGTTATGACCTACTTTTGTATATATTCTAGAAAAAAGTACTCTGAATATATCATTGAGTACTCCCTTTACTTTTTGAGAGAGAAATAACTCCATTGGAGAAGAGAAGAAATATTTAAATATTGCTTTCTTTCATCTTCATCTTCTTCAGCAAAGTATAACCACCATTGTAGAGATATTTTGAGCTTGATTGTGCTTACTCCTAATGATGAAATTATTGAGTTTATTAATGATGCTCTTGTGTTTCTCAATTATGAGTAGCTAAATCTATAGCTAGAGATGTGTGATGATGGGTGTTTAATTTGATCGGGTATTGCTAGTTTTTTCTTGTTATTACTTAATTAGTGTAAATCTATTGAATTTTTCTCAAGTTATAGTTGATTGCTCATAGTTGCAAATATGGGTATTGTTTTTTTGCTTGATATTAGCTTGAAAAAGAAGAATTAAGTAATGTGGGAGAATTTAATAGTGGATTGGGATATGATTATGTGGGGTAGGGCTAGAAATTGCCAAAACCCATGATCATAATTCCTTTAGAGGTTGTTGGCTAGAAATAGCTCCGCCCCTAATCCAAACCATATTGGAATAGTTGAATTGTACCTTGAGGTTCGAAAGGACCCGAGGATAAGGAGCCCTAGTGGTTGAAAAACATCGAGCTCCATCTTTTTCCAAGGTTATTTACATATATTAGTAATAATCTGACTATCTATTAAATTTCGATTTGATTAACATCCCATCTACACCACACCTCAAGCCCTTGCTCATTATTATTTCTCAATTTTGGTTATCTTGCTCTCTTGATTAGCTGATTTTAGAATCCACAATATTTTTGCCTTCACTTCGCCCAAAATTTACATTTACGTGTTTATTGCTTGGATGCAAATCAATTCAATTCACTAAATAACGCTTGTGTAGATCATTCTCTAGTCCTTGTGGGATTCGACCTCGACACTTGTCAAGTTGTTTGTTTTGATACAAAAAATACTTATATTCTCTCTAAATGAGGAGTGTAATTTGAGCGTTATCAAAAAATGACGTCGTTGCCGGGGATTAGAGCTTGATATCCTTGAGTTGTTGGTTAATTTGAATTGATCTTGCATCTTAAGTAGTTTAACATTGTTCTTGTTGTTGGTCATCTAGGGTGAATTCATATGATCCAACATTCGCAAGCAGGAGATAGCTCGGTGGAACGAAATATGGAAGATGAAGAGGATAATCCCGTCATGCCTGAAATGGTAGGTGCCATTCGCCTACCAGCTATTGTGGGGAATGCAGTGTTTCATGTCACTAGTACGATGTTGCAACCTGTTACAAATGAAAGGGCTCTTTGGGGGAAAACTGAGTGAGGATGCAAACCGCCATTTGAGGAACTTCTAGAGATTTGCCAAACTTTTAACATAACAGATATAAGCCAAGAGTGTATCAGGTAGAAGCTCTTTCCATTCTCCTTAACGAGAGAAGCAACTATGTCGTTAGAGGAGTTGCCTCCGGGATGCATCACCTCGTGGCAAGAGTTGACAGACGCATTTTTGGTTCGCTTTTTCACTCCCTCAAGGATGTTACAGCTGAGGGATGATATTAAAAACTTTAGGCAAGAGCTGGATGAGCCTTTGCATGAAGCATGACTGAGATTCAAGAAGAAAGTGTCTCTTTGCCTAACCATGGTCTTCCCGATGGAGTGCTACTTCAAAGCTTTTATCAAGTCCTAGGCTCCATCAATAAATCAGTCGCCAATAGTCTAGCTGGGGGATTAATCATGGACCAGATGTATGGTCTAGCTAAAGCCCTATTGCACAGGATGATAAAGACGAATAGGGCATGGCATACAAAGAGACGAATGTATCTTCACATGATGCTGGTTCTAGTTTGCTAACAGTTAAAATGAGAAAAAGAGATGACGAGCGAGATGAAAATCTTGCTAAAATGATACTCTGCTGGAGTTAATGACTAAGCATGTAATGGGATCCGGGCCTAAAGTTGTAAATGCTGTGGGAATGCAAGGTCCAATGCATATTGAGGGATAGTCTTCACCACCAAGGTACGAGGAGGAGTGCCAATATATGGAAAATCAAATGACTCGGGTACCAAGGGAATAATCAAGGCCCTTGGCGCCCAAGGAAAGAGAACCAAGGTTAGATGAACCGTGACACACAAGGGTGGCCTGATCGAAATGAGAGATGGGGCAATAGGGAGCAAAATCATGAGGGAGACAACTATCATAAAGCTCGAATCCATTTCCCCCCCTCTCCTAAAGCTGAGAACACCCAATCTCAACCGGCTGTGGGTGATATTGGGAACTCAAAAATTGAAGAAATTGTCAAGGGTTCTCAAGAATGTTGAATCAATGGACATTGGTGTAAAAAAACTTATAGGGGAGGTGTCTAATCTTGCCCAAATAGTAAGTTCACTCTCAACCTTTATCAAGTATTTAGAGGCCCAAATGAACCACTTATCTTCTCAAATGAACCCCCGGATACAGGAAACACTTCCTAGTGATACAATGCCAAATCTCAAAAAGGATAGTCAGTGCATGGCCATTGTCACTAGGAGTGACAAGATGCTAGGAGATGCGGGCATTAAGTTCAAGGAAGTTGTTTCCCCAAAGGCAAGTGATATGAAAGCATCAGATGAGATTCCACAAGCACCAAATGGTTGTGACAATTTTGAGGATCAAGGTGAGGGAGATGTTGATGATACTCCCTTAAATAATGAGGAGAGAAATGCGGGCATGAAGGCCTCAAGTGAGAAAGGACAAGAACTAAGAGTTCCACCTCCTTATCCACAATGGTTAGCCAAGAAGAAAAAGGATGATCAATTTAGCAAGTTTATCAACATGTTCAACCAATTTTCCATAAATATACCGTAGGTGGATTCTTTACTTCAAATGCTCGGATATGAAATGTTTATGAAAGAGATGCTGAAGAAGAAGAAGGTTGTAGATGTGAGCACCGGAGAGACAACACATCATTGTAGTGCTATGATGATGAGCCATGATGTGCTATGGATTTAAAGCACTTTCGAAGCTAAAAACTAAGAAAATAGCATGAACTTAGGTATATTTATGTGGATATAAGACACTTTTTCTTTGAATGAAGGATGAATTGATGTTGGACATAAAAATGACAAAAGAAAGCCTGAAAGATGCAAAATAGGCTTAATGTGAAGTCCATAGTATGAGCCGTAGGAAGGACCTATGAGTCGTACTGAGGGCCATGAAAAGTTGCAGAAGGCTTAAGGTGCAGAGAGGCAATGTACGAGTCTCAGTACAAATCGTACCAAGATGGTACGATTCATGATAAAGAAATCATGACAAAATTCAGAAAATTTGTATAAAAGTGCTAACTCCTGCTACGGAAGGAATGTACGACCCGTGGGAAGAAGGTACGAGTCGTACCATGACAATCGTGTTGAACTTCAGAAGAATTCTGAAGTTTCAGAATTAAACTAGGGGAGCTCAGTACGGGTCATATGAAGGAGATATGAATTGTACCTGGATCCAACACTTAGACGAAATTCTTCCAACAATGCAAGGTGCGACTGGTAGCTACGAGTCGTAGAAAGCTGCTACGGATCGTAACTTGGCTCGTGACGACTGCGGCACCAAAAATGGAAATTCATCCAGTTAGCCTAGGAAAAGGATTCTTGTGTCTGTATAAATACTTTTTAGGTTTTATTTTTCTGGAGATAATCATAGAGAAGGGAAACAAGTAAGAGAGAGAGAGAATTGAGTTGATTCAACTTGTGATCAACCTTTTCTTGAATTCATCTTGTTCTTGCTACTTGTTTTTCAAGATTTTGTGGAGTAATTAAAGGAAGTGTTTTTATCAATCATTATTGTAAGTATTGATTTTTATTCTTAACCATGAATGCAAATCACAACTTTACAACTATGAGAGGCTAAAACCTCCATAGCTAGGGTTGTGGGAACCATGGTGGATTAACAAGCTAGGGTTAACAAAGTGATTTTAAAACCAATACTAAATACTTATATTGTATTCTTTTCATGCTTAAATGTTTTTTAACGGTGCACAACGTTAGGATATGCCCGAATTCTTACTTTCTTTGGTCGAAGAGGTAGAGATTAAGAAAAAAGAATTACAATAGAGCCTTGATTTTGATAATCATTGTATTAACTTGAGTTGTGGTCGCAGAATAGTTAAATTTGGGACTTAGTGATAACGGATAGTTTGAAACCGCTTATAAGACTTGGTCGAGTGATTGAGTATAGTCATTCAATAGGGACTGGTTGGTCGTTTGAATGAACCTAAGTTATCAGTTCTATAAGTAAGTATTGGTGATAATCACGAGTGTATACCCAAAGCAGTTATGAACCTATGGGGAACACAACCCTAGTTATCCTTTGATATTGTCTTAACACCAAAATTTTAATATTTGTTTTTATTATTGATTTTCTTTAGAATCCCACTATTTGAAGTAACTACCTCACAAGTTCAATTACCAGCTATAATCCAGTCTCCCTCTTCCCTGTGCGTTCGACCCCAGCCTCTAGTTGGGTTCTTTATTGACAATGTCCTCTTCTCACTTCATTAAGAGGTTTGGTTTGAGCGTTATCAAAAAGTGGCGCCGTTGTCGGGGAATACAATTGAAACTAGGATATTATCTTTTAATTGACTTGTTGGTGGTTACGTTACTTTTTACATTTTTTTCTTTGTTTTTCTTTAGTGACTCTCAGGCTGCATCAAAGGAATAAGCTTTCACTCAAACATCCAAATGGACCATAGAAAGATGCCAACACCTGTGGAAGAAATTGTGATTGATGATACATTGACAACTGTGATAATGAATTATGAAGAGGATGGAAACCCAAAATACACAAATACAGTTAATGCCTTAAATGGGACAGAGTCATATAACTTCAGCCCAAAGAAGTTAGACCTGGACTTAAAAAACCATTCAACACCGCTGGCCAAACCATCTGTGGAGGTGCCACCAATCCTTGAACTAAAAGCATTACCTCCTCATCTCAAGTATGCATTCCTTGGGGAGGACAAACTTTGCCGGTCATTATTGCAGTGAACCTGTTAGATGAGCAGGTGGAAGCCTTGGTGAGCATTTTGAAGAGATACAAGAAGGCAATTGGCTGGACTATAACTGGCATCATTGGAATCCCACCAGGCATATGCACCCATAAAATCCAACTTGAACCAGATTGTAAGCCAAGTATAGAGCATCAACGCCGCCTAAACCCTCCAATGCAAGAAGTAGTCAAAAAGGAAATTATCAAGTGGTTGGACGTTGGGGTGATATATCCTATAGCAGACAGTCAGCGGGTAAGTCCTATCCAGTGCGTGCCAAAGAAGGGAGGAATTACAGTGGTGCCCAATGAAAAGAATGAGCTAATACCGACACGACCAGTCACAGGATGGCGTGTATGCATGGATTATAGGAAACTCAATCGCTGTACCCAGAAAGACCATTTCCCGATGCCATTTTTGGATCAGATGCTGGATAGACTCGCAGGAAGAGGATGGTACTATTTCCTTGATGGATATTCAGGGTATAATCAGGTCACTATTTCCCTAGAAGATCAGGAAAAGACAACTTTCACCTGTCCATATGGGACTTTTGCCTTCAGAAGAATGCCATTTGGATTGTGTAATGCACCATCCACTTTCCAGCGCTATATGATGTCCATCTTCTCAGACATGGTGGAGGACACTATTGAAGTATTTATGGATGATTTTTCTGTTGTAGGCGATTCATTTGAATCATGCCTTAATCATCTGGGCAGAGTACTGAAAAGATGTGAAGAAACAAATCTGGTCCTAAATTGGGAAAAATGTCATTTTATGGTTAAAGAGGGGATAATGTTGGGCCACAAAATCTCAGAAAGGGGATCGAGGTGGACAAGGCAAAGATCGAGGTTATAGCAGGATTGCCACCCTCTATTTTCGTAAAAGGAGTCAGAAGCTTTTTAGGGCATGCAAGATTCTACAGGTGCTTTATCAAGGATTTTTCAAAAATTGCACAGCCATTGTGCAAGTTGCTGGAGAAAGAGGTAAAGTTCGTGTTTGATGAGGCATGTCTGAAGGCCTTTGAATGCTTGAAGGAAAAGCTCACCACTACTCCTATCATCATAGCTCCAGATTGGTCTCTCCCCTTCGAGGTGATGTGTGACACCAGCGGTGTCGCTCTTGGTGCTGTATTAGTGTCACACCCCAACCTGAGGAAGCGTGACTGGCACCTGGTGCCTCCCATGATAGGAGCATACATGATGCCCAAATATAAAACAAAGGCCCAAATTTATGAGGTTTAGCATAAAATAACATACTGATAGTAGTAATCAAGAAAATGTGGCAAGTAGGTATTATGCTACTAGGGTCATAAAAACCACATACAACCAAAAGGCATACACAAGGACTCACATGACCTACTACAACATTTACGACCCAACAGGTACCGTCTATGAGCCTCTAAAGAGTTTAACAAGTTTATACTAATTGGTACAAGGCCCCGACCTACCCAATATGTACACAAAATCACAAAAAGGTATCTCCGAACAAGCTGGAGCTTACCACACCTGTTTGGAACTCAACTCAACCTCAGGAACCTCGATCAACCTGACGGTTAGGACCTGCAGGCATGAATGCAGCGCCCGACTAGGGCGTCAGTACACAATGTACTGAATATGAGAGGCAACAATAAGACAAGAGTTTAGAGATAATAGACAACTGACAAAACACATAGTGACAATCTCAAAAAAATATAACCTAGAAATCCGCATACCTGGGACATATAGGAAGCTCCAAACAACAATATAACACCACCAATCAATACAAAGATAACACAAGTGAAATATATCATCAATCAGGCACTGCCGTACCATCTCTCGGCTGTGTAGTTAGCAAGATCAATCCATCTGGGAGAACCAACACAATCCCAGGAAGGTTCAGACATGTTGTACCACTCTCGAATAATGTCTTGATTTGACACTACGGAGGACATCATCCTCAACCCCGTAGGTCGATCAACCCTTGGGCTCAACCCCTTAGCCGGAAACACTCTCGTGCCTTGGGTATCCACAAGCCCCAAGGCCTCAATTAGAACATACAACCATAATCAAAAATATTCAAAATCAATTTTCACATGTAAGGACCCTAAACAGCCCCTAATCGACTCACGATGGCGTCAATTCGACACAAACTAATTCTAAGGGTTGCTCGACTCGACGATGAGCCCACTGACACACGAGTCTAACCCAACCTTGTGACAACATTAACCGAAAACACCACACAACCATTAGCTCAACCAAGGGTACACCTATCACGAATTCAAGGCTTCATGAGACAG
Organism: Datura wrightii; assembly: GCA_035772735.1. Taxonomy (NCBI): domain Eukaryota; kingdom Viridiplantae; phylum Streptophyta; class Magnoliopsida; order Solanales; family Solanaceae; genus Datura; species Datura wrightii. The sequence goes on along the minus strand of JASDFA010000003.1, from coordinate 114,081,786 downwards.
CCCACACGCACGACAATAACACTAACACAAGTCTACGGAAATCATGCTGAAAAAGGGAACAAACGGCCTACACATAGCTTGGACGTCGATGAAACCAAGCTAGACGAACCTACACTCCACAAGTACACCAATATACTGCCTAAATGTATCAAACAAACCACCAACACACTGCTAGAAGATCCAACAAGAGAAACAACACAAAAGAAAGTTTTCCGACTAGTTCTTCATGGATTCGGCGGTAGGAAATCTAAAATAACATTATACCAAGATCAACAACTCCTTAAGTATCCTAAGAATACTAAGAACCAACAAATAACAAGAACTTACAAACTAGAAACACGAAGCAGCCACCAAACTGCCGGAAACACAATTCAACAACGCGATCTACTCGAAGAATCCAACCCCCCGACACCAAAATCACTTGGACTTATGACTTCTAGCTCCAAAACCCAAATAAAACCATGGAGAGTACTTGAGGAGAGGTTTCATATGAAATATGTTTCTGTAAAATGAATTTTGATGACCAACAACCGACCAAAGGGGATTAAGTAATCCTCCACTGCCTTACTTATTTTTGACGTGTCTGCTTGCACAGTCTCACTAAAATCCGAATATCTCTCTACTCCGAAGTTGGATTGATGAATGGTTTAATGTGTTGGAAACTAGACTCATAGAAATTTAATTTGATAGGTCGTACACCCTCTAAATCCTTATATATTGGGAGAAAAGATTCTAGACATTTGACATAAATCTCAAGAAATCTCAAGAAGGAAATTTTGCGATAACCTTTGCCGAATTTTGTTTTACAACTTGATCTACATCCAATCTTAAATATGATCATAGAGTAATTCAAATAAATCATAACACTTCCTTCTTAGCCTATTATGTACTCTTAGTCCTACCTCAAAAGCACGATTTTATTGCTCAAACTATCCGAGGTGTTACAATTAGGTCAAAGGAAAGCGAAGATGTTTCATCCAATCTATTATGCAAGCAGAGCACTCAACAAAGCCCAGAAGAATTATACAGTCACAGAACAGGAACTATTGGCAGTGGTCTTTGCATTTTCTAAAAATTCCGAGTATATTTGCTTGGAACCAGGGTGATTATTCATACAGACCATGCTGCGTTAAGATATCTGATGTCCAAGAAGGATGCCAAGCCCAGATTGATTCGATGGGTGCTCTTGCTCCAAGAATTTGAGTTTGAGGTGAAAGACCGAAAGGGAACAGAAAATCAGGTGGCAGATCATCTATCCAGGCTTGAGTCTGAAGCAAAGGAGAGGACGGAGTTTGATATCAATGATGCCTTCCCAGACGAACAGGTACTAGCTACATCGTAGGATTTGATTCCTTGGTTTGCCGACTTTGCAAATTACTTGGTTAGTGATGTGATACCAGCAGACCTAACTCCTCAGCAGAAAGAGAAGTTATTATTCGATGCCCGCAGATATTACTGGGATGAGCCATATTTATTCCGCATTTGTGCAGATGATATCATTTGTAGGTGTGTCCCTGAAGTAGAGATGCCGAGCATTTTGGAGGCATGTCACTCATCTCCAGTTGGGGGTCATCACAATGGTGTTAGAACGGCACACAAAATTCTACAATGTCGATACTTCTGGCCCTCTATTCATTAAGATGTGTATGACTTCACCAAGTCTTGTGATCAATGCCAAAGGCAAGGTAATATCACTCGTAGACATGAGTTACCACTAATGCCCATCTTGGAACTAGAGTTTTTTGATGTGTGTGGGATTGACTTCATGGGACTATTCGTCAGCTCATATGGAATGAAGTATATTTTGGTGGCTGTGGATTATGTCTCCAAATAGGTGGAGGCAATTTCCCTACCGAAAAATGAAGGCAGGAGCGTGACAACATTCCTTAGGAAACATATCTTTGCCAGGTTTGGCACTCCCAGAGCTATTATCAGTAATGGTGGATCTCACTTCTGCAATCGCCTTTTCAAAACCTTGTTGGAAAAATATGGTGTCAAGCATAAGGTGGCAACATCTTACCACCCTCAGTCGAGTGGACAAGTGGAAGTTTCAAACAGGGAAATCAATACCATCTTGGCCAAGACAGTAAATACTACCCGGACGGATTGGTCAAGGAAGCTCGATGATGCACTGTGGGCTTACAGAACAACTGATAAGACTCCAATTAGTTCATCTCCATACCAGTTGGTTTATGGCAAAGCGTGCCACTTACCAGGTGAACTAGATCATAAGGCATTATGGGATTTAAAGAGGCTACATGAACTGGAACAAAGCTGCCAAGTTAAGACTTAACCAACTTAATGAGTTGGATGAATTCCGACTTAAGTCTTATGAGAGTGCAACCATCTATAAAGAGAGAATGAAGATCTACCATGACAAAAAGATTGCAAGAAGGGAGTTCAACCTAGGTGATTTAGTCCTACTTTTTAATTCAAGACTTTGGTTGCACCCTGGAAAATTGAAATCTAGATGGATGGGACCTTACAAAGTAGTGCAAGTATCTCCTTATGGTGAGGTGGAACTTGAGAATAGAGAAGGAAAAATATTTAAAGTAAATGGGCAAAGAATAGTGTATTTGGGAGATGATGAAGAATTAAAAAGAATAGAGGAAGTATACCTTGATGATGCTTGAGGAGTCACAAAAGTCACGTCGTGCCGCGACGTTAAATTAGGCGTTGCATGGGAGGCAACCCATGGAAGGTGAAGTCTGAGTAGCCCAGGTATGTTCTCTTCCCTATGTTCTTCTAAATGATGCTTCGGGGACGAAGCTTCTTTTCAAAAAGGGGAGGGGGTGTACTAGTGATTTTTGGGAATTTTGGTTCATCTGAGGGTTTTTCTTGTCGTGTTTCTTTTCCCTCAGACATGCTATCTAGTAGAACCGGCATGTGTAGAATTTTTATTTTTTTAGTTTGTGATTTTTCTTTAATTATAAAGTAGCTTAGGAGTACTCAACCAATAAAAATGCACTTGTTTTGGTTTTTGAAAAAAAAATGTCACCTGTTTAAAATTTTTTGATGCATTAGCTATGTATTTGTGATAACATGCATGATTGCTGTGGATCTTTGGATGTTATTTAGTTTATCAACATGAGTAGTTTTATTAAGCCATGTATAAACTAGATAGGTGAGGTGAAAATAGTTCATGTACCATGTGTGAGTGAGGTATATTAGTCAGTTCAGTATTGTGTTGTAGATTTAGAACTTGCCTCGTTGGTCTCTGCATAGGCTAAGGATGGTTGGTTAGGATATGATCATAGACTATTTTTGTTTAGCTCACTTTTAGCCTATATTTTCCTACCAAAAGTTGCATGCATCCCTTGATCCCAAGTTTGAGCCTTAATAGACCATGTTTCTTTGATTTACCGATTAACCCTACCCATTTTTTACAATGAACCTGTTTTGGCCCTGGTCCTTCCTTGGATATTGTGAATCTCAACATAAGCAAAATGCTTAAGTTGAGGGTGGCTAGAGTAGGGGTGCGTAAATGGTGGGAACGAAAGAAAGGAAAAGAAAAGAAAAGAAAGAAAAGGATGAAAAATGCTGTAAATATTGAGAAATAAAGCTCAAATAAATTGTGAAAATGTTGAAAAAAGTTGAAAACTCACCACACCCATGCAAATGTGAATAAAAAAGGAAAAAAAGGGAATGAAAGAAGAAAATGGTGAATTAGGTGAATGGTGTAGCCAATGTATGTAGTGCCAAGGAAGGAATAGTCACTTATAAAATCTTCCATCTTTACCATGTCCAGCCCTAAGCCTACATTACAAGCCATATCAAGTCCTACAGTGATCCTAACCCGACCATCTGAAAACCCAAAGAAGAGAAAATAAGGGCAAGCCTATGGTATCTGATACATACTACTTGTAACTTCTTTGTCAGAGTGAGTGCCTTACTTGCATAGTTCCATATCATGTTTGACATTTCACATATGAGTGGGGACTTCATTTGTGTGAGGGTTGATCTTGGGCAGATTTATATGCCCAAGTGATACTCAAAAGTACCATTTTCGCCTTGTTTATCTATCAATGTGTATACATTTTCATGTAATAGGCAATAAAATGTGAATTTATACTAACCAACATGATTAGCATTGTTTTGCAGTTAAAATGTGATTTTGGGAAGCTAAAATGCATGTTGGATGATATCGGAGTTGGACTTGGATGCGAGCAAGGGAAAAGGCATTGGACAACATGAATTAAAGGGGCTCCGCGATGGAGCCGTGTGATCTTGGGCAGATTTATATGCCCAAGTGATACTCAAACGTATCATTTTCGCCTTGTTTATCATGCAATGTGTATACATTTTCATGTAATTGGTAATAAAATGTGAATTTATACTAACCAACATGATTAGCATTTTTTTGTAGGTAAAATGTGATTTTAAGGAGCTAAAATGCATGTTGGAGCAATATCAGAGTTGGACTTGGATTCGAGCACGGAAAAGGCATTGGACTGCACAATATAAAGGGGCTCCGCGATGGAGCCGTGTCACGCTGCCATCGCGGAGGCATTCTGCCTGGAGGGTGAAATAATATTCAAATTCCAGTGGAGCCTCGCGACAGCTCCGTGGCACGGTGGTAAGCCTCCGCGTTGCACACCGTGCCACGTTGATGCTTCATACCTGGACCCCCAATTTCCAGAGAGGGTCTGCGTCCACGCCGTGTCACGGAGGCAGTGCTCCATGATGCACTCCGTGACACGTTGCTTGTTATTTCGGGAAATATTCCCACTAGTATAAACAAAACACTTAAATGTATTTTTCATAATTCAGACTTGGTGGAGCAAGGACATGGGTTACAGGCAGTTGAGGGACGAAAAGTTCAGGGTTTTTTCTCTCTTTCTTTCTTCTTTCACTCAATTGTTTGTATGATTAACACTTGTTTTAGGATGATTAATCCACAAATGAGTGGCTAATTCCCTTCCTTGCTGAGGTTAGGAACATTTGTGATGAATTTTGATTATTGAATTATATGGTTTTTCATCTTCTTCTTCCATGTTGTTCTATTAATTCTTGTTCTTACTGCATTGGTGTGTGGCCGACATTAATGTATATCTAAAAAGTCCGATTTCACTTGAGAGAGCACGAAATTGGAAAGTTGTGAATTAATAGGGTATTGTTCTTAACTTGATTTGGGAAAATTGAGTTTTGATGTGCTTTTCTGATAGAAATATACTTGAAAGCCGTATCAGTCAATTTAGGAACCGAAATTGTATTGCTAGGTCATGAATTGCATTTGATCACAGAAATGTAGACGGATGATTTATGATTCTTAAGTGAGATTAAATACGAGAGTATTAATCTCTAGGCTAATGTTCTTGGCTAGCATCTGGAAGAGAAGAATAACCAATGTATGATGATAATCAGTTCATTACATGTTCTTAACCTTGGCATGCTCATATCCATAGTTTAAATTCAAAGTAGATAATTGTTAGTAGTTTGAGTACATAATTTATAAAACAAATTATTCAACTGTTGGTTACGTTGTTGTCAGCATATTTAGAAGTGAGATAGAATATAGTATACTTAAGCAATTTTTACTTATCCGGAGTCTCCTTGGATCGATACTTAGCTTACTTAAGCCACTTACTACTTGTTTGACCACGTGCACTTGCGTGTCGGTTTTTAACCCCTACCAAACCACCCGAACAAGTTTTTGGCGCCGTTGCCGGGGAGACTAGGCAATTGGTGAAATTGTATTAAGTGTAAATTTACTGTATTTTTATTTTATTTTCTTAAGTGTTGACAACTTGGTCTTAGCCTGTATTTTTCAGACTTGATTTCTGTGAACACTGGCAAGAGACAAAGAGCTGGTGGAATCTTATATAGAGCCTGAACGTATATTTCATAGTAAACGTAGAGAAGCTCTACAAAAGAAGCTGCAGTTGCTCAGACAGACTATTATGGAGAAACAAAATCCACCGGTTGTTAGGGCAGTGTTAGTGCCCGAAGAAGCAGCAGCAAGGCCGGTTCGCGAAGTGGCAATCCCACATGCCAACAATGTAACATCCAGTATCCGCAAACCAGAGCCTGGAGGGAGATTTGAACTCAAGCAAAATATGGTGCAATTGATGCACACAAGCGGGCAATTTACCGGTCTCCCTCATGAAGACCCACAACAACATCTCCAAAACTTTTTGGAGATAAGTGACACTTATATACCCGCTGGAGTGTCACCTGATTATGTTCGGCTTACATTGTTTCCGTTCTCATTACTTGGTGAAGCCAAGAGGTGGTTAAAAGCTGAGCCACCAAATTCTATTTCAACGTGGGATGATCTAGCACGGAAGTTCTTGATAAGATTTTTTCCCTCTGGTAAAACAGCCAGACTTAGAAGTCAAATTCTAAGTTTAAAACAGAGGGAGGGAGAAAATTTGTATCAAGCCTGGGAAAGATTTAAATCCATGTTGCGGGACTGTCCTCATCATCATCAGTCCAATGAGGTGTTGGTGCACACATTTATTGAGGGTTTGGAACCCCATACTAAAATTTTGCTAGATTCAGCAGCTGGAGGGCAAGCGCTGGAAAAGACTTATGAGGAGCTGTACACTTTGCTAAACCGGATTTCACAGGCAATCCAGAATGGAATGCTGATTCATCACGAGGTGGAGCAAGGAAAGCAGTAGGAGTGCTTGAAGTGGATGGATTTACAGCTATCGCTGCACAGATAGCTGCCTTGCAGAATCAATTGAACAACCACTTCAGCAACATGAATTTGAACCAGCCTTCAGCTTCAGTTAATGTGGTCCAGCAAATGTGGTGTGAAGTTTGTGGTAGCAGTGAGCAATCAGCTGAGTGCTGTGGAGCAAACCCAGATTCGGTTAGCTTTGTGGGCAATGCACAAAGAAATCAGCAGCAGTATGGTAGTGGCTACAACTCAAATTGGAGGAACCATCCAAATTTTTCATGGGGTAGCAACAACCAACAAGGCCAGAGTTCGGGTCAGGGTATGCAAAGGAATCAAGGAGGGCAACAGAACTACCAATCTCAATTCAGAAATCATAATGCCCCTCCTCCACCACCATCACCTAGCATTGAGGAGATGTTCAAGACCATGATCGCTAACCAGGCGCAATTGCAGGCTGACTATGTTAAATTGGCAGCCGAAGTGAAAAATAACCAGTTAGAGACCAAGGCTCTTGAGTATCAATTTGGGAAATTTGCTAGTGCCCAAAATACAAGGCCTAGAGGAGGACTGCCTAGCGACATGGATCCGAATCCGAAGCAGGTAAATGCAGTGACCACAAGGAGTGGTTTGTAGCTGAAGGAGGTGGAACCAGAAAGACCACCTCAAAAGTCAGGAGCAGCAGAAGTTGAGGGGGAGCAAAGTTCGGAAAGGGGGAAGACCAAAGAAGCTGAATCAGAAAGACCTCCACCCCATTCCCTCAACGACTCAAGAAACACAAGGAGGAGGCGTGTTTCAAGAAATTCATGGAGGTGCTTAAACAGGTACATGTTAACTTACCTCTTGTTGATGTCTTGTAGGGAGTGCCTAAATATGCCAAATACATTAAAGACATCGTGGCCAACAAAAGTCGTTTGACCGAGTATGCCACGGTGGCTTTGACGGAGGAATGCACTTCCCGGATCCAAAATAGACTGCCCACGAAGCTAAAAGACCCTGGAAGTTTTACTATCCAGCTTACTATCGGGCAGAGCATCCGCGCTCGTGGATTGTGTGACTTGGGGGCGAGCATAAATCTGATGCCATCTTCGGTATTCAGAAAGCTGGGTCTAGGGAGTCCTAGACCTACAACCGTAATCTTGCAGTTGGTAGACCGATCCTTAGCTAGGTCGGATGGCATTGTTGAGGATGTGCTTGTGCAAGTAGGCTTCCTAATTTTCCCGGTAGATTTTATTATTCTGGATTTTGAACCAGACGCGGAAGTCCCATTTATTTTGGGACGACCCTTCTTGGCAACCGGGAAAGCATTAATCGACGTAGCTGCGGGTCAACTTACTATGCGAGCACATGACAAGGTAGAGGTGTTCGATGTGTACAAAGCACCCAAGCTCCCGATGGTGAATAAAGAACTCTCGGTGATCAATGTAATTGATCATGGTAATGCGAAGCAGATGAATGAATCCCGAGAGTTGATGGGAAGACCACCGGATAGGTGTGAGCATTACTGGGGGGAGGACAATGATCGTGAGAAATCGTCCATCACCCTAGCGGACAATTGAGCGTAAATGGCGTCGAGCCGCGACGGTAAACCAGGCGCTGCACGGGAAGCAACCCGTGAAAAATTTTTCTTTTCATTTTGTAAAGTGTAAATAGATTTTTATTTTGCTTTTTCTTGATTCAGTACAATTTTTTTATTTTAGTTAGGTGAAACCTATTAATCTAACCAATTTTGTTTAGTGAGATGATTTTCAGGTCAAACGGAGAAAAATGTGCACGGAAACGTGAAGGAAAAGGCAAGGTATGAAAAGTTGGTAAAAGGTTGAAGACAGTGAGCTAGGGTGATAGCTCCGTGTCACGGAGGAGGACCTCCGCGTTACCCTCCGTGACATGTTGAGGTGTAATCTGGAATTTTCAAAAATTTCAGTAAGCTATCGCGATGGCTCCGTGTCACGGAGGCAGTGCACCGCGATGCACTCCGTGACACGTTGCCATATAAATTGTGACGGGTCACACCGGGTTGCCGGGTGACCCGCGTGTTTTCTACATTTTAAACCCCCGATTTCTCCCCTTTTTCCCTCATTTTTACATTCCTCCGCGACCAAACTTCCTAAAATTCCCTTCCCCATCAACGTGCCACGGTCTAAGGCAAAAAATTATCAAGTTTTCTTCGGTTCTTCAACTTCGAGGTATGTTTTCCGATTCTCTCTCAAGTTTTTAGCGATTCCATTCGAATTTAAGCATGAGAGGTGAGATAAATCACCCTAAGTCGAAATTTAGCATGAATTTGAGTTATTTATTGATTGATAAAAGTTCGGAATGTTGTAATGATCGTTTGAACTTGTCGATTGCATGAATTATTCGAATTTGCTTGCGAAATTCAATTCTAGGGCTTGGTTGTTGAAATCGAAATTGGTAACTTGTTAAATTTGTGAAATATATGCCGGGTTGTACGTATTGAAGGAGATAAGTCGTTGTAAAAAGTGTTTGAATGTTAATAGACGACGAATTCTTGGGTTTTTGGGAAAATGTTGAAAATTGTTCAAATTGGGTTGGTTGTATAGGTTCATGTGTATATATTTTTTGTTGTTGTTTTTGTTTCGTTGTTTTTAGTTGCTAAGTGCGATGGTTGAATTGCTAGAGATGGTAATGATTGGGATTAGCTGTATGAAGTCTGAGTAGTACGGTAAAGTTAGACCGTCGAATTTTTCTTTGTGAACGCACTAAGCATGAATTGTATAGCTGTTTTTTTTTGTGTAAATAAAGTATTCTTGCCGTAGTATCGTAACTGTAGCTAAGGACTAAGTGTGGGGTAAACTTAGTTAACCCGACCTTAGTCGAAGCTAATATCTATTTAGCTTGACATTGCACTTGTTTATTTGTGTTGACAGACAAAATGGCAAGCAGACAAGATAAAGGTAAGGGTGCATCGACTTCAGGCACCAGGAGGAAAAGACTTAGACTGGGCACAGCAGTCCCAGCTGCACCAGCAGTTCCACGCAGCCAGCGCCGCCAATAAGGAACTAGGTGGGTGACTGATGAGGGGAAGAAGTGGTATGCCAAACATAAAGAAAACAAATACTTCCCCGAGGAGCATATTGCACGAGAACCATTATCATAAGAGTTCCCCCGCATAGTTCAAAGGATCGAGGCAGCTGGGCTCAGCTTCATATTTAAGGAGCCCAAGGAGTGCAACCTACATCTAGTCCGGGAGTTCTATGCTAATTGGAACCCGGCAATCAGAAGCCACACAATCAAGATCAGAGGGCAGATAGTCACTCTGGAATCCCAGCAGCTAAATGCCATCATCGGAGCGCGGGACACAGACGCCCACGTTCTCCGCCAGCCGAACATCACCCCACCATATGCCGATATCAGACGCACATTGTGTGGAGATAGATCCAAAGCCAGATGGAGCAGACATAAAGAAAGGGGTTACCACCAGACTCTGCCGTATTCTCAAATGAACAGGGAGGCCCGAATCTGGCTGAAGATAGTCTGCTCGTGCCTAATCCCGGGGGTGCACATGACTGATGTGACCCAGGACCGTGTTTGCCTGATGTATGCCCTGATGAAAGGGCTGGAGATTAATGTTGGGGCGGTCATCATATCCGCCATGAAGAGAGCCCGACTACACCAGGGCCATATGTATGGTTTCGGTGGACTACTCACCACCTTTCTCCGGGGCCTCGACGTTGAGGAAGAGGCTTTGGATTACATCCCGCAGTTGGAGCGGCGAGCCTTGGACGTGACCAAAACTAAGGCCCCCAACACCACACACGGGCCAGTGCTAACGCTTGGCGAGCGACATGCTCGTGATGACCAGTACATGGCACGGATGTTTGGAATGCAAATGCTCCAGCTCAGGATCGGTGGGAGACCAGCCACGGAGGAGGAGCTATGGCAGCTCGAGCTGGATTACCCGTTTGGCGAAAACGCCAGGGCTCTATGCTGAGTGGGGCCAGTCTTTGTAGAGCCCACTGATGATGATGTCCCCACGGACGAGGAGACACGTCGGGAGGACTCCAATGTGGAGTCCGATGACGATGACGGAGGCGACTCGGACATGGGCGATGAGGCAGCAGCACCTGATGAAGAAGTGGAATACTTTGACTGATCAGGGAGTTCCACCACCCAATTTTGTGATTTTTAATTTTTGTGAACACTGGGGACAGTGTTCGATTTAAGTGTGGGGTGGGGAGTAGTTAGGTACTGGGGCTGGGCTGGTTTGCTTGTATGCCTTCCTTTATATTTTTGTATGTATGTTTCCCTATGTTTGTGAATTGCAAGCTGTTCTGTATTTGTAATTATTTGTGGTATTGATGTGTGTTGTGGAATGTTGTTATTGCCAGCTGAGTCTGTAAAAATTTTTGTAAATATTTTCTTAATTTATTTTTTTTTCTATCGAAATGATCGATATTTTTAAAATTTTGCGAAAATATTTTGTTCATATTTAAAAATATTTTGTAAATAATTTTTCCATCAAAATGATCGATGTTTTGCAAAATTTTTCAATTTTTATTTTTGGGTTTCTCGGAGTTTTTTTTCGGTTCTTTTACCGATAATAGTCCCATTGAACCGACGTCATAGTTAGTGACTGTTCCCTATGATGGATGGATGACGACCGTCTTAAGGGAAATTTAGTCGGTAGGAGTAGTTATTTTAATTTATTTTCGGTTTTTTTCTTTGGTGGATTGCATCACGGAACCTGTAGTTACTATATGGTTGTGAAATGTTGGTTGCGTGTTATACCTGATATTCAAAATGCAAAGGTGATTCGTATGAAAGCATGAAATTTTGCAAATATGTTGAGATACCTAGGCTGTAGAGTTCGATTCGGTGTGATTGAGGCTTAATTTTGAATTCATGTAATTAGCTAATTAAAGAATCTGTGAATGCATCTTGAATCGAGCATGTGCATAAAGTGTGAAGTGAGGTATTGTATTCCATGCTATTGTGAAGTGTCTAGAACTTTCCTGGTGTGTGTACAAAACGAAATGAAGGAGGTGTAGTGTTGGAAAGGATGTAGGCATTTCTTTGTTTTAACCGAGAGTTTCTATTTTTTTCTTGTCATACTCCCCTTTTTATGTGATTGTATACCCTAGTCAGCCCGTTGAGCCTTTAGCCTATTATTTCTTTCTTTTGTCCAAAAATGTATAAACTGAGCTTAATTCTTTCTTTTCATTAGCCGTAAAGTCTATACAAAACTCTTAAGCGCTTAAGAAGAAAATTTTTTTTACCAAAGTGTCAAAGAGTGAGAATGGTGAAAAGAAAAAGAAAAGTAGAGTGAGGAAAGAAAAGAAAAGGGTGAAGGTGCACTTGCTATAACTAAATGATAATGAAGGTGCATGAAAAACCTTTCTTTTTGGGTCAAGTGTGCTTGATGAAATGGGCCAGACGAAAGTAAATCATCATGAATGGGATGATGAAAAAAGAAAAGAGAGAAACAATGTCCATACATTGATGGGAATGTGTTGAAAAGGCGCTTAATGATGCTAGTGACTATTATTGGCTAATCCAGTATGTACTAGTTCCATAGCTTCCATTACAACCCATTAAAGTCCTACGTGATCTTACATTGCATTTCTTTATATTAGTGGAGTAATACACTAAGGGCAAGCTTATGGGTCATGACATGATGCATGTGAATTCTTTTGGGAGAGACAGTGAAATTAATTTCTACATGCCCCTATTTGAATGTTTGTGTGTCATATGAGCATAAAGGGGAAGATTCTCTTGAGTTGTGAGGGCACATGCTTGATGAAAGATTGATTTTTGTGTCAGATATCTTGATTAGCTGATTTGCATGAGTTTGCCGATATCGAGAGTCGATTCTTAAAGTCTCGGAAGTCTTGATGTATTGAAGGTCATTGCATTGTTAAGACCATGCATGTTTTCTTGATGATTTGCAATATTGAATGATCGGTATGACCGTAGCGTAAATTGTCCCACCATAGTGGCGAATGTTGTGATGTAATTTGCATGTATTGTGTGTTTGTTGTTCGAGGACGAACAAGGATTTAAGTGTGGGGTAAGTGATCTTGGGCAGATTTATATGCCCAAGTGATACTCAAACGTATCATTTTTGCCTTGTTTATCGTGCAATGTGTATACATTTTCATGTAATTGGTAATAAAATGTGAATTTATACTAACCAACATGATTAGCATTGTTTTGTAGGTAAAATGTGATTTTAAGGAGCTAAAATGCATGCTGGAGCAATATCGGAGTTGGACTTGGATTCGAGCACGGAAAAGGCATTGGACTGCAAAATATAAAGGGGCTCCGTGATGGAGCCGTGTCACGCTGCCATCGCGGAGGCATTCTGCCTGGAGGGTGAAATAATAGTCAAATTCCAGTGGAGCCTCACGACAGCTCCGTGGCACGGTGGCAAGCCTCCGCGTTGCACGCCGTGCCACGTTGATGCTTTATACCTGGACCCCCAATTTCCAGAGAGGGTCCGCGTCCACGCCGTGTCACGGAGGCAGTGCTCCGCGATGCACTCTGTGACACGTTGCTTGTTATTCCGGGAAAAATTCCCACTAGTATAAATAGAACACTTAAATGTATTTTTCATAATTCAGACTTGGTGGAGCAAGGACGTGGGTTACAGGCAGTTGAGGGACGAAAAGTTCAGGGTTTTTTCTCTCTTTCTTTCTTCTTTCACTCAATTGTTTGTATGATTAACACTTGTTTTAGGATGATTAATCCATAAATGAGTGGCTAATTCCCTTCCTTGCTGAGGTTAGGAACATTTGTGATGAATTTTGATTATTGAATTATATGGTTTTTCATCTTCTTCTTCCATGTTGTTCTATTAATTCTTGTTCTTACTGCATTGGTGTGTGGCCGACATTAATGTATATCTAAAAAGTCCGATTTCACTCGAGAGAGCACGAAATTGGTAAGTTGTGAATTAATATGGCATTGTTCTTAACTTCATTTGGGAAAATTGAGTTTTGATGTGCTTTCCTGATAGAAATATACTTGAAAGCCGTATTAGTCAATTTAGGACCGGAATTGTATTGCTAGGTCATGAATTGCATTTGATCACATAAATGTAGACGGATGGTTTATGATTCTTAAGTGAGATTAAATACGAGAGTATTAATCTCTAGGCTAATGTTTTTGGCTAGCATCTGGAAGAGAAGATTAACCAATGTATGATGATAATCAGTTCATTACATGTTCTTAACCTTGGCATGATCATATCCATAGTTTAAATTCAAAGTAGATAATTGTTAGTAGTTTGAGTACATAATTTATAAAACAAATTATTCAACTGTTGGTTACGTTGTTGTCAGCATATTTAGAAGTGAGATAGAATATAGTATACTTAAGCAATTTTTACTTATCCAGAGTCTCCTTGGATCGATACTTGGCTTACTTAAGCCACTTACTACTTGTTTGACCACGTGCACTTGCGTGTCGGTTTTTAACCCCTACCAAACCACCCGAACACCGTGTCACACTGCCATCGCGGAGGCATTCTGCCTGGAGGGTGAAAATTCACCCAATTTCCAGTGAAGGGCCGCGTTTGCTCCGTGGCACGGAGCCAGTGCTCCGCGATGCACGCCGTGCCATGTTGAGCTTGAATTCCCGGACCCTAGTTCCAGTGAGGGTCCGCGTTCATGGCGTGTCACGGAGGCAGTGCTCCGCGATGCACTCCGTGATACGTTGCTCATTATTCCGGGAAAAATTCCCAGCAGTATAAATAGAACACTTAAGTTCATTTTTCATAATTCAGACTTGGTGGAGCAAGGACGTGGGTTACAGGCAGTTGAGGGACGAAAAGTTCAGGGTTTTTTCTCTCTTTCTTTCTTCTTTAACTCAATTGCTTGTATGATTAACACTCGTTTTATGATGATTAATCCACAAATGAGTGGCTAATTCCCTTCCTTGCTGAGGTTATGAACACTTGTGATGAAATTCGATTATTGATTATATGGTTTTTCATCTTTTTCTTCCATATTATTTTATTAATTCTTGTTCTTACTGCATTGGTGTGTGGCCTACATTAATGTACATCTACAAAGTCCGATTTCACTCGAGAGAGCACGAAATTGGAAAGTTGTGAATTAATAGGATATTGTTCTTTACTTGGTTTGGGAAAATTGAGTTTTGATGTGCTTTCAGGATAGAAATATACCTGAAAGTCGTATTAGTCAATTTAGAAACCGGAATCGTATGGCTAGAACATGAATTGCATTTGATCACAGAAATGTAGACGGATGATTCATGATTCTTAAGTGAGATTAAATACGAGAGTTTTAATCTCTTGGCAAATGTTCTTGGCTAGCAACAGGAAGAAAAGATTAACCAATTTATGATGATAATCAGTTTCATTACATGTTCGTTTAACCTTAGCGTGCTCTTATCCATAGTTCAAATTCAAAGTAGATAATTGTTCTTAGTTTTAGTGAAAAATTTATCAAACAAACTATCAACTTTTTGGTTACGTTGTTGTCAGCATATTTAGAAGTAAAAATATAGTATACTTGAGCAAATTGCACTTAACCCAAGTCTCTGTGGGATCGATACTTGGCTTACTAAAGCCACTTACTACTTGTTCGACCACGTGCACTTGCGTGTTGTTTTATATACCCATAAAACACCAAACAAGTTTTTGGCGCCGTTGCCGGGGACTTGGCAATCGGTGAATTTGTTTTAAGTGTTAATTTACTGTATTTTTATTTTTTCTTAAGTGTTGACAACTTGGTCTTAGCCTGTATTTTGCAGACTTAATTGCTGTGAACACTGGCAAGAGACAAAGAGCTGGTGGAATCTTATATAGAGCCCGAAAGAATATTTCACAGTAAGAGAAGAGAAGCTCTACAAAGAAAGCTGCAGTTGCTCAGACAGACGATCATGGAGCAACAACAGAATCCACCGGTTGTAAGGGCAGTGTTAGTGCCCGAAGAAGCAGCAGCAAGGCCGGTTCGCGAGGTGGCAATCCCACATGCCAATAATGTTACATCAAGTATCCGCAAACCAGAGCCTGGAGGGAGATTTGAACTGAAACAAAATATGGTGCAGTTGTTGCACACAAGCGGGCAATTTACCGGTCTCCCTCATGAAGATCCACAACAGCATCTCCAAATTTTTTTGGAGATAAGTGACACTTACATACCCGCTGGAGTGTCCCAGACTATGTTCGGCTTACATTATTTCCATTCTCCTTACTAGGAGAAGCCAAGAGGTGGTTGAAAGCTGAGCCACCAAATTCTATCTCAACGTGGGATGATCTTGCACGGAAGTTCTTGATAAGGTTTTTCCCCTTTGGTAAAACAACAAGACTTAGAAGTCAGATTCTAAGTTTCAAACACAGGGAGGGAGAAAATTTATATCAAGCCTGGGAGAGATTTAAATCCATGTTGCAGGACTGTCCTCATCATCATCAGTCCAATGAGGTGTTGGTGCACACATTTATTGAGGGTTTGGAACCCCACACCAAAATATTGCTAGATTCAGCAGCTGGAGGGCAAGCGCTGGAAAAGACTTATGAGGAGCTGTATACCTTGTTGAACTGGATTTCACAGGGCAATCCAGAATGGAATGCTGATTCATCACGAGGTGGGACGAGGAAAGCAGCAGGAGTGCTTGAAGTGGATGGGTTTACAGCTATCGCTGCACAGATAGCTGCATTGCAAAATCAATTGAACAACCATTTCAGCAACATGACTTTGAACCAGCCTCAAGCTCCAGTTAATGCAGTTCAACAATTGTGGTATGAAGTGTGTGGAAGCAGTGAGCACTCAGCTGAGTGCTGTGGAGCCAATCCTGACTCGGTAAACTTTGTGGGTAATGCACAAAGATATCACCAGCAGTATGGTAGTAGCTACAATTCAAATTGGAGGAATCATCCTAACTTCTCATGGGGTTGCAACAACCATCAAGGCCAAAGTTCGGGTTAGGGTGTGCAAAGGAATCAAGGAGGGCAACAGAACTACCAATCTCAATTCAGAAACAACAATGCACTTCCTCCACCACCATCACCCAGCATTGAGGAGATGTTCAAGACCATGATAGCTAACCAAGCTCAATTGCAGGCTGACTATGTGAAATTGGAAGCCGAAGTGAAAAACAATCAGTTAGCTACCAAGGCTCTTGAGTATCAATTTGGGCAATTTGCTAGTGCCCAAAATACAAGGCCTAGAGGAGGACTGCCAAGCAACACGGATCCGAATCCCAAGCAGGTAAATGCAGTGACCACAAGGAGTGGTTTGCAACTGAAAGAGGTGGAACTAGAAAGACCACCTCAACACTCGGGAGCAGCAGAAGTTGAGGGGGAGCAAAGTTCGGAAAGGGGGAAGACCAAAGAAGATGAATCAGAAAGACCTCCACCCCCGTTCCCTCAACGACTCAAGAAACACAAGAAGGAGGCGTGTTTCAAGAAATTCATGGAGTTGCTTAAACAGGTACATGTTAATTTACCTCTTGTTGATGTCTTGCAGGGAGTGCCTAAATATGCCAAGTACATAAAGGACATCGTGGCCAATAAAAGTCGATTGACTGAGTATGCTACGGTGGCTTTAACGGAGGAGTGCACTTCCTGGATCCAAAATAGACTGCCCACAAAGCTAAAAGACCCAGGAAGTTTTACTATCCAGCTTACTATTGGGCAGAGCATCCGAGCTCGTGGATTGTGTGACCTGGGGGCGAGCATAAATTTGATGCCATCTTCGGTATTCAGAAAGTTGGGTCTAGGGAGTCCTAGACCCACAACGGTAATATTGCAGTTGGCGGATCGATCCTTAGCTAGGCCGGATGGCATTGTTGAGGACGTTTTGGTGCAAGTTGGCTCCCTAATTTTCCCGGTAGATTTTGTCGTGCTGGATTTTGAACCAGACGCGGAAGTCCCATTTATTTTGGGACGTCCCTTCTTGGCAACGGGAAAGCATTAATCGACGTAGCTGCGGGGCAACTTACAATGCGAGCACATGACAAGGTAGAGGTGTTCGATGTGTATAAGGCACCCAAGCTCCCGATGGTGCATGAAGAACTCTCGGTGATCAAGGTAATGACAAGCAGATGAAGGATTCCAGAGAGTTAATGGGAAGACCACCGGATAGGTGTAAGCACTACTGGGGGGAGGACAGTGATCGAGAGAAATCGTCCATCACCCTAGCGGACAATTGAGCTTAAATGACGTCGAGCCGCGACGGTAAACCAGGCGCTGCACGGGAGGCAACCCGTGAAAATTTTTTTTTTCTTTCATTTTGTAAAGTGTAAATAGATTTTTCTTTTTCTTTTTCTTGATTTACTACAAAATTTTTCGTTTTAGTTATTGTTTTTAATTTTAGTTAGGTGAAACCTATAATTCTAACCAATTTTGTTTAGTGAGATGATTTTCAGGTCAAACGGAGGAAAATGTGCATGGAATCGCGAAGGAAAAGTCGAGGTATGAAAAATTAATAAAAAGTGGAAAACAGTGAGCTGGGGCGATAGCTCCGTGTCACGGAGGAGGACCTCCGCGTTACCCTCCGTGACACGTTGAGGTATAACCCGGAAATTTTAAAAATTTCCAGAATGCTATCGCGATGGCTCCGTGTCACGGAAGCAGTGCACCGCGATGCACTCCGTGACACGTTGCCGTGTATATTGCGACAGGTCACACCGGGTTGCCGGGTGACCCGCGTGTTTTTCTACCCTTTTAACCCCGAAACCTCCCCTTTTCCCCTCATTTTCTAATTCCTCCGCGACCAAACATCCCAAAACCCTCCCCCATCAATGTGCCACGGCTTAAGGCAATGAATTACCGAGTTTTTTTCGATTCTTCAACTTCAAGGTATGTTTTCCGATTCCTCTCAAGTTTTTGTCGATTTTCTTCGAAATCAAGCATGGGAGGTGAGCTAAATCGCCCTAAGTAGTAATTGAGCATGAATTCGAGTTATTTGTTGATTGATAAATGTTCGTAATGTCGTTATGATTGTTTGAACTTGTCGATTGCATAAATTATTCGAATTTGATTGATAGAATCAATTCTAGGGCTTGTTGTTGAATTTGAAGTTGGAAATGTGTTGAAATCGTTAATTTTATGCCGGGGTGTACGTGTTGAATAAGATGAGTCGATGTATAAATTGTTAGGATGTTAATAGACGATGAATTCTCGGGTTTGGGGGAAATGTTGAAATTTGTTCGAATTTGGTTGGTTGGATAGGTTCATGTACATAATTTTTGTTGTTATTTTTGTTTCTTTGTTTTTCTTGGCTAAGTGCGATAGTTAAAATGTTAGCGATGGTAGTGATTGAGATTAGCTGTACGAAGTCTGAGTAGTACGCAGAAGTTATACCGTCGAATTTTTTTGAACGCACTAAGCATAATTGTATAGTTGGTTATTTTGTGTAAATAAAGTTATTCTTGCCGTATTGTTGTAACTGTAGCTAAGGACTAAGTGTGGGATAACCTAGCGTAACCCGACCTTAGCCGAAGTTAATATTTATTTAGCTTAACATGGAGCTTGTTTACTTGGGTTGACAGGTAAAATGGCAAGCCGACAAGATAAAGGGAAAGGTGCATCAACTTCAGGCACCGGAAGGAAGAGACTCAGACTGGGCACAGCAGTCCCAGCTGCACCAGCAGTTCCACGCGGCCAGCGCCGCCAATATGGAACAAGATGGGTGACGGACGAGGGGAAAAAGTGGTACGCAAAGCACAAACAGAACAAATATTTCCCCGAGGAGCATATAGCACGGGAACCATTGGCATAGGAGTTCCCCAGAATGGTTCACCGGATTGAGGCAGCTGGGCTCAATTTCATATTTGAGGAGCCCAAGGAATGCAATTTGCACCTGGTTTGGGAGTTCTATGCCAATTGGAACCCGTCAATCAGAAGCCACACCATCAAAATCAGAGGGCAGATAGTCACTCTGGAGCCCCACCAGCTCAATGCCATCATAGGAGTGCGGGACACAGACGCCCACGTCCTCCGACAGCTGAATATTACCCCACCGTATGCTGACATCAGACGCACATTGTGTGGGGCCCGATCTACAGCTAGATGGAGCAGGCACAAGGAAAGGGGCTACCACCAGACTCTGCCATATTCACAGATGAACAAGGAAGCCCGAATCTGGCTTAAGATAGTCTGCTCATGCCTCATCTCGGGGGTACATATGACTGATGTAACCCGGGATCGTGTTTGCCTGGTGTACGCCCTGATGAAAGGGCTGGAGATCAATGTCGGGGCGGTTATTATATCTGCCATGAAGAGAGCCCGGTTACACCAGGGGCACAGGTATGATTTCGGTGGACTACTCACCACCTTTCTTAGGGGCCTCGATGTTGAGGAGGAGGCCCTCGATTATATCCCGCAGTTGGAGCGGCGGGCCTTAGATGTTACCAAAACTAAGGCTCCCGACACCACCCACGGGCCAGTGCTGACACTTGGTGAGTGACACACTCGTGATGACCAGTATATGGCGCGGATGTATGGGATGCAGATGCTCCAGCTAAGGATAGGTGGGAGGCCAGCGACGGAGGAGGAGCTATGGCAGCTCGAGCTAGACTACCCGTTTGGCGAAAACGCCAGGGCTCTATGCCGAGTAGGGCCAGCCTTTGTAGAGCCCACAGATGATGACGTCTCCACGGACAAGGAGACGCGTCGGGAGGACTCCGATGTGGAGTCTGATGATGACGACGGAGGCGACTCGGACATGGGAGATGAGGCAGCAACACCCGACGAAGAAGTGGAACACTTTGATTGATCAGGGAGTTCCACCACCCGATTTTGTGCTATTTAATTTTTGTGAACACTGGGGACAGTGTTCGGACTAAGTGTGGGGTCGGAGTAGTTAGGTGCTGGGCTGGGCTATTTTGTTTGTATGTTCTCCTCTGTTATGGTGTATGTTGTTTGTCCCTGTGATTTGTGAATTGTTTAAGTGATGGTTCTATATTTGTAAATAGTCGTGAAATTGCTGTGTGTTGTTGAACGGTTGCTAGCTGATTCTAACTCTGTACATATTTTAGTTATCGAAATGATCGATATTTTTAAAATTTTTAAAAATATTTTGTACATATTTAAAATATTTTGTAAATAATTATCGAAATGATCGAAATTTTGCAAATTTTTCAACTTTTTAAATTTTGGGTTTCTCGGCGTTTGTTTTCGGTTCTTTTATCGAGAATAGTCCCATTGAACCGAAGTCATAGCTAGTGACTGTTCCCTATGATGGATGGATGACGACCGTCTTAAGGGAAATGTAGTCGTTAGGAGTAGTTTTTTTCAATTAATTTTCAGTTTTTTTCTTTGGTGGATTGCATCTCGAAACGTGTAGTTACTATATGGTTGCGAAATTTTGGTTGCGTGTTGTACATGATATTCAAAATGCAAAGGTTATTCGTATGAAAGCATGCAAATTTTGTAAATATGTTGAGATACCTAGGCTGTAGAGTTTGATTCAGTGTGATTGAGGCTTAATGTTTGAATTCATGTAATTAGCTGATTGAAGAGTCTGTGAATACATCTTGAATCGAGCATGTGCATAAAGTGTGAAGTGAGGTGTTGATATTCCATGCTATTGTGAAGTGTCTAGAACTTGCCTGGTGTGTGTACAAAACGAAATGAATGAGGTGTATTGTAGGAAAGGATTTAGGCATTTCTTTGTTTTAACCGAGAGTTTCTATTTTTTTCTTGTCATACCCCCCTTTCTGTGATTGTATACCCTAGTCAGCCCTTTAAGCCTTTAGCCGATTGTTTTCATTCTTTCGTCCAAAAAGTGTAAATCGAGCTTAATTCCTTCTTTTCACTAGCCGTAAAGTCTATACAAAACTCTTAAGCGCTTAAGAAGAGAAAATCATTTTCCCAAAGTGTCAAAGAGTGAGAAAGGTGAAAAGAAAAAGAAAAGCAGAGTGAGGGAAGAAAAGAAAAGGTTGAAGGTGCACTTGTTATAAATAAATGATAATGAAGGTGCATGAATAACCTTTGTTGTTGTGTCAAGTGTGCTTAATGAAATGGGTCATACTAAAGTAAATCATCAAGAATGGGATGATGAAAAAAAAAAGAGAGAAACAATGTCCATGAGTGATGGAATGTGTTGAAAAGGCGCTTAAGGATGCTAGTGGCTATTATTGGCTAATCCAATATTTACTAGTTCCATAGCTTCCATTACAACCCATTAAAGTCCTACGTGATCTTGCATTGCATTTCTTTATATTAGTGGAGTAGTACACTAAGGGCAAGCTTATGGGTCATGACATGATGCATGTGAATTCTTTTGGGAGAGAGAGTGAAATTGTGTGTACATGCCCCTGTTTGAATGTTTATGAGTCATATGAGCAAAAAGGGGAAGAATCTCTTGTGTTGTGAGGGCACATGCTTGATGAAAGATAAATTTTCGTGTCGGATATCTTGATCAGCTGATTTGCATGAGTGTGCCGATATCGAGAGTCGATTCTTAAAGTCTAGGAGGTCTTAAGGTATTGAAGGTCGTTGCATAGTTAAGACCATGCATGTTTTCTTGAGGATTTGCAGTATTGAATAATCGGTATGATCGTAGCTTAAATTGTCGTACCATAGTAGCGAGTTTGGGATGTAAATTGCATGAATTGTATGTTTGTTGTTTGAGGACGAACAAGGATTTAAGTGTGGGGTAAGTGATCTTGGGCAGATTTATATGCCCAAGTGATACTCAAAAGTACCATTTTCGCCTTGTTTATTTATCAATGTGTATACATTTTCATGTAATAGGCAATAAAATGTGAATTTATACTAACCAACATGATTAGCATTGTTTTGCAGTTAAAATGTGATTTCGGGAAGCTAAAATGCATGTTGGATGATATCGGAGTTGGACTTGGATGCGAGCAAGGGAAAAGGCATTGGACAACATGAATTAAAGGGGCTCCGCGATGGAGCCGTGTAACGCTGCCATTGCGGAGGCATTCTGCCTGGAGGGTGAAAATTCACCCAATTTCTAGTGAAGGGCCACGTTTGCTCCGTGGCACGGAGCCAGTGCTCCGCGATGCACGCCGTGCCACGTTGAGCTTGAATTCCCGGACCCCCAGTTCCAGTAAGGGTCCGCGTTCATGGCGTGTCACGGAGGCAGTGCTCCGCGATGCACTCCGTGACACGTTGCTCATTATTCCGGGAAAAATTCCCAGCAGTATAAATAGACACTTAAGTTCATTTTTCATAATTCAGACTTGGTGGAGCAAGGACGTGGGTTACAGGCAGTTGAGGGACGAAAAGTTCAGGGTTCTTTCTCTCTTTCTTTCTTCTTTAACTCAATTGCTTGTATGATTAACACTCGTTTTATGATGATTAATCCACAAATGAGTGGCTAATTCCCTTCCCTGCTGAGGTTATGAACACCTGTGATGAAATTTGATTATTGATTATATGGTTTTTCATCTTTTTCTTCCATGTTGTTTTATTAATTCTTGTTCTTACTGCATTGGTGTGTGGCCTACATTAATGTACATCTAAAAAGTCCGATTTCACTCGAGAGAGCACGAAATTGGAAAGTTATGAATTAATAGGATATTGTTCTTTACTTGGTTTGGGAAAATTGAGTTTTGATGTGCTTTCAGGATAGATATATACTTGAAAGTCGTATTAGTCAATTTAGGGACCGGAATCGTATGGCTAGAACATGAATTGCATTTGATCACAGAAAATAGACGGATGGTTCATGATTCTTAAGTGAGATTAAATACGAGAGTTTTAATCTCTTGGCAAATATTCTTGGCTAGCAACAGGAAGAAAAGATTAACCAATTTATGATGATAATCAGTTTCATTACATGTTCGTTTAACCTTAGCATACACTTATCCATAGTTCAGATTCAAAGTAGATAATTATTCTTAGTTTTAGTGAAAAATTTATCAAACTAACTATCAACTTTTTGGTTACGTTATTGTCAGCATATTTAGAAGTAAAAATATAGTATACTTGAGCAAATTGCACTTAACCCAAGTCTCTGTGGGATCGATACTTGGCTTACTAAAGCCACTTACTACTTGTTCGACCACGTGCACTTGCGTGTTGTTTTATATACCCATAAAACACCGAACAAGGGTACATGGATTATATTTGCTTTTACCGTTGGACTGTGTAGAAAATATTGGTGATGACTTGATTACCTGTTGACAGATGAATGACATGTTTTGATCCCTGTTTATGATGTTTTGAGGTTACTTGTAATATGTTAGTTGATGTTGTTCCATAAGAAAGGGTCAATAAAGTTTGTAAAGAAAGTGCAAGTTCTATTTGAATATTGGCTGTAGTATCTTAAGTCTATTTTCTAGTTGAGCGTCGTGTTTTAGTTTTTCTTTTCTTTGCTTGAGGACATGAAAAAGTCTTAAATTGAGGTTGTTGATGTGATGTAGATTTACAACACTTTCAACACTCAAAACTAAGAAAATAGCATGAGCGCAGGTATGTTTATGTGGATATAAGGCACTTTTTCTTTGAATGCAGGATGAATTGATGTTGGACCTAAGAATGACAAAAGAAATACTGAAAGATGCAAAATAGGCTTAATGTGAAGACCATAGTACGCGCCGTTGGAAGGACCTATGAGTCGTACTGAGGGCCATGAAAAGTTGCAGAAGGCTTAAGGTGCAGAGAGGCAATGTACGAGTCTTAGTACGAATCGTACCAAGATGGTACGATTCGTGATAAAGAAATCGTGACAAAATTCAGAAAATTTGAATAAAAGTGCTAACTCTTGCTACGGAAGGAATGTACGACCCGTGGGAAGAAGGTACGAGTCGTACCATGACAGTCATGTTGAACTTCAGAAGAATTCCAAAGTTTCAGAATTAAACTACGGGAGCTCAGTACGGGTCATATGAAAGAGGTATGAATTGTACCTGGATCCAACACTTAGACGAAATTCTTCCAACAATGCAAGGTACGACAGGCAGCTACGAGTCGTAGGAAGCTGCTACGGATCGTAACTTGGCTCGTGATGACTGCGGCACCAGAAATGGAAATTCATCCAGTTAGCCTAGGAAAAGGATTCTTGTGTCTGTATAAATACGTTTTAGGTTTTATTTTTCTGGAGATAATCATAGAGAAGGGAAACAAGTAAGAGAGAGAGAGAATTGAGTTGATTCAACTTGTGATTAACCTTTTCTTGAATTCATCTTGTTCTTGCTACTTGTTTTTCAAGATTTTGTGGAGTAATTAAAGGAAGTGTTTTTCTCAATCATTATTGTAAGTATTGATTTTTATTCTTAACCATGAATGCAAATCACAACTTTACAACTATGAGAGGCTAAAACCTCCATAACTAGGGTTGTGGGAACCATGGTGGATTAACAAGCTAGGGTTACACAAAGTGATTTTACAACCTATACTAAATACTTATATTGTATTCTTTTCATGCTTAATTATTTCTTAATGGTGCACAACGTTAGGATATGCCTGAATTCTTACTTGCTTTGGTTGAAGAGGTAGAGATTAGGAAAAAAGAATTACAACAGAGCCTTGATTTTGATAATCATTGTATTAACTTGAGTTGTGGTCGCAGAATAGTTAAATCTGGGACTTAGTGATAACGGATAGTTTGAAACCTCTTATAAGACTTGGTCGAGTGATTGAGTATTGTCATTCAATAGGGACTGGTCGGTCGTTTGAATGAACCTAAGTTATTCTTCTATAAGTAAGTATTGGTGATAATCACGAGTGTATACCCGAAGCAGTTATGAACCCATGGGGAACACAAACCCTAGTTATCCTTTGATATTGACTTAATACCAGAATTTTAAATTGCTTTTCTTTAGAATCCCCCTATTTTGAAGTAACTACCTCACAAGTTCAATAACCAGCTATAATCCAGTCTCCCTATTCCCTGTGGGTTCGATCCCAACCTCTAGTTGGGTTCTTTATTGATAACGTCCGCTTCTCACTTCAGTAAGAGGTGTGGTTTGAGCGTTATCAAGGAACTTTTCCCCTGTTATACCCCGGAAGCCCAAAGATCAGACCTGGGAGTTGAAACGGAGGAAAACTTAAATTTTGCACCAGATCACAGAACGGGTCGTTAGGTGACCCGTGAGGAGGGACCACGAGTCGTGAAGGGACTCGTGGTCAAGTAAGGAAGTGGGATGATTTAGGGAGACCTCACGGGCATGACCACGAGTCGTGGTCAGGCCATACAACTCGTGGAGTCACCCGTGGCCTGGATGGGAAGTTGGCAAGGAAATTTTGGACAGTGGGGATCACAGGTGGTGACCACGAGTCGTGGTCATCAACCATGATTCATGGGGTCCCCTCATTGAATTTGGCATTGGACTTGACGGTTTGTGCCCATGAGTCGTGGCATCTGGGGACGAGTCACTGGTAGTCAGCAAAACCCTGCGATTTAAGTAAGGGTATTTTCGTAAATTCTATGCTCTAGGGTCCTAAGCTACGTCATTTTAAGCTATCAAAGGTGGGTTTAAGAGGGGGAAACTATCCTAAACTATTCAATCATGCATGCAAAAGAATAGAAGAGTGATAAAGAGGTGATCAAGGGTGATTCAATGTTTTCTCCTTCAATTTTCTTTTGGGCATTCAAGGGAGAGTAAGATTCAGCCTCTAACAGGTATATAGGGTCATGAATGGATGGTTTGTTCTGTTCGCTCTCCGGCTCACACGCAAGTGCACGTGGTCTTGCAAGTAATATAGTGGCTCTTTTTAGGAGCCGGATTGTTGAACCCACAGGGACTAGAACCAATCAGCAAATTAATAAATTCAAGTGTTAGTTTAGTTGGATAGGGAGGTTGTTGTTGGTTTATAACTAATTACAAGGTTTGAGACAAAGATAATCCAAAAACAATATAAGATAGAACTAGTGTCAAGGCCGGATAATCATGTAATGCTGCAATTCAAAATGGGTTAAGTATGAGATGATCAATTGTTGTCTCACACAATTGAAAACGCGGTGTTTATGGTCTTTCGAGCCACTAAACACACAAACTGGCCTACTCCACAATCGGCGGAGTAACAATCCATTCCCAACTACTACACAATCGGTGGAGTAACAACTACATGTTGACGTTGGGTATGCAACATCCTAATTTGTGGGCATAATCAACTACATGGATGTGGTTTATGGGGTTTTTGCCATTGATTGTGGACTTCCGTACCTCCAACCATTTAACCAAACTTAGCAATATAGTGACTCCTACAATAGGTAGAAGAACACTACTACTACAATAGGTAGAGTAACAATTCTAAGTTGGTGTCTTGTTATCTTCCCATTTTATCAACCAAGCAAGGTAAATTAACGATATTTCTATCTTAACCACGAATCTTATCAAAAGACAAGAACTTGCCCCTTACATTCTTATGTTCTTACTTAGGTTTTCAATTCCAAGATTTCACCCAAATATAACCCATATGTTTTCATGGTGATCAAGCATAAAACCAACCAATAATCAAGAATGCAAGACAAAAAAACAATTAATAACTCAACCCAATCCGAAAATCAAGCAAATACATTCATATCCATGGCCTCAACCCTAGATGAGGGTTCTACCCACTCATGTTTGTAAAAACACTCAAAAACATGTTTAGAGTAATTTACTTACAAGAAAAGATGAAAAGAAACCAATAAAAGATGAACCCAATGGAGTTCTTCAAGTTCCCTTTGTGCCTCCTAAGCCGTTTTTCCGGAAAATTCCGTCTACCCTAATATTTGGCAAAGGTTCCTATTTATAGTAAATGAGAAAAATATACTATTTTTCCCAGAGTGGACTGGCTCCGTCTCACGGAGTGTATCCGGAGCACTGCTTCCGTGACATGGAGGTATTGCGGATGCTAACTGGAAATGGGCAAAATTTATTTCTGGCAGGCAGAACACTGCCGCAATGGCTCCGTGACACGGTGCCCATCGCGACACCCTTCAGTTATGCCATGTTTTTCTCCGATTTTGATGTTTTGCTCCCGATATCATTTCTCCACTTCACCAAATCATGGATTTAGTCCTCAAATGCATTATTTGCCTTAAAAAACAAGAACTAATCATGTTGGTTAGTATATATATTCACATTTACATAAAATTACATGAGAAAGTATATAACGAAGTAGCTAAACAAGACAAAACTAAGTTGTAAAGTATCCCTTGGGCATGCTATTTTGCCCACGATCACCTTCCACACCCATGCCCAATTCTTCTCCTCAAAGTATGAAACTCTATGATGTATCTATGGGGTTTTCACCCAAACGCATGAATTATCTATTTATACACATGGGTATGAATTGATCATAATTCTATTATTGAATTACTGAGCATAGGCAATTTTTATTATGTTTTGAACTCAAATTCATGATTCTAGTTTTGTAATTCAAAAGCCCACTGATGAGATGTTCATGAAAAGTGAGCTTTGTAATTAATAAGTGATAATGACGAGATATTATGAGAAAAAACAAGTTTTAAAAATACCCATGTTATGATTGATATTTTTGATAAGAAATTTAGTATTTTTCTAGAATGATAAAGCTTTGTGCAAGGCACACATGTGAGTATAAATAATGATTTTCCCGAATTGAGCTTACCACATTGTTTTGGAGTGAAGACTCCCAATTCTATATTCTTAGCTTGTGGTATATTTTGAGTTAAGTCTTCCTATGCATAACTTACCACATGGTTTTGGAGAAAAGGATCCCACTATGTTTTCAGCTTGTAGTATGTTTTGAACTAAAAGCTTCTCATATGCATGAATTCATACTTGAGATATATTTGATCATTGAGCTTCTTCAATAGACGATGTTGAGCTTCGTTATAAATGATGTAGAGCATATTCATATTTTTGGGAGTATGGTCTAGCACCGAGTAGGCTATGGATCGATCACCCTATGGCTCAGAACTACGCGCCAATGTAGGTTTATACTGTTATATGATTTGGGACCTCCCTTCTGAGCTTCCCTAGCCCGAATGGGCCTTCAACTTGATATCGATATCATGGTAGCATCCTTAGCCCTGACAAAATTTTGGACGACTCTGCGCACTAGAGTGTAATAGTCGGGACTACATAAGCTCTATCGTGGTATGTCGGTTAAAAGATGAGTCTCCCATTTTTTCTCATGATTTCAGATATGCATATTCATTACTTATGATATTTATGTAAATGCATGTTCTAGAGCAGGTTTGACTCAATGTTCAACTTTTACTTATAAATGTCAGAATTTAGCTTTGAGTCAATTGATTCAGTTAT
The DNA here is from genome assembly GCA_035772735.1 of Datura wrightii. Lineage (NCBI taxonomy): Eukaryota > Viridiplantae > Streptophyta > Magnoliopsida > Solanales > Solanaceae > Datura > Datura wrightii. The sequence goes on along the minus strand of JASDFA010000003.1, from coordinate 114,053,024 downwards.
GATGTTATGAAATTATGTTATGTCATGTTATGAAGAGATCATGATTTCAGGAAGAATGCATGCAAGCCCGTCTCTCAGTTTACTGATGTTTATGTTTTAATTAATGCATTATCCTTAAATGATTTTTATTTACTTTAGCGATTTTACTTACCTTGCATACTCGGTAAATTCCATGTACTGGCCACATAGTTTCTATGCTGTATGGATTCATGATACAGGACTCGGCTCTCAGCTTCATCCCCGCTCTTAGTCAGCCTGTTAGAGTTAGCGTTGCCTTGTTGGCAAGTCCTCATCTTTCAAGGACTAGACTATTCATCTTGTCTTTATGTAGTTCAGTCTTCTCCCATCAACTCATCATGTTTAGAGGCTATTCAAACATATGTATATATTCAGCTTTAGATTTTATAGTCTGATGTTATATTCAAATTTGGCTTCCGTTATGATAGTATTGTTGGGTATTCAGTGCTTGATTGAGTTAGATGTATGCTTATGCCATAGGTCGACTTAGGGTGTCTCGGGGCCCCTTTTCCCGTGTTATGATCCACGCCCCCATTCGGGTCATGACAAACTTTGTATCAGGGCATTAGGTTTTGAATAGTCCTAGGGTGTCTGAAAGCCGCGTTAAGTAGAGTCTTTTTTCATGGGTGTAAAGCATGCCACACTTATGACGAAGAGGCTATAAGAAGTTTAGGAAATGTTCCCTTCTTTCATAATCTATGTCATGCGATGAAAAGTCTTTCTATCCTTCTAATTCATGCTATTCACGATTGCAGAATCATGACTCCTCGAAGACTGGATGGAAGGAGGAATGGAGATGGTGAAGGCCACGAGGATGGCAATGTTCATGGGCATTAACAAGCCCCACCAGTTCAGGAGCCCCAGGCACCAGAGCCAGCTGCCCATGCTGAGTTCCGGACCGCTATTCAAATGCTTGCGCAAGCCTTGACCGCTCAGGTCAATCAGCAAGCCATTGTGCATGTTTCGCAAAATGGCAACGCAGCGGCAACTCGAGTCAGAGACTTCTTGAGGATGAATTCGTCGGAGTTCCTTGGGTTCAAGGTAGATGAGGACCCACATGAGTTTGTAGACGAGATTTTCAAGATCACCCAAGTCATGGGGGTGAATGGGGTTGAGTGCGTCGAGTTGGCCTCTTACAATTAAAAGGGGTCGCGCATATCTGATTTTGCCAATGGAAGGATAGCAAGGTCACAAGAGCAGGTCCGGTCACTTGGGAAGAGTTCCATGTTGCATTCCTAGATCGATTCTTCCCTCGAGAGATGAGGGAGTTGAAGGAAGCTGAGTTCATGAATTTGAAGGAAGGGAAAATGACTGTACAAGAGTATTCCCTTGAGTTCACTCGCCTATCAAAATATGCCCCACAGTTGGTAGCTGATTAGAGGATGTGGGTGAGTAGATTTGTCAATGGAGTGGTGGGCTATTTGGACAAGGATTGCAGGACTGCTATGATCCATCAGGATATGGATTTCCCCACGGATAGTGTTGTACGCCCAACAGATGGAGACGACGCATTCGAGAGAGAGGGAGGCCAAAAGGGCCAGGACCAAGGACCACAGATTCTCTCAGCAGAGGTCCGGTGGTGGGCACCGATAGTAGACTCAACAGAGATCATCAGCCCCAGCATCTTCAACATTGAGTGTGTCATCCAGGCCTAGACATGATTAGAGAGGGTGAGCATCAGGCTCGAGGGCTTAGAGCAATAGACCAGTAGATTCTAGCATCCCAGCTTGTCGCAGATGTAGTGAAGGGCACACAGGCCAGTGCTTGATAGGTTCAGGTGCTTATTTTGGGTGTGGGCAGCTTGGACACATGCTTAGGATTGTCTAGTTGTGAGATAGGATCAGGTTGGGGCCCGAGGCCTAGCTTCTAGTTCTGCAGCCTCTCCCGCATGCACAACACATCAGGGGACATCCACTAGCACAACTGGTGGTCAGTGCCAGAATAGATTCTATGCTTTAGCATCCTGTCAGGAGCATGAGGTCTCCCCAGATGTGGTCACTGGTATGTTATGAGTTTTTCATATTGATGTTTATGCTTTGCTAGATCCGGGGGCTACCTTGTTTTTTGTGACACCTTATGTGGCCATTAGCTTTGGAGTCAGTCCCGAAGTCTTGTCAGAACCCTTCTCAGTTTCTACTCCAGTAGGTGACTCAGTCATAGCTAGATCGGTGTATAGAGGTTTCCTAGTCTCAGTTCTTCATAAGGTCACCTCAGCAGATTTGATAGAGTTAGCCATGATCGATTTTGATGTTATTCTCGGCATGGATTGGCTATTTTCATGCTATGCTTTAGTTAATTGTAGAACCCAGGCAGTAGACTTCAGATTTCTGGGTGAGCCAGTCTTAGAATGGAAGGATAGTTCAGCTATGCCCGTAGGTCATTTCATTTCCTACCTTAAGGCCAGAAAGATGATTTCTAAGGGCTGCATGTATTATCTATTTAGGGTTAAGGATGTTGAGTCCGATACCCCGACTATCCAGTCAGTTCCAGTAGTATGTGAGTATCAAGAGATCTTTCTTGATGATTTGTCAGGTGTTCTTTCCGAGCGGGAGATTGATTTTGGTATTGACCTTCTACCCGCAATGCAGCCTATATCCATTCCTCCCTACAAGCTAAAGAAGTTGAAGGACTTTTTAGATAAGTTTTTCATTAGACTGAGCAAGTCTCCATGGGGTGTACCAGTTCTCTTTGTCCGAAAGAAGGATGGTTCTCTTCGCATGTTTATTGATTATTGACAATTGAACAAAGTCACCATCAAGAACCGGTATCCTTTACCCAGGATCGATGATTTGTTTGACCAGCTTCAGGGTGCCAAGTGCTTCTCAAAGATAGATCTCAGGTCCGGGTATCATCAACTCAGAGTTCGGGAGAGTGATATCCCGAAGACAACCTTCAGGACACGATATGGCCATTATGAGGTTGTAGTCATGTATTTTGGGCTAACAAATGCTCCTGCAGCTTTCATGGACTTGATGAACAAGGTGTTCAAACAATATGTGGATATGTTCATGATCGTGTTCATTGATGACATCCTTATATACTCTCGGAGCGAGGAGGAGCATGCCGCTCATTTGAGAGTAGTGCTTCAAACTCTCAAGGATCGCCAATTGTATGCCAAGTTCAACAAGTGCGAGTTTTGGTTGAACTTCGTAGCATTTTTGGGCCATGTGGTGTCAAGCGAGGGCATAAAGGTAGATTCTCAGAAAATTGAGGCGGTGAAGAATTGGCCTCTACTAGTGAATCCTTCGGATATTCAGAGTTTCTTGGGCCTAGCGAGTTTATTATTGGAGATTTTTTGAAGGCTTTTCATCGATTGCAGCACCTTTGACCAAGTTGACTCAAAAGAAGGTAAAGTTCCAATGGTCGAAGACTTGTGAGAAGAGCTTCCAAGAGTTGAAGACTCGACTCACTATCGCGCTAGTGTTGACCCTACCCGAGGGTACGGATGGTTATGTGGTGTATTGTGATGCTTCACGAATCAGACTCGATTGTGTATTGATGAAGCGAGGGAAGGTGATAGCATATGCCTCTAGACAGTTGAAGATCCATGAGAAGAATTACCCGACCCATGATCTAGAGTTGGCAGCGGTGGTATTCACATTGAAGATATGGCGAAATTACTTGTATGGGGTCCATGTGGATGTTTTTACGGACCACAAGAGCTTACAGTATGTGTTCACACAGAAAGACCTCAATCTACAGCAAATAAGGTAGTTAGAGCTACTCAAAGATTACGATATGAGTGCTCTTCACCATCCGGGTAAGGCTAATGTGGTGGTGGATGCACTTAGTAGACTCTCGATGGAGAGTGTGTCCCATGTGGATGAAGGAAAGAAAGAGCTGGTGAAAGATGTGCATCGTCTCGCAAGGTTAGGAGTTAGGTTGGTTGACTCTACGATGGCGGTGTTATTTTTCAAAGCGGATATGAATCGTCCTTGGTGACTGATGTGAAGTCTAGATAAGATGATGACACGATTTTGGTAAAGTTGAAGGAAGCTGTTCGAAGTCAAAAGGTGGAGGTCTTCTCCCAAGAGGGAGATGGTGTGCTTCGGTACCAAGGTCGCCTATGTGTTCCAGATGTTGTGATTTGAGGAGACGGATATTGCATGAGGCCCATGGATCCAGGTATTCTATCCATCTGGTTACCACCAAGATGTATCGTGATTTACGAGAAATCTATTGGTGGGATGGAATGAAGAAGGATATTGCAGAATTCGTAGCCAAGTGTCCAAACTATCAGCAAGTAAAGGTTGAGCATCAAAGGCCGGGAGGAGTACTTTAGCATATTAGCATTTCCACTTGGAAGTGGTAAGAGATTAACATGGACTTTATAACAGGGATACCTCATACTCACCGACAATATGATTCAATTTGGGTTGTGGTAGACAGGTTGACCAAGGCTGCACATTTACTACCAGTGAAAACCATGGACTCAGCGGAGGATTATTCCAAGATATATATCTGGGAGTTGGTTTGATTTCACGGAGTGCCCTTGGCCATTATTTCAGACCGAGGTACTCAATTTACCTCTCATCTTTGGCGATCTTTCCAGAAAGGGCTTAGGACTCGGGTTAAGCTCAGCACAACATTTCATCTGCAAACAGATGGTCAAATGGAGTGGACAATCTAGACTCTCGAGAACATGTTGAGAGCATTGTGATATACTTCAAAGGTAGTAGGGATGATCACTTGCCCTTGATCTAGTTTGCTTACAATAACAGCTATCACTCTAGCATCCAGATGGCACCGTTCGAGGATCTTTATGGGCAGAGATGTAGATTGCCCATCGGATGGTTTGAGGTTGGTGAGGCAGCTATGATAGGACCAAATTTGGTTCATGAGGCTATGGTGAAGGTTTAGTTGATAAGGGACAAGCTAAAAACCGCTCAGAGTCGTCAAAAGTCCTATGCAGACGTGAGAATAAGAGAATTAGAATTTGCAGTCGATGACTAGGTGTTTCTGAAGGTATCTCCCATGAAGGGAGTGATGCGGTTTGGAAGGAAAGAAAAACTTAGTCCCCGCTATGTTTTCCCTACCGAATTGTGAGAAGAGTTGGTAAGGTAGCGTATAAGTTGGAGTTGCCCTCAGAGTTGTCTTTTGTGCATCCTGTGTTTCATGTATCGCTTTTGAAGAAATGCTTGGGGGACCCAACCCTTGTAGTTCTGGTGGACAGCGTTGGTGTAAAAGATAGCCTTAGCTATGAGGAGATTCCGGTGGAAATATTAGATCGTCAGTTTAGAATCTAAGGAATAAGGAAGTAGCTTCAGTTAAAGTATTATGGAGAAATAAGCATGTTGGAGGAGCTATATGGGAAGCCGAAGCGGATATGATAGCTAAATACCCTCACCTGTTTCCTACCGGCTCAGTTTCAATTTGAGGTACCAGCTTTTTCCTTAATACTCTAATCAGTTTTCATGTTCAGTTTATGTGCACAAGTTTGTTTATGTTATGGTAAATGTATGTGATTTGAGAATTCAGTTTAGCTATGTAGATCTTTTCGGAGGTAGTCATTTCATCAATTTTCAACTTAGATGATCAGTATTTGCATATAACGATTGCATGTCTCTGATTTTTTTCGGTGGATTTCCAACATTCGAGGACGAATGTTCCTAAGGGGGAGATATTGTTATACCCAAAAAGCCCAAATATCAGACCCGAGAGTTGAAATGGAGGAAAACTGAAATTTTCCACCAGATCATAGAACGGGTCGTTAGGTGACCCGTGAGGAAGGACCACAAGTCGTGAAGTGGCTCGTAGTCAAGCAGGGAAGTGGGCTGATTTGGGGAGATGCCATGGACATGACCACGAGTCGTGGTCATGCCACACGACTCGTGGAGTCACCCATGGCCTGGACGGGAAGTTGGCAAGGAAATTTTGGATAGTGGGGATCACGGGTGGTGCCCACGAGTCGTGGTAAGCCACCACGATTTGGGGGTCCCTTGATGGAATTTGGCAGTGGACTTGACGGTTTGTGGCATCTGGGGATGAGTTATCCAGTCCCTCGTGGGGACTGGCAGTCAACAAAACCCTGCGATTTATGTAAGGGTCTTTTCGTAATTCCTATGCTCTAGGGTCCTAAGCTACATCGTTTTAAGCTATGAAAGGTGGGTTTAAGAGGGGGAAACTATCCTAAAGTCTTCATTCATGCATGCAAAAGAATAGAAGAGTGATAGAGGGGTGATCAAGGTTTTCTCATTCAATTTTCTTTTGGGCATTCAAGGGAGAGTAAGATTCAGCCTCCAACTGGTATGTAGGGTCATGAATGGGTGGTTTCTTCCACACCCATGCCCAATCCTTCTCTTCAAAGTATGAAACTCTATGATGTATCTATGAGGTTTTCACCCAAATGCATGAATTATCTATTTCTACAGATGGGTATGAATTGATTATAATTCTATTATCAAATTACTAAGCATGGGCAATTTTTATAATGTTTTAAACTCAAATTCCTGATTCTAGTTTTGTAATTCAAAAGCCCATTGATGAGATGTTCATGAAAAGTGAGATTTGTAATGAATAAGTGATGATGATGAGATATTATGAGAAAAAGTATGTTTTAAAGCTACCCGTGTTATGATTGATATTTTTGATAAGAAATTTAGCATTTGTCTAGTATGATAAAGCTTTGGGCATAGCCCACATGTTGAGTATAAATAATGATTTTTCCCAATTAAGGTTACCACATTGTTTTGGAGTGAAGACTCCCAATTCTATATGCTTAGCTTGTGGTATGTTTTGAGTTAAGTCTTCCTATGCATAGCTTACCACATGGTTTTGGAGAAAAGGCTCCCACTATGTTTTCAACTTGTAGTATGTTTTGAACTAAAAGCTTCTCATATACATGAATTCATAATTGAGATATATTTGATCATTGAGCTTCGTCAATAGACGATGTTGAGCTTCATTATAATGATGTAGAGCATATCCATATTTTTGGGAGTATGGTCTAGCACCGAGTAGGCTATGGGTCGATCACCCTATGCCTCAGAACTACGTGCCAACGTAGATTTACACTATTATATAATTTGGGACCTGCTTTGTGAGCTTCCCTAGCCCAAATGGGCCTTCAGCTTGATATTGATATCATGGTAGCGTCCTTAGCCCTGACAAGGTTTTTGGATGGCTCTACCCACTTGAGTGTAATAGTCGGACTACGTAAGCTCTATCGTGGTATGTCGGATAAAAGACGAGTCTCCCTTTGTTCCTCATAATTTTAGATGTGCATATTCATTACGTATGAGATTTATGTAAATGCATGTCCTAGAGCAGGTTTGACTCAATGTTCAGCTTTTACTTATAAATGTCAGAATTCAGCTTTGAGTCAATCGATTCAGTTATGATGTTATGAAGTTATGTTATGTCAAGTTATGAAGAGATCATGATTTCAGGAAGAATGCATCAAGCCCTACTCTCAATTTACTAATGTTTATGTTTTAATTAATGCATTGTCTTTAAATGATTTTTACTTACTTTAGCAGTTTTGCTTACCTTGCATACTCGGTACATTTCATGTATTGACCGTATAGTTTCTATGTTGTATTGTTTCATGATACAGGACCTAGCTCTCAGCTTCAGCCCCGCTCTTAGTCAGCCTGTCAGAGTTAACGTTTCCTTGTTGGTAAGTCCTTATCTTTCACAGACTAGACTATTCAGCTTTCCTTTATGTAGTTTAGTTTCAGCTTGTTGAGTTAGTTGGGGTCTTTTCCCATCAACTCGTCATATTTAGAGGCTATTCAGACATATATATGTATTCAACTTCGGATTTTATATTCTGATGTTATATTCAAGTTAGACTTCCGCTATGATTGTATCATTGGCGATTCAGTTCTTCATTGAGTCAGATGTATGCTTATGCCATGGGTCGACTTGGGGTCTCTCGAGGCCCCTTGTCCCGTGTTACGATCTGAGCCCCGTTCGGGTCGTGACAGCCCTAAAATGGGAGGATCCGAGAGCCTTCACAGTCCCTTGCACTATTGCATTATGTGTGTTCAAGAAAGCCCTTTGTGATCTTAGGGCGAGTATAAATTTGATGTCCCTCATAATCTTCAAGAAGTTGGGGCTTGGCAACACCAAATCTACCTCAATGAGATTGTTAATGGCTGATCACTCTATCAAGAAACCGGTGGGTGTTTTGGAGGATGTATTGGTGAGGGTGGATAAGTTTATTCTACCAGCTGACTTTGTGCTTATAGATTGTGAATTGGATGTGGAAGTCCCAATCTTCTTAGGCATACCACTGCTCGCCATGACAGAGCCTTGGTAGATGTAGAGCTAGATGAGCTCAAGTTCCACGTGGGAGATGAAGAGGTTACCTTCAAAGTATGCGAAAACTCTGAAGCTCCAGACGAATGCAAGGTTATTGGAGTGTTGAATGATGAGAGCGAAAATAGAGGAGTTGATTTGGAAGAAGATGAGTCAAAGGATAATCCACCAGAAAATGGAATCTTAATAAGGGATACGTCGTGCGACAACATTAACTAAGGCACTCCTTGGGAGGCAACCCAAGTGTTTTCTTTTGAGTGTTTTAATCTCCTGATTGTTTTTGTTTTGTAGGACTAAGGAGATGTAAAGCAGGGTGGAGGAGCACAAAAATAAGGCAGGCACCAAGCTAGATCGGCGAACTGCCAGTCCAGATGCGCGAACCACCGATACCTTGAGTAAGGGAGGCAGAAACCTAGGAACAAAAAGGCCAAACCAGCGAGTCACCAGCGGAATGCCGACACTAGTCCGCGAACCGCCGTGTGACCGCTTGCTCAGGTCAGAATACCTGTGAAATGGGGCACAAACGATGGTCCACCAGTAGAATGCAGAGTCTAATCTGTGAGCCGCCGGTCAACCACCGGATACGAAGCAGAGAACTGGGCACCAATTTAGGTCAGTGATGTTAAGGCGCTGAACCACTGCTTCTCATCAGCGACCATCACCAACACAGGTACGTGCGTTGTTTTATAATCTTGACCAACTCATTGAACGACCCGACCCATATGGCTTTTAAACTGCCCTAACCAGATCTATTCCCTTTTATTCTCCAAAAATCCTCTTTTTCCCACCTTTTAACACTTTACCCATACACCTTTTCATCTTCCAACACTCCATCTTGCCACTCAGTGTTACATTTTCTAACACTCCATTTTCCCACTCCCTTTCAATTTAATCACCATTAAATCCCAACCATCTCCTCAACCAATCTTATTCCTTTCCCTCACCTATAAGAACCCCTACAAACCCATTTCATCTATCTCATTCTCACTAAATCCTACTCCCTGTTAGCAAGTTAAACTGTCCACCATTGTTGAGCAAGTTCAAGCTTCCACATTTCTCATCTACTCTCACTATTGTATTTTGGTAAAGTGCTTCTAACACTCTAATATTGTTACAAGTTGTAGTCTTTGTGAATATGAACTTTGCTGTAGTATGTCTCTCCCTTATTTTAACTACCCTTTTTCCTAAATTTCCATTATTGTGGATATATATGATGAATGTTGTTGATTGATATGATGTGAAATTAGTGGAGAGTGGGGTTCTGATGCTTAAATGGGTGTGGGGAGATTATTTCTATTGTGTAGTTAAAGATTCTCATGATGTGTTTTGTTCGGGGTTTGTTATACGGGTATATAACTACACGCAAGTGCACGTGATCGAACAAGTAGTAAGTGGCTTTAGTAAGCCAAGTATCGATCCCACAGAGACTTGGATGAAGTGCAATCTGCTCAAGTGTATTATATTTTACTTCTAAAAATGCAGACAACAGTGTAACCAAGAGTTTGATAGTTTGTTTTATAATTTTTATACTAAAGCTAAAACAATTATCTACTTTGAGTCTGAACTATGAATGAGAGCATGCTAAGGTTAAACGAACATGTAATGAAATTAATTATCATCATACTTTGGTTAATCTTTTCCTCCAGTTGCTAGCCAAGAACTATTGCCAAGAGATTAAAACTCTCGTAGTTAACCTCACTTAAGAATCATGAACCATCCACCTACATTTCTGTGATTAAATGCAATTCATGTTCTATCCATACAAATCCGGTTCCTAAATTGACTAATACGACTTTGAGGTATATTTCTATCCTGAAAGCAAATCAAGACTCAATTTTCCCAAACCAAGTAAAGAACATATCCTATTAATTCACAACTTTCCAATTTCTTGCTCTCTCGAGTGAAACCGGACTTTTTAGATATACATGAACGTAGGCCACACATTAATGCAGTAAGAACAAGAATTAATAGAACAACATGGAAGAAAAGATGAAAAACCAAAAAATCAATGATCACATTTCATCACAATTGTTCATAACCTCAGCAAGAAGAGGAATTAGCCACTCATTTGTGGATTAAACATCTTTAAATGAGTGTTAATCATACAAGCAATTGAATTAAAGAAGAAAGAAAGAGAGAAAACCCCCTGATATTTTCGTCCCTCAACTGCCTGTAACCCACGTTCTTGCTCCACCAAGTCAGAATATTGAAAAATGAACCTAAGTGATCTATTTATACTGCTGGGAATTTTTTCCCGGAATAACAAGCAACGTGTCACGGAGTGCATTGCGGAGCACTGCCTCCGTGACACGCTACGGACGCGGACCCTCACTGGAACTGGGGGTCCAGGAATTAAAGCTCAATGTGGCACGGCGTGCCCAAGATCACATGTATACACATTGGTAGATACACATTTTATTACCAATTACATGAGAATGTATACACATTGGTAGATAAACAAGGCTAAAATGGTACTTTTGAGTATCACTTGGGCATATAAATTTGCCCAAGATCACTTACCCCACACTTAAATCCTTGTTCGTCCTCGAACAACAATCCTACACTTCATGCAATTTACATCCCAACCTCGCTACTTTGGTTCGACAATTTAGGCTACGGTCATACCGATTATTCAATACAGCAAATCATCAAGAAAACATGCATGGTCTTATCAATGCAATGACCTTCAATACATCAAGACCTCCTAGACTTTAAGAATCGACTCTCGATATTGGAAAACTCATGCAAATCAGCTGATCAAGTTATCTGACACGAAAATTAATCTTTCATCAAGCATGTGCCCTCACAACACAAGAGAATCTTCCCCTTTTTGCTCTTATGACTCACAAAATTTTAAGCAGGGTCATGTAAACACAATTTCGCTCTCTCTCCCAAACGAATTCACATGCATCATGTCATGACTCATAAGCTTGCCCTTAGTGTATTACTCCACTAATATAAAGAAGTGCGATGTAAGATCACGTAGGACTTTAACTGGTTGTAATGGAAGCTACGGAACTAGTAAATATTGGGTTAGCCAATAATAGCCACTAGCATCCTTAAGCGCCTTTTCAACACATCCCATCAACTCATGGACATTGTTTCTTTTTTTTTCGTCATCCCATTCTTGATGATTTTCTTTAGTATGGCCCATCGTATTAAGCACACTTGACACAACAACAAAGATTATTCATGCACCTTCATTATAGTTTATTTATAGCAAGTGCACCTTCAACCTTTTCTTTTCTTCTATCACTCTGCTTTTTCTTTTTCTTTTCACCATTCTCACTCTTTGACTCTTCGGGAAAATGATTTTCTCTTCTTAAGCGCTTAAGAGTTTTGTATAGACTTTACGGCTAATGAAAAGAAGGAATTAAGCTCGGTTTACACTTTATGACAAAAGAACAAATAATAGGATAAAGGCTCAACGGGCTGACTAGGGTATACAATCAAGGTGTGTACGACAAGGAAAAATAGAAACTCTCGGTTAAAACAAAGAAATGCCTACATCCTTTCCTACAATACACCTCCTTCATTTCGTTTTGTACACACACCAGGCAAGTTCTAGACACTTCACAATAGCATGGAATAACAACACCTCACTTCACACTTTTTGCACATGCTCAATTTAAGATGTATTCACAGACTCTTCAATCAGCTAATTAATGAATTCAAACCTTAAGCCTCAATCACACTGAACCAATTCTATGGCCTAGGTATCTCATCATATTTACAAAGTTGCATGCTTTCATACGAATCACCTTTGCATTTTAAATATCATGTACAACACGCAACTAAAATTTCGCAACCATATAGTAACTACAGGTTTTGGGATGCAACCCACCAAAGAGAAAAACTGAAAAATAATTGAAAAATAACTACTCCTACCGACTACATTTTCCTTAAGACGGTCGTCATCCATCCATAATAGGGAACGATCACTACTATGACTTCGGTTCAATGGGACCATTCTCGGTAAAAGAACCGAAAACAAATGCCGAGAAACCCAAGAAGTAAATAAATTGTTGAAAATATCAATCATTTCGATAGGGAGAAGAAAAAAAAATATGTACAAAATGTTTTGAAATTTTCTTTTTTTAAAATATCGATCATTTCGATAACAAAAATATGTACAGAATCAGCTAGCAACATTCAGCAACACACATCAATTTAACATACATTTACAAATACAGAACATCACTTTAACACTTTACAAAGCACAGGGAACACAAAATGTCACATGCACGACAACAGAATAGAGCATACATACAAACCAGCCCAGCCCAACACCTAACTACTCCCACCCCACACTTCGATCGAACACTGTCCCCAGTGTTCACAAAAATTAAAATAATACAAAATCGGGTGGTGGAACTCCCTGATCAGTCAAAGTATTTCACTTCTTCGTCGGGTGCTGCTGCTTTATCTCCCATGTCTGAGTCACCCCCATCGTCATCATCGGACTCCACATCGGAGTCCTCCCGACGTGTCTTCTCGTCTGTGGGGACATCATCATCTGTGGGCTCTACAAATGCTGGCCCCACTCGACATAGAGCCTTGGCGTTTTTGCTGAAGGGGTAGACTAGCTCGAGCTGCCATAGCTCCTCCTCTGTCGTCGGCCTCCCGCCTATCCTCAGCTGGAGCATCTGCATCCCATACATTCGAGCCATATACTGGTCATCTCGAGCATGTCGCTCGCCAAGTGTAAGCACTAGCCCGTGGGTGGTGTCGGGAGCCTTAGTTTTAGTAACATCTAAGGCCCGCCGCTCCATCTGCAGGATATAATCAAGGGCCTCCTCCTCGACATCTAGGCCCCTGAGGAAGGTGGTGAGTAGTCCACCAAAGCCATACCTGTGCCCCTAGTGCAACCGGGCTCTCTTCATGGCGGAGATAATTACCGCCCCCACGTTGATCTCCAGCCCTTTCATCAGGGCGTACACTAGGCATACACGATCCCAGGTTACATCTGTCATATGTACCCCCGGGATTAGGCATGAGCAGACTATCTTCAGCCAGATTCGGGCTTCCCTGTTCATCTACGAATATTGCAAAGTCTGGTGGTAGCCCCTCTCTTTGTGTCTGCTCCATCTAGCTGTTGATCGGGTCCCACATAATGTGCGTCTGATGTCCGCATACGGTGGGGTAATGTTCAGCTGTCGGAGTACGTGGGCGTCTGTGTCCCGCGCTCCTATGATGGCATTGAGGTGGCGGGGCTCCAAAGTGACTATTTGCCCTCTGATTTTGATGGTATGGCTTCTGATAGTCGGGTTCCAATTGGCATAGAACTCCCGAACCAGGTGCAAATTACATTCCTTGGGCTCCTCAAATATGAAATTGAGCCCAGCTGCCTCAATTCGGTGGACCATCCTAGGGAACTCCTGTGCCAATGGTTCGCGTGCTATGTGCTCCTCGGGGAAATATTTGTTTTCTTTGTGCTTCGTGTACCACTTTTTCCCCTCATCAGTCACCCATCTCATTCCGTATTGGCGGCGTTGGCCGCGTGGAACTGCTGGTGCTGCTGGGACTGCTGTGCCCAGTCTGATTCGCTTCCTTCCGGCGCCCGAAGTTGATGCGCCTTTCCCTTTCTCTTGCCTGCTTGCCATTTTACCTGTCAACCCAAGTAGACAAGATCAATGTTAAGCTAACGGATATTAACTTCAGCTAAGGTCGGGTTACGCTAGGTTACCCCACACTTAGTCCTTAGCTATAGTTACAACAATACGGCAAGATTATCTTTATTTACACACAATAAACAACTATATAATCATGCTTAGTGCGTTAGAAAAATTCGATGGTATATCTTCTGTGTACTACTCAGACTTCGTACAGCTAATCACTATCACTACCATTGCTAACATCTTAACCATCGCACTTAGCAAGGAAAAACAAAGAAACAAAAACAACAACAAAAATTTATCTACACGAACCTATACAACCAACCAAATTCTCACAAGTTTCAACATTCCCTTAACCCGAGAATCCGTCATTCTATTAACATCCTAACAAATTGTATATCGACTCATCTCATTCAACATGTACATCCCAGCATGGAATTCACAATTTCACTACATTTTCAACTTCAAATTCAAAAACAAGCCCTAGAATTGATATTATCAAGCAAATTCGATTAATTTATGCAATTGACAAGTTCAAGCAATCATAACGACATTCCAAACATTCATCAATAACAATTTACTTGAATTCATGATTAATTTCTACTTAGGGCAATTTAGCTCACCTCACATGCTCAATATTGAAGAAAATCGACAAGAATTTGAGAGGAAATCGAAAAACATACCTTGACTTTGAAGAATCGAAGAAAACTTGTTGAATTTCTTGCCTTACTCCGTGTCACGTTGATGGGGGATGGGTTTTGGGGGGTTTGGTCGCGAAGAGATTAAAAAATAAGGGAAAAGGGAGGGTTTTCGGGGTTAAAAAGTAGGGAAATTGCGCGGGTCACCCGACGACCCGGTGTGACCCATCGCGATATACACGACAATGTGTCACAGAGTGCATCGCGGTGCACTGCCTTCGTGACACGGAGCCATCGCGAGACTGTTCTGGAAATTTTTTAAAATTTTCGGATTATACCTCAATGTGTCACGGAGGTAACGCGGAGGTCCACCTCCGTGACACGGAGCTGTCGCCTCAGCTCACTGTTTGCCACTTTTTATTAATTTTTCATACCTCGACTTTTCCTTCGCGATTCCGTGCATATTTTCCTCCGTTTGACCTGAAATTCATCTCACTATACAAAATTGGTTAGAATTATAGGTTTCACTTTAAATACAAATAAACAAAAACTAAAACGAAAAATTTTGTAGTCAATCAAGAAAAAGAAAATGAAAAGAAAAATCTATTTACACTTTACAAAAAGAAAGAAGAAATTTTTCACCCACGGGTTGCCTCCCGTGCAGCGCCTGGTTTACCGTCGCGGCTCGACGTTGTTAAGCTCAGTTGTCCTCTAGGGTGATGGATGATTTCTCTTGATCACCGTCCTCCCCCCAGTAGTGCTTACACCTCTGGCCATTTACTAAGAACGTGGCACTCCGATCCTCTTGCCACAACTCTACTGCCCCGTGCGGGGTCATTCTTACCACTTCAAATGGTCCCGACCATTTAGACCTCAGCTTTCCTGGAAACAACTTCAATCTTGAATTGAAGAGCAAGACTTTCTGTCCTGGTTCGAAAATGCGATGCACCACATGCTTGTCATGCCATCTTTTAGGTCTTTCCTTGTAGTA